>CM077215.1:11970698-14539865 GCA_039654625.1 Rhinogobio ventralis
GATTTCATTACAAATACATTTTATAATCGTATTCAGAAAGCTCCCATAGTGTCCATAACGAGGTTGAGGATTAATAGTATACCCATATCTTAAAAAAGTAACCAATAATAATAGGGATTTGATGCCTGAGATGGGAAAATATTTTTTTCTGGAAGTTAAATACGTCATTAATGTTGTGGTGTGTTCAGAAAAGTAATACATTTTGGTAAAAAATCAAAAAATGTGTAAGTCCAAATCGGACCGGTTTCGTGGAATGACTCAAAAGTGTAGGTAAAACAAATAGTTGAGTGGTTGTTTATACTAAAAGCGTTTAAGGATGACCCATTGCTCTCGAAGGAAAATGATGGTTGAGATGGCTTTGAAACGCAGACATCAAGGTCAAGGTAAGAAATTGTGTAACACAAAAGATGCATTAGACTAACAAATGAGATAGATCGCAATCTACTTCATTTAGCTAGCTAGCAGCATAAATAGCATAAATATAGGCTAGTCAGCTATCCAATGAATAGGCTACAAAACTGCTCCATATAAAAAAGCAATTGTAAATCATCCAAAATAAATGCCATGATCACTAGATTTTATACAGGTGTTACGATAATGATTTTGTAAATGGTGATCAGCAACCAAATATTGATAATGTGGAAGTTACTGCCATTTGCCTTGGTTTGACTTCTCACTTTTTGCAGACAATACAAATGCAGAGTACAGTAACTTCAAAATAGGGGTCAAAAATCAAGTTTGAGCTCAAGATGTTTTATGTAGATAATTTTCATTGCTAAAACATCTAGTTGCCAGATTTCCAGTGTCCTACCAATAATTAATTTGGCTGGACAACTAACAATAAAGTTTAAAGTCATTTTTCTCAGTTTCACACTCTAGCAAGTTAAGGTCTTTTGCCTTTGTAGGGCAGAATTGTTTATTTGAAAGAATCAAAAGTGCAGTTCCCTTTCGAGGGAACTCGAGCTGCGTCACCGCTTTGGGAACGCCTCTGCGTGATTGCGTCGTGAAGCACATGTGTAATCAGTCCAATGGAGAGACGGAACGTCATAGGCGGGTGACGTCATCGACCCGGAAGGTATAAAGCATACCGGCAGACAAACGCCGCTAGCTTCTGTTGCTTTCAGCAAGCGCTCTGTGTATTGTCATTGTCAGATTTGTGTTTTGTGTCTGAGTTCAGACTTTTTCGTTCTATTTCAAGTTGCATACACACTGACATTTAAAGAGACACTATGGCGAGCGAACAGCGTTACAGAAAGTGTGTTCCTCCCTGCTCTCGTCACATCACGAGCGGGGATACACACTTGATGTGCGTTGTTTGTTTGGGTGAACAGCACGCTCAGTCGGCTCTCGAGGGGGCCGGCTGTGAGCATTGTGAGGCTTTGCCTATGAGAGTGCTGCGATCCCGCCGGGCACTTTTTGAGGAGGGTGTCCCGGTTCGCGTTCCCCGCGGCACAGGCCCCGCTGTTGCTGAGGCACAGCGGCAGCTTATGTCGTGGGGTTCGCAAATGGATCTGTCAGAGGGGTTAGAGACGGGCCCAGCCCTTTCTCTGCCCTCACCTGGCAGATCCAGTGCTGCCTCTCTGGGTTCGGGAGCCCGCCCTGCGGTTTCTCCCACCCAGGGGGCAGCCTCAGCGCTGCTTTTATCGAGCTCTGATGAGATCGATATTTGCAGCGTTGACGCGGGGGTTGAAGACTCGCCACTTCAATCCCCTGCTGGTGAGGAGCTGTTGGAGGTTCTGTGCAGAGCGGTGGCCAAACTAAACATTGACTGGCCACAAGAAAATCAAGAGAGCGTCTCGTCCAAGAGCCGTTTGGACGAGCGCTTTCTCCCCTCACGCTCTGCCCAGCCTCCACGTCGGAGTTTACCGTTTTTCACGGATCTCCACACTGAGGTGTCGAGAACGTGGAAGCGGCCCATGTCCTCTCGTGTCTTCATGTATAGCAACATACAGGGGCTGAAGAAGCATGGGTATGGTCCGATGCCGAAGGTGGAGGAGACGCTCGCGAGCCATCTCTCTCCTCAGTCGGCATCGGCCATTAAAACTCCGACCTTGCCCACCAAACCGTTAAGAACCACATCCTCTTTGGTGGGCAAGGCGTACTCGGCAGCGGGTCAGGCCGCCGCGTGTCTGCACACTATGGCCATCGTGCAGGCATACCAGGCCGACCTGCTAAGAGACCTGGGGTCCAGCCAGGAGATCGGAGCAGATTTAGTTAATGAGCTCCGATCTTCAGCAGATTTAGCTCTCCGAGCCACCAAGGAGACGGCCAAATCTATAGGCCGTTCTATGGCAGCCCTGGTGGCTACGGAGAGGCATCTGTGGCTGAATCTGACTGAGATTCGGGAGAGAGATAAGAGCTTTCTGCTTGATGCGCCGCTGTCTCCTGACGGCCTGTTCGGTGACGCTGTCACAACCGTCACCGACAGGTTTCAGGAGGCAAAGAAACAATCTGCGGCGCTGAAGCAGCTCCTCCCGAGAAAACCCCAGGCCTCGTCTGCTGCTGTGCGGGAGCAGCAGACACCGAGTACGAGCTCCGTACACCGGGCGCAACAGAAACAAAGTGTGGCCACTCGTACTCCCCCTCAGAAAGGGTGGGGCGGTGGGCGACACCCTCAGACGCAGCCCTCTAGGGGTAGAGCAGATCTGCGGACTGTTCTTATCTCTAGAAAGGCTGCGTCTAAGAGGCCCTGACGCCAGTGGGCCCAGGGCAGTGAGGGTTTCCCCCTTCGGGAACAGGCGGTGTTCACCTCAGCATACGGTGCCCGTCCTGTTCCGGTACCCTCACAGGGTCTCTCCACTAACCCCGCCCGAGTGCCGGGGCGTGGAAGGCCCTCGCGAGTCATCCGAGGATGGCCCGCGTCCTCCAGACAAGGAGGTGGCGCTGTCGAGTCAGCCGTTCCCTGCCGGTCATCCGCTTCAGGGCGCTGTGCTCCCAGCACTCAGTATACCAGAGGCCAGTCTCGAGGGACTGGTACCCCTAGTAGATTTTTTGCCAGAATGGGAAAAACTGCCAAATATATCTCGTTGGGTCCTGCAGATAATAAGATCTGGGTACGCCATCCAGTTCAGGTGTCGTCCACCCAGTTTCAAAGGGGTCCTACCTACCTTGGTGGGCCCCGAGCAGGCTCTGGTTATGACTCAAGAAGTCCAGACCCTCCTACGGAAGGGGGCCATAGAGAAGGTTCCTCTCTCCGACAGGGAGTCAGGTTTCTACAGTCGCTATTTTATAGTGCCAAAGAAGGATGGGGGGTTGCGCCCCATTTTGGACCTGCGCTCGCTGAATCGCGCAGTGGCAAAGTTCAGGTTCAAGATGCTTACACTCAAACATATCGTGTCCCAGATCAGGTCCGAGGACTGGTTTGTCACGATAGATCTCAAAGATGCTTACTTCCACATCTCCATCCTTCCGCAGCACAGGAAGTACCTGAGGTTCGCTTTTGGGGGACAAGCGTACCAATATCGGGTGCTTCCCTTCGGTCTAGCCCTATCACCCCGCACCTTCACCAAGTGTGTAGACGCGGCATTAGCCCCCTTGCGTATGCAGGGGATCCGCATTCTCAATTATATCGACGACTGGCTGATTTTGGCTCAGTCAGCACGTCTGGCGGTTCAACATCGAGATGTTGTTCTCGCGCACATGAAGAGGTTAGGGCTGAGGCTCAACCTCAAGAAGAGCGTTCTTTCTCCAGTACAGAGAATAACGTATCTGGGTGTGTGTTGGAATTCGATCCTGATGCAGGCCCGTCTATCAGAGCCTCGCGTAGGATCGATTCTCTCAGCGGTGAAAGGGGTGAAACTAGACCAGCCACTCACTGTCAAACAGTATCAGAGACTGTTAGGCCTGATGGCAGCAGCGTCCAACGTCATTCCTCGTGGCCTGTTGTACATGAGACCTTTACAGTGGTGGCTCAAGACCAAGGGTTTTTCCCCGAGGGGAAATCCCTTTCGCGTGATCAAGGTAACGCGGCGATGCCTCCGCGCCTTAGTCATGTGGAAGGACCCTCGGTTTCTAGCCCAAGGCCCGTTACTGGGGGCACCGTGCCAGCGGGTCACTCTGACCACGGATGCCTCCCTTACGGGTTGGGGGGCGACCATGAGTGGTCGCTCGGCCCAGGGCCTATGGCAGGACGCTCATCGTGCGTTGCACATAAATTGCCTGGAAATGCTTGCTGTGTTCCAGGCTCTGAGACATTTCCTGCCGTATCTCAGGGGCCATCATGTTCTAGTTCGCACAGACAACACATCGGTGGTCTCCTATATAAATCACCAGGGGGGTTTGAGGTCTCGCCCTTTGTACAAGCTGACTCGTCAAATCCTCCTGTGGGCCCTGGGGAAATTGCTCTCAATCAGGGCAATCTACATCCCAGGGCGCCTGAATACGGAAGCAGACATCCTGTCGAGGCAGGGGCCGAGGCCCGGGGAGTGGAGACTCCACACCGAGGTGGTGGAGCTCCTCTGGCAAGAATTTGGCAGAGCAGAAGTAGACCTGTTCGCCACTCAAGACAACACTCATTGTCGTCTATGGTTTGCTCTAACTCCTCCAGCTCCCTTGGGACTGGACGCCATGGTACAGGAGTGGCCGAGGCTGCCCCTGTACGCTTTCCCCCCGATCGCTCTGCTTCCGGGAGTTCTAGAGAGAGTTCGTCGGGACGGGGCCCATCTGCTCCTAGTGGCTCCGTTCTGGCCAGCCCGGGTTTGGTTCTCGGACATTGTGTCGCTCCTCAACGGCTCTCCCCTGGAGATTCCGTGCAGGAGGGACCTGCTCTCTCAGTCGGGCGGTGCCTTCCTGCACCCACGCCCAGAGCTGTGGAATCTGTGGGCTTGGCCTCTGAGGGGGCCCAGCTCCTAAGCTCCGGTCTCTCAACCGAGGTTGTGGAGACCATCCTACACTCTAGAGCTCCCTCCACGAGGAAACTGTACGCATTGAAATGGAGACTCTTCACCCTATGGTGTAGAGATCGCCTGTGGGATCCAGTAAACTGCCCTGCGAGCGCGGTGCTGGAGTTCCTGCAGGAGAAATTCTCCGCTGGGTTAGCTCCCTCCACTTTGAAGGTGTACGTGGCGGCCTTAGCAGCTTACCACTCTCCTTTCGATGGTGTTACCCTCGGGCGACACCCCCTAGTTACTCGTTTCCTCCGTGGCACTATCAGACTGAGGCCCGCAGTACGCACCAGGGTGCCGGCCTGGGACTTAGCTATTGTCCTTCAGGGCCTTTCTCAGGCTCCCTTCGAGCCCATTGAAGAAATTTCTGAGAAACTCCTCACCTTAAAGACCATCTTGTTGCTGGCTATCTCTTCCTTAAAAAGAATAGGGGACTTACAAGCCCTCTCTGTGGCACCCTCGTGCTTGGAATTTGCTCCCGGTATGGCTAAAGCTTTTCTGCACCCCAGACCGGGGTACGTTCCTAAGGTTCCCACTAATACTGTGAGACCCATAGTACTTATGGCCTTTTGTCCACCTCCCTTTCTGACGTCTGACCAGGAAAGATCTAATCTGCTTTGCCCTGTTCGCGCACTAGACGCTTATGTCCACAGAGCTGCCCTGTGGAGAAAATCGGAACAGTTGTTTGTGTGTTACGGTCCACCCTCGAGAGGGGGTCCGGTTTCTAAGCAGAGGATGAGCAAGTGGATAGTTGAGGCTATTTCACTTGCTTATGAGGTGGTCGGGCAGCCTTTCCCTTTGGCTGTCCGGGCACACTCGACTAGGGGTATGGCTGCCTCTCGGGCATTCCTAGCAGGGGCTTCCCTGCAAGACATTTGTGAGGCGGCGGGGTGGTCCTCGCCGCTCACTTTCGTGAGGTTCTACGAACTTGACATTACTCCAGGGGCTCGGGTGCTCGCCTTTTAGACAATGCACAGGCGGGCATCCGGCTCCTATGGGGACGTGGGTATTCTCGTTCCCAAAGCGGTGACGCAGCTCGAGTTCCCTCGAAAGGGAACGTCTCGGTTACGACTGTAACCTTAGTTCCCCGAGTAGGGAACGAGACGCTGCGTCACCCTGCCATACTCCCCGCATGCCCGCAAAAGCGTCTTGCTTCACTCTACCACAGAAGCTAGCGGCGTTTGTCTGCCGGTATGCTTTATACCTTCCGGGTCGATGACGTCACCCGCCTATGACGTTCCGTCTCTCCATTGGACTGATTACACATGTGCTTCACGACGCAATCACGCAGAGGCGTTCCCAAAGCGGTGACGCAGCGTCTCGTTCCCTACTCGGGGAACTAAGGTTACAGTCGTAACCGAGACGTTTCATGCCTATCCTGGTCAAGATTGATATGGGATTTAGAAAGTAATTAGGGTAAAACTTTACAAGAAGGTACATTAGCTAACATTAGTTAACTAGTTAACATGAACTAATAATGAAGTGCACTTATAAAGCATTTAATTATCTTTGTTAATGTTAATTTCAACATTTACTAATGCATTATTAAAATCTTTTTAACATTAGTTAATGCACTGTGAACTAACATGAACAAACCATGAACAGCTGTATTTTTATTAACTAACGTTAACAAAGATTAGCTAATGCTGTTGTTCATGGTTAGTTCATGTTATCTAATGCATTAACTAATACAACCTTATTATAAAGTGTTACCGTACTTTTTTAGAGTAACCTACCCACTTACACTGTTGATAACCAATATGGTGGCAATATATTGTGCATATACACTTAAAGTCGTCATGAAATGAAAGTTGCAATAGTCTTTTCTTCCCTTTTGTGACGTATATCTGAGTGAAACAACTTCTCAGACAAGAAAAAATATAGGGCGGGACTTAATTTTGTCCATGGGGAATTAATTGGAGATTTGGATGGCTGTTTTTTGCTATTATTCGATCTCATGGGAGTGACAGGCGGGGCCAGTTGTAGGGGCAGGGGTGGGCTGAGCCCACCCAAACGTTTGCCTTGCCCACCCAATCGGAATTCAGGAACAGATAGTGTTAATCTGTTTTTACGATTTGTGCATTGATTAAAACTAATCTAAGGTGGGCTCTGTGTTGAAAGGTTTGAAGAAGGGCTGTTGAATGCCCCAAACAATCACAAAAATAACACCAGAAATGTGCAGTATTTTCCTTTATTAACTGAAAGTAATGGTGTGGCGCAGAAAAGCAGAGGCTGACAAACACACAAAAACGGGCAGAAATGTTTGCGTGCTATCATGGTGTAAATTACTAGGAGTTGTATCTTCTTGAATATGTATCTTCATAGCCTAGGCTACTTGTAAATATTAAGACACAGCTATGATTTGATTTTTGATCCATACCAAGTTGAAATTAGCTAGAAAACCCAGCTCATTTAAGAACGTGCATTTATTAGAACATAATGTAAGTGTTTAAAATGCATATGAATAGTTCAGTTGAAACCTTGCCCTCTTTGGCTTGCTGTTAATGCTGTTAAACTGAATGTACGAAGCAAACTATCTGCTTTAATAACTTCACTGAAATAAGAATGCACTGTTCATCTTTCAGTCAGTTAGAGACCATTCACATATCAGTCTAGCGTTTTATAAAAGTTATTTTACCTATCTATCTATCTATCTATCTATCTATCTATCTATCTATCTATCTATCTAGCCTAGAACCGACCATGGTGACAGGTTGCTTTTGAATGTGCCCTTCGAAGGATGCAGCCTCTGAATTGGGACGCAGCTATCCACCTCATTCCTATGCCCCATGACGATTTGCCCAAATTATGGGTGTAACTTCCGTTAAGCTGTAAACAATATATATGTTTTTTTTTAACTGGGTACAATGAGATGACATTATTCTACTCACCCTTCAACCATCGAACATTAAAATTACATTTAACAGTGTAAAAGCATCAACAAGGTACTTTCAACAGACCATGAATGTATAACCCCCAAAACGCAATTCTTTCCACAGCATCAGTGGACGGGTAAAATATCACTGTAGCAATATATATATCTGTAACATATGTTACCTTAATAAAAAATGTTCATTAACTTCAGCATTGCGTGATACTATTTCATAATGTTTTCCGTCATTTTGACAGATAATAAATTGTATTTACCTGTGAAAACAAACCTGGAAAGAGACGTAAGGATTTGAGGAGAAAAACGAAAGATTCTTTGTGCATTCCAGTGAATTATTAATGGGATATATTGTAAATTAAATCAGGAGAACAGACCACAAATGAGCAGTATATGTTTTCAAATGTATATGTCATTTTTTCCTGAAAATAATTGTTTACTGTAACATGAAGGGAGGTATTGGCAAAATGTCACCTTTAGTAAGTCATTTTAATGAATACAAATTATAAGTTTTAATCACTTGGTGGAATTGGCAGACATTCCCTTATGCATAATCATTCTCGAGTATAAATATGCAGCTATAATGCACGTATAGGTGATTTTGATTTAATATTTTAATGTCGATATACAATGGTTACATAATGTTAAAACTAATTGTGGTATTAATATCTTTGACTGCGTTGTGTTGTGGCTTGTTTTTCGTTGTGTTGTGAACTTATGTTTGCTTTTTTAATTTTGTTGTGTTGTGCACTACTGGGCCACCGTATCCGGGTACATACTTTTGAATGATTCATTTGAATGAACGATTTAGAAACTCACTCATGAAGTCAGTAAGTTGTCGCCATCTATGGTGTATCGATGTAACCTGCAAATGGATGTAGCTATCCACACACACACACACTCTCCCCACTATAACCCCACTATATCCCTATCTTAAGTACACACATCTCCACAAAAAAAAAGAGCACAGTGGCATGGTGCTGTTGAACAGCAGTTTAACTCCAGTGTTTATCTCTCTTTCCTCCTTCAGCACAGCCAACTAAAGCCATTGATTTTGCCCCGAGGGCTGGAGAGGATGAAGGTGTCGCGTGGAGAGCCCGAGTGGGTTGGAGTGTTGATGTTTGTATGCAGTATTAGTGGCTGTTGTACTCAAGCATCGCACTAAAAGCGCCTATTGTGCCAGATCAATGAAGACTGACAAGCTCGAGCTGCACCTTCTGCATCTGCAGAATGGGGTTATTGAAAAAGTTTTGGAAAATACAATCGTTGGGAAATTTCGGCTGTGCTAATGCTGGTGTCATTATCTTTAAGCCGAGGGAAAGGTTCAATAGTGAATGTGACCAGCTGCTACTGTTGTAAGATAAATACTGTATTATGAATCCTTCTGAGATAGTATTACAAATTTCTCAGGTAAGAGGTGATCTGATTTCAATAATAGCTACACTGGATAAATTATTTGGAATAAGAAACGTACTGCACGGCTGGTTTATTTGCATGTTTTAGCATCACATTCACAAAAACGATTATGCAAATATGTTTTTCCATTGTGCTACGATTGCCTTGTTACCCTGTCAAACCGATAATTCCCATCTGTCATGTTCACAAACTGAGTGCATGGGTCAAACCGGCGAAAATGAAATTAAAATGATGATCCGGTCTTTATGACCCACAACCCAGGTCAGACTCGAACCTCGGCCCTCACGAGCACAACAGTTCTTTATATAGCAGAACAATTGTGTCACCTCTCTGAATAGTTTAATTTCACTTTTTTTTTAATATAAACTATTTTCAGACAGAATGCCCATGGGTTGTTCACTAATCTTGTATTGCACTTAAAATGGCAGCTTTGCAAGCTCCAATCAGATTGCCACACAACTTTCATCAAGCTTTTATCAGTTCTTCAGAAAACCAATTTTTATTTACCAACCTGTAATAAGTTTGAGTAAAAACTCATTAGTAGATTTGCAGTGTTTGTGTGGTTCATTTTGTCATATAGGCCTAGCCTGAACTAGCAAAGCCAAGGCTGTTTAATTTCCAGGAAACAAACAGAAGGATAGAATGCATACTTTGAATTCACTGCATGTTGAGTTCAAAAGGTTCAAAATGCCAAATGAATGAACGTGACTGAATATTAAGATATACAAAAGTTTGAGTTTGAAGTTGTTTGTAGCAGCAAAGATATTCTTTAGATAGCTCAGTTTGTTTGCAGAGTAATGTGAAACAGAGTTATTACAACCTATTTAATTCTGACCAGTAAGTGATTCTCTTTTGGTTTTGCTTCAGGACCTATATCAAATGGCAACAAACAGTACTACATTACATTGTTTGTTGATATAAAAATAAAAAATAAATTAATAAATAATAAAAAAAACTGTAACACCTTACAGTGTCGTTGAGTAGTAGTTACTATAGTAATTACAAATAAATCGTGCATTATTACATGCAACTAACCTTAACCAAACCCTAACCTAATCCTAACCCTATAGCAAGTACATGTAGTTAATTATTATTACTCAGTACTTAAAAGTATAATTACACTATAACACTGACACCTTAAAATAAAGTGTAACCAAAAAAATCTACTATTAATAATATCATCATCCCAAAGTCCATTTGATGCTTTTAAGAGCCTTCTGAAACAAAATCGGGCACAGGCAAAACATCCTAGAATATATAATAGCATTTTAGCAATATATATTTTAATTAAAAAGCAAAAATAAACATAATCGTCTATTTACATTAAGTGCAAATAGCCCACCTTGTTGGCACATGCTATTTATACTAACTCTGCCCACCATTGTCTGATCGAGCCAGACAAAATTACAAAAGACATTCTGCTGATAAAAGAATCAGTGGCATTGAGAGAATCGTCTTTTTCTAAACTCTTTTTTCCATTTTCCCATTACGTTCACATATATTCAACAAGTGGAAATAAGGTAATAATACAATAATAAAGTAATAAATAATACATATAATAGTTAACTCAGTGCCCATCCGAAAACAGACTTCAATACTTGGTACACAATACACAGTGACGGTAACATTAGATGGATCGTTTTTGAGTATGAATGTCATTTTGAGTAGAAAATTAACTCCAAATGTCACAAAATGGCAAGTTACTAAACCTAATAACATAAGCAATGATAAAATAGAGCTGTAAAACAGCAAAAAATCAACCTTATTAATTATTCCTGCCCCAGTGCATGATGGGAACCCCAGTATTAAAAATGTAGAAATTACATGTTTTTTTTTTCCTGTAGTATTTATTTCACCACAGAATCATTTTTATCAGTGCATAGTGTTTTAACGGGTAGGGTTCGGTGTAGCGGGCTTTAGGGACAAGTAATATCCCAATAAGGAAGCATCTATTTATGATTTTAATACATTTAAAGGTGCAGTGAGTACATTTTAGCGGCATCTAGAGGTGAGGTTGTGAATTGCAATTGCCCACCGCTCACCCCTCCGTTTTGAAGCACATAGAGAAGCTATGGTGGCAAACACAGGACAAAGATGTCGTCGTAGAGAAGTTTGTCCGTTTAGGGCTACTTTAGAAACATGACGGCGCAAAATGGTGACTTCACTGTAAGGGGACCCGCGGTGTGTGAAGATTGAAATGGTTCATTATAAGGGGAAAAAAACATAACAGTTCATTATGTAAGGTCTTTATATACCACTGAAAACATAGTTATGTATATTATATTGCATTTCTGTCAATAGATCCTCATAAATACTACACACTGCACCTTTAATTATTTACACTGAATATATTATTTCATACTGTTTTATACTGCAATACACTTAGGTGTAAAATTGCACTATATATAAATTGCATTTAACTACTTATTGCAAAGAAAATAATGCTATTTTCACTTAGCGTAAATAGCATCTTTCGCTATTTGAACTTAGTGGGGTTGGGGTTAGGGTTAGTGCCTAAAATAACAAATAGTTAGGGTTAGCCACCTCCACAATTAATTTAGTCAAAGTACACAATTTTGAATGGCTGTCAATGGAGAAAGATGCATATTGCTGCTTATTGCTGATTTACGACAGATGCTAACTAGCTAACTCTTTGGCCTGTACAAACTCTTGGAGTTTTTTTTACTGCAGTATCATTGATTCCAGGCCACCTCTTTCTAAGTTAGTTCTTGGCCAGAAAAGCTATGTTGCCTAAGACCATATGCTAACAGCTAAAGTTAGCATTGGCTCTGGAAGACTAAACAGTAAGAGGGATGTTTATGCCCATGTTGGAAGGATTGTCCGAAACATGTTTTACATGTCAGCGAACCATTATTAAAACCTGACTCCCCGTTTCAGGTTGACACAGGCACAATCCCTGTTATGACGGGATCAGATAAGTTATGTATTTTACCCCCTGACGATACAGCTGAACATCCCTGCAGGGAAAGTCACCAGCAATCCGAATGTGAAAATGCATACTCATTACCAGGAGGGTGGAAACAAATGACAGTGACTTACATGCGACAGCACATTAATTTGTGATTATTAACAATGGTGGCTATTGTGTGGCAGCATGCTAATTTTGTGGCGTTTCTAATGAGCTGTGACAAAAACTTCAAAATAACACAAAAAAAAAAGAACACAAGAGGAGGAAAGATGAGGGTAATCAGGAAGTGATTATAGTTTGTCACTTAATCACATGTCTCCAAGGGATGTCTCCATGTCTTAATTAAAGTGCCACAGCAACATCATTTCACCTCCGGAGAGAGACAGCTGAAGGAAAGTTTGTTATTTGGAGCCAAAAGAAAAAAAAAAAGACAAAGACACCTGAATGTGTCACTGGATTTTAATCACAGATCAAGATATCAAATTTTCTAAACAATGTCTGAGTTACATTCTTTAATGCAGGACGTCTTTGCCTACTGATTGGCATAGCATTGAGATCTCTGTAATTATAGGTAAGTGTCACAGAAGGTCATGCTCAATTACACGTATTATAAAAGACTTGCATATGTGATTTTAAAGGGATAGTTCACCCAAAAATTATGTCATCATATACTCACCCTTAAATTGTTCCAAACATGTATGGATTTCCTTCTGCTGAACACAAAAGGAGATATTTTGAAGAATATGGGGAACTAAGCAGTTGATGGCAAGTCCATCAACTGTTTGGTTACCGACATTCTTCAAAATATCTTCTTCTGTGTTCAGCAGAAGAAAGAAACTCACACAGGTTTGGAACAACTTAAGGGTGAGTAAATGATGACAGAATTTAAATATTTGGGTGAACTATTCCTTTAAGTCTAAAAAAATCTGTACATCAGGCTGTACATTACCAAATACATAAATACAAATTAAATATCAATGAATTGTTTGAGTTGAAATTATTTGTAGATAATGATGAGAGAATTCGAATAAAAAGTTTTCCAGAGCGCTAAGTGGGATAATAAGAAAATATACTTTAAAAATATATATAAGTTATTAAATAAAATTAAATGAAAAAAATAAAAAATTAATAAATAGGCCACACTTTATATTAGGTGTCTTTTAACTACTATGTACTACATCAGAAAAATGTTAGGTACAATTATATTGTTCAATTGCAAAATTGCTGCTATTGAGGTGGGATAGGGGTAAGGTTAGGGCCAGGTTTGGTGGTATGGGTAGGTTTATGGGTGGGTTAAGGTGGAAGGGAAGGACCAACAGTGTAATTATAGATGTAATTACATAAACTAATTAAAGCTGTGCAAGCATTTTGTTTTTGATAACATTTATTTTACAGTGTCATTGTTACACATTACAAGTAGTTATTGTAGTAATAACTTTAAATTATGCATAATTACATGCAACTAATCCTATACCACACCCTAAACCCTAATTACTCAGTACTTAATTGCATAATTACACTGTAACACATACATCTTAAAATAAAGTGTAACCTATTTGGAAAAAAAAGTACAATACAAGAACATGTATACAATAAATGCATTGCCTCAAATGAAAATGCAAGTACATAGAAGTTAAAGAGTGCACTGTGTAAATCTAGTGGTGAGGTTGTGAATTGCAACTGCCCACCACTCACCCCTCCCTTTCGATGCACATAGAGAAGCTACGGTGGCCGACACAGGACAAAGATGTAGTCGTCTGAAGACAGCAGAGAGTAGCTAGCACTCTGTAGAGCAGTTTGTCCGTTTAGGGCTACTGTAGAAACATGACTGCGCAAAATGGCGACTTCACTGTAAGGAGACACGCAGTGTACGTAGATAGAAATGGCTCATTCTAAGGTAATACAAACATAATGGTTCATTAAGTAAGGTCTTTATACACCACTGAAAACATAGTTATGTATATTATATTGCATTTCTGTCAATAGATCCTCTTTAGATTAGATTAAATATAAATATTACACACTGCACCTTTAATATAAAGTGTGACCAAAAAGCATTTATTATATTATATTATATTATATTTAAAAAGAGAGAGAGAGAGATGATGCAGAAAGATAGCTGAAAAAAAGGCCAGTCAGTTTGCTCCGTAATTTTTGTAGTAGAAAACAAAGTTCAACTTTAACTAACCTCCTCTGGGAAAGCTAGTCTGGATGGAGCTAAAGGCAAATACTTTTGTGACTATCCACCAAAATAAAAGCAGTGGTGCAGTTTTTTTTTTTTTTTTATATTTTTCTGGAACACTGCAAGTACACTACTCCAGTCTCCTATGTACTGTCTCTGAATCATTTATCATAATATTCGGCCTCTCCTCACACAAAATGTGCAACTCCCCGCTTTCCACCAACACATCTGAACAAATCATATTTACTATCTCTAAATCAAACCGACACTTTTAGTGGGAAGCATCTGATGTATTAAAGAATACTCATGCGCTTGCTCACGGTGCTGCCTGTGATTAATCCTGCGTCCCATCGGCACAACTTGGAACTCCCCTAATGTGCTTGTGCTGTCGAAACGTTTTGCAGAGCAAGTCTGTCAGCTTTATGAAGTCGGACTTATTTAATGGAGTCCGCCTGCTGCTGTGTGTCTGTGAGTGGGAAGTGAGGGATGAGGGATGTGAGACAAGGTCGCTAGCCCTCTGTCTGCATCACAAATGACAGGGAAACCCCTTGCCCATGTGTCCATCACTAAACCAAGTTGTCAGTTTGAGTCCCACGGCAGGACCGAATGCAAAACATCTGCAGTGCACATCTGGTCAAGAGCAGTATTTAACTGATGGGGATGAGAGGTTGTTTATCATGTGTTTGGCAAATGGCTAGCACACATTGCAGAGTGAAGAAATCTCTGACAGACAGATTTGCTGTATACTGTCAAAACAGTATAAACTTAAAAATCAGTATGTTAATTTATATTGTATTAGTGTATTAAGAACATTAAATGTGCACTTAATGTTTTGTGCAGCGAAGAGGATAGGACTACCTCAAATCGAGTGGCTTGTTAAAGTTGCCATAAAATCGAAATTGACCTTTCATTTTCTGTTGTTTTTTGCAGTAATGGTATATCATTCTTTTTTTTAAAGGAATAGTTAACCCAAATTTTTTCCTCCATCTCATATTGCAATATCGATACATAGCGATAGATGATATTTACACCAAGTAAAAGTAGCATATTTTCTCAACGATAATTGCTATAGTTATAGCATACTAAGTGAAAATAGTGATATATTCTATTTACACCTTGTAAAAGTAGCAATTCTTTGCAATATGTGTAAATAGTAATTAGATGCTATTTATACTTTATTTTGACAGATACATATAATTTGCACCTTATTATTGTTGTACATTAACAGGATGCAATAATAACATAGTGTAAATGATTTTATTCATTAAAATTATTAAATGGATGCCGTCTTAATGGGACAATAAAAGCCCTCCCTACACCTACCCATAATAACCCTACCTAATAAATACTTTTATTACTTTTATTATTTTCGTTAGACAATTTATTTCCACTTTTAGAACATTATCTTTTTATTGAAAGTAAATGCCTTTCCGATGGGATATATGATGGGAAAAGGGAGAAGAGCGAGCTTGGCAAAAGGCGGATTTGAACCTGGGTCGATCACGTCAAAATCTAATTTCACAAGTCTTATGCTCTACTGACTACACCACTGAAAACATTGAAATATACGCGTCTTGTTTTAATCTTGTTTGGTCCAACCAGGCATTGTTAGGTAGGGCTAGTGCAAATAGCACTTGCCAACAAGGCGCGCTATTTGCACTTGGTGTACATAGACACTTGGTGTACATAGACACATATTTTTCCTTCACCATGTCCCTTTAGGTGCTCCATACTCTCAAGCCATCCTAGATTTATATAACTTTCTTCTTTCAGCCGGACACAATCAGAGTTATATTAAATAAATCCTAGCTCTTCCCAGCTTTGTAATGGCATTGAATAGTGCCCGAGTTTTTCAAACTCCAAAACACGCATCCATCCATCATAAAAAGTAATCCATGTGACTCCAGTAGGTTAATAAAGGCCTTCTGAAGCAAAGCGATAGGTTTTTGTAAGAAAAATATCCATATTTAAAGGGTTAGTTCACCCAAAAATGAAAATTAGCCCATGATTTACTCACCCTCAAGTCATCCTAGGTGTATATGACATTCTTCTTTCAGATGAATAAAATCGGAGTTATATTAAAAAAGTCCTGGATAATCCAAGCATTATAATGGCAGTGATTGTTGCCTTGTTTATGAAGTCCATAAAAGTGCATCTATCCATAAGATAACTGCTCCACACGGCTCCGGGGGGTTAATAAAGGTCTTCTGAAGCGAAGTGGCACGTTTGTGTAAGAAAAATATCCATATTTAAAATTTTATAGATTAAAATACCTAGCTTCCGGCGGTCAGCAGTGCGCGAGCCGACTTGCGGTAAAAGAGTAACCCCGACACTACATTTTGTTTTGCTCTATTCTCTGCGCTTATGTGTTCCTCAATACGCATACGTCAAGGGTTCAATAATGTTCACTCTTTCACCGTAAATCGTTGTGTACAGCAATCCGGAGGAAGTTAGGTACTTTAGTCTATAAAGTTTTAAATATGGATATGTGCCACATCGCTTCAGAAGGCCTTTATTTACTCCCCGGAGCCATGTGGAGCAGTTATATGATGGATAGATGCACTTTTATGGACTTCAAAACAGAACTACTCTTTCACTGCCATTATAATGCTTGGATTAGCCAGGAATTTTTTTATATAACTCAGATTTTATTCATCTGAAAGAAGAATGTCATATATATGACAATTATGGGCTAATTTTCATTTTTGGGTGAACTAACCCTTTAAAATGTTATAAACTATAATCAACCAATCAGATTCAAGCATTCAACTGCCCCGTAGTATAAATATATATATTTTATTTATTCATAACCATCCATTTAACAGTGGTGTTTAAATCAGACAAGAGTATTGATAATTCTCAAAAGTGTTTAGTCTCACCAGTTTAAATATTTCAACATTTGATGCTCAAATCAGATTGGAAAACTCCACAGTCTGGTGTCATGAGAAACAATAATTATTACCACACTATTGGTGGCAATTTGTACGAAAATGTACAAGTTTTAGAAAAATAAACTTTAAGAATGAAGGTCCACACCTAAACCTAACCCTCAATAGAGCATAAACAGATCATACAAAAACATACTTATCAGATTGGATAAATTCATATGAATTAGATTCGCAATCGCCACCAATTCGTCAAAATGTAAAAAGAGTTACAAATTGCCATAAGAGTGAGTGGGACTCTTAATTTGAAAAGGTGCATTCAGAAAACCTTAACTGAAAGTAAATAGGCGAAATATTGACCCTTTTTTAAGGGTGAAGTGTGTAATTTCTGTGTCGTAAAATAGGATTGCAAAAATAAGTACCTTTTCAAATAGTTTAAAATAAGGAAGAAAACCCTTGCAGAAAACAAAATCACAACTGCAAAGTATAAATTACCTTTTATGCCCAATGCTTCCTAACTAAACACTCCTGTCCGCCACTGGAGAATTAGTTTTACATTAAAAAAATACACACTGCCCCTTTAACAACTGCATAGCAACACCTTGGCAACCGCTCACAACAGATTTACAGTAGTTGTCTCGGTGTGAGGTACAGCTTCAAATTAGACCTTAGGCCTAAACACAAGAATCATTACAAACATGCATTTTTTTCTTTTGTTTTTGTCTTGTTTGAACTTTCAGAAGAAATCTTACAGCTTTTTGAAACATTTACGTAATTTCTGTTCTCGTGAGATACAAGATAATCAGGAAAATGAGGCTAGCTAAAAAGGAAGATTCAACCATAAGAAAAATAATCTTTTTCCAGCTCAACAAAGCTTATTGTAAAAGCAATAAAAAGTGATTTTAATGAGCACTGTGCCCCTGGAAATAATGTGTAACGATGCATAATATAACAAACAGATGATATGCTGTACTTCTCCAGCACAAATATTAGAAAACTAAGCTTGAGAGTATATAGAAGCTTCGACTGAAGACAGCACAGAAACAAATTAGGGATCCAATGAATAAATCCAGCATTAAACAATGGGCTGTCTTTTTGCGGATGTTGTGAGAGTCCATCTTCCAGCTCTACCGTGGACTTTTGCCTTTGATAGTAATATGAAAGAGAGTGTATGTTCACTTTCATCTCTACACATTTTTTTTTTTCCCTGTCTTATCTTTGCAAATCAAAATTTTAGCAAGCTTGCCACTGCCACAAGGCAGCGACATTTACTTCACAACAAGAAAGCAATTGGAAGATGGAGTCATTTTAAAACACAGAGGGTTTTGATCTACACGTTCTTTTGCACAACATGACTAATGGTGTTTGAATGGACGCAGTGTTTCATTTCTGTGCCCAGTGACCGTTAGCGTGGGAACAAAAAGGAGCTGTAACCTTTAATCCTGATCATTAACAATCTTTCTTTATCTGTTAAAAGTGATTTCAGGTAAGCAATTTCAGTCATTTTCCAACATTGCTATCTAAATTAGTCCGCCCCAATTCCTTTAACGCATGTCCCCATGGGGAAAGAGAAAGCTAGCATTCCCATTCATCTTTCAAACCCTTCACTAGCAAATTTCTTGGGGATCAGATGATGCAGTTACACCATCTACCAGAAGGGGGCTCACAGGATCATGCTAACTAGCCAGCTTAGCAGACAGAAATGGCATTAGCATAGCAAATAATATGCTTATGAGGACTGTTCTGTTGACATTGGGATCTCTGTCCCCTTCAAAACTTATGATCCTATCAATATGAAGCGGATAATCTCTGCTCTGAGATCAACCGCAGGGAAAAAAGGGAAATGCTCATGGGGTGTAACGTGTCTTTGATATATATGGTTTGAGTGCACAACAAGCTAATAAGATATTGGCATAAAATCTCTAGCCGCACGACATCTCTCTCTGGAGACGTAAGTAATGAGAGGAGAGCAAATCCAGTTTGAGCTCTAGACCTCATTCTTGACTATCTGCTGAAGTGAAGACACTTGGAGAGATAAGGCAACACTGACACCTTGATTAGCTAATTTCCCAACTTTAATCAGGTTTAGGAATCAGGCACAGCTCGCCTGACAGGTGACAGCTAAACAAGTTTGTATTCACTTAAATTACACAATTGAGACAGGGCTTATCATCCTCTAATAGCCTATTGAGGAATTGATTTGCCTCATGTTATGGCTACTCAAGCTTGCCATGTCGGTTTTAAAACTCACTTCTCCACCAACACCTCAAACAGTCCCAACTGAGGGGAGTCTTGCCTTTGGATTTTTTCTTTATTAGTCGAACATTAAGCTGTCACTACAAATAAAACCACTTTTCTAACAACAACAATGCTGCTGCATATTTCTAGTCTGAAGCAGGCTTTCTCAAAGTATTCACTCCCCACAGAGTCTCTAAGCAGTTTTGTCTGACAGCTCCCTATGTAGGCAGCATTTTAAGACATCATAGCCGCTCTCCTGACGCGAAGGTTGTTCCAAAAGGTAGGCAGAATAATTATGCTCATAAAGATACCTCATTTTGACTAAATTCACAGGCAGCAATGTCCCTATTCCAATACCCACGATAAAAGTCATGAAATCAAAATTGACAATTCTTTTTTTTTTTATGGAATATTGCAGTATTTATTATCCGTGCACATCATTTTCTTTCTTTTCTTTTCAAAATGCATGTGCCCTCGTAATCTTTAATCAAAATAACTTGCAGTGACATCTCTTCTCTTCTCCGATGATGTGTTTACTGGCGCAAGGGCGGGACAACCTGTCACTCGTGAGATCCACCAATAGCAAACCACAACCATCCAATCAATTCCCCATGGACAAAATCAAGTCTTGTTCCAGAAGCTGCTTCATTCGAATACACATCATAATACACTCTCAAAAAGGATGTACATTTTTTACAATTTTTTTTGTGTTAGGGCCATTTTAACACATTTTGTGTAATTTTATGTTGTATGTAAGTAATTTTGAACATTTTATGTTGAATGTCCAACACAAAATGTGTTAACTGTCATCCAGTCACATTGCTGCCTACCTCAGCAAGTTGTTAAGCAAATTAGCACCTCTTTTTCAATGGTGGATGACTTGAATGCTCACATGTCAGGTAACGTATTTGGATTTATTTGTTATTAAAAAAAATTATCTTTTTGTTATTTGTGAAATTTTTAGACGGTCAAGGTGCGTTTACACAGCGACCTCTTGCTTACTGGTACAGGATTTTCAGTTTATATACAAGATATAAATATGTTTAAAATGTCTATGAAATATGTCTATGTGAATACTGACTTAATTCAAGTTTTAAAATATATATATATATATATATATATATATATATATATATATATATATATATATATATATATATATATATATATATATATATATATATATATATAAAATGCTTTGTATTGCATTCATTTTGTTAAACTGATTAAAGCACATCTGACACAAACCTGTGTGATTTTATGTTAAATATTTACACACTGTCTGTGTTAAGAGGAATAACACTGGATGAGTTAAAACTAACACAAAATGTGTTGTCCTTAACTAGACACACAGGTGTGTTAAGAAATAACACAGGTTGTGTTGTTTTTAACAAATCCTTTTTAAGAGTGTAGGTGAGAAAAGACTATTGGAACTTCCATTTAAAGGGATAGTTCAACCAAAAATGAAAATTAGCCTATGATTTAAGATGCAGACATAGCGTAAGTTCCGGTGACAAACGTGGAAGTGCAGAGGATAGAGCAAAACAAAATTTGGTTCTCGTGAGAACTAGCATATTCTCACCGGAGCGTCCTACATCATACGCATGTCTCTCGTGAACGTGTGTACGACAGAGATTAGTTTGTAAAGTTTTAAATATGGATATTTTTCTTACACAAACGCATCGCTTCGCTTCAGAAGGCCTTTTAAGATGGATACATGCACTTTTATGGACTTCAAAACAGAATCAGCCATTCACTGCCATTATAAAGCTTGGAAGAGCCTGGACATTTTTTAATAATAACTTGATTGTTATAACTCGATTGTATTCGTCTGAAAGAAGAACGTCATATACACCTAGGATGATTGAAATTTAAATGGGGTAATTTAAATTTTTGGGTGAACTATCCCTTTATGGTCTTGACCATAAGAGAGTGTGTGCACGTGAAAGTACGTAAGAAAAATGCCAAAGCTCAGTGCCCTTAACGCACACTAAATCCACACTATCTCTAATATCGTGGTATATCGGAGCAGTATTTGAGGCTAAGCATATCCCATCATTCATTATGTTCAGGAACTCACACAGCCCAATATATAATTTTCGCAGATGTATATGGATTTAAAAAGTAGTTGCACATTGTATTGGTGCAAAAATGAGTATGTGCAACCTTTTTGCAGCTGCTTTTTATCACTTAATTAGAAGCACTACAATTATTAAATTATGTCATTTGTTACATAGGTACTAGTGAAGAGACATTTAGAAGTTTAGGTTACACTTTATCTTAAGGTGTCATTGTTACAGTGTAATTATATATTAAAGTACTGAGTAAAATTAATTAACTTCATGTACTTACTATAGGGTTAGGGTAGGATTAAGGTTTGGTTGAGGGTTAGTTGCATGTACTTACTGTTATTACTATGGTAGGTACATGTAACATATGTAACAAGGACACTGTAAAATAAAGTGTTACCAAAGTTTTTTTTTTAAGTGCAAAGTATTGAAAATCTAAATGTGTTAATAAAACTCATTAAAAATATCACTTGAAATTTTACAACACTATAGTGTTCCATTGGATAATCATAAGTTCACATACACTTGCCATCGTCATGTCTACTTGAACACTTGGGCGAAATTATGGAAATAAGTCATGTAAGTAAGTCGTCAAGTGTAAAGGCCACACGTGTGGGAATTGTGACAGGCCCTATGTATCCTTTTTTAGTGAACTCTAAATGTAGCAACACTACTAACTTATTTATGTAGTGTAATCAGTAGATTAGTTATTTTCATAATAGTTAAGCTTTTAACAAACTACTTTATCAAACAAGTAGTAAGTTTGATTCATTATAGTGAATCATTTTGTTCGGATGAATCATTCAAATAAACAGATGCAGAAATTCCCTAAACTATAAATATACCTGTTCAAGTTTAATAATGTAATTCTCATTGTTTTTGAATGAGCAAAAATACAGCTTGGATTAAATGATACATTTTACAATTAGATATTTTTATTTTTGAATTATAAAAATGTATAGACCCCTCAGTAACTTCAATGTAGTTACTTTTTGTTTGTAGCTTGTAGCATAGCTAATTACTACAAAGCAGTAGCTTGACTCCAGTTTAACTACTTCGAATTATGATTAGCATGTAGTTTGACAAGCTACACATTCAAAGTAGCTTCACCAACATTGAGTATGTGTGTGAGATATGTTTATGCAAGGCTAAAGTATTGTGCTTTTAGCTTAGCAGCATGCTAATAGCAAACTCTATTGAACGTGAGTAATGGTATTTGTATGACACAAGAAGTTTCTGCCAATGTAGAGTGTTTAAATTGGTTCCTTAAATTGTTGTTTCAAAGTTAGTCTGCTATGTAGCCAGTAGACAGCTAGCCAGTGTACTAGCTTTGGAACAGATCCAGTGTTTGGGAGAGAGCTCTTTCTCACTCCTTTGGGTGTAAAGAAGCCATGTACACACTATTGTACGCTTCTCTATTTTTGGCGTCTGATTAATGTTCCTGGCCGCTTTAGAGACTCTCTGATATATGGCTTCTACTTAAATATATTTTTCAAGAGAGGCGACATCTTTGTGTATTTCCTGTTCTATTTCATCTATATGTCTTTTTCACAAGTGCTGCAACAAAATAATCTCTATCATTTTGTTAAAGTGTTTTAAATCTGAATTATACAATTTCTGTGCTGGATTTGCAAAAATCACTGGTTTCTTGAACAATCCCCCATCTTCCATTAGTCAGACAGATAGTCCCGCTGGACTAATCATGTGAATACAATCACTAAATACATTTACATAGAGGATCATAGAAAGACAGAAATATTAAAGAGGGGAAGTCATGTAGCTTGATATTTAAAAGGTGAAGTGGATTGCTTGGCACATGGAGAAATGACACCATCATTATCAACAAAACCACTGAGAAAATTACTGACAGATTACATAACTGAAAGCATTTGCTCCATTAAAAATGTTCTTAAAAGCCTTGACATTTTTGAGCAATAAGCTCATTTTCAAATGCTAAAGTGGCTTGTGACAATTATTAGTAAAGTAGGGTTTCCCAATCGGGGGCTCATGATGGCACTGTAGGGGGTTCAGAATATTTGAAAAAATATAGATAAAAGGAAATATAAAAAGTATAATTAAAAAGTTATTGTATAAAATGACACGGCCATACATTAGTACGGTAAACGAAATAATGCACAAATCATCCTCTCTTGTTTGCTTACACTGTATTGTGATTGCCAGTAGTATATTTGATGATTAAACATTAATTGCGGATCATGATATATATTTCATAATAATGACAGACAGAGATTTGGTTAGTTTTTCATTGTTTTATTTCCAATTTGTATTCATTTCATACCACATTTGACTATTTTGGGTGCACACTTTCAAGTTAGTGGTATATTTCTGGTAAACATTTTTTTATTTTGAGTTTAAGTTACCTGCGTGAGGAAAACAGAGTTTTGGCTCTGTCTGGAACAAAGTTACAAAGAGGATATTTTGGATGTTAACAGAACGTTCAGTCAACGTTAAATGGAAACGTTAACATTTCCTGTTAATGTTTCCATAAATGACCGGTGTGGTGACAAATCAGGTCCTCTCTCGAAATTGTGCCTCTGTTAGGACCCCAGGCAATCCCACTGGCTCAAATTACTTTCTTTAATAGGCACTCTCTTTAGCACTTGATTACAATTCCTACAAAATCATGATAAATGCAGTTTGAACTACTTTATAATGACCATTAATATCTGTATTAGTTAGCTTATGTACATAACATACAGATATGTTTTTTTTATTATAATTATTAAGTTTGATTCTGTTTAGTTGACTCTTTTTATGGGCCCTGGATTCAATTTAATTTGTAACTTTGATTGTTTGGAATTGGCTACTGTAGCTTAAATTGCTCAAGAAGTTAATGCTGGTTCTGATAGAAAGGTGTCAGAATACACAGTGCATCGCAGTTTGTAGCGTATGGGGCTGCATCCCCGCTACGTTCCAGAACATCCCCTCTTTGTAACGTTGCTGTGTGACCATAGAATAACCAAAATGGAACATCCCCCTAAAGTCATATCAGGAACGTTATTATATGACCAAGAGAGGACCATGTGGGAACATTCTGTTAACGTCTTAAATGTCCTCTTTGTAATGTTGCTAAAATAACCAAAATGGAACGTCCCCCTAAAGTCATATAAGGAACCTTGAACTGCAGTACTTTCATAACCAAGAGAGGACGTTTTAGGAATGTCCCTAATGTTCTATAAAGGTTCGGGATTTTCATCACCTTTAGAGAACTTTTAGGGAATGTTGTGCAAGGTCGTGAGAACATCCCCTCCTACATGGGATAGCCAGTCATGGTGACCCCTGTCCACCGGCGAAAGCGCAAACAGTGGGCACGTGAGCATTAGAACTGGACCACGGAGCAATGGAAGAAGGTGGCCTGGTCTGATGAATCATGCTTTCTTTTACATCATGTGGATCATCATGCCGGGTGCGTGTGCGCACTATGGGAAGAAGGCAAGCCGGCAGAGGCAGTGTGATGCTTTGGGGAATGTTCTGCTGGGAAACCTTGGGTCCTGCCATCCATGTGGATGTTACTTTGACATGTACCACCTACCTAAGCATTGTTGCATACCATGTACACCCTTTCATGGAAACGGTATTCCCTGGTGGCTGTGGCCTCTTTCAGCAGGATAATGTGCCCTGCCACAAAGCAAAAATGGTTCAGGAAGGGTTTGAGGAGCACAACTATGAGTTTGAGGTGTTGACTTGGCCTCCAAATTCCCCAGATCTCAATCCAATCAAGCACCTCTGGGATGTGCTGAACAAACACTACGCACCTATATAACTGTATATAATATAGCATTGTTTTTGAACAATATATAAGTCATGCAATATTGCACAAGCAAGAGTTTTACCGTAGATTGCAACTCCTCGCTTCATGTTCTATCCGCTCACAAACTCTAATATGGAACAAAATCTAAACACAGTCAAGTGGAGTGATACAAATAGTAAAATATCCCAGTGTTATAATAAATACTAAATATTAGATCTTGGTCAATCAAATCAAAGCACCACTAACAAAGCATTTAAATCATATCCAATATAGTTTGCTACTTTTTGTTAGTAGCTTGCCTTGTAGTGTAGCTAAGCTAACTGCTTTTGTAAAAGAATATCTTGACTAAAGTAGTTTAGATTATGAGTTTTTTGTAGGTGGCTAAACTAAAATGAACTTCCCTAACACGGCGCCTAACATCAGCATCTATAACCGCAACATCAGCCACTTAAAGAGAGAAAACTAGCTTGTACGCAGGAGGTCTCATGCACGGGTGGGAAATGACCTGGTCTTCAGCAGCCTGACACCCACTCCGTCTTCAGTCCCAGCGCCGCTCTTTGTACGTTACGATTTCTGTCTGTTCCTAATGACTGCACATGGAAAAGAGCTGAATGCTTGATCAATGAGAAATCGAGGTTACAGTGGGAAACACTCTTTGAGATTTGCATTGCTTGGAGGCAAATGGTTGTTTCGGTCTCAGCGTGAGACATTTTCCACTGTCATAATCACTGCTGTCATCATCACCATCAACATCATATTCTTTCCTTTTTTCTCATCTTCTTTGCCCTCTTTGTAAGTTTCATCATCATCATTATAATCATCATCATCATGAACAACCTCCTCATGGGCATTACATTCACATCATTATGTCAAAGCTTTGTGGAGGAAAGACAAAACTGTATTTTCACAGCGAATTCAGGTACTTTTTTTGTCTTTTTGCTGAGCATCACTTAAACTGTTTGGGTGTGCAGTTTGTGTTTATCCGCTATTTTAAGAACTTCTCATTAAAAATGTATATTACAGATTTCTGAACGGCCAAAGAGCTGTGCATGACTAAATGATAACATTGTTGCAGCACTGAGAACACCTCACACACTGAGGCAGAGCTACTCTGCTTCAGAAGCCAAGAAGGCCACATTCAAACGGCACGATATATAAGGCATGATGTATAAAAAATAAGGCTTACATATATCATTTAAATGCTTAAATGCTTGAAATTAGTTTTGTAGACAAATTAGAATTTTGCCTACAAATCCCTTTTTTATGAAACTTACATTTTAATGGAAAGCAACTGGAAATGAGTGCGTTGACAAACTAGAACATACATAAAATACATTCACATATATATTTATATATACACATAATAATAGTACTATAATGCGAATGTGTTCACTCAGTACCTACAACCTGTACCTACAACCAGTACAACCTGTCCACATACAAAACCTGAGCAGCGGTTACAACATATGCTAGACACTTTATTTCCACTTTTCAAATATTTTCTTCATTTTTATTGGAAATAAATGCCTTTCCGATCTGTTCAGCATGCCCGTCAGGCCCATCCGCTGGCTACACCCCTGGTTTCATTTGACCATTTTGCTGCATTAGCCTATATGTATTTAAATAAGTAATGTAATATTTTAACATATTGTCATGATATTTACCATTTCTAGGTACATAATAGAATACCTAAGTGAGGAAAAAACAGGAAAAGTTCATTAAACATCCTGCTGTTTCAGGCTTTGATCGTCAAAAACTAGCTGCTGATGTTTACTTTAATTTGCGTCTCAGCTTGACATTTGAGAGCCACATTTCAGCACACTGTTTTGTGAAGCTGCCACGATATAATGCAGGCTTTGCTCAAAGAGGCAGAGAGTGAAAGATAAGGCTGTTCCTTCTATGTTGGACCCGACAGGAAAAACACAACCTTACACAACCATTGTGCAAAAACGTCTCAGGGATGCACTAATGTTAACAGCACCCAGTGGTATTGAGGTGGACGTGGACCGAACTGGATTCTGTAACCCTTCTCTACAATATGCAGGACCCACTGAGATACAGTCTTGAGAAGTTTCCATTCTGCTAGAAAATCTACTAAGGGAACCAGCCTCTCGAGGCTGGCCTCTGGTGTACTGGTTGCCGCTACCTCGGGGGCCGTACTGGCAGAACACATCCGATTTAGCTGCTTTTTGACCCTCCTCAGAGGGTGCGTGCTTTTATGCGTGAGCATGACGTCACCCGCCCATTGGACTAGTTGACATACGTGCTTCAGGCGCAATCACGCAGGGGCATCCCAACATGTCATTGACGTAGCACAAGTTCCCTTGAAAGGGAACAGGTTTTTTTTACAGTCTTAAAGGGACAGTATTAAAAACGGTCTTGTTCAATTCTAGGGTCAGTGAGATGGCTGGAGGAAAATGGTCATTTAAAACGAAATATTTTTAAGATGTAATTATATTATAATTTATTTTGTATCATTTATATTATGATATAATTCATTTACTATTAATTGTAAATATAATTAATATAAGAATATAATTGTATTTTTTGTATTGGAAGTTTTGAGGCTGTTCAAACATAGGCTATTTTTGATGTCTTTGAGTAGCATGACTATACTCTGCAGACGAGAGAATTAATGTTTACAGAGATATCTATTAGCATTGAGCAGATGTCTCTTACAGTCTGTTCTCTCATCCCACATAGACAAACTCAACAACAGTCCTTATATCCCCTTTCACAGGATGAGCAAAAACAAGAGATCTCAGGCATCACATAAAAGCCCCATCTGCACAGCAGAATGAGACAACTCTGTTGTCAGTAAAAATGCATGGTGGGACTTTATGTGTAACGGAGGCCAGCTAGTAAGAACTGTGCAGGTAAACCTCACTCACTGGGCCTACAGGCAGGCACGCTAACAAGGACGCTAAAGACCGCTCAAAGTTCAAAGCAAAGGGAGATATATTCTTTTACAGAAATCGCTTTTTAAGGACTACAACAAATGGCTAGTAGGGACTACAACAAGTTTCTTCCCAGGTTAGTGACATCACAAACCCTAAAATTAACATAAACTCTGCCCCCGGTAGCACAAAACAAAGCGGGTGAGGCCATGTTGGGCTGCTTTAGAGAAGAGGAAGAGTTGTAGTAGAGCACATTTAGGAGTCTGCTCAAGCTGTTGAATCCGTGTATCATTTGTTCAGTCATTTTTTTATTTAATATTGAAAGTAGAAAAATTAGAAAACAGCTTGTTTTTTCATTTTTTCAGAAAAACAAAAAAATGAGATTTCGACTTGATTTTTCATTTTTTGTTCAGAGGTAGAAAAATGAATAAACAGTTTGAATATTCGATTTCTACACGTGGGCGAGAATTATACGCCCTTTTCTGCTGATTGGTCAGCCGAAGATCAAACTATTCCGTCATCAGTTCTTCCTCAGTTCTGCACAGCAGAATAAAAGTCCTCCGCTGCTAACGCCTGTATTGCAACTACATTTCATCTTTTTCTCATCAAACAACCAGACTAACGAATGGCTCGACACAACCCGTACCAGGGCAGAGCCTAGACAGGGCTTTCTTCTGTGTAGACCAGTGGTTTTAGACCAGCAAAGTTCCAGGGGGTCCGCAAAATAATTTGCTATATCCTACCGTTAAAAAGTCACGTTTTTTTATCATGAAACATGCCGTGATTTATTCCAAAGTGATTTATATAATGTATTTAACGTCAAATAATCAATACGTAAAAAGTAAGATGACAACATAAGTTATAACTGTAATTAAACTAATCTATACCTGTTCTATCTTCATGCAACATATATTCTCTGGCTCTGAAGGCATTTTACAACAGTTCCCACATGAGCGATTTATAGATTATCATGACAGAATATGCTAATCGATGACTTGAAGATAGTTAACTCCACATCAGCTACATAAATTCATCAACTAACCATTCAGAAACTTCCTGTTGCATTTTACACGTTGTCACTTCTTCTTGAGTCTCTCCGTCATTGTCCGATCTTTTCAGTGTGTGTGTCTGCGTGAGGTAATCGGAGCTGCTAACACAAGTTCTTGAAGCTCCACCCTCAAAAAGTGACAATTTTAACATGCTATAAAAATTATCTGTGGGTTATTTTGAGCTAAAACTTCACATACACACTCTTGGGACATCAGAGATTTATTTTACATCTTGTAAAAAAGGGGCATAATATGACATAATATGAAATAAATTTTTAAGTTTAGTCAACTCAAATATCCAAGTTGTACAACTTCACATTTCAACTTGAACCTTGAACCTTACTTTTTTAAGTGTAAACATTGTTTTTTTTTACAGTGAAGACTTGTTTGTTAGCCTTCAGAAGTTTGGAAGCCATAAAGAAACCCAGAATTAGAATTATCACAAAAGTGAACTACATATAATGTGGGGTAAGTTGAATGGATTTATATCCCTTTTGTGGAGACACATTCCTGCTGGCAAGTGTACATAAAATGTCAGAATCAGAATCATAAACAGGCCCTATAAGACGTTTAAACTGATTGTTAGCATATCATTTACAGCCTAAATATAATTATGCATTCATAATTTTGTGCCTTGGAAGCTATTATGTAAAAAAACAGCTACAAGTTGAACCTAATATAAAACGAAAGCCAATATTCTGTGAATATTTTAGGTTCTGCAGCCTCAGCAGTTCAGGTGTAGCTGTATCCTGTCACGGAAGCAATTGTTAATGGGGTGCAGAAGCATAAAATCTTAAAATATTTCTCAGAGCTATAGATAGACAGCAGACGGCATGTCGCCTCGGGCGGGATCCATTGAGAATGTATGTGGCGTCTTCGTGGCAGTACAGCAGAAGCGTTGGAGAGATCTTGACAACTGAGTGACATCTGTATTCATATTCCTCCTCGGCCTGTAGCTGGTGTGAAATATTCATCGGCTGCTTAGGGTGTGTAATCGGCTGGATATACTCTTGAGCGGGCGGGCGCCATGAATTTGTAGACTTCCTGTGAAGAAAAAGTTGAAGAAATATATAGAATAATGAAGCCGCTGAAGTAAAAATACATTTTCTTGTGATTTTCTCACACCATGCTCAAAATACCAGCTGCAAGCTTCTTGACTACTTGCCTTCTTAAAGTGTGGTATGTGATTTTTTTTTTGACTGAACTAAAGCATAAAAATACCATAATATGTTTGCAGAGATTTATGAAACATACTAAGTTCAAATACTTTTTTTTGGTTTCTCCGAAAATCAATGCTACAGCCAATTATTCTTCTTTTAAATGGGTGTTCCATTACAGAATATCTGTTTTATTTTGGTCTGTGTGATTCCACCCACTGCCAATTTACCTAATAGTAGCCTATTTCGACACCCCAGGTTGCCAGTTGGCGGAAAACAGTGTATTGCAAGCATGGAAGCCAGCAAACGAACTGGGTCAGAAATTGCAGATTCTACCTGACCTAAAAGCCTCAGCAATAAAAACACTGCAAAGATATACATTAGCTGATCAACTTACAGTGTAAGGCTTGTCAATATACATTTTTACTATCACTTTTTTTTTTTTTTTTTTACACTTTATATTCATCACAGAATTCTGAAAAAACAACCCCACATCATAATCCCCCCTCCACCAAACTTTACACTTGGAACAATGCAGTCAGGCAAATACCGTTCTCCTGGCAACTGCCAAACCCAGACTCGTCCATCGGATTGCCGGACAGAGAAGTGTGATTGGTCACTCCAGAGAACACGTCTCCACTGCTCTAGTCCAGTGGCGACGTGCTTTACACCATTGCATCTGACGTTTTGCATTGCACTTGGTGATGTAAGGCTTGGAAGCAGCTGCTCGGCCATGGAAACCCATTCCATGAAGCTCTCTACGCACTGTTCTTGAGCTAATCTGAAGGCCACACGAAGTTTGGAGGTCTGTAGCTACTGACTCTCTGCGCACTGTGCACCTCAGTTGCTGTTGCTGCAGTTGCTGTTGTTCCCAATTGTTTCCACTTGGTTATAATACCACTAACAGTTGACTGTGGAATATTTAGTAGTGAGCAAATTTCACTAATATACTTATTGCACAGGTGGCAACCTATCACAGTACCACGCCACAGCACCTGAGAGCGACCCATTCTTTCACAAATGTAGAAGCAGTCTGCATGCCTAGGTGCTTCATTTTGTACATCTGTGGCCATGGAAGTAATTGGAACACCTGAATTTAATGATTTGGAGGAGTGTCCCAATACCTTTGGCAATATAGTGTATGTATGTAGTATACAGCCGACAGAGCTTTAAATGCAAATAATGCATGATATTGTTATTGACTATATGAAGCTTATTACCTGTCAATTTTTAGAGCGACTAGACTGAGAATAATGAAATATCTTGCACACACAAGTCGATTCCTTCATGTAGTTATTTAAAACCATGAATCAATCTTTATTATACCATCATCATCATCATCATCATCATCATCATCATCATCATCAAAAAAAGGGACTTTAAAACAAAATGAACAAAATGGGTAAAAACCCCTATGCCCTTTTCGTCTATGTCTCAACCCCTGGCAATACGGGGCCATTGGGAGCTCTATTCAGCTGTTCGGTCCAGCGCTTTATACGATTACTGTCACTGTTATCCCAAGTGTTTTTGCTACAGCCCAGCTGAAGGGTAATTAATGACGGTGACCCTGCAGGGGCAGATGAAGGCCAGAGAAATGATTAAACATGAGGAATTGGTTGAGGGCTGCTGAGGAATCGAACAAGCTTATACGGCTGTCAGCCCACAGGTATCGATATATTTCATTCGGGTGCCACAAACGTGAACTGTTTCCCTGAGAGGCCGAGCGAAGTGAGGCGTTAAAACAGAAAGCTCATGGCCTGGGACTCAAAGGGCTACTGCTTCATCTGACAAGACTTCGGGCAAAACAGGAAGTGTGGAAGAAACAGAGCCTGAAGATGCTATTAATGCATGAAATCGTAATTGACTGTGTGAAGCTGATTTCCTCTGTCGATATTCAGCTTGAAGGGATACAGCCTAATTTGAATCTGCCGTACGATCTGAGGAACACACTCTGCACTATATTAACAAAGCAGATAAATTGATCTAATCCCGACGAAATTTCATTGTGCACAAAAGTAATTAAATTTAAGTTCAGACAAAAAGGAGACTTCTGTCATAATTTACTCACCTTGATCTCACTCCAATTCCACAAGCTGTTATTTTTTTGGTGGAACACAAAAGGACAGATTCACAGTGACCATGGGTGCCCAAAAAAGAAGAAATCTAAAAATGGTTTATTATAAATAATAAATAAAAACACGCTCATTGACAGTATTTTATTTTTTTAAAATTAAATTGAAAATGAAACAAACGTTGACATTTTTGTCACCAGTGTTATTTATTAATATTTTATGTGCTTTTGACATTTGTATTAGTTTTTTTTTTTATATTTCTATTTTCTATTTATTTCTATTTAGTTTTAGTTTAACTAACTTTAGTATTTCACCTTAAACTTATTATAATTCAGGTTTATTTCTAATATATTTCAAATGTTCTATTTTTTTATTTTACTATTTTTCTATGTTATTTCAAGTTTAAGTTTTCATGTAATATTTACATTTTATTTGATTTCAGCTTTATAATGATCAAAAACATTTTTTAGTTTTTAGTTAATGATAACAACAGTCACCCACAAAACAAACTTTTTTATTTTTTTACTTTTAATAAATAAATAAAAAACATAATTATAGCTCAATAATTTTGCATTTTAAAATATTTGTAATAATTAATATTTCAATACATCTACAAATTATTACCATAACTTAATGATTAATCATTTTTAAAAAGTTTTAATAAAAACTATAATTATCCTGAGTATTTCTATGAGGTGAGAACCTTTACTTATTCATACAGATATAATTGCCCTAAACAGTAATTCTGACATAGCCATTAATCAAACAGCGCTCCAGATTACCTAGTCTGCAAACTGTCTGTTCACACCTAACTTTTCTTTTCTGCTTCATTTCAGATGAGGGGACTGGGGATCAAATCTCAACACAGACACTCATTCATGTGTCCTCTGGTGTGTGTGTGGGTGGGTGTAATGTGTATTGTTGTGCAGAGATGGACAGGAGGAGCAGATGGTGTAGAACTCTCAAGAATTCTTTGGAGAAGCGGTGGCTTTACGGCTCATATACTGTTCTAATTACCAGCCTAAGTGGGGGAAAGAATGGAATAAAATCCATTAAGCTCAAAATCTCACATCTGAGACTGAAAAATAATGTTAACTGCTCACTGAACTTTGCACTTTTCATCCTTTAGGTCGTAAAATTGTCAGGATTCTTGAAGACTTGCCTGTTTTTCCTCTCTCTTAATAAAATAAACTTTGCCTGGTGCTGTGTCAGATATAACTTTAATTATTATGGATAATATTACTTGTATCCTTAGGAATCTGTGACTGCCTTTCTTATGAGAAAAACTTTAGACATATTAAATGTCATAAATGTTTATTCTTATTCTGAAACAAAGATATTACAAAGTGACAAAACAAAATGAGAACAGATCAATCAGTCAGGAACACATCAAATTGGTGTCTGAGAGGCATTGTGGAAGTGATTGATGGATGGATGGATGGATGGACAGTGTGAGGAATCATACACATTATAATGGAAGTGTGAATCAGTAAGAGAAACAGAAAATTCTCTATGGTGCCTCTAATCTAATGTAACTCCTTACAATGTAGAAATCATATTTCACATTGTGATGACCATATTTCACCATGGCAACTAGATTCCATTATGCATTTGCTGCAGCATGCTGTGAAATCTCCATTATTGATTTGCGAGGCATACACACATGGCTTTATGGTTTTAATTAGTGTTAATCAACAGTCAGTTTGGCCTGACCTTTGTGTGTTTCATATAATGTCGAGTTTGTCAAGCCTGGCAATTAAAACACAGACAATGTCATTTAAAAAAAGAACACATAATGATAATAAAAATACAAAAAATCTAAAAATGAATTAATAACTAATTAATTTTTATTGTCATATTAACTAATTAAGTAATTCATTAATTCATTCTTTTGTTCGTTTGTTAGTTAGTTAATTCATTTCCTAATATTTCAATTGACTAGCATTTCATATTTATTTATTTAATAAAGTAGCTATATGTATTTACTGTTATTGTCTTCAGAACATTTATATTAAATAATAATTTAATATTTGCTTTTTTAACTTTACATGCAAAAAGCAACCTCCTAGCAAGTAATCTGAACACACTAGCAACAGCAGAACATCCTAACAACTGTATAGCAATGTGCTTGCAACTCCTATAGCAACAGCATAGCAACACTAAAAACCCACTGAATACATTAACAACCAGAACACCCTAACAACTGTATAGCAATGTGCTTGCAACCCCTAGCAAGAGCATAGCAACACTAAAAACCCAACGAATACATTAACAGCCAAAACACCCTAACAACTGTATAGCAATGTGTTTGCAACCCCTAGCAACAGCATAGCAACACTAAAAACCCACAGCATACATTAACAACCAGAACACCCTAACAACCATATAGCAATGTGCTTGCAACTCCTATAGCAACAGCATAGCAACACTAAAAACCCACCGAATACATTAACAACCAGAACACCCTAACAACTGTATAGCAATGTGCTTGCAACCCCTAGCAACAGCATAGCAACACTAAAAACCCACCAAATACATTAACAGACAGAACACCTTAACAACCGTTTATCAATGTGCTTGCAACCCCTAACAACAGCATAGCAACACTAAAAACCCACAGAATACATTAACAGCCAGAACACCCTAACAACCATTGTCTTATTGTCTTCAGAATATATAATAATTAATCAATTTTAATATTCATAATATTTATTATAAATAATAATTTGGTTTATAAGTAAAGATTTGGTGTGGCCTTTTTTAACTTTACATGCAAAAAGCAACCCCCTAGCAACTAATCTGAACACACTAGCAACAGCAGAACATCCTAACAACTGTATAGCAATGTGCTTGCAACTCCTATAGCAACAGCATAGCAACACTAAAAACCCACTGAATACATTAACAACCAGAACACCCTAACAACTGTATAGCAATGTGCTTGCAACCCCTAGCAACAGCATAGCAACACTAAAAACCCACCAAATACATTAACAACCAGAACACCCTAACAACTGTATAGCAATGTGCTTGCAACCCCTAGCAACAGCATAGCAACACTAAAAAACCCACAGAATACATTAACAGCCAGAACACCCTAACAACCATTGTCTTATTGTCTTCAGAACATATAATAATTAATCCATTTTAATATTAATAATATTTATTATAAATAATAATTTGGTTTATAAGTAAAGATTTGGTGTGGCCTTTTTTAACTTTACATGCAAAAAGCAACCCCCTAGCAACTAATCTAAACACACTAGCAACAACAGAACATACTAACAACCGTACAGCAATGTGTTTGCAACCCCTAGCAACAGCATAGCAACACTAAAAACCCACAGAATACATTAACAGCCAGAACACCCTAACAACCATATAGCAATGTGCTTGCAACCCCTAGCAACAGCATAGCAACACTAAAAACCCACATAATACATTAACAACCAGAACACCCTAACAACCATATGGCAATGTGCTTGCAACTCCTATAGCAACAGCATAGCAACACTAAAAACCCACCGAATACATTAACAACCAGAACACCCTAACAACTGTACAGCAATGTGTTTGCAACCTCTAGCAACAGCATAGCAACACTAAAAACCCACCACATACATTAACAGACAGAACACCTTAACAACCATTTATCAATGTGTTTGCAACCCCTAGCAACAGCATAGCAACGTGCTATCAACTGCCAATGAATGCAAAAACAAGCGAAAGTAACGTCCTGGCAACCACCAGAACAGCCTTGTATCACGTCAGTTCTACACAGGTAAGCAGCACTGCTCACATTTACTTCAGAATCCAGTGTAATATATTCAGTAAGGACATTTATCTTCTTGGGAACTTTATGTCTGTCCTTTACTTTTATCGTAGCACTTGCCATTGGAATTTAATTCCAGCAACAATATTACAGCATAGTAAATGGTGTCACTTTGCTGGAGTTTCTGAAACGTAATGTCATTCTAAACACTTTCTGAACGAACAGATCTGAGCTCTTTATCACCTCGGGGATCAAAAGCAGCTGCCTCAATTTACACTTTCACACAGTTAACAACGTCCTAAACATTATGTTCTCCAGCATTGTTGAGTTGCTTTTTAGCAGCATGATACCACACTTTATTTCCTTTCCACTCTCTCAAGTACACTCTTAAAAAGAGTTTTGTTATTCTGGAGGCCAATAAAGATATCACAATCTTGGGAAAAATCCATATGAGATTTTTTATATGAAATACGTGTGCATTTGTCCAAATAAAATGTATGGCAGAAGTCAAAATCCCTGGAAAAATGTCAGACAGCTGTCTTTTTCAGCCTAAGGGAAACTATGGGAAGGAAGATCTCTGGGCGGTAGATTCCTCTCTTTAATGTGCAGATATAAAGGTCACTTTTGCTTGTGTGATAAATAAAAGAACACCTGGCATAGAGAGAATAATGTGGCTTTTTGCCAGACGAAAAAAACAAAAAACAAAAAAAACTGAAACACAATTCCCAGAGTGCTAACTGGTCTCTTTCACAAGTGCTCTGTGGAGAATTCAGGTGGCTTATGAAGCGACTAGATCATTAGCCTCAGTCAGCTGATGTGGTCCCATTTTGATTCAAACTTCAGCTATTGGGCCACCCGGCCTCAATAAAACATGGAGCTGATATATACAGCGCCATGATCGTTTTACAAACAAAAGGCCTGTCAAATGTAAGGCGGACGCATAAAGGGGTTTTCTTACTGAAATGAAACCTCCTTTCATGGAGAACAGGCATACATCTTCCTTCATACATCAATCTAAACTCACTCACACACCAACAAAAGTTTATTTTATGTGTTAGCACATGTTTTTTTCCCAGATGTTCCAAGTTTCCATTCTTGTTACTCCCAAGACTAGGGGTTTTCAAACTGGGGTCCGCAAGATGGTTCTAGTGGGTCCACAGAAAATGTGAGAGAATTTTGTTTTTTTAGGACAGTGAAAGAGAATTGTACTGCTTTGGCTTGGCTTGATAAGTTGGGGACACTACATTTTCAAATAAATATCCAAATAAATTTAATTACTAAACTAAATTAACTATGGCAGCTACATTACTTGAATATATATGATAATTGAAATGAGCTGGATGACATCACCGTTTTCTCCAGAGCGGCTGTACAGCCGAATCAAATTCTGTTGCATTATTTTCCTGTTTAACACTGTGAAGCTGCTTTGAAACAATCTGCATTGTAAAAAGCGCTATATAAATAAAGTTGACTTGACTTGACTTGTGACAATATATTGTCAAGGTTCAGTCCACATACACATATATACATATTGAATTGTTGAAAAGGTTTCTCTTTAAGTTTATACATTTAACATTATTCACAAAAGAATGCGTAAAAAAGATTTAGAGATGAAAAATTGAAAAATCTTAGGATAAACGTGAACATTTGGTAATGGTGGTATAAACAGTATAATTAAAACAAATAATTTATCAATTACAATATTATTATATTTTTTATTTATTTTTAAGTAATAACATTTTAATAAATTATATTAATTAAAATACCAATTAATTTATTTTAAAATATATTATTATGACAAACTGTTGAATTATTATTAATACATTTATTTTAATAATAATAATAATAATAATAATAATAATAATAATAGTATACTAAATGGTATAAGAAAAAGTTATTATGTTGTTATTATTATTATTATTAATAACAGAATGTTTTTATTAAATAACAATTTAATAATACTAAATGTATTAATGTATTAAAATAATAATAGTACAATAAATTGCAGTATGACTGTTTATCATGACAAAACTGTATATCATGACAAAATATTAATCATAATCATTAATTATTATTATTATTACAAAATGACTGTCTGACTTTTCAGTATCCTTCTAATTAAATAGCAATTTAAAAAATAAACACATGGACATGAAATATTGATAACTTGTTTTGAATTATTTAATAATAATAATAAAATATTTTTAAATAATAGTATAATAAATTGTATTATGACAAACTGTTTAGTATCGCTTTACAATAAGGTTTCATTAGTTAACATTAGTTATCTACTTCAGTTAACATGAACTAAGAATGAATAAATAATACTTCTACAGCATTTTATAAATCTTAGTTAACATTTATTTCAACATTTACTAATACAGGATTATAATCAAATGTATTTGTTAGCATTAGTTAATGCACTGTGAACTAACATGAACAAACAATGAACAGTTGGATTATTATTAACTAACGTTAACAAAGATTAACAAATACAGTAGCATATCTTTAGCTCATGTTAATACATTAAATAATGTTAATAAATGAAAACTTATTGTAAAGTGTTACCATTATTGTTTTATAAAATCACTGTCTGACTTTGCATTATCCTTCTAATTAAAGCTGCAGTCTGTAACTTTTTTGGTTAAAAATGATCCAAAATCAATTTTTGAGCAAGTACATAACCAGCCAGTGTTCAAAAACGATCTACTTTCAATAGCCCGATTCACAACATGCTTGTAATAATGTGTTATAATTTGAGTGGTACTGGTAGCTTTCCGTGGGAAATTCGAACATTGGGCAGTTCGGGTTTACGTCTGTATACATAAAAAAGGAGTCCGGGCTAGTAGGCTATATCGCATGTGAGGATGCTGCAGGTGGCGGATCATTTATAGCCTTTTCTCACAGCAGCTGGAATAATTCAACATATAATTCTGATGTCGGATTGTAATCCAGAATGGTCCAAATGACAATCATCAGTGGCAACTGGAGATTCACCTGTAGTCAAAAGCAAAAGATTAGACTGTACAGAAATTGAAATCTCCTTTTCTACACATAGCGCTAATGCACACTAAATACACATAGTCACACAATAAGTATAACAATAATAATAATTTGCACAGTTTAAAGTGGTATGAGCTAAGCGATCGTTATATTTAATAACCATTGGTAGCTAGATTTCTTTTTTTCCTCAGTTGGTCAGAACAAAAGTGGCAGACATGTTACTGACATTTTCCGGTGAAAATTCTTGTTTTGGTCATAATCCAAGACGTAGAATCTGCGATTCTGTGATACTGGTGCGGTGACTGACAGCAAGCACATACTCCTCAAAACATTAGATTCATCCGCGCTGAGGAGCCATGCCGATGCACAACCCACATAAAGATGATAATTCTGCAAATAACTGCAATTGCAGGTTTCAAACAGAGATGGCGACAAAGAGGCAAAGCTTACGGAATAAAGCTTTAAATAGCAATTTACAAGATAAAAAAAAGACATGGATATGAAATATTGATTTAAGTTGAGAATACACAGCTGTGTAGGAAAATAACAGCCAGTTCAGAGGTCATTATGCAAAAATATTTGACCGTATAATGCAATTCAGAATCAAGTATTCAAAATATAAATAATATATAATAATACACAGCATTGTATGCTGGGGGCATTTTGTGTTGTGTTGACATGTCCTTTGACTTTTCTAGTGTTTATTAATACTTATCCTTTTTAATACTAACCACTTCTTAATAACCCTAAGTATATAAATACATTTACATTCTAACAACAAGTTAATGGCTGCAGGTTATGCGATTCATTGAAAGGAAAATCACCAGCCTTCCCCCCTACAGTGAGTAAATGTTGTGGGCTTAATGGGAGAATTTATAGCACACACAGAAACAGAGGGCCTACAAAACACATCACACACCCTGAGGTCCTAATGTGAAGTGAAGTTCATATGATTTGCAGGACATGTAAGAGTGCCTATCTGTACAAGGGAGAAGGCATGTGTGTGTGCATATGCAATAGCTGATTATGTGTATATGTTATATGCTGATATGTTCACTAATGTTTTTAATGTTTTAATATGTTTTTCAGAGGGTGGTTGGCTAGTGTTAGCGTGAGCAGCTGTTATCTGGATAATGAGTGTGTCCCTCCTCTCTGTCATAATTAACATTGTTTAATTAAAGCTAGCCCACTCCTGTAGCTGGTTAGGGTGCCACTTGTTAAGTGGGAGGGTGAGAACACACTAGGCTAAGAGACCAAATTAGTTGTGGAGAGTTGGATACCTCTTGCAGTCTTACAATGCTTTAAAACTAAATAAACCTTTATTATTTTTGTCTTGTGTTATGTTATAAAAAATATCAAATTGAATACATAATCTTAAGTATACTAAGTGTAGGTTGTAGCTGGCCACATCATGCTTATACAGTATGTTGGTTGATAACATCAGGAGAAAGCTCATTCTCAAAATGAAATATGTTAATTTACTAATATTTGTTAGCATTCTCACTCATATAATAACATATGATATAATTCGGATAATATGTGGTTGAAAATATAACAATATAATACACAATATAAATAATAATTTGTTGATAAAAAATATATTGAAAATATATTTTATTATACATACACACTATATTTGATATACAATAAATTAAATTTTATTTATTCATTTATATAAAAATATATTTAAATATATAGTAATATATTTATAAACAGTATTTTTATAAACAGTATAATAACCATTAATATGCAAATAATGTTAAAAATAATAATATTGCAAAATAATATTGCAAATATGCAATCTAATTAATATAATGATTTGCGATATAAAATGTAAAAATGTTAAATACAGTGTAAATCCATGTGTATTTATATATTAAAAAATGGTTATATTTCAATCAATCAATTCTAATATTTGAAAAATCTTTTCATACTCTAAACCTGTCACAGTTAGGTTCCGATAAACAAGAGGAGTAAAGTATCTAAATGCAGAAGTTTAACTTTTATTAAAACAAAGAACTCAAACATGAACAGAACAACCAAACATGAACTGACAAAGGACTGAACGAAACAGCTTTTTCCTGCGCTCCTGCAAATTATGGGTGTAACTTCTGTTAAACTGTAAACAGTCAGCGAAAGGTTTGCTCTGTGAACACAATAATAAGTATTTTCAAAAATTGGGTACAATGAGATGACGTTATTCTACTCACCCTTCAACTATCAAACATTAAAAGGACATTTAAAAGTGTGAAAGCATTAACAAATTACTACAACAGACCGAATAACCCCTGATTATTTCCGCAGCAATATTATGGACATGTTAAATATCACTGTAGTAACAATTGTCATGGATTCATTCATACCCTCAGCACCAGACCTCCCAACTCCACCCAGTCGTTCCCAATCTCCAGAGTATTAACTGGTTCCACCTGAAGCATTCATTAGGACTGTGCATGTAAATCCTCACTCCACCACTTCTTATTGTCTGGTCTTGTAAACCACTACTGCTTTAACTTACCTGACTCCTACCTGCGTTCATACCTGCCGTCAGTCTCCTTCTTTAGCTAATTGGGTCCTGGAAAAGAAAAGAGAGACATTAATATCCTCTGAGTTAAGTGCTGATCAACTTCTGTGACTCACATGTGCACTTCGACTAATTTTCCTTTACCTTGGTGTTCTCTTCTTCTGTTGGTGACAATATGTCTATATTATGTAACATACATTGCCTTAAAGGTAGGAATGAGAGAAAGCTAGGAACGACATTGTTAAAATATTCCATGTGACTACAGTGGTAAATATATTACTATATATGAAAAAAAAAAATCCTTTATTTTATTATATTTCAGCAATAACTTATATTGCTAGACAGGTAATGAACATAATCTAGCTAACACCAATAATTTATATAAGGCTGAAATGTTGCACATATATGTAGCAAGCAAAGTATTTATCATAATGTACAAGTAATGTCAGAAAGATATCAGCTCTGCTGTTGTTCATAAATACCTTTAGATGTTGTACAATGAGGACGTTGTAATGTCGCCGGAAAAAGAGTCATCAGTGTCCAAATGTGTAATAACACAGCGTCTTTTACTGTCTTTACCAGTGCCCGAATCCATGAACACAATATACTGATTCATGAGCTCAGGAGCTAGGGAGCTGATTGAGACGCACCCTGTTTCAAGATACACAAGCATGGAACAGAAACCGAACAGAACCAAACCAAACCAAACCAAAACAAAACAGAATATACATGTTACAAAACCATAGAGATATAACAAAAATGTTGGAACACTTTTTCACCTCATCAGGCATAACCTTATGACCTAATATTGTGTTGATCCCCCTTTTGCTGCCAAAACAGCCCTGACCCGTCGAGGCATGGACTCCACTAGACCCCTGAAGGTGTGCTGTGGTATCTTGCACCAAGATGTTAGCTGCAGATCCTTTAAGTCCTGTAAATTGCGAGGTGGGGCCTCTATGGATCGGACTTGTTTGTTCAGCACATCCCACAGATGCTCGATTGGATTGAGATCTGGGGAATTTGGAGGCCAAGTCAACACCTCAAACTTGTTGTTGTGCTCCTCAAACCATTCCTGAACCATTTTTGCTTTGTGGCAGGGCGCATAATCCTGCTGAAAGAGGCCACAGCCACCAGGGAATACCGTTTCCATGAAAGGGTGTTCATGGTCTGCAACAATGCTTAGGTAGGTGGTAAGTGTCAAAGTAACATCCACATGGATGGCAGGACCCAAGGTTTCCCAGCAGAACATTGCCCAAAGAAAATGTGATTCATCAGGCCAGGCCACCTTTTTCAATTGCTCCGTGGTCCAGTTCTGATGCTCACATGCCCATTTTGGCGCTTTCGGCAGTGGACAGGGGTCAGCATGGGCACCCTGACTGGTCTGCGGCTATGCAGCCCCATATACGCAACAAACTGTGATGCACTGTGTATTCTCACACCCTTCTATCAGAACCAGCATTAACTTCTTGAGCAATTTGAGCTACAGCAGCTCGTCTGTTTGATCGGACCACACGGGCCAGCCTTCACTCCCCACGTGCATCAATGAGCCTTGGCCACCCATGACCCTGTCACCGGTTCACCACTGTTCCTTTCTTGGACCACTTTTGATAGATACTGACCACTGCAGACCGGGAACACCCCACAAGAGCTGCAGTTTTGGAGATGCTCTGACCCAGTCGTCTAGCTATCACAATTTGGCCCTTGTCAAACTCGCTCAAATCCTTACGCTTGCCCATTTTTCCTGCTTCTAACACATCAATTTTAAGGACAAAATGGTCACTTTCTGCTTAATATATCCCACCCACTAACAGGTGCCGGGATGAAGAGATAATCAGTGTTATTCACTTCACCTGTCAGTGGTCATAATGTTATGCCTGATCGGTATATGTCAACTCTGGGCTAAGCATTCATGCTCCCTATTATTAGGAATTACGATGGCCAAACATTTGTGAAGTCCACTTTGCAGAGCAATACAGGGGACTGGAACATACCAAATGTGACTGACTTATCTTCTATGCAACATGTCTCTTTCAGACACCATTCTGATTGCTTGTTATCAGCAGCACTGCTATACGGGTACGAATGAGAGTGGTAGAGAGTTTGGATGCAGTGAGAGAGACACTAGAGTTTGTGCGCTCACTATAATGAATATGCCGGGAACTTTTGTAACCTTGATACAGTGAGTGTATCTGGCTCTGGCAGAACAGCTGTATTTAAAGTAGCTGGAAAGACTCCAGCTCCCTGGGCCCGGCTGATACAGGGCCAACTTATTTGCTGTGACAATACCTTATTAAAATCAAGTGAGTTTGTCCTTTACCCTACTTCATCACAGCCTCTATTTCAACCCTGCTGGCACCCGGGAGACGGAGTCATTCCACCAAGTCGAGCATAAATCCAGGAAAGCACCGTGGGCAAGGTCTTCAACACAGGCCTATTCTTCAGCACTTACACATGAGGTCAGCAAATCGTCTGTGGCATTACTCTGAGCTTCTCCTGTGGTGCGCTTAGAAACCTGCAGTGGAAGGGGGACACCATAAGTAACAGGTGGACTACTTTTCACAACAGAGGCGTGGGATGAGTTAGAAATTAATCCTACACACAAGAGTATTTTAAAGACAAAACCCGATAAATGTCTTGAAATACATCTTACCTTACAAAAACATCTGAACAATCTTGAGGTGTGGTAACTGTATGCGGTTACTAATGCTAAAACTATTTAGAGAGTTCTCATGATTGGAAAAATATATATTTCACATATTCAAACTTTGAGCACCACAGTCAGTTACAATAAGAAAACATAAGGAATAATTAAATTATTAGAAAATAATGCACACTCATGTGCATTATGTTCTAATAATTCGACGTCCCATCATAAATTATTCCTTACTTAACTGACTCTGGCGCACAAAGTTTGAATATGTGAAATATATATTTAATGCACTGTGATCTAACACAAACAAACAATTGTATTTTTATTAACTAATGTTAACAAAGGTTAATAAATGCTGCAAAAATATATTGCTTGTGGGGTCATGCATTATTAACAAATGAGACCTTATGCTTTTGTTTTATGGAACTGAGCCATTTTTCAAAGCAGCTCCTGTTGTGTTCAGTAAAGGATAACAGGAATTAAATTTTTCCTTGAACTCATCTCTTTAATATCCTCCTAATGGAACTGAGCAAGAAAACAATTGTGTGAAAACAGCATGAACAACCAGAGGACAAGCTTGAGAGGACACACAAAAGCATTTTTCGTTGTTGTTTTTCTGATGATTCTGCAGATTCGTCCTGCGCCGTTTAATTACTTCATTAATTATCTTATAGATGCAAAACTGGGAACGTTTAACAAGAAGCCATTAGTTAATCTTCTCCTACAATGTGTAGGTGCAAGGTCAATGGCAAAAGTCATTTAGAATGAAATGCACATTTGGATACAATAGCCTGTGAAAGACAGTGCTCAATGGACTCTCGCTGGCTAATAAGTCATTTCTAACAGCTGCGCGATTCAACAGCTTCACAGTGTTCTTGAGTTTGGCATAAACCAAATACTCCTGGGAAATTGCAATGCAGACAGACCTCCCCAATGCAATGCACTTTTTCAAACATATTTAAAAATTTAGGCTTTGGGAATAACCTCATAAAATATTTTAACGGTTTCTGTGTTTAAGCGACTATGTTGGAGGGTATTTATTATTGTACTGTTTTTATAAGCTACTCAGACTTCAAAAGGCTGTATGTACTGATACAACACAGAGACTGTGATGCAGTACTGACCCAGAGCCAGCGCTTGTCAAGGCAATGAGATATGAACAGAGAAGATAGATTGCCACAGTGAGACAATTTCATACCCTTAAACAATGATTGACATTTTTTTTCTTTGACAGATTTTTATGTTTTAAAGGTGCAGTGTGTAGTATTTATGAGGATCTATTGACAGAAATGCAATATAATAAACATAATGTTTTCAGGGGTGTATAAAGACCTTACTTAAAGGTGCAGTGTGTGATTTTTAGCGGCATCTAGTGGTGAGGTTGTGAATTGCATTCCCCCTTCCTTTTGGAGCACATAGAGAAGCTATGGCGGCTGACACAGGACAAAAATGTCATTGTCTGAGAGAGCAGAGAGTAGCTAGCACTGTAGAGAAGCTGTAGAGAAGTTTGTCCGTTTAGGGCTACTGTAGAAACATGACGGCATAAAATGGCGATTTCACTGTAAGGGGACCCGCGGTGTGTGAAGATAGAAATGGCTCATTCTAAGGTAATGGACATGGAAAAAAAAAGGGTATTTGCCCTTGTGACCTTAAAAGACATTTTGGCCAAAATGTCACAGCAGCTATATCACTAACAAATTAAGACACATTCATTTAACACATGAATTTCATACAGTTAATAATATTAATAATAAAACAATCTACACATCACACATCCACATGAACACATACATGTTTATTCATTTAAGGATAATCTTTATTTAAACTTCCGTCTTTTGTCATTTACATTCATTTTTGTTTCAGTGTAATAGTTTATAATAACCACACAAAACAAACAATATTAAATGTAATTCTTTATTGTTAGGTTTACATTTGCTTACATTTACAACACATCTTTATATACATTGATACTGATTTGAAGTGCACAGAAATTAGTTACTTTGTATTCATTACTTTGTATCTGTTACTTACATTTTTTTTCTATTTTGAGTTTAAGTTTACCCCGTGATGTGTGGCGATGATCTTCGGACATGGTCTGCTGTAGCCGCAACCTGGTGTGACGGAAATTAGAGTCCGGGAACAAAGAATTTAAGCGTTATTGGTTCCGCCCGGGCATACCAGCTGATGATGACATCAGCCCCACTCCCAATCCAGTGCCCAGCCAGATACCATCCCACTGCAAGGAGCTGCAGTACAATCCCACCGCAGACAATTAGCCCACCTCCGTTGCGATGTGTGAGCCAGTGCCAATGGGAGAGCCCGAGCTGAACCTCAGAGCCAGAGCTGCATGTGTCTGACCAGGTGTGTGAGCACCATTCATCGCCGTGGGAGTCCTCATGGAATACGAGGGTATGGAAGTGATTGCCCCCAATCCTCCAACCAATGAGAGTTAGTATCTACTGGACCTAATGAACATTTGTTTTGCGTTTTGCGAAGAGGACTCCCTACCTCCTTTGATTCCGAATTGTCTTCATCAGACCCGTTGGCCCCTCCCAGCCTCCTTCTTCCAACTCCTCTCCGAACTGCTACAATGGATTTAATGTGTTCTGTCAGTCCCTGTTTCTCTTCAGTCTCCTCTCCATTCCTCAGCCATTCCTGCAACTCAGTCATCGTTGTCTCCCATCAGCCCCTCAGTACCAGCCTCCCGTCAGTGTCATGGCTAAACCTCGGGCCTGCTGGGAGCCACTTCCTCCTGGGCGTGAGGTCTTCGGTGGCTCGTCACAACTTTGTCTCTTCGTCTGCGTGGTGGGCTCATTCTCCAATGTCACCATCACCTCTGCTCATCCCCAAGGTGGCATCTGGATTCTCCACCATGGCTCCTCCCTCCAGAGACGCCTCCATGGATCGCAGTTCTGGCTTTGGCCTGGATCGTCTTCAATCTGTCCCTGCTCAAGACCATTACCTAGATCACACCACCTGCACCACCCTGGACTTTCCATTTGGATTGTTTTTTGTCGCTCAGTTCAGGTGTCTGTGTTTAATCACCATTGTTTTCAGTTGTATAGAAATTCTTGCGTGTTGTCCTTTTCTTTGTTGGGTCTCGTCTATGGTATGTTGTGTTGCTTTGCTCTCTTTGGATTTGTATTTACCTGTGGATGTGTAATTTTATATATCATATTTATATATAGGAATATTTAATCAGTGTATTGTGAAAGTTTTTTTTTTTAACTATTGACTAATAGTCAATTGTTATTGACTGTTGTTATAAATTGTCCTGATGGATCAAAACAATATGACTCTTTTAATATAAACAGATTAGGCATAACATTATGATTATTCCTAATATTGTGTTGGGCTCCCTTTTGCTGCCAAAACAGCCCTGACCCGTTGAGGCATGGACTCCTCTAGACCCCTGAAGGTGTGCTGTGGTATCTGGCACCAAGATGTTAGCAGCAGATCCTTTAAGTCCTGTAAGTTGCGAGGTGGGGCCTCCATGGATCGGACTTGTTTGTTCAGCACATCCCACAGATGCTCGCTTGGATTGAGATCTGGGGAATTTGGAAGTCAACACCTCAAACCAGTAGCGGCTCCTAGTCGTAAATTTAGGTAGAGCAGATTCTGGGTCTTAGCGCTAGTTTATGATTAACAATTTGTAAGCTTTATATTCTAATCGCTGAACATAGACTCACTTTGGCAGAATTCTAATGTCATTGCGTTATTAAGCCTGAGGGTGGCGTGCGGTCCTCTAATGATGATTGACAGATTTAGTACACATGACTAATGCATAGAATACCATCTTAGAATTGCCTTAATTTAGTATTTTTTGCCTTAGATGTTGTTTTAGAATATTGCAAGTTGTGTAAGAATTCCAGTGAGGAAAGTCATGTCTATTCTCAGAACAAACACAACAGAACTATATAAAGGCTATTCACATGAGCACTTGGAAAATAAAGGATTTATACTTTCATTAATTTGATAATTAATTTGATACAACTAGTTACTGACCTGATGCACCTGAAGCGGACTGATATCGTCTTGGTCTGGAGCAAGGTTTATGTGAGGTCACGTGAAAATAGGTGGGGCAGCCAGAAATCTGCCTCAATGGCTCTATATGAGAGCGTGCTGCAGTTCCATTTTTCACCACATATTTACATTGGAAATTTGTGGGGCGCTGTAGAGCTAGGGAGGGCTCAGAGGCTAGTATCATGAATACATGCCTGCCAAATCCATGTGCTTCATTTTAATATATCCTACTCACTTCACAACATAAACAAATATATATTTGTTGCAGAATTCTGAATATATTTACAATTTATTATTAATTCAGTGTATATAGAGGTCTATGTTTGGATTAATATTTTGGTGGGGCTCTGCCACCTGCCCAGACAAGCCGCGGCTGCCTCAAACTCATTGTTGTGCTATTCAAATTATTCCTGAACCATTTTTGCTTTGTGGCAGGGCGCATTATCCTGCTGAAAGAGGCCACAGCCACCAGGGAATACTGTTTCCATGAAAGGGTGTTCATGGTCTGCAACAATGCTTAGGAAAGTGGTATGTGTCAAAGTAACATCCACATGGATCGCAGGACCCAAGGTTTCCCAGCAGAGCATTGCCCAAAGCATCCCACTGCCTCCGCCGGCTTGTCTTCTTCCCATAGTGCATCCTGGTGCCATGGGTTCCCCAGGTAAGCGGCGCACACGCACCCTGCCATCCACGTGATGTAAAAGAAAACGTGATTCATCAGACCAGGCCACCTTCTTCCATTGCTCCGTGGTCCAGTTCTGATGCTCATGTACCCACTGTTGGCGCTTTCAGCGGTGGACAGGGGTCAGCATGGGCACCCTGACTGGTCTGCGGCTATCTTGCCCCATACGCAACAAACTGCGATGCACTGTGTATTCTCACACCCTTCTATCAGAACCAGCATTAACTTCTTGAGCAACCCTGTCGCCGGTTCATCGCTGTTCCTTCCTTGGAACACCCCACGAGAACTGCAGTTTTGGAGATGCTCTGACCCAATCGTCTAGCCATCAAAATTTGGCCCTTGTCAGTCTCGCTCAAATCCTTACGCTTTCCCATTTTTCCTGCTTCTAACACATCAATTTTGAGGACAAAATGTTTACTTGCTGTCTAATATATCCCACCCACTAACAGGTGCCAGGATGAAGAGATGATCCGTGTTATTCACTTCACCTGTCAGTGGTCATAATGTTATGCCTGATTATAAACTATAATAAATATATAGTTTTGTTTTAATGTTATTTTATCATTCTTTTTAAAGACAATGATGTGGTGATCATATGCTTCAATGATGAGTTTTGAGGTGTAGTTTTTATGTATCCACCTCCTTTTCCCAGAAATTTTCAAGAATTCAATTGCAGGTTGTCCCTTGTTTATATTTATTTAATAGCTGCAACAACCTTACTGAGTTTATTTACCTTGAACTGAATAATTCTGATTTCAGAGCATGGCTGAATTTAAATCTAAAATTTCAAACCATCTGCGGCTTCTAGAAATCCAACTGTCAGGTAAAATGGCACAAAACTTCCCTGCTGACACATTGGCGGCGTCCTCAGATACCTCATTCCCCCTGGTACTGGAATGGTAGCATAGATAAATGAATATATAAGCATATGGATGAAAGTCAAGGAAGTTAAAGATCATCAATCCCAGGAGGGGAGCTGCATTATTCATGAAAGTACAAAGACAAATACCTATTGCTTTAGGCAGTAAACAAAACAATAAACAAATAAATAAACACAATGCGGATGAGTAAAATCATCCTCATGGCGGTGGTTGGCATCATCTGTTTGTTCTGATAAAGCAGCGTTTAGACACGAGACGCTGGTGGCTTTTTTTTCATGAAATGATCTCTGCTGAATGAATCTCTTAAAGCTGCATGAACCTCTCCAGACTTCAGACCTTTGACAGCGAAATCATTTGCCTTCAGCAATAGTGTTAGCAAAACTTTTCTCCATTTAGTCAATGTATGTTGGGTTTCATTCAGTAATTGAAGCTTGAGATATAAGCCCTTTGAAATAAGCCCTTTTCAGAAAGCTCACCAGACAGCCATTAAGGTGCCTGTTGAGCTGCCTCAAAGAAAATATGACATCCCATCGGGCTCTGCAGAGCGGGAAGGGTCCCTCACATCACCTCTCCAAAGGAGAAGCAAAAACGCCATGTGGGCAGATTTAAAGATCACAAGCACCCTCAGGTTTCCCTATAGCATACAACAATGCTGGTGGGTATATATCCAACTGGTTTACATCCCCCACCGGCTCCTAGCAGGATCCACCAACAACAACATGTGTCGCACCGTAGGGCTTAAACACAGCATCTCCCAAAAGCAACAAATGAAAAGATGACAGCAACAACTATGACAAACAGGTAATGATTCCTGCTGGCAACAGACATCTTCCTTAAAGCATTTCATATACTATAAAAATGATTGTTTTTAATGGAAACTGATGAAAAGAGAATGGAGAACCGAGGTGTTTTGTTTCTTGGAAAATATTATTTTGTTTTAGCAATCATTCTTGTTTCTTGTTTTTTTTAGGATGCTAAAATTATCAGAATTTGTCCTTGATCATTTGATGTGATTTGACATGGGATGAGAGGAATACTTGTAAAAAAAAATTGGCGAGGTTTGTAAAGTTTAAATGAGCATGTCCACAGATAGTCCAGCAGGTTTGTGTTAATTTATCCTCTGCTCCACCCTGACTCAAAAAATCCAATCAAATGCTATTGTGAGTCACCCGAACTCATCTCACCTTGCTGTTTTGTCATAGAGCCCAAGGGATGAAGCGATTCCAATTTAGATTAGTTTTGACCCCTGAGTCGCACATTATTCAGCTTATCTCCATATAATCACATTTCATGCATTGTTAGGAGAACACAGATGTTCACGTTTTATCAGCTTTGGTCAAAGTTACGGTCGATTGGCACCGACCGATACAATATTTGTTCTGAAAATATTGATGTGTAAAAATGATGTTAGTTGTCTAGATTTTATTAGGGTCTTTAAGCAACAGCTGTGGATGGGACAGTTATGACCGTCGTTAAAATAATGTGCTCTATAGTGAATGAGTGATTTTAACTCATTACTTCCTGAGAATTGCTACTGTGCTACTAATACTGACAGATTAGCAACGGCCATCCATGTGATGTAAAAGAAAACGTGATTCATCAGACCAGGCCACCTTCTTCTATTGTTCCGTGGTCTAGTTCTGATGCTCACGTGCACTCTGTTGGCGCTTTCGGCGGTGGACAGGGGTCAGCATGGGCACCCTGACTGGTCACCTTTCTATCAGAACTAACTTCTTGAGCAATTTGAGCTACAGTAGCTCGTCTGTTTGATCGGACCACACGGGCCAGCCTTCGCTCCCCACGTGCATCAATGAGCCTTGGCCGCCCATGACACATCAACTTTGAGGACAAAATGTTCACTTGCTGCCTAATATATCCCACCCACTAACAGGTGCCGTGATGAAGAGTTAATCAGTCTTATTCACTTCACCTGTCAGTGGTCATAATGTTATGCATGATCGGTGTATATATAATGATTCATGGTATGTGCCATTGAAATTGTATATCTGTAACAGAACTTTTTACTTAATTAATTAAATATAATTTATAGAGCATAATATTTGTAATATTTAAAAATAAATATTTATAATATATAATAAAAATACCAATCATATTTTAAATAATTTACAAAATAATATTTAAAATAATATATATGCTAATATGATTTATATATATATATATATATATATATATGTGTGTGTGTGTGTGTGTGTGTGTGTGTTATTTTATTATTGTGCACTGTTATTTCATTGTTTTATTAATTATTATTAAAAAATAAATAAATAAAAAGCTAAACTTAATAATTAATATTGCAATTACACAACAATATATTTTTTTATTTATTATTATATAAATACTTATAAAATATGTATTTTACAATCATCAAATAATTATATATTTTTAAATTATTATTATTATTATTTTTTTTTTTATTATTGTCTCGCAGACAGTGCTTGGAGTGGGGCGGTACTTCTACATTTTACTCTTAAGCGTACCTGCACTTTTTCTTGCGTACCGCTACTTCTCGCTTTTATAACAGATCAATGTCTGTGTAATATGACTGTGACTGAAGCCCAGTTGTTTAATTAAGTGGCGTGGGAATCACTGTAGGTCAGTTCACCAGCGCGCTCCAAAAGTGTTAAGCTTTGTTTATACTTTCGTCTGGCTCCGCAGCACGAGCCTCCACTGACTGCGCGCGCCTCGTCCGCTTGGCACACCTAGTGGGCGAGGCCATAAACAGAGGGCGTTTTACACTACCGAGAAAGTCAAACATGATCTAAAACATCCACTAAAATGACTGATGAAAAGAGGGGGAAACATCATCCTGCAAGCTTTTTAAACTCATGATGACCACATGTACTAGAATTTATCACGTTCTATTGTATTTATTGTGGTAAATTGGTACTAGTTGTAGAATTTATAATAGATAATCAGTTAAGGGAATAGATTTTTCACTAAAGACACCTGTGGCATGTTGTAGCTATAGTTTCTAACTGTGTTGCTATTTTTCATAACAAATGCTATAGATTCAAAAAAAGAAAGAAAAAAGTTAACATTGGCCTGTATGGTAATGAGGAGCCGTCAATAGTCTTGCTTTGTAAATAAACCCTTATTGTAACAAATGCTATAGTTAAACAATTACAAGATCTATATGGTAGTTTTAAGGCTGAGTACAAGTTAGAAAGAGCTTTAAAATATGGACCTTCTTGAATTATTGACTAAACAATCCCCCCCCCCCCCAACAAAGCCCCGCCCCCTTTGGTGAGTACAGGCACTTTATTTTTTCCACTTCAAGCACTGCTCACAGATAACACAACATTTCACTAAAAAGTACTCGTTTGAGCTGTCATTCATCTGTAGCACAAATTATGTGAGGCAAGTTAGTGGTTTGAGCAGTAGTAAAAGTGATGCTTGCCTCAGTGACCAGCAATAACAAATGTTTTTCTTGAGGCCACAACACCATCAGTGAACAACACATACCATTAACACACTGTTGAACCTCTTAAAGGAAGGAACTCTTCCCTGGGCAGCAGGTGTCCTTCTGTGATAGTGCTGCAGGACACAAACACATATAAACTAGATTTTTAGGAAATATCCAAGCTTGTTAGATTGAATTGTCAGTATTTCATTCTCGCTCTTTCAAAATAAATCTGACATATTTGTGTTGTACCATGCTCTCAGACGTACCATGCTCCATGACAATCTACAGTACATTCAAAAATCATTTTCTCAAAAATGGAAGTCACCTTCACAACCAGTAGGCTGTAATGTGCTTGTTTATGGAATATACAATCACAGACTCTAACGGCCAACAGCCTGCTGTCCTTTTTGTCCTGCTTGAAGCAAGAAAAAGGGAAGAAGAAAGGCTCTACACATGCATTTACAGTACATGTATATTGGTATATACACGCTAAATACACATATGAAAAAATATAAACTCTCTTTGTAAATATATATGATTTTAGGTCATATTTAGGTCAAGTGGACATCTATATCCACAGTAAATAGAAGTCACTAATGAGATCTAAAAAAAATAATTCAGCTCCTGTTTTTCTTATGTTTCCTGCTGAAAAGAATAAATTTTTTTTGTCATGTCCTGTGTTGTCACATTATTTCTCTCTTGACAAAAATGTCCTTTAGTCAGTATTTCATCATGTCACTGAAATTACTCTGACTGAAAAGACATATAATTTTAGTCCTTTTAGTTGTTGACATGACGAAAAATGTGTCAAACTATATGAAATCAAGAAACCCTTTATCAACAAACAGACCCGTGTTTGTCCTTCAATGCAAGTCAATAGGATTTTTCTGGTATTTTATCTTTTTTTAGTTAAAAATTTGTTCGATCATTCAGTGATTGACAGCTAACGCTGAGTAAACCTGCCCGACCCAGAATTGAACATTATATGGTTCCATGTTGATGTAGTTTCAGATGCCTTGATTTTAAAGGTAAAATATGAACATGAGTATTTCACTTCAGCCACTTAATTGATTAACGCTGGCCTTGTAGATAAAACCCAAATCATTTGAATAAAATGAATCCTGATCAAATAACACACTACACTCAATACAGTCCATTCCATTATTGTAATTACTTTAGATGTCAAAGTAAGCCAGAAAGCGAGGCACTTGTTAATGAATGAGGTGTTTAGAAAATAGAAGCACTCTACTTTCATATTAGCACTCCATTTTGTCCCATCTCAATTTTGCAGCGTCCTCAACTGAACTTGGTTAAAGCCATGAGAAAAAGGACTGATTTGCTGGAGCAGTTATCTGTGTTCAAGCTAAATACATTAGGCAGATTAATTCTGTGCAAGGGGAAGCTTTCTTTCCCCAAAAGCCATTTCCAAACCTCATGGCTGGGGAATCTTTTTCGTAGTAGTTGATTGTTGATGCACAAACTTTTCATTACGCCCACAGACGCATTAGCGACCAGGCCACCGGCGAGCTGTCTCTGCAAAACCCAGAATCGAAATGCGGCAGCATTATTACTGCAGTCATTAGTCATTTGATCACAGCTCTTATAGCGGTGTTAATAAGGAAGTGAAGATAATCATGGAGATGGCGCACTTGAGATGGAAGCTTCTCCATATGCCTGAAAGGCCACGGATATTCTCTCGCTCTCTCAATCCCTTCAATTAGCGTTACTGACGTCGCCCTAAACCACTGGACACACAGACGGTAATTAGAGAACGGCAGGCTGTTATCAGTTATCGCCAGTGTCCGTGAGGTAAGAAAAAGAAACAAATTTGGAAAGCATTCGTCAAGCTTATAGAGATGTGGTTATGCCAAAATACATATTAACTGTGTTCCTAGAAGGAACTTCTATTGAAATTAATATTGATGTCAAAACATTGTGGAGATTAATTTATTTAGGTCAGCATTCAAGGCCATGGTTAAAATTCACTGGCTGGGACAAACCAGTTTAGGGACCCCCACAGGCTATATGATAGAGGACCAGAGCTGTCTCGTATTACAGGGCCCTGGACAAAGTTTCCGGTTGTCACACCCTCATTTCCGCTGACTTGAGAGCCAAATTACATAAATAATTTATTTTTATGTCTTAGTTTTGAGAACTTATTTTAATTTCCAAATAAATGTTTTTTTTTTTAAATAATTAAATTAGGTTAGTTAGTTAGTTAGTTAGTTAGTAAGGTGTCAGAATACACAGTGCATCACAGTTTCTTGTGTATGGGGCTGCATAGCCGCAGACCAGTCAGGCCTGTTTCACCCCTGGTTTTTACATTCAAAAACATCATAATGAATAAGTAATAGATTATTTTCTAACCTGGTTTTGAGCCTCTTTCATGGAACGCTTTTTATAGGCGTGCCGCATTGAAGACTTGGAAGTAAACGCCCACTGCTATAATTGGATAAGCTTTGCATATTATAATGATCTTCGGCTCCCCCGTGAGTAGAGATTCGCCCACAGGGCTCGCAAAATGTCTTTATCAAACAAATACAATGATTTATCTCTCATCCACCCGCAATTAATTGGAATGTTATTTTTTATTACTTGGCCCGCCCGATCGGTGGATATAACCACGAACCATGCATCACTAACACACACACACAAGCATAAGCCTCACTGCAGAATCAGACAAATTAGCATGATCAAAACTTCTGTGATTGTATTTTTCCTTCAAATATCAAGTCAAGAGAGTGATCAACGCAAATCAAGAAAGGAATGTTATTTCACTATTTAAGATAGCCGGTGATACGTTTTGGTAGCCCATCTGGAAAACACATAGCCCCGGGACCCATAACGTTACATGTCCGAGTCTGATCCCGAATCGCAGCACAATGAACCAACAACACCTCAAATAAAGGATTCTCCAGCCTGTGACAGTGTGCTAAGTTATGTTCAGTTAGACACATACACATAATCAATAGATATCAAACGATCTGTAACAATGCAATACTATCACATATAAAAAAAATGTTTTACTCACATAAGTGTGTTGCTTCATTCATTCATGTAATCTCATCCTGTCTGCAAATCCAGTCTCTTGTTTACAAACGAATCTGTGGTGAAATGAAGGAACAAACGTGCAATGTCTTACCCACGTGAGCTGGATATTCATTAAAAATAAAGTTTATTCATGCATTCATAATATTGGAATCCAAATGAAGCTTATGCTGCATGTTTATTGCTTGGAAGTTTGATCTGGTTTACCTCCACGTAGGCCTAGGTTATTTATCTATAACATGTCATGCACAAATTGGTGGGCGGGGCTACAGAATCAGGCATTCGTCTTCTTTGGTTAAGGCGGTGTTTCACCACACTCTGACGTCACAGTTTGGCACATTCTGAGATTGAGCGTTTGCTGAGCCAGCTGTCAATAAAAGCTTTTCTTTGACTAACAATGAAGTTTTCAGCTCTGAAACTTACAGGATATTCTTATATCACGATGAACTTTTATACATCAAAGGATGAATGAAAAGTTGATTTCTCAATTCATGACCCCTTTAAGTGTTTGTTTTGTCCAGTTCAATTCTGTTTATTGTTGTTTTTTGCTATCCCACATGAAAATATACTACAGGGATAGTTATGTGAAATACTGAGTCTGCAAGGGGTGTTTATTTTGAAATTGACAGGATTTTTGACTTTTACTTTGTATTTACTGCTTGGCTTTGGCGCGGTGTCCGTCATCGCAGCTACTGGAGCTGATCGTGACTTTAACCGAGTTCATTTGAGGACCATAGACTGTAAAAAAACATGGACGTAGAGTCCGTGACGTCACCCATTGGATTCTGAAGAGCAATTTTGAAGCGTAAAGTATGGTCGAGCTGGCTGTTGCCATCTTGGCAGCGCGTCACTGCACGTCACACCCGAATAACAGAAAATAGGCAAAGAGGCGGGACATGGCTGGAGCTGAGGTGACGTGATGACTAACAGACAGCAGACAAACGACAATCCACCTATCACTCAAAGTGGCCACGCCCTTAATTATGCAGAACTTTAAGGCTTTATATAATGTAAAAAAAAATCACCCCCCTCACAGTTGTCATGAAGGGCAAAAATAGCTATATAGACAAAAACCACAATTTGTACCAGGCTGTAAACATGTTTTTTTCTGCTGTAAAGTTGGGCATTTTAACATGGGGCTCAATGAGATTCTGCTCCCTTTTGGAGCCAGTCTCTAGCGGCCAGTCGATGAATTGCAGTTTAAGTCACTTCCATATTGGCTTCAAGAGAAACTGGGGGAGGTTGCCACTTGTTGAGGACGCTGCAAAAATAAGATGGGACAAAATGGAGTGCTAATATGAAAGTGGAGTGCTTCTATTTTCTAAACACCTCATTCATTAACAAGTGCCTCGCTTTCTGGTTTACTTTGACATCTAAAGTAATTACAATAATGGAACAGACTGTATTGAGTCTAGTGTGTTATTTGATCAGGATTCATTTTATTCAAATGATTTGGGTTTTATCTACAAGGCCGTAACGCGCCGTAGGCATGTGTGCAGTGTAAATAAGGGGTCACACATACTCGGTTTACGCACTGTTACCGACACTGTATGCGTGCATATTTTTTATGTACACATGTTAACCGGTTAGAGCTTTCACTGCACGCGGATGCGGTCCGGCAGTTTGTTCCAGGAGCGGTGCGAGTCTATTTTTTTGCTGTGCTGCATGCGCTGAATTAAAGTGACAGCGCATTGTTCACATTCAAATAAACATTGACATCTAGTAATTTCACCACAGATGCATATCATTTAAAGTCTACTCTTTTTCAAAGTCAACACATGGCTTTTTTCCTCGGGTAAAGCAAGGAAAACGACACCGTACCTGGCATTTAGGTAAAAAAGGAGACATAATGGATAGCACTCGAGGTGGAACATTTTTTTTTTATGACCTGCAGGATTTCTTGTAAAAAGATTTAAAAACGAAAGAAAAGACGAGAGTCGACTGTTTTTGTCTAGCCTATTGTACATTTTAATTTAAAATGTTTGTGATTTTAGGCTATAACCTATGTTTAAATGTTTTACCACTTGCATGAGCAAGTAATATAGCCTATAGCTAAATCTAAAGTAGGCTATTAGGCTATATAAATATAAAGTAATGAATTGAATAAAACATTGTTTAAATGTAGTTTAAACGTGTATGAAAAAGTGTAGGCTATACAAAGAGACAAGCCATGTTCAGTAACAACTTTTGGATTTTAAATAAAAATAATGAATAAATGCTGTGTTTGTGGTATAGGTACAACTGCGGATCAGTTGCGCACTGCAAACGCAGCATTTGTGAAAGCACAACAGCACGCGCTGCTCCTGCACCGCATACGGACTGCAGACAGAGTATGTGTGAAACAGGCGTCAGGGTGCCCATGCTGAGCCCTGTCGTCCACCGCCGAAAGCGCCAACAGTGGGCACGTCAGCATCAGAACTGGACCACGGAGCAGTGAAAAAGGTGGCCTGGTCTGATGCATCACAATTTCTTTTACATCACATGGATGGCCAGGTGCATGTGCCTCGCTTACCTGGGGAACACATGGCACCAGGATGCACTATGAGAAGAAGGCAAGCTGACGGAGCAATGTTTGGGCAATGTTCTGCTGGGAAACCTTGGGTCCTGCCATCCATGTGAATGTTACTTTGACACGTACCACCTACCTAAGCATTGTTGCAGACCATGTACACCCTTTCATGGAAACAGTATTCCCTGGTGGCTGTGGCCTCTTTCAGCAGGATAATGCGCCCTGCCACAAAACAACAATGGTTCAGAGGATCACAACAATGAGTTTGAGGTGTTGACTTGTCTTCCAAATTCCCCAGATCAAAATCCAATCGAGCATCTGTGGAATGTGCTGAACAAACAAGTCCGATCCATGGAGGCTCCACCTCGCAACTTACAGGACTTAAAGGATCTGCTGCTAACATCTTGGTGCCAGATGCCACAGCACACCTTCAGGGGTCTAGTGGAGTCTATGCCTCGACGGGTCAGGGCTGTTTTGGATATGGCAGCAAAAGGGGGACCAACACAATATTAGGAAGGTGATCATAATGTTATGCCTGATTGGTGTATAATTAATTTTATAATAATTTGTTACATTTATATAGCGCTTTTCTGGGTACTCAATGCACTTTACATGGAAGGGGGAGAATCTCCTCAACCACCACCAATGTGCAGCATCCACCTGGATGATGCGACAGCAGCCATACTGCGCCAGAACGCCCACCACTCACCAGCTTATTGGTGGAGAGGAGACAGAGTGATGTAGCCAATCGGTATATCGGTATATGGGGATTATTAGGAGGCCATGGTGGACAGAGGCCAATGGGCAAATTTTGGCCAGGATGCCGGGGTTACACCCCTACTCTTTTTCTGAAGGACATCCTGGGATTTTTAATGACCACAGAGAGTCAGGACCTCGAAACCTATTAATATATTAAAAATGTAGAGACTAGAATGTATTAGCTATGGATTGACAATAAACTAATAGTTTGCAAATGATTTGTAAGTTCTTTATTACTGTATATAGTATACTTATTATAAAGTGTTAGCAGTAAATGTTGTAATCAATTAAGATTAATACACACACACACACACACACACACACACACATACACACATATGAATGCATGCCTCATCAGGCCCTTGAAGTGAAGTGACAGATTTGTTGATTATAATGGAAGCGATTGATTCCTGGTTCAAGACCAGCAGGTTTTAGTCAGGTTTGCAGCCTAAAGCCTCCATTTCTTTGCGTGGAAACATAGAGAAAGGTTTCAGATTGGGGTGCCAAGATCTGTCAGTGAGCATCAATGTACTAATCACCACCAAGTCTAGGAAAGCGATTCTGACCTGAAGGACAGTCAATTAAAGCTAGGGCTTTTAAATGTAACACTCAGCTTGCTGGCTTATCCAAAGTCAACCTCTGCAAATGAGGGTGATGATTCCTGTAGACGGGCTTCTCACAGCCTAGCACAGCCAAGCAGTTTCATTTAGCGTGTGGCATAACGATTAATCATCTGCTGGAGTCACCACCCGCCTCTCCCAGAATCATCGTACATTTCCCTTACTCTGCCATCTTAAGTATCTCTTGATTCGGTTTCATTTGGATTATTAATGAGACGCCATTTAACTGTCATGCTTCACTGTTCTGTCAAGACTTCAGTATACCTGTTCTCATGGCATTCTTCTCTTTTCTCAGCCTCTGCATTATGCTGCTATCTCTGCGCTCCTCTCCCACACTTCAGCTGACACTCTGGGCGGCGAGTCTTAATTCATCTTCAGGGTATCCAGAAACAGCCATAAGCCAAACATGATTTTCAGCGCATAATAGCAAGTCAGATTTGTACATGAACAGCGGTACAGCATGTTCTGTAATGATTATGCCTCTGCAAATAGAACGGGCATGTTTTCAAAGTGGTGGTGCATGAAATGCAGCTGTAGTTGTGTGAAAATGTAGAAAAAATATATTTTTCATAATCTGGATTTTTGTTTTGTTTTTTCCCAGTAGAAATATCTAAACATCCATAAAACAAGATACATTTATTTGAAAAAGTTAAAAAATATGTATACTGGTTTTTAAAATATTTTTAAGAAAATATATCTTGAATTAAGTTCACAAAATGTATTTATGCTTAAAACAAGAAAAAGAACCACTTTTATGATACTTTTATGGAATTTTTTTTTGTCATCATCAGACCGGTCAGGATATTCCACAAAATTGTTTTGCAAAAGTGCAGTGTGTATTATTTATGAGGATCTATTGACAGAAATGCAATATAATATACATAACTATGTTATCAGTGGTATATAAAGATCTTACTTAATGTACCGTTATGTTTTTATTACCTTAGAATGAGCCATTTCTATCTTCACACACCGCGGGTCCCCTTACAGTGAAATCGCCATTTTGCGGCGTCATGTTTCTACAGTAGCCCTAAACGGACAAACTTCTCTACAGAGTGCTAGTCACTCTCTGCTCTCTCCGAAGACGACATTTTTGACCTGTGTCGGCCACCGTAGCTTCTCTGTGTGCTTCGAAGGGGAGGGGTGAGCGGTGTGTTATTGCAATTCTCAACCTCACTGCTAGATGCTGCTAAAATTCACATACTGCACCTTTAAGAATGACCAACATTTTCCTAGGACAATATTATATTATATATATATATATATATATATATATATATATATATATATATATATATATATATATATATATATATATATATATATATATATATATATATATATATGAATAATACTAGGAATAGATGCAGGTGACAAAAGCCGTTTTAAACGCAAAGGGTGGTCACCCCAAATATCGATTTGATTTAGTTAATAGAAGTTAATTCATAAATAAAAGCTATTTATGTTATTATTTTTGACAGCATTCTCACTTTAAAGCATTCTGACAAGTGCCTAAACTTTTCACAGTACTGTAGTTTTGCAGGTAGTTTTCCTCAAGTATCTGGGAGACGTTGCCTTAGTTTTTTCTGGATTTAGTCTGTCTCAGTTTTTTCTGTTTCTTCATGTAATCACAGACAGACTCGATGATAATGAGATCAGACCGGCTGCTATCAGACTTCTTGTGCTTAAAAAAAATAAAAAATCTCACTGGATTATTACAATTAATTGCAAAATGAATGTTTGGAAATGTAAACTGATATTTCCTACTGACACACTACAGTAAAAAATATAAATAACTGGCTTAAATAATACCAACGTGCCTAAAACTTTTGCACAGTACTATATATATATATATATATATATTTATATATATATATATATATATATATATATATATATATATATATATATATATATATACACACAATACTGATTGTGATGCATTTTCACATATAGAGGATGATTGTGGCAGAATAGGCTTGAATAAGTGCATGCTACTGATGAAAAAGAAAGAAAAAAGAAAAAAATTATTGAAAGGGATGCCGCTATAGGGTGGGCAAAATCTTATATCACGTTATGAGTAATTTTATTTCACGATAACGATACATATCACAATATAGTTATTTTTGCTTTAAGTTTTTTATGATATCAATTGAACATTTGATACCTTTGAAATTCCAGAATTCTTATCACCATTTTCAATATAATTTAAAAACTAATACTAGCTAAAAAAAAAAAACCTCAAGCTTACTGAAGACAAATAAACAGTGATAAAGAAAGAGCAAAGAAAACAGACTACAATAGAACAAACACACAAATGAAATGGACCTACCTGAAAAACTTCAAGCGCTAGAAATTAAATTAAATGTATAAAGTAATACCATGTAAATTAAATATACATTTATACTTATTAAAGTTACAAAAGTGATTCAGTCAAGAGCAGTGAGAGATTTTCTTTTTGTTGTTGTTGTTTGATTAGCATTAATAACAACAAGCAGGTAAATTTAGATGCTGTCACTTTAAGAGCGACTGCACGGATCCATTATACTTGTGCGTTTTCTCTTAACAGTTTAGTTCACTTAAGGCATACATTTCTGTGTTTACGTGCAAATGCATGGTCACTTTGACACATAGGTATGTATATTTAATTGTTAAGCACTCAGTTCAGTTCGCACATGCTTTATGAGCAGCGGCTTCATGACGCACGTCTCTCAGGAACAGCAGAACGTCCGCATATACTGAAATGAGTTGTCTTTCACTGCTTATTGTCCTTCATTGGTTTAAAATAATCCGTTTTTAAGCCGTAATTGTTAAAAAAACGCATACAAATGATAAGCTTGCGTGACTGCGTAGCACAGCAGCGTCACGTGTGTAGAGACGCAATAGAGACGATAGTCCAAAATCTCACATATCTACCTGTTAATCTTGTCTATATTACCCACCCCTAGATGATGATAACAAATCCTTTATCAAACAGCACAAAATCCATAAAATTTGAAACAGACAGATCCAAAAAAATTAGATGGGGAGGGATTGGCGGTGTGATAACATCTGCTCTACAGGGCTTTTTGGCAGCCATTATGCATTTAGTGACACAGTACCTGGAAAATCTCTCTCCTCAGATATACTCTTCATCTCTGTCCAAACAAGTATGGCAGGAGGACCTACACCTGCTTTCCCTCACCCGGTGAAGAAAAAAACGGGCTAAGGAGTAGAGTGTGCACAAGAGTGCTTGATTTACAGTATGTCAGGCGTGTCGACCCTCTCCATGCATCAAACGGCCTGAGCCATGGAGGGGGTATCAGGATGTGGCATCCACAATGTCTTCCCATTTCCCACAAATCTACAGCCCCAGCTATATGATCTATCCTTCCTATCCCTCCAAGGGGAATGGCTCTGGGTGAAATATGGCTTTGTGTCAGGGCTGGGGGGTGGGGGCTTATTATACTGTGGAATATAGATAATGCAGCAGTGCATTAGGGAAGAGGAAAAAAATCAAAACAGCACATAAACACGCAGAGCACAGCAAAATCAGAATATGCCCCATTAGGTAGAGAAAATAAAAAACAGTGGTTGAAATGCAAATAATATTTCATGACATTGATGTTTGTATTGTAAACGGTCAAAAATCTGTAAAACACATGCCAAATTCTCAATAATGTACTCATGTTGATTTCATATGGTTTTGAACATTTTGTATATAATTTTCCAGAAAGGTTTCAATTTAACATATTCCTTGTGATTGATAATTCATTAATATAATTTTTTGAGGAGTCACACAACACAACATTTTACAACCTGAACCCTTGGTTCATCCTGAATTTCAAACTGAAATTATCTTATATTTTCTGTTTTTTTTTTTTGGTTGCAACAAATTACTTTGATTTGGTGGAACAAGCAATAATTATTAATAAGCTGTAAAAAAATTTTTTCTTCTTCTTAAAAATAATAATAAAAGATCATTATAATAAAAGATTTGTTCCCTCTATCATGATAGAAGAACCCAGGGTAATTACCATAGCAACAACTCTTGCATACTCACAAGACAATCCTGTATCACATTTGTGTCTATTTAATAAAAGTTTATGTTGTATCTCTGGAGGTGGCACACGAACAAACAAGCATATTTTGTAGCATTATTGTCTACTCTGTGTTGTCTATGGCAGATAGTGAATAATATCACTGCATGCACACTAATAAGATTTCTCCTGTGCTGCTGAGTCGCCTCTGTTCAGCGAGGCCGACGGCTGCAGGGGAGAGATAGGGCGGCATGTCTCCATTGTGAGCCGTCATTGGGATTAAACCTTCATTTGAGTTTATTCCTCTTTTCCTAATGCTCTTTTTCTTGTGAACACCTTCTCTGGATGTGCTACACTGTGATTGGATAGCAGTGAGCAGATAAAATCCCACAATTCATCAAAATTACATAATTAAATGCAAGTACGTTTTCTGGTGCGTGCAACGTTTTCGTCGTCATCGCAGTGCTCTTGGGCCGTAGGTGGTTGCAAATATGTTGCTTTGTGGTTACTAAAGTGTTTTAAGGGGTTTAGCACATTTATATGTGTTTGCTAGGGTGTTCAGTTTCTAGACAAGTTCTAGGTGGCTGTTAAGGCATTCTTAACAGTCCCTAGACCTGTTTTAGGCTATTAAGGTGCTCTGAAGGTTGCTAGGTCAGTTATAGTGTATTCTGATGGTTTCTAGGTCAGGTGGTTGTTAGGGTGTTTGCGACAGTTTCTAGACCAGTTTTAGTAGGTGGCTGCTAGGGTATTCTGATGGATGCTAGGCCAGATATAGTAGGTGGTTGCTAGGATGTTCTAATGGATTCTAGGTGGTTGTTAGGGTGTTCGGGACAATTTCTAAACCTGTTTTAGGCTACTTAGGTTTTCTGATTGTTGCTAGGGTGTTCTGATGGTTACTAGGTCAGATCTAGGGTTTTTTTCTAGTGTGTTCTGATGGTTACTAGGTCAGATCTAGGTGGTTGTTAGGGTGTTCTCATGGTTACTAGGTCAGTTCTACGTGGTTGTTAGGGTGTTCGGGACAGTTTCAATACCTGTTTTAGGTGGTTGTTAAGGCATCCTGGACAGTTTCTAGACATGTTTTAAGCTACTAAGGTTTTCTGACTGTTGCTAGGCCAGTTCTAGGTAGTTGCTAGGGTGTTCTGATGGTTTTTAAGCCAGATCTAGGTGATTGCTAGGGTGTTCTGATGGTTCCTAAGACATATCTAGGTGGCTGCTAGGGTGTTCTGATGGTTGCTAGATCAGTTCTAAGTGGTTGTTAGGGTGTTTGGGGCATTTTTTAGACCTAAGCTACTAAGGTGTTCTTAAAGTTGCTTGGCCAGTTCTAGGTGGTTGCTAGGGTGTTCAGGACAGTTTGTAGACCTGTTTTAAGCTACTAAGTTGTTCTGATGGTTGCTACGCCAGTTCTAGGTGGTTGCCAGGGTGTTTGAGACAGTTTCTAGACCTGTTTTAGGCTACTAAGGTGTTCTTAAGGTTTCTAGGCCAGTTCTAGTTGCTAGGGTGTTCTGATGGATGCTAGGCTAGCTCTAGGTGGTTGCTATGCTAGTCCTAGGTGTTTGCTAGGATGTTCTGGATGGTTGCTAGGCTGGTACTCGGTTGCTAGGGTGTTCTGATGGTTGCATACCATACCATTACATTTTAAAAGGTCGGTTCTAGGTGGTTGCTTGGGTGTGTTGGATGTGGTGCAGTATCAGCGCTTTAGAAGATGATCTTACATTTATATCATTTCGTATAACTCCAAGTAGCAATACCAACAGCAATGCTCACCTTAGCAAGCACCACTAAATATTATTTGATATAAACTGGAAAGTAAACTCAACAGACACAGCAACAGAACCCTAAATCACAATTTAATTATCTAAAATTAAATTCAGACCATAACATGTTTTGTTTTGGAATACAATAAATGGGGAAGACAGTGAAAATAGTTAGCTTAAAAATATTACAAAGAAACTGGCTAATCTGCTCAATTGAGCATAACGGTTCTTTAATTACATTATTATCCACCTAAATTACTGCATGTTGACAGAATAGCAACAAAATTACTTTATGTATGTAATTAAGAATGTATTTACGAAGACACTCTAAATAAAGTGTTTGATTTATCATGCTATTATCATGTCAAAGACTTAAAAACTTTTAATCAGCAAGGATGCATTGAACTGATCAAAAATGACAGTAAAGACATTTACAATGTTACAAAATATTTCTATTTCAAATTAATGCTGTTCTTTTCATCTTTCATCAATGAATCCTGGGGGAAAAAATTTATCATGGTTTCCACAAAAATATTAAGCACCACAACCTTTTACAACATTGATGATAATAAGAAATGTTTTTAATAAATTCTTTTCTCATCCAGATTTTTTCCACAGCCACAGTTTTCCCCGCCTCATCAGAGAAAAGCATTTGGAACGTCTCCTCGATTCCGACCACTTGTAGAAGCTTTGTGTCTCTAGACAGCATGGATCTGGTGCGATGTTTCTTTAAGCAGTTGACACTATTTGATGACCTTTCGAGTTAATCACCGTAACAACTGAACACATATAACAATGGCAGCTTGAGGGTAAAAGGTCAGCACTATCTGTCGTCCTCAATGTGTTTGTTTAGCACTCCCCTGTCTGTCTTTAAATGACGAGAGAGGGGAAGGAACCTGCTCTGATGTCGGCCAATTAAGGCTTGTTTATTTTTCTCCTTCGCCTAATAAACGTCACTGTTATTTAATGGGCTGGTAGTATAATTAAAATTCAAACCTCCGGGGCGAGGCAGACCTTCCACACGAGATGGCGCGGTATATCACACCACGCACTTCCACACATACCAAGGTCATTGGAACCGTGCAGTAAAACATGAATTAAGAGCTTCAACGCTGTCGTATCGGAAAATGTTGAAGAGGTATATTTATAGACTTACATTCAATTGCTTTAACGCATATACAACATTGGATGATTCAGTGAACACTGGGAGCAGGCAGGAAATAATTGAAAGCAGACTGTTTTACCGCAGCACGGCGTAAACAAACAAACACGCATGTTTCATGGTTTTCAGATGCTAATGTTGCATATGTTATTTATGATTTGTCATACTTCACTGCAGTTTCACATGCAATTGCTTGAGAGTCTGAGCTATGAATATGCGTTTCGGGCTGACTTCAAGTTCTGTCAAATGTAATCTCATTAGGATGAGAAAGGGTTAAAGGCGTCAAGTTTCACACAGGGATTCACACAGAGCATTCGGAATAGTTTACCCAAAAATGAAAATTCTGTCATCATTTACTCACCCTCAAGTTGTTCCAAACTTGTATGAGTTTCTTTTTTCTGCTGAACACAAAAGATGATAGATTGAAGAATATGGATAACCAAACAGGCCCAGGGCCAAAGTCAGTGGGGTCCATACCCTCTGTGGTTACCAACATTCTTCAAAATAGCTTCTTTTGTGTTCAGCAGGAGAAAGAAACTCATACAAGGATGACAGAATTTTTATTTTTGGGTGAACTATCCCTTTAAGGAATGTTCTGTGTAAATCCTTAACATTCACTTGACTCAAAAACTCACAGGGGTGGCAGGGTTAATCTCAAAATGTAAGATTAACCTTGAGGAGATGAATTGATTTAAACCTTCAGCTCAGATATATTCAATTAAAGTTTTAAGAGGTCCAGTCTTTTAGTTTCCTTCGTACCAAAGGGTCGAGCAATCCAAGCTTCCAAAATAGTTTCAGAAGGCAGTATGTTGTATGGATATGAAAAATCAATAAGCAACGTTCATTTCAACAAATTTCATTGTGGATTTTCAAGCTACCAGTCATAATTCTTAAAATATTAAATGATAAAAAAAGAATATATATAGGCAAGGCAAGTTTATTTATATAGCACATTTCATACACAATGGTAATTCAAAGTGCTTTACATAGAAATGAATTAAAATAGTGATAACATATGCATAAGAAATAAGAATACCATGTGTAAGAATTAAAAATAAAAACAAGGATAATTATACAGTTGTAAAGAGAATTAAAAAAAAATAAAAATAAAATGGTGATAAATAGATCCCTATCTGCCTGATTCTCTAAATTCGGGTACCCCTATCTGAGATGGAAGAGATGGAGCAGGTTCGCAGTGTCTCCTGGACCTTACAAGTCGGTCCAAGATGGGCTCCTGTATGGGATGTTACCTTTCCCCCGCAGGGCCTCCCCTTTCTTGAGTCCGCTTCTTTGCACTGTCTGCTACCACAAGCAGAATGAAGCAAAGCACACTGCTCTCCTTTTCCAATCTCTTCCAGTTAGACAGCCCTAACCAAAAATAATAATCAACAGATGCATAAGAAATAGAAATATACAGTTGTAAAGAGAATTAAAAAGAATAAAATTAGGACATATAGATAAAATAACAATAACCAAAGATACGAACAAAGGTAAACTAAAACAGTTATAAAAAGAATAAAAAGATGATGCATAGATAAGATAAGGTGCAATCAGTCGGACGTACAGTAGCACAGAACTCATTCAGTAAATGCACAGCTAAACAGATGTGTTTTGAGTCTGGATTTGAATGTGGCTACTGTTGGAGCACATCTGATCTGTTCAGGAAGCTGGTTCCAACTGCGGCTGGCATAATAGCTAAAAGCAGACTCTCCTTGCTTTGAGTGAACTTGGTATTTCTAACTGACTTGATCCTGATGATCTGTGTGATCTGTTGGGTATATAAAGAAATATATATATATATATATATATATATATATATATATACACTCACCTAAAGGATTATTAGGAACACCATACTAATACTGTGTTTGACCCCCTTTCGCCTTCAGAACTGCCTTAATTCTACGTGGCATTGATTCAACAAGGTGCTGAAAGCATTCTTTAGAAATGTTGACCCATATTGATAGGATAGCATCTTGCAGTTGATGGAGATTTGTGGGATGCACATCCAGGGCACGAAGCTCCCGTTCCACCACATCCCAAAGATGCTCTATTGGGTTGAGATCTGGTGACTGTGGGGGCCATTTTAGTACAGTGAACTCATTGTCATGTTCAAGAAACCAATTTGAAATGATTCGAGCTTTGTGACATGGTGCATTATCCTGCTGGAAGTAGCCATCAGAGGATGGGTACATGGTGGTCATAAAGGGATGGACATGGTCAGAAACAATGCTCAGGTAGGCCGTGGCATTTAAACGATGCCCAATTGGCACTAAGGGGCCTAAAGTGTGCCAAGAAAACATCCCCCACACCATTACACCACCACCACCAGCCTGCACAGTGGTAACAAGGCATGATGGATCCATGTTCTCATTCTGTTTACGCCAAATTCTGACTCTACCATCTGAATGTCTCAACAGAAATCGAGACTCATCAGACCAGGCAACATTTTTCCAGTCTTCAACTGTCCAATTTTGGTGAGCTCGTGCAAATTGTAGCCTCTTTTTCCTATTTGTAGTGGAGATGAGTGGTACCCGGTGGGGTCTTCTGCTGTTGTAGCCCATCCGCCTCAAGGTTGTGCGTGTTGTGGCTTCACAAATGCTTTGCTGCATACCTCGGTTGTAACGAGTGGTGATTTCAGTCAAAGTTGCTCTTCTATCAGCTTGAATCAGTCGGCCCATTCTCCTCTGACCTCTAGCATCAACAAGGCATTTTCGCCCCAGGACTGCCGCATACTGGATGTTTTTTCCCTTTTCACACCATTCTTTGTAAACTCTAGAAATGGTTGTGCGTGAAAATCCCAGTAACTGAGCAGATTGTGAAATACTCAGACCGGCCCGTCTGGCACCAACAACCATGCCACGCTCAAAATTGCTTAAAATTGCAAAATTGCTTAAAATTGCTTTCCCATTCTGACATTCAGTTTGGAGTTCAGGAGATTGTCTTGACCAGGACCACACCCCTAAATGCATTGAAGCAACTGCCATGTGAGTGGTTGATTAGATAATTGCATTAATGAGAAATTGAACAGGTGTTCCTAATAATCCTTTAGGTGAGTGTATATATTTTATATATTTAAAATATTTCAATATATATATCCTCTGCAAATGCTGATGTTTATAAAAAAGTCACAATTAATTTCAAAGTCTATTTATTATATGACAATAATATATACTACTATTTACATAATTATTCATAAATTTTACATGAATATAATTTAAAAATATTTATTTCTTTATATTATTATATATTATAAATATGTCTTATTTATCATACAAATACACTCACCTAAAGGATTATTAGGAACACCTGTTCAATTTCTCATTAATGCAATTATCTAATCAACCAATCACATGGCAGTTGCTTCAATGCATTTAGGGGTGTGGTCCTGGTCAAGAAAATCTCCTGAACTCCAAACTGAATGTCAGAATGGGAAAGAAAGGTGATTTAAGCAATTTTGAGCGTGGCATGGTTGTTGGTGCCAGACGGGCCGGTCTGAGTATTTCACAATCTGCTCAGTTACTGGGATTTTCACGCACAACCATTTCTAGAGTTTACAAAGAATGGTGTGAAAAGGGAAAAAACATCCAGTATGCGGCAGTCCTGGGGCGAAAATGCCTTGTTGATGCTAGAGGTCAGAGGAGAATGGGCCGACTGATTCAAGCTGATAGAAGAGCAACTTTGACTGAAATAACCACTCGTTACAACCGAGGTATGCAGCAAAGCATTTGTGAAGCCACAACACGCACAACCTTGAGGCGGATGGGCTACAACAGCAGAAGACCCCACCGGGTACCACTCATCTCCACTACAAATAGGAAAAAGAGGCTACAATTTGCACGAGCTCACCAAAATTGGACAGTTGAAGACTGGAAAAATGTTGCCTGGTCTGATGAGTCTCGATTTCTGTTGAGACATTCAGATGGTAGAGTCAGAATTTGGCGTAAACAGAATGAGAACATGGATCCATCATGCCTTGTTACCACTGTGCAGGCTGGTGGTGGTGGTGTAATGGTGTGGGGGATGTTTTCTTGGCACACTTTAGGCCCCTTAGTGCCAATTGGGCATCGTTTAAATGCCACGGCCTACCTGAGCATTGTTTCTGACCATGTCCATCCCTTTATGACCACCATGTACCCATCCTCTGATGGCTACTTCCAGCAGGATAATGCACCATGTCACAAAGCTCGAATCATTTCAAATTGGTTTCTTGAACATGACAATGAGTTCACTGTACTAAAATGGCCCCCACAGTCACCAGATCTCAACCCAATAGAGCATCTTTGGGATGTGGTGGAACGGGAGCTTCGTGCCCTGGATGTGCATCCCACAAATCTCCATCAACTGCAAGATGCTATCCTATCAATATGGGCCAACATTTCTAAAGAATGCTTTCAGCACTTTGTTGAATCAATGCCACGTAGAATTAAGGCAGTTCTGAAAGCGAAAGGGGGTCAAACACAGTATTAGTATGGTGTTCCTAATAATCCTTTAGGTGAGTGTATATTCAAAATTAATTGGTAACATATTACAATAAGGTCTCATTTGATAACATTAGTTAATTGCTTTAGTTATTTAGTTATATATGAACAATGAACAATACTTATAGCATTTATTAATCTTAGTTCAGTTCAACATTTACTAACACATTTTTTAAATCAAATTCTGTTGACATTGGCTAATGCAACTACCATGAAGAATGAACAATGCACTGTAAACCCTAACACTCAAAAATAATTCATTGGTTTGAGTAGAGCCAACTCAAATTAAACAAATTAGTTCAATCAAATTAACTTTTATGAGTATTTAGAACTTTCTTTTTCTTTTGAGTTCACAAAACTGACACATTTGAAGTAATCTGAATTGTTTAATTGTTTTGAGTTTTATGAACTTGTTTATTTTCATTTAGACAAAGTTAAATTGAACTGAAACCAGGCTGGAATTTCTATTTGCTTTGCCATGACACTCAAAAGGGAGAGTAAATACTCAAATTAAGTGTTAAATAATGTTTTTGTGTGCAAGATTAATGTTAAGTGGGAGATTTAGTATATGTTTTGTTATGAGCCTGGTCAGTACCTGGATGGAGACCTCCTGGGAAAACCAGGTAGCTGCTGGAAGAGGTGTTAGTGAGGCCAGCAGGGGGTGCTCACCCTGTGGTCTGTGTGGGTCCTAACGCCCCAGTATAGTGATGGGGACACTATACTGTCAAAGAGCACCATCCTTCGGATGAGACGTTAAACCGAGATCCTGACTCTCTGTGGTCATAAAAAATCCCAGGATGTCCTTCGGAAAAAGAGTAGGGGTATAACCCCGACACCCTGGCCAAATTTGCCCATTGGCCTCTGTCCATCATGGCCTCCTAATAATCCCCATATACTGATTGGCTTCATCACTCTGTCTCCTCTCCACCAAACAGCTGGTGTGTGGTGGGCGTTCTGGCTCAATATGGCTGCCGTCGCATCATCCAGGTGGATGCTGCACATTGGTGGTGGATGAGGAGATTCCCCCCTTCTATATGTAAAGCGCTTTAAGTACCCAGAAAAAGGAGCATGAGCTTAGTTTGAGAACAGATATATCTTAAATGTTCTATATTGCTGTACTCATTCAGCAAGTGCTATGCTATTCTAATGCTATCAAAGCATTGTGTTACCAATTAGCAAGGTAGCATTTAATGAATTAGCTAGTTAAAGCTAGCCAAGTTTCCACTACTAAAAATACATTTAAATTGAGATTACATGATAATTTTAAGTTAAATGTATAAATCAGCTTACTCAAATATTTCAAGTTAAGAGCAATTAAAATGTAGGAGTACAAAATAAAAATCTGCAAGATCTGCTTACTTAAACTTTAAATTTCTTAACTTAAAAAAAATTGATGTAACTGATTACCTAGTTTTGCCACCTTATTTGGGGTTACAGTGTAGTAGTATATTGATTTATTTATCTATATTTGATAATGTCAAAAATTCAGATGCAAAAGCCGCTAAACGCCACCTCCATCAAAAATTTGATAATGATATTGAGCGAATAGTAGCCTATACGTTTAACTTTCATTTCAAATCCACTAAATCCCAACGTCAGCCCATTCAGAAATACCAGTTTGTTGGCAAAAACCTCTAAACGCCACTTCCCTTTGTCAGCAAACCATGAATCGAATCATATGATTTCAAAATGAATGCCGCTGTGCGAAAGAGCCGTCTTTCATTTGCCAAGCTTCCATCGTTACAGTTGCAATTACAGGAATTTGCGAGTAGCAAGTAAACACAACAGTGTTCCTTGTGCTTCTGTGAAACTCTGACAGAAACGGATGTGGCAGTCACTTTGCATCACAGCTCCCCCTACTGTGTGGATCAGTTTCTTCATTGTTACATTTTGAATTCTGCTTTCATCATTTGCAATGTTTCCAGTTGCATCCTTAGTGATTTTTGCAGCTGTTTACTGTCTTTTTGTCCAAACAGGTGGACTTAGAGGTTTTTGCAAAAAAACGTACACATGGACTTAGCTGGTTTTGCAGCAAAAAACTAATTTGTTAAATACCCATGAATTGACTAAAGTGACATTTTTGAAAATAAATAACTGACTAATAACCTTTTCATTGTCATTAAAGTGAACCTAAACATGGGAGCCTGATAAAAAATGCTAACTTAAAAGAAAACATGTCAGATGGTTTTTGACAAACTCTCCAAAATTGTATCTATCTTTTCAATGATATTTATTCAACTATCATTGAAAAAAGATAATAACATTACATTTACATTTTGATGTAAAAAATGTATTACTCACTGTTAGTTTATGTTAGGTAACATAAATAAAAAAAAATCTAGTAAATTTTGCAAACAATTTCAAAGGAATGGCAACTAATACAGTGAATTAAACATGAGATTTTGAAGTAGAATAACTATATTTTCTTGTAAAACACAGTCCAATAAAGTAAATTGTTTAATTTACTTTTACAGTGTAGCATTAACAAATTATTTGTAAAGGGTTACCTATAGCAATACAACAGAGAAATAAATGTGTGCATCTTTCATAGTATTATACCACATAATGAACTATGGGTGCTGCGATTCAATTCTATCCAATTCTATCCAATTCAATCTTTGGTGTTGTAAGGGTTTCATGCCAGTCCCAGCATGTTTTAAAGGCACTTGAGGGATTAATACACACGCTCACCACAGTCCAACTGTCAGCACTTCTCTCCGACTAAATGATAAAATGGTTAGGTAATTTCAGATGGCAACTGACTGGCAAATACCCTGAAAGCTGTACTTGGCTCTGTGGGAGCCTCTGCATTTTCCATTATCTCCACAGACAATATATTTAGGACTTACTTGGAACAAAACAACACAGTCCTAGGGTTAATAAATGTTACTTTATAGGGTACTTTGTTAGAATTATATATTAGTCGTCACTGCTGCTGGCCTTAAAAACACCTTTTAATGGTTTATATATGTTTATGTCTTTAAGCGGGTTTAGAGAATTATACAGTCTATGCCAGTAGTTCTGGGTGTAAAGAGCACATAAGTGAATAACTGCACATCTCCTAATGCACCCTGCTGTGCCTTGCCAGCACAGCCTCTCAATCCGTTCCATCGCTATCGAACTGACTACTGTCACCACGGCAACAGCAAGTGGAATAATTTGCTTTACATCCATAAAGAACATCTCTAATAGTTCAATCTCAAGCAGAAAAAGGCCAAACATGACGAAATTGGAAAATGTTGATCAAACTAAATGCACTTATGACTATAATTTTATATCATAGTCATTTTGTCACAGTATTAACAATATAATACAGTTATATCCAATGAACAGTACTTAATATAATTAAGTTGTTTAAAAGTGACAGTAAAGACATTATTATTTTGAACTGTTTATTCAATTCTGAAAATAAGTATCAAGGTTTATCACCAAAAATATTATGCAGCGCAGCGGTTTCAACATTGATAACAATAATAAATGTTTCTTGACCATCAAATCAGCATATTAGAATGATTTATGAAGGATCATGTGGCACTGAACATTCAGCTTTGACATCACAGGAATAAATTATGTCTTAAAATAGATAGAAAAAAATAGAAAGCAGTTATTTTAAATTGTAATAATATTTCATAATATTGCAGTTTTTACTGTAATTTTGAACAAATAAATGCATTTATTTGGCCACCGTAAGAGACTTCTCTCAAAAACAATCTACCAACCCCAAACACACCTGCAATTTAATAATTTTAATTCTATATTAATACACAAAAAAGATTTAATAAAAAATTGTAATGTAAAAAAAAAAATAAAAAATTACCCATTATTAACAAGATCTTTCCCATCTTGTTACCCACATAAATTTGCTTTAAGTAAATAACGTAAAGCACATACAGTCAAATATGGTCAAATATTTCAATGAGATTTTGAATGACTGAACAGCTAAATAACAATACATGCATGTATTTTTTGTACCATTTTTATTAGCCTATTTCTATCATTGTAGTGAAAGTTATGAAAGTCTCCCAATAGTCTCGCATAGCCAGAGAGCAGAAGGTCTGGAATCCATAGAAGCTTTCATTGGCCAACGACCGCCCAAGAGGACATCTGTCTGACTGCGATTGGTTTATTTACATAATAAACCAATCACTGTTCATTTTGTTCCACGTCATGTTTAGGAGCATTAAAAAAAAATGTAAAGTGCAATTCATTCAAGAACGTTGTGCAAGTTTACTGCAACAATGGTGCTGTGAACTTCACATACTTTTGAAAATCCACCATTTAGTTGATCTTGATAAGCGCTCATTGTCACAGTTGTAAACACGTCGTTTTTTTTTTTTTGCATTTGGCTTTATGACGGCTTTGTTTCCAGGCAGGCTGTTAAAGAATGTGGCACGAAATGTGGCCGGAAAATCCTGGAAAATACATCAAATGATGACTTTGAAACTCCCAAAGTCTCCCATTATGTGTGCCATATGCATCAGACGTTCAGCCAACGGTCTGTGGGTGTGACGTCTGAGGCTGAGACTACTCCCAATGTGACTATCTCAAACGTACCTTTTATTTTTTACTGAAAATACACAGGCTTCCATAGGAAGCTTACATGCACTGTTCATGTTCAACACTGAAAATGTAAGTAAAAAAATATGCCATTTTATAAAATTCCGGCTAAGATTAAGTAAGTAATCCAAACTGCATGTGCGACACCACTTTCATCTGTCTTTACAAATGGTATCAAGCCCTCTTGCTATAAAGGCAAACACTGAGGCGAAGCTAAAAACCCAGTGTGAGAAGGGGATAGGCTCTTTGTCACTTCAGCTAATTGAGTAATTGGCCCGGAACAGACCGCCATTTATTAGGCTTCCCTCCTCCCCGCTTTTCTCATTTCTCCCCTCACCTACCCTACGTGATACAGAACCTCTCCGTCCATCATCCATCACCGTTTGACCATTTCTTAGTTTAAGGCCAACTAATGAATGTCTGCGGGCTCACTGAGGAAACAGCGGGACTCCTCCGGGCTGAAGACTCCCAATCAATTACAGCTCTATCTAGGACAATGTGTCATCCAGATACAAAGAGCTCTTTAAGAGTCATACACTAAAAGACGCAGCCGACGAGAATAGCACAAAGATATGAGATACAAGCACACATACAAATAGATAAGCACAAGTCTGAGATAACAAGTGATGCACCGGACTCGCCTCCCAGATCGCATTCCCTAACAGCTATTTGTGACGCTGAAGGGCAGTGGGTGAGATGTGTTTATCTTTGCACAGCGTGTGCGGACCTAGAGGATAAAGCACTCGATGGGGAATGACAATTAGGGGAAAACATCGGTGAGTAATCAGTGTGTCCCTCGCGTTGACCAGCTCACTTACCGCCCATTAATGCAGCACTGAAAAGCTGAGGGCGAATTTGGCCGCTCGCCCTGCTGTCTAGTTGTGTTGTTGTTGTTTCCCCTTGTTTTTGAGCTATTCCACATGGATGATGTAAAGGCATGATATTGCTGCATTTCTGTTTCACTCAAATGTAACAGCAGGCAATGTAACTGTAGCTCCATCAAATAGAAAAAGCAATAAATACTCCAGGAAACAGTTTGTGAAGAAAAACAAAGCGGACTTCAATATTCAAAAACATAGAAGTAGTTTTTTTTATATAATTGAATGAATTTTGACATATTTTTTATATTACACATAGAAGACACAACATCAGCGGTCGTTGCAAGCTAGACTCAAAATGAAGGATCATCAGCACAAGTACCACAACACAAAACATTTTGATTGTACAAACCATTCTTAAACCATTCACTCAAAAAAAAAAAGAAAGAATGGCGCTATATAGTACTAAAAGTGGTTCTTTGGCTCGTAATCATAGGTGAACCACTTTAAGACCTGTATAGCACCAAATCTAGGCGCTTCAGTGGTTCTTCACCGGTTCACAGGATTAGTTCACTTCAAAATGAAAATGTCCTGATATTTTACTCACCCCCATCTCATCCAAGATGTTCATGTCTTTCTTTAGTCAAAAAGAAATTCAGTTTTTTGAGGAAAACATTCCAGGATTTTTCTCCCCATCACAGACTTCCATGGCAACCAAAATGTTGAAGGTCCAAATCAATGCAGTTTCAAAGCGCCTTAAAGGGCTTCAGAGGCTCTGAGCGATCCCAGACGAGGAATAGGGCCTTATCTAGCGAAACGATTGGTCATTTTAAATTTGAATATACTTTTTAACCTAAATTCATCATCTTGCGTTGCTCTGCGACGTGCCAAGTATTGCGCAATCATGGCAGAAAGTTCATGCAAGACGTAGACCGCCCCAAGCGAATGTGCGAGGACTAATACAAACGGCCTTTACCAAAAAAACACTCCATTTTCAACTTCAAAATCGTCCGACATCGTTGTTTTCCTTTTTTTTTTTGCTAAAGGACATTTGTATTATTCTTCGCATGTGCGCTTTGTAAACACAGGGGCGGTACTTCTGCCTACGTCTACCGTGTGTCAGGAATCACACAGGAAATCAAAGACGGCAGGCAGAGATGAGGATCCAAATGCAGGGGAATTTAATGTGGATAACAAATGTAAAACCAAACAAAATAACACTGAGAAGAAAAACAAAGAAAACACGGGGAACTGCAGACACCTGTATGACATAACTTTAAACAACGACCGACAGAGAGCAACTGAAGCACTGGGGTATATATACACAAGGAGAACAAGTTTAACAAGATAACAAGGGGGAGTGGCTAATAGGCAACACCTGGGGAAAACTAATCATGATGAAAAACTACAAAGAACTACGAAATACCACAGGAACAGGACTCTGTCACAGAACACAGAACCTAGGCACAAATAAACCTCAACATAAAAGTCCCACAGAGCGCCAGACACAGAACAGATGTGACATTGAGACCTTTCCAACGTGATTGCACAATCATTGGCACGTCGCAGAGCAGTGCAAGATGAGCAGTTTAGGTTAAAAAGTTTGTATCTTTTGTATTCATTGTAATTATTATTTTTTTAAATGACCGATCGTTTCGCTAGATAAGACCCTATTCCTCATCTAGGATCACTCAGAGCCTCTGAAGCCCTTCGAAGTGCTTTGAAACCGCATTGATTTGGACCTTTAACAGTTTGGTTGCCATGGAAGGCTATGATGGGGAGAAACATCCTGGAATGTTTTCCTCAAAAAACTTAATTTCTTTTCGACTAAAGAAAGAAAGACATGAACATCTTGGATGAGATGGGGGTGAGTAAAATATCAGGACATTTTCATTCTGAAGTGAACCAATCTTTTAAGCCCCTTTAAAGGTTCTTTACAAGCCAAAAAACCACTGCTATATAGCACCATTTTTTTAGAGTGTTCAAATCATATTGAAAGTGACAATTTACATACAAATGTTCTCAATGGTTCTCAAGTGGCAGTGCTGGGTGGATTGCTTACAAGTTGTAGTTGATTCCAAATTATGTGACAAAAAATGTAGTTCCCATTCAGTCAGTCACTCTCGACGCCACGTCGGAGTACCGACGAATAGGAATCTCGCTAGCGAGAGCCAATCTACTTCGAGTGTAACTAAACGAGCCAATGCACATTGGCATGCAATGATTGCACCAGCTGCTCATGCCACTCCGTGTGGGTATAAATGAGGCACAGGTGCTTGCATCAAATTAGCTTTTTGCTTCGGAGCCGAGTGGTGGATGGTTTGTCCTGAAATCACTCTCTACAAAGCATGTGTTAACATTTTAACGAGTCAAGCTCTTCGGATGGACCTCTCTTCGTTTGGTGTTGGAGTGACGGCACTGCAGCGGGGTCGATTTTCTCTCTTTTTCTATTTTGTTTTATTGAGCAAAAACAAAAGGCTGTTCTCACAGCTGGTTCGGTGCGCTGTAAAGAGCGCTGAAAAGCCGTTTTCATGGCTGGTAAGAGATCGCCTTCTATGAGAGCGAGAGCGCGCATGACAGGCTGCACTTTTTCCCTGTCTGTGTCGCCGCGACTATTCCCCTGTGTGCTTCAGCACCGCGGAGTGCAGTTTCCCTAGAAGAGCTACACAGATAGAGCTTGCGTCTTTTTAAAGATGACATTCTACCTGTGTGTTTCTGGTTGCGGTTGTTTCCTGTCCTCACTGACGGCCACGAGCACTGTTTCACATGTCTGGGCGTATGCATGCTGAGACGGTGTTCGTGGGTGGTTCACGTTTTCTAATGAGAACATGACCACGTCGGCACGCCGGTCGCGACTCTTCTTTCTCCGGGAAGCTTGAGTCCCCTTTGTTGTTGGCCAGCCGCCGCTCGTGTGTAAAAGCACAGCCGCGGGTCTGCTCGACACTCTGGGAGACCGCGGAGATCAGCGAGAGCTGCCCGCCGGGGAAACCCGGTGGGACCTCACGCTTCTCTACGTGTCGTGTGCCGTCGAGTGCCGGGCTGCAGCGCGGGTTGTCACGGCAACCCAGCGCTCACTCGCCACTCTAGGTGCGCTGTCCCCTTGCCTATTTCCCGTTGTAGCGCCCTCCCTGGTGGCCAACAGGAGAGGTCTACTTCAGTGAAATCGCTGGGGTGACCTGAGGAGTGGAGGGCTTCTCCTTCAGGGAACCAAGCCCCTAGGGCCCCTCCCCCTCTAGCGCACTGCAAGCTGTGCAGCTTCTGGATGGAACTGCTGGTCCTTCTTATGGAGGAACCTAGCATTTCATTCGGGGCTCCAGCTGAGGATCAGATGTCAATCGCTGCATCGGAGAGAGGGCTGTTGTGCTCTGGAAATGAGGATGATGCTGAGCCCACTGTAATCGTGTGTGCTTTGCTGAATCAGATTCAGAGTTAATAGCCATGCTTTCCCGGGATCTTTCCCGGATGTGCATGGAAAACTTGGCAGTATGGAACGACTTTGGCGCCATAGATATGGAATGCCAGGGGGGCCAAAACTGCATAAGTTTTCCTCTCTCACTACCCTCAACGGTGGGGTGGCTGTGCGCAGACCACCTCCGCCCTGCACTTTAATGCACGAGGGTAGTTCTGAGTCGGGGTTGAGCTGCGCATGTTGACTAACCGTGATCAAAGTCACGGCACAGGCCCTCGGCCAGACGATGTCCACCTCGGTGGTCCAGAAACGGAGCAAGACAGGCTGCTCGTTGCCTAAGGCGTCGTCCCCTGCAAAAAAAAACAAAAAAACTTCGGCACAGCCTGCTCTACTGTGTCCGATGCAGGAAGGCGATGCCACCCGTCTCTGCTGCTGTTTAAGCAGTCGGTGAAACATCACCTCTGAGACGGGTGACCTGGAGATGGGCGGGGCTGCTCTTCCCCGGAGGAGGGCCGGGCAGAGAATCTTTTGAGTCAAAATTCTGTTCTGCCGCTGGTGTCACAACCAGTGGTACCCCAATTCTCAAAAAAAAAAAAAAAAAAAAAGAGCAGTTCCTCTATCTCTGGGTCCCAAGGGGGTTCGGAGAGCTGTGGACGGTCCAACGCCGGAGCACACTCATCCTCCTCCTTCGCCAGCGGGCAGCAGTGGACGGTTCGAGGACGCAACCAAGCCTTCTCACGTACCCTCTGCCCACTCGTGGAATCAGGTAAGTGTTGCACAGCACACTCACACCCCGCTGCGGGCCGCCTCCACAAGACAGCCGCCCCAGCCCGGTACCTGCATTCCACCTCGCTGCCCCACGGTGGGTACGCCGTTGGTCCCTTTGGTCCCGCTTGCACGGTCTCGGCGAGCCTGGTTAGCGCTCCCCAGTCCGTCTCGCTGGCTCATCCGGAACATCAGGCTCGGCTTGCGATTCAGTTCGCCCGCCGCAGACGCCCATGTCCTGCGTGCGGAGATCGCAGTCCTACTGGCGAAGGACGCGATAGAGCCGGTCCCTCCAGCCGATATGAAGACAGGCTGCTACAGCCCGTACTTCATTGTACCCAAGAAGACCGGTGGGTTATGGCCAATCTTGGCCGTCCCCAAGATTGGTTTGCAGCGATCGACCTGAAGGACGCGTACTTTCATGTCTCGATTCTTCCTCGACACAGGCCGTTTCTGCGCTTTGCGTTCGAGGGTCAAGCATATCAGTACAAAGTCCTGCCCTTCGGGCTGTCCCTGTCCCCCCGTGTCTTCACGAAAGTCATGGAGGGGGCCCTTGTGCCCATGAGAGAACAGGGCGTTCGCATCCTCAACTATCTCGACGACTGGCTCATTCTAGCACAGTCCAGGGATCAGTTGTGCGAACACAGGGACCTGGTGCTCAGACACCTCAGCCAGTTGGGTCTTCGGGTCAACTGGGAGAAGAGCAAACTCGCCCCCGTGCAGAGGATCTCTTTTCTCGGTATGGAGTTAGATTCGGTCGAACAGACAGCGCGCCTCACAGAGGAGCGCGTCCAGTCGATGCTGAACTGCCTGAACACGTTTCAAGGCAGGATGGCGGTTCCACTGAAACAGTTTCAGAGGCTCCTGGGGCATATGGCAGCCGCAGCGGCAGTAACACCTCTCGGCTTGCTTCATATGAGACCGCTTCAGCATTGGCTACACGGCCGAGTCCCGAGATGGCAGTGCATCTCGCTCTGAGCCGCCTCAAAAGGCTGCTACGGGGCAAAGATGTACTGGTCCACATGGACAACACCGCGACCGTTGCGTATATCAACCGACAAGGTGGTCTACGCTCCCGTCGCATGTTGCAACTCGCCCACCATCTCCTCCTCTGGAGTCAGAAGTGTCTGAGGTCGCTTCGGGCCATTCATGTCCCTGGTGTGAGCAACCGTGTGGCCGGCGAGCTTTCACGAGCTGCGCTCCCAGGGGAATGGCGACTCCACCCCACAGGTGGTTCAGCTGATTTCGAGACAGTTCGGGGCGGCACAGGTCGACCTGTTTGCCTCCCCAGAAACGTCCCACTGCCAGTGGTTCTATTCGCTACAGCTGGCCCCAGGGGCTGCGCAAATATGCGTTTTCCCCAGTGAGGACGAGGAGCAGGTCCTGTTGGTGGCGCCTTACTGGCCCAACCGGTCCTAGTTCTTAGAACTTATGCTCCTGGCGACAGCCCCTCCTTGGCCGATTCCTCTGAGGAAGGACCTTCTGACTCAGAGACGGGGCACCCTGTGGCACCCGCGTCCAGATCTGTGGAAGCTTCATGTCTGGCCCCTGGACGGGACGCGGAGGTTCTAGGTGACTTACCCCAAGAGGTAGTTAACACCATCACTTCGGCACGTGCACCGTCTACAAGACAGGCTTATGCTTGAAGTGGAACCTGTTCGTCGAGTGGTGTTCTTCTCGCCGAGAAGACCCCCGAAGATGTTCGATCGCGTCTGTGCTTTCCTTCCTGCAACGAGGGTTGGAGCGTAGGTTGTCGCCCTCCACCCTCAAGGTCTATGTTGCTGCAATATCTGCCTATCACGACCACGTAGAAGGTAAGACAGTTGGGAAGCACGACCTGGTCGTCAGGTTCCTCAGGGGGGCGAGACGGTTAAATCCTCCTCGACCCCCCTCCATACCCTCTTGGGATCTTGCTCTGGTGCTCCGAGCACTTCAGAATGCCCCATTTGAGCCCTTGCGGTCAGCAGAGCTTAAGATTCTGTCTATGAAGACTTTGCTGTTGGCCGCACTGGCCTCCATCAAGAGGGTAGGGGACCTGTAGGCATTTTCGGTCGACGAATCGTGCCTAGAGTTCGAGCCGGGTGACACCCACGTGGTATTGAGACCCCGGCCTGGCCATGTGCCCAAGGTTCCTACCACTCCCTTCAGGGACCAGGTGGTGAACCTGCAAGCGCTGCCCCTGGAGGAGGCAGACCCAGCCCTAGCTTTGCTCTGTCCCGTCCGCGCTCTGCGGATCTACGTGGATAGAACTCAAAGCTTCAGGACCTCAGATCAGCTCTTTGTCTGTCACGGAGGCCAGCAGATGGGAAAGGCTGTCTCCAAGCAGAGGATGGCACACTGGATAGTGGATGCCATCACCTTGGCTTACCAAGCACAAGGTGTGCCCTGTCCGCTCAGGGTGCGAGCACACGCTACTAGAAGTGTTGCATCCTCCTGGGCGCTGGCACGTGGCGCCTCGCTGTCAGACATCTGTAGAGCTGCGGGCTGGGCGACACCCAACACGTTCGTTAGATTCTATAGTCTACGTGTAGAGCCAGTGTCCTCCTGTGTTCTCACCTCAAACGGGTAGAAGCACTGAGAGGCCCTGGCTCTTGTCGGCTTGCTGCGCCCCGGCGCTTATTCTCCAGAAGCAAACTCTGTCGAGTCCTCCATCTCCCTCGGTGCCGGACGTGGCGTAACGTCTGGCATCAGGCCCCTTGCCGCTGAATCCTTGAGAACCGGTACTGGGCTGGGGATATATGAGTGACCCTGCGGGGATCCCATATATTTTTCCACGGTCGCTCCTACGGGAAGCCCGTGTCTTTCCCTTGGGAGAGCCCTCCCCTTGGTGGGGCTGGAGCCCCCTCTCAGTTGCGGGCTATGGCTCAGCTTTGTACTCCACATAACTCCTTCGGTGTATGATGTGGGTTCCGCAGCGTTCCCTTCCACTAGGGCACGCTTCCCAGTGTTATCCAATAAGTCACTGAGCGGGTCATGCAGAACAGCAGTGATGGACTTCTCTGTGTGAGCCCCATCTCATCAGGTAAGAGAGCTTAGGAGGCTCACACAGGGCACTGGATGGGGGCAGAGGCCATGGCGCTTTGGTAGGGATTCCTATTCATCGGTACTCCGACGTGGCGTCGAGAGTGACCGACTGAATGGGAACGTCTCGGTTACGTATGTAACCCTCGTTCCCTGAAGGAGGGAACGGAGACGCCACGTCCCGTCGCCATGTCCTCTGTACCCTGCTGGGGTGCCAGTTCACCTACTCGGCTCCTCAGCAAAAAACTAATTTGATGCAAGCACCTGTGCCTCATTTATACCCACACGGAGTGGCATGAGCAGCTGGTGCAATCATTGCATGCCAATGTGCATTGGCTCGTTTAGTTACACTCGAAGTAGATTGGCTCTCGCTAGCGAGATTCCTATTCGTCGGTACTCCGACGTGGCGTCTCCGTTCCCTCCTTCAGGGAACGAGGGTTACATACGTAACCGAGACGTTTGTAATGTAATCCATTACCAGAGGCGGACAGTAGTGGAGTATTTTTACTCTGCTTAAATACATTTTTACTTGAGTACATTTTTAATTTTTTAAGTATTAAAGGTAAAAAAACGTTTATTTATGAAATGTAGTGCAGTAAAAAGTATGACATTATATATTATGCTTTGGAATGTAGTGAAATAAAAGTTTTCCAAAGAAAAACACTGATAAAGAATATATATTTGAAAAATGTACTTGAGAAAGTAAAAATACTTCACTACTGTCTGCCTCTGTCCATTACATTACACATTAAAAGTAAAATAATCTGACTACTTTTTATTTATTATTAGATTACTTGGTAAAACTTTACAGTACGGGTGCACTAATATGCATTAATTCATGCTTAACTAATGCACAGATAATCATGAGTTAATGTATGACTCATGAAGAACTAAACCATTGATTAATGATTACTGCATCAGCAACTAATGAACATTCTATATGATTAATAGATTAATATATGAATTGCTATTAATTAAATATGACATCAGTATTAATTCCATAATAACATTTTATATTAACTATAATATAAATTCATATGGTAATTACCACAGTGGGTCAAAACCATGCATTTCAACTTCCAGTTGTCTGCTTTAATGAATCATTAGCTAATGATTTGCAAAGGTATCATTATGCTATGACTTTACTTGTTGAGGCACATGACTATTAACTAATTGTTAAGTAATATGTCTTTGTGGTTATGGGTTTTGAATTAATTTTGAATTAGTTAATAGTCATGTGCCTCAAAAAGTAAAGTCCAGGGGAAGGGCTGATGATGTCACATGTTCAGATTTGCTTGACCAAAAAAAAAGGAAAAGTGTGTGTCTCCTGACCGCCCACATGTGGAAAACGAATTTTGAAGTCATTTATCAGTTTTTTACCCGTGAACTAAAAAACGAAAAATCAAGCCGAAATCTCGTTTTTTCATTATTTTGAAAATTTAATTTCAAATTGGAAAACAAACTATCGAAAACATATACGACAATTCACCATGACGTCACAACAATAATAGACGTTCTTCTGGGTGGCAAAAGCCGAAGCGTTCCTATGGCAATGCTAGTAAATTGCTTGGAAGGAAGACCCATCGTCGGCACTCGGCAGTAGCCTAATCTACATTTCAACAGTTGATTCAAAAACAGACGTGGTGGAAATTCAGACATAGTTAACATGATCATTGAGGGACTGATTAACTAATTCAGGAGATGGCAATACATGAAATGCCTAACCTTGGTCTAGTAGATGTAGCGCTAGTCTAATAAGTTACCATAATTTTTAAATGAGCCTCAGCCTACCATTGAGTAGTTATTTTAGTGACTGTTGCTGTTTGACTTACAATATGTTAGGCTATGGTAGATGGTCTATTTCCCTGTTATCTAACTAGAAAGGCTATGATCGTTTTCTGTTGCTCGGATCGGATGGCACAGACGTGAGCTTTTGACAGTGAAAAGGATAGCGCACTGTAGACTAGCGCTACTCAGCTAGGCATTCACTCAAACTAAACTCGCGGTGATGATGAAACCAATGTGGTACACACATCAATCATCCATCAGCAGTAGCCTACAACTATGTTTTGCTTTTCCTATTTCTTCCATTGACATTTGATCAGTAGCCTACAAGACACTAGAAGTTCTGTCTCTTCCTTGTATAATACTTTTACTTCAGGCAGTGACTACATTTACATGTGCACCAATAATGCGACTATTTATAATAATCAGAGTAAGGTCTTAATCGCAGTAAGATGTTTACATGACATGAGCAGAACTCTTCACTCCAGTTTACATGCAATTTTCATTATTCAGATTATTCGCTAATAAGTATGGTTATACCACACTCAGATAGGCACACGGTATGTTACCGGCCATTGTTTTAATCTATTCGCATCAAATTCAAAACACATTTTTATGGACGTAGCTTACTGGATATTATTGGCGCCGTGATGAACATTGCAATGCCGGGTTTGCCTACGCTGCCGTCACCTTCTTCGCTGTCTAGATGAAGATACGGAGCAGAGACTGCGCAGCGAGTTGTGTTGACAGAGTTTAGTGATTTGGAGAAGAGAAAACGTCTCGGTTACGTATGTAACCCTCGTTCCCTGAAGGAGGGAACGGAGACGTACGTCAGAACTGACCGACGAATTGGGATCTATTTTCAGAGACCAATCTACTTCGAGTGTTTAAAAACGAGCCAATGAGGATTGGCATGCGGTAGACGCGTCCCACGCTCCGCCCCGCAGCGCGGGTATAAATACGGAAGTGGAAGTACCGCATATCGCTTTACAACTGAGGAGCCGGCTAAGTGGCTCGGCCTACAGCTGAAGCACAGCACCTGGCGACGGGACGTACGTCTCCGTTCCCTCCTTCAGGGAACGAGGGTTACATACGTAACCGAGACGTTCCCTTTCAGTCGGTCACGTTCGACGTACGGCGGAACTGACCGACGAATTGGGATCCCTACTAACACGCCAGAGATGCTGGCCCTTCCAGCGCCCTGACCGAGCTCGCTGGACCACACCTAGGTTGGTGCGGAAGTCAGGGCTCCAGTCAGGGAGGCCAGTCACTGCTGTTCCTGCAAGACCCACTCAGCGTGACTATTGGATAACGCTGGGAAAGTGTGCCCGTCTCAGGAGATGGTACGCTGCGGAGCCACGTCCTTCAGTGGAAGGAGAGGTGGAATTACTCATAAGGACTAACCTAGCAGGGTAGTGCTACCTATGGCAGTCTCTGGGGTGGATCCAACCTGGTCCCAGGGGGGAAAGAACACCACCAGAGACGACAGAGCGGGCTCTGTCAAGGGAAAGACACGGGGCTAGCCGAGTAGGGTAGCTGGTACCGTGGAGAATACACATATGGGGTTGCCGTTAGGGAACCGCTACATATGGAACCCAGCCTAACACACACGTTCCACAAGCATACGGGTGTAGGCCTGATGTCAGACGGCCGCAACGTCTGACACCGACACTGGCAGAGCTCCAACTCTCTTTGTCGCAGGAAAACACTCTTCGTAGGAACAAACACATGAATGTTCGGCTCCGAAGTTGAAAGCGATATGCGGTACTTCCACTTCCGTATTTATACCCGCGCTGCGGGGCGGAGCGTGGGACGCGTCTACCGCATGCCAATCCTCATTGGCTCGTTTTTAAACACTCGAAGTAGATTGGTCTCTGAAAATAGATCCCAATTCGTCGGTCAGTTCCGACGTACGTCGAACGTGACCGACTGAAAGGGAACTTTAGAATGTCACGAAGTTAATTCATGAAGTTGTGTGAACAACACACGGTATCCGTGTACGTCCGTGCACATGCGCACTTTGGTCAGAATGGTAATAATGCGATTAAGGTGTTTACATTGCCTGTTTATTGCGATTAAAATTGGCGTAAGCCACCTAGTTTAATGCGACTATGGTTACTACGATTATGAGCTTAATCGCATTAGTTTGATTGAAGTATTGCGTTTACCTGAGGTAAAGTTTAATCGCAATATTGTCAAAACCTTATTATAATCGCATTATGAGGGAGCATGTAAACGTAGTCAGTGACTGGCAATGAGTTTGATCTTAAGAAAGAGACCTTAAGTTTACTAATATTAGTCTTGAATTTCCCCAGCTGAAGATAATTAGCCTATGCTCTGCTATGATTTTGTAGATGGACAGTTTTGAGAATACACGAAGTCCACTCACTTTAATCTCCTTAGCACCCACATGTTTCACTAGATATATTTACTTTTTTCTGAAGGAAATCGATAAAATCCTACACCTTTTGCTGTATATCTGGTGGCGCAACCCCAAACACAACACGTTTTCGTCATAGTTTCAACTTTGATCAACAACAATGTTTTTAACTATGTAACTGTTTACAGTAGCCGGCTGGATTTCTTCAGTTGGTCAGTAGAAGCCGCTCGTGTTCTGCCACCCGGAAGTATCTTGGTGCCTATTGTTTACAAACATTCTGAAATGCCGTATACGGACCGGGCGGAGAGAAGAAGCTCATTTGCATTTAAAGGGACATAAAAACGGCGCATTTTTGCTCACACCCAAATAGGGGCAAATTTGACAAGCTATATAGTAAATGATCTGGGGGGCATTTTGAGCTGAAATGTCACAGACACATTCTGGGGACACCAGAGATTTGTGAAAAGGGGCATAAAATGTCCCCTTTAAATATTACTTTACGCCAAACTGGGGTTCATGAAGGAACTGCAGGGGGTTCAGGAGTTTAATGAATAGCTATTAAATAATAATATTAATAAAATATAAACAATTAAAATAAATAAAACACTTACTACAAAGATTAACTAGTTTATTTGTTTACCTGCATGTCCCGTGACCATTAACTGATATCAGAGAACTGTGAACTTCTTATTTATTATTATCATCATTATTATTGACAGTTTTATTATTGACTTAACTTATTAACTTACAATCTCAGGGTAATCTTCAAGTAAATATATTAGGTCAAAGAGGTTCAGATGACAAAAAAGTTGGGGAATCCCTGCATTGCATGTAAATATAAAATGACGGAAATGTGTACATTTTAATGTGTTTGAAAGACAAAAGCCTTCATGGTTAAATGACTCATTGAGTGATAATACAAATAATGATTAATGTGTTTTTCAGGAGCTGATTAGATATGCAATGTTGCAATGTTGAGAAAACACTTATTAAAAGTGATCAAATGCTGTGGGTCTCTAGTGGCTGGTCTTTGTGTGTGATTTCACAAACCTGGAAGACCTTCTGAACGTATACAAGCAGTAGGCTTTTTCAAAAAGGAAAATGTAAAAGATAAAAAGGAAGTAGTAGGGAGAATCAGTGAATTATGAATAATTTACTGCAATTGTGAGAATAACATGTAATCAACAAAGTAATTGTGTTCTGATTGTGAGTATTTTAAAATGTAATTTAATCTAATAACAAGTACTTACTTTTTGGAATCTGATTACATAATCTAGATTACATGTAATCATTTACTACCAAGCACTGTATATATAGCACTGGCAAGTTGGAATTAGATTTTCATGCAATGGTTTCAATGGGCCTCAAACTTGAGAAATTTTGTAAGATCGCAAAGTCAGCTGTCGTCCCAGCATGAAAAGCCATTCTTGAATATAACACGCAGCAAGCAATGACAACACTTTTCATGAAGACGGTGACTTACTATGACAATTAACAACATATATAATCTAAAGTCTCATCGCCTGGAAAAGTTTGCAAATGACTAATTACTATTCAAGCCTTTCAGATGTTCATTAAGCACGTCAGGAGTTCGAGATTCTGACACTGATAGTCTTGCATGTCACCACACAGCCAGCTTATTCAACACACATAGTGGATATTGTCACAATGAATGATGCTACATCTGGTGGTCTGTTCTTATGATTAAACTCTCACTGAATAAGCTTCAACATTTGAGACTTTCAAGGATATGTGTATTTTTTCACAGTCTCAGGGTGCTGCTAAAAGCCCATGAGGTTGGTGTAAATCTGATTGGAGAGGACAGTTTCACACACATGAGCGAGCCACTGATAGCCCTTAAGTGAAGGGTTTGTAGAGTATTTAATGAGAGCGATCCTGGGTATCTGTCTGTTTTAATTAGTGAGGAAAAGGTCAGCAAAGTTCGTGGAACAGAACATGGAGGGAACCAATTGTGTCTCTTTTTAATTTATGCACACCACAACGCCGCTTGCCCTTCAGCCACCTACGTGACAGAAGGTAAACTATCCACAGTCCAAACTGTGTAAACCTACAAGAGTTCATGTGTAATTTTAGTATTGTTTAAGTTTAGTATTGTTAACTAGAGCTCCAATGCTCCAATGGACTACACTATACTAGATAACCTAAAGAGAATTACTAAATATCTATTTAATTTCTTAATAATTCTGAATGATCTGATTCAGTAATTAATTTCCTGGTATATTCCAACCCAATCTCATGCGAAAAAAAAAGTATTTTAAAAGGTGGGGACAGTGTTGCGGGTAACGCATTACAAGTAACTCGAGTTAAGTAATCAGAATATTTTTTAAAGTAACGCATTACTTTTACATTAACAACAAAATATCTGAGATACTTATATAAGTATAAAAGTATAAATAAGTAACGCAAGTTACTTTGTTTTCCTATTTATTGACTGACAGCTCTCTTGTCCCCTTGCTGATAAAGCCTGGAGTCATTGTGTGTAAACATGATGGTTATTGTTTTGAAGTAAGTCAAAACAATCCAGAATGGCATGACAGCTGAAAGGTTTGTTTGAGCTGCGCCATCTACTGTACAGGAGTGAATTTGAATTTCCTTCAGCATTATTATTTAAATTTTGGTGTGAAAGGGCCTTTACATTTACCCCAAAATATAACTTTTTTGTTATAAAAAAAACAAGCCCAGCAAAAGTAAAGTTACTCTTAAAAAGTAACTAAGTAATGCAATTAGCAACGCGATAATGTAATGCATTACTTTTCAAAATAACTTTCCCCAACACTGGGTGGGGATTTCCTATAAATTCATATGAATCTTATGAAAACGTATGAAGGTCCACCTTAACCTCACCCCTAAACATAACGTCACTGGGTCATAAAAAATACCCATCAAATCGACAAAACATAAAACAGTTGCAAATTGCTATGTTTTATATTCAAACTGTACCACTAGATTACACTAAACAAGACAGTTTGGCCAACCAAAGTTCGCTTTCTGAGATTTAGGTGCAGCTAAATCTGAAATCGACGACACAACAATAATAAACCAGCATGCGACAAAGTGGTTACAGTAAATAACTGCAGAAATGTCTCCATAAAATGACAAGAATTAAACCAAAATCCTGGTTATGGGAGGATTGTTTAGTCAATAATTCAAGAAGGTCCATATTTTAAAGCTCTTTCTAACTTGTACTCAGCCTTAAAACTACCATATAGATCTTGTAATTGTTTAACTATAGCATTTGTTACAATAAGGGTTTATTTACAAAGCAAGACTATTGACGGCTCCTCATTACCATACAGGCCAATGTTAACTTTTTTCTTTCTTTTTTTGAATCTATAGCATTTGTTATGAAAAATAGCAACACAGTTAGAAACTATAGCTACAACATGCCACAGGTGTCTTTAGTGAAAAATCTATTCCCTTAACTGATTATCTATTATAAATTCTACAACTAGTACCAATTTACCACAATAAATACAATAGAACGTGATAAATTCTAGTACATGTGGTCATCATGAGTTTAAAAAGCTTGCAGGATGATGTTTCCCCCTCTTTTCATCAGTCATTTTAGTGGCTGTTTTATATCATGTTCAACTTTCTCCGTAGTGTTTTACTACATTCTCAGTAGAATTCAAATGGGTCGCACACTTTATCATCAGCGTCGCATAGGAATGCAAATCTTGCAAATCGTAACACTTTTTGCCACTTAATTAAACAATTGGGCTTCAGTCACAGTCATATTGCACAGACAATTGATCCATTATAAAAGCGAGAAGTAGCAAGAAAAAGTGCAGGTACGCTTAAGAGTAAAATGTAGAAGTGCCGGTACTGCGTACCGGTGAGTACCGCCCCACTTCGAGCACTGAATACAGGGCAGCTTTAGATCAAGTACAATTTTATAAGGGATAAAAACCTCACACACTCTGCTTATTACACACAGGGATGCGCAGCAGCACACAGACATTTTTAAATATTAAAAATAAAAGGATTCCTCTCTGGAGAAGCGTTCAGTCTTTCTACTCACAAATTCCGCCATATAAATAGCAAATCCGCCATGGTGCAAGCGCAACTGGCTTTAAAGGAAATGGTAGATGAGACTCTGTTTGGTTTATTGCACGTTACGCCCAAAACACACCCATGACTCATTAAGAGACTAGGTACAACCCTTTTGGACCAGGTGTGGATTCGGACATGCCCTAAGTGCACCTGCACCTTGCACTTCAGACCATGAGCTTAGATCATTAAAATAGGGCCCAAAATAATAAGATATTTCAAAACTCTACTAACAAACAACACATTTTGCGAAGATATAATATTAGCTGTGAAATCTTGTGAAAAATACTGCACAGATCAGTAAATATTGTCTTCTTGAAATGCAAGGTTAATTGCCACGCTCAGCAGAAGGCCACCCCACGACATTGTGATGGAGCTTACAATAGTCTGTTTCTCTAATTAAACTTGAAAAATTCAGAAAGGCGGAGACAATATGTCCCTCACCTTGCAATTAATAACGGAGGAATGATTGCTCTGTCAAGGGAAAAGAAAAAGGATAAGGGAATTCATTATTTACATCCCTATTTCATCCACCAAATACCTTGGACTGACTCTGTCATTAATTTGAAGTTTACCCACAGTCATTTAGGGTCTTTAAAATCATGGTGTGATTTTTCCATGAAGACAAGTAGACATTCATTCAGGATTTAACGCTAGTATTTTCCATGTAGTATTTATTCTTAACTACTGCATTTCTCAATTTGAATAGTTATTCCAAAAATGAACATTTAATTATTATTTACTCATGTAAATGAATCATTGCAACCCCTGTATAAGTTCTTTCTTCCGTGAAACATAAAAGGAGATATTTAGCAGTATGTGCAAGCTTCTGTTTTCCATACAGTGCAATTTTTATTGAGATTAATGTGAATGCTAACTGATTTTATGAAGTTATACTTAAATGCTAACATTGCCAGCTACACTCTTAAAACACAGGGTTAAAAAAAACAAAACGAATTTGGGTTGTTTTTAACCCAAGGGCTTGGTAAATATAGGACAGAACACATTTTAGGTTAATTTTACACAGCAAATTGGGTTGTTGATTTAACCCAGAATAATGGGTTGATTAATTTTTACTATAATACTAGCTTATTTTTACTTCATACAAGAATTAATGTTTACGGATTAACTCTAAATCCTCTAAAAAAAAAATTTATACTCCACATAACCACTGGTTTGCATAGTAACTCCTTCATATTTTACAGTATAGCATATTTTATATTGTTTTTAATATTGCCTACATTTAAGCTCATTTACAAATATAAGAAGTAAAAAATTTAAACATTTAGAAGTAATTCAAGTGTAATCGACCAGTCTCTGTTGTCCCGTAACGGTGCTGGATCTTGTGCCGGAACTTGTATCATGTTCCCATTCAGTCGGTCACTCTCGACGCCACGTCGGAGTACCGACGAATAGGAATCTCGCTCGCGAGAGCCAATCTACTTCGAGTGAAACTAAACGAGCCAATGCACATTGGCATGCAATGATTGCACCAGGTGCTCATGCCACGCAGCGTGGGTATAAATGAGACACAGGTGTTTGCATCAAGTTAGCTTTTTGCTTCGGAGCCGAGTGGTAGATGGTTCAGCCAGATATCACTCTCTACTTCGCAGTCCTGACTGAAAAGAAGCCTGCCCTTTTGGAAGCGATCTCTTCAGTCGGTGTTGGTGTGACGGCACTGCAGCGGGTCGTGTGGTTCTTTGATCATCTCTCTTTCTCTTTTCTGAGCAAACACAAAGGCTGTTCTCACAGCTGGTTCGGTGCGATAGGTGGAGAGAGCTGAAAAGCCGTTCTTACGGCTGGTAAGAGAGCGCCTTCGTGTGAGAGAGAGCGCGCACGTCAGGCTGCACTATCCCCTGACTGTGTCGCCGCGACCCCTCCCCCTGCGTGCTTCAGCACCAAGGAGAGCGTCCTTCTATTAGAGCAACACAGATAGAGCTTGCGTCCTTTTTAGGATGACATTCTATCTGTGTGTTTCTGGATGCGGTGGTTATCTGTCACCGAGGGATGGTCACAAGCGCTGTATCTCGTGTTTGGGCGTTCAGCACGCTGAGGCAGCGCTGGTGGATGACTCATGTTCTCACTACGGGAACATGACCATCTCGGAGTTGCGGTCGAGACTCCATCTCGCAAGGGGTGGAGTCCCCGTGCCTCTGCCTCGATCTGATCCTCCACAGAGGGTTACTTCAGGCAGTAGCGCGGGTGATCTGAGGATTACGGTGAGCGCGCTTCCCCCAGGGAACCAACCCCCGGGGAACCCTCACCCCTCCCGCACTTCGCAGCCAGTAGAGCTGCCGTTGGAACGCGGTGGGCCACCCACGAGGTGTGTACCATCCGTATCCTTCGGGGCTCCTCTTGACGATCAGATGTCCATCGCTGCATCGGAGGGAGGGTCAGAAGTTTCTGGAGATGACGTGTCGGCGCAGGGGGCTCCTTCGGGAAGATCCGCTGTGCCTGATACGGATCCGGAAATGATGGCCATGCTTTCCCGGGCCGCTGAGAGAGTCGGGCTCGTGTGGAACCCTCCACCGTGTCCCGAACCCTCTAGGCTGGACGATTGGTTTCTCGGGGTGGCCCGTGCTGGTTCTCATCGCCCCACTCCGGTTCCTTTCTTTCCGGAGGTGCATGACGAGCTCACTAGGTCATGGACGGCACCTTTCACTGCCTGAAACCGGCCCAGTGGCTCCTCCTCCCTCACGACCCTCGATGGGGGAGCGCAGAAGGGTTACATGCAGGTTCCTCCCGTGGAACGGGCCGTTGCTATGCAACTGTGCCCTAACTCCACTTCTAGGGGGAACCCGTGTCTCCCCTCCCGGGCCTGTAGGTACTCGTTCGATCTGATCAGAAAGGCCTACCAGGCTTGTGGGGATGCTGCCTCCTCCTTACACGCTATGGCGTTGTTGCAGGTCCATCAGGTCCAGGCACTGAAGACCTTGCACGAGGGTGGTCACGATCCCGCAGTTCTCCAGGAACTGAGAACCGCAACGGACCTCGCGCTTTGTGCGACGAAGGTTACGGCGCGGGCAGTGGGTCGTGCGATGTCCACTATGGTGGTCCAGGAACGCCATCTCTGGCTGTGTCTGGCTGACATGAGGGAAACCGACAAGATCAGGTTCCTTAATTCCCCCGTGTCCCAGACCGGCCTCTTCGGCGACGCGGTCGAGAACTTCGCCCAGCAGTTCACGGCCGCACAGAAGCAGACTGAGGCGATCAGTCACATCCTGCCACGGCGGACAGCTGCTGTCTCCACCTCGCCGCCGGGAGCGCCTCAGCCTGCTCGTCGCCGAGGGCGGCCGCCTGCGTCTGCCTCCGCTCCCGTGTCGCAGCAGCAGCCTCCACCCAAGCGACGTCGTGGAGCTGGGCGTAAGCAGGCCGCCCCGCCCGTCCAGGCCTCTGCCAAGAGGGGTGGCAAGAGCAAGGGCAAGCGGCCCTGAGACGGGCGACCTGGAGATGGGGAGGACTGCTCTTCTGGAGACGGTGACCGCACCGCTCCATCCCCCGAAGGAGGGCCGGGTGGAGAATCTTGTGTTCCGTTTTGTTTCTGTTCCCCAAATTTTCAATAAAAGAGCAGTTTCCCCTATCTCCGGGTCCCCAGGGGGCTCGGAGGGTTGTGGCCGGTCAAACCCCGGACCACACTCATCCTCCCCCTTCGCCAGCGGGCAGCAGTGGACGATCCCCTCACGGTCCTTCTGCCCACCTGTGGAATCAGGTAAGTGTTGCAATGCACACTCACACCTCGCTGCGGGCCGCCTCCATGAGACAGCCGCCCCAGCCCGCTACCTGCATTCCACCTCGCTGCCCCACGGTGGGTACGCCGGTGGTCCCTTTGGTCCCGCTTGCACGGTCTCTGCGAGCCTGGCTAGCGCTCCCCAGTGCGTCTCGCTGGCTCATTCGGACCATCAGGCTCGGCTGTGCGATTCAGTTCGCCCGGCGCCCCCCCAGGTTCAAGCGCGTCCGCTTCACTTCGGTGAACGCCGCAGACGCCCATGTCCTGCGTGCGGAGATCGCAGTCCTACTGGCGAAGGACGCGATAGAGCCGGTCCCTCCAGCCGATATGAAGACAGGCTTCTACAGCCCGTACTTCATTGTACCCAAGAAGACCGGTGTGTTACGGCCAATCTTGGACCTGCGAGTCTTGAATCGGAGCCTTCACAAGCTACCGTTCAAGATGCTCACGCAGAAACGCATCTTCGAATGCATCCGTCCCCAAGATTGGTTTGCAGCGATCCTGAAGGACGCGTACTTTCATGTCTCGATTCTTCCTCGACACAGGCCGTTTCTGCGCTTTGCGTTCGAGGGTCGAGCATATCAGTACAAAGTCCTGCCCTTCGGGCTGTCCCTGTCCCCCCGTGTCTTCACGAAAGTCACGGAGGGGGCCCTTGTGCCCATGAGAGAACAGGGCGTTCGCATCCTCAACTATCTCGACGACTGGCTCATTCTAGCACAGTCCAGGGATCAGTTGTGCGAACACAGGGACCTTGTGCTCAGACACCTCAGCCAGTTGGGTCTTCGGGTCAACTGGGAGAAGAGCAAACTCGCCCCGTGCAGAGGATCTCTTTTCTCGGTATGGAGTTAGATTTGGTCGAACGGACAGCGCGCCTCACAGAGGAGCGCGTACAGTCGATGCTGAACTGCCTGAACACGTTTCAAGGCAGGATGGCGGTTCCACTGAAACAGTTTCAGAGGCTCCTGGGGCATATGGCAGCCGCAGCGGCAGTAACACCGCTCGGCTTGCTTCATATGAGACCGCTTCAGCATTGGCTACACGGCCGAGTCCCGAGATGGGCGTGGCAACGCGGCACTCACCGGGTGAGCATCACACCGGCCTGCCGCCAATCCTTCAGCCCATGGTCAGACCCCTCGTTCCTTTGGGCCGGAGTGCCTCTGGAACAGGTGTCCAGGCATGCTGTGGTCTTCACGGATGCCTCTGCCATGGGCTGGGGAGCCACGTACAACGAGCATGCAGTGTCAGGGGTTTGGACGGGCCCGCACCTGCATTGGCACATCAACTGCCTCGAGTTGCTAGCAGTGCATCTCGCTCTGAGCCGCCTCAAAAGGCTGTTACGGGGCAAAGATGTACTGGTCCGCACGGACAACACCGCGACCGTTGCGTATATCAACCGACAAGGTGGTCTACGCTCCCGTCGCATGTCGCAACTCGCCCGCCATCTCCTCCTCTGGAGTCAGAAGTGTCTGAGGTCGCTTTGGGCCATTCATGTCCCTGGTGTGAGCAACCGTGTGGCCGACGAGCTTTCACGAGCTGCGCTCCCAGGAGAATGGCGACTCCACCCCCAGGTGGTTCAGCTGATTTCGAGACAGTTCGGGGCGGCACAGGTCGACCTGTTTGCCACCCCAGAAACGTCCCACTGCCAGTGGTTCTATTCGCTGACCGAGGGTACACTCGGCATGGATGCACTTGCGCACAGCTGGCCCCAGGGGCTGCGCAAATATGCGTTTCCCCCAGTGAGCCTACTTGCACAGACACTGTGCAAGGTCAGGGAGGAAGAGGAGCAGGTCCTGTTGGTGGCGCCTTACTGGCCCAACCGGTCCTGGTTCCCAGCACTTATGCTCCTGGCGACAGCCCCTCCTTGGCCGATTCCTCTGGGGAAGGACCTTCTGACTCAGAGACGGGGCACCCTGTGGCACCCGCGTCCAGATCTGTGGAAGCTTCATGTCTGGCCCCTGGATGGGACACGGAGGTTCTAGGTGACTTACTCCAAGAGGTAGTTAACACCATCACTTCGGCACGAGCACCGTCTACAAGACAGGCTTATGCTTTGAAGTGGAACCTGTTCGTCGAGTGGTGTTCTTCTCGCCGAGAAGACCCCCGAAGATGTTCGATCGCGTCTGTGCTTTCCTTTCTGCAACGAGGGTTGGAGCGTAGGCTGTCGCTCTCCACCCTCAAGGTCTATGTTGCTGCAATATCTGCCTATCACGACCACGTAGAAGGTAAGACAGTTGGGAAGCACGACCTGGTCGTCAGGTTCCTCAGGGGGGCGAGACGGTTAAATCCTCCTCGACCCCCCTCCATACCCTCTTGGGATCTTGCTCTGGTGCTCCGAGCACTTCAGAATGTCACCCCACTGGGCGACACCCAACACGTTCGCTAGATTCTATAGTCTACGTGTAGAGCCAGTGTCCTCCTGTGTTCTCGCCTCAAACGGGTAGAAGCACTGAGAGGCCCTGGCTCTTGTCGGCTTGCTGCGCCCCGGCGCTTTAATTCTCCAGAAGCAAATTCTGTCGAGTCCTCCATCTCCCTCGGTGCCGGACGTGGCGGAACGTCTGGCATCAGGCCCCTTGCCGCTGAATCCTTGAGAACCGGTACTGGGCTGGGGATATATGAGTGACCCTGCGGGGATCCCATATATTTTTCCACGGTCGCTCCTACGGGAAGCCCGTGTCTTTCCCTTGGGAGAGCCTTTCCGTCACTGGGACTGAGCCCCCTCTCTCCATTGCGGGCTAAGACTCAGCATTGTACTCCACATAACTCTTTCGGGGTACGATGTGGGCTCCGCAGCGTTCCCTTCACTAGGGCACGCTTTCCCAGTGTTATCCAATAGTCACTGAACGGGTCATGCGGAACAGCAGTGATGGACTTCTCTGTGTCTCATCAGGTAAGAGAGCTGGAGGCTCACACGGGGCACTGGACGGGGGCAGAGGCCATGGCGCTTTGGTAGGGATTTCTATTCGTCGGTATTCCGGCGTGCCGTCGAGAGTGACCGACTGAATGGGAACGTCTCGTTTACGTATGTAACCCTCGTTCCCTGAAGGAGGGAACGGAGACGCCACGTCCCGTCGCCATGCCCTGTGCACCCTGCTGGGGTGCCAGTCTACCTACTCGGCTCCTCAGCAAAAAGCTAACTTGATGCAAACACCTGTGTCTCATTTATACCCGCGCTGCGTGGCATGAGCACCTGGTGCAATCATTGCATGCCAATGTGCATTGGCTCGTTTAGTTTCACTCGAAGTAGATTCCTATTCATCGGTACTCCGATGTGGCGTCTCCGTTCCCTCCTTCAGGGAACGAGGGTTACATACGTAACCGAGACGTTCAGCGGTGGAACTTCTGACTTCAGACTGCTGTCCTGCATTTCACTGCCAAAATATGCTGTGACTGACTCCATAACCTGTCCATAAACAGTGAATAGCCCTGAGGACATATTTTAACATATTAAGTATTTATATTCTGTATCTTTTTGAATTAAATCATAACATTTTATGCAAGGCATCAGGCATTTCCATCACGTGAAAAGACCCTGTTTGTTGCTTTGCATAAAATTGAACAATATACAGCACAATAACAAATTTATAAATAAAATAAAATGTACACAAACCTGTATTTTACTGAAGACATGCACCAATTTGACGGAGCTGAGAACTGCTCTATCCTGAGGAGGTCGCAAAAAGCCTGTGATAAATAACTCAACCCCTGGGTTGTTATGTCTGAGGAAGGATCTAGACACAAAAACTATCCAAAAACTGGGCTGTTACGTCTAACCTAGGATCTGAGTAACACAAAAACTACACAAGCACTGAAAAAAATAACCCCAAAAAATGACCCAAAAGGCTTAACCCAGATTTGGGTAGAAAAACAAAAATAACCCAATTTTTTTAGAGTGTAGGTCACCCCATAGATGATAAACATCTCTTAACATGTGCTTCAACCCCTTGTGCATGAATAACTCCATCATTAGCTAATCAGTGACACAACAGCCTAATCCAACAAGCACTTTGCCTCAGAGATAAACTTCCTGTCATGTCCTGTTAGCGACCGCCCCTGGAATGACCATTAATACCTGCTGGATCGCAGGCTGTGAGGTCTGGAAAATCTGACTTGACATCTATCAACACCAGAGCATTGTGCCATGGACCATCTGTCATGATACAAAGAGATCAGCAAAATCAGACCTAATCTTAATAACATCCACAGGGGTGTAAGTATATGGTCCTCCAAACAACATCACCAAGTGAAAAAGATGACCCATTAGGTCTGTGTAAATAACCGCAATGGTTAAAGACCGGTTTGAGGGAGCATTTCATCATGTGGTAATGCTATGAATATATCGGGTATGATGGCTTAGGGTGAACATGGTTATTTTATGAGCTTTGCAATCATTGACTTCCCTCTGAAGCTTCTGTTTACTGCCCCAAAGGAAGATAACGAATCTCCATAAAGAGGACAATAAAGATCCCACTCCTGTGGCCAAAGTGGCGGTGATATGTTGTAGAATGGCTGTTGTTAGCACGTTTATTGTTTCTCAAGGAAATACTGTGGCGTCAGCCACAAGCAGTCAATATTCTATTATCCAATGCAGCCCTGAACAACTGTCAGGTTTATGTTCAGAACATGAGCACTTTCAGTTCACTTGTTCAATAGTGTAAATCCTAGATTTTCAGGAACTTATGTTGCAGAAAATCATTTAAATAAATATTAATTTCACATCAAAAATGTTCTATTCCCATTTAATAATATATTTTACTACTGCTGCTAATAATAATATATTTGTATTATTAGTACTAGTAGTAGTAATAGTATCAGAACTATAAATAACTATTAATAAACTATTGCAAATAAAAATGACTTCAAACTGTAAAAAAATCAAACCCTGGTTGTAATTTAAACATCATTGTCTTGAAAAAAAAAAAAATTTGCTTGTTTGCATGTTTATGAATGCATTGGTTTGTCACACAACAAGAGAGCAAGTTTTCATCGGGAAGGCAGATCAAAAGGAACGGCTTTTGGTTGTGTGGGTCTACATCCTCCTTTCATCTCGGCACTGTATAGTGCTCAGACTGCCTGCTAGTGATGAGACCCCTCTTCACGGTCTTGTCATTTTCCTCACTCGTCTTGCTCAAGGTCAGAGGAATGGATTATTTATTGATCCAGAAAGATGCCACGCCATGCCATGTGTCTGAAGGATCAGTGTTTCAATTACACACTCACACCCTTTGAACAAGGTTTATGTCCCCCTGCTACTATATGTGGTGTCTTCAGACATACAACAGACAGAGGATGCATGTCAAATCTCGCAGGTCTCTGATCTTTATCTAAACAGCTCATGCAACAGTAGAGTGGTGATAGCATTGATAAGAATATGGGATGGCCACACTAAGGTTTTGAGTTTATACCCATAAAGCGCTGAGTCACAAAACATGATGACCTGTTGAAATACCTGCATTTATTGTGGTTGGGATGCTGGTGCCAGAGTCACAAAAATATTTTTCTTCCAAAGAAAGAAAAAAAAAAAGACTTGCACAGTCCTATACCACTTCCTGAGTAAACATTTCATTCAGTAACATTAGGCAGTTTTGATGTATATGCTGTTTTATGTTGATACATATCCATATGATAACATATGCTATCACTTGTTTCTGCTTCTTCGCCTGTGTTTTGATCAGGAGTTTCAGTACTCTTTCAGAAGATGTGTAATAGCACCCCTTACAGTATATAACAGTGAAGACACGGAAAGCCCAAAATTTCTGTCAACGGCAGTCTCATCAATGACGAAAATTTATCTCAATGGCGGGTGAAAGAGTCAAGAATATTTCATGAATCCAGCCCCTGGTGTCCCTGCCAGGCTTCTTATAGTTTAACCACCAAGCCGTTTCATTGCTGGCGAACACTAGGTAGAAAAGCATCAAACCAGCACTAACCAGCATAAGCCAGTTTGCACCTAAATGTTCTATGATACCTGAAGATAGCCATCATCCCTGAAGAAGGACCACCTGGAGATTGAGTTTTTACTAGGCCATGCTAACCAGCCAAACTTGATCCCTTGACTTGGTTTTGGAATTCTTCCACCTGCATTTATATGGAACATTGCTTAGGTCCAGGGGTGTCAAATCCTGCTCCTGAAGGGCCACTATCCTGCAGAGTTTAGCTCCAATCCTAATGAAACACACCTGCACCAGTTAATCAAGGTCAATCTCCTTGACTTTACAAGTCAGATGTCCAACCTCGAGCTCCATTTGAGTGGTTATTTACAAATAGATTTTGGGAGGATTCCAAGTTCTGGGGTGTATGGAACACATTATAAGTTGATCTTTTTAGCCGGGTGGTGTGCTAAATAAAAGATAAAAACAATATCCTAGAAGGTGCTCTACAGCGCCTGAAGCTGTGAAAAGGGAATCCCATTTCACTTGATGGCTGACAGCTCCTAGAGTTTTGGCAGTTGTTTGACAGCATTGTATCTGTGGCTTGCCCTTGGTCAAAAGTTACATTGACCGAGCTATTAATTCTCATAGAATGTGTCCTCGTTTTTCCAACCTTATTCTCAGGTGAGATGAATAAGGGTGCAGTTCGTTTTTAATGAGGAACTCTGATGCTAAGAGTCCTCTCACAATCTCATTAACCTGTCTGGGAAAAGAGGACACCGAATGAGGGCCATTAATTCTCCAATCTTTCATTTCAAACATGTTACTTGGCAAAATTGTTATAATCAGCAACTGTAATGTGATCTGGATTCATGTAATTACTTTTCTTCATGACAGAAGACCAGCTATAGCCAACAAGTTACACTTGATATACCCTTATCAAAGTGGTCTGAAAATTATGAATTGTGTAACATTAAAGGGTTTTGCTTTTTTTTTGTCATAATCTGAGAACATTTCCTTTCAGCACAATTCAAAAAAGTCGATTATAGCATAGTGGGTAAAGGTCTGGGCTTGTGTTCCAAAGATAAGTCAATGAAGAGTTGCTTCATTGCTCCTTTGTTCATTGTTATTGACAAGGAGCATAAGCCAAGGTTGTTTTGGATGATGATTAACTAAAAACGGTCTGTCAGCAGAATGAAAACCACCAATAATGGTGGTAGCAGTCACTCCACCAAAGATTTGGACTTATTCATATTCAAAAGTGGTAAATCACAATTAGTTTAGACACAAACAAATCCAACTGGCATCACTAATGTCAAACCGTAATTCACACAAGCTCTTAAAAATACTAAGGTTAGGGACACATTTATCTTGTTGTAGTTGTATTTTTTTGTATTCTTTCTGCTATGCTCACTATTGGTGATGGAATTGTCCAAATTGATGTTAGTCATTACTGATCTTATCAACAGTATTTTCTATCACATCTTAAGTAATTGTTTTAACCTAAAGTGATTTTTGAGTTCCCCACATGAGCAACCACTATTTATAAGCCAAGGAAGGACTTTTTTCTGTCTGCTATGAGATTATGTTCCTCAGCTATCCAACACCAACTGATTCAAACTCATTGTGAGTTTAAGATTACGGATTGAAGGTAATTCACTTAGCTTCCTTGGCCAGAGTGCAGAAACACCATTTTACTGCAGTCTCAGTAATCAGATTTTCAGTTAAAGTGGCAGGTCATTCATTTCCAGATGTGATTGAATTTGACACTTCTATGGGGTGAATTGCCTGTGAAAGGGAAGGTTTAACTTTAACTGGCACTATATTAGGGTTATAAAACTGTAGTGCACATGATGAAGATGATTTATGAAACATCCACATCTTTATTACATAAATGTATGCCAAAAGTACAAAGCCCTGTTCTTGATTACCATACTCTTTTTAAAAAGAGTTTCTGGATGTTGTCTCAAATGGCATAAATAATCAATGGTGTATAATGTTGGAATTTTTAAATATATTTTTTAGGGGAAAAAAGTTTTTGATACAAATATCATGAATTATTCATAAATAGCATTCATTCTGCCATGAGTTGCACCACATGACATCTGGAAACATGAACTAACCTTGCCTTGTAATAAAAAGATAAAACTGTCTGATATTTTAAGATTTACTGACTTTAAAACACAGGTGACATAACTTCCTGTTTTATATATTGTTCTGCATGTTCAGATGTTCAAATGACTTTGATCTAGCTGGTTTCCAAATGCTGTGAACATTGTGTGTGTGTGTGTGTGTGTGTGTGTAAGAACATTAATTAAGAACATTAATTATGTTTTCTTTGTAAAAAATATAGTTCCAAAAAACTGTATATTAAAATGAATGTTATTACAGACATTTGTCACAGAGGAAGAGTAAGTCACTGTATGTATTATTGTATTTTTTAAGTATTTTGGAGTAAATAAACAGCATAAATTCCCCATGTGTGACCATGAAGTGGTTGCTTTCCATGTAAGTGCATATTGCAAGTGGCACTTTTGTGGAATGTTGAGGGAATCAGGGACTCAAAACACATACACTTGAGACATGAGGTTGCTTAATGATGACACTCACACCCAGGTTGCACACCTGATGCCTTGCCACCAAGCCATTTCTGAGCATCCCATCTCATGACTAATACATATCTTTTTCTGTGTAGTACATGGCGTTTTTGAGTTTTTGAGAAGTCAGCAACCTGCTTAGGGCAATTAAATGGAAAGGGAATAAAGCTCCCCTGTGCTTGAGAGAGGTTACTGGTTCGCCTAAAAAAACACTTACGCAGGACAATATCTGTACAAATGCGCCACCCAAATAAGCAACAGAGGAACTGAGGGCACGGATTGAATTAATTCAAGGCCGCGCAAGTGTGTGCTATTTCCAAGAAGGTCAACACCGCTGCGATGCACGTGATGAAAGCGGACTGCTACGAAAGCACGCAGACTTTTTGAGTCATGACTCTAATTTTCGCCTGGACTTGGAGCCAATTTGGGAGAATTTCCTGAAATGACCCCTACGAATCTCTGCCCTCCTTCACTCTGATCATTTTCTTACTGGATTTCTCTGTTTTATAGCCTATAAACCTCAACCTTTCGTTACGCATTTGGTGCACAATGGACTGTATGACATAAATTATTCAGAATGGCCAGCTGTATGCTGTCAGCAAATCCCAAAGTGAGGTGCTGTTAAGCGATTTCATGCTGGGCTAGATCTATTTCAGGGTGTGCAATTCACCACAGAGTGAATAAATATCTCTCCCTCAAGTTGGATGCAAACAAACATATAAATGAATTTCAAACAAACACAAACAAAGACGTCAGTGTTGAAGGAATAGCCAGCGTCTATTCACTGTATTTTACAAGATTAGTTTTTTTAATTTTTTTATGTCAGTTTAATATAATTTAAGTTGACTTAATATTTGAAAAACATTGTCTGCCAAATCAAATTCAAGTGGCGAACCCTTGCAGACCCTCATGACACACGTCCTGATTTTGCCAAGTTAGACATGTTCCTGGGTCAGCATATTTTGTTGATCCTGGAACAACATTCCTGTCCGAAAATGTTATCCTAACCCTATCCCTTACCCTTACCCCTAAACCTAACCCTACCCATAACTTCTCCCTAAAATCAGAGGGAAATGATAGGTGAATGACACTGATGTAGAAGCACCTAATCCTGGTTGTAAGCCTGAACTCAACATAAACTGTAAACTTGTCCCTCAAATTTAATTGGTTGATTGGACTGTTATTCCAGGATCAATAAAGATGTTAGTAAATGTCATGTGGTGACTACAAAAGCTTGACAATATTTCTGTCAACTAACTCATTAGCGTATTAGTAGAGTATTAGTAGACTGGTAGAGTTAGGGTAAGTGGAATAAGTTGACATGTACCTGCAAAGTTACACTGTAAACCCTAACCTCAAAATAATTAATTGGTTCGAGTAGAGCCAACTCAAATTAAATAAATTAGTTCAAACAAATTAACTTTTATGAGTTTAGAACTTTGATTTTCTTTTTAGTTCTCAAAACTGACACATTTGAAGTAATCTGAATTGTTTCATTGTTTTGAGTTTTATGAATTTGTTTCTTTTAATTTAGACTAACTTAAATTTAACCGAAACTAGGCTGGGATTTCGAATGTTGTTTCCCAGCATGCTTTGCCATGACACTCAAAAGTGTTGTATTATGTGTTATATTATGTATTTTTGTGCAAGATTAATGTTAAGTGGGAGATTTAGTATTGTTTAATGTTTTGTTATGCTAGTTTAGAAGAGTTTAGGGTTACCATCATGGTGACGAGTGGAGCATGAGCTGTTTGAGAACAGATATATGTTAATGTATTATATTGCTGTACTCATTCAGCAAGTGCTATGTTATGCTAATGCTACCAAAGCATTGTGTAACCAATTTAAGCTAGTCAAGTTTCCACTACTAAAAATTTGAGATTACATGATATTTTTTTATTAAATGTATGAATTAGCTTAATCAAATATTTCAAAAGTATGATTACAAAATAAAAAACAGCAAATTCTGCCCACTTAAACTTTAAATTTCTTAACTTAAAAAATTTGAGGCAATTGATTGCCTACATTTTTGGAGTTTTACCAATTTATTTGGGTTTACAGTATACTTATATTCAGTAGAATGTCTGCTGCACTGTAAACCCGAATAAGTTGGCAAAACTCCAAAAAATTGGAGGTAATCAGTTACATAAAGATGTTAAGTTAAGAAATTCAAAGTTTAAGTAAGCAGAACTGGCAGATTTTTATTTTTTACTTGTATATTTTAATTGCCTTTAACTTGAAATATTTAAGTAAGCTAAATCAGACATTTAACTTAAAACTATCATGTAATCTCAATTGAAATATTTTTTAAATACTAACTTGCTAATTGGTAACACAATTATTGACAGCATTAAGCACAGAAATTGCTAAATGAGTACAGCAATATAGAATACCTGTGCTCAACCAAGCTCATGCTCCACCTTGATGGTAATCCCCCAAAAATCCCAACATAACAGAAACTCTTCTAAATTAGCATAAATATTAAACACTAATAAATCTCCCACTTAACATTAATTTTGCACAAAAAACATTATTTAACACTAAATTTGAATTTACTCTCACAAGTGCCATGGCAAGGTATGCTGGGAAATAGAAATTCCAGCCCAGTTTCAGTTAAATTTAAGTTCATCTAAATTAAAAGAAACAAATTCATAAAACTCAAAACAATGAAACAATTCAGATTACTCAAAAAGTGTCAGTTTTGTGAACTGTCCCTGTGTGTATAATAAGCAGAGTGAATGCGCGTTGTGCACCCGCCTATAGGCGCATATAACTAACACGCCTTTCAAATAACACAAAAAATACTGCACTATTGACATTAGACCAGGTTTTTGTTGGTCAATGGCACAGTCATTTTCAGTTTCCTCAAAATAGCAACACGCCAACAATTCGCCTGAACACACCTCGTTTTCAGACCAGCACGCCCATGGGCAAACAGATGGGCGCGAGTGCATTTGCTATTTAAACTACGTGGCACTGGATGTGAAAATGATAACTGCGTCAGGATGAAACTAGCAAAAAACACTTGCATCGCGCCTGGCATCGAATTGCGCCATATGATAGGGCCCAAAGTTTTACCCAAAAATGACATGGACACTTTGCCACTGATCCACATTCCCTTTGTGCGACTGAAATTTATAATTTTGTTTTAAAACATACAAGAATAGATGACAAGAATCTGAGAGTACCATTGAAAAACAAAGCTGAGCTCCGGCACCCTCAGTAGCTTATGTAGAATCATGCCTAAGGTCAGTCTCATATGAAGCTGCTCTTCTAAAGGGCAGAACAAACCACCTCAGTGCAGCAATAGCACCTGCTCTCCCTGGCAATGACCTCTCTTTCAACCAGCGCACCAACAGCTGCTACAGTCTTACCCTTTATAGACTACATAACCTCCAGCTATTCTAACTATCGGACAGTGTGATGGATGACATCTTACATGCAAAACTAGAGCACCAACTTGCACCTCCTCAAGTCATGGAAAATGCAGTTATGACAAAGCAGGCAAATGAGAGACGATGCGCTTCCCCATGTGGACGCAAACAAACAAATGTTTTTAACTATTTCGTAACTCATTTAAAGATTTTAACCCCTGCATCTTACTTTTGTTTAACTTAGAAGATAATATTATTTTATTCAGTATATAGCTGGAATAAGAGTAAGATGCGGGGAAAGTTCTCCAAACTTTGTGTTGTTCCTTACTGTGTGGTAGCACCTGCGGCCCTGAAGCATCCTTTCATTGGGATATATAGGAAGTTTTTAATAAGGTCCCGGGGCATTTTAGTCAAACTTTAACAGTTTGTACAGCACATTTTAGGGTGGATTGTTTTGTGAACTTCACAATATGATGTATTCTTAGCAAAAAGGCTGTTATTGAAAATGACTTGACCCAACAGCAATTCCATAAACTGCAAATTTCAAAGAGGTTGTACTGTATATATAAGTTTTAAAAGTAGTAAAAACATGGATGCATATTTCTGTAAAACTATAAATGGTCAGAGAAAGAGTTAGAAATGTTTTTGATATATATAGGGTTGGCCCACCCTTTGCAGCTATAACAGCTTCATCTCTTCTGGGAAGGCTTTCCACAAGGTTTAGGAGTGTGTTTATGGGAATTTTTGACCATTCTTCTAGGAGCGCATTTGTGAGGTCAGGCACTGATGTTGGACGAGAAGGCCTGGCTCGCAGTCTCCGCTCTAATTCATCCCAAAGGTGTTGAATCAGGTTGAGGTCAGGACTCTGTGCAGGCCAGTCAAGTTCCTCCACACCAAACTCGCTCATCCATGTCTTTATGGAAGGGGCCATCCCCAAACTGTTCCCACAAAGTTGGGAGAATGAAACTGTCCAAAATGACTTGGTATGCTGAAGCATTAAGAGTTCCTTTCACTGGAACTAAGGGGCCAAGCCCAACCCCTGAAAAACAACCCCACACCATAATCCCCCCTTCACCAAAAATTTACACTTGGCATAATGCAGTCAGGCAAGTACCGTTCTCCTGGCAACCGCCAAACTCAGACTTGTCCATTGGATTGCCAGCAGGGCTTGACATTAACACCCGCCAACCCACCATTTACGGGTGGATTTCAGCTGTAGCGTGTAACACAGTCACTCCCACTAGCCACGATTCTGTTGAGCTAATGAATGCAATGTCTAGTAATCAGACATCGCTGAAACGCCGGAGTTTTGCTCAGAGCGCGCTCTCACTCACTGAAATTTGCACTCTCATTATAAACAACAAAGCAGAGATGTGCGTGCGATGTACGTAGGAGATTCATTCATCTTACAGTGATTGACTGTATTTACTCTATTTCAGCAGCGAAAACAAAGATCACAGCAGAACCATAGTGCATCTGATGTGACTGGCATAAAGTTGGCTTGAAGTTGGACGTTCAATATTCGTGCATTTAGGGACGCCACTAAAGTTACGTACGACATTGGTATACACATTTCTAACTTCAATAGCATTTGAAGAGAATGACTTACAGTCATAAAACCAACTGTAAAGTGTTCATCAAAGTGTCAGGTATGAGGCACATCTTTTAGATTTTTTAGATTTAATAATATAAACTGTCAAATCACATGAAAATATGGATATGTATTTCACTAGGCTACTGTATGGGCCCATACACAAAATATTCTAGATTTAAATATGTCATAGCTGATAGAACACTGATGGGAATATTTCTTTCAGACAAACATCTGTTAGTGTTTCTCTGTCTAGATTAAGGATCTTTACACACAACCTTATCAGAGCTATTTGATGACCTGTCATGTTATACATTTCATGTAGACTAGATTGTGGCCAGTGAAAATCCTGATTGCCAGACAGAGAAGCGTGATTGGTCACTCCAGAGAACATGTCTCCACTGCTCTAGAGTCCAGTGGCAGCGTGCTTTACACCACTGCATCTGATGCTTTGCAGTGCACTTGGTGATGTAAGGCTTGGATGCAGCTGCTCGGCCATGGAAACCCATTCCATGAAGCTCTCTACGCACTGTTCTTGAGCTAATCTGAAGGCTACACAAAGTTTGGAGGTCTGTAGCTATTGACTCTGCAGATAGTTGGCGACTTATGCGCACTGTGCGCCTCAGCATGCGCTGACCCCACTCTGTGATTTTACATGGCCTACCACTTCATGGCTGAGTTGCTGTGTAGTGTAGTTTTTAGGTAAAAAATAATTAAGGTTATAAATAACTGTATAAATTATAAAACACATATTTACCATTCTACCTTACTAAAGTTTGGGGTCAATCTTTTTTTCTTTTTTTTTAAAGAAGTCTCTTATGCTTACTAAGGTTGTGTTTATCTCATTTAAAAAAAGACAATAAAAACAGTATTGTGAAATGTTATTTCAATTTGAAAATGTCTTCTATTTTTATCTATTTTAAAATGTAATTTATTTCTGATGGTAAAGCTGAATTTTCAGCATCATTACTCCAGTCTTTAGTGTCACATGACCCTTCAGAAATCATTCTGATTAATTCTAAAACAATATAATTCTGATTTGCCAATTATTGTTTTTATTGCCAATTATTATCTATGTTGAATAAATAAAGTGTGAAAAGTGTGGAAGTGTTTTTTTCCGGACTCCTTAATGAACAAAGATTGAATTTATTTGTAATAGAAGTATTTTGTACCATTCTGAATGTTTGGCATTTGTTGAATAAAAACAAATTCCTTAAATAAATAAATAAATAAAATCATACTGATCCCAAACTTTTGAACGGTAACTATAAATGAATTACAGTTACATAAAAATCTCAGTTTCTTTATTATATTTTAATGCATTTCCAAGTTAAGCCATGAACTGGTTTTATCCAAATACATAAATTAAGTTGACTTTGTCTTTGCAACAGATCCATACAGGGATAATGGCTTTACTGACAAAAATATGAATACTGAAAAATATAAAATTATAAAACATTGGATATATGATTGCTTTAATTGGAGCGTGATACAGGCCTCTCATGTGACTATAACACCACCAAGCAAATGTTTTCCAATTTTTTGTTTCAATACACATTCAGACACACTTCAGAGCGCAGCCACACACAGCTCTATAAGACCATTCCAATTATCCCTTTCAAGTTGCTGGTGAAGTTTCAGCAAGTGCTTGGCATTTTCATGTTTCAAAGTAGCTACTGTGACCTTCAGGCTACATCCTTGTTTTTGAGTTTAGAAGAATTCAGAAGGAGATTTGTCACACTCCACTTTTAGTCGTCTTCTCTTCTTTCAGTTCTCAGTGACGCATCTGTAGTGGCATTCAAGTGCTGTAAGTTCTGTTCTACAAAACCTCAAGCCGTGTAGGCCCCATCCTGCGGGCAGCCACGGCCCGTCGTGTATTCATTAGGCTTTGGACTGCATAGCAGATGACCTCCTACATCAGCGGGAGATTCTGGATCATGAGCCTTTTCTGTGCTGTAGTGGACCCTTAAAGATAACCCAAAGGCTGTGCGTAGTACATTTCAATAGTCTGGAATTGGACAACACAGTAGGTAATTCACTGAGAAAAACTTTGTGTTGTACAACAATAAGAACATAGGAATAAGAAAATTAAAATTGCTCAAGCAATTACTGCTAATTTTCAAAAGCTAGACATTATTCTTGTTGCCTACTTTCAAAATTGCATAAAGCCCACAGCATTCATACTGTCTGACATCCTGCTGGTTTCCTCACAAAGACATCAATTTGTACCCACAAATCAGTGGCCATAAATGATTGTCTATTTAGATTGACATACATAATTTATTCACCCTTGAAGAGAAATGTACCATGTACAATGTAGAGTGGAATGTTTGGCTTGAGTACCTGCTGAAAATACACTTAAACTTAGCTGTCTAATGCCTGGCTCACACTACAGGAGTTTTAGGCCGATTTATGTCCGATTTTCCCCTCCCGAGAATCGGAGAAGGACCTCGATGTCCAGGACCTCGATCGGTTCCGATGTTCGGCGCAGATTATCTGGTAATGTGAGGCGTTCACAGATCAAATCTTGCACCTCCCGATCTGCTCTCACACAAATCGGGCTCGCCCTGATCATATCAAACATGTTTGATATTTATTGGGATGAGCAAGATTGTAATAACGTCAATACTGTCACAATAGCCAATAGGAAACAAGTCTACGACGAGACGGAAGTGACAGACATTTCGAAATGGTGACCGCGAAACCTGCAACACGGATCCGTTGGACTTCGGAGATACAACATTTCTTCAAAAGTGTACCATAACCGCACCGATAAAGAGAAGAGCTGGGGAGAAATTGCATCGGTTTTAAACGTACCAGGTGAGTAGTTGTTTGCACGCTAGGCTAGCAAATGTAAACATTAACTGTTGGAACGTGTTAATCTTACCATCTGCTACATACATGTCTCTCTCTCACTCACACACAACAGAACATAAGGGTAACCATAGACTGTAAAAAAAAATCAAACACAGACACAGACACTTTATAAATGTTTGTACATTTTGAGAAAAAAAAATATTCAAGATACATTAAACGATTATTGTAGCCCATTTATATTTTAATAATGTTAATTCAGCTGAATGTACACTCACCTAAAGGATTATTAGGAACACCTGTTCAATTTCTCATTAATGCAATTATCTAATCAACCAATCACATGGCAGTTGCTTTAATGCATTTAGGGGTGTGGTCCTGGTCAAGACAATCTCCTGAACTCCAAACTGAATGTCAGAATGGGAAAGAAAGGTGATTTAAGCAATTTCGAGCGTGGCATGGTTGTTGGTGCCAGACGGGCCGGTCTGAGTATTTTACAATCTGCTCAGTTACTGGGATTTTCACGCACAACCATTTCTAGAGTTTACAAAGAATGGTGTGAAAAGGGAAAAACATCCAGTATGCGGCAGTCCTGTGGGCGAAAATGCCTTGTTGATGCTAGAGGTCAGAGGAGAATGGGCCGACTGATTCAAGCTGATAGAAGAGCAACTTTGACTGAAATAACCACTCGTTACAACCGAGGTATGCAGCAAAGCATTTGTGAAGCCACAACACGCACAACCTTGAGGCGGATGGGCTACAACAGCAGAAGACCCCACCGGGTACCACTCATCTCCACTACAAATAGGAAAAAGAGGCTATAATTTGCACGCAATTTGCAATTTGCACCAAAATTGGACAGTTGAAGACTGGAAAAATGTTGCCTGGTCTGATGAGTCTCGATTTCTGTTGAGACATTCAGATGGTAGAGTCAGAATTTGGCGTAAACAGAATGAGAACATGGATCCATCATGCCTTGTTACCACTGTGCAGGCTGGTGGTGGTGGTGTAATGGTGTGGGGGATGTTTTCTTGGCACACTTTAGGCCCCTTAGTGCTAATTGGGCATCGTTTAAATGCCACAGCCTACCTGAGCATTGTTTCTGACCATGTCCATCCCTTTATGACCACCATGTACCCATCCTCTGATGGCTACTTCCAGCAGGATAATGCACCATGTCACAAAGCTCGAATCATTTCAAATTGGTTTCTTGAACATGACAATGAGTTCACTGTACTAAAATGGCCCCCACAGTCACCAGATCTCAACCCAATAGAGCATCTTTGGGACGTGGTGGAACGGGAGCTTCGTGCCTTGGATGTGCATCCCACAAATCTCCATCAACTGCAAGATGCTATCCTATCAATATGGGCCAACATTTCTAAAGAATGCTTTCAGCACCTTGTTGAATCAATGCCACGTAGAATTAAGGCAGTTCTGAAGGCGAAAGGGGGTCAAACACAGTATTAGTATGGTGTTCCTAATAATCCTTTAGGTGAGTGTAGAGAGCAGACTGAGTATCAGTGTATGTTGTGTATTTTCATTGGAAGAGTTGAAGACAAGAGTAACCACATTAAGGACTCAATTTACAAAACTTCTCAAACCCAAAACGAGTGGCAGTGGAGAGAAAGGCCTCACAGAGAAACAGAGATGGCTATTAACTAACTTGGACTTTCTGAAGAAACATGTTGCCCAACGCCCAAGTGAGACCAGTGTAAGCATGTAATATTATGAACAGACATGACATGTGATAATGTGTCTTTAATAAGTACTGTAGATGGCTTTTTCAATTCACACTGAATTTAGTAGAGCTCTTGACACACATATCCTGTTAGACTGATGTCACATTAAAATAACAAGTGTAACAAAGGTAACGTGCATCTCATTTAGTTTTTGTTGCTCAAAAGTATCTATGTCACTTTTGCGGCGTTTTTTTGCAGCCCTGGGAGTGGGAAAAGGTGATGTTCAGTCTTCACCCCCTTGCTGGGTAGAGGGACATGGTCCTATGGTTGATGAGATAAAATATTAAATTATAACATTATTAGAATAACTTCAATCAAAGTAAGTTTTTGCATACAGCCAAAAGTATTTGTAAACTTTTACAAACTTTTGCAAATACTTTAAAGACAGAAATATAGAAAAGCCACAATAAGAACATGAAAAAGTAGATTCAATTTATGAATATCATATGAAGCAGATTTGGCTGTTGAGGAAATTGGAGTTCTTCAAGAAGCATGTTGCCCAACACCCCACTGAGTGATGTATGAGTGACATGTATAAACAATCCTAGTAAGGAATAATAGAATAACTACACTATTTGGAATGCATAAAAAGTAATCTCTAGATTTGTGCAACTTTACACCCTAAATGACAAAACAAGTAACCGGTCATTACTGTTTCCATTTTCCACAGTCTTTTACATCTAGTTATGATTTTACCTAGTGCCTCAGACGTGTCTGCAATTATGTCTTCATCACTGGTGGGATCATCCATGTCCTGTCCTTGACTGAGCAAGTCTTTCACAGATTGATCAAGCTAAAAAAAACTTTTTTTACAGGGTTTGCAAACGTTTATCCATCCATCTATCAACAAAGTACTGCCATAACAATTTCACTGTATTGTTTTACAATATTAAATTTAATATAATATACAATATAACATGTATTGTAATTTTCCACCTTTTACCAAACGTTGGTTTGCACTTCTGGTTTGGGGAACTTTCATTCAAAAGAAGTGAAACAAATCATCTCAAATAATAAGGTAGTGCTACCAATAATTTTTATTCATAGTGAAAACTCAACCTGTTACAGCAGATGTCTGCTTCCGTTCTTGCCCCTCCAGATGCATGCCATTCCTTTGAAAGTCAGGTTGCTGTTAAACTCAGGTTGATAAAAAACATAAGTATACAGACCAAGGTAAAAAGACAAATTATGAATGCTTTGTTTGAGGCCCAGGAGGCTGACCAATCTAGTTCCTCACACAAGCCACCAGCCATATACCCACCTCTTACACCTGCACAAATGGCCTCCTCAACCCCTGTATACACACAGATACCTCAACACTACCATCAGCACAAGCCTCCTCAGGGCCCTGTTCAGCCTCAAACATTTTTGAGGATGCTAGATTTGAAAGAGTAACACATTTTGTGTCATTAAACACATTTTCACATGCACATTATTCATTTATTTATTGGTTACTTAACTCTTGTAATGTATAATAATATGTCATTATATGTTGCTGTTAAAACTGTTGTGAGAGTCAATGTCTGTTGAACTGTTGAATGTTTTCAAATGTTCATTTGGCACTTTAATCCTTTATATTGAAAATACTTTAATAAACAACTGAAATGTGATCATGAATGCTGTCTTTATTTAAAACATAAAAAAAAAAGCTATAAGAGATTAAATTATAAAAATATAAAATTTCATCAAAATACAGGACAGCAAAATCAAATAGTAGTGTTTTAGATCACAACCAACAAATCAATCAACACAGGAAAATAAAACAAAAATAATGTAATCTGTTAACTATGTACATTACATAAGTCACTAAACTACAACTAGCAAACACTTCTTTTTGTCCATTGACTAAATATATTTTTTTTGCCATGGCACCTGGCCAGCAGGTGAGACAAAGTAATCTTTAAGGAGGTCATGCTGCTGCTTAGCAGCTAGGCTAGGGTTCCGTGACCTTTCAGCTGGCACACATTGCATGGCCCCCAGACCATCTCTCCTCCATGCCCCCTCGTTGACTCTGTGGTCTGCATCCTCCCAGTCTGCCAGTGCTGAAGTCATGTAGGCCTCTGAACGACGATCACAGAGGAAGTTGTGAAGGCATGCTGAAGCAAGGGTGATCTTAGTGACACTCTCTGGGTGTAGGAGGATTGTGGAGCGGAACACTTTAAACCTATTGGCGAGAATGCCAAAGGCATTTTCGACAACTCTGCGTGCCCGTGAGAGCCGGTAGTTGTAGACCCTCTGGTTGTGGTCCAGCTGCCTGAAAGGGTAGGGTTTCATCAGGTCTGTTCTCAGAGAATACTCCGCCTCATCCGCCACAAACTTATAGGGTAGCACAATATCAGAACCGGGAAGCTTTTCTGGAGGGGGAACATTCAGGAGACCCTGGTCCAGTGCTTTCTTCAGGTCAGAATGGGCAAAAAGCCCAGCATCCGAGACCCTGCCCTGAGTACCAACACTAATGTAAATGAATTTATAATTGGCATCTACAGCTGCCATCATGAGAACAGAAAATCTGCCTTTATAGTTGTGCCACATGCTCCCACTGTGGGCTGGGGGCTGGATGTAAATGTGTTTGCCATCAAGGGCACCTAGACAATGTGGAAACTGCCATTTCTCCATAAAGTTCTTGGCAATTGCACGCCATTCTTCCTCTGATTTTGGTGTCTGCAAATATAAAAGCATTGTTCTGAATTTCTAAATATATTAATTCAAGTCACCTCCCCCCCACCACACACACATTTTTACCATTTCAGCAGTAACTAAATTGTTCAATCAATTCTCCCCAGTCAAGCATAATGTCTTGCATAGTTCATAAAGACAAACAAAACAATTTATTTATTTTATCATATTTGTACATATTGCATGTCAGAATGTTTGCTGTTGTGATACTTATAAAAGTATTAAGGATGTCTAACCATTAGAAAATCATATTTCAGGACATGATGTAGAGCTGCACACGTGTCTTTCACTATAGAAGATACAGTAGTGGCCCCAATTCTGTACTGAAAACTCAGTGATTTGTAGGTTTCGCCTTCAACAGAAAGTTAACATTACTGCAAAATGAAAACATAAGAGACAGACCTGTACATTTGCGATATATACAAACCTGTTGCCAAGAATCTGAGGGTCAAGGAGAGCCTCTCCCTGGATGTAATTGCCGTCTCATCTTGGTGTCCTGTCGGGTGATAAGTGGCTCTACTAGAGAATTTCAAATTCTTCTGAGGTCACGCGCAGAAGCTCCCTGAAGCCTGACCTATCCTCCAACTATGCATTAAACAAACAAAAAACAAATTTTTAACCCTTGAATTAGTCATTTCATAGCCATTTTGAGTCCCACTAGCAATAATAATAATAATTAGATAGATAGATAGATAGATAGATAGTGTGAAAGAGAGGGGATTGTTTGTGTGTGTGTGTGTGTGTGTGTGTGTGTGTGTGTGTGTGTGTGTGTGTGTGTGTGTGCGCGTGTGTGTGTGTGTGTGTGTGCCTGTGTGTGTGTGTGAGAGAGAGAGAGCAAGCTGCAAACCATTGTTTAACGTATCAGTAGACACATTTCTTCATAATAGCACCAATTGTATTTTCATTTTACAGCACAAATCTACACTGTAACAGGTGGCAATATCGCTTTTGAACTAGGCAGCCAATATTATAACGGTAAACATTCTAGCACACTACGATAGTAATATAAGGTCAATTAAATTATTACCTCCATTTCTCGCTGAAGAACTGACAATCCATGTTGAGCCCGTCTCCCCAACCATTTTCTCATCCACACTCGTTTATTCTTCCGCTTTTGTTTTTTCTCACAACAAACGATCATAATTGATACAGTAAGTTTTCGTGTTACAGTATCCATTTTGTTTACATCCGCTGAGGAGCGATGACAATGAAGGACGAGAGAGGACCTGGGGTCCGTTCTTAATACCTCGCTAACTCAGTTATCTGGATTTGATTATTGAAGATTTGGCATGGTCTTGGATTGTTTGGTTCTTCGGCGCTCATCCTGGACTTGCTGTCATAGTAACAGGTCCATAAACTTAAACCTGCTTGGGAGCAGGCTTATTTCATGTAAACAGGATTAGATTGCACCTTGAGGTGATACTTAAAATCTGTCCCAGCCACTGCTTTAGAGTTCATTACTGAACAGGGGCAAAAATAATTTTAAATAATAATAATAATAATAATATAAAAATGTATTTAAAAATATTATAATGTTGTGTAAAAGGTGTATAATACTATAGACACAGCCACTTGATTGAGAGATTTATTTGTGATGGAATAATTACTTTATAATTTTATTGGAGTCTTACACACATGCTGTAACATTAATCTGAGCAGTGCCTAATTCACATGTGGCAGCTTTTTACTTCCCTGCTGAAAAATCCAGCATTGCTGGTCACCAGCATAAGTTATGTTCCCTTTCAGTCGGTCACGTTCGACGTACGTCAGAATGACGTACGTTCGACGTACGTCGGAACTGACGGAACTGACCGACGAATTGGGATCTGTTTTCAGAGACCAATCTACTTCGAGTGATTAAAAACGAGCCAATGGACATTGGCATGCGGTTCACGCATTCCACGCACCGCCCCGCAGCGCGGGTATAAATACGGAAGTGGAACACCGCATCATTGCTTTTTAACTTCGGAGCCGAACGGTTTGCTGTATCAAGCTGTTTCTACTAAGCTGTTTAGGCGAGTCTCGAGGAGGATCGCTCTCTTACCTGAGTGCTGGTGTGACGGCGCGAGTCAGCGAGTGGCCGCTGCAACATACACTTGTTCCCGTGTTGGTTGGCTGGGCGTTACCATTCTTTGAGTGCTCACACGCAGGCTTGCAATCGGACTGCTGTGAGCCGCGGCCATCTCCCTGAGTGCTTCAGCACTTCTAAAAGAGCATTTCCTTCTAAAAGAGCAACACGGTTTGACCCTGCGTCTTTTTCAAGATGTCATTCAAACCGTGTGTTTCTGGATGCGGTTGTTTCCTGTCCTCATTTGACGGCCACGATCTCTCTCGCATATAAACATGTGTGATTGCGTTCGTGGGTGATTTCATGTTCTCTCAGGAGAACGTGATCACGTCGGCGCGTTGTTCGTCTCACCTTTCTCGTAATGGCTTGAGCGTTCAGCGCGCCGTGTGCCGTCGAGCGCCTGCTGACAGCGGGGGTTGTCACGGCAACCCAGCGCGTCACTCGGCGCTCTAGATGCGCGGTCAAGACTATGAAACCTCAAACGGGGTTGAGTCCCTTCGCCTATTCCCCGATCTAGTTTATTTTCTGGTGCACCAGAAAAGGGCTACTTCGGCTAATAAGCCTTGGTGACCTGAGGATTACAGTGGGGCTTCCCTGCCGGGTACATCTCCTCGGGCCCCCACTCCTCTATCGCATCACGTGCGTGCTGAGACTTTGTCGTGGGTGGTTCATGTTCTCTCATGAGAACATGGCCACGTCGGCGTGTTGTTCATCTTGCCTTTTTTCATAGGGGCTTGAATGTTCAGCGCGTCGTGTGCCGTCTGACGGCCACGCTCACTGTCTCACATGCCTGCTGGTAGCTTACAGATGGGATTGCTGGTCCTAAAAAAAAAAAAAGGGGGGGGCCAGCGTTTTGTTTGGGGCTCTGGCAGAGGACAGATGTCAATTGCTGCATCGGTGAGAGGGCTGTTATGCGCTGGAAATGGTAATGCTGAGTCTCACACTATAATAGTGTGTGCTCGTGCTGAATCAGATTCAGAGTTGACAGCCATGCTTTCCTGGGCGGCTGAGGCGTAGTGCAACGCGTAAATCGCCTTGCCTTCCCCTGTGCCTTCTTTTTCCCAGATGTGCATCGGAAAAGTTTAGCAGTGTGGAACTATTTGGTGTCAAAATATGGAACACCAAAAGGGCCATAAACTGTATAAATTTTTTCCCTCTCTCACTACCCTCTGTCCTGCATGCACGAGGGTAGTCCCGGCCCAGGGGTTATGCAGGAACTGCGTGTGGTGATGGACCTCGCTCTCTGGGTGACGAAAGTCACTGCACGCACTGCACGATATGCGTGAGCCCGACTAAGTGCGGTTCCTCAACGCCCCTGTCTGTCAGGCTGGCCTCTTCGGCGACGCCATCGAGAACTTCGCCCAGCAGTTCTTGGTGGCCCAGAGGCGGACGGAGGTGCTTTAAAAAAATAAATAAAAAAAAAATAAAAATTTTTAAAAAGCAGCGCCTCCGCCTGCTTGTCGCCGAGGCGCCCAACCCGTTCAGGGTCCCGCGAAGTCCGCTGGCAAGCGCAAGGGCAAGCGGCCCTGAAACGGGCAGCCCAGTGAAAAGGGGATCTGCTCTTTGGGAGACGGTGTCCACACCCCTCCCTTGGTTTCGGTCCTGCCGCTGGCTCTCCGGAGTCCAGCGGTACCCACATTCTCAGAGCAGTTTCTTCCCTTCCTGGGCCCCGAGAGGGCCAGGTTGGCAGTGTGCGACGCCCCCGGGCCTTGCCGCTCCTTTCCTCTCCTCTCCCCCTCGCCAGGGGGCAGCAGTGTGGGCACCGAGAACGCCCCCGGGCCTTCTCACCCACACTCTGCCCCACCCTGGAGTACTCAGGCAACACTCCGGGCCGCCTCCGGGCCTCCCGAGTCGGGTCTGCGTACTCCACCTCGCTGCCCCACCCCGGGTACGTCTGTGGTGCCGTTGGTCCCGCTTGTTCGGCCTCTGGGGGCCTGGCTAGGTCCCCCAGACCGTCTCGCTGGCTCATCCGTACCATCAGACTCGGCTACGCGATTCAGTTCGCTTGCCGGCCTCCCAAGTACAGGGGCATCCTCTTCACCACCGTATGGAGCAGCGATGCCCATGTCTTGCGGTCAGAGACCGATGTCCTGCTGGCGAAGGACGCGATCGAGCCGGTTTCTCCAGCCGATATGAGGTCGGGGTTCTACAGCCCCTACTTCATTATGCCCAAGAAAGGGGGTGGGTTAAGACCAATCTTGGACCTGCGTGTCCTGAATCGGGCCCTGCACAAGCTCCCATTCAGAATGCTAACGCAGAAACGCATTTTCGAATGCATCCGTCCCCAGGATTGGTTCGCAGCGATCGACCTGAAGGACGCGTACTTTCATGTCTCCATTCTCCCTCGACACAGACCGTTCCTTCGCTTTGCGTTCGAGGGGAGGGCATTTCAGTACAAAGTCCTGCCCTTCGGGCTGTCCCTGTCGCCTCGCGTCTTCACGAAAGTCGCAGAGGCAGCCATTGTTCCGCTCAGAGAACGCGGCGTTTGTATTCTCAACTATCTCGACGACTGGCTCATACTGGCCCAGTCCCGGGAGCAGTTGTGCGAACATAGGGACCTGGTGCTACGTCACCTCAGCCTGTTGGGCCTTCGGGTCAACCGAGAGAAGAGCAAACTCTGTCCCACACAGAGGATCTCTTATCTCGGTATGGAGCTGGACTCGGTCAACCGGACTGCGCGCCTCACAGAGGAGCGAGTCCGGTCAGTGTTGAACTGCTTGAATACGTTCAAAGGCAGGACAGCGGTCCCACTGAAATTCTTTCAGAGGCTCCCTGAGGAAGGACCTGCTTTCTCAGGGGCGGGGGCACTCTATGGCACCCGCGTCCAGACCTCTGGAGACTCCATGTCTGGTCCCTGGACGGGACGCGGAGGTTCTAGGTGGTCTGCCACAGGCAGTGGCAGACACCATCGCTTCAGCTAGAGCCCCCTCTACAAGGCACCTCTATGCGCTGAAGTGGAACCTGTTCGTTGAATGGTGTTCTTCCTGCCGGGAAGACCCCCGAAGGTGTTCGATTAATGTCGTGCTTTCTTTCCTACAAGATGGGTTGGAGAGAAGGCTGTCTCCCTCCACCCTCAAAGTGTACGTCGCCGCAATAGCGGCGTATCACCATGTAGTTGAAGGTAAGTCCTTAGGTAAGCATGACTTAATCGTCAGGTTCCTCAGAGGTGCGAGGAGACTAAATCCTCCTCGGCCAACCTCGGTACCCTCTTGGGACCTAGCCCTGGTGCTCAGAGCGCTCCAGGGCCCTCCCTTCGAGCCTTTACAGTCAGTCGAGCTAAACATCCTGTCCATGAAGACAGTGCTCCTGACTGCATTGGCCTCAATCAAGAGGGTAGGGGACCTGCATGCACTTTCGGTCAACGAATCGTGCCTAGAATTCGGGCCGGCCAACTCTCACGTTGTCCTGAGACCCCGGCCTGGATACGTGCCCAAGGTTCCCACCACTCCCTTCCGGGACCAGGTGGTGAACCTGCAAGCGCTGCCTTCGGAGGAGGCAGACCCAGCCCTAGCTTTGCTCTGTCCCGTCCGCGCTCTTCGCGCCTACGTGGACCGAACTCAAAGCTTTAGAACCTCAGAACAGCTCTTCGTCTGTTACGGAGGCCAGCAGAAGGGAAAGGCTGTCTCCAAGCAGAGGTTAGCCCACTGGATAGTGGATGCTATCGTCTTGACTTACCAGTCCCAAGACGTGCCTTGCCCGCTCGGGGTGCGAGCTCACTCCACTAGGAGTGTAGCCTCCTCCTGGGCGCTGGCTCAAGGCGCCTCGCTGACAGACATATGTAGAGCTGCGGGCTGGGCGACACCTAACACGTTCGCTAGATTTTATAGCCTCCGTGTAGAGCCGGTATCTTCCCGCGTCCTCGCCCCCAGTGGCCAGTAGCGCTAAGTACCCGTTCTAGTGTCGGCTTGCATACGCCACCCCCCCCTGGGACGGATACGTGCGTCTATTTGTCTCCAGTTGTGTTCCCCGGAAACGGCTAACCCTGTCGAGCTCCTCCGTCACCCCTTCGGTGTCAGACGTTGCGGTGTCAGACGTTCTTTCCCCCCTGGGACCAGGTTGGATCCACCCCAGAGACTGCCATAGGTAGCACTACCCTGCTAGGTTAGTCCTTATGAGTAATTCCACCTCTCCTTCCACTGAAGGACGTGGCTCCGCAGTGTACCATCTCCTGAGACGGGCACGCTTTCCCAGCGTTATCCAATAGTCACGCTGAGTGGGTCTTGCAGGAACAGCAGTGACTGGCCTCCCTGACTGGAGCCCTAACTTCCGCACCAACCTAGGTGTGGTCCAGCGAGCTCGGTCAGGGCGCTGGAAGGGCCAGCATCTCTGGCGTGTTAGTAGGGATCCCAATTCGTCGGTCAGTTCCGACGTACGTCGAACGTGACCGACTGAAAGGGAACGTCTCGGTTACGTATGTAACCCTCGTTCCCTGAAGGAGGGAACGGAGACGTACGTCCCGTCGCCAGGGGCTGTGCTTCAGCTGAAGGCCGAGTCACCTATCTCGGCTCCTCAGTTGAAAAGCAATGATGCGGTGTTCCACTTCCGTATTTATACCCGCGCTGCGGGGCGGTGCGTGGAATGCGTGAACCGCATGCCAATGTCCATTGGCTCGTTTTTAATCACTCGAAGTAGATTGGTCTCTGAAAACAGATCCCAATTCGTCGGTCAGTTCCGACGTACGTCTCCGTTCCCTCCTTCAGGGAACGAGGGTTACATACGTAACCAAGACGTTTTCCACGCTGAGACCAGCACTATACCAGCACTAATCAGCATCAGCATGGAATCCATGCTGGTTTATGCTGGATTTTTCAGAAGGGTTAACATAAAAATAAACTGTAATCTCAATTTGAATACATTCGGTAGCAGAAACATAAAGAAATTGTGTTATATTATTCATATAACAATTATTCAGATATTCCCAATGCAAATGGATGAAGTAAACATTTATTTTACCAATTAAATAGATTAAACCAGCCTGTTTGCTGGTCTTAGCTGGTGCCAAGATGGACTTTGCCAAGTCTAGTTTAACACAGGGCCTGGCTAAAATGGTGTTAAGATAGTATAGTTAGACTCAAAAAATGGACAGGCTGGTTAAGCTGGAGACCACACTCAAAAAAAATGAACTTTCACTTTTGTTAGTTGCACTCAAATCATCCTTGTTCACATTACTTAAAAATGTAACTACATGAAGTTACATTTACTAAGTTGTTTCTACTAAAAATGAGTATTGATAGCTTTACTTAATAAGTGTTTGTTCGGTCAACTTAACATTGCTGAGTAAAACTAACAAACTGGGCAGTGGATCTGTAGTTCCCAGCATGCTTTGCAAGGGAGAGTAAATTTAAGGATTAAAGTGTTATTTTATGTGTTTAGGGAAATATGTTGTTAGTTTCTGTTAGTGTTTAATGTTCAGTTATGCTGAACATTTAGAGGAGTTTCTGTAATTTTGTGGTTACCATTATGCAGAAGAGTGGTGCCTGTGTTTAGGCTGTGGGCAGTCATATACACAAATTTATTGGATGGAATTCCTACCCTCAATAAAATTGAGTTTGTCCAATGAGTTATTTTTGCATTTTGTTTCTAAAAATATGCTTGTAATTTAATAGTTGTCCACTTACACTTGTAGAGCAAATAGTTAATCTAATAAGGTAAATTAAATCGATAAATGTGTTCACCAAACATAATAAACTATTATAAATTCAAAATAACATTATTAAGTAAACTGCACATATAAATATTATGTAACAGTGACAAATTCAAATGGTTTGTATTTACTTAAAGAAATTTTGTCAGCTTTACTTGAATTTCTTTTGTTCATATAACTAAATTGTTATTTGTAAAAATGACTCAATGTAGTGGCGTGGAACCACTTGACAATGCTTTTTTAAGTAAATTCAACAAGTCATTTTTTTGAGTGCATTCTTCGTAGATGATTTGACAGATCTTCTAATCCTCATAATGGATCTCTGGCTAATTTGGTTCTTTAAAATATCTGGATTAAAATATTTAACGTATTTAATATACCTTCTTGGGTTCATTGGAAAGGGCAGATATATCAGTATTCAAAACCATGATCAGCAATGCAGAGATTGGCTTGTGGCAGGACAGCATATTAAAAAAAGAACATCACACACCTGACGAAAACTTTAATTTCAAGGGTTAAGAACATTTTTCTAATGGCACTTCTAATGAATGAACTTTTTCTTTTTTCTTTTTTTTACTAAGTTATCAGTTAATTCAGTTGTGGACAGTGTTTTTCTTAACATAAAACTAAACTCTAATCTTAAATACTTTAGGTAGTAGAAACAAAGAATTTTAGTTATATTGTTCATATACAAAAATCCCCAATGCAAATGAATGAAGTAAACATCTATTTGACCAATTAAAAAGATTGAAATAAAATTCATTTGTGACAAAATTACACAAAGGGTGCATTGGCTCAGCACAGTTTAAGCGGCTTTATTCATCAGGGTGAGCACTGTTTTATTTTTGTCTATAGAGTGAGTTTTGACTCTAGCATTACCTGCATTGCAGGATGGGGTTGTGATCTTGTAAGGTACATAGTCAGGCAAGAGACAGGTAGGAATTGAACGGTGAATAATTGAAGTGCAAGGCTAATGCCTCTTGCAACTGCTGGGGAACACGGAGGCGAGGGCTGCTGAGTAATTCTGGGCCTGAGATGAGATGTCAAGGGTGACATGATATCCATGAAAACAAATCTGTTGAGTCAGAAACAACAGCTCACTCCACAGCCAAAGCATGCTAATGAAAACAGAAAGTGTGACAGCATGGACTCGCTCTCTCTTGCAGGCACAACAAATGTAAAGCCACACAACCACAGCTAAATGTATCCGAGGTTTTACCTACAGCACTATAGTATGGTAGGAAACTTTACATGGGTTATGTTGGCTCCTGATTGGGTTATGTTGGCTAATGATCGATTGCCCCTGTCTACCGGTTGCTGTGTTTTGCGTCTGCTTTGCTTGCTTAGAATCTCTATTTGATATCATTCCCTGTTGTTTAAACTGCTAAATATAACTTACTCATCACCAAATATTAACTAATATTGCCTATCACATTAAATCTGACATCGCTAGCTTTTAATCTAAATCACTATAATGTGTTAGCATTTCGCTAGCCTGTTAGCCTGCCATCTGTGCATCCGGGTCTCCTGTCTCCTGTTTTCTGAGTCTATCAAACAATTGAGTTGGATTAGTCAACAAACACGGTAAGCCATGTCATCTTCTCTTGTTATTGTCACTTGCACTGCCTGTTACATGTTCAGTATTATCTTCTCTCTCGGTGAACAGGGCTTCACATGTGATAAATGTACACTGTTCGGTTCCGGCTTTAGAGCCCATGCAGCAGGGCAACTGGGTGATTGTGAGACAGCATAGTCGTGGATCAAAAAAACGCTCTTCCGTTCCGATTAGAACATCAAACAGGTTCTCCCCACTCAGTGACGCACCCACTGAGAATCCTGTTGAAAGTGCCCTAGTTATTGGCGATTTCATTACACGGAGTGTGAAAATAGCGACACCAGCCACCATAGTCACATGTTTACCAGGAACCAGAGCACCTGACATCAAAGCAAATTTAAAAGTGCTGGCTAATGCTAATCGTAAATTCTCTAAGATTATTATTCATGTCGGCACTAATGATGTTCGACTTCGCCAGTCGGAGATCACCAAAATTAACATTAAAGAGGTGTGTGAACTCGCAAGTACAATGTCACAAAAAATTTCTCTGGTCCCCTCTCCATTAGAAGGAGTGATCAGATACTTAGCAGACTATCAACACTCAATGGCTGGTTGTCTAAGTGGTCTCCGCAAACTAACATAGGGTTCATAGACAATTGGAAAAGCTTTTGGGGCAGACCTGACCTGTTAAAAAAGATTGCATCCATCCTTCCTGGGATGGTGCCGCTCTTCTCTCTAGTAATTTGGCACATAGTCTTAGAGTTGAACCTTGACTAACTGGGGCCCAGGTCAGGAAGCAGACGGACTGGCTTAACCAACCGTCTGCTAGCTGTCTCACATCACAGAAGTCAGATAAATCCCAACACATAGAGACTCTTTCACCTAGATATTATCACATAGAGACTGTGTCTGTTCCACGAATTAGTAAATAAAAAAAACTATCAAAACCATTTAACGGTAAAAATGTAATTGATGTCCAACAAATAAAAAACAGATTGTAGGAGACTCTGTATCAGGGAAACAGGTCTATTTAGCTCAAATGAATGAATTAATTAATTCATAGGGAATTTTGAAAGAGTCTATTTTACGACCAAGCAAATGACTCGTCCAGCGTTCATTTGAACGGGTCGTAGCTATCAACTCTGCAGCGGATATTAATATCCACACAATAGTGAAACACTATTTATAAGCCAGGTAACTTAGATCAGCAGTTTAAGACATTAAATTCGTAAGCACGTAACACAAGAACACTTATCTTTAAAATTAAATGAAACTTTATTAATTACTCTAACACGTAAAACTAATATCTAACACAAAAACACGCACACACACATTCACACGCGTTGCAGAAAGGAAGAAAGTGAGGAAAGAATGAGTTTTAAGAGAGTGAAATGATGAAATCCCAAGTTTCTAGCAATAAATGCATTTACAACATGACCTAAACGAACCACCAATCATTAATTTAACCCTCCTATCATTGCTTAGGCGGGGTTATTAAATTTGATATCAATTGCACCAGTTCAGTTTAGAACCTGGAGGTTACTTGCGGTTGTGTCTACTGTCGTCTTTGAATAGGGAATTCCATTTTCTTTGGTCCTGGCTGCAGGGGTTCCCCGGTTCTTTAAAGGTCTTGTCGTGTCTTTTGATCGACGTCTTGGGAAGCCAATCACGTGGAGTGCTGGCGGCTGGGTGAAGGTCTCGTGGGGGGTGTTCGAAGTTGAAGTGCGCTCTGCTGTAGATTCACGAAACTTTGCGGCGAACACGGGACTCAACGGAAAGAAAATAAACTTAAATAAAAGAAAGGAAAGTGAGAGGAGAGTTTAGATGGCTTGAATGAAATTAACCCATTTCTCAGATCTTGGTCTGCCTCGATCGTCTGATTGTCTATTTCTCCTTTAGACTGACTTGAACATTATTGAACTGATTTTCATCTTCAGCTGCCTTCAACTGACTTCTGTTTTCAACTTTGTTCGAGTTCTGAGATTAAAACTCAAATTTGTTTGCCCATCCTCCTGGATGGATTGACCAATTGGGAATCATCTTTGGTTCAGAGGTGACTGTGTTTACACCCTCCCCATAAATTAGGTTATCTGTGGTCATTTATGTTCCTGCTCTAAGCAGTGAGTACATTTAAACATGATTTCTTATTATAAGAACACAACATTCTAGACAGATTTCATTCAAACCATCTTTTGAATTATGATCATTCAATCACACTGATATCAAGAACTGTTTTCAATCAGTCATTCAATAGTTACATGAATTTCACGAATTGTGAGTGAGTTTAAGCATAGTGGTCACATATATTGGGTAAATACATGATATAGAATTATGCAGTAGAAGGATGTTTGATTATAAGTCCAATGATCAATGATTTGATGCAGTTTATGTGTAACACGGTCTCTGTGCGTTTTTCCTTTGTTTCACCCACTAGTGCTGGGATCCTGAGGAATTTTTATGGGAGGGAGACCAGGACATTAGGGATTAGTTTCTAGATGGGTGAAGGGCAGAAAACCGCAGGTGGACCAATGAGAAGTCCTGTCCTTTCTAGGCTTGGTACCACATGTGGTCTTCTTGGCCTCTAAGAGGTGTCTGGCATCTTTATCTGATGGTGTTGGACAGTTTGTTTGTGTTAGTCCACCAAGATCCAATCAAAATGTAGCAAACCTTTGTCCACTGTTATGGGCAGAGAGGGGCCCGGCCATAAACTGGGCCTGGAATGTTGAGTTGGGTTTTGTGTGGAATTATGTTTAAACGAATCATCTGGAAGATTCATTTGTGTCTGGTCCCACGATGCCTACAAGATATAATACAGATGAACAAATGATAAAGCTTGGGCTGCTGAATATTCGATCCCTTCCCCCAAAAGCGCTTATTGTTAATGATATGATTACAGATCACAATCTAGATGTGCTGTGTTTGACAGAAACCTGGGTAAAACCTGACGATAACATTATTTTAAATGAGTCCACCCCCCAAGACTATTGTTATAAACATGAGCCACGTCTGAAAGGCAAAGGCCGTACTCAGTATTACTCAGAAGTCTAGTTTCAAATATAATTCTTTTGAAGTTTTGGTGCTTTATGTAACATTATGTAGTGTAAATGATAAATCCCGTTTGACATTTGTGCTGGCTACTGTATACAGGCCACCAGGGCACCATACAGACTTTACCAAAGAATTTGCTGATTTTCTATCAGAGTTAGTACTGGCTACAGACAAATTCCTAATTGTTGGTGATTTTAATATCCATGTAGACAATGAAAAAGACATTTAGAGACATTCTAAACTCTATTGGAGTTAGGCAACACGTGTCAGGACCCATTCATCGGCGTAATCATACTTTAGACCTAATACTGTCACATGGAATAAATGTTGATACCGTTGAAATTCTGTAGCAGAGCGATGACATCTCAGATCATTACCTAGTATTGTGTATACTTAATTTAGCAAAGGCTGCAAAGCCGTCCCCTCATTTCAAACATGCCAGGACTATCACCGCTGCCACTAAAGATTGCTTTGTAAATAAACTTCCTCATCAGTTTCATCTCCTCAGCATCCCAGATAGCCTAGAGGAACTCAATGTTGCAACAGAAACTATTGACCCTCTCTTTTCCAGCACTTTAGACACAGTTGCTCCTCTGCGCTTAAAGAAGATTAAAGAAAATAGTCCAACGCCGTGGTACAACGAGCACACCCGGGCCCTTAAAACAGCAGCCAGAAAAATGGAGCGCATTTCTTGGAAAGAGAGCATGATTGCATACAGAAAGGCTGTAAAAACTGCTAGATCTGCTTATTTCTCGACTCTCTTAGAAGAAAACAAACACAACCCTAGGTATTTATTTGATACAGGGGCTAAATTAACAAGAAATAACACTTCAACTTCTGACGTTTGCAAACAGCACAGCAGTAATGACTTTATAAACTTCTTTACGTGCAAGATTGAAAATTGTAGGAAGAAAATTATAACTATACAACCATCTACTACAGCATCACTTCAGACAGTGCATTGTAGTGTCACTGAGGAAAAATTCCACTCATTCACTGCTATAGGAGAGGAAGAATTTGCTAAACTCATTAAATCATCTAAATTAGCAACATGTATATGCTCGACCCAATACCGACTAAACTACTAAAAGAGATGCTTTCAGAGGTCATAGATCCTCTTCTTAATATCACTAATTCATCCTTGTCATTAGGATATGTACCGAAAACTTTTAAGTTGGATATTATTAAACCACTTATTAAAAAAATGCAACTTGATCCTACAGAATTAGTCAATTACAGGCCAATATCAAATCTACCCTTTCTGTCAAAAATACTAGAAAAGGCAGTGTTCTCACAACTATGCTCCTTTTTAGAAATAAATGGTATCTGTGAGGATTTAGGATTCTGAGAGGATCTGTCAGGATCCGATTTAGACCGTATCATAGTACTGAGACTGCTCTCATCAGAGTAACAAATGATTTACTCTTATCATCTGATCGTGGTTGTATAGTGTTACTCGTTCTTTGCGCTGCATTCAATACTATCGACCACAACATTATTTTAAATAGACTCGAAAATTATGTTGGCATTAGTGTAATTGCATTGGCATGGTTTAAATCATACTTATCTGACCGCTACCAGTTTGTAGCAGTAAATGAAGAAATGTCACGATCACAAGTTCAGTATGGAGTACCACAAGGCTCAGTGCTAGGACCGTCGCTTTTCACCCTGTACATGCTACCACTGGGAGATATCATTAGGAAGCATGGCGTTAGTTTTCACTGTTTTGCTGATGAAACTCAGCTCTATATTTCTTCATGCCCTGACGAAACTTTCCAATTCACAAGATTAAATAAATGCAGAGCTGATATAAAAAAATGGATGACTAGTAATTTCCTGCAACTTAATTCAGAAAAAAAAGAATTTTTAATTATTGGACAAAAAAACTTCAAAAGTAGTAACCTAGAATACTGTCTAACAATTGATGGCTACTCTGTCAAGTCCTCGTCGTCAGTTAGGAACCTGGGTGTGCTCTTTGATACCAATCTTTCATTTGAAAGCCACGTTTCTAGCATCTGTAAAACGGCATTCTACCATCTTAAATATATCTAAATTCTGGCACATGCTTTTAATGCAAAATGCTAAACAGTTAGTTCATGCGTTCATGACCTCAAGGCTAGATTATTGTAATGCTCTACTGGGTGGTTGCCCTGCTCGCTTAATAAATAAACTGCAGCTGGTACAAAACGCAGCAGCTCGAGTTCTTACTAGAACCAGGAAATATGACCATATTAGCCCGGTTCTGCCAACACTGCACTGGCTCCCTATTAAACATTGCATACATTTTAAAATCTTGCTAATTACTTACAAAGCACTAAATGGTTTAGCTCCCCAGTACTTGAACGACCTCTTAACGCATTATTCTCCATCACGTCTATTGCGGTCTCAAAATTCTGGCCAGTTGATAATACCTACAATATCAAAATCAACTGCAGGCGGTCGATCCTTTTCCTATTAAGCACCTTAACTGTGGAACAGTCTTCCTAGCATTGTTCGGGAAGCAGACACTCTCTGTCAGTTTAAAATTTAGATTAAAAACACATCTCTTCACTATGGCATACACATAGAACATTATCAATTTATATTATTCAAATCAGTTAAATGATTGTTTTAGGCTGCATTAACTAGGTCAGCTGGAACCACGAACACTTCCCATAACACCCGATGTATTCATAAGAAGAATGGCATCTACGCTAATGTTAGTCTCTCTGTTTATCCCGAGGTTTACTGCAATCAGCCGGATCCGGGCCGTATCCAGATCAGAGGGTGGACCTGCGCCCAGACATGACCAACGCATCCCTGAAGTGTCTGCAGAGAGCGTGTCAATTAAACTCCCCCCGTAAATGCCGCATTGACACAACATCCTCATTAAACCCGTCTCTGGCGTGACGACTCCGATCTTTTGAATAATCTTACGAATATCTTTCGATCTAATATGACTTCTGACCTGTAATGTTTGCCTGAATCATAATCATACACTGTTTGTTCGTCGGCCAGAGGAGAACTGGCACCCCGACTGAGCCTGGTTTCTCCCAAAGTTTTTTTCTTCATTCTGGCCCCTGAAGGAGTTTTGGTTCCTTGCCACTGTCGCCTTTGGCTTTTGGCTTGCTCAGTTGGGGACACAACATTTTTAACTGTATTACTGATCTGCCCATATTGTCACTATATGATAATTGAAATGAGCTGGATGACATCACCGTTTTCTCCAGAGCGGCTGTACAGCCGAATCAAATTATGTTGCATTATTTTCCTGCTTAACACTGTGAAGCTGTTTTGAAACAATCGGCATTGTAAAAAAAGCGTTATAATAAAGGTGACTTGACTTGACTAGGACACCTCTCAGGACACATGGCCCCGGTTTCACAAACAGGGCTTCGATTAAGCCAGGAGTAGGCCTTAGTTCAATTAGGGCATTTAAGTAGCTTTTATAAACGTGCCTTAGAAAGAAAAAAAAAACAGACAAAGCACTGGCACTGGCATATTTTAAGATTCACAGATCAGGCATAACATTATGGCCACTGACAGGTGACGTGAATAACACTGATTATCTCTTCATCACAGCACCTGTTAGTGGGTGGGATATATTAGGCAGCAAGTGAACATTTTGTCCTCAAAGTTGATGTGTTAGAAGCAGGAAGGCAAAGCATAAGAATTTGAGCCAGTTTGACAAGTGCCAAATTGTGATGGCTAGACGACTTGGTCTGAGCATCTCCAAAACTGCAGCTCTTGTGGGGTGTTCCCGGGTCTGCAGTGGTCAGTATCTATCAAAAGTGGTCCAAGGAAGGAACAGTGGTGAACCGGCGATAGGGTCATGGGCGGCCAAGGCTCATTTATGCACGTGGGGAGCGAAGGCTGGCTGTGTGGTCCGATCAAACAGACGAGCTACTGTAGCTCAAATTGCTCAAGAAGTTAATGTTGGTTCTGATAGAAAGGTTTCAGAATTCGCAGTGCATCGCAGTTTGTTGCCTATGGGGCTTCATAGCCGCAGACCAGTCAGGGTGCCCATGCTGACCCCTGTCCACCGCCGAAAGCAGCAACAGTGGCCCCTTGAGCATCAGAACTGCACCACGGAGCAATGGAAGAAGGTGGCCTGGTCTGATGAATCACGCTTTCTTTTACATCACGTGGATGGCTGGGTGTGTGTGCGTCACTTACCTGGGGAACACATGGCACCACGGATGCACTATGGGAAGAAGGCAAGCCGGCGGAGGCATTGGGATGCTTTGGGCAATGTTCTGCTGGGAAACCTTGGATTCTGCCATCCATGTAGATGTTACTTTGACACGTACCTAAGCATAGTTGCAGACCATGTACACCCTTTCATAGAAACGGTATTCCCTGGTGGCTGTGGCCTCTTTCAGCAGGATAATGCACCCTGCCACAAAGCAAAAATGGTTCGAGAATGGTTTGAGGAGCACAACAACGAGTTTGAGGTGTTGACTTGTCCTCCAAATTCCCCAGATCTCAATCCAATTGAGCATCTGTGGGATGTGCTGCAAACAAGTCTGATCCATGGAGGCCCCACCTCGCAACTTACAAGACTTAAAGGATCTTCTGCTAACATCTTGGTGCCAGATACCACAGCACACCTTCTGGGGTCTAATGGAGTGCATGCCTCAACGGGTCAGGGCTGTTTTGGCAGCAAAATGGGGACCAACACTATATTAGGAATAATGGTATGCCTGATCGGTGTATGTCAGTGTAAGTTGCTTTCAGATAAAGCAGCTCAAACATGCATTTTAGTCTGGGACTAGGCTCAAGCTGATATTTATGAAAAATGCTGTTGATTAAAAAAATTAATTCAAATATAAATCCTGCCTTTTTATAATCAGACTTTTGACTTAAAACATCTTAGTCACTGAGATATAGTACCATGTGACAACTAACCCAAAGATTATAAGCATTTATGAATAATTACAACGGGCACTGAACATTCCTCTTTCAGGTAAATATTACAAGGAAAAATCTTCAATTGAATGAAAATCACAATTATATTGTTTCACATCTTCTTTTTAGGTTAGATCTTAAGACATATACTCATAAGCTCCAGAGAGAAACATATGTCAATGTCCAAAGACATTTGCTGTAAAAGGTAGAATATAATGTGTGGCAAATAGAATTATGTGCTGGAATAAAAATATAATCTTTTTACTGCTAATAAAATGGAGGTACATTTTTTTCAGTTGTCATACCTCACTTGAAATGATTCCGCTATTAAAATTCCCCATTGTTCTATTGTTCAGAGTAGCTTACAGCAGAATGAATAGTTTGAATAAAAAAGAAGGAAAAGGATTGTTGGTGCCACAGATACTTTAAAATACAAATGAATAAATGCACTATAACAATAGAGCGTACAGTCAGATTTTATCATTGGCTCCATCACACACTTGACTTGTCCGTTTGTTTTTTTTTGTTTGCTCATTGCTCACCAATGTCAAAACGATCCATATTATGCATGCCACTTTGTAAAGAAAAACTACAGGCCTCTAGACTGAACATGTAATAGACATCTTGGTGAGCTTATGCACAAACATTGCAAACTTTCACCATCTTTAAATATAAGTAAATATGTTAGTTAGTATGAGAACAAGATGGGAATTTGAGTCATCCACTAATAATCTTCACTGATAATCTTCTCTAATATGATAATCTTTGCATTTATCCAAATGTAGAATATTCAGACTTGTTGCAGACATTAATGATGCCAAATGCTCATAATATGACAAATTTTAATATGCCCATATTCAAACTGCACACATGACATTTGAGAGCTACAGCACAGAAGAAAGAAACTCATATGAGTTTGGAAAGACAAGGGTGAGAGTAAATGTGAGCTATTCCTTTAAGAAAATAATAATAGGAGATAATTATTGCTGCTTAAAATGGGAAATAAATCTTGCATAAAAAGCAACCGCAATTCACTTCGGGTTGATTTCTCACACACTCTCCTCTTATTTATTGTCAACACTTTTCAAGTGCAGTGAGCGTCTGTCACTTCAATTTTATGCCCTTAAATAAAAAAAGCACAATCTCGGCGGAGAAACTCCAGCTCTTTTGTAACTCAGTTACTGGAGCAGAAACTAATTAATTGTATCATTAACATCTGCCTTGTAATTAAGAAGTGGTGCTGAATGTCTTGGTTGTTGGGTCTCCAGTGGTGCACAGCACGAGTTGATGAAGCTGCAATACTGAAAGCAGGGGGAGGCTCATAACAGACATCCCAGATCCACGAGGACTGTTCTCTAAGCTCTCTATCCCATCAGCCTGTCATCACGACATAAGGTGTTGCATTAAGCTGTATTATTAGTTTCTCAGTTAACAAGTTGGTCCACCAAAACAGAGATATGTTCCCTTGCGAGCTGTCCTTTTTGTACCAAATTATATCAGTGGCTTGCGTTACGCTGGTGGGTCGCATAGCCCAGGCCTTCAATACATTATTTGTTTGCTTATTCTGTCCTGGTACCTGAGGGATAAAATGAAACAACAACCTGACCCCTTGACATCACTGTGCGTTTCCTTGTCCAGGGAGTTAATTAGTTCCCCTATCTGGACCTGCCAGAAAGGTACTAGCAGGGTGTCCAGGGACAAGCTCGTCTGAAATGGCAGTATTGCATGCAGGGTCATTGATCAAAAAGTCAGCATGGTAGCATACATAATTCACAGCTTTAGTGTCTGACTTCATTGTTAATATTCACGTCCTGGATGCAAGCAAGAATCAAGCCAGTTTTGGGCAATTTTATTTTATTTTAAACAATGGAATAAAGTACTATGAAAAGATATCTAAAAGTTAAAAGAGGAAATGAAAGAAGTAAGGGCTGTCACGATATCAGATTTTTCACTACACTATTACTGTGGCCAAAATAATTCACAATAACGACATATTGTGATGCTATCAGTCAAACTCATCTTTATTTATTTATTTAGAAAAATCACACTATTACATAAAAAAAAGAAACAATTACACTTAATGGCGACCAGTTTGAAATATCGTCCTTCTGTGAACTGATGTGGCTCATCACAGAATGAGGGAGAAATTACATTACTTTATAGTATTCTATACAGTGATAAAGGTTATGTCGATTGACATTGCATCATAAATGTACATTATTCTTATGAAAATACACAAGATGGCTTGAACAACACAGATAAACCATACTGTGGTGTGTTAATTCTCTTCATGTTTAATCAGTCAAAATGTATCTATCTGAATTTTGTTCAACTACAGCGATTGCTGGATGTCTTTGTGCATATTAGGGATTTCCTGGAACACCATAAGTTTTATTAAAAGTGGGGTAAGTGCTTTCTGGTAACTGATGTTGATATTTCAAATCACCAAAACAAACACGCCCCTACCCCAAAAGGGTCTCGCCCCTATTTTGATAGCTCCGCCCCACACATACGTACACAAACCAGGCAACGACTATGGCGGAATCTACTGTGCCAGCCGGCCAAGGGTATAATGTCAAGTGAAACCATGTCGAATGTTCAATGAAAAAGTCATCCCTTCCATCCCAAACACACAAAAACAGTTCTCATGAACAACTCGATAGCATGAGCACGAACATATTACAATTATGACAAGATCAGAAGGTTATAATCGATCGCGTAAAGAGGAACTAAAGTAAACAAGCATATATTAGGAGTATATTATCTTACTTTTCAGACACACTTTGGGAGCTGACGCTTGAAACAGACAGTGAGGAGGTTTAGACCATCCAGGCTTATCGGGTGTGGAAATGAATGGGTCTCTATCATAGCTGAAGTGAACGACAATCAGATTGCAAATAGACAAACCAGCGAACATGACACATGAGCATATTCAAGCAAAAGCCAGCATACATTAGTTCTGTGAAACAAAACAAAATCAATGTTACTTGCCTATCGAGAAGAAATAAAGCAACCTCGGCGTCCGATTGCAGGCCTTCACGCTCTTTGAGTTCTCTCCAGCGCTGAAAAGCTGATACTTCTTGCCTGATCGTAAGCCTTCTTTTGTTCCATATACATTTTCCACATTTGTTTTTTATCTGCCATCTCTCTCTTTCTGTCGCTCGGCTAATATCCGTCCTGTGTGTCATGTCTTTTAAATAATGGCGTGCACTGAGCGCTCTCTTCTCACCATCATTAGTAGACACGCCCCTTAATGCTGACTGGCTACAAGTTTGTTTTTGTATTCGGCCAATACACTTTTCTAAAGCAATTTTGAAATATCACTTACCCCACCTTTAATCCTTAGAGTCTCACTTGTGGACTTTCTGCGCAAGGGCGTCTTCCGGTGTTGAGTATGAATGAAACATATATTACAATACAATTTTAGGTTAAAAAATAAATAAATATATACAGTATATAAAAAAGTATACAGTAAAAAGTAATTTGAAGTAAACATACTATAATCAATAAGTTTTCCTCGAGGGATGTAAATATAATAGAACACAGAAAGGCATAAGCTGTTAGCAGGTTATTGTAACATTTCCTGTTTCAGAACTAGCAAAATAATGGCAACATTACTCTTTGTGCAGTGGCCAAATCTGCAAGATAATGGAGGCGGAGGTAGGTGAACAGGTTGGTGGGTTTTGCTCCCTTTTGCGCACACTGTTGATCGGCAAGTCCTGCAGACCGGGGTGATTCATTTTCACAGAATCCAAAAAAACTCCACTCTGGCGAGCTAACTTTCTTCTGTCATATCCGACGACATGATTTTACACAGCAGTAGCAGCTGTGCGCTGTCTGCATGTGTTTTATGACAGTTGGCAACCAGCGTTAAGGTGCATTACATTGGGATGGCAACCAGATTTTGCAGCTGAATTATTTACGTCATATTATCATATGTGTACAATTCAGTTTAAATATTACTGTTATCTGCAATATATTGTGACACCCTTAGTTTAAGTATCTTTTTATCAAAACAAAGATAATTTTGCTAAGGGAAGTGCATCTAGATTATGAAAAACAGAGGTCTGAGTACAGAGCCCTGGGGGACACTTTTAAGGCCTTTAAGATATACTCACAGCGAAGTTCTTTTTGTTCTTCTCTTTGGGGTAAAAAGATGTTAGCAAACATCCTGACTCCAAAAACACTGCTGAGAGTGGCGTTTAGTTAAATATGTAAATGTGCTGTGCGCTTTCCTTTCAATAACAAAGACACAACAAAAATGTGTGATATAAAGTCAGAATTGCGAGATATAAACTCGCAATTGCGAGAAAAAAGGTAAGAATTGCGAAGAATTTTTATCTCACAATTATCACTTTTTTACTCGCAATTATCACTTTTTTCTTAGAATTGCGTGATATAAAGTTGCAATTGCGAGTTATAAAGTCAGAATAGTTTATCTCGCAATTCTGACTTTATATCACACAATTCTGACTTTATAACTCGCAATTGCGACTTTATGGGCCCTATTTTAATGAACTAAGCACATGCAAGTGCACTTAGGGCGTCCAAAACCACTTTTGCTAGTTTGACGACGGGAAAATGGTCGGCACGCCCAGCGCATGGCTTAAAAGGGTTGTCCCTATCCTCTTAATGAGTAATGGGTATGTTTTGGGCATAACGTGCAATAAACCAATCAGAGTCTCATCTCCCATTCCCTTTAAAAGCCAGTTGCGCTGGTGGATTCGCTATTTACATGGTGGAATTTGCAAGCGGAAAAACTGAACGCTTCTCCAGAGAGGAATCCTTTTATTTTTTATATATAAAAATATTGTGTGCTGCTGCATGTCCCTGTGTGTGTGTAATAATAAGCATAATGTAATAAGTCCCTGTGCGCGTTGTGCACCTGCCTATATGCGCATATTACTAACGTGCCCTTTAAATAACACAAAAAATACTGCTCTATTGACCTTAGACCTGGCGTCGCATTGCACCAAGTGTATGATAGGGCCCTAAATCAGTCAATTCAAAGAAAAAAAGTCAGATTTGTGAGACAAAAAGTCACAATTACTTTTTTTTTTCTGTGGCGGAAACAAGATTCCATAAAAAATGAACAGGAGAAGATTTCTACATCAAAGAAGGTGGAGCCTCAAGGCACACCAACCTACTACATAATTGCCACGGACCAATGGTAGTACAAAGGTGTTTACCAGCCAGAGTGAACTTTTCCGGAAAGTTCGCTTTGAGAAGCCGTTTCAAACTCCCGAAATAAACACAAAACAAACTTAGTTTTGGCCTGATTTTGTTCGAAATGACGTCACACTAGTTTGTTCTTCGATTTTGCTTAAAGTATATCGTCGGCCTTTAGTGAGGAGAGCAATGGAGAATTTGTCATTTTGAATGGAAATATAGTTTTGTCAGGCAGTAAGGTAGGAAGAGAGATGCATCAATGATACCAATATTTGAAACAGTGTCAAAGGCAGGATGAGAACCAGTAAAATCAGGATATTAAAGGAGCCCAAGTCAGTAGAAAAAAGGAAGACACTGACAACCTTAGAAAAGAGGAATGAAAATGACCATACTAGCAACCAGATGAGACTGCTGGGAGGTAACATCTTTGTCCAGAAGCTTTAATACAAATGGAAGGTTGGAAATCAATCTGTGATGAATACATTATTATTAGCTTGTTCAAAGTCTCAGAAACACAGATTCAAGTCAAAAGCTTGAAAAAAAACATGTGCTCAAACACCTTAATGTTGCTGTTCAAAAGAAAAGCTCATGTTCTAACCTAAAGAAAAGACAAACTGGTTAGAGATAGGTAAGCACTACATAGATAAGGCACTAGTTAGCACTTGTTATGCTTTAGAAAAGAACAAGATGTTGTTGGATGTAAGAATTCGCAGGTTTCTAATGTTTCATTCATATCGTATACAGAATGTACCGTTGATGAACACACACCAGGTGGCTCCCATTTGGGAAACGTCCCAGGTGATGAAGTGGAATCTGGCGAGGCTAAAAATTGCATTGCATTATTTTAGTGTCTCCGTTACTCAAAGCTGACAAGCAAAAAGTCGCTGCTAATCGACAATCTGATTACTTTAACAATTAGAACAGTGACTGAAGAGGTTTCATGAGTCATTTAATGCTTGTTTCACACACTGCCACGAAACTAAAAAAGGAATAAGAAACTGGTGCCTCTGCAAATTTCAGCTGAGCAAAAAGAACAAAAACAAACGTGTTCTTTTTGTGACATCCAAAGGATTTCAGGATATTAAGATTTTCACATGCTTGCATTGATAATCTAAAATATGCTCGCTGTGCTCTGTGAGATAGCAAACCTTTTCCTGTATTTTTTATCTTGCTGTATAGCTTTGTCTTCCTGTCTTTGATACTTTCCATGAAAGGTGCCAAATACCGCCTAAAATTCTTAGGAGGTGCTTAACATTCATAAATTGTTCATTGTCAGTCTCAGGAGATAAAACTAAATATTATGTGGGTTTTATTTTTTATCTGATTTTCTCAATTTACGAATGAAATGACAAAATAAAATCTGAATATTTTTTCTTCTTTGCAACAACATGGACAACAATGTTGACTGGTTGAGCTTTGTGAATGCAGTTTGTGCAGAAAAAGAAGAATGAATGAGATTATTTATTCATCTTCCCACAATGATGTATTAAGGGTCCAAATGATGTCACATGGCTGTCGCAATTCTATAAGGAAAAGGAATGTTATTTATTTATTTATTTTTGTAATGGGGATATAATGACAAAGACAGAAGCACTAAATAAAGCACTAAATAATCTTTATTATTATTATGTTTTTATTATGTTTTTATTGGTTTAAGTTCACTTAAATTAAAAGTTTTAGTGTTTTGAATGTTCTATAACTGTTAATAAAAGAAAAGAAAGAAAAAAAACATCTTAGGCCTGACTTTCAATTATATTGTTATTTTCAATTACTCCCCAGAAATTGAAAAAAAAAAATAATAATAATAATAATAATAATAGCCAATAATAGAAGCATCAGTATCAGTATTAATTAGTGATTAGTGATACTGGTCTTCATAGCAAAAAGAAGTCATTAAACAAATATTTAAAATATCAAATATTGTGTCTTTATGTTGCTTTATGATGCCCCTTAATTTGGGGAATCAATGTGAAAACATATTTGCGATTGTAAATTTAGTAAAAAAAACAAAAACAACTGTTTGATTAATTAGTTTTTTTATTTTTTTATTTTTTTATCAATTAACAGCCCTAAATTGAATTATTTTTTAATAATTAGAATTGGTTTTACAACAATGCATTTATTATTAATTCAATTGATTATTATTAAATATAATTTTTTATTATTATTTGTATTATTATTATTATTATTGAATGATTTTAATTGTTGGATCCAGTCAATAATTTTATTTATGTGAGATATGTTATTACCTAATAAATCTAATTGTTCTTACAACAATTTGTGCATCTAATACTTTCAAAGAAAAAAATCATTCATTGGGTCACTAAAGTGAAATGTTTTCATGAAATGTGCTATGCATTTTCCCTATGAAGAAAAAAAGAACTGCAGTAGAAAAAGAAGGAGTCCAACTCTCTGGTCAACTGAGATATACATTCCTTTCCAGTCTCTCTGTTCATCCTCAGCCACAGCAACCAATATTTCTTTTCGCTCTGTGGAATCAATATTTGTGTCTAACATATATCTCTGCTTATGATTTACAGTTATTATTATCATCTATTCAAAAAATCCCCTCCAATAAAAAAGCTTTGAAAACATCCCGTATTAACAAATTTTAGGTAAATTGTAATTTATTTTTTATTTTCTTCTTCTCTGTTCGTGTTCATTGTTCTGTATTATCTCTTTTTGTACTGATTTATAATTATGCAATAAAAAAACAAACATATATCTCACTGTCATCTACCCTTACAGTGTACACACAATTCACCTTCCCAGTGGAAGGTGTCTACTCCAAAGCTGAAGTGTGTTATTCTGCACCATTAGTATCACTAAACAAAATTATGATTATGAAATAGAGAAAAATTACTCTTCTTTCATTGAACAATCAGCCACCTCAATGTTTTGTTACCACACATTGTTTATGCTTTTTAGGAACAAATCAAAACAAACTATAAATGGCTTACTTAGTCTTTGCATATCTATAAACCATGCTAAACACTTCATCATTTAACTTGTTTTCCTCATGTATTTAGAAACTAAAATAGGCATATAACGTGGATTAACCCTGCCGTGGGTGGCCATGAGGCAATCAAGACGAATCAGTTACTTTAGACTTTTGCTATTTCTGTCACAGCTAGAATCTGCTACCTCCTGCGGTTCAGTGAAAGACACAGAAATATGTGTGCTGGAATTAGTTCACATGAGATGCCATGGAATACTATATGCATAAAGAAAGTCTAAAAGGTCATTTTTTTCTTAATTAAAAAAAAATAGTAGCCATTATTTCAAATGATATAAATTTCACAAGGAATACAAAGTGCATACAGAATTCAATGGCCTTATTTTGTGAGAGGTTTTCCTTCTTAAAGTTAAGGAAAAGTTCAAAATAAAATTAAAAAATATTAATTCATTTATATATATATATATATATATATATATATATATATATATATTTTTTTTTTTTTTTTTTTTTTTTTTTTTTTGTACACCACAAAAGTTTCATTTTTGACGTAAGCGGGAGTGAGTACATTTTTGATTGACTATTTCACCTTAAACTTTGGAGACTTGCAACTTGTGAACAATTTAATTTCAATTTTAGTTTTTTTTCAGTAACCATGTAAGTTAGGCAAAGCTCTTCACCTGAAACGTACCAGTCGGACATCACGTTCTGCCTGAACAGATCTGATAATGGATGTCCCCTGTTATAGGTTTTCTCTATGTGTTAACATCTGACAGCAGAATGACTTAAATATGGAGATGATGTGATGTAAAAGATGTGATTAATATTAAAGCACCCAACTGTCCAAATGAGGTGTTAGATATCTTGCCACTGACGCAGAGTGACACATGAGAAAAATGTAAAATAAAATCTTTATCAGTGTCAAAAATACAAGTTTGGTATGACTTAGATAAGCCTAATCGCATTTTAATCCCCAACGGAAAAGGCCAGTAGTAGTGTTAATATGCTGTCAACGCAAGACGTCTGCACCTACGTAAGTGTGTGTGTGTGTGTGTGTGTGTGTGTGCGTGTGCGTGCGTGCGTGTGTGTGAGAAATGCAACTTCAAACCTAAAGGCAAAGTACTTTTTTCTTTTAGTTGTAAAAAGAAAATTTTCTATCCCAATTTAAAGTGACCCTATTATGCTTTTTCGGATACCCTTCATGTAGTGTGTATTAAAGACATTTGTGAATGTAAAAGGTTTCAACGTTTCAAAGGTTTATTTTTTTTTAAAGATCAAAGTGCAGGATAAATTAAGTTATTGTCTCCCAAAAGAAAGAACCAATTCTGAACTGCCTGAAATGAGTCGTCAGTAATTCCAGTCTTACTTCCTGCTCAAACTATAGGTTTGCAAATTAGCATAATGCCGGCTAATGTCTTCATTAGCAGCGTGTGAACAACGTCTACTTTGACCCTCACACTCTGTAGTTGTAGCTGAGGTTGGAAGAGTTTGGTTTGTGTTGTCGATAGTGCTGGGTGGTATGACCAAAAATTATATCATGGTATTTTTCAAAATTATACCGGATTTGCGGTATATGGCGGTATTTTTTCCCTATGCATGACCGGGTGTTAACAACATAGGAAATACTGCAGTAGACTTATAAGGGGTTTGCGCATGAAGGTACCTTGCGAAACTGATTTCAGACAGACTTCTGAGGCAGTGTAACAGTTTAATGATCTACAGCAAAATTTGGTGGTAACTAAGCAAATATTGAATTACTGCAGTAGAATTACTCTCACTAGAAATGACATCAGAAATGGAAAACATTGGTCAAAAACATACCTTTACACACAAACTGACCAGCAACCACAACTTTCATGTGCCATCTTTCTTTTTCTAGCTCACCTGTCACCGTATGGAACGAATAGGATTGTGGGATATCAAAGTTAGCGAAGGATACATTTATGCTGCCTTCAAAAATCGATTAGATGAAGGCATCTCAGGAGGCAGGAAGTGATGCTAACATTGGATTCAGACGTGCCTTAATGCCTTTCTACCTTAAAATGTACCTTAAAATGAAGGCAACATTTTCCAATTTTCAGATGCTGAATCCTTTATCAAACCGTTTCAGACAAATGAAGTGTTTTTTGACCTTGGGTGCATGTAAACCTATTGTAGAAGACCTCCAAAATCAAACTAGGAACCTTTGAAATAGCATAATAGTGGCACTTTAAAATGCAGAGACAACTATAAGTGTGGTAGCTAAAACATAAATGTCATTTAACATTTAACACGTCATGCAACGCTCATTCCAGAAGATGAATAATCTCAAAACATTTTTGAGGCCGATTGTTAATTAGACTTTCAATTTTTGTCTAGCAAGTGATCAAATGTAAAATGTAAATCCCATAAACTTTGAGACCTTTGATGTAAAGAGATCCAAGCCAAAACTACTAACAAAGACACTTGGACTTTTTTTGACCACCCAGGACACCCTAGCAACCACACAGCAACACTCAGAACACCTTAGTAACTGCATAGCAATGTATTTACAACCATCCACAGTACTGTTCAATTTTATTTGCTACAGAAATTACACACTTCACCTGTAACACAAGTGTGAAGTTTAAAGCCTGTCAAATGGCAAAAAAAAAAAAAAAGGAATATCATGTTGAATATCAAAGAGTGTCTGCTTTTATACCGCTAATACACAGATCCCAGAGAAGGGGAGGGAGAAAGAGATTAAGGGACCACCGTTATCAGTGTCCTTCTTCCCCAGACAGGTTAATGAGGTTGAGAGGGTAACTTTGATGTCAGGAACCCTCATTAGAGTGAGCCTGATTTATTGCAACAAGGAGTCAGTCTGAAGAAGCAGGAAGCTTTGAACAAGGATTAATTGCTAGGTGAATGTTCAGACCAAGGGTAAGCCACTGCCAAGAATAATAGTTGTCTATATGTACAATTACAAATTATAAATAGATTGTGAACTCTAGTGCATGCAACTATATTATATAATATTTTGATACTTTTACCATTTTTATGATGCTTTAAACCAGTAAAAAGAAATACATACATTTTACATTATATATAGTATATACACTCACCTAAAGGATTATTAGGAACACCTGTTCAATTTCTCATTAATGCAATTATCTAATCAACCAATCACATGGCAGTTGCTTCAATGCATTTAGGGGTGTGGTCCTGGTCAAGACAATCTCCTGAACTCCAAACTGAATGTCAGAATGGGAAAGAAAGGTGATTTAAGCAATTTTGAGCGTGGCATGGTTGTTGGTGCCAGACGGGCCGGTCTGAGTATTTCACAATCTGCTCAGTTACTGGGATTTTCACGCACAACCATTTCTAGAGTTTACAAAGAATGGTGTGAAAAGGGAAAAACATCCAGTATGCGGCAGTCCTGTGGGCGAAAATGCCTTGTTGATGCTAGAGGTCAGAGGAGAATGGGCCGACTGATTCAAGCTGATAGAAGAGCAACTTTGACTGAAATAACCACTCGTTACAACCGAGGTATGCAGCAAAGCATTTGTGAAGCCACAACACGCACAACCTTGAGGCGGATGGGCTACAACAGCAGAAGACCCCACCGGGTAACACTCATCTCCACTACAAATAGGAAAAAGAGGCTATAATTTGCACAAGCTCACCAAAATTGGACAGTTGAAGACTGTAAAAATGTTGCCTGGTCTGATGAGTCTCGATTTCTGTTGAGACATTCAGATGGTCAGAATTTGGCGTAAACAGAATGAGAACATGGATCCATCATGCCTTGTTACCACTGTGCAGGCTGGTGGTGGTGGTGTAATGGTGTGGGGGATGTTTTCTTGGCACACTTTAGGCCCCTTAGTGCCAATTGGGCATCGTTTAAATGCCACGGGCTACCTGAGCATTGTTTCTGACCATGTCCATCCCTTTATGACCACCATGTACCCATCCTCTGATGGCTACCTCCAGCAGGATAATGCACCATGTCACAAAGCTCGAATCATTTCAAATTGGTTTCTTGAACATGACAATGAGTTCACTGTACTAAAATGGCCCCCACAGTCACCAGATCTCAACCCAATAGAGCATCTTTGGGATGTGGTGGAACGGGAGCTTCGTGCCCTGGATGTGCATCCCACAAATCTCCATCAACTGCAAGATGCTATCCTATTAATATGGGCCAACATTTCTAAAGAATGCTTTCAGCACCTTGTTGAATCAATGCCACGTAGAATTAAGGCAGTTCTGAAGGCGAAAGGGGGTCAAACACAGTATTAGTATGGTGTTCCTAATAATCCTTTAGGTGAGTGTATATATTCCTCTCTCTCTCTCTCACACACACACCATGTTTTATGGGGACTTTCCATAGACATCATGGTTTTTATACTGTACAAACTGTATATTCTATCCCCTAACCCTAAACCTACCCCAAAACCTACCCATCACAGAAAACTTTCTGCATTTTTACATTTTCAGAAAACATCATTTAGTCTGATTTATAAGTTGTTTCCCTCATGAGGACCAAAAATTTCGGATTTCGGATATTGTCATCTTTGTGGGTACATTTGGTCCCCATAACATAGGAAATACAAGGACGACACACACACAGAATAACTTTCACAACATTTAAAGTTAGTAATATTTTTTTTTCTTTTGAAAGTCTCTTATGCTCACCAAGGCTCCAATTATAAAGTACATCAATGAAGTACAGTACAATTTTGGAAATATTTATTTAGTTTAAAATAACTATTTTCCATTAAAGTTATGAAAATTAATAGTAAATCATGACTATACATTGTTGGTGAACTATCTTTAAGTTGTATGTATTACTATGTGATAAAGGCACACAAAATAACTACATCTCAACTTTGAAATGCAATAAGGAAGTATATGGTGTGTTTGTGCGCGCCGTCATGCGGGTGTGTGTTTCTGTCTATCTTTGACTGATACACTGAGCCCTCCGAAATGAAACTCATCACACTGGGCCCAGATCAATAAAAAAGCTGCGACTTCAACCTTGAGTATGATTGCTGTGGAAAATGACAAGATTGCTCCAGCTGAAGCAGAGCCTCATCCAGGCCTCATAGAGCAGATGAAAGTGGAGAGGGACAGGAGTACAAGATTATGCAGACCCAACCCAGAGTCACCTTTGATCTGCCATGACAAATCAAGTGCTGTTCTCCACTGCATTAATTCATTCACATCTATTTGTGTTGGTCACATAATGCCAGGCTGCAAGGATATTATTAAACTTGTTTGAACTAAGGTGGAATCCTAGAACATGTGAATGGGAAAAGTTGTTAACATGAGGCTCCATGCATATCCAGTGATGGTAGATTACTTACTAAATTGACTAAATTGTAGTCCTTTACTGTTTCCAAAATACATAGTTAGTACACATTTTAGGTAATATAATCAGACTACTTTTTGATTACTTTTAGATTACTTTTGACCTAACTTGTCTATCACACTGAATTAAATAATGTAATAATCTAACATACTGATATAAAAATACAACGGGAAAGAAAATATATTCCATTCTTTGAATATACATGAAGTGCATTAAATACTACATTACGTCAGGGTTTCACAGACTGGGCTTCGTGAAGGAACTCCAGGAGTTTGTAAGTTTAATAAAAAGCTAATAATTAAATAAATAACAAAAAAAATATTCCAAAGTCAGCAATACATGGTTAAGTGACTTACTGATTCAAATAAAACTTATTCAAATAACAATTCATGTGTTTGTCAGGAGTTGATTCAATATGCAATGTTGCAATGAAAACGTCTCAGGTTACTGGTGTAACCTATGTTCTCTGAATAGGGAACGAGACGCTGCGTAGCTATGACGCAATGGGAACGCCCTCTGGGTGTGCCGATTGTCTGAAGCCCTTAAAGAATCACGCCAATTCATTGGCTGATGGCGCGGGCGCCGCCCCGACGCTCTTACGTCGTCATATTATACTGACGCGTGCGCCATCCGCTCCTCAGATTTCTCTGCCGAAAAGGGGGGCCTGTCGGCAACGTGAGAAGGTTGGCAGCGAACGCAGCGTCTCGTTCCTTATTCAGAGAACATAGGTTACACCAGTAAACTGAGACGTTCTCTTTCATAGGTTCACTCAACGCTGTGTAGCTATGACGCAATGGGAACGATATACCACACACGCCAAGCTAAGCGCTGCCATATCTGGCTCAAAGAACACCAGATAACATGCATGGCCGGATCAAGCAGATAGAACATGCAAACCCGGAGCCATGTCGAGATCCAAACTATAGAATCTGACAAAAGTGTGCGGGGAGGACCAGCCTGCCGCTACACAAATGTCCTCCAGAAGAGCCCCTCTAAAAAGCGCTTGAGAGGAAGCCATGAATGCTAAGAGGTGAAGGTAGACGAAAGGAGGAGGGTGGAAAGAGTGAAGGGTGATAACTTGAAAACGAAACGATGTGCACAGAACTTTGGGCACATACCCTGGCCTGGGTTTTAGGGTTACCTTAACTAGACCAGGAGCAAAATCCATACGTTAACAGAGAGAGCTTGTAGGTCGCCCACTCGCTTCAAAGAGGTTAAGGCTAACAAAAGAGCAACCTTGAGAGTCAGAATCCGCTCTGGAGCTGACTCTAAGGGCTCAAAGGGAGCCTTCGTTAGCCCCTCCAGGACAACTGAAAGGTCCCAAGAGGGAATACCAGGGGAGCGTGCCGGTCTCAGGCGCTTAACCCCTCGCATAAAAGACGAAACTAACCTATGTTAGCCCAGAGGGACTTCATCCAACTCCCTGCGAGCAGCAATGGCAGCGATGTAAACTGGTAGCTGCGGCTCCAGCGGCAATCTTCTCCTGCAGGAACTCCAGTACTGAACCCACCAGGCAGCTAACTGGGTCCACCGCATGGAATGAGCACCATGACTCGAAAACCTTCCACTTGGAGGAGTAGAGTCTCCTAGTGGAAGGAGCTCTCGCACTTGCAATGGTCTCCTGAACATCAGCAGGAAGACCAGCACTTAGAGCTAATGGCCCTTGATGGGGCATACCCACAGCTTCCAAATCTCAGGATGAGGATGCCAAATCCTGCCCTGAAGCTGAGACAGTAGGTCATCTCTGACTGGAATCTCCCAAGGGGGGGGGGAGTCCAGAAGAAGAACTATCTCCGAGAACCAGGTCTGGGACGGCCAGAATGGGGCTACAAGTAGGAGAGTGACTCCACTCTCCCTCACCCTGCACAGAACTGCAGGAATCAGTTTGATGGGCAGGAATGCATAGAGCTTTAGTCTGGGCCACGGATGCGCGAACGCATCTATCCCCAATGGCGCTGGAGAGCTCAGAGAGAACCAGAGCTGGCACTGGGACGACTCTTTCGAGGCAAAGAGGTCGTCCGCTCTGCCAAACACTTCCCAAATCTGGGATACTGTTTGAGGGTTCAACATCCATACCCCTGACCTGAGTTTCTGCCTCGACAGAAAATCTGCTACGAGGTTCAAAATCCCGGGTACATGGACTGCTCTCAGAGACAGGAGTTTGTCCTGAGCCCACAGGAGGAGACGGCGCGCATGCCTGTCCAGGGTGCGTGACCGTGAGCCCCCTTGGCGATTCACATGAGACACCACCGCCATGTTGTCCGTCCTGACAATGACGTGGTGTCCCTTGAGAGAGGGGAGAAAGTACCGAAGGGCCAGGGAGACAGCCCTCAGCTCCAGGCAGTTTATGTGCCAAGAGAGAACCTCCCCCTCCCAGACTCCGCATGCTGGTCTGCCCTCGAAAACCGTGCCCCAGCCGGTCTGACTCGCGCGCTTCCAGGCTAGGGCATAGGTAGTCGTGTGAAAACTCGACCGGCGGGACCCCGCGCACGTGCTCGGGGGAGGGAGAGAAAGGGCGAAGCCCGTCTGCTCGCACTCCACATCCTCGAGCTCTACATCCGAACCCCAGGTCGCGGATCCGAGAGAGGCCTGCGTGGCTTCGGGAGCGCGACTGGGAAAAACGGATGACTCCTTCTCAAAAACCGTGAACCTAGAGCGGAGGGTTTTGAGAAGGAGATTATCGCAGAATTTGCATTTAGAAGAGCCCTGAACCGCCTCGTGTGCGTGTGAAAACCCCAAGCATTTAACACACTTACTGTGAGGGTCGTCATTCGCAATAAAGCGAGTGCACGGCGGCAGGCAGCGACGAAACTCCATGACACTTCACCGCAAGGAGAACAAAGTTCTCAATTTCTCAAAAAACAAATTATAGTGCAATTTCACAAAACTAGAATACTTTCACTTTATTATCCCATGAGGCCAAGGAAGAGGAGTTGAGGCAACTGATGCTGTAAGTTACAAGACAATGATAACATAGTGTATGTAGTACATCTAGAAAACATTCATACTACATACATTCATATAGAACATACTTCTTTATTGGTTACAATGTAAGTGCTTATTCAGCAAAATTTTGCAGGTAAGAAAAACGTCCATTGTCCATTGTCAGCGCAAAGATGAATCACCGCTCACACCAGAAGCCACTTTCAAATCAATTGCAACATTTAATGTGGCTGCACCTTTAAACTACGCTAAAAATATTTTAGTAGCATCACTACTTTTACTTACTTTTACTTACAACACACTCTCATGGCGTTTTGGCGAATTGTTGGCTATTTCATATGAATTTGTGCAAATTTAATTTGTATGATCTGCTTACGCCCCACTAATGGTTAGTTTTATGGGTGAGGTTAGGGCTGTATCTTCATGCTTAGGCTACTTTTTAAATTAATTTGTACATTTCCATCAAACTGCTATTTCCATTTCTACCGCTAACCGCTAGGTAATGCCCCAGACGTTTTTGCTTACTTTTGAAACTTAAGCTTTTGAAATGCAAAAAAATCTAAGTTTTTTTCTCCAACAGTCACAACCACAATACAGAAGTATTCATGCACAACACTATAAAATATTAACAATGCAATTTACCTTCCATCTGCGCTCCTGTCTGATGCTCCTGCATCTTTGATTGGTTACAAATTCACTTTGTTCCAGATTTTTTTCCCCCGTCTATCAAAGACATACAGAGGAAGTTCTAAGTAACCTGCACTGTCCTGTTTTATTGGGATCTTATTTCATCTCCATTTCATAGGCCTTCTTTTATAGGATAGAAAACTTGCAGCCCAATATTTTTCCACCACTGACATGTGTAGCGCAATGACTGAGTATTGCACATATCATTTGTAATGTTTAAAATAGTGTTGAAATGTTACAGTCTCATGTCGGTTATGGAACCGTGCTCTCGTCAAGTCTCGCGTGAGTTTGAGAGCAAGACTTCCCCGTGAGTGATGGTGTGTGATAGCTACAAGCCGCAACTAAACGATTAATTCCTGTTTTGCAGGTAAACTGGTGGAAAGTGAGACTGGTGTATGAATGTTTATAATGTTTATATATATATATAAACATTATAAACATTCATACATTTTCAACATTCAACATTCATATATATATATATATATATATATATACACACTCACCTAAAGGATTATTAGGAACACCATACTAATACTGTGTTTGACCCCCTTTCGCCTTCAGAACTGCCTTAATTCTACGTGGCATTGATTCAACAAGGTGCTGAAAGCATTCTTTAGAAATGTTGGCCCATATTGATAGGATAGCATCTTGCAGTTGATGGAGATTTGTGGGATGCACATCCAGGGCACGAAGCTCCCGTTCCACCACATCCCAAAGATGCTCTATTGGGTTGAGATCTGGTGACTGTGGGGGCCATTGTAGTACAGTGAACTCATTGTCATGTTCAAGAAACCAATTTGAAATGATTCGAGCTTTGTGACATGGTGCATTATCCTGCTGGAAGTAGCCATCAGAGGATGGGTACATGGTGGTCATAAAGGGATGGACATGGTCAGAAACAATGCTCAGGTAGGCCGTGGCATTTAAACGATGCCCAATTGGCACTAAGGGGCCTAAAGTGTGCCAAGAAAACATCCCCCACACCATTACACCACCACCACCAGCCTGCACAGTGGTAACAAGGCATGATGGATCCATGTTCTCATTCTGTTTACGCCAAATTCTGACTCTACCATCTGAATGTCTCAACAGAAATCGAGACTCATCAGACCAGGCAACATTTTTCCAGTCTTCAACTGTCCAATTTTGGTGAGCTCGTGCAAATTGTAGCCTCTTTTTCCTATTTGTAGTGGAGATGAGTGGTACCCGGTGGGGTCTTCTGCTGTTGTAGCCCATCCGCCTCAAGGTTGTGCGTGTTGTGGCTTCACAAATGCTTTGCTGCATACCTCGGTTGTAACGAGTGGTTATTTCAGTCAAAGTTGCTCTTCTATCAGCTTGAATCAGTCGGCCCATTCTCCTCTGACCTCTAGCATCAACAAGGCATTTTCGCCCACAGGACTGCCGCATACTGGATGTTTTTCCCTTTTCACACCATTCTTTGTAAACTCTAGAAATGGTTGTGCGTGAAAATCCCAGTAACTGAGCAGATTGTGAAATACTCAGACTGGCCCGTCTGGCACCAACAACCACGCTCAAAATTGCTTAAATCACCTTTCTTTCCCATTCTGACATTCAGTTTGGAGTTCAGGAGATCTTGACCAGGTCTTGACCAGGACCACACCCCTAAACGCATTGAAGCAACTGCCATGTGATTGGTTGATTAGATAATTGCATTAATGAGAAATTGAACAGGTGTTCCTAATAATCCTTTAGGTGAGTGTATATATATATATATATATATATATATATATATATATATATTCCCAAAGTGTTTGCATAGAGTGTTACGCATGTATATGTTATTTTAACTGTGCGATGCTTTGATTTATGAGTTTGCATGTGTTAACATGAGTTCATGGTCATACGATTGTTGTTTAGAGGAAATTGCAAAGGTGTTGTTATCTATTTCATGCTGAACTGAGTATATTGGCATGTGAATGTAATGTTTAATCCATGTGTTTAACACGTGTGTGTGAAGTCTTGCGTGAGTTTGAGAGCGAGACTTCCCCGTGAGTGATGGTGTGTGATAGCCACGAGCCGCAACTAAATGATTAATTCCTGTTTTGCTGGTAAACTGGTGAAATTTTTAAAAATAAAAACACTTTAAATGTGCAACCCCCCTTGTGAGTTCTTCACTGCAAACTGGGAGTGTTACACATGTGTATGAAGCCACCAGCATTTGAGAATAGCAAACTTACAGTTGTAATGCATAACCTACCCAGATTTTTCAGTAGAATGACTGTAGTTTTTCCTAAAGCAACAAATGTTGTTTGTGTCACATTATATTGCACCATAGCCACTGTATTCTTACATTTCACTCCATTTACACGTCAAACCTGGCATCAATTTTACCTTTAGCTGAATTAATCGAAGCTAAACAGCATTTAGACCAAGACTCATAACAGCTATTCCAGCCATCTCATTAAAGTCGTCAGCAGAGGTGTGAGGACAAGTATCGTGCTCAGCATTAATCTACAGGTTAATAGGGACTGGGACGATCATTAAATGGCTCAAGAACAGTCAAATTTAGCGCAAATTCTGCTGAAATCATTTAAGAAGGTCTGAAAAAAGAAGAAGCGAATGCCTTCCAGGTTAATGCTTTGAAAGGAATACCCTAAGGAAAAGCCCTTTTGAACAGAATATATCTTTGAATTTCTTTTTTTTTTTTTTAAGTCTATTTCTGTCCTTTTTTAGAGTTGTTTTCTAGGAGGGTTTTCACCTAGGAGAAAAAAAACAAACAAACAAAAAAAAAAACAATATGTTCAAATACTCAAGCTCACATTGAAGGATCAGTTCATGGTCACATACAGTAGGCTTAAATCATTTCAGCTTCAAACTAGCAGATAGGTCTTGTTTTTTCAGTATTTCAAGGGTTTTAACCTTTCTTCTATCATCTTTGCAGCAAAGCCTGTTATACTTAATAATCAGCATAATCCGTTCTGCTGGTTTTAGACCCTAACGGGGAGGTGCCACTGCCTTTTGTCACCTAAACCTCTCATCTGCTCTTGGTCTGAGGGGAATGTATGTGGCAGACACATTGTGTTTGCATAATCAAGAACTAGTCAACTTTGTGTAATGTGAACAGTATAAATGTGTATAGTTTGAGAGTGGCAGGTTAGTTAATGTTGATATGGAGCAGGTAAATCTCAAACCGATGGAGTACCACCCGTTTTAAAATACACCGAACAGAGGAGAGTCTGCTGGCAAAAAGAGAATGCGACAGAGCTCGTAATAAAACAAGAATCAACATTGGCTGAGTGGCGCAGAGATGGTGTTTTTATTACTCAACAAGGTATTTTATGGAACAGATAAATTGCCATACTGTATGTAGTTCTCTAACAGAGTTCATTGTAAATCATTATCTATTGTGAAGGGTCATTTTATTATGGTTGTTGTAGTGCTGTGTTGGAAGTATTTTCAAGGAAGTAGGCTATACTGAGTCTGTTAATGGGTATAGCTACAGTAATGTCTTCAGCTAGTTAGCTTGAAATCCTTTCCATTTAAATGGGTTATATCTCTTAAGCCTAGTAGTGAATGTTTTATGACCAGTAGGATAACCATATTCATCCACACAGTCACACAGAGCCAAAGCACAACCAAAACAATGTTCTTCCACAAACTGCATGCAGTTTTGTTTATTAACCACTAGAGGGCAAGTTGCATAGTATACCTTTAACTAAAACTATTAACATAATTTCCTTAATTAAAATACAGCTGAAATAATAATAATAAAAAAATTACTTAGGGCAACTAACTAAAAGCACTAAAATTACTAAAAAATAAATAAAATAAAATATTAATGTTAAACAAACCAAAAACTATATTATATATATATAAAAATAAAAGCTAATCCAAATTATTATTAAATACTGTAATAATATATAAAATAACACTGTTTAATACTTAATTTTTCATGGACTATACACTGCCAATACTTTAACTTTTTCCACCTTTTTTTTAGATTTTTAGCATATTTAAATTTTCAAACTCTGATGTTTTACTATTATTGTTGTTGTTTCATGCAAACATATTTTAATTTCCACCACAGTGTGTAATTTTCACAAAATTTCAAATGTTGTATTGTATTTAATAGTATTTGTAAAATAGTAATTGTATTTATTAACAATAATAATCATTCCGTGATGAAATTAAAATTCTTAAAATACATTTTTTTATGTATCCTAAATATATACAGAGAAACAAAAAAAAATTGTTTTGGCATAATTTGACAAAATGACTACTTGATTATAAATGACACAAAAATATTTTGTTCATTTAAAAATCTCCATGTAACCAAGTACACTAACTTTAGAAAAAACAAAAGAAAACTTTATTAGGCACCAATAATAAACGATTAATAATAATATTAAAATATTAGATTATCTTTAGTTTTAAATGTGATCATTCATATTTATATTATGGATTTTTATGGTTTTAGGCCATATGATAGCTTTGTGTGATGAACAGACCGAACATTTGTTATCTATAATTTAATAAGAGTTGAAGAAGGTGAATTGACTTACCTAACCACGCAGACAGTATTCAATTCACTCTCAAATAAAGTGTGGCTCTGTCTGCCATTCTGAGGGCTCGTTCATTAGTGATTTTAATTATGCTAAACCTCAAGGTGGATTAAATCTACTCTCTAAAAGCATTACAAGCTTGCTCATTTAGTTTTTGATCATTAAAATGGTGCTTTGCACCCTCTCCCAAGGCAGCTGCTCCTTTCCCGCTTCTCAGCCAAGTAGCATCTCATTTTCTTTATGTCTAAAATTTTCTCCAGCTAATCAGATATCGTACAAGTTGTTCTCAATCTCATCGTGTAGCCGTAAATGAGAATATGCGGGCGAAGATGTGTGTGGTAATGAAACACTGCATGTCATTGAAAGGCGATATATGCAAATATAATTATGAGAGATTTTTGTTCATTTTGGAAGCTTCTTTTATGAACTTCTAAGCTAACGTATCTCTAGAGACCCAGTTATAGACATGAAAAGAGATATCTAAAAAAATAAATTAATAAAAAAAAGTAGCTGACAGCTGTATTGTGTCTTTTTCAGGCTAAACAATTTGTTGTACCTGAATGGGCAGGCAGTGCATCTTTCTCAGATTGATGGAGCTAAAATTCTTGCCTTGAGAGAACAGAACTCTTTGTTGTCTGCATTCTCAAGAGCCTTTCAACTGAAAAGGCATCTTGCATGCTGCATTATTAGCGTTGCTTGACAAGGCCAGCAGGGTTTATCATAACACTGTCCTAACCAGGTTTCTGGCAAGTAATTTGTGTTGCTACAGACAATCAGAAGATATTTGATGTTTAACAAAGTTAGAAACACTGAACCAATCAGATTTCACTGTGGGTGGGACTGAAAAGTGTTGCAAGCTTTACATAGATTTAAGATTTACTTGTGTGATTAGGACATTGCATATACATATCCTCATCAGTTTGACAACACTTGTGGCGCACATGTACTCACAACGTAACCAAATACAGAAACGTGTTGCAATTACTCATAACGAGAGCCAAATATAGAAACACACTGCAAATACTCACAATGCAGCCAAATACAGAAACACGCTGCAAATACTCACAACGCAGCCAAATAAAGAAGTGCAGCCAAATACAGAAACACACTGCAAATACTCACAATGCAACCAAATACAGAAACACAACCAAATACAGACACGCACGGAAAATATTCACAATGCGACCAAATACAGAAACACACTGCAAATACTCACAATGCAACCAAATACAGAAACACAACCAAATACAGACACGCACTGAAAATATTCACAATGAAACCAAATACAGAAACGCACTGCAAATACTCAGAAGGCAGCCAAATACAGAAATGCACTGCAAATACTCACAATGCAACCAAATACAGAAACACACTGCAAATACTCACAATGCAACCAAATACAGAAACACACTGCAAATACTCACAATGCAACCAAATACAGAAACACAACCAAATACAGACACGCACTGAAAATATTCACAATGAAACCAAATACAGAAGTAAAGCCAAATACAGAAACACACTGCAAATACTCACAACACAACCAAATACAGACACGCACTGAAAATATTCACAATGCAACCAAATACAGAAACGCACTGCAAATACTCAGAAGGCAGCCAAATACAGAAATGCACTGCAAATACTCACAACACAACCAAATACAGAAACGTAGCCAAATACAGAAACACACTGCAAATACTCACAATGCAACCATATACAAGAAACACACTGCAAAAACTCACAACGCAACCAAATACAAAAACATGTTGCAAATACGCACAACGCAACCAAAAACAGAAACACGGCCAAATACAGAAACACACTGCAAATACTCACAATGCAGGCAAATACTCAAAACGCAGCCAAATACAGAAACACACTGCAAATACTCACAATGCAGCCAAATAAAGAAACGCACTGCAAATACTCACAATGCAGCCAAATAAAGAAACACACTGCAAATACTTACAATGCAGTCAAATAAAGAAACACACTGCAAATACTCACAGTGCAGCCAAATAAAGAAACCTGGTGCAAATACTCACAATGCAGCCAAATAAAGAAACGTACTGCAAATACTCACAATGCAGCTAAATACAGAAATGCGCTGCAAATACTCACAATGCAACCAAACACAGAAACGCGATGCAAATACTCACAATGCATCCAAATACAGAAACACACTGCAAATACTCACAATGCAGCCAAATACAGAAATGCACTGCAAATACTCACAACACAACCAAATACAGAAACGTAGCCAAATACAGAAACACACTGCAAATACTCACAATGCAACCATATACAAGAAACACACTGCAAAAACTCACAACGCAACCAAATACAAAAACATGTTGCAAATACGCACAACGCAACCAAAAACAGAAACACGGCCAAATACAGAAACACACTGCAAATACTCACAATGCAGGCAAATACTCAAAACGCAGCCAAATACAGAAACACACTGCAAATACTCACAATGCAGCCAAATAAAGAAACGCACTGCAAATACTCACAATGCAGCCAAATAAAGAAACACACTGCAAATACTTACAATGCAGTCAAATAAAGAAACACACTGCAAATACTCACAGTGCAGCCAAATAAAGAAACCTGGTGCAAATACTCACAATGCAGCCAAATAAAGAAACGTACTGCAAATACTCACAATGCAGCTAAATACAGAAATGCGCTGCAAATACTCACAATGCAACCAAACACAGAAACGCGATGCAAATACTCACAATGCATCCAAATACAGAAACACACTGCAAATACTCACAATGCAGCCAAATACAGAAACACGCTGCAAATACTCACAACGCTTTCTCAGCTACCGTAGCAATTGGAGGTCAGACAGTCCATATTAAACTGGCCTGATGAATGTTGTGGTATCATCAAAATGATGTTTAATGATTATACTTCACCTTAATTACCACATTGACTTTGCAAAGTCATTTCGCTGCATCTGAGATGACCAATGCGTGACTCGCTGCCATAATGGGGTCAGAATAATGCAATAACAAATGCCTGGCAAACAGTAAAAATTCCCACTGTTTCTGAAAACTGCAGGTGTGCTGGTGCCATCAGTAACAACGGACGTTTTCTAAAACAAATCCTCTCTCACTGAAGTGGCTGACCTGCTGCGTCCACACAGAAGCAAAGACAGCTCCATCACTTAACTTTAAACTAACCAATCCCCAATGATAAATGAAGGGAGAGGTGCTTCCGTATCACGTACGAGGTGTGCGGTTTGGCCAATTACTCAATTAACTGATGTGACAGCGCAGTGTCTTTCTAACATGGTGTTATTTGGCCTTGGTGTAGTTCTTCTTTATAACTGTTACACCCTCAGTTGAATCATGCATTAGCCCTTTACAACGCAAGTCTCTAGTTTCAACACAACTTCACTGTTCTGAACTGTCATAAAACAATGTGTCTTTGCAATAAACATAAGCATTCTTAAACAAATACAGAATAGTATATCTCAGCAACTGATATTAAATACATTACATTTTTTATTTAAATTAAGAAAAATATACATTTTAAATATGAAAATGTAATTATGCATTTGTTGATTTATGCTATGCATGACCAGTTTGACCAGATGTATTGTAGAAGACAGTTACTTTGAATTAAACAAAAAGGTAAAACATTTTCTCTTAAAATCTGATGAGAATGAAGAGAAAAAAAATGAAACATAATTGAGAACTCCATTATGCCTCTTGCAAAGTTTGAAAAAATAAAGTTGTCGTCTAGGTCTTCTTTTCATTTTACGAGTCTATAAAATGAAGCATGGAATATTTGTTAACTAATCGACATCCACTTTTGAAAAATCAAACAAAGCTGCACTCAAAGCCAAACTTCACTTTAATTTTACTTCAAGCTTTTGGAACAAAACCACCAGTCAAACTGCACAATGCCGGGCATTTAAATCAGAGCACATCAAGAGCAGTTGCCATGGAGATGCTAAGCTTGTTTTTTGATCAGAAAGTGTGGAAGGGACAGAAGGTGAGGGTCCTACGAGTGCTGTTGAGTCTTCACATAGAGTGTGCAATAATTAAACTCCCTCATTACAAAGCACTAGAGAGTCAGGTCGCCCGGGCCGCTGGGATCCTCCAGGTAATGCAAACAAATAGTGTGTAGTCAAGCGCATATTCCTAGCCATTATGACTGCATTTTCGGAAAAATCCACACTCAGAAATCTAATCTACCAAGTAGATTCATTTTTAAGCTGCATTTGAATAGCAATTTGTCACCTAATTGTCAATCGCTGTATTTGTTTTTAGCATGTCAAATCTGATGTCAAATGATGAGTGGCCAAAGCATTTATTAATGAAGTCTGACAAATTTGACCTAAAATGTCTTTAGTTGTAAAATGTAGCTTAAAATGGACAACCTTAAAGAATTAGTTTACTTTTAAATAAACTTTTGCTGATAATTTACCCATGTCATCCAAGATGTCCATGTCTTTCTTTCTTCAGTCGAAAAGAAATTAAGGTTTTTGATGAAAACATTCCAGGTTTTTTCTCCATAAAATTGACTTCAATGGGCACCAAATGGTTCAAGGTCCAAATGACCGTTTCAGTGCAGCTTCAAAGGGCTTTAAACGATACCAGACAATGAATAAGGGTCTTATCTAGCGAAACGATCAGTCATTTAAAAAAACAAAAATTTTTTACGTTTTATAAGCACAAATGCTCGCCTTGCTCTGTTCTGTGATGCGCGTTCGTGACGTCACGTAATACGCAATTATGTTGAAAAGGTCACGCTTGACGTAGGTGGAAGTACCGAGTCAGTGTTTACAAGTTAAACGTGCACATACTAAGTCAAACGCCGTTGACCTTTTCAACATAATTGCGTATTACGTGACGTCACAAACGCGCATCACAGAACAGAGCAAGGCGAGCATTTGTGCTTATAAAACTTCTTTTTTTTTTTTTTTTTTTTTAAATGACCGATCGTTTCGCTAGATAAGACCCTTATTCATCGTCTGGTATCATCTGGTATAGTTTAAAGCCCTTTGAAGCTGCACTGAAACTGTCATTTGGACCTTGAACCGTTTGGTGCCCATTGAAATCCATTATATGGAGAAAATGGAATGTTTTCATCAAAAACCTTAATTTCTTTTCGACTGAAGAAAGAAAGACATGGACATCTTGGATGACATGGGGGTGTGTAAATTATCAGCAAAAGTTTATTTAAAAGTGAACTAATCCTTTAATGATCTTTCAAGTGAAGAAATCTGGTGGGATTTAATATTTACATTTATCTCAAAAGTAACTTACAAAAGAGAACAAGCAGAAATTATAAATACATGAGTTCCATCCTGACTAGTGACGGCTGCTTTAGAATCATGCTTTGTGATGCTTCAAAATGTTTGTGAATGATTAGCTTTGAACCATTGATTTGGAGCGCGCATCAAACTGCTAAAGTAACGTGATTTCAGTAAATGAGTCTTTGTTACATCAATACTGTTTCAAAATGTTTAGAAATGTCAATGGTTGAATGTTGGGAGCAATGATCTCTATGAACCTATATGTTTATATATTTTATACATTTGTAGACATTTAAAAGTTGTGGTTAAGTCTCTTATTGGTAGGATTAACCAAGCTCTACATAAAACCAACAAAACAAGCCCAAACATTTAATAAAATAACATATTCATATTTAATGGTTTTAGATTATTTTGTTTATTGCAAGGGTCTTCAACCGGGGGTCCACAAATAAATGTTTGATCACATTTTTTGTTAAAAAAATTAAAACAAGGGAAAAAACATCATAAAGCCAAATTTAAATGTAAGCACTATGAAACGAAAGCAAGAGCACCCCCAGTTGATACTGTAAAAATATAATATCATTGGCAAAACTGATTTGGCAAACACTCCATTGCGTTCCCTTTCAGTCAGTCACGTTCAACGTTACGTCAACATCACCGACGTATTGGTATCCCAATTAGAGGTCTACACAGAGCACCCGAGACCCGTGGACCCAATCTATTACTTTGGGTCCCGGGTCTGTTTAAATTTTGTGTAATACCCGAGTCGATCGGACTCGGAGAACACCTGGCCGTGATCAGAGTCAGTCAGCACGGCTTGTGTGTTTTTTGTAACTTGCAACTTGTAAAATTAGGATTAAAAAAGTGTCAGCCGGAAAATAAGGTTTAAAAAAAGAAAAGAAAAGCAAAAAAAAACACGAGCAAACTCTTTCTCTCTCAGCCGTTAGAAGCAAGGCGGGCAGATTTAATGCAAGTGCACGGTAATAATGTACTCATATTTAAATAATATATTTCAAATCAGCAACAAAATCTCAGGTGAACTGTCACATAAATGTTTTCTATGGCTCAAATTGCGTAAAAAAGCTAATATTTCAGGTTGCTCCAGCTAACGCGCATGTGCAGTCTCAAGCGCGTCATGTTTCTATGGCAACCCGAGCTTCCGCAGTGACTGTAATGACTTTAAAAATAATATTGTTTAATCTTAAAGTTTTGGTGGTCAAACTCGGCTCACAGAGATGATAGTAAATAAATAATGCGAACATCAGCGGCCATGGCACCGAACGAGCAATCGTTATTAATTCAAAAGGGCAAACAGTCAAATTTATTATGCAAGTTAACTCGACTCGAAATGCAAATCTGCAAAGTTGCATTTGTCATCCGTCACCGTGACATAAAGTGGACTTTTACAGCTGAAATGATGAGGGAATTAAGCATGCTTGGAATAACAAGAGAGGAACTTTTTTCTTGGCAAGGATTGTAATGCATCACAATTAGGAAGGGAGACGATGGCTAAGACAAAAAGTTATATTTTTTCGCAACTTGTTTATTGACTTATTAATAGCAGTTTATTGTGGAATATGTGACAATCAGGTCCAGTCGGGTCTGTGTCTTCCCGCCGAATTTTTGGACCCGTGTAGACCTCTAATCCCAATACGTCAATGACGTCAACGTAACGTCTCTGTTCCCTCCTTCAGGAAATGAGGGTTACATATAACCGAGACATTTTCTTGAGAATGTGAAATACAGAAATTACTCACAAATGCTCACAATGCAGCCAAATACAGAAACACACTGTAACAATAAACAAATTCATAGCTCACAGTAGGTCTGTCTTTAAAGGTTTATCATTAAAAAAGTTATCATTAAAAATCTATTAATATGAAAATAAATAAACTTGACTGTTTCCCTCTATAAAAAAAAAGTTTTATACTGTGCACAGTGTAGATATATACTGCAGCAATAGAGTAGGAAGTGCAAAAAGTGTAAATCAGAGAATGATGATTCGTTTGTCAAATACTCCCATATGAGGTGTGTCTTCAACCATGTGTGAAGATTTCAATGGATTCTGCTGTTCAGGTGAAGGTTAATAGTTTGTTCTGGCACTGAGGGAATACGAAGGTTTTTGAAAGTGACCTTGTACCACGCTGGGATGGCACCATCATCATTCGTCGAGTGGGAGGAAATGTAAATCTGACAGAGACTGCTTAGGTAAGAGGGTGCAAACCTAGAGGTGCTCCTGTACACCAGCACTAGTGATTTGAATTTCATAACACCAGCATCATATGCTAGGGACCTGTATGCAAAACAACATATAAGTGGGAAGTTTCTATGCCTGATCAAAAACAGGGAGTGTTTCCTTGGTTTTATTACTCTGTATTTTGTGCTCTCTAACAGTTTCTACTCATATTTAGTACAAGTTTTTCTCTTCACTCTTCTTTCCATGTTCTGCGTTTGGATTTCCAAATCTTGCAGTTCGAGTTTCATGTAAATTAGGGCGGGCTTAAGCGTCATCATTGGTCTACTAGTTCTAGATTGACAGCTCCTCCTTCTAGCCAATCAATCCAAGAGAGGAGTTGACGTCACTCCAATGCGACTCATGGCTATTCCCTACTGATGCTCACCTGTATCATAACTAGAAAAGAAATACAGCTAATTTAACAGTTTTTTGACAACTGTAAGGGATGATCGGTGTTCTTTGTATTTCAGTTAGTTAGGCTGGCCACACACTTGAAGATTTTAAGCCCGATTTGCACCCAATTTGCACTCCCAAGAGATATGAGGTGTAGGCTTGTCGCAAACAACTTTTTTTCCAAAAAATCCTCAATTGTGTGTTGTCATTACGATTATTTTACTGCTCCTGATCGTGACTGAGCCCGCACGATCCCAAAAACATGTTTGATGTTTACAACTCTTGATCGGGCTGCCTCTGACATGATAACCACGATAGCCAATGAGAGCGAGCAAGCTTCACCAACCGGATGTTGCGTGCTTCTATAGCTGAAACTTGGCAGCCACAAACATGCCACGAAAGTGGAGTATTGAGAAAGATCACCCATATTCTTTTCTCCTTTGTTTAACAAAACACATGCCAAGACAACCAGCTGACAATGTCGATTGACTTCCATTTGTTTTTCTTCTCAAGTCACATTTGATCTTACGAGTCTCTGTGAGATGTCGTCTCACTGTGGAAAAGTTTTTACTATTGACAGGTGTGTGGACTCGTAGCCTGGAAACATTTTCTAGTGTGTGCATTCGAAGGATTATAATGCTAAAAATAGCTTGAAGCTTTCCTTATAATGGGTTAAGATTTGAAAATCCTTTAGTGTGTCCCAAGCCTTACTATGGTTTCTCATTGTTTGATTATCATTTGCACCTGTTGCTCATTTTGTTAATTTGTTTAATCTATGTATTTAAGTTCCGTGTTTCTTTCAGTTGACTGCAAGTTCTCATTGTGATATACTGTACCAGTTGTTCTGTTCTTGTTCTGAGTGTTTTTGAGTTCTGTTTAATAAATATTTAGTCTGACGTCGTCATAGATTCTAGTCAAAATATGAGTCTGATACTGCTCCATTGGGCTGTGATTATGGGGCGTGTTTCAACCGAACCAGAAAAGAAAATGCCTCTGCACTCATTTGGATAGACAACCAATCAGCGCAACGCAGTATGTTGTGTAAGTGACGTATGTTGAGCGAAGCATAGTTGTCAACAGAACTGCACACATGGTGGAAGAGGTAGAAGAAGAAGATGAGTGTAAACTATCTTTGCCGGTGTTGTAAAAATAATTTAAGGATACACGGAGTACTTACCAATACGATCATCATTTTTGAGAGAAATAAAAAAAGGTGAATGCATACACGAACAAGTTCTCCGTTTAGTAGTCAAGTCAAGTCAACTTTATTTATATAGCGCTTTTTACAATGCAGATTGTTTCAAAGCAGCTTCACAGTGTTAAACAGGAAAATAATGCAACCGAATTTGATTCGGCTGTACAGCCGCTCTGGAGAAAACGGTGATGTCATCTAGCTCATTTCAATTATCATATATATTCAAGTAATGTAGTTGACATAGTTAATTTAGTTTAGTAATTCAATTTATTTGGATATTTATTTGAAAATTTAGTAAACAAATTCAACCCAAGCACTTTTTGGTGACGTGGATGACTATTTCTTTTTCAGAGACACTCTTTCAAAGAAGGCAAGCTAAGATCATCAATGTAATTTTGCTCTTGCATGGCACATTTGGAAGTTATTTCCTTTTTTTTCTAGCTGCACACACTTTAATGATGTAGGTTTTTTTTAACAAGGCTGCTGTGCCTTTGGCTTTTACAGTATTTGGATAATTAAAAGGCAGAGCCAAAGTATGTACAGCTTTATAGCGTCTGAATAAATACAGATTTTGCAAATGGGAGCTGCAAAAAAATTTAAAATTACCCACTGGCTAATACGAAGGGGAAAAATGCCTCCAGCCACAAATCTTCGCTCCCGCTGGCAGCCATTATTATACCTACCCACAGACAACACGTGAGCAGACACAATGATACAGAAAAGCCCTGCTGAGTTTTACAAAACTGGCAAGTCTTGCAGGAGACGTGAGTGAAAGCTTGCTGAACACACGTTAGATTTGCCTGAAGTTTCGAGCGTAGGCAAACCTGCTCTTGAATCCAACAGGAGCTCATGGGACTTCATTCTGCACGCGTCCCTGGTGCTGCATCCCCAACAGCTGCTACCTGAGAAAATAGGGCACCTGAACAAGAGGTGCTAGGAATATTTGTACTAGGATGATTTCTCTACAATGGCACCTTTAAAATGAGATACATATGCAAACTATTTTATGTAATTTAACATTTTCATTTTGTTATTAATTGCCTGAAAGTCTACCTCACACAAATTGACAAACTTAATTGTAAAATGAATCACTTTGGACTGTTGGCCAGTTATAGGCTTATGTTCAGTTATACCTAAATAGATTCTAAGGTCAGTTTTTGTCAATTCAGTGATTTGCATCTGGCACAATCATGTCTTTGGATTATCCTAATTTGTGAAGAATTAGAATATTTTAATTTGCAAAACAATCTGCAGTCATATGCTCCGAACAAACATATAATACTCTGACAGGATCCAGAACTCCATTAGAAATAAAACATTAAAAGTAAAAATATTTGTTGATGTCTTGTATGTAATGTCGAGATTCCACAATCTCCAATTTATTTATTTAATGAGTATAATGTTTTAAGATATGAAACTTGCAGGATGTTGTGATGGTACTAAGAACTCTTATTTGTCAGAAGGAAAATTTGATTTTTTCATGTCATGACCCCTTTAAAATTAATTATTTACAAAATGACAAAAAGAGTGTCCATGATGGGAAGTTTCATCTTCTGCATCTTGGTAACTTTAATACAATACAATGAAATACAATCAATGTAAATGTAAATCTGCAATAATTAAAAAAAAAAATCCAAAATTTCTTTACATGCATATTTTTTCCAAATATTTGCCTTTGTCATCTGATGGTCTTCCTATTAATGTTTTAAAAAAAAAATACAATTGTGCCAAGGAAGGCGGGGCTGAGAGCCGTGGGAACTGAGAGAGGCTGGTGGCGCGAGTGCTAATGAGTATTTCGGTCTCGAGTCTCCCGGAGGAGCTTCTGGAAGTATAAATGGAGGAGTGACAACAGGGCAAGACGAGAGAGGACCAGGCCTGGACTATTTATGTTGGTGTTTTGTTTTAATTTAAGCGGCAGTCATCCATGAGGTACTTCCGCTTTACTTTTATTTTGTTGTTAGTTTATTTTATAATTAAAGTATAATGTTGAATGTTCAACGGCTCCTCTGTCCCCCGTTCCCGCATCCTTCTTCCCTTATGAACGAACTTTGTTACAGAGAGCTGCTGCTGTCCGACATGATGGGGAGGAACAGGGAACGAGGGACTGGCTGCCAGCTGCCCGAAGCCCGAGGAGGCGTTGGAGGAGTTAGAGGGCCATCCACCGAGGGGTATCCAGTGCCACCGCCAGGCATCGTGGAGTTCACCCAGCTGGTGGAGAACTGGATGGCAGTGAGTTTTGCGAGGGGCGATGGGGGGTATGTGGCAAGCAGGGCAGGGCCGAGAGCCATGGGACCTGAGTGAAGCTGGTGGCGCAAGTGCTAATGAGCATCACCTGGGTGCCACACCGGTCTTGAGTCTCACGGAGGAGCTCCAGAAGGATAAAAGGAGGGGTGACCAGGCCTGGACTATTTATGTTAGTGTTTTGTTTTAGTTTAAGCGGCAGTCATCCATGAGGTGCTGCTGCTTTACTTTTATTTTGTTGTTTGTTTATTTTATAATTAAAGTATTATGTTGAAAGCTCGCCGGTTCCCGCCTCCTGCTTCCCTGAACTTTAAACTTTACAACAATATTTTATATTTGTTGAGCTTCAATGATACTTAAATTCCACTATACAATGAGTGCAAATTATTTTTATTTTGTAAAATAAATTATCCAATTTGGTAAATGTGTTAAAAACATATTTAACAAATCTCATATTAATGCATTAACTTTTACACTTACACTTATCTTCAGGATCAGGACATTTCCAAAACTATGATATTGTACTGACCTAAACTGTATTTTATAGTTCTCTAACATGTTATCTAACATGTTGATAAATTGCACAACAGACAGCAAGCCAAATAAACATATCTTTGTGGTTAACAAGAAGGAAGTAGGTGAAACATGGCAGTTTAAGTCCATACTGATTGCTTTAACTGCGTCTATTTGGAAGTCTGGTGACTGATCATTAAATCTAAAGGAGATAAAGGCTGGTACACAGACTAGAACACAAAGGGCATTCCTTCTTTCATTATCTGACTCTCACAGTGTAACAACACAGTCCATTAATCACCTGCAAACCAAACAGCACTACTCTGACAGTTTCTTCTCAATAGGGGTAGCAACTGAAACACCAGGCATCTCTTTTTGATTAGCCACCATAGTTAGCTTGTCTGCACAATGTTCAAAGGTGAACTTTGAAAGAGAAACTCCTTTTGTGTGATTATTGTGCGGCTGCAGCAAATCTTATTAAATTGTAGGGACATGAGCAAAGGAGCCTTTTTTTGGATGGTAATTGCTGTCAGCTGTGCTGATGTATGTAAATAAAAGTGGAAAAAAATGTAAATGGTTTCTCTGTGATAAAACACATGCATTTGGACGGCAATTTATTCATGTGGGACACAGGAGCTGTGACGTAACTTCATTCATATATAAGCAGTGGCACATATATACTGCCACAACAGTTTTTTAAGCGTTTGTCACTCCCAGACGTTGGCTAGGTGGCCATTAAAAAAGCTAATTTGCAGCAAGTGTCTAATAACAGATTTTCAAATAGACCTTTGTGCCAATTCTTTCATGTAATCTCAGAAAAAGACCGGTATTTAAAAAAGGCAGGAGAATGTGGCAGAAGAACAAGTCCAATATTTCTGATTCAGATAGCAATAAAAAGTTAGAGAGAGAGAGAGAGAGAGAGAGTACCAGCAAAGCAACACATATACAGTACACAATAAGTCTCAGGACGTAACAGAGTTTATGAGTTGAGTCAGGTGTGTTTGATTAGGAAGAGTTCGAAAATGTGTAGTGTCGGGCTGTGTTCGAAATTGCCTTCTATACCCTCATTCACTATTCCCTACATTACTTCACTAATATGGTCCACTTGAAGGACTGAATGAAAATGAGTGAGTGAATTTAGACACTGAGTGCACCGGAAGGGCTGACGCTTTTGCATAGTTGTACTTGCCGTTTAATAATAATTTGAAACTTAGCAAACTGGCTGCTCCAGTAGTAATGATAGATTTATCTTGAACTCTGTCATGGAAACTTGCATGTATAAACCTTAATTAAACAATTTAATAATCAATTAAAAAGGAATTTATACCTATGATATTACGCTGTAGCCACATTGGACCAAAGGTTTGTAAAATGAATGGATGGATTATTTAGCTGTGGACGCCATCTTCTGGTCAGATGCAAGACTTCATTCAGCGCGCGGCATGATTCTCTCTGTGCATTATGGTTTTTTTTGCCGTTGAGTGTACATTGGTTGGGAGTGCAATCGATAATGTCCACTATGGGTTCTGACACCACTACAAATGGCTGTCCCCTCAAATAGTGCCCTTTTTAAGGGTATAGGGGACCATTTCGGACACAGCCACCATTTTGACCATCAGGTGTCAACAGCACGTGGTGTTTCGAGCGCTTCAAAACAGTGAATCATTTTCCAAAGCAATTGGTTTAATTGATTTACAGTTTTGACATGCTTCGTTTCTACCATAGTAATAGGTGTGTTCGACTTGAAGCAGCGCTGCGCAGACCAATCGGTGTTGGAATGGTTCGAAAGCACACAGATCCATCTGCTCTCTAATCGCTCTTGCGGTTCTTTGATGTCATACACCGATCGGTCTGCACAGCACCACTTCAAGTTGAGCACACCTAAACACATCAAACTACCCAGGGGGCACTACGTGAATTATCTCTCATCTCAACAAATCACGTAAATGCAGGCAGAGTCAGTCTACCCTATCGGAAGTTTTTATAAGTTTTATAATGCCAAAAAGAGTACTGGCACTTCAAGCACTGACCGAATCATTCCCCCCACCCAACAGACGCAAACACCCCTGTTATTTCTGTTGGTGTGATAAATAAAATAACACCTGGTCCAGAGGAAAGTGGAGGCTGGGTGCAAACATGAGCACAGAAAAATCATTCCCCAGTGCACAAACCTCTATTCCATTCAGACAAAGCGAAAAAGCGAAGGTCGCTTCCTCAACTGGCTTGTTCAGAAAGCTTCACATTTGAATTCCCAGTTTTTGCATAGACGTATACAGGGTTGGGGAGTAACGAATACATGTAATGGCGCTACGTCAGTATACAAAAAATTGGTAAATGTAATTCGTTACAGTTACGTCAAAAAAAAGTAATCAGAATACAGTTACATTTTGTAAAAAATGGGAATACTTTCAGGTTTACAATGGTTTAATTTAAAACCAAATAAATTTGTATTTTGACATAATACTGCTATATTAAGCGCTGCTTGATTATAGTTCCTCGTTCTGTTGCCAGTCATGACTCACGTGAGCCACCTGCTGGTGCACGCGCAAATAACATCAACACCTCGCACGCTGGTTGAGACGCAGATAAGTTATAATTATGATGCTTGATCTTCCCACGTTGAAACCCGTTTTCATGTCTGGATATTTCACAGTTATTTTTATTTTCAAAGAGGAAAAAGGAAAGCACAAACCATGCCTTCCAGCTATGAAGGCGCTTTCTTTATCAAAGGACTCAACATCCAACTTAAACAATTACAGGTATGACTACCAAGGAAATCGCGGTAGCTCAAATGTAGTGTTTGATTGTGATTTAAAATTCCATAGTTTGTATGATTACAGTTGTATGTAAATTTCTAGCTGAAAATGAGCTAAAAATGTAGAAATTAACAAGAGAGTCCCCACAAAGGAGAACTCCCACCGCTAACTTGCAGGGTCAGTCAATGAAATTAAGAAATATCACGGCCTTGATCAACATGTATTTTAAAATGTTGTAGACTTTTTTAATATTGTGTATAAACTATAAGTATTTTTTTCATAAGTATATTTTTTATGTTAATTGACATAAAATAATGAAACCATTTGTAATACCATACTGTAGCCACTAAATGTCTGTATAGCCTTTTATATAAATGTATATATTTGGCTGTGTAATCTCTAGTTGGTGAAACAAGACATGATTTCTTAGTTTTAATAGTTTTTATTAGGTTTTATTTTAAATTCATATAAATTCATATACAGGTGCTGGTCATATAATTAGAATATCATCAAAAATTTGATTTATTTCACTAATTCCATTCAAAAAGTGAAACTTGTATATTATATTCATTCATATTCTAATTATATGACCAGCACCTGTACTTTGATATTTGCTTTTTACTTGACTTTATGTGACCTTAAAGGAATCCAAAAGTAATCAGATTACATTACTTTTATATTGTGGTACTTAGATTACATTACTGAGTAAGTTTTTTTTATTAAGTAATTTGTAACTGTAATGGAATACATTTTAAAAGTAACCCTCCCAATCCTGGACATAAATATGAATGTATCCCCAGAAAAAAATTATGGTATTTTTATTTGCTTAAAAAGGAATTAAATATCATAAATATGATTTTGAAATAAACTGCAAATTATTGCCATTGCATTGTTTGATTTACTGGCAGTTTATTAAAATTGTATCAGTCAAAGTGGCATGAAATCTTTTGAAAGATATTGTTTTTGTTTGAGGCACTAATCAGCAGTTAAATTAGACATTCATTAGCAGAACTCTATTCTTTTTTTGGTGAAATATTAATCTGCACTGATCTACACACATTTTCTTTCTTATCCGTATAATTGTTTGTTGAGACTGCAGCAAGAATTTAATGGGGTGTTTTCCATGGCAGTCTAGTATTGTAGTATCATATATTTCAGATATGCCTTCCTAAACAACCAATAGAAATAACTGGGGTTGTTCACTTTTATGTCAATCAGATGGTCTTTTTCTGTTTAAGCTGGCTCATGAATGCAACAAAAAATATCATAAATCTGAAAGAAAATCAGACATAGTACACTAAAAATGGAGCACTTTTTCACATGATAAATTATATATCTTGCCCGCTGTGGTAAGTTCACTACTTTTGTTAAGGACTCCACCCTTATTTGGACTCAAAGTGCTCAATTGCAAAAGCACATCGAGAAAACGAACCTGTGTTGGGCTTAAAGATCGAATGAGTGTCAGCTCGGTGCAGACAGGTCGTTTCCCACCCATGCGGGAGGCCCCCTGTGCACAGTAAGTCTTCTGTCCCCGGGCAGAAATGGATGCTAACGCCAGTCTCTGCTGCTGTTGCTCATCTGCTTCTCAGAAGGTTTCGCTGAGTCAGCGCCACGCTCAGCATCACACCCTCCATGTGGGGCCTCCTATTTGCACTTCCATTATTCATTTTGTATATGCTATTCCTGTCTGTGTTAGGAGACATTAAGGGTAGTTCGCCTGACCAACTGAATTCTTGCATCAGTATTTGTACACTCCAAAATATCCTAGCCAACAAAGTCCCTTTAAAAAACACTGACTTTTATCCATAGCCATTAAGGCTGCTCCAGTTTTCCGCTTTATCTAGCCAAGAATCGCCCACTTAAAAAGGAAAGGTCTGTCTGACCAACATGGAAAGCGTCCAAGCACAATTACACAGCAGTGACCGCACTGTACAGAGAACACTGAAGAAAATTTAAATGATTTCACAGACAAAAAAGAATAAACTGTTTTTCCTGTGTAAATATAATATACTTGCTGCTATATGTGTCAATTTGACACATTTAGGTAGTGAATAGTTACAAAAGATTTCCATTTTAAATAAATGCTGTTCATTTTTAACATTTTATCAAAGAATCCTGAAAAAAAAAGTATCACAGACTATTAAAAAAATATTAAGCAGCACAACTGTTTCCAATATTGATAAGAAAATCAGCATATTAGAATGATTTCTGAAGGATCATGTGACACTGAAGACTGGAGTAATGATGCTGAAAATTCAGCTTAGCATCACAGGAATAAATTATATTTTAAAGTATATTTGTAACGGTTGGTGGTACCAGGAACAGGCCGAAGAGATAATAAGCAAACATAAACTTCACAAATAACTGAAAACAGGCAACAGGAATCCAACTTAACAGAACAGTGACTAGACAAAGACTGACCGTGAGGGTGTAACTTAAGTAGTGCACAGAAACGAGATGATTAACTAGGCACAGCTGAAATGAACATAACTAACGAGGGTAACTATGGTGACAAACAAGTGAAACTAGGAAACTAAGACAAAGGAACACCTTGACAGGATGAAAACAACTTAAAGATAAACTAAACAGACAGACATTTTACAATATTAAAATAGAAAACCATTATTTTAAAATGTAATAATAAATTCAAATAAATGCAGCCATGAAATTAAACCTTTCAAAAACATTAAAAATAGTATTGCTTCCAAACTTTTGACCGGTACTGTATGTGCAGTTACCTAAAATCCCCTCTCACGTTGTCATAAAACGTGCATTAGCGACAGGGTCACATGAAGAAAGCCTCATGTTCTCTTGTCATCTAGGATGCAGACAGTGGGCACAGATTTGGCTCAGAGCCAGGACCCACACTTCACATCCGTTCTGTCTCATTCTCAACAATTTCTATGGCAACGGAGAGAGAAATGCTCAGGCAGAAGTAATAAACTTTCTCAAAATGTTGGGGTTAATAAAGGCCTTCTGAAGCGAAGCGATGGGTTTGTGTAAGAAAAATATCCATATTTAAAACTTTATAAAGTAAAATATCTAGCTGCGGAACGCCTTTCGTATTCAACTTATGCAGAACATGTAACATCTCTCACAGTTCAAAATGCTTACGCTGCATCCGAAATCATATAGTTACGCCAGTTACACTTTTTTCGTAAGTTGAATACAGAAGGCAGTCTGCCGGAAGCTATTTTACTATATAAAGTTTTAAACATGGATATTTTTCGTTTCACAAACCCATCGATTCGCTTCAGAAGGACTTTATTAACCCCCCCCGGAGCCGTGTGGATTACTTTTATAATGGACTTTTTTTTTAGCTTCAAATTTTGGGCTGCCATTCACTGCCATTAATGCTTGGTAAAGCCAGGATATTTTTTAGGCAGCGGATCAGATGAATGAATGATTCGGATGAATGAATGATTCACTCACTTGTCGCCACCTACTGGCACAGACAGACAAGTAGAGAGATGCAAAGCTCCAGAGCTGTTGGATAAAAGTTGGAAAACTGCTACCAGTCAGATTTAATGAATTTAGATATACAATGAACTTCCTAAAATAGTAACTGGGGTATAGTTGGGGTATAGACCGTTCCCGGTCTGCAGTGGTCAGTATCTATCAAAAGTGGTCCAAGGAAAGAACAGTGGTGAACCGGCAACAGGGTCATGGGAGAAGGATGGCCCGTGTGGATTCAATAGATGCTATTTACACTAAGTTCAAATAGTGATAGATGCTATTTACTAAGTGAAATAGCATACTAAGTGAAAATAGTGATATATTCTATTTACACCATGTAAAAGTAGCTGTTCTTTGCAATATATGTAAATTAGATGCTATTTATACTTTATTTTGACAGATACATACAATTTGCACCTCAGTATTGTTGTACATTAACAGGATCCAATAATAACATAGAATGTAAATGATTATATTTCTTAAAATAATTAAATGGATGCAGCCTTAATGGGACAATAAAAGCCCTCCCTATACCTACCCATAATAACCCTACCCAATAAATACTTTTATTATTATTAAACATTTCGTTAGGCAATTTATTTCCACTTTTAGAACATCTTCTTCATTTTTATTGAAAGTAAATGCCTTTCCGATGTGATGTATGATGGGAAAAGGGAGAAGAGCGAGCTCGGCAAAAGGCGGATTTGAACGTGGGTCGATCGTGTCAAAACCTAGTTCCATAAGCCTTATGCTCTACTGACTACGCCACTGAAAATATGTGCGTCTTTATTTTATCTTGTTTGGCCCAACCAGGCATTTCTAGGTGGAGCTAGTGCAAATAGCACTTGCCAACAAGGCACTTGGTGTATATAGACTCTCCATATTTGTTAATCTAACATATTTGTTAATATATATGATTGTATTCGTCTGAAAGAAGAATGTCATATACACCTATGATAACTCGAGGGTGAGTAAATCATGGGGTCATTTTGATTTTTGGGTGAACTATCCTTTTGCTAATCACAGCACGTTTCCATTGAATTCCAACACGAAGATACTAGAATGTGTGTTGCTGTTACAGAAGAACATTGCTCAGAGTGTTTACACTTTGGGGAAATCACAGTCTTTGCATCAACCGCCTCAGCAAGCAGAGGGAAATGTTTATTAATGTTGTCCGCATGATTTAAGGATGCAGAGCATTTGACGTGAGTAATAACTTTTGGGTTCCTAAATGTCTTGGCCACAGCTGTATTCATTAGAGTGTACCCAGATTGATTACTTTTAATGAATGAGCAAACACTGTACATCAGGTAGTGCTTTTGGGTGTGATACTGACATCAAAGGAAATGTTTGTTTTATGTTTCCATTTCTTACTTGCAACAGACTTTGCTCATGCATATGGCTATAACTAATAATCAGTGTTGGGTTATCATAAACAATAGAGCGAAGCGGATACGCTACAATAAAACCGGAATATAAATCTGCATAGTAAGATGTTTTATTTATTTATTTATTTTATTTTTTTGTTAAGGCTGAGAATTCAAATAGCTTGAAAGCTTCTCATACAACAACAACACCCAGTTTGATTAGATTTTTGGTTCGTGTCACATGTAAAAGAGGGCAAAGAGACAAAGGGAACATTTAAACCAAAAGCTCACCAACAAATGTAATAACTTACTCACCTTCATGTTTTTCCAATCCTAACAATGAAAGTAAATGGGGTCCAGAACAACACTAAATCCCATTGACTTTTATTGTTTATACAATAAAATCAGGCATAACATTATGACCACTAACAGGTGAAGTGAATAAGACTGATTATCTCTTCATCACGGCACCTGTTAGTGGGTGGGATATATTCGACAGGAAGTGAACATTTTGTCCTCAAAGTTGATGTGTTAGGTGTAAAGGACAAAAAAAAGGGCAGTTTGTTGCGTATGGTGCTTCATAGCCGCAGACCAGTCAGGGCACCCATGCTGACCCATCAGAACTGGACAACGGAGCAATGGAAGAAGGTGGCCTGGTCTGATGAATCACGTTTTCTTTTACATCATGTGGATGGCCAGTTGCATGTGCATCACTTACCTGGAGAACACATGGCACCAGGATGCACAATGGGAAGAAGGCAAGCCGGTGGAGGCAGTGTGATGCTTTGGGCAATGTTCTGCTGGGAAACCTTGGGTCCTACCATCCATGTGGATGTTTCTTTGACATGTGCTACCTACCTTAGCATTGTTGCAGACCATGTACACCCTTTCATGGAAATGATATTCCCTGGTGGCTGTGAACCATTTTTGCAGGATAATGCACCCTGCCGCAAAGCAAAAATGGTTCAGGAGTGATTTGAGGAGTACAACAACGAGTTTGAGGTGTTGACTTGGCCTCCAAATTCCCCAGAACTCAATCCAATCGAGCATCTGTGGGATGTGCTGAACAAAAGTCCGATCCATGGAGGCCCCACCTCGCAACTTACAGGACTTAAAGGATCTGCTGCTAACATCTTGGTGCAAGATACCACAGCACACCTTCAGGGGTCTAGTGGAGTCCATGCCTCTACGGGTCAAGGGCTGTTTTGGCAGCAATAGGGGGACCAACACAGTATTAGGTCATAATGTTATGCCTGATTGATGTATATATAAAAAATTATGTAAGGGTGGATAGAGGATGACAGAACTATCCCTTTAGCTTTTTCAAACTATTAAATTGGCCTTGGGGTTTCTGAGACCACAAATGTGAGGGTGTGACTTTGGTAAATGTATTTACATGGTCTGATTTTAGCATTGCAGTATAGTGTTTTGTACTTTTAATGGTAAAATCGTTTTCATTCTTCTCATGACATTAGTTGCCCACTTCACATTTCCCAGTGCCCACCCCAAAATGGCATCCACTATCGCCAAAATTTTGGATCCATTATCCAAGCTCTTTTACAAGTCCGACTACACCTACACAAGCAATACAGCATCCCTTGGCTACATATAATTGATAAGACTCTTGAGAAAGAAACCTAGGGACAAGATGAATATCAGGCTGAAGGAAATTGATTGAGCTCATAAATCCTGTCCAGAGCAGCACCATATTTTATTAGCGCTACGCTAGAGAAGTGCGCTCCTGCTGCGATTTAAAAATACGCCCATTTGGTTTATGTGTGTGCGTGCGCATGTGTGTCGTGCCTCTGCTTTTGTTTGTTTGCATCTCTAGGGATGCATTTTACACAGATACTAGACTTTTGCCTAATTCCCCATGAATAATGAAATTACATTCAGCGATCTTTGATGCAAAAATCCATGATATATGCGTCATTATAACAACAAACAAAAGAAACACTTAAAATACAACAGCATTATTTTATAATCATATTTCAACCCACTTTTGTCTTGCAATCTCACATTTTCACCCTAACATTTGGTTCAAAAGACCTTATTTTTAATCCTGGCATCATCTGTCTGTCTGTAATCTAGCACTTGACTACACACTCCAAGAGATCAGCATTGTGCACACAACAATAAAAAATGTGGAGCTGAACAGATGTGGGTTTGCTGGAGGGACATGCGGCATATAAACAATAGTAGTTTAGTGAAACAAATTGTCTGTGTTAAAAGCTGTGAGATTTCTGCGAGGATCACCTGAGCCCAAAAATTTGGCGTCCCAATTGAATTAATGACCCATTCCTGGAGCCGAACTCCTGCTCCGAACCCTTTTAGTAGCACTCAGAAAATGGATGAGTCCTGTAGGTTTTAATATTTAGGTTACCTCACGGCTCACTGCATTCGATCTTATAAGCATAATGAGATTGCCCCAGCCTGCAAGACACTAAGTATACACATATTTACCCTGATGGAGAAATATGGAAAGGCGTGTGCGGACATAGTATTTCAGAATTATTATATATTCTACATTATATCTACATTATAAGACAAATTCTAATTGCACAGTATATTGCACAGCAGGTTTGATGACAGACAACTTGCTGTTATAGAACACTGAGAAAACATAGATTTGCTAGTTGGTTGCAGGTGATATTAGAGGGAGTGACATTCACATTCTAGATAGCATTTGATTGGTCAGAAATCTTTGGTGCAGAATTAAACATTAATATTTGTGGTCCATTTTCCTAGAAAAGAAAGTCTTCATTTTAAATGTAACAAGTGTATGTTGGCTTGGTTTGAATAAAACATGTAAAATAGAGAAAAAAAAGCTGTATATAAAGCCTTTTTTGCGCACTTTAATATTAATGAAATATTTCATTCTGTTTTATAAATACTAATAAATGCTGATTATTTTATTCTGTTGTCAGCACTTACTTAATAAAGTATAAAAAAAACATGAAAGCCAATGATATAATTTTAGAAAGAACTATATAAAAAAAATGTCTTTAAAACCCGGGACACACCAAGCCGACCATCGGGCCGTTTTTGACCGTCAGCCGACTTTTTTGGGGGCCAATTCAGTATGTAGAATCGGCATCGGGCCGTCGGTGAGTGTAAAGAACTCTGATTGGCTGTTCAGTTTGTGAATGAGTCAGTGCACGGGAATAATAGCAAAACAGCTAACAAAGAAGTCAAAACGGATAGAGGCAAAATCTAATAAAAGACTAGTTCTAATTTTAAGTCATCTTCCCTGAGTGTTCCTGAGCGAATATTTTAATATTAACATAAGCGGAGTGGAATAAATAAAGTGATCAGCAGAATTGATAATTGATATTCAAAATGGCAAGCATTGTTTACAGTTTGTATACAGCGTCTGTTTCCCTTTTCGAATGAAGATGAATATATCTGCAGAAATAGACTGTTGTCTCATTTACACACAAGCGCAGAACGTTCATGCTAGTTAACAGTCGGCTGTAGTTCTCTCAGTATGTTCAAGTGCAGCTTTTTTGCTACGCCGCAGGCGACAACACAGATGGCCGGCGTTTATCAGCGCTAGTTCTGTGGCATCGGTTTGGTGTGTCCCTAAATCAAACTCTATATTTTTCATATGGGTTTTATTATTTCTTTTTTTAATATTTACTTTTACCAGTATTATAACCACCCATGACTTCTCTTGAGACGTGCCTTGTCTTTGTGTGCATGCACTCAACTCACACAACTAATTTAGATCAGATTAGCATTGGTTATCGACTGGTTGACTTTCCCACTAAATCCTTCACCTAAATCTCTCCAATTGAATGCTCTATGCATTCAATTGGAGAGATTTAGGTGAAGGATTTAGTGGCGCAATGCATGTGACTTTGAGGTGATGAGAGATGATGCTGTGTGCTTTCAGGCGCATCCAAGTGTAACAATATTTTGATTCTTATTGGTATATTCAGATCTTATTAGAGTCATACAAAGCATCAGAAGATGATCCATTTTTATAGCTGGGAAATGTGTGTAGTACTACGAGAAACTTGTTTTGTAATAATCCTGTTTTATTTTATATATATATAGATATATATATATATATACACACCAATCAGGCATAACATTACGACCACTGACAGGTGAAGTGAATAACATTGATTATCGCTTCATCATGGCACCTGTTATTGGGTGGGATATATTAGGCAGCAAGTGAACAGGAACAGTCAGCAGGAAAAATGGGCAAGTGTAAGGATTAGAGTGAGTTTGACAAGGACCAAATTTTGATGGCTAGACGACTGGGTCAGAGCATCTCCAAAACTGCAGCTCTTGTGGGGTGTTCCCGGTCTGCAGTGGTCAGTATCTATCAAAAGTGCTCCAAGGAAGGAACAGTGGTGAACCAGCGACAGGGTCATGGGCGGCCAAGGCTCATTGATGCACGTGGGGAGCGAATTCCCCAGATCTCTATCCAATCAAGCATCTGAGGGATGTGCTGAACAAACAAGTCCGATCCATGGATGCCCCACCTCGCAACTTACAGGACAGGACTTACAGAACATCTTGGTGCCAGATACCACAGCACGGTATCTGTAGTATATAGTTTTTTTTATATTATTTTTGTTAATGTATTTTATGTGTCAAGGTACTCAACTAAAAAATTACTCAAAATGCACTTTGCTGAATGCAACAAGAGAATGAGAGTGTTTCCTCTAAGCTTCACTTGTCCCTTTTAATCAGACCTGAAATGTCATGCATGAATTTGTACCTCATTTAATAAGAGTTCAAATGAATTTTGCATAAGTGACTTCTTGGCAAGCAACCTTTCAAGATTAGTCATTAACATGACTGAGACACATGACAGCGAAGCACCCAAGATGTTCTACAGATTTCATGATTGAAAGACACCAAGCTGAGAGTGATGAGTGATGTCTATCTCCATGGAAAAGAACATCAAACTTGACAAGAAGCCGGGTTTTAGATATGAAAAAGCATGTAATGAGCCTCAGAGGAGCTGCTCTCAAGCTCTGGAGAGAGAATGGCAGAAGAACGAAGCCGATGCAAGTCAAGGAAAAGGATATTCAGGTGGAAAAAGGATCAAGGTCCCCTCAGCATCTTCCCTGAGGCTGTACCTCCACTGAGAAAGTGTCATGAAGAGCGACAGTGAGTGGGAAGCAAGGGGGTCTGATGGGCAGAAGGATAAAGGCTGAGTGACTTCATCTACACATGGGATAATCTCTCACATTGTGTGTTGAGCCCTGGACACGAGACATTATATCTCCCAAAACACTGGCAGTGAGCTGATACTGTGCATCTAGATTAGATCTGAACAAGGATCTTGTGTTGAAATACTCACTGTATCAAATGTGTATGTGGATAGACAAATCAAGTGCTCTTATAAAGAATTCATCCCTTTAGTGCTTTCAGTTGTCTTAGTTTTGATTTGTTGGCTTATATCCCAAAGTCTCGACTGCTTAATGAAAAATACATTATGTTTGATATAGATTTAAGGTTATGCTGTATAAGAATTAAATAACTTGGAGATTAAAAGTATATATTTTTATCAACACATCTTTGATAGGTAAATTACACAATGTGAATCAGTTTCACCTTAAGAGGTTGTTTTCCTAAAAAATAAAAATCCTGTCATCATTTACTCACTATCATGTTGTTCCAAACCTGAATGTTATTTTTGTTCCATGAATATTTAAGCAGCTATTTTTTTTAAATAGACCAAAAACGTTTCCAAAAACTACAAGAAAGGGATAATAAGAGTGGTAAAGTCTTCTGAAACCATTCAATAGAGTGGTGCAGGGATGACGTATATTTGTAGGCCAACTTTTGCATCACCCTGGTTCCCTCACAAAAACCAACCCGATCTCACAGCAATTTGTTCACTCATACAAATTTGAAAATATTTTGCTAAATCGTACATATTTCACAAGTTGCCCAATTCTTATGAATTTGTACGAATGACCTACCTCTAAACCTTCATCCTGCATGGAACAACATCCTGTCCGAAAATGTAATGCTAACCAAATCCCTACCCCTAAACCTAAACTTACCTATAAATTATCTCTAAAATCAGAGGGAAATGATAGGTGAATGACACTGATGTAGATGCACCTAACCCTGGTTGTAGGCCTAAACTTAACCCTCAAACACATACCTCGGGTCTTTAGTGACCCAGGACGTCATTCACTACCCCCTCCTCAATAAGTTAGACATCAACCTTTTTAGTATTCCTCAGTTAATTCATTATTAACAATATAACAAGAAAAAATCAATACAATTATAAAATAATGCCTGTTTTCCTATTAATTTTTTCAAAAAAATGGTATAGGGTCGCTAAGGACCCGAGGTGTGTAACAGTGTAAGTATATTTTCTTCTGCACAACAATAATTTAATCTTTGATGAGTGAATAAGTGCAATTCATTTTTATTGCACAAGGTGGCAATGTCTGATACACAATGATGAAGTGACGTTTCACTCATAGTCACCACAGGCAGAAAACAAAAGAATAGGACGTATCATCAGCAAAACGTGAAATGGCTCATTGATTTACTGCAGAGCAAGTACTGAACGCAATGAAATATTAGTGTCACTGTCACTTGATAGTTTTGAGAATATGTTTGAGATCATGAATATGAGCCAGATGCTGAATGTACTGGGAAATGAGCTCTGATGGTATAAAACATCAGCTCAAACGGAACCCTTCCAAGCTCCAAAAGGTAACAAAACATGCTTTATTTTACTCTTCTGTAATTGTTACTCCAATATTATCACAATATGTAGAGATCTATCCATGTTAGATATAGATCCAGGTTGCTAAAAACCCAATATGTAATAATGATTGGCGAAACATTTATGCATTTAAGGGTTAACATAAACTGTAAACTTGTCCCTCAAATCTGATTGGTTGTTTGGAATGTTGTTCCAGGATCAACAAAGAAGATCTGCACCTTTTACAAGAAAAGTAAAATCTTTTAAAAATCATAAGAGGGCATTACTGATGTATTTTATATCGTAGAATAAAACTTTAAAATATCTTGAGCTTGTGTACACCACAGACCTAATTTCAAGCATTTAACCAAAAACCCATTCAAAAAAACCTATCGACTTTGGTACACTGGAAACGGAAGTACTAAAATGCGAACTTGTTTCCGGGTTTTGGCCAACATGTCATCCCTGCACCACTGTTTATGTGAGAAGGATGTTTTTAAAAAAAAATAAAAAATAAATAAATAAATAAATAAAAAAAATAAAAAAAATAAAAAATAAAAAAATATATATATATATATATATATATATATATATATATATATATATATATATATATATATATATATATATATATATATACACAGGTGCTGGTCATATAATTAGAATATCAACAAAAAGTTGATTTATTTCACTAATTCCATTCAAAAAGTGAAACTTGTATATTATATTCATACATTACACACAGACTGATATATTTCAAATGTTTATTTCTTTTAATTTTGATGATTATAACTGAAAACTAAGGAAAATCCCAAATTCAGTATCTCAGAAAATTAGAATATTGTGAAAAGGTTCAATATTGAAGACACCTGGTGCCACACTCTAATCAGCTAATTAACTCAAAACACCTGCAAAGGCCTTTAAATGTTCTCTCAGTCTACTTCTGTAGGCTACACAATAATGGGGAAGACTGCTGACTTGACAGTTGTCCAAAAGACGACCATTGACACCTTGCACAAGGAGGGCAAGACACAAAAGGTCATTGCAAAAGAGGCTGGCTGTTCACAGAGCTCTGTGTCCAAGCACATTAATAGAGAGGCGAAGGAAAGGAAAAGATGTGGTAGAAAAAAGTGTACAAGCAATAGGGATAACCGCACCCTGGAGAGGATTGTGAAACAAAACCCATTCAAAAATGTGGGGGAGATTCACAAAGAGTGGACTGCAGCTGGAGTCAGTGCTTCAAGAACCACTACGCACAGACGTATGCCAGACATGGGTTTCAGCTGTCGGTTCAAGCCACTCTTGAACAACAGACAGCGTCAGAAGCATCTCGCCTGGGCTAAAGACAAAAAGGGCTGGACTGCTGCTGAGTGGTCCAAAGTTATGGTCTCTGATGAAAGTACATTTTGCATTTCCTTTGGAAATCAGGGTCCCAGAGTCTGGAGGAAGAGAGGAGAGGCACACAATCCACATTGCTTGAGGTCCAGTGTCAAGTTTCCACAGTCAGTGATGGTTTGGGGTGCCATGTCATCTGCTGGTGTTGGTCCACTGTGTTTTCTGAGGTCCAAGGTCAACACAGCCATATACCAGGAAGTTTTAGAGCACTTCATGCTTCCTGCTGCTGACCAGCAAATTCGCCTGACCTTAACCCCATAGAAAATCTATGGGGTATTGTGAAGCGGAAGATGCGATATGCCAGACCCAACAATGCAGAAGAGCTGAAGGCCACTATCAGAGCAACCTGGGCTCTCATAACACCTGAGCAGTGCCACAGACTGATCGACTCCATGCCACGCCGCATTGCTGCAGTAATTCAGGCAAAAGGAGCCCCAACTAAGTATTGAGTGCTGTACATGCTCATACTTTTCATGTTCATACTTTTCAGTTGGCCAAGATTTCTAAAAATCCTTTCTTTGTATTGGTCTTAAGTAATATTAAAATTTTCTGAGATACTGAATTTGGGATTTTCCTTAGTTGTTAGTTATAATCATCAAAATTAAAAGAAATAAACATTTGAAATATATCAGTCTGTGTGTAATGAATGAATATAATATACAAGTTTCACTTTTATAATTGGAATTAGTGAAATAAATCAACTTTTTGATGATATTCTAATTATATGACCAGCACCTGTATATATATATATTTTTTTTTAGAAACAGTCAAAATAATTAACACAGTGTTAATAATACTATGTGTGCGATATGTGTGAGTGAATGCCATGGGTGAATAAATAATGACCAAAATATTCCTTCTTCGGTGAATATCATTTACTATTATTTTAAATACAGTTAACATTTAGACAACTGTAATGAGAAATTTAGGGTGAAATTAGCTTTGCTGGAATCTCCTTCTTGCATATGTCACCAAATCTTTGCCTTACCGGGTTTCTTATACCTTTCAACCTCTGCTGAAAGGTAAGAAACTCTGTTGCTGGCCTTATTCCTCTCTGCTCGACATGCACACAGACACACACATACATCCGCGCATGCAACAATGCTATCAGCCATTCCAGGCACGCAGGCCTCAGCACAATGTAAATTATTCAGCTGGGCTTGCTGGAGGCTGCAAGCGAATCATAAATCGAAACAATCTGGGGCCATTTCGAGGGGTGACTATGGTTAAACGAAGCTAAACATCAATACAGAAAACCCTCACAACCCTAATGCCATCAAAAAGGATCAAATCAAGCCATTCACACCAGCTCAAATCTCACTAAAAATGTTTGGCCATCAGTTCATTCGGACCAGTGGTGCACCTATCTTTTGTGGATTGCAGGTCTTGGCAGGGCTTCAAAGGTTAAGCAACACTTTATGGATGCAAACCAACCCCAAGCCTTGCTAAATGACTTTAATTATGTATGGCTCCTGGGCCAGAGGAGCCCACAGTCTACAGTACCTAAAGCAGGACCTCATTGTTCAATGTTTTGAAGTAAAATCTCAAAGCTCTTCTTGCACTGTGTAAAATGAATTAGGAATGAGGAAATAAATGCCTCAAAGAGATGGTTGCTCAACTGAGTTGCCAAAGGTGCACTGAGTATTATGACAATTTTATTAATATGAATAGAAACCATGTGTCATATTTCAGACATAAATTTATACATAAAATGTGGCATTTTTATGATGATAAACTGAAATTCATCCTTTTTTAAGTCAGAATCAATTTATGAATTTTTGATCAAATGACAGAATAGCAGATTTTTTAGAGATACTGTATTTTATTATTTAACAAACAAAAAAAAGCCTAAGTGGTATTAGTATTCTGGGTGGCAGTCTCTGTGTGGTCAGTATGTAATTATTTCCCTTTAATTTAAATATTAAACATTACATTTGCCCCTATCAAACCCTTTGAAGATTATAAATAATTCACTTACGCAAAGTACCACGTACCTTTGAGTTTTTGGCATATATTATTGAACATAAAATATAGACTGTGAACATGTACAGCTTTATGTGTGCTACACTGGCAATTGTACCTATCCTGACAGAACTCCAAATCGGACAGAATAATAATTGAGCCACAGAGAGAGAGAGTTGTTCGCTTGTTTGTCCAGCTGGTGTTAAACTGTTTTTTTGTGGTGTGTGTGTGTGTGTGTCGGAATGTGCTCTGCAGGGCAACCGCCATGTTTAGTGAGGCAGTTTGCTGTCTAATTACGCACTGCAGGAGTGACCTTCCATAGCCCTCCTCCTCACCAGCTTCAGGTATGGGCAAAACAACCCTATCAGGCAATATTTCCTCTAAACAACTACAGTCATACTGCAATGATCTTTGATAATGGCAGCTTTGGCTTACCATTAATATTTGAAAGTCAAGATGGTCTCAGGAGATGCCTTGATGTCCCCTATATGGTTTACTGTTTTTAATGAATTCAAGAGCTTTACCTCTGATTTGATCCCTGCTAAAAGACACCAGCATAAATTTCAATGCAGGTCCTGGCTGTTTAATGCTGTTGGACCTGTATTGCTATGCTGTTGACAAGTAAATCTTAAGTAGACCAGCATGGTCTTACTGATGTCAGTGGTACCAAAGAATGGACTGTATGAAAGACATATTTCTGCTACAATGTATTCTGCTATACAATTGTATTCTCCCATAGCAAACTTCTTTCTGTCATTTTTCATAAAATGTTTCATGCACTACACCAGAAGTTGGAGGCTAAAGATGCTGTCACATTTACCATTGTTCAGTGAATCTATGGGTGGAATCCAGTCATTTCAATAAGAATCCACATAATTGGGAATTTTGTGTGAGGTGAAAAGATTTCCCCATGCAAGGGGTTCAAAAAAGGTCTGAAGGTAACGTCATACAGTCCATCCGGAAAGTATTCACAGCACTTCACTTTTTCCACATTTTGTTATGTTGCAGCCTTATTCCAAAATGGATTACATTCATTATTTTCCTCAAAATTCTACAAACAATACCCCATAATGACAACATGAAAGAAGTTTGTTTGAAATATTTGCAAATTTATTAAAATAATTATTAAAAAACAAAAAGCTCACATGTACATAAGTATTCACAACCTTTGCCATGACTCTAAATTGAGCTCAGGTGCATCCTGTTTCCACTGATTTCCACCATGACCAAGAACCCTATGGTCACTCTGACAGAGCTCCAGTGTTTCTCTGTGGAGAGAGGAGAACCTTCCAGAAGAACAACCATCTCTGCAGCACTCCACCAATCAGGCCTGTATGGTAGAGTGGCCAGATGGAAGCCACTCTTCAGTAAAAGGCACATGACAGCCCACCTGGAGTTTACCAAAAGGCACCTGAAGGACTCTCAGACCATGAGAAAAAAAAATTCTCTGGTCTGATGAAACAAAGATTGAACTGAATGGCCTGAATGGCAAGCGTCATGTCTGGAGGAAACAAGACACCGCTCATCACCTGTACAGTGTACCATCCCTACAGTGAAGCATGGTGGTGACAGCATCATGCTGTGGGGATGTTTTTCAGCGGTAGGAACTGGGACACTAGTCAGGATCGAGGGAAAGATGAATGCAGCAATGTACAGAGACATCCTTGATTAAAACCTGCTCCAGGGCGCTTTGGAACTTAGACTGGGGCGAAGGTTCATCTTCCAACAGGACAACAACAACAAGATAACAAAAAAGTGGCTATGGGACAACTCTGTGAATGTCCTTGAGTGGCCCAGCCAGAGCCCAGACTTGAACCCGATTAAACATCTCTGGAGAGATCTGAAAATGGCTGTGCACTGACGCTCCCCATTCAACCTGATGGAGCTTGAGAGGTCCTGCAAAGAAGAATGGGAGAAACTGCCCAAAAATAGGTGTGCCAAGCTTGTAGCATCATACTCAAAAAGACTTGAGGCTGTAATTGGTGCCAAAGGTGCTTCAACAAAGTATTGAGCAAAGGCTGTGAATACTTATGTATATGTGATTGTTTTCCCGTTTTTAATTTTTAATTTACATTTGCAAAGATTTCAAACAAACTTCTTTCACATTGTCATTATGGGGTATTGTTTGTAGAATTTTGAGGAAAATATTGAATTTAATCCATTTTGGAATAAGGCTGTAACATAACAAAATGTGGAAAAAGTGAAGCACTGTGAATACTTTCCGGATGCACTGTACATCGATACACAATATTGACAATAGACAATGGACCTTTTGCCCACAAATTTTTCGCTAATGTGACTTTACCTTAAGGCTGTATGTATTCCAAATCGTCTCCTATACCAAATCAGAGGGCTAAAATCAGGGTAGGAATAGTGAATGGGGGATTCACTATTCCTACCCTGATTTTAGCCCTCTGATTTGAACGCTCTATTTTAAAGGGTGTGTTTGCTGTGAGACTTCAGTGTAAATCCCCACTGCTGTGATTGGCTGACATCTTTGTATATGAAATAGCTAAGCATTACATGTGGAACTCTCTCGAAAACTTTTAGCACGTGTTTACTATTACAGCTCTCAAGGTTAACTAATCATGAAAAGTGTTGATTATAGCATTATATTTAGATCTATGGCATTATATTTAGATAGTGGCATGAATGCAGTGATCTTGTCATTTCAACTTGATTTCTGCACACCAATGATTGACAGCACACCAATGATTGATTGACAGCTCCAGCAATTGTAAAGGAAGCATTCTTTGTTTGCTCTCTATATATAATTTAATCACAGTTTAAATAACAGATTATTTTCATCCTACTAAGAGAAACAACATGTAGTTGACCGTTTAGTCACTGGTTTGATTTACTGACACAGAGACGAACAGCTGACTGTAAATAAATCATTACATAGCCTATCAGGTGGTCTTTCACCTATAGGCATATTCCATTTTGACTTGTTCTCTGAGCTTGGTTGCAATAAAAGCTGTTTTTGGACTAACAAGGGAGTTTTCAGTTTCTGAAACTTACAGGATATTCTTATAGTATGATGACCTCTTATATGTCAAAATTTCTCAGTTCATGACCCCTTTAAAGTCGGCATGAAATAGAAGTTGCAATAGTCTTTTCTGAGTAAAACAACTACTCGAACAAGAAAAAAAATGTAGGCGGGATGTTCGGATAGTTGTGGTTTGCTATTGGTCATGTGACTGACAGGTTGTCCCGTCCTCGCATCAGTAAACGTGTCATCAGAGAAGAGATGTCGCTGCAAGAGTGAGGGGAAGTTATTTGATTAAAGATTACAAGAAGGGCATATGAATTTTAAATAAATAATGATGTGCACAGATAAATAATTAATACAAAAAAAATAAAAATACTGCAATATTCCATAAAAAATAAGAATTGGCGATTTTGATTTCACTGTGACTTTTTAACTTGACATGCCACATTAAAAGTACGATGCTGAGAGCTGAACTCCAGTCAAGCCAGTTGCAACCAAATTAGTGAATGTGCTTATTATGATAATTAGGGTAATCTGCAATGATGAGTTTTCCAATAAGTTGGTCAGCAAGGCTTTAGCAAGACTGACCCTTTTAGAACAGCCTTGTTATCTGGAGCATGCTTTATACTGATGTATGTTTGTAGATCATTAGGTTTCATAACAGAGCAAGGGAGTGATGAGCAAACTCAATGAGTGTGAAAAAAGCTTAAAGAAACTGTCAAAATGTTTGTTTGGCTCTTAAACCAATCATTCCCCCATCTAGTAACAATTCATTGGTATAAAAAAGACAAAAATAAAAAAATGACTCAGCTCTAGATCAGTGTTTACAAGCCAACCACACACAATGAGTGAAAGTAGAAACACAAATTGCCTTCTTTACAATGCACAGATAATTTTGGGCTTGAATTCCATTTTATCTGAGTGGAATATTAAACAGTATCATTTAATGACTTTTCATAATTGCTATGACACTGATGGGACAGGGTAATTGATTTGAAGGTCTTTTTTACTTTAGCTGTTCCCTCTGATGGTCTTTTCATGTTTTGTTTGCATATCTGGGCATTACGATGAGAGGCACTTGTTTAACACTGATGGTTTTGACAGGCAGGACTGTATCAGCATAAACACAGGCCATAAATCGCCCTGGTTTCAGATTCCGCAAAGGTTCTGTGGGACTATAAATGAACCTGCTCACCCAAGATTAAAACACTGCACACATTGCTATGAAGCATTAAGAAAATCAAATGTTTAAACAATTAATATTTTTAAGAGCTTCTTCTTAGTTTGAACAATTCTTAGTTTGAACAATTCTGGTTGCATAAAATCAACTGAACACAGAATGAAAACATAGCTGTAAATAACACAAAATAGCACAATGAACGCTTTTTAGAATGCATTAAATAAAACAATTGTTCTTTCAAAAATATTATATCTTGTCCTTTTTTGTGGCATTTTTTTATATTATGCTGTTTTCCTTTGTCTCTCAGACCATGGTGGTTAATATGTGACTCCATCCTTTTTGCTCTGCAGTAATTTACAGAAAGATCCATATGTCCTGTTCCTATAAATCTAATCCCAGCATCCTATGATTCTCGGTTTAGATAACAGCTCTCCAGATTGGGACACAGCTTGTGGCATAGGTTGGTAAGGTCCCTCCATACACACACACACACACACACATTCTTTAATATGTGGTTTACGGGGACTCTCCATAGGCATAAAGCTTTTTATACTGTACAAACTGTATATTCTGTCCCCCTGCACTAACCCTACCCTAAACCTACCCATTACAGAAAACGTTCAGCATTTTTACATTTTTAATAAAATATTGTTTAGTATGTTTTTTTAAGTCATTTTTAATTATGAGAACTCATGAAATGTTCTCATAAACCGTGTTTACGTTGTAATACACATGTCATTATACAAATTTGTGTTCTCATAAATCATAAACAAGCATGACACACACAAGCATGCATGCATGCATACACACACTCATTCTTGTACATCTATCTTTGTGAGGACATTCATTGACACAATGCAATCTCTAGCTCCTTACCCTAACCCTACCAATCACAACTAAGTGCCTAACCCAAACCTTTACCATAAACTTACCCTTGACTTAATTACAACCTTATCCTTAAAACCAATACTTGACCCTGAAACAGGCATTTAAAGGTGTCTCAGAAAGCGAGGACAGGCCAAAATGTCCTCACTTTACATTCTTTGTCCTCACTCCGATGGTCTAAAACTCAAACCAGTCCTCACAAAGATAGTTGTACAAGTACACACACACACACACACACATATATACTCAGTTTCGCTATCTTTGTGGGGACTCTCCATAGGCGTAATGATTTTTAAACTGTACAAACTGTATATTCTCTCCCACTACACTAACCCAAACCTACCCATCATGCAAAACATTCTGCGTGTTTATAATTACAATGTAGGTGTTTTTCAGGTTCAGGACATTTGGTCCCCACAATGTAATATAAACCTGTGCACACACACAACTGATCTGCCGCCACAGTTCACAAGTCTTGTCAACAAACCAGCAAAACATCTGTCATTTTATTTGCCTCAGTTTGGCGAGTTTAATGCTTCAAGTTTAACTTTATTTCACAGTTTAGTGAAAATGCAACAATCACCACCTGGTGATTACTCAACCTTTTAATTTTGGAACAGGGATTTGCTAAGAAGACAAATATAAGAAAACCAGCACTGCATGTCTCTAACCTTTCATCAGTACTGAGGCACAGGCTCCCCATCAAGCACAAAAGGATCCTTATTTTCTAGGGGTGTCCACTCCTAGCAATGTTTTGCAAATCCAGCAGCAAAGCAGTCTGGTTAGATTTTGAGAGCAACATTTTTATATTTTCTTGAGAGCTTCTGTGATCTATTTACAGCATATTCAAAGGTAGGTTAGGCAATTTGTTTGGCAATTTGTTGAAACTCTCTTCACATCCTGATAGCAATCAATAGAAGTGGTCTAAATATTGTTTATACATGTACATATATCATCAATGGAAGTCTCAGGACCAAAATTTTTTTCACAATGTCCTAACTGCCTGTCAACATATGTATATATATATAGCCACATGTAGATATATTTATAATAATAATAAACTTTATTTTCTATAGCGCCTTTAAAAGTAGCATCTCAAAGCGCTTCACAGAAGGGAAAAAAGCATACAATTATACAAACAATACTTTAAAATAAGTAAGATAAAAAAATAAGAACATACTATCAAAACAAATAAATAAAAAAATAAAAAATTCAATTTCAATATTATCAAGTAAAAGCTACCCTAAAGAAATAAGCTTTAAGGGAGGATTTAAAAACACTAAGGGATTCTGCTTGCCTAATCCGAGCAGGCAAGGAATTCCAAAGTCTTGGAGCGATCGAAGAAAATGCCCTATCACCCATAGATTTTAAACGGGTATGTTTAGATTAGATTAGATTAGATTCAACTTTATTGTCATTACACAAGTACAGGTACGAGGCAACGAAATGCAGTTTGGGTCTAACCAGAAGTGCAATAGCAGCAAGTGCAGGACATGAATATGTACTGAATAAATATAAAGATGGCTATTACTATAAATAGAATTTACAGATAGATATGTATAGAATATAATATACAGATGGATGTTGCTATAAACAGTTTGCAGATAGATATATACTGAACAGAATTTACAGATAGATATGTACTGAATATATATATACAGATGGCTATTATTGTAAACAGAATTTACAGATAGATAGATATATACTGAATGTAATATACGGATGGATATTACTATAAACAGAATTTACAGGGTAGATATGTACTGAATATATATACAGATGGATATTACTATAAACAGAATTTACAGGGTAGATATGTACTGAATATATATACACAGATGGCTATTACTATAAGCAGAATTTACAGATAGATGTATATAATGATATGTTAGCTAAGATAGGCAGTATAGCAATGAACGATATAGTGCAAATGAGCATATTCTAGTTAGGTAGTAGTGCAAGATGCATATATGAACAGGTGTTACTGTAGTAACAGTCGATAGTGCAAATGAGCATATTCCAGTTAGGTAAGTAGTGCAAGATGCATATATGTACAGGGTTACTGTAATAAACAGTCGATAGTGCAAATGAGCATCCAGTAGTGCAAATAACAAGTGAAGGCAGATGTGAGGGGGAAAGGAGGGTTATCAGTATATAGGGGGAGTGGGATCAACGAGGGTTAGAGTTCAATATGGAGACAGTTCTGGGAAAAAAACTGTTCTTAAGTCTGCTGGTCCTGGTCCGGAGGCACCTGAAACGCCTACCAGAGGGCAGGAGAGAAAACAGTTTGTGGGCCGGGTGAGAGGAGTCCTTAAGGATGCTGCGAGCTCGATGCAGACAGCGTTTCCTCTGGATGTGGTCGATGGCAGGTAGTGGAGTCCCTGTGATGCGCTGGGCGGTTTTCACCACCCGCTGTAGTGCCTTGCGCTCTGCAGCAGAGCAGCTCCCATACCATACTGTAACACAGTTGGTCAGGATGCTTTCTATTGCGCAGCGATAGAAGTTCACCAGTATAGCCGAGGATAGCTGATTCTTCCTCAGTGTCCTCAGGAAGAAAAGACGCTGGTGAGCCTTCTTGACCAGGCTGGAGGTATTGGTTGTCCAGGACATGTCCGCCGAGATGTGGATCCCCAGGAACTTGAAACTGGAGACACGCTCAACAGCCGTACCATTGATGTGGATGGTGTCGTGTGTGCCTCTTGCCTCTTTCCTGAAGTCCACGATGAGTTCTTTTGTTTTGGTGGTGTTGAGGAGCAGATTATTTTCAGTGCACCATGTGGCCAGGTGCTGGATCTCCTCCCTATAGGCGGTCTCATCGTTGTTGCTGATGAGTCCAATCACCGTAGTGTCGTCCGCAAACTTGATGATGGAATTAGATCCATACACAGGCTTGCAATCGGAGGTGAAGAGGGAGTAGAGAAATGGGCTTAGCACACAGCCCTGTGGTACGCCAGTATTGAGTGTGGTGGAGGTGGAGTAGGTGGAGCCTGATCGAACATTCTGGGGTCTGTTGGTCAGGAAGTCCAATATCCAGTTGCACATTGAGGTGTTGATGCCCAGGTCTCCAAGTTTGGCTGAAGTCAACAAACAGCATACGTGCATACGTGTTCTTATTGTCCAGATGTGTAAGCACAGAGTGCAGTGCCAAGGAGACTGCATCCTCTGTGCTCCTATTGCTATGGTAGGCAAACTGGTGTGAGTCCAATGTGGATGGTAGAGAGTCTTTTAGATGTGCCAAGACTAACCGCTCAAAGCACTTCATAACGATGGGTGTGAGTGCTACAGGGCGGTAGTCGTTAAGGCATCTCGGGCTAGAGTGTTTTGGTACTGGCACAATGGACGTGCATTTAAAGCATGTTGGTATGGTTTCTTGGGCAAGAGACAAGTTGAAAATGTCTGTAAAAACCCCAGCGAGCTGTTCTGCACATGCCCTGAGTACTCGTCCAGGGATGTTGTCTGGTCCAGCAGCCTTGTGCGGGCTGATTCGACCCAGTGCATTGCAGACGTCTGTGGAGGAGAGTGTGATTGGCGGGTGGTCAGCAGAGGGTTTGGCCTTGGTGGCAGTTTCTCTGTTGTCTCTTTCAAAGCGAGCATAAAAGTAATTTAGCTCGTTCAGGAAGTTGATGTCAGTGGCTGCGGGGGTGGAGTGGGTGGGTTTGTAGTCACTGATGGCCTGAATGCCCTGCCACATGCGTCGAGGGTCAAAGTTGGAAAAGTGTCCCTCTATCTTTAGCTTGTAGCAGTGCTTGGCCTCTTTGATGCCCCTCTTCAGGTTTGCTCTGGATGTGCTGTAGGCTTGTGCATCTCCTGATCTGAAGGCAGCATTGCGTGTCTTCAACAGGAGTCGTACTTCCCTGTTCATCCATGGCTTCTGATTAGGGTATGTGGTGATCTGCTTCTGGGTTGTAACACTGTCAGTGGTGGTGTTGATATAATCCAGTACAGAGGAGGTGTAGCAGTCAATGTCTGTGTGAGAGCCACTGGTGGCTTGGGAAGCAAACATACTCCAGTCTGTGTGTAGAAACCTTTCCTGGAGTATGAGATCTGCCCCCTCAGGCCACACCTTGATGGTCTTCACTGATGGCTTCACACGGTTGATGAGGGGTGCATATTTGGGGGTGAGGAACAAAGAAAGGTGATCTGACTGTCCCAGGTGGGGGAGGGGTGTCGCAACGTAAGCTCCAGCCATGTTTGTGTAAACATGGTCTAAAGTTTTGTTTCCTCTGGTGTGACAGGAAACATGCTGGTGAAATTTCGGTAGCACTGACTTTAAGTTTGAATGTGTTAATGTGTTAAAGTTAATCGTATGTGGGACGATTAAAAGGCCAGTTTCCGAAGAGTGGAGAGCACGCACAGGTGTGTACGGGGCTAAAAGCTCAGTAAGATAGTGAGGAGCCAAACCATTCAAAGCTTTGTAGGTAAGCATGAGAACTTTAAAATCCACCCGAAATCTGACAGGGAGCCAATGTAAAGACTCCAAGACTGGAGTGATGTGATCCCTTGTCCTGGTTCCAGACAGGATTCGGGCAGCTGAATTTTGAACCAGCTGTAATTTGTTTAGGGTAGCATTTGAGACCCCGACCAGCAAAGCATTACAATAATCAATGCGAGAAAATACAAAGATATTGATCAGCTTTTCAGCCACTGGGAGTGACAGCATGTTTTTCAGATGAAAGAATGATGTCTTTACAGTGTTCTGAACATGGGGATCAAATGTTAAATGTGCATCAAAAATCACCCATAAATTTCTTAATTTAGTTTGAAATTCCAGTGTAGAGCCATCCAAACTTAAAGTTAAAGACCCAGCCTTACGTATCTGGTAGGGTGAACCAATGAGCATTACCTCCGTCTTGTCACTGTTCAGACACAAGACATCCATTTTTTTATCTCAGAAATACATTGAGAGAGAAAAGACACAGCCACATTAACACAGGTTTTGAATGTACATAAACCTGAGTGTCATCTGCATAAAAGTGAAAGTTGAGACCAAGTGATCTTAAAAGTTGACCCAATGGATAAAAAGTAAATGGTAAGTAAGTAATGGATGTAAATGCTAAAATGTAAAGGGCCCAAAATTGATCCTTGAGGAACACTAGATTTCACAACACCAATATCAGACCTGCAACCACCCATAGCAATGAACTGCTTTCGAGAGATAAGACTCAAACCAGCTTAGTGCAGTCCCAGAAACACCAAAGACAGACTCTAACCGAGTAAGAAAAATTGAATGATCAACAGTGTTGAATGCGGCACTGAGATCAAGAAGAATCAAGATAGAAAGACAGCCAGAATCAGAAGCTATTAGCAATTTATTAGTGACCTTAACTAAAGTTGTTTCAGTGCTGTGGAGTTTACGGAAGGGGCTCAAAAAGATTGTTTGTAGTAAGATGAGAACTGAATTGATTAGCAACAAATCGCTCTAAAATTTTGGCGAGAAACAGAAGATTGGATATGGGACGGAAATTATTGAGATAATCAAAATTGACATTATTTTTTTTTGGTACAGGGGTCACAGCAGCAATTTTAAATGCTGCTGGCACTACACCAGTACACAGAGAATCATTGATTATGCTTAATATAGCCGGACATAAAGTAGTAAAACACAATTGAAACAGCCTGGTTGGTACAGGATCAACAATGGAAGTGGCAGCTTTCATTTTTGAAACCTCATTGCAAAGAGAATTCAAAACCATTGTGGAGAAATTTGAGAGATGGATACCAGAGAATTCTGAGGCAGATAAAGGAGAAACAGACAAAGGAAGAGAAGAAATAATACATTTACAAGTGTGGTCAATCTTTTCTTATGTAGAATATGGGAATAGAATAGAATATAGCAATAGAAAGTTAGCTTTGAAATCATAAGATCCCATCCTCCCTTCAGAGCGTCTCCAAAGCCACGCCTCCTTTAAAACACATGAACATGCACAGAAGATTCTGCAAAGCGTCATGAGAGATGGTGTTACATTTACAGAATGCATACTTGTACCACCTAAATGCTGCAGATTAATATCAGCGTTGATAGTGTTAACATAGAAATTACTATATATATATATATATATATATATATACACTCTCCTAAAGGATTATTAGGAACACCATACTAATACTGTGTTTGATCACCTTTCGCCTTCAGAACTGCCTTAATTCTACGTGGCATTGATTCAACAAGGTGCTGAAAGCATTCTTTAGAAATGTTGGCCCATATTGATAGGATAGCATCTTGCAGTTGATGGAGATTTGTGGGATGCAAATTTAGGGCACGAAGCTCCCGTTCCACCACATCCTAAAGATGCTCTATTGGGTTGAGATCTGGTGACTGTGGGGGCCATTTTAGTACAGTGAACTCATTGTCATGTTCAAGAACCCAATTTGAAATGATTCGAGCTTTGTGACATGGTGCATTATCCTGCTGGAAGTAGCCATCAGAGGATGGGTACATGGTGGTCATAAAGGGATGGACATGGTCAGAAACAATGCTCAGGTAGGCTGTGGCATTTAAACGATGCCCAATTGGCACTAAGGGGCCTAAAGTGTGCCAAGAAAACATCCCCCACACCATTACACCACCACCACCAGCCTGCACAGTGGTAACAAGGCATGATGGATCCATGTTCTCATTCTGTTTACGCCAAATTCTGACTCTACCATCTGAATGTCTCAACAGAAATCGAGACTCATCAGACCAGGCAACATTTTTCCAGTCTTCAACTGTCTAATTTTGGTGAGCTCGTGCAAATTGTAGCCTCTTTTTCCTATTTGTAGTGGAGATGAGTGGTACCCGGTGGGGTCTTCTGCTGTTGTAGCCCATCCACCTCAAGGTTGTGCGTGTTGTGGCTTCACAAATGCTTTGCTGCATACCTCGGTTGTAACGAGTGGTTATTTCAGTCAAAGTTGCTCTTCTATCAGCTTGAATCAGTCGGCCCATTCTCCTCTGACCTCTAGCATCAACAAGGCATTTTCGCCCACAGGACTGCCGCATACTGGATGTTTTTCCCTTTTCACACCATTCTTTGTAAACTCTAGAAATGGTTGTGCGTGAAAATTCCAGTAACTGAGCAGATTGTGAAATACTCAGACCGGCCCGTCTGGCACCAACAACCATGCCACGCTCAAAATTGCTTAAATCACCTTTCTTTCCCATTCTGACATTCAGTTTGGAGTTCAGGAGATTGTCTTGACCAGGACCACACCCCTAAATGCATTGAAGCAACTGCCATGTGATTGGTTGATTAGATAATTGCATTAATGAGAAATTGAACAGGTGTTCCTAATAATCCTTTAGGTGAGTGTATATATATATATACAGTACTGTGCAAAAGTCTTAGGCACGTTGGTATTTTCACACTAAAAATGTTTTTAAGCCAGTTATTTATATCTTTTACTGTAGTGTGTCAGTAGGAAATATCAGTTTACATTTCCAAACATTCATTTTGCAATTAATTGTAATAATCCAGTGAGATTTTTTATTTTTTTTTTATGCACAAGAAGTCTGATAGCAGCCGGTCTGATCTCACCATCATCGAGTCTGTCTGTGATTACATGAAGAAACAGAAAAAACTGAGACAGACTAAATCCAGAAAAACTAAGGCAACGTCTCCCAGACACTTGAGGAAAACTACCTGCAAAACTACAGTACTGTGAAAAGTTTAGACACTTGTCAGAATGCTTTAAAGTGAGAATCAGTAAAGTATAAAGTCAAAAGTAATAACATAAATAACTGCTATTTATGAATTAACTTCTATTAACTAAATCAAATCGATATTTGGGGTGACCACTCTTTGCGTTTAAAACGGCTTTTGTCACCTGCATCTATTCCTACACCTATTCATGTAGTTTTGCAGGAAGGTTTCTTCAAGTGTCTTGGAGACGTTGCCTCAGTTCTTCTGGATTTAGTCTTTTTTCTGTTTATTCATGTAATCACAGACAGACTCGATGATGGTGAGATCAGATCATACCGGCTGCTGTCACACTTCTTGTGCAATATTTTTTTTTAAATAAAAATCTCACTGGATTATTACAATTAATTGCAAATTGAATGTTTGGAAATGTAAACTGATATTTTCCTACTGACACACTACAGTAAAAGATATAAATAATAAAATTTTATATAAATAATATTATATACTACAATATTTTTATCAAATGTAGGAGGGCAGGCTTTAAGCCCGGGATACACTGCACGATTTTAGCAATCCTATAAGATCATTACAAATCACACTGTGCAACATGGATCTATTAAACTTGGGTACGACATGCATGTCGACTGTACAATGATGACACCTATTTACTCATAGGCTACGATGCAAGTTATTATAGAACAATAAAACGTCATCAGCATGTGCTAGTGGTAAACAAAAAGAGCATGATGAATCACACTTTGGCAGTTGTAGTTTTTAATGTGTGCTGAAAAAAAGAGGAAGGAAAAAGTGCTTGAGGTAGGCATTTTTAAGTTTTAGCACCATGTTGTGTTGATTTCATGTCACATTTTTATTGGCTGGTCAGTAGACGTAGGCCGTAGCAGCAAACACACTGTGCGATGATCATGCTGAATTTCTGACACTGTCAGAAAATGATCGGCGCTCTTTGGTCTCAAGACTGTGACAACGGCCATCTTTGAATCTCTCTCATTATATGACATAGGACCACAGATTAGGAGCCACGATCATAGAAATCGTCACAATTGTTTTTATGATGGCAATCTTTCATCTGGGACAGCCGAAAAACGTGCAGGGTATCTCGGGCTTTAGTGCAACCAGTCTTGTTAAATTGCATATATATCGAAACATTCAATCAGATATGTGGTCACCTCAAAGGTCACCACTGTTCCTTCCTTAGACCACTTTTGATAGATACTGACAACTGCAGACCGGGAACACCCCACAAGAGCTGCATTTTTGGAGATGCTCTGACCCAGTCGTCTAGCCATCACAATTTGGCCCTTGTCAAACTCGTTCAAATCCTTACGCGTGCCCATTTTTCCTTCTTCTAACACATCAACTTTGAGGACAAAATGTTAACTTACTGCCTAATATATCCCACCCAGTAACAGGTGCCGTGATGAAGAGATAATCAGTGTTATTCACTTCACGTCATAATGTTATGCCTGATTGGTGTATATATATATATATATATATATATACACACACACACAAAGGTAAACAATTCTGCTTTCCTCAAAAAAAAAAATCCAAAACAGCTGAGAAAATAAATATTTTGAGATTTATCAGTTTGGAAAGGGTTAGAAAGCCATTTCAAAGGTTCTTGGACTCAATTGAACCACAGTGCGAGTCATTAACTGCAAATGGAGGAGACTCTGGTGGTGAATGCGCACAGAAAAGTCGCCAACCTGCCAAAATTTCTCCAAGGACATAGCGGCACCTCCTCTGGGAAGTTTTTTTCAAAGAACTGCAGATATCGCTAGCATCAGCTAAGGTCAGTGTTTAAGACTTATAAGAAAAAGAACAATAAGAAGAGTAGCAAGGTAAAAAACAGTGCTTGCTAAGAATAACATCAAAGCTCATCTCATGTTTGCACATGGATGATCCCTGGATGAATTCTGGGAAAATGTAATGGAGATATGAGCACATCATTTTACTGCAAGAACTTCATACAGTATCTAGTGAAACATAATAGTGACAGTTTGGTTCTATGTGGATGTTTTGCTGTTATCACTGCGGGAAGCATAAGTTCTTTTATATACCAGGTAATTCTTAAGGAGAATATCCAGCCATCTGTGTGTAAGCTGAAGCTTAAGTGTAACTGGGTGATGCAGCCAGACAACAAACCAAAATCCAGAAGCAATTGCACGTCTGAGTGGCTGAAAGGAAACAAAAATGCAAGTTTTGGAGTGGCCTAGTCGATGTTCTGATCTGAATCCTTTAAGAGGATGTGGCAGGGAAAAGAGCAGTTCATATATTAGAAGATCTACCAGTCTGTCAAACTTAACACATTTCTGCAGAAAAGAATTGGCCAAGAGTTCTTCTTCTTTTTTTAATTTTTAAATAAATAAATATTCACATTCACAGCCTATCTCAACATCTGTGTGTGACATCACCACTTTTGGGAAGGACCCACTTCATGCTCCACCCCCAAGATCTATGGTGCGCCAAAAAAAAAAAAAAAAAGTTTATCCAGAAGATTATTATTCATTTATTATTCTTTCTAAGCTGTTCTGATTTAATGAGCTAGCTGCGTGGTTTATATAAAATATATTAATAATTAAAAAACAATACTGCAGAACACCATTGCACAATTGTTATTCCAGAGTATGGTTTTCTTGGAAATCAAGTCAATTCTTTGAAATGGTAATGCACTTGATTATTGCAAAAGCCCCGGATTTAGCTTGATGTTTCCTCCTCCCAGTGATGTAAACCCAGACAGATATCTAAATATAACGTCAGCATGTGAAGCTGCAAAAAGAAGGATAGCCCTGTCACCAGAGTGGAAGCACTACATGGGACAAGGGCAGCTGCCAGCATCATAACTTCACAGGGCATTAATTGTTTCACCGCTGTCAGCAGGACTGTCTCTGCTTGTTGAACTCTGGCCAAGGAGCGGCCCATCAGCCAAATTGAAGTCCAGTAGGTATGTAAGTAAGAGTTCCAGGGAATGATGTTTTCACATTACAGACCGAGGTATCAAGCTCAGTTTCAGGAAAAGTGCTGAGGCCAGGTAGAACTGGTCATATTTACAGCGGCGAATCAAAATGTGCAACTGACAATTATACCTACTTACAGAATGACAGGCTCAACAACTGATCAGAAGTTTTTTGTGTTTATAAAACAGTATGCAAATTGGTGAAGATTACATTTTTGCTTGCTGTGCAGAAAAAAAGAAAAGAAACAAAATTCTCCCAATGATTTACATTGAAGGAGCCATATACTGGGGCCAGAACGTCATAGAGACTTGCAGGTGGGCTCTTTTGACTGTTGGCCTGTAAGCAAACACATAGCAACCATCCAGAATGCCCTAACCGCATAGTAAATTGCAAAAAACACTCAGAGTACTTGAGCAACAGCACCCTAGCAGTGATGATAACTACCAAAACCCACAAAAAAATATTTGTGGTCCTGAGGTGGATAAACCAACGTAGTCAGGAACACACACTTTTCTCCTGCCATGACCTTTTTCTGAACTGTTGTTAAAGACTGCAGCTGTCTGGCCTCGATTTCTAGGCAATTGTACAATTGCTGAGACTCACAGGGATAAGCTGTTTTCTTTAAAGACAGGGAGGAAATGTTAGAAACACAGGTCTCTTTCATTCTTGGAAACTATACATTTCTCTCATCAGGCATTCCCATATTATGTAATATAAACTGTATATATGTATGTATATGTATGTATATGTATGTATATATATATATATATATATATATATATATATATATATATATATATATATATATATATATAAATAATTAATATATTAATATATATATATATGGTCAGCTTCTCAGTAATTGTCTTTGCTCAATCAGTTCACTTAGCCTTGAGAGGTTAAATGCTTCTGTTAACTGGCTTGTTAGTTTGAAGGGGACACTTGATGGACAGAAATTGCAGGGTTGTGCTAATGATGAAGCAGGAAATAGCACTGCCACTCAAACGTTCCCTTTGCAATAAGGACAACTGCAGCCAATCAGATTCAAGTCCATGTGAAAACCCATAATAATTGATTTGACTGTCATTGTGGAATTTCATGAATTCCACAGAAATGTCAATCAAACCTAGGGCCTTTAGGTCTGTCTATGTCAAATTGAAAACTATCTAAAATAAATTATTGACATATTTATTTATTATATCAGGAAAACAAGGGATGGCTTAAGCAGGAATACATCAGTGTGGTATTTGTAGTCCTTATTTAGTTACTTAAAGGCCCACTGAAGTACCTTGAAACGCACAGCATTATTCAATGTGTTACGTCATTTCCACTGATGAACACATTATGAACAGATTGAACTTAGGCTTTTATTCACACATAAACAATCAACAACGTACAAAAACAGAAGATTAATCGAACCTGCTCAACGCACAAGAACAAATGGAAGCTCAAACGTGCTGCGTAACATGAGAATGAAGATCATTGGTTTTTGTGGATGCTCAAACATGTTGTGTAACATGAGAATGAACCTCATTGGTCCTTGTGGAAGCTCAAACGTGCTGCGTAACACGAAAATGAACCTCATTGGTTCTTGTGGATGCTCAAACGTACTGCGTAACACGAGAGTGAACCTCATTGGTTCTTGCTGAAGCTCAAACGCGCTGCATGAAACACGAGAATGAACCTCACTGGCTCTTGTGGAAGCTCAAATGTGCTGCGTAACATGAGAATGGACCTCATTGGTTCTTGCAGAAGCTCAAACGTGCTGCGTAACATGAGAATGAACCTCATTGGTTCTTGTGGAAGCTCAAACGTTCTGCGTAACACAAGAATGAACCTCATCAGTTCTTGCGGAAGCTCAGACGTGCTGCGTAACACAAGAATGAATATCGTTCTCACACGTTCAAACATGCTTGAGCTTCCGTTTACCATGTGTATGTTGATGAATGTTTATATGTGTATAAATCGAAATTAAATCTGTTCAGCGTATAAAGCGATCGTGTCTCTTCAGAAAATTTGGACTAAACCGCTTAATTCATAATAGTTTTACGATCTCTTCATGAACTTTTTGAAGCGACAAATTGGTAGTTGCACTGTCAATGTAGGGACAGAAATCACAAAGATTTTATTACAATTTCTTCATTTGTGTTCCGAAAGATGAACAAAAGTCTTACGGGTTTGGAACAACATGAGGGTGAGTAAAGGATGACAGAATTTTTGGGTGAACTAACCCTTTAAGTATGTGCATTTATGTTTATAAAAAAAAAACTACATTTCCCACCATCCTCTGTGGCAGCAGGAGAAGGCTAAAATAAACAGATAAATCATTAGGTACTCACCTAATATGAATCATTTGCTCTTAAAAGTTTGCAGTTGAACGAAAGAAACATAAGAAATTGTATATCGCGTCAATTTTACTTCAATTAAAAACGTAGTGACATTATGATTTCCACGAGCACTAGAACGCAGCAAATTCAGTTTTCATATATTTTCAGATAAAGCATCTAAAACTTAAAAAAGGAACATAAAAGATTTTGAGATTTGTGATGATTACTTGTTGGGCCAAGAATTAGACGTCTCTCTTCAGCTGGATCGTTTGTTCTTCTTTTATGTTAGCCGATCTAATAGACTTGTTGTGTCACCCACTCGTTTTCCTCTATCGAGTGAGAGTGAAATGAGAGGAGAAGAGATTGCTGCTGGAGATGTCAGTTCGCCAGAAGAGGGCATTCGGATTCTGTCTGACAAAGTTATGGTGCGACAGGCGGTTGTGGTTAACCACTCACAATCCTGCTGCATCTCTGTACTGTCGGGAACTGTACAGGAGAGGAGAAACATTCCCGATGGAGTGGAGTACACTTCTAAACAATATTCTCTGAGTGCAATATTTTGGACTGGATTGAAATCTTCTAAACATCACAATTATCATTTATAATAAAATATCCATGGATTAATCTACGGTAAGCATCATCCTTTCGGAAAGACAGTATTTGCGCATTATGCTGCGATGGAATATACTGATGCGAAAGGGGATTGCTGGGATTTCCATAAGTTTGATTTGTGGTAGATAACTTGGATTTGGAATCGCGCGTCTTTGGTTCTGTTTGTGACTTAATAGAACATTTTAGGATTTAAAATGGATTCTTTCTGTTCGAGTGGATGTTTATTATGAACATTTTGTTTTGAGCGGAATTGAAAGATATGGTCAGTGGTCAGTCTGAGACTGAAGATTTCCCGCGTCTGCTCTGCGGTGGAGGACTACAGCCGGGAACGTGCGCGTGTGGAAGAACCGAACCATCTGAAGAGAGCGCGTGCCATGCCATTTCGGGTCTCGAGCGGTAGAAAGCTGTAAAACCTGTGGCGAGGAGTTGACTGAGACGCGGTGATGGGTAAGTTTGTCTATTATCACTCGGACCTAAGTGAACATGGAAACCACGGGAGATGTTTTATGGTGATAAATGAGGGCAACATTTCCTGCAGTTGAATTGTTTTTCATTGAGATGTGAATTGTCTTCAATGCATGTGTCTATGCATTAAAACAAAATATATTGCATGTACTCTGATAAGCGTAACATGTTTATTATATGCATATTTATGCCTGCATTCGTCTTTGAGACAATTTGCATGCATTGATTTATTTTGCATTTCATACATTTCTTGATCAGATCTGACCCTGCATTCACTTCAGTTCACAATGATTCGGTGAGGTACAGTCAAGTGTATCCGTCCATTCATTTATTCGGTGGGCATTTATTCGATGTTAATTCATTTTATTCAGGTTTTTTTTTGTCAGAAGTGTTTGATATCTGATATGCATAGTTCTGATCTTTGACGTTTTTGTCACTATAATATTGAAATGATCATTTACTACAACAAAAACACGTTATGTATTATGATGAATGTTATTTACATTTTTTCTGCTACTTCTAATATATTTTCAAAATATTTAAAATCATTTTATATAATGTATGTATAACAAAATTTGTGTAAAATATTATTGCTGTTATTTATGCCATTATATTTATGCAAATATATTTGGTGATAGCAAATTCATTTTAATCTTTAGTTTGGTTAAAGTGATAAGGTCTAATTGTTAAACTAGATCTTTTTCCTTTAAGATTAAATGCAAAGTTGAGTGTCCAAACAATAAATTGAATAACTTATTTTACCTGTAAATGCTGTTGTGCTTTTCAATTGTAATCCAAACGGTGCCATTCAACCATGTAAAAAAAAATATTGGTCTAACTGATTATTGGCCTATCACTATTCTTCATCTCTCACTGATTTAAATAGCAGACTGATGCCAACTCATTGATTAACACTGGAATGCTAATTGAACCACATTTATAGCAGTAAGGCATTTTCTCAGAATGTGCCTGTGCATTATTGATAGTGTGGAGATCGCACAGAGATAGTTAATATTATTTCTTAGATTTACACGTGATATTGGAAAAGGTGCACATTATGTGCATGCATTGTTATGTGTACACAAGTTGTGCACACAATGCTTGGAAGGCTTATTGTAGTTGTTCAGTTTGCATAAACTGCTTGTTTGAGCAGCTGGAGTTATTTCTTCGTCAAAGGAAGGTGAAGACACATAGATTTGAGTTATTGACAGAAAAGCAAAGAATCAGTATGCATTGAATCAGTGTTAACAGTGTGTCTTTCGCATTTAATTTTGCATTTATTAACAGATGTTTTTTTGCATGCTTACAATATGTATATATATTTACCAGAGTTATATTTCATACATGTTTCTAATGATTTCTACTAAACTCATTATTTAACTAAGCACTGCAATTAACTGTAAGTCACAGACCTTCTCATTGCCACATTAGAGTACTTGATTATGGATGTGCTTTCAATCATTTTACAGGGGCTATTTGACAGATATGTGACCTGCTCTGATTGTTATTCGTTAGTGGCATGCGGCGAGATGGCCTTCCACAGCTCGTAAAATGATGAGCTATGCTTGCTGCTTTGCGGCACTGTAGTGGGAGATCTTGACAGCAAACATAAAATAACCAACCTGGCAAAATTTTGGAGCATCACTGTGAAGGGTATGCAGGCCTATACAGAGGCAAAATCAGTTTTTACCAAGAGAAGAAAAAGTGTAGTTGCATCTAAAATAAGAAAAGTGGCAGAGCAAGTTTGTTAGAAATGAATTTTCATTAGACTTCACTTGGAACATTAACTTTATCAGCATAATTTCATTAGCAAATGTCATTAAGCTGATACAGTCTGATTGTCTGGTTAGTATGAATGGAAGCCAGTGACGTAATTACTTTATTGTACTGCAGCCTGCTTGTGCATCAGTTGTTGGCAAGTGTACGCTCATGGATATCAGCACCTCAGTGCTTTGTTTTTGTGATGGTTGTTAATCACTATCAGTGGATCCCAAAAATAGTTTGGACGCTGAAGCTACATGCAGAAATGTATGACATTTTCTGGTTGTCAACTAGGTGGAACTGACTTAATACATCCACTAATAATCACATCTAGTTAAAATTCATTGCAAAAATAGCAGTGTAGTTAAATCCGAGATCTACCAACATTTGTTTAGATGATTTATGTTTAATGCATTCTTGTCATACATTTGTAGGTGTAACTTAAGTGTACACATTTTTGGAACAAAATCAGTAACAGGATGTGCATTAATAATGTTCTTGACTGTTTAAATGCAGTTAAGATGAGTACCTTATGAATATTTTCTCCTTTTCAACCTTAGAGAACATCTGGTAGAATTTCTTTAACATAGTATAGATTCAGATAAACCATTCAGTTCAGTTTTAAGATGTTATTTGGATGGTTTCGCAATAATTTTGCCTTCAAGCTAAACGTATGTTTTGATATTTCATAACCACTTTCATGAATTTTTGTTATGACAATTTTAATGTGTCACATTATTTGTCTCATACAGACAGATAATGCCTCGGGAACTTCATTTCAGAATGCTATTTCTAGCCAGCTTTGTAAAAGTTGCATCAGGGATGGAATTGAAACCCTTTTACAGCAACACTTTGTGGGAATGAAGGCCAGACCCACACAGCACAAATTATAAAATCCCATTACTGGAAAATGTCCAGATTTCGGCCAAGACCTTCCCTTAAAGAACATGCGTATTTTACCCAGACCTCTAACCTCTTGATCCAATGTTTAGTTGTGAATTCAATGCTGATATAATGCCTCACTTCAACCTCCCATCTGTTTTGACAAGAACAACACCTAGGCTTCCCTTTGTGTATTAAGGATATATGGACAAAGACTGGTAGCAGATTCACTGAACAGCCAGGCAAATATAACTGATTTAGTTGACTGACAATCATTTAGATTATAATTAGGGACTAATACGATGGCCGAGGCATATCTCCCAGGACATTTCCTTTCATACTGTAGTGGGCTCATGTCCAAGCTTATTGGAAGACGGGCATGTTTGTCATTGCCAGAGAGAAGAATTAAACAACATAGCATGACTGGATTGATTTGCACAATTACCACTGTTAATTGGGTCCTGTGTGGTATCATATTGCTGTATAAATGTAATATTTCAAGGGTTTATAATCACAGAACAATTATAATATTTCTTCTCTCATTAATCGTCTTAATCTCTGCTTTGAAACTGCTCAACAATTAGGACTGGGTATTGTCAACTACCTCACATTATGATGCACATCACAATGCACATTTCACGATTCAACACGTCGCAATATATCACAGTGTCTTAATAGGATCACAACTGAATCTGCGCCAAACAAGTGAGAGAGATACTTTGGGAAAGTGAATCTGCTGTATCTGTTTAAAACTCTCTTGCACTGCTTGCTTCACTTTTGCCCAGTATTGTGTCTAGTACTGTATGTACACATTAAATATAAGTTGAACTGAATAATCCTTTTTTAAGTGGCATGATTTAGGTATTATTAAATTATAATGTATTTGTACACACAGAAATAAGTAGTTTGTTGACTTCTTTTCTTTTTCAATTTCAGGCTTTGCCATGAGGCACCGCTGGTTCATGGTGCCACTGCTAATGCAGGCATGGCTCTCTGCCACCCCTTGCTTTGGTGAGCGTCCTTGCCCTCGGAGCTGCCGATGTGATGGCAAGATTGTATACTGTGAGTCTAGTGCATTCCGTGATGTTCCCAAGAACCTCTCTGGCGGCTGTCAAGGCCTGTCCCTGCGGTATAACAGCTTGGCAAGCCTAAAGGCTGGACAATTTGTTGGCCTCAACCAGCTCATTTGGCTGTACCTGGACCACAACTACATTGCCAATGTGGATGCACGTGCTTTTCAAGGGATACGGAGGCTCAAAGAGCTAATATTGAGCTCCAACAAGATCACACTTCTTCATAACACCACATTTCACCTGGTACCAAACTTGAGGAACCTGGACCTTTCTTATAACAAGCTACAGGCTTTGCAGCCAGGTCAGTTCCAGGGTCTACGCAAGCTACTTAGTTTGCACATGCGCTCCAACTCCCTTAAGAATCTCCCCTCTCGCCTTTTTCAGGACTGCCGTAATCTTGAGTTCCTTGACCTTGGCTACAATCGTCTGCGCAGCATTACTCGCAATTCAATGTCGGGCCTGCTGAAGCTAACTGAGCTGCATATTGAGCATAACCAGTTCTCCAAAATCAACTTTTTCAACTTCCCACGCTTCTATAACTTACGTGCTCTTTACCTACAGTGGAACCGCATTAGGACCATGAGTGAAGGTCTTACGTGGACCTGGACATCATTGCAGAAGCTAGACCTTTCAGGAAATGACCTGCAGGAGATAGATGCAGAAGTGTACCGGGCCATGCCAAATCTGCAGACACTTAACCTGGATTCAAACAAGCTTGTCAATGTGTCTCAAGAAGCTGTGGATGCCTGGATCTCTCTGACTGCAATTAGTCTGGCAGGAAACATGTGGGACTGTGGACCAGTTGTGTGTCCGCTAGTGGCCTGGCTGAGAACCTTCCGTGGAAACAAAGAAATTAATATGATTTGCGCATCACCCAAAGAAGTTCAAGGGGAGAAGGTTATGGATGCAGTTGACGCCAATAGAGTTTGCATGATTGCCCCTGCTACGCCATCAACCGTAATTGCTCCCTCTACCCCTTTTGTCGCCTTTGCACAGACCCCAGCCAGCTCTTTTGTCCCGACTCTTAAATCTGGAGACGGCAGAGGGGGCCTGGGGACATCCTTGGAAGGTACCACATCTTCAGCACCTTCTCAGCCCGCTGTCCCACCTCCTGAGCAAGATTTCGAACCTGTATCATTCCACAAGATAGTGGCAGGAAGTGTTGCCCTTTTCCTGTCAGTTGCTATGATCCTCCTGGTAATTTATGTCTCGTGGAAGCGCTATCCAAGCAGTGTAAAGCAGCTGCAGGAAAACTCGGCTGCAGCTCGCAAACGTCGGAAAAAGTCACGGGAGACAGAGCGCACACTCAGCACACCATTGCAGGAGTACTATGTGGACTACAAGCCTAATAACACAGAGGGCACAGATGTGCTAGTCAATGGTACTGGACCATGCACCTACACCATCTCTGGCTCTAGAGAATGTGAGGTAAGACTCCATACCTCAACTTACACTCCATTGGGTTTGGTGGGAAAGAGGTCGATTCTTTAGCTGCTTTTAAAAAAAGTTATTCTGTTTTTGTGCTGTTTTGATGCCATTTTTAGGAGATTGTTGCGTGGTGCGTGGATATGTTTTTGGCAGGGATATATTTTTGGCACAGTATGCAATTTGTTTAACCCCGGACAAGGTGTTAATTTACAATTACATATTGATTTGTTAGTGAATATTGGAGGAGTCCTGTTAATTCATTTGATTTTGTCTGGGCTGTAACATAATGCATTTATACAAGTGTACCTGAAATACCTTCTTCTACCTGGTAGGCATCTACTTGAAGATGATAGGGTGGTTTTAATTATGCTCTCTCAGGCAGGCTCTTGCTTGTTCTTTTGACCCCATATAGATTTGAGATTCTTTGATAAATTCAGCTATAGTAATCACAGGATAACAAACTCCCTCAAAAAGCTGCTGTGTCACAATTATTTATTTGTCCTCATTAAAACACTCAACTACTCCCAAGACCAAAATTGAATGGTTATGTCTATGGGGAACTTCAAACACATCCTGTTAATGAAAAAACCTCCTAACCATCCTTCTAATCCTGACTCATATACACTCATTGGTTCTTTCAACACTGTTTGATCCATGCTCAGTGAAACAGCTCTATTTCTCTATGTTCTCTCTCTTTTTTTCTCGTGATCTTCCCTGGGCTATGAGAATGTCTTTAATGACACCCCTACTTTGTCTTCCAAGGGCTCTGTGTATCACTTCATACCTATTTTTTAGCTTCTTATCTTTGCTTCACACTCATCTTTCTCTCTTGAATCATTGTTCCCTAATTTTAGATCACCCCCTTTTATACTTCAGCACAATCTGCAGTTCCAATTTACAAAATACTAAATTTCTCAGTGTGTCACTCAGGACTCCGCTGACATGTGTGTGTTGACAGCAGGGGTCAATAGATGCGTTTTAAGGAGCTGGTTTTGTGTGTGGTTTGTATGCTTCACTGTATTTACATATGTTCATGCTTTTCCCAAGGGGCAGCTGTTACCTTTATGCCTTCGGGGTAAGAAACCTGTCAGTAATGCAGTAAGGTGTCATTAAAGGCAGACAGTGCCTCTGGCAGAGCCATGATAGGGCGTATGTGCTGTGGCTAGCAAGACAGGCCTGAGTTTAACAAGAAAGGCAGGTAGACATGCTAGCAGGCCAATTGGCATGATGGTAAACAGGTATGCCAAATCAAGTCGCAGGAGGAAAAGACTATAAAGGCGGTTGAGAGCACAAAGGCACACATAATGACATCCTGACAGCGACGTTGACCTCTCCACATGGTCCCCTGTCCATTCTCTGATCTGCCGCCTCAAAGCATTTTTTGAGAGATCAGAGGTGCACATCAGAGTCCAGCAGATTGGCATGTTTTTCTCTTGTGATTTCCCCAAGTCAAGGAACAAACTCTTTTTCTTTTATTATGTGCAAATCCCTAAGTCTCTTACATAGCATGTGACCCTCTTTGCCCTTATGATGATATATCTTGGCAACACAAGAAAGAACAACTGAAAGAAGAAAACAGTTTGTCACATGGTGTCCACCTATTGGTTTGGCTTGTTAGCATGACCTCATTAGCCCATGCTGGAAGATGCTGTAACTTTACCTTCTAGCAGTAAAATTTGTGGTAACACTTTCTATGAAGCCCATGCTTATAATGAATTATAGCCCTTCTTATACTATTACTATTCTATAAATATATTTATAAAGACTCATTAAGACCTTATAAGCCATTATAAGAACAGTTATAGTTACATTTATATTATTTTTATACTTACAAGTCATGCATTTGCTTTTTCAATGCGCATGCTCATAATCTATTATACACTGATTTATAAGTATTAAAAAGTCAGTCGTATGGTTCCATGAATGTATTTATAAAGATGCAGCCTGTATTGCTATAATGTTATTATATTATAGTTACAATTACTTTTTAGTAATTCAGATTTCTGTCAAATAAGTGAATATATTGTTATTAATAGCTGTGTTGTGTTCTTATAAATACATATTGTGAGTAATAATACAGTTACTAACCTCTATAAAATCATTGATGGCTTTAAGTAAAGTGAAAACATGATGCAATTTTCCTAAAGCAAATGTTAGGAAATCATGAAGATGTGATCATTATACATTTTAAGTTGATTGCACTGAATGAACTAATGAACAATAATGTCTGTAATAAAATAATGAAAAAATGTAATGTTGCATACTAGCAAAACACTGCAACAATATTTTTTAAAGTATATTTTCAAACTGCTAAGCAATACCATGCATAATCAAAATTACAATTCATTACCTCTAATGCAAACAGTAGCTATTAAAGACATAATTGATAACTAATTGGTACAGCAAACAAGTGTCTCTTGAACTATTTTATATTTGATCATTTATAAATCAGTGTATAATGGATTATGAACATGCACATTGAAAAATCAAATGCATGTCTTATAAATAATTATAAAAATAATATAAATGTAATGGACCCACTTTATATTAGGTGGCCTTAAATACTATATTCTAACATTTAAATTAATCATTTGATACAATGCACTTATTGTGTACATACATGTTTTTACATTGTACTTACATTTAAAAAATTACCTGCATGTAATTACATCTGTAATTCATTTCTGTAGTTACATTTATAATTACACTGCTGACACTTCTCTTACACCTAACCCTACCCTTAAACTTACCCATACCACCACACCTGTCCCTAACTTTACCCGTATCCCACCGCAATATCAGCAAAAGTGTTTTGTAATACAATATGAACATATATGTAAGTACACAGTAGTTAAGGCCACCTAATATAAAGTGGGACCAGTGTAACTATAACTGTTCTTATAATGCAGTATAGGTCTTAATGACTCTTTATAAATATATTTATAGAATAGTAATACTTACTTATAAATAAGTATAATGGAGCTATAACACATTATTACCAACGTTTTTAATTTTGGTTATTCCAAAATATCTTGTAATGTTTCATTATATTATAGCAAAGTGTCTTCTTTTTTTTGTCAAGCATCTTTTATATGCAAAATTTGTTATTACAGTAGATACTTATTCGGTTTGTTTTTGACTTTTAAAAGCATAAAGGTACCTTATTTAAAGTTACCTCTTTATTTCATGCTTCTGGGGCACTCACTTTGAGATGAATGGAAACGGTATTTGAGCTTTCTACAGGTATTAAAGACCTTCTTGCTTAGACCTTGCTAACTATTGCCTAAAGTTTAGTGTGACCCGTCAAGTCCATAATAATCAAAAGGCCAAAATGTTGAGGTCACTTACTTGACCTGTTTCCATAAAGCTTTTCGATTAATAGTCTATAATTCTGAATTGTTTGCCTCCTTTTTCCCCCTGCCGTCCTCCACGCCACAGCATTGCTGCATCAACACTAATGTGGTTTGGCTTCCCTCCCGTGCAGCAAAGCGCATGTCACCCATGATTGATGAGTTCTATTCTCTCTCCTGCGATTTGGTATTCCATGCGCGCACCTGATTTACGGGCTTTTCACATCACGCCAAAAGACTAGATTCAAACACACAGTTCAGATTGCTCCTGTCTTGAAAACCAGTGTTCTTCTCATGCCTTACATCGCTTCTTTTGCGAATCACAAATGGCATAAAGGTGTGAAAGAGACTGCTAAGAGGGATTGTCCTCTGACCTCACCTTGAGAGGGGTTCTCCGTTAAACTGTCATGCATTTTGGACATCTTTCATCCTAAAATATAATTCCAAGATCTAATGTCTTCTTTGATTGATTTAGATCAACCGAAGGTCTTTATCGTCAAAACTAAAGGCTCAACTGTGGATGAAGTACCCATTCAATCCATTTATTTAGGTGATGAACTTTGTTTTACTGAACACAAACTTTGTGTTTACTTTGTGTCACTGTGCTACAGCAGACTAGGGGCCAGATTTACTAAAAAGGGCAAATTAGCGTGAAAACGAAATTCCAAAAAAATGTTAATGGGAGTGGAAAGTTCTGCGCATGATCCACTGACGACACGCAAATGAAAGAATACAGACGCATCCAGATCATTTTCATAATGACCATGCAATATACCCGTTTTTGTTTTTTAAAAAAAGCATTGTTTTAAAGGGTCAATGTGTAAATTTTAGCTGTATCTAGCGGTGAGGTTGCGAATTGCAACCGTCCACCACTCACCCCTCCTTTACGAAGCACATAGAGAAGCTATGGTGGCCGACACAGGACAAAGATGTCGTGGTCTGAGACAGTAGAGAGTAGCTAGCGCTCTGTAGAGCAGTTTGTCCGTTTAGGGCTACTGTAGAAACATGGCGGCGCAAAATGGTGACTTCACTGTAAGGGGACCCGCGGTGTATGTATGTAGATAGAAATGGTTCATTCTAAGGTTATAAAAACATAACTGTTCATTATGTAAGATCTTTATACACCACTGAAAATATATTTATGTATATTATATTGCATTTCTGTCAATAGATCCTCCTAAATATTACACACTGGATCATTAAGGCATGCGTTTTTGGGGCGGAAAATAATGGCGCAAACACCAGTAAATTGACGAGCGCAAACCATAGTAAATCACCTTGCGTGATTCATTTAAATACTCTCCTCCCATGAATTTTGCATCTGAAAGGGAAACTCCTACAACTGCATATGCAATAAGGTCAGCCGCAAAAATAACACTGTCCATGGCTTTTCATTGCAAATTTTTCACTGCAATCCTGACAGTAGTTTTTTAACGCCAAAAGAGGGTTTGCGCTGGCGCAAACTTAGTAAATCTTGCCCTAGAACTGCACTATTATTTTTCTTGCTATTGTAGTTGTGATTTATTATTTTTGGTTAATACTATTAACATTAAAATACTTGTGCAAAAAAAAAAAAAAACTACTTGACATTTGTAATAGTTGACACAGTCTTCTATTTCCAATATTTATTATTGTAGTGGCTGGGAGATATCACCAAACCCATCCGTTATCCTTACATTGCGGCTTTTACCTCATTACATGTTCTCATAAAACATAAAAAATACTCACATGAGTGCAGGAATGAGGGCGTCACACTGCCAGGCTCATTGGGGCTATCGTGTATGTATGTATATGTTTATGCATGGAGGGGCTAAAATCCTCTAGCATTTTTTGAAGGCATCTCATTTAATATTAATTATTTTTAGTTGTGAGCAATTGGGCCAGTACCGTCACATTTTGTCGTATTGTACATTATGTTGCTGTCACATTTGCATTAAAAGCTTAACCTGTCAGCCCGTGATGCGTTTCGTGGATTTAAAATTGCTCTAATTGCTTTTGTAGAAAAAAAAAAGAACAAGAACTTTGCTTCTGTGTAACAGTGGAAGGCATACAACAAGGGCATTAATCATCATTAGACTCAACAAATTTTAGTTAACAAATTGGTGTTGAACAATATCTTTGACCCCTGCAAATAATGAAAATGGACTAATCCTCCCCTCAGCAGACAAAAGTGCCTGCTGGAGATTAACGTTCGGACCACAAATCTGGTTAGATTTCAGAATGGGCTCATGAATTAAAAACTAGGAACTATACTAAACTAGGGAGAGAAATGTGAAGTATTAAAAATCACATTATTAAGTCCATTGTGCTCACTGATCAAAAAATGCAAACAATTTTAAAAAAACATATTGAGAGAGCGGTACAGGGTTTGTGAGTAGGTAAGGTGTGTCGATCCGTTAATCAAGCAAATTATGCATGGTGTTTTTGTCATGTGATCTTGTATTTAAAATTTGTATAACAAATGTATAACAGCTGCCTGTGTTCATAAGAAAACTGACTCAAAATGTAACAAATTTCTTTGCATGTTGAAGTAAATTGCCTACACATTTTCTAAATTAATTTTATATCAAAGCACATATTTTAGTATTTAATATATATATATATATATATATATATATATATATATATATAGCAAGGCACTTTACTCCATGTTGCTCCAGGGGGATTGTCCCTGTAATAATTGCACTGTAAGTCGCTTTGGATAAAAGCATCTGCCAAATGCATAACTGTAAAAATATATACAGTACTGTGCAAAAGTACTTTACGTTGTAAGGCACATTGGTATTTTCACACGAAAAATGTTTTTAAGTCAGTTATTTATATCTTTTACTGTAGTGTGTCAGTAGGAAATATCAGTTTACATTTCCAAACTAAATTAATTGTAATAATCCAGTGAGATCCAGAAGAACTGAGGCAACGTCTCCAAGACACTTGAAGAAACCTTCCTGCAAAACTACATGAATAGGTGTAGGAATAGATGCAGGTGACAAAAGCCGTTTTAAACGCAAAGGGTGGTCACCCCAAATATCGATTTGATTTAGTTAATAGAAGTTAATTCATAAATAAAAGTTATTTATGTTATTACTTTTGACTTTATACTTTACTGATTCTCACTTTAAAGCATTCTGACAAGTGCCTAAACTTTTCACAGTACTGTAGTTTTGCAGGTAGTTTTCCTCAAGTGTCTGGGAGACGTTGCCTTAGTTTTTCTGGATTTAGTCTGTCTCAGTTTTTTCTGTTTCTTCATGTAATCACAGACAGACTCGATGATGGTGAGATCAGATCAGACCGGCTGCTATCAGACTTCTTGTGCATAAAAAAAATAAAATAAAAAATCTTACTGGATTATTACAATTAATTGCAAAATGAATGTTTGGAAATGTAAACTGATATTTCCTGCTGACACACTACAGTAAAAGATATAAATAACTGGCTTAAAAACATTTTTAGTGTGAAAATACCAACGTGCCTAAGACTTTTGCACAGTACTGTATATATATATATACACTCACCTAAAGGATTATTAGGAATACCTGTTCAATTTCTCATTAATGCAATTATCTAATCAACCAATCACATGGCAGTTGCTTCAATGCATTTAGGGGTGTGGTCCTGGTCAAGACAATCTCCTGAACTCCAAACTGAATGTCAGAATGGGAAAGAAAGGTGATTTAAGCAATTTTGAGCGTGGCATGGTTGTTGGTGCCAGACGGGCCGGTCTGAGTATTTCACAATCTGCTCAGTTACTGGGATTTTCACGCACAACCATTTCTAGAGTTTACAAAGAATGGTGTGAAAAGGGAAAAACATCCAGTATGCGGCAGTCCTGTGGGCGAAAATGCCTTGTTGATGCTAGAGGTCAGAGGAGAATGGGCCGACTGATTCAAGCTGATAGAAGAGCAACTTTGACTGAAATAACCACTCGTTACAACCGAAGTATGCAGCAAAGCATTTGTGAAGCCACAACACGCACAACCTTGAGGCGGATGGGCTACAACAGCAGAAGACCCCACCGGGTACCACTCATCTCCACTACAAATAGGAAAAAGAGGCTACAATTTGCACGAGCTCACCAAAATTGGACAGTTGAAGACTGGAAAAATGTTGCCTGGTCTGATGAGTCTCGATTTCTGTTGAGACATTCAGATGGTAGAGTCAGAATTTGGCGTAAACAGAATGAGAACATGGATCCATCATGCCTTGTTACCACTGTGCAGGCTGGTGGTGGTGGTGTAATGGTGTGGGGGATGTTTTCTTGGCACACTTTAGGCCCCTTAGTGCCAATTGGGCATCGTTTAAATGCCACGGCCTACCTGAGCATTGTTTCTGACCATGTCCATCCCTTTATGACCACCATGTACCCATCCTCTGATGGCTACTTCCAGCAGGATAATGCACCATGTCACAAAGCTCGAATCATTTCAAATTGGTTTCTTGAACATGACAATGAGTTCACTGTACTAAAATGGCCCCCACAGTCACCAGATCTCAACCCAATAGAGCATCTTTGGGATGTGGTGGAACGGGAGCTTCGTGCCCTGGATGTGCATCCCACAAATCTCCATCAACTGCAAGATGCTATCCTATCAATATGGGCCAACATTTCTAAAGAATGCTTTCAGCACCTTGTTGAATCAATGCCACGTAGAATTAAGGCAGTTCTGAAGGCGAAAGGGGGTCAAACACAGTATTAGTATGGTGTTCCTAATAATCCTTTAGGTGAGTGTATATATATATATATATATATTAATTCTATTGTCATTGGACTTTTCTCTCTCGCTCTCTCTCTCTTAAAGTTTCTATTATAGATGCATTCTTCTAATTTTAGTTAATGCCACACATCCTGAAATATAATCAGGAGTATTAATTGCACCATTCTCTAAAGGCCCACTGAAGTGCCTTGAAACATGCAGCGTTATTCAATGTGTTGATGTAATTTCCACTCTAACAGGTAGGTAGACAGGGCGGGGCATATTGAGCAGATCCTCCCCTTTTTTCAAATAGCCAGTAGCGTTTCGTCTAAATTATCGCTCGACCAGAGCTGTTGAGCTCAGCAAAGCCGCATTTGACTGCTTATGACAGTCACATTCTAATAGAATCCCCTTTTTTAGATTTAATATTAAACTGTTACTAAAGAAAAACAGTGAACAAAATCATGCTGAGGATGTGTAGCTTAAAAAAAGTGTGTAATTTATGTTGGTGCATGGCACTGGTGTTATCTCTTCTACTCAGTGCTCAATGCAGAGTCTACTGTTTCTTCTTCTAATCTTCTCCATGTCACTTTAAAATATAGTATTCTGTGTAGAATTCAAATGGGTCCGTTTTGTGGTCTGCGCTGAATCATGCATATCATTCGCTCTGTGCTGTCGTGTCTCTGGACCGGAAGAGACTGTGCGCGCTGCGGCAGTTCGTGTGACACTAACGCAAAACCCGACTTCATTCACCCTAATGTAAGGCATATTTACACTGTCTGAATAGTTCCCTATCCCCTATATAGTGCATTTTGTGCCATTCATCATGTAGAAAATAGTAAATGTGTAAACTAGTGACCGAGCTTACCCCACTTTCCCCTACTACAAATTAATATTACTGAATGAGTCCAACAGAAAAGAATCTTCTCTGATAGTAAAAGAAGTGAGAGAAGGAATGAGAGTGAGATGAATCTGTTCTTCTAGATACTGTGATCTGAGAGTCACAGCCCATTTAATTTAGTACAAATCATGCTTTTTAATGTCTGTGGAGCACATTATAATTTATTGGGATTATCATAAATTTAAGCTTGCAGCCTGGCACAAGGGCATTCCAGCCTCCCCTCGAAACGGCTACCCGCACTTTTTCTCCTACCCTTCTGATTTTTGTCCTAGTATCTTCAGGTTGGCAAAGCTTTGGCACCTGATAAATATTTATGCCTATCAGTGCCTGTCATTTTTGGCCAAGGATCCTGCATAGTGAACAGGACTGAAGGGTCCTCATCGTTTGCTCCATCGAGCAAGGAGGAGGAACAGAACCAATGAGGACTCTCGCTGCAAAAGTGGCCCCTCATGTCTGCTCATGAAACCAGTGCTATTGAGAAGAGAGTGTTATTGTTTTGGGTTTTTTTAAGGGGTGGGGTGGGGGGGTTGTTTTGTGTCCCAGATGGCCTCTTGTAACTCAGTGTTATGAAAAACAGAGTTGGAGTGATTTGAAGCCTAATTGAATTGTACGGGGGCTGGTCCAAGTCGTCTATTTAAAGCATAGATGTTGTTTTGAAGCTTTTGTAAATGACAGTCTACAGGAGTGCAAGCGCTCTTGGCTTCTAAGTGGCAGTAATTCAATGGTTGATTCACATCTTAACTCCCATAAATCTCTTCTTTTAGATTGGTGACATGAGCAAACATCACATATTGCACTGATACGTAATGTCAACAGTTTATGCTAAATGTCCAAGTTACCACAATGACAATAACGTTAAATCTAAAAAAAAAAAAAAAAATGCAAACACTAAGTAAATAATTAATTATTGTACTCCGTGTCAAATCAACCAAATCTCGGAAACTCCGAATTTTATATTTTTTTAATATTTTTTCTATATAAAGACAAACATAAAAAGTAATAGAAGCCAAAATATTAAATGTCACAGATGTATATTTACTGAGTAATCCACTGTTTTGTAGAGGAGGGTCAAAATTAAAAAAAATTTCACCTGAGATTTGGAGCCAAATGACAGGGGTGTAAAAATGATTTTAGAAAAATAGCAGCATCATTATTTTATTTTTACATATAGAGATTGGTAGGTCTATTAGTAAAATCTGTTGAATTTAGCAATAGTTGTTGCATTATATGCCAACGATGACCGTTCAAAAACGGAAAAAAGCACTTCTTGTGCTTTTTCCCTCAAGTTTGCTTGCCTGTAACACAAGAAGTATTAAAGGTATCTCAATATTCTTTTAGAAACTTTTCTTTTGGTGTTTTCATTTTAAAGGCCCTATATGGTTCAATCCCAGAGATATGGAGATTTACTCCATAAGTAAATTGGTCAATTTTACATATTTTCAGCAGCCAAAAACCAAATCTGGGTCATTCTGCATACAGCTGATACTTTTCTTTTCTTTTAAAGAGGAGTATCTGAAGAATATAGTGGAATATCTGAGGAATATCTGAAGAAAACAGTGGATTACTCAGTAAATATACATCTGTGACATTTAATATTTTGTCTTTCATCACTATTCATGTTTGTCTTTCTAAAGAAAAAATATTAACAAAATCAAAAATTTGAGCCGGGGACCTCTGGTTGAGTTGACACCGGAATGACCATATAACTCAAATATTATATCATGGTTTGAGTCCTTTTATATTGGAGTAGAGGTTTTGTGTGTGTGTGTATATGTATTAACTGAAACTGGATATTTTAATTGTATATGCTCATTTCCCCTATTTTTACATTTAGAGTATGTTAAATTAATAACACTGTTAAATGTTACTTTTAGCAAATCTGAAAATGAATATCCTTTTTCATACTGTACTGAACTGTAAATTACTATTTTTTATTTTATTTAATTATTTTATTCATAAACATTTTAAAAATTGTTCATTTATCAGTTAAAATAATAATCAGATTCAGCTTATCAGTATCAGATGGAATTTTAATATCTGTTCACTTCTATTAATTTATTATTATTATTTTTTATTTGGAAATTGTTGGATGCTAGGGCTAGAATCACTAACTACCTCACGGAGCGATACATAAAACTTGCTGCCTCAGGCTATAATTTTCCGCTTCATGTCAGATTTTTTAATTACGTTGTGAATACTTTTGTGGTATAAGTGGTATAGCATGTTTTACACATTTCTTCCATCACACATTATATGTGCCATAATACCGCTCAGACTTACCTTGTTTTTGCTCACAAAGGTAACCAAGTTATGCTCCCACTGGAAATTACAGACTTATGTACATTCCAAAGACCAGAGCCCTAAAATCCATCCAACAACAATGCGCCGTGTTTTATGAGGGGATGGAGGGTGGTGCTGGCAGGAAACACAGTGGGAGAATGAGAGGCAGGCAGACTGAAAGCCTAATTAATCCGGCCTTCCTTAATTAGCCTCTGTCCCCGCCATTATGTGCTTTCCAATGCGTTCACTCCATTTCTCTCTCGCCTGCTCTCTATCTCAGCATTTTTTACTGTGTCCTTTCTTTCTCGCTTTATTTGCTGCTCTTTCTCTATTCATCTTTTTCACAACCTCTATTTGTTCTGTTTCTTTTTCGTTCCCTTTCCTTGTGTCCGTCTCTCTCTATCTTCCTGTCTCTCTCTTTCTGTCTTCGCCATGCGAGGACATCGGCAATATGCTTCGGTGTGATAAACAAGCTCTCTCCGTCACAGAGGGCAGCAGAGGCAACGGCGTAGGTGTCTAAGCCTGCGTAGTGTGTCTCTGACGGATGGAGAGAGAGACAAAAGCACAGCTGTGGACTGATATCGAGGGCTTGTTTTCCTGACCGGGCATTGTTTGTAAGGCGCTCGGAGACGCCGGAATGGGAGAGCTGGTCATTGTGTTCAGTGTCTGGCCCACGGCCCCGGGCTTGAGCCCTCCCGTGTGCTCATGTCGATTAGGATCATGTCATGGCTTGAGCAGGCATTTGGCCCAGTAGGCACACATGAAGCTCTCACCTCTCAAGTACATGGCGCATGGTGGGCTAGAGCATGTTTCTCGTTCAGAGGCTCAGTTTTGAGCAGAAGAATACCGCTGATTATGATTATAGTGCAGCGACGCAAGGGTAGAATTAGCAGAACCTCAAATGTCAAGACTCCGCACAGCACATGCGTATGTAAAGAAAGGGTGTTGTCAACTTAAACGGCTGTTTATTCCTTTTTCAGGCAGAGGTTCATTGTGCTTGAATGGATAGTTCACACAAAAAATTTAAATCTTGTCATCTTCTACTCAATTTAATGTCATTCCAAACCTGTATGACTTCTTCTGAGGAACCTCCTTTAAGACATTTAGTCTACCAGCACTGGGAAATTCAAAAAATAATTTCTAATAGATGATGATAATTAAATGAAGCAGAACCCATCTACTTTTTGCCAATGGCCCACTGCATGATAAATATCTTTAGCGACTTTCTTCTCTCTCTCTTTTCAAGATCTATTTGCATATCAAGGTCATCTCACCTTCCTCACGACGACCATGGCAGTCGCCACATTTCTCTTTGGTTCTTTTATCGTGACCTGTTCTTTTTTATCTTTGGAGAGGGCAGATTCAAGAAAGCTGAGGAAATGAAACGAGTATGGTAGAGCCTTCATTTTGTAAGGAGAGGTGATGTGGGAAATGACCTTTTAAGCCGTGTCTCAGAAATTTATACCCCAATGGTTAGAAACATTTTTGACAGACAGCTTGTCAAGTGGGAAATAATTGCAGAGTTCAGTTTTTACAAGAACTTCATCCTACAGTACATTGGATATTGCAAATACTGATAACTAAGTTGGAGAAAAAGGCTGATTTTCGAATTAACTTTTTGATAGTTTTATAAAATTATGTAGGTGCAGTTTGTGCAACCAGGCATTTCCAGTAACAGGGGAAAAAAAGAATATTAGGCGCATAATATGGGCTTTTAACTACAGACAACCCCAAAATACACCAGAGATTAGTTTGAAATTGGTCCCCGGTGGCTAACAGATAAGCAAAACAAAATATACACACATTCATTCTTCTATAACACATTACAATAATAACACTGTAAATATTGTCAGATATGAACAACAGCAATACATCAACAGTAGGTTCAGAACTGTAGTGCCTATTATAAATCCCTGGTAATATCTTTTCATATAATATTTTTTTTTTCTTCCTCTAGGGACACCATCAAAGTCATGGTTAAAAGGAACTCAGTGTTCATGTATATATTTCATGTAGTTAATATTTGTATATATAATATAGATATTAATATAGACAGTATATAGTTTTTTTTTTTTCTTATTTACTATAAGTATATGCAATGTCAGGGCACATTTATTTACAAAAAAAGAGAAAAATCCTATCAGCATTTTTTGCTAATATTTGAGTAGTACATAAGCTGCTATCAGCACTAATTAATCAGCAAAAATTATATTAACTAGATTTTACCAGGCACTCTGACAATCTTAATTTTAATTGGCGTTTGGGGTTCATCATGTATGTTTTACTTATCTTAGGAAAGATACTCACAAGAGAGCAAGCTCGTGTGGAACGCTTATTCTGTACAAAACTAGGGCGGCTTCATGTCAAGAGAAGTGCTCAGAGAGCAATCTCAATGGCAATGAGGTCGAAAAACATTGTCCCTGGACAGAGTGGGAGGATGACATGTCTAACCCATCACTGGAAGTGTTGTTTGGCGGCCATATAATCCTTCATGCATCATTTCAATGTCTGCGATGTCTTGTCTCCCGCCAAGGCCTGTTGGGAGCATGCACTTAACTGAGCCCTGGGACTACAGCCTGCCTCCTGTCAGAATGGTGAGATAACCAAGTGTGGTTTTGCAGGTAATGACTATTCCCTGTGACTGGGGCTCAGTGTCTTGAAGGTCTCACGGGTCTCATTGTGAACTATTCGAAGTATAGTGCCAAGCTGATATGCAGTTTTGCTGGCACCTGCAATTCTTTGGCCCCAGATGCAATTTTGAATTTTATTTTCATTAGCTGCAGTTCTCTAATCCATTATTATCTTTAGGAGGGTTAGCTATTAACATCTACTTGATATTTATGAGGATGTCTCTAAATATTGAGTTTTAGTCAATTTATTACCAAATAAAATTAGGTTAACTGAAGGATATTTCAGGTGCAATTCATTCAAAACATTTGACTTTTTTTCTTCCCTGAACTCACATTTAATTGGACAATGGCTTGGTGCGAAAGGCACCAAGGCATGTCCAAATTCAATATTTCGCCTCACAACCTGTCTACTAAGATACCTTAATCTGGTCAGTTTTGTTTAGTCCTGCCCCTGTCTGAAACCAGTAACCTTCTTATAAAATGTTAACACTTTGATTGAGCTACCTTTGCTTTCGTCGCAACATAAATTCATCTATATTACAGCACACCTGGAGCTTATAGTGGTTAAGTGCCTTGCTCAAGGGTATCACAGCAGTCATCGACTGAGGAACGATGCACTTACCATTGAGCCTCTCTGTAACCCCCTTTAGGGTTTTTGTGCAGGATGTACTAGGTAATTATTTTTGCTGTATCTCTGAAAAGCAGTGGAACTTCAGATGTGAATTTTTAGATTGTGGTGATCTGCTCTGGCTCTTTTTCTAGTGTAGTGGTTGGCGCTTTACAGATGGCCTATTTTTTAAAGTGGGGCTCCTTAATACCTCCATCGAGGGGCTGCAGAGTGGTAAACACTCCTTTCAACACTGGCGCCTTGCGAATGTCCCAAATGGAATGATCCACTTATGATTTACTTTGCCTATGCCCCTCGCATCCTCAAGAGCCCCCTACTTTTCATCTGTAATTCTAACATACTCCTCCTCTATCATAGAGGTACTGTACCCTTGTATGCCAGCTCCCACGATATTTGTTTCCTCATGGGGATTATGCATGCAAGATGCTCTCTGTTTGATTTTCATATTGCATTTCTCAGCACATAATCACGGTTGTTTGCGCTCTTACAGTAGTGTGTTCTCAAACAAGACCTTTGCTGAGGTGTTTTCTTCTTGAGTAGGAAAGCTTTGTTTTAGTTTAAAGCGAAGGTACTATTACCTCCTACTGTATTGCTTGATACAAGCTCCAATTTTTGGATATGCCTCTTTAGCATGGCACCCTCCGGGCTATCTCTGGCTGTGTCAGATAAGTCAGATGCTACCCAAACCACCCACTACTCTGCCTTACTCTCTGAGTGAGTTGATTTTTTTTTGAGTGGAGGAAAAAAGAGGCAACAAAAGCTTGTGCTTATGTAAAATTCTTGATGCAGTTGTTTTTGTGAAGTAGTCATATTTTGTGAGGTTTTTGCTCACTTTTTGCATCCTGAAAAGGCATGTGCAAGTTAAAGAGTAACTCTGCAGATTTTCATCCTGCTTCGTATTGTTACAATATCCATAGTATATGTAAATTAACAATGTTTACTTGTTCTCTGTGTTACCTGGACTGAGAAATTCACATTTATTTGTCAGCAGAAGTCTGCCGGATGACAAAAAACGTGGCAGACTTTTGACAGCTTTGACCGTGTACTTTTGGGCAAAAACACTGTGTTCGTGGTCGTCTAGTTTGAAATGTTGACTACAAGCATGGAGTTTTTTCATATTTTCCGTTGCAGCGTTCTCTCTGTATTTACAATTCTTTGCAGCCTGGAAACCGAAATTAACTCACTCCTGCTAACCATTTACTCTTTGAATTAACAATACAAGTTGACACCATTATGGCTAAAAGTTGGCTAAGAAGTATTTCCTACTCAAGCAAGGCCATTTGACTCTGGTAAGCGTAATCCTTTGCAGACTGGTGGGAGTGGACGTGGACAGCAACCTGCCTAGTGCATTATGGGTGTTGAAGTTTTCTTACTTATTTGGCAAAAGATAAGCCCATGGCTGCATCCAAAATCAATCTTTAATAGAGGGTAGAGAAAAGGATGCACTGTTAACTTGATACAAAGTAAACATTTTCTAAGCATTTTAATTAGTGTTGGCTCTGGTAAAATATAAAAAAGCCATGTAACTTCAAAATGTTAGAAAAAACTGATTTAGTGAGTATCTGATGCCAGTTAATAAAGCATTAAAAGATAGGAGCTGTGTAACTCTAGGTGTGTAATCAAGTTGCACTAAAGATAGCAGAGATTAATTAGAGCAATATAAATAGACGAGAACGGCAGAAGAAAAATAAACGTATTACTATGTAGGCTGAATGTTTTCAAAACAGTAGTGTTGGTTCTGCTAGCTATGGCAACACACAACCATGGTCAATTTTGTCCAGACACCTTTCTTTCTACCAACCTATGTGTCCTGTGTTACTCTTGTGCATCTTTGTAATTTTTTTATTTAAAATTGGATGCCTTGTATCTGCCTGAAATCAAGTGGCGGCTATCAATGGATTAACAACTTATCTGACATGAAAAAGCCTGGGGAGAATCAAGTCATAATCAGCACTTCGCCTCCCCATGAATGATGAATTGGTTCATTAACAACCAAAGTCGCAATCTCCCAACTATCAAAGTTGAAGAGTTTCATTGCCAAATGTATTATTTTACTTCATAAGTATATAAATAATTTCTCATCGCAGTCCCTTGAGCATCTTTCTAAAATGTGCCTCAGGCTTATTTTTAATAAAACATTTTTTTTTAACCAAATAAAGTGAGTCAGCGCAAGACACGACACAAGTTAAAGACGCGTATCTGTTTATTTTTCTTAAGGGGGGTCCCTTGCAAGAGGGTTTTCACATGGTGGGTCCATGGTATTCATTTGAGAAACCCGGATCTACAGTACCTGTCTGCAGCAGAAGGAAATATGAATCACAGATAGAGTTTGCTCGACACTGTCACTTAACCTGAAGAATCTGTTTGCTGAGCATTTCAGCCTGCGCCATCCTCTACCACATTAGATCTGAAGGTGCTCCACTTTGTCGTCTGTCTCACACCATCTGTAAAATGAAATGGCTGGCTATGCCGGTGAGTCATGCAACACATCAATTGCATGTGACTAGCCACTTGTTTGCCCTATAACTCTTATTGAGAGTGACTCACTTACACATTGCAAATGAATGATGTACTGGTATCTGTGATTATATATATAGGTGGATATTGTTGTGGCTCAAGGTCACAGTGGCACTGTCCCACTTGCTTATCCAGAGTGTCTGCAGACTTTTTTTCATATTACAGCTATGACATTTTACATTTTGTTTGTAATGAGATTGTGCACGTTAAAGCAGAGCAGGGAGTTCATGATTTTGCTTGAAATGAGGACCTTTTTTTTAACAATGGAACAAAGGTGTTCTCTTTCACTCCAAGATCACAAATTGCTAATATGTCACACAAGATGCTTAAGATGATTTATCTTAATGCACATTGTAGTCAGATGTTCACTTTTATGATACTTTATGATAATTTGTCTTGGCTAATTTTATTTTATTTTTAACATTTGAAGTTGTAATTGTAGATGAATTAACAATGAGCAATTGTATATTTATAAAATAATATCATGATGCTTAATATTAAACCTTATTATAAAGTTAAAAATACCAACAACTATTGACTAATTCACTATTAAGGGAATTTGGAGCAGGCTTTCTCTCATCAGTGAATGGAAAGAGAGTGAAGAGTGGGAAATGACAAACCTGGAGTGGAGTGGAGCGATTACAGAATGCTTTAAGTGTTAAGGGGGAAATTACTTTTGGTCCAATCCCCCTCACATAGTCTGCTTGTGCTACGTGTTTCTAAATATAGGACACTATTAGGAAAATGTCAGAGAAACTGTCTGGATTTTTTTTTTCTGGGGCCATAACCAGAAAAACGAAATCATTTGCACTTACATGGAAAATTAGCAAAGAGATCCTTGAATTCTGTTGGAGGTAGTAAGTTTAAAGCTTTCATTGATTTCCCCATCAATGCTGGCATTTGAGTGCCGTCAAAGTCCTCCCCAGTCTCCTTCAATTAGCTCTCTACCTAGGAGTTCTGTCAATCCCCATCTGCTCCTGCGCCTATCAATGGCTCCCCTCCACTGAGCAAGAGAGAGATCGAGACAATCCCTGTATTTGGAGCCTATTTGCTGGAGAACAAGTTGAATGCCCATACTCTCTGTGTCATATACACAAGTGTTCATAAGTAGAAACACAAGACATTTTGAGACAGTTGGTATACAGCTTGGTCGTTGGACCCTGAATATCAAACAGCCCACTTCAAAAATCCCAACTGTTTCTCATTGCCCTCGAGGTAACAGGTTCTGGATAAGTCGCATCCGAAAGCGGAGATAGAAATAATTTTTCTAGCTGCTAAGTCCCATGAGGGCTTGGCATCTCCAGCAGGCAGGACCATATGGGCAGTCAGAGAAGAGATGATGGCTCCAGTTTTTCATTTCCATTTATGTTTAGGAGGGGCTCTGTAGCAGTGTCCGGCTTTTGAATAGTCTGCGGTTCCAATTCCACTGATGGCCAGATAGTTTAAGAAAGCTTATGCTTTCCCCTGAAGAGAACATGGATACACTTATGAGAGACACAATAAGTCTTGAACAGCAAATGATGTTGACTGTGTGGCCCTGTTTAGCTGTTTTTGCAAGACTGTGCATTTGTATCTCAGAGTTTGGCTTAGTCTTGATGGGTGGTGTAATTACCAAGCAGTGGGTGAGCAGCGAAATTGGCGACATTGAGATGACATGCTGAGATGTGCCGAAGAAGAAGGCAAAGAAGTACATTATGTCAGAGATAACTTTACTCCCATAGCCTTATCCTTGTGTGCACACTACTTCCTGTAGTTGCCACATACTGATTTCACAACTGTATAAATCCACAAATATAGCAAAAGTCCAGAATTCTGACTTTGAATCATCTGTAGTTTTATTATATACCCACAGACTCATTTGATCGAAGGGCTGCAGTGTCTAGACACATATGCAGTCGTGGGACCAGCAGGTGCCTCCCTTGCGTGTTTGCTAATGCACTGTAGGTGATTCGGAAGAGTCCTGAAATGGCTCAGCAGTCTCCTTTATGATGGTCCAGACGTTCAGGGATAGTCGTAGAAAGCTAATTCACAACGGGGATGAAAAATAATGAGCCGCTCAATAGTGGGAAGGCAAAGAAATAAAGCCCCACCAGCTAGCATGCTGCAAGGTCAAATCTGTCAAGAGGAACCCTTTGGAGAGGTTAAGAGTTTGTGGATGCTTCATTTTGGCATTGACCTCAAGAGGAGGGGTTCTACTTCATTTTTATTCCAAATTGTTGCAAGTATTAAAGGAAATGTCAATATTAGCAGCAGTGCTTGCCGTATTAACAACAGCAGCACTCTGGAAAAGAGAAACCAACCCGGAATCATAAAGTCTAGCAGAATGAGTCATCGAGCAGACGTAATGACCGCTGACTCCCATTACAAAGATGTGAGGTGAGTTGAAGACCCAGGGCACAAAGTTCTGTGGAGGTGTACTATACCCTCTTTTGACAGGGCCAAAATTTGATGCTTGTCTAACGAGCCTCCCGATAAATCTCCTTTCCTGTATCTCTCCCCCCACACTCTTCATCCTCACGCCTTCTCTGAGTTATAAATACATTTCTGCTGCATTAACATCCTTGTCAAAATAAAGCAGTCTCCAACAAATGCACTGCAGATCACCAAATCACTGTGGAAATTACTTCATTGATGGAGCAACCTCCGTAATTTCATATGGCAGTCTTTACCTAAGGAATATATTAAAGTTTCAATGAGTCAAATGACATGGGGCAGTCTTTACCTAAGCAGTCTATGTAAGTTAAGATGATTCAAATGAAAAGGTTTTAAATTGAAAATCCAAATGAGTTAAGAGCTAGGGTTTTCAGTGCCTAACAATCCAAATATGGTTTTATAATGTATGGCCTTCCAATTAACACTAATACAGCCAAACTGATTTTTTTGTTGTTGTCATGATCAGATAAATTTACCTCAATTTACCTCAACACACTTTCTTTCTTTGTCTTTCTTTTTCACTATTTGTTTTTCTTACAGTGCAATCCTATTTCCTTTCCTCCCTTCCTCATCCCATCACCTGCTGCAGAGCCTGGAGGGGTTAGCCCCAACTCTCCCACTCAAGCTGAGCACGTATTCCTCAGCTCATTCAGTTTGACTGGAGGGGGGAAAGGCTCAAAGCCTCTCTTGTTGAGGAAGGGTGCTCAGAAATATGGAGAACAGATATGAGGCTTGCGATATTGACTCTCCTGGTACTTTACCTTTCACAGCTCTTCACACTAAACCTGTTTAGATTCACAGCAACATATTCCTTCAGCTTAGCTTTACAAATCCCTGTTATTTCCCTGAAAATCACCCCATGTTTGTATGTTTTGTTTAAGAAAGGTTGTCTTATATTAATTTGTAAATTAGCCTTTTTGATGAGCCTTTTTTTTTTTTAAATCTAATAATTTAAAGTCCCCCTGTAGTCAATACTTTTATCCCTTAAAACTAATTTTTGATCACCAAAATGAGATATTTAAATGTTTTTTTCCTGTGAAAAGAATAGCTTGAATGTAACTACACCCGTTCATTTTGTATACGCAAATTCATGATTATGCTAATTAGCCCCGCCTACACTCGCTCACACCAGCTCAGAGATCCACTCCGTTAACTTACTGAGGTAAGCGCTGCACAATGGTATCGCTTTTTACAATGTTGGACACATAACGGTAATTAATATGATTAGTCTTTTGCTTGACTACATTATCAAACAGCTAATAATGTGTTGCTAATGTTACACAAACCATTTTCCCATTCGCCATCTCAGTCTGCCTTCTAACAATCAGTATCCTTAGAAATGCCTTGAACAACTCAAGAGCATCAGTGGAGATAGCATGTAGTTCATCATAACATCGTAATATACATCATACACCCACTATATTGCTAATTCTACTAAATTTTTCATAAAAACTGAAAAATGTACCGGGATAACCTGGCTTCTCTTGAGACTCCCCTGCTTCATTGTTAATGATATGCTAAAGCCTGCCCGCACGTTGACGTGATTGGTTACAAGGTAGTTTGTGATGTCAGAAACACCAGCGATTTCAAAACACGTTTTTGAGACTGTCTTTAGATCACTGCAGTTTTAAAGAGAAAATACTCAGCAATGGTGTTGACTTATGAATTTGCACATGGTTTGTCTTATATCATATTAAAAACACCACATAGACATATAAACAACATTAAAAACTTGATTTTCACAACTGGGGGGGGGGGGGGGGGGAAGTGTCCCTTGCCAAGTTGATCCCTTCTAAATGAACCTCTTAAGGGCTTAATCCATTTATATACTTTTGCAATCCTTAACTTGTTACGTGGGAATTAGCTTTTGGTGTCCTTTACGGTGCATCGAGTGTGTGATGGGGCGGCTTGGCCCATGCCAGCAGGGAATCTCACATAACTCGTCTCAGTGGGAGATGGACATTCGGTACAGTTGGGTGGTAACATCAGGAGCGGGAGCCCAGAAAATGGGTGAAACGAAGGAGAACAGAGTGTGACTCTGACTTATTTCATATCACAGAGTTGTGGAACAGCTCAGTCCAGCCTCATTCAGCTTCTCCTCTCATTCTAAACTGGTCATGCTGGCGTGGGCCCAGCAGGAGCTTTACAGGCTTTAGGGGCTCAGCTGCCATCTCTGTGATTGACAGGCATCAGTACTGATGCATGTGATGGGCAGCCCCTCGACAGCGCCTGCAGATATCTCAGTGCAGGAGGCTAATTAACTGTCCTTCGATAAATCATTGAATGCAGAGTCTAGCCTGAGGTTAGGAGGAGAGTTTCTAGCCATTGGTTAGTGTTAGCACATATCTTGCCTTGTGAAATCAAATGTAAATGACAATTATTGCTGTTAGGGGCTAGATCAAGCAGAACTGCCTCTATAGCCTAAATATTTGCATTGCTATTTCTGCGCTAACACAAGGATTAACAGTTCATACTTGTTTTTGCTTTGTTGTCACTGTTGCTAATGTGTCTGGATATATGACTGCATCATCAGAACCTTAGGCTTCCGTTTGCCTTCAAAAACAGTACCACTCAAATTGGGCTTAGCTACAGTGGTCTGTGACATAATACATTTTTTGTGGCTAAATTATTGAACAACTAGAGATGTGTACCTGCAGGGAGACTGCTACTTTGAGTGATCTCTTTTAAAGAAATCTAGCAATGCACTAAAATTATCTTCTTTTCTCTGCCCCGTTGAAACAGGTTTCTGATTTTAGGGTTGGAATCAAAAGAATAGTTTGTCAGTAATGGATCTAACATGTCCTTTAAGGAGGGCAGAATAGAGAGACCAGTCAAAAGGCCCATATAAAGAATTCCAATTAACATCTTCTCTAGTCTGCATCATCGAATGTCAAAATTTGGACACTCTAAAGTTTAAGCACAAAAGTGTGTGAATGTACTGAACGCAAAGTACTGGTAAAATCAAATGTATTCTGCTCAATCTGTTGACACACATGGGCAATTAAGAGTCTGATAAGCTGCAACCATAGTGACTGCTATACTGTTACACCCTATTGGTTAGTATAGTGCAAGGTTTGTTGCTATCTCTTATTCAAGAGGAAGCCTGGGGGATCTAGCCCACATCGCAAGGCAAGAAGAAGAGGTGAAAGGTTAATACATAAATAAGTGTGTATATAAATAAATAAAGGGTCTTGAGATTTAGAGACGGCCACTGATATTGCGACCTAATGAAGGGTATGCAGCGTTTCTCTGGAGCCAGGGCCCTGGCCTCGCAATTGACAAGCTGTCCACATCCGAGTGTAATTTAGGACCTTCCCCAGGAGAGCCAGACTGAGTTAGGACATGCCTCTCCCTTTCGTTCTTCTTTATTCCCCATTTCTTCATGCCAGACCGTAGCCAACTTCTTTCAACTTCTTTCTTTGAGAGCCTTGCTGTCTACTGCCAACATAGACAGTTTCCTTTAAGGGCAGCATCATAACTGAAACAGAACCACAGAAGTCATCATACAAATAAATAGTATTCCACATGAGAAGAATGCAGAAGGTTCGACCTTCTGTAGATTTCAGTATTGTATGATTTACATTTATAATATTTTTAAAACACACAACGCGAGTATGCTTATAATGCTTTAATATGCCGCCTGCGGAGGCAGCTCACTAGGTTTTGGAACAGAGTGCATTTCTCTCCTCCGTGTACACACCAACTAATCCCTCTTTAAATTCACCTGTAAGCATTCCGCCAGCCATTTATTTCCCCCGAACTGACGTCTTTTCATTCTCTTCTGCTTGCCATCCATTTATCCTCCTACTCCTCTATCTTCCTCCCTATCCCTGGCTCTCCTTCCTATTTACTTTCGTCTCTTCTACCTGTCTCTGCCAGCCCCTGTAGTTCCCCATTACTGCAGTCCTCCATCCATCTCGTTTCCCTCCTTGCATAGTCTTTTGTCACTGCTCACTCCTGCCCTCTCTTGGCACCCTCCCTCTGGATCATTGTGATGGGCCAACCCATCCGCGGTACAGCGCAAGCAACAGAAGCATTGTGCCCTTTTAAACTGAGGTAATTTTAACAGATTTTTGCATCTTTAAGTTTTAAGCACATCAGGTTAAACATAAAACATGTAAAAACTTTTTAAAACATGTTGTAATACCCCTGTATTCTGTTCGATTCAAGAATCCATCTTATGTAAATTGCGTCTAAGAAATACGGGGTCAAGGTGGGGGTTTCCTTAAGAGTAAGTTTTGCCAACTATTCGTCTATAGGCATCCAAACAAATAATCAATTTTGCAAACATGTTATTTCTGAACATTTGGCACTTTTTTGTGTTCATGTCTTATGTTTGCTAGCACTTTGCTAGTACTGCACCTGGTACCTCCTCAAACAAAATAGGTGCATGATACTCATGGCAGCAATGCAATATGATTCCACCCCATCCAATAAGAAAGGAGAACTTTCTGTTCTCACCAAGGTTTCCCACAGTAACAGTGAAGAGCAGCTGTGCATCCGAACTCTTGTTCTTTATTGAATTAACATGGGGGTCAGATTGAATTACGTGTTGTTGCGGTCCCATTTTGAGTAAATGGCATTATGACAGTTAAGATTTAAAGTGGTGATTTGTTGAACGCCAAAGGAAATAAATGGCCCTGTAGAGTCCAAAGTAAGGGCCAACGTTAAGCACCCTCACCACACACACGAGAGATCGAGAGAGAGGTTTGAGCTCTCTTCCAACAGCACCATTTATCCACTGAGTTTAACCACCCTATTTGGCTCATGCTGAGAGCCACAAAAACCTTCATTACCTTTGTTTTTAATCACTTAATTTCCCCCTTTTAATAAATAAACTAATCTACAAATGCACAAACAGTGTAAGGAATGGTGAGCCTGCTCCGTAATAGCTCATAAATCTTTCAAAACTGGTAATTAGCTACTTTACTGTCTCTTACCGGGCTTGGCTCCACTTGTACACAAACAGGAACCACACTCCAAACATTCCCTTCACTTCTACTCAAATAAGCCGCCATTTGAAGAGCTTTGTTGTTGGTGGTGGGGGTTCATTTGTTTATTTGTTTGCTTGGGAGAGTTGAGTTAATCTATTTACCCATAATGTTTTCCTTACCTCCCATAAATGATTCACTCATTTTGTCTGTAGTTCATTATCGAGCTCTGCATTTTGTAGTGGAGCCTATTTTCCAAATGCATGGGGAATTGTAATAAGACTGAAGTGTTGAGTGTTACCTCTAAATATAATGCCAAATACAAACGTGTGTGTGTGTGTTGCTGTTAATTTGCCACACTGAGTTTGCCTAAGAATCCCCTCTGTACATCTGAGCTCTGCTGAATGGTCTTTAAGCTGGGTTAATAGAGTTTACGTTTAAACCGCCACAGCTTGCATGAATACAAATAACCTCAATGCTGTGGACGGTTCAGAAATTAGCTTAAGATAAACACAGTCTTTTAAAGGATTGTAGTGTGTGAGTGTAGCATTTGTTGCAAAAAGCATTCTGTAATTACTCTGCTCCAGTTTCACTCTGTATATATATATGTTGCCAAAAATATTGGGACACCCCTCTAAATCATTGAATTCAGGTGTTCCAATCACTTCCATGGCCACAGGTGTATAAAATCAAGCACCTAGGCATGCAGACTGCAGATTTGTGAAAGAATGGGTCACTCTCAGGAGCTCAGTGAATTTAATCGTGGTACCGTGATAGATTGCCACCTGTGCAATAAGTCCATTCGTGAAATTTCCTCACTACTAAATATTCCACGGTCAACTATTAGTGGTATTATAACAAAGTGGAAGCAATTGGGAACAACAGCATCTCAGCCACGAAGCGGGGCGGGGTCAGCGCATGCTGAGGCGCACAGTGCGCAGAAGTCGCCAACTTTCTGCAGAGTCAATAGCTACAGACCTCCAAACTTCGTGTGGCCTTCAGATTAGCTCAAAATCTGTGCATAGAGAGCTTCATGGAATGGGTTTCCATGGCTGAGCAGCTGCATCCAAGCCTTACATCACCAAGTGCACTGCAAAGCGGTTGCCAGGAGAACGGTACTTGCCTGACTGCATTGTGCCAAGTGTAAAGTTTGGTGGAGGGGGGATTATGGTGTGGGGTTGTTTTTCAGGGGTTGGGCTTGGCCCCTTAATTCCAGTGAAAGGAACTCTTAATGCTTCAGCATACCAAGACATTTTGGACAATTTTATGCTCGAAACTTTGTGGGAACAGTTTGGGGATGGCCCCTTCCTGTTCCAACATGACTGCGCACCAGTGCACAAAGCAAGGTCCATAAAGACATGGATGAGCGAGTTTGGTGTGGAGGAACTTGACTGGCCTGCACAGAGTCCTGACCTCAACACAACAGAACACCTTTGGGATGAATTAGAGCGGAGACTGTGAACCAGGCCTTCTCGTCCAACATCAGTGCCTGACCTCACAAATGTGCTTCTAGAAGAATAGTCAAAAATTTCCATAAACACACTCCTAAACCTTGTGGAAAGCCTTCCCAGAAGAGTTGAAGCTGTTATAGCTGCAAAGGGTGGGCCAACTCCATATTAAACCCTATGGATTAAGAATGGGATGTCATTAAAGTTACACGTGCATGTAAAGGCAGGCGTCCCAAAACTTTTGCCAATATAGTGTATATATATACTGTATGTCTATGCATGAAACGTATTGAGTGAAATCATGTTTGCTCAATTTTAAATACAGTTGTGAGGTTGATGCCTTTGTAGGATGATATGGTTGGCTGAAATTTTGAATAGACTACACAGTCTGTGTGAGAGGAAAGTGACACCTTTAGATTTTATTGAAAGGAATAAAATGACAGGACTTGATTTCTTTTTTCACCTGTCATGTGGTAGACCAGGAAAAAAGTCTTTGCTCCTAGTGATTCAACATATTCATTTATAATACAGAGTCTGATCTTTTCAATGACTTCACTGAACTGATTTACAGTGCTGGTCTTAACACCTAATTCAAAGCCATTTGCTATTTGTAGTCTGAATCAGAAGTAGTTCTCAAGTAATTTGGTGTGAACCGGGTATGGGGTGAAAAATATGTTTAATAGTAGAATGTTAGCAAAATCAGCATACTGGAAATATGTCAATGACTTGATTGTATGACAGATTTATCAGCACACATATACAAAAAAATATTTAGTTTTAAATTCAACCAAGAGATTAGTAAATGGTATTAGTAGTAGTATTGCTAATTTAAAAAGCAAACTATGTTTTTTCTCCAAACCACCTATCCTCTGTAGGGTCACGGGGATGCTGGAGTCTATCCCAGCATTATGTTTAGGTTCTGAATAACCTTGCTTTTACGAGCTGAATCATAGCTGAACTGGTGCACATGAAATTAAAATAAACATAATTAATAAAAAAAAAATTGGAAGCCTATAATAAACGGCAGTATGTGCCTACATTTGGCTTTAGTGGAATGCTTTAAAACAGGTAATGTCACACTGGGATGTCAGGGACCAAATTATGAACCTCTGAATCGGTTCTTGGAAACTGTATGAAATAACTGATTCAGAGAAATGACTTTCCATCACTACCCACTCTCCTTCCTTTCCACAGCGCTCACATACTGTGATGGACGGGGGTGTGCGGGACCGAGAAAGAGCGGGCAAGAGCTTTTCTGCCACACTCTTCATGCAAATAGCGTGACACCTCTCTCTCTCTTTGCAGGGAAATTTAGCCATACTTGTACATGGCCAATGAGCCATGAGAGCTGGATGAAGTCAGTCACCAGGCAACAGCATAACCACACAGCTCTCATTTTATTGTTTACCCCTACCCCTTCCTCCCTCTCTCTCTCTCTCTCTCTCTCTTTCTCTCCATCTCTCTCTCTCTCTCTCTCTCTCTCTCTCTCCCTTTTATTGAAAAAAGTTCCAATCTCCATAAAGTTAAGGCAAAGTAAAATGGCTAGATGTTTGTCTGGTTAGGTGATGCTTTGAAAAAATTCACTTTAGTGAATGTGGGCAGCGTGTGCTAGTAAATAATGCTATTAGTGACTGAAATTTTTTGTTGAATTCCCCTCTCTGTGTTTCTCCTTGAAGAGTTGTCAGCTGTCAGTCAGTGAGGCAAGTGGCTTCAGGTTATGACAGGGGCGTCTGCGCTGGTCCTCTCATGTGACCAACATGTATGATGGGGAGATATATGATGGCAGAGTTCAGTGTCATCTTGTCACCTCCTTTAAGTGCAATAAATCACCAGAAGGAGAGGGATTAGTTAGAGCAGTAAACCTGTGTGAGTGCAGGTATATGGGTTCATATGCCATAACGCCCAGGACATTATATAAGCTTTAGAGAGTAAAACTCATTTGCATATGCAATAGAGCACTCATAAATAATGTACATTTGCCTGGTAGTAACTAATGACTAAAAAACATCCGATAGTCTCTTTAAAGCTGCAGGGACATTGCAAAAGAGTTTCTTTGGTTATGCATATAATCTGAGTTTGCCTAATTAATGTTGCAATTTATTTTATATAATTTTAATGGAGCACATATGATGGTTTACATTCATCAAGGTCAGTACAGTTCATAAATCATGATACCTTTTTAGAGAAAAAGAGTTATATAGTTTTAATGTTTTTGGTTCATTAAATTCTACACGGTCTCACTCAAACTTATCACATATTGACGCTTGGTCAGGACCCCTCTGCGTCACTTTTTAATGCACAGGGTACCCCTTTAGCGTCATTTTCTGACACGCAGGGAAGTCCATTGATTTCAGTTGATGCAATTGACGAGACATACGAGACATACGAGAGCCAATGCAATTTCACTATCAAAGCTGACGTAATGTTTCTTCGGGCGGCAAATTTTTAATGTGTGCATGAATAAATTGTGCCTGCAGTCGGATCTGCCTGTTATATCCTGTGTTTTATATCATATAATACACAAATGGGTAGGTTTAAGGATGGGGTTTGATATAGCGTAAATAAAAAATAAATAAATGTAAATAAAATTATGCTGGCTGATTAAATTGAGAATCACACTCCAACATAATGGTCATAATGGCAAAATTATAACCCAGTATATAATTTCATCATAACATTCCCATGCCCTGACGTGTCTGTGTATGACGCCAAAGGTTTCTTACTGAAATCAATGGAGCACCCTGCATGTCGAAAAATGACGCTAAAGGGGTACCCTGTGCGTTGAAAAGTGACGCTGAAGGGTCCTGACTAAGCGTCAATATGTGACGAGTTGGGAGTGAGACCGTGTTGTTAAATTATAGGGGCATGTGTCAGCACGCGGTCATATATATTTATGCGTCTTTTCATTTATTTATTAAGTACACACAATGCTACAGGCTTAATTAAGAGTTAATTGTGTTCCGTATTGTTTTTTAATTAGTTTTTTCAAGTAATTAGCCGTATGTACATGCCTTTGTATATAAGCATCATGCTAATACTGTGTATATCATTTATATTTGTCACTAGTCACCAAGGGTTTTAACACATTTTGTTTAAACATTTTACATCCTGGGAGGCTGGTGGTCATATATGATGATTTCACTCCACCTTAGCTCTAATTGGTTAAACTGACAGTGTTACAACACTCCCCATTCTCCCTTATGCAGCTGAGCTGTAGTTAACATGTTGCATTATTGTCTCTAAAACTGTGAACCTGACACATCTCAAGCCGAGTTCTTGCTGGGCAACCAATACAGAATTTACAGAAGATTGACATATAGGTGCAGTCCATTTCCTGTTGATTGGCAGGGAAGAGCCAGAGGCTGGACAGACTCAGGGCAGCGCACACGGCAGCCCGGCTCCTAATTAAGTGTTTAGCAGAGAGAGCATTTCTATGCAAGCGTGCCTTCCAACACAACAATGCAAAGCAGTCAGAGCAGTGCAATTTAGCTACTTCACTAAAGACTATCTAAACAAATTGTTTTGCAAAGGTTGTGACAGCAAACACTTCTCGTTTACCACCTTCACTCGCAGCGATTTTGAAGGGATTCTTTTCTGGCTCATATTGTCCAAATTCAACGGGTTACTCACCGCTGATGCATTTATCTATAAAGCATGCTCTCTGTAAATCTTGTTTCCTTTCATCCTTTTCAAATAATCAATACATGTGGAAAGAAAATTGGGCTCCGGGGAGGATTACGTCTAACAGAGCGTTTGCTCAAGCACCATGCTACCTTGATTTTTTGGTATGGACTGTTTAACATAATCCTTTGCGCTGCAGAATTTTCATTCCTGGAAAGCTATCCATCCTGGGCATTCATACCTCTCATTTACTATCATAGCCGGAGAGCTAATTGCTTTTCAGCCCCTCTTGGAACGTGTGCAGGAAATCAAGCAGCAAGAGAGGGCCCCCTTTTCAATTTTCTCTCTAATAAATTTCCTCCCCTTTTTTTCCCAAGCTCTTTCGAAAGTACAGCCAAATTAGAATTCATTGAATTCCGACATGTTCATTAAGCTCTGAAGTTCAGGCATGCTTTTCTTCGAGTGGCGCGGACAGATGAAGTCGGCGGATGATATGAGGGGAGACAGTGAGGCTCTGATCTCACTGCACAATGACAAAGGGATTTAAGTGGGAGAGTAGTGCTTAAATCACTTATTCAGATGTAGACTTAGATCTGCTGGAGATCTTTGGTCTTCCAGGCTCAAGCCACCTGACTTGTAAATTTGTCATGAAGCTCTTGAAAAGCAGCCACTTTGTTGTGACTGATAGGTTGCTTTAATGCGCAACATTTTCATGCTCTTCCAATGGATTTTTTATACTTTTTGTGACAGCTATGTTGTTTTACCTTTGCTTTCTGGTGGCAAACATTTCCGTCTGTTTAGAAGGAGTTGAATTTCGAGGGCTTTTGTCTGCGACATTGAGGCAAGAGGCAAAGTGAAATTCTCAAAGGCTGCAATTTTTTTTTTAATCCAGACATTTGCTAGTACCAAGGGAGGAGGTTTAGTGAAAGTGTATACAATTGAAGAGACGGGCAATTGAAGGGGCGAACCTCATGGCACTTCGGGATATGTAGGTGGGAAAATGGGAGTCTTTGCTCTCACAGGCTTTAATCAGTTCGGTTGCAGCCCAAAAGGATTGTTAAATCTTTTTTAAAATGAATGAGATCACGCAGCAACAAGTCCGATTAAGATAAACGAGCATGTAAGTATGACATCTACTGTCCGTAATTGACTCTCGTTGACCTGTGAGTGAATATTAATTACCTGGGAAAGAATAATACACAGTTGAAGGTCATATTTGTAAAGATAAAGATAAAGCACTCTGGGCAACTCAATATATGTTGATGAAGACATTCTTCATGCCATGCCCGTGATTCATTAAACTGCACAGGCGTGGTTCCACTTCAAAAGTATAGTTTAAAACTATTTCTTTAAAAAAGGACAGTAGTGGTGATTCAGTAGTGGTGATTACTTTGTGATAATGCTGTAAAGGGTCTTTTTTGTTATTACTGTTTATGCCTTTAGAGAGGGTTCGGTAGGTCTCGGGAAGCCCAGAGGGCAGGAGACTGGAGACAAGGACAGCCAATTCCACCCATTTCCCTCCCACCTCGCTCCATCTCCCAGCACTGTTCAACCACGCTAGGACTTGCATCTAAATAAGAGGATCTGAATACCGCTGCTTCATCCCACGAGGCTAACTGGTAAAACAACTACAAACACACACAGACACATGAAAAGACACATTCTCGCCCACAAAATATGTTTATCAGTAATATTAATGCGCATGTTCACCAACCGTTTAGGATGTCCACACCCCCATAAAAGCCTTAACATAAATGCTTCTTAAACTTCTTAAAGAGATAGATCCCCCAAAAATTCTGTCATCGTTTTCTCACCTTTTAATTGCACACTTTCTTCTGTTAAACACAAAAGGAGATCATTTAAGGACGTTTTCCATACTTTTTTTCCCATGCAATTTCAATGAATGAGGACTTAAGATTGCAAATCTCATAAAGGATGTAAAAGCATCATAAAAGTGGTCAATATGAGTAGCTTTGTGTAAAGAACAGACTGACATTTAAGTCATTATCTATTGATTATCTAAGTGAGCTGCAACCAGTTAATTTGTGAACTTGTCATTTAGACTGGTTGTGTGAACTGATTGAAAAAATTAAACTTAAAATAATTATTTAAACAATCATACACTACTTCTCTTATGATTATGCTAAGCAATGGCAGGTGTTAAGATTATATGTAGTCTCGCGTAGCCAGACCTTCAGACTGACGGCAGAAGGTCTGGACTCTATCGCAGCTTTCATTGGTAGAGGACCGCCCAAGAGGACGTTTGACTGACACGTAAAGCAACCAATCACAGTTCGTTTTGTACCACGTCATGTTCATTGGCGTGAAAATGTAAAGTCGATGTCCCTGCAATAACAGAGTAGCGTGCGTCCATAAATTATTCATTCAAGAACGTTGTGCAAGTTTACTGCAACAATGAATGGAGCCGCAAACTTCACATACTTTTAAAAATCCAGCGTTTAGTTGATCCTGGTAAGCGTTCATTGTCACAGTTGTAAACACGATGGCATTCTTCTTCCACAAGGGAGTTTGCGGTCACGCCTTTTGTTTTCAGGTAGACCGTTAAAGAACGCAACACACACGTCTTGCAGACATCCTGTAGAATTCAAATAATCAGATTGTCAGATTCAACCAATCAGATCAGACTCCTGAAGTGTTTCTAGATAAGTGTGCCATATGCATCAGACATTCAGCCGTGACGTCTGAGGCTAAGACTTAGATTATCTGTGAATAACAACATACATTTTGCTTTGTTTCTCACACAAATCTATCACATGACTTGGATCGAACATGGATTATGCCGCATGAATCGCACGGAACACATTTATGATACTTCTGTGGTGTTTTTGCATCCCATTTGAGGCTTAAATGCTACAGTCCTCAAAAAAAAAAACTTCAAATAGTTTTGATACTTCCACAGAAGAAAGGAAGTCATACAGGTTTGAAATGACATTCGAGTAAGTAAATGATGACAGAATTTAAATTTTTGAGTGAACTATTCCTTTAAGGATCCGCACGACACATCCTCTCACATCGCCACACACACATCAGCGTTGGCAGAAATATTCAGATTAAATTACTGCCATGGTGAAACTATAAACGGCAAATTAAGTGGCTGGCAAAGGTTGCTATAAGGAACATTCCTTTGCCAGAATCCTAATGCTGTTTTTGTCCAAAAAAAATGGGGATAAAACCTTCAAGTGATAAAACCTTCACTATTTTCTGTTTCAGGGAAGTTGGTGTGTGATTTTTGTGTTGGTAGGAATTGGGATTGCAGTGAGTGTTATGGCTCAGTGGGACTCAGATTATTACCATTTTCTGCTACATCATCCACAGTCTGCACAGGTGGACCATTCTCATAATTCATAATTCTGATAAGAGCAAAAGTATGGATGTACTGCTCAAGTAATATACATGGCTTTTCCCCCTCATAAATTTACTTCGCCCTTGCAGAATCTGTATGACATTTTTTCTTTTTAAATAACAGTCTGTATTAAGTACTAAGGGTATGTAAACTTTTTTTAATAGAATAATGTGTAAATTTTGTTATTATTTAGTCTTGTGGAATATATGTAAATATCTGTTGTCAAATAGCTTCAAGGCTGTACTAAATAAACAAAATGCTTTTTTTTTTACGATGCTCATTTTTCTTAAAAATTATTAACATCTTGCAGATTCTGCCAGGAGTATGTTCAATTATGGGGAGAACTGCTAGAGGTCTGCAAAAGGCATTAAGAATCTCTTGAATCTCAAATCTGCTCTGTAAACAAAACCTTGACCCGAGCTGACCGGTTCAAACTTTAAGTCCGAACTCCCAAACCAAACTCAAAATTGCACAGCAACAGCTCGCTAACCTCTGACTTGAAGATGAAGTATGAGAACATATGCGCAAAATGATATTGATAAAAAATGATAAAAAAGATATTTTTTTCATATTATACTCAAACTTACTGATATGAACTTGGCATTAAACCTTGGGTGAGCTAAAAATGAAGTCAATTGTATATGTACAGCGCTTTTTATGATACATGTGGTTTAAAAGTAGCTTTACAGAAATGCATAGTGTTAAAAGTTTATTCTTTAATTCCTAATTATCCACATTTAGCAGTTTAGAGATGAGAGGATAGTTTACATTTGGTAATGATAAGCAGCTGATATATCACTTTATGTGAGTGTGCTCTATGTATGCGGGTAAAGCTGAGTTTTAAGTTGCCGTTATTAATTTGCTGCAAAAAGACCTATAATATATGTTCATATCCACTAATATTTTTTGCAGCATATTACAGATTTGTGATGAAGAGCTTCAAGCTGAGCCATGTCAGATTGTGCTGTTCCTACTGGTCTGTAATTCTCATTTCAGACTTGGTTCCACTTCAGCTGATGTGTGAAACAGCAGTTTTTAATGTCAAACTAAAGATGGAGATTATTTTCGTCTCATGAATTCATCAACATACACATCCAATTATTTTCCATGTTACGTCTCCCCATCAAGTACCTTGGAACGAACAGAGCATTGAAAATGAGCTACCAGCATGGATGCAGGGCCCACAATAATACAGTGACCTTTTAAGTTGACAAGTGTGGAATGTGATTGTGCACGTATCGCAAGTGCGTTTTTGTCGCAGAATGCTCTGTCCTCTGTTCTTAACTCGGGTTTGTAATAGCTTGAGAGTGGGGCTCATGCCTCACTGTGTTCTGATGCCTAACTAATCATTCATTTCGGAGCTGCATGATGGCCTAATGTGGTCATTTAAAGGTGAAGTATGTAGTTTTTGTGACACTAGTGGCACCTAGCCGAATTACACTGCTGTGAAACACCTTTCACATGTCACGCCTCCCCAACTCAAACATCACAAATACAGCTGTTAGGGGTGCTTGTGAAGGCATGTCTCAACAGGTGAATGTAGGCTAATTTCAATGAAAGGTCCAGCATATTACTTTTACAGCATAGACTAACATAGAGTAGACTAACACTCTGTCTACAGTGGACATGAGCGTCCATTAATAAACCCATCCAACGCATCTGCACCAGTGTATTTTTGACATGATGCAGCACAACTGTTTGAGGCTGTCTACACTGGACACATCAAAGTAAACAATATAAACTGGAACATTTGTCTTTCTGAACGAGTGCCTGATGACGTTATATTGAAGTGTGCATTGCATCGCAATGCCCCGTTTGCTTTGACGCATTCGATCTGTTTAATCTTCGAATATTTTAGCTTGCACTCCTGTACCCTAAACTGATTGTCTTTTCCATTGTAATGCGTCAGCCATGGTCCCACAGCGGCTAAACACTCTCTGGGACCTATTTTAATGATCTGAATGCATGGTCTGAAGCGCATCTCACAGGTGCACTGTGCGAATCCACTTTTGCTAGTTTAACGACGGAAAAAATTGTTGCCGCGCCAGGTGCATGGTCCAAAGGGTTGTACCTAGTCTCTTAATGAGTCATGGCTGTGTTTTGGGCGTAACATGCAATAAACCAAACAGAGTCTCATCTCCCGTTCCCTTTAAAAGCCAGTTGGCGGATTCGCTATTTACATGGTGTAATTTGCAAGCGGAAAGACTGAACGCTTCTCCAGAGAGGAATACATTTATTTTTAATATTTAAAAAAAAATTTGTGCTGCTGTCTGTGTAATAAGCAGAGTGTACCCGCTTTGTGCACCCGCCTAAAGGCGCATATTACCAACGCACCCTTTAAATAACACAAATACACACAAAATACTGCACTATTGACAAGGTTTTTGTTGGTCAATTGTGCAGACGTTTTCAGTTGCCTCAAAATAGCAATGCGCCAACAATGCGCCTGAACACCTTGTTTTCAGACCAGCCCTGAAAACACCTTGTTTGGGGGAACAGATGGGCACAAATTAATTTGTTATTTTAAACAACGTGGCGAAAACTAGCAAAAAACTCTTGCTTTGCATTGCGCCGGGTGTATGATAGGGCCCTCTGGCTCCACCTGCTACAATAGCCATGCCCCAAACTCATGCCATTGGTTGAGCTGAATAGAGCCTGACAAATCTGAGTGGACCGCTCTCAATGTTTTGATGCCATCTGGGGGCTCAATTTTTACACTTTTGGGGGAGATAAACTTATGAATGGCATACTAATAGTAGTGAATGAACTATAAACTTGGTTAAGAGAATGTATTTTAACATATCTTACATAGTTCACCTTAAAAAAAATCTGCATTCATCCTGTTTGAAACACAACCAGAACTTCACCGTAAAAAATACGGTATCAACATTTAAAAAAAAAAGAACTGCCTTAATTCTACGTGGCATTGATTCAACAAGGTGCTGAAAGCATTCTTTAGAAATGTTGGCCCATATTGATAGGATAGCATCTTGCAGTTGATGGAGATTTGTGGGATGCACATCCAGGGCACGAAGCTCCCGTTCCACCACATCCCAAAGATGCTCTATTGGGTTGAGATCTGGTGACTGTGGGGGCCATTTTAGTACAGTGAACTCATTGTCATGTTCAAGAAACCAATTTGAAATGATTCGAGCTTTGTGACATGGTGCATTATCCTGCTGGAAGTAGCCATCAGAGGATGGGTACATGGTGGTCATAAAGGGATGGACATGGTCAGAAACAATGCTCAGGTAGGCCGTGGCATTTAAACGATGCCCAATTGGCACTAAGAGGCCTAAAGTGTGCCAAGAAAACATCCCCCACACCATTACACCACCACCACCAGCTTGAATCAGTCGGCCCATTCTCCTCTGACCTCTAGCATCAACAAGGCATTTTCGCCCACAGGACTGCCGCATACTGGATGTTTTTCCCTTTTCACACCATTCTTTGTAAACTCTAGAAATGGTTGTGCGTGAAAAACCCAGTAACTGAGCAGATTGTGAAATACTCAGACCGGCCCGTCTGGCACCAACAACCATGCCACGCTCAAAATAGCTTAAATCACCTTTCTTTCCCATTCTGACATTCAGTTTGGAGTTCAGGAGATTGTCTTGACCAGGACCACACCCCTAAATGCATTGAAGCAACTGCCATGTGGTTGGTTGATTAGATAATTGCATTAATGAGAAATTGAACAGGTGTTCCTAATAATCCTTTAGGTGAGTGTATATATGATAATATTAATATACCAATCTATTGAAGTAGTATAATTTGTATTACTTTTTTTTAAGCAGTAAAACTACTTTTTGTATCTTTTATAATACACTGATAACCACCAAAAATCACAGGTTAATTAATCAAGTAGCTTTTCCACAAGCTGAGGTAAATGTTAATATATAGAAAGTGCACACAAATGCAAAACACAATCATGGTAACACACAATACTAAAATAATGCAATAAACATTCATTAAACAACATAAGATATTACATAAAACCCTAATGTACATAACGGAGAGCAAAAACTAACAAGAAACATAATTATTAAAATGAAAAACCATCAAATGTTAAATGTCACAGGCAATTCTGGTAATGTCAATTTACTGTAAATTATAAGATAGCTTGTTTTTCACTTCCAAAAAATCTTCAGTAATAAGGAATTCTCCTACCATGAACTATGATAATAGGAATAATTTAGTGGAATTATTTTCATTTATTTTCTTTAATTATATTGATGCATGCAATTAATTGTGATTTAATTATATGTCATATAATGTTAATAATTCCATTTAAAATGTTTAATCGATTCATAAACCTCTTCATGGAAAGCTGTATATAGTAAGACATGTATACCCTATGTGTGTGCATACACAGGCACTCCCAGGTTCTTTCACATTACTGGAATTACCCAAAGGGCATTGACAGGGGGGGTTTAATGAATTAAAGTGGACAGAGCTGACTCAGAGCGATCGATTGCTTGTCCCTTATGGACCTGTGTGTGTTTAGTGCCAGCAGTTTCATTCTGGCACAGAGCAACTGAAAGAGAGGCAGGTTCGGATGTAGTGCTCTGCAGGGAGGGGAAGGCACAAAGTGTTTTTAACTGGCCAATCATTTTTGATTAATGAGGGTCTCCACTGGTAGAATGTTAACAGAAGGAAAAACATATCTCTAGGACATATCACAGGGACAGATAATTTATGATATTGTACGTCTGCATGTTTCCATCTATGACAATGGTTCTCAACACATTTTTACATCTAGTTACAACCAACAGAGTTCCCAGCAGTGGAGAGTCACTGTTTAGAGTGGATACCATATCTACTGTGACGCAAAAAAAATTGACTATGAGGGAAGGAAATGCAAGGTCTTAAAGGGATAGTTCACCTAAAAGTGAGAATTCTGTCATTTACTCATCCCAAAACGATGACCTTTTTCTTCTTTACATGTATCTTTATTTATATAGCCCTTTATACATATATTCAAAGCAAATTAAAATAATAACAGAAAAAATAAGAGAATCAATAATGCAAACTTCAAAAAAGAATAGCAATGTAACAAATTTGCAATGTCTACATGATAACAATGTCAACTTGACCTCAAACACTGTAGTTGGTTTGTGTTGTGTACGTGTTGAGAAGACACTGTTTCTTCTCAAAATCATCTTTGGTAAAAAATTACCACAGCAGTAACCTTTTGTCAGTTGCTCTCCATGAGGTCTAAATGGGATTTACAAAACACTTATCCATTAAAGAAGGAGCAGTACACACTTTATTTGGACCAACTTGCTCCTCAGAATCACAACCCGTAAGTATAATTAATTATTGATGTATATATTTTCTACCGGGTGTTCAAAATGCATCGTTTTGTGTTTTATATTGTTTAGGTTTCCGGCTAACCGGCTAACTCACGTTATTACTGTCTTACTGAAATAGTTCTGCTAATCAGCTGTGGGCCACTATTACCTGAAACTGTGATCTACATCAGTCATTCACGTTAGTGCTCAGCTAAAGTATGCACCGTTATTGATACAGTTAATGATACAGTTCCCACATGTGCACCGCAATACATTTGAAATATACATTTATCGCATTAGTTTGTTGATGGATACACTTGTTAATGCTGATGATGAGGAATTACAGATGCAACATCTTATTATGTACGACAATTATGATTGTTCTCAGCATATCACTGAGAAACGTCCTGCTCAAGTCATCCTTGCGATGGAGGTTCGGGTTGAATAACTAGTTCTTCCAATGTTTCATCATCGGACTCACGCTCAAATTGTTATGGTAAAATCGATGCCATTGTTATTGTCTTTACAGTGTGTACAATTGCTGAGCTTTAGGAAGCCTTTGGAGCTGAAGTTTAGTTATGGTAATGGGTTATTTGTTTCCAACGCGCTATAAAGACCAATCACAACAGGGTTTGCTATCTAGCCAATCAGAGCAGAGTAGACTAATCACAACAGACTGGGCCATCTGACCAATCACAACAGACTGAGCCATCTGACCAATCAGAGCAAAGTAGACCAATCACAACAGACTGAGCCATCTGACCAATCAGAGCAAAGTAGACCAATCACAACAGACTGGGCCATCTAAAACGGCATACATTATTGTTTATTTATTTACTTAGTTTGACCTTCTGAGGGTTAAGCACCACCTTTCATTGATCATTTTTTCTATTGACCCTATTTGTGGAAAGTGCCAGGTAGACTTCACCCCAGCAAATCAGAGGTCATTGAATCTTCCCATGGAGTGGGGGTTGCTATCTAACTAGCTGAAGGTCATAAGTTCTGATGTCCGTTCCCTGTCCAATGGTCCAGCACCCCTTAAGCAAGGCACTTAACCTTAGAGTTGATCATGAGTTTCTACAGCATGTCTGCCCCTGACCTCAGTATAGTTTCTATACAAAAGAGCAGAAGCCATTTTGTAGAACCACGGTGAATAACTAAAGGCTAACTCTGCACTACATCTATTGTGAAAATAGCCTCTGTGACCCACTACTTTGAAAACATGATCAAACCTTGATGTAAGTCAACACTGCAGTGCGGATCATAGAGGGGCATCGAAATGTGTCAGGGACTACTTAAAACGCTGTCAGAGAGGGCTGGCATTTTATTAGCATATATATCCTACCTTTGAAAATGTCACCCTCAGTTTGTATGACTAGCCTAAAGCCTACTTAGTGTGAGATAGAGGAATATCATTAACTTTTTTAAAGGACATTCATTACATTTGATATTTTTTTTCTGAGATATCATTCTTTGGAAATGCCCTGAAGGCTTAAGAATGACACAGAAACCTCATTCACTGTTTATGACAACTACTAGGTTTATTTATATCCTCTTAGTGTGTGTTTAGTGCACATTGTTTTTATTTATAGTTATTGGACATGATGTATCTGTAAGTACAAAGCCATGGTGGAACCTTGGTTTGCCAGAGAGAATATATGATGAAGTGTTTAAGATATTAATGTTTGTGCCTTTCAGCCCTCTTTATTATTATGTTGAACACAGGGGGTTAAGGAGGATATTTACTTTGAAAAAGATTAAGTTTTTCAAGACAACAGGGGGAGTATTAAATGTCACAGCTTGGAACAATTTTAGTTGTCTTAAAGTGTCACAAAATTCATTTTGTGTAATGCAGAAGTCTTTGACAAGGTGCAGCGTACAAAATTAGACCAACTGACAGTTTCGAGATAGACTATTGCTTCTAATTTTCCTTGCTTCTTTCCCGCGCTCACTCGACATGGCTGTGTGTGTTGTGTTGTACTTTTGTCTTTGTTGGAAATGGAAAAGAAAAAATTTAATGTTCTGCTCCGTTTAAATGTCACACAACAGATCTTGACTGCTTAACCCCCTTTCATCTCATTGTGGTCTGTCTTGCATTTACCTCTTTTAATGTCTATTTTCTTTCTGGAACACTCAATTCTCTCTTTTCACATGCACATCTTTTTAGAAGGAAAGGTGAGCTGTGAGTAACCAATTATAGAGAGTTAGTTGTGCATATCTGTCAGATTTGTATGACTGATGAGTTGGAGGCTCAATTTATAGGGCTGTCACACTTTCATATACATTTATTTCCCCAGTAGGCACTTTCATACCAAAATGCCCTGTCGCCATCTCAAGATGTGAATACATAGATGGGGCATATAATGTTTTTTTTTTTTTCACTTTCTGTTGGTCCGATGGATGATATGGTTATGCAAGCTAATGATTTTCTATATTCCCCTCTAGTCCAGTGCTGCCGAAAGCTCAGAGGCCATAGAAAAAATTAAATACAATTATAATTTTTATTATAAACTAATGAGGAGTAGACTTTCTTTTTTGCAGTATATGGTATTATAATTTTTTTTAATATATATATTTAATATTTTTGTATATTTAAATGTTGGCTATGCAGTTTATTTTTAATATTACACTGAAAAAAACAAGTAAAATTGACTTAATTTTTGCTTGCAAATATGGAATTAAGTAAACTCTATTTAACTAAGTTAAGTAAAATTGAAGAAAATAAGTCATTTTAACTTGGTCAGTAAAAGGTTGAATAATTTCTAATTAGTTGAAGTTTCCTTTGAAATACTTTTTACTCAAACAATATAACACTGATTTAAACCACACTTTTAAAGTATAGGCGTTACTTAGAAACATCTAATAATACATTTTTAAGTATGAATGTGTCATTTTGAGACAATGTATTATTAAAAATGAGTGCCCTAGTGCATGATGGAAACACCAGTATCAAAAAAGATGAGTAGTTTATAATTTGATATTTACGCTTTAATTTCTACAAGTTTGAATTGAGTACTAATATATAATTTTTTTTACTTTTTTTTTTCTTGCCTGAACAATTTTTTTTTCATGTGGAAATTACATTTGTTTTTTCTGTAATATTTACTTCACCATGGAATCATTTTTATCAGTGTATTTTATATTTGGATTTAAAATATTTTTATATTTAGATAAGTCATACTGTAAAAATATAAGTCACAATTGCATACAGTACATACAATAAGTCGCAATTTAGAGATTCACAATTATGAGAAATGAAAAAATAAGATAATATAAAGTCACAAATACCGGTTTCAACCATCACAAAGTTCATATTGTCATACCACCCATCCCTGCTATTCGTTAACAAAACATTCTTGTGATTATTTCTGTTGCGGTCATCACATGGACCACAAAACGTTGCATGGGCCACACGTTGAGTAGCGCTATGCCATCTCTTCTTTGTATCTCTTTCTTTTCACTTAACACACCAATCACGATCCATGGTTGCCAATGACAAAGAGCTCAAATTTAGTTATGCTAAAGTAGCACAGGAGAAAAAGAGCAGGTTTAAAAAAGGAGGTTCTGCGTAATGGAGGCTTGATTGATTGGCAGAGCCATTCTCTCATGCGCTTGAGTGACAGAGTTGTGGTCGCCATGGTGCAGGAAATGAGAGTGGAATTACAATAAAGCCCTGTCACTTCCTCAGGGACAGAGAAAACACAATCAGGCTTTTTACCTTCACATCAAACACACAACCTAACGCCCACACACTCTGCATCCATAGCGCACACACACACACATTCACGGCCTCACACAATAGCACTTGCCACAATGGGCTCCACATCAAATATACACTCGGCAGCCTTGCTTTTACCTGATATTATACCCCTGACTCTCTTTGCCTTTACTCTGTCACCTCACACACAACCCACAAGAGTCATTATGGAAATACAGAAAAAGGCTTCAGTGGCTCCCTCTAAAATGCGGCCATGAGTGATTTGCACAAGGTTCTGCCCCACAAATTGGTCTATTAGCTGGGTAATACAGTGATACTGTAATCATGTGCACAGACACTGTAATAACAAATTGTTTTCCAATAGTTATAGAAAGGAGAGTATATTGCTTGATATCTGTCTATCATAGAAGCCCTAATTTAATACATAAACTAGGGCTGCAACAAATGATTACTTTGATTAATCTAACAATTATTGGAGCGATTAATCGTCGATTATTTCACAGATTCGGATCTGATCGATTTTTTCACTTTTGCAATTAATTAAAATATTGAGTTATACATATTTTACCTAATAAATAAAACAAGGAAATCACTTCAACTTTTGAAAATGTATTTTTAATTAATTTCGAGCCAGCTGAGTAAAAATATGAATTTGTAATGTTGTGCATATTTTTTGAAAAATGCTCCTCTCTAGTCCTTTTTTTTTATGGTCATTAAATGGCTTTCCTGAAGTAAATTTACGTTTTTTTGTGACATTTCTGTTTTATTGACGTCTTTCTGCGGTTGAAACTCTGATTAAGTGATTACATTAGAGATTAATTCATTTCAGTAAGTTGTACTGTATCTTTCAACATGTTCATTCATGTTTATTTCATGTTGTAATAGTAGAAAAGAGGAAGAGATAATAGGTTCACGTGTCGTTTGACTTGAGGTGTTACAGCGATCTGTCACGCCACATTAAAGAGCGCCAAAACCACATGTATTTGAATTCCATGGTAAAATTGACAGAATTAAAAGCTAAGAGTTTGTTTTATATCAAAAGTAACTGCGTGAGAAAATGGACGTGTGGCGTGAGAACAGTGTCAATTGTGTGAGTTTGAATGAGTGATGCTGCGTCCGAAATCGCGTATTGTTAGTAGGTATTACATTTGAACTTACTTCATGACCGTTAAAAAAGTATGTTCTATATACACTCACCTAAAGGATTATTAGGAACACCATACTAATACTGTGTTTGACCCCCTTTCGCCTTCAGAACTGCCTTAATTCTACGTGGCATTGATTCAACAAGGTGCTGAAAGCATTCTTTAGAAATGTTGGCCCATATTAATAGGATAGCATTTTTTATTCAATACAACATGAATTAAATGCAGTTGCAATAAGCACTCATGTTGTATAAATACTTCGCTATTAAAAATAAATAAATAAATTAAGACTAATAGGAATTTATTTATTATATTTTTGTGACATTTTTCAGACAATTAGGCACAATTGTCCTCATTATCGTGGCATATTTCAATGCTGTGCTCTTTTTTATTCTCATTCTGAGTAATGATTCTCATTTGATTCACATTACTATATTTAAATCAGCATAAATTCAACGTAGTTGCAATAAACATATAACATATAAATACTTCTCTATTTAAATTATATAATATTTTTTTTTTTTTGCATTACAATAATGAGAATGAGGGTTTTAATCTTGTTTGTTTCCATTACATTAATGAGAATGGGGGGAGGATGTAATGGTTCTAAAGTAAGCTTCATTTTATTTGAGAAAAATATTAAAAATCAGCAAATGCAAATACATGTTTTTTTTGTGTTTTTTTTAAATTGTTGTATCTCTTTTTCAGCCTCCCAAAGTCCCTTTGTCATTCCCAGCATGCATCAGCGGTACCCCTAAGGCATTTACCACTCTCAATTCCATTTCTTTGGTTCATTGTTAACTTTTTACTGCACCATTCATCCTCATGTGACAAACATCCTTTAATTATAAGCTGGAAATGTGCATTTTTAATTGAAAACATTATCTGTTTGGAATGCAAATATAAAGTTGCATGTTTGATGCTCCATACTGCAAAAAGCTTAAGATTATGAGCTATGGCCATGTTTTATGTCCTTTTTTATGAGCTCTGAATCTTCTGTGGGTGTTTACGACCGTACGAAGGGTCTGATGTATCATCTTTAATACAATTCCGATGTGCTGCTTTCTTTCGTCAACACAGAGAACCGTTAAACCCTGTTAAACGCCTTTAAAGCTTGGCAGCTTGGGGCCCGTTACACGCAACAATAACCTCTAACTGGAAATTCATTTCTGGTGTCATTTAATAGGATGTAGTCCTTTACATCAGCTTCAGTTACCAGCCTTAGGGCAGATGAAACCCGAAAACAGGCCACTTTGAGAGGTTGTGGTGAGAATTGCCCTCCTGCACTGATCAAGCAAGTCTCAGAAAATCTCAGATCATTGGAGCTATTTAAAAAATCCAGTCTCAGACCAGGTTTGAAAGGTCATTTTTACCAGCGCTGCGGTCAGTGGACCATCGTGCGGCTGAGTGTAGGTGGTTGGGAGGGGCGGAGTGAGTGTCGTTTGAGACCGGGGAGCTTGCAGGCAGCCAGTGGCCCATGACCTGACATTTCGGATAGCCGAGGCAGGTGGGTCGAGGTGAGGGAGGAGAGGGTGGCACTAGGGGAACAGATACAAGTGTCTTTAAGGTTAAACGCTGCCTCAGCTGGGGCTACAGCAAGCTTGATGAGGTACTTTTGAAGCTGGCGAAGGCCAGGTGGCTGAACCAACGCTGGTGGATGAGAGCCAATCTTTTTGCCTTGTATGAGGCCCGGATGGAAATAAGCACAGTTAGAGTTGCACAGTTAATCAAAATTGCTATATGACCTTGTTCGGGTTTTGAATAAAGATTTAAATAAATGTATAGAATGTGTGTGTGCTCGAAGTTAAGGAGTGCGGTACACTGTTCTTTCTGTAATGTACTTAATAATAATAATAATGTGTTATTATTATTTAAAATGTATTTTAGTCAAGTCAACTTTATTTATATAGCGCTTTTTACAATGCAGATTGTTTTAAAGCAGCTTCACAGTGTTAAACAGGAAAATAATGCAACATAATTTGATTCGGCTGTACAGCCGCTCTGGAGAAAACGGTGATGTCATCCAGCTCATTTCAATTATCATATAGTGACAATATGGGCAGATCAGTAATTTAGTTGATACAGTTAATTTAGTTTAGTAATTAAATTTATTTGGATATTTAGTTGAAAATTTAGTTGAACATTTAGTGTCCCCAACTGAGCAAGCCAAGCCAAAGGCGACAGTGGCAAGGAACCAAAACTCCATCAGGTGGCCTAATGGAGAAAAATAAACCTTGGGAGAAACGAGGCTCAGTCAGGGTGCCAGTTCTCCTCTGGCCTATTAACAAACAGTGTTTTTTTATGTTTTTATTATTATTAAGCTATTATTTAAGTATATTTTAGTACATATGATTCATATTCTAACGGTAACGGTACTGCCACGGGTGTGTGCAGGCAGGAAGACGAATACAGATGAATCAAGTTCAAAACGTAGCTTAATTACAAATAATCTCAAGGAAGGCAGGCAGGCAGACAGGAAAGAACACAACGTAACATAACGGTGAACGGACAAGGAGTGACTGAAAAGGAAGAACTTATATAGGAACACAAACAAGGTAACGAGCAAACACAGCTGAACAGAATGAACTAATAATGAAAGTAACCATGGTTACAAAGGAGTGACGGGAAACTGAACAAAGGAGCACATGAACGAATCAGAATACAAACAGAAAGTCCAAACAAACAGACATGTGACAGGTTCACGTATTTGTACCGAACCGTTTCGGTACAGGGCTTCCGGTATGGTGCGAATGCAATCTTTAACAGTTAATAGTAGGCTTGTTTTACGCGCAGAACATACTTAAATCACAGTTCCGACACAAACATATTAAGTATTCTGTCCATTTTATCATGAAATTCAAATGATAAATGCCGTTTTAACGCTCTTTAATTTGACATTACAGATCACTGTATATGCACGTCAGTTCAAGCGGCAGTGCAGCACGAGTGAACGCGATCATCTCTTCCTAGTCAAAGAATAAACATGAATCAACAGCTGATGGTATGTTGAGGATACATTACAACTTACTTAAACGTATCATATGTCGTGTAATCGCTCAATCAATGTTTCAATGGTGGAAAGACGCCAATAAAACAGCTTGTAAACAATGTCACGTAGCATTTATCTCAGTCCACAGCTGATTAGTTCACTAGAGAAATGATTTATTTTGCTAAATATATGCACTATATTAGTCTATATATTCATTATATTCTACCTAACCTGTTAGTGATGTCTTGATTATTTAATGTATGTTTAAATGAATCTGTCACTGTATAAATAATTATATTTCAACAATAAATTGGAAAAATATAATTTTATAATTAGATTTAGAAGTTAGGCTAATGCAAAATGTTTACATGTTTGCATACAATGTTATTTGAGTGTTGATTATTAGTAAGGGATCCCTATATAGTTTACACTTTACAGCATTAGCAGAGATAAAAAAAAAAATATCTTTAAGAAATTGTTTGTTATAATTGAATTTGTTTAAGGACAGACACAATTTGTTCAGTAAACATTTAGTTCTTTCTCCTGCTGTACCATTACACCCCTATAATTAAATAAATAAAAAGGTACTGTAATTTAAACTGTAGTTTTCACACGTTCACGAGAGCTGCTCTTTCAATGTTTTGTATGCCTTTTTTTTATTTAGCCTTCATTCAAGCAACAGCAATTTGATATATTAAATGTTTTCAGCAAAATCATCCAGGCCTATATTACTGCGCTTTATTTACATGAGGAAAGTGGCTTTTAGTTTGGCTAAGTAAAAGCTTACCTTGTGACTTTGAATAACTTCGTATGTACAAGTACAACACTTTCAAACACTAATCCTTGTGTTATATCTTATGCGTAACACGCAAGCTTAATTAGAGTTTTTGAATAATTGCTGGTGAGTAAGGGGAGGTGTGTGTGTGTGTGGGGGGGGGCAAATTACATAAACTAATCTTAAAATTCCGCTCTTATAATCACAGCTTGATGACAATATATGCTTGCATTATCAATCAAAGCATTTAATTAAGTTATTAAGCTCTTCAGAACACCGTGGATATTATTCTCAGTCGACTGTGTAATGGGCAGTAATGACTTTCACCTAGAGAGACCTATTAAGGCGTCCTCCTGTTTGTCACACATCTGCCTGAGCTCCAGATGTTAGTAGCCATAAAACACCTCCTTAAGCAGCTCACAACAAAAGCACTTCCATTCAGCTGTTTTCGAAGACCCATTGATTATCTTGCACTATCATCGCAGTGTCCATTCGAGTACCTATTAGCATTAGCACGTGCAGTGCGAAAGCCATATCTCAAGCTGTGACGTTTCTCACTGCTAATGCACTTAGTATCAATGGCTAATTAAACCATGAGATCCCTTTGCCAAAACATCTGTTCTGCTCTAAACAGCACCGGGTTGTCTTGAAGCGATTACGTTAAGTGTCATTAACTGCTGATCAAATGGTGCGGCCCGGTCAATGGCTGTAAATGCTGCTGACTGCTAAGAAACACTTGTGTGGAGAATGTTAACGCTTAAGTAATACAAGAGGTGGGGAATGGCAAGGCAATGTTACTAAGTAAATGACTGGGAATGAAAACTGTGTTTGCTAACAGGTGTGACTCAAATATTGAAAAAGTATTACAGTTCCTTGTGAAAAAAAAAGTGCGAAGAGTTGTTCTGAGTGTAATATACAGTAACACTTTATTTTAGTGTCCTTGTTACATGTATTTACTGTAGTAATAACAGTAAATTGTGCATAATTACATGCAACTAACCCTAAACCAAACCCTAAACCCTAACCAGTACTTAAATGTATAATTACACTGTAACAAGGACACCTTAAAAATAAAATCAAGGAAACAAAGTACTTAAACTTTTAACACACTTAAGTACACTTAAATTTTTTTTTTTATAATTTCAAAGTAAAAGTTTTACTTTAAAGTACATTTTAAATGATTGTTTTAATAATCTTTTGTCATGCTTTAAAGAAGTACACTTATTTTGATGTGTTGACTAACATGCTAAAGTACTTGATTATAATTTGAACTGTAGTGTGTTGTTTGATATTGCATTTAACTCTTTTCCGGCCAGTGTTTTTTTTTTATTGCCAGCCACTGCCAGCGATTTTGATCATTGTCACAAAAATGTCATGGCCCCCAGAATATTTGTGTGTATGAATATCTGAACATGCAATATGTCAAAAGGAAGATCTGACCCTCTAAAAAAAAGTGATTCATGCATCCTTTTTTTTATCACTTGAATGTGGGTAAGTTTCATAAAAAAGCAAAATTTTGAGCAAAAAACTGAGAAAGTTTTTTTGTCAAAGGCTACATCCAGATCGGATTCAGAACGATGAGCAAAATATTGATGGAGTAGATCGGGTCCATCAATGCCCCTAATGCTTACACAGTCCTGTAGCTCATCCTGGGTCAACATTTCATTCCGTAACATTCAGTAAGCAGTTTTGATTTATATGATGTTTAATGTTGATGATCGTGTTATTTTACATATGCATATGATTACATATGATTGTAATCATATGCGCTTGTTTCTGCATCTTCTTTGCATGTGTTTTGATCTGGAGATTCAGTACTCTTTCAGAAGATGCGTTCAAAGACAACCATCTTTCAAAGACAATAGGAGTAATTATGAAATAACACGTAAAGATGTAGAGTATTAGTTTTAAAAAGTTCAGCTATTGCTTTGAATATAAATTTATACTTAATTTTCATTCCGTTAACATGCAATTAACTGTCCAAAAACATTATATTTAGTTTGCATTTAAGCATGTTCTTTCTCATTGTATTATTTCCGTAAAAGGTATTGTATTTTTCAGAATACAAGTCACTTTTTTTAAAGCATCAGTAAAGTGTGCTTTGGCCATATCAATCTAAACAGGATTGAAAACTGTTTTGTGCCCTGTTTTGTGTGAATGTAGCAAAAGAGTAGCAATACTAAAGCCTAATGGACCAAGAGCAGACATGTAAGCTCTTAACCTCCCCGGCCTGTCACTAACAGGACTAGTATGTCGGTGTAAAGTTTGTACTCCTGCAAACTAGTTTTATGGCTATCTTGGCTAATAACATTGCAAGGAGAAGATTTAAACGGCATAGCACATCCTGGGTTTAATTAGTCATAAAAGGGAAATAAATTGAAGTCATCTTCCTAGCCAGTTAAACTTGTTCTTTGAGGAAAGATAATGAGGGTAGTTAAAGATAAAGCACGCTAGCACAATGCTTGCTCTGATAAAGAAAGATTTCAAAAGATTCTGAAAGTATGACAGTTCTATATTACATAGTATTGCAGGGATATTAAAATTACATAGCTCAGGGGCCACTTTTAGAAATGTAGGGTGACCAAGGGCCAGTGAATCAAAGTACCTGGTAATTGTAATGATACTTGATCTTCATTTGGTTTTAAAATGCACAATATCCAACAATCATAGCTATTACTTACAGCAGCCTCTTATTTTTAGGACCTCATTCAACAAAAAGTCATAAATGTTGATGAAAACCTTTTCATTTTTCTTACTGGCATTATTAAAATGAGTATGCTTCTAGTGTGTGTAACAAGAGTTGCAGCTGAACCCAAGTGCAGTTTCTTTATTACCATAAACGAGAACTAAATACAAAATAAACATGAACTTAACTTGACATAAACTTGATCAAAAACTATGAAACAAGAAACTCACCAACAATGGGTTACACAAAAGACAATGGAAACATGAGGTCTATTTATATACAGAGACTAATGACTAACAAGGCACATATGAGAATAATCAAACAATGAACCAATGACAAACAGAACAGAGTATCACGTGACAAGACAAACCAATGAGAACCTGAACCAAGGGAAGCACATGACATGAGGTGCGTTCCATTCGACAGGGTCCCTGTGCAGTGTTCACTGCTCCCTACTCCCTGAGCACAGTGTATCAGTTGAAGTGGACTTCGCTGACAATAATCGCTCATTTGGAACGCCCTGCAACGTCATCAAAGAAAGGCAAAGACGGGGTCGCGCAGATTATGATACAACCTAAATTAATATTGTATACATATACATTTACAAAGCACACAGTGTGTATCTAAAAATATAATAAAAACATTGTATTAGTCTATTCATTTTATTAGTTTACATATACTTGCATGGGCGTCGGAAGCAAAAAAAAATGTGGGTGGGTAGATGCCATTTACATTAAGTACAAATACACTCACCTAAAGGATTATTAGGAACACCATACTAATACTGTGTCTGACCCCCTTTCGCCTTCAGAACTGCCTTAATTCTACGTGGCATTGATTCAACAAGGTGCTGAAAGCATTCTTTAGAAATGTTGGCCCATATTGATAGGATAGCATCTTGCAGTTGATGGAGATTTGTGGGATGCACATCCAGGGCACGAAGCTCCCGTTCCACCACATCCCAAAGATGCTCCATTGGGTTGAGATCTGGTGACTGTGGGGGCCATTTTAGTACAGTGAACTCATTGTCATGTTCAAGAAACCAATTTGAAATGATTGGAGCTTTGTGACATGGTGCATTATCCTGCTGGAAGTAGCCATTAGAGGATGGGTACATGGTGGTCATAAAGGGATGGACATGGTCAGAAACAATGCTCAGGTAGGCCGTGGCATTTAAACGATGCCCAATTGGCACTAAGGGGCCTAAAGTGTGCCAAGAAAACATCCCCCACACCATTACACCACCACCACCAACCTGCACAGTGGTAACAAGGCATGATGGATCCATGTTCTCATTCTGTTTACGCCAAATTCTGACTCTACCATCTGAATGTCTCAACAGAAATCGTGACTCATCAGACCAGGCAACATTTTTCCAGTCTTCAACTGTCCAATTTTGGTGAGCTCGTGCAAATTGTAGCCTCTTTTTCCTATTTGTAGTGGAGATGAGTGGTACCCGGTGGGGTCTTCTGCTGTTGTAGCCCATCCGCCTCAAGGTTGTGCGTGTTGTGGCTTCACAAATGCTTTGCTGCATACCTCGGTTGTAACGAGTGGTTATTTCAGTCAAAGTTGCTCTTCTATCAGCTTGAATCAGTCGGCCCATTCTCCTCTGACCTCTAGCATCAACAAGGCATTTTCGCCCACAGGACTGCCGCATACTGGATGTTTTTCCCTTTTCACACCATTCTTTGTAAACTCTAGAAATGGTTGTGCGTGAAAATCCCAGTAACTGAGCAGATTGTGAAATACTCAGACCGGCCCGTCTGGCACCAACAACCATGCCACGCTCAAAATTGCTTAAATCACCTTTCTTTCCCATTCTGACATTCAGTTTGGAGTTCAGGAGATTGTCTTGACCAGGACCACACCCCTAAATGCATTGAAGCAACTGCCATGTGATTGGTTGATTAGATAATTGCATTAATGAGAAATTGAACAGGTGTTCCTAATAATCCTTTAGGTGAGTGTATATCGCCTTGTTTACTAAACGTCCGGTTGGGCCAGACAAAAGTACATACAACACAGTATTATTTATAGCAACAATAGTGTAAGAGTAAGACGCATGGCATCAAGTTTTGCCGCAAATCGACCCGAGGTTCGAATCCGCCTTTTGCCGAACACGCTCTACTCCCTTTTCCCATCACATATCAGATCGGAAAGGCATTTATTTTCAATAAAAATGAAGCAAATATTAGAAAAGTGGAAATAAAGCGTTGAACGTGTTTAATAATAAAGTGTTAATCAGTTAGGGTTAGGTAAACAGACGTGCTGAATTAGAGACGATAAAAGTGAGTGGGTCCAATATCATTAGTCTTAAAAAGTGGGTGGGTCTTGTCCCACCCACATACAATGGTTCCGATGCCCATGTATATTTGTATATTTAATTGACTATAAACAGATTTGATGCTGAATATGAAAATCAATATGATTTTGAATATGAACAGCTCAATATGAAAAAAACATTTTGATTTGGGTAACTATGTATTATTGTGTTATTAATCAATGGTCTTAATAATTGTAGTGGTCTCATCTTGTGCGCTTTCTTTCCCACGCGCAGCTGCATAGTAAACAAGGTAAATAAAGTAAAAATGACAGGCCTCAGCTGCTTCTCAACACTCTACATATTCATACAATAGAATATGCAAACACAACAGTTATTGCCATAACCATTCATACTCTAGTTTTGTATAATAATAACTATGAATGTTCAAATGCATACATAAACTCTTCCATCGCAGAGGCGTTTAAAAACTCTTCCAGCAGCTCTGCTCCATCGTTAGTTCAGACAGGTGATGCGACGCGCAATGATGTATCAATGTTCCCTTCTTCCCTACGCCGTTCGACAGTGCCCTTCGAACTGAACATTTTCGCTCCCTTCGGATTGGAATCCCACTTAAGGTGGCGGAATACCCTGTGAAGTCCACTTCGCAGTCCACTTACGGTCGAATGGAACACACCTATGATCACACGAGGACAAGAGAATCACATGGCAAACAGGAACCATGACTGTTAAGATTACAAAATAAAAAACATGAAAACATAATGGTGAACCAAAACCCAAATGTGACTGTGTTAATGTTTTGATTTTACATATAAATTTCATACTTGGTATTCAAGAAAATAATTTGGTAACACTTTAATTTAGGGTCCAATTCTCACTAATAACTAGTTGCTTATTAGCATGCATATTACTAGGATATTGGCTACATCCCTTAATCCTACCTAATACCTAAACAACCTTACTAACTATTAATAAGTAGTAATTAGGAGTTTATTGAGGGCAAACATTGTTGTTAAAAGTTAGTTAATAGTGAGAATTGGACCCTAATTAGTATGTAAAATCATGAATAATATTGCAACACCATTTGTGAATTAAACTTAATGTAAATTAAATGTGTGACACAGCAAAACTACTTCAATTTTAAGCACTTGAAGTGGTAGTAATAGGGGAACATGCATCTAGTTTTGATGCTGTTTGCAGTATAGACATGTTACTGTCTTCAAACTCTCTAGAAGTGCAGACATCTTTGTTCATTATAACGGGAGAGTTCTGGCTTGTTGTGTCGTAATATTCACTTGCAGTGCAGAAGTGGCAACTGAATTTTCAAAAAGTGTCTGGGTTGTGGTAAATTGCCAGTGTTAACCATGTGGTAGGGCAGATATTGTCCCGTGGGTCGTACTTTGTACATCCCTGCAGTATAGTCCTTTACTTTTAATAAGACAATGCCTATATAATGAATTTCATAGCATAACTAGGCCGCAACTACTTATAAATGAGGCTGGGAACCAAGAACCACTTCTCATTCAGAAACGGGGCAGAATATAAATGATTTTCACTGTTTGGTTGAGGTAACAGATCTTAAATGTGCAAGCAGAACGAGCGTGATTCTTGCCACCTATTTGTCAGGTGATATCTAAAATGGTTATTTTTGCTTATAACTTCTTAAAGGTTTGTCCAGAAAATCATAAAACTGGTTTGATTCAGTGCAGCATGCAGAGTCGGATGAAACCCAATTGTTTAAAATTTTGGGGGTCGGCCATGTTGAATTTTGTATTAAAATGCTATATTTTACGAACGCATTAGCGTATCGTTACAAAACTCTGTATGTGTCATCGGCACCATGTCCTGAAGGTACTCAAACAGTTTTGAGACACCACTTGGACAAAAAGTATAATGACATTTCAAAAAATGCTAATAGTTTTTGAATAATTTCACCTATTGTAACAAAAATCTTGATAGGTTCCTTGATACCAAGAACAGTGATACTAGTTATGCCATAGTCAGTCAAACTTGCTGTCAGCCATGAATCAACTGCATGAATTACGTTAAAAGCCTACTTTTTCTAACTCCTCCTAGACTGTTGGTCTGATTTTCACTAAAATTGACTCAGATCATCATGAGACCATAGGGGCTTTCGCACTGGAGGAAACCTTTTCATAGTTCCTAGAACTAATGGCGGAAGTACCCACTTTTTGACGTGTTTGCACCACAGGAACTGGGAACGATTTTAGTTCTAGGAACACCTTTGACAGAAACTAAATTAGCTCCTACTTCTTCAGAGTAGGGTCTAACCTAGCACAATAGAAACTACCAGTGACATAAGTTTATGCTAATTGGCCGAACGCACACGAAACACCAGCACCTGCCATTTAAAAAAAAGCCATGTACACACACAGATTATAGCCTATATATTTACTCCACAAACTAACTCTACAAACATGGAAAACAGTGATAGATGGACCTCTCAAACTTTACGCAAAGGAGAAAATCCAATGCAAGTTTGAGGAGACCAAGTAAAATATGATTACGCATTTCTGCTCAGCTAGCAACATTGGGCATCAACCACACAGCAAACGCTAATACTTTTTCATATACTGTCTACTTTCTTTGTATAACAGTTCTATCTAATAACATATTAGACAGGACTGTTAAGAAGATCGTAAACTAATGAAGTCAGAGAATGGAGCGCTGTGTGCTCAGGCTCTGGCGTTCTCAGCGACGTCAAAATAAATGTCTGCTGCAACGTCAAAATAAGAGTCACAACAACAAGCGCAGCTTAAGTCACTTCAGAGTTCCTACTAATGGTGTGAATGCAACCAGTAAAGTGGTCCTAGGGGAACATTTAGTTCTCAGGGAACCACCCTTCCTATAACTAAGTTCCTAGAACTATCCGGTGCAAAAAGGGCTCATGTCGGCAAAAAGTTATTAAAAGCTTTTTGATTAATCAAACCGTTATCGAATAAAGTATTAACAAATTTGATGGCATGATGCAAAGCTGATTCTGAGGCTGTAAATCTGCAATGCCTTGCCATATTGGCACCAAACTGTGTATGTGTTATTGTCACCTCACACTGACACAGCTCATCAGTTTGGTAACTAACCACCTTTTGATCAAAAGCAATTAAATCATATTACTTCATATTAATTATCATATTATTTATGATTTCTCAGCCATTTTTGACTAAAATAATCTTTAATTACTCATTGTTGCAGTCTGATAACTCCTCATTATGCCTCTTTTGTGCTTGGCCCTGTTAATTGCTGCTTGCAGCTATATTTTTTACTGTATTTTTTATAAAATATGCAGCCTTAGTGAATATAAGAAACTTATTTCAAAAGTATTAAACAATCTTACCGACCACAAACTTTTAAACGGTAGTGTAGTTAGAGCCAGTTATTTGATTGCATTTGCATTAGGCTGCCTATGAAGAGTCTGAAATGATCTCATCATGTGTCATCAGACTACTGAGTGCTGTAAATGTAATAAGAACTGTTTCTTATTTCCAAATATTTATTTTCCAATAGTACTAAAACAATCGTTAAAGGAACTGGAATCTGAATCAGAACAAATTTTTTTTAAATTCTTTACAATTCTCATCCCTGCAATAATTCACACCTCCACACATCTCAGGAGCCTGTTCATTTTGAGGACACTTACAGAGGTTTGGTGTGTTTTTTCCACACGTTCTCACATCGTGGGCTGTTACGGCTTTTATGAGCTGTACCGTTGAAAATGATATGATGAAGTGTTGAGATTAGATGTATAATCCCTGTGAATGTAACAGTAGGTGCTTTACACTTTTATCTAGGACAGTCATTTACATACTGTGGAAATGGATAGACATAGGAAGAGACAAATGGAAATGATTTATTTTAAAGTGGGGGAAAGAGAGGAAAGACATAGAGCCTCAAGAGAAAGGTGAATTTAGCAAAGTGCTACAAAGGCATTCAGTTTGGGTTATGAAGACCGATAACACAGGCTCTATGTAGGGCAGAGAGACCAAGTGTAAAGATTCAACTCACCTTTTAGTGGAACATTTTGTAAGGTACACCAAGATACGTTCACCTCAACATCTCCAAGCAGGAAATACTTGTTCTTTTTTTATTGACTACAATTAACACGGTTGACCTTCCTTCTGTGCTTGTTCCTTAATGTTTCATGGTGTAGAGATAAAATGTGAAGTTTTTTAATGTTAAAGTGCCAGCTTAATATGAAGACACAACTATACACCGATCAGGCATAACATTATGACCTAATATTGTGTTGGTCCCCCTTTTGCTGCCAAAACAGCCCTGACCTGTCGAGGCATGGACTCCACTAGACCCCTGACGGTTTGACACCCTTCTATCAGAACCAGCATTAACTTCTTGAGCAATTTGAGCTACAGCAGCCCGTCTGTTTGATCGGACCACATGGGCCAGCCTTCGCTCCCCACGTGCATCAATGAGCCTTGGCTGCCCATGACCCTGTCGCCGGTTCACCACTGTTCCTTCCTTGGACCACTTTTAATAAATACTGACCAATGCAGACCAGGAACACCCCACAAGAGCTGCAGTTTTGGAGATGCTCTGACCCAGTCGTCTAGCTATCACAATTTGGACCTTGTCACTTGCTGCCTAATATGTCATGCACTAACAGGTGCCGTGATGAAGAGATAATCAGTGTTATTCACTTCACCTGTCATAATGTTATGTCTGATCGGTGTAAGTAAACAATTCATACCTTAAATACATATAAGTGTACACTACATCTGAATCTTTTTTATTTTCATGCATCAACTGAAAACTGCAGATACTGGTTCATTGAAATGAGAATCGATTAAAATGGAGAAATCTATATTTTCAACCTAGCTCTTATATGTCCTGTAACTGGCCATCAAAGTTTTTCACCTTTTTTCAAAGTTTATCTCCTTTTTTCATCTCCCTTTTTTATGGTGTGTTTGGCAAACTTCTGTTTGGTGTCACAAAAATTACACACTTCACTTTGGATGCAGGCTGTCACGGCTACTAAAACAGAAGCACTTTTTAAATACAACATAACCTCCAGCAAGGAATCAATAGTTTTTACAGGTTCAGATCATTCAAGCGAGAGCACGGATCTGACGAGGTTTCCCAACACTGACAGTACCGTTTTACTTGACAGTGCATCACAGAGAGCGTGCACTGGGATAAAAAAAGGGAATTTGACGGTTGTAGCTGCAGGGACTGTGTCCAAAAGATGTCACCCTCACTGCAAAAAACACGTTGACAGATATTTGGAAAGGATCCAGTCGAAGCGTGCCCTTGTCCTTCACAGCCGCAGAACGCTCTGTTGTGACTTACCATTCAAAACACAACCTTTGCCATTTGTTCTGCCACATCCACCTGCACCAGCCAAGCTTCTGAAAAGTCTCCCCGAGGACTGGTAATGTCTCCTTTCCCCTGCCTGTCTCATTGTCCTGTGTTTGGCAGGCTGACAGCAGATAGACTCCATCTCTGGCTACATTTCCCCATGCTCCCCTGGAGCGGCCTCCCCAGAGAGCTTCCTCCCCAGGACTCTGACTCACTTCTGAGGCTGTCCAAGACTGGTCCCACAACCCCATGTTTCAGATGGCTGAGCTGAGGAAAAAATCCCTCTGATGGCCTTTTCTTCGCCTCTCCCTCTATAGCTCTGGCAGACAGTCAGAAGATAAATCTGAGCTCTGCAGGGGTTTTACCCGCAGCTAGAATGCAGCACTATCTTCGATTTGGTGCCCCCCCGCTAACGATTCAGTTAACGGAGACTGAAAATGACAAAGATGAGTTTCCATTGCTTTATCTTTGCTCTTTGAACGAAGCGGCACCCTGCGGAAAGTGTTAGGTGTGATCGGAAGATAAATACCCTCTTTATATCCAATCCACTATTAGAATTTTGTTTGCTAGATGTAGTCCCCTAACAAGTGTGACAGTCTGGTTTCGTCAGATACAGAATAATTTATCTCGTACTTGAAGCTGACATGTGTCCTTTTATCTGAAAAATGGGTTAGATGTATATTGCAAACTTTTCTTACACCTGAGGTGGTTCTTAGTCAAAATCACAACTCTGGTTTTGAGCAGGCACAACAAAGTGCTATGACTGAAGAAGCATTATTTTTTAGACTACTGACAGTTTTGCTGCTACAGGGTTTGTGTCAGGATGTGGTATTTAGAAAATATTCAACATTTACCATTTCACCAATTCATCATTTTTGTATAGGAAGCAACTGTCAACTTCTTTTCTTTTTTTTTTACTTGAAGATGCTGTTGCATCCAAAATCTGTGGTGCAGATAGTAGTCTTAAATCTAAACTATAAATTCAACTTAAACTCTTATTCACCAGGTGCCTGACAGAACTTAATAAAGGTCAGTGGATTTGATATGCATATATTATTTTATGGTAGTCATAGCCTTGAAGAAACAGGCCTGACCCTTTGTATCTAATGCATCAGTGGGCAGGTGCTAGGGGAAGCGAGTGCAAATGTCACTGCACGTTTTTTGTTTAATTAATGGAGGCCAAATATAAATAATAGCTAAATATCATTTCTAAACTCAAATTAAAGGTTAAATCTGTAGTATCAGTGAATATCTAATACCCTTTAATCTTGTTTTGTAGTTGTAGCTGATGGAGGGTTTTTAAAGGCTTTAAACGGCTGAAGTAGAGCGGATGTTTGCCAGATTATATTTCTGTGTCTGTTTTCTGTGATCTCTGTAAGATTGTTCTTGTTACAGCCCGAGCTTTGAGTTCCTAATGAACGTGATGTATACAGTACATTCAGCCTTTATGAGTTACACTTGCTTGCTAATGCAAATATGTAATTGGCTAATCATGTGGCAGCAGTTTACTGCATTAAAACATGCAGACTGGAGCAGTAGCTATATTACAGGTGAGGATTTTGATTCTCTTGGGAATTTTAATATTTTAAATCAGTTCACAAAATAAAATGTTCAGATTTCTTTACTGATTCATTCATTGACCTGCGGGTTACATTGTTACGCCAGTAATATTTAATAATATATTGAATCATTGACACGAGCGATTTGTTAAAAAAAAAGAGTCAATGATTCAGAGGCATTATACTTAAAGGGATAGTTCACCCAACGAAAATAACCCCATGATTTTCTCACCCTAGGAGTATATGACATTCTTCTTTCAGACGAAGTAGATAACCGTCACCACAATGGAAGGCCTGCCTCTCTATTTATTCAATTGGGCAATGGGGAAAAAACACGATGATGTCGGGCGCTTTTCTGCTCAGAGTTGATTTTTTTTCAACTTCATGCGCTCAGAGCGCTCCTGGAAAAACACGAGGCGCAGAAGGCGTTTAAAACGCGAGGCGTCCGGGGCGCACAAAGAGCGCGCATAACGCTCACTGCCAACAGAAAACTTTTCAAAAAAGGCGCCTCTCACTGCAAAAACGCGTTCTGTCTGATTGGGGCCTAACGCCTCTCACAGTCATCATATGCCACTCCAGTTATGCTTTTTTTCGTAAGTTGAATATGGAAGGCAGTCTGGGGGAAGCTAGATATTTTACTTTATAAAGTTTTAAATCTGGATATTTTTCTTAGACAAACGCATCGCTTCGCTTCAGAAGGCCTTTATTAACCCCCTGGCACCAGCTAGTTGATTTTTTCAACAATGCAACGTACTATGGTAGTTAAGCAGTGAGTAACGTCGTTGTACGGGGAACGCACCCCAGGCTTGTAGTGTTGGTGTAATGATGTAGGAAATATTTTCTTGGCACGCATTAGGCCCTTAACACCAGTTGAGCATTGTTTAAATGTCACAGCGTACCTGAGTATTGTTGCTGCCCATGTGCAGCCCTTTATAGCCACATTCTGTCTATCTTGTCATGGCTGCTTCCAGCTGGATAACACACCATGTCACAAAGCACTAGACGCATCAGACCTAGTATTAGAAAGGTGAATCTAATGAAGTTGCCATAGAGGACATTTATGAAACATTTTAACAACAAATAAAAACCAAAAATGCCAAAAGTAAGAAATAATTGACGACAGGCCGTTGAATTATTAACCCCTTGCCTGTAAACACCCCCCCCCCCATTTTGGCAAGTGGGCCATTTTGACATACCCACAATAAAATTGTTGCTGCTCATAAGTCATTCTGAATAGACACATAACTAACATATATCTAGAAAGCCAACACTTGACAGTTTACAGTTCAAGAGTCAGAATTACTCAGACTGTTATTAATATGGAGATATATAGGCTCAAACATTAAAACAAAAATAAAAAGTATTAAGAATATATTTTTGAATGTATAAAAATATTATGTGAATGTAGTATATATACTTATAACCACAACTAAAGTGAAGCCACAAGTGTGCTTCATTTTCAAATCTGAGGATGCTATCTCTAAAACTACACATTTTATGAAGCATATTGATGTCATGTGAGTTTTTAGCAAAGGCTAAGATAAGATGCTAATCATTATGTTATTGCCCTGTAAAACACATACTTGCAGTCTTCTAACTAGTCTTCTAACTGCTCAATTCATGCTCTATTTTTTTCACTCAATGAACTTTTTACACGTCTGTCATGAATGACTTAATCATTCTTTTATAGTAATTATTTTGTTTGTATTCAGCCATTATAGCCTATTCAGGCATTCTGAATTGCCCATCAACCCCACATTCATCCCACTTTACATTAAAACCTATTATCTGAAGTCTTTCTAGCAAACAAAGAAATGCATGCTCTTGGTACCTTATGTGAAATAGATCATGAAATAGAATATAGCTCCTGGCGTGACAGGTGCATTAGAGCTACAGTTAGCATCAAGCTTCATAACACAATATAAAAGATTAATATTACACTTTAACTCTAAACTCCCTTTAAACAGCGAGTGTTTGTATTTACTTTCGATCGCGATATAAGGTGGTTCCCTTTCAGTCGGTCACGGTCGACGTCTGACGTACGTCTCCGTTCCCTCCTTCAGGGAACGAGGGTTACATGCGTAACCGAGACGGTTTCAGTGATGTTCAATGATGTTAAAATATATTTAGGTAATATTTGTATATATAGTTATAAATACTAATGCTATATTTAGCATTTTATATGGAGCTAATCGCCACACCTGCTTAGCATGTATACTGGAAACATTCTTTATTCATATGAAAATACACCAAATCGCATGCAAAACACACACAAACCAATGTGATGTTTTAACATGCAGTGAATGTTGAACAACAGTAATCTGGGGTTGTCGGTGGTCCTTGACTGCAAAGGGGTTAAAAAAAATAATGCACAGAGGTGGTAATGCGGTCACGACGCGAAGCGAATTATTCCACTTATACTATGGTTACTACACCTCAAAATATTGTTCAGATGTTTTATTTCAAGACATTTGTCATGTTTTGTCCTTAAAACGCTTGTGTGTAGGACTAATTTCTATGCATCTAAACCCAAGCCTCCGTTGCTAATTCTAAAACGTCATTTTAGAGCTAGTAATGGAGGCTTGAGCCACTGATAGCACTGATGCAGTGAGTTATTAGAGAGAGAGAGACAGAGAGAGAGAGCATATGTGAATTGCCTCAGTCTGTTCGTCTCTTTCTACAGTGTTCAGCAGCAGCGTCTACTAATATGAAACTGTAAGAACAGCGCCTTTTTTAACTCGCTAATGAGAAATGTCATGTAGCTTTTAAGTTGCTAAACTATTTTACTGATAAAATCGTCAGAGCAGCACTGACAACACATTTCTGTGCGGGTGTGTGTCTGTAGTGTATGTGTGTTTGAGTGGGAGAGCAGAGAGAGCGGGAGAAAGAGAGTAATTTTGTGGAAAAAACATGGAAATAATTTGTCGTTTTTATCTTATAGTTTACTATCTTTTTTTTCTTGGTCAGTGTCGCTGTGGGTTTAGTTTTTTTTTTTTTTTTTTTGCTGTTGTATGCTGTAAAGACATTTGAAATAACTGAAATCATTTGGCGAAGTGATATGGAACTGTAACGTGGTCAAGACCTTGTCTGGCTATCACCAGACCAAGCTCAATCTTTTAAGATTGAACATTGGTCTGGGGAGTTTGCTCTGTATTTTCTACTGCACAAGAGGCGTGATCAACGGGTATCGTTCAAATGACTCTGTGCGCAATTGGATAGTCCTTCAACCAATCAGACCACAAGAGGTGTGATCAACGGGGCATAGTTCAAATGACTGTGTACGCAATTGGATAGTCCTTCAACCAATCACACCAACGATCCATCGCTTCTCTATCTGTCATTGTGTTAAACCCACCAATAGTGCGCCAGGTGGATAAGCCGGTTTGTGATTGGTCCCCGCAAATTTGTAACAGAAGCAGGATACCTTCACTGCACCAAAGATTCACATTCAAAATGGGTGTTTTATCTATTTCCAACAGATCTAAAACTGCATCATATGTCACAATCATTAACACATTAGCATTATTAATGTAGCTGTCTTGTCAGTAGAGTCCTGTCAGAAACCCATTGATCTTCTGTCTATCTGTCACCCCATCTGTCAGTTTTGTCGTTTTTCTCTTCCTGAAATTTCTTTGCTTGTTTACCTCCTATGTCTCCCACGCTATTATTTTTCTTCTATATACTTCTATTTCACCTGTTTATCCACAGGAAGCCCGAGATGGTACAGTAAATGGTGTGTAGCTCAAATGGGAACTATTGAACTGCAGACATCAAGGTTATGTTGGTTTGATGGAGCGATCCGCTCTGCATACTATTTCAGTCAGCTTCGTGCCTTTGAAAATTGACACATGTCGGAGAGAAAACCATGTCTATCAGCTTGTCATTTTTGTTAGTATGTACGTCTGCGGCCTTGAATATGTGGGTGAGCACCTATCTCCAGTTAAAAAAAAATGCTACTATTTGTCATCATATGTCTCATATGCATTGTTGCATTGCCCATCTAATCTTTTAATCCGCAAAATAAATGTCTGGATAAATGTCATTTTATCTGCTTTCTCCCTCCCTCCCTCCCCTGAGATGATGCTGGGTGGCCTTGCTGCTTTGCTGCTTTGTTCAGTATATCAGCCAGCTTGCACCTGTGTTGCTATGGACTGTATAATTTGCCATCTCTGAGGACTTCCTGCACGGAAATTGAACTGGAAAAATCCAGAGACAGACTGAAGCTGCTAGGTTATCTGATGTAGATAGGTGCATTTGGATAATACTTTGTCTGGTGCCAAATAAAAACGTCCCCCTACTGAGCGCAGGGAGTAACATCTCTTTCAGGAAGCCCAGGGAAAACAGACTTTGGAGTCAAATCATGCAGCTGTCAAATACAGCCTGCTGCACCACGCGCCAAGAGCTTGAATTATCAAACGAAGCTAGCCATTTAGCATTGATTTATGACACAAAACATTAGGCACAGCAAACTACATTTATATCTGAAAATTTACTGTAGTTTTTGCAGTGCAATCATATCGATCAGTGGGAGATTAGACATTCTTCTATGGTAAGCAAAAAAAAATTTAAACAATGGCTCTGTTTCAAAAGCTAGTGAGCTGCCTTGTTTTCAGCTATTAATGTAGCATCCTACCTGTCATTAGACGTTATAAGTGACAGATTTGCAGGACCTTACATTGGCAGCAACTGTAAAAATAAAGCTCTTCAAACACAAAATGAATAAAATTGATTCTCTTTTGTTTTTCAGTAGAGTTTTGTGTTAGCATGTTGCTATGCTAACGTGATTATACACTAATAAACATAAAAACACACAGTACACACAATTCTTGGTTAAAATAATACCTTTTTAGCAGTGTTTTTTATTTGTTACTGGTTGAAACTCTCTTCACATCCAAATAGCTATAATAGAAGTGGTCTAAATATTAAAACATCTTTTACATATATCTTCTGTGGAAGTCTTAGGACAAAAAAGATGTTCTTCCAATCATTGCATTCGGTAGCTTGCTATTGCTAGCTGCTCCAAAATTGCCTATCATACCTTTGAATTTTGGTATATATTTGGTTATTTTGGTAAACATTTTGGTATTGGCGGATGAGGTAATTTTGCTCATTTTATCTGCCATTTTGAAAAGACCTAGTAAAAAAAATAAATCAACTAAAATGTATTTGAAATACATTTATTTTATGCTAAGTGCTGAGGTCCAACTAAAGATATACTTTAGTATATTTGATTGTGCTGAAGTGGAACTATTGCAAGTATACTTTAGGTACACTCTAAATACCCTGCATTTAAAGACTGATATTATACAGTGATCATACTATCCTTACTAATAATTATATTAAAACACTTTTTAAGCTTAATATTGATAAATGTGCATTGTGCAAGAAAGATGTACTCCGCAAAGTTTAATTATAATATTTATATCAGTAAGTCTCAAGTGATATGTCAGTAAATGTGTTAATGGATTTTTAGTATACTTAAATCCATTTTGGTATAGGTTTTTTTTTTCACTAAGAAGGTTTTGCTTTTCTATGAATCTAGATGTATTTTCTATGAATACTTTTTTAAACCAGAATACCATAGTTATTTTTACTAAAGTACTTTTTGTAAGGGACTTGTGACCTTAGCTTTAACAACAGCAGAACACTTTGTTGACATTGTCCCTTATTAAGAGCTTGTTTATTGTTGCTTTTGCTAGCTGCTACTTTACCTTGTCTTTTTTGAGTGAACTTCATTAATTGGCTTAAGTTTTGCCAGGGTAAAAACTGCAGTAAATGTCCCGGCTCTTTTGTTTACAACGTGCAAGTCATCAGTGTTGCCCTCATTTGAGTGTAAATAATTTAGCCCTCTCTGCTCTTCAAGCCTCAGTGATTTGACTAAGCACCTCAGTTTTTAGCATGAGCGTAGAAACAGAAAAACGCGAAAGGAAACCATTAGAGACAGCCTGTGTGTATTCACACTCTTGGGTATGAAACGCTAACTCGGGTGCTACGGTCTAAGGAATACAGTATTTAGGAGTATTTAGTATAATGAACATTGTATCTCTAGTGTTACTTAACAGTATCACTGTCATGTATGATTTCTTTCTGAGCATAATCCTGTGTTGTTTTTCGACAAGACGCCTTTGTGTTTTAAAACCACGTACTTAAGTCAACCATATGCTAATGAAATTAATTGCTAAATCAACCTGCAGGCTTTGAAGCTCTTCTCACTGCATTTCATGTGCTTGGTTTGTTTGTTTCACCTTGTTTTTTTCCTCAATCAGGGGAAAGGTTTCCCGAAGCTGTCTTTTTTTCCACTCCCTTGTTCTCTCTCTTCCTCCCCAGACGGTGTTGCTGTAAATAGACTTACCTTTAGTAGCAAAGTCCTTCGTTTCGCCTTTGTATTCCCAATCTTGGCTTTCATCTCCAACCACAGGCCTCCCGACTTTAGACCCTTCCCGCTGCGATTCACACCCTGGACGGCCGCAGTGGTGGGCTAAGACTAGATCCCCAGGGCCGTGCTCAGGGTTAAGGGATGATCAGAGCTAAATCCTGGGAGATTAAATCCCACATCGGCTCCCGCTGTCCTAATTAGGCACAGGTTAAAGAATCTCATTAACGGGTTTAGCTAGGTGTTAATGGAAATAAGGATGTAGCAGTGCTAAATTTGAACATTTCAGAAAACACCTCAAGAGATTTTGATTGATCACTTGAGCAAATGTACACCACGCAGAAGAGAAAAGTAACTTTAAAACTTTATTTTTTTGCAATAATACATCTCCCCAACGTCCCGTAACGGCAACAAACCATGCATGACTCATTCAACGCGGCTCACTTCGACAAATGTTGTGAGGGACTCCATGTTGCTAGTCGAGATAGTTAATGCATATTTGATAACGTTTCCGTCAGGCTTCATGAATCCTTGTCATGTCGTTATGTTGACAGCGCGTCTTCAGAAAAACCATTGGATGAACATCTACGCTAGGCGAAGAGGGAAGTGAGTGGGAACTACAGAGGCATCCGTCTCCAAGGCTTAGTGAAACTCACTCACAAGCCGCAAAGGAACCACGTGGCGTGACATCCTTCACAAAGTGCTGCGAATTTAGGTCTCGCTTCGACTAGGTTCCCATTTAGGTTTTTCCACAAGCTTTGAAATGGTAGTTAAAGCCATTTGTCATATACTGTATCTGCACTAATGGATTGGAGGAAATGTAAGTTTGTTGGCCAATCTGTTAAATATTTATATGGATAAGTTTACTGACATTTTAATTGCTTCATGATTATTTTTGTTTAATCTTTTTATTTATTTTCAAAATGAGATTTAATACAGACAGTATCTCAATATAATATGCCCTGAGGTGGTCCTAATCAGATTAGCCTGATTTGCAGCGCTTTTGGTCGATGGTTAGTAGTGACTTTATTCACTGCTATCTCAAATCACATAATTGGGCTGTTGAGATCTGTTTAAAGGGGTCATGAACTGGCTTTTTAATGAACTGAACTGAACTGAACTCATGAACTGGCTGGTTTTGTGCTTACTGGCTTATACTGTTGTCTGAGGTCAACCTATGACATTTGCATGGTTTTTACATTCAAAAACATAATAGTAAAAGTAATAGGTAATAGTAATAGGCTATTTTCTACCCTGGTTTTGATCCTCTTTCATGGAACACTCGGTTTTTATGGGCGTGCCGCACAGAAGACTTGGAAGTAAACGCCCACTGCTATGATTGGATAATTTTTGCATATTATAATGAGCTTCAGCTCCCCCGTGAGTACACATGAGGAATTGTTTTGTGGGAAAACAGCAACCGGAATGATTCGCTCACAGGGCTCGCAAAATGTCTTTATCAAACAAACACAATGATTCATGTCTCAACCTCCTGAAATTAATTGGAATGTTATTTTTTATTACTTGGCCCTCCCGATCAGTGGATATAACCGCGAACCGTGCATCACTAACACACGCGCACATACGCACCCACTGCCTCACTGCAGAGTCAGACAAATCAGCATGATCAAAACTTCCGCGATTGTATTTTTCCTTCAAATATCAAGTCAAGAGAGTGAACAACGCACATCAAGAAAGGAATGTTATTTCACTATTTAAGATAGCCCGTCGGCAGGTCGGTGATACGTTTTGGTAGCCCGTCTGGAAAACACATAGCCCCAGGATGTTGGGCTTTGCGAGCCCTGGCCCATACATGTCAGAGTCTGATCACGAATCGCAGCACAATGAACCAACAACACCTCAAATAAAGGTTTCTCCAGCCTGTGACAGTGTGCTAAGTTATGTTCAGTTAGACACGTACACATAATCAATAGATAAGTTCATCCATGCATTCATAATATTGGAATCCGAATGAAGCTTATGCAGCATGTTTATTGCTTGGAAGTTCGATCCGGTTTTGCTCCACGTAGGCCTATGTTATTTATCTATAACATGTCATGCACAAATCGGTGGGTGGGGCTACAGAATCAGGCGTTCGGTTAAGGCGGTGTTTCACCACACTCTGACGTCACAGGGAGGCACATTCCCAGATCAAGCGTTTGCTGAGCCAGCTGTCAATAAAAGCTTTTCTTTGACTAACAAGGAAGTTTTCAGCTCTGAAACTTACAGGATATTCTTATATTACCGTGACCTTTTATATATCAAGTTGATTTCTCAATTCATGAAACTTTTAAAGACATTTTTAACCACACAGAAATGTGGCTCTTAATGTGCCGTTTTTACAGTGGATTCTTTCCGTGTCCTCTTCTGACATCCCCTCTTTCACACCTAGATTCTGTGAAGCTGTTGTGTAGTGTGGTCTCCATTCTTGTGTTACCTGCAGTTACCTATCCTCATCTCCAGCATCACTGTGAAAAGCCAACTGAGCTCACTTTCTCTGCTTAACCCTATGGAGCCTTCCCAGCAAGCAATTTTGTGTTTAAAAGACAAAACACAGCCCTAACGTCTAGGTTAAAACAAGGCAAGATTTGGGCTGTCAGTGAAAATGTATTAGTCTTGACCTTGTAATCACTGTTGACTTTGCTTACATGATGAAATATCATACATTTCGCAAGTTATTTTGGCAAAAACTACATGTAACCAAATTCAAGGTTATTTTGGCTAGAAGTGGGTTACTCATAGCCGGACTATATCGAGTCTATAGTTAACCGAGATGGTGAAATGATGGCTATTGCTTGCTGGGTTCTTTTGATTCTGATACACAAATTTCTAAGGCCTCTAAATTATGACCATGAGCAACAGCTCTCGGCCTGTGGTTAGAAGCATAGTTTCTTGTTTGACCACAGATTTGCGACAATACGCATCCCAGGTTTGGAACAACTTGAGGATGAGTAAATGATGACAAATTTTTCATTTTTGAGTGAACTATCCCTTTAACCAGAGAACATAATCCCTTGCTTTCCTCATCGGGTCGCTTCCTGCACCAACTGGCAAACACACTTTAGAGGGAGAGAGCGAGCGCAATTCTCTTTGACGGCAACACTGGCTTGTGATCTTGAAGCAAATACAGTCTGCCAGAAATCACACGAGTGTCATGCATTCTAATGAATAAGAATGGAGGATGAAAGACTGGCATGGACAAACATGGCTCATCTGAATTATTCCATTAGAAAATGGTCAATGTTCCTTTTGACTTTAATTAGAGGCTTCTTCACATAGATATGCCAGGCCTGGGCTGATAGTAAAATTAAAGATTCTTCTCCACCACTCCCATCCTTAAACCCAACTCATGAATAAACCAAAGAGCAGCCTGAAGGCTCACACTCTGAAACAAGAATCACAATTACAACACACTGGAGGCACGGCTTTCTGCCGTAGACTCTGCAATAGTGGAATTGGGCACTTTATCACAGCGCCCATGCGTATGGACATGTCCCCTGATTTCTGAATGCATTCGGGGGGAAAGGCTCTCTCATGAGAATGTTTTCATGGTAACAAAGTCAACGGAACTGAATGATGCTTTGCTGGATGTGTGAGAAAGTTCAGGCGGCTAGTTGCCTGCTGGGTAGAGTGTTTTTTTGTTTGTTTGTTTTTTTCTAAAAAGCTAGGGATAAATCAAAATGGTTACATTACCAAAGTCCATACTAACAAAATAACAAAACAAACAAAAAACATACTAACAAAATAAGTACTGTTACGGTGTGGCACATTGATGGTCTCAGATGGTAATACTGTGATACTTTATAATATATACCATAATACTTTCAATAATACCATAGTGCAGGTCCAAAATACCATTGTAGTACAATGGAACATTTTTAGGGGGAAAAAACAGAGCTCCTTGCGTTCCTGTACATTCAGTTATTGAACGGGACACATTTTATGTAAACAATCCATAAGAAACCATAAGATTAAAGGTGCACTGTGTAAATTTTAGTGGCATCTAGCGGTGAGGTTACGAATTGCAAGCCCACCGCTCACCCCTCCCTTTCGAAGCACATAGAGAAGCTACGGTGGCCGACACAGGGCAAAGATGTCGTCGTCTGAGACAGCAGAGAGTAGCTAGCGAAGTTTGTCCGTTTAAGGCTACTGTAGAAACATGACGGTGCAAAATGGCGATTTCACTGTAAGGGGACCCGCGGTGTATGTATGTAGATAGAAATGGCTCTTTCTAAGGTAATAAAAACATAACGGTTCATTATGTAAGGTCTTTATACACCACTGAAAACATAGTTATGTACATTATATTGCATTTCTGTCAATAGATCCTCATAAATACTACACACTGCACCTTTAAGCATCCAGTGTATACTTAAGATTGATTAGTCAAATAGTCATTATGGAAAGCCTAGTTTTTGAGCATGGTTTTGCACATCCCAATGTCTACAGATATGGGAAATGCGTTTGTATGATTTTCAGAGCAGATAAAATGAAAGATAACTGAATTTCAAGACTCTGGGAAAGTCCCATGAGGACTCCGGAGTGTGCATGTGTTTATGTTTGCATGAGAATGAGCCCATGCACGTAGAATTGGCTGAGAGCGGAATTCTCTGTGGTTGCTGTACGTGACATCAGGGAGAAGGAAGTACGCCTGTAGTAATGACTTAATTTGAGTCCCATCACACAATTCCAGATGACAGCGGTACAGGTGCAGCATGTGTCTTTTGCCTTAGGGCATAGTTGCAAGAAATGTGTGCAGACAAACACATATGTATGATATGATTTTTCTATTTTTATTTTTTGCTTTGTAAAATTGCAGAATGAGGGGGTCAGAAGCTTTAGCAAGGTTTTTTCTTATTTTTACTTTTTTTTTAACTTTTTTTTTTGGTAAACAGGCTAAAGATTCGGTAAGTGGGTAAAGTTCCATTTATGCTGTTAAAAAGCAAATATTATATGTGTAAAATTTTACTTTCTATTAATTTGACACATTTTTCTGTCTATCTTTAGAGTGTATAAGCGTGAGGAGAAACTTGAATCTAATATGGCTGTCAATTCTGTTTTTAGAAAGTAGAATTAAACCATAATAATGTAAAATTCTGTGAATTTTAACTTATTTTATTATTTATATATTTTTCTCTGCACCTCAGACCCATTAGCACCCTCTTGTGGCCCCATGTGGGGCCCCAGACCCTAGCTTGAAAACCCCTGAGACAAGTCTAATTGAGGTACAAAATCATCTGTCAGATCTTAATTGACAGCAGCTTTTTCTCATTTATAAGACTAGATTAAAGCGTTTGGGTCACACACAGACCACAACATTATGGGAGCAGTTCCAGGTGGAAAACAGTAACTGGATGTAAAACCTTTGAGTAACACAGCCCATCTCTCCATCTCAGGAAAAAAAGTAGGAGTCACTTCAGTTCTAGAATGCATTCATCACTCTTGTTTATAACCGAACTGCTTTAACATAGCCATTAGGGCTGTGTATCGGCAACAAAGTCACGATACAATACGTATCCTGATACAGAGGCTTGATATGTTATATATCCCGATATGGGTCTGCACTAAATTTCACCTCAGCAGAATTTAGTATAACAGCTGTTTATTAAACACTGCATACTATAGGGCCATTGCTAACAATAGGCAGAGCAGGCAGTTGCCCTCTGCATTATGAAGGCCCTCTGTTGTACTGTATAACAATATAGGTAATGGCATAGATTTCATGTTAATATTTGGCACTCCCCACCTGGTACAATATGCCAAGTTGAAAATAAATAAATAAAACACTTAGCAGATATTTCCATATTGCACAAGTGTGAAGCTCTGATTGGGGGATTACATCTCTTGATATCAGGTAACTCCAGTTATGTTCCTCTGTGGGCCAGATCAAACATTGTTCTAGTCTATATATTCTATTCTTTTCATTAATTTCAGCACATTTTCTATGTTTTAAATGCTGTTCTTGTATTCAAATGAAGCGCTGTATCAAACACAGCCCTTGTAGCCATATTTAAAACTTTAAAAAACATGACTGACAACCATATTTTTCTGTGTTTTGAACATCTATTGTTCCTGAAGATGTTAAGCATACAAAGAAAGAATTAGACAGAACTGAAATCAGAGTCAGAACATTAGGTTAAGGGGTCGTCTCTAAATGACTCGTTCGTCTTGTGCTGGTGCTTAATTTTACATGACTTCCTCTACTATCGCTCCATTAAATCCTCATCCAAAACCTTCTCGACAAACCCCTTAGGACTTTTCAGTGCACATATTTGTACCACTTTTTGGGCCTGATGAAGACAATGCATACTTCTTTTGTTAGACACTAATTTTGTTTGATACTATTTAAAGGGCAGGTTGCATGTAAATTGTCTCAAACTTATCAATTATGCCAAAAGAAGATATCTTCTTAGTCTAATGCAGACAACTGCATTGCATTCCCTTTTTAAGGGTGTTGAGGCAATGTGGGGCAGTGATGCCAGACAGTAACTTCCAGACAGATTCATTTCTCCTTGAATTTGCCCACATTTTGTAAATTTGGAGACCAGAACATTTGGATGATTAAAGCGATTTGATGAGCACAGTGTCATGTTTTCCTAATCTCCCAGATAAGGATTAGAGCTTCTGCAGTGTCACTCTGCCTATAATCCGGTCGCATGACATCTCAACATGGTGCGTCTGCCGCCCGTGTTCTCTTTGTTCTCTGTTTTGTTGTGCCAACCTACTGACACTGATTCTCATAGGAGCCAGCCGAGTTCAGACATCTGGCTAGAATGGTGGACAGATGTGTAGTGCACTACTTTTCAGGACCCTGGACAGTTACCCGTTGTGTTTGGTTCAGTACAACTCAATTATTGAACTGCAGAGGTTTCAGGACCAAGGACAGCTACATACTCTGCACTCTGGTTCTGCCAAGTGGTTTGGCTGGTTAGTATAGCCCAGTTAACCCTTGTTGTTAGCCTCTCTGTAACTCAAACAGTAGAGCATGGTGCTAGCAATGCCAAGATCATAGGTCCGATTCCCAGGGAATGTATGAAGTGATAAAATGTTCTGTACACCTCAGAGGTGTCCAATCCTGCCACCTTCCACTGCAGTTTAGCTCTAGCCCTATTTAAACACACCTGAACTATCTAATCAAGGTCTTCAGGATAACTAGAAATGTCCAGGCAGGTGTGTTGGAGCTGATCTCTGCAGGAAATTGCCAAATGCATAAATGTAAATGGTAGATGCTAAATGGTAACTACATGATCACAGCATAGGACTGTAGGAGTTGTTCAAAAAGTTCTGTGGTCCCATGAGTGAAGATAACAGATTTGAAATTGCATACCAGTTGAGCAGCTACCATTCAGATCAATGTGAATTCTAACAAACAGCTTTTACCAGATACTATTGACCTCGTTGGTTTCAGCAGCGTGCAGTCATCAAGTTGGTTTTAGTTGGTTTCGCCTCGGAAAAGCAGCAGTATGCAAATGTCGAACCTTGATGTGTCCCTTTGGGAGAAGCATGCACATTTGTGTTAACTGGCAAATCTGCTAATGACCAGACATTTTGTGATAAGCCAGAAACGTCGGGGGATTGTGCCTAGCTCTTTTTGTCGCAGTTAATTTGGAAGGTGTCTATGTCTATTTCCCCAGATAGAGCAGAGTTTATTTTGCGAAGCATGCAAAATTGTGTCGGATGGGGGTGGGGTGGGTAGTTTCCTACCAAGTTCCATGTGGCCACCATCGCAAGCTGCGTGTGAGAAATGAGGATGTGGTTGATGAAGAGATTGGTACAGAGCGAGACAGGATCCCTCTGTCTTCAGACATTCCAAACCCTCGCAGGGATTCATCATCCGCATTTTCAGGTATCTCGTAAATATCACAGACAGCTGTGAGATGTCAGGGAGGTAATTAAGATGAACGTTCACCTTATTCCCCAAAACACGGCGTGATCTACAACCTCTTTATCTGCAGATCCCAAAACAGCCTCTCACTCCATTTGAGTGCCTACATCGCTTCCCTCTCCACCCTGCTGTTTCGAGGCAAGCTACGGCATTCGAAAAGCTGCCCTCATGTTGTGATGTACAACAGATAGCGCAGGGGGAGTGGGGCCTGTGTTTCCTGGCCTGACAATGCCCCTGTCATCTCCCTCCAAAGAGCAGGCGGCCAGCTCCTCTGTGTGACACCTCCGTAGAAAATGTCAAGGGAGAACAAATTCCCCCGTCCAATTTGTGAGGAGGCTGAACTTTACACCCACTCACGATGACAAGGGGGGATTGAAAATCTCCACTAGTGGTGATTTTCTTTCTACCCCCCTTTTCGCTCTATCTATCGATGTCTTTCTGCATCTCTCTGGCTTCTTGACATGATATTTTTATTCACTGGCTTTTCAGCTTGTGCACACTCTAAGCCTCTGAAACGCCATTGCAGTCTATTCAAATGTCAATGAGAATTTCCGTGTCTCTTATTTCTTTCCTGCCTCCACCTCATCTTCTATATCCCCCTCTCAATCCCAGTTTCTTGCTTTTTCTGATTGCTGCCTCACCTATACGGAAGGATCCCATTACCCAAGCTATAGCCAAAGCTCTCGAAGATGCCAGGAATAAAAAGTGCACCATTTCTTACCTTGCTGAGAAAACAGCCAGTGCACTTCTCTTATATTCAACACTCTCGTAGAGGCCAACACTTACTAAGCGCACAAGGCAGAGGGCATTGAGACAGTGCCACGACTGAGATTAAAACCACTGTGGCAGGAGTATCATCTCTGAGCCTGTTTGAAAAGCTTTAAATCCATCACACAGCAAAAGCAAAGCTCTCAGCAGATGGCCTTAAACAAACTGCAGAGCATTGCCATCGCAACTTAGACTTTGTTTACAGTTTAAATGAAGCACACTTTGGGTATACACATTTGTATAATCATAAATCTTCAAAGTAGGTTGTTGCCTAAGTCCACATAACCCCAGCCAGCTCTATAGTGCAATAGCAGAAATTATTTTTTTCAATGTTAAAATAATTTCTCCTATCCAAGTTTAATGTGCAGAGACGAATACAAGTAAGCTATTTCATAGGAAACTGGTTCTGTGGGGCTTTCAGGCATTACTGTGCTTGTTTGAGTGACCTGACTCAATAACATTGGCTCAACCATTGTCCTGAGTTTGGGGCATGGCTTCCTGTTTGGCTGAACATTGGAAGAGTATTTCCTTTTCTTTTTTTTTGTTAAAAACTTAAAGGGATAGTTCACCCTGATATGAAAATAAAGTCATCTTTTACTCACCCCGCGGCTTCTGACTGACGGCTCACACGCACTCCCAGGAACGTGCACAGAGGAACGGACGAGGTCAGTATTTTGACTGAATAATAAGGTTTCTTTCTTGCAAAACCTTATAGTATGCCTCCTGAACACTTTCCATATATGGCGCATGTCTCACTGTGATACTTTTGTATCCTTTTTGTAAAGTTTTAGCCTGGTTGCTATTCACTGCCATTATATGGAGAACTATCCCTTTAAGGTGTGTTATTTTTCTTCTTCTAGACAAAATGTTTGGCACATAACTTTTCCCGTATATGATACCTCAAATCGTGCGGCTTATTGTGCTATTACATTTCTAGGCAGTCCACATTACAGTTTTTGCATGGCAAATGAAAAATCTGATGAAAAAAATCCCATAGATTTGCGGTGAAATGAAAGATTATATCTCGGGAACAGAATGCCATAAAGACTTGAGGGTCGGGCAGCCATTTGTTTAACACCCAAGCAACCTTTTAGCAACATGCTCCAGCCTAGAGACAGAGGGGTGGACTCTTTGCAATTGGACCAGTGTACTGGGGACACATGATCTACCAATTAGCAGTTTCTCAGCAGGAGAAAAGAACACACGTCGACGTAAGAGTGTCCTTGCACATGCAATTTAAGATATGAAGGATGCAGTGCACATGTGAGCCATCAATGTTTTACTTTACTTACATGATGTGAAGTCATTAACGCTGTTCAGAAGGATGGAAGAGGATGGTTGAAACCAGCTGTGGCAATTATTCCAGCATGGATAAAACATAGGAGAAGATCTTAGAGGGATTCTGAATCTCTCCAGTCTAATAAGTTGCATTTATTGATGTCATGGTGTGCGCGTGTGTGTGTGTGAATGGGAGAGAAAGAGTGACTCATGATATGAAGTGATCATTACAGTAGTCTATTTAACATTGCATTGGAAGCAGTTTTGGTAGGCTATTTATTTTGTGTGTTATCTTGAATTGCATTATGGACAACAGCCATGCAAGAAATGCAATTCATTTTTCTATATTTTATTCCTTCATGTAAGAGTTCAGATATTCATAGGTTTCTCCAAAATACCTTTAGAAAGCCATTTAAGTCAATTATGTTATTTTCAAATACTGCTTACCAAACATGACCCACCAATCCTCGGCCCAAAGCACACCGCTGTCATTTAAGAGCACCACAGAGAGACCTAGCGGCCCTTACTGTCTGTTTTTGCCATTTCCATGAAATATGCATGATCTCCAGTGCCGTGGGGCACATGGCTAAGTCTTGATGGCTCTCCCCTGTCTCATATGCTGAACATTATTCTCTAGAGATTACGTCCCCGGAGGGACCAAACTAGCAGTGTGCACATTCTGGTATGCGGATTGCATCGCAGAGGTTGCTTGCTGGGCCACAGTTCTTGTCTCATGCTAGTGTTTTCAAAGCAACTTTTGGACGCGATCTGCAGAAAATAGTGTTACTGCCAAGTTGACAAGTACCAAGGACATAGCCCGTTCTGTCTCATCTAATGGCAATTCCCATCTGTAACTACATTACCACAACTGCGTTGGCTGCAGGAAGCGGATTACAATGCATTATAAAAAGGAGTCCACAGCTCATTGTATAAACACAAGGGATGATCCCCCATGGAGGAGACAGAATAAGACAGAATACTGTATGATAATCTCTTTCTCACAGTGGGATGCTGTTCGAATGGAGGATTATGGGGAGTCTGTAATCACAGGGCCAACCAAAAATTTTTTTTATTTGCCATTATAAAAACCCTCAATTTAATAGCAGTTAAAAGAGTTAAAAATAATAATAATGATCATACATTTCATTGTTGTTGTTGTTTTCGATTGATTGGTTGGTTGGTTGGATGGATGGATGGATGGTTGGTTGGTTGGTTGGTTGGTTGGATGGTTGGTTGGTTGGTTGGTTGGTTGGATGGTTGGTTGGATGGTTGGTTGGTTGGTTGGTTGGTTGGTTGGTTGGTTGGTTGGATGGTTGGTTGGTTGGTTGGTTGGATGGTTGGTTGGTTGGTTGGTTGGTTGGTTGGTTGGTTGGTTGGTTGATTGGTTGGTTGGTTGGTTGATTGGTTGGTTGGTTGGAAGGGTGGTTGGTTGGTGGGTTCAGTCTGTGGTGTAAAAGGTCGCATTAGAAAAAACACTAAAGCAAAACATGGTCAGGTCAAAGTTTCTGAATAATTTTGGTACCAAATGTTTAACAATTTTACTGGTAGTCCACTGTATGAAGAATTAAAATATGTCACAGTTTACTTTATTTTGCTATCCTCATCCTCACTAACTATAGTGTCCTACACCCACTAGAAAAAAATTATATCTGGTGTCTGAATAATTTTTGGTTTGACTGTACCACTGTGTTCTTGGTTAAAACAAGGTTTCATGGCCCAGCTAAGGAACAGAATGTAGAGGTTATGGAGCGCATTTTAAAACGTTGAACTATTTTTAACTTGACATTGCAACGCTCATGCTGCAAGTTAACTACTAAAGTTGTCCGTCTGAATCATGGAGAACTTTTGCATTTAAGTATTCAAGGAGTCAAAGTATGAAGTATTCATATAAGTAAACATATAGGCTTGTATGATGCTTGTGTTATGGTATTAGACTTCTCTCACTTCCCTACAGTTCTGCACCAGTAGATTCTAAAGGCAAGGTCATTTATGCTGAAAAAATAATACTCATACTAATGTTTGCTGCCCACACACCGATGTTGTTGTTTGGATGTTTGCATGGTTACTGGCAGGAAAAAAACAAGCTTTTTGCTAGAGGCATTGCTTTCAGCTGTTCCAGATGTGATTTTTGCATGCACAGACACTCATTTTAATTGCTATTAATTATTGTGTGTCAATGCAATCCCTCAAGCCTCTCATCTTGGTTTAATGTCATTGTTTATTTGCAGTGTTGGTCTTGCATAGGGAGGCTGGGAGGTTGTATGTGGCACCTAATGCGGGCCAGAAGGTCATGGTTCTTGCCCCTATTATTCATTGTCTGTGAGTCATATATGATTTTGCTGTCGCCCATTCTTGCGTGGTAATGTCATAATCGAGGGACAGCTGGCATCCTCGTTTCCTGTCGGCACATATTTTCTGCCACATCAGTAACGAGTGCCTACATGCTGCTACACAGGCCATGGCTCAACGCTCTTCTGCATTTGTTCCCCCCTCCACCTTCTTCCTCTGGATCAGTCTTGCTTTAGCTCTTCATCTCTGCTAGCCTCCCCCTCTGTTTTCTGGGCAAAAAAAACTCTTTTCCTCTGCTTTAGCAGATGTAGCAGCCCCTATTTTCCCTCCCCAATGCGCCCCCTCACTGTTTCTGTCTCATTCGGTCAGGTTTCTTCCAAGAAATCTGTGTTTCCCTGCGTTCCTTAAAGCGGTAGTTTGCACAAAAATGAACATTTGTGGCACTGACTTGCTCTCATGTTGATCCGAACCTTTGAAACGCGAAATGTTTAAAGTTTTGTAGAATATTGTCATTAATATAGTCTATATGACTTGTGTGATTTACTAAAAGTCTACTAAAGTCATACAATAGCTTTTTATGACAAACAGTTTAAAATCCTTGACACTTGTGGTTACCATTCACTTTTATTGTATGGAAAAAAGATTTTCAGAGCTTTATAATGGCAGTGAATGGTAGCCCAAAATTAGAATTTCCACACGGCTCCGGGGGGTTAATAAAGGCCTTCTGAAGCAAAACAATAGGTTTGTAAAATAAAAACATCCATATTTAAATATCTAGCTTCCGGCAGACCGCCTTCTGTATTCAACTTATGAAAAAACAAGCATAACCGTCGTAACTACGTAATAGCATAAGCATTTTGAACTGCGAGAGGCGTTACACTTTCTGTGCAAGTTGAATATGGAAGGCAGTCTGGAGGAAGCTAGATATTTTACTTTATAAAGTTTTAAATATGGATATTTTTCTTACACAAACCCATTGATTTGCTTCAGAAGGACTTTATTAACCCCCCGGAGCCGTGTGGATTACTTTTATAATAGATGGATGCACTTTTTTGAGCTTCAAATTTTGGGCTGCCATTCACTGCCATTATAAAGCTTGGAAAGACCAGGATATTTTTTAATATAACTCCAAATGTATTCGTTTGAAAGAAGAATGTCATATACATCTAGGATGGCTTGAGGGTGAGTAAATCATGGAGTAATTTTCATTTTTGGTGAACTATCCCTTTAAAGATCTATTTCTCTTAAACAGGCTTTTACCACTTTGTTTTGATGTGGCTAACCTATGGGACATGCTGACATTATACACCCTTATACAGACACTTTGCATTTGCTGATGCTGTTGTGTCCTCTATGGACTGTTCTTAAAAGGTGAGCTTGCATCAACGTGACAAAGAAAAGAAAAAGGCCGTGAGAAATTAGAGGGGTTCCTGCCAGTCCCTGCAGCCTCTTTGAAAGATACTTAGTCATTATGGGCACAAGCACACATCACTATGGAAACAGTGGAACAGGAAGGATGGAGGTGATGGAAAGGGGCAGGAGAGGTGGCACCTGAGAATGATGAATGGTATGATGGTGACACAAAGAGATGCAGAGAGATATTTCAAAGGAATCTACCTTGACCCAATCACTCATCAGCGGTGCGGCTGCTGTCAGAGTAAGAAAATGACACTAGTTCTGGGCTTCCACTGTCTATCGAGACAGATCCAGAGGGTAACAGTCAATCAATGCCAAAAGCCATTAAATAAAATGTAAACTTCTCAGGAAAGTATATAATTAGTATATTCACTAGAAAATAAAATAAAAATATTGCTGGGCGAATCTTGCTAACTGATAAAATTTCTGTCTAAAGTGACATTTCTTTGCAAATATTTCATTTTTTTTATTCATTTTGATATTATTTTGGAAACACTTTACAATTAGGTTTCATTAGTTAATATTAGTTAACATGAACTAATAATGTACTGCACTTCTACAGCATGCATTAATCTTAGTTAATGTTAATTTCAGCATTTACTAATACATTATTAAAAACAAATGTTGTATTGGTTAACAGTTAATGCACTGTGAACTAACATGGACACAACAATGAACAGCTGTATGTTTATTAACTAACGTTAACAAAGATTAACAAATACAGTAACAAATGTATTGCTCATGGTTAGATCATGTTAATTCACCCAAAAATGCAAAATTCCGTCATTAAATACTCATCCTCATGTTGTTCCAAACCCGTAAAACCTTCGTTCATCGCTCATCATCGGAAGGTCCCCATTCAAGGTCCAGAAAGGTAGGAAAGACATAATTAAAATAGTCCATATGACTCCAGTGGTTCAACCTTAATTTTATGAAGCGACGAGAATTTTTGTGCGCAAAAAACAAACAATAACTTTTTCTTCTAGCCTGTGTCAGTCTCCTACACAGTTTCTGTAAAAATGACAACCTATGCCACTGAAAACTAAGCATTATAATGGCAGTGAATGGCAGCCCAAAATTTGAAGACCAAAAAAGTGTATCCATCCATTATAAAAGTAATTTATACCCCCTCCATTGGGTTAATAAAGGCCTTCAAAAGTGAATCGATGGGTTTGTGTAAGAAAAATATCCATATTTAAAACTATAAAGTAAAATATCTAGCTTCTGGCGAAACGCTTTCCGTGTTCAACGCAGAAAGTGTAGCGCCTCTCATAGTTCGAAATGCTAACAATACGTCCGACGTCATCGTCGCGCCAGCTATGCTTGTTTTTTTTTATCATTTTTGGGTGAACTATCTCTTTAAATAGCAAGGCCAATAAAAAAATCATATACATTTACATTATTTATTCTTACTTAAATTCATTTTAATGAGGGAGGGACAATGAAACAAGCAGCTCAACTTTGTCTCACCTTCAGACCCCCAGTTGAACAGATTCAACTTCTAACATATAAAAATGATCAGGTCTTAACTCCCCGCCATTGACAGAAATTTCCGTAATTTGTGAGAAAACGCTTCCCCGCCATTGACAGAAATTTCCGGCATTCTGTGTTTTCACTGTTATATACGGTAGGGCCGCTATTACACATCTTCTTAAAGAGTACTGAATCTCCTGATCAAAACATAGGCATAAAAGAAGCAGAAACAAACTATATGTATATGTATATACACTCACCTAAAGGATTATTAGGAACACCATACTAATACTGTGTTTGACCCCCTTTCGCCTTCAGAACTGCCTTAATTCTACGTGGCATTGATTCAACAAGGTGCTGAAAGCATTCTTTAGAAATGTTGGCCCATATTGATAGGATAGCATCTTGCAGTTGATGGAGATTTGTGGGATGCACATCCAGGGCACGAAGCTCCCGTTCCACCACATCCCAAAGATGCTCTATTGGGTTGAGATCTGGTGACTGTGGGGGCCATTTTAGTACAGTGAACTCATTGTCATGTTCAAGAAACCAATTTGAAATGATTCGAGCTTTGTGACATGGTGCATTATCCTGCTGGAAGTAGCCATCAGAGGATGGGTACATGGTGGTCATAAAGGGATGGACATGGTCAGAAACAATGCTCAGGTAGGCCGTGGCATTTAAACGATGCCCAATTGGCACTAAGGGGCCTAAAGTGTGCCAAGAAAACATCCCCCACACCATTACACCACCACCACCAGCCTGCACAGTGGTAACAAGGCATGATGGAGCCATGTTCTCATTCTGTTTACGCCAAATTCTGACTCTACCATCTAAATGTCTCAACAGAAATCGAGACTCATCAGACCAGGCAACATTTTTTCAGTCTTCAACTGTCCAATTTTGGTGAGCTCGTGCAAATTGTAACCTCTTTTTCCTATTTGTAGTGAAGATGAGTGGTACCCGGTGGGGTCTTCTGCTGTTGTAGCCCATCCGCCTCAAGGTTGTGCCTGTTGTGGCTTCACAAATGCTTTGCTGCATACCTCGGTTGTAACGAGTGGTTATTTCAGTCAAAGTTGCTCTTCTATCAGCTTGAATCAGTCGGCCCATTCTCCTCTGACCTCTAGCATCAACAAGGCATTTTCGCCCACAGGACTGCTGCATACTGGATGTTTTTCCCTTTTCACACCATTCTTTGTAAACTCTAGAAATGGTTGTGCGTGAAAATCCCAGTAACTGAGCAGATTGTGAAATACTCAGACCGGCCCGTCTGGCACCAACAACCATGCCATGCTAAAAATTGCTTAAATCACCTTTCTTTCCCATTCTGACATTCAGTTTGGAGTTCAGGAGATTGTCTTGACCAGGACCACACCCCTAAATGCATTGAAGCAACTGCCATGTGATTGGTTGATTAGATAATTGCATTAATGAGAAATTGAACAGGTGTTCCTAATAATCCTTTAGGTGAGTGTATATGTAAGCAGATGCATTTGTACAATAATGCGATCATCGGTATTAAACAGCATATAAATCAAAACTGCCTAATGTTACTGAATAAAATGTTGACCCAGGACGAGGTAAAGGACTGTGAAAGTTTTGTGGGTGTTGATGGACTCTACTCCATCTATGTTTTGATCATCGTTCTGAATCTGATATGGATGCAGTCTTTGAACTTTGCTTTTTTTGTTGTTGCTTTTTATGAAACGTACCCACATTCAAGTGTTGATAAAAAAAGAATAATGTCAGTTCTTTCTTTTGACATATTGCCTGTTCATATATTCTTACAATAACATATTCTGGGGGCCATGAAACTTTTGTGAAAAAGATCCAAAAATTCTGGCGGTGGCTGGTGACTTTTTTCAAAAACGCTGGTGGGGAAAGATTTAGTTGTATCCATTCTGATTAAAATAGTCTAAATTCCTTCATTATTGTCTGAATGGTGTGTGCCTTGGCAGCATAAAACAATACATTATGGATTAGAAGCTTTCTGAGATACATAGCTTTGGACAGACATATAACTGCATTATTAAAGCTCCAGTGGGAAAGATGTGACACTTCCAGAACTGCAGCAACAAATCCAGAGAGATGCATTAAGAATTCATGTGTGAGTATTAAGTATGTGGAAGTGCTTTAAGAATGTATTATGCATGTTTATGCTTCAAATCGATAACAACATCTGAGTTTCACCTGTGCAACCACGAGAGGGTGTTTATCTCGCTTACATCCTACTGTATTTACTCCAATGATACTTGTCCCTTGGCACTTTTTTTAAAAGGTCATGAAAAAAAAAGTGAGTTGTTCACTACAGCAATGGCTTATGTATGTCTATTTGCGACTGCAGATCTGCACATAGTCAACAAATAAAATCTCTGAGTCAGCAAAGTGTTACAAAGTAAAAAATCTTGTCAAATCTAAATGTAAAACTCACCTCAGGGACCCGCAGAATGTGTTTTTCTATTGTACGACTGCTGCACATCCTAGATAGAATGAAATTCTACCTCAATGGAAGATGTTGACATAGAATTAAGCGACATTAAAATTAAATAAAAAAAAAATAATGGTAAGTGTTTTTTTAAATCCAATTATAGTAAAATATTATATACTATTATACTATTTGTTGACATTAGTTAATATGAACTAACAAACTAGCAATACTAAATCAAAAGTTATTTAGATTGGTTTACATTAGTTAATGCAACTAACATGTACAAAAAATTAACAAATGTAATTTTATTAACTAATATTATAGAGTAAAAAATGCTGTAAAATATATAGTCAGTTCATAGCTAATGCATTGAATAATGTTAACAAATGAGAGCATATTGTAAAGTTTTACCATACCAATATACGTATGATGTGGTACAATGATCACAAATATGCAAGCTAATAATTCTATATTTTTCAAATTTTCGCACATTGGCAGGCATGGAAAGTTAATTTCAGAGTGTATTACTTAACAAAAGTGAAACTCTTTGTTAGGCAAGGAAAGTAATGCCTGTACAATGCCTTCGACTTCGACTTCGACCACATATTGGGAGAAAATGACTCTCTTTCAGCGGTTCCCGCTGCTGATCTGTCGTTCCTCCGGTGTTATCTGAAAGGCACAGCAGGGGTGCAGCTCCGTTGCGAGATGAATGGAAGGTTGAGTAACCCCTAGAGCTGCAATTACCCCAAAACACTAAGTGGTCTTTTTCCCTTTAACCTCATTGTGACCCTTCATAGAGAGTGTGAGCAGTCGTATGCAAGCCTGCAAAACACAGAACATCAGTAGACTCTAACCAAACTTTAATAACCACCATTGATAACCGCTTGTTTAACTGCTCCAAAGACGTCCAGCTGTGTTGTCCTCTGGTAACTTTCTTCTAGCAAAACCATTGACCACAAAATGAGGCTTTATTCCAGTCTGAAGAAAAAATCTCCTATAGAAAAACACTTCTGCTCCATGACAGCTCTTCATCTGGCTGCAAGAAATAGTTCTTCACATGATATGTTGGAGAATATGGTGCTGACTTTGATGGTGTGCTCTACAGTTCCAGAGCAGAACGCTGAATGATACTCCCACTGCTTCTTTCTCAGCCTCAGAGCTGCTCTTTGGCCCTGTGCACTGAAAGTAAGAGTCTCTACAGAGGTGTTCTGATTTCAGAACAGCATGCCCTGGCTAGCCTTCCTGTCACATCAAATCTCTTCCTGATCTTGGTGGATGTGCTTGGAGAGAGACAGGTAAATATTGGGCCTAGGCTCGGATTAAACTGGGCAGATACACCATCTCAATACAGATGGCAGGTTTAGGTTGTGAGATTTACCCAGAGCTAAACATCAGATTGTGTTACGGCTAATGGCACAGTTGCAGGGAGTTGAAGAAAAGCTTCAGCCAAAACTTAAAGACTACATGATTCTCAGACTTAAATTTTTTATTCAAGTTTAGGGTCAGTAAGATTTTTTATGATTTTTAAAGATGTATCTTATGCTCACCAAGGCAGCATTTATTTAAACAAAAATAAGGTAAAAACTATTTAAATATTACAATTTAAAATAACCATAATATTTCCATTGTAATTTATGATGGCAAAGCTGAATTTTCAGCATCTTTAGTCCGGTCGTTAGTGTCACATAACCCTTCAGAAATCATTATGCTGATTATAGTGCTCAGAAACATTTATTATTGTCAATGTTGAAAAAAGTGCTGCTTTATATTTTTGTGGAAATCGTGATTTTTTTTTCTTCAGGATTCTTTGATGAATAGAAAGTTCAAAATAAAATCTATTTGACATGCTTTTACATTGTTACAAAAATGTATCAAATTGATCAATTTAATGCAACCTTGCTAAATAAAATAATTCATTTATTTTATAAATAAAACATGAACTGACCCCAAAAGGTAGTGTATATAAACATACAACGGGACGTCATTCACTACCTCCTCCTCATTCATTTTTTTAACGTTAGACTTCAACCTTATTAATATTCCTCAATTTTTTGTAAAAAATTGTATTGGGTCGCTAAGGACCCGAGGTGTGTAACAGTGTAATTATATTTTTTCTGCACAACAATAATTTAATCTTTGATGAGTGAATAAGTGCAACTCACCTTTATTCCACAAGGTGGCAATGTCTGATACACAATGATGAAGTGCAGTTTCACTCATAAGTCCCGTTTCCACCAAAATTACCCGGAACAGTTTGTCCCAGGAACTTTTTTCCCAGGAACCTTTTTTCCTCCAGACCTGCTGCTGTCTGCGCCCCAGTCCCACCCCCGAAAGTTCATGAACTTTGAAAAAGTACTACCTCGCAAGCAGGGCCATTTGAGGGGGAAATCTTTACCCTGAACTTTATTTAGACCCCGGTTCCTGCAGTCGAAACACACCGAGTACCACCCCAAAGTCCCTAGTTCCTGGCGAAATTTCTTGCAGTGGAAACGCGGCTATAGTTACCGCAGGCAGAAAACAAATGAAATGGGAAGTATCATCAGCAACACTTGAAATGGCTCATTGATTTACTGTAGAGCAGGTACTGAACGCAATCAAATATTTGTGTCACTGGTGGATCTGGATAAATGGTTAAATATCAATTAAATATTTTAGAACGGTGTAAAAAAAGAAAGAAAAGAACCTAACACTGGAAATAATAATTTTTTAATTCCCTGATATTTTCATGGTTTTTCATGAATGTCAACCCTATATTTATGTGCTATTTCACCATTTCCCCCTTCTCCTGCATCCATTTCTCAATCTTTCTTAGTTTCCTTCCCTCAATTTATCTCTCCATTACGCCCACAAACAGCAGCTGAAAAGGTCTGGCACTTGTTCAGAATCCCAATGATCACCCTTCCCAAAAATGTCAATGGATGGAAATCAGGCAGTGTCACCAGACTGAGGATTGAAACATGGCATTATGGGCGACCTAGAAGCTCCGGCTGTGTGCGAAGAGGGGGCGAGCGGTCTTCTCGCCACTCCTGCCCAGTCAGAGGTCTGGTGAAGGGTATAAATCAGCAGTTAAAAGCGAGGTGCCTCCAGCTGATTGGTGTATAATTGAGTGTCTTTTCCGGACATTTCTCAAGGCTCTGGCTCTGATCATTTTAATTTTGCAGTGTAATTCAGGGTTCTGGTCTAATCAGAAGAATCTGTGCCCTGTGAGATTTGCACACCAGAGCCAGTGTGGCTGAATGGTGTTTAATATAAGAGAGTTGGTTTCTAAAGTCAAAAGGGAAATTAAATTATGCTGCAGAGATTTAAATTTACATCTGGAGTACTCGTCTAATAATATGGAGTACTCGTCTTTTCATTGGCGATTGGAAAAGTTACAGGCCTAAAAAAAGAGTGTGATACAGTTAGTATGCACTTTTAAAGTTCCAGTATAGTTCAGTTCTTAATGTTATGCCTTACGCTGTGTCTTAATCAGATACAATGGGATGACGTGCAATAACAGATATCTTTTCTATGTTAGTCAGACATGTGAAGAGTCACAGGAGATTCTATTTTTTTATTCTATTTCTGTGACATACAGTAGTGGCTGACATTAATATCTCAGAGACTTGTGTGTTTTGCACAAAATTAAAATGATTTAATTTGAGTTTGAATATCATTAAGGTTACAATAAGTTTTCAGTTGTTCACTACATTAGTTAACATGAAATAAATATGAAAGATACTTCTACAGCATTTGTTGATCTTAATGTTAATATCAACATTTACTAATACATTTTTAAGATGTAAAAAGTTGTATCTGTTAACATTAGCTTAGCCAGGACATTTTTTAATATAGCTCAGATTGTATTTGTCTGAAAGAAGAATGTCATGTACACCTAGGATGGCTTAAGGGTGAGTAAATAATGGGGTAATTTTCATTTTTGGGTGAACTATCCCTTTAAGCATCACAAGGTATGTAAATACATAGATGTGCTATTATGCAGATGCTACGCTGGACCACCCTCCATCTCACTATCCAGTTTCTTTGTAAACACTCTTAAATTACATCACTTCTTATCGGCCTTTCAGCAGTCAGGCCTCAAAAGGAAGCAGTTCTCAAGCACAAAAAGGACGTAAAGCTATAAGTTCAGTGTTAAAAGGCAATCCACTCAAAATCCACTTCCTCGACCTGATCTTGAGAAAATAGATGTGACATTTCCTTGGTAACTGCCTAACAGCTCGAAGTATCACTAGCAGTATTTTAAGAGGTGATGAGCCAGAAATCAGAAAATGACTATTTGAAGATTGCAAGGGGAAAATTAGAGTTTACTTTATTTAACTTTTTCAGCTGTTAGTGAATAAACACTTTAATCGCAACAGTGTATGTTTGTGAAATGTTTCCGGTTGCAATCTGCTCACCATAGGCCTGAGGTCAAGGTCTGGTGAGTGGATGTCCTGTCTTATCTCTTCCTCTCTGAGCATCAGATCAAAGCAACGCAGGCTCGGCTTTGATAAGTTCTGTGTGAGGCAATATGGGTTTGTGTGTCTGTATTAGCAGTATTGATCCAAACATTCAACACAAACTGTACCACCAGACATCTGAACTCATATACAGTGATGTGGTTTATCCACACAAATATAACCTCAAATGTCAACGTTTTTACAGGGGAATTTAAAGGTGAGATAATCTGGTCTGTTAGAAATGGCAGTGCTTGTTTACACTGTGCATGTATCTGAAGAGTGTATATTGATATTTTATGACTTTGAATGTGGGTCATCCGGTCAGAATTTCTGAAAACTACCCATTTTTGTATTTGTTGATTGATTGATTGATTGATTGATTGATTGATTGATTGATTTTGAACTGCTTATAAAATGGATGACATTTTTCACAGGTCATTTTTGGACATTGCTTTTATAATTTTGAAAAATGTTCATTTTTAAGACTGTCAACACAGCTATATTAACTAATATTAAATGTGTGCTTTCTAAAATAGCTTTTGCTCGAATTGAAATGTTGAAATGGTGTCAGTTGCCGGGTTTCCATCTACAAATCTTTATGCAAATTTTAGGATATTGCATAAAAATTCTTGATAACCTGGTCACATGACTTGGTGGTATTTCTGTGTATTTGCTTTAATGACTGGCTACCTCCCAGAACTGTCCAACACTGATATACTATTATAGCTTTTATTCATATTTTACATTTTTAATTCATATAGTCATTTTGTTTCATGTTTGTAATTATTTTTTTAATTTGTCTTTATATTTCTAAATTTTTATTTCAGTATTTATTTATTTTATTTAGATTTTTTTTTTCTTGAGAAATAAAATAAGTTTTAAGATTTCTTTATATTTTATTTTGAAGTAACATTTTCTTTATGGGTTTAATTTTAGGGGACGTTTACACCATACTGTTTTCAACTAAAAACACAAAACTCTTTATGCGTTTTGGCTGTTCATTTAAACGACAACAGCGCTTTGGGGACATGAAAACGCAAACGTTTGAATACAGGTTTCAAAGTGCACCGCTGTCGTCTCTGTGTAAACAACAAAATTGCAAATTTGCAAAAAGGTGACGTCATGCATATGTATTACGTGTTCAGTCTATGAGCACGTAGTGTTTCTTTACAAGAAGTGACATCGCCAACTACTGGCCTGAATAATACAGTGCTTTTAGTCGTTTCACAAATCCAGGGATAATTCTGACAATGTTGTCCTCTGTACATGAATAGTGCAAAGGAAAAACGTTTCCATTTTAGCATATTTTTGTTGTGTAAATGTACTATTAGTTTTTATTTTAGTTGTAGTCAGGGCTTGACATTAACTTTTTTGCTCACCAGCCACTGTGGCTAATGGCTTTCCAAAGTTACTAGCCACTCAGCATTTTCACTGGCCAAAATATTGTTGTTGGCTATATGTGAATGACCACTGCACACACCCAAATCAAGTCTACATGAAATATATAACATGACAGGTCATCAAATAGTCCTATTTAGCTCTGATAATGTTGTGTATTAAGCTCCTTAATCTAGACAGAGAAACTAACAGTTGCTTGTCTGAAAAAAAATTATTCTCAAGCAATATTCTCATCAGTGTTCTATCAGCTATGACATATTTAGCACATTTTGTGTATGGGCCCATAAAGTAGCCTAGTGAAATACATCCATATTTTCATGTGATCTGGCAGTTTGTTTATTAAATATCAAAAATCTAAAAGGTGTGCATCATAGGCTACCTGATATCAGGATAAACACTGTACACTTGGTTTTATGACTGTAAGTCATTATCTTCAAATGCTATTGAAGTTAGAAACATGTATACCAATGTCGTACGTAACTTTAGAGACGGTCCCTAAATTCGTCCAACGTCAAGCCAAGTTTATGCCAGTCACATCAGATGTGATATGGTTCTGCTGTGATCTTGAATCTACGTACATCGGACATATATCTCTGCTTTGTTGTTAGGATGAGAGTGCAGATTTCAGTGAGTGAGAGCGCGCTCTGAACAAAACTCCGGCGTTTCAGCGATGACTAATCTGAACGCCTCTGATTATTAGACATTGCATTGCATTATAATGCCCAACGGGATTATAACAGATGCCTTTTGAGAACACTACAATAAAATGCAACCTGCCAAGGTGGCTAGTGGGAGTGACTGTGTTACATGCCACAGCTGAAATCCACCCGCTAATGGCGGGTTGGCGGGTGTTAATGTCAAGCCCTGGTTGTAGTTAACAATAATAACCCTGGCACCCAGACTATAGGCATTTTATGCCAATCACTAGCAAACAATCAAAATATAAGTGATTATTATGTTAATAATAGCTATGATTTACACCATTACTGTGATATAAAATGCTCATACCATCATCAACATACCAATATGACATTTCACTGCTTCCATGCACAGGTCTGTAAGGTGTTTTTCCTCTCATTCCTGCCTTGTGTTAATTATTTCTGCAAATGAAAACATATGCCCCTTCATTCATTTTGTAATGTACAATCTATCTTAATTACTGCCAAATAAGTTGTTGTTATCGTTTTAATTTAGATTAGTGGTCTAAACCCACCGTGAACGAGGAACACACACATGTTGAAGTTAACAAACCCAACAGCACAGCAGGCAGAGCAGAACAGAACAGCACTGCCGCTCTCTGCTAATGTAATCACACACCAGGCAAGGGGAGTGGGAGAGATATTACACCAGAATATAATTACATATCAGTTCTACACCTCCCCAACCCTTCTGAAGCTTTGTAATCTATAAATGAAAGTGGTCTGATTTAGAAAATTGAAGGTGTGTATGTGTGTGTCTGTGGTGCAAATTATATTGTTTATATGGTATCTGTTCCATTTTCTTATGGTTGGGATATAACTTTTTGCTTGAACTATAGAAGGTATATTTTAACTAAAATGTTAAGTTGTTTTAATTTTCCGTTCAGTAAATGCCAGGTCAGGGCAAGCTGTCACAGGTTTTAATGAGTAGAAATGAATACTGTTTAATAATTATGAAATTTATTGTTGAACATTTTTGCAGGGTTCCTTGCACAATGCTATGTTATAACCTCAAAACACTTTTACCATAGTGTTATTATATATTTGTTTATACAACATTTCTTTGTGGTTCTCGAATCTGATTGGCTGAGAGTAGTATGATATTTCCCCAGTATCAGCACTGAAACTGTTTCACCGTTTGTATCACTCCGCTTTCTGCGACTGTCATGGCGGTCGAGCAAATCCACCATATTTTTTAAAAATACTACTGTTGTTGTCACGAAATGCTTTAAGATTTTTTAGGCGAGAGTGTAGTTGTTTAGACCTCAAATTTGTGACTCATATGTGACCCTGGACCACAAAACCAGTCATAAAAAATAAATAAGCTTTCCATTGATGTATAGTTTGTTAGGATAGGACAATATTTGGTCGAGATACAACTATTTGAAAATCTGGAATCTGAAAAAAAATCTAAATATTGAGAAAATAATTTGAACAAAAGTTGTTCAAATTAAGTCTTTAGCAACACATATTACTAATAATAATACATTTTTTGATATATTTACGGTAGGAAATTTACAAAATATCTTAATGGAACATGATCTTTACTTAATATCCTAATGATATTTGGCATAAAACCTTTCGCAGATGCGAGCTCCAGGCCGTCAGCGGCCGTTCAGCACTCATATACCCGTGATGTGATGTGATGCGGAGAGCTTGGGTCCTGTGAAACATTTGTCACAATAAAAGAGCTCAAAGCCAGCTAAAATGACATGGTTGCTTCAGCAAATGTGTTTTTATGTCATTTTTGCTTCTGTTGAACCTATCGGTTAGGCTTACCGTATAGGGTTTAGTGTATGTGGTGCGTTATTTTCAAATGCTATACATTTCATTTCTAAAATTCCGCAATACGCACAACAGCCAATGTAATAATACGTTGCCAGATTCAAGGTCATCTGTTTCAGATAAAACTGAACATGCTTTTTCCCACCACTTACTGAATATTTCACTTTCAAAAACACTCAAAGTGAAATGTCCAGTAAGTGGTGTAAAGTGAAATGTCCAGTAAGTTGTGCAAAACGTGGAAGAAGCATCGTAATGTCATTTTGCAAAAATTGCAAAAAATAATAATAATGTAAAACTACCTGTAGGGGAGATCGGGTATAGTTGTAACACGGGGAGAGTTGTAACACTACCAATTCCACGAATCACAGATAAGATAAGAGTCATATAACAGTTTCAGTTTTCTCTGGCTTCCTTTATGGTCCCACATAGAGGTTTTCCAGTCTGTGTTGCTATATCTACATTTACATTTATGCATTTAGCAGACGCTTTTATCCAAAGCGACTTACAACTGAGGAGTACAAGAAGCGATCTGTATGAAGAGGCGTAGAAACGCAAAAAGTGCCTTAAATACTAAGTTTCGGGCATTGCTTAGAGTAGCCTAAGCTAGAATAGGGAGGGTGTAGAGAAAGATAGATGATGAGATTAAGTGCTCGCGGAAGAGATGGGTTTTTAGCTGTTTTTTTAATGATGTTAGTGATTCTGCCATCCGGATGGAGGTGGGAAGATCGTTCCACCAGCCAGGAACAGTGAATGAAAAAGTTCTGGAGAGGGATTTCATGCCTCTCTGGGATGGTAACACCAGCTCTTTAGCTGAGCGGAGGCTTCTGGTAGGGGTGTAGACTCGTAGGATCGAGTCGAAGTATGTGGGTGCTGAGCTTGTGGTCGATCCATAAGCAAGCGTCAAAGCCTTGAACTTAATGCGGGCAGCGAGTGGTAGCCAGTGCAGAGAGATAAAGAGAGGTGTGAAATGGGCCCTTTGGGGCTCGTTGAAGACAAGACGTGCCGCTGCGTTCTGAATCAATTGAAGTGTTTTGATTGCACACGATGGAAGTCCAGCCAGAAGCGCATTGCAGTAGTCAAGCCTAGAAATGACCAGGGCTTGGACAAGAAGCTGTGTTGCATGCTCTGTAAGGAACGGTCTGATCTTTCTGATGTTGTGCAGCGCAAACCTGCATGACCGAGCTGTCTTTGAAATGTGGTCTTTGAAGGACAGCTGGTCATCAAAGATTACTCAGAGATTTCTGACCGACTCTGAAGGGGTAATCAAAGATGAACCTAGCTCGATGGTGAACTTATGTTGTAGAGTTGGGTTAGCAGGGAAGACGAGAAGCTCAGTCTTTGCCAGGTTGAGCTGCAGGTGATGTTGTTTCATCCATGACGAGATGTCTGCTAGACAGAGATTCGTGCAGCTACTGTGGGATCGTCTGGTTGAAATGAGAGGTAGAGCTGTGTGTCATCAGCATAGCAATGGTATGAGAAGCCATGTGCCTGTATGATGGGTCCCAGTGATGTAGTGTAAATGGAGAAGAGGAGAGGTCCAAGCACTGAGCCCTGAGGAACCCCCGTGGTTAGTTGATGTGCTTTGGATACCTCCCCTCTCTAGGCAACCTTGAAAGACCTACCTGTGAGTTAGGACTCAAACCAGTGGAGTGGAATCCCTGTAATGCCCAGTGATGAAAGGGTGGACAGAAGAATCTGATGATTCACAGTGTCAAACGCAGCAGATAGATCGAGGAGGATGAGGACTGATGATTTGGAAGCAGCTTTTGCAATCCGCAGGGCTTCAGTGACTGACAGTAATGCAGTCTCTGTTGAGTGGCCCTTTTTGAAACCTGATTGGTTTACGTCCAGCTGATTAAACTGTAAGAGGAAAGATGAAACCTGGTTGAAAACAACTCGTTCAAGTGTTTTCGCTATGTATGGTAGGAGAGAAACAGGTCTGTAGTTATCTACAAGTGATGTGTTGAGTGTGGGTTTTTTAAGCAGTGGAGTTACCCGAGCCTGCTTGAATGTGGTAGGGAAGATACCGGTGCAGAGAGATGTATTGATGATGTGTGTGAGTGCTGGTAGGAGTGTAGGAGAGATGGCTTGTAGGAGGTGTGAGGGGATGGGATCTAGGGGGCAAGTAGTAGGATGGCTGGAAAGGAGAAGTTTAGATACTTCTGTCTCAGTGAGTGTAGAGAAGGAGGAGAGAAGATGTTTGTCTGTGGATGTGGCTGATCTAAGATCCTGTGTGTGTGGAGGTGAGAACTGACGTGTGAAAAGTGTGCGTGTGTTTGAGGTGCTGTTGATTTTGTTGCGGAAAAATGAGGATTTAGCTGCATGGACATCATCTGAGAAGGATGAGAGCAGAGATTGGTACCCAGGTCAGATGGGTCGTTTGATTTTCGCCATTTTCTCTCTGCTGCCCTGAGTTTGGTCCGGTGTTCGCGAAGAACATCAGATAACCAAGGGTTAGAGGGAGTAGGGCGTGCTGGCCTAAAAGATAGAGGGCAGATACTATCGAGACAGGAAGTTAAGGTAGAACATAAGGTGTCTGTTGCAGTGTTGACATCCATAGATGAGAATTGTGTGGGTGAGGGAAGGGAGGATGTCACAGCAGAGGAGAGATGAGAGGGAGAAAGAGAGCACAGGTTTCGTCTGAAAGTAACTGGTAGAGGGACTGGAGGTGCACGAGTAGTAAGTTGTAGATTAAATGTGATGAAGTAATGATCTGAGGTGTGTAAAGGTTTCACCAAAATGTTGTCCGTAGTGCAGTTGCGTGTGTAGATGAGGTCAAGTTGGTTGCCAGATTTGTGGGTGTGTGCAGTGATGAGGCGTTTGAGATCAAATGAGGCTAGGAGGGAGTGGAAATCTGTAGCATAAGGTTTGTCCAGGTGAATGTTGAAATCGCCAAGGATTACAAGTGGGCTGCCATCCTCTGGGAAAGAGGACAGCAGCACATCCAGTTCCTCAACAAAGGTGGCCAATTGACCTGAGGGCGGTAAATGACTACAAGATGGATTTTAATGGGAGTTGTAACTGTAATAGCATGGTATTCAAATGCGTTGTTATTGCATAGAGAGGTGTGGGTTGCGTATTTCCAATTGTTAGTAATGAGAAGACCTGTGCCTCCCCCCCTCCCAGTTAAGTTGTTAGAGAGAGCAGCAGGGGTTGCTGAGTCTTCTGGACGGATCCAGGTCTCAGTTAAGGCCAAGATATTGAGAGTGGAATGAGTGGCTAAGGCTGGAATGAAGTCAGCTTTGTTGACAGCTGACTGACAATTCCATAGACCCACAGAGAAAGAGGGAGGAGTATTAGCGGAGGAGGAAATAGGGCGTAGATTAGAAGTGTTGCGCTGCCTTCTGTGTGTAGTAGTTGTGTGTGTTTGTGAGATAACAGGAATGTACTGAAAGAACATGGTTAGAGGGAGGAAGGAAGGTGAAAGAGGACAGGAAAAGGAGATACTTAAGTGCCTTACCGGTGTCCTTACTCGGTGGAGTCGCACGCAGGTAGAGTCGAATGTCTTGACCCGAGTCGGTCTTCGCACGAGGAGGCTGAACACTTCTGCTGACGCTTCCGCGACAGCGCTCACACGCTATTAAATAGATGCTTATCACTACTTGAGTGAGAACAGCTGTGGACGCTTTTATAATGAGCACAAAGAATCAAGGCAAAAGCCTGTCAATGGCTCCAATCAAAACAAAACTATGACTCACTACCAGTGTTAAAAGCCAGCAATAACAATTGAGTGCAGCACAACGCGGCCGTTTCTTTAAACAGCCGTGGTTATAAATCAAATACAATTTGCTAACACAGTAAAATTATGAGTAGATAAATAAGTACAAAATCGAAATCTATCCTCCTTCTAGCACGTAATACGCTAAGAAATACAGCGAAACTGAGTATTTACAAAAACACTTACTTACGGCACGCGCTTCTTCGCTGTCCAGTACGCTTCTCCTGAAGCTACAGCAGAAAATCTAATTCTGAGGTAAGAAAGTAAAAATAAAAAAAACAAGATAATATTTTGTTTAGTACTTAGATAATGTTGTACGAGTTATATCATGTCAAAGTGTAGTTTCTCTAGTAAAGAATAGTGTATCAACCTCCTGCTAATTTCAAAGCACCATGCTAATACAGCTAGCTAAACAATGGGTGACAGTGGCGGGGTAGGTTGTAACGTGTTTTGAAACAACTATCCACTTACATACAACTAAGAACATTTTTGTGATTTTAATAATTCTACAGAATGCCTATGTTTATGTTAATTTGCTCTCACTCACACACACCCATATGAATGTGCATGCACAAACACACAATATGCACATACACTCCCCATATTTACACATATTTTATTGTTGCAGCCATTAATTTAAAATAAAACTGTTGTTGTGGGATATTACTTGGAGTACCCTTAGTTTTTGTGCATTTTGTCTACCTGTTACAACTTACCCCAGTATGTGTTACAACCTACCCCAGTAGTGGGGTAGGTTGTAACAAAGGACCAATTTGTATTTGTCATCATCTCACAAAGTCTGTGATATAGTTGAAGAAATTTCAATTGCCATTTGTAGTAGACAAATGTGGGTACTTTGCCTGTAAGTTTCAGACGTGTAGCTAAAAAAAAGGTAGTTTTAGGTGCTGAAGAAAAAAGTGTTACATACCCAGTCTCCCCTATAGGTGAACTGTACAATTTCTTGCACCACTAGTGGCATGAAATTGAATACAAACACTCAAAAGGCTATACAATGACTTGTGAACTTGAGAAAACTATATAATAATGCATGACCTTGTTGGGTTTATGTATGTTTGGAACCGCTTTTTTTGTGCCATTTGGCGCAAGAAATGACACACTGTACCTTTAAGAGGTGTAGCAACAGCCAATCAGATCCCAGTTAGTGGTTCCATGCATCAGACAGTCAATGAACAGGTTGTGGGCGTACCGTCTGAGGTTGACACTATAGTAGAGGTGGAGAGAAGCGTACTAAATGGACACATAAAACCAATGTTTTTTCCTAGAAGATTTGCCAGCAGAACACAACCTGTTGTCCACAGCTCCATTTATTAGAATTAGGGATTTGTCCATTTACCACAGAACAGTAAATTCTTTGTAGTTCTTTCTCAAGAGCACCTTAAAGCAGAAAGCCAGGACTTAGATGCATAGGAGGGAGAGACAATCCGCATCGATCCTTTTCAAACAGAAGCATCTTCAGTAAAGGCTTATCCTGAGTGCTCTTTTCCAGATAGAATGCCTCATTTCAGATAATCTGCCTCTCTGAAATGAAATCAGACGGGCGAGAGAAAGTAGTTGGGAAAGAAACAAAGGCAGAGACAGAGCGAGGTCTTCACACAAGCCTGGCTTTGGTCCAGTTCACGGAGGCATGTCTGATTAGCCCCAGCTTAAAAAGGCCCGTTCACACACTCCTTTTCAATATCCCTGATTAAAAGTTGACAGGGGCGGCCACCACAGAGCCAAAAACCCTTTTTACTTTTTGGAAATGTTCATCAGCTAGACAGGGTGAAAATGAAAGTAGATTCGGACGGATGGACACAGCAGTTTTGGGCGTGCAGACAAAGCTTACCTCTTCAAAGGAGGATGGGAGATGGCATATTGCCACAAAAGGAACGGAGATATGCATGGTTGCAGTTGTAAGATATAAATTCACAGTTATGATACATAAAGCCACAATATGATATATAGTCACACTTAAGATAAACATGTTGAGTGTATTTTGTAAGATGGTCACCATTGTGAGAAATAAAGTAGCAATTGTAAAAAATAGTCACGTCATAAGGCATAAAATACAAATGAAGAGATATGATGTTGCAACTGTGAAAAATTACAGAAAATGTACCTTTTTATTTATTTTTTTTATTCTGAGGCGCAAACAGACTTTGGCAAATTTCGGCATTGCAGGTATTAAGAATAATTTTACTCATTCCCGCAGGTTTCGCGCTCTTCCAGAAAGGGGGCCGGGAGCAGCAGCTCATTTGCATTTAAAGGGACACACACAAAAAACATGCATTTTTTTTGCTCACTCTCAAAAAGCGACAATTTTAACATGCTATAAAAATTATCTGTGGGATATTTTGAGCTAAAACTTCACATACACACTCTGGAGACTTATTTTACATCTTGTAAAAGGACCCCTTTAAAGGAAAAATATAATATGTACAAAAACAGTGGAAACGTTCTTCAAAATATCTTTTGTGTTCCACAGAATAAAGAAAATTAATTTTAATGTTGGGGTGATAAACAAAGAAAATACTGATTAAAATTATTTTTGTAGCCAAATGAAATGGAGGAATGACATGAGGGTGAGCAATTATGGTGATTTTTTTAAATTTTGGATACACTATTTCTTTAAGAACATCACCGTACACCAACTACAACAACATTTCCCAAAGATCAGTGCACAAACTGATCTTTATTGGATAAATGCAGATAAGCCTTTCAGCTTTCTGACAGAGAATGTATGAGATCATCTGTTATATAAATGGAACGCAAACACTTTTCATGGTTACCTCAGCCTCAAATTCCCTTTTCTCTTTTAAACATGTTCTTCCCCTCCCGCTTGTTTAAATTTCATGCTTCTCAAACGAACTCGCCCTCAGACATGTGTTTTACTTCATTGAAAGTGTGTCTAGTGTCTTTAGTGTCACACAGGCTCCCCGTGCAACATCTGTGTCATCTTCCTCTACACAGAACAGTCGCATTACATTTTCACGCACCCTGATGCAACTCTCACACGCACATGCATGCAAACTCTTTTAAGCCCTATCAGGAACAATTTAAACTCTCTCGACAGTGACAAAAATACTTCTGCCAAACCATTGTGAAGATCATTTGTAACTGCACATCATGCCCTGCATGGTGCCTGTTTACTGCTTTTGTAAACAAACTAAAAGGGATAGTTCACCCAAAAATTACAATTCTGTTATTATTCTCTATCCCACATTGTTTTTCATGGAGCATAAAATTTGAAGTTTCTAAAGAATCATTATGCAACTCTTGCCTCACAGTAGTTTATTCTAACTAGGGGCTGCCAACTCCCCCCTCCCCCTGTTGCACCATAAAAGTGTTATATGACTGGAAACATAAAGCTAAATTTACATGCTTGCAAAGTTTGCATCCAGAATTTAAAAGTGTCGTGTCACGTTCAGTTACTACACGCACATGAACCAACGCTTTTTGATGTGATTGATGTCAATTTTAATCTAAATATGAACGTGGACTAAATGTCTATTTGCGCTTCAGAATAAAAAAATAATAAAAAGGTAAATTTTTCACAGTTGCAACATCATATCTCTTCATTTGTATTTTATGCCTTATGACGTGACTATTTTTTACAATTGCTACTTTATTTCTCACAATGGTGACCATCTTACAACTGCAATATTATTTCTCAAAATACACTCAAAATGTTTATGTTAAGTGTGACTATATATCATATTGTGGCTTTATATATCATAACTGTGTGTTTATATCTTACAACTGCAACTTTATTTCTCATAAATACAACTTTATATCTCATAACTTCATATCTCACAATGTGTCTTAGTATAAAGTACCTTACAATTACCGGTTTTATACTAACAATTTTACTGCTTTAAACCACTTAATCACACTTATTTATTTATTTATTTTAGTCCTTTTGTCATCTTATTGTGGGATCTGTGTAACTAGTGTTAAAAAATCTTCTTTTGAGTTATATACAGAATAACAGAGAGAAAAGTAAACAATGACAGTATTCATTTTAAGGTGAACTGGCCCTTTAAAATTCATAACAATTGCAAAACAATCACAGTTGTGCACCTTTATTTCTTGCAATTCGAACTTATTCCTCAGAATTGTGACTTCATATCTCAGTCTCACAATGTATCTTTAAAGTATTTCTTATAAACTACCTCATAATTACTTGTTTTATTCACAATTATACTTTTACACCACTTAAAGGGATAGTTCACCCAAAAAATGTATCATTTACTCACCCTCAAGTTGTTCCAAACCTGTAAATTCTGCTGAACACAAAGGAAGATATTTGGAAGAATGTTTGTAACCAAGCAGATCTCAGCAGCCATCGACTACCATAGAATTTTTTTTCCCTACTATGGTAGTCAATGGCTGCCGAGATCTGAAATAAAAGGATGAAATAAATAAATAAATACAAACTTAAAATACTTGCATATTTATGTTTGTATTTATTTATTTATTTCATCCTTTTATTAGTCCTTTTGTCATTGTACGGTGAGATAACTATTGTTCCGAGTTACATGAAAAAAATAACAGCATACAGAAGAGTAAACAATGACAGAATATTAATTATAGGGTGAACCGGCTCTTTAAAATGTATACTAATTGCAGCACAATCGAATTTGCACAATGTGTCCGTTTATCGCTGCAACATCCTCTCGTGTGTAGTTGTGAATTGTCCCATTACATGCAGATTGTGCTTGTAAACCTGAGTGAATTAATATTGCTTATCGTACTTGTCACCTTATTAACTAAAGATCTAGCAGATTCCATACTGTGCATGCTTAGCTGTAGCAGGATGACTCATGCATACAGATGGTAAATGTCTTTCGCCTTGTTTAGCCTCTTAGACATGGAAAAAACATTGTTGTACTGAATTTCCTCTTGCATGAATGCACTGCAAATGCAGAGCAGTAATGTTTCTTGTAATAAAAAGGTTTTGGCCTGATTGGTGGAAATGAACCCTATAGATTCCTTACAGTGCTCGGCAGGCAATCTATTAGTCTTCGCTGTCAGCTAGTTGGCACGCTTCTAAGACCAGCAGCGTGCAACAAATCAAAGTGTTAGCTGGACTGTACGCCTTTAATATGCTACGCGGGCGTGCTTATTTGCATAACTAGTGGCCAGGGCACAAGAATTCCCTGTTAAGCTCTGAATAAACAGGAATGGCAAAGACACCATGTCCCTCACATACTGATGAGTCCCTGCTGTCATAGTCACCCATAATGGACAAACAGCCCAGCGATTTGACTATAGTTGGCCATGGTGTTGTCATCTGGGTAATGGGGCAAGAGACAGTGAGCTTAAGCAGCATCACATATGTACCATTCCAAATGAAGGCAGTGGGACTGGGAACAGAACAGCAGATTCATTACAGACGCTGAATAGAAAGCATTTAAACCTCACCTGTGGTGAGACCAAAGGCATTATGGGATAGAATTCAGGCATACATGACCAACAATAAAAAGTTTGACTTGCTGTGTACTAAATAAGCCAACAAAAAAATTGTGAAATCTAACATGAGCATCAATGACAAATTAGAATGTCCAAGATAAAGTATTCATATCATTAAAATAATATAATTTTTTAAAATAAATTAATACTTATATTCAGCAAAGACAATTTAAATTCCTCAAAAGTGACAGTAAAGACATTTATATAATCTTACAAAAGCAAATTCTTTTGAACTTTCTGTTCATCGTAGAATCCAGAAAAAAAATTATATGTGTATGGTATATTCCACCAAAAATATTGAGCTGCACAACAGTTTTTAACACAGATACTAATAACAAATGTTTCTTGAGTATCAAATCAGCATATTAGAATGATTTCTGAAGGGTCATGTGACACTGAAGACTGGAGTAATGATGCTGAAAATACAGCTTAATCACAGGAATAAATTACATTTAAAATATATTCAAATAGAAACCGTTTTTGTAATAATATATCATAATATTACTGTTCTTACTCTTTGTGAGAATATTTTTTAAAAACATTAAAAATATCATACCGAGCCAAAAACTTCAAAATTTTATTTATTCATTTATTTATTTGTTTGTTTATTCATTCATTTGTTCATTCATTCAAATATCATGAATTATTTTTTTGTTTTTTAAATAATATTAGGTTTTGAGGAAATCAAAATGTGACTAGCTAAACTAACTAACCCTGAACTAGCCTTGCCTTGTCATAAAAAAGGTTTTTAAAAAAGTCAAATTAACTGATATTTTCAGTCTTATAACCTTGATGGTCTGTGTCCTTTCTGTGAGCTGGACGATGACATCACTATTTTTTACTGAGCTGCTTTATAGATGAATTCAACTCATTTCGTATTTGATGATCTTGCACAGTTGTTGAACTGAACCTCAGCTGAACAATGACACTATTTTTTACAGCAGAATTGAACTGTTTTCATCATTGAATATTTTTTTTCTCCTGTTTATCCCTGTAAAGCTGCTTTGAAACAAACAAAAAAAAATTTCCTCTTTTCTTTTTTTTCTCCATGTTTCTGCATTTTGGTTACACCACATGATGGACAAATGCTTTTCAATTTTTCATTTGCAGTGAAACTTTTTCACTTATAAAGAATCAATAATAAAATGTGATGCCAAACAGCTTAATAAGGTTTTCAAGAATGTATTATTTTAATTAGACTTTTTTTCTTCATTATTATATCAGGACAATTGTGTCACCCTGATATTTAATTCAGTAATTAAAACATGCTCATCATAGAAGATGTGTATTTAACTCATGTATAAATTTTTTTGAATGAATTATCCTAATTAATTATAATTGACCCATAAGTCTGTTCATGGCATCTGCTCTTAGTGAACTGTTTCTGTAAGACAGTGAAACCCATTGAACAGACTTGTATGTCTGTCTCTCACAGCCATTTTTCATTCGTGTTAAATTAAATATAGTGTCTACCCTGACTAAGGTCCACGTCTGTCACTTTGCCGTGCTGAATGGTGCAGTTATGACTTGTCACACACCTTTACTCTCCCTCACACACACATTAGTCTAGATTTATGTACCTGCACTGTTCAGAATTCACTGAAACAGTTAGTAGTTAATATATTATAATTAATCAATGCAACTTCACTGCAGATCTGTTGGGAGTGGCCGAAGGAAGGAATAACTATGAAAGAGTGTGTGTGTGTGTGTGCGTGTGCGTTTGTTGTGTGTGTATGTGGGTATGGGACTAACCCACTGAGCGTCTACAATGTAATAAGTAAATGTAGCTTAATGGAGTTAATGTGAGCTGGAGAGAGTGAAGGGGTAATGCTATGGTATCACTGAGTGCTCATTAGAAAGGTTTGCCTCACCGCAAATGTTATGTCTACCTCATTGTACAGGATTCACCCTGTTTATCATTTATATGTCTTTTCATTTGGATAGTCCACTGCATTCACGGTGGCAAAAACATCCTGGGCTAAATATTTGCCTTCTCGGATGACCGCTCTTTACCTCTGACATAAATTATAACTCAGTACAATGTGACACTTCACTTTATCATAGAAGTCACGGTAACACTTTATTTTACAGTGTCATTGTTACATATGTTATATGTGGTTACTATAGTAATAGCTAAAATTATGCATAATTTCATGCAACTAACCCTATACCAAACCAAACCCTAATCCTAACCCTATAGTAAGTACATGTAGTTACTTAAATATTACTCACTACTTAAATGTACTGTATAGTTACAATGTAACAAAGACACCTTAAAATAAAGTGTAACCAAATTAAGTGTAACCAAAGTCACTTTCAGTCAATAGAAAGTCAAAATTGACAGTTTACTTTCTTAATGAATATTAATTAATTTGTTTATGTTATTCCAAATACTCCAAAGTCTTCTTAATCAAAATGAAAAACTTGCTCCACCTATGCTTGTCGCCACCTAAAGGAGGAGGAAAATCACTGTATTATTGCGTTATACATACACTATATTGCCAAAAGTTTTGGGATGAATGTCGGGTTGAGGTCAGGACTCTGTGCAGGCCAGTCAAGTTCCTCCACACCAAACTCGCTCATCCATGTCTTTATGGACCTTGCTTTGTGCACTGGTGCGCAGTCATGTTGGAACAGGAAGGGGCCATCCCCAAACTGTTCCCACAAAGTTGGGAGCATGAAATTGTCCAAAATGACTTGGTATGCTGAAGCATTAAGAGTTCCCTTTCAGTCAGTACACTACGAGTTACATCAGTTACTGACGGAATGGGGGTTTCACTTAGAAGCCAATCGCCTTTGAGCTCTACAAAACGAGCCAATGGCATGAAAATGCCATGGGTCTGCGGAATTTGCATGCCGCAACCCCGCCCCACGGCGTGGGTATAAAGGGCGTTGCGTGGCAATCTCGCATTATGTTTCTGCTTCGGAGCTGAGTTACTGCCTGAGCGCTTCTCTCTTCAAGACGAGTTTTCTCTCCAGAGTGTTGGTGTTACGGCACGTTCCAGCGAGTTCCGCATTCCTGTCTAATCTGTGCAGTGATCTAGCACAGCGTGCGCGTTCTCCCTGGGTGCTTCGGCATTTTGCAGAGTTTTCACTCCTCTCTAAAAGAGCTGCACGTGGCACGTCTTTTTAAAGATGGCTCGCCCGTGCTCTGTTTCTGGGTGCGGTCGGCTGGTACCTCCGTTCGATGGTCATGATCGCTGTTTGGCGTGCTTGGGCCTCGTGCACGCTGAGCGCGCGTTCATGGATGAGTCATGTTCTCATTGCGGGAACATGGCCATCTCAGTGTTGCGATCGAGACTCCATGATCTCAGTAGTGGGGAGAGAGTCCCCTCTACCACACCCCAATCTACTTCCTCCACTGGAGGGGGTACATTGGCTGGTGGTCAGAGTGATCTGAGGGTTACGGTGTGAAACAACCCGACGAATCCTCCTCGGGCCACACCCCCCTCCTGCACACTGCAACCCGTGGTGTTGCCTGATGAGGGCGCCGGGGCTTCCCGTTCGGGGCCCTGCGTTTCATTTGGCGCACCTGCGGAGGACGCCATGTCAATCGCCGCATCACAAGGTGGGCTGGATTCCTCCGGAGATGACGATTCGGCTGTGTTGCCTCCTTCGGGAGTTCCAGCATTGCCCGAGTCCGATCCGGAACTCACAGCCATGCTTGCCCGGGCGGCCGAGACGATTGGGCTTGCGTGGAACCCTCCGCCATGTCCCGAGCGTTCCCGGCTGGACGACTGGTATCTGGGGGCGGCCCGTGCCGAAGGCGCCCGTCAGCCCCCAATGCCTTTCTTCCCGGAAGTGCATGAAGAGGTGTCGAAATCGTGGAAGTCTCCCTTGACTTTTCGCGATCGCTCGGCAACCACATTGCCCTCGATGGCGGCGCGGTGAAAGGGTACACTGGGGTTCCCCCTGTTGAGCGCTCTGTTGCGATGCAACTGTGTCCACAGAGTGCTGCGACATGGTGCGGTGACCCAAAGCACCCGTCCAAAGCCTGTAGATTCACGTCCACGTTGACGGCGAAGACCTACAGAGCTGCGGGCCAGGCCGCGTCCGCCCTGCATGCCATGGCTACCCTACAGGTCTATCAGGCCAAGGTGCTCAGGGACATGCACGAGGGCAATGCTGACCCTGCATTAATGCAAGAGTTGCGGACGGCCACCGACCTTGCTCTACGGGCGACGAAGGTGACCGCTCGCTCTCTCGGTCAGGTGATGTCCACTTCGGTGGTCCAGGAGCGACACTTATGGCTCAACCTGGCTGATATGAGAGAATCTGAGCGAACACGTTTCCTCAATTCTCCCATTTCCCAGGATGGGCTATTCGGCGGGGCGGTTCAGGATTTCGCCCAACAGTTCTCGACCGCTCAGAAGCAGACTGAGGCGATTAAACATAGGTCGACACCCTACTGGCGAAGGGTGCGATCGAGATCGTCCCTCCAGCCGAGATGAAGTCCGGCTTCTACAGCCCTTACTTCATTGTACCCAAGAAAACCGGTGGGTTACGGCCAATCCTGGACCTGCGCGTCTTGAACCGAACCCTGCACAGGCTTCCATTCAAGATGTTGACAGCCAAACGCATCTTCGAGTGCGTTCGTCCCTCGGATTGGTTTGCAGCGATCGACCTGAAGGACGCGTACTTTCATGTCTCCATTCTTCCTCGACACAGACCGTTTCTACGGTTTGCCTTCGAGGGGCAGGCATATCAGTACACAGTTCTCCCTTTCGGGCTAGCCCTGTCCCCTCGCGTCTTTACAAAGATTGTCGAGGCAGCCCTTGTGCCGCTCAGGCAACACAGGGTTCGCATCCTGAACTATCTCGGCGACTGGCTGATTCTAGGCCACTCTCGGGATCAGGTTTGCGAACACAGGGATCTGGTGCTTCAGCACCTCGCCCGTCTGGGCCTTTGGGTCAACTGGGGAAAAAGCAAACTCTCCCCAGTGCAGAGGATCTCTTTTCTCGGTATGGAAATCGACTCGGTCGCCATGTTCGCGCAGCTTACGAGCGAGCGCGCGCAGTCTCTGCTGACTTGTCTTCGCCAGTTCGAGGGCAAGAGTGCGGTTCCACTAAAACTTTTTCAGAGGCTCCTGGGGCATATGGCGTCAGCAGCCGCGGTGACCCCGCTTGGTCTGCTCCATATGAGACCGCTTCAGCACTGGCTCTGCGATCGAGTCCCGAGATGGGCATGGCAACACAGCACGCTCCAGGTCCCAGTAACCCGAGCCTGCCGTCAGACCTTCACCCCGTGGTCGAACCTCAGCTTTCTACGGGCAGGTGTTCCCCTAGAACGAGTTTCCAGGCATGTTGTTGTCACAACAGATGCCTCTTCCATGGGCTGGGGCGCCATGTGCAAGGGACATGCTGGATAGGACCCCAGCGCCTATGGCATGTCAATTGCCTCGAGTTGCTGGCCGTACGTCTTGCCCTGCACCGCTTTCAAGCCCTGCTCAAGGACAACTGGTCCGTTCAGACAGCACGGCGACAGTAGCGTACATCAACCGACAAGGTGGTCTACGCTCCCGCCGGATGTCGCAACTTGGCCGCCATCTCCTCCTATGGCGTCAGAAGCATCTGAGGTCGCTTCGTGCCGTTCACATCCCGGGAGACCTGAACTGCGCAGCCGATGAGCTGTCGCGGTTTAAGCCGCTCCCGGGGGAATGGAGACTCCATCCCCAGACGGTTCAGCTGATTTGGGAACAGTTTGGCGACGCACAGATAGATCTGTTTGCCTCCCGCGACTCTTCCCATTGCCGCTGGTACTATTCCCTGACCGAGGGGACCCTCGGCACGGATGCACTAGCGCACAGCTGGCCGCAGGGCCCACGCAAATATGCGTTCCCCCCAGTGAGCCTTCTCGCACAGGTTCTGTGCAAGATCAGGGAGGACAGGGAGCAGGTCCTTTTGGTCGCCCCGTATTGGCCCGGCCGGACCTGGTTCTCAGAACTTGTACTCCTTGCGACAGCACCTCCCTGGTCGATCCCTCTGAGACGGGACCTCCTGTCTCAGAGACGGGGCACCATATGGCACCCGCGTCCCGGCCTGTGGAACCTCCATGTGTGGAACCTGGACGGGACGCGGCAGGTTTGAGTACCCTGCCACCTCAGGTGGCGGCTACCATCACTTCCGCTAGAGCCCTGTCTACCAGACAGGCCTATGCGTTGAAGTGGAACCTCTTTGTCACCTGGTGCTCCTCTCAGCGAGAGGACCCCAGAAAATGCTCGATCGGGTCCGTGCTCTCCTTCCTCCAGGAAGGGTTGGCGCGAAGGCTGTCTCCCTCCACCCTGAAGGTCTATGTGGCTGCAATTTCAGCCCATCACGACCTGGTGGACTCTAAAACGGTTGGACAGCACGACCTGGTCAGCAGGTTCCTCAGAGGCGCGAGGAGGTTAAACCCTCCTCGCCCACCTCAGGTACCCTCTTGGGTCCTAGTAGTGGTCTTAGCCACCCTGCAAAAGGCTCCCTTTGAGCCATTGCAGTCTGTGGAGCTGAAGTTCCTTTCATTGAAAGTGGCGCTCTTGACTGCTTTGGCTTCCATCAAGAGGGTAGGGGACCTGCAGGCATTTTCGGTTAACGAAGCGTGCCTGGAATTCGGGCCGGCCAATTCTCACGTGATCCTGAGACCCCGGCCTGGATACGTGCCCAAGGTTCCCACCACTCCCTTCAGGGACCAGGTGGTGAACCTGCAAGCGCTGCCCTTGGAGGAGGCAGACCCAGCCTTGGCACTGCTCTGTCCAGTACACGCCCTTCGCGCTTACGTAGACCGGACGCAGTGCTTCAGGACCTCAGACCAGCTCTTTGTCTGTTACGGAGGGCAGCAGAAAGGGAAGGCTCTCTCCAAGCAGAGGTTGTCCCACTGGATAGTGGACGCCATTGTCCTGGCATATCAGGTCCAGGGCATGCCATGCCCCCTTGGGGTAAGAGCACACTCCACTAGGAGTGTTGCCTCCTCTTGGGCTTTAGCGCATGGCGCCTCGCTAACAGACATTTGTAGAGCTGCAGGCTGGGCGACACCCAACACATTCGCAAGATTTTATAATCTCAGAGTGGAGCCTGTATCCTCTCGTGTACTCGCCCCTACTGGCCAGTAACCGGAACAGGCTCAGGTGTCTTCGCTTGCTGCGCCATTCCACTCCACGGACTGGATGCGTGCGCATTTCTTCTCAGGTGAGCTTCCCAGTAAGCCCTGAGCTCCTCCAGCACTGTTGATGTCGTCACCAGAGCGAGTGCCCTCTCGGCCACCCCTCGTGCTCGGCTAGGTGCCTCCGTGTGCATGGTTCCCCCGTTGGGTAACCCCCACGTGTATTCCACGGTAAGTCTCTTGTAGCTCGTGTCTTCCCTTGGCAAGACACCTTGCCACTCCTGGGGTTGAAATATTCCACCTTCGGCTGGATACCCCAGAGTGTCCTCTATGCAGCTCCTTCGGGTCAAAGGTGTATTTTTAAAGTCCCCCCTTTGGGTTGGCATTGTGTTGCATTCTCCACGTGGGATATGCTTCCCAGTGTACCTTGGTAGCGTTGAGCCTAGCCCCTCGTTCGTGCCCACACTCACCGCAGGGAGCCCGGGTCAGCGCAGGACGCTGGAAGACAGCCGTCATGGCGAGATTGTATTGGGACCCCCATTCCGTCAGTAACTGACGTAACTCGTAGTGTACTGACTGAAAGGGAACGTCTCGGTTACGTATGTAACCCTCGTTCCCCCTGCCACGACCGCTGTACCGCTGGAACTGGTCGGGCGCTCATGCCTCGGCTCTTCAGCAGGTAACATAATGCGAGATTGCCACGCAACGCCCTTTATACCCACGCCGTGAGGCGGGGTTGCGGCATGCAAATTCCGCAGACCCATGGCATTTTCATGCCATTGGCTCGTTTTGTAGAGCTCAAAGGCGATTGGCTTCTAAGCGAAACCCCCATTCCGTCAGTAACTGACGTAACGTCTCCGTTCCCTTCCTTCAGGGAACGAGGGTTACATACGTAACCGAGACGTTCCTTTCACTGGAACTAAGGGGCAAAGCTCAACCCCTAAAAAACAACCCCACACCATAATCCCCCCCTCCACTAAACTTTACACTTGGCACAATGCAGTCAGGCAAGTACCGTTCTCCTGGCAAACCCGCCAAACCCAGACTCGTCCATCGGATTGCCAGACAGATTAGTCACTCCAGAGAACACGTCTCCACTGCTCTAGAGTCCAGTGGCAGCGTGCTTTACACCACTGCATCTGACACTTTACATTGCACTTGGTGATGTAAGGCTTGGATGCAGCTGCTCGGCCATAGAAACCCATTCTATGAAGCTCTCTACACACTGTTCTTGAGCTAATCTGAAGGCCACACGAAGTTTGGAGGTCTGTAGCTATTGACTTTGCAAGAAAGTTGGCGACTTCTGCGCACTGTGCACCTCAGCATGCGCTGACTCCACTCTATGATTTTACGTGGCCTACCACTTCATGGCTGAGTTGCTGTTGGTCCCAATTGCTTCCACTTTGTTATAATACCACTAACAGTTGACCGTGGAATATTTAGTAGTGAGCAAATTTCATGAATGGACTTATTGCACAGGCAGCAACCTATTATGGTACCACGCTTGAATTCACTGAGCTCTTGAGAGTGACCCATTCTGAGTGTGGCCATGGAAGTGATTGGAACACCTGGATTCAATGATTTAGAGAGGTGTCCCAATACTTTTGGCAATATAGTGTATATCTTCTTGGCAACAATGTCTGTTTGGTTAAAATGGTCATTTAACAACAAATACATATTTATCTAATATATATTAAATATCGTGAAGAATAGCCATCAGAAAATCTGTCAGATTGTAGAAGAAAAATTTGTTGCAAATGGTTTTTCATTTTGACAACAATGATCCAACCTCTTTCTCATTCATTTTCTATTTTCCAAGCCACCTGGGGCAGTGGTTTGGATTTTGGCAAGCACTGCTCTCTCTTTTTACTCTGGTACTTTTTTATGTTTTTTGAGGGTCCTCACAGACTAAAGGTCCAACCCACTTGTCTCCAAAACACACAGATGAGTCATAAAATGCAATAACCATTATTTAATAGATCAGCTCACAGTCTCTTCCTGTGCTTTTGCAAGATTGCTTCTTCTTTGTGACTGATGTTGTCAGCAGGACTGATATACTGTATCAGACAGGCCAATTAATTAGCAGATATTTGCTGATAACCATCAGCGGATAACCAATAATAAAACTGTTTTGCTTATTAATAAACAGTCAATAGAATCAATTATATCCAACAGAAAGTGTTTGAGATTTTATATTAAAGCAGCATCGTGTCTTGAATTAATCAAATGTAAAATAAACTACTCAAATTATTTGCACAGTCTTCACTGCATGATTATTAGATATAATGCATTAATATTGGATGCTGTTGGAGTTTAAATGAGAAGCAGGCCTGTAATTAAAATGAGTAAAATTAATTATTTTGTTTTCTTCAAGTCTGATTTGTGTTTATACTGGATTGTAGAGACAGCCAACATCAGTGAGCATTTTATCTTGACAATATTATTGTTTGATTAGTATTTATAACATAACATAACAGACAGCAGCAGGTCTATTAGACTACACTGCAAGACCTAATGCACAGGTCCAATCTTTTTTTTATTATTATTTACATGGGCAAATTAAATGGCAAGTGCTCTTCACATACAAATACGCATGTATTTGTAAAATCGCTTTTCGTATTTTAGTATTGGCTTTAGTACTTTTGACATCCCTTATACTGGCCCTATATGACTATCCCTTTCTTCATAACAAATCCCATGACACATTAAGTAAAGCAGTTTTTTAAGTAGCTGTGCATTCTGCTGGTGCCCATGCAAAAGCCATTCGCTCTGCTCAGGGGAATATGGGAAAGTGGATTAATTGTGGCATACAAAGAGCTTTAAACCCGATCCGCTGACACAACGCATCTCATTATCACTTGAGAGTCGGCCCTGCATTTGACATTGTTTATTTATTTTGCTTCCTGTCAGGAGTCTCTTTGTAAAATCTCTTCGTCTGTCACACCGGCAGAGCTCTCCTGTCACTAATGTTCGCTTAGTGCTCAGTGACGGTAATCACGCTCAGTCGCTCTTCGCTATCTCTAAGCGTTCACTAATTTGCCCCTTTAAAAGCAATGAACCCATCATTCAGTGAAAATACGTGTTGACTCGTTTCAGCATGATTTGTCATTGTGTGTGACGGTACGAGGGATGGGAACACATGACAAAAATATTGATTAAAAAAATATTTTTTCAGTTTTCCAAAAATAAGATCTCAAATTTTTTTACCTGAGAAGCAAAACTGTGTTGGATAGTAAGATTTCATAGAAAATATATATTGTTCAAAAAACACATTATTGTTCACATATTGTTGTACGTTGTTGCAGCACCTCTCTTCCCAGTTTGTCAGTAACACTTTGTTTAGTCAAAGACTAAAGGCGAATAAGCCTTCTAAATAAAAGAGCCAATCGATTATTAGTAAAGTCATCGTGTCACTGCAGCTGCTGTTAGAAGCTCCGGTTCCTATAGAAATAGGCAGTGTTCTGAGACGCGTGTTTAGGATTGCGCATGTGCATTAGCTTTGTCCAGGCTAAAAATATGCAGTTTTTTGTCATGATCGTTTATCAACAAAATTTATGAGACAACTGTTGTCAGATTTTATTGGTGATTTCAAATATGAAATTTAATCAGAAACATTTGAACATTTTTCCCCGTTCAAAGAGATATGAGCTGCAAGATGCAAAGATGGCCGCTGAGTGAAATTACTTGTCTTAAAGGGACTTTGGTTTAGTTCCTGTCTCTATGAAGCCCCTCCTTCTAAAAAGTGCAATCTGCTCTGATTGGTCGACTGGACCAGTCTGTTGTGATTGGTAAACTGCTTTGAGTCATTTATGAATTTGTTATTTCATTTATCATGTAATCACGTATTCATCATTGTATTATTATTATTCATTTATGTCATTTTATGTTTTATATTTTATATTACTTATTTACCTTGCTCTTGCAATGCTTGCTATTGTTGTTTAATCTTATGATTGTGTGGTTTGAAGAGATGTTTGTCTTCACAGGAGATAAAAGAATGTCTTTCAAGGATTTTAACGTCACAGGACGATGTTGTGAAGCAGTAATTTTCCATTGTTTTTTCCCTTGGTATAATAACACTTGTTGGAAGTGTACGGGTCAGATGAAGTCAGAGCATTGAGTAGTAACATCTAGACGAATGCTGAGCATTGAGCATTGAAACATCCAGATGGTTTCCTGCTTCTGCTCCTCCCTGGCTTTCTCAGTCAAACTCTCAGGCTGATAGAAGACTTATATTATCTTGCAGGGATTCGGCATCTGGGTCGGATCTAATATATTTTGATATTTCTGACGTGGAGATCCATCTGATTTAACATTTTGGCATGATCTAACACTAAAATCAAACGTTTCTGGGAGTTTAGAAACAGTGCTTATATAGAGAATAACTCCCTTTGGAGTGACTTTGTAACTTTGCAGACTTTTTTCATGCTTAAACAGCAACATTACACACTAAAGAAAGATGAAAATGGAAACAAGCGTAATAGGTCCTCTTTAAGATTTTAACAAGTTTTAATATTTAAAAATAAGAAGAAAAAAAAACAAATCATATATAATGCTGTTGTTCCAAATCTGTTCCAAAAAGACTTTCTTCCTTATCTGAAACTAAATTTTAGATATTTCGAAGATTCTTTACCATATGAAGACAGTTTATAATGACCATAGCTGTTATAAGCTCCAAAAATGATGATAAAATCACCATAAAGTGCAGGACTCGTATGCTATAGTTCAAGTCTTCTGAAGTCATATGATAGTTTTGTGCGAGAAACAAAATCAAATGAAGTTGTCAGTGAGTTGAGCTCAGTTTTATTCTTTAACCAATTATTCAATGTGTAAACTGGATAAATTAGTTCATTAAAACGATACAGCTCAAAAGAATGATTTGTTCAAAATAAAAAGAATGATTTATTCACTGATTCCTTAAGGAGACACTGCAAACTGAATGTTGTTAATGAGTTTAAATAACGTTTTTTTATTTAAATAACGAAAATGTATCTAGTTTTAAATTACATTTACCAGTCAGTATTTTATCAGTGTTCATTGTCACATTTTCCGGTAAAATTAAAATATTTTTTGCAGTACACATGAGGCAGCCACATGTGGCATGTTTCTCCACAGTGGCTCTCCCGAGTCACGGCATGAAATGGAAAGGCATATTTGCTTGTGTCACTTATCATAGGAATAGCTGCAGAAGCCTATGCGGGGGTTTGTGTGTGTGCGTGTGTGTGTGTTCTGCCACTTGTGTATACACAGAGTGAGTCACCAGCGAGCACAGCACACACACTGGGAAGCAAGACAGATGCTGGGTTTGCACTTGGTGTAAAAAGCTATTACCCCTACCAGCGCGGTGCCTCTTTGAAAACGAGGCGCCACGAGGCAGCTTCTAAATGCAGACGGAAGCAGAGCTTAAAGAGGAAGTCGCGAGTGGGCTGAGAACGATGAGGGAATGAGGGATGTTGGAATGTGTGCATGTCTCTTGGTGGTAGAATCATTATCGGAGATAGTTTATGACTATTTAATGACTCTTGTGGTGAGGGGGTGGTTTAATTACTCTAATTAAAGAGAGAGTTCACACAAAAATGAAAAATGTCATTATTTACTCACCTTCGTGTCATTCCAAACCTGTATGTCTTTCATTTGTCCTTGGAACACAATAGATTCAATAGATAGACATCAATAGATATTGATGAATACCCTGATTGGTTTTTTGTTTTTTCTTAAAAGAAATTGAATAAGGACAGGGACTGTCAAGCTACAGAATGACAAAAAGCACCATAAAAGTGGTCCATACTGTATGACTCGTGCATTATTCAGAGTCACTAAAAATTTAAGAAGTATGTCAGATTCTTTCGAAATCTGATCTTTTAAGTAAATCATAATTGCAGTTCCAGTCTGAATGATTAATTCTGTGAAATGTTTTCATGAGAGAAGTAACAATGTTCGATTCATGAACAAATCATTTTTAATGAAACTGTAATTCAGTTCCAGTTTGAATGATTAACACTTTACAATAGGGTCATATTAGTTAACATTATTGAAACCATTAACTCACATTAAATAAGTCAAATGCTTTTTTTGAAGCTTAAATTCTCTAATCCTCATTAGTTATATTTGCATGGAAAAGAGCAACCAGTACAATCTACAATGTTTCCCATTTTGTGTCCTACTGAGAAAAGTAAGTCATACAGGTCTAAAATGACTTGAGGGTGAATGAATAATGGCAAAATGTTCATGTTTGAGTGAACTCTCCCTTTAATGACAATTTAATGACTGTTGATGGCTTAATTATTCTAATTAAGAATCTTCAACTTTCTCTCCTTCTACTTTACCCCCCACAGGTCCCTCACCAGATGAGCACTCTGACCTTCTACAGGTACGAGCAGCCCATTGTGGACTACTGCCAGGCGCATCAACCCCTGCGGCTCAACATGAGCTACGATGGTCCCCCACAAAGCCTGGAGGGGCTGGAGGAGCTTCCCCCCCGCGAGAGGAGCGCCATCCAGACTGTGGCCCTTCCAGCAGTGCCCACCATCAACACAGGCACCGTGGGACCCTGCTCCTCACCCAGCCAGAGAGCGCCAATGGAGGGGACCAGCATCCCCTACCCCACAACAGAACGCTCCATTAACTATCCAACAACAGAACGTTCCACCAGCACCCTCACTTTTAGACGCTAACAATGCCGCTCGTATAGCAAGACATGATGGGTAATTTCAAAAGAGGCTGTGCCTGGGTGGTGATCCACATTCTGCCGGCATTAACGCAGCTGAGCGTCTGAAAACTGTGCATACTGCTGCGCGCTAACTGTTTCTCACGAATATAGAGAAGAGAAAATCATTCCCACAACGTCGCTGGAGGGCACGAGGATCTGGCATACGGTACACTTCTATTGTGGAGTGTAGTGTATCCTGGAAAATGGGATTCCATTTGTGTTTTTCCATCTTTTCTTTGTTCCGAATCAAAGGCCAGTACATGTTCTGTTGTCTCCGTTCTGCTCAATCGCAAATTGAAATCCAATGCAACATGCATGAGACGTTAAATGTGGCTTTGGTTTCATTCAGCCCTCGCTCTGTACCGACGCTACATGACGCCTTCTCCGAGGAGTGGATAATGGTGATTCTCCCATGCTGAGTGAAGAATGAATGGGAATGTGCAATAAACAAGGAATTTTTTTTTTTTTTTTTGACAAGGGAGAGTGTGAGAACGAGAGAATGAAAAGAAACAAATTAATGTTCACCAGAGCTCAAAGGCCTCTCGCTGTTATTTTCATTTAGTTGCCAGGGAGTGCTCATAAATGCTGTCATTATTTGATTAAAAAGACAGATCTGTCCAGACATGAGCATGTCAGATGGAAGATCTCGAGTATAAAAAACGCACTCATTAAAATCGAAATGAAGTCTCACACGGCAAGGTCTTTCAGCGTGCACATGTACCAAAGATCAAGCTTCTTTAGATGTACATAAAGCTTGTGTTTCTTTTCAAAATGTAATCAAATTAATCAGTATGTGTCTAACACGTACTGTAATGTGTGGGCCAGTGGCGTTTACAACTGACGACATGTTGCCTGATTTTGAATTCTGCAGAATTCAGTACTGAAATGCAGGGTGAAAAACGCCAAGCTTTGTGTTTGAAGGCTACCTGTTAACTAGATAGTGTATGTGTGTGTTTGCTTGTGAGTGTGTTTTAAGTTTAAAAGCTGAAGTGTGTAATTTCCGCAACCACTAGTGTCAAAAATAATGACAAAAAAGTTTTATCTGCCATTGGTCAGAAAAACAGAAAACCACGCCCCCAAATGTACAGTATTGGTTGAGACGGTGTTGCTATGTTGGCTGGTCGGAATGTTCAAACAAACAAACTATGTTTCTGCTAAATCATCCGCTTGTTCATACTTTTTACTAAATACTAGTGGTCTCTGCATTTAACTAGTTAAACACTGAAAAATTACACACTTCAGCTTCAAGAGGGAAGAATCCTAAGGGGGCGGCGCAAACGTCCCTCACTCGGTTAGCATGCTGGAGTTACCATACAGTGGCAGAAACACGTTTTTCGCAGGTATGCAACGCATACTTCCTGTTGTAACAAACCTCCAGGGGGTGGCATTACGCTGGATGTGTTATTATTGAGGTAGCTAGCTATGTGTCATTGAAAAGTGTTGCTATGCTATGCCAAGTTATTGACCTAAATGGAAAAACTGATGGTGGAAATGCTGGCAATTCACCACATGGTTGAATGAATTTTTTTGGCACACAACAATGTGTGAAATTGTGTAAAACATGTTTATGACCAAAATGATCTTTCTGAACCATTTTCAAATGGCGTTTTAATTATCTAAGGAAACGATCTAACAATAACAAAGCTAGAACCTCTAATAAGAGCCTCCAGTTGTATCGAAGAGCTGAATAAACCAAGATTTCACAAGTTTCAGTTTAGAAAGAGGTGGTCAGTCACCTCAGGTCATGGAGTGTTAACCATGAGATTTTCTGACTCTAGATGTCACTCAACAAAGCAGCTACACGGATGAAATTGCTATAATTGGATGAAACAGCAAGATATATGGGAGACCGGGGACATTTGTAATTGAAAATTTCTCTTTATAACTCAAACTACTGCTACAAATCTACATGTCATGTTTTGATGTAAGAAACGTATATATGTGCCAAAAGTAATAATATCATTAAATTGAATTTAATACAAGTTGTCAGAGTGTTATGGGTTGGATTGTGACAGTGACTTGGGGCAATCATAAAACAAAACTCAATTTTTTATTAACCCAACACATCTCCGATAAGAGCACACATCAAAATAATAGTATTATTGATCTAATATGTAGGCCTAGTACTATTACTGAAGCGTTTTCAGCTTTACAGGATACATCTTTTACATGGCAAATGTCTAAGTGGGAAAAAGGCTTTTTACTCAAATGTGTTATTCCTGTAAAATATACACACAATTATAAAGATTCTTTTTTTTTTATTATTCAAAGGTATAATTGAAGGCTACCGAACAGAAGAAAAATACAGGACACCCCAAAAAAAATCTATGTTATTTCTCACAAAGTGAAATGATCACACTTTTCCTCAGGCAGAAAGTGATCTCTTGCAATAGCCTCCGGTCTCCCATAGTCATTGAGGGCCTGTTAATTTTTAGTTTGAGTTCAGATTAAGGCAGACCAGACCTTTTCTTTGAACATTAGACTATTACTATTCTAACAGACTACTACGGTCATCCAGTAGTCACATTACATTGATTCAGTATCACTCAGTTTGCAGGTTCACACCGTGTAGTTCAGCCAAGCATTTTGATCAAGAAACTCTCTGGCATTACAAGCCATTGTCCAGTCGCATAAGTTCTGTTTGTTTTTTCTTTCTTTTAACCCTCAAAAGACTTTTGAATAACATTGAATATGGAATTATTGCCTGTAAACAGTTTTTTTTTTTCACCCTGTGTGCCTGTGCGTTTGGACTTCACACAATGAATGTGGACATGGTACCTCACCAATGGTTAATGTGGATATTGCAAATTTCAACCTGTTCAAAGCCTCCGGAACCACGGCGGGTGGTGACATCATCACCCGTCTTCTCAGGAGCCACGGTAACCACTTTGGCCCCTTCAGAACTTTACTGTGGCATGTTTGTAACGGACACGGATCGATAAAACGAACGCAATGCTCTGCCAAGACGTCACAGGAAATGTGATGGAGAGCTGGCGAGGTAAGAAACGGATTTCACACTGTCATGTCTCAATCTCTTCGAGAGAACTGACGCTGTCAAGGCGATCAAAGACATTTTGAAACGTGTCCTGATGGTCTTCGGCACCAGTTATCTTCACATGTTTATCTTGTAAATAGAGAGTATAAAGAAACATATTGTTTTGCTTCTTTTGACACAAGTTTTGTGAAAAGGACAGAAGCCTCAGCTGTTTAAACGTGCATCCTGATCAAAGAATACGCTTCTAGAAAGACTCAATATGATCCCTCATTTGGAAGATTGATATTTTTCTATCTGCTGTCTCATTCGGTTCCTCATCTCATTAGCATCATAGATTTTCATTTTCTTTGTAACACTTCACTGCTGACATCAGTTTGAGAATTGAAAGATTGATAGATTGATGTCATGTAAACTTTGATTCTGCTATGTGCCCTAACTGTTGTGATCCACCACCAGCCCTCTCTCTCTCTCTCTCTCTCTCTCTCGTTCTCCTCAGTTTGTATTTGAGAAGCCCAGGCAAATTAAAATAATATCTACTTGTTCAGTGAGAGTGGCTTGTACTTTGCTCCAAGGCTTCATGCATGATGTATCAAGTAAAGGCTTGATGTTGTTAGGTAAATGCTAATAAGGTTACCTGCCCACCGCATTTCAATTCTGAGTAAGTCGCAAGAACTTTACAACCTCATAAAACGCTCCTTACAGCAAGACATTAGCTCAGTGGCAGCGTTGCAGAAAATCCATAGTACCTTCTGTGTCCTGAATTTGAAAAGGCAATGTCAAGCTGTTGTTTAGGGGACAATATTCCATTCTAATAGTTTTAATGTTTTAATTTATATATATAAAATAAAGATATAACAAATAAAATTTATAAAGTGTAAAATAAATATTTATTATAGTATTATTAAAACATTATGTGTGTGTGTGTATATATATTTTTTTTATTTTATTTATTTATACACACACACCGATCAGGCATAACATTATGACCTAATATTGTGTTGGTCCCCCTTTTGCTGCCAAAACAGCCCTGACCCATCGAGGCATGGACTTCTCTAGACCCCTGAAGGTGTGCTGTGGTATCTGGCACCAAGATGTTAGCAGCAGATCCTTTAAGTCCTGTAAATTGTGAGGTGGAGCCTCCATGGATCGGACTTGTTTGTTCAGCACATCCCACAGATGCTCGATTGGATTGAGATCTGGGGAATTTAGAGGCCAAGTCAACACCTCAAACTCATTGTTTTTATATATAATATATAAAAATATGCACCAGCTGAGCAACTGCCATTGAGATGAATAGGAATGCTAAAGGATCATTTTCCAACCTGATCTCACAGGACAACATAAGCATTCAATAGTTATGAATTGCCATGAGATTGTGTTGTAATTTTATCCATGTATTATAGACTTCCCTGGGACTGTCTGCTTGGTGAGGTATCAGTCTGAATAAAATAATTAGCATACGCTTATTTCTGCAGAACCGCATAATTTTATCATTTTTGTCTTAAAATAAACAAATGTGTATGAAAGCTTCGATCCAATCAGCTATTTGGATGAGTTACCTCTTGACTAGATAATCTAAGCTCTTAAACCGTCATTCAAAGCAACGATTCTCCTCCTCCACAAAGTCGCCAAATCATGAAGCCTTATGTAACTGTCTTTTTCCATTATTCTGACAATTTGCTGCTTTACGGTCATTTACGTAAGGCTGAGGACGCCCCTGCTTCTTCTCTTTGCTTGTCTTTCACATTTTCACAACTTTCTATTTACCAAATAAACCTGAAAAAGCTTATTGTGGTATATGAAGCATCAAAACTGTCATTGATAATAAGAAAGTTTCTTGAGCATTAAATCAGCATATTAGAGTAAATAGAAAGGATCATGTGACACTGAAGACTGGAGTAATGACGCTGAAAATTTAGCTTTGATAATCACAGAAATAAGTTACTTATATATTAATAATATTTTAAAATAGAAAACATTTATTTGTAATTGTAATAATATTTTACAATATTACTGTATTTTTACTGTATTATCAAATAAATGTAGCCTTGGTGAACATAAGAGACTTCTCTCAAAAAATGAAAACCTTATACGTGCCCCCAATTTTTGAACGGTAGTGTATATATTTAATTTATGAATCATATTTGAGCCCAAAATATTTTATATTTTAAAAAATTTAGTGCCTCGCACATTCTATTATGTGGTGATTGTGCAGAATGGGTCCATGCTGATTGTTTTGAATAAATTGTTTTATTCAAATCTGTAATCGAAATACACTTTAGAACCAGAAAAGAAAAAGAAAAACATTTTCCTTAATGGGAATAATGCTTAATCAAGAACCAAAAAAGAAAAAGAAAAACATTTTCCTTAATGGGAATAATGCTTAATCAAGAATTTATGAATTATTAATGGATTTTGGTGCAATCAAATTTCAGTTTGCCACAAGGATCATATGTGGGCACAGTTTCTTATGACATAAGTTGAAAAGGGTAAATCAAAACTATGTTTAGTGATGTTTGCAAAGCAAAACATTTTCCTGGAAGATTTACTGAAAATATCCAAGCAGGTGCTGTTAAGCAGCAGAAAACAAACAAGCTAAATGCAAATGTCTCAGTCCACAAAGGATGTTCTCTAAAAACGGAGGAAGTGGGCGTAATTCGCTAATATTCAGAGAGCACTTTGCAGACAAAGAATAGGCCAATACAGTTCATTCACATAACAGCTAGAGTTCCAACAAAATAAAACCACATCTTCACAGAGTTGCCCCCCTCCCGTTTGTTTGTTTTGGTCTTGTTCTTTTATTTTCCCCTTGTGATTTGGATCCCAGTGTCTTCTGGGAACACATTTTGACTCAAGGGTAGGATTTAAAAGAACAGAGAAGACTTTTCTACTTCTGCGTTACTCTCAAATGAGTGTCTAATTCAAATATCCAGAAGGACAGGAAAAGGCCTGTGAGAAAGAAAGAAAGAGGGAAGGAATTACAGCTCACTGGCCGTTTTCTTCTCTGCTGCGCAGCCATATAAACATTGGGGCAAAAGTCTTGGTGAAAGGAGCTATATACAACACACAAACACATACATCTGCTCATCTGTGCAGAAATTGGAGGAGAAAAAAAAAAACATCGCTTATCTCCAGGCTTGCACATGGCTGAGAGGTAGCGCTGTTGTCAGTGTGCGGGGGCTGGCCCATGGGGCTAACATCTGCTGCTATTGTGGACTTGGCTCTGTCACCATACTTATTCTCTGTCTACTAAATGTGCCACATTGAACCAGAGCACCAGCCCACAAACTATCTAAACATCAAGTGTCGTAGTTTAGCAGCTGAATGTTGGACAGAATGGTTGGGCGAAAAATTGGGCCGAAGAGTTCTGTTCCAAAATCTAGCATGCTGCCTCACCACCTACATAGACAGCCTCCTAACCATCACGAAACATTGGAAGAGACTGTTTTAGAATGATTTAAATATTAAAATCCACTTTTTATGTGAGTGTTAGCATGTCGCTAAGCTAACAGCACAATATTTTAGGAAGCATAAAAACACGTAGCACACTAATTTGGGGAAAAAATAGTCTACAGAACTTGAAATTGCTTTTGAGCTACCAATTCACTGCAAAACATGCTCTTCTTACTTAGTATTTTTGTTTTGTTCTAGTCTAAATATCTAAAAATTCTCAAATCAAGATGCATTTACTAGATAAGTAAAATGACATAAGATATTTCTTCTTGTTTTCTGGGGGGAAAAAATCAAAATGAAGTGAGTTTTTGCTTAAAACAAGCAGAATTGTCTGCCAATGGGGTAAGAAAAATAATCTTGTTTCTGTTTGAGACAGAAACAAGAAACAAGATTTCAAACAAAAACATTGTTTATTTTTCTTACCCCAATGGCAAAGCTTGAAGCTTAATCAAAAACTCACTTCATTTAGATTTTTTTTCCCCCAGAAAACAAGAAAAAATATCTTGTCATTTTACTTATCTAGTAAATGCATCTTGATTTAAGATTTTTTTGATTTTTAGACTGAAAACAAGACAAAAACACTAAGTAAGAAAGGCAATTTTTGTAGTGTTTAAAAACATACACTATATAATACTAGAGATGCACCGATCAACCCGGCCATAAATCAGAACCGATTCTTTTGTTGATCTCTGTTCCGCACACAAACTGCATGTCATATGTATGAAAATATTGCAAAGCTTGTAACAGAATGTTAACACAGGCCAGAGGTGCCAGCAGAGAAAACAGTAGCCAGTAGCCTACTGTACCAGGCACAGCAAGCTCACTGTTCGCGATGTTCGAAATATTGAAAAAAAATATAAAAATATTCAACGACATTTTCTTTTTTTTACTTACCTCCATATAATGCCTATTAAAGTTGTGTTGTGTAAGTGCAATGCAAACAGTATATCACTTCTAAGCGCCACCTACTGTCAGAGAGTGAATTTGCATTTTTCATTCAGTCAGTCTCCGATTTGTGCAGGTATATTTAATGTATATAATTTACATATAATATACATAATTTCACAAAGTTAAAGTCAGACCATTCAGTTTTTACTTTAAATCTTGAAATTATACAATCTAATTTAAACCAAAATGTGTGGTTTGGATTTGTTTGGACCTTGATTAAAATGCAGTGGTTTCCTTTCATTTCAAACGGCTACAGAGATCTTTTTTTGTGTTGGTGTTTAAGGCCTGTAATAGAGCAAATAAACAACAACAAAAATCGGCAACCGGTAGCTATCGCAATCGCCCCTTTTGCTTGTAAAAAATCGGAATCAGAATCGGCCATGAAAAATCACTGGTGCATCCTAGATAACACAAACAAAAAAGTATAATTTTTTAAAAACAGTTGATTTAAATTATACATCTAGGTGAACAGATTCACAAAAATGAATCAGATTTCCCAAATTATGAGTGGGCCACACATCGGCCTCATTTACATAGCCAAATTTATATAACCAAGTGCTGTAGAAAAGTTCTTTGAAAGAAGAATTTAAATGAATCTAAAGCGAATCAGATTTCCCAACTCTACGATAGGGGCACACATGCAAATGTCTATAACAAAGTAGACATTTATAGAATATTATGTAATGTTTTTTTTTTTTTCACTGCTCATCACAGTGCATTATGGGATTGCCTTCTCCACAAAGTGCAGAGATGCCTTTGAACTAGCTAAAAGTAGGTCTTTTAGAAGGCAGCTTAATCACGCTGCCTACCTTTTGGAACGGCTTTTATGTCGCAAACATGCCAATAATGCCTTAAAATCTTGCTTATGTAGGCTGCACGCTAGGTTTTGGAACAGAGACACAATTCCCTCTGAAATGCTAAAAAAAAGGCATTCATTAATATAAAATAGCTCATAATGCAATACTGTGGAATAAAACTCACTCCACCCTGAACCTGACCGATCTTGAATTGACTGTACTTCCATCCCATACAGCCTTCTTTTTTTTTCGTTCCAGTTTCAGTATTTCTTCTACACTGAATAAAGCTTATTGCTTTATGTATTTCATGCTGATTCTGAGTTGTCGGTCTAGCACTTTTAAGTGTCGTCTGCAGGAAAAAGGATCTGACATAGGCACACATTTGTATTTTGACTGCTTTAGAGTAGGCCTACTTGTCGCAGTAGCTCCCATATATCTGTTTTCACTGTTACCCGAGTACTTGATATATCAACAGCAAAAAGCGCTTTTGTTAAAATGACGTCTGTTAAGCTGGCTGACTGCAAACCCATCAAGCATGTTCAAGGTTCCTCAGCATAACATCTTGAGTCAGATGTTTTGTTCTATTTGTAAAGCAGAGCCGATTTGTATGAAAGGAACCGGTGCTCAGCTGAGACCTCGAACACCATCCTTTGAATTGAAATACAGTGCTGTAGAAAGAGGCATGACATCACTACTAATTGTGCAGATATCAACAATCTGGGCCCTGATGATTTATGGAGAACTCAAACTAACGATTCAAGCGAATTTTGGCTTTTTGGTTCTGATTAATTTCCCCCCACTCAATCTATTAATGGATTACATAGGGCAAAAACACAATGAAAAGCAATATTGTCTCTCATCTATATTCTCTCCCTGTGTTTTAACCTTCCACTTCATCCTCTGTAGGCCCATTAACTTCCATGAAAATCATGTTTCTCTGGCTTTGCCTGGTCTCGGGCTATGGGTTATTGTTTTTCTGTGGGATGTAAATATGCATTGTTATAACCCTTTTGTTAGTTTGCTGTTGTTTTCTTTTGTTGTTTTCATCTGTACGCGGATTGAAAACAGTTTTGTGAAGACCTGCTCCAAATGCAAAAATGTGGCTCTTCTTTGAGTATATTATTGTCAGAAAAAATGTTTTGTAAAAATTTTGATGATGAGATCAGAAATAAAGTAATTTAACGATCTAATGTACAGGATTGTCGTTTTGAATTTTTGTCTTTTTGAATGTCACTTGTATGCATGTTTGTGTCTGGAAAAACTATCATCAAAATGAACGCATTCACTTATTGATTAATGAAATATATGCAATGTTGTTTTTAGGCTGTTACTCATTTATTTAATATTGATATTAACTGTTTTATTTTATTCTGTGTGATTTCTAAAACCTGATCAGAAAGCTTATTGGAAATGGTCTGAACTGAAGTGATAATAAATATAGAATCTGACATAAAATAATATATAAAATATTAAATAATACATTTAAAAAACTTTAATGACAATATTTTATTACTAAATATTTTAGATTACCCTTATGTTCATTTTATATTAATTTAATTAATCACATTGCTTATAATTAATAATTACAAAGTTATATTAAAGGGGCTATATATATATATATATATATAAAATTTTCATGTATTATCTTTTTTATTGTTTAGTTTTTTTATTTTATTTGTTGAATTAGCTAGTTAAAGCTAGCCATGTTTCAACTACTAAAAATATTTGAGATTGCATGATAATTTTAAGTTTATGAATTAGCTTACTCAAATATTTTAAGTTAAATTAAAGTCAAATTAAAATGCAACAAAATACAAAATCTGCAAGTTCTGCTAACTTAAACTTTACATTTCTTAACTTAAAAAATATGATGTAACTGATTACCTCAAATTTTTTATTGTAAATTTTATGATCAGATGTTTCTTAACTGCTTTCATTTTTTTGTGTGTTTATTTTGTTATTGAAAGGAAAGCGTGCAGCACATATTTACATAGGTATTCATCTAAACGTCACTCTCAGCAGCATGGACGGCGTCTGGATGTGTTAACCATATACCGCTACATGTGTTTCCAACTTTTTATTTTTAAATGGAAATAACGAAACAGAACTTCACCGCAAGTATATCGGGCCATTGAATCACATTCGATTCAGTACTTTATGTGTGTACGAGTGCGAGCACGAGCTGCAAGTTGCTGACTGCAGTTCACTTAATGACCACCGGTTCATAACAGTTCACTAACAATAGCATTTCACAGTTCACTAATAATAGCGTTTCTGAATCCCTTTAATGCAGTACTTCTTTTTTTTATCGTACCCCCCAAAGATTTCACAAAAAAAATTACAAAATGGCGGAGGAACACATTCAAAATAGTGTGATGCCGTCCCCCAAAGATGTGCTTTTCTATGGTGAGGAAATTCTATGTTGGGCTTGCTCAGATGGTCCCAAGATTTTGAGAATGCAATTTTGCAATTTCTATCATCACAGAATGTCCCCTAATTTTACATGGTGGGCCAGATCTTTTTTTAATCGGTACAAAAGTGATCTAGTATCAGAGGTCAAGACACTGTTAAGACACTGTTCTCTTGATCAGTCCTTCAGTTCCTGTCCCTTTCAAAGAAAATATGTCATTTTAGATGTCATCATCTGCCCTGTACTGAAATGGTGGGATGAGACATTTAAAGTCCAGCTTGTGGGGCCTAGAAAGTCCAGTGGAAAACCTCTTCAGCTGAAAGGTTAGGCACCCCGCTGGGGCATTTAAACATGAACTGGGCCCGAGAGAAGCTTTAAGCTGCTTATGTAGTAGAGCATTTCTTATTCCTTTCATGTTCTTATTCCTTTGCTCGATTAGCTCAATCAGCACTACAAAATGTTATCATTTCTTGTTACCGTATGAGACCGTAGTGATCACTATAAAAAGAAGATGGAAGGATTTAGATCAGGGGTCGTGAACCTTTTTTGACCAAAGAGACATTTTTGGTTAATGCATTTTCTCAAAAGAGCCACAGTAAAAAATAATATAATATTATTATAGAGAGAGAGAGAGAGAGAGAGAGAGAGAGAGAGAGAGAGAGAGAGAGAGAGAGAGAGAGAGAGAGAGAGAGAGAGCAGTGCTTACCGAAAACAAAGGCTAGCCTACTATGCTTGTCCGCGTTGCGCTCGGATCACGCACACAGCATCCTGTCAGTAGAATTCAGTTCTTTTTCGCGCATTAATATAAATATTTAATATAAACTTCTTTTCAATATAAAGCACATCCTGCTGTTTTCTTTCTCATGCATTCATGTTTCATTATTAATAACTTTATTCGCGCGTATTATCATAAACACAACACATTTATAGGACAGTCTCTGCGGTAAAAGCGAAAGTAGCCTACCAGCGGGTGAAATGTTTGGAAATGTCTCTCTGCACAGCAAAGCACCAGTTTCAATAAAAGGATATTAAAGTTTAGATTTAAAGTTTAGAAGACTTACATTTTCGCTACTGTTCTAAAACTGGTTTCGCCATTACCTTAAACAAGCTACAGCTGCTTGAATCCCAGTGCAGGAGCTGTTGGTTACCACAGAAACGTGAGGGGTTGCTGTCGCGAGACTCGTGACACTTGCGGCCGGTACAACTTGAATATTATTATTATCATAAACTTTTCATTATCTTCGGTAGGCTGTACAACAAGGGAATTGTCAATGGCTGCTTTTTCTGTAGAGAGCGAATCTCCATTGATGTGTCTAATTTTTTTATTGATCATTTGTTGGTTAAGGGTGAGAGACCTGGCGAGCCACATGATTTTTGTCAAAGAGCCGGGTTTGGCTCGCGAGCCATAGGTTCCTGACCCCTGATTTAGATGAATCTATTAATCCTTTTGAACCAGTTCATTTAAATGAACCATCTGAATGAAGAGATTCAATCAACTGAATCAGATTTACTAGCGAGAGGGGCACATAAGCAAATGTATATAACCAAGTAGAAAAACATAGTGATCACTATAAAAAGATAGAAGGGTTAAATGGATCAAAGAATCACCTTTCTCATAAGACGACCAACCAGAAGCCATGAGTGAAGAAAGTGTGTCTTCAAGACCACATCAAGCATCATTTGGGCATTTTCCAAATTACCTATTCTATGTGAGCACATTTGATTACTATTCCATTTTGCACAGCGGAAAAGCATTAAAGTGTGAAAAAAACACATTGCTACTTTATGGACAAAATAGCTCATTACTGCAAACAGCTGTGCTACTCTCATGCTCCTATAAACAGTGTTCTTTTTTGTTAGCTACTTCCAAGAGTTTGCATTTCCCAAAAAAAGGCTTTAAAATCTTGCATTTGAATGTAACTTGAATCCTTAAAGAGTTATCGATAATGGATAAGGCCTGAAATCAGGTTTCTCTTAAGTAAAGTGTAGGATTCGATACCCAAAACACTGCAGAAATACTAAACACACTCTCCATGTGCTACAGATGTTTGCCAATGGCGTATGCTGCGCGAGCAAGAGGTCAGCGGCTTCATAATTATTCTGTGTGTGTTTTCACTCGTGCCCTTTAAAGCTGCATCGTTGCCAGGTTCTTCTAAAGGTTTTGTGTAATAGAGGCCATCTAATAGCGAATGACTGTGAAAACAGACAATGTCAAGGAGGAATCCAGAGGCCAACATTTTCTGATGCCCCGCTACCGATTTTCTGTTAGAAACATACATAGTTGTTAAACTTAATAATGGTTGCGAGAAGAAAAAAAAACAGGACGGAGGAGCTTCATTTAACAGCCCAGAGCACCAGAAGAAGAGGGTGTTTGAAAGCCAAAATGACCTTTTTTTGAACTTTAATAGTGGAGAGGAGTAGGAGTAGGAGCATTCTGGGAAAGTTTTCTGCTGTTGTTAGAGGTTATTTTCTCTCTCTCCTTGCGATGCACAATTATGTTTACTCAAAGTAAACAGGATTTTCATAGTATCCCTGGAGAATTTGTTGTGGTAAATAATGCAGCCTTTCTTTATTCCTACCAGCATGAGCTCTTAACATTCTACATAATGGATTATGATTTCAAACAGATGCAATAACAATACAGGTGGAGCCATTCCCACTTTTGATATATATAAAAAAGGACATCGGAATAGCAACGATTCATAGCTTTTGTCAAGCTAAAAAGGCAGACCATTTCTCCACAGCTAAAATGCTGCTTTTTACATTATGTGTAAAGTCATGCTGTATCAACACCTGTTTTGTTTTGTCTGAAGTATTATCTAGCTCAGTGGTCTTCGCTATTTTTTTCAGGAGAGCCGTACTGATAGGACAAAATCAATAGGAGAGCTACTTTTACCGCAGTATCAAAAGTTACATCCAGTCATAAATAGCATGTCTGCTTATCAGTCTGTCATCCCTGAACATACAATATGCAATGCCATAAATACAAAAGGTAAATAGATAGTGGGTATGCATAATATATTTTTTATGTAAACTTCATTTTAGTGCTGTCCATCGATTAAAAAAATTAACTAGATTATTCACACATTTTTCTGTTTAAAACACGTTATTAATATATTACATGTAATAATTTGGTAAGTAAATCACCAAATTAATGTAGAAAAAACAAAGACAGTATATTTTAAATACTTGTTCAATGGCATCTTTTTATGAATAAGGTCAGTTTCACTGATACTAATACTGATACTGATGTCTCTATGAAATAGACACCCCACATTACAGTGTAATTGAAAGCTTTTAAACATTGATTAGGCTTCAAACTTATTATGACTTAAATATAGATTAATCCTTATTAAAGCTACAAAAGTTCCCGTCAAGAGCAGTGAGTGATGAACATTAATAATGGACAGCTTTAGTGGCTGCTGTGTCTTTAAGACATGCCGCTACCGAACATGACACGGATCTCACGCGCTGTCACAGTTCATTTAAGACGTTATTTAACTCATTTAAAACTGTTCTTATGAGGATACTCAACAAAACGGACATTTAGGCATAATTCTTCTGTGTTATAGTTTGTTCAAGACCGAAAGAGAACTCGATTCTGGCGCGCTGTCTGTGCTCATGATGTTGGTGCGTAACACACACCACTAATCCTAGTTGACAATGCGTATCATATGCACGTAAAAAGTCATTTTGGCATATAAGAGCACATTCGGCGTTAAAAGCTGGAAAGACAGCCAAAACTGGCAACTCCGCAGTGAGTCATGGACGTAAGGGTAGAGCAAGTTTAAATATCCTTTCTAGTCTTTATTTCCATCTTGTAATGATGCTGTTTTGGGGTATTTTTTTTAAATATAAATTATTTGTAATAGTGCAGACACTTTGAGTTTTTAATGGGTTATGTTATAGCCCTGCTTGTTTTTATGAAATATATTGACTGCATGATCATTTCCTCGTATTTACTGCCATGCGAGCCGCAAATTATGATGTCATCACCACGTCTCGACCCTAGTCAGATGCTGCGTTTCAGTTAGTTTTTATTATGCCCTTCACTCGCTAACTTCCCTCCGTCTCGTTCACTCGGATGTACGTCACTGCTTACGTTGCACGAGTGCCCACTACTGGCGGAACCTTGGACTAATTTGGAACGTCCTAAACCCTTGATCACTTGGAATCCACTATGGAGTTGATTTATTTTTTATTTTTTTCTTTACGAAATTGTTTATTGCAGCATTCTTTATGAATATAGGTGTGTTTGGGTTGTTTTAAATGTTTTTAAAAAGAATTAATATATCAGAGAGTTGTTTGTGGTGGGGTAAATTAAGCGCTATATGCGGTGACGTCACATTCGTGTTGCATTGTGGTATATGAAGCTGCCTGAAGTGTACATATTTAAATCGAGGGAGCGAGGGTCTGTCCATATAAACTTCCCTTCCTGCACTTCAAAATGGTGGCAGGGATTCCCCCGAGGGGAAGTGCTTAGGGAAGTTCGCAAATGTGCATGTCTAAAAGTGGAGTGGAATGCAGCCAGAGACTGCATGCGCAAGTCGTCTTCTCTGTTTTTAGTGTATCTCTGTGGCAGAATTACAGCGCCACATACTGGTCTGGCAAGTATACTACATCGTTTTGAGTCGGTTTCAGTGGTTTCGTATGCAGATATTTCTTGAGACTTGGATAGGGATAGCTCTGGCTTCGTGTGGATGTGGCCTCAATGACGGCACCTCAAAACGAGGTAGTATACATGCCAGACCAGTATGTGGTGCTGTAAATCTGCCACAGAGATACAATACAAACGGAGAAGACTTGGAGCATGCGTTGAGACGTGGGCTGATGACATCATTGTTTCACAAAATATACGGATTGGCTGTACACGAAAACGCAAGGGTGTTGTTTTCAGATTTATCCACTCTGGGACGGTTAGCGGTTTCAGGCTCCCAAAACGTCAGATCCATCTGAACGAAGCGATGATGCGTTACAAAATTTTTACGTATACAGCTAAACGCATCTCCGTGTGTATAGGGCCTTAGTTTTGTCATCCTAGTCCCCTTCCTGTTTGTCTCCTAGGTTACTAATTGATTAGGTTCCTCAGTTCAGGTTTGTTGTGTTAATTATTTAGTTAGTTTCTCCCTCTGTCTGCTCTATTTAAGCCCTGTGTTTCTTTCAGTTCAGTTGTCTGTTATTGTTGTGTTTACGTTGATGTTCTGTTTCAGTGTTCCTGTATCCTGAGTAATTAAAACCTCAAAACTGCTGCATTTAGATCATGTCTTCGACTCCTTTTGCATCTACATGGTGACAGTATTTAAGTTTTAATTTGAAAGAATTTTTAACAAATATCATGAATTATTAAATATTGTGAATTATAAATGATATGCCTTTGTAAGAGCAATTTTTACGACTACCTTACTAAATGTGTATAAATATGTGCTTGTAGCCTACTTAATCAATCAAAATATTTTTGTCATCTTTACACTGCTCCAAATTGGAATACAAGTATTTATACAATTGTTTAATGTTGCATAATGTAAATTATATGTACTGTAAATATATGTGTAACATTAAACAATTGTATAAATACATGTATTCCAATATGTATTAATATATGGATTATTAATTCATAACTTACTTTTTTGCAGACGTTTTTTCTGGTTTGCACACAGTGACTGACAAAATTTTCCCCCCAAAATATTTCCATGTAACATCCTCTAACTTTTATGTAAGGAAGTGCTTTGATATTTTGCTATTTACTTTGATATTTTGTTATATAATGTAACAACATTCATAAACATGACGTGAAATTTGACTTTTTGGGGCCACTGTATACAAACTTCTATTTAGATTTAATGTGAATGCAGCACAACTAAGAGTGAAACCGCTTTCATACTCTTCTCTCAATTCTGCCTCTTGTCTCTTCTTTTTTTCTGAGCTCAGGGAAAATAATAGAGTGACATTTAAAAGAGTGTAATGACAGAAGCTTTGCCCCCAGTCACAGCTGCAGAGAGCCCCCGAACGCTCTGGAGATGAACTAATTTATCAGCATAATAGGGCAAATTTATCAAGACACATTGGTCCCAGCAGGGCATGGACTTCACTGGTAGGGGTCTAATGACTCAGGGAAAAAATAATCACCAACGCAGCATGCAGACGGCCATAGGGAGGCTCCAGTCCCTTGCACCATTGGTCATAGATGCTGTCGGCTGTCTGAAGAGGAGTCTCAAGTACTGAGAGAAGAGATCTCTTTTCTTTGGGTGAATTATTGGAAAAACATTGAGGGGTTACTGTTTGAGAGAGCAATTTTCTTTGAGAATATGTTACCACTTCTCAACATCTTCACCATGTCAATCATAATATCCATGACTCAAATTTAGAAGACTTCATTTTTCTGTAACAGGTGATTCTTAAAGGGATAGTCAGTCAATAGACCAGTCAGGGTGCCCATGCTGACCCCTGTCCACCGCCGAAAGCACCAACAGTGGGCACGTGAGCATCAGAACTGGACCACGGAGCAATGGAAGAAGGTGGTCTGGTCTGATGAATCACGTTTTCTTTTACATCACGTGGATGGCCGGGTCCATATGCCTCGCTTACCTGGGAAACACATGGCACCAGGATGCACTATGCGAAGAAGGCAAACCGGCGGAGGCAGTGTGATGCTTTGGGCAATGTTCTGCTGGGAAACCTTGGGTCCTGCCGTCTATGTGACTGTTACTTTGACACGTACCACCTACCTAAGCATTGTTGCAGACCATGTACACCCTTTCATGGAAACGGTATTCCCTGGTGGCTGTGGCCTCTTTCAGCAGGATAATGTGCCCTACTACAAAGCAAAAATGGTTCAGGAATGGTTTGAGGAGCACCTCGCAACTTACAGGACTTAAAGGACCTGCTGCTAACATCTTGGTGACAGAGACCACAGCGCACCTTCAGGGGTCTAGTGGAGTCCATGCCTCAGCGGGTCAGGGCTGTTTTGGCAGCAAAAGTGGGACCAACACAATATTAGGAAGGTGGTCATAATGTTATGCCTGATCGGTGTATAATAAGTTATATTATATTATATTCTGACTATTTTAGTCCGGTTCGGGTTGCACCACTGCGAAGTAGCACAGTACCTGCATGACTCGTCATAGACATATACAGAGAGAAGTAGCTCCGGCTACAATGTTCTTCCACAAGACGCATGCAGTTCTGTTTATTAACTGCTAGAGCACCAAAAGTTACCTAGTGTTGCTTTAATAGTGAGAATTGAACCCTAATATAAAGTGTGACCAGAATCGTCAAAGTAATCTGTTAAATTATCATACACATCGGTCATGTGTAATATGTCATAGGAAAGGTCTCAACTCAATACAACAAGCATATTTGTTTCACTGATGAAGCAAACAATAGTGTGTATTTGTATATGAAAACCTTAAAGTTTGCACAGTATGTGTTCTATTTGAAATGTGAAAATCTACTTTGCAAAATGTACTCCCAAACTTGCCATAATGAAATTATTACCATTATAATTCCAGTGTATGGGAACATTAGTAGAGTATATGTTTCACAATAGGGTGCTGCTAGCCTGCAAAATGGGATCATATTCCTTGGCAGTAATATAAGAATTCAAAGCAATACAAACTAATGGCACCCATGTGCTAGAAAAAGTTGACAATACAGTTTTGGTCTAAAAGTATTTTTCTTGATGTAAAGCTATCAAGATGAGTTGAAAAATATACCAACTGCATTACTTTTTCTGATGTCTAGGTTGTGTGCAATTCCCATCAGGTTATTTGTTTATTTGAAGGCCTTGGATACAGTTTTCAAATGTCAGGTCTGAAATAAATTACAGCTTTGTAAAGCTTCCATTTTATTCAGATTGGATAATAATCCTGTTTCAATTCTACAATCATTTTTTAAAGCTGCATTTTTTTTTCAAGCCAATTAGAACATCTATGTGACCATCTGCCAATGGTTTGCTATTGTTGTCGCTCTTTGCCAATACAGTTTGTCCACGTTTAGCATGAGCTGCCATTTTATATGAGACCGTTCCTCTTGACGCTTCAAATAATTTCTGGTTTTGGTGACCAATGGACCTGCAATTGCACCAGCAATTTAACCTCGGAGACACACGGTTATTTCATGCTGCTTTGAAAGTCCACTCATCAGAATTCTAATTGTCTGACTTTTTTCCAGCCGGCACATCCTGCTATTACTGGCAATCAGCCTAATATTACTCACCTTTACAGCTGCAATTGTGCTTCAGTTCCTTCAAGGTTTACCTTTTCAAATTAAATAGTAAAATTATGAAAATTGCATTTGCTAGGACTGTGTCCGTTTTGATGTTAAAGAAAGAAAAAAAAACTGAGGCAGATAAAAGGGGTGAAATTCCTTCTTTTGTTATCACTGAAATTGTATTGCAACATACTGTTTTCAGTGTAAACTTGTTAACTTCAAAGCTGGTAGTGTCTTTTAATGTGAAGGCACTGTGACAGCGGAGAGCTTTGCGTGAATCCCAGATTCCAATCTCTCTCTCCCTGAGATATCGCAAAAGAAAAAATAGAGCCAAACAGCGTGATTCATCTATTTCACTTTGTATCACATGGTATATCAACAAGACTTATTTATCATTCTCACAGTGCTCACTGTCATTTGAATGAACAAAGCATAGCTTAAAATATAAAGGGTTAGGAAAATGCTTTTAAATCTCGTTGCTTCCTGAATTATGTTCTTAAAATGAATAATTTTGGCTGAATAGCTAAAATGAACAGTTCACCTAATAAAATGAAAATTCTTGTATAATTTACTCTCTTGTATACCTGTAATTCCAAACCTTTTTCTGTGGAACAAAAATTCACTATGCACTGACCGCTTTTGCTAAAAAGGAATTGGAACTGGAGCTTTTGAGTTTAAATAAAGACTAAACCCCATGAAATTATACATAAAAATATAATTGATATGACTCTGTATTCCACATCTTCTGAAGTGATACAGCTTTGTATCTGAACAGACTAAAATTTAAGATTTATCTTTGGATAAATTCAGATCTATCACGACATGATACTTTAACTCTGCGCAGGGCAGTATATCATCAGTAGTGAACAGCAGTATCTCGCTCCTATGGGCATTTATGTTTGTTTTATAGAGGGCATCTAAGGTTAAAAGGAATTGTGTTGGTTTGATAAATCTCATTTCAGTGATGTCCAGTTTTACAACACTTTCACGCTAGAGATTTTGGCGGTGAACCGAGTCAATGTAATGTTTATTGTTCAGTTTGTTTGGTTGGTGCATTGTAAAACTGTCTTGAATTGGGAATTATCTTGAAATAAGTATTTTTCTTATTGGGAATGTGTTTTTTTTCTCTTGTTTTAAGCATAAAAATACTGTATAACAAAATTTTATTCAATTTGAACTGTATTCTGAGAAACTTGCCTGATTGTGATGTTTGTTTAAAGGGCACCTATTATCCAAAATTCACTTTTACATGGTGTTTGAACATAAATGTGCATGGGCAGTGTGTGTACACAACCACCCTATAATGGTAAAAATCCACCCACTCCTTTTTTTTAAAAAAATCCCCATAAATCATAAGCACCGTCTCAGAACAAGCCGTTTGCAGATTCCTGGCAAAGGCCCCGTCGACAAGTGTTGATGGACCCCGCCCTCGGAGAGCTGTACACAGTCAGCCATGTTTATCTCCTCACCAGAGCATTTAACAGCAGCATTTCAAGTAAGAAATGTATTCTTAATAAAGCTACTAAAGTCCATTCAGTCAGGGGCAATGAGTGATTTTCTGTTTATCTTTTGTTGTTTGATTCATATTAACAGCAGATATAGCAGTAGGTACTGTATATTACACTGCTTTCACTTTAATACACAGATCTAATATACACACGGGATTTCTGTACTTGCTGCATGTGCACAGACATAACCAACTGTTTTCATGTGAACTTTGTGGGTTTCTTACATAACCTTGCGTGCATTTGACAGTTTAATCACAATAACACATGAAAGAGAACTAGTCTAGTTTAATAGCCTACTCACGGACGTGCCAACATCCAGCTCTCAGTGTGTGTGCTCAAGTTGAGAGTGATATGGCTTTAAAACGCATGCAGATGATAATATTTCATGATGATCAAGAACTGCAATGTCATGTGAGCGTGTCTGCAATGATCATAACCAAACAGATGTATCATGTTTAAGTTTTCATTTGCATGTTCAGGAGCTGTGAAGGCCTCGCCCTTTGGGGTGGGGAGCAGCAGCTCATTTGCATTTAAAGGAGACACACACAAAACAGCTAATTTTTCTCAAACCCCAAAATTGGCCTTTTAAAAATAGTATATTAAATTATCTGTTAGGAATTTTAATCTGAAACTTCACAGACCCACTCTGGGGACACCTGATTTATATTACATATTGTAAAAAGGGGCATAATAGGTGCCCTTTAAGGAATTTTTAATTAAGGTAATTTAGTGCACACATGCTTCCTTTCCTTTAGGCTTAATTACTGTACTTTTTTTCACAAAAGTCATAGTTATTTGCTACAGTAAGTGCAATTTTATCTCTGATGTCCCCAGAGTGTGTATGTGAAGTTTTAGCTCAAAATACCCCACAGATAATTTTTTATATCATGTTAAAATTGTCTTTTTAAGGGGGAGCAAAAAGGTGCCCTTTAAAGGCAATTGAGCTACTGCTCCCGGCCCTCTTTCAGAAAGAGGGTGGAGCTTCAAGAGCTCAAGTTAGCAGCTCCGATTACCTCATGCAGACACGCACTGAAAAGGTCAAAAACTGTTCAGCCTTTTATGTTCAAACCGGAGTCAGACAATGATGGAGAGAATCAAGAAAATGTGACAACATAGAATGCAAAAGGACTTTTCTGAATGGTTAGTTGATGAATTTATGTAGCTGATGTGGAGTTAACTATTATCAAGTCATTGATAAGCATATTCTGTCATGATAATCAATTAATCGTTTGTGTGGGAAATGTTGAAAGATGCCTTCAGAGCCAGAGAATATATGCTGCATGGAGATAGAACAGGTATAGTTTTGTTTAATTCCGGTTATAACTTATGTTGTTATCTTGCTTTTATGACATGCTATTGCATTTGTGTTGCATACTGTATTGCAAACATCTGTGAAAAGATGAATGCGACAGCTTGAGCAGACTCCTAAATGTGCTCTACTACAACAACTATTCCTCTTCTCTAAAGCACCCCCTTTGTTGCATTTTCCCGGGGGCAGGGTTTATGTAAATTTTAAGGTTTGTGATGTCACTAACCCGGGAAGATGCTTGTTGTAGTCCCTACCAGCCGTTAGTCCTTAAAAAGCGATTTCTGTAAAAGAAAAAATCTCCCTTTGCTTTGAACTTTGAGCGTCGTAACTTTGCAGATGTTGTTTATGCTCAAACAGCAACATTACATACTAACTAAAGTTAAAAAAGTGAAATCATAATCAACCACCCCTTTAAAAATCCTCTCATTCTTTACCACAGTAGACATGTTTGACACATTAGATATGCAGGTGTATTGCAATCAAAATGAATAAAATTTCATCTTTAAGTACATTAATCAAAAGACTCTTAATTACCTGAAATAAGCAGAGGAGGTCATAATGGGCCACTATAATGTTTTTATAATACAAAATGACTTCCCAGCTAACAGGGAAGATTCTTAGCATGTTAGCCAACATTCTGGAAAGATTCTGTCAACATTATGAAGAAACGTTCGTCCAGTAACATTAATACAATGTTCATTCAAAGTTATATTCAAAATGTTAGCACAAAAACGTTATTTATACATTGTTCATTGGAAGGTTTCTTTCTGAAACATTTAGTTGGATGTTCACCTAAAGTTTTTTTCAATGTTACTACTTGTTTCAGAATGTTCAGAGAACATTCAAAAGTAACATTTGCAAAATAATAAAATGGAATGATCATATAACGTTCATATAACCAAGAAAAAACATTTTTAAAACATTTAAAAAAGTTCAGGTGACATTCAGATATAATGCTTTCAAAACTTAATGGGAACGTTAGCAAAACATTATTAGAAAAACAATTTGTTAGCTGGGCTTGTCCATGATGTCAAAAGTGTAATGCACAAAAATGTATTTGAATGCTACGAGCCAAATCAAATCACTTCATAACAACCACAATAGCAAATTTGCTGTTGCATTTGCATTTGCAGGTGCATGTACAAGATTGCTGCAAACGTAAGCAGGCGCTGCATGAAAAGGCTGAAGCGGGGTGGAAAATGCAATTTTGCCCATGAGTGATAGTGTTTCATAGAGAGAATGTGTAGTTACTCATCTCCTGACACAGCTGTCTGTCTAGATATTTATTTAGAGGGAAGGTAGAGGTTTTTGTGTCAAGCTGCTGATATACCACTGCGAGAAGATGACCCCCTTCCTGCACAAACCTCAAAACATCACTCTGGTGGCTAGATTTCTGCAACTGTTTCTCCAGCCTCCTTCATTTTAAGGCAACAGGGGCCAGTTGCACCAACCAGGCATAAATGACTCAGCCTAGGTGTGACATAACTTACTAAATAATACAATTGTGTTACACCATTAAACTTTAATTAAGGGTAAACATAAGTAAAAGTAAAACTATACAGTTGTGCAGCTCATGTATATATACACCAATCAAGTATAACATTATGATCGGTGAAGTGAATAACACTGATTATCTCTTCATCACAGCACCTGTTAGTGGGTGAGATATATAGGTGAACATATATAGGCAAGTGAACATTTTGTCCTCAAAGTTGATGTGTTAGAAGCAGGAAAAATGGGCAAGCGTAAGGATTTGAACGAGTTTGACAAGGGCCAAATTATGATGGCTAGATGGCTGGGTCAGAGCATCTCCAAAACTTTAGCTTTTGTGGGGTGTTCCCGGTCTGCAGTGGTCAGTATCTATCAAAAGTGGTCCAAGGAAGGAACAGTGGTGAACCAGTGACAGGGTCATGGGCAGCCAAGGCTCATTGATGCACATAGGGAGTGAAGGCTGGCCTGTGTGGTCCGATCAAACAGACAAGCTACTGTAGCTCATATTGCTCAAAAAGTTAATGCTGGTTCTGATAGAAAGGTGTCAGAATACACAGTGTATCGCAGTTTGTTGAGTATGGGGCTGCATAGCCGCAGACCAGTCAGGGTGCCCATGCTGACCCCTGTCCAACACAAAAGTGCCAACAGTGGGCACGTGAGCATCAGAACTGGACCACGGAGCAATGGAAAAAGGTCGCCTGGTCTGATGAATCACGTTTTCTTCAAGCGTGACGCACACATGTTGAAAAATGAAGCCAAAACATCTCGATCGCCCCATGTGGTTGGTCCCAGTATAGCTCATAACCCTGCCCCTCCATGTATTCTAATGGGCGCGAGACAAACTAAACAATCTTTTTATCACGCTGATTTCATTTCAAGTGTTCGTTTTTTTAAATAAGTTTGGTTTTAGTTACACTGAACAAAATTATAAACGCAACACTTTTGTTTTTGCCCCCATTTTTTATGAGCTGAACTCAAAGATCTAAGACTTTTTCTATGTACACAAAAGGCCTATTTCTCTCAAATATTGTTCACAAATCTGTCTAAATCTGTGTTAGTGAGCACTTCTCCTTTGCAGAGATAATCCATCCATATCACAGGTGTGGCATATCAGGATGCTAATTAGACAGCATGATTATTGCACAGGTGTGTTAACCGATGTTACTTTGACACGTACCTAAGCATTGTTGCAGACCATGTACACTCTTTCATGGAAACGGTATTACCTGGTGGCTGTGGCCTCTTTCAGCAGGATAATGCGCCCTGCCACAATGCAAAAATAGTTCAGGAATGGTTTGAGGAGCACAACAATGAGTTTGAGGTGTTGACTTGGCCTCCAAATTCCCCAGAACTCAATCCAATCAAGCATCTGTGGGATGTGCTGAACAAACAAGTCCGATCCATGGATGCCCCACCTCGCAACTTACAGGACTTAAAGGATCTGCTGCTAACATCTTGGTGACAGATACCACATCACACCTTCAGGTGTCTAGTGGGGTCCATGCCTCGATGGGTCAGGGCTGTTTTGGCAGCAAAGAGGGGACAAACAATATTAGGAAGGTGGTCATAATGTTATGCCTGATCGGTGTATGTTCCCAGGCAGAATAGTGAACACAGACAAGCATCACTAGAATTTCTATCAATATTTACCTTGGGGTGATTGATAATTGATCAATAATAAAACCAGTGAGCATTGGATACTGCCTTCTCACAAAAGAAAATAAGCAATAAGCCACTGAAGGCTGCATGTCACAGTGATTTACCGTGGTTATGGGCTGTTGTGAGCCATGACTTGAAAAGGACTGTGGTATACTGTATAATGCTTGGTATGCTAGTGCTAAGTGGTGTAATATAATACAAGATATAAAAAAATGAAATAATGCTTTTAAATTTTTTTTATAAATAATAATAATCATAATTCTTCCGGCAAGTAAAATAGGTTATGGTTGCAGTCCAATGACCAAAGACAGAACATTTAGGGGTGAATTCAGGTTAAATGGGATACTTTTTCCCAGTCATCTCAATGGCAAAAAGTGTCCCAATCAACCTGAATTCACCCTATATAATATGGTGTGTGTGGGGGGGGATAATACAAAAGTTTTGCGAGGGAATACAAGGCTTCAGGGGAACACAATACTTTTGCTTGCAAAACGCAAAAACATAAACATTTTATTTTTCCTCCCATCTCATATTTTTCTATCACCTTGTCCCCTTAGAGGCTCAGTTACATTTCTCAGTTATGTTTTAATGTAAAGTGATAGTCCACCCAAAAATAAAAATTTTATTAGATTTTATTATTTACTCACCCTAATGTAGTTTCAAACATGAAAAAAAAGAACAGAACCGTTTCGGTTCCCACTGACTTCCATTGTATTTGTTGTCTATATTCAATGTTTACCAAAACTGTTTGATTACCAACGTTCATCAAAATATGTTCTTTTATGTTCCACAGAACAAAGAAAGTCATACAGGTTTGGAGCAACTTCAGGGAGAGTAAATAATGTCTGATTTTTCATGTTTATGTGATCTATCCCTTTAAGTATCAGCGTTATCTGAGATGTTTCTCCTCAGGAGAAATGAAATCAGAAGCAAACAAGACAATTGTTGACAGAGAGCTATAAATATAATTTGGATAGCTCAGATATTTTGATCTTGAAGAACTTTGAGCTCATATTGAAATCTGCAATCTTTAATGTCTAGGCTAATCTAGACTCTTTTTAACATCTGAGAAGCAATAGAATTGAGCAAAAATCCCCATTTGCGCTCTATTTAATCTTTTTTATATCTAGGGAAGCAAATTAGATTCTGAAATGATCTCATTTGCGATGTGGCAGTCACAGGTGTGTGTTTATGTGCTATTTTACAACGTGGCTCATCTGATCAGGATGTGTTTCATAAAAAACAGTATTCCAGGCATGCAATATCTGCCTTAGAATAATTGCAGGATCAGTGTCTTAATTACCATCTGTAATCAGCCGATGAAATTACAGTTCTTTGCGCTTATTACCTGAAGCATGTGTGTCACAATAGATCCCATTGTGCACTACGAACACAATCCATACACTTGCTTGAGTTACATAAAAGGCAGTTTTTAAGTTTCCAAGATAGTCTCATAACGCGGGACTGTTGTAAAGTGCCCATTACACAAGTCACTCAAGAAGAGAGAGTCAGCCCTACCCATATATATCAATTGTCTTCACTAAATGTAGTCTTTACACTGCAGCAAGCTGTTAGTAATACTGTGCAGGGCCATTACATTTCACCAAATTGGAATGAAGTAGCAGTTTTATGAAGAATATAGATACTTTGGGATGTATTTTTGATACTACAGTTACCCTTCGTAAGGCACCACAATGACATTGGCAAAGCACACTAAAAAAGAAAGTATGCTGGAGTATGCTTTACAAGAAAATGTTATTCCTTAATTTCACGTTTAATTCAATGGGGTTTTTTACACTACCCTTAACCCCAGGTGAAGGAACATTATCACACTTAGCCCCACTTTTTACCCAGGGTAATGAAACTTTGCTTTGGAGCAGGGTTAGCACCACTTTTGCTTGTACGGTGTGAAACAATACAGTGTTAGAATGTTATGGCTAAATGCTTAGAAACTAACAGCCAATCATGTGGCTCATTTTTCCAACACGAGACTCGCGCTTAGGACTGCACATGCGCATTGGCTGTTCTAGCCTAAAAATTAAGCTTTTTTTAACACTATTTGAGCAAAAGAAACATTTATGGGACAGTTCATGTCAGTGTTACGGAACAGAGACTCACAACAAGAAAGAAGTAATATAAAAGAGTTTATTGACAGCAGATGAACCAGTAGACAGGATGGTGAGTATATCTGATGGTATGGAAAGTAGATGAATGGAGAATGGGAATACTGACAGTCTTTGTTGTTGAAGATGGATGAGGAGGTCGTGGATGGCGGAGAAGCTGGAGCACACACCTCGGTGAAGGGATTCGGGAATGGAGGGAGACTTGGAGATAGAGACGAACTGCAGACACAGAGAACCAGGAAGACAATGGAGACACAGCGAATCAGGAGAGACAACGGCAACAAGTAACATCGCTGGGATCAGGTAAGTAACACAAGGTAAGTGAGTCCTTCCTTAAACAAGACCAGACAATGTGCTGTGATGAGTAGTGATGTTTGGTTCTTGAACGAGTAACCGGTTGAGCCGGTTCATTAATCGAACTGAATTGAACTTTAGTTCCGGGTTGATGACACAAGAGAAGACGCAAAAGCCGAAGTAGCACGTCCAACTAAAAAAGAACCGAAAGAGCCGTTCAACTAGCTGTCGAAGTTTGCCGAGGATTACAGAGGATTCTGATGATTGACTACTGTTGTTAAATAACATTTTATTAAAACCTGCAAAAACCTTTCTGTCGAGAGATTTAAATACATTTTACTGTAGTTTATTGTGCATGCAGATTATATTTTAAATTGTTAAGCGAAATGTATTTATTTATAAGACTGGTTTATTCTTTTTATATAGGCTACTTTAGACATGTAACATATCCGCGTTTATGCATGTCTGAATGTGTGCTGCATGTGCGAAACTTTTAGGAATCTTATCCAAGATGTGGGCTAGTCAATATTGGTCAGTCGACTTCCGCAAATGAAACTGTGACCACACAAACACCATTAACTTAAGTGAACTGGTTTTATTAATTAGGCCTTCATTTTATTAACCCTCTGGAGTCTGAGCTTTTTTTGGGCCCTTTAGAAGTTTTGACATGCTCTGACATTTGTGGTTTTTTCAGTTGCTTATAAACACAGTAATGGCAAAGTGTACACTGTATTCAGCACAAACTGGGCTACCATAATATGTGAGCAACATGTATGTACATGCTTGTATTTTTGAGAGAATAATGTTTATGCGTGGTTTTTAAAAAAACAGATTTTTTTTTTTTAAATTAAGGCCTCAAAACACACAATAGATATGTGTCCACAAGACTTTTGACTAATGGGTGTTGTTGCCTAGAGTTTTTGCTTCAAACTGATGTGAGAATCATTGTGCCTACTTATTCACATAACACAATATATGGATTTACATTTTGTAAGACACTTTTTCTTTACAAAGGCCATATGCGAAGGGGTGTGAATGATCATGAATAATGCTGGGAATCACACCTGAGAGAGAAAAGAACCCATAATGACCTGCATAATGAGCTGCATAATGAATGAGCCTCAGGTATGTGACTGAGAGCTAAGCAACAGGACAAAGGAAATATATTTTGTTGTAGTTTATTTAGAATGTAGTCAACAAAGGCACATTACAAAGGCCTATTATATTTTAAATTATCAAAAGATTTGACTACACTGCAAAAAATGCTCTTCTTATTTAGTATTTTTTCTTGTTTCCAGTCCAAATATCTAAAAATTCTTAAATCAATATTCATTAAGTAAATTCATTAATATCATTTCTATGGGGTAAGAAAAATAATCCTATTTCTGTTTGGGACAGACACAAGAAACAAGATTTTTTTTTCCCCCCATTGGCAGATAATTTTGCGTTTTAAGCAAAAACTCACTTCATTTAGATTTTACTTTCAACAAAACAAGAAAAAATATCTTATGTCATTTTACTTATCTTGTAAATGCATCTTGATTTAAGAATTTTAAGATATTTAAACTAGAGACAAGACAAAAATTCTAAAAAGAGCATTTGTATGTGTACTATTGTACACTATATTATGTGTACTATTTTTTTTTTTAAAGAAGTCTCATGCTAAAAAAACAGTAATATTGTGACACTAAACACAATTCAGTATTCAGTTAATACAAATAACTGAATAAATGGTAATGATATTTGGGATTTATAACAACATAATGCAATGCAATTATGAATCCAAGAGTATTCAGGTTGATTGGGACACATTTTCCCAGTCATTTCAATGGCAAACATTTTCTGAATCATTTGATTTAGTAAACTATCCGATACACACAATACTCAAATATCATTTTGAGTTTCGGTTCATTTATGAGACACGCGTGCAATGCATGATCACAACAGCGCTAAGGCTGTTGTCTGCTATGCTTCTTATTAAATAAGTGATGAGGTGTGTGCTTAAGTAGTAGGTTGATGAGGGTGCAGATGAGATGCAGGTGGGTGTGATTGTGAATTGCATGCAGGTGAGGGCCAGGGAGGATGATGGGAAATGTAGTGATGAGCTGGTGACTAGCTGGTGACCGTGACAGTCAGAATTTTGTTGCTGGTTTCAAATATGTTATATAATTGTGAGTTTGTCAAGTTTTTGAGATTTCAGAATTCCCCTATTCAAATAGATAGGACTTGTTCTTGGATGCCCGAAATAGAGGTGTTGCAAATATGGCTGCCGAGCAATGTGAAACGGGAAGAAAAATAACCCAGGCAGATTCTCTGGGATTAGAATGACCCAGGATTAACTATTTGAAATGTGAAAAGCCCTAATATGTTATTTGCCTTTTTTTTTTTTTATGAAATTTACTAGCAATTTCTGAGTGAAAAAAATAGTTTCTAAACCAGTTTTTTTTTTCAGTGTACAAATGGCCAAGAATGTAAAGCAGGGACAGAACTATAGGTTACCAAACATCACACAAAAGGGATAGGCTATCTGTCACGGTTGGTTGCAGTGAAGAAAACAGGAACAGAACAACCGAGTATTAAGCAACATGAACGGACAAATGAACTGAATAAAACACAGGGCTCAAATACAAAGAGAAACGAATCAACCAAATGAATGACAAGTGCAATGACTCAAACAATCAATGAAAAACAATGGAAACTTACTGAAAACGCCTTGGTTACGACTGTATTGTTTCCTGAGAAGGGAACGATATGCTGCGTCAGATGTTGACGCTATGGAAACACCTCTGCATGATTGCGTTTTGCAGCATGTTAGGGCTGTCAACTTGAATATATTAATATTTGAATTATATTCCAATTTAAAAGGCATAATTTCATTTATGGGGGAAAAGCTTTTGACTTGTCTCCTGAGGCCACAAAGGTGCAATTAGCTAAATATTTATGCACCGTTAAATTGTTATTCAAAGCAATAAAATAGCATGACTGTCTGTACAAAAAAAGTGCAAAACGTTTAAACTAACATTTATAAATCAAATACATTTCAAATAAAGTTGAACTTCTTTTAATTTTCACATGGCTTTCTAAACATGTGGCTCTCTTGTGCAAGACACGAGTGCAGCAGTCAAAGATGTCCGTTTAGGGCTTGTTTACATAGAAAACAATCAAAAAGCAGCACAGAAAATTAGTTGTGGGAACGGCTTGGTTACAATTTCTATTTTAAATTCGACAAATATTTTAAATTCTAATTTGACAGCCCTAAAGCATGTGTTAAAATCAGTCCAATGGCATGGAGAGATGTCATCCCATAGCGTGTACAAGGATCCGCCTTGGCCAGGAAGCTATAAAGCACACCTTGACCAAACAATGTCAGCTTCTGAAAGGCCGAGGCAAGTCGATCACAGGCATGTAGATAGTGGGTGGAAGATAGCACTCCCTGCCTGAGAAACAAGGTTCCTCCTGACGGGAGTCTCCCAGGGAGAGCCATCAAGGAGAGACATCAGGTCCGAGAAGCATACTAGGCCTGACCAGAACAGGGCTACTAGGTGTAGACTGATGCCGTCCTGGAGAACTCTGTCTAGAACACCAAGGAGCAGAGCGATCAGGAGAAATTTGTACATGCGGAGCCAAGGTCACGCCTGTACCATGGCATCCAACCCCAGTGTGGCTGGATGCATGAGAGAGAACTAGAACCCGATACTGGTAAGCATCTCCCTCGAAAGCGAACCTGAGGAACTTCCAGTGATAAGGAAGGATGGATATATGGAAAATGCATCTTTGAGATTGATTGTGATAAACCAGTCCTCGGATCTGATTTGAGTCACAATTAACTGTAGAGTTAAATCTGTATTTCCTCAGAGCACGATTCAACTGATGTAGATCTAATATCGGACAATAAAATTGTGTCTGTAAAAGCCGGCATCTCTATTCTATGACTTGATCTTTTACTCATTCACCTGAGCCTGCTCGGGACCAACCACTGTGGGTAAAATCCTGTTGAAACCAGGTGGACGAGAACCAAACTGAATTCTGTAACCTCTTTCTATAGTCTGCATGAAACATTCAGACACATTTGGTTTCTACGCTGCCAGATAGTCTACTAAGGGAACCAGACCTCGAGACTGGTCTATGCTGAGTAGTCTGTTCGGCAGCCTGAAGCAGATGACCGTCAGGGAACAAACAAGCAGGCTTCTCTAAAACCCTCCTTGGAGGGGACAAGCCTCCCAGTGCCACAATGTCTCCGGGTGGACACTGAGACATGAACTTGCTGTAAACTGCTGCGTCCAGAAGCACCAGAGGTGGTGGGGTTGGCAGGATGACTCCCTGAGGGCACAGAGGAGAAGTGGGCAGCCATTGATAATGTATGAGCAACTTCTTCCCAGAGTCTTATACCAGTGTTCATTCAACCCCATTATTGATGAGTAGTTCAATACTTAAGGGCTGAATACACAGACGGAAAATGGTTGATTCCATGATCTCGACACCTCGCTGTGGAGAGCAGAGTAAAATGGAAGGCTCTATTGTGGAGGTTGCGCAGGATGTTGCAGGTGAGGTTTGAGAAAAGGCCAGGACCATCTCAAATACAGATACTCAAACACAGATAACCCGTTACAATATCAAAGAAAGCTACCCTCTAATCACCTTTCCTTGTGGCCATGGTATTAGACGGACTAACGCTAGAGAAATTGTCCATTGCCGCCTTAACACTCCCATATTAACCTGTTTTCTGTGCCACAAAGAAATGATTTTCTGAGAGCAGCTCGTTTCTTTTCATGGTAATCAATCAATGTATCAAGACCAAGTATTGTTTTGGCATCAATCATGTCTCTGAAGAGAAAATGCCAGGCGTATTGAGTCAAGAGCCAGTAATGTGGCTCAAAAGAGATTTTGCAGAGAAGTCCCAAGAGACGGCTGTGCGCACACAAAGCGTGTGATTATGTTGATGTACAATTATCTAGGAAATGACTGGCTTCAGATGAAGATGCTTTTACTCTCATTATTAGAGGAAATTTGGGTGTATTTGTGTGAGTTTTAGCAGAATCTTTGAATTGATTAAAAAAATGCTTTTTTTTGCATGAAAATATGTAATAGGCCATTTACCTGCACTACCAGAACAACCTTTTGCTTAAAGTGTTAAAACATTTGTTGAGGGGAAGGTTTGGTTTTTATTCCATTTTATTTAATAATGCTTTTAGAGTTAGCACGCCAGATGTTCTTTTAACTCTGAGACAACTCAGGACTTAATTTTTAATTATTAGCAGTGCTTGCTAAGGCAAGCATTACTATTTCAAACACTATTACTGCTCCAATGGGAAGGTGTTTTTCAAAATATTAAACTTAAGTGCTACAAACATGAATGATACTACGAATTGTGGCTGATTTAGGAAAGATTTACTACTCGTTTCCAAGCAAACATATTTATGATTTTGCTTGGTGGAAGATTAAATAAACAAAAACAATCCTACATTTTTGGTTCCCCAAAGACCCTTTCAGTTCTTAAAAGAGCCCTTTTTGTCATAGTGTGAAGGATATTTTAATCATCCAAATAACTTTTTTCCAATATAAAGAACCTTTTGTGGAATGAAAAGGTTCCATGGAAGTTAAAGGTTCTTTATGTAACCATTAATACTAAAAAAAAAAACCTTTAAGAATGTATCATATTCTGTAGTGATCATTGATACTTGCGGTGGGCTGTTTTGACTGAATATTCCACTCTAAAAAAAGCTTGGGTTGTTTTTTCTACCCAAATCCTGGATTGAGCCTTTTTTGGGTTATTTTTTTAGTATTTGGGTAGTTTTTGTGTTACCCAGATCCTGAGTCAGAAATAACAACCCAGTGTTTGGGTAGTTTTTGTGTAACCCAGATCCTGGGTCAGAAGTAACAAGAGTATTTGGGTAGTTTTTGTATTTCCCAGATCCTGGGTCAGATGTAACAACCCAGTTTTTGGGTAGTTTTTGTGTAACCCAGATCCTGGGTCAGACATAGCAAACCAGTGTTTTGGTAGTTTGGTAACACTTTACAATAAGGTTCATGAGTTAACATGAACTAATATTGAAGTGCACTTATAAAGCATTTATTTATCTTAATTTCAACATTTACTAATACTTTATTAAAATCTTGTTAACATTAGTTAATGCACTGTGAACTAACATAAACAAACCATGAACAGCTGTATTTTTATTAACTAACGTTAACAAAGATTAACAAATAGAGTTACAGATGTACTGCTCATGGTTAGTTCATGTTAGTTAATACATTAACTAATGTTAACTAATGAAACCATATCGTAAAGTGTTACCGCAGGTACATACAGTGGCGCGATGTGAGTCACCTAAACGACTGTCGCGTCTGTCTTTTCGCGTGATGAAAACACCTACCCTGCATAAAATTTTATGATTTTTTTCAAAAAGATAAAGAATATAAATACTTAAGATGTTAAAATATGTTCTCAGAACTGTACACTTATTGTTTATGGACAGGTTATGGTGCCAGTCACTGCATACTTCGGCTACGAGAGAAACCCGCTGAACGTGATACAAGCTCCGGCACGAGATCCAGCACCATTATGATGGAAATGGGACAACAGAGACTGGTCGATTACACTTGAATTATTTCTAAATATTAAATTTTTACTTCTAATATTTGTTAAACGAGCTTAAATGTTGGCAATATGTATTAAAACTATATAAAATATGCTATACTGTAAAATATGATCGAAAATAAAGGAATTATCATGCAAGCCAGTGGTTCTGTCAAGTATTTTAATATTTAGAGGATTTAAATGAATCCTAACCCTACACTCTAAACAATGCTGGGTTAAAAACAACCATTTATGGGTTATTTGGCAAACCAGTGCTGGGTAAATGTTGGACAGAACACATGCTGGGTAATTTTATCCTAGCTTGTTGGGTTTTATACATTAACCCTTTTGCTGGGTGGTTTTTGACAGTGTTGGTCAGTCAATTTGATATTGAAGGTTTTTCATTTAAATAATAAAAATGCGCTCTAAAATCTCTGTTATATATATAGGACAGAAACACTTTGTATATAAAAATTTTTATTCAATGGCAAGTCGTGACAGGAGCAGCAACAGCAGCTAATGGGAATCTGTGGGAAGAAAACTGGTATCAGTAGGCTGTTCCAGTTCATTAAATGATAATCTATATATATATATATATATTTGAAAAGAAAAACGTAAAAAACAGCTTTACTTTGTGCCATCTCGCCTGTTAGACATTTAAGTTTCAACCCGTCAAACACATAGGCATAGCGCAACCACAGCTGCAGTGCTAGCGCACTAGATTAATAGCGCTCCTATTGTAGTCACTGGAGTGTGCACGCCAACTTTGTTACATATAACAGCAATGCCGCGTCGTGTTTCAGCATGGGTCGCGCATGCGTCGGATGGCCATGAAACTTCCATGGTGGTGTCGGCGCGTCGTTCGGCTAGCGGTCCAAGGAGACCTTAGCTGCAACATACTGTACATGTAAACAAAAAAGGCAAAATGTGTACAGTAATAATTTGATGGGAATACAATGTAATACAAACCTTAATTTCATTCAGGAATTTTCCCCGTTCAGGTAGTTTTCTCTTAGAGCAGAACACAAAAAGTTGACAAATGTATCTAGTTTTAACCGGTTTGGCACAGACTACAGAACATTGGGTTACATTGACCCAGCGCTGGGTAGTGAGGGGGTTCATCATTTGTATTGACAATAAAAATTGCCCAGAAGCTGAGTTACAAAAAACTATCCAGCACTGGGTAAAAATATTAAAAAATAACCCAATAAAATGACCCAGCAGGCTGAATCCAGCATTTGGGTTAAAAAAAAAAAATAACCCAGCAATTTTTAGAGTGTAGACATTAATTCATGTATGAAGTAAAAAAATAAATAAAATAAAAAATAAATAAATAAAAAAAGAAGCTAGTATCATAGTAAAAATTAATCAACTATGCTGGGTTAAATCAACCCATTATGCTGGGTTAAATAAACAACCCAATTTGCTGGGTATGTTGCTGGGTATTACATGTGTTCTGTCCTATAGTTACCCAGCCCTTGGTTTGAAAATGTTTTGGTTTATTCTATATGTGTATTATGTACTGCAGTACTTTAAAAGCATCCCTTGAATCTTAATGAAGTATTGCTGACTAATTAGCATGTTAGGTTACTGATAGCCAGATCTCAAACAGCACTTGTAGATCATTTACGTGGTGAATGCTAGACTGCGCATCATGACTCATGATATAATCACGGCTGTGTATTTCAAAGATCACATCAGTGGTCTTGTTGAATAAAGAGCCCTTTAGTGACACTGCAATAACTTACATATGTCGGTAATGTTTTACCATTGCAGCATTTCTCAACCCAAACTTCGTAATTAACATCAGTAAGACCATAATTTCTTTAAAAATAGACCAATTTGTATACATATTCATAACAACAACAATAATAAAATAATTAGCATTAGGGGAAAAAAGAGAAAAAAAGCTTGATTTTACAAGCAGTGAGTAAAAAAAGAAAGAAAGAAAACTAATAGGCCTACTCTTTTTCATGGTGCACCATATGGCTATGTAAAAAATACAGTGTGACTTAGAATACCCACATATCAACACAGCATGAAAACAGGGAGCAACAAAGAGGAAGGGATGTCATTTCCATATGAATGACTCTCACGCTGTAATTTCAGAAACCAAATCTTTCAACATTTGAAAGTACACTGAGTGCCTTCATGATAATGGCTGAAACATGTTCAGCCCACTCCGTTTAACCCTCTGCTACACTTTCATGACTACAAGAGTGTTATCCCATGTGCTGTGTGACTGTACTTTTTTTGTGTGTACAGCCATTGTGGGATACAAATGCATGATATGCATGCACAATACCATGTTAGCATCATTATAGCTGCATAATTGAGATAAGTGTTTGTCTACGTAAATATGATCTGCAGAGCGTGATAACAGCACATCATTTCAACCACATTTCCTTATCAATAAATCTCCCTGAAAGAGTCAATTAACTGAGTGTTGGACAATAATGTCTTTTTCTTTTGGACTAAAAAGCGTGATTACTGTGTGTGGTCTGCGCCACGAGAACCCAGTTGCCATGCGATAGATGAAACGGCAGAGATATGCGGTCATTGATGTTGAGAGATGTTTAATAAAATTGAAAGATAATAATGGAAGTGGTGAGAGGAAGGAAAGATAATGAGAGTGGAGAAAAGAGAAAGCAGAAAGTACATCTGTCAATCAATGGCTGCAGGATTAATTGAGACAGAAAACACACAGTAGAGACAGAAATATCAGATAGATGTCAGTATATGGAGTGCAACAGGCATGGTTCTAGTAAACCAGGATGAAATGTATAAAATACAATAAGCTTCAATGAAGCAACTCAGCGTCTCTTCATTACTAGTCACGTTTTAGAACTGTCAACTTGAGATTTGAATCTGTGGCACAAGAAGTAGTTCTGCACAAAAGAGGGATTTTAAAGACACTCCGTTGTTGTTTCTTATTTATTTACACACTTGTGCCTTTAAACTGTTGTATAAATAGAATATCACGCTCGTAGCCGTGGGATATGGCTCTTTATACAACAGTTCTTTCTGGTTCTCGAATCTGACTGGCTGAGACCCTTTTCCAGCCGTGTGATATTCACCTTGGCTGAATCTGAAATCGCCCCCTAAACCCCCAATCACTATTCCTTACTTTAGTCCACTATACAGTTCACTTGAAGGAGTGAATGAAAACAAGTGAGTGAATTTGGACAGCCGCTGTGATACCACTGTTGTTGTGTCACGTAGTTATATTATATTCTGTATATATTCTGTAGTTATTTAGGCCTAGACCAATATGTGACTCATAAACATAGCGTCTATTTTATAATTTGTTAAGACGTTTTTGCAGATGCAAGCTCCAGGACGTCAGCGGCTGTTCAGCGCTCATATACCCGCCGAGAACAGCTTCATCTCGGCCAGTCCTTTGGGAATTTGCCGCTGTCTCTTATGTAGATAGTGGTTAAACATATATAATTAATTTGGGGTATATCAAAAGGGCAATCTTTGGTCGTAATAATCTATGACGACTGAAAGGGAACAACAATAGCATTATAAAAGACAATAAGAAGTAAAACACAAGACAACAATTCAGTCAAATGTACAAAAGCAGCGATTTGTACAAAACCAAAATCGATTTGCTCCAGAAAATTAAGGGGAAAATTGGTCGAAGGGGAAAATTAAGTTTATAACTTTATATTTAGGCTATTTAAGTCCTGTAGGCCTAGAGCGCTGCTTTTGTACATTTGACTGAATTGCTGTCTTGTGTTTTACTTCCTATTGTCTTTTATAATGCTATTGTTGTTCCCTTTCAGTCGGTCACGTTCGACGTACGTCGGAACTGACCGACGAATTGGGATCTGTTTTCAGAGACCGATCTACTTCCAAGTGATTAAAAACGAGCCAATAGACATTGGCATGCGGTTCACGCATTCCACGCACTGCCCCGCAGTGCAGGTATAAATACAGAAGTGGAATACAGCATCATTGCTTTTTAACTTCGGAGCCGAACGGTTTGATGTATCAAGCTGTTTCTACGAAGAGTGTTTAGACGAGTCTCGAGGAGGATCGCTCCCTTACCTGGGTGCTGGTGTGACGGCGCGAGTCAGCGAGTGGCCGCTGCAACATACACTTGTTCCTGTGTTGATTGGCTGGGCGTTTCCGCTCTTTGAGTGCTCACACGCGGGCTTGCAATCGGACTGCTGTGAGCTGCGGCCATCTCCCTGAGTGCTTCAGCACTTCTAAAAGAGCATTTCCTTCTAAAAGAGCAACACGGTTTGACCCTGCGTCTTTTTCAAGATGTCATTCAAACCATGTGTTTCTGGATGTGGTTGTTTCCTGTCCTCATTTGACGGCCACGATCTCTCTCACATATAAACATGTGAGATTGCATTCGTGGGTGATTCATGTTCTCTCAGAAGAACGTGATCACGTCAGCGCGTTGTTCGTCTCACCTTTCTCGTAAGGGCTTGAGCGTTCAGCGTGCCATGTGCCGTCGAGCGCCTGCTGACAGCAGGGGTTGTCATGGCAACCCAGCGCGTCACTCGGCGCTCTAGATGCGCGGTCAAGACTATGAAACTATGAGTCCCTTCGCCTATTCCCCGATCTAGTTTATTTTCTGGTGCACCAGAAAAGGGCTACTTCGGCTAATAAGCCGTGGTTACCTGAGGATTACAGTGGGGCTTCTCCGCCGGGTACATCTCCTCGGGCCCCCACTCGAGCGTGCTGAGACTTTGTTCGTGGGTGGTTCATGTTCTCTCATGAGAACATGGCCAAATCGCCAAATCGCCCCTGTGCTTTTTTTTCCTGGATGTGCATCTGAAAAATTTAGCAGTGTGGAACTATTTGGTCTCAAAATATGGAACACCAAAAGGGCCATAATCTGTATAAATTTTTCCCTCTCTCACTACCCTCTGTCCTGCATGCACGAGGGTAGTCCCGGCCCAGGGGTTATGCAGGAACTGCGTGCAGTGATGGACCTCGCTCTCTGGGTGACGGAAGTCACTGTACGCTACCTGGGTCAGGCGATGTCCACACTAGTGGTCCAGGAATGTTACCTGGGGCTAAACCTGGCAGATATGCATGAGCCCGACTAAGTGCGGTTCCTCAACGCCCCTGTCTGTCAGGCTGGCCTCTTCGGCAACACCATTAAGAACTTCGCCCAGCAGTTCTTGGTGGCCCAGAAGTGGACAGAGGTGGTTTAAAAAACATCCTGCCCCGACGACCAGCTGCTGCCTCCACCCAGTCGTCGGCCGCAGCGCCTCCGCCTGCTTGTCGCCGAGGGCGTCCCTCTGCATCTGCCTCCACCCCTGCTAAGCCAAGCAGCAGCCTCCACCCAGGCAGCAGGTGGCCGGGCGCAAGGGAGGCACCCAACCCGTCCAGGGTCCCGCGAAGTCCGCTGGCAAGTGCAAGGGCAAGCGGCCCTGAAACGGGCAGCCCAGTGGAAAGGGAATCTGCTCTCTGGGAGACGGTGTCCGCACCCCTCCCTCCCCCGGAGGAGGACCGGGGGGGAGAATATTTTTCGGTTTTGGTCCTGCCGCTGGCTTTCTGGAGTCCAGCGGTACCCACATTCTCAGAGCAGTTTCCTCCCTCCCTGGGCCCCGAGAGGGCCAGGTTGGCAGTGTGCGATGCCCCCGGGCCTTGCTGCTCCTTTCCTCCCCTCTCCCCCTCGCCAGGGGGCAGCAGTGTGGGCACTGTGGACGCCCCCGGGCCTTCTCACCCACACTCTGCCCCACCCTTGGAGTACTCAGGCAACACTCCGGGCCTGGCTAGGTCTCTCCAGACCGTCTCGCTGGCTCATCCATACCATCAGACTCGGCTACGTGATTCAGTTTGCTCGCCGGCCTCCCAAGTACAGGGGCATCCTCTTCACCACCGTGCAGAGCAGCGATGCCCATGTCTTGCGGTCAGAGATCGATGTCCTGCTGGCGAAGGAAGCGATCCAGCCGGTTCTTCCAGCTGATATGAAGTCGGGGTTCTACAGGCCCTACTTCATTGTACCCAAGAAAGGTGGTGGGTTAAGGCCAATCTTGGACCTGCGCATTCTGAATCGGGCCCTGCACAAGCTCCCGTTCAAAATGTTAACGCAGAAATGCATTTTCGAATGCATCCGTCCCCGAGATTGGTTCGCAGCGATCGACCTGAAGCCTCCCTGTCGCCTCACGGCTTCACGAAAGTCGCAAAGGCAGCCATTGTTCCGCTTAGAGAACGCAGCGTTCGCATCCTCATCTATCTCGACGACTGGCTCATACTGGCTCAGTCCCGAGATCAGTTGTGCGAACACAGGGACATGGTGCTCCATCACCTCAGCCTTTTGGGCCTTCGGGTCAACCGAGAGAAGAACAAACTCTGTCCCACACAGAGGATCTCTTATCTCGGTATGGAGCTGGATTCGGTCAACCGGACTGCGTGCCTCACAGAGGAGCGAGTCCAGTCAGTGTTCAACTGCTTGAATACATTCAAAGGCAGGACAGCGGTCCCACTGAATTTTTTTTAGAGGCTCCTGGGGCATATGGCATCTGCAGCCGCGGTAACGCCGCTCGGATTGCTTCACATGAGACCGCTCAACGCTGGCTTCATGACTGAGTCCCGAGATGGGAGTGGCAGAGTGGCAAGTACCGGGTCTCAGTTACTCCTTACTGTCACCAAACCTTCAACCGGTGGGCGGACCCTTCGTTTCTACGGGCGGGAGTGCCCTTAGAACAGGTGGCCAGGCATGCTGTGGTCTTCACGGATGCCTCATCCACGGGCTGGGGGGCCACGTACAACAAGCACACAGTTTCGGGTCTGTGGACGGGGCCCCAACTGCGTTGGCATATCAGTTGTTTAGAGTTATTGGCAGTATGTCTCGCCATGGGCCGCCTCAAAAAGCCGCTACAGCGCAAGCACGTACTGGTCCGTACAGACAGCACTGCAGCCGTTGTGTACATCAACCGTCAGGGTGGTCTACGCTCCCGTTGCATGCTCCAGCTCGCCCGCCATCTCCTCCTGTGGAGTCAGAAGCATCTAAGGTCGCTTCGGGCCATATGTAGCGGTTCCCTAACGGCAACCCCATATGTGTATTCTCCACGGTACCAACTACCCTACTTGGCTAGCCCTGTGTGTTTCCCTTGACAGAGCCCACTCTGTCGTCTCTGGTGGTGTTCTTCCCCCCTGGGATCAGGTTGGATCCACCCCAGAGACTGCCATATGTAGCACTACCCTGATAGGTTAGTCCTTATGTGTATTACGCCACCTCTCCTTCCATTGAAGGACGTGGCTCCGCAGCGTACCATCTCCCCGAGACGGGTATGCTTTCCCAGCTTTATCCAATAGTCACGCTGAGTGGGTCTTGCAGGAACAGCAGTGACTGACCTTCCCTGCCGGGAGCCCTGACTCCCACTCCAACATAGGATTAGTCCAGCGAGCTCAGGCAGGGCGCTGAAAGGACCAGCATCCCTGGCGTGTTGGTAGGGATCCCAATTCGTCAGTCAGTTCCGACGTACGTTGAACGTGACCGACTGAAAGGGAACGTCTTGGTTACGTATGTAACCTACGCACGGGGCAGTGCGTAGAATGCGTGAACCGCATGCCAATGTCCATTGGCTCGTTTCTAATCACTCAAAGTAGATCGGTCTCTGAAAACTGATCCCAATTCGTCGGTCAGTTCCGGCGTACATCTCCGATCCCTCCTTCAGGGAACGAGGGTTACATACGTAACCGAGACGTTAATTTAAATACTGTTCAATAAATATTATTTTATATAAATATGCCGTATTTCGTATTGAGAAAGGGTCCATCAGTGATTGCAAAAGTCAACTTCAGTGACAGTTACATTATTAAACCACTAGATGGCGGCACATACTGTAAAATTAGTAACGGATGTTTGGTCACTACTGTTTAACTTGAGATTTGAATCTGTGGCGAAAGTAAGTAGTTCTGCACAAAAGAGATTTTAAACACTCCGTTGTTGTTTCTGATTTATTTACACACTTTTGCCGTCGAACTGTTGTATAAACGCAATATCACACTCATAGCCTTGCGATATGGCTGGGATACCTCCCTGAAATGACTTTTTGCAGGTTGGGATGTCTGTGTTTTATACTAACAATCAATGATAACCCAGGTGAAAAAGACACACTATTAAATGTATTAAAAATAAATTATAGTATATTTGTATTGTACATACTGAAGTACATGTTTAATACATTTAATAGTACGCATTTTTCACCTGGGAAGTCATTCATTTTTTATTATACTGTCATTTTATGGTTTATAATAGCCTACATCATTTGCACTGAATTAGGATTTCTGCGATAGTCGTTGTTGCCGGTGTTACCGGTGTTCCCTTTCAGTCAGTACACTGGAGACATGAAAGTACGCGTCCTTCAGGTCGATCGCTGCAAACCAATCCGAGGGACGAACGCACTCGAAAATGCGTTTGGCTGTCAACATCTTGAATGGAAGCCTGTGCAGGGTTCGGTTCAAGACGCGCAGGTCCAGGATTGGCCGTAACCCACCGGTTTTCTTGGGTACAATGAAGTAAGGGCTGTAGAAGCCGGACTTCATCTCGGCTGGAGGGACGATCTCGATCGCACCCTTCGCCAGTAGGGTGTCGACCTCCGCACGCATGACAGGGGCATTGCCACCCACCACGGTGTAGCGGACTCCCCGAAAGCGGGGAGGAGACCGAGCGAACTGAATCGCATAGCCGAGCCGGATGGTGCGAGCGAGCCAACTGGACAGGTTGGGAAGCGCTAGCCAGGCTCCCAAGAACTGAACCAGCGGGGTCATGCGAACCACCGGCGTACCCCCGATGGGGCAGCGAGGCGGAATGACCGGCCCAGACAAGGGAGGCATGGGAGCGTCCCGGGGTGTGGGCGGGGTCGAATTCCGCGCCCTGACAGAGGAGACCAGGGAAGGACCAGCGTTCCACGGGGGTCTCGTCTGCCAGGGGGCTGGCGACAGAGGGGGCCGAGAGCGGCGAGGCCATGGGGCGTCGCGCACTGCCCGCCGCGCCCTCTTGAGGCTCGGAGGTGAGAATGTCAGTTCTTTCTTTAACCATTGATAGGGTACCGCCGATTGGTTTGCAGCGATCGACCTGAAGGACGCGTACTTTCATGTCTCCATTCTTCCTCGACACAGACCGTTTCTACGGTTTGCCTTCGAGGGGCAGGCATATCAGTACACGGTTCTCCCCTTCGGGCTAGCCCTGTCCCCTCGCGTCTTTACGAAGATTGTCGAGGCAGCCCTTGTGCCGCTCAGGCAACACGGGGTTCGCATCCTGAACTATCTCGACGACTGGCTGATTCTAGGCCACTCTCGGGATCAGGTCTGCGAACACAGGGATCTGGTGCTTCAGCACCTCGCCCGTCTGGGCCTTCGGGTCAACTGGGAAAAGAGCAAACTCTCCCCAGCGCAGAGGATCTCTTTTCTCGGTATGGAAATCGACTCGGTCGCCATGTTCGCGCAGCTTACGAGCGAGCGCGCGCAGTCTCTGCTGACTTGTCTTCGCCAGTTCGAGGGCAAGAGTGCGGTTCCACTGAAACTTTTTCAGAGGCTCCTGGGGCATATGGCGTCAGCAGCCGCGGTGACCCCGCTTGGTCTGCTCCATATGAGACCGCTTCAGCACTGGCTTTGCGATCGAGTCCCGAGATGGGCATGGCAACACGGCACCCTCCAGGTCCCAGTGACCCGAGCCTGCCGTCAGACCTTTACCCCGTGGTTGAACCTCAGCTTTCTACGGGCAGGTGTTCCCCTAGAACGAGTTTCCAGGCATGTTGTTGTCACAACAGATGCCTCTTCCACGGGCTGGGGCGCCATGTGCAAGGGACATGCTGCCGCGGGCTCCTGGATAGGACCCCAGCGCCTATGGCATGTCAATTGCCTCGAGTTGCTGGCCGTACGTCTTGCCCTGCACCGCTTTCGAGCCCTGCTCAAGGACAAACACGTTCTGGTCCGTTCAGACAGCACGGCAACAGTAGCGTACATCAACCGACAAGGTGGTCTACGCTCCCGCCGGATGTCGCAACTCGCCCGCCATCTCCTCCTATGGAGTCAGAAGCATCTGAGGTCCGGACACCTGTACATCTCCGATCCCTCCTTCAGGGAACGAGGGTTACATACGTAACCGAGACGTTAATTTAAATACTGTTCAATAAATATTATTTTATATAAATATGCCGTATTTCGTATTGAGAAAGGGTCCATCAGTGATTGCAAAAGTCAACTTCAGTGACAGTTACATTATTAAACCACTAGATGGCGGCACATACTGTAAAATTAGTAACGGATGTTTGGTCACTACTGTTTAACTTGAGATTTGAATCTGTGGCGAAAGTAAGTAGTTCTGCACAAAAGAGATTTTAAACACTCCGTTGTTGTTTCTGATTTATTTACACACTTTTGCCGTCGAACTGTTGTATAAACGCAATATCACACTCATAGCCTTGCGATATGGCTGGGATACCTCCCTGAAATGACTTTTTGCAGGTTGGGATGTCTGTGTTTTATACTAACAATCAATGATAACCCAGGTGAAAAAGACACACTATTAAATGTATTAAAAATAAATTATAGTATATTTGTATTGTACATACTGAAGTACATGTTTAATACATTTAATAGTACGCATTTTTCACCTGGGAAGTCATTCATTTTTTATTATACTGTCATTTTATGGTTTATAATAGCCTACATCATTTGCACTGAATTAGGATTTCTGCGATAGTCGTTGTTGCCGGTGTTACCGGTGTTCCCTTTCAGTCAGTACACTGGAGACATGAAAGTACGCGTCCTTCAGGTCGATCGCTGCAAACCAATCCGAGGGACGAACGCACTCGAAAATGCGTTTGGCTGTCAACATCTTGAATGGAAGCCTGTGCAGGGTTCGGTTCAAGACGCGCAGGTCCAGGATTGGCCGTAACCCACCGGTTTTCTTGGGTACAATGAAGTAAGGGCTGTAGAAGCCGGACTTCATCTCGGCTGGAGGGACGATCTCGATCGCACCCTTCGCCAGTAGGGTGTCGACCTCCGCACGCATGACAGGGGCATTGCCACCCACCACGGTGTAGCGGACTCCCCGAAAGCGGGGAGGAGACCGAGCGAACTGAATCGCATAGCCGAGCCGGATGGTGCGAGCGAGCCAACTGGACAGGTTGGGAAGCGCTAGCCAGGCTCCCAAGAACTGAACCAGCGGGGTCATGCGAACCACCGGCGTACCCCCGATGGGGCAGCGAGGCGGAATGACCGGCCCAGACAAGGGAGGCATGGGAGCGTCCCGGGGTGTGGGCGGGGTCGAATTCCGCGCCCTGACAGAGGAGACCAGGGAAGGACCAGCGTTCCACGGGGGTCTCGTCTGCCAGGGGGCTGGCGACAGAGGGGGCCGAGAGCGGCGAGGCCATGGGGCGTCGCGCACTGCCCGCCGCGCCCTCTTGAGGCTCGGAGGTGAGAATGTCAGTTCTTTCTTTAACCATTGATAGGGTACCGCCGATTGGTTTGCAGCGATCGACCTGAAGGACGCGTACTTTCATGTCTCCATTCTTCCTCGACACAGACCGTTTCTACGGTTTGCCTTCGAGGGGCAGGCATATCAGTACACGGTTCTCCCCTTCGGGCTAGCCCTGTCCCCTCGCGTCTTTACGAAGATTGTCGAGGCAGCCCTTGTGCCGCTCAGGCAACACGGGGTTCGCATCCTGAACTATCTCGACGACTGGCTGATTCTAGGCCACTCTCGGGATCAGGTCTGCGAACACAGGGATCTGGTGCTTCAGCACCTCGCCCGTCTGGGCCTTCGGGTCAACTGGGAAAAGAGCAAACTCTCCCCAGCGCAGAGGATCTCTTTTCTCGGTATGGAAATCGACTCGGTCGCCATGTTCGCGCAGCTTACGAGCGAGCGCGCGCAGTCTCTGCTGACTTGTCTTCGCCAGTTCGAGGGCAAGAGTGCGGTTCCACTGAAACTTTTTCAGAGGCTCCTGGGGCATATGGCGTCAGCAGCCGCGGTGACCCCGCTTGGTCTGCTCCATATGAGACCGCTTCAGCACTGGCTTTGCGATCGAGTCCCGAGATGGGCATGGCAACACGGCACCCTCCAGGTCCCAGTGACCCGAGCCTGCCGTCAGACCTTTACCCCGTGGTTGAACCTCAGCTTTCTACGGGCAGGTGTTCCCCTAGAACGAGTTTCCAGGCATGTTGTTGTCACAACAGATGCCTCTTCCACGGGCTGGGGCGCCATGTGCAAGGGACATGCTGCCGCGGGCTCCTGGATAGGACCCCAGCGCCTATGGCATGTCAATTGCCTCGAGTTGCTGGCCGTACGTCTTGCCCTGCACCGCTTTCGAGCCCTGCTCAAGGACAAACACGTTCTGGTCCGTTCAGACAGCACGGCAACAGTAGCGTACATCAACCGACAAGGTGGTCTACGCTCCCGCCGGATGTCGCAACTCGCCCGCCATCTCCTCCTATGGAGTCAGAAGCATCTGAGGTCGCTTCGTGCCGTTCACATCCCGGGAGACCTGAACTGCGCAGCCGACGAGCTGTCGCGGTTCCAGCCGCTCCCGGGGGAATGGAGACTCCATCCCCACACGGTTCAGCTGATTTGGGAGCAGTTTGGCGACGCACAGATAGATCTGTTTGCCTCCCGCGACTCTTCCCATTGCCGCTGGTACTATTCCCTGACCGAGGGGACCCTCGGCACGGATGCACTAGCGCACAGCTGGCCGCGGGGCCCACGCAAATATGCGTTTCCCCCAGTGAGCCTTCTCGCACAGGTTCTGTGCAAGATCAGGGAGGACAGGGAGCAGGTCCTTTTGGTCGCCCCATATTGGCCCGGCCGGACCTGGTTCTCAGAACTTGTACTCCTTGCGACAGCACCTCCCTGGTCGATCCCTCTGAGACAGGACCTCCTGTCTCAGAGACGGGGCACCATATGGCACCCGCGTCCCGACCTGTGGAACCTCCACGTGTGGAACCTGGACGGGACGCGGCAGGTTTGAGTACCCTGCCACCTCAGGTGGCGGCTACCATCACTTCCGCTAGAGCCCTGTCTACCAGACAGGCCTATGCGTTGAAGTGGAACCTCTTCGTCACCTGGTGCTCCTCTCGGCGAGAGGACCCCAGAAGATGCTCGATCGGGTCCGTGCTCTCCTTCCTCCAGGAAGGGTTGGAGCGAAGGCTGTCTCCCTCCACCCTGAAGGTCTATGTGGCTGCTATTTCAGCTCATCATGACCTGGTGGATTCTAAAACGGTTGGACAGCACGACCTGGTCAGTAGGTTCCTCAGAGGTGCGAGGAGGTTAAATCCTCCTCGCCCACCTCAGGTACCCTCTTGGGACCTTGCAGTGGTCTTAGCTGCCCTGCAAAAGGCTCCCTTTGAGCCATTGCAGTCAGTCGAGCTGAAGTTCCTTTCATTGAAAGTGGCGCTCCTGACTGCTTTGGCCTCCATCAAGAGGGTAGGGGACCTGCAGGCATTTTCGGTTGACGAAGCGTGCCTGGAATTCGGGCCGGCCAATTCTCACGTCATCCTGAGACCCCGGCCTGGATACGTGCCCAAGGTTCCCACCACTCCCTTCAGGGACCAGGTGGTGAACCTGCAAGCGCTGCCCTTGGAGGAGGCAGACCCAGCCTTGGCACTGCTCTGTCCAGTACGCGCCCTTCGCGCTTACGTAGACCGGACGCAGTGTTTCAGGACCTCAGACCAGCTCTTTGTCTGTTACGGAGGGCAGCAGAAAGGGAAGGCTCTCTCCAAGCAGAGGTTGTCCCACTGGATAGTGGACGCCATTGTCCTGGCATATCAAGTCCAGGGCATGCCATGCCCCCTCGGGGTAAGAGCACACTCCACCAGGAGTGTTGCCTCCTCTTGGGCTCTAGCGCATGGCGCCTCGCTAACAGACGTTTGTAGAGCTGCAGGCTGGGCGACACCCAACACATTCGCAAGATTTTATAATCTCCGAGTGGAGCCTGTATCCTCTCGTGTACTCGCCCCTACTGGCCAGTAACCGGACAGGCTCAGGTGTCTTCGCTTGCTGCGCCATTCCACTCCGCGGACTGGATGCGTGCGCTATTCCTCTCAGGTGAGCTTCCCAGTAAGCCCTGAGCTCCTCCAGCACTGTCGATGTCGTCACCAGAGCGAGTGCCCTTTTCAGGCCACCCCTCGTGTTCGGCTAGGTGCCTCCGTGTGCATGGTTCCCCCGCTGGGTAACCCCCACATGTGTATTTCCACGGTAAGTCTCTTGTAGCTCGTGTCTTCCCTTGGCAAGACACCTTGCCACGCCTGGGGTTGAAATTTTCCACCTTCGGCTGGATACCCCAGAGTGTTCCCTATGCAGCTCCTTCGGGTCATAGGTGTATTCTTCAAGTCCCCCCCTTTGGGTTGGCATTGTGTTGCATTCTCCACGTGGGATATGCTTCCCAGTGTACCTTGGTAGCGTTGAGCCTAGCCCCTTGTTCGTGCCACACTCACGGCAGGGAGCCCGGGTCAGCGCAGGACGCTGGAAGACAGCCGTCATGGCGAGATTGTATTGGGACCCCCATTCCGTCAGTAACTGACGTAACTCGTAGTGTACTGACTGAAAGGGAACGTCTCGGTTACGTATGTAACCCTCGTTCCCTGAAGGAAGGGAACGGAGACGTTACGTCCCCCTGCCATGACCGCTGTACCGCTGGAACTGGCCGGGCGCTCATGCCTCGGCTCTTCAGCAGGTAAACATAATGCGAGATTGGATTCAGCCATTAGTTTTGATTGCATTGCGATAGTACCAGAAGTAGCGATACACTGCTTCACTTACCGGAAATAGGAAGTGTGATAAAGGTCTATTAAAAACTGAACGTGTCTGCTCAATACAGTGTGAGTCGAATAAGAGTCGCAGCACAAACGCAGCAGGAGTCAGATTTCATTCATCATGAGGGCGAATCGCTGACAGACAAGATGATCGCTGAAGATTTGGTTTCACACGGTGTTGTCACACGTCGATTAACCGGTGGGAAAATTTCCTCACCGTCACATCCCTACACTGAATCATATTTTCCTTGTCATATAGCTAACATCATAACACAATGTTATTTTGTAATGCTACTTTTTTTTTCTTTCAATTTTCATATACTTTTTGCTCCTAATCAAAGACTACAATGATGTGATTCATCTCAGAGCTGGTTGGTTTCATTCATGACTATTTCTCTTTATATGAGAATTATTTCAAATCCCTGTGGAGAAAATGAATGGGAAACTATATCCAGAGCCAAGACTGCTGAAAAAGTAGGTGGTCATTGTTGCGCTGTATTGCAGAAATGTTGAGTCGAAAGGAACCGTACTCTTTGAACGTTACGTGGTCTGTTGTATTGAGTAATAATGGAAGAAAAAAACCCTATGATGTCTCCTCATACCCTTTGATCCACTGTGCATGGTCTCCTTCTCTCACCAAGTTATTTGAATAATTGTGGAAACGGCTTTTCTAATGCATGATGGATGCAAGCGTGCATTGCACAGATTGGGTGCATAAGTGTTGGATGCGTTATATTGAGACTTTATGTAAGCAGCTCAAGTACAGATAATCATTCCGTTTCCTGACTCAAATCATTTATTTGTAAATTTATAAGCGTTCCAGATAAATCTTGAGCCTAAATTTTAGGCTAATCTTATAAGGGAAATGTAGGGACTTTTATTCATGCAACGTCGACATAGCAGGATTCTTTTAAAGCTTTTGTAATCTTCAAAATGTATTACATTTATTAACACATAAGTGCCTTCAACAGCAATATGCTATGGAAGCTTGTTTCCGCCACAGAATAAAAAATAAAAAAGGTAATTGCAACTTTTTATCTCACAATTCTGACTTTTTTCTTGCAATTGCGAGTTTACATCTCACAATTCAGACCTTTTTTCTCAAAGTCGCAATTGCGAGTTATAAAGTCAGAATTGAAAGATATAAAGTCAGAATTGCGAGATATAGTCTGAATTGCATGATATAATTCTGACTTTATATGACGCAATTCTGACTTTATATGACGCAATTCTTCACAATTGTGAGATAAAAAGTCGCAATTATCTTTTAAATTGTTTTATTCCGTGGTGGAAACAAGCTTCCATAATATGCTGTATTACATTTATATTATAAATATATAAATAGTATACATTACAATGTACTGTTACTTGTACTATTATGTTTATATGTTGTATTTTATATTTGTGTCTTTACTGGGACAGGACAGTATGTAGACCTGACAGGAAGCAAATACAACATGTATGTGTGTGTGTGTGTGTGTGAGTCAGAAATGTAATAAAAAAAGGAAGCCATCACCGTAAGTAAAAGTTTAAGTAATGCTTTTGCTTATTGCACGCAAAGCAGCTGCAAATGATATATAAGTGTGTCAGCAGGCATAAGCGTCTGCCATTTATTCTTACTGCGTGTTGGCAACCTGTGGACTTCCATCAGTGACTCTTGACAAAAGAAATTAAGGTCTTGTGTCGCATGCCGTCACATTGGTTCAGATATGTTAAGTGCTTGAGTAGATGTGGTGCGACACCGGAAATTAAAACGCATGCAATCATGCCTGAAGGACTTTTGAAGAGCAATAAAAGGTTTGTAGAAGACCTTTGAAGATTCAGCTCAGAGAAATTACATTGCACGTTATATGCTAAGCGCTAACTTCACATTGCATTTGGAATTTGAGCACTAAAAAAATTTGCAATGCTAATGCTAAAAGAAAAATTTGCATTTCTTTTAGAGGAAGCTGAATTAAAACATATAGTTTCTGTTCTAAATCTTACAAAGGCTTGCTTTCCTATATAAATGACCTTCTTCTTTTCATTTACATAGATGCAATCAAAGATGCAATCAAAGCAGGAACTCATTTGTGTCACACCACTCTTAAGATGTACTATATCATCTTTTTTGGGTCAGAAGCAGAGTTAATGGATGCAGGTATGTCCTGCATATCAACATTGCCAGTATAAACAGAACGGCTTATCTATCATTGATTAAAGATGTTTAGAGTGATGAGTTCTAATGATAATGGCTCCTCAGAAGAATCATATTGTTATGCTAACATCTATGCAAATAAATTGTTTTGCTTAAATCCAATGCTGTTGGCTAATATGTCAATGAATTTTAGCTATGCTAATATGTATACCGCCCGGCCAAAAAAAAAAGTCACTGTTTGGATTTAAATAGGCAAATGCTTAAGAGTTAATGATTGGATCAACATATCTTTTAACCCTAATTGATGTGTGTATAGCTTTTAATTTCTTAAAGAACCATGTAGGAAGACACACCATGGCCATATTCCAGGATGACAATAGCTGTGTTTACATGGACCCTAATAATACGATCGTAATCGGACTAGTAGCACAATTGGAAAAAAGTCACATGTAACCACATCAATGTGAATGAATTGGCCAGATCTGATTAAAATTTCATTCCAATTGTAAGGAGTGGTTTATTCCTTTTGTAATCTGATCGAGAGGACATGTAAAAACACTTGATCAAATTGAAAACCGAAACTGGAAAGTACTGCGCATGTGCAATGACGTAGAAATAGCGTAATGATGTATAATGCGCGGAACGAGCTGTTCTTCCTGTTGATTAAGTCTCATAAATGATTGTCCATGCACCTTTTGATGGAAATAAATGTTGTGGAGGTGCATCAATTTTTGGGCCTAATGAATCTTGACATTGTCATCCTGGAATATGGCCATATTTTTCTTCGTATTTATATTTATATTCATATTCATGTGTCTTTTGAGTATGTTGCAGGTCTGTGTTTTATTGGTTCTTGTCTCCCCTTTTCCCACCTTCTACTCTTTTTTTTTTCTACAGCTTTACACACCCATTTCTTGAGACTTCTTTAAATCTTAGGTCAGGTGTGAACAACCAGGCTAAAATATGAGGGGTGGGGGTGGGTTTCATGACACTTTAAATCCAAACAGCAAATTTTTTCTTTCTTTTTTTTGTCCAGTCAGTGTATATTAGCAAAATATACAGTAAGTGATGAAGGCTTGCTGTTTTCAGCATACATTTTAAATATATTTTGATTATAATATACATATATTTGTGGCTATTTTACATTTCCCAAAATATATAAATATATGTAAATATATATTTTTCAGTATATATAAATATATGTAAATATATATTTTTCAGTATATATATATATATATATATATATATATATATATATATATATATATATTTTTTTTTTTTTTTTTTATTTATTTTTTTTTTTTATGTATTTTTTCTGTTCAAAATATATTTAAAGGGGTCATATGATGTGTTTTCATGTTTTCCTTTTTCTTTAGTGTGTTATGTAGCTGTTTGTGCATGTATAAGATCTGCAAAGTTGCAAAGCTCAAAGTTTCCCACAAAAAGATTTATTCTGTCTAAGGCTGGCCACACATTTGAAGATTTTAAGCCCGATTTGCACCCCCAAGCGACCCGATTTGCACCCCACAAATTGTGTGGTATCATTACGATTATTTTATTGCTCCCGATCGCGTCGGAGCCCGCACGGTCCCAAATCTAAATATCAAACAGTTTGATCGGGCTGCCTCTGACGTGATACCTGTGATAGCCAATAAAAAAACGAGCAATCTTCACCAACCGGATGTTGCATGCTTCTATAGCTGAAACTTGGCAGCAACAAACATGCAACGAAAGTGGAGTATTGAGAAAGATCACCCATATTCTTTTTTTCTACTTTCTTCCAAAACTCCAAAACAAAACTCACGCCAAGAGAACCAGCTGACGACGTTGATCGTTCCCTCCATCTGTTTTTCTTCTTAAGTCACGTTTGATCTTGCGAGTCTTCGTGAGAGCTCCTTTCACTGTGAAAATGTTACTACAATCGGCAGGTGTGTGGTCTCGCGGTCCAGACGAATCTTCTAGTGTGTGCATTCAGAGGATTATAATGCTAAAAATCGTCTAGTGTGTCCAGGCCTAAAAGAGAAGGCAGAAGACACCTCGAACGAATTCTCCCTCACCGAGTTACGTCACACGGTGGAAATATTTGCATAATGCCGCTTAAATGCATACACAAATAAAGAAGGTGTGGCTTCAGTTATTGTAGTAGTGTTGTCGACGCCATGTTGTGGAGATGCTGTGTGCTTCTATGCGAAAGCAAAAGCAGCACTTTATTTGCCCTTCCGAAAGTGGACGCAATTAGGAATAAGTACACCAAAACAGTACAACCCAAATGTTTGTGAGTGAGCAGCACACCTTATAGAGGACATTTTCCTGAACCTGGGACAGTACAAGGCCGGCTGTGCACAAAGGCTATTTCTAAAAAATGGGGCAATTCCAACATTTCTAGGGCAATCTGGCACTTCTGAATCAGAGCCAGTATACAGAGTAAGTATGTTTTATCTTTTGTTACAGTATAGGCTATTGACTGTTCAAATGAATTAATCATCTAATTATTTCCCTCCTGTATTAGCTCTTGGTTTCAAAGTTCTCCTGAATTAGTCAAATAATAAAACCTTACCACACACTTTCCAGTCCTGTTTGTTGGAGCCTGGTGAAACTTGGCACTATCTCCTCATCGCCAACTAGTTGGACCCTGAAAGCATGAGATTGATTGCAGCCCTTGTCACACCGTACAGTTTTCAGTCAGGGCAGCTCATGCTGTAATGTTTAATTAGACAGAATCAACATGATTAATTTCGCTAATTAAAAGTTAAATGTATTGATAAATAAATAATGTTGACAGATTAAGACTGTAAATGACACCTATTTCATGTTTAATTAAGCAGATGTTTGGAAATAAGCTACAGTATCTCCCTGCACACAAGGGGTTCTGTAAATTCATTAGGGTACCTGCTGTGGTGGTAAGTTAAACAGTGGGCTTTTACTTTTAAATGGGAAATACTTATAGCTACAATCGGCTCACATTAGTGAAAAGCAAATGCTAAACCTGCTGAATTGATTTCGCCTTCACTCAAAATCTATAAACGTAAACTGCCATCAACTAATTCAGGAGTCTTAAACTCAAATTACCTGAGGGTCAGCAGCACAGGCTAGTTGAATACTCCCAACAAAGAAATGTTTCAATGGCCATGAATTATAACTATTGGCACAGTAATACAGTTATTGATGCATAGACTGATTTTTCAGAGCTGAATGCCTCATCTCATCCTCATATACTGCTCTGCATGTTTAGCGGAGTAATGATGCCTGAGATGAACTGCAATTTTCTCCTGCAGATGAGACAGGTTGCAGTCCCATTAATAGACCAGGAACATCACGATCTGGCTGTGATGTAATGATCAGCTGTTTAATATATTATGTATAAGGAAAAATGTGGACCGGATTTGAAGATGATGTATTAAAACTTGAGGGGCCCTATATTCCCAGTTGGTAGTTTGAGACCTCTGAACGGAATCATTTCCAGTGTTTTTTTTTTAATGATTTTAGTTCAGCCATTAATAGAGCTCTTTCAATCATGACAACTCTCGAAATAGTTTTAGTATGTTAATGAATCTGGCATTGTTTTCCTACGGATTCTGCTGTATGGACTTGCTACTGTTAGTAGATACATAGACACGCTGCATGACATTGTTCTAAAAACAAAATGTCAGCGCTGCCGACAGCTTCCGTAACCCCAAGGAAGCATGTTGATGGTCGTGCTCTTGCTCTCGCTCTGGTTGATGTGCGCACGTGCTCATCCGGGAGAAGTGTCCATACAAGGAATTCTGTCTTTTATGACATACAGGGTCATACTCGAAAATAACTTTCTGAAACCGTGTGTACTCCGTCATACATCCAACTCGTTTTTTGAAATGTTGGCCATGTTTAGCATGAGAATCCAACTCTTTAACAGTGTAAATAAGTCAGAATGCATGAAATAGCATTAGACCCCCCCCCCTCTCCCTAGACTGCAACAGAAAAAAACTGAACCAGATTTAAATGTTGAGCAAGCAATCTCATTGGCTGCAGGCTAATCAGCTTGTGCCATGTGGTAATGATCTAATTGCTTGAAGACTGCATGTAAAGGACCTATTCCTAGACAGCAAAGAGTGTCAGACCAGATCCGGCCTACACCTGGTATGTGTGTAATCCACATGTACCAGATGTGGCCCGGATCTGGGCCGACACTATGTTGCTGTCTGGGTTTGCCTATGCCATCTAGTTTTAAGACTGAACTAGATATTGATATTAGTCAATTATTTATCTTGATTAGGAATCTAAAATTCCAATTTGTAATCAAAAGTCATTATGAAGAGCTCTCAGCCATGAAGACTTGTAATACGGATGAATAAAGCATTTTATTGTTCAAAGTGTGCAATTAAAAAGCGAATGAGTTTTTTCCAGAGTGGATTTCTTCACGTTTAATCCCTTCACGAAAATCTGTGACTCCAGAACATTTCAAAGCATCATTTCAGACTTCCCCAGCTATGATGCTTTGTTAGTTATGTTCCTCAGGGATTCAGCATTTTTTTAGGCTAAGAAATATAATCAAAGAACTGGGTCAGGTTCAACATTTATATTTCAAGAGAAATGTTTCTGCACCACCTTCAAAGTTACATTTTATTCAGCATATGCTAGGACTGAACTGATAAACCGTACTTTTGCACATCACAGCCATCAACAATTACCACTCTGGAATTTTTGTTCTTCTCACTAGGAGCCTTTGAGAACCTTCTGTAGATTGTTTCTTATTTCATATTACAACACTGGTAGACTAATTATCTCCAATTATCTGTATTATTTTTGAACAGGCAATAAGATAAAAAGCTTCATTCCCTACAGAAAAGGAAAAAAAATACTGTCAAATTGGCAAAAATCTGTCCTGCTGTGCTTCTCGGTAGACCAGGCAGAGCGTGTACAGCATATGACTAACATTTATGTCTGTATAATCAGTTTATTTTCAGAAACTTACCCAAAAAAGGATTCTTCCAGAGGGCAGGATGGCTTTTAATAAGCCAGCTGTTAGGCTATGACAGTAAGCGATCCACACAGACTCCAACACTGACTCCAACATAGTCATTGAAATTATGAAATAAATCTGCCCTTATTATTTTAATACAGCGCAGCCCCTAAGGACAGATCAGACTACATGGGGGAGAGTATGGTAAGATGTGTCGGTGGGTAATCTAGCAAACTGCACAATATTTGTCAAGGACCCTGCCCTTGACTGAGAGTAGATACATTTATCATGCATGTTGGTAAATTTCCAAAGTATAAAACAATGTAATTTTTTGGCTAAAAAGAATGGGTTCTATATAGAACCCTGGGTTTGAAATATACTGTTAATGAACATCCTGACGCCGCCTACACTGCTGAAAGTGACATTTAGATGAATATGTCAATATGTGCTGTGCACTTTACTTTCAGTAACAAAATAAGCACAACAAATATGACAGCGATGCGAAAACAGTAGTTATGAATGCATCTGATCATAGTGATGTGGATGTTTGCACGTTTATTGGATGTTATTAAAAGTGGTTGTTTGCGATTCTATTTACATACCACTTTATACAATAGATTGTTTAAAAGCAAGCAGCTTTACACTATTAAACATGAAAAATAGTGCCAGTGTCTTTCAATTAGAAGTACAACTTAATATTCTACTATAAAGCGGCTCTCTAGTGTGTTCACGTCCAACCTCGAGAGATTAGAAGAAAGGCGGAGCCTCAGAGCCACACCTACCTATTACATAATCCCTATGGACCAATGGCAGTTCAAAGGTATTTACCAGCCAGAGCTGGTAAAGGTTCGGTTAAAAAGGCTCCCCATACAATTATTATTATAGGCCTATTTCTCATCAGATTTTTAAAGACACCACTCTGGAGCATCACCATGCAACTCGTGTTTCATTCTGTCTTTGATGTTTTTCTGAGACAGCAATGGATTTATAAGTAGTGCATTTACTTAAATTTAACTAATTTTGGTTAAGACAAGTAAAAACATTTTTTAACTTGCTCTTATTAGACATTATATAGACATTTCTGAACTTTACATTTTATTTCATTATGGGCCATATACACCGACAGGGGAAGTGAATAACATGGATTATCTCTTCATCACAGCACCTGTTGGTGGGCTTTAACTGTGCAGCTTTATTTCCTATTGGCTGTACAGCCTCTAACTATCTGGAAAAGATGTTTGTGTGGGGGAAGGGCTATGCACTTTTCTCATGTCATGTCTCCTGATTTGTTTGGGGGGTTATTGCATGTATGTTACATGTGCAGCACATGTCTTGCATGCTCACAGCATTGTCTGTGTATGTATTGGCAGTAGCAAGTCTCGGTACTTGCTCTGCAGCAGCAGCAGCGTAGCAGATCTATTCCGCCAAGACCAAATACATTAGCATTGCCATACCTTTTACCATTACTATGCCAATTTCTCTGAGAGTTGTCAAAACAGAACTGTAATTCAGATACAATAAAGTTATAAGAAATATTGGAAATTAGATCAAATATAAAAGAAAAAGATGAAAGATTAAAGGAAAGTAATAATTCTGAAGAACATCAATCAAAGAACTCCTCAAAGAACACAAGGAATAAAGAGAACTTTGATGAGAGGAAAAAAAAAACATATTATACACATAATTAATGTCTCAGTATAAATCATTCATATGTGCGCTAAATGCAACGTCAAACCCCTAAGTCTTTTGTTCAGTCCAATTAGTTTTAATCTGAAAAATTAAGCTTTTATCTAAAAATAAAAACCTAAAATGTTTTACTACAAAATATTCAGAATATTAAACATGTTCCTTGGTGGATTATGAATATCTTTTAGAGACTGTGAATAATGTGCAATGAAGGCAACAGTGAATTATTAAAGTGCTGGGGTCAAAATAAAGGAGCATCTAAGTTCAAAAGAAGATCTAATTCAGTCCATAAGATTTGATGCTTTGTTACATTAAGCCTAAGGAGGGTTTCTGCTTTCTTTTTATTTATATTTATTTTTTAGGTCTTATATGTTACGTAGACTGATATTATACAAATAGGATATGTAGTGTTTGGACACTATGTCTAGTTCAGTTTCACTTTGAATACTACAAAACGGGCGAGTTTAGAAGACATTCCACAGTAATAGAGAAGCCAAACGCATATCTATGTAACATGTTCTCCAGACATGCAGCATTCCACGCATGAATGAATTGTGACGGATATGGCAGGACATGGTAGATTTATGGCATTCTATGATCCCATGTCTTCAAAAATAAAGCCGTCCCTTGAGTTTCCTCCGTTTTTGGCCCAAGCGAGTGGAATCAGCAACCACAGACAGTGGCTCTTGTTGAGAACTCCCTGTGGTTTCACGCATGAGCAGAACTTGTAGGTCAGCGTGTCTTACCAACACCATCAGTGATACAAGCTTCTGTCTGTGTTATCTCTAAAAGAGCAAGACCAGATACCAATAATTCTCAAGTGCCCCATAAATCATGCATAGATAGGTCATATTTTCTCATGCATGCGTGTTCCACCTTCAATTTTAACGCCGTATAAGCAGGCCCGCACGGAATATGCGCCTGCAGAATTCCATATTTCCATATTTCACAAAGTTCCCTTGTGTGTTCATTCATTGAATATTTTGGCTAATTTTATAATATTTTTATAATATTTTTATAATTAAGACATTTTTAAATCCATTCCACATCTTCCCCCAAAATTGTGCATATTGTGCAAAAAAGTGTGCATATTCCATCTGAGCCTACTTTTAAGGCTATATTTTTTCATGAATGCTCATGAATTTAATTTATTGTTCATCAAATCTCAAACCTTGACCCAAAATATGTTATATTTATATATAAATAGTTATATTTATTTATAAGATACATGTATACATATACATATATACATTTATATATACACTCACCTAAAGGATTATTAGGAACACCTGTTCAATTTCTCATTAATGCAATTATCTAATTAACCAATCACATGGCAGTTGCTTTAATGCATTTAGGGGTGTGGTCCTGGTCAAGACAATCTCCTGAACTCCAAACTGAATGTCAGAATGGGAAAGAAAGGTGATTTAAGCAATTTTGAGCGTGGCATGGTTGTTGGTGCCAGACGGGCCGGTCTGAGTATTTCACAATCTGCTCAGTTACTGGGATTTTCACGCACAACCATTTCTAGAGTTTACAAAGAATGGTGTGAAAAGGGAAAAACATCCAGTATGCGGCAGTCCTGTGGGCGAAAATGCCTTGTTGATGCTAGAGGTCAGAGGAGAATAGGCCGACTGATTCAAGCTGATAGAAGAGCAACTTTGACTGAAATAACCACTCGTTACAACCGAGGTATGCAGCAAAGCATTTGTGAAGCCACAACACGCACAACCTTGAGGCGGATGGGCTACAACAGCAGAAGACCCCACCGGGTACCACTCATCTCCACTACAAATAGGAAAAAGAGGCTACAATTTGCACGAGCTCACCAAAATTGGACAGTCGAAGACTGGAAAAATGTTGCCTGGTCTGATGAGTCTCGATTTCTGTTGAGACATTCAGATGGTAGAGTCAGAATTTGGCGTAAACAGAATGAGAACATGGATCCATCATGCCTTGTTACCACTGTGCAGGCTAGTGGTGGTGGTGTAATGGTGTGGGGGATGTTTTCTTGGCACACTTTAGGCCCCTTAGTGCCAATTGGGCATCGTTTAAATGCCACGGCCTACCTGAGCATTGTTTCTGACCATGTCCATCCCTTTATGACCACCATGTACCCATCCTCTGATGGCTACTTCCAGCAGGATAATGCACCATGTCACAAAGCTTGAATCATTTCAAATTGGTTTCTTGAACATGACAATGAGTTCACTGTACTAAAATGGCCACCACAGTCACCAGATCTCAACCCAATAGAGCATCTTTGGGATGTGGTGGAACGGGAGCTTCGTGCCCTGGATGTGCATCCCACAAATCTCCATCAACTGCAAGATGCTATCCTATCAATATGGGCCAACATTTCTAAAGAATGCTTTCAGCACCTTGTTGAATCAATGCCACGTAGAATTAAGGCAGTTCTGAAGGCGAAAGGGGGTCAAACACAGTATTAGTATGGTGTTCCTAATAATCCTTTAGGTGAGTGTATATATATACAGGTGCTGGTCCTATAATTAGAATATCATCAAAAAGTTGATTTATTTCACTAATTCCATTCAAAAAGTGAAACTTGTATATTATATTCATTCATTACACACGGACTGATATATTTCAAATGTTTATTTCTTTTAATTTTGATGATTATAACTGACAACTAAGGAAAATCCCAAATTCAGTGTCTTTTTTTTTTTATTTGAATATTACTTAAGACCAATACAAAGAAAGGATTTTTAGAAATCTTGGCCAACTGAAAAGTATGAACATGAAAAGTATGAGCATGTACAGCACTCAATACTTAGTTGGGGCTCCTTTTGCCTGAATTACTGCAGCAATGCGGCGTGGCATGGAGTCGATCAGTCTGTGGCACTGCTCAGGTGTTATGAGAGCCCAGGTTGCTCTGATAGTGGCCTTCAGCTCTTCTGCATTGTTGGGTCTGGCATAATCGCATCTTCTTCTTCACAATACCCCATAGATTTTCTATGGGGTTAAGGTCGGCCGAGTTTGCTGGCCAATTAAGAACAGGGATACCATGGTCCTTAAACCAGGTACTGGTTGCTTTGGCACTGTGTGCAGGTGCCAAGTCCTGTTGGAAAATGAAATCTGCATCTCCATAAAGTTGGTCAGCAGCAGGAAGCATGAAGTGCTCTAAAACTTCCTGGTATAAGGCTGCGTTGACCTTGGACCTAAGAAAACACAGTGGACCAACACCAGCAGATGACATGGCACCCCAAACCATCACTCACCGTGGAAACTTTACACTGGACCCTTAAGCAACGTGGATTGTGTGCCTCTCCTCTCTTCCTCCAGACTCTGGGACCCTGATTTCCAAAGGAAATGCAAAATTTACTTTCATCAGAGAACATAACTTTGGACCACTCAGCAGCAGTCCAGTCCTTTTTGTCTTTAGCCCAGGCGAGACGCTTCTGACGCTGTCTGTTGTTCAAGAGTGGCTTGACACAAGGAATGCGACAGCTGAAACCCATGTCTTGCATACGTCTCCAGCTGCAGTCCACTCTTTGTGAATCTCCCCCACATTTTTGAATGGGTTTTGTTTCACAATCCTCTCCAGGGTGCGGTTATCCCTATTGCTTGTACACTTTTTTCTACCACATCTTTTCCTTCCCTTCGCCTCTCTATTAATGTGCTTGGACACAGAGCTCTGTGAACAGCCAGCCTCTTTTGCAATGACCTTTTGTGTCTTGCCCTCCTTGTGCAAGGTGTCAATGGTCGTCTTTTGGACAACTGTCAAGTCAGCAGTCTTTCCCATAATTGTGTAGCCTACAGAACTAGACTGAGAGACCATTTAAAGGCCTTTGCAGGTGTTTTGGGTTAATTAGCTGATTAGAGTGTGGCACCAGGTGTCTTCAATATTGAACCTTTTCACAATATTCTAATTTTCTGAGATACTGTATTTGGGATTTTCCTTAGTTGTCAGTTATAATCATCAAAATTAAAAGAAATAAACATTTGAAATATATCAGTCTGTGTGTAATGAATGAATATAATATACAAGTTTCACTTTTTGAATGGAATTAGTGAAATAAATCAACTTTTTGATGATATTCTAATTATATGACCAGCACCTGTATATATATGAAGGAGTGTGTATTTATATATGCATAACAATTATACACAGTACACATATATTTATTATGTAAACACAAACCTTTATTATTAATCGATTGCCCAGCACTAATTATATTATATTATATTATATTATAATCATCAAACCTTGACCCAAAATTATTAAAAAATATTATTATATATAAAATTATTATTATTATTATAAAACTAGTATTATTATTACTACTATTACTACTACTACTATTATTTAATAATATTGTTGTTAATATTATTATTTTTATTATTTGTTGTTGTTATTAAGGTCTGTCAGTCAAATAAAAATCATATAATTAAATTAATTATGTCTGATGACACGTTATTTTATTTATTTATTATTATTTATTTTTTTATCTATTATGTGCAGTATTCCAGCGCTCTGCTGCTAGTGTTTTCTGAAGCATGTGATGCTTTTGTACAAGTACATAGGGTCAAGAGACTTTTTAGGTTGTATCTTTTAGGTTGTATTTTCATTTATGAACCTGAGCTTGTTGAGAGAACGTTTTCAATGACAAAGTTCGCATACGACATCAAAAGCCTCGGCCTGTAGCATCAATCCCACCGTGCTCTTACACTGACATAAGTCGCCAGCTATTCTGGCATCTCCCTTTCACCTTCACATCTTTGCAAACAAGTAAAGACAAGGCATAAAACAAAGGCAAAACAAAGAACGTCTGTCAGCATACCATGTGATGCGCACCACAGACCAGAGAGGTCGATTCCAACTTGAGAAAGCATCTTAAGAGTACAAAAAACAACAACACACAGCTGACGTTCACCTTACGTGGCCTTGGGGACAAATTATAATTTCAGGGAGTAAAACAGCTCGATTTTCCAAATGAAAGTGTAAACAAATGATGGATGGCGATAATCTGAGCAGTCAGTGGAGCACAACGAATGGCTAAACGCCCACACAGCCATGTTTGAACACTGAGAGGATATCAGCAGGCATAGAAAATGGAGGCCAGGAATAACTGATAGATTCAATAGAATTCAAGGTGGAAAAGTCTCTTTCAAAAAGGTAGATGCTACTGATGAGGACATTTCATGTTTAGGCTGTAAATGTTGCAATTTCTTTTTTTATACATACTGAAATATACAGTACTATGGACACACAGCTAACAAAAATAATAATTTGTAAATCAAATTAATTAATTACATGATATGCTGATTCATGCACATCAATATTGGCTGAAAAAAGTTCAAAGACAATACATTTGTCACGTTTATGTTCTGTTTTGTTTTCATGGTTTTCCTGTGTTCCCTGTTCCTGTTTCCTAAGGGGTGACACATATAATTAAGTAATCAGAGCATGAACAATTTTAACACATTTTTGTTGAATTGTTTCTGAAAAAGATAACGGTGCACTATATGCAGAATCTACACAGAATCCGCCCCCCCCACACAAAAGTATAATGTGGTGCAGGTGAGGACGGGACTTTATCGTCTGTGTCTGATGCTCAGGAAGCTCCACTAAACTCTGTATCTCGACACAAAACATTGCTAGTGTTACTATTGCCTTACTGACTGCTATCTGTAACTCAACAAACATTAGGTGTATGCCAGTAAAAGCTTTACGTCTAAACCTTACCCCCCTGGCCTCAAGAGGCGCGCTAGCATTGGTTGCGATCTTTAGCATCTTTGTTAGCGCGGTTTGAATCCTGCTCGGAGCAGGTCAAATAGGACCGGTTACATTTGGTGCCATGACCCGGATGGGAGTGAGGTTAAGGGGGGTGAGTGTAACGGCTGTAGGCCAGTAAGAGCTGTGCCATGGCAGTTTGGAAATGAAATGTCCCCCCTAAGGGGACATTTTCAACTAAAGACAGAAAACTTTTTATGCGTTTTGGTCATTCATTTAAAAGACAACAGCATTTTGGGGGCCTGAAAACGCAAAACTTTTGAAAACGAGTTCCAAAGTGCAAGTTTTTTTATTGTCTCTGTGTAAACTACAAAAAAAGTGAATTTGTGAACATGGTGATGTCATGCACAATGCGTATAAAGCGTTCAGTCTATAGGCCCAAAGTGTTTCTGACATCGCCAACTACTGGCCTGGCATGAATAATACAGCGTTTTTAGTCGTTTTCACGGATCCGTGTGAACGGGGTCATTTTGACAACGTTGTCGCCTGTAAGCGAAAAACGCAAAGGAAAAACGTTTCAGTTTTTAGTAGATTGCTGTCGTGTAAACATACCCTCAGATGCTATTAACACAGGACCACTTGTAATCGTTGGGTTATATATTCAGACTTCAGTGCTATTTCAATAAACACACTACAACTGATGCGTCTAATTATTTATTTCATTTCATTTTTATTTTTTTAACAAAACAACTAAACACCCATTATGTACAGACAATATAATGTACAGGTACAGATAATAATGTCGATATAAAAGGTGATATATTGTTTATATTACTGCACATTTTAGGCCTGCATATTTTAGTGTGCTAATAACTTCCTAATAATAACTTACTTTTGTGCATTAGCATTTGAGGCAGGTAATACTCTTTCACTTAAAAAAATATATTCACTTAAATTCACCTCACTGAACTCTTTCACACACCATGTTGTCCTGTCGCAGTGGCTGTGAAGATTTCGGAACGATGTCAGAGTTAAGCCCAATCCTGCACACAAAGCCCTCACCTCTGAGAGCAGATCCAGACAGGGGCATCAGGATTAGGCTCGGATCTGCCCTGGTTATAATCACAGAAGAAATCCAAATGGATATTACACAGACAGAACAAAAAAATCCATTTGCCTATTTTGTCAATGGTGGTATTAATCACATAAAAAGCCATTATGTGAATAGGGCTTTTTACATGCTTAAAAAAAATTCTGTTCCTCCCTCATTCTCTCTTACTCACACACTCACACACTCTCTCTCTAATGCGTGTACAGTCTATTCACAGAAAACTGATAGGTCAGTAAGTTAAGAGAAATTTTATGAAACAAAAACACTTTCTGATTCAGATGCAGTCTTATTTAATTCTCCCTTATAAAACGAAACTATACATTCTGATTGGAATGGGCTGCATTCAAATGTGAAAAATGCCAATGAACACATAAAAGTTGTTATATTGTTAAAAAAAAAAAAGCATAGAATGTTTTAGCGCTGCTCTGTAACTGTGGGGGCGGGGTCAGCAGTGTGATATTCAAATAACATGCAAATCATTCTTTTGACTGCTGTATAGTCAGATGGTGACCAGACAAGGAAGGCCGCTGTATCTCTGAGGTTTGTCAGCAGATGGTGGGAAGTCAGACTTAGCTGTGTGGGAGACAAGATGGAGAGAGACAGAGAAATGTATAATCATTGTTTTATTCTTCCAGTCTCTGCTGCCTCTGCCTTAGGGGCATCTTAAGGAACTGCAAATCAATAAAGACCTCTCATTCACAGTCTAAAAAGCAACTCTGTTTATTGAAAACAAGAACCAGACAAACAAAAGACGTTGCCTTCTCTCTCCACGCCGTTCCTATTATTCATATCTTGTCTTTGATAAAGCTGCAACATTCATTAAAATCGATGTTAATTGCCAGTTGCTACCTATTTTACACCCATAATGTGATGCTTTTACAAGTAAAATAAAAACAAAAATGTAGGGTGAGACTGGATATTATCCTTGGCGATTGACTGAATTAATGATAAAAATGGGCATTGCACACCAGAATGGAAGAATGTGATTTAAAGGGGTCTAATGATATTTCATGCATTCTGACCTATTTACACTGTTAAAGAGTTAAATTCTCGTGCTAAACATGGCCAAAATATTAAAAAACGAGTTGGATGTATGACGGAGTATTTCTGTGCCAAATACACTCCTTCAGGATTCGTATACGTTTCGGAAAGTTATTTTAGAGTATGGCCCTGTATGATGTCATAAAGGAAGGAATTCCTTGTATGGGCACTTCTCCCGGATGAGTGCGTGCGCACATCAACGAGCTTCGTTCAGGTTACGGAAGCCGTCGGCAGTGCTGTCATTTTGTTTTTAGACCATGAAATCAACAATGAAGTGTGTTTTTGGTTGTGAGGGAAAGATAACCTTGTTCAGCTTCCCAAATAACCCAGCTTTAAGGGAACAGTGGATGCAGTTTTTTTTCCCGAAGCAGCAACAGAGTTCTGCAAGTGTGTTTGTTTTTTCCCGGTCACGAGTCGAAACCGCAAGCGATGAGTGAAACTACATCAAATGTCTGTGTTTTGTTGGCAATTGGCGCGTTAGTGCATATAATGTAAACAACACAAACGTATAGTGAATCAAAAGTTATCCAGGAATAATGCCGTGATGTACTGCCCACTGCACACCTCCACAAGTTTGGCTGTTTTCAGAAAGAATCGGTACAGCGTATCTGTCTTTTATAAATATGATAAAACTAAAGACTCTTCAGAGATATGAAGGATGCAATACTACTCTAGGTACTCAAGATTAACATGAGATTGGCAGAAACTGTGTATGGTATGTACCCTTTAACTAATATTGTGCCAAAATAGCAATTTTGGCTATCTGTGGTAAAAGGACCACTAGGGGAACCAAATCATATTACAAAATTATAAATATGTTTAAATTGGTATCATTTGAAAGCTTAAACTTAAAATTCATCCTGTGAAAAATGTTGAAACTGGACATTGAGTTACCATGAAAACAGTGATATCAACTTCAAATTGAAACTTAATTAGACATTTAGCTTTTTTTTCTAGCAATTTTAGAGTCCAAATTATTTTGTAAAATGGGGGGAAAATGTTTTGTTCAGTAATTTAAAGTTCAATGCTTTACAATATATATATATATATATATATATATAGATTTTTTTTTTTGTTTATCATTATTATGTATTTTGCAGGTATATGCCCAAAAGTCCAAGTACATCCCTTTTTGAGCATGTAGGGGCTGCACTCCACAGTCTTTATACCGTTCATGAAGTTTGTCCAAGGACGGCTTACTTATGGTTGTCTCTGCACATTACACAGATATAGGAGAAAGTATTTTACTATCGAAAAAATTACACACTTCACCTTTAACTCAGGAAATCGAAGCCCTGTGTGTCTGAAGGCTGCCGTAAGTAGTTAGATGTCTCTTTCTGTCTCTCTCGTTCTCTTGGAGACGCCTGTGGGACACAGTGGAGGACAAGTCGTATTGTCAGACCACACACATATATACACACTCATGCACCACTGGTCATGCGCCTGGCAGGGATGACAAGGAGAAAGCAAGGTATGAGCCATTCCCTAGCTACAAACACACACACACATATATGCACTATCATACGGATGTGACTCTCAGTATATATCATACATTCCCTCTATTGTGATCTTCATAGGCTTATGGATTTATTGAGGCTTTAGTTGGACAGTTCCAATAAACCGTATGCGATAAGGAGGTGCGGTCGACCTAGAAAGGGAGGGGGATGAGAAAAGTGTTGGATGATTAAGGGGACTACATGGTTAAGGTGATAGCTGTAAAGGAAAGGTGAATAGGTTTCAAGTTAAGGACACGCTTGATGCTTATTTTTATTGCGTATAGTCATGTAAATTGGACTGGTTCATATATCATTTCCATTGGAAATGGAGATAGTCCTCCCTGTGGAATCAAACCTGAGAGAACATGCTCAGATCCGGCTCCTTCCGGATCTAATTCCTCTTGCGAAATATTTTCGTTGGAATATAAGCCTTTTGGTAATCCTAACCTCAGCCTCAACTTGTTTTTAGCCTTGGAAGCAAAATTGGGCAGTTCTGTCTTTTCTGCCCCCCCAAAAAACAGAACAGAGAACAGGGAAAAGGGTGCTGCATGCGAATAAACGTGAATGTAGTAAATAAAAGCATAAAAATACCTTCACATATACAGTAGCAGGTGTCAGTCTCATCGAGGCAGAAGTTTATGGTGCATTATTATGGTGTGCACCCACATCATTGAAGTGTAAATCCAGAGGTAAATATGGATGGGGAAGGGACATACAGGGATTAGTGAGAAAAATCCATTACAATCCTGGGCCTGTAACATAGTTACTCGCTGACTGCTAAAACCTTTGTGTGTGTGTGTGTGTGATGTGTGCACATGAGCGCTCTAAGTCTGACCTCCTGGCTATGCACTTAGATTTGATTTGACTGTTGTAGAAAGAAATTATTTCAGTCTTAACTGAACCGTGCTGTGAAATTCACATGCAGAAGGGTAAACTATGCTTCATTTTATGAAACTTAGAAAAGACACAACTTTAACACTATGCATATTTTTATATCTGAAACAGCCTGTTTTGACCTAATATATTATATGGACAAACACATAGGCACCCATAAATTATATTATATTAATATGCACAACCACGTATTTATGCACAACCACGTAAAATAAAGACGATACCAGATAATAAAACTGAGGGCTTAAATACACAGAGGTTGATTGACTGAAACAGAACAGGTGTAGAGCTAGTTAATAATTAAGGAAACTAACTAGGAACTCTGACAGGTAAAACATGAACGGAAGACAGAGAAAACCAAACCAAAACGGACTACACATTACAGTACGCCCCCCTTCCGGAAGACGCATCCTCACGGCATATAACTGAGGAGGGAGGGAGGGAGGGGTCTTTGTGAGTGATTTTTTTTAAAAAAATTTTAATGGGATGGTATGCAAAAAATTGTAGTACTCATCGAAATATTACTGTCCTGAGATATCACACCGATCTATGAGTCCTACTCTCTATAAACACTAAAATAAAAATTGGCTACGATGAGACTTTTTAGGCAATCTCTACCTGCTGACCATTATGAGCATTCATATATGGCAGTCCATATATGGGGAGCCGGAAGCTGAGAGCGTAAACTTCGAGTTCAGCATTTCATGAGTTTAAGAGTGCAAAATGTTTGTGATTTCTCATCTATCAAAAAAAGATTTAAAAGTTAAAAGGACGACCGTGGAAAATAAAGTAACCAAATAGCGACTTAGCGAACTAAATAAAGCAAAAGAAAATGGAATATCGGAAAGCTTGTGAGCCTGAAAGATGGCGAACTTGCTTTGCTTCTGCTTGACAGGTAAAAATACCATGGCTGTGCCCGAAATCGTATACTCTATTGAATAGGTACTTATTTTGAATAAGTAATTACTTCACGACCTCTAAAAAAGTAAAATTTTATATAGTATGAATGTGAGTAGTATGAATGTAATCTGGGCTGCACCCTTCCCTCGTTAACTTCCCTCCTTCTCGTTCACTCGGATGTACAACGATCAGGCATAACATTTTGACCAACTTCCTAATATTGTGTTGGTCCCCATTTTGCTGCCAAAACAGCCCTGACCCCTTGAGGCATGGACTCCACTAAACCCCTGAAGGCATGCTGTGGTATCTGGCACCAAGATATTAGCAGCAGATCCTTTAAATCCTGTAAGTTGCGAGGTGGAGCCTCCATGGATCGGACTTGTTTGTTCAGCACATCCTACAGGTGCTCTATTGGATTGAGTTTTGGGGAATTTGGAGGCCAAGTCAACACCTCAAACTCGTTGTTGTGCTCCTCAAACCATTCCTGAACTTTGTGGCAGGGCGCATTATCCTGCTGAAAGAGGACACAGCCACCAGGGAATAGCGTTTCCATGAAAGGGTGTACATGGTCTGTAACAATGCTTAGGTAGGTGGTACATGTCAAAGAAACATCCTAATGGGATGGCAGGACCCAAGGTTTCCCAGCAGAACATTGCCCAAAGCATCACACTGCCTCCCCCGGCTTGCCTTCTTCCCATAGAGCATCCTGGTGCCACGTGTTCCCCAGGTAAGCAACGCACACGCACCCGGCCATCCACGTGATGTAAAAGAAAACATGATTCATCAGGCCAGGCCACCCTCTTCCATTGCTCCGTGGTCCAGTTCTGATGCTCACGTGCCCACTGTTGGCGCTTTCGGCGGTGGACGGGTCAGCATGGGCACCCTGACTGGTCTGCGGCTATGAAGCCCCATACGCAACTGTGATGCACTGTGTATTCTGACACCTTTCTATCAGAACCAGCATTAACTTCTTGAGCAATCTGAGCTACAGTAGCTCTGTTTGATCGGACCACACAGGCCAGCCTTCACTCCCCACGTGCATCAATGAGCCTTGGCCGCCCATGACCCTGTCGCCGGTTCACCACTGTTCCTTCCTTGGACCACTTTTGATAGATACTGACCGCTGCAGACTGGGAACACCCCATGAGAGCTGCAGTTTTGTTTTGGAGATACTCTAACCCAGTTGTCTAGCCATCACAATTTTGCCTTTCAGGCCCTTTGAGGACAAAAATGTTCACTTGCTGCTGGTCATAATGTTATGCTTGGAATATATATATATATATATTTATATATTTATTTATTTTGGTAGAAAACAAATCCATGTCTAATCCTGGGAATACAGTCTGGCGGAATTTCTAGAACATTTACAGCACTTTTTATTGCCATTCTGATTAATGAAGTGGATCTGGTGATTGACAGTTTGCATAGCTTGATCTTGTTTAAGATGCAGTAGGCCAGTTTCTTATGTAACAAGCACAAAATCACTACCGCTCTTCTAAAAGAAAACCCCAATCCTACCACAGGGGATTTATATACTGCTATTCTTGTAGTATATTCATCTTAATCTACTATGCTTGTCGTATATTCCTCATAAGCGTGTATTTCACACAGTCGTAGACTTATCCAACAATTGAGTGGTACAGAACAATAAGATGTAATTGTGTAATCTCTAAGCAAGATACTATTAAAGAGTTTTGTGTGGATGGAAAAATGCTTCCACTGTATAAGATCCACAAAAGAAAAAAGAGAAGGGACAATTGTACCTCCATTCCATCATATTGGCATTAAGTTGTCTGTTGTTACCCTCTGGGAGGGTGTAAAGAAAAAATGCTCTTTCTCTGTCTCTCTTTCTCTCTCCTATTGTCTAGCATATTTCCTTGTCCTGTCAACTACAGTAAGATTCAGAGAATTACACTGCATGCAATATTATGTGGTGAAACATTTCAGCTTCCAAACTTCAGAGTTCGCAGAACATTCCGTTACTTAGCATCTACATTATTTACAAGTACTCAAGTTTGTGTCTAGAATGGAAGGCAAAGTTGTACTGTTATAGTCTATAAACTTTGTTCACTATTAATAGGTCTGCATATTTTTTATATTACGTTTTAGTAATTATAATACTGATATTATAAATCAGCACATTTTTGTTCATGATATTATGGGAATTTTAGCATATTATTATTTCTATTCTGCCAAGCAAATATGTCCACATAGTTTTTGACTATTGAAAAGAAAAATGTCTTTTATGAGGATGTAGCATTTTCAAAGTAAATGTATGATGCAGGTACAAAACATATTGGTAAAATGCTTTCTTATGACCTGTAAATGAACCCATTAATCATTTGTCTTTGTATGTATTCTAATGTGTTATTTAGAGCATTGCATAACAGCAAACACTTCATTTCGGCATGAGGTGAACTATCTTGACTGTGTCTGTGCAAGCATTATATGCATAAATATAAGAAGCATCCAAGTGGGCATTAAAAAAATCGTTGCTTTTAGTTTGGGTCATTTACCATTTGTCACCGACACATTCCCTAAACAGTCCAATGACATTTTGTCTTCAAACTTAAAATAAACAGCCATTTTAAAATATTATGTTTCCCATGGAACAGGAAAAGATATTTTCACCCTGTGAAGATCAGTGCTGTGCCATAGCTCAATGGCAGTCTGGTTACTGTGTACACTTCTTGTATTTTTATTGATTTAATATTAGACCCCACAACCCAGACCCCATTTATTTAATTAGAGTGCCCTTACATTCCTCTTCGGAGGCGTGATTAATTGAATGTACACTCTATGAACTCGTACTATGATTAATGAAGGCCACACAAGACCAAAATTTTCCACTGTTGCCAAGCTGCCTTCAAATTCAAGGTAATCTGGGTTTTGTGTGCAAAGCAGCTTTGGTGCTGTATGCATGTCATTGTTAAAAAAAAATACTTTTATTCAATTCTATAATTTGGTCTGACATTAAGCAGCCAGCATACCTGCCAAAAGGGTTTAATCTTGAATATGGTAACGGAATTTAGTGGACAGTAATAATCATGAAAATATAGCAAATAGTAACTTTGTCTTTTACTCAAAATCATGTCAATTCAACCCCACATTATATTATTTTTTCCATGCATGAAAACACAAAATGAGATGTTTGGCACAATGTCCAGGCTGCTCTTTTCCACACAAAAAGTGTGAATGGTGAGTTATGCTGTCCAATATGGACAATAATGCACAAAATGTGTCAACATGCTTCTTTTAAAGGGGTCATGAACTGGCTTTTTAAATTTTTTTATACTGTTGTCTGAGGTCAACTTATGATGTTCGCATGGTTTTTACATAAAAAAATCCCTGTAAAATATACGGTAAAAAAAACGGTAGCTGTGGTTGCCAGAGCTTTTTTTTGCAACATTTTAGGTTTTAACAGATTTAAGTCAAATTTACAGTAAATAACCTTATTTCAATAACTGAAATAATGTTAAATTACCTATTGAAATACTAATATCTGTTATGTACCTTTGATATATACTGACAACCACCAATCACAGTAGTGATGAGAGTCACATGATGAATCAAAGCTCATAACCAGCAGCTTTTAGGAAGACAATACAAATATATAGAAGACGCACAGTGTCATTCACACAAACACCATCATGGTAACACACATGAAATTTAAAAAAATGCAATAAACATTCATTTAACAACATTAAATGTAACATAAAACCCTAATGTACATAACTGATTAGAAAAAAATAAGAAAAACTAAGAAGAAACATCAAAGAAAATACATCAAATGTGAAGTGTCACGCAGGGAATTCTGGAAATGTAAATTTACGTTTTTTCACTGTAGATTACACAACGACTTGTTCTTTTTCACTTCTAAAAACTGTAAAAATGTAACAGTATTTTACTGTAAAATTACATTAAATGTAAGGTTATGTCTTTTACAGTTATTCACTGACGGAAACTTTCTGTTAACCAGTTAACTGTTTTTAACTGTAGCATTTTTACAGTCTTTTATAATTTTTTTATATTTTCTACCCTAGTTTTGAGCGTAGCTCTTAGGCTCAATTGTATTTTTCCTTCAAATTACCAGTCAAGAGAGTAAACAACGCACATCAAGAAAGTAATGTTATTTTCACTATTTAAGATAGTGCAAGCCCTGGCCCACACATGTCCGAGTCTGATCACGAATCGCAGCACAATGAACCAACAACACCTCAAAAACAAAGGATACTCCAGCCTGTGACAGCGTGCTAAGATATGTTTAGTTAGACACGTACATAATCAGTAGATATCAAACGTAAAAATGCAATATCACATATAAAAAACATTCCTGTCAGATCCAGAAGGCACAGCATCATTTTTAATCTGATCCTGTCTGCAAATCCAGTCTCTTGTTTACAAACGAATCCACAGTGAGATGAAGAAAACAAATGCAATGTCTTTACCCACGTGAGCTGGATCGTCATGAAAAATAAAGTTCAACCATGCATTGCTAATATTGGAATCCGAAGGAAGCTTACGGCATGTTTGAAAGCAAGCTTTATTGCTTGGAAGTTTCGATCCAGTTTAGCTCCACATAGGCCTATGTTATTATCTATAACATGTCATGTCATGACATGCACGAGTCGGTGGGCGGGGCTACAGAATTAGGCTTTCGTCTTGAGGCAGCGTTTCACTGCACTCTGACGTCACAGGTAAGAACATTCGCAGATCGATCGTTTGCTAAGCCAGCTGTCAATAAAAGCTTTTCTTTGACTAACAAGGACGTTTTCAGCTCTGAAACTTACAGGATATTCTTATATTACCATGACCTTTTATATATCAAAAGCTTAAGTGAAAGTTGATTTCTCAATTCATGACCCCTTTAAGACACTGGCAATATACACTGTTCTATATGGAAAAGAGCAGCACTGGCATTCTTTCAAATTTCTCCTTTTGTGTTTCACAGATTAAAGAAAGTCATACAAGTTTGGAACATAAAGGTGAATAAATTATGTTAATTGTGTTAAATGTTACTTTTTGGATGAACTTTTAAAATTCAACATTTGTTCAGGGCAGAACTTGGTTGTCCTTTTAAATTTGATGACCTGTTTTTGCTCTGTGTAGTTAGTATCAAAGCTGTTCTAAACTTCAGAAAGTCCTGGGTATCATTACAAGTATCAGTAAAATGGCTGAGCTGACACTAATGCTGAGAAGCATTCTGCGGGAAAATCTAGCAGGATTCCGGAACAACAAGGCTGTATCTGGCTGTCCTCTCAGCTTTCTTGTGGCAGCAAGATCACTATCTGTAATGCATATTTCAGTACAGTTCTATTGGACAGGTCTTTGTTGCCTAGTAATATCAAAAGAAACCAGAAAAAAGTAAAGCCAAAGGTTTATCCTGACAAACAAGATCTACAATAATAAGATTTATACTGTCATTAAATGTAACTGTAAAGCTAAAATAAGATTAAGAGCAGACTCTAATGGTGAAATGGAAAACTACATTGTGATTGATCATCTTTAGTTTAAAGCTAAGTAATGTCTTTAAGTTGGGTCCTCATGAAAACTAATAGATGTTTTTAGACGTGCCAGCCAATAATGTGCAAGCTCCATTAAAAACCCCAAAAGTTCAATAGAATACAGGCTAATATAAAAGAAATCAATGATGGGCAATAAATAAGTAGTAATTGTTTTGTAAAATAACAAGCTACTTTTCACATCCCCTGTCTTGTGTTTTGGGACTTTTAAGTTGAAGAGTTTTCTGTTCCTATTGTTTCTATGTTCACTGCCTATGTTCAGTTCCTGTGTTAGGTTTTGTAGTCATTTGTAGTCCTTTTGCTGATTGGTTCCCTTGTTTATTAGTCTGATTGTAATTTTGTTGTTTTGTTAGCCCTTGTGTAATTATACCCCTGCATGTTTCCAACACGTTCTCACTCCCTATTCGTCACATACTGACGTGTGGTCAGGACCTCTAGACGTCACTTTTTAACGCACAGGGTACCCCTTTAGCGTCTTTTTTCGACGTGCAGGGTACGCCATTGCATTAAATGAAAAACCATTGGCATGACTACAGGCAAAATTTATTCAAAAAGTACAAATATTCCAAGTGTTCCGAGGCCAAACGATTGATCTGTGAAGAAAAGACCCCGAAGCGGTCACCGTCTCCGTCCGCCGTACATCCTTTGCATTTAACAATACATTCAATGTTTATAATATAATATTAAAAGGTTAGTTCACCCAAAAATTTTAATACTCACTCTTATGTCGTTCCAAACACGTAAGACGTCCATCTTTGTTTATCTTCGGAACACAAATGCCCAGAAAGGCCCAGAAAAGTAGTTAAAGACATTGTTAAAATAGTCCATCTCAATACAGTGGTTCGACCTTAATTTTATGAAGCGATGCAAATACTTTTTGTGCGCAAAAAACAAACAAAACAATACGGTTATCGTCTCTGTGTAAGAATTTGTGAAAACTGTGAAAATGTGGAATTTGTGAAAACATGGCTTTATGTGCATGCGTATTACGTGTTTAGTCTATAGGCATGAAGTGTTTTTTTTGTGACATCGCCTGAACTACTGGACTGGCATGAATAATACAGAATTTTTAGTCCTTTTCACGGATCAACATTGTCATCTGTACGCGAAAAACTTTTCAGTTTTTATTAGATCATACCCTCAGTTTTTCCCAGTTATGTTTATTTTATTTTTATTTCAGTTACCAAAAATTTAACAATGTGCTGCCTGAAAAATGATTTAAGATTTTCTGTCAAACTGTTACCTATACTATAACCCAAGCCTCCTCCTTACTTTAAAAGACAAGTGTTCTCAGTGAAGCCTGTTGTGCTGGCAAATCTTTTATCAAAAAAAGTTCAAAATCTTCCAAGTTTACTTCATCTACACAGCCCCCCGCTCATGACTGAACCGCCTTATGTTCAGAAAAATTCTTAAGTGTCTTTACCATGCCCGCTGGGAAATTTGCAAAAACCATCTCCGACAAAAAGCGAAAGAGGATGAGCGCAGAGAGTAAAAGCACAACAAAGTAGAGGGGGTTAGACAATCGATAAATAAATGCTTCAAAGGAGATACCTGGGAGAGAGGTGGGGATCGCTCCAAACAAGAAAAAAAGGATATAGAAAAAGGGGGAGAGAGAGAGAGAGAGAAATTGATTTTCTGTAATGGTTTCTGTGCCACACTCTGACACGATTATGATTTAGCTTCTCTTATTGGCACAGATTCAGGCCATGGTCAAAGCTCATCACTCACATTAATTAAACTACACAATCAATTGCTTGTTTAAGAAAATCACTATTATACAGCATTCATATTCCTGACAGAAGCTTCATGAAGGGAGTTTATTATCTTTTAGCATATGCTATAGATGGGATTTTATCTCTTGAGTCTCGAGTCTCGAGCCTCGCCTCAAAGTCATCTGTCTTATGCGCTAAAGGATTTGGTTGACAAATATATCAATTCCGGAGAATTCCAGAGTCGGATTATGCTGTTTGCCAGGTAGAAGGCGAGATAAACCCAAAGTGAATAATATCTGCTTACGGTGCAGTCTGCCTCCCCCGTTGTTTACTTCTTTGACATTCTTCTCATGGGTAACAATTCAATCTAAAAGCCCCTGTAACCCCTCACCTTGCCTAAGGACACCCACTGCACCTTCGCCCAGGAAGCGGCTTCGCCCCTCGGGCTGCTGGGTTTTTTCAATCAGGTTAGTCCTTTCCCTCAGACATGCCAACATGACAGCTGACCTTCACAAAAGTATAGCCTTGGCCTTTTTCTCAGCAGAAAGTGGTTTTACTGTTATCCTGTGATGGAACGCTTTAGTCTCCAAAAAAGGAAAAGCGGAATAGACTTAGACGAGGGGGGAAAGAGCACAAGAGAGTGACACAGAGAGACAGATAGATGGAGAAAAACAGAGCGGCCTGGAGAATGATCAGCCTAGAACCGACTTCCTTTTTGGTCAAAATTGGTCTCTTGGAATTGCACTTTTCCCAAATTGCTTGACAGCCACTTCTTCCCAGGGAGAATTTGTTTTGAGAGGAAAAATACATTGCACAGTTGGCTCTTTTGGCAAACTGCTGTAATTGTACACCAAGTGGCCTTCTGTTTAAAGTGCACATATGGCAATAGGCTAAACACTGTCTTGTAGTTGAGGACCAGAAGGGGTGATTTAATAGTTTTAAAAAACAAAAAACCTGCATCTTATCCACTAACCAGCTTAACGTAGGACCAGTAGCGGCTCCTGGCCATAAAGTCAGGTACGGCAGATTCTGGGTCTTAGTGCTAGTTTATGATAACCATTTTTGAAAGCTTTATATTCTAATCGCTGAACACATCAGATACACTTTTGACAGAATTCTAATGTCCTTGCGTTATTCAGCCTGAGGGTGGCGCTCTAATGATGACAGACAGACTTTATTACACATGGCAAACGCATAGAATGCCATCTTATAATTGCCTAAATATAGTATTGCATCCGAATGTTGTTTTAGAATATTACAAGTTGTGTAGGAATTCCAGTGAGGAAAACAAAGTCATGTCTATTCTCAGAACAAACATAAAATAAACACAACAGAACTACTATATATAAATCTATTCACATGAGCATGTTTAAATTAAAGGGTTTATAATCTCATTAATTTGATACTCCACATAGGAAGAACAGACATGTCAACTAGTTACTGACCTGATGCAGACACAAATCTGAAGCGGACTGATACCATCTTGGTCTGGAGCGAGGTTTACTTGAGGTAACGTCACGTGAAAATAAGTGGGGCAGCCAGAATTCTGCCCCAGTGACTTTCTATGAGAGCATGCTGCAGTTCCATTTATCACCACAAATTTACATTGGAAATTTGTGGGGCCTGTAGAGCTAATGAGGACCCCACTTAGTATCATGAATACATGCCTGCCGAATCCATGTGCTACATTTTAATATATCCTGCTCGCTTTACAACTTAAAATATTTGTTGCAGAATGCTGAACACATTTATAATTTATTATTAATTAAGTTTATATAGAGGTCTTTGTTTGGATGAATATTTTGCACAGACGGGTGAGCCACAGCTGCGTAGGACATTGTCAATCATTTTCGGGGTAAACACACCTTAGGATCATTAAACATTGCGCTTTATTCACAAAACTCAGCTCCATTGCCTGGAAGAGTTAATGTTACTCTGTTAAAGCAAGTGGTAACCAATAAATAAAATAAAAAAATATATATATATATTTTTTTTTTTTATTGGTTACCACTAGGTTTCAGAGTAACATTAACTCAAGGTAATGGAGCTGAGTCTTGTGAATAAAGCGCAATGTATAATGATCCTAATTAGCATAGCAAAGAGATGTGTTTACCCCCCCCCCCAAAAAAAATATATATAAACACACCTCTTTGCTATGCAAATTAAGATCATTATACATTAATAATGGGGGCGGTATTTCATTAAATCATGATCAAATCTCCACTTATCCTGTGGTAGAAATTACATTTTATTTTGCATTTTTACATTTTGTTTTTTAAATAAAATGGCCACCTCTTCTGTCTTTTCTGCCATGAAATTAGGCTAGCATTTTATGTATTCTAAATACAATTAAAAATATTGTCATACTTTATGTATAATTTGTCAATTTAATTTGCCAATTTAAATATTGATACTTTTCTCGCATAACGTGTCACATTTCATCTTAAAGAGATAGTTCACCCAAAAAGGAAAATTCTTTTATCTTTTATTCACGGTAGTCAACTCATTCCAAACCTGTAAGAATATATTTTGAAGAATGTTGGTAACCAGACTTTTGGTTATCATTAGCTACATTTACATGAACCCAAATAATCAGTTAGTAATTTAATTGGATTTGAAAAGGATTGTCAACACCTCAGTCAATCCAATAGAGCTTGATTCAAATGAAACTTCAATCAGTTTGAAAGGAATGGTGTAGACCTGATAATAACTAATGAATAGGGGAAAAAAAACTATACCTGAATACGACTATCTTCTCAATCAGATTCAAAAATACCTTGCTTAATAATTGCCTTGATGCTTACCGAAGTCCTATTATTATAAGATCTGACTTTACATACATTTGACTTCTTATGAATGTGCATATGTTTAATTATATCTTATGAACTGGTCAGTGGAGGAGAATGAATATTTACAAAATATTTGTTAAAAAAAAACTCTTCTAACATATGTATTAGCTTTAGGTATGTCATCAAGGCATAAACAGTTATAAAAGGCTATATTCATGGTAACTGTCTATTGCTGAACGTTACGTGTACACGTAAAGGAAAATGTGAATAGGATTGCAAAGTTTAGGGTTTGTGTTTCAGAATCTAAAATCGGATTGTATTCATTCGGATTAGTGCATGTAAACAAATGTTTTGCTTGTGGCAGAAATTACACTCCAACTGTTAAGTTTGCCAGACTGCAGTAGTCTCCACAATCTAGAACTCCGAAATGCAAATTCAGGAATTAAACTGTGCAAATTACATTCAGCAAATATTTTGTCGCTAAAACACCAAAGACAATGTAGCAAATTAACCGTTTTCAGCAGCCACAATGCATTTAATTACCCCCCACCCACAAGGTCTTTTTATAGCTTTTATAGTGTGCACTTTAATGATCTCACCTCGCAGGGGTCCTTTATTTTCATCAAATGCCAGTGTTACAAAAGAGGAGTATATAGATCTCTCTCACAGTGGACACTTGTTAGGGATTAAACAATCTATAGCACTCCAGATGTGACCCTAGTAGTTTCTGTCAGGCCGCAATTTCTGTGCAGAAGATTAAGGCTCTCAGGAAAGTGTGTCAGTGTAAGGTCAATCGAATCCATCTCCAAAACACACTTACTGTCGCTAAATATCACGCTGAAGATATCAAAACATTGCCCGCAATCTATCTCGACAGATGTCTGCTTGTGTTTTGGTTCAGTACGGGGTAGTGGAAGAACGCAGATAATAAGCTTAACTGAAATGACAACACACATTAGGTTCCGCGGCTGGAGACTTTGAAAAGTTTTGCATATGTCTCAGCTAAATGTGCATTCGGTCCAGAACTAAGGGAAGCCGATGCAGGCTGTCGTTTTAGTACAAATATGGGCTGTTACTCATGAAGTTCCCCTTCGGCTATACTTCATTACTGACCTAATGAGCCAAAACAAACGAGTAGAGAGCTCTAGCCCCGCTAACAACATAGAGCACAGCACACTTTAACCTCTCAGTTGTGCACCACACTAAACGCTGTATGACTGTGGTAGTCCATGGTGAGTGAGCTGACTCATGTTGCTGTTCCTGCAGAAATTGGTTGGTGTTATTGACCTGTTTTGGACTTTTTGGCATTCTAGATCCAGGAACACTGTGTACAGTGTACGCCAGCACTTGAATAACCTTTGAAATATGTTTAGAATTGATATTGAATACAGGTTTTTCTTTGAGCTAAGATATCTTACGATACCTTTTGATAACATCCTGGAGTAAACTGTTAAAATTTTGCTGGGCTATAACTTTGCCACACTTGCTAACTGTATTACTAAATTAAAGGGGTCCTATTATGCCCTTTTACGAAGTCTTGATTTTGGTTTTTGGGGTGCACTAGAATATGCTTGCATGCTTGATTGTTCAAAACTCAACATTTTTCACATATTTTACATTATTACAGCATCTCTCTCCTCATTCTGTCTTGAACGTGCCCTTTAGGTCCTGTTTCAATTAAGAGTGGTATGTTTTTTTGTTGTTGTAATTTTCTTATTCATTTTAGATACAACGTTATATACCATTAATCATGATATTTATCGGAAAACTATGGTAATACAAACAGTAATCAAAACCATGGTTAATTTTCCTAAGGGCCAGTGAACAGTCTTACATAAGCGAGAGCTTACAAAAGCTACAGTAAACACTATATCAACACTAATGTTGGCTAGTGGAGGCAAAGCTTTGCCCTTTGTTTATATCGTAGCAACAACATACATACGATGTATACTTATAATCGGAACTGTTTATAGAAAACACAGCTACAAATAATAAGACATACTTACAAGTTGTGAACCACAAACAACTGATTGTCCCGACAAAGTGGGAACTGCTCCATTTCAGGAGAAGCTTTTGTGCGTATACCTGCATTGTGGTTCTGGAAGCTGTTCTCCGTAAAATGTGCAGCACACAGATAAAGGTTGGGGTTATAATGTTCAGGAACAGTGTTTAAAATCAGTTTTAACCACTCTAAGTTTGTCAGCCTTAGGAAGGTCAAACAAATGAGTTTTGGAAAAGGGGTAGAGAAAACGCTTTGACATAGCAGCAGCTCAACCAGGCGCCATGGTGCGTTCAGAATGCTTCATTCCGTGGGCGCCAAACGAGTCATTCGTTGTAGTTCTTGGAAAGTGGATTCTGTTAAATAAAATGTCTCCCTTTGGAGTGGACTTTGAGCTTTGTAACCTTATAATATATAGTATTATAAATAAATACATAATTTGTATTATTTAAATACACATGGATGTATTATACACATGTATATTACATGAACATTGCAATTTACGTATATATATATATATATATATATATATATATATATATATATATATACACACCGACCAGGCATAACATTATGACCACCTTCCTAATATTGTGTTGGTCCCCATTTTGCTGCCAAAACAGCCCTGACCCGTCAAGGCATGAACTCCACTAGACCCCTGAAGGTGTGCTGTGGTATCTGGCAGATGTTAGCAACAGATCCTTTAAGTCCTGTAAGTTGCGCGGTGGGGCCTCCATGGATCGGACTTGTTTGTTCAGCACATCCCACAGGTGCTCGATTGGATTGAGATCTGGGGAATTTGGAGGCCAAGTCAACACCTCAAACTCATTGTTGTGCTCCTCAAACCATTCCTGAACCATTTTTGTTTTGTGGCAGGGTGCATAATCCTGCTGAAAGAGGCCACAGCCACCAGGGAATACCGTTTCCATGAAAGGGTGTACATGGTCTGCAACAATGCTTAGGTAGGTGGTACGTGTCAAAGTAACATCCACATGGATGGCAGGACCCAAGGTTTCCCAGCAGAACATTGCCCAAAGCATCACACTGCCTCCGCCGGCTTGCCTTCTTTCCATAGTGCATCCTGGTACCATGTGTTCCCCAGGTAAGCGACGCACATGCACCTGGCCCTCCATGTGATGTAAAAGAAAACGTGATTCATCAGACCAGGCCACCTTTTTCCATTGCTCCGTGGTCCAGTTCTGATGCTCACTTGCCCACTGTTGGCACTTTCGCCGGTGGACAGGGGTCAGCATGGGCACCCTGACTGGTCTGTGGCTATGCAGCCCCATATGCAACAAACTGCGATGCACAGTGTATTCTGACACCTTTCTATCAGAACCAGCATTAACTTCTTGAGCAATTTGAGCTACAGTAGCGCGTCTGTTTGATCGGACCATATGGGCCAGCTCCCCACGTGCATCAATGAGCCTTGGCCGCCCATGACCCTGTCGCCGGTTCACCACTGTTCCTTCCTTGTACCACTTTTGATAGATACTGACCACTGCAGACCAGGAACACCCCACAAGAGCTGCAGATTTGGAGATACTCTAACCCAGTCGTCTAGCCATCACAATTTGGCCCATGTCAAACTCGCTCAAATCCTTACGCTTGTCAATTTTTCCTGCTTCTAACACATCAACTTTGAGGACAATGTTCACTTGCTGCCTAATATATCCCACCCACTAATAGGTGCTTTGATGAAGAGATAATCAATGAGAACGTTTACATGCACACCAGTAGGCTGATAACTCACAAAAATCAGCTTATTGAAATAACCGGTTGTCCGGGTTTACATGCAAACCAATAACCCGACAACGCAAGTAAACTGCGTTTACAAGACTTTATTAATAAATCAGGTTATTTCCTGGTAGTGACGTCAAAACGTAATTTGCGTATCTGACTCTGAGTATTTCATTTTGTTATGTCGGTTGTGATGTTAAGTGATGTTTTATTAACAAATTTCGGGAGGAGCACGTTCAGATAATTAAACCTAATTAAACACGAGTGGAGCACGTTAAGTTAATCAATTTAATCAACGACAAGAGGTGTATATATAGTGCAGATTTACCTTCTTTTCGTTGACAGTTTTTTAGCACGGAAGGGTTTTCTGGAAGTTCGCCCCGCCTCACGCTGTCAAACGTTGCTTGAAGCAATTCTGCAATGTTTTCATTAAATAAATGTGAGCGCTTCACGTTTCAAATTCTGAATGTGGTGCGTTCAGAATGCTTCAGTGCAGAGCAGTTCGCAATCAATGAATAGCGCACATTTATGCCAAGCGAATTCTTATGAACAATGACAATGTTTTCTTTACCGTGATTACATTGTAACTGAACTGCACATAACGCTTGACATTAAACTATGTTCTAAATTATGAATGGGTCAAATACGTTTGCAAAACGGCCTGAATCCAATTTGGACTGCTCCTTTAAACATTTTTGTGTGTACCAGATGAAATCCTGCAGTTGTCGGTGCTTTCTCGGTCCATGCAATAAATGCACATCCTTGAATGAGCGCGGATTTCTAGCGTATTAATTTCTGGAAGGACCGTGAATAACCGAACTTTACGTGCGATGTCGTGCTGACTGACATATGCGCGTGAAGCAGTCACACGCACAGTCTCGCTCAGAGAAATATTGCAAGTTACATTTTTAACGAGCAGAATAATACAGCATCACGATACACATTTTTAGCTATGTCTTTTAACTATTATAGTATTTTGAAAGGCGAAAAACATTAACTTTAACTATTAGCTTTTACATTAAGTCAGCTGTTACTTTACTTTGTGCAAGGCCTTGGGAGGCCCTGTGTGGTCACACACCTGGCACAGCCCCAGCGACGGTACTGGACTGCATATTTTATCTCCTTCATCTGAATTTGAATGAGCATCCTGCATTAATAAGGCATAGTCATTTAAAATAAGAGTCCCATTTGGTTACACAAACCTGTTTCTCCATTTGTCTGTCTAACCTTTTCTCCACTGCCGCAGCAGTGCTGTTCCTTCTGCTCCCACAGGAGCTAAGTTTCTCTGACTAACCTTTTCTCCACTGCCGCAGCAGTGCTGTTCCTTCTGCTCCCACAGGAGCTCAGTTTCTCTGGCTAACCTTTTCTCCACTGCCGCAGCAGTGCTGTTCCTTCTGCTCCCGCAGGAGCTCAGTTTCTCTGGCTAACCTTTTCTCCACTGCCGCAGCAGTGCTGTTCCTTCTGCTCCCACAGGAGCTAAGTTTCTCTGACTAACCTTTTCTCCACTGCCGCAGCAGTGCTGTTCCTTCTGCTCCCACAGGAGCTAAGTTTCTCTGGCTAACCTTTTCTCCACTGCCGCAGCAGTGCTGTTCCTTCTGCTCCCGCAGGAGCTCAGTTTCTCTGGCTAACCTTTTCTCCACTGCCGCAGCAGTGCTGTTCCTTCTGCTCCCACAGGAGCTAAGTTTCTCTGACTAACCTTTTCTCCACTGCCGCAGCAGTGCTGTTCCTTCTGCTCCCACAGGAGCTCAGTTTCTCTGGCTAACCTTTTCTCCACTGCCGCAGCAGTGCTGTTCCTTCTGCTCCCGCAGGAGCTCAGTTTCTCTGGCTAACCTTTTCTCCACTGCCGCAGCAGTGCTGTTCCTTCTGCTCCCACAGGAGCTAAGTTTCTCTGACTAACCTTTTCTCCACTGCCGCAGCAGTGCTGTTCCTTCTGCTCCCGCAGGAGCTCAGTTTCTCTGGCTAACCTTTTCTCCACTGCCGCAGCAATGATGTTCCCTCCCAGAACCCTCCAATCTACGTGACTGCTTGGAGATGTTTTAAAGCATTCCACTTCTCTTATAACATGCCGTTCCCCAATTTTTCTCTCCTTTCAATCACCTAATTTATCTCCTACCTTAATAGCATTAAGGGCCTCCAAGTCAGTCATCAAAGGTTACATGAACAGCGTTCAGTTTTTCCACAAATTGATGTACAGCGCTCCCTCCTCGGAGATAAATAATTCTCAAACCTCCCTCCTGATCAAAGGGATTTAGCGATCACAGCCCACCCGCCCCGACAGCAGACAACCCATAACACTAGACGTTCTCACAAAATGTATCCATACACTTCATACAAGTTACCAGCCCCTCGATACAGCCCGCACACTCGACACCATGTTTATTTTAGCCTTTTTCGGTTTCCTCAGATTCTCAGAAATCGCAATCACTTCCAAATTCAACCCAAAAATCCACCCCACCATCTCAGACCTATCAGTATTTGACGGCGAAACCATATCATACTTAATCAAACAAAGCAAGACAGACCAAGCTAAAAAAAGGTCATTTGATCTATATTTTCAACATCCCGTCCTCCGATGCAGTGAGTCTTCATCTCCCGTCGGATGCTGCGACAGCCCTCCCAGTCAGCGGCTATCTTTCCCCCTTTTCTTCCATCTGGTGAGGCTTTCCCATCCTGGTCACTATCCCTCTTTTTCTTTCTTTGTCCGGCGAGGTTTCCCTTTCCGATTGCAGTGAGCATTGATCTCCCGTCGGAATGCCGCGAGGGCCCTCCCGGTCACTATCCATCTTTTTCTTTTTCTCACCCAGCGAGTCTTTATCTCCTTTTGGATGCTGCAAGAGCTCTCCTGGTCAATGCCTATCTTTTCTCTTTTTCCGTCCAGCGAGGCTTACTCGTCTGATACCGTGAGTTTGATTTCCTTTTGGACGCTGCAAAAGCTCTCCTGGACAAACATCCATGCTTTACCTTCCACCCGTCTGCCAGCGAGGCTTACCCGTCCAATTGCAGTGAGTCTTGATCTCCCGTCGGATGCTGTGAGAGCTCTCCTGCCGGATGTTTCACATCTCTTTCTCCGTACTGTTGGCCGATAGGACCCACTCACCTGATGCCAGGAAGCTGCTCCTGATGGAGGCTGGGTGGGCCCCCTTGATCAGTCGTTCTTTTTAATTGCGACGCCCCGTCTATCGGTTGGTATGGCTCACCCATCTGACGCCGCGAGTCTAATCTCCCGTCAGATGCGGATTGAGCCCTCCCGATCGGCCATTTCCAAACTACACGCATGTTAAATCACGCATGTTAAATTTCCTCATCTGTTGCAGTGAGCCTGGTCCCCCTCAGATGTTGCAAGAGCCTTCTCGATCGGTCATTCTAAATTAAGGCTGCTCCTCATTCATTGGCCGGTAGGGTTTTTCCCGTCTGTTGCAGTGAGCCTGGCCCCCCTCAGACGTCACAAAAAAACTTCCTGATTGGTCAATCCAAATCAAGGTTGCTCCCAGTCCATCGGCCAGTAGGGCCCGTCCGCCCGATGCTGTGAGCTGCTCCCATCAGAGGCAACACGGGCCCTGGTCAAGCAACCAGGCCAAGCAACCAAAAAAAAAGAAAATAAAAAAATGTAAATACCAGCCCACCAATTCTCTGCATATATGGGGGGTCTTCTGGTGGCTGTCCTCCGCTCTTTGCATTTTGGGGGATACTCTGGGTTCGGGCCAAAATCCGAGCCCGGAGCCCTCCCCCGGAAAGCACGCCAAATACGCATAATCTTTACTCTATTTTAATTTGATGTAAGTGTGAACTCGTGAAGTGATGTTTTATTAACAAATTTCGTGAGGAGCACGTTCAGATAATTAAACCTAATTAAACAAGTGGAGCACGTTAAGTTAATCAATTTAATCAACGACAAGAGGTGTGTGTGTATATATAGTGCAGATTTACCTTCTTTTCGTTGACAGTTTTTTAGCATCCCTCCACCGCCCCATCTCCTCACTTCGAATGAACAAACTCTTATTAAGCATCAACAAAATCCATAATACAATACAGTCTAGTTCTAGTCTATCTCTATCACGGGGGGATACTCTGTCCCCCGGACAGCACGCCAAATACGCATAATCTTTACTCTATTTTAATTTGATGTAAGTGTGAACCCGTGAAATAAAGCAAAAACTGATGAAGATTACTGCAACGTTAGCGGGAACTTACGGCTCATATATTATCCTTTCATGCAGTTACAGATGCAGCATTTTGACTGTACCAATTCTTCTGCTGCATGAGATGAAAGCACTTTTATAATTTTTCGGGTCAGGAAAGAGTCTGATTTTGCTCGCTCTGTCTAGATGCGTTTAAATTCACAGTAAGGACGCGTTCCTGTCACGTATCACACATGCGCACTTTAATAAGCCGACAGAAATCAGCTTAACGCGTTTACATGCTGGCCGAAAACAGCGTATGGGGCAAAAATCTAGCTGTAACGAGGGGTTTATGCTTAAACTGTTTATGACCATACTCCGATAAAGGAAAACGGGTTAACGCGTTTACATGACCACCTGCATTGTTGGCTTATTAGGCATAATCAGGTTAAGAAAGTGCATGTAAACACGCTCTGTGTTATTCACTTCACCGGTCATAATGTTATGCCTGATCAATGTATATTTACAGAAGTATACAGTATTATTACCTTAAATTCCTCTAATATGAGCTTAAACAGAAGTTTTATTTACAGTCTATTATTATTATTATTATTATTATTATTATTATTATTAGATATTTACTGTGGATTACATTTCACTCTTTGTTTAGAATCAGATTATGATGGTTTAAAAAAAAATTGTGATTTCATAATTTTTTTTTATGATAGATTTTCATATTTCATGAAAATCTGGGTCTGGGATGAGACTAAAAACTTAAACACAAGGCAAAAATAGAAAAAAATAAATAACCATAATAACCATAGAAACACATCTACTAGTAAAACTAGACACATCACACCTTTTGACAAAAATGTGTCTTCGAAATAAATCTAAATCCACCTCCACTTTGGCATAAAATAGCTTGTGGGAACGTTTTCTAAGAAATGATTGTCAGGTACCCCAAATGCATAGCTCAGCTATAGCCTATACCCAGCCCACATCCCATCCTAGACGTTCCCTTTTTTCTGTCCAAGTTCCCAGAAATCCTTTGAAAGGGCTGTCGTCTCTCTAGTGCTGCTGCAGTGAGCTCACCCTCTGCTCAAACACAGTATTAGCCCAATTGGCATTACCCTCAATAACGTGAAGTACAGTGATTCATGCAAAGGCAGTTTTTCAGTGGGACATGCCAGGACCAACTCTTGTTAAAGCTCAGAGCTTTTTAGTGACTCTTTTTTTTTATCTTGACACAAGCCAGTTAAGGGAAAGACTCTCGTAGTCGTGACAGATGTTGGCTACATCAGGATGGTGTCAGTTGGAATGTAATGACAAAAGTTTGATAACATCCATAATTTAGGCCTGCTCATGAAACATGCACAGAGATGGTAATGAGCTTATATCAGTTTCCAGCATTTTTGCTTATATGTTGGTCTTTCAAAATAATGTGATTGTGTGACAGTGATTGTGTCAGTTGAATGTTTTGGCTTAAAGTATTGTTAGGGGAATAACAGTTTAGGACCCAAGACCAGTTGTGAAGAATGAAGACCAAGAGTCAGGAGTGCAATTAATTAAAGAAATTTACTGAAGAATAGTTTGCAGTTTCATCAGCAGAAACCAGCTTCAAGTCTCACAAGGAGTTTGTAGGCCGCGCTCCCTCTCTACCCGTCTCTCATACATACAATTGTCCCAACAGTTATACTCTTTTCAAGGTCTAGCCACATCATTACTGCAAGTTGAATGAGTGGCTCAGAGAAAATAGACCATCATGGTAAATTTCCACACATTGTCAGTTAATCAGATTCACATGTGCATGGATCATTTGTTGACGCTTTCACCCCGGAATTAGGCATGTAGTGACCTTCCAGGTCTGGAGCAGGCGCCAGCTTGCCCAGAACAAGAAGTCCACCCATCTCTTAGTATGCCCGGAATCCACCTCCAATACTGATCTGTAACAGAACAGAATATTACGCACATACACAGATAAACAGTTGGTTGAGTTCCAGCTCTAACCAGAATGCTACCCAAAACATACTGATAACATGTGCTTTCTCTCAGTGAGATGTACAGAAAATAGTACAGGCAATATTCATACAATTCTTTAGTGTTTCAGTAAAAGGAAATCAAATATAATATAAAAATGAAAGACCGATCCATATTTCATCTCTGGAAGCCAGGCTAAGTGAGCACGCACTGTTACTGCATTCCTGTCAGGTTAGGGGTGTGTGATGCTTCCAAAATCCAAACACATAACTGAAATCAAGTGTTTAGCGACACATCACACATCCCTAGGACAGACCCTCAGTCATCACTCAGAGACCAAATACAAACTTTAGAAAACATAAAGGAAGAAACAACAATCATTGGTCCTATTGATTTAGTAATATCATAACTGGAATGAATCATTAGAAATCATCATAATAAGATAGGAGGAAGGATATTGATTAATTCTTTGATTCTAAATTTAATTAGGATATAGAGATCTATTGAGGTCTATTGAAGCGGCAGTGAATTTTAGAATCCAACCTTTCAGTATTCTAGCTCCATTTGGCAATAAATAGGGAGCAGCTCTGATGTTTCCATTCATTCATAAACTCAGTACTGTCCTCTGGATTATATATTCACATATAATTCCTTTATTACACTGCAAATATTTGCATGCACTTATGTTCCAACTAATTACAATTTTATTAAATAACATAAATTAAATAAACATGAATGGAAACATAAATACATGTATGTATCATTTTAATTTTAATTAAATGTTAAATAACTTCAATCAAGTATTTGAGTTCTCAAGTTCCCTTTTTAATGCATCTCAGGTGTAGCATTTACACTGCAGTTGCATAATGAGATTTTAAACATAACATTTTGAATATACATATATATATATATATATATGAAATGATGGAAAAATTAAGATCCCTTAAAATGTTAAATACTGAAAATGAAATGTTTAATAATGATACTGGCAAGAGGTGGCATCAGGTCTTAATGAGTGAGTCATTGAATCGTTCACTCATCTGATTTGTTTGAAACAGCTGATTCACTCGGTAATGAAGAAGGTGAATATCTTTATGAAAATGCCATTGAATCATTCAATTAAATGATTCATTTAAAAAAATTTAATAAATGATTATATAATGTTATATTGTGTAATTGAAAAAAATCTAGTATTCAGCATATTCCCTGGAATTATCAATGTTGTCAGGTGGCACACCTTATATTAATGTGGTGCAACCATGTAAATTCTTGATTTAAACCAACAATAGGCCAAAGTGAACAAATGGCTGAAAACTAGATTGTGAATAGTAATTGTATTGAAAGCATTTACTAGTATACTTGTATGATTATTTTTCTGTCTTTAAAAGTGAAATCAGATGCTAAAGATACTAAATACCTAGTCTCGCGTAGCCAGACCTTAAGACGGATGGCAGACCAACTTCACATACTTTTAAAAATCCAGCGTTTGGCTGATTCTGGTAAGCGCTCATTGTCACAGTTGTAAACATGATGGCGTTCTTCTTCCACGAGGGAGTTTGGAGTTGCGGTATTTGTTTCCAAGCGGACCGTTAAAGAACGCAACACATACATCTCGCGGACATCCTGTAGAATTCCACCAATCAGATGACGACTTCGAAACTCCTGAACTGTTTCCAGATAAGTGTGCCATATGCATCAGACGTTCAGCCAACGGTCCAACTACTAAATACCTGGCCACTAGAATGCAATAATTATAAATTAATATGTCAGGCACTGTAGACACTCTATGGGCCCTATTTTAACGATCTAAGCGCATGGTCTGAAGCGCATGTTGCAGGTGCACTTAGGACATGTCAGAATCCACTTTTGCTAGTTTAACGACAAAAAAAAAAAACAGTTGACGCGTACCCTAGGTTTTTGTAAAACGCCGCCACTGGTGTATGATAGGGCCCTAGAGGTTGCTTTGCTAATATTTCACAATAAATTAGGTATATGTTAAGGGTGGAACGGTTCTCAGTAAAAAATCTAACCGTACCATTCTCCACCGATGGTTCGGCATGCACTTGCACCGCAGTTCATCTCAAATCTGATGACGCATCTATAATATGGTTTCTTGAAAATAACAACGTGTGAAATAGACTGTTAGGATGGATACACATTCTGGCTTCCCAATACATTACAACAAAAAATCAAAATGTTTAAATTGCGAGTGCGAGTGCGAATGGAATGCTCGACCATGACCCAGTCATTTACACCGTCATCACCCAGGTGTTGATGGCACGCGAGAGCAGGTGAGACCTGAACACCACACATTGCGTTTAAACTAAACTCATTTAAGCCTTGCACACAGTTGTGTTATGGATACAATGCATCAACAATAAACTATTTAATCAGAAAAAAATACTATCTTCTGTGTGTGCATTAATAATTAATAAATACATGATTTACATGTGTTCACTTTACATTAAGGTTCACTTAGATTACTAATGTTTGCAAATCATTAATGAATGGTTTACACTTAAGATTCACAAGTAACTAATATTGGAATTAAAATATTCATTATTAAGATCTCATCAAGTTATGTTTGTGCTCTTGTGTTTTTTTTTTTTTTTAAATAAAGTTTGATAATTTCATCTTGATAAGAAAGAAATCAGTTTTATACACTGCTGTGGATAGGCATGAGCCTTTTGTGGAATATCATGGGTAAGACAGTAACTTTTGGTAAGGAACATCTTAAGAAAAGTGGCAGTCATGAGAGATTGAGAACCACAAATACAACACCCTTCAGTCTCACTAAGATAGTCTATTTTTGCTGCATCATGAAGTAAATCAGGAATCTGGTTTTGAGTTAAATATGTGTGAATAAATACATTTATTAAGCATTTATAACATGTGAGTTAAACAGGGCTCACTATTTGGCAGGTATTGCGGTAAAGTCACCCTTTTTTCATGCCGTTATAACTGCTTATCAGCGATCTATAATGCATTTGTAAATGAGTTATTAGTCATTAACAAACGCCTTTTATAAACCCTTTACAAAGGGAACCTTAATGTAAAGTGTTACTGACAAATGTCCTAAATACCCTGAACATAGCACATACCAAACCGTACCGAAACCGTGACCCTAAAACTGATAAAAAACGCTCCACCCTTAGTATATATATTTATAAATATTTGATTGTATTACCTGACAAAAGTCAAAAAAATTCTTTAAACATTGTGGTTGCATTGAAAACGTCCATCACCCATATCATTTAAAAACAATTGTCAATCATTGCTCTTACAATTACCTATATGTTATTGGTAAAAATTTTACAGTCCAGTTTGATGATGGACTAATCTCCCAAGCTCCACTCCCATGCTTAGACTTTCATCTCTACTAGATGTCTCCCCTTGCCAAGCAGATACAAAGAGAGAGTTGGCCGAAAGACTCTGGCCCAGAGGAGGCCACTGTCAGGATGCATTAACCTCACAGAGGTTGTTGGCTTTTCTTTGCTCTCAGAGGTGAAGGGGCTTTATGTTGCAGATATAGTTCTGTTCCTCAGTCCATTTAATGAAGAATCTTACTCAGACAGAAAGCAGAGTATTGCATTTCAGTCCACCATAGAATCATGAAACTGGCAAATAAAATCATTGAAGCTACTGAAGAGTGTAGAGCACATCATATACATTCTGGGGGGAATTTACTAGGAATAAATTGCAGCCACTGATAGTGTCGTTTTAGCACCTGATTAACAAAATAAATTATGCAAATGAGTTAACTGTGAAAATGACAAAACACAATCTTATTTTTTAATACAATTAATTTGTTATTTTTCACAATTCTTATTAAAATGTTCATGAAACATATGTTGTGACTGTCTTGTTTTCCCTATTGTGTCATATCCGAGTGAAATGGCTTCTTAAACAAGAAAAAAATGTAGAAAGAGATTGATTATGAGGGCATATTAATTTTTGGTTACAGATTCCTGATACAAATACTGTTATGTTCTATGTGTGCTGTATGTCCCTCGGCTGTTTGTCAATGTTTTGTGTGTGTGTGTGTTTGTGTTCTGAGCATGAGCAAAAAGTAGCTTACCAAAACATATATGAAAAAGATCATTATGTTTTAGAAACACTTGGAAGAAGGGTCAGGCAACTGGTTAGTATTTAGGCCAACCATTAAGTTGTGGTATAAAGGGATTTTTCTTTTACAAGTCTTTAAAGAAGGTAAGGTACCCACAATGCACTCACTAACTTCGTATGAACGAGAAAGGGGAACCAAGAGAGAACGGTGTATGTACAACAAACACACACACACACATCTCAATCCCAGGAAGCGGTGCATGAAATACAGAACCATCCTACTTTCTAAAGGTTGTAATTAATGTAATGCCCCATCCGCGATCCTCCCCGTGCCATTTCCACCCAACAAACGGGAGGATCCTGTTAGCTCTCCACTAATCCAGCTCAGTGTGGCACAGTTCCCAGATCATCGGAGTGGTTGGACACAGAGAGATTAGTGCTAACTGAGGAAATGCGGGCCAGGCCTATGACATGAGCGCTTTTTACACACATTCACGACTTCTTCTACAACCTAACGCCATCCATACTACATGTCCCAACCAGGCCCCAGCGGTCTCTCAAATCACCATATAATGAATGGCTTCCCGTCGCTTAGTCATCGTTAAATGAGGTCAGTCTTTTCAGACAGAGCGGATTCAGACACTGTTTCTTTACAGCTAAGTGCTGTACATTGCAACACTCTTATGTAGGGTTGGGTATCGTTTTTTTTTTTTTCCGTTACCTGTGCCAAACCGATACTTTTACAACGGTAATGGTGCCTAAACGGTGCCTGAACCGATACTTTAAAAATCTTTTTTTAAAAGAGCCACAAAACGACGGTGGATGACATTAAAGAATGGCTTTTATTGAAAAAAATAAAAATAAAAAAATAAATCTTTAAATTGAACAATTTACTAAAATTTTAAAGTATACTTAAATATATAAATATAAATAGATACAAAACACAATTTACTTAACAAATTCACAGTAAAACCTAAGCCACCTAAACCCAACTACAATAGGCCTAATTTAACACTAAATAACAGTTACAGTACTAATAACAGCGAAGTAGTCGGTATTCTTGGTATCCTACAAACCAGCTTCAAGGTTCAGCATTATTTTGAAGAAATATGACCATATTCTCTGGCTAAATATTTTAGAATATCTTATTGTTGCCATGGCGACGCGTCACGCTTCTCACATGACACACAGCAGCCACAATATCGCTGTATGACAGCTCAGCTGTATCGGTTTTATTGCGTTTTTTTTTTAAATTCAAAATATTCACAAACTTGGTAACTATGTCATGAACTATCTGATATTCTGATTTTCAAATATGTGTAAGTGAATGTGTTTTGTCATTTAAAACCCCATTATAATGATCATGTTAGTTGATCTATAATGCGCGAAGGGCGCCGCCATGTTAGTTTGCGCCTCAGAGAATCGGATCTGTCGGATTTACATCACGTAAATTCATCCTCGTCTCACGAAATACATAAAAGTAAGTGACTGCTGAACTGGGAGAAGAACAGAGTAAACTATATAGTTAATTATATAATGTGTACCTGATATGAATTAAACACGTAGTAAAATTATAACTGTCTGAAAGGATTGTTATTGCCGCTTCCATAGACATCAGAGTGTGTTTTGCTAGTACTTATGTGCATTTAAATGTCTGAAACCTAAAATAAACATTATGTGGTTGAAAACACTGAATAGTTGTGATATGTGATGAGTGCTATGAGGCACCGAAATTCTGATTCGGTCCGGTTACATACCAGTTATATAGGCACCGGGTTTCTGTACCCAACCCTTCTCTTATGTTACAACTGTGCTTTCATCAGTTCATTTCAAAGATCTTTATTTCTTTATGCTTGATGTTTTACACGTTAGGTTTCATACATGTTTTACTCAGAACATGTTTTTACTCTTAGAACAAGCAAAGTGCTTTTATGTATGTGTATTTTTTTTTTTTTTACTCCCCTGCATGCTGTGATGATTTGGCCTATATGTAATGCAGTGATACATAATTCTGCACTACCAGAGATGCTTCTGCAGCAGTGAGGTGTTTTGCACAGTCATAAAATATTTCCAGGGTTTGATTTAACAGTAACTAGTTCAGCATATAATATAAATGTAAAATCAGTTCAGGACTGACTTGAACTGATCTGTCATAAGACAAGAAATTACTATAAAAATGACCATATTTCATTACTGTGCTTCATTTGATGTCACCATTATGATGATTAGCGTTTCCTTTTGCTTGGAAGTTAGACATGATTTACTTTAATTTTCAATTTCTTCCAGGCGATTTAAAGGGGTGGGGGGTTACTTGTTAGACGTTTTTAGAATGATATGAGCCACTGCAAGAGGCAAAACAAAAGTACAATGGTCAAATTATAAACAAGTGCATGTTTACATAGTTGATATCATTTTCATTGTATTCAGTTCCTATTTTGCCTGCCTTAGTAATCTTAGTTCGTTTTCCTTTGTTCTCTGTTTCTCGCCTCTAGTTTGTCACCTTGGATACTCAGTAATTAGATTCAGTTCATTATCTTGTGTATATAAGTCCTTTAGTTCTGGTGTCGTCTTATGAACTTCACGTGCAAAAACACATGTGGTCACATGTGACCATATGCACGTGACTTTGCACATATGAAATTTAAAATGTTAAAAGCACATAAAATGTGAAATATGTGGATTACATGTGAAACGTGTTTTGCACATGGGAAATGTGTGCTTTTGGAACATCTACACATGTGAAACCCATTGGAATTCTCATGTGAAATGTATATTCCAATGTGATCACATATAAAACCCATGTAAACATGTATATTCCCATGTGAAACCCATGAGATCACATGTGAAACCCATAAGATTGCATGTGAACCATAAAATTCCCATGTGAGACCTATGGAATAACATTTGAAAGTAAATCCACAGAAAACGGTACCATGTTCTTCTGTAGGGCCTATAGCCATGTTTCCCAACATTAAAACAAATAATTCAAATTAAAATAATATCAAAATATGCAATACAAATTGAATGTTTAAAACAAACAAAGCAAAACCAAATATTAAAATTGTACATGAAAAAGCCTCTAAAACGCAGATGTATAGGGTGTGTGTGTTTGTGAATGTGTGTTGTCTCAGTCCTCTGTGACTCCTTCAGCAGGCTTCCTGTTTTGGGATAGAAAAACAATCATAGATTAGGGCACTGCAAACACAAGTCTATCCTGATCAAGTAAACTTTTCTTTCTTTTCTTTCTTTTCTTTCTGGATTACAGGATTGTATCTGTTTTTTTTCAAGTGATGACTGGTCTATGTATCAGGGTTTCATCAAATCTAATGTAATGCTTTTTAATGCAATTTTTTTAAAAGTATATTCATCACAAAGCGCTTTCTTGGAAAAAAGTTGCAAAAGGGGTCTGAAAAGTCGCTAAGTTGGCAACACTGATGCAGCCTTGGTCCCAGCCCACCGCTGTCCAAAGCACTGTCTAAAAAAAATGTAATGCCTGTAGGAATAAAATTTAATGCTTTTTAATGCCATTTAAGGCCTTAATTTCTGCAAAATCCATTTAATGACTTTTAATGCTTTTTAATGCCCTGCAGAAACCCTGATGTATATTGGCAGTAGCCAAATATATAAACAAGCAGATCCTGTGCACACCTTTAGAAGCCATCCAAAATTGATTTCTAATGACTCTAAAGGAATTCTAGTGAGGTAAAAACAATCATTTGCATCGGAGTATTCTATTTATTATGTCTGTTGTGATGTAAATAATAAAGTATTAAAAACCGAACCGTATTCCAACATGTAAGCGGGAAACTTACAGACACATATTATCCTCTCATGCCATACAGACCTTAATCTCAGTGTCTCCAATGGCTGTGTGAACTTGACATAGTCTGTAAGAAATGAAAATAATTATATTAAAATTTGAAAAACAAGTTCGGAGTTAGCTGCCAAAGAGGGTCTGAAGGTCAAGAAAAAAATAATCAAACCACACTGTCAGGATATATGCAAGGAGGCAGAGGTAAGTGAATCCAAACACAGTGTTTATTAAGATACTAAGAGTGCAAAGTGAGTATGCAAGGAATACTGGTGCAGATTCTGTGAAGATCACTCGGTGCGGGGCTGATCACAGGCGAGTACGTTCGCTTCAGGTATGTGTATACCAAGCAGTCACAGTTCATTAATACTTGTCCTTTCTCCTTCAGACGTGGTTGATATCAAGAAAGCTCGAGGGAAACACTGGAAGCTCTGGAGAGCACGGGATCACAGGCGATGGGAAGCGAACAGGTATCCTGGAGACAGTAGGGCAATGACACAGAAGTTAGTGGAACACAGGTGAGTATACGTTACGTCTTGGGATCTTTGGGTGTATCAGAGGGTCAGGAGACATCGGAATATGGTCTGTTCCTATTGGAGGTTTGACACTGAACTGAGGCTGTGGTGAGTGTTTTATTGTGCCTGGTGATGAGGTTGTTGATGGGAAGCAGGTGTGAGTGATTAGTATTCTGGGGAGAGTGATCGTTGAGTAGTGGATGGGAGCTTGACTGATCTCTGACATTACTACCACCCCCCCCCTCCCTTCAATGGGCGGTATCGGGGGAGTGTCGTCAGGGACCGGGTCTGCAGAAGGAACAGGTACAGGTAAGTGACTGGGTTGATTTGTCTCTCAATGGGGAATGGACCTATGTACTTTGGGCTCAACTTGCGACAGGGTTGCCATAAATGGATGTCTCGGGTGGAGAGCCATACCAGTTGCCCAGGTTGGTAGTTGGGCATCTGGCGGCGGTGAGTATCTGCAAAGCATCACTGACGATTTACTGCTTGCTGAAGATGATGGTGTGCCTGATTCCAGACTCTCTCACTGTCTTGGAACCAAGCATTGACTGCGGGTACTGCTGACGGCTCACCGGACCAGGGGAATAATGGGGGTTGGTATCCCAGAACACATTAAAATGGGGTTAGATTCGTGGATGCCTGCTGGAGGGAGATTTGGGCATACTCTGCCCAGATCAGATATCGGCTCCAAAGGTTCTGGTTGGAGTGGCAGAATGTGCAAAGGAACCGACTGACATCCTGGATCTTTCGTTCAGTTTGGCCGTTTGCTTGTGGGTGGTAACCTGAAGTTAAGCTTACTGTTACATTCAGGAGGGAGAAGAATGCTCGCCACACTCGGGAGATGAACTCGGGCCCTCTGTCAGACACGATATCGTCGGGAATACCGAAATACATGCTCCAGCAGTAACTCCGGTGTCAAAGGCTGTAGGCAGGTTCTTTAGAGGAATTAGCTTGCACGCTTTGGAGAATGGCTACAAGAATGCATGTGTGGCCGTCAGAGACTGGAAGATCCGTGACATAATCGACCCCAATATGGGACCAGGGACGATGCGGGACAGGTAATGGTAGTAGTTTCCCGGTAGGCAGGTGTCGTGGGATCTTGGTCATGGCACAGAGCGTGCATCCTTGGATGAAGGTCTTGATGTCGTGGTACATGTTCGGCCACCAGTATTTCTGTTGAAGCGTCGACCAGGTTTTACTAACGCCGGGGTGTCCCGTTCCAACAGACGAATGGGCGGTGGAGATTAGCGTAGTGCGGAGATCCTCGGGTACATAGGTTTTATCAGTGGGGCACTCTGGAGGAACAGGAAAGCGTTGTGACCTTTTGAGGAGTTGTTCGTCGAGATCCCACTGGATAGGGTTGACAAACAATTTCGCTGGGAGAATGGTTTCTGGTTCTTCCATGGTTTCCTCGGGGGCGTGAAGACGTGATAAGGCATCTGCTCTGGTGTTCTTTGACCCCGGGCGGTAGGATATCTTGAAGTGAAACCTAGTAAAAAACAGACCCCATCTAGCTTGACGTGGGTTAAGCCTCTTGGCTTCCTTCAAGTATTGGAGGTTCTTGTGATCTGTCAGCACTGTAAATGGGTGTCTGGCCCCCTCCAACCAGTGCCTCCATTCCTCCAGGGCGAGTTTAACGGCTAGGAGTTCTCGGTTGCCGATGTCGTAGTTACTCTCAACAGTGGATAACTTCTTTGAAAAGACTGCACAGGGCATAGGTTTGGAGGAGTGTGTTGAGTAGTGTGACAGGATGGTCCCCACTCCCGTAGTTGACGCATCCACTTCGACGATGAACTCCTTCTCTGGATTTGGGTGATGGAGCAGTGGTAAAGGCGGTTTTGAGGGTCTGGAAGGCATGCTCCGCATCAGGGTTCCAGTTAAGGATTTTAGGTTTTCCCTTCAGGAGGGATGTTAATGGCGCTGTTAACATGCTGTACCGGTCTATGAACCACCGATAAAAATTGGCGAAGCCCAGGAATCTCTGGAACTCTTTATCGACTTGGGAGTGGGCCAGGAGGTGATGGCTTTGGTCTTGCGATCATCCATCTCAACTCCTCTCGCGGAGATGGTAACCCAGGAATTCGACAGCGGTTTGGTGGAACGTGCATTTCTCTGCCTTTATGAACAAGGAAAACTCTCGGAGCCATTGGAGGACCAGGGAGACGTGATGCTGATGTTCAGCTGGATCTTTGGAGAAGATGAGAATGTCATCGATGTAAACTAGAACAAAGTGATTCAGGAAATCACGGAGCACCTCGTCCATAAAACTTTGAAATACAGAAGGGGCATTTACTAACCCATACGGCATCACAAGGTATTCGTAGTGCCCTGCGGGGGTGATGAATGCGGTCTTCCACTCATCCCCTTCTCTAATCCAGATCAAATTGTATGCACTCCTTAAGTCAAGCTTGGTGAACATTTTGGCTTCTCGGAGTTGTTTGAGGGCGGATGGGACAAGTGGGAGTGGATAGCTGAATTTTACCGTGATTTTATTGAGTGCTCTATAATCTATATAGGGCCGCAAGCCTCCGTCTTTTTTGGGAACAAAGAAGAAGCTGGCAGCAGCTGGAGAGGTGGAAGGCCTAATGTATCCTTGTTGCAGAGCTTCTTCGACGTATTTTTGCATGGCTGCTTGTTCAGGAATGGATAAGGAATAGATCCGACCCTTGGGAATGGGTTCACCCGGAACCAAATTGATAGCACAATCCCAAGGTCGGTGTGGCGGTAGATTGGAAGCTGCAACAGGATTGACCACATCTGCAAACGAAGAGTAGCACGGAGGAATGGTCACTGACAGGTTTTCTTTAGGGCTTTCAATGGAAGTGAAACTCACTGAGACGGGTTCGGGCTGCTCGTCTGTTGGCTGGGCGGAGAGGGCGACATCAGCTGAAAGGCAGTTGCAACCCCAGTTCAGAATTTTACCAGATTTCCAATTTATGGTAGGTTGATGTTGGATGAGCCATGGACGACCGAGGATTATGTCAACCTGGCTATTCTCGAGAATGAACGGGTTAAACAGTTCTTGGTGGATGTTCTCAACACAAAAGGTAATGGGGGTTATTTGAGATGTTACATACCCCTTGTTGATGACTTCGCCAGTTACGGCATGGATGGAGTATGGTTTGGATGTGTTGGTTCTCTGGAGCTGGAGTTTCTTGGACAAATCTCCTGATATGAAATCGCCTGCCGACCCGGAGTCCACGATGGCAGCGACTGAAACGTGGAAATCTTGAGATTTTAAAGTCACTGGTATCGTTAACGGGGCTGATACCGAGGGTTGGTTGAAGACTGAACTCACCAGTAACCGAGGAGGACGAGACGGGCATGTCCGTAGAAAGTGACCCTCACTCCCACAATATAGGCATAACTTTAGTTCTCGACGACGGTTGCGTTCAGCTTGAGACGGTCTGTGGGTTTCTACTTGCATTTTCTCCGGCATCGGCTCTGGGAACAATTCAGATGGATTCTGGTGGAGAACGGGAACTGACGATTGAATGTCTCGGTAACAGTTCTGAGATCTTTGATGACCTCGGAGAGCTTGCTGCATGAATTTTTCTAGTCCCAGAGTGTCATCATAAAATGGCGAGCTGGAGGCGAAGTGCGGGGTTTAATCCTCTTCGATAGACTGTCAGAAGGGCCTTTTCATTCCACCCGCTTGCAGACGCTAGAGTTCGGAATTCCAAGGAGTACTCAGAAACGGATTTTTTACCTTGACGTAACTGCAATAGTTGGTCGCTGACAGATGAATCTCCTACTGGATGCCCAAACACCTCTTTGAAATGACTTATAAAATTCTGTAATGAAGATGTAACCGCAGTCTCTTTAAACCAAAGCGTTTCAGCCCACCTTAAAGCTGCCCCGGATAGCTGCTGGATAATGAAGGGCTTGTTGCTCAAGAGCTAGCAAATATTGCAGTAAGAACCCATTGCAATCTTCCGCCTGACCTGAGAAGGGCGCTGGTCGGGAGGCAGGGCTTGCGATATACATCAGTGTGGGAGTGGTGTTCGCGGAAGCACTGTCCTCGGGCTGCGTTGGATCCATAACGGTTATGGTCAAACCTTCTGTCAGGATATATGCAAGGAGGCAGAGGTAAGTGAATCCAAACACAGTGTTTATTAAGATACTAAGAGTGCAATGTGAGTATGCAAGGAATACTGGTGCAGATTCTGTGAAGATCACTCGGTGCGGGGCTGATCACAGGTGAGTACGTTCGCTTCAGGTATGTGTATACCAAGCAGTCACAGTTCATTAATACTTGTCCTTTCTCCTTCAGACGTGGTTGATATCAAGAAAGCTCGAGGGAAACACTGGAAGCTCTGGAGAGCACGGGATCACAGGCGATGGGAAGCGAACAGGTATCCTGGAGACAGTAGGGCAATGAAACAGAGGTTAGTGGAACACAGGTGAGTATACGCTACGTCTTGGGATCTTTGGGTGTATCAGAGGGTCAGGAGACATCGGAATATGGTCTATTCCTGTTGGAGGTTTGACATTGAACTGAGGCTGTGGTGAGTGTTTTATTGTGCCTGGTGATGAGGTTGTTGATGGGAAGCAGGTGTGAGTGATTAGTATTCTGGGGAGAGTGATCGTTGAGTAGTGGATGGGACCGAGCTTGACTGATCTCTGACACACACAGTACATGGCTTAATTGACTGAAAATGAAAACAAGTTTGTATTTTGAAGAAATTATTCAAGGACACTCACCGTTCAGGTTTTGAAAAACTAAGACACAAAGGAAAGGCATGAAGAACTGTGGATTGGCCCTGTGTGGAGGCTGTGTAATTCCTATAACGATAACATCAAGAACACAATGAAACTTTATTTCCACAGTGGGTCATTTCATCACGTTATTAGGCCTATATTAAATATAAAACATTACAACAATAAAAACTGACATTTGCCATCAAATGTGTAAAAACTACTAATAAAAATACATTTTTGCTTACCTTTTCCTCAGCGTACAGTGACTGTGGGCCGTTAAAGGTGGGGTAAGAGCTTTCTGGTAACCGATGTTGATATTTCAAATCACCAAAACAAACACGCCCCTATTTTGATAGCTCCGCCCCACACATACGTAACCCAGGCAACAACTATGGCAGAATCTGTGTGTTACTAATCCAGTTCGAATGTTCAATGAAAAAGTCATCTCTTCCATCCCAAAAACAGTTCTCATGAACAACTCGATAGTACGAGCATGACAGTCCAACTAACGAACATATTACAATTATGACAAGATTAGAGGGTTATATCGATCACGAAAAGAGGAACCAAAGTAAACAAGCATATATTAGGAGTATATTATCTTACTTTTCGGACACATTTTGGGAGCTGACACTTGAAATAGACAGTGAGGAGGTTTAGACGCTCCAGGCTTATCGTGTGTGTGGAAATGAATGGGTCTTTATCATCGCTGAAGTGAACGACAATACGATCGCAAATGAACAAGTGAACATGACACACGAGCATATTCAAGCAAAAGCCAGCATACATTAGTTCTGTGAAACAAAACAAAATCAATGTTACTCGCCTATCAGGAAGAAATAAAGCAACCCTCGGCCTTCCCACTCCTTGAGTTCTCTCCAGCGCTGGAAAGCTGATACTTCTTGCCTGATCGTAAGCCTTCTTTTGTTCCGCAGACATCTTCCACTTTATTTTTTTATCTGCCATCTCTCTCTTTCATTTCTCTTTTTCTGTCTTCGCTCGGCTAATTTAGATTAGATTAGATTAGATTCAACTTTATTGTCATTACACAAGTACAGGTACAAGGCAACGAAATGCAGTTTAGGTCTAACCAGAAGTGCAATAGCAGCAAGTGCAGGATATACAGTGGTTTCATAAGTGCAGGACATGAATATGTACTGAATATATATAAAGATGGCTATTACTATAAATAGAATTTTACAGGTTAATATGTACAATGAATATAATATACAGATGGCTATTACTATAAACAGAATTTACAGATAGATATGTACTTAAATATAATATACAGATGGATATTACTATAAACAGAATTTACAGATAGATATGTACTGAATATGAGTTCCTTCGTTTTGGTGTTGTTGAGGAGCAGATTATTTTCAGTGCACCATGTGGCCAGGTGCTGGATCTCCTCCCTATAGGCAGTTTCATCGTTGTTGATGATGAGTCCAATCACCGTAGTGTCGTCCGCAAACTTGACGATGGAGTTAGATCCATACACAGGCTTGCAATCGGAGGTGAAGAGGGAGTAGAGAAATGGGCTTAGCACACAGCCCTGTGGTACACCAGTATTAAGTGTGATGGAGGTGGAGCAGGTGGAGCCTGATCGAACATTCTGGGGTCTGTTGGTCAGGAAGTCCAATATCCAGTTGCACATTGAGGTGTTGATGCCCAGGTCTCCAAGTTTGGCTATTAACTTGGTTGGGATAACAGTGTTGAATGCTGAGCTGAAGTCAACAAACAGCATACGTGCATACGTGTTCTTATTGTCCAGATGTGTGAGCACAGAGTGCAGTGCCAAGGAAACTGCATCCTCTGTGCTCCTATTGCAACGGTAGGCAAACTGGTGTGAGTCCAATGTGGATGGTAGAGAGTCTTTTAGATGTGCCAAGACCAGCCGCTCAAAGCACTTCATAACGATGGGTGTGAGTGAGCACATCGGGCTAGAGTGTTTTGGCACTGGCACAATGGAAGTGCATTTAAAGCATGTTGGTACAGTTGCTTGGGCAAGAGACAAGTTGAAAATGTCTGTAAAAACCCCAGCGAGCTGCTCTGCACATGCCCTGAGTACGCGTCCAGGGATGTTGTTTGGTCCAGCAGCCTTGTGCGGGCTGATTTGGCACAGTGCATTGCAGACATCTGTGGAGGAGAGTGTGATTGGCGAGTGGTCAGCTGAGGGTTTGGCCTTGGTGGCAGTTTCTCTGTTGTCCCTTTCAAAGCGAGCATAAAAGTAATTTAGCTCGTTCAGGAAGTTGATATCAGTGGCTGCGGGGGTGGAGTGGGTGGGTTTGTAGTCACTGATGGCCTGAATGCCCTGCCACATGCGTCGAGGGTCAAAGTTGGAAAAGTGTCCCTCTATCTTTAGCTTGAAGCAGTGCTTGGCCTCTTTGATGCCCCTCTTCAGGTTTGCTCTGGATGTGCTGTAGGCTTGTGCATCTCCTGATCTGAAGGCAGCATTGCGTGTCTTCAACAGGAGTCGCACTTCCCTGTTCATCCATGGCTTCTGATTAGGGTATGTGGTGATCTGCTTCTGGGTTGTAACACTGTCAGTGGTGGTATTGATATAATCCAGTACAGAGGAGGTGTAGCAGTCAATGTCTGTGTGAGAGCCACTGGTGGCTTGGGAAGCAAACATACTCCAGTCTGTGTGTAGAAACCTTTCCTGGAGTATGCAATCTGCCCCCTCAGGCCACACCTTGATTGTCTTCACTGATGGCTTCACACGGTTGATGAGGGGTGCATATTTGGGGGTGAGGAACAAAGAAAGGTGATCTGACTGTCCCAGGTGGGGGAGGGGTGTCGCAACGTCAGCTCCAGCCATGTTTGTGTAAACATGGTCTAAAGTTTTGTTTCCTCTGGTGTGACAGGAAACATGCTGGTGAAATTTCGGTAGCACTGACTTTAAGTTTGAATGATTAAAATCACCAGCAACAATAAACGCAGCTTCCGGGTGAGCAGTCTGTTGTTTACTGATGGCTGCGTGAAGTTCTTTCATAGCAAGCTTAGCATCAGCATCCGGGGGAATATAGGCTGCAGTTATAATGGTGGAAGTGAACTCCCGCGGTAGATAAAACGGTCTACATTTAACCATGAGAAACTCAAGGTTAGCTGAACAATGTCTCCCAACAATAGCAGAGTTTGTGCACCAAGCTTTGTTAATGTAAATACACAATCCACCACCTCTGGTCTTACCGGAGCCATCTAATGTTCTATCCGCTCGGAGTGTGTGGCGTCCCGCTAGCTCAATAGTGTTGTCCGGTATTCCGCTGTTTAACCATGTTTCCGTGAATATTAAAACGTTACAGTTCAAAAATCTCTTGCTGTGTGTGATACTGAGTCGAATCTCCTCCATTTTGTTCACCAGCGACCGTACATTGGCAAGGAAAATGCTGGGTAAAGAGAGCCGGTGTGGTGTTAGCTTTAGCTTAGCTCTTAGTCCTCCGCGCTTCCCCCGCCTTTGTTTACTATCTCGACGCCGCCTGCGAGCACTTCCGCCTGGACGGGTAGAGTGCATAGCATCGGGTGTTCTGGTGATCTCAGGAAGGAGTCGAAGGTTGTCCATAAAACTGTCGGGAATTCGCAAACCAATATCCAAAAGCTCACATCGGGTGTACGATGTAAAGGCACAACTGTTCTGCACGAACAGACCCGAAATGAGCAAGAAATATACCGCAACAGAATCTGGAGAGACCCCGAGCCTCGCGATGTACTCGCGCCGCCGCCATATGTCCGTCCTGTGTGTCGTGTCTTTTGAATATTGATGTGCACTGAGCGCTCTTTTCTCCCCATCATTAGTAGACACGCCCCTTAATGCTGATTGGCTACAAGTTTGTTTTGGTACTCAGCCCGAGACACTTTTCTAATGCATTTTTGAAATATCACTTACCCCACCTTTAAGGTTCAAATGGTGCTCGTGCGCAGAACTTCGACTTTCCAGCATATTTTCAAAAATAGAACAAGCGTTATCAATATGATTTCGAAGAAATGGTTCGGCAGTACATGTTGATGAATAAACCTTATTTCAATCTTGAATGGATGTTTTTTTCCCGACGAAGTCTCGCGCAAAGTCGCAGTCAGCAGCCGTTTGAGACGAGAGCGTCGTCACCGATTGCATCATCACCCGCCGCGGGCGTGCGCGTGTCTGTATGTCAAAATATTCATCCACTTGAAAACATAGACCTCATATCTTAAATTAACTCGTTAAGTTTTTTCAGCTTTCTACGATTTATATGTGTGTTTACATATATGCATATATACACTCACCTAAAGGACTATTAGGAACACCATACTAATACTGTGTTCGACCCCCTTTCGCCTTCAGAACTGCCTTAATTCTACGTGGCATTGATTCAACAAGGTGCTGAAAGCATTCTTTAGAAATGTTGGCCCATATTAATAGGATAGCATCTTGCAGTTGATGGAGATTTGTGGGATGCACATCCAGGGCACGAAGCTCCCGTTCCACCACATCCCAAAGATGCTCTATTGGGTTGAGATCTGGTGACTGTGGGGGCCATTTTAGCACAGTGAACTCATTGTCATGTTCAAGAAACCAATTTAAAATGATTCGAGCTTTGTGACATGGTGCATTATCCTGCTGGAAGTAGCCATCAGAGGATGGGTACATGGTGGTCATAAAGGGATGGACATGGTCAGAAACAATGCTCAGGTAGGCCGTGGCATTTAAACGATGCCCAATTGGCACTAAGGGGCCTAAAGTGTGCCAAGAAAACATCCCCCACACCATTACACCACCACCACCAGCCTGCACATGATGGATCCATGTTCTCATTCTGTTTACGCCAAATTCTGACTCTACCATCTGAATGTCTCAACATAAATCGAGACACATCAGACCAGGCAACATTTTTCCAGTCTTCAACTGTCCAATTTTGGTGAGCTCGTGCAAATTGTAGCCTCTTTTTCCTATTTGTAGTGGAGATGAGTGGTACCCGGTGGGGTCTTCTGCTGTTGTAGCCCATCCGCCTCAAGGTTGTGCGTGTTGTGGCTTCACAAATGCTTTGCTGCATACCTTGATTGTAACAAGTGGTTATTTCAGTCAAAGGCATTTTCGCCCACAGGACTGCCGCATACTGGATGTTTTTCCCTTTTCACACCATTCTTTGTAAACTCTAGAAATGGTTGTGCGTGAAAATCCCAGTAACTGAGCAGATTGTGAAATACTCAGGCCGGCCCGTCTGGCACCAACAACCATGCCACGCTCAAAATTGCTTAAATCACCTTTCTTTCCCATTCTGACATTCAGTTTGGAGTTCAGGAGATTGTCTTGACCAGGACCACACCCCTAAATGCATTGAAGCAACTGCCATGTGATTGATTGATTAGATAATTGCATTAATGAGAAATTTAACAGGTGTTCCTAATAATCCTTTAGGTGAGTGTAAATATATATTTTCAGTGTGTGTTTTATATATATATAAATAAATATATATATAAATTATACATGAATTTCACGTTTTCCACATGTGATGTAAGTTGTAAATGGAATATACTGTATATATATATATATAGCTACTTCGAGGGAAAGATATCTCACTGGTATAGAATCCTGTCTGATAGTTCCCAGAATTCTTTTTCTTCTTTGAGAATAAACTGGGAACTAGAGTTTAAAAGAAAGTTTAGTGAAAAAGAATGGTTATTTCTGTGTACTGAATTGACCTCACTTTTGACTACGAATATTAAAGTTAAAGAAACGAATTATAAATTCCTGTATAAATATTATATAACTCCAGTGAAGCTCAATAAGTTTGATGATACAAATTCTCCTTTGTGTAGAAAATGCGGAACTGAATTAGGAACATTTATGCATTTATTTTGGTATTGTAAAGTTGTTTACTGCTTTTGGGAGAAGATTCATAAAGCAATTCAAGATATGTGTAACTGTACTTATGTTATATTTGTTGAATTACGATGTGGAAAGTAAGTTTCCTTATACAAGAAAATGTGTGTTTACAACGTTTTCTTATCTTGTAAAAAAATGTATACTTACTACATGGATTTCCCAGTCAGGACCCTCTTTGGGACTTGTAATAATAGACTTGTTGCCCATTGAAGAAATTACAAGTAAACGGTATTTAAGACTGTAAGATTTTTTATCCACATGGTCTTTAGTATAGAATTATATAGAGACTATAAAATGACAAACTCATATTGAACAAAAGATAACTCACAGACTGTGGTAGCGTAGGATGATTATTATTATTATCATTATTATTATTAGTAGTATTAATAATTATTATATATATTTTTTCTTCTTCTTTACTGTTTTGTGAATATATATTTAGCTGTACTGTCCCTATTGATTTTGTGTGATGTTGTGTGGCTGTGTTTTTGGAGTATTTGTGTAGTATGTGCTAAATTGTGAATAAAAAATAAATAAAAAAAGTTTCAACCTGTCAAACGCGACCACAGCCGTAGCGCACTAGATCAGTAGCGCTCCCATTGAGCTGCAGAGGTCACGTGACCCATTCTGTTTACGACGCCATTTTGGCAGGCAGGAACAGCCGGCGGCAGCATGAGTTTCAAGGCAACGGAGTTCATTGCGCACTTTAATTCAAAAGACATAGACCTGTACATAGCAAAACTTTATAGATTAAACATAACAGATCCCTATAATGCCCCTGGGGTGCTTTTCACGTGTATCGATAAACGGATAGCTTTCCTGTAATGGACACCTGTTGCACCAGGCAGGCAGACTGAACTGCATCAATAAGTTCATTTTACATGACAGACTTCAATTCTTTACATATACACGCGCTTACGTTTTAAGAGAGAAAACGTGAATAGATTACTGTTAGCGGTGAACACGAACCCGTCCAAAAAAGTGCCGCTGTGTGCATCTGTCCCATCGGTCTGTGTTGTGCATGTCAAATAAAATCAGTCATAATCAATAAATGTAATTTCTTATTTTTTTGTTTCAGTATTTATTTATTGATCCTAAATTTTGTTTCAAATAGCCTACAGTTTCTGAATGTTATTTATATATAAAAGCACTTAAGTTATTCAAGATTAAGTATCATATTTAATGGGAACTTATTTTTATCATTAGTTATGTGAGGCAAAAGTAGTTTGAATGAAGAATAAACTGAAATTTATGGCATTTCAACAACTTACTATGATAAAATGATTTCCCCTTTGCTTTCCCCCGCATATTCTGGCATCTTGGCGCACAGCAGCTGTCCACCATGTTGAAATAGTAAGGTTTAAACAGTCTGGTTTTAAATTATATTTCGACCACTATAGATACCACTGCTACAGCCGCTCTAGCGCTCCCCTGATTGCCTGACAAAATGGCGGAGTTTAGGCTGCGTGACGTCAAACTCCGGAGCTCTATAGTAGTCAGTGGAGCGCACGGTATGAGGACAGCGATGTCGCGTCGTGTTTCAGCCCTGGGCGCGCATTCGTTTGACGGGAGATGAAACTTCCTGGTGGTGCCGGCGCGTCGTTTGGCTAGTGTTCCCTGCTGTGACTTACATGTAAACAAAAAAGGTAAAATGTGACACTATACAGACATTTTCCTCTTTGCACAGTAATAATTTGATAGTAATACTATATAATACAAACCTTAATTTCATTCAGGAAAATTTCATACTGTAGAGGAATACTAAGATTTTTTATGATTAGTATGTAAAACTATTACAATTATGACAATATGACAGTTTTTGGTTAGTTTATAATGTAATCCATTTCTCATAATATAAAAATTGTTATTACATTATTAGCTCAAGATTTTATTACGTTTTGAGAAAATGATTACATTATGAACATTTTATTACAATAATAATGTAATGTTTATTACATTATGTGCAGTTTTTACATTGTGTGCAGTTGCTACCGATGTTTTTATTCATCTTTTTCTCTGCCTTTCAACTTTCATTCTCATTCTCAGTCTTTTTCTTTTTTTAATTTTCTGCTGGTCATTGTATTTACCATATATATTATACAGCTACTTGAAGTCATAACAGTAACCATAGAAACTTTTTCAAACATGTTTATTGATTTTATCTTTCTGTCTTTTTTTCTGAGAGTGTCCCTGACTTAAGAACTTGTGGCATTTAAGGGAGACAAGTTTTTCAGAGCTTGTTTTTGTGCCTTTTTATTATACTGGTTTGCTGTATAATTACTGTTAGATTATTTTTTTAAATATTGTAGCTGATATAGGGCAGCAAAATGTAAAATAGCAACCTTACACTGAGAAAATAAGAATGTTACTATCACCAGCTGGTGTGCCCTGGATGTCCACCAGAGGGCACTCCCCTCTTGTTCATTGTCATTCTAACATGGACTACATTTCCCAGAACTCACTGCCTGGACTCATCATCCCTGATTGTCATCAGCTGTGTCTTATTTACCTTGTTAACTCTGCCTATATAAGCCTGTTTTTCATTCAATGCAAAGTCTTGTATGTGTCACAAATGCATTTCTGAGTGCTAATTCCATTAATTAGCCAATCGTTGATTAGTAAAGTCATCGCGTCACTGCAGCTGTCGTTAAAAGCTCGGGTTGCTATATGACAATTCACCATGACGTCACAACAACAAGAACCGTTCTTCCGGGTGGCAAAAGCCGAAGCGTTCCTATGGCAATGCTAGTAAATTGCTTGGAAGGGAGACCCACCGTCGGCACTCGGCAGTAGCCTAATCTACATTTCAACAGTTGATTCAAAAACAGACGTGGTGGAAATTCAGACATAGTTAACATGATCATTGAGGGACTGATTAACTAATTCAGGAGATAGCAATACATGAAATGCCTAACCTTGGTCTAGTAGATGTAGCGCTAGTCTACTACCATAATTTTTGAATGAGCCTCAGCCTACCATTGAGTAGTTATTTTAGTGACTGTTGCTGTTTGACTTACAATATGTTCCCTGTTATCTAACTAAGAAGGCTATGATCGTTTTCTGTTGCTCGGATCGGATGGCACAGACGTGAGCTTTTGACTGTGAAAAGGATAGCGCGCTGTAGACTAGCGCTACTCAGCTAGGCATTCACTCAAACTAAACTCGCGGTGATGATGAAACCAATGTGGTACACACATTAATCATCCATCAGCAGTAGCCTACAACTATGTTTTGCTTTTCCTATTTCTTCCATTGACATTTGATCAGTAGCCTACATGACACTAGAAGTTCTGTCTCTTCCTTGTATAATACTTTTACTTCAGGCAGTGACTGGAAATGAGTTTGAGCTTCAAAAGAGACCTTAAGTTTACTAATATTAGTCTCGAATTTCCCCAGCTGAAGATAATTATGCTCTGCTATGATTTTGTAGATGGACACTTTTGACTACGTCCACTTGCTTTAACCTCCTCACCCACAGGTTCCGCTGGATATATTTACTTTTTTCTGAAGGAAATTGATAAAATTCTACACCTTTTGCTGTGTATCTGTCGGCGCAACCCCAAACACAACACGTTTTCGTCATAGTTTCAACTTTGATCAACAATGTTTTTAACTATGTAGGCCTAACTGTTTACAGTAGCCGGCTGGATCTCTTCAGTTGGTCAGTAGAAGCCGCTCACGTTCTGCCACCCGGAAGTATCTTGGTGCCTATTGTTTACAAACATTCTGAAATGCTGTATAGAAACAGGCAGTGTTCTGAGACATGCACTTAGGACTACGCATGCGCATCAGCTTTGTCCAGGCTGAAAAATTCATTTTTTTGTCATGATTTGAGCTGCACTTGCATGCCCGAGAGGCGTTTCAAAGATGGCTGCCGAGTGAAATGACTTGTCTTAAAGGGACTTTGACTACCACCCGACACAGAGTTTAATTACTTCAAGAACAGCGGTGTTACCCACTCGTTACTGAAAAATGTAATGTAGTGATTCAGTATTTTATTAATAGCAGTGTTCATGGGCATCACTAGGCCCTTTTTAGGGGGGCTTCAGCCCCTAAACTTCTGCCCAGTCCCCCTAAAAAATATGTGATTAACCTTTAAAACATATGAAACTGGCGGGAGGCTTCAGCTTTGTCTCGTCTTTTAGTCTGCGTTAATCGGCGTGTTCTTCAATCCGCAGCGGCGCCGAGTAGATCGCACGTCTGAAGCAGAGGTGTGTGTGTTCATCTGAGCCTCATTGGTCTGTCACCGCTCATCAATGTCAAAATATTTGAGAAAACCAATCAAATCAGAGTAGGCGGGCTTTATGTTCACACAGAAGCTAAGGCTGAGCATGAATTTTAGCAGCACGACTCAACGTCAAGTCCGAGATATGTAAGTAGCTACACTAAACATTTCATATTTGACAGCTGCTTCTGTAAGTCAGAAATGTTAAACAAATGACAAAAATATTCAGGCAAATTATTAAACTTTTGTCTAATTTTGCCATTTTGAATTGAAAATAGGCTTATGTAATGTGATTCATAATGTAATTAACAAACAAGAAATATTTACAAAGCCGTTTTATTCAGATTAAGCATAAGATTAATAATGAATGTGTGTACATATTGTAAATTAATATAATTCCATTTGTAGCCTTTAGTAAATTGAATAAATCAGCTTTTTTCAGCCTGTATTGGGCATAAGATTAGTATGTGTGCATATTGTGAATTAATTTAGAAAATTTTGCTTTCCTGGTAGCCTTTAGTAAATTAACGTGTCTACAAAAATGATTTATAAAACATATAAATATCACTTAACCATATGTTTGCTTTCTTATACCATATGTGGTATAAAAATGGAAAAACTATATCAGTCATATCTGCCCACTAACATGGTTTTCAAACTATTGTTATACTTTTTTTTTTTGGCCTTCAGAACATCTTAAAATGCACATATGTAGATATCATGGATATCAAAATTTTCAGTACAAGTATTTAGTATAAGTAAATTAATTAGTTTTTAGTGAGAATTGGACCGTAAACTAAAGTGTTACCACTTTTTTGTACCCTCGCTGAGCCCCCTAAAATGAAAATCCTAGACTCGCCCCTGGCAGTATTGATAAGTTTCTGTGCTCCTGAATGCACATCTGTCTATCTGTCCCTCTCTCTCTCTCTCTCTCTCTCTCTCTCTCTCTCTCTCGTGTGTGTGTGTGTGTGCTTTAGTAAACATTAATATAGAACAGTGATTAAACTGACTGGAACGTTCTGTGCATTAAACGGTTTTAATTGACACCTTTAAGCCAACAATAATCAAGTATTCATACAGACCATGGTATAATTCAATATAATATCCCTCCCCCTTTAATTAGTTGGTGTACTGAAGAACTACAGAATTGAGTGAAATATCATATTTTTCCTGAAGCAAACTTTCTCACTGTTGTCAATTGGAACAGCTGTGTGTGCACTCGTCTTTTTTTTGTCTGAAAAGAAGAAATTCAAATAACAATTGTGTTATTTGCAATTATATCATGGTAAACACTTCTAAAAATGAATAAATGTTATAATATAATTGATGGCAGTAAATATTCCCAATGAGAAAATGCATTAATGCAATTTTAGCACAGAGTTGAAAAGCACATTTTCTGTAAAGCTGCAAGATGAAGTTAATCAGTTAGCAACAATATCTAATTATCAAAAATGGAGCAAAAAAAATAAATAGAAGAGAAATCAGTAAAGTCAGCCGAAGACAAACTGGAAACATCACAAGTCTGCACAGCACGAAACCAAAGTGTTGGAGGAGGTCTTCTCTGTCAGCCCGGCTGTGAGGTGTCGTAATCAATTGAATGTTCCACTGAGGAGAAACCCCTGAAGGCCCTGCATACCCAGCCAGAAGTAGGCCGCTGTGAACTTTCTGCAACGCTGCCCTCAAAGACATGTGTCTTAATTAAAGCCTGGGAGTTGTTAGGTCCTCCAACTTTCTCCTTCTCTCCCCCGTTGGCAATCTAGTGCAATACAGCCTCTCTAAGGGCCTAGTAAAGGCGCCTCTGGAGGGAACACTCCGGTCCAAGTTTGCCAGTGACAGGAAGCTGCTGTATTTCCAGTCTCAGTAATCGTCTGCTTTGGTCTGCAAAAAACTTCACGTGAATAAACTAAAGAGGATAAGTTGATAAGATCCACTGCTAGAGGTCATTTGTTCTTATGTCTTGTACCCGAGCACCTCTTTACAAAACAAAGTGAAAGGTAGAGGTCAGCTGGCTGCGGTCAAATACATATATGCACTGTCTTTTCCTTTGCTTTATGAACTCGAAAGCAATAAGTTCCTCCGTGATGACCACAGCTCTGCATTCTGCTAGAATAAAAGAACACATAAATAGACGCAGTGATGTTAAATCAAGTTGTCAGCAGACATAAAGTTGCCTCTGGTGCTTGAATGAGCCCCAGGCGTTTTTTGTTGTGGATTTGAAGAGCTCACTATCTCATTTGCTAGCTTGTTAAGTTGTACTCTACAATGCACCAATCAGTAAAAAGTTCATTGGCATTGAAAGATCATTTAAGTCCTGTTAGTCGACGTAGGTGTTCCGTTTCGTTACAGTGACTAAAGGGCTTTAAAGCTTTGGCTTCTGAAATCAGTGTTCAGATGATTAAATCCAATAGGTCTATGCACCACACAGGCTCCTTTTTGCTTTTGTAAAGCAGTTTGCCTGTCAGGAACTCATAACGCTCTTTTATCCCTGGAGATTTTTTATTCAGGAGGCTTTCAATAGCAATTAGTCATTGATTAACAGTGGGGGGGGCAGGGGGGGTTCTACCACATTTGTTTTGGGAGCTGCTTTAGGTTATTACTGTCATGCAATTTATGACTTTAATGTATTATCCCTGTCATTTTACTACAAATAGTGATTAATGTTTAACTACTAGACAAAGACCTTAAAAACGCTACAAAACCAATTAAAAATACAATTTATTGACTAAAGACAATTTTGTAGGATCTTAATGATTTACTTAGAATAATGTAAGGTTTATTCTCACTGAATATTGGTAATTTAATTATTAAATAATTTTGTATTTTTCTTACATAGACTTAAAAAAAAGATGGACGACACCCTTTCAAAAACCTTCCTTTGTAGAATGTCCGAATATGGCGCTGACATCTTGCGCTGATTTGGGACCTGGGTGCAGTATAGTGACCTTGGGACCTGAGGAGCAGGAAGTAGAGCCAAGATATCAAAACCCCACCAACATTCCCGGAGTATCTGTTAGAACAGTTTACTGCAGAACAACTCATTATGTCATGTGTGAAATGAACAGTTATGGAAATGTAGAAATTAAAGCTAAAGCTCCAATCTCCTCTCGAAAATTCAGAAAAAAATCTGTTGGTTCCTCAGTGACAACTTCACTCAGAGAAGCCATCAATCTCAGCTGTCAATCATGACGTCACACCCCCCGTTTTTATAGCATCAAATAATTAACTAAAACCAAACTTATTTAAAAAAACTCTGATTTACTCTAATTATGTATCAGGTCTTCAGTATAATTTGTTTAAAAATATTACTTTGTTTGCTTTATTTAATTAAATATAGACCTGGATCTGAATTACTGTGACAAAGTCTCATTTTTTCCATTATATACACACAGGTGAATGGAGTGCAAATAAAAAGAAATAAAACAATTTGAACAATTATGAAACCCAATGACCTATTCTGTATTATTTCGATGTGAAAATAATTAATCTCCAGTGCAAATTATGGTTAACAAAGACTTCCAGTGATGCAAGTCTTTTAATTACAGGGTTGTGGAAACATGCGTTCCACATTAGTGCAGCAATATGGAATTAATTCAAGCATATTTATCAAAGTGATAAGCCATGATTGGTTTTAATTGGTTTCACAGCCTTCCTCATCTCTTTTCCATCTTCCGAACATCCAAAGCGATGTTCCAAGAATAACTCATGGAGTTACAACAAACAACAGCAGATTATAATTGATACAATGATTATATGATTGATTACAGGGCCACAACAGTTATTTGACAGAAATAAGAGAAAATTTGAATAAGAATTTGAACATTTCCATTTCTTTCTTGATCCTTGTTGCTGGATCCATTATTTGGTGCCATGATGTGGGGAAAACCAAATAACCATTTCCTTTTTTTTTCAGAGTCGGCGTATATGATGCTACAACAAGATTGGGTCACAAACCGCACTGATTAAAAGTCAACAAGGTTCATTCTGATTGGACAGCTCGTAGGTGATTAGCAAAACATTCAAAAGCTCCTGTTTGTTGGCTACACATCAAACAGCCATGAAATTCATTTGTTTCCTTGTCCACAAAAAGAAAGAAACTGAGAGTGACATTGCCAAAAAAATATCATTAATAATAACAACGACTTGGTGAAGGAGATCAGCTTACGGCCATTTATCTAGAGATGACAGCCGAGGAAGCGCTGAGGAACATAAGTTTTATGAGCCTGGATGGTATTTTTACGCAGATGCTACTTGACATGCAGTTCACGGCGAGGGTTAGCCCCAGACCATCAAATTATGTGGCTATTCTTGTAATCTTCAGTTTCTTCACGCTGCCATTTCTGAAAACGTCATATTCTTTGTCTCGAGCATGAAGACAAACCTGTGTGCAGTTTTGAAACAGACAGCTGAGTAATTTCGCTAGCATAATGAGAAATTATACGATAGCGTTATCAACGTTGCTCATATGTGACATCCCTTATCTGTGGACAAATCATGATTGGTCACTAATGGTTCTCAGTTTAATCCTGTAATCCATGAGGTCACATGGTGCACTGATATTAAGGGAAGCTCCTTCAGATGCATACAAAGGATGTAGATGTCTAATTGTACAGATATACAATAAAAAAAAGAGTTCACTAGTCCAAGTCTTAATTTCATTTTGATGATGATACGCCACTCTTCTCGTTTGTGGTCTTAATGCAACAAGTCTTTCTTTGGTGATGCTGGAAGTTGCACTGATAAGACTTTCCTCCAGACACAAGGGAATAGATATGGATCTCCCCTCCTGGTTTTTAGCTTTTAGCAGAAAAAAGGGATTACCTGCCGTGGCCCAAAAGCTCTCAAGCTCTTCAGAGTGATCCCCCTTCTAATCGTCCAAATTGAAAAAGTATTTATAGTCAATCTGGCGGACTGTCTGGGACCAGATAATCAGATCTGGAACGTGTTTTTGTTGCAATTTGTTTTAGGTTGAAGTCCCTTGTGCACATGCACCTGCTAGTTTAGATTAAGTTGGAAATTTTACTGAAATGTACTGCAGAGATGGAACTGTTGTGAGTTTAGCCTGAATAATGGACTGATTAATATGATCCCAGACCCCCAGAAACACTTGTTAGCAGGCAGAATTAAAAGCACACCTATTGTAATTTAGTGCAGATGTGATTTTCTGAAGAAGATCTGAGTAAAGGGTGTTTTGTTTGCTAATGCATCGCTAGGTGGTTACTAGGGTGTTACTGAATATCTGCCTGTCAGTGTTGGGGTAGGCCTAACGCATTACAAGTAATGCAAGTTACATAATCAGATTACTTTTTTCAAGTAACTAGTAAAGTAACGCATTACTTTTAAATTTACAATAAAATATCTGTTACTTATTCAGATTAGTAATGCAAGTTACTTTGTTTTCCCATGTATTGACTGACAGCTCTCCTGTCCCCATGTTGAGAAAAAGCAGGTGTAAGTGCAGGCATTGAGTGCGCTGTGTGAACATGATGGTTATTTTAGTTCTAGACTAAATGTGAACATGCATTTACTCATATCACTTGCACAAAAACAAAATGAATAAAAACAGTGAAATGCAAACTCTGAATATTAAACAAACCTGCATAAATTGTTAAATTACACAAATATATTTTATGTATTTAATCTCACTTTATTAACCAACGTATTTGCTACTGACTGTCGATGATCCAGTTCAACCATACTAATAAGTAAAAATGGCTTTAGATAAACATGACATTTGTTTCATTTTTTGTTTTTATTGCTGAAGTGTTGACGTGTTGAACTTTCTTTACCTGTGTCCTATTCTTCTGCAATCCAGAAAGTACGGATGTAAATTTGCATTTCCTTTTGCACTTCATGTGAAAGGGCCTTTACATTTGCCAAAAATATAACTTTTTTGTTATTAAAAAACAAACAAGCAAGCCCAGCCCAGGTGAGAAAAAGTAACGCAAAAGTAACGTAATGGATTACTTTCCATACAAAGTAACTAAGTAATGCAATTAGTTACTTTTTAGGAAGTAATGCAATATTGTAATGCATTACTTTTAAAAGTAACTTTCCCCAACACTGCTGCTTGTTGAACTGAGTGAAGAGACCTACAAAATTACATTCTGATTCCGAGATATGTTCTGTTACTCTATAGATTTTTTTCACCTGATTTTTCATCTGCCAGGTTAACATTGTCCATTAGCTTAGAAAATTAAAAGTAAAAAAAAAGAAAAAGAAAATAGCAAACACAGCATAGGTTTACTGTTTAAATTAAAACATGGGCAAACATTTTGATATTCCTTCAAAACTAATTTTTTAATAAACTTTATTATTATTATTATTATTATTATTACTTTGAGAATTAAATTCTGCTGTACAGTAGTAATATACACTCACCTAAAGGATTATTAGGAACACCTGTTCAATTTCTCATTAATGCAATTATCTAATCAACCAATCACATGGCAGTTGCTTCAATGCATTTAGGGGTGTGGTCCTGGTCAAGACAATCTCTTGAACTCCAAACTGAATGTCAGAATGGGAAAGAAAGGTGATTTAAGCAATTTTGAACATGGCATGGTTGTTGGTGCCAGACGGGCCGGTCTGAGTATTTCACAATCTGCTCAGTTACTGGGATTTTCACACACAACCATTTCTAGAGTATGGGCTACAACAGCAGAAGACCCCACCGGGTACCACTCATCTCCACTACAAATAGGAAAAAGAGGCTACAATTTGCACAAGCTCACCAAAATTGGACAGTTGAAGACTGGAAAAATGTTGCCTGGTCTGATGAGTCTCGATTTCTGTTGAGACATTCAGATGGTAGAGTCAGAATTTGGCGTAAACAGAATGAGAACATGGATCCATCATGCCTTGTTACCACTGTGCAGGCTGGTGGTGGTGGTGTAATGGTGTGGGGGATGTTTTCTTGGCACACTTTAGACCCCTTAGTGCCAATTGGGCATCGTTTAAATGCCACAGCCTACCTGAGCATTGTTTCTGACCATGTCCATCCCTTTATGACCACCATGTACCCATCCTCTGAAGGCTACTTCCAGCAGGATAATGCACCATGTCACAAAGCTCGAATCATTTCAAATTGGTTTCTTGAACATGACAATGAGTTCACTGTACTAAAATGGCCCCCACAGTCACCAGATCTCAACCTAATAGAGCATCTTTGGGATGTGGTGGAACGGGAGCTTTGTGCCCTGGATGTGCATCCCACAAATCTCCATCAACTGCAAGATGCTATCCTATCAATATGGGCCAACATTTCTAAAGAATGCTTTCAGCACCTTGTTGAATCAATGCCACGTAGAATTAAGGCAGTTCTGAAGGCGAAAGGGGGTCAAACACAGTATTAGTATGGTGTTCCTAATAATCCTTTAGGTGAGTGTATTTCTGTCATGTTAAAACTTTTGTAATGAAGACCTTTGAGTTTCTGTGTGTATTTGACAATAGTTTTATCAAAATGAAATGGTGAAATGTCCATATGGGAGAAAACATTTATTTGTGAGCAGGAGAAGGCTGTTTTCCAGCTTTTCTTTTCTTTTCACAGTGGAGTGTGGACAATTTTCTTTGTAATCTTTCATTCTGTATTCATATTGAAGCAACAGCATGTTAAGTGTTCTGTAATCTCCACCTACACATATCGCCTCTCTGCACTCCATGTCAGATGCTGGACAATTTGTATGTTTCTTATGTTCTACACTCATTATCAACACTGCCATGTTTTCCAAAGTGTCCTTATATATTAATTATTCAGCAGTGTGACTAAGTGGAGCCACAGAGCTCCCTCTACAGCAGATCTTATAGTTCGCTTCAGTGTTACCATGCAAATTTGTATCCTTGGTTCTCTTTAAGTTATTGTTGGTTCAGAGATTTGGTAAAGGAAGTCAGCTTTACATAACGTTCCAGCTGCTATTGTTCATCTGTCTGCAGAGCTTAAATCAAAAACCTTTGAGTGGGGTTGTGCAGCAAAATAATCTATCTATGTATTTGTATTTGTTGTAATGATGAAATTAGATGTTTCTATTTCTTTATTCAAATAAAATCAGTATGAGCGGGGCTTAAGATGGAAGTGTGTCTAAACTAAATGACTAGACCTCATTTAAGATCCCTTTTCCTGTAGCAGATATGTCTTGTATAATCCATAAATTATGTATATTTGGACACATCCTTTATGTAAAATTAACCTGTTTGTAAAATAAATGCATGAAATGAAAATGAACCTTATCTGTTTTCAAAACGCATAATACATGTGCATGATTCACCCATGTAGGTTTTATTAAAAAAAAAACCTTCACCTTTAATCAAAACATCAAAAAACGATTAAAACGTTAGCTTAATTAAAACGACAGACTTCTCTCTTGTGACGTATGCCAGACTTGCAATGATTTAGTAGCTTGTATTCATTTTTGATTGCAACACTACATGTCAACTACAGTTTTTTTTCTTTTTTCAGATGTACATCATAACACAGAAGAAAAGATCTGTTGCTACTTCTGTTTCATCTTGGCTTTTAGATTGAAAATAATCGTTCAGATTCATTTATTGACCCTTTCGACAGGTTACAATTTTACGCCACTAAGTGCTGACATCTTTTATGCCACAGTTCTGCACAAGTGAGTCATTGAGTTACTCACTTAACTGATTTTTACACAATATTAAGTTGTTCCCAACCAAAACAAGTCTGAGTGTGTGTTCAGGGAAGAAGGAGGCGGGAACCGGCAAATGATTAACATAACTTTAATTAGCAAATAAAATATAAAGAACAAAACGAAAGTAAAGCAGCAGCACCTCACGGATGACTGCCGCATAAACTAAAACAAAACAACAACATAAATTCCACTGTTGTCATTTCTCTTTTTATCCTTCCGGATCTCCTCTGTGGGACTCGATTGGTGACGCTTATTAACACTTGCACCACCGGCCTCGCTCCAATCCCATGGCTCTTGGCCCTGTCCAGCTTGCCACTTCAGACTTGGCAGGTTTGGTTCATAGACTGTGTAAAACAATGGACGTAGTGACCGTGACGTCACCTGTAGGTTTCTGAAGTGCATTTATGAAGGCCAAAGTCGGCGGAGCCGGCCGTCGCCATCTTGGCAGAGCATCACTCTGGATAACCAAAAATGGGCAAAGATGTGGGACGTGGGTGGAGTTGAGGTGCCTGGTTGACAAACGGCTAGTAGTGACAGCAGCAGCAATTCACCTGTCACTCAAGTGGCCACGCCCTTAATTATGCAGAACGGATGAGTTATAAAAAAATTAACACAGAAAACTTTTTATGCGTTATGTCTGTTCATTTACACAACAACTGCGTTTTGGGGGCCTGAAAACGCAATGCTTTTGAAAACGGGTTTCAAAGTGCAAGGTTTTGAAAAAGAAACCTTTACCATCTCCATGTAAACAACAAAAACGCAAATCTGTGAAAACGGTGACGTCATGCGCATACGTATTACGTGTTCACGGGGTGTTTCTTGACAAAGTGACATCGCCAACTACTGGCCTGGCAGCATAGTACAGCCTTTTTAGTCATTTTCGCAGATTCGCGTGAACAGGGATCGTTTTGACAACATTGTCGTCTGTTTTTAGTACATCGTTGTAGTGTAAACATACCCTAAAACTCCCTATTGAAGGGTAGGAGGTCAATAGGAAGTTGGGAGTTGCTACTAGTGTGTCTCGTGAACCAAAGCTCTCTGACTCCTCCATTCAGACAGGGGAGCCCTGAATTTAGTGAGGTAGTCAGGAATAGTATTTTAGCCTTTAGTTAAATATGATTGTTATTTTTAGTTTTTATGCATGATATTTTTTATTTCTCATGCATATGTTGTGATTATTTTATGATTATTTTAATTCCTTATATGTGTAAATTCTACAACCCGACCAGCTCCAATTCAACATAGTTCGGGAGGAGCATGTTCTAACTATTCCTATCCCAACCTGGGATGGGGGGAGTACTCTGGGTTCGGGCCAAATTTCCGAGCTCGGAGCCCTACCCTCGGACAGCAATCCAAATACGTATAACCTTTACTCTATTTAACTATATGTAAGTGTGAACTTGTGAAGTTCAGTCAGTTAAAACAAGCTCAGACAGACGGCAGCAGACATGGGTAACACACTGATCCGACAAAACCCGACAAAGCCATCTGTCAGTGCAGTGTGAACTGGCCTTAAAGGAGTTGTTCACTTTAAAATGAAAATTACCCCATGATTTACTCACCCTCAAGCCATCCTAGGTGTATAGTATGACTTTCTTCTTTCTGATGAACACAATCAGAGTTATATTAATAAATATCCTGACGCTTCCAAGCTTTATAATGGCAGTGGTCCATGAGAGTTTGAAGCTCAAAAAAGCACATCCATTCATAATAAACATACTCCACACGACTCCAGGGGGTTAATAAAGGCCTTCTGAAGCGAATTGATGGGGTTTTGTAAGAAAAATATCCATATTTAAAACTTTATAAAGTAAAATATCTAGCTTCCAGAGGACCTCCTTCCGTATTCAACTTGCGCAGAAAGCGCAAGGCCTCTCGCAGTTCAAAACGCTTACGCTACGTTCTAGTGATACGTCGCACCAGTTACACTTTTTCCGTAAGTTGAATATGGAAGATGGTCTGCCGGAAGCTAGATATTTTACTTTATAAAGTTTTATTAACCTTTATTAACCCCCTGGAGTTGCGTGGAGAACGTTTATTATGGATGGATGCACTTTTTTGAGCTTCAAACTCAATCCCCGTCACTGCCATTAAAAAGCTTGGAAGCGTCAGGATATTTATTAATATAACTCTGATTGTGTTCATCAGAAAGAAGAATGTCATATACACCTAGGATGGCTTGAGGGTGAGTAAATCATGGGGTAATTTTCATTTTAAAGTGAACTACTCCTTTAACCTAAATGAACCAAAAACAGGTCAGAATGCTCAAGCATACCTGGTCATATTTTTGTCATGGGAGCTACGTTACCCATTACAGCTTGGTACAGGCAGAAGATCTTCGTTTATGTGCAACGGAGGAATTCCTGATGCTGTTTTGTCTCCTTTGAGCTCTTTGTGAGTTCTCAGCTGGTAAAAAATACCATCATATAAACATACAATGGGCACATTTAGCCCAACACACTGCATTGTTTTAGATGTTTAGTAAGTTCAGTTGCAAAATATACTTTATAAAAGCTGTCTAAACAAGTTGTGATCTTTTCCTTATGCCTTTTGTTTTGTAGCTTTAAGTTTGGTGATAAAAATGTGTGTGAACACTAAGCAGGCCTAAATTTAGTTTTTAGGTCTGGAACCAAGAACCAAGAGAACCAAACTACAAGTGTGAACCCTTAATTCATATCCTTTATTAAAAACATGCGAGCAAATGAAGGCCCGGGTTCAGGCTAAACTTGTCTTTGCACTTACCACGAGGAGCTCCGGGTTTTCTTTTACCTTATTTGCATAACCCAATAAAGGGATAATGAGGCTACACCGTGCTGTCAATTAAAGGTCTGGTTATCCTCTCAGTTGGCTACTTGTTGCATAGCCGCAAGCCCCGTTGTTTAATGCACCCGTGATCGTATTAATTCTCTTGAGAATGCAGGACCACTGCAGAGGTATTCTAAGAATAAGGCTTGAGCTCAGGCCACTGTGCTTCGTACTTGTCTAAATGCACGCGGCCATGACCTCTTTTGTAAGCGCTTGAGCAATCACCATGGCAGCCGGGGTGTTTTGTCTCAAAATGCAACCTTTCTTCTTGCATTTCCAGATAAAGGACATTAAAGTGGTAGTTTGTGTTGCTATGACGATTAGATTCCAAGCACTCTAATCTCTAAAGGGAGACTAGTCCAGGGGAAAGAAAAAACATTCCCAAGCTTTGCAGGGAAGATCTGGGGACGCCATCGAAAACGCGCTTCTCCACTTTGGACCCGGGGCCATTTTCCCAATTACGCCGCCATCCCCTGCAACAAACCCAAACGAATTGACAAGGATCTTGATGGGCAAGGTTTAATTAAGCTAACGCAAGCTCATTAGGCAGCCAGGCCTAAGCAACAGCAAACCTCTAAAGGACCTGGAATCGACAAGAGATTTGGAAGTATCCACAATGTCTTTTGAACTGCCTTCCATTTTTGCAGGGCTCATTTAAAAGACCTCCTGTCTGACTAGTAATGCCTTGCAACTCCCACACATAGCATACCAGGAGATTGAGCTCTTGAAAAAAAAAAAAAGAATCTGATGAGAGCGTGGTGAAATTGAAATCACTGTTGTATCAACCCGAATCGACTCCCTCCTGTTGCGTTTGCATTATTCCCTCGATGAAGCAGCAGAATAAGTTTTTAGACATGATCGTGCTTTGATCAGTAACTTTAAGCTATGCGAGCCCATCTTACATCTCTCCTGGATTGTTTTGTGTAAGAACGGATGTGCGAAGAATCCACGCAAGCCTGGCGCGTGCATTTTCATGTGTCGAGGGACGTCCCCTTTGTCGACCTCTTGGCTGAAAGCAGCGTTGCAGCGGCGCCGTGCACTCTATATGTGTGTGCGTCATTGTGTTACAGCGAGTGGTGATTAATCACATGGTGACTCTTGGTCCCACAGCTGCGTCCGCTCAGGATCCGCTGGGGGTGTGGCAGGGTTCCTGGGGACGTCCAGAGGGGCCAAACTTAGTGCGTTTGACACCGAAAGATAGCGGCCAGACACCTTGCTTAAATCCCAGCTGTCACTTCCAGTCTCCTCTGACAAGCCACATCCCCACACACAGCTTTGACAAGTCCAACACAATGTCTAACAACAAGCTTTTAGGGAAAAATATCTATTCATCTTTTCATCTTTTTCTTTCAGAGCAAAAACAACATTGAATGCAGAACCAACGCTAAGTTACTTCTTATCATTGCTGCATCTTATCTAGGCTAAACGCTAAACTGGTGTTTTGAATATGCTTTTTAATAACGCCTCAAGGCACACAACAGCAGGTCCTTTGAGAGATGCTATGGGAAGGCAAAATAAAATGAGGCGATGTCAAGGGTTAATACTCTCCTGAAGCTAGATAGGCAGAACCGAACGACTGGAAATAACCGTGTACGTGACGTCCACCATATGTGCAAAGGACATTGGCCAAAGTAATCTCATTTCAACCAACCTGTTTGTTGATGTTACTGTAACAAATTATTGCATTTCTGAATGTATAGTCTCAGCCTGTCGATAAGAAGTACATTATATTATCCAAAAGAGGAAATACTACACAGTGGCTACGTTTACTACATGCAAACAAATAATCCGTTAGTAATCAGATTGACGGCTCAATCGGACTGAAAAGCCTTCATATAAACACCTTAATCGATCCGATTGAGCTTGATCTGAATTCTATCCATCTATATATTTTGTATTTTTATATTTTGTATATTTTATATTGAATATTGCTTGTTCCTCAGCTAGCCTGCATTAATGCCTTAATGTCATGTGCCTGTACAATATGGGGAATGTTCTGTAGCTTTAAACTTAAGTGACAGTTGTGTAGGAGTATGTGTGATTTATATGGCCTCAGCTTTTAAGACCTATTAGCAGTCTGAGAATTACAAGGTTGCAACTTTCCAGAATTATACTAATAGCAATCTATGAACACAAAGGCAAATGTGAGCAGGGTCTCAGAGTTGGCTGCATTATGATATGCGCTGCATGTGATTGTGTGTTATTTTTGCTGCCTGATGCTCACACATTGGACTTGTGAAGTGTTGACTGTAAATGTGCAGATATACACAGATTAGCAGGTGGTCATAAAAAATGAAATACTTAGAGCCAGTAATGGGGTGATGAAGAAAAACAAATCATAGCTCTCTCATAGAGCAGTAATATTTCATAAGCATCAATTTTGATGCTTTTAAGAAAAATTCAAATGGAAGCAATATTGACTTCATATAGAATTAATGAATGAGTTCACATTAATATCTGAGATTTTTGATTGCAGACCAGTGGTTTCCTCATTAATCTCTTCGTCCACGGTGGGGAATGAACTCATTAAAGCCTGTGTTTTCCTTTGTGCTGGCACATCCTCAGAATTATTAATGCTAAGCCTGCCCTGTGGCACACAACAAAGCTTGCCAACAAACTTACCAGCTTATGGGACATCATTTGCTTGCTTGTTACAGTTGTCCATTTTTGAGTACTCATTCAGTATAAGACGTTCCACAAGTGTCTGCAGTGTGGATTGGGACTAATTTTATTTATTGGGCTCCACATGGAGAACTGTGTGCTTAATTATAATGATTTATTGTAATTATATTGATTTATTATTAGTTATAATGTGCAGTAATCAGATGTTTTATGGGCTAGCTGCAGATATAGTTCTGTTTTATAATTATGCATTATATTTGAACCATCCTTTGCAACATCTTCATTTGTTTGGCTGCTATTGTCTTTTTTGAAATATGACCATTTATTGTGTCTTGAGACATTTACTATACCTGACATTAATTATGAAAACAGCTTTGCGAAATATTATGACAAATGTACACTTTAAAAATTCATTACTAGAGTGTTCCAAATGCACCATTGTTTGTTTGTTTGTTTCTACCTGTCCACAGACGGTAACTAAATACTATATTTAAATGTAAGAAAAATGAAATATTATATATCTGTTAAGGAATCATTGCTACACTGTCTAGACTCTAGAAGGATTCATTTTAAAATATACCTCTTTTATGAGGTTTTGTCAACAGTTTCATGAGAACATGAAATCGGGAATGAGTGAAATGAGTCTGTGTCTTTCCATGATTCACCTGCTATGAATTGTTTTTTTCTTCTTTTTTTTTTTTACATATAATTAAAAAAAGTAAATGTGATTAGATTTTCTGTCATATCCATTATATGTCAACTCAGTTTGCACGTTTGTAAATAAATAATTTTATATTTTTTAGATAATTTTCCCTGGAGGAAACCAACCTGTAGTCTCAATTAATTTAGTCATGAATGATTACATGCCATAGAATTTCTTAAACAATTATCTTCAACCACAAACATAATGCTCACTCCTGAGCCTAAAAAAAAATCAATCCATACACACAAAAATGAAGCCCTCAGAGCCTAAATTAATCCCTCTGGAGAGGCTATTAACAGCTTGAGGGGATTTGAACTGTGAGATGACTTAATGGTTGATTTATTTGTTGTATGCCTCAAACAGCCTGACAATGTTGTCATCCATTTTCAAAGACCCACCTGCCTCGCTATCCCATTCTTCATTAAATGACAAGCATAATAGTGTTACGCTATCTCATCGTCATTCATTTAAGATGTTCCACTGGACAATCCCCTCCCTCCTCTTCTTATTGGAGACCCATCCCGCTTGCTAAATAGAACAGAATTCAGATTGTTCCGCTATGGGAACCCGCCATCAAATCCCCTTCTCGTGGCGGAACTATCGGACAATAGCACTCTATTCAAGGGAGCTTGGGCAAAGTGACACAAAGATGGTGTCAATGCCATCAAATTGATTCAGCAAACCTGGAAAGCTCTTAAAGGGTTAGTTCACCCAAAAATGAAAATTACCCCATGATTTACTCCATAAAAGTGCATCTATCCATGCTCCACACGGCACCGGGGGGTTAATAAAGGCCTTCTGAAGCGAAGTGATGTGTAAGAAAAATATCCATATTTAAAACTTTATAGACTAAAATAACTAACTTTCGGCAGATCGCCGTACGCAAGTTTACTTGCGGCAAAAGAATAACCCCTGATACGATGTATGACGCAGGATGTAGGAGCATCGCAAGCTTTGACGCCTCTCGCGGATAGGGCTGGGCAACAAACTCAAGCCCCTCTTCGCTTATATCAAAATCCTCTGCATTCCTCTGCATTTCTCTTTTAAAATTCAAATTTTAGACTTCTAATTCATGACCGGTGTTTTGTCACCGGTCCTCTGCGCTTCCGCGTTCATCAATATGCATGCGTCAAGGGTTCAAGGTTCACTCCTTCACCGTAAATAGATGCGTACAGTGGTCCACCCGGAAGTTAGTTATTTTAGTCTATAAAGTTTTAAATATGGATATTTTTAATTACACAAACGCATCACTTCGCTTCAGAAGGCCTTTATTAACCCCCCGGAGCCAAGTGGAGCACTTTTATGATGGATAGATGCACTTTTATGGACGAAACAACAAGTCACTGCCATTATAAAGCTTGGAAGAGCCAGGACTTTTTTTAATATAACTCGTATTTTATTCGTCTGAAAAAAGAATGTCATATACACCTAGGATGACTTGAGGGTGAGTGAATCATGGGCTAATTTTCATTTTTGGGTGAACTATCCCTTTAAGAGGGATATGGGAGACCATGTCGAGGTGTTTGGGCAAAAGTGACAAGGTGAAGACAAAAGTGAGGGAATGTGGTGAGACAGTAACATGGTAGTAGGCCTCTCAGCTAAGATGGAGAGTTAGCTAGCTGGGTTTTCATAAAGCTTCTTTAACGAGCGCCATTATTAGCCATCAAGTGACAGCCCCCACATCTGCCACTCCAAGCGTCCATGCTAGCCGGTCACGCAGACGGAGAGTGGGCGGCTAATAACGAGAGGTGACAGAGAGGCTATGTGAAGTGCCTGCTAAAGCTGCGCCATTTACATTTTCAATGCTAACCACCAATCTGAAGGGCTAACTTTGGTAAAAACTCCACCACCACATGGAATCTTACTAATAGTTTGTTTCAGCCTACGAGCTTAATAGAACGGTAATTGTAGGGAAAATGATTGCTTTGAATCATGGTGCGATTTCTGGGGGTGTTTTGCGGAGAGTCTGACTCCACAATTAAGGTTTGAACTCAAACAAAAAGATGTCAGAACAAAATTATTTTGTGCATAAAAATAGGCTTTTAAAAATATGGTCTTTTTATTTAAAGGACTAAAGGGGATTTAAACACTGTAAAAAATGAATCATGGGTCTTGTAATTTTCACAAAATAAATTGTGTATATTTTCTTAATAAAATTGTGGTTCAGTGTTGTATAGAACATATTAAGAACATTTCACTAATAAAACCAAGAGATACATTTTCCTATTTAAAATGTAAACAATTTTGAGGCTTGAATTGAGGAACAGATTAAGCTGAGAAAAATAAAGGAAAAAGGCTAGCTATTTATTTTAAGAGAATTAGCACAATTGTGCAGTTTAATTTAGAGACACCATTGTTAGTTCCCAGCATGCTTTGCATATGGCTGGAAATGGAGAGTTAATATTGAAATTAAGTGTTATTTTATGTGTTTTTGAGTGAAGGGAAACATCTGTTAATGTTTAATGTTCGGTTATGTTTGACATTTGAAAGAGTTTCTCTATGTTGAAGTTTTGACCGTTACCATTGTGGAGAAGAGTAGAGCTTATGGTTAGGTTGTGGATAACAGCATGTATACTAATATTATAAAGCATGTTGCTTTGTTCAATGAGCAATAATTTAGCTAATGCTAGTGCAGTAACAAGTTAGTTTCTACTTGTGCTGTGCTAGCAGCATATACAGTCTTATTAATTGTATAACGTAAGTCAAATATAAAAAGGTAATTTCCATTCACTCTAATTTATATTCTTTTTTAAAAGTCAACTTAAAATAAATAAGCACATTTCACTAAAAATATTAAATGAATTGTTTCATAGACTAAATAATTAAGGAGATTTTACATGATTTATTCAGGTAGATTCCATTAAAAACAAGTCTTAAAAACTACTCAAAAATATTATGTGTAATATTGTTACCATAATTTTTTTAAGTAAATAGCACATAACATTTTTTACAGTGAGGGAATAAAGAAATAACAATGGTAAAATAAGTTCCTGGTCTAATTACAGCATATATATTTAATCCATTTAAACTCTTTGCAAATAATATTTTATTTAAAAATATGCACATCACATTCACTCTTGTTTATATGTCTAATATGTCAAAAAAAATAGTGTCTTGTCACATTCAGTTATGAATGACATAATTTAAATGATAGCATATTTTCAATTAAAAATGGTAAAATTACATTAAAAAAGTTGAGTAGTTTGCATCACTGTATGTTACTGTGGGCCGTTCAACATATCCATTGTAAAACAGTAGTCAAATGTTAAATGTTTAGCTACGTATATCTTACCACGCACTCTTTCACTGTAAAAACTACACTCGTCTTCAGTGAACATTAAGCCCCGCCTTCTTTGATCTGATTGGTCATCATTTTTACATTGATGAGCGCTGTTAGACCGCTCAGGCAGACCAGCCTAAAATTTTTACTTTTTAAACGGTCCGTCAACAAACAACAAACAAAGCGGTACGTAATGGAGTACAACATTAAGAAATATCATATATTAGGGGGTACAATTTGGCCATTTCCAATTATTGGGGGGGACCCTCAATGCCTATGGTGGTTACGGCCCAGTATATTGGTTAAATATGGTTTTGAAAACTTTTATACAACATTCAAGGCAAAGATTAATATAAAGACATAAGGGAAATATTAATATTTAAAAAATAATATAGTTTTAAATTATTAAATAATTTTTTATCTGAATAGTGTTCACATCTTTAATCATTATTTTCAATCATTTGCATATATATTTTTATTATGATTTTACAAATATAATGAATTGTTCATTCATAAATGTATGTTTTAGTGAGTAGCATCATATAATATTTTACAGCCTAAATTGATCCTTAACCAAACAATGTAAACATTAAGCAGTTGAGCACTTTTGTTACAATATTTTTATAAGAAATAATAATAATCAAAAGATGTATTATTTCATTGCTGTAATGAAATTGGAAATTTTGGTTACACTTTATTTTAAGGTGACATAGTTGCATTGTACTTAAGTACTGAGTAATATTAACTACAGGTTAGAGTTTGGTTTATGGTTTGGTACTTGTAATTATGCATAATCTATGTTATTACTATAGTAAGTATATGTAGTAACGTGTAACTACGTCACCTTAAAATAAAGTGTTACCAAATTATTTTACATTATGCTCCCATATACACTCACCTAAAGGATTATTAGGAACACCTGTTCAATTTCTCATTAGTGCAATTATCTAATCAACCAATCACATGGCAGTTGCTTCAATGCATTTAGGGGTGTGGTCCTGGTCAAGACAATCTCCTGAACTCCAAACTGAATGTCAGAATGGGAAAGAAAGGTGATTTAAGCAATTTTGAGCGTGGCATGGTTGTTGGTGCCAGGCGGGCCGGTCTGAGTATTTCACAATCTGCTCAGTTACTGGGATTTTCACGCACAACCATTTCTAGAGTTTACAAAGAATGGTGTGAAAAGGGAAAAACATCCAGTATGCGGCAGTCCTGTGGGCGAAAATGCCTTGTTGATGCTAGAGGTCAGAGGAGAATGGGCCAACTGATTCAAGCTGATAGAAGAGCAACTTTCACTGAAATAACCACTCGTTACAACCGAGGTATGCAGCAAAGCATTTGTAATGCCACAACACGCACAACCTTGAGGCGGATGGGCTACAACAGCAGAAGACCCCACCGGGTACCACTCATCTCCACTACAAATAGGAAAAAGAGGCTACAATTTGCACGAGCTCACCAAAATTGGACAGTTGAAGACTGGAAAAATGTTGCCTGGTCTGATGAGTCTCGATTTCTGTTGAGACATTCAGATGGTAGAGTCAGAATTTGGCGTAAACAGAATGAGAACATGGATCCATCATGCCTTGTTACCACTGTGCAGGCTGGTGGTGGTGGTGTAATGGTGTGGGGGATGTTTTCTTGGCACACTTTAGGCCCCTTAGTGCCAATTGGGCATCGTTTAAATGCCACAGCCTACCTGAGCATTGTTTCTGACCATGTCCATCCCTTTATGACCACCATGTACCCATCCTCTGATGGCTACTTCCAGCAGGATAATGCACCATGTCACAAAGCTCGAATCATTTCAAATTGGTTTCTTGAACATGACAATGAGTTCACTGTACTAAAATGGCCCCCACAGTCACCTGATCTCAACCCAATCGAGCATCTTTGGGATGTGGTGGAACAGGAGCTTTGTGCCCTGGATGTGCATCCCACAAATCTCCATCAACTGCAAGATGCTATCCTATCCATATGGGCCAACATTTCTAAAGAATGCTTACAGCACCTTGTTGAATCAATGCCACGTAGAATTAAGGCAGTTCTGAAGGCGAAAGGGGGTCAAACACAGTATTAGTATGGTGTTCCTAATAATCCTTTAGGTGAGTGTATATATGGGATATATATTCAGATAATTTAAAACATGCTCATCATACAAGATTGTATGATTGTATGAATGAATTACATGTTGAATGTATTTTATATGTCACTGCCCCTGAATCATGATTAGCTTGTGAAAGCAATGCTTGAAAACATTTTCTTTCCCATCTTCAAGGACTTCTTCTGTTTAGATCCTCAAGTACATGCACAGAAAACTCGGATGAAGAGCCTCCTAAGCAGCAGATGATAAGCCAGGCTTTTTCTGCAAGGCTGTCCCTCTCAGGCACAGAAAGGCTTAGTAAGAGAGAAGATGTAGTCTCTGACTGCGTAACAAGATCAGGACAGAGTTTATGATCCTGTGGGACTCCCCTCATTCCTGTCAATGATGCGGAACGCTTGATCCCGTGGCATTAGACCTCCCTGTTTGAGTTAATACCCGGGATAAAGCTGTTTTACTCTGGTCTTAGAGTATAATGCTTCCGCAAGTGTGTGAGGTTGAGTCGTGGAGGCCTGGGACCGCAGCTGGCCATCGAATCTGCCCTTTGTAATCCTTCAAATAATTATCATCCAAAAAATATATACACTCCTGGGCAAAATAATGGCTAAACACTAAGCTTTTAATTGTCTCAACCAGTAATTATTGGTAAAGAAAATTTGTCAAATTTAAGCAAATGCACTACTTTAAAAAGCCTTTGCTGTCTCAGAAAAACATCAAAGACAGAAGTTTTTGTGTGGAGCGATGAATCACAATGAAACATGAGTTGCATGGTGATGCTCCAGGACAGTGTCTTTGAAAATCTGGTGAGAAATATAATAATAAATGCATCTCTAGCACAGTGAAGCATGGAGGAAGAGTGTCATTGTGTGGGGAGCTTTTTTAGCTGCTGGTATTGGTGAGCTACTTCACTGTGAAAAGTCATTTAATGCTTTGGAGTAGGAGAATATTACAGAATAGCTTGCTTCACAAATGAAAAGTTGTTATCTAAAGAGGAATGATCAGATGTTACTTTTTCAACAAGACAGTGCTCCTACCCAAAGCAAAAGACAACCAAGAAGTGGCCTGAGAACAAGTCCATCAGGCTCATGTTTTGGCCCAGATTTAAACAATATTTGGTTGCACATTAAACTCAAATGAACAGGCAGACATTTACCAACTACTCATGAACTGTTTGAAGCCATTAACATGACTCTTCTTCCTGTAAAAAGCAGTCTGCAAGTTTACCCACACGACTTAAACATTTAAAGAAAACAAAGGGGACGGTTATTCCGTGCTAAGTTACTTTATCTACAGTATTTGTGCAATTCTTGTTAAATTCCTGACCAGTGATGGTTAAGAACACTAAACATTTAAATATTATATATCAGTGTTTGTGTCTCAGAATCAACAGTACATCTGAAACTGCCATGGTTTTTAATGCATCATACATAGAGGGGTCCATCTGGCTCTTGGTTTGAATGGCAGGTGATCCCTGCATGCTCCTGCCACACATTTCCCCTCACATATGGATACGGTTGTGGCTCTTTGAGAGAGTTCACACAGGGCTTTGGCTCTGTGACTTTGCTTTGGAGAGAATGACATCTCTCGAGAACTCAACTTGACAAGCTTGTTTTGTTTGCCATCAGAGAGACCATTAATGAGATGGAAGCCACAGATCATGCATTTTGTGGATGAGAATTTACAGCATCAACCCCAACGGATTGAGAATGTGTGCAATGCATACTTGCATTTGAACTTGTGTGTGTGTGTTCACTCTTAAATGCCGCCCAGTAAAGGGCTTTTTGCAGAGTCAGACCCCAGTCAATTCACCTTCAATTACTGACAGTCTTTACCCTTTGCGAGGAAAATGTCACAGTATTGATTCAACATTGTTTCTCCCTTGTGGGTTGCCAGGCAGATTTTCAAATGCACTTTAATTTTTTTTCTCCCCTTTTAAAAGATACATAGCATTTATTAAAGTTATGAAAGATAAATTAGTATGGCTATTCCAAATGGATTTTATGTGTTTTTTTATAATATGCGTCCTGCCGTAACCGGCTAGGACACGCAGAGCCCCGTCGGTCATTAATAATAGTGTTATTTGGTCACTGTAACTATACGCATCGCTTAATGTTAGAGGAAGTTCAGGTAGTACATCTTTGGGTCACTCAACTGTAACATAAAAAACTCAATAATTAAATCATCCAGATGCACATACAGTAGTCTAAACCATATATCAACCTAAAAACAGCCAACACATAGAACATATTAGAGCCAGTGTGCTTCCACAGGGACGATGCATCATGTCTGACCTGCTTCAGGTACTATAATTTCCATTCTCTCATCTCTCTCCAACTATTTTTATTTCTCTCTCCATTGTTCTGTCAAAGTCAATTTGACATTGCTAAGAGCCCTCCAAAAAAGATCACTGATAAAAGCACTACTAAAACATAATTAAATATTTCATTTATTTAGTCAGAATACACTTCTGTTTTTCAATGGCTGTTAATGACGTATGCTTTTCCCTCAGAATGGTGTAGTTACAGCATCTACCAGCAGGGGCTAACTGGACCAGGAAGTAGAGACAAAGTCTCTTCAAAGGTTCACCCAAAAATGAAAATTCTGTCATCATTTAGTCACGCTCAAGTTTTTCCAAACCTGTATAAATTTCTTTCTTCTGCTGAACACAAAAGATATTTGGAAGAATGTTTGTAACCAAGCAGATCTCGGCAGCCATTGACTACCACAGTGGTGAAAAAAATACTATGGTAGTCAATAGCTGCTGAGATCTGCTTGGTTACAAACATCTTCCTTTGTGTTCAGCAGAAGAAGAAAAAATGTATACAGGTTTGGAACAACTTGAGCGTGACTAATAGAATGAAAGACAGAATTTTAATTTTTTGGGTGAACTATGCCTTTAAGACAAGTCATTCCACTCAGCAGCCATCTTTGAAATGCCTCATGGGCATGCAAGTGCAGCTCCTATCTCTCTGAATGGGGAAACATCAAATTCTCCAAAACTGTTCGCCAAACTTACAATTAAATTTCATATTTGAAATCACCAATGAAATCTGACAACAACAGTCTCATAAATGTTGTTTCTAAATGCTCAAATCATGACAAAAAGCTGCATTTTTCAGCCTGGACAAAGCGAATGCAAATGAGCAGTCCTACTCGCATGAAACGTTTTCCTGACACAGTTTAAAAGAATTCCGGTCTTCTCGAGTACATTTGGAAAAAGCACATTTATTTTAAATTACCCAAAACCCAAGGCCACTAACCCGAACCCGACCCGTGTCCGAGGCACTCATCGAAGTTTTGGACCCGAACCCACCTGGATTCAAGTGGACCTGTGGACCTGTGAAGACCTCTACTTCTCTGATTACTTATGAATAGGAGAAAGTGCAACGCCCAATATAGTGAATAAGCCCAGCCTTCTAAATGAAAGAGCCAATTGTCGATTAGTAAAGTCATGAACTGGCAGCGTAATGAAGCAAGTGGCTTTTCCTGATGGACCTCATAGCTATAAGATGGATTTTTGCACTTAACATGAACACGTAGAAAAGGAACGTTTGTAACCTCACACACAGAAATCCATCTTATAGCTTTGAGGTACATGCAACAGAGCTTGTGTTTTAAAGCAAAGCACACTCTAGAATGAATAATTCCCTAAAAACGCAATGTGAGTGATATCTGATATCTGTGATGTAATCAGCATGGCCTTCTTTACATTAGCGCTGTTTTAGACTTATTGTTTGAATGAATTCGATTACTGGATCACTGAAAACTTTCCCAGAGTTTAACGGCTTAAAATGGTCTGATCACAAACAGAGAAGAAAGAGTTAGAATGGAAATGTTATCCTACCAGGGTTACAGGTGCTAGTAGATGATCAGTGTGATTGTGATAAACTCCTGACTTCTAAGATCATCTAACTGCATGACAAAAATTATGTAAATGACGCAGTTTCACATACTTCTGTAATTTATTTGCGTTAATTGTGCTAAAATATTTTATAATATTTGAACGCATTAAAATAATTTAACGTGTTAAGGACTTTGAAATGAATCGTTAACGCTGACAGCACTAAAAAATTCATTTATGCACGTTGGGTTTGGATAAGAAGTGATTTGGGTTGAAAACAGATTTTAGGACCCGAGAAGACCTCTACCAGGAGGGCTAGCAGGAGGGGATGCTCTCATTCTAGATCAGTGGTTCTTAACCTTGACTCAAAGACCCACACCCCACCCCTGTTGTCCAAAATAATATTCAAAGCCCTCATATGGATATTTCAAGATATTTTTTAACATCAAAAAATGACTCCATCACCCTAAGTTAACATTTTGTGTTTTCAAAAGTTGCCAATTATTTACCACTGTAAACACTGTACCACTGTATTATGTTTCACAGTTTTGTGGTTTTCAAGTGTTCTGAGTGCTGTCTGTCAAAGGAAGTGGACTAAAGAGTGAGGACGACTGACCTGAAGCTCCAAAAGTGCAAAAGTTCACCAATCGAGTGCACTTGTTCATCTTCACCCCAAGAATATTTATGACATTGGCTGCTGTCTTGGTTCTCACGCTTTGTAGAATTTACTTGGCAACAGTAAAGTCTAAAGTGATTCTGTCTGGATGTTTGCGTGCTGACAGGAGCACTGGAGCCAAACAAAACATGCCCTCTCATGATTCAGAGCTGTAAAAAGCGAACAATTTACAACAAATGCTCTGAGCCACTGCAATCTTGTTAACATGCACTGTCTATTTAGTCCGGGCATGATTCAGGCCTGATTAATTCGTCACTCTAAAAAGAGAGGAGAGGGGAAAGAAGAGACAATGATGAGGGGTGGGGGGTATCTCACTGGAGATGTGACCTAAGATGAGGAAACGGGTCACGACTGCGCTAGTGATAGTCACGGTAACCTTGGACAAATTGGGAAGGACAGAGGACAGTCGTCCTTGTGAAGAATCCTGAAAGACATAGGCTTTTAGTTTCTTTAATAGTCCCTTTCTATTTGAAGTGCAGTATTTGAGTCCATCTAAATGCTAATGTACTTCTAAATGTTGGTTGGACATTGATGACTCATCCTGCACTAACTTTTTGTCAAAACAAGTCACCTTTATTTATATAGCGCTTTTTACAATGCCAATTGTTTCAAAGCAGCTTCACGGTGTTAAACAGGAAAATAATGCAACATAATTTGATTCGGCTCTACAGCCGCTCTGGAGAAAACAGTGATGTCATCCAGCTCAGTTCAGTTCTCATGTAGTGTCAGTGCGGGCAGATCAGTAATATAGTTGAATATTTAGTGCCCCCAACTAAGCAAACCAAAAGCCAAAGGCGAAAGAGGCGACGGTGGCAAGGAACCAAAACTCCATCAGGTGACATAATGGAGAAAAAAAAACTTAGGAGAAACCAGGCTCAGTTGGGGTGCCAGTTCTCCTCTGGCCAACGAACAAACAGTGTATGATTATGATTCAGGCAACATTACAAGTTAGAAGTCATATTAGATCGGAATATTCAGAATATTTGTCCAGTTCCATCTGATTGAAGATCGGAGTCATCACACCGGAGACGTTCCTAAATGGTCATAGATCCTCTTCTTAATATCATTAATTCATCCTTGTCATTAGGACATGTAAATGAAGAGATGTCACACTGATCACAAGTTCAGTATGGAGTACCGCAAGGCTCAGTGCTAGGACCGTTGCTTTTCACCCTTGGGAGATATCATTAGGAAGCATGCCGTTAGTTTTCACTGTTATGCTGATGATACTCAGCTCTATATTTCTTCGCGCCCTGATGAAACTTACCAATTCACAAGATTGATGGAATGCAGAGCTAATATAAAAAATTGGATGACTAGTAATTTCCTGCAACTTAATTCTGAAAAAACCTCTGCACGAAGTAATCTAGAATACTCTCTTACACTTGATGGCTACTCTGTCAAGTCCTTTTCATCAGTTAGGAAGGTGTGGTCTTTGATACCAATCTTTCATTTGAAAGCCACGTTTCTAGCATCTGTAAAACTGCATTCTACCATCTTAAAAATATATCTAAATTACGGCACATGCTTTCAATGCAAAATGCTGAACAGTTAGTTCATGCATTCATGACCTCAAGGCTAGATTATTGTAATGCTCTACTAGGTGGTTGCCCTGCACGCTTAATAAATAAACTGCAGCTGGTCTAAAATGCAGCAGCTCGAGTTCTTACTAGAACCAGGAAGTATGACCATATTAGCCCGGTTCTGTCAACACTGCACTGGCTCCCTATTAAACATCGTATACATTTAAAAACCTTGCTTATTACTTACAAAGCACTAAATGGTTTAGCTCCCCAGTACTTGAGCGAGCTCTTAACGCATTATACTCCATCACGTCTATTGCAATCTCAAAATTCTGTCCAGTTGATAATACCTAGAATATCAAAATCCACTGCAGGTGGTCGATCCTTTTCCTATTTAGCACCTAAACTGTGAAACAGTCTTCCTAGCATTGTTCGGGAAGCAGACACAATCTGTCAGTTTAAATCTAGACTAAAAACACATCTCTTCACTATAGCATACACATAGAACATCATCAATTTCTATTATTCAAATCAGTTAAATGATTGTTTTAGGCTGCATTAACTAGGCCTGCCGGAACCGGGAACACATCCCATAACACCCGATGTACTCATTACATCATAAAAAGAATGGCATCTACGCTAATGTTAGTTTATCTGTTGTAGCGTCTGGAGTCTCTCTGGACAGGATCAAAGATGAGTCGATTCCACTATAAACGTCAGAAAGCCTTTTAGCCGTATATAAATTAGGTTCCGGTACCGAGGAGTCTGAGGAAGATGGCATCATGGACAGTTTTGTGGCTTGGCTGAGGTAGAACAGACAGCACCGTTAGAATCCTGTGAGAACTTCAATCAGGACGCAATCTCTCCCCCCCCCCCCCTCACTCAAAAGATAAGGGGGGGCCTAGACACACAGGCTCCTTCCAATACACAGACACAAACATTTTCTTTATGTAACTCTAATTAAACTATCCCAGAATGTATATGATGATTCCTGTGTGTACGCATGCTCCCTATGTCATTGCCAACATAGTCATGATGTACGAACAATGTAAAGTCATGTAAGATGCTTGTATTCATGTGTAAGAATGTATCTCTGCTCTAATATCTCCCAGTCATACTGTGTTTGATATCTAAATATTCCTCTCTCTTTCTCTTAACCAACGGTGCACAGTAGATGATTATGAAATGCATCACATTATGTTATCCCCCCTTTTGAGTAGAAATGTACCAAGTATGACACCATCATAAATTAGGCAAATGAGGTCATAAACGGAGACAAAGAAAGTGTTCTCCCGCCTAAAACTCCCATACCTGATTGGTCATTTCAGAAAAGATGGGCGGATGTTAATGTTTCTTTAAAGGACAGTAACACCAACATATCTTTGCTCAGTCGGTGCAGTCGATAAACAACCCTCTTATCATCTCGGCTCGTCCCCTGGCCAGGCGGCTTCGGCCCTGGCTTGGCGGCTCAGTCACGTGGGTTGGTTCCTTTGAAGTCGGCGCGCTCCGCAGCCAGGCGGACAGGCAACGCGCGCCATCCCAGCGCGCTCCATCTCAGCGCTCAGTCGTCTTCTAAAACTCCGACGAGACAATCTTCTTTTCCTCCCCTTTTCGGCATTCGCTCCAACCATCTTCAAACTTCCCGCGGATCGAGAACGCTCCGGAAGGACCAAAAGAGAACACGCTCCAGCTCAAAGAACTCTCTGAGAAGACTCACACGCATTCTTTATACTCAGCACAAAACAACCCATGCAAGTATAAATTCCATCGAAATTTAGATGCGTTTTAAGATGTGTACCCCTGTTTAAGGTGATATTATTCGTTGCTGGCTCTCGGTGGTTATGTGAAATTGCCATTCCTGAACCTTTCCTTCCTCTCTTTCATTCTCTTCTTTTCATTCTCTTTCGTTACTATTCGTTGTTCTGTATATACATGTATTCTTTGTTTAGTCGTATGTATTCGTAGTATCAATTATTAAAACCATTGTATCCACGTTCGATTGTCATTGTTGCCGCTCACAGGGCATGGTCACTTTAATGTTCCGATCTAGCTACGAGCTCTCAAGTATCTTTGAATACTTTAATTAATATCATAATAGTTCGGAAAGTTTATTCTTCGTGACCAGAAGGATAATCTTCCCGAAGATTTGATAAGAAAGAATAAATATTTGTGAGAATTGATGAAAGATTGTAGTACTGTTCGTTCGTTAAATGAACGGATCAGATGAATTTTGAATTAATTCTAATTCAAAGGTTATTCTGTAATGATTTAATATATATTCGTAGTTAATTGCAACCCATTGTCGTTAACTATATATATATATTGCATAAATACCTAGGTTAGGTATTTCCCTTTTTGGGTGATTTGGAGATTTATAATTTAATCATAACCCGTTGCGATTAGTTATAAATAATGAAACATTAATAATCATAATTCCCTATTGAGCTAATTTAATTTATTATTATTATATGCAGCCGAGTCGCTACATTTTATGGTGGAGAAAAATTCGGGCACATTTTAAACTTTGTTTTGTGAGCAACGGTGTCAGTTTTATGTGTATATTACTGGTATTAATTTGTTTTTGTATGCGCGCTTCAGAAAGTGAGAGAAGTCGCAACGCGACGCAAACTCACATATCTGATAACTGGCCCAAAGTGGCCCAAAGCTGATTTCAGCCCAGTTAACAGCTGCTATGTGTCAAACATTCGAGTCACTGTTAATTGCTTAAAATAAACTGCAGTTCATAATATTAAAACTGTTTCTGTGAAAGAGAAGGAAACCTCATTACAGCACAGTTTAATATTTTCAAAACCTGTAAGAACGAAGAAATCTTCTTTCAGTGTGATAAATGTTGATTTGAGCGATGTTCCTCATTTCATCTTAGTGAAGGCCTCACTAATGTATCGTAGTTGATTTAATTGCGTCGGTGTATTATTCAACTAAGCGATCTCACTCCTTTAGGTTAAACTTTGGCGTAGCTAACCAAATGCTTATACCTTATACAAATCAATCGGAAAAACTGCTGGCCAGTGTCCGATTGATGGGTAAATGGGAGTATTTATTTTTAAACCTTGATCCAGTTTAAAATTTGTAACAGAAAAAAATATTCTGTTCCATACATTTGTGTGTGCATGCGGAAAAAGAATTCCGGCCACATATTCTTTGTGTACAAATTGGCACAAAAAGGAGATTTGAAAATAAATTCTCTTCTCACTCGTGATTGTAAATCGCCGCGTTTAGGAAGAAAAAAAAAAACTTCCTCTCTTCGGACGCTTAAATCACTTTTTATTTTTAATTTTTTTTTAATTTTTTTTTATTTATTTAAAGTGTCGTAATACCTCTGACTAACACAAGAGGGCAGCCTGTCAGGTGTTCAGCACCTCTCAAATTACGCACACCCCCACCCACTCCTTGGTGTGGACTCAACTACGCCATCTTGTGGGCATCTGCGGATGTTTCTTTCCTTCCCTCTATCTCGTTTGTCAAAGTGAACTATCTTTTCCGCTATTTTATTTGTTTACTATTATAATCATTTCAATTTCTTTCCTGTTATTACTGTTATTTTAAATTGTTCAATCCTCTTGTTTTGCTGACTTCTCACACTTATTTAAATCCGGTTTAAACTAAGTTTAAACATGAATTTAAATTAAGTTCTCGGTTCAGCCATTAATGTTACTTGGTGGGAGCACGCCCCTATGTGACATTCTCGGCTAAGTCAGTTTTCCTCCTTTTCTCCTGTTGTTTTAATTTGAATTATTTTGATTCTATTTTCCCTTTTAGTTATTTGATTTCACTCATCAATTTATCATTACCTTATTTCCAATTGGTACCATTCTAGTACTCCGCACTTATTTAGATTTTAGTTTAGACAAGTTTGAACTTAAATTTAAATTAAGCCTTCTCTTTTCAGCCTGTGATAGCCACTTATCAGTAGCACGCCCCCTACTGGGTGTCCTCATGTGGGTGGGCATTCCTCTCTCTTCCCCTTTGGCTCCGTTTTCTGAATGGATTTATTTTGATGTCTCCCTTTTTCAAGGTTATTCAGATAATTACCATTATTTTCATCATTCTTTTGTGTTTTAGCACCATTTGGTAAATAATCCTTTACCTATCTTACCATACCTAACTATTTAAATTTGGTGTAAACAAGTACTAAGCTTAAGTTGACGTTAAGTCTCACTTGTTTAGCCAGTTGTGTACTTACAGGTAGTACTTCTCCTAGTACTTGGTGGTGAAGTGACGGTTACCTTCTGGTTGGGTTTCGAGGGGTGGAGTCACCTGGCCGGCGTAACTGACAGTGGCCGTGTGTGAATCTCGGGCACCTCTGTCCTCGTACCATTGGTGGCGGCACGCAGCCGACATCAGCAATTTGGGCACTCCAGGGAGAAGTCAACGAGTCCAGCTGACCACCAGGGCAATTTTGGTTAATTACTCTGATCCACCCATTTGGACTCCAAAGGGGCCTCAGAGGAAACCCAATTTTGACCCTGCAGACTGGCCGTTGACCCACCTTACCTGAGTGCCACCCAGTTGTGCTAAGAGTCACAAGCTGTTTGAGTGGGCGCACCGTGGTAGAAAGGGGACGAGGATCCGGGGACACCGCAGTCGAGTGTCCAGGGACCGCCGGTGAGATTGACTTCACCGCCGATTCCCCCCTGAGTGACCCCAATTCACCCCAGGCATAGTAAATCAGGTAAAGCCCATTCACTTATTGCAAGCCATAGAATATACATATTCCCTGGTCATTTAAGTGTTTGGCCCAACCTTCCTGTCTTAAGCCATACCATCCCCCTAGGTTTTATAGCTCAACAGCGCCTCCCACTCGCTTGGCCCTGTCATAAACCCTAGCATTGGTATTAAGCTGAGACCTTTTCCCTCTATATCTCTTCTTATGTTCTCATTTTTGTTTCATTTTTATTTCATGCCTTTTCTTTTAGTTATTTTCGGTTATTTTGTTTTGTTCTATTTGCTTTCCTTTAATTTTGTTTTCTTTCTTTAATTTTGTTCACCTAAAGACAGAACCTGTAAGAGCCATCAAGGAAAGCTGAATAATAGATTGACGACCCAGCAGCCAGTGTCAGTAAATGACCCAGTAGGCTACCGCACTGTCAAAATTGTTATTTAGATCCGACACTTACCCACACAAATCGGCCCCACCTGGCCGCTCACGGCCAAGACAATAGGTGCCCGGCCTAGATTTCACTAACTGTCTGAACCAGTTAGTCAAAATTACACACACAAATTAAATAGTCACACATTGCTATAGCTCGCTAAAACCCTATACGGACTTGCATTGGCCTCTTTTGTGTTGTCTTTCTCTTGCCTACAGCCCAGTATGTCCCGTTCATCCAGCCCCACTGACCACTGGGATCACGTCGAGACCTGGTTGACCGACATGACGACTGCGTTCCTGCCTAAAGCCGCCGGTGACCTGCAGCACCTGAGCCAAGAACAGCTGGACGACGACTTGAACCGGCTGATGGCCCACGATCCAACCCAGAGCCACAGCCACAAGGAATGGGCCAAGATCGTCGGGGGCCTCGCTCACAACCTCATCGTCCAGGCACGACTCAGCGAAAAGAGCAACATCCACCTGGAGCAAGAAGCAGCAGCACTGAAGCTCCAGGCTGAGGAGGCCCGGAGGAACCAGGCCCACGCACAGAGTCGTCTAGATCAACTACTCCTCGAGGCCCAGGACCGGCACGAGACAGAGGATGAAACGGACCCACAGCTTCAGGAGGAAGTGGAGAGACTTCAAAATGCCCTAGCAGACCTTCGTGTAGATACAGAGCACAGAGAGCAGTTGGAGAGAGAATCCCAAAAGGAACTAAGGGAAAAACTCCAACAAGGTGAAGCTCTCCTAGCAAGAGCAGAAATTGAACTGAAAGAAAGGGACGGCAAGGCCATAGCCTGTGAAAACCACTTGCAAGCGGCCCGTGCCCAGATCCATGATTTGGTTCCACAAAAAGACTATTTAAAAGAAGAACTTGCAGCTGTTCACAGAGAACTTAAGTACGCTTACAGACTGCAGAGTGACCAGAAAGGGGAAACACACACCACAGAGTTTCCCCTGACAAGTGGGCCTATGCCTCCCCGTCAAGAGTTCCGAGCTCAAAAGGGGGATGAAAGCCCACTGCTCAAGATGTCACCAGCCAGTTTCCAAGAGCCCCCATCAGCAGCAAAGGGGTGGGAGCCCGCCCAGAAAATCTGTGCCCCCAGTCACGCCATGGCTCCCCAAGAACTCTACAAGCTGGCCAGAAACATCCCAACTTTCACCCCAAACCCTGCAGGAGGCCACGACGTGCACGCCTACCTGCAGGACATAGACTTTCACCTGCAAACTATGGCTAATGTGACCACATGGGACAGACTTTATCTCCTTCGAGGTACGTCCAGCCGTGAGGTGCGGAGTTTCCTCGATCGGCAACCCGAGACTGTCAAATCAGACTACCAGCAGCTGTGTCAGGCCCTGATTAGAGAGTTTTCGGACCCTGACTCAGACCAAGGGATCATCAGCGCCATGGACTTGAGACAGGGCCGACTGGAAACCCCACAGGCCTACTACAACAGACTCCGACAGGCCTACTTTGGAGCACAAAACGAGCCAGGTATGGAGGAAGACTTCAACTTCAGAACTCTATTCCTTCGAAATCTGCATCCAACAGTAAGCCATCACTTGGGAGTCCTGGCCTGCCCACGTAGCATGTCCACCCGACAGCTACGGGACTTAGCCCATAAAGCTTATGCCAAGCAATAGACTGCTTCTGAAAAGACTGTGAGAAATCCAACAATTTGCCCCGTCTCTGACCACCGTTCAGAGCTGGCTCTAGAGGGCGCCCAGCAACACCACAGTGACAGACTTTTTAACAGAGAGTCAAGACCGTTCCAAGCCAGCAGAGAGCAGCACAACCGGCATGGTGCCCATCCTAAGCACCAGACCGGGCGCTCTGAAAGATTCTGGGACAAGCCACGTCAGTCTAACCACCCAAAGGGTGGAGCCACGTGAGATGCCAGCCGACGGCCCAGAAATGGACGACCTTCATCAGCCAGAGCATCCAGCCCAGATGGCCAGCAGCGGAACGGCTCGCGACACGCCCCGAGCAAACTCAAGTCTGAGCACCCACCAGAGCAAAACAGTGCAGCTTCGTCTGAGTCAGCAGAGATCCTGAGGATTCTGAAAGAACTCATTCAGAAGAAACCTCGCGAGGGAGACAAGAAGGACAGGCCAGACTCCTTACGACTAAGTGTAAGGCCTGCACCCAACATCCTTCCTGACTGCCCTCCGACTAAACCAAGCACCCAAAGCACTGCGCACCAGTCACAGTCCACAGAACCAGACAACTCATTACCAAGTGACAGCGTCGCCCAATCACCTCAGATGACAGCTGCACTTCCTGATCAACACAACGCAAGTCATCACGCCAACAACCAAAATCCCAAGGTACCAGAGAGTGCTGTTTTGGTTGTCTGCCTCCCTAACGAGCCACATGATACCATCCCTAACTGCTTACCGATCACCACACAAACCCCAGAACCAAAACTCCTGGGAAACCTGATCGAAAAGGGAGTGGCCAGAAAACTATATCTAGCCATCACATTGGAGAATGAGGTGAGACTTGAAGCCCTGGTCGACACAGGAGCTGATCTCACTTTAAGATCATCTCAACTCCGAATTGAAGCTAAGAGACAAAATCGAACTTTGAAATCCCAAAAATGTGAGCTAAATGTGCAGTCATACAGCCAAAATGAGATCCAACTTGAACGGATCGCTCCCATCCATCTAACAATTGGTCCAATGAATCTGGTACACCCTGTGTACATCTCACCAATGGACACATACCCCCTTCTCGTCGGCAAAGATCTGCTAGACCGCTTCAAGCCCCTATTGGACTTCAGACAGCTGAAAATTTGGGCTCAAGTGCGAGAACCTCTGCCTCTCCAGCCGCCCAGATCACCTGAGCCAGACTGTCAGGCCACAGAGGTCACGAGAAACCTTGCAGCCAGCCACGAGAACACTGTCTCAGCACCAGAGCAAAGTTCAAGTTCGCTACTCTGCACTTTTCAACTCACCATAGACTCTGACTGTCACTTCCCCAAGGTCATGACTGACCTCCAGCTGAATGATGTAACAACTACAGACATCATGCTCGCACTATGGGCAGACAACTCAGCCATCAGCCTAGCACTGTTCAAAGCCCTCATGGAAGACACACCAGACCTTCCGTCTGCCAGCAAGCACACCCGCTTCCCCTTGGACTCCTGCCTATCAACCATGGTAACTACCAAGGGCATCTGTGCTTTGAACTTGAAATGGAATGACCGGTGCCTCACTCACTACTTCCTGGTCCTTCCAGACCTGCCGCATAATGTCTACATAGGAGCAGACATCTTGATTCGCCTCAAGGCTCATGTGGATTTTATCAATGAGGTGGTGTGGGCCCCACCGACATCACAGCCACCTGTGGTTCCTGTCAACCCTGAAAACCTCCTGTCAGGCCAGACCATTCCAGAAGTCTGCACCTTAATCAATGAACAGGAAACCACAGTACCAGCTTACACCAAAGGGGTCGCTGTTCGGCTCAACATACGATGTGGCCAAACACTAAACCACATGCTGGGCTTCTTCCAACCTTCACCCGAATGTGTGGGATTGGACTCAGTCTGGAAGCCACACCACTCACTGAACTGTCATCCCGTGTAGTCTACATCCTGTTCAACAACTGCACAGCAATGGACATCAGGATTCCCAAGGCCTACCGCCTGGGATGGCTAGTGAGTCACGACTTCCATGACTTTGAACTCACCTTACCAGTCATTGGTCCAATCCCATCTTCGATGACCCCAGAAGGGAGCACAGACAACACAGTGTTCACAGCACCCTTCAAAATCATCTCCATCGCTTCTGTCATGCCGATGGCCAAAGATCAAGTGTGCAGAACAGAGCTGACAGAGGACCAACGTCTTGCAGTATACACAGTCACTAGCCAGCCTGCCTCCGAGACTGATGACAGTGCCGCACCTCTGACTGCCAACACGACAGGCGACACAACAACAGAGGAGCCGTATCCAGGATTTGAGACACAAGTCCAGCAAATCCTGAAAGAAGCAGATGCCATAAAGGACGATGCAGAACGCGAAGAACTCAGACAAGTCTGAAGCCCACCCACCCGCCCTTAATGTTGCAGCGATAACCCGCAGCAAACGACCTATTCCTGTGATGGTTCCAACATCACAGCCGCTTGCGCCGGCTCCACAAATTTCCAACAACGACATAGCTGACATGCAAGCCTCTGATTCTGCCATATAAACTATGCTAAACCACCTCTCAGACCCCTCCAACCACCCTATTACTACGTCTGAATTCACTGCTGCCTCAGGCCTCAGACGACTGCATGACGTCAAACACATGATGCGTGGGAAAGACAACATTCTGTGGTATGCCCCTGAGGACCTCACAGCGCAAAGGCTTGTGGTGCCACATTGCCAAAGGGGGGTCATGCTAATGTATGCCCACGACGCACCATGTGCCGGACATCACGGTACCAGAGCCACTTACGAGACACTGAAACAAGTGGCATACTGGCCGGGCATGCAGCAAGACGTGGCAGAATATGTCAGTGAGTGCCTGGTTTGCTGCCAATTCCAACCAGCAAACCCAAACCATAGAGCCCCACTGCAACGCAGAGGAGTCACATTCCCATGGTCAGACCTCCAAATAGAGTGGGTAGGACCCCTGCCCAGATCAACGAGGGGCAACGAATACTTCCTCACGGTTGTGTGCCAGTTCACCAAGTGGGTAGAGTGTCTTCCAGCACCAAACGACACTGCCCAGACCACGGCATACCTCCTGATGAACCACATCTTCTCCAGGTTTGGACTGTTACTTAAAGTGAACTCGGACAGAGGCACTCACTTTACAGCTGAGATCATGCAGCAGAGTTGTAAACTCCTGGGAGTACAAGCTCAACTGCCCATCAGCCACCATTCCATCTCGTCCAGCCAAGTGGAACTAACAAGTCGAACTGTAGTCAGCATGCTGAGAAAGTATGTGTCTGCCAACCAGCAAGACTGGGATGGGAAACTTCCTTTTGTGCTCATGGCCATCAGAGCCACCCCGCATGAATCAACTCGTATGCCTCCCTTTGAACTAATGGCTGGGCGGCAAATGACACTGCCTCTGCACCTGCTGTATCAAACGGGAGACTCCAGCCTTGTCACAGCCTACACCACTCACCAGTATCTTGATGAACTACACCGGCACCTGAGAGCAACCTTTGCTTTCGCCCAGCATTGACTTCAAAAGAGTGCTGAAGGCCAGAAAAGCATATTATGACCAGAAAGCGTCACACCAGGAACTGGACATAGGCGATAGGGTCTGGCATTATAGCTTTGTCCAGCCGCCCCGGACAGCCTCCCATCGGCTGTCAAAGAAATTCCTGCCTCACTGGACAGGCCCTTATGAGATTGTGGACAAACTCTCTCCGGTCGCATATCGAATCAAACTGAGCCAGGGACAGAAAGAGCCAATTTTCAAATGGGTCCACCGCAATCAAGTCAAAAGACATGTGGCTACTGGCAGAAAAAAAACTGGGAGGGGCCAATGCAAACTAAACTCAGTTGCAGACCCCACAGCAAAAAGACTGTCCTGACCAACCAAGGACACTCCTCGCTGATCAACCACTTCTCTCCCCATCTCTCTTTTTCTCTCTCTCTCTTTCCTATACCAGGATGCTGCTGTGGCTCACTGTCCTGTGCCTCCAGCTCACTGTCCTTGGCCTCCAGCTCACGCTGCCGTCGGAACCCTGTTCAACATTGGCATGTCTAGCGTCAACGCAATGAGCCAGACTGAAATCCCACATCTGAGAGAACAGCTCGCAACACAGAGTGCAACCCTGCAGACCATCGGCAAATCATTGAAAGACACTGTGGTGGTTCTCAATACTCACAGTGTCCTGCTGAACCAAACTGAACTCAGTGAGACAACTGTTTTCCGTTTTCCAAAATGATTTTGCCCAAACTCAGCTAGTCACAGCCCTGATGACAGACATGCTGCGGGAAGTGAGCTCCTCAATTGACAGCTTAGCCATGGGCAGGATTCCTCCGTATCTGGTACCCCTGAGCCTTGTGCAAACAGTGCTGGCCTCTGCCACTACCAGCCCAGCAGATCCTCTTCAAGCACACCTTGCCTACTCTTTGGGTAGTGCCATCCCCTTGCAAGTCGACCCTGAGCAAAGGGAGGTGGCCTTTCTCCTGAATCTACCCATCATCGAACCAAACAACATCTACAGACTCAAGGACCTGGTCAATGTCGGGTTTTGGCAAGGCAACACTCATATCAAGATACACACCCCCGATGTGGTGGCCTACCACGACAGCAACACACAGCTGTACCTGGCCCCCAACCTGCGTATGTGTACTTTGACAAAGGACATTCACTACCTCTGCCCTAGCAAGCCATTCCTCAGAGACAACACTGAAGGAATCTGCGGGTTGCAGCCCATGAGAAGTGACACCCGTTGCCCTGCCGAGGCCACGTCTCGCACCCAAGTCACTGAAACTCGAGCTGAGATTGTGGGTGATCGGTGGCTCGTCAACACTCCCACTCGTACGGCCACCCTGACTTACGATCAGCATGACACGGCCACCCGCATCAGCCTGCCCAACCAGAGTATGTGGATTCAAGTACCAAAGGGTGCCATCCTCCACCTCGATGATCTGCCGTTGTACCATCTCCCAAATGAAGAGTACTGGTCAGAGCTGGAAATCGCATCCTTCTTCAAGAATCACAACTCTAGATCCGGAACTGGAACTGAGGATTGAGGAAAGGGGGTCCCAGCTAATTGACATTACTCCCATCGACACGGCCCTCCAAACACTGTCCCGGCTGCCCATCCTGACCAACTCCCGCCGACACAGCTCTTTGCCTCTCTACCGTATTAGGATACACCCTGACACTGGGCCTGGCCTTCATCCTGTTCAAGAAGGTCCACGAGATGCGAGAGTCCATGACCAAGAACACGGTCGCTCTCCCCCTAGGGTATAAACGAAACCCACGGAAAAGAGGTACCAAAACAGATACCATGCCAAACCTCATCGAGATGGACTCTCAGCCTGAGGAACCAAAGGTTGAGAACAATTAGAAACCACCTGCCATCCGACCATCATGATCCACCTGCCATCCGACCATCATGATCCACCTGCCATCCGACCATCATGACTGTCGTCCGACGATGTCACACGGACTTCGTCAGACGAAAAGGGGGACTGTAGCGTCTGGAGTCTCTCTGGACAGGATCAAAGATGAGTCGATTCCACTATAAACGTCAGAAAGCCTTTTAGCCGTATATAAATTAGGTTCCGGTACCGAGGAGTCTGAGGAAGATGGCATCATGGACAGTTTTGTGGCTTGGCTGAGGTAGAACAGACAGCACCGTTAGAATCCTGTGAGAACTTCAATCAGGACGCAATCTCTCCCCCCCCCCCCCCTCACTCAAAAGATAAGGGGGGGCCTAGACACACAGGCTCCTTCCAATACACAGACACAAACATTTTCTTTATGTAACTCTAATTAAACTATCCCAGAATGTATATGATGATTCCTGTGTGTACGCATGCTCCCTATGTCATTGCCAACATAGTCATGATGTACGAACAATGTAAAGTCATGTAAGATGCTTGTATTCATGTGTAAGAATGTATCTCTGCTCTAATATCTCCCAGTCATACTGTGTTTGATATCTAAATATTCCTCTCTCTTTCTCTTAACCAACGGTGCACAGTAGATGATTATGAAATGCATCACATTATGTTATCCCCCCTTTTGAGTAGAAATGTACCAAGTATGACACCATCATAAATTAGGCAAATGAGGTCATAAACGGAGACAAAGAAAGTGTTCTCCCGCCTAAAACTCCCATACCTGATTGGTCATTTCAGAAAAGATGGGCGGATGTTAATGTTTCTTTAAAGGACAGTAACACCAACATATCTTTGCTCAGTCGGTGCAGTCGATAAACAACCCTCTTATCATCTCGGCTCGTCCCCTGGCCAGGCGGCTTCGGCCCTGGCTTGGCGGCTCAGTCACGTGGGTTGGTTCCTTTGAAGTCGGCGCGCTCCGCAGCCAGGCGGACAGGCAACGCGCGCCATCCCAGCGCGCTCCATCTCAGCGCTCAGTCGTCTTCTAAAACTCCGACGAGACAATCTTCTTTTCCTCCCCTTTTCGGCATTCGCTCCAACCATCTTCAAACTTCCCGCGGATCGAGAACGCTCCGGAAGGACCAAAAGAGAACACGCTCCAGCTCAAAGAACTCTCTGAGAAGACTCACACGCATTCTTTATACTCAGCACAAAACAACCCATGCAAGTATAAATTCCATCGAAATTTAGATGCGTTTTAAGATGTGTACCCCTGTTTAAGGTGATATTATTCGTTGCTGGCTCTCGGTGGTTATGTGAAATTGCCATTCCTGAACCTTTCCTTCCTCTCTTTCATTCTCTTCTTTTCATTCTCTTTCGTTACTATTCGTTGTTCTGTATATACATGTATTCTTTGTTTAGTCGTATGTATTCGTAGTATCAATTATTAAAACCATTGTATCCACGTTCGATTGTCATTGTTGCCGCTCACAGGGCATGGTCACTTTAATGTTCCGATCTAGCTACGAGCTCTCAAGTATCTTTGAATACTTTAATTAATATCATAATAGTTCGGAAAGTTTATTCTTCGTGACCAGAAGGATAATCTTCCCGAAGATTTGATAAGAAAGAATAAAACTTTGTGAGAATTGATGAAAGATTGTAGTACTGTTCGTTCGTTAAATGAACGGATCAGATGAATTTTGAATTAATTCTAATTCAAAGGTTATTCTGTAATGATTTAATATATATTCGTAGTTAATTGCAACCCATTGTCGTTAACTATATATATATATTGCATAAATACCTAGGTTAGGTATTTCCCTTTTTGGGTGATTTGGAGATTTATAATTTAATCATAACCCGTTGCGATTAGTTATAAATAATGAAACATTAATAATCATAATTCCCTATTGAGCTAATTTAATTTATTATTATTATATGCAGCCGAGTCGCTACACTGTTTATCCCGAGGTTTACTGTAGTCAGCTGGATCCGGTCCGTATCCAGATCAGATGGTTGACCTGCACTAGACATGACCAACGCATCCCTGAAGTGTCTGCAGAGACCGTGTCAACTAGACTGTCCTCTGTGACGGCCTCCTAAATGTAATTTCAGGAGTGAACCCATTTAATTGGAGCATATAAGCAACCGCTCACCTTGCTCTGGCATCAGCTGTCTTGGCATCCCTCCACCAACATAGTTTAGGCATCTTGCTACCATACTCATCTTCCAAGCATTAGTAGTCCCACTGTGGGATATATTTAAGCTTGAGTTGAAGCTGCTTCCTCGAGCCCCTGCACTGCAGACAGCAAGCCAAATCCGATTAACCTTAATAGCTTAAAGATATGGGCAAACAAACTTGTGAATTGTAGTAGATGATTTCAGTTGCTTCATTTTTTTAAGGCTTGTAAAAATGTGAAATGGATTTACATTTTTCCTGTCTGCTGCCTTTGACATCACAACTCAGGATAGTCACTAGTAAAAGGCTTGGGCTGTGTGCATTCTTGTATTTGCCATCAGCCAATCAGCACTGTCATGACATCATCCTGCAGCTCTAGAATGATAAGTCACATGACATTTACAGCTAAGTTGATTGGCAAAAAAAAACCTAGAACCTAGAATTAAAGGTACACTATCCACCTTATTCCTGACGAGCCTTTCGAATTATGGGTGCCACTTCCGGTTTGGGGAACTTCCATTCAAAAATACTGAAACAAATAATTTCAAATCATAAGGTTGCCCTACAAATAAAGCTTATCCACCAGCTTGACTGAAATTTCTCATGAAATTTCTCACGAAAACCATTTGTCAGGGTAAGATAAAAACATGTTTTGGAAGAAGGATTGATGATGTATTGACTCTGATGAATTATTAAAATTGTGTTAATTTTGAACAAAAGTACTGTACTTCCTTATCCTCCTAATAATAGGACAAACTTGAGAAGGACAGGAGAGGACAGTTGGCTCTCTGAATCCTGACAGACATAGGCGGTTAACTTCTAGTTCTATGTAAAGTATGCAGGTTTTTTGAGGTCATGGCCTAACAGACAATGATTAATGACCTGGTGCTGTGTTTGTGAGAGGATTTTCAGTCAGCTCTACTCCTCTCTGTCTCTCTTGCACGCTCTTTCACTCTTTGTCCATCAATCTGTCTGAGCTCTTTGCATGCACAGTCTGACTAAAACTTAGCTAAAGGTCTTAAAGTACAAGACAGTGGCCTCGATAACAGATCACAAAGGTGACAGTTCTGTAAAGATCAGTTTCCACAATGTCTTTCTCGCCTAAAGTTTGCTTCAAATCAAAATGTACTTTGTTAGTGTGCATTACTAATCTTGTGGTAAACAATTCATCCGTGTGAGTTAATCCACAGAAAATAAAATAGTTTGTCTTCATAATCTTTATTCAGAATCTGAAAATTTGCTTCCCCTTTGGAATGGCGTTCCTTCTCTGATGACGTCAGTTTGAGAGCTAGGGCAGAACATCATTAACAGCCCGTCCTCTATTCAATATTCTGTTTCACTTTGAAATGCGTCACAATACTGAAGTAAAGTCACAACTTCCAGTTGCACTTTAAACTCAACTTGGGCCGCAAAACGACATGTGAGACTCACATTTTATGCAGTTTGCTTTTTTACTCATTATGACTCACAATCACAATATAGACTTATTCTTTCTTTCACACATTAAAAAGCATATAACGAAAAGTAAACATCTGTAAACATGTATAAAAAATAATATTTTATTTTGGCATCCTAGCCAACCTTTACGAAAAAGACGTTTATTCAGGTGTTCTATAAGTATACTTCTTTTAAACTAAAAATAAGAACGTATACTTTCAGTCTACTTTTTATATACTTCTCAGAAATATACTTAAAATTGCACTTAAGTATACTTGACTTTTACTGCCAAAAGAGTCTAAGTATATTTGGCCTATACTTGTACTCAATCTTTTGATCGAGATATACTTAAAAGTATAATTAAGTATTCAAAGTATACTTGGCTTGTAATTGTGTTTAATCTTTTGATTGAGTAGCCTATTAAATATACTTTTTTTTTTTTTTTTTTTTTACATTTCAAACATTAAACAGCATGTAAATCAAAACTGCCTAATGTTACTGAATGAAATGTTGAACCCATGAAGAGAAAATGACTGTGAAGCTTTAGGGGGTGTTGATGGACTCTACTCCATCTGTGTTTTGATTGTCATTCTGTTTCTTATCAAGGCGTAGTCTTTGACAAAAATGCGATTTTCTCAACTTTTTGTTTAAAATGTTGCCTTTCTTTATGAAACTTACCCACATTAATAAACAAGGATGCATGAAGCTATAACAAAATGTTTTTAAAATAAGTTAAAGTACAGTTAAAGGTATAATGTATAAAACATGTTTATCTACATTTGAACATAGTAGTATACTGAAAGTGCAAAAATAATATATAAATAGTAAACTATAAGTATGATGTTATGTTCACTTAAAGAAAACTTACAAGTACACTTGCAGTATAAACTACTAAACTAGCAGTTTACTGAGAGTACACTTCAAAGTGTACTTTCATAAACTAAAAAATTTACTACTTGTATTAAAATAGTAAACTTATAAGTTCACTTAGTACAGATGCAGTACAAATGAGAAACCTAGTTGAGCACTTAAAGTTTACTACTGTTACACTTATAGTACACATAAACTTATACTTTTATATATGGGCCAATTTAGTCCCAAGCAGTATTGAAGTAGTACACTTACAAGTTTACTACTAGTACACATTGATATTAGTATACTTTCTACATTATATTATATATACTTAAAAATATACTTGAACATTACTTAAGTATACTTCATAAAATTAACTTGAAGTATACCTCTTTTTCCTAAGGGCAGCTAGCCATAGCCTTTTTTCTAAGACTTTACCATCAAAAGATTGCACATTTTTACACACAACTTCGCATTGAATGTTTGTAACTTGCATGTCCTACCTTGACAGATAGTTCTCACTCGTTTCTGACAGTTTTAATAAAAGCGACAGAAAGAAACTTTGCTTTTTTACTGGGGTAAGTGGGAATGATAATATGAGTGAGGAGCCGCATCTCTTCAGCAGCTCACAGCATCTCAGATGATTGTGATGTCTCACTTTTCGCATAGCACTCATCACTAACACAAACAGCGATTCAAAGATGATGTAGCAGAGTGATATCATCATAAAACAGCCGAAATGCCCTTCTAATAGCACTACTCAGTCCCACTTGGTTCTGTGAGTCAGTCACAGAGGTATAAACTATGCCAAAAGTGGACTAAACTGAATATTTTTACCATTTCAGGTATCTAACTAAGGAATTAATTGCTAATTTGATTCAAGTATATCAAAACCTCATAAATCTGTATAATGATCGCTGGCTGTCAAATTCAGCTGCAGTTTTGCTTTGTTTATTTGTACTGATATGGCAGTCCACTTAGACTACTGACATCTAGTGGCATGGATGCAACATCATACAAAGGTTTTCATGTACTGATACCTTTGTTTTTAAATGTGCATTAAAAAGCGAATCTTGACTTGACTAGAAATTCACATTAAGCCATGATCAATTTATTCAATGAGCAAAAGGGCCAAAAACAGGGGGATTTATTTATTTACTGAATTTGACTGGTCATGTGATCTCAACATGTCTGCTAAAAACTGCTTTTATTAGGCTGTTGATTTTACTGGAGTCTTTAACTAATTTAATTGTCTCAGAGCTTTTAGACACGACCAACGCAGCCCTGAAGTGTCTGCAGAGACCGTGTCAACTACTCTCCTCTGTGAAGGCCTCATCGACACGACATCCAGTGGCACTGATCCTTTAACAAACCCGTCTCCAGCGTGATGACTCCGATCTTCAACCAGATGGAACTGGACAAATACTCTGAATGTTCTGATCTAATATGATTTTGGACTTGTAATGTTGCCTGAATCATAATCATACACTGTTTGTTCGTTGGCCAGAGGAGAACTGGCACCCCAACTGAGCCTGGTTTCTCCCAAGGTTTTTTTCTCCATTATGTCACCTGATAGAGTTTTGGTTCCTTGCCACCGTCACCTCTGTTGCCTTTGGCTTTTGGCTTGCTTAGTTGAGGACACTAAATATTCAACTATATCACTGATCTGCCAGCATTGACACTATATGAGAACTGATTCCAGAGTGGCTGTACAGCCGAATCAAATTATGCTGCAATATTTTCCTGCTACCACTGTGAAGCTGGTTAAACTAGCTGCTTTCTCTGGATTTATACATTGTTGGAAACGTTTGGGATAATGTAAGTACACAGGTCAACAAATATCTAACATTGCTATAGTGATTTTCGAATATTTTAATCTAAAAATCTTACATATTGTGCCTTTAAAAGAGCAAGGATTGCTGTTGTGGACCTACATACACACACACACACACACACAAAAACACCAAAGACACCCACATGAACACAGCAATCAGAAATGCAGCAAGTGATAAGAAATTTCTGTTAAACTTGTTATTAAGGTCACAAAAAGTCTGCTTTGTATATTGCCCACGTGAGTGTGTTTGCAGTGGAGTGACTCATGTTTGCGAGGCGTCGTAAGCGGGGAAATAAATATCGCTCCGTGAGGAGGCAGACAAGTGAGCATTTATTTATTTATTTTGGCTTATTGATTTAGTCTGAAGAGGAAGAGCTCAGCTTCCAATCATCCCTTTGAATTATAATGAAATGCGGTGGATTGGAGCCTGCAGCCAATCGCCAAGAACTACTAAACGAGGGCAACCACTGAGTGATCAAAGTAATAAATTAACCAGACGAGCGCTTCTTGCTCTCTCTCACACCCTTAATTCACCCAGCCGACACTCACGTCAATGCATTTTCGGTACGTGACTTAAATGAGCGCTATGCTGTTTTGTCCCAAATCTTATCGGTATGCATAAAAGGCCACAGTGTCCCCATGTGCGTAGTATGTAAAGAATCCTGCATTCATGGATACTCTCCCGGCAGTTTAGCGATTCAGACCAGCTCCTGTGGGAATGGGTTAGCCTACAGCTTGCTATGCAAAAGGCTGATGCATCAAGCAGTAGGATCCCTTCATTAAGCACAAAGGTTCTTTTATACGGACATACATTTTAATGTAATCTGGTTTGTGCAGGTTCCGCTGCTCTTTTTTCTGATATTTTGGTGTGTAGTTTAACCTGCTCACGTGTGCACTTAATGTGGAGCCTGTTTTGTTTCAAATGGATCTTTATTCATTTTAACTACTAAGGCAAGCAAATGTATTATAATTGTGCATACTTAGCGGGATAGCTAACTCTAAGTATTAAACTTTAATATGTAACTTGACCCATAAAAGACCTCTCAAATCATGTAAAAGGTGCACTACTACTTTTTTAAAACGATTACCAGGCAGATAAAAAAAAACATGATGCAACAGCCTAGCTACTTAAAGGGATAATTCACCCAAATTAAAAATTAAAATCAGTCACTCGCCCTCATGTCGATCCAAACCTTTCTTCTGTGGAAGCCAAAAGGAAGATATTTTAAACAACTTTAGAGGGTTTTTTTCCACAATGAAAGTCAATGCGGTCCAATGTTTTGTTGTATTGGACCCACACTTCTTTTGAGTCCCACAGAAGAAACAAAGTCATACAAATGTAAAGCATCATGAAATTTCAATTTTGGGTAAACCATAACTTTACATTTTGTTTTGTCTTAACATGTTAAAAAGATGTTTCTCTCTCTCTTCGCCCACTTTGGATAAGTTTTAAGATGCTGAACTTAATAAGTGGCAGATTTGTTAGACATGTTTAATTTCCATCAGGAAGACTTTGTAGCTTAATTAATCTCTCTGGCTCGCGGCTCACTTCCTCGCACCCTGTCACTTCTTCCGCCAACCAAATACAAACGTCTATTTGTTAAATCAATTATTCCAGGGAGGGAAATGAGGCATTTCACATACACATAAAGTCAAGAAGGAGAATGGGAATGTGTTATATGGAGGGCTGTCAATTTAATGTGTTAATTTAGTTAATGGAAGAGAATTCATGGGTCTCAGTGCGTTTTTCCTCTTAAAATGTAGTATAAATTTGGTGTTCATGTCTCTGCATTCATCTGACCGATGTTTAAATAGACAAACAATGAAAAACTTAAGTCTACCTGATTAGGAAATATAACAAACAGTATTTTGAAATTTAAAGCAACCTTTTGTCTATTCAATGATTCACTTGTCTGCCATAATAATATAATGTGTTAAAGTGCCCCTATTATGCTATTTTACTAATTCTGTTTGAAGGTCTCTTATAATAGGTTTACATGCACCAAAGGTGAAAAAAAACACTTACATTTTTTTCATAATATATATTGCACATCACCTCATTTTTCAAAGAGTCTAAAATTACTTGTTCGAAGATTCAGTATCTCTAAACAACTCCTTTCCGAGAGTCTACTCTGCTCTGATTGGTCAGACAGCCCAATCTGTTGTGATTGGTCTACCGTTTACAGTGTGTGTCGGAAAAGAAACACCCTTTACCATATCTGAATTTCTACTATACGAGGGCAGGTTAGAACCCAGAACCTCTGATCTTAACAAATGCTCTACCACTACACTATTAGGGAATACAAACATATTTTGTTAATCTATGCATTTATTCACGTGAAAAATCTCTGCACTAATGATATATTGTGTTCAGATGCATGAGTTCTATATCGATAAATGAACTGGCTTTTTTTTTGTACTGTTGTCTGAGGTCAACTTATGACGTTCGCGTGGTTTTTACATTCAAAAACATCATAATGAATAAGTAATAGGCTATTTTCTACCCTGGTTTTGAGCCTCTCTCATGGAGCGCTCGGTTTTTATGGGTGTGCCGCACTGAAGACTTGGAAGTAAACGGCCACTGCTATGATTGGATACGTTTGGCATATTATAATGAGCTTCGGCTCCCCCGTGAGTACACATGAGGAATTGTTTTGAAAGCGTGTGGGAAAACGACAACCGGGATGATTCGCCCACAGGGCTCGCAAAATGTCTTTATCAAACAAACACAATGATTTATCTCTCATCCACCTGCAATTAATTGGAATGTTATTTTTTATTACTTCACTCGCCCGATCGGTGGATATAACCGCGAACCGTGCATCACTAACACACGCACACACATGCACGCACAAGCCTCACTGCAGAGTCAGACAAATCAGCATGATAAAAACTTCCGCGATTGTATTTTTCCAGTCAAGAGCGTGAACAACGCACATCAAGAAAGGAATGTTATTTCACTATTTAAGATAGCCCGTCGGCAGGCCGGTGATACGTTTTGGTAGCCCATCTGGAAAACACGTAGCCCCGGGGCGTTGGGCTTTGCGAGCCCTGGCTGATCATGAATTTCAGCACAATGAACCAACAACACCTCAAATAAAGGATTCTCCAGCATGTGACAGTGTGCTAAGTTATGTTCAGTTAGACACGTACACATAATCAATAGATATCAAACGATCTGTAACAATGCAATACTATCACATATAAAAAAAAAATTTTACTCACATAAGTGTGTTGCTTCATTCATTCACGTAATCTCATCCTGTCTGCAAATCCAGTCTCTTGTTTACAAACGAATCCGTGTTGAAATGAAGGAACAAACGTGCAATGTCTTACCCACGTGAGCTGGATATTCATTAAAAATAAAGTTCATTCATGCATTCATAATATTGGAATCCGAATGAAGCTTATGCTGCATGTTTATTGTGTTGCCCCCTCGGACAATGAACACGACAGTCTTTTCTTTTCTGTAGATTTATTTGCCCCGGTTGTTTTCTGCGACAGATTTTTGGGGGCTGAAAGCACTAACATGAACAACAACATGCTGCACTTATTCTCTATCTTTTTTACTCACTAGTCTTTTTTTCCCACAGCGCCCCCAACAGTATATAGTTTTCTTAGATTTTCTACATAAAAGTACATTATATTAGTGCAAAGTATCTACAATAAACAAAAACATTAAACAAATTAAATAATTCTTTGAGGTCTTTACAATTGCTTGGAAGTTCGATCCGATTTAGCTCAACATAGGCCTATGTTATTTATCTATAACATTACATGCACAAATTGGTGGGCGGGGCTACAGAATCAGGCGTTCGTCTTCTTCGGTTAAGGCGGTGTTTCATCACACTCTGACGCCACAGGGAGGCACATTCCCAGATCAAGCGTTTGCTGAGCCAGCTGTCAATAAAAGCTTTTCTTTGACTAACAAGAAAGTTTTCAGCTCTGAAACTTACAGGATATTCTTATATTATGATGACCTTTTATATATCAAAAGCTCAAGTGAAAGTAGGCTACTACTGAAACTGATTTCTCGACATCTTAATATTCTTTTTTCTGCTATTGTTATTGTACATATTTTACATCAGATATACCCCCAAACCCCTCACACACACCTGTCCCACCCACTTTTTAAAGCAAAGTTACGCAAATGGACGGGCACACAACAAAAGGTTATACTGCTGTGGTAATTTTAACCACCGACTCTTTTCACCTCTTTATCCTTTGGAAGTGTTTACAAAGAAAATGTTTCTTTTGCAGCGCAGAAAACAGCGTCTTTTCAATGTGTACACAACACAAACCAACTACAGTGTTTGAGGTTGGGTCAAAGTAGATGTTGTTTGTGGTCAGTGAAAGAATTGATTCTTTCTTTTGGGAGACAATAACTTATGCACTTTGATCTTTAACACTTTGCAGACCTTTTACATTCACAAAAAGCTATTATACACTGCATAAAGTCATTTCGGAAAAGCATAATAAGGGGGCCTTTAAATTTCAGGGCTTTTCTCAGCAAATATTGGTATATAAATGCAATTAATTCAACTGAAATGGATTAATAGCACTTGTTATATGTCATCAGCAAAGGGAGGCTTGTTGTGAAGTGTGGAGTGGAGTGTGGTTGTGTCTCTTCTCAGGGCACACAGCCACATGAAACAGGGAAACAAACAGGATGGATTAGAAAAGGAAACTAGGAAATGTGGGATTTGCCCCATGGAGCTCTGGAGGACAATTTGTAAACACCAGTGCTCTCGAATGTTGTCCTTGGCCCTTTCTCCTTCCATCAGTGCAAACAGAGCCTTAGGCCCCTCAGGAGACCCCATCATCACACAAGGAGAGACACTAGGAGAAAGAATGAGGCGTGTAGCAAAGTCCTAAACATAATAAAGGAATCAAGAGGATCGAAGAGAATAGTAATCAACAATATGTTAATATCAACAACAAAAATACTGATGGAAATGTCTGGTGGCAAATTTTTTTTTAAACTCTTTTATAAAGACCAAGCAAAAAAAAAAAAAAAAAAAAAAGTACTGTACCATGACTATAATTATTCAGAACATTCTGTTCATGAAAAAAGTGCACTAACCATGTTTTTACAATATAACATTTTTTAAATAATTCCTTCACATAATCCACTCACTTGAGCTGAAAGCCAGTGAACTAAAGTGCTTCACTAGCAACTTAGTTAGCTCACTCACATATATATATATATATATATATATACTGTGTGTGTGTGTGTGTGTGTGTGTGTGTGTGTGTGTGTGTGTGTGTGTGTGTGTGTGTGTGTGTGAGAGAGATCACCAGTTCCTCCTGTTCCTCCACCAATTCTAACATGGATTACAGACTCTTTATCTACTTTACTCCTTAGAAGTCTCCTATGATTTCCCAGTGTAGAGGTCTTTTTAATATTAAAAACTATTTAACATTGTTTGTAATACCCGAGTTGATCAGTCAGTCAGCGCTGTGTGTGTGTTTTAACACAATGACATTACCAATTGATGATTGGCTCTTTTATTTAGAAGGCGGGACTGATTCCACCGTACCACACGTTGCACTTTCTTTCTCCCATTTTTATAATAATATTATGAATGAACTGTCACGCTGTATTGACACAGTGCATCGGCGTCAACGCTTCTCATTTACTTTGAATGGGTGACATCATGCGATGCCGAACTGAATTGTGGGTTCTGTTGCGTTGTGTCACGTCACTGGCGCACGCCACTTGATCTTTTCAGGCCCCAATGCAGGCGTCAGTCAATCAGATCACCTATGCAAATACCCTAGCTCAGACGCTAGTCAGTTGCATTCATGCAACACTGGAAAAGTAATATGATTGGCTGTTTTCACTATGATGGTCGAATCAGCACCAAGCTTCAGACACGCCCTCTGTCAAGCATTGACTTCGATGCCCTGTGTGAATGCAGCGTCATGTTATATAGCCAGCTTTCAAATAATAGATGGGTCCACATCGATTCTGGGTGCATTTACGGGTCTCTTTAGGTTCAGATATGAATTTTTGGACCCATGAAGACCTCTAACTCCAGCAATCTCCTAGTAAGACTCCTAGGGTCATATTTACTAACAGCTTGCACTAACGCAAACCCTCTTTTGGCATTAAAAAACTACTGTCAAGATTTGCAAAGACATGCAGTTGAGTGTTATTTTTGCGGCTGACCTTATTGCATATGCATTTGTAGGAGTTTCCCTTTAAGATGCAAAATGTATAATATTGGATATTAACAATATTAACAATTGTTTTAAGTTACGTTTACTGGACATTTTGATAAATGCAGCCTTACCAACCCCAAACTTTTGTAAGGTATTGTATAGTTTATATATAAAGCATTAAAATAAATAAAATATCTTTTTAAATGAAATATTAATGTTTTATTAAAAGATTAGTGTGAAAAGCAGTGTAAAGTTGGTGCACAAAATTATCTTAATGTGTTCTCTCCTTGAGCTGTGTGTGTCTATAAGTGTAATTGTATGGAGCAGAGCTGAGGTCATTTCTGTTCTAGTTGGCATTTTTAGCCAGTCGTCCCTGGTAACCATGTTTCAATGACACTTTTAATCATTCATTTATTTTTCTCCACAGGCTCTCACTCACACAGGGAATCCTTTGGAGAGCTAAGCGGAGGACATGAAGACTAAATTAAAATGTTCTCTGCATTTTTCTTTTTTTGCCTGAAAACGCATATTATGTTTCCCCAGCCCTGCGGGCCAAATCTGATGCTACTTGATAGTGGAGCACGTTTTCTGACAGGTGAATTAAAATATCAAAGATGTATTCACGATGTTGCGTGTGCGTTATTGTCGCCTGTTGTTTTTGTTTTTTTTGTACTTATTAGAGAGTGTATTCAAATATCTAACAGCTTGTCAAACATGGAAAGCAATTTTCATTTACTTTATCTAAATATTATGCAGAATCAAGTACGTGATGTACACTCTGAAGTGGGGAAATAGACTATTTCTAGGCTCATTTGAGGTAGAGGAAGGCAAGCCTGGCTGGTTCAGTTTAAATCACTTTGCTCCATCTTGTCATGGGACACATTTCATTAAGCAGACCAGCTGGGGCAACGGCGTGCAATGCATCCGCTGATCCGTCACACAAATACATCTCTCTCGCTCACTCACTCGCTCGCTCTATTTCTCCCACTGACAGAGTGTGAGTGATCGGTGTCGATCCGTCTGATGAGATGACTGACTGCCAGGACATATTTATTTCCCTCTCACCCTCCTACTCGCACTCTCCACCTTCCCTCGGCTCTGTTTATTTGCCCATCAGACTGTTGCAGAGCCTAAGTCAAGCACAAATACTGTCTTTTTATTATTATTATTAATGGTGTTTTCTAAGACAAACATTACTATTCGTTTTGCTTACTCTGGGCTTAGTGATTTGAAAAAACTTTAACCTTATGATGCATAATTCCTGTTTGTGCTACTAGATTTTTTTAAGGAAATGGATATACTGGTTTTGTGTGTAGGACAATGTAAATTCCCGATGCAACAAGTTCTTACCAGGGATCACCATGATTATAGATTATAGATCAAATAACCTGCGCTAACAAATATTGTTATCTGAAAAGAGAAGAGTGAATGGGCGTCCATAGGACTGAATATTTCAGTAGTTTATCTATGTACACGTGTCAAACGGGTGTACTGGTCTTTTTGTCATGTCTTGCTATTTATTTCTCCGGATAAGACTGCGTTAAGTTCAAAGACAGTTCAACTGTGAAAAGCGAGTCTCGAGACCCCTGCGTTCTGTTCCATTCCATTACACTCTGTCTGTTTCAAATGCAAGAAAGCTTCCTGTGTGAATGGCCTCTAATAGATCAAAAAGCCATGACTAAATACCAGCCCCTGCAACAAGGAAATTCATCTAGGGGCCAACATATCAGGTGCACGGCATTCAGAATTGAATTGAAAATGCCTTTTAAATTCCCATATAAATTCTTGAATTTGAATTGGGGTATAGCAAACAGGATGCAGAATTGCAGTTTGAAATTGAATGTAAGAAAACTATTCAAATAGACTTTTTTAAGTTTTTATTTTTAACTACAAAAGCAAAGTGTGTCAAGAAAAGCCTTGAAGTTTAAAGTTTATAGGTTTATAGGCCTCAATATACAATAGATATTTATAGGATAAATGGAGGGATGGATGGATTGATAAACAGATGGATAGACACATTTTTGTGGACCAGGGCGGAAGAACACTTAAAGGGTTAGTTCACCAAAAAATGAAAATTCTGTCATTAATTACTCACCCTCATGTCGTTCTAAACCCGTAACACCTTCGTTCATCTTCAAAACACAAATTAAGATATTTTTGATGAAATCCGAGAGCTTTCTGACCTCCCTATAGATAACAACATTATTACCACTTTCAAGGCCCAGAAAAGTAGTAAAGACATCAATAAAATAGTCCATGTGACTACAGTGGTTCAACCTTAATGTTATGAAGTGACGAGAATACTATTGGAGAATACTATTGAATACTATCACACGCATGCGTCATTGTGCTCACGTGAACAGTCTCGGCCAATAGTGAGCCGCCGTTCTGACGCAAAAACCCGGAAGCACTGCACTGTGTTTACTACGTGAACAGTGTAAGAGACTGACATGAAAGAGAAGAAATTGGTGAATAAAGTCGTTATTTTTGTTTTTTTTGCACACAAAAAGTATTATTGTTGCTTCATTAACATTAACATTAACATTAAGGTTGAACCACTGGAGTCACATGGACTATTTTAACGATGTCTTTACTACCTTTCTGGGCCTTAAAAGTGGTAATAACATTGCAGTCTATGTGGGGTCAGAAAGCTCTCGGATTTCATCCAAAAATATCTTAATTTGTGTTCCAAAGATGAACAAAGGTCTTACAGGTTTTGAACGACATGAGGGTGAGTAATTAATGACAGAATTTTCATTTTTGGGTGAACTAAATTTCCGAGAATGCATTACATTTCCCTCTTATTCAAATTCCAATTCAGCATCCTGTATGTTGCGGTCAATTTAATTAAAATTCATGCTCATGAACTGAAAGGTAGCCATTTCGATAATTCTGAATTTTTCACAACCTGGTCATCTACATAGCAAGATGCTAATGTATTAGCTCATGTGCAAGCACTCTGGACACCTTACTACACAGCTGGTGAATTGTGATGATGAGTTTTCAATTTTTATTTTAAAGCATAATTTTAGTGGTAGATACTGTAACTCCTTCTCTCTCATTCTTTTTCAGTTTTTCAGCTCCGATGGCTTAATTTAGTCTAATTGGAACAGGCCAGCAGCAGGAGGGGGATGAATTTCAGGCCGATAACTAAGAAAGGTCAGAAAAGGTGAGCAGACTGGTACGTGAATGAAAGTTTTATGGTTAATAATTAAAGGGAATGCTCTGAAGCAAATTTAACATGAGGCACTTCTTTCATCTAGCTTCAAGTCCTCATACATGAAAGGCCAAATATGTTTGTTAGAGTTTGCAATTGTAAATTGTGCACAGGTATTCTCAACGGAATATCTGTTTCCAAGTCCAACATATAACAAGGGTTAGTGTTTATATCTTTAGAGATGTCAAATATCCCTCTGAGGGGGGATAGGAAATGGTATTCCGCATCTTCTGCTCCCACGGGAGCAAATACACAACAAGCCCTCCCATTTCAAAAAGAATAAGCAATGATTTCCCTCAGGGAATCACCTCCTGTGCTCTTCCTTATGGAGGATGCTATGCTAGGGGACATATAGGAGGGGGAATATAAACAGAGGAGAGAGAACATATGAGTCACAATCTCAGTACAAGAGAATTCTGTCAGAAGGAGGGACAGGGGAAATGGGAGAGGAGTGGTGAGGTGAGATGAGGAGAAAATGAAATTGCAAGTAAATCCCTCAGCAGGCTGGCATGTTACAGTGCAGAAGAAGAGGAAGAGTGGGTGGGAAAAAAAGGAGAGTGGGTGGGACAAAAAAAGGAGGGTGTGAGGGATGAATAGAATGAGGAAAGAGGAGGTATGTGATCGAGAGATGGTGGCGAGACTGTTCCCCGATCCAGCTGTGGAGTTAATCCGTTTAGGGGCCTGGAGATCGGGGGAATTGCGTAGAGGTGCGTCTGGGTCAGGGAAAGGCTTCTGCGGCAGTCCTGCTGGTCTCTGACACGCTCCAGTCCAACACGACACTTCTGCAAATTGATACCACACTGCCCAGTCTCTGATCTGAAGACCTGGTGAACTGAGGTTTGTGTGTGTGTGTGTGTGTGTGTGTGTGTGTGTGTGTGTGTGTGTGTGTGTGTGTGTGTGTGTGCGCATGCTGCTCCTGACCCTCTTTAGCGGAGTATAATCCAAAAGCCTCAGTGGGTCGACTCCTCAACAACACCAGATGTGAGCCTGAAACCGGGCTGATACTCAGCAGCCCGCTAAACACTCACGTGTTAACTGACTTTTAGAGGACATCCAATCAAATGACAACATCTAGGTTGATTCTGCCAGTACAGTATCTGTCAAAATAAGCCAGCTGCATCAGTGAGTCAGTGTTATGTGAAGTCCAAGTACACAGGCTGGTATTGACGCAGGGATAGTCCACCCAAAAATGAATATTCTGTCATGATTTACTCACCCTTATTCCTTTCCAAACCCATGTGACTTTTGTGTTTCTGAACACAAAAGAAGATGCTTCAAAGAATGTTTTTGTCCAAACAATAAAAGTCAATGGGGTCCAAAAACAAAATTCTTTTGACCCCATTGACTTTCATTGTAGGGAGAAAAATGAAACATTTCTAAATTGTTTTGTGTTCCACAAAAGTAAGAAAGTCATACAGGTTTGGAACAGGTTGGTGGCTCAGTGGGTAGCAATGTCCCAGCTGAACCAGGACGCCTTTCTGTATTGATTTTGCATGTTCTCCACATTTTGGGATGGGTTTTCTTCCTCCTCAAATGACGTCTATCTCCATCTCTCTGGGTGCAATGGGTGGATCTTGACCTAATTAAGTTTAGGAACAGGGTAAGGTTAAGGTGTGGCTGGACCTTCAAGGTCCACCCATTATGTCCAGAGAGGGGTAGCTGGATGCCAAGCTCCACCCATTGGCTCTGCAGTGAGCAGCTTCTCCAAGTATCACCCACAATCCAAAGCTTGTGGCCTGAGAGGCTGGGATAGGTTCCAACATCCTTGAGACCCAACATAGTACAAGCGAATGGATGGATGAATGAATGTTAGTATGTATGTATATATTGGGCAAATATGACAGACTACAAAAGTAAAATGGGTTGCATTGCAGTAGCATTTCACATTGACTTCAGGAAAGCTCAGCCCTCATTGGTCCTATGCTGCAGGGTAACGTTAAATCAAAATTTACTGCCGAAAATGTATTTACCATTGAATAGACAAAATTGGCCGCAGAGGATGTTTGCTTAACATTAGAAGTGAGGATGAAGCAATCACTGGGGGTAATTGAGAAAACATCTAAGGCCAGTGGTGCTTAATGGACATATGACTCTATGCATGAAAAGCTAGCCTTGCTCATTTGCAAAATCTCTTCTCTGGTTTACTGTTTACCCCTGAGGTGCCACATCGCTCCCAATCTGGTTGTCTTAGTCTAGGGTAAACCCTATTAAAGGCATTCAATCCCAGAGGGAATGCAGAGCTCCCAGTGTGCTAACACACAAACTCAAACACAGACACAGCCAGACAGCAGGCTAAATCTCTGAAACACCTCTACTCACCAGCCGGGCTGTAGCAAAGCAACATCCTATTCAGATGTTTTGACACTGCTGTCAACATACTGTTAGTCCCCCTGTGAAACTTTGACAGTAAATATCATTATGTGGGTAGCGGTCCCGAAACCCATTCCCTATAATTAAGATGTGCTTTGTCTTGGTTAGCAACAGTGGTCCACAAAGAGTAGATTGTGTTAAAGGAACCAGTCAACACACATGACATATAAACTGAGCAGAACTGCGGCGAGTGATGAAAGAATTATTCGGTATGTGTGGTATTATACTGATAAAATCTGACGAAAACAGCAGCAATGTTAAAAGATTACACAGGGGAGTATTCTGGATGGGTTGCCAAAAGCCAGGGGGAGGGGTTGGGGCTAGGAGATGTTTAGGACAATTCAAGGGGCCATGATCAGAGAGCCACCACCCCCGGAATGCGATTCTGAAAGGGCCCCGAGGCAATAAGCTTTCCAGGAGGCCCAGAAAACCTGTCGACGCCCCTGGGTTAAAGTATAGATCACCCAAAAATAATAATTCTGTCATCATTTACTCACCCTGGTGGTATTCCAAACCTGTATGACTTTCTTTCTTCTGCTGAACTCAAAAGAAGATATTCTGAATAATGTTTCAACGGTTTTTGTTCATACAATGAAAGCCAATGGACTCCAGTGTTGTTTTACTTGGGCACTGGGCTAGAAAAAAGCAGCGTGAACATTCTGTGAAACTTTTTCTTTTGTATTCCACAGAAGAAAAAACAGTCGCACAATGTATGTACACAAAGATTTGTAGATTTTATTGCTGTTTATCTACATTTCCTAGGAAAAGTCTCTTTTGAGATCCTAGTTGAGTTCTTTTACACATAAGAGGGATGAACTACAAATTTCACAGTCTTTTTCTCAAAGGAAAATGGCTTGTGTGATTGGAAAGAAAACTCATCTCGGCTCGCCAGCAGCCCTATGGTGGAAGGTCAGGTTTCAGCCAAAGCAATCCCAAAGTCTGCGTTTGGCTCATCATCTCGAAACACAATCGTCAAATAAGCAAGGGTCCACCACTATTGCGGTTTATCTTGGCAATGACCAAAGTCATCATGACAAGGGACGAGAGAAAAAAAAAAAACGTATTTACGAATCCAATTACTCCAAGAATACTTTCTTTCAAGAGGTGAGGGATTGCGAAAGTGGCCCCAGTTTGTGGTAGAATCAAAGTGGACGCTATTCATTCCTGGAGCCAATTGCATTTTCAAGTCAAAAGTTCTGCACCAAAGACTGCTGCTGGCCAGGGTGAACAATCACTTGGCATGCTTTTCCTGTGACTGATAGCTATGAATCATTGTCTTTGGTCTTTGGATAGTCAGTGCATTTGTCACACATAATGTCCACACCTAATTGGCAAAGGGCTGCTATGCAACAAAATGTATGAGTCATAGCAAATATATCTAAAGCCATTTAGAACATACAATTTGGTTTAAGAACATTAGCAAGACATTACCTCCTAGTACACCTTGTCATGTACTCACATTTTTAGAAGAGCATGTCTCAGCCTTATAGTTCATCATGTGACGTAAAATTGCAAAAAGGGAAAAGTGCATCATTTAAAAGGGTCGCAAGGTACCGAAGACTATATTTGTGCTCCTAATGACTGATATGTGCTCACAAAAGAGCTCTTTTACAGGAATACCATGCTTTCAATAACAGCAAGTAGCATTTTCTTGACTCGCTTTTGCTGTTACATAGTATCAATGTACTATGAAGCATAATCAGGTGCTGCCTGTAACCGCCATGATTGCTTGGCTACAGCCGTGATTGGCATGTTAAGGACAACATACCTCCTGTTGTTCGCTACATAGAACAGGTCTTGTGAACTTTGGCAGGTTGCCAATTTTCAATATAAGTCATAGGCCTTTTTTAAATTAGCTGACATATAAACCAATCCTGACTGTGTTGTAATCCTTCTATTCTTGGTTGGTAAAGTCTAAGGGTTTTGCTGTTGTCCTTGTATATATTATGTGAGCACATGGCTTTATTGTGTGGTTTAAAAAACTGAAAGGAAATTAAATAGAGTCCTTTAAGATGCTTTTTAGGTTAATGTCACTCTAAATGTGTCATAAAACGAAATGTGCTCTGTTTGAAAAACTTCAAAAGTAAGCTGCCAACAGGTGTAGCATTTTAAGGCATCTGTCACAAAAAGTAGGCGTCTTGAGTTATGCCAGATTTGAAGGCTTATGTCCTACATAGCGAAAACAGTCCTACAATGCATTGCTTTCAGCTTAGTGAAAACAAATAAGTCCAAGTCTTTCTCTAAATTATGTACTTTGGGTCCACTTATGTTGCTTTAAAATGTTCTATATAAATAAACTTTGCCATGACTTGACTAAACATGCATTGGTGCAAAGGTATTGATAAAAATAATTAAGTTTAAATTTTAATATTTGTGTGCCATGTATATTTATGCAAATAAAAGAATCATGTTGCATCAGATTTAGAAGCTTTTGACAAACATGCAACTGGGGATAATATTAACTTCATGAGCAGTTGCGGCTAATATATTTTTTTATTAACTAGTAAACCATTTTCTTTGGAAAACTTACAGGTCCTCTGGCATGGTCCCTGTTTTGGTTTTCTGTAAGAGCTCCTTGTGAAGCTCCTTTAGGAGGCTCTTAATGGAGCAACAGCTGTGCTGTAGCATTTCCTCATTTAGATCACTTAGGGCCTGTTTTCTTCTCTCAGCCCTTGAGTAAAGCACAGCGTAGCTGTTCTCTCACTGTCTCCTGCCCCCTGACCTGATTGCCAAACTTTTGTAAATAGTAGGAAGTAGATGATATTCTTCTTCATTTGTCACATTCCCGCAATAATGAGGACACCATCTAATACACTCCTGAATAAGGGTTGGTCAGGCCTGTCTAAGTGAGTAATTCAGTTCTACTGTAGCTCCTCAACTGGTTCATATGTTTTGTTTAGTGTAGGGGTTCACATGCAAGGGGCCGGAGCCCATTTGGAGGCCCCACAAAACGCACAAGGGGCCACAAGATGACTTATGAGGATTTAAAATAAGTATTTTTAAAACAATCTAACTAAATTACAATAGAAAAAAAATGGGAAAACTTAAGATCTACAACATGTAAAATGCCATCACATTTCTCACTCTGGTGAAAATATGGTACCAAACCATTTAAATCTTTTTCACTGCAACATAAAGGCCTGTGCAGACTGATTTTTATAGAATACTGCGAATCTCATTCCACACCTGCCCACTCCCACAGAGTGGTACACATGGTCCCTGCTCACAATGAATTTGTCCCTGGCTGAATCTGCTTATTTTAGGTCCCATTATACTGTAATCCTGAATTTTTAACTTACTTTGGATAAACAAAATAAATTGTCAAGTGTACACATATGCTGTTTATTCTTTTCAATATAATGTCAGAAAGACTAGTGGCCTTGAAGCTACACACTGTTATAGCCTTAAATTAAATCTTATATCATGTTAAAAGGTAGGGTAGGCATTTTTTTATAAACTTTTTGTTATACTTGTTGAAAATCTCTTCACATCATGATAGCAATCAATAATAGAAGAGGTATAAATATTAAAACATGTATCTTCTGTGGAAATCTGAATGCAATGATACGTTGTTTTTGCCTGCCTGTCAACATATGTATTTCCATACCTCCGCGCACCTGCTCGCGCAGGCATCACCAGTCATCAGAGTGTTCCGTAAGGCTATGAAGAGTTGTAGACAGTCACTAAGCACCACATATATACAGCAGCCAACTTTTACTGTTCCTCCTGAGCCAAAACAACAAGCTTATACTGTGTTCACGCTATGCCGTAAACGTAATTACAATTCTACCCGAAACTGTTCACATCCTCAACCTGCAATTTTATGTCAACACTATCAATGCTGAAATGAATCTGCAGCAGTCAGGTGGTAAAAGAGCACTGTAAGTTGTTTCATTATTATGATTAGGGCCCTAACACTGATGGTGTGAGGATCCTATTGGAATTGCTCAGTGTATTATTCTTCTTCTCCGACATTAATCGCATTTTTGACGGTCTAAACCTTGCTCGAACACTCATGAAACTTTGCACATGCATCAGAAGAGGTGAAGTATAAAATTTGGTAGACACATGTAATAGCCCAATACCTACAAAAAAGTCCCTGGGAGCAAAATCTGAAAACTCAACAGGAAGTGAGATATTTTAAATTATATGAGATAAAGCTAAATGTTTGCAGTTTTTGCCATTTCCAGACATTGTACTTTAACAAACTCCTCCTAGAGATTTTATCAGATAAACATCATATTTGGTCAGTCTAATCTAAAGGCCTTTGCAACGTTAAATTGCAAAGATATTGAGTTTTTTCACTAAAGGGCGGGTCCGTGGCTGCCTGACAAAATTTGATGTTTCGCAATGAAACAGGAAGTTGTTGTAACTCGGGCATACAATGTCCAATCTGCCCCAAACTTCACATGTTTCATTAGAGTCCTGACCTGAAGACATCTACACGCCAATATTCAGTTACAGTCACCTGTGGGTAACAGGAAATGTCATGTTTTACACTGTAATTAACTCCTCATTGAGATTTAACCAGAACAACATCATATTTGGTCAGGCTAATCTTAAGGCCTTGGTGATGTTAAATTGTGAAGATCTTGAGTTTTCGCTAAAGGGCGTGTCCGTGGCAGCCTGACAAAGTTTCCTCATGAAACAGTAAGCTGTTTTAAGTCAGGCATACAGTATTCAATCTATGTTTGATAAGAGTCCTGGCTTGAAGACATCTACGTGCTAATATTCAGTTAGTCATAGCGCCACCTGCTGGCAACAGGAAATGGCATGCTTCACAATGTAATTCACTCCTAGAAACACATTTAAATATGCCATGAAGTACCAAACATGCTAGTAACACGTTAAATCATGCAACGCTTGACTAAGTGCTAATGTATGCGATTAACGCCATGAAACAGGAAGTTGTTCTAACTCAGGCATACAATGTCTGATCTGCCCTAAACTTCACATGTTTGAGAAGAGTCCTGCCCTGAACACATCTATGTGACAATATTCAGTTATAGTAATAGAGCCACCGACTGGCAACAGGAAGTGAAGTGGTTGACACTGTGATGCACTACTGTGCAAATGAGTACTAAACATGCTAGAAACATTCTAAAACATGCTAGCAACACTTAGCTGAGTGGTAAAGCATGCTATTATCCTCATGAAACAGGAAGTTGTTGTAACTCAAGCATACAATGTCCGATCTGCCTCAAATTTCACGTTTGATAAGCGCCCTGGCCTGAAGACATCTACACGCCAAAATGTAGTTATAGCGCCACCAGCTGGTAGCAGGAAGTGTGGCAAATACAAATGACTGACTTAGTCCTCCTATTTTTATATACTTAAATGCATATTGCCTACCCTGCTCTGATTTCCTAAAGCCGGTGGCACGGGTGCAAGGACCCTTTCATCACTGCTTGCAGCTTTAATTTATTATTATTATTGTAATGTTATGTGGTTTTAGACATGAGATAATTTAACGCTGTTTCTTGTGATGCTTTGCAGAATCTGCTGTGCATGTTTTATGTGTTTTGGAGGAGGCCTGGCTTTGGCGATGCTCTGAATTGAGGGTGGGATCTCATGCTTTCAAAGCTAACTTGTTATTAGTAGCATCTCCGAAATTGCCTATCCTACCTTTAAATGTTAAGTGTTTAAATTAAATGTCAGAATTGCAGTCTGTTTGTTTTTGTGGCTCAGACACAATAACATGGCGCAGTTAACACATTTGGGAAAAGGGGTTTGGGGACCACTCATATGTAGAAATAAATCACCTTTTTTGACAATGATTGATTTATTTTAAAATTATTTGTGGCTGTTCCTTTAAAAAACATCAGAAAAAAAAATTAAACACCACTTACCGACAGTGCACAAAGGATGTCATTACCGAAGCCTGTTATCAAGTATTGTTGAAAGCCATTTTAAGGGATTGTGCCCACTCACTGAAAATGAATTGTGTCCTAGAGGTGCGGATAACTTGTTCCGAACAGCTCTCTGTGTTATACATCCCTCCCCGCCATCCCCTCTCACTTCTGCAGCTGTCTGTCGGCCCATGAGAAAAGTCTCCTCACCTACTAGAAGTCAGATGTGAAGGAGGAATAAATGTTAACGTGAAAGTTAATGTGTAGTGCTGTACAACGGATGTCAAGCTGAATTGCAATATAAAAATCCAACCAAATAACCACCGGCTTCCTTGTTTATTAAAGAACAAGAACAACCAACTAAACATTATATTAATTGCTGATTGATTGATTGATTGAAACTAGACAAATGAAAAAGTACCATGCTTATTTATTTATGTATTTATTCATTCATTCATTCATTCATTTAGAATTGTGTGATCTTTATCCAACTTAATTTTCAAGTGATCATTTATATTCATTTGATTTATTAAAAACTAGATCAAATAAACACTATATTAAATGCTGATTTTTATTTATTTATTTATTTACTTATTATAATTAAATATCTTTAAAGTCTGATTAGTTGTACATAGCTTTGACTTTAATTTGTCAAGTGATTATTTAGATTCATTTGGGTTTTTTAACCAACATATTAAATGCTGCTGTTTTTGTTATTTTTAGTGTGGTGGTTGTAACATGTCTGATCTTAAGAGACTGGTAAATGTATGTTGTTCATACCTATATAACTTTATGTGTGAAATAGTTTAAGTAGTCTTGCTTTCCTATGAGACTGTTGCTCAGTGGCGGATACAGAAAGTGGATGATGGGTGGGCCTCTAAAAGTGTGGTTAGAAAAATTTGCATAACCCCATGTTTTTCAACCAGCTTAATTTGGAAGAATAAATTGACGGGCCGGTCCCAGCGCGGCACTATACAGTAAATGTAATATTAGTATGCCATTCATAGGTTTATAAAGTATAAAGCATCGAGCCTCCCAGATGCCATCAAAACACTGAGAGTGGCCCGCTCAGATCTGTCAATCTCTTTCCAGCTCAACCAATAGCGTGAGTTTGAGGGCGTGCTATACTGTAGCAGGCAGAGCCAGAGGGTTTTTAGCCACTGTGGGACCATGGCTCACATGTTAAAATAAATTCAGCTTCAGTTATAGCAGTGCAAGCCAAAATTCCCTGCATTTATAGCTTCAAAGATGTGTTCAGAAAGACAAATGTACCTGTTTTAATGGGCAAGCTCCAGCCAGGCCCACCTGTAGCTCCACCCCTGCTGTTGCTACTGAGTCAGTGACATCAGATAAGGAAATAACCTAATGTGCTCAAATGAACGTGACTAGCACAGATGAACAGAACACAATTCAGTGCCAAAGGTATTTTCAAAGCAAGAATAAAAATCCAAGTCAAAACCAATTTCTTCTCTATATACTCCTCAGCACCCAGCATTTTCAGCACAGAATATGAGCACAGAAGACTCACGGCCCCTACTGAGGTTCACCTGGACCTGTAGTGAGTAACCCACGGCCACGGTTTCATTTAAAGCCCTTGAACACAGCCCTCAGTTAGCACTCAATGGCAGTCACTCAACAGACACAAGGGAAGTGCCTTTAGAAAAAGCTTTCACAATTTACAGTAGAAAATGGAAGGAACTTCTGTTCCTCCTTGACTGTTCCTTTGGTTCGGTTTTAACCTCGAGCCCACTGAGTATCTCAGAAACCATTGTTAACACCAGACTCACAGCAGAGGCTGCTCAGTGTGCACAAAAAATTAAGTATCATACATCTGCCAAATTCCGATTAGCTAATTTGTCACTTCATCAGTGGTCCATATGTTCTTATGCAAATGGGTTTATGTATATTATCAGTCCAATAATGTTATAATGAAGATTTGTAAGTGGAGGTTTGCACATGGAAAGCAGCTGGAAAACTACCCCTGGACGGTTCCTATCGAATGTCAGTTCCCAATAAACACCTCTCTCATTTCTCAAGCAATTAAATGCTTCATCATTTAAAACCAACAGAATGTGATTTCAATGATATTATTAAAAATCGAGATGAAATTTTGGGTCCCTCTAGTTTTGAGATTCATTTTGAAATAATCTCATTACCTTTCCATTTAAACCTTTGAAAAACTCTTTGTATGAAGGCAAAAATTGAAAGATATACCTCAGAGGATGAAACAAGTTAAGCGCTAAGCGCTATTTGCTGATGCGACTAGTACACTCCTCCTGGAGCAATTTGAGGTTAAGTGCCCTGCTCAAGGGTTCAATGGTTCATAGATCAACTCTTACGGGGTTTGAACCTACAGCGCTTCTGTTAGATCATTAACCGCCAGGCATTGCTAATTTCTTTGACCTGTCACCATGTTGGCATCCCGGTGCTGCTAATATAGCACAAAAGGAAACCAGTCACTGTGATGTAAGATTTCCTTTCAAACAGAAATGATCAAACAGCTGCCAAGGTTTACATAAAGAGTGAGGGAGCAAAATGAGCTGTGATTTCCCAGAGTGCTTCGCTAACATGCTAATGAAAGCAAATTCTAAATGGCATAACTATTTTCATCCCCAGAAATCACAGTGGTTTTCAAACAAGAGCAAACAATGGAATCACTTCATAGAGGGCCCTTCGACAAAGCTGTACAGACGTAATTGCTTTAAAGACCAGCTAAAAAAAAGAGCAGTTGTTTCTCCTGCATTGACTTTTTAAAACAGGAAGCTGGGTTAATAGATAGGTATATCACAGAAGTGAATTGTGCTTTGCTACTTGCTATTGTTAGTTAGGTAGGTCATATTAGTGGGAGGGGCATTTTCATAGAGAGCATTTGATTGGACAAAAATGTGGACATGCCCACATGTGCAGAATGACTCATCAATATTTTTGGTCTGTTTCCAGGGATAAAAAGACATTTTAAATGCATAGATCTGTCATATTTCTGTTTTTTTTCTCTCTCTCTCTCTCTCTTTAGTGTGAAGGTAACCTAACATTTAAAATAAAAAATGATAGTGAGATTATATGGTGCAGGTTGTACTAAATGTGGCATGAGTAGGGAATAGCGCAAAAAAAAAATGGCACGTCTCATCTTTGGGAAACAATCAGTCTAGCTACAGCACAGCTGTTTTTGACCAAGGGAGGTGAGGGATTTTGTTTTTAAGCATTTCAGCAGGTTCAAATGTACCATTGATGGCTTCAAATCTTTAATGCCAAATTAATTAGGTTAAAAAACATGCTTTAGCCAGCATTACCTGAAACTTCACACTTTCGTTGTGTCAAGTTTGTATGTGATTCACATGAAATCTGATTCCATCAAGCATAAGCTTTTCCACCATAAATACAACATAAGCTAACCACCTTTGTGTTAAATAAGGAAATGGCTAGTTGTAGTTGTAGCCAAGACAATAGCAATAGAGCCTCACTCTTCATGTTATATCACTTACCGCTTATAATATCACAGCCGTGAACATTCGAATTCAGTCCGTGATGTTTCTGTGAAACACGTGTGCTGAACCTCAAAGACTTGATCCGCTTTTCACAGGGTGCTGCAATCAATCAACTCTTCCATCAGATCTATTCTCTAAAATGGATCACATAACACAGGCATTATTTTGCATTGTCAGTTTTGCTAGCATATTTATGATTAAGGTGATATAGTTTAAACTAAAGTAGTAGGCTATATTGTGCTTCGTGCTGTACTGCACTGCAGATTGAAGGTGAGTGTGCACACTTGAAAGTTGTCTGGTGCTATGCTGCCATCATGTGGTTATACTTTGTCATTTGTTGGTTGTGAACATATTAGCTTGCTTTTTAACAAAGATGCTGAAGCTCTGTTGTTTTTTGCTCATATTTTCTTCTTCTTTTCTAAAAGTATCTGGGCACCAGAAACTGTAGACTTGTTCATGCTTTTATCACCAGCAGAGTGGAGTGTTGTAATAGACTCCTCACTGGATCTCCCAAAAAGATCTGCAGCTCATACAAAACTCTGCTGGCAGGATTCTGAGCAGAACCAGAAAATCTAAACATATCACACCAGTCCTCAGGTCTTTACACTGGCTTCCAGTTACATTTAGAATTGATTTAAAATACTATTACTTGTTGGTGAGCGGGGCACAACCTAACGCTGTGCACACATGGTTAAAAACTTTCCACACATGCCAGCATGATGAAACTTTTTATTAGTGTATTTACTAGTTGCCATGTCAACACTATGGGTGGGTTGCACCAACAAGGATTAATCTTAAATCTAGATTAAATCAAGGTTTTTCTAATAATTATGTTGCACTAAACTTTAAACCTTGTTTAAAAATAAGCAGGTTTACATTTAAACCATCATTTTGAATATTTAAAATAGATTAACATTAATCCTGTTGCTCCATAACTTTAAACTCTGATTTAAATCTCAATTAGGGATTAACTTTAAATTTACATGTGAGGAGGTTTAAATAATTAATGTGCCCCTACAATTAAAATATACAGATGATTGAACAGAGATAGAAACAATGGGTGTGTCGTCAGATCTCAGAGGGGTGGGTCGTGGCGGCCTAGCCTGCTATCGAGTCCGGGATGCAGATCTCGTGAAGAGAGTAGGCCCTAATATATTTAGCATTTAATGGCAGCTGTGATAATGAGGTGAGCAACAGTGATCGCGGCCGCGCCTCGCGTTTCTCATGCCCGCTCTACTCGTGGCTGCTGCGCGGCGATCAAACGGGATGGCCAGCGCTGTCAAGAGCGGAGATGGTCACTCCGCCAATCATGACAGTTGTTTTGTCATAAATTACGCTATACTCTGCCACAATATACTCCATCAATTGACACTTTAAATATACACTCACCTAAAGGATTATTAGGAACACCATACTAATACTGTGTTTGACCACCTTTTGCCTTCAGAACTGCCTTAATTCTACGTGGCATTTATTCAACAAGGTGCTGAAAGCATTCTTTAGAAATGTTGGCCCATATTGATAGGATAGCATCTTGCAGTTGATGGAGATTTGTGGGATGCACATCCAGGGCACGAAGCTCCCGTTCCACCACATCCCAAAGATGCTCTATTGGGTTGAGATCTGGTGACTGTGGGGGCCATTTTAGTACAGTGGACTCATTGTCATGTTCAAGAAACCAATTTGAAATGATTCGAGCTCTGTGACATGGTGCATTATCCTGCTGGAAGTAGCCATCAGAGGATGGGTACATGGTGGTCATAAAGGGATGGACATGGTCAGAAACAATGCTCAGGTAGGCCGTGGCATTTAAACGATGCCCAATTGGCACTAAGGGGCCTAAAGTGTGCCAAGAAAACATCCCCCACACCATTACACCACCACCACCAGCCTGCACAGTGGTAACAAGGCATGATGGATCCATGTTCTCATTCTGTTTACGCCAAATTCTGACTCTACCATCTGAATGTCTCAACAGAAATCGAGACTCATCAGACCAGGCAACATTTTTCCAGTCTTCAACTGTCCAATTTTGGTGAGCTCGTGCAAATTGTAGCCTCTCCATTTGTAGTGGAGATGAGTGGTACCCGATGGGGTCTTCTGCTGTTGTAGCCCATCCGCCTCAAGGTTGTGCGTGTTGTGGCTTCACAAATGCTTTGCTGCATACCTCGGTTGTAACGAGTGGTTATTTCAGTCAAAGTTGCTCTTCTATCAGCTTGAATCAGTTGGCCCATTCTCCTCTGACCTCTAGCATCAACAAGGCATTTTCGCCCACAGGACTGCCGCATACTGGATGTTTTTCCCTTTTCACACCATTCTTTGTAAACTCTAGAAATGGTTGTGCGTGAAAATCCCAGTAACTGAGCAGATTGTGAAATACTCAGACCGGCCCGTCTGGCACCAACAACCATGCCACGCTCAAAATTGCTTAAATTACCTTTCTTTCCCATTCTGACATTCAGTTTGGAGTTCAGGAGATTGTCTTGACCAGGACCACACCCCTAAATGCATTGAAGCAACTGCCATGTGATTGGTTGATTAGATAATTGCATTAATGAGAAATTGAACAGGTGTTCCTAATAATCCTTTAGGTGAGTGTATGTCCATGCTTATGAAACACGCGCTGCCTCAATGTTTTCATTGCCTGCTTGATCAGTAACGGTCTCTCTACGTAACGCTTTATAAAGACAGCTGACATTTTACAAGTTTATTTCCTTTATCGGCAAGAGCTACTTATGTCAGAGAGAGAGTTTCTGGTGGTCAATAAAGAAGGAAATTGAATATTAGTATTGTTGCTGTCAATGGCGAATCCATCATGGCGGCGAAAATTGATCGTAAATGGAGGTTTTAATCACAGGTTAAATTTGTTAATCTGGGTTTAAAATTAAGTGGTGCAACACAACTCAATTTAAAATAAAGCCTAGATCAACAAATCCTAGATTAGCTCTAAACTGTGATTAATTTAATCCTTGTTGGTGCAACCTACCATATATTAAAAAAATGCACCAAAATTAAAAAATCTTTGGAAGATATCAATATAAATGCGTTTATTTAAAATTAGACAAATCTGATATTATTTTAATCTTATATCTGTTATTTAACAGTTGAGATGGTTCTTTAATGTTGATCTAACCAGCAGAAGACACGAGCTGGGTTTAAATCCCAGTTGTGCAGGTGGTGTGTGTTGTAACACTGTGTTACAATGAGCCCCTATTAGAACTACGCTATTATATTCTATTGTTAAAAAGGCCCATTGTGACTTAAATTTCTGTCTGTGAAACTTGCTCTGGCAATCAGCCAATGTCAGAGCACTGTCAAAGCAGCAATGCAAAGATGCTATGCTCCGCCCATCTCCAGCAGGTGGCTTTGATTAGTGCTAGTAAATAGCCCAGCAAGGAGGGATAGTATCAAACAGACTCCGTGTTTGCTTCACATTTCATGTGTGCGTACATAGTATGAGAAGTAAGTTGATTTTATGCATTTCAGCTTGTTATCTGTTTGATGAACTGACTTTATTATGTTTGGTTGATATCCCTTGTTTAATGATACTTTACATGGAAGTAATGATTAATTTGTGTATTCACATGATGTTGCTCTAAGTGTTTCTGTTACCTCTCAATACTTTTATCTAGTTAATTGTTTCTGTTATGTTATATTGATTATTTCATTGTATGCTTTTAGACCACACACAAACATATGGAAGCAGCAATGTACTGATTTGCAGCTAATGGCTGAAAATAAAGAGCAAAGAACTTAAGAAACATATTGCTTCTTCTTGTCTCTAACTGGACATCTGTGGTGAACTAGTCCCCAACTGGCAACCCCCAAACTGAGTGAAATTCACCAGTTTTCTATATGGTCCTTCGAGCCGGAGTCAGAGTTTTCCACAGTTATGGAGAAGCAACCATCAGATGAAGTCCTTGGGCGGCCCAGGAGACAATCATCTCTTCCAGCACACTTGCAGGATTTTGACTTGACTGGTTATGACCTACCTAGACCCCTAACACCACCCAGCTATTCCCAAAAAGCACCTTGTGCTTCATCAGCTGAAGAGGATGTTAGGATGGACACCCCACAGGCAGCAGCATATCATGGTGATTATCACAGTCCACAACAATGGTACACCACAGATCGGTGGGACCAGCATGTGGAAGCATTACGTGAGGAAAATGCTGATTTGAGGAAACTCCACAGCGACCTGATTACCACAGTTCAGCAGCTGAAGGAGGAAAGAGATGATCTTAAGCAGGCCAACAGTAAGTTCACGTCACAGATGTCTCAAATACAAGCAGAGGTAAAACGGTTGTTAAGTTGGCAAACTCAGCAGCCGCAACTCCCTCAGAGATTATCTCCACTTACTGTACCTGGTCCGTCAAAGACCCTAGACCGCCCTAAACCAGTACCAGCCCCACGGAGGTCAAGAGTAACTGAACCAGGGTCGAATCCAAAATACACCCAAGCATCTCATGATAAATTTCAAGATAGTAGCTCAGCGGAAAGTTTGGAAAGCTCTGAGTATTCAAGTAGTCAAAGTCTTTTCTCTTCTGTTGATGATGGCATGAGAAACCTGCACCTGAGCTCCTCCAGGCAACAAAAGTTTAACACCAGTCCACCAATTGGAAGACCGATTAGTAGGAGACAAAATGGAAGACATGAAGCCAACATGGTTCCAAGAACTCATGTCCGATCTCCCTCTCCACAATCTTCCTCCAGGCAACGGCACAAGCTATCATCTAGGAGTAGGAGAAGGCACCACCACTCTCCAAGTTCATTGGTTGACCAAGAAAGAGTATATCGTGGACCTACGCCTACGATTCCTGACCTGATCCACCCGAACCCCAGAGAGTTTGCACGGCTTAAGATTGCTTTGGAAAACATTCTGCCAGCTGATACCACAGAGCGCTTCAAATTCCATATTCTGCTAGAACATCTCAAGCTTGAGGAAGCACAGCTAATTGCTGAATCTTACAGCAGTTCACATCATCCTCATATGTATGGTCTGAGGGTGAGATCCTTGGTGGGAATGTTGCGACAACTAGGTAAGCCTGGCAAAGTGGAATTAAGATGCGGATCTCATGTGTCCAGACTACTGAGTAAATTGCCACATGATCTGCGAAGCAGTTTCAGACGATTCATCTATCCATTAGATGTGAAGATTCCTAACCTCCTTGACTTCTCAGACTGGTTAGAATATGAAATCCAAGCGCAAGAAGATTCCACAAGATATGCAAGCCGCTCTGGTAGAGGGTATTTGACCAGGTCATCTTGGGACCTGCTAAGGAAGGTAAAACCATTCCACAAAGGGACAGAAGTTCTACTCAGCACTGAGAAATACCCTTCAGCACCTCCATCACCTGTCACAGTTAAGAGCACAATGGCAAAACCTTACTGCCCTTACTGTGATAACAACATGTAAAGCATGTAATGGCCGCCACTTACTTGTTCTTCATGAGGTTAATGTTAGGAATAAGGACAAAGTAGTAGAAGGACAGGATCCATCTGCAAACCCTATCATGGCTGAGGCTGCCAACGATGTATTATTCATTGACAAGCCCCCAGGAAGTCGGAAGGTACTGTTGAAAATGTGTAAAGTCATTCTAAGAAATGGAGATCGATCCATGAATGCTTATGCCATCCTAGATGATGGCTCAGAAAGGAGCATCTTGTTGCATGCTGCAGCTAACCAGCTAAAATTGAAAGGGAAGCCAGAGGACCTGCCCCTGCGCACAGTCAGACAAGAGTTAAAGGTCTTGCATGGGGTGGCTGTTTCCTTCAACCTTTCACCAGCCTGTCAACCAAACAAAGTATATCCAATCAGTGGAGCTTTCACTGCATCAGAGCTGGGGCTTGGAGTACACCGTCATCCTGTTAAGGCTCTACAGAAAAGGTACCGTCACCTTAAAGGACTTCCCCTCCAAAATATTGAAGCGGCTCATCCAGTTTTGCTCATTGGATCAGACTGCCCTCATTTAATTACCCCAGTTGAACCAGTTCGCTTGGGACCACCAGGTGGTCCTGCTGCGGTTAGGACTCTCCTTGGATGGACTTTGCAAGGACCAGTTCAAGCTTTGCAACATTGCCTCACAGAACAGCAATGTCTGTTCACAAGTTTGTCACCTTCAGCTACTCTGCACGAACAAGTTGAAAGACTCTGGCAAATGGATGTTCTTCCATGGAGGGATGCGAAGATGAGTACGCGATCTGTACAGGACCAGCAGTCGTTAAAACTACTGGAACAAAAAACTGTCAGAGTTGAGGTTGAAGGGGTTCAGCGGTATGCTACCCCACTGCTCAGAGTTCGAAATATGCCCCCTCTTCATTCACCTAAAGCAGCAGTAATGCCTCATCTAAGAAGCCTAGAGCGTCGCCTCAGTAAGTCTCCTGATCAAGCAGCTATCTACCAGGCTGAAATTAAACGACTGAAGCAGGCGGGTTACATTGCTGAACTACAGTCAGGGGCAGAAGATACTCCAGTAAGTTGGTATATCCCGCACCATATGGTTGAACATAACGGGAAGCATAGGGTGGTTTTCAACTGTTCATTCCAGTTTCAAGGAAACAACCTCAATGAACTGTTACTTCCCGGACCAACTCTGACTTCCTCATTACTGGCTGTGCTACTAATTCAGAGAACATTCAGTCGCCATCAGCAGCGATATTAAAGGAATGTTCCACCAGATAAGACTCCTTCCTGAAGATCGACCACTTCTCCGTTTCCTATGGAGAGATCAAGAAAGAGAAGTGCAGCCCAGAGTCTATGAATGGCAAGTCCTTCCCTTTGGGACCACTAGTAGTCCATGTTGCGCTGTCTTTGCTTTGCAAAAGCATATCCTGGAAAACAGTCAGCCTGGTGATAAGGTACATGATGCTGTACTGAAGGCATTTTATGTAGACAATTACCTGCAAAGTCTGCCATCTGTAGATGAAGCAAGGCACATGGTAGACCAGCTGCAGAGTATCTTGGCAGAAGGAGGATTCGAACTCAGGCAATGGGCCAGTAATGTGCCTTCCACCATCAGTCACTTACCAGTGGCATCCAGGTCTGACAGTGCTGAGCAATGGATTGCCAAGGGTAATGCTCTAAATCATGAATCAGTGCTTGGACTCCATTGGAAGTGTCAAACTGATACCTTGTCCTATAAGCTTTGTGCTATAGAGTGCCAGGAAGTTACTATGCGCCACATCTATAAAGTGCTCGCCAGTCAATATGACCCTCTTGGCTACATCATCCCATACATCACACGTGCCAAGGTAATAGTGCAGCGACTATGGGACAAATAGAGAGAATGGGATGATCCCATGTTACCTGAGGATTTAGTGAATGCTTGGAACAGATGGGCAGAAGAGCTCTGTCACCTACAAGAGATTACCCAGATGCTATTGCAATGCACCAAAGGATGATGTTTCCAGCCAACTAGATATCCATATCTTCTGTGACGCGTCAGAGTCAGCGTATGGGTCGGTCGCTTATCTTCGAACAGAAGATCAGCAGGGAGAAGTGGAGGTCACATTCATAGTGGCCAGATCAAGAGTGGCTCCCAAAAAACGTCTGTCAATCCCTCGTCTAGAGCTATGTGCAGCCCTAACAGGCGCCCAGTTGGCCAGGATCCTGCAGAATGAACTGATTATTGACAGTGATGAACTAAGAAACTCTACGTTCTGTGGATTGACTAATGCTGCACAGCGCTTGTCCATACCCGATCCAAGCAAATTTCTGACCTTTCAAGAGTTACTGACAGCCACTGTAGAATCTCTCAGGGAAAATGAGGCCAATCTCTCAGCTCAAGACTTTCGACAGGCTGAAATAGCTATACTTCAGCAAGCTCAATGGGAAAGCTTTCCCTCCGATATGGCATAGCTTACAGCGGGAAAACAACTGAATAACCACAGTCGACTCCTTAGCCTCGCTCCTGAACTTGACTCTGCAAGTCAACTCCTTAGGATAGGAGGTCGTCTTCGCCGCTGTGAAGAGATCGAGCCTGAGTTTATGCATCCTATTGTGCTTGATTCCCATCATCCTGTCACTACGCTTCTCATTAAGGACTATGATGCAAAGCTGTTTCACCCAGGACCTGAGAGAGTACTGGTGGAAATGTGTAGAAAATACTGGATCCTTCGGGGTAGGGAAGCAATCTGGCGTTATCAACGCAAAGTCTGTCCAGAATGTCAGAAGTTTCGTAAGAGTCCACAGATACCCAGAATGGCTGATCTGCCTCCAGCCAGGCTACGTTTATTCAAACCGGCCTTCTACTCTACTGGTATTGACTGTTTTGGGCCATACTTGGTAAAGATTGGACGCAGAAGTGAGAAGCGCTGGGGTATTCTGTTCAAGTGCATGACTACACGTGCAGTGTACATTGACCTCCTTCCAAGACTTGATACAGACTCCTTCCTTATGGCCCTCAGGCGTTTTATAGCCCGACGGGGGAGACCTTTGGAAATTTTTTCTGATCAGGGTACCAATTTTAAAGGAGGGGAAAGGGAGCTGCATCAGACATTCGCTGAACTAGTTCCAGAGCTTCAGGAACAGCTTGCCAGTCAGCATATTAGCTTCCGCTTCAACCCACCTCATGCCCCACATTTCGGTGGGTGCTGGGAAGGGGAGATCCGTTCCCTGAAACAAGCTCTACAGATCACTCTGGGAGCTCAGCCAAAACTAGAGGAAACTCTTCTTACTACACTCATTGAGATTGAAGGGATCTTAAATTCTAAGCCCCTAGGGTATACCTCCTCTAATGCCTCTGATTCAGATCCTATTACTCCTAATTCACTCCTTATGGGGCGGCCGGATTCGTCCCTTCCTCAAGTGGTATACCCTCAAAGTGAACTATTGAGTCGACGTCGGTGGCGTCATAGCCAAGTCTTAGCAGATCACTTTTGGAAGCGGTTTATCAAGTTTTATTTACCTGGTCTTCAGACTCGTAGCAAGTGGCAACTAGGTTCCCCTGCTATAAAGGTGGGAACTACAGTTATGATTGTGGACCCTCAATTCCCCAGGGCCATGTGGCCCATTGGTCAGATCTCTCAAATATTCCCTGGGGTGGATAATAGAATCAGAACTGTTGAAGTGAGAATTAAGGACAAGTTTTATGTGCGTCCTGTGGCTAAGGTTATACAGCTACCTGAGATTCCAGACAAAAATTTGACTTTGACCTTTTTATAATGGACAGATTTCCTTATTCTTTAGAAATCTGGGGGCGGCTGTTAAGGCCCATTGTGACTTGTATTTTGAAATTTCTGTCTGTGAAACTTGCTCTGACAATCAGCCAATGTCAGAGCACTGTCAAAGCAGCAATGCAAAGATGCTATGCTCCGCCCATCTCCAGCAGGTGGCTTTGATTAGTGCTAGTAAATAGCCCAGCAAGGAGGGATAGTATCAAACAGACTCCGTGTTTGCTTCACATTTCATGTGTGCGTACATAGTATGAGAAGCAAGTTGATTTTATGCATTTCAGCTTGTTATCTGTTTGATGAACTGACTTTATTATGTTTGGTTGATATCCCTTGTTTAATGATACTTTACATGGAAGTAATGATTAATTTGTGTATTCACATGATGTTGCTCTAAGTGTTTCTGTTACCTCTCAATACGTTTATCTAGTTAATTGTTTCTGTTATGTTATATTGATTATTTCATTGTATGCTTTTAGACCACACACAAACATATGGAAGCAGCAATGTACTGATTTGCAGCTAATGGCTGAAAATAAAGAGCAAAGAACTTAAGGAACATATTGCTGCTTCTTGTCTCTAACTGGACATCTGTGGTGAACTAGTTCCCAACTGGCAACCCCCAAACTGAGTGAAATTCACCAGTTTTCTATATATATATATACTTCTATAAATTCTATTGAGAAACCATGAGAAAAAGGTGAATAATGAGAGTCAATGTTCAGAAATCATTCATTATTATGTTTTGAACTATGCTGTATAGCTGTGTTTTGCGGTGTGTTTGTTGTCAAACTCCCAAAAAAAAAAAAACATTTATTATTAAAAAATGCCATTATTTTATTTGAAAAATGTAATTGTATTTTAACATTTTAAGCTGTCATTTGGTCATGTTACAATGTGCCCCTCATATGTTACAACATGCCCCATCTATGGGGCATGTTGTCACATTTCACTTCCATTCTTTCGGGTTAAATCAAGAAAAAAGTATACACTGTATAAATGAAACAAAACCACATAATTGTACTAGACATGTGTGAAATTAATGTGGGAAAAAATAAATACTCTGAACCACAAGTGGATTTACACAAACTGAGAAAGTCAAAAAGCGTTTGGTTGTGCCCCGCCCTCCCCTACATTGCAGATATGCTCATTGAATATAAACGGATCATTAGGATAAAGTCATTTAGAAATACCAAGGGTTCACTCAAAGCAAGGCGAGTCCACTTTTCCAACAGTAGCCACATTCAAATCCAGATTTAAAACACATGTGCATTTACTGAATGAGCACTGTGCTACTGTATGTCCAGCTGTATATTATCTATGTATCCTCTTTATAACTGTTTTAATACATTTGAAATACATTTTTATTATTTGCTTTTATTTTCATTTCTAATGCATTTGTTGTGATTATTTTAGAATTCCTTTCTTTTTACATAAAGCACTTTGAATTACTGTTGTGTATGAAATGCTAATAAACTTGCCTTGCCTTGCCTGCCTAAAAACTGTTAAAATACTTCTGATTCATTGATTAGTTTGGCAGATTAATGATTTTTTGTTGACTAAGTAGCCTATATTTATTCCCGAATGCAACGATCAATCTTTTTGGACATTTTGAGGGCACACAACAAATTTTGTCAAATTCTGCCTAACATCTATCTAACTCTACAGCCATTTAATTGAGGCACTTTATATTCACTCCTCATGTTCAGCCAATTTTGAAAACTGTGGTAATTTCTCCCCCAGTGCATTTGGGGCCTAGTAACTGATATTGTGTTACTAACTAAAAAGAAAGAGAAAAAATGTTACATAACCTGACCTAAAACGCCTTCCTAGACAACCAGTTCTGCATAATCATCCACATTCCAGATTTAGGAGTGATAAACCAAGGCCTAATAATTCAATTACATAAATTGGGCTGCATTATTGTCGGTTTTTTACAGGAAAATACTGATATGCCTGATATAAAAAGGAGGTTTATAAGAAGAAAGTTTGCAGGACATTATAGCACAACACTAATGTTACACTAATATGTCTTTATTTCAGTTGCACAACATGAACAAGGGAAAGCATTAACCTTCCAATGTTCTTTCTCTAGCCTAACTGGAAGACTGAAACCGATCAAAGTGTGCACAAAGGTCCAGCACTTGCACAGATCAATGCAGAGATTAGTAGCGGAATGGGAGAGCAGAGATGGTGACATTTGCTTTGCCGGTGCTGCCTTTCCAATAAATGAGAATTCCCAGATAACAGTCTACCTATTGAGGAGAATTGATCACCTGAGTTTGCTGAGGCAATCCTTATTGATTCCGTTCAATCAGCACGCATGCAGTGGTTTTACAGACTAAGATGATAGATTCAGTGAAGTCCACACAGCCAGCCAATTACTACTTCTATTAGGTGTGTGTGTGTGTGTGTGAGAGAGAGAGAGAGAGAGAGAGAGAGAGAGAGCTGCAGAAAGGTGGAGACGCCATATAGACGCCAATCTGAGAGAAATTACAAGATGTGCAAAAAAAAAAATGATTATCTAAATGTTCGTTTAAACCACTTCTAGCAATGTATCAATGTCATTGCACACAAAATATCAAACCAAGCATCTAGATCTTATGGCAATATAACGTCAATTGGGATTGGAATTGAAAGTTATCTGCATTCAAAAAGCACTACAAAACAAAAAGAGCCATTTACAACGAATAGCTCAAATTGCTCAAGAAGTTAATGCTGGTTCTGATAGAAGGGTGTGAGAATACACTGTGCATTGTAGTTTGTTGCGTATGGGGCTGCATAGCCACAGACCAGTTAGGGTGCCCATGCTGACCCCTGTCCACTGCCGAAAGCTCCAACAGTGGGCACGTGAGCATCAGAACTGGACCACGGATCAATGAAAGAAGGTGACCTGGTCTGATGAATCATGTTTTCTTTTATATCACGTTGATGCACTATGGGAAGAAGGAAAGCTGGCAGTTAGGCAATTTTCTGCTGGGAAACCTTGGGTCCTACCATCCACATGGATGTTACTTTGACACATACAACCTACCTAAGCAGGTGGCAAAAATGGTTCAGGAATGGTTTGAGGAGCACAACAAGGAGTTTGAGTTTTTAACTTGGTCTCAAAAATTCACCAGATCTCAATCCAATCGAGCATCTGTGGGATGTGCTAAACAAACAAGTCCGATCCACGGAGGCCCGACCTCGCAACTTACAGGACTTAAAGAATCTGCTGCTAACATCATGGTGCCAGATACCACAGCGCACCTTCAGGGGTCTAGTGGAGTCCATGCCTCGACGGGTCAGGGCTGTTTTGGCAGCAAAAGGGGGACCAACACAATATTAAGAAGGTTGTCATAATGTTATGCCTGATCGGTGTGAGTGAGTAAAACTAGTTGGATGAGCTTTTGGTTGCACAACCATATGCAAGATCCAGAGATCCACCTAACTACTCCGTTGCTTTATTATGATGTTATGAAACAAGAATGTACACACCCCTATACTTAAGTCACAGCTTTTGTTGTACAGTTTTAATTAAAGGCATGTTATGTTGGACATTATGAGACAGACAAATATGAGCATGTGAAAAACTGCTTTCAAATATTTCTGTTTAAAATCAGCTGTATGCATTTTTGCTTTTTATGCTAAATGTTTCTTCAACAATTGTCAGTCTTGGATCTAAGATGTTCCTCATGTTTACAGGAGCAATTCCACATAGGAAACTTTAGAACCTTTATTATTTAAAAAAAAAAAACTAACAGTTGCAACCATAAAAGGGTTTTACAGCCATAGAAACATATTTATTATGGTTCACACAGAAAACTATTATTCTCTGTTTTTTTTTTGTTTTTTTTTAGAAAATCATCCATGTACTTCTGCTTTAATTAATTTAGAAATGTAGGGTTTGTTTGTTTGCTAATTTTTTTGATGCCATGGAGCCCCAAATGTGATGATCTCTTAAACACATTCCTAAAATATAAAGGCATAAATCCATAAATAAAGATCCATTTACACTGTGTGAGAAAATTGTGAGCATACTGAGGGACCAAAAAGCAAAACTCATTTTTCCTGCTTCTAACACATCAACTTTGAGGACAAAATGTTCACTTGCTGCCTAATATACCCCACCCACTAACAGGTGCAAGCACATCTGATTCAGCTCAGTCATATTTCTGTTTTACTGATACAACGTCAAAAGATGATTTCACCCAGTTAATAATATTTGCAATAAGAAGTGACACCACATTAATCATGTTACTGTGGAACTGTTCACAATCTCTTTTGTTATACCACCCTATTTTAGCAAAGGTAAATGTCTTGAAATGTCTTGAAAGATTTTATCTGCCAATCCTTGTTTGAAATGTCAATTGTGGAAACTATGTTTGCAGGTGTAATGTAAATTTAAAAAAAAAAATTAAAAACGAGAAAATGAGTTTCAAAGTGCAAGTTTTTGAGAAACTATACCATTATCGTTTCCGTGTAAACTACAGTAAGGTGAATTTGTGAAAACGGTGACGTCATGCGCATGCGTATTACATGTTCAGTTTATAGGCACGTAGTGTTTCTTTACAAAGTGACATCGCCAACTACTGGCCTGGCATGAATAATACAGAGTTTTTAGTATTTTTTGCAGGTCCATGTGAACAGAGATCGTTTTCATGTACAGCCAATGTTGTTGTCTGAACGTGAAAAATGCGAAGGAAAACCTTTTCTGTTTTTAGCATCATTGTCGTGTAAACGTACCCTTAAGTGACTTACATTGCGTTCAATGCATACGTTTTATCAGTAACCTTTCCATTGCTCTATGTGTGAGATTTTAAAAATTGCAAACATAAGAATTCAAAATGAGACTTGCTGCTTACATTTATCACAATATTTATATTATGTAAGCATTAACTTTGCATTTGAGCATGACTCTTGTTAACAATTATTATATAATCAATAAAAACTTAGCAACCAGTCCTCACAAACTGCAGATAAACAATGGAAAAATTCAGAGTAATTAATGTTTAGATCATCAGACTATGTTCTCATTCTAATAGGGCGAGGTTTTTTCCGGAGCTTTTGGAGATTTGTGCGTTCTCTGAAGGTAACTCAGATCCTCCTGCCAGTAGATCACCTAAACTTTATAACCTATAAACTGAAATGACCTAATTTCAAACTCCAAATATGCAACATGTCTTATTTAGCTTGTGATCTACAGCAGAAGTAAATGACAACCCATTACTTTAAGTGTACTTTTGACCTCAAGTGACTTATTGTTTTTTTTTTTTTTGGGGGGGGGGTTCTCTAAAAGGACAGCATAATTTATATTATTATACACATGTACATCATCCAATCAAAATGAGATCTATCTATTTTATAATAATAGTTTAGTATAGCTAATCCAAATGATGTAAAGTTATGCAATCATGCATTGTGTGTAAAACTATTGGCCCTATTGTGCATGAAAAGTCATGAGCAGTCATTGTTTAAATATAGCTGAAGAATTTTTCACATACTATGTACATATATGGAAGAGTCACATATGGGTGTTTCTTTAACTAGGGTACTTTAATGTCAAAGGGGTTGATTTTTATTAAAACTGATGATCTAAACAAAGAATGAAATCAAATGAAAATTACACTGTTGCAGTTGTCCCAACAAATTTGCACCCTAATAAAGTTTTTCAAATGTAAGTGTGCTTATTCACCAAGACAACAGAAGAACATTCCTGAAATAAAAAATGAGACGTGAAGTGTGAAGAAAACAAAGAAAAATGGTAAATATATACATACGATGAACATAATTATAAACCCAACACTATTTTTTTTACCCCATTTTTCATGAGCTGAACTCAAAGATCTAAGACTTTTTCTATGTACACAAAAGGCCTATTTCTCTCAAATATTGTTCACAAATCTGTCTAAATCTGTGTTAGTGAGCACTTCTCCTTTGCATTCTCCTTCATCGTAACCGACTTGAGTGGGCAAATGCTCACATTCGATGGCGTCTGGCACTTTGGAGAGGTGTTCTCTTGACGGATGAATCCCGGTTTTCACTGTACAGGGCAGATGGCAGACAGCGTGTATGGTGTCATGTGAGTGAGCAGTTTGCTGATGTCAACGTTGTGGATTGAGAAGCCCATGGTGGCGGTGGGGTTATGGTATGGGCAGACGTATGTTATGGACAACGAACACAGGTGCATTTTATTGATGGCATTTTGAATGCACAGAGATACCGTGACGAGATCCTGAGACCCATTGTTGTGCCATTGATCCATAACCATCACCTCATGTTGCAGCATGATAATGCACGGCCCCATGTTGCAAGGATCTGTACACAATTCCTGGAAGCTGAAAACATCCCAGTTCTTGCATGGCCAGCATGCTCACCGGACATGTCACCCATTGAGCACGTTTGGGATGCTCTGGATCGGCATATAGAAAAGCATATTCCAGTTCCTGCCAATATCCAGCAACTTCGTATAGCGTTGTTATTATATATCATTTGCAAGCATGAAATCTATAATTTTGTCAAATTATATAAAAAAGTTTTAAAAAGTATATAAAAAGTTTTTATTCCAGCCATTTGATTAAAATCACATTCATGTGTTCTTTACAACAGTGGCTTCCAACCTTGGCACTGTACTAACCCTAACACACACTATCAAACACACCTATTCATCTCAATGAGTGTGTCAGATAAGGGGTTATTTTCTGTTTGGTGTTTTATATCAATGATACAATGTCACAGGATGATTTTGCCTAGTCTACAGATGCTGCAATAATATTTCTAATATGAAGTGACACCACATTAATCATATTTATGCGGAGCTATTCTCAATGTCTTCTCAATGTCTTCTGCAACAACAACAGATATTAGCCAGTGACATATATGTCCTTGTGACAGCCCTGTTAGCATGCAAAAAAATGTACAAACCTTGCTAATAATAATAATAATTTGACATTTTTTAAACCAATGTAACTCACATTTAATTCTAAGTATACATTTGATCAGGAATTATCCTCAGTTATGTCTCAACATTTTATTAAAATAACATTTCTAAATGTTCATAATTTTCCTTTTCCAAATGTTTATTCTTTCATAAAGAAGAATTCTCCTGTTATTCCCTGTTGATCTTTTTAAGTAGCTAAATTTTATAAACTACTGAGAAGTGTGAAAAGTCATGACTAACTTTTTTGTCATTCCCTATTGTTACTCATTCAATGGAAAATGATTTACATCGATCTGAATTACTCGCTGTACGTAATAAGCCACGCCCCTTTGAAGGCGCTTTAAATACCCTGAGAAACAACACAGTGCTACAACACACGCTTTAGTTTGAGTAAGGGTGCGAGTGAAGGTTCGTTGAATGGCAAAGAGTAATGTTTACTTCTCATAACTACTTTTGCCGTGCATTAGTTTGACGTTGACCGCGTTTCTAATATTTAAAAGTTCAAGGAAAATACATTCCAACGCATCTTTCATTACAAGGTGAGTGAAGGGCTTTCAACCATTCTGCATGATTTAACACTGAAAACCTACTTACCATCTGTCGTTTGTAAACAGTTTGACCTGACACTTTTATTAAAATGAATCGTTTTCAGTAAATGGATTCACCCTCAGGTCTAAGATTGTTCTCCCTTCAGTGTTTATTTCAACTTGTACTTAGGTTTTTTTTCTTCTTCTTTTCCAGCAGGCATTTCACTATCAACAATCATCTTCATCCGACGTTCATCTGTTAACCAAAAATGAGCATCACAAAGTAAGTTGACAACAGAATGCATGTTATGTTACAGAAAGTAAAATATTAGCTTTAGTTAAGTTACAGTATATGAGTTAAAATGTATTTTGGGATATTTGATTACAAAATGTTGTCACATTGTTCCACATTGTCTGTTAGTACTTAGTATAACTTTTTTTGGAATGGAAAAGTTCTGTGGATGTTAAAGGTTCTCCATGAAAATCCAATAAAGAACCTTTATTTTTAAGCATATAGTTAATATATAATTTATTATATTATTATTTTTAATGACAAATGAGTGCAGAGTGTCTATATGTCTCTGTATTTTACAAATTGTCTAACATGGCTTTTTCTCCATGTGTTTTCACAGACCATATAGCTTCAGCGGTTACTCTTTCCCTGAGCATGTGATGCCAGTGGATTTGGCCATGCATGTGCAGGTTAGCCCATCGGTGTCTCAGCTCCTTGGCATTTCCACTCTCAGATCCTCTTCATCAAACATGTCCTCTCCAGAGCTTCTAAGAGCCAGACATTCGCCTCCTTCCCCAACATCTTCACAGTCTTCCTCCAGCTCTAGCAGCTCCCTGTCCTCGTACTCTCCTGGCAGCGGCACGCTACGCAAGAAGAAGCGAGTTGTATTTGCTGATGCTAAAGGTCTCGCTCTCTCCTCCGTGCGCATCTTCACCACTGACCCTTTGGAGACGGAAACGGAAGATGCCTCACAACCCGAGGAGCGTGTGAAGGCTAGAGCGCCCATGCAGAGCGTGAAACTGCGACTGAAGCTTGGCTTTCCACAGCCTGTTGCAGACCGTGCAAGCTTGAAAGAAACCTTAGTGCAGATGGAGAGCTGTAGCGTGACCGAAAGGGTGTTGAGCGGAACTGTACGGGTCAGCAACATTAAGTTCGACAAGACTGTCTTTGTCCGCATAACTTTTGACTCATGGCGAAGCCACAAAGACATTGCATGCACTTATGTGAGGGAACCACATGCAACTTTGGAGACAGACTTGTTTGCTTTTAATGTGTCTCTACCGTCCGAGCTAGACCCAAAGGAGCGCCTGGAATTCTTAGTGGTGTTCCGACCCGGAAATAGCAACTTGCAGCTTGTAGACAACAACAAAGGTAAAAACTACCAGATTCATGTGGAAAACGTGGCACCGGAACCTCGGCTGGTAATGCCAAGTAGGCGGAACTTCGTTGTACCAAGTCCTCAACGTCTTTCTGCGTGGCCTGGGGTCAGAAGTCGTGATCTACAGAGGATGGAAAACCTGGCATGCAAAAGCCCACACTACCCAGACCGTCTGGTACACAGGACCTGGGGAAGAATGACAAATGTTGCTCAGTTGTGTTAAGATGGGACTGAGACATTTGTGCATTCCACATTTCTACTTGATCTCTATTAAATTTAATTGCTGATACAAGTACAAAAATGACTTCATGCACCCAGTGTTGTACATATAACTTACTTGAATGGACAATCTTGTTCAGCTTGCTATTTTGCACATGCTGCTGAGAAAGTGAAATGTGTATATACACATGTAAATATGTTTGAACTGGTTTTCATTTGCACATTACACTTAATATGTTTTATGGGGAAACTGGCTGTCTTTCCCTATTGTCACCTGCCTTTCCTGTGTCTGAAGTAAATTAACATGTTAAAGTGAAGTGTAAAATAATCTTTTATATATGTATATATAATTATGTATTTATTTTGAACTCTTTCATTAAAAAGGTTTCCATGAACTTTGTTTTCCATGAGTTTTGTCTCTTACATTGCAGAAGAAAAAACTGCAGGAATTGTGTCATTCTGTCAAGGGTTGTTGTTGTAGCAACATTGTAGCAAAACAAAATGTTGGGTATGTACCTTTTTCATGCCTAAACTAGTCTCATAACTTAATGTATTATACTCCTCTGGCCTTTTACCTAACTGAAACCGCACCTAGCAACAAGCAAAACAATTAGTTTGAAAGCGTGTTCCAGATGTTCTCATGGGATAGAACATTTCATACCTACAGTTCTGACGCTATTGAGTCAACAACACCACAACCACATTTATACATGTGACAGGTTAACATTGTAAGTTAAATAATAATATATTAGGTTATACTTTATTCCAATAGTCCACTTTAGGCATTCTACTAACTATAAGTAACTTTGCAACTACATGTCAACAAACTCTTATTAGATATTTAGTGGACTGTAAGGTTAAATCGTAAAAATAATGTGAAATATTGTTACAATTTGAAAACTTTTTTTTTTTTTTCTAATTTATTTTAAAATGTAATTTATTCCTGTGATGCAAAGGTTAACTTTCAGCATCATTTCTTCAGAAATCACTCTAATATGGTTTGCTGCTCAAGAAACATTTCTTATCAATTTTGAAAACAGTTGCTTTAAATTTGTGGAAATCATGATACATTGTTCTTTAATTAATATAAAGCTTAAAAGAACAGCATTTGTTTAAAACAAATATTTTTTAACATTTTAATTTCTTTCAATATATATATATATATATATATATATATATATACAGCCCTGGAAAAAATTAGGAGACCACTTATCATTGAGAAATCAATGGTAAGTGGTCTCTTAATTTTTTTCCAGAGCTGTATATACCGATCAGGCATAGCATTATGACCACCTTCCTAATATTGTGTTGGTCCTCCTTTTGCTGAAAGAGGCCACAGCCACCAATTTCCATGAAAGGGTGTACATGGTTTGCAACAATGCTTAGGTAGGTGGAACATGTCAAAGTACTAGGCTAGACAACTGGGTCAGAGCATCTCCAAAACTGCAGCTCTTGTGGGGTGTTCCCGGTCTGCAGTGGTCAGTATCTATCAAAAGAGGTCCAAGGAAGGAACAGTGGTGAACCAGCAACAGAGTCATGTGCGACCAAGGCTCATTGATGCACATGGGGAGTGAAGGCTGGCCTGTGTGGTCCGATCAAACAGAAGAGCTGCTGTAGCTCAAATTGCTCAAGAAGTTAATGCTTGTTCTGATAGAAAGGTGTCAGAATACACAGTGCATCACAGTTTGTTGCGTATGGGGCTTCATAGCTGCAGACCAGTCAGGGTGCCCATGCTGACCCCTGTCCACCACCAAAAGAGGCAACAGTGGGCACGTGAGCATCAGAACTGGACCACGGAGCAATGAAAGAAGGTGGCCTGGTCTGATGAATAACGTTTTCTTTTACATCACGTGGATGGCCGGGTGCGTGTGCGTCGCTTACCTGGGGAACCCATGGCACCAGGATGCACTATGAGAAGGAGGTAAGCCAGCGGAGGCAGTGTGATGCTTTGGGCAATGTTCTGCTGGGAAACCTTCGGGTCCTACCATCCACGTGGATGTTACTTTCACATGTACCACCTACCTAAGCATTGTTGCAGACCATGTAATCGGTGTAATCATGGAAACGGTATTCCCTGGTGGCTGTGGCCTCAGGATAATGCACCCTGCCACAAAAATGCTTCAGGAATGGTTTGAGGAGCACAACAGCAAGTTTGAGGTGTTGACTTGGCCTTCAAATTCCCCAGATCTCAATCCTCAAATGTTCAAATGTTATGCCTGATCAGTGTATAATCTCTTTGTGAATGTTTATGCAGTCAGTGCAAGTTTAATTAGCCATGCACATTGCTGGATCAACATCTTTTTTTGTCTTTAGATCTTCATTCTAATGCATGGGATGAGGTTAGAGTTTATATTAAGTTGAAAGAATGTTGTTAGGGGTAGAAGAGAAAAAAAATCCTATTAATTTTAAAGTAATGAACTGACTGTTGTGGTTGCCAAAAAAATCACTCTTTAAAGAAATATGGTGACAGTGTTTCCATGACGGGATGTTAGTGCCTGTATATTTTACGCTTTTTAACCATATATTTTAACTGATATAATGTTTAGAAAACCAACCTACTTGAATCTGTCTTTAATCTTACAATGGCCACCATAATAACACAAATCGTGAAATTCAAGGCTATATGACCCTTGCCCCTTTAACTCAAGTTCATCAGAAATGTATACAGCGTTACCCAGCCAAACATAAAGCACCATATAACTAACAAAAATAATGTAATAAACATTATCTATACAAAATAACATAACACAAAACACCATAATGTGAAAAGATATATCAAAAAATAATTTTAAGTAAATTTAATCATAGGTAATAAAATGTGGTGCATTACAAAGGGACTTCTGAGCATAGATATGTATACGTAGATGCCTCATTCAACTGTTCCAGACACAGCAACACGTCCGACATCTTGGAATGGTTAACATTTCAGATGTTGTCGAGTTTTCCAAGATGCTACAAAGTTGCACAGCCTGGTTGTAAGATTTAAATTCCCGAAGAAATGGTATAACCTTCACAGGTGAGAATGTGTTGATTTGTGTTTTTATATGCATTAACTCATTATTACAAGATTTTAAACTAAGGTAACTTTTTAATGTTGTGTTAGCTGACACCTTAGTCTTGTTGTATTGTGTTAGTTTAGCAAAATCACCTGCTGAAGTCTATTGCAGATAGATATTCATACGGTTACATACGCACATATTCAACCTGCTCTGGAGTGTTCACGGTCTGGCTTTGACCATTCCAATATGCCAATTGGCACCCTTGGTAAATATGAGCAAAGGCGGCAGTGAAAATAAATCTGCATTGTTTATCCTTTTGATGTTTCATTCCAAGTAAAGCAATTGAAAGTGGGGGAAACTCACATTATGAAATAAATGTTTTTTCTACATTGCATGTTGGCCAAAAATTTTGGAACCCCTAGAAATTCTTATGAGTAAAATATAAGAATAATTCATATTGTTTTTTAGCACACCAGGGTTCAGATACTCAAGCTAATTCAAGCAAATACCAAGAGATAAAAAATCCAAACTGCTGGAAATCTTATAATGGGCCATGGTTGCAAAAAGTCACTAAGCATAAATTGAAGCTTCTGCCATGACCATCCCAGTCGCTTTACCTGGACCCTATAGAAAATGAGTGGGCTGAAGTGAAGAGAAGAAGCACCAACATGGATCTGGGAATCTGAAGGATCTGGAGAGATTCTGTATGGAGGAATGGTCTCTGATCTCATGTCGGGTGTTCTCCAAACTCATCAGGCATTATAGAAGAAGAGCTGTTATCTTGGCAAAAGGATGCTACAATAATTGGGTGCAAATATTTGTGGTCAACGTGAACTAGAGAAAAACATTTATTTCATAATGAGATTTACCCCCACTTTCCATTGTTTTATTTCAATGATAGGTCAGAATTCTGTGAATTGTTGAAATTGAAAGATCAAAAGGATAAACAATGCAGATTTATTTTCACAGCCGCCTTTGCTCATATTTACCAAGGGTGCCAATATTAGTGAGGGAACTGTATATATGCACCTGAGAACCCAGCTAACAAAAATATTTTAAAACTTTTTGCTAATGTTCCCATTAAGTTATGAAAAATAGAACATTTCTGAATGTTCTCTAAACTTTACAAATGTTTTTAATGTTTTTTTCTTGGTTATGCGAACAGTAAGGGAACACTCCATTTTGTAAACATTATGGTAAAGTTACTTCTGAATGTTAAACATTCTGAAACAAGTAGTATTTTTTTTTTAAATGTTAGATGAACTAAATAGTTTCAGAGTTTAATTCCATGGATGATGTTTAAATAAAGTTTTTGTGCTAACATTTCAAGAGCATTATTAAAGACCAGATAACTTGAATGGTACTGGAAAAATGTTTCTTCATAACTTTGAGACAACCTTGCAAAAACATTCTGAGAATGTTCCCTGTTAGCTGCTTAACTTTTACTAATTTTCCCAGAGGGACTCATCTATCAATACAAAAAGCATAATTTTAATCATAAAATTTTACTGTAAAAGTACATGCATTGTCTTGAAGAATATATTTATTTTTATTCTACATTATAAGGTTATAAGTTAACTTTACTGTAGCATTTTTGCAGTCTCTTTCCATTAAAATTACTACATTCAAATAAGGGCTGCATGCATAAGCCTACATATGGTCCTCTTAAGCAATGGATGTCCTGAGAATACCTCTGAAATGAGTCTTCCCTCCACATTCTTTCCTCTCCTACATGTTTGTGCTGAAGCAATATTGAGAAACTAAATACCACAAACACGAGAATTAGAGGTTTTGTGAATTGAGTTGTATGGTGGTGAACACCTCTTTCTGTTCTCCACCTCAACTCCAGCCTTTATTTCATGATATCAAGATTTTTTTGTGATTTGTCCAGCTCAGAGGACAGGAATGCTGTAGGCGTGAGAGTATGTCATACAAACCTGTCCCTTGTAGTTCAGTGTTGCTTATGGCAACCAATTATTTTAATGATGTAAGAAGCCTGTTCTATCTGTGAATGACCTATAACCACCACACATGTAAACATGCACACTAGCAGTCTCTTATACTCAGCTTAGATAATGGGGAAAAAAGCAAGCATTTCTAGGGACGCTCAAGTCTCCTGAAAAGAGAACGGTGCTTTGGAAACGCTCTGTGTAATAGGTCAAGAATTCAGTGTTAGAGGGATGCTCTCAATGCGGGGGCTTGAGATTAGTGGTGTAAAGTACTTGAGTAGCTACTTCAGTATCTTTTTGGCTACTTTGTGGTTTTACTAAAAAGATATTAGCAACCTTTACTCTCTACTTGACTACATTTTTGAATAAGTAATATAAATATACTCTTTACCTCAGTACATTTGTAATGAGTAACAGTTACTCCCTTTTTACTACACCTTTTTCTGCAGCAGTTTATTTCTGATACAAAATAAGTGATATCACCATCTACAGGGCATTGAAGGTACTATCATGTACTATACCCAAACTTGTCAACAGGGCTACATTACACGAACGTAAGTGCTTTAGCAGGTAGGTGTTCACGTCCAGCACAAATAGGCTTTGACTATTTAATTTGATAACATTACTTATTCATTATATGAAGAGACCTTTTTGAAGGATATTGCTTTACTTATGCCCTTTTTGAACACTTGAGCTTGACGGATGTTTGCGGATGTTTAAGAGGCTGTTGTGTCGACCTTGAATTATTGCAATATTAAGGTGTTCAGTTTTATTTGGATTCCACACAAATCAACTGTTTCTTGTTTTTTACTGGCATGTCTCTTAGTTGTTGAGGACTAGTGCTTCATTGAGCCTAAGCCAAAGCAAACAATCATGTTGATCGGCATTTGTGCACACTGACCACAAGTAGGGCATAACCGTGTAAGTTAACCTAATGAAATCGTTTAAATTGTAAAAAAAAAAAAAAAAAAAAAAGGATCGATGGAAAGAACTTAATTATAGTTACATGTTTGCTAACGAAATAAACCAATTAAAAGCTATTTGTGTGGTGTGGCTTTTGTGTTCATGGTTAAGTAGGCTACTAGTCTAATTTCAACATGCAGTTTATAGGAGACTGCGCTCTCTGGAATTCTGTCAAGCGGAGCACTTCTACATTCCGATTGGTTGCCGCCGAACCGCGTCATAGCTCATTACGAAAAAGTTGACCGCAGCCCAGACAAAATGTTCGGTGCTGCGTTGAACACCCTGTTCTGATGACGAAGGAGTTGCAACTATGGCAGCCGAGAAGGCCATTCTTTGTGTTCTTTTTGAAGAATTTTCGGAGCCTGATGAAATCGGTATAAATGTGTTTAATACTGCAAAACATGCTCGATGTTACAGTCACTGCCCTTGCCGTCCAGAATAAAAGAGTGAAGGGATTTGTGGAAACTGTGGTTCCTAATTATTGTGATCTAACATTTGCCTCGCATTTCAGGATGAAAAGACAAACATGTCTTCAATTGTTGCATATACCGAGCTGCAGCGGACACACCATTGTGCGAGCTGTCTCTTTAGCCTAATACTGCATATACATGTTGCTGCTGATTGGGCTGACATTTTTTGACACACCCACCAAACGAGAAAACGTATCTCAAATGCCATTGCACACCGTTTCCAGGAAACATGACGTTCAACCGGAAACCGTAGCAAAACGTTGCGCACCGGTTTGAGCTTGAACGTGCCCCTGATTTCAACTGTCCTCGACGCCCAAATCGTCCAAAACGCGCCGCTCTCGCCGGAGCTCGCTCGACGTTTCAACAAAACAAAATGAATTACTTCCGGCCACTTTGACGCTCTCGTCGCCGGCGGTGTGAACGCACAGTAGAGGTCATTCAGTTTCATCTTAGACTACCTCGAACACTCAATTGCGCTTAAATCCAAAATTTTGAAACAGCATAGAAAATCTGGGTTTTAAATAAGAAATGAGAAAATTTAAAATAGAAGCATTTGTAATACAATTAAATATTAAAATAATCATATTGAATATTAAAATATTTGAAGATATTTTAAATAAATAGATAAATACACACATCTAATTGAAACCTGGAAAGAAACAAGTTTAAGGATTGTGTGTGTGTGTGTGTGTGTGTGTGTGTGTGTGTGTGTGTGTTATGAATGTAAAAACAAATTGTATCTTCAAATAAAATATTTTAAAATATTGTTGAATTATTTATATATGTAATATATATGTATATATGTGTGTGTGTGTGTGTGTTTTAGCATGAGAGCAAACAATGCATGGTTTATGGTCTCCATAGTTACCCATCTTATTTATTTAAATGGACAAACTGAGCATTTAGTAGATCTGGATATTACTTTTATTCTTTGGATATATTTGCACTTCTAAAAAAAACTTTAGCCTAAGTTGTCTATATCATGTGCATTGTCTTGTTTCATATTCCTATACTGTTTTTTTCTCTCTATGTAAAATGCAAAACAAAAAACACCTTTTTGGAGTTTTACATAATAGCTAAAGCTACTTGATAATACCCTTCACTTTGCCCTTATGAAATGAATGGGTATCTATGGTCACCGTATGGACCACATGTGGTCTTTATAGAAAAGAAGAAGCAGCTTTTCACATGAGTCTTCCCTCTCTCTTCTCCTGCACACTCTAAAACAGGGACAGGGGAATCATTGTGAAGGCCAACCCACCCAGACTGAAGAAATATTGCGTAAATAGATACCGCAGGCATTAGAGTAAAAGGTTTCGTGCCTGGATGGTGTGAATCAAGTTACAGTGAAAATAAGGCAGGGAAAGACACTATCTGTTCTCCACCTCCCATGGCTCCAGCCTTGATTTCATGATGAGTTATAGTGATTCGTTCAGCCCAGTGTAGTGAGGGAACACACTGGAATGTCCTTGAATCTGTGGGAGCTTGTCATTCACACCTGTCCCTTGTCATCTGAGGTGATTTATGCATTTCTGAAGTGTCTCCCCCTCTAGCAGTTTATGTTTGTAATGATGTCAGAAACAAACCTGTTCAACTACCAAATGATATGCATCCAACTGCCTCATTCTACTCACAAACTCACGTGCTGTCTTGAGTGTGTATTCAGTTATGGGCACATATTGTCCTAAGGACACAATTAAAATGAAGTCCCCATGAAATCAAAATTGAAGTTTTTTTTGCTTTTAGTATGAATATGTTAGTATTACTGTTATCTATAAGTTAGTGTGCTCCAAAACAATGACATAAGTATTCAAAACTTAGTCTCTCACTTCCGCCAATATCGATCAATGAGTTTGATGACATCACTCTGCACTTCAACTTCTCATCAGATTTTTTTGGCCAATCAAATGCACTCTAGAATCTAAAGCATGGGTCTCAAACTCGTGGCCTGCGGGATGATATTTTCTGGCCCCCTACTTGACATCAAAGTTTAGTGTTAGTGCAGCCCGCGCGTTGTTCTGAAACGCACCTTTTAGCTGAGTCGTTGCGTGTGCCACGCATACATAAGGTCATATTGTGACCGTTCCGGTGTGCGTTGAAAGAATGCGTAGAGCGGTAATAGCACTCCAGAGTGGAGAACGCCTTTCTGAAGATTCCTTTCATGAGCGTTGCATGCTCAACCCAGAATGCCCTTTGTGACATGCTGGTTCAAATATAGATCTATCTGAAATAAGTAGCTAGGGCTGCCCCAACTAAAGTTTTTCTTTCTTTCTAGTACTTTAGCCGTTGTTCACGCATTTAAGCCGTTGTACACGAGGCGCCGGCGCCTCCATGTCATTGTCTGCTATATTTGCTTATTATTTATTAAATCCAGGCAATTGGTTGATAAAACATTGATTAAAATTAAGATACAATTTATACAAAACGAAATTCACTTTAAAGAAAGGCTTTCAACAAAACAAAACTTAATGAAGTGGTCAAAATCATTTCTGACCCTCATGTCTTCTGACATTATAATATTTAAACATATGAAAACAAATATGTATTTTAATGGCTACAACAAGTAGCCTAGTGGGCTATAGTGCAGAGAAATTTAATGTCGGAGCGGGATTTGAGCGCACATCGTTTTACCGGTGAACGGTTCATGAGTGGAGCTCCGATCCGCTCACATGCTCTGGTAAGGTAGGCAGGTATTTTGCGCTAGTTTTTATTTCCTGTCGCTGTGCAGGCTATTTTTATTTTATATGACAGTGTAAACAGCTCAATAACCCTTTTATTTAAAGGTTTAATGTAGGTCATAGTCCATTTCGTTACGATTGCAAGAAGGATGAACAATGTCAAAAATGTGATGTGCAGTCAAATGTCTCGGTGTGTATGCTGTTTGCTGTTTAAACGAGTGTTCTCGCCGATATGCTATAATACTTAATAATAAAGATTGAGAAGATTGGATCAGTAGGGATGGGCAGGCCGAGGCTTCGTGAAGCACTGAAACAGTTGAAGCAAATGTGCCATATTGTTTCGAAGCTTCGAAACAATCCGACACCCGTCTCTCTACGGCGACACCTAGTGGTCACTTGCATGTGTTGATCTGAAATAACCTTGATAATGATCTATGTAAAAAAAATCGTTTTTAACATCTGTCTGACAGCTGCATGATCTTGGTTTTGTAACCTGTAGCCTCCTCATTGTGAATGACTATATGTTTTTTTTGGTCATGAAAAATGAAGATCAATAAAATAAATAAAGCCACAATGTGTCACATTTGTTACATAACATTTTTATTCAAAAATATCAATTGCTCTGCTGTTGAAGGACTTAGCCGACTTCTTTTTTTACATATCATTTCTCCAGCCTTTGAAAAAATCCTCTCACAAGGGACACTTGTTGCTGGCATGCACAAATATTTTTTAGCAAGTACATAAAAATGAGCAGTGTCAGTAGCAGGTCTAGGTACAGGAGGAATGTTACCATCCTCTGCACGCTCCAAAATGGCAGGATGAGAGCTCCTCAAATGACGCATCATGGATGATGTATTGTTGCAGAAGACTAGCTGCCTATCACAATACACACATCTCACTTTATCTGGTGTTTCCAAATGGAAATGCTCCCACACCACAGATATACGGCATCTCTTACGTGGAGCCTCCATTTGTATCTATTCTATTAATATATCTATCTATATATCACCTATGAATCTATATCTATATAATTCTACACTCACCTAAAGGATTATTAGGAACACCTGTTCAATTTCTCATTAATGCAATTATCTAATCAACCAATCACATGGCAGTTACTTCAATGCATTTAGGGGTGTGGTCCTGGTCAAGGCAATCTCCTGAACTCCAAACTGAATGTCAGAATGGGAAAGAAAGGTGATTTAAGCAATTTTGAGCGTGGCATGGTTGTTGGTGCCAGACGGGCCGGTCTGAGTATTTCACAATCTGCTCAGTTACTGGGATTTTCACGCACAACCATTTCTAGAGTTTACAAAGAATGGTGTGAAAAGGGAAAAACATCCAGTATGCGGCAGTCCTGTGGGCGAAAATGCCTTGTTGATGCTAGAGGTCAGAGGAGAATGGGCCGACTGATTCAAGCTGATAGAAGAGCAACTTTGACTGAAATAACCACTCGTTACAACCGAGGTATGCAGCAAAGCATTTGTGAAGCCACAACACGCACAACCTTGAGGCGGATGGGCTACAACAGCAGAAGACCCCACCGGGTACCACTCATCTCCACTACAAATAGGAAAAAGAGGCTACAATTTGCACGAGCTCACCAAAATTGGACAGTTGAAGACTGGAAAAATGTTGCCTGGTCTGATGAGTCTCGATTTCTGTTGAGACATTCAGATGGTAGAGTCAGAATTTGGCGTAAACAGAATGAGAACATGGATCCATCATGCCTTGTTACCACTGTGCAGGCTGGTGGTGGTGGTGTAATGGTGTGGGGGATGTTTTCTTGGCACACTTTAGGCCCCTTAGTGCCAATTGGGCATCGTTTAAATGCCACGGCCTACCTGAGCATTGTTTCTGACCATGTCCATCCCTTTATGACCACCATGTACCCATCCTCTGATGGCTACTTCCAGCAGGATAATGCACCATGTCACAAAGCTCCAATCATTTCAAATTGGTTTCTTGAACATGACAATGAGTTCACTGTACTAAAATGGCCCCCACAGTCACCAGATCTCAACCCAATAGAGCATCTTTGGGATGTGGTGGAACAGACTCCAGCGGCCCCCAGGTAAGTTGAGTTTGAGACCCCTGATCTAAAGCATCCCGCTCCCTACATTATAAACAGACGCTGAAGCTGCCGCTAAAATCGGTAACTAGTTCACAGATTTACTATTTTCTACATGGTGAATGGCATACAGTGCATTATAGGGGATAGGGAAGGATTCAGACAGTGTAAATACGCCTTCCATTGGGGCAAATGCAGTCTGATTTTGCACTAGTAACATGAACTGCCGCAGCGTGCAGTCTGCTCCGGTCCAGAGACACAATAGCACAGAGTGGATCATATGCACGAGTCGGTGCATACCAGAAAACTTATCGGACGCATTTGAACTCTGCACAGAATGCTATACACTATATTGCAAAAAGTTTTGGGACGTCTGCCTTTACATGCAAATGAACTTTAATGACATCCCATTCTTAATCCATAGGGTTTAATATGGAGTTGGCCCACCCTTTGCAGCTATAACAGCTTCAACTCTTCTGGGAAGGCTTTCCGTAAGGTTTAGGAGTGTGTTTATGGGAATTTTTGACCATTCTTCTAGAAGCACATTTGTGAGGTCAGGCACTGATGTTGGACGAGAAGGCCTGGCTCGCGGTCTCCGCTCTAATTCTTCCCAAAGGTGTTCTGTTGGGTTGAGGTCAGGACTCTGTGCAGGCCAGTCAAGTTCCTCCACACCAAACCCGCTCATCCATGTCTTTATGGACCTTGCTTTGTGCACTGGTGCGCAGTCATGTTGGAACAGGAAGTGGCCATCCCCAAACTGTTCCCACAAAGTTGGGAGCAGGAAATTGTCCAAAATGTATTGGTATGCTGAAGCATTAAGAGTTCCCCACACCCCCACCATAACAACACCACACAATAATCCCCCCTCCACCAAACTTTACACTTGGCACAATGCTGTGAGAAGTACCGTTCTCCTGGCAACCGCCAAACCCAGACTCGTCCATCGGATTGCCAGACAGAGAAGCGTGATTCGTCACTCCAGAGAACACGCCTCCACTGCTCTAGAGTCCAGTGGCGGCGTGCTTTACACCACTGCATCTGACGCTTTGGAACACATTTTTTTAGTCGCCAGTTTAATTTGTCCACAAACAATGTGTAAAAGTGTACAGAAGAATTTTTCAATCATGGACATCATGGACATTTCCACCATATTCATCACAAATACATATTTATTATGATAACATTCTGAATTAGAACTTATACATTTTTGACATCAGCATTATCAGCAACATAAATACACACAACTTAATAATATTTTAACACTTAATTTGCGTAATTTTACAAAATGACAGCTTTATTGGAAATGATGCTCAAAAGTTTTCAGATTTTTCATCCATTTCTCCTCTTAAGTGAAAAAAAGTTGCTGCCTTAAATTTTTCAACTTGGATGTTTAAGTCATAACATTAAACTGCCTTAAAAAATAAGTTGAATCTTGTATAACTTATAAAAAAGATGAAAATTGCTTAACTTATTTTGATGAGTTAAAGCAATGTAAAAACATATGTTGTCAACGTATTGATCATATAATTTTTTACAGCGTGCTTCACTTTGTGTTGGAAATAGGCAGACATAAAAGACAAAAATCTGGGTAAAAGTTGATATAAATCCTTTTAACACAAAAATATAGAATTGTTTATGTGTATATGTATATATGTAACTTTTCCGTCCACTAGAGGTCGCCTATTCAAAACAAAGCGATTGATGACGCCTAGTTTGAGCGCAGAATCTTGGGACGTGGTCTTCACCTCATAGCCGGTGGAAAATAATCGGGATAGGACTCGGGCAGAAATCCTGTTCATGGATGCGATTATTAACGTTACTGTAGTATGAAGCAGAGCAGGACCGAGTGTTCTGGGAGCTGAGCAAGGTCGCTGGAGCAATTGTTAATAAGATGAACGCAACACACACCTCGCGAGCAGCGGGACTTTTATTATGCCACAGTCGCCGCCACCATTTCCGCTTTTCCGGTCATGAGTATGAGGTAACGCAGCTCTGTTTATCATATTAGATACATTTGAGTGTGTTGAAAATTATGTTATGACATTAGCTCGGTGGCTGCTATGACACACTGCAGTAAGAGTAAAGCGTTTCTGCTAAATAAAACCGGAAACCGAGGGTAACGCAGATATGACGCAATTGACAGGTGACTCCCTCATACGTCCCGGTTCCTTGGTTAAAATAGCAATTTTCTCATGATTTACAAATAGTTGGAAACATTTGGTATATTGTAAGCACTCAACTGAACAAAATATATAACACTGGCACTGAACTTTTTTTTTTACATAGTGCACCTTTAAGAAGTTCCATATTTTAAGATTGAAAACTGGGTCTGGAACAATAAAGAGGATAAAAAAAATTGTTTTGTTTTAATGTAATTTTCATTTAGGAAAAAAAAAGAGATTTATAAAAATCAACCTATGTGACTACCATTAACACACACATTTAAAAAAAAAATAATATTCAGCAAGGTCGCATTATATTGATAAAAAAAATCTATTTCAAATTGTATGTTCTGTTCAAAGAATCCTGAAAAAAATGTATCATGGTTTCCACAAAAATGTTAAGCAGCACAACATTAGTTTAGTATTTGTATTAAATATTGTTTTTTTTAAATATTAATAATAAAAATATATCTTGAGCAGCAAATCATCATATTAGAATTATTTCTGAAGGATCATGTGACACTGAAGACTGGAGTAATGATGCTGGAAATTCAGCTTTGACATCACAGAAATTATTTTACATTATAATAATGCTGTATTTTTTATCAAATAAATGCAGCCTTGGTGAGCATAAAATACATCTTTCAAAACATTTTTAAAAATACAGACCCCAAACTTTTGAACGGTAGTGTAAGAATGCTAAACATTGAGATTTGTACACTGCATGTAATCTCTCTCTATAACCTCATCCTCTCATGCTAAACCTCTGAGTATGATATGATTCATATGATGATGTATAAGCAGCAGCTGGATTCATGACTGAGAACATCTCATCTGCTCTCATTGTGTTTAATTGAGTTCTTCGACGGGCCATCATCCGCATGATGAAATATTCCTGTCCATCATGTCTTCCCACAGCAGGGACGAATGTATGGTGAAATGCTACATGCTAACAGATGGACTGGGTATATACTAAGACATGATCACATACAAAACTGTTTCTCATTCAACCATTACCATTACACTCAATGTCATTTTGCTTTCGAGTCACAAGATATCACAGTCATGTCAGAGAAAGCCTGTCTCATTCCTCCACCTCCCTGAACTCTGATGTCACCACAAGTTTTGGTTTATTCAGCCTTGAATGAAGCAAGCAGAATGGAATGTCCTTGTGTGACAGTTTGACATTCATACCTCTCCCTTGTCATCTGAGGTGATTTATGTAATTGAAAGTGTTTCCCTCCCAACCAGCTTGCATTTTTTAATGTTCAGTCTCTGTGCGGACTGAATTAATTGCCTTATTAAATATTATATGACTCATAATCATACACGGTGTCTTAGCACCTGCTGCACAGCACAGATTCTATGTGTAATACTGTGTTTTTAGACAGGGTTTCATTCTGACAGAATGATATATTACATTATGTCTTCAAGAGAGGAGGAAATATTGCTGACGATTCTCAGGTGTATTGTAAAGATCATAGGTGCATGCTGGGATGTTGATGTTCCCTGAGTTTAGTTAAATTCCCAAAAGGCTTCTGGCCTAGTGCCATATCTTCTTTTGCTCTTGGCAAACGTGATTCCCTGAATGAGGTGTCTCTGTGCTTTAGGAATTTCTACGAAAAGAAGAGACACTCTCACATGTTCAGACTCAGTAACCTGATAGCACGAGGGAATTGAGGGCTTTGTTGTCATGAACGCAAACAGGAAAGGAGAGGGGCAGGGGAAAGAAACAGTAAAAGAAAGACTTTTTTGGTTCATCCTGTAGGCTACACACATGTTCTTTGGTGCAGGAGGTAATGTATATTACATTTCCAATACAAAATGTGTCACGTTGTACACCAATGACCCAAGGAGACATGAAATGATTTTAGAATTGTCAGTGCATTACTTAAGTGCATACTGCAATATAATACAAACTAACAAGCATTTTATAATAAAATATAAAATACAATGTATAAACTGTATATACAGTATACTGTACATATATATATATATATATATATATATATATATATATATATATATATATATATATATATGTGTGTATGTAAATGATATACGCTATTCAAATTCAAATTGTTTTTACGGTCATATATACACAGCTTTTTCTATATACACTGTGTGCATGTGTGCATGCGTGTGTGTGTGTGTGTGAATATATTTAATAAAAAAATAAATACAAATAATATTATTAAATTAAAAATATTATTATTAAAAATACATAATTCATTGAACTATTCATTGATAAATTACAATTATTAAAAAATGTTTATTGTAAAATTATATATACATATATAATACATATATATGTATTGTAAAATAAATTATTCCTTGATAAAATTAAAATCATCCAAACATTATTACTGTAAAATTATATATATGAATAAAAATATATTAAAAATGAAATAAATTATTAATTGATAAATAAAAATTATTAAAAAAAAAAAATATATATATATATATATATATATATATATATATTTTTTTTTTTTTTTTTTTTTTTTTTAAATATGTTATTTTATAATTAAAATCATATATACAAAAATATGATACTTTATAACATACATACACACACACCCATGGAGGGGGGTGTAAAAAAATAATTATACAATCCAAAAATTGTTTTATTTTATAATACATTTTTGTAAAGAAATTGTTGAAAGAAATGAATACTTTTATTCAAGCAAGGATGCATTAAATTGATCAATATACAGCATTTAAAGCAAGAACTCTGCCATACTTGCCCATGGCCAAACTGAAGGAGAGTCACATGAGTCAGAGAGTGTCTGTATTTTTGCCTCACCTTTTCTTTTTGTTATGGGATGGTATCAATTCTATTTTCTGTCTCTCGCCAGAGAACTGCCTCTTATCCACCTTTTCTATTAGAAACTCACCATCCTTTAGAATGCCACTGACGCAGATAGAAAAGTTATTCATAAATTCGAATTATTTTTAAGGTCAGGACATTTACTTGGTAATGCAATGAGACCTGGCTAAATGGCATATAATCTGGTTGACACTACACATATGCAATCAAACCAAGTTAGAAATGTTACTAATATGAAAAATACAACATAATGTCTCATAATAATTATTTTCAAAAAGGTTATTTTTAGGTTAAGTATACATACATAGCAAACCTAGTGACATAATATCTATGTTTTTGCAGTATATTGCAATAATCTAGAAGGTATTCATAAAAAAAAAAAAATTAAACTGTTCGGTAAAAAATTGCATAGATTTTGGTAGCATAATCAACACAGCCTATTTAAATCAATGACTGATTATAATTAGCACTTACGTATAAATCTTTGAAGAAATAAAAAAAGATACCAGTTTGTCAGCTCATTTGGAGATATGAGATGTACACAAGTCTTTCCCCTCCGGCCAGAAGTATTCCTGTTGTTTTTCTAAGTGATGTCTTATGGGAGAATACCGGAACAAAGGTAAAGTTCATGACATGTTTCTGTCAGCCTGATGTGTGAACCCAAGCACAGTTCCATCCAAAATCTCAAGAATCTTGACTAAATTACGAGACAGCCTCAGGTGTATTTTAAAGTCCCAGAATGATCAGAAAACAGAATAAGAAATCAGCTGCCTCTCTGCTTCACAATCTCTTCTTGAAATAAAATTTAGTTTATAATCTTGTTTAGTTTAAAAGTAGATATTTTTGTCCCCTTTTTACGTTTTTACAAGTACTGTACAAACAACTATGTTAGACCGTTGTTGCATTTAATAGTTTTTTTATCATACCATTTCTTGTAGTAAATTATTCTATGACAATGAATATTTTCTTTAATAAGTTAGGCCTAAATATTGCATACGATTGTAAACCAATTCCTTAAAGGGATAGTTCACCCAATTCTGGCATCATTTAGTCATGCTCAATTTGTTCCAACCTGTATGAGTTTCTTTGTTCTGCTGAACAAAAAGAAAGATATTTGGAAGAATGTTTGTAACCAAGCAGATCTCGGCAGCCATTGACTACCCTAGTGGGAAAAATACTAGTCAAAGGCAAGATCTGCTTGGTTACAAACATTCTTCCAAATATCTCATACAGGTTGGAACAACTTGAGCATGACTAAATAATGACAGCATTTTCATTTTTGGCTGAACTATCCCTTTAAAACCTTCATATGGATAAAGTTGATTATAGTGTCTTCTAGTGGTGAACTTTTAAACTTTTCAAAATAAGAATTTTTTAACCTTGTTCACAAAAGTACACAAAGATAAATTTCCTTAGAACTGGAAAACAAGCAGCAAGCAACATCTAATCAATATTTTTAGCTTTACCAATGCATAATATCCAGAGTTTGACCGACATACAGTTCATCCACCGATTTACTAACCTGATTTTACACTAAAAACAAGGATTCCTCAAGTGAAACCTCAAACTTTCAGTTTTAAATGAGTCACAAATGATTACAAGCACATTGTGTCCTTGGCAAACACTTTTACTTCTGCTTCTGCCAGATTAACCTGCAACACCGCATTTAAAGAAACGTAATTTAAACCGTCTGAAAACAAAAGGTTTGAATGTTCAGGAATCCAAACATTCCTGCTTGACATCTATATATTTTCCTGCTCTTTAAAGGAACACGCCGACTTTTGGGGACTTTAGCTTATTCACCGTATCCCCCAGAGTTAGATAAGTTTATACATACCATTTTTATCTCTGTGCCATAACTCTTAGCACAAAGACTGGAGGTAAACGGCTCCATCTAGCCTACTGCTCAATAAGTGACAAAATAACGCCAACATTTTCCTATTTACACGTTGTGATTTGCATAGTTACATCGTGTACTAAGACCGACGGAAAATTTTCTAGGCCGATATGGCTAGGGACAATACTCTCATTCCTGTGTAATAATCAAGGAACTCTGCTGCCGTACCATGGGTGCAGCGGTGCAATGATATTACGCAGCGCCTGAAAACAGGCTAACTTCTATCAGCATAACCAACGTGACAACCTGCTTGCAAAGAGAGCGTGCTGGGGACTATTTTCAGGCGCTGCGTAATATCATTGCGGCGCTGCACCCATGGTACGGCAGCAAAGTTCAGACAGTGTTATGGCACGCATGGAGATAAAAATGGTATGTATAAACTTATCTAACTCTGGGGATACGGTGAATAAGCTAAAGTCCCCGAAAGTCGGCGTGTTCCTTTAAGAGCATTTGAAGACATCAGTTGCATGTTTTTGTGGCCTCATTATGCTAATAATGAGAAAATGGCTTATAGTGAGTTGCAATGTGTCCAGATTAGCCGGTAAACATTCAAACAGATCATATTTACCTATTTATTTAATACTTAGGCCTACTATCCAGCTTTTCATATGTCTTATAGGTTCACAGAAAATAGAGGACAAGGACATCCATAACCAGGTCATTCTCTGTCTGTGCTGTTTGGCGTCTGGTACACTGGCTCCCAAAATATTGTGTCCAAATCTTGTATAGTGGTGAGGATCATACTGACATTATTTCTGAACAAAATTTAAAACACAATTTCATCAGTTAATAATTACTAAATAGTTTCAATTTATTTTGCCAGATATGAATTTCTTCACATTTTTTTTTACTTGATTTGCTTAATATACACTCTTTATTGGCATCTGTGGTTCTATGAAGAACCTTTAAAATCCCTGGAACCTTTCCATTGCATAAAAACATTCTTTGTATTAGTGGAAAGGGTTCTGTAGATTTAAAAATGGTTCTTTTAAAGGAACACGCCGACTTTTTAAGAAAAGAGATAAAAAATGGTATGTATAGACTTATCTAACTCTGGTGGATACGGTGAATAAGCTAAAGTCTTAAAAAGTCGGCGTGTTCCTTTATGAACTGTTCACTGAAAGGTTCTTTGGGGGACCAAAAATTGTTCTTCTGCCACTGCTGCAAAAACAACCTTTTTGAACCTTAATTTTGAAGTCTGGGTCTTATTACATTTTCGGTGACACTTTACAATCAGGTCCTATTAGTTAAGTGTCGGGTGAAGATACTTTTAAATGTGATGTTACAATATTACATTACTCCCTTAAAAAGTAACTTATTTACTTTTTATGGAAAGTAATGTTGCATTACTTTTCTCACCTGGACTGAACTTATTTGTTTTGTTTTTTTTTTGTTTTTTTTCACACCAAACGTTAACCCCTTAAATGTCATCGCTTGGCACTCTTTTTTATCACTTTTTTTTCATATCATCATAAATTAGGTATCATTGAAAGTTTACAAACTCAAAATTCATCCTGTAAAAACTGAAATTGGATGTTGCGTTACCATGGAAACGGTACTCAATTCTTTTAGCGGGCTCCTCCCCTAGTGGGCGGTGTCAGGTTTCATATTATAACATTTATTTTAACTACTTTTATAATCAAAACCTCCTCTAATCTTGACAAAACACCTATCGTCTGAGTCTCAAGGTTACATATTTGGTGACTGTTTTGTGATAGAAGTGATATTTGAAGAGAAATCTATTCATTTGTTACAGGAGAATGCATCAAAAAAAAAAAATTTCAATGGAATGTGACACATGGTTGTTATTTTTGGTACAGCGCCTAAACAAAATCTCATGGGAACTTCAATTTTTGTCATATTAAAGGAATAGTACACCCAAAAATGAAAATTTGATGTTTATCTGCTTACCCCCAATACTGCATGTCAATGGCAACATTTTAGAGTATGAGAGCTTTGAGAGTAAAAAAACATACACATACAAATCCATATTAAACCCTGCGGCTCGTGATGACACATTGATGTCTTAAGACACAAAACGATCGGTTTGTGCGAGAAACCGAACAGTATTTATATAATTTTTTTACCTCGAATGCGATCTATGTACAACAGCTTTCACTGCGCGCCATCACTTCCGCTGGGATACATACGGCAGAAGTGATCTCTCGCACGTATCTCTACGCCATATCGTGTATTTTGACCTCATCTACCGGAAGTGATGGCGCGCTGAAAACTGATGTACATAGTGTTGTATTTGAGGTAAAAAATGTTCGGTTTCTCGCACAAACCGATCGTTTGGTGTCTTAAAACATCAATGTGTCGTCACGAGCCGCAGGGTTTAATTATTTAATTATTTAATTTTATTATTGTAAAGTGATTTTTGTCAAGAATATTGTGTTAGAATATTGATCCTATTTACTGACTAAATTTTAATTTGTGCTATTAAGCCACGCACCCACGCACACACAATGATTAATGCAACATTCATGTAGCCTGGTTGGATGTTTTGCGTCAGCACTACTGTAATTTTCTTTTTTGAAATACACCTATCATTGTCATCAGATCTGTTTGCACTGCGCACCTAAAAATGAGCAATTTTCCATCTTCTGTGCTAGAAGTTCCAGAACACATGGTTGTAATTTACTTAAGCCTTTATATGACCGTGTAATTATATGAGTATCTACTAAATAACATAGATTGTTCCTACTTTAAAATGTTCTGTAATTTAACAATGTGATAAGTAGGCCAAGCAAGACGTTGTTATTCACTGCAGATGACCTTCTTTCCTGGCTTGTCAGAGCTCTAGGCATAGGGTATGTTGTATGGGTGGTCAGCATCTGTGGAGGAAATTGATGAAATGTTTGCATGCTTATTAGCCAGTTAACGTTAGCCAGAGGCTTATCCTGCGAGATCATCATGCAGAGGAATTTTATACAGGGAGTATTTCGACACTGAAGTCAGTTAATGAATGAAATTCAGTGCATTAGAAATAAAATATCATGGCATGTGCAAACAAATTGTGCTTTGTCAAAACTAACTTCACTTTTCTGAGTCGAAATTGCACAATTCTTTTTAATCAACTGGTCTCAAGGTGCTTTTTAGTGGATTCATGAAGTCAGTTTGCCCAGGTGTGGTTCATCACAGTAACATCACAGCCCAAACTGTTTTGAAAACTTTTCAGACCGTTCCTACACCCCTGCTTTTACATATGATTCAATTGCAATAGATGCAACAAAAAGAGATGATCAGTTCTCAAAAGGGTTTTACACTCTTAATCCCCCAAAGGGGATTTTTTTCTTAGTGATGCCAAAGAACCTTTCAGTGAACATTTTTTTCTCCTTAGTGGGAAGAATATTTTAATAACCTGAAAAAAACTTTTTCCCACTATAACAAATGGAAAGGTTCCATGGATGTTAAAGGTTCTCCAAGGAACCATCAATGCCTATAAAAACCTTTATTTTAATGAGTAGTGAGAGATCCATTAGCAAAACATTCTAAGTCAATGAAGCTATAGCCTAAGGGTATTTTTGGTCTACCTAATATCCTGATGATTTTCAAGTATTTTTTTGAAAATATTTTGCTGCTGTACTTACCCAGAATGTCCAAAGCCAGCATGAAGGGCATTCACAGTTTCAAGAGCATTAAAGGAACACTCCACTTTTTTTGTAAATAGGCTAATTTTCCAACTCCCCTAGAGTTAAACAGTTGAGTTTTACCGTTTTCGAATCCATTCAGCTGATCTCCGGGTCTGGCAGTAGCACTTTTAGCATAGCTTAGCATAATTCATTGATTCTGATTAGACCGTTAGCATCTCGCTCAAAAAGGACCAAAGAGTTTAGATATTTTTCCTATTTAAAACTTGACTCTTCTGTACTCTTACATCGTGTACTAAGACCGACAGAAAATTAAAAGTTGTGATTTTCTAGGCCGATATGGCTAGGGACTATACTCTCATTCCTGCGTAATAATCAAGGAACTTTGCTGCCGTACCATGGGTGCAGCAGGCGCAATGATATTACGCAGCGCCTGAAAATAGTCCCCAGCTAGGTAACTTCCAACAGGTGCATCAGCATCACACGCATGCGTCGTTGTGCTCACCTGAACAGCATTGGCCAATAATGAGCCGACGTTCTGACATAGAACCCGGAAACGCTGCACTGTGTTTACAATGTAAACAGCATAAGAGACTGACATGAAAGAGAAGAAATAGTTGAATAAAGTAGTTATTTTGCACACAAAAAGTATTCTCATCGCTTCATAACATTAAGGTCAAACCACTGGAGTCACATGGACTATTTTAGCAATGTCTTTACTACCTTTCTGGGCCTTGAAAGTTTCAATGACGTTGCTGCCTATGGCTTAATTATATATCTTAATTTGTGTTCCGAAGATAAACTAAGGTCTTTCGCGTTTGGGACATGAGAGTAATTGATGACAGAAATTTGCTTTTTTGGGTGAACTAACCCTTTAAATCAAGATATTTGCAATATTTATTTTGTTCTGTTTTAATAAAAATGTAGAAGATTAAAAGATGGGTTTAAAAGATCCACTTTTTCATGAAATTGAAAACATTGAATTATCGAATCATTATTAGTATTTTATCATAGGAGTGTCAGCAGCAAACACAATGGTTAAAGTGAGATTAAATACATAAAGTATATTTGTATTTAACAGAAATAATTATTGCAGGTTTGCATAATATTCTTTGCATTTCACTGTTTTTATTAATTTTGCGGAATACTGAATCTGTATTTGTGCAAGTAAATGAGAAAACAAAGTAGTTTGCGTTGCTTATTTAAAAAAGTACATTTAAAAGTTATGTATTACTTTACTAGTTACTTGAAAAAAGTAATCTGATTATGTAACTCTCGTTACTTGTAACGCATTGACCTCATCACTGTTAGTTAACATTAATTAACGCATTATCTAACATTATTTAATGTTATTAAATAAATGTTATATTATTGAATTTAATGTTGATGCAAATGGTGAAAATAACATCAACTAAGATTAATAAATGCTTTACAAGTATTTTTCATTGTTAGCTCATGTTAACTAATGTTAACAAATAGAACCTAATTTTAAAGTGTCGCCAAATTTTGTCTGTTAGGATTTTGATCCTATTTACTGACCAAATTTCAATTGAAAGTGAGAGCATAAAATTACTCGATCCACCCTAATGCGATTGTAAATTCAATAATGAAACAGAACCAAAATTGGTGAAATCATTTATTAAAAGTATATTTAATTTCAGAGAACATAACACAGATTAAAAGTTAAATCAAGATGTTTGCTATATTTACTTTGTTCTGTTCTAATAAAAATGTAGAAGATTAAAAGATGGATTTAGAAGACCAACTTTTTCATGAAATTGAAAAAAATGTAATTAGTTTCTTGAGTGAAACATTTTCTTAAACCCTGCAGTTTTTCCTATATTTGGGTCTCCAACAAAAAAACTGCTGATAACAGGCCTTTTTCTGGCTAATAATATACTAATATTTATCTACACAGCCATTTTTTTTTTTTAATACTGAACTAAACTAAACTAAATAATAAATCACTATTTACACTCATTTTCATATTCAAGAACACTTCTTATCCATATACTGGTTTAGATTCAGTGAATTTGGCCCAGGTGAGCTATTTCTGTTTCTGATTGGTTTAAGGTGGGATTTTTCCCTAAAGTGCATCTCTGTACATTCCTATTTACAATAATACATACTACTGTATATAAGATATATCAGAGGTTGTATAAAAGTGTTTGAAACTGGCATGTTTCTCAGATCGGCTTGTACAGCAGGGTTGTGACATATTTCTTCTTATACCGGTGGGTGGCACTCAGGACCATTACGCCATCCTGTCAGAGAGTCAGACGAGATACAGAGTCATCAGAACAGACTTGAAATCAATACGGGTTCATCTCACAGACATCTTTAAGTTGCTTTCTTACCTTAATGGACAGAGCATACAGGTGATTAAGCATGACGTGGTTGGGCTCAGGGAGCAAAGCTGGATCACACTGTTAGAAAACAAGAGCACATTTCCATTAGCCTGAACTCATTTCCATTGGCAGCATCTGTCTTGGACCTTACAATGCAATTATGCAAATTAAACACTTTTAAGTAATGAAGTGTAAAAAATAAAATGAAAACAATTACTCTAATTACAGGGTTTCCCAATCTGGGTCTCGATCCCCAAAAGGGAATCATTTGGACTACTTCATTTTAGCCTTTTTTCATATAAATGTTCCATGCCTTTTTCAATAATTCAGATCAATTTGCTAATCATTTGATTGTGATCAATTGTGAACCAGATCAACCTATTCACTGAAAAGACAAGAATGACTCACATCACTATGGTTTGCAAGAAAGTCTTAAGGCTTGTTCACACCAAGAACGATTAACTATAAAGATAACTATAATGATGACTATATTATAGTACTATATTAGTTCATGCAATTTCATTTTGCAATGAAATTTAGGGCCCTATGAAATCTGTTTAATTAATTTATTTGTTGTTTTATGGTTTATTCTGTTTGATTTTCTGGGCTGTTTAATGGCTAAATTTAATAGCAATTTGTTAAAACATGAACAAAAAAATATTTTTTTTAGGGCCCGATGAAATACGCTTTATTTTTTCTCTGCGGTTCCATCCACATTTTCTGCATCACAGAAATCATAGGGCCCTAATTTAATGCCATGATATTGAATTTAAGACATTTATAAGGCCTTAAATTGTGGAAGGTCAAAACCCTGAATATAAATTCCTTGAAAATCCTTAAATTCCAATAAAAATGGAAATTATGACATTTTTTTCACATCACAGAGATCATAGGGCCTTGCATCAAATCAAATAATTTAGTAGAGAATGGTACTATGATGGTAATCTAATCTGTCACTTTTACAGGACTAATGCCAGGTCTTTTGCAGATACTCACGGAGATGCCTGTGTCCTTATTGAGGATGACCTGTAGGAGATGAGGGGGTAGGATGGGGGGAGATTTGAATTTCTCCTCTTGTTTGGGGATGTAAGCATCCTGATGGTACGGCCCAGGAGGAGAGCTGGACAGGTCTATAATCAATAAAGACAATGTGTCACAACAACCCATGACTGACCATTTTTGGCCATTAACAATACATCATGTAGCAGATCATTTTCAGTTTTTTTGTGATTAAAAAGCTCTAAACATGAAGAAAGGAAATGGTTGTTCAAACCTGACATGTCCGAGCATTTCTGTGAATCCACCATAAGTGCGTCAAACACCTCAAAGTCTGTCTTCTTCACCTGGATGATATTGTTGACCGTGCCGAGCTGGTTGGTCACCACAGGCTGAAGAGAAAAAAGGTCAATATTATGCTGGTTTTATAGTACTGATGGAGGATGATGATGATTGAGGTCTCCGTCACCTCTGTTGGGTCATGTGTCCACTGTCCATCCACAAAGAATTTATACTGGTGTTCACCCTCAGGCAAATCCACAATCGCCACAAAGTTGTTTTGACTAACGAAGAAACAGAGGAAAAAAATTATTTTAAATGAATGGATTTGAAGTTCATATTAAAGACATCAGTAGAATACATTCAGCAGAAGACTTCTTCTCTGTTTGTAACAGTGTGTTACGTACCAGTGTTACATTAGTATTATTTCTGTCATGACAACTCTTGGAGTGTTTGGCATGGTAATGTATATGATAGTGTTATATTTGAGCAGCGAACTCATTGGCTGCTGATACAGAAGGAACCAATCAGCTGTGCCCTATAGAGAATGATGTGATTTCAAGCAGATCAGACCATCTGGAGTTTCATGACAGAACTTTATATTATATTATATTATTACTGCTGACAAATTGATTAAATCACATTCAAAATAAAAGTTTGTTTACATAATATATGTGTGTATAATTATGTATATTTGAATACACACTCATTCATGTATATATTTAAGAAATATTTGCATGTATTTACTGTATATATATATATATATATATATATATATATATATGTAAATATAACAAATTTCTCAAATATATACATGCATTTGTTTTTTTTTATATATATAATATTTATACACAGTACACACACATATATTATTTAAACACAAACTTTTATTTTGAATGCTATTAATCACGATTAATCGATTTAACAGCACTATATATTATATGTATTAATATTTTTAATTCACTTATTTTATCATTTTAATTTCAGTTTAATTTTTTGTCATTTTGTTTCGTGACAGAACTTTGTATTTATATACTATTATATTATACTATATGTATTAATATTTTATATTATCATTTTAATTTTTTGTAATTTTGATTTATAATTTATTTATTCATTTATTTTTTATAAATAATTTTTTTTATTTAGGTTTACTTTTATGTATTTATTTTTAACAAAAAAAGTGTATAGGTCTAGTTAACGTTAAATGTTACGTACCTCCTAATCAAAGGAATCTTATTGGTCCAATTATTAAAAGAGCCAGAAATATAGACTTCTTTTCCAGCTCCTGTCCACCGAAACATAGTGGGTCGATCTAAAGTGAGAACCTTTTCACTGGTCTCCAGGTCTGATCTCCAGTCAATGAATTCCTCTTTTACTAATGGAGCCTAATTGAAAATTAAAGACAGAACACATGGTCATCATATCTAAATTAGGATACCTTCATAAGCAGACAGATAATGTGAGCCAATACACACTTTGATGTCCTCCCCATGAAAAATATCAGCATCTTCTGGGCTGTCCATCAGAATTTTAGGACGGTCTCCTTCCTTGGTTCCTCGACTGTCCCTTCTGTGGGCCTTTTCCTGGCCCATGCCCGCCCTCTCACTGCTTGTGTTACCCATAGTGCTCTTAACAAGCCTTCCCAGAGGTCACACAGGGTGAGTAGCCAGCTGGTTGGGCTCTAAATGATCTGTAACACAAAACAAACAGTGCAAGAAACATGGTGATCTTAATGTAATGCATCACTAATCCTATATAAAACATGGATTGGTGAACAAACGTTGTTTCAGTAACATTAACAGAACATTGTTCAAAGTTATCTGGTCTTCAATAATGCCCTCAAAATGTTATTTATACATCGTTCATCTAAAGTGAGAGCATCTTGACTAGCTGTATGACAGCCTGGTATGGCAGCTGTACTAAAGCTGCCAAAAAAGCCAAAAAAGCTGCAGCAGGTTGTGAAAACAGTACAGGATATTGTTGGCACTGATTTACCATCTCTTGAACATCTTTATAAAACGCACTGTTTAAAAAGGGCCAATAATATCGATACCCATCCTGTCACAATTTGTTTCAGCTCCTCCCATCTGGAAGACGCTTTCAATCAATCCGTGTACGCACACACAGAATGAAAAACAGTTTTTTTCCCCTCAGCAATAACTTTGTTGAACTCTATTTCCCAGACCAAGTAAAATAAGTTACTGCTCAATAAGTTCAACAAGAATATTTATGCTGTTATATTTTAAATTACTGTTGTTATGTTGTTAGTCATTTGTATTGTCTTCTTAATGCACTTTGGGTTTGGCACAAGATACATTTTGTTGTGTTACACGATGACAATAAAGTAAAGTATAAACTAAAGTTCATGAGCATTTTTTCTGAATTGTTTTAGTCTAATGTATTTAAAGGTTGCTACTTACTACTTGTAAAAGTAACACTCCCATAATATGTGACCACAAAACCAGTCACAAGTCACACTGGTATATTTGTGGCAATAGCCAACAATACATTGTATGGGTCAAAATTATCCATTTTTCTCTTATGCCAAATATCATTAGGATATTAAGTAAAGATCATGTTCCATGAAGATATTTTGTACATTTCCTACTGTAAATATATATAAAAAATATTAGTAGTAGTAACATGCATTGCTAAGGACTTCATTTGGACAACTTTAAAGGCAATTTTCTCAATATTTAGATTTTTTTGTACCCTCAGATTTCAGATTTTCCAGATGTATCTCGGCCAAATATTGTCATATCCTAACAAACCATACATCAATGGAAAGCTTATTTATTCAGATGATGTATAAATCTCAATTTTAAAAAATTGACCCTTATGAGTGGTTTTGTGGTCTAGGGTCACATATTTGAAAAATTATAAAAATTGAATGTTTCCTAAGTTTTGTATAAAAAATTATGAAATGGAATGTTTCATTTAGTATTTAGCCAAGGCGCAAAAAAAAAAAAAAACTTTTAAAACATTTAAAATGCTGGATGTTTTGAACGCTCAAGGGACATTTAGAATAATGTTTTCATATCTTAATGGGAACATTAGTAAAATGTTCTAGAACATATTTTGTTAGCTGACTTCTAAAAGTCGGGCATTGGTTCTGAACTCACCTTTTCTGCTTTTGCAGTTAATTCAGCTTAACATACAGACTTAAATCAGTCTGTCCCCACTAAATGGCTTGATGAGAGAAAATTTTATTTCTGGTTGTTTTGCCTTTTAAAATAGGACAATTTAGATAATGTCACAGCAAAATCATTATTTGCTTATTTCTAACGTTAATCAGTTGCAGGCGAAATTTGTAAATAAGGAACAGAAACATTATCATTCTTTTGGATAATTTCATTGGACAAAGATTTTGTATTTTTGGCTTGTATTTCAGGTTATTGTAATTGTTGCATACTGTATAGCGATTGGTCTTAATCAAACATCTGAGTTCCCAGTCCAAATTGGTTATTTATCTTGCAAGCACTGGCATTTCTCTTTTAAAATATGCTAATCTAATGTACACTTGCTCAACAAAACATTTTGACAACGCTGATAGCTCCATTAATTTAACTGCGTACTTCATTGCTGAAGCTTTAGATCTAACCTCGACGCATCATTTCTATTGTTGTTTTTTCCATGTTTTTTAGAAAACTTACTCTACTGCAAGGTGACAAGCTCTCAAAGGAAGTCTGGCAAAAAAAGATAAAGGAGAGCCAGTAACTTCAGGTTCAAACGTATGAAAGAAGACGTATCGTCCATCAATCTATTTTTCCTTTAGTAGCAGCCTTCATCTAAATTTCAATATCAATCTTCACTATGATGGAAAAATAATGCGAACGCTTTGACTCTAAAACTATGCAAATACCGTTATATTTATAACAACCCTACGCGCGCCACTGCAACAACACTGTAGTAGTGCTATACAGTTAGCCGCATCGAGCATTCTTATCGACTGCAATATTGCCACTAATTTTTTAAATAATTTAATTACGGTTGCACAATTTTAACGTGACAGGACTTACATTCCCTTTTGCGCAGTGCCGTGTGAATTCGCGACCGCTACTTGCCCTCGATCACAGTTATTTCGTCATTTTTTCATTCACGTTGCTTTTCGTCATGCACACAACATCCTTGCATCCACTCCGCCCACCGCGGACTATAACTCCACTCCGCATGCGCGACTTCAACTACGCCCGCTAGGGGGAGAGAAGCAGCTGTTTCTCTGCGCATGCGCGTTTCTTACAACAAACTAGGGGAACGATAGCGTCATGTCAGGTATGAAAAAGGGGGTAGACTTACCGTGTTTTTTACTCAGAACAACAATTTGGATTATTTTTATGTTATTTTTATTATTATTATTATTTATTTATTTATTTCATTTCCTGGCAGCTAATGTTAATGTGACATTGTGAGTGTTCTCATGGCATTGATTAATTAAAAAAAAAAAAAAAAAAAAAAAAAAACTTGCTAGATCTCCTAGATCATTTATACTTTTCCACAGCTTATTGTCTGAAATTTTTTGTATGCTATTTTTTGCAGATGTATGGCTGAATTCGCAACCGCATGCATACTACTCTTACTATTTCTGCCATAGAAATACATGGTAAAAGTAGTACGAATTCAGCATAATTATGTCTATCCCTCACATCCTCGCTTTCATTCAAAGATGGCGCTGCTGTGAATAAGGTCTTGGCACTCCTTCTCTAGAAGCTAAATCTTTATTAAACCATGTAACTTAGTAATAGTACACCCATGAAATGTTGCAGTCACAAGTGTGCAGCAGTTATCACATTTTTCCCCATTAAAGGTATTTTAGTTTGTTTTCATGGCAGTTGAAATGTGCTTCGGTAGGCCTATTGTACATATTGTCTATGTGAAAATGTGCGATGTCTATTAACCGCCACTGGATGGAGACATTTAACCATCACTCCACCACCATCACTTTTCCAAATAATAGACCAGAGATGGTGGTGGTCTTGGGAATTAAATGGAATTGATTTTACTGTCATTTTATTTAAGATCCCAAATATCTCTATAGTGAATGTGTACATTTAATAACAATCATCTCGAACGTAAAGTGTGTATAGCGTGCATGGCATGTACATGTATCTGAGTTTTCCTGCTGTTAATGCTTTTCCTCAGTCACAGTGTGTCATCAGATTCATTGTGTGTGTCATGCAAAGTGCAATTACTCCCCCACTGGCTTTCCCTCTGTCATAGCCAGTGTTACAGAGTAGACCATCCACTACACACACACACACACACAAACACACGCACACACATTCTTTCTCCTCTTTCTCACCCTCCCACTTAAACATTCAGTGAAAAATGCTGGTTTGAGTGCTTTGAAAAGGACGACAAGAATGTATAACATCTTTTACTTTGCAATAATTTGCAGCGCTTTTCTGAGTTGAGCAGAATCAGAGAAGGCAACATTTGAATTTGCATTTGTGATCCGCTTCAAGTTCATCCTATTAGACAGCAGACCGTTTTGCTCATACACATAGACATGCACCAGAAAAGAGTGGAAGACAAGTAGCCTAGATATGAAACCAACATGGCTTCAAAGTCATAAAATCTAGTATTTTGAGGAGGGAACCAGAGTTTCATTTCATATTAATCTTCAACGCCTGACATTTCCCATAGGCAAAACAACTTTGTTTCTTAATGTTGCCTAATAGCAAAAGCAGAGTGTGGCTATTGAAGTTATAGACTCTCTCTATCTGTCTATGTCTCACTTCCTTTTAGACATGCACTACTGGAGCGTCAGTGCTATTTACATTATTTATGATGATAACCTAGCTTTACTATCTCTTTGTTTTGGCCATAGGCTACAATAGCAAAAAAAAAGATGTGTACTTGACTGATGAGATAGCTACTTTTGGTCTGGTAAATGGTCTAATGCAACTCTTGAAGTAAAATACATATGAAATAGGTGTCAGATGATGTTGCGTAAATAACTCCAGCATTGAATTCATGATCAGCCTGTGAAGGTGAGGAGTATTTTAAGGTTACTGTGTCATATAAGCAAAAGGAGGTCAGGAGAATGCATTATAGATGAAAACGCTGAAAGAATTGGTTGAATATTTCATGAAATGTGCTTTTAGGGATAAAGATGTGAGGCGAGACCGCTAAGACTCCATCAGCTGCATCTCCTGCTCCGTCTGATTAGTGTGTGGAACTAAATGTAGAATTAAAAAGGCAACGGGGTTTTAAATAGGCCTATGCATTTTTGTACGAAGAACATCTTACAAACAACATGACTCATATTTCACCCCAAAATCCAAAGAAAAAATAGAAATTGTATTTTGCAAAAGTATTCCATTACATTATATTTATGCAAACAATCATAAATTAAAGGCACAATATGTATGATTTTTGGATTAAAATATCCAAAATCCACTAGAACAATATTTTGTTGACTCCCAAATGTTTCCAAGAATGTTTAAATCCAGAGAATTTTAACCAGGACACCGACTATGTCCGTGTGTCGCTTATCAATGACATCATACCCGCGTTACCCTCGATTTCGTAGAAACCATGGAAACACCAAATACGCTTTAATATATTATGTGTTTTATTAGGTGAGTAACTGTTTGGATACATTTATAGACAGAAAACTAATCATTGTTGTATAGCTCAACAGTTAGTCTTATTGTTTAAAACACGTTTTCATGATTTACCGTGAGTACCGTGTTTTACCATGCCTATCGATCTAGCTTACTGCATTGTACAACAAGTGTCTCATAGTAGCCGCCAAGCAAACGCACAGAGTAGCATTATAACATAACTTTCAACACACTCAAATAATGTATCTAATATGATAAAACAGCGCTGCGCATGCGCATGAGCGGAAAAAGCAGAAGCGGTCGTCTGTGGCATAAAGCTCCGCGAAATCCAGGCGTCATCAAGCTACGCCTTTGTTTTGAATAAGTGACCTCTAGCTGCAAAAAATTAAATATGGTGTATTTAAATGCAGTGCAACATACTAATCATTAATATTATTGTCTTTTTACATAGCTTATATAAACATGAAAATATGAAAATGTGTGTCTTTCTCTCTCTCTCTCTCCATATCTACAGTACCGGTCAACAGTTTGGAAACATTACTATTTTTAATGATTTTGAAAAAATTATCTTATGCTAATCAAAAATACAGAAAATACAGTAATATTAAAATAATGGTTTTCTATTTGAATATACTTTAAAATATGAATTATTTCTGTGATGCAAAGCTGAATTTTCATATGCCATTGTCTTCAGTCACATGATCCTTCAGAAATCATCCTAATATGCGGATTTATTATCAATGTTGGAAACAGTTGTGCTGCTTAATATATTTTTATAACCGGTGATATTTTTTTAGGATTCTTTGATGAATAAAAAAAAAAAAAAGCATTTATTTAAAATATAAATCTTTTATAACAATATAGACTATACTGTTCGAAAGTTTGGGGTCAGATTTCTTTTTTTTTTTTTTTTAAGAAATTAATAGTTTTATTCAGCAAGGATGTGTTAAAGATTTCTATTTTGAATAAATAATATTTCACAATATTGCTCTTTTTTCTGAATTTTTGATCAAATAAATGCTGGCTTGATGAGCATAAGAGGCTTTTCTCAAAAACGTGTGAGTATAATGTATATATTACAGATATACAATGTATATATTACGGATATATAATGTATATATTACGGATATGTAATGTATATATTGTATATATTACATCTTAATGGTCCTAAATTAAGCTTAACTTTATTAATTGTCATATAATGCATGTATTTTGTATATTTACAAGATAGTTGTGTTTTGGTACAAATAACTAACAAATAGCAATACAAAAAAAAAACATTAAATAAGACCTAAATTAAGCCTAATTTCCTTAAAAAATTATATGCAGAATATAAACTTTTACTTTTGTCTGTTGATTTTTGACCCAAGAGTGTTTTTTTAAATGAACCCTGTTGGTATTTTGTAGTTGATGCTATGTTGAAAGTTCATGTTTTATTTATATCTTCACATTATTTCGTCGAAAAATAAGCATTACAAGTGTACTGCTGCTTTAGTTTTTCTTCTTTGGATAGGCTACACTAACAAATTGACTTCTGCTCTTGAATTTAATTCACCTACTGACATTCCAAGCTGGTCTATGAGAGCATCGATGAGTGCTGAGGAGGAGACAGTGATGTCCGACCGTACAGAGTGATGAGGCTCGGCATTCTGCCAGACTGTCCTCCTTCTCATCGTCTGAGCAGACAATGAGTGATGCCATCTACCGCGCTGTGAAACGTCTTCAATGGATCACTGCTCATGACACAACTTCCTTCAGAGTCAAAGGAAAGTGCTGTCAGTAACTGCGATGAGTGCAAGATTCCAGACTGAGATCATCATGAGTACGAGTTTACAATATTTAAAGTGATAATCCAGACATATCCAGACTACTAGAAAAATGAGCATCTCGGCTCATACAGCATAATGCAAAAAAAAAATACAAACTTTAAGCACCGTAAGCTCAAAGCATTCATTTAGAGTTCTTCAATATACCGTTCCAAATGGCAGTCTGATATTTCCAAGAGAATGTCAGATGCAGGACAGGCCCCATGGGACAGCGCACAGTGATGCTGTGCATTCACAGATGTGTAAAAAGCTCCCTGCCAGGGGCCATGTCTGTCACATCTGCTACTGCAACTTCCCTCAGTGCTCTGAGTTGTACTTTTATTAGTTTTATCACCACTTCCAGATGTTCCGTTCCAACAAATATTCTGTACATCATGAGGGCCGACATAACACTTCACAGTTTTTAATGAATTTGAATTCCCTGTAGTAAAGAGCATATAGATGGAAGTGAAATTTGCAGAGCAATTTGTGTACAAATCTTTCTATCTAGGGTGCTCTGCTGTTTAGGGTGTGATGAGTGCCATCAGACTCACAGACAGACAAACACACAGAGAGAGAGACTGATAGGCAGACAGATAGAAAGACAAACACATAGCTAGACAGACTGACAGAGAGGTAGGCATGAAGATAGATAGATAAATGACCCACACAACTCAAGTGTAATTTTTGGAGTTAACGTCATGCATTTATTTCCAGCAAAACTCGGAGTATTGCACAGTCCCTTGAAATAACTGCCTTGCACAATCCAATACAAACTTTCTATAAGCAAATACAGTGGATATGACCATATAAACAAGGGCAGATATGTTTCATACCCCTCAAACAGTTCGATATAATCTGTAAGAGTGTTAACCCAGGTGCCATTTTACAGGAGTGTGCATGATTTACGCCTAAAGATAAAAAGGTTTTAGATATTAGAAAGTGTTTTCATCTGCACCAGAACAAATTAAACAACAAATTCAGAACAAATCCAAAGAACAAAGTCAACATGATCATACTACAAACATAAAGGAAGGAAGGAAGATCTCTGAGTCAGTTTTGTTTAGGCAGTAAATTCTAATCCTGATTATGAAGATTTTCAGGGCTCTTGCCTTTAAATTAGCATTTAATGAGTCTTTTGGAAGATTGCACATTTGCATCATGCTATTTTAGTTACCTCAACAGGTGCTACAGTTTTTTTTTATTTATTCTGAAACTAGTGAGTTAAAGAAACATCAAATGAAAAATAAAAACAACAGGTCATGACACAACCAATGCAAGGAAGGACTATGGTTTTATGAGGCCCTGTGTAATTGCATTTTCCCCAGGGATTAAACAAATTATAAGATCTTCTAATACCTTGTAATTGCGACTTTACATTCCACAATTACTATTTCAAATTATTTTTCATTATTTAGACTTTTTATCCACCTAGTGAGCTGCTTTGCTATATATTCCCTACATTGGTAGGGCAGAATCCTGAAATGAAACCTTAAAAGTGACCAATTTACTGATGATTGGATGAAGCACATAGGATAGACTTGACTGACAACTGATTTCAACAGAGTCTAGTATTAGCATTTTGCTAAGCTAACTACAGTGCACCCGGAAGGTATTCACAGCCGCTTCACTTTTTCCACATTTTGTTATGTTGCAGCCTTATTCCAAATGGATTAAATTCTTAATTTTTTTCCTCAATTCTGCAAACCATATCCCATAATGACAACGTGAAAGAAGTTTGTTTGAAATCTTTGCAAATTTATTAAAAAAAAGAAAAAAAAGAAATGTACATAAGTATTCACAGCCTTTGCCATGACACTCAAAATTGAGCTCAGGTGCATCCTGTTTTCACTGATCATCCTTGAGATGTTTCTACAACTTAATTGGAGTCCACCTGTGGTAAATTCAGTTGATTGGACATGGTTTGGAAAGGCACACACCTGTCTATATAAGGTCTCACAGTTAACAGTGCATGTCAGAGCACAAACCAAGCCATGAAGTCCAATGAATTGTCTGTAGACCTCCGAGACAGGAGTGTATCGAGGCACAGATCTGGGGAAGGTTACAGAACAATTTCTGCAGCATTGAAGGTGCCAAAGAGCACAGTGGCCTCCATCATTCATAAATGGAAGAAGTTTGAAACCACCAGGACTTTCCTGAGCTGGCCGCCTGGCCAAACTGAGCGATCGGGGGAGAAGGGCCTTAGTCAGGGAGGTGAGCAAGAACCCGATGGTCACTCTGACAGAGCTCCAGCATTTCTCTGTGGAGAGAGGAGGACCTTCCAGAAGAACAACCATCTCTGCAGCACTCCACCAATCAGGCCTGTATGGTAGAGTGGCCAGACGGAAGCCACTCCCCAGTAAAAGGCTGCCTGGAGTTTGTCAAAAGGCACCTGAAGGACTCTCAGACCATGAGAAACAAAATTCTCTGGTCTAATGAAACTCTTTGGCCTGAATGGCAAGTGGCATGTCTGGAGGAAACTAGGCACCACTCATCACCTGGCCAATACCATCCCTACAGTGAAGCATGGTGGTGGCAGCATCATGCTGTGGGGATGTTTTTCAGGTGAAGGTACTGGTAGATTAGTCAGGATCAAGGGAAAGATGAATGCAGCAATGTACAGACACATCCTTGATTAAAACCTGCTCCAAAGCGCTCTTGACCTCAGACTGGGTTGAAGGTTCCTCTTCCAACAGGACAATGACCCTAAGCACACAGCCAAGATAACAAAGGAGTGGCTACGGGACAACTCTGTGAATGTCCTTGAGTGGCCCAGCCAGAGCCCAGACTTGAACCCGATTGAACATCTCTGGAGAGATCTGAAAATGGCTGTGCACCGACGCTCCCCATCCAACCTGATGGAGCTTAAGAGGTCCTGCAAGGAAGAATGGGAGAAACTGCCCAAAAATAGGTGTGCCAAGCTTGTAGCATCATACTCAAAAAGACTTGAGGCTGTAATTGGTGCCAAAGGTGCTTCAAAAAGTATTGAGCAAAGGCTGTATATACTTATGTACGTGATTTTTTCAAACAAACTTCTTTCACATTGTCATTATGGGATATTGTTTGTAGAATTAAGGGAAAAAATAATGAATTTAATACATTTTGGAATAAGCTGTAAAATGTGGAAAAAGTGAAGCGCTGTGAATACTTTCCGGATGCACTGTATACTCTAACGGGTATAAAAAATTATAACATAAATATTGGGTAAACTAGTTGAGTCTTTAATAGAATTCATCAGTATTTTATAATTGAAATAGTCATACCAATTTTAAGCAAAAATTAAGTAGGTTGGAACTTTAGAAAGAAGCATAATTATGCCGATACTTGACTGATTTCAGTGGAGTTTGAAATTAACATGTTGCTAAGCTAACAACATAATATTCTTAAAACTATGAAAATACACAGATATTGGGTAAAATAATTAACTTTTTTTTATTTGTGTACTTTAGTACTGAATCATATGATTTATTGTCAAAATTAGGTATCTTAGAAAGTTTCATAATTATGATAAGTTGTTAGATGTTGCTAAACTAACTAAGAAATACTCTAATAACTATAAATATACACAGACAAATGCTGGGTAAAATAGTCCTTTTTTAAATTAGATTTAAAATATTTTTATAAACTTTTCAATATTGATTTACAAATTTATGCTGACTGTACACTTTGGAACAGATTTTGCATCAAGAACATGCCTATGGTGCCTTAAAATACTGCCTAAGTTGGCAGCTCACTAGGTTTTAGAAACTAACCAGAGAGACCTTATTTCACAATCCAATCAATTCGCCATAGATAGAAATAATTTCACATTATATATCCTGTTTCATTTAGAAATACAATATGGAACTTCTCATAAATCTGACTTGCAAATGCGACTTGTCAAGTGACTGATGTCGATTCTTACTGTAGTATCTTAATTACAAGTAGCGTTTGTCTGTCAATAACAATTTTATGTTTCCTTTGTTTTCACTTGACTCATCTTAAGGCCCCTGGCAGTCTGGAAACTCCTTGGCCTGGTCGATGATCCATCCCTGAAAGTATGGGAATAAATACAAATACAATATTTCGTATAATATATATGTATACTGTATATAGTATCAATATTTAGCATCTCACTTTGATTCATGTGCCCACCACATTCACTGTATATTCATATTTTATAGTGACTGAAATTAATCTGACTACTGCTCACACATTGATCCCACAACGTATTCGGCTAGAGCCACAATTCGAAAATGGTACAACACGCCAACATCAAAAACTCTACGCAAACACTGTGGTGCTGTAATTTTGCTAATGTGTGACTGTTTCTCAGAGTAGGTTCTCTAATCAAAACAATTACTTGGTCACAAAAATCTAAATCATACAAGCTTGTGAAAGCTCAATTCTGAAGTGGTGACAGATGTGATGTTGTTCAAGAGCGTTGAATTTGTCAGTGTGTCGCTAGATTGTGTCGTTAGAGGAAAAATCCATCGAAGGCTTGTACAGTCTTTGAGTGTGGTGCCATACTCATTTGCTTTTGACTCTCGTGCAACTCTCGGTTTAGTCCTCTGTACCTCCTACTCGTGAATCTGGACCCGGGAAGCCCCTCTGGAAGTCTCAGGCTATGTGGCCACGGTTAGAGTGGCAAACGGATGTGCATGGCTGAGCTGTTGGGCCTGGCGGCCAGGATGTAGATAGCGCTCTCCCTCAGGAAGTTGTCCCAGGTAACCGGTCTGAAAAACATAATGGTACAATTAGTTAACTGAGAAAGCTATTAAACCACTTATAAAAGCCCAGTCTTGACACCTGTGACCATAGACCTATTTCAAACCTTCCTTTTATGTAAAAAATTCTAGGAAACTATTCTCCTTCTGACAGCGACCTGAAGAATTCCAGTCTGAGGAGTTATAGAATGCATTTGCACCCGCCCCCTTTTTCTATTCCATTAATTTTTCCCATAGGGATTTTAAAAGTGGCCCGCCTTGTTGGCAGAGGCTATAGAGGGTATGCATGTGACGTCACCGCTGGCCGGAGTGACTGTGGTTATGCCCACTGAGTGGCAAAAAGACTGAGTGGCAGCATTGGCAGCATTTTCAGTGTGAATGCCACAAAAACACACAAAACAGGAAAGAGCTTTAAGATTGACTGTATAAATAGATTTGACAAGAAATCTGAGGTATATTTTTACAAACTGCCGAATGCTACAGAAAAGAGAAGCAAATGGATTGCTGCAATTCACAGAAACAACTGGACTCCCCGGGCAGCGAAAACGCGTATTTGCAGTTATCATTTTGTGTCAATATGTTGAATTTTGGGGTAAAATCATACCCTATATATTGTATTGTTATGTATTGTATTGACAACTCATCATTTAAATATTTACCATCTTATATTATGCATAATTTGATGTTTTTAAATAAACACTGACAAACACTATACAAGTTTTAGGGCTGCATGATATGACTATATATAATATTGATATACAGTAAGTGATCACCCAGATTTAGACCTACCTATATTGTACAGTGCATCCAGAAAGTATTCACATCGCTTCACTTTTTCGACATTTTGTTATGTTACAGCCTTAACAATTAAATTTATTAAATTCTTTTTTTTTTTATTCAGTTCTGCAAACAATACCCCATAATGACAACGTGAAAGAAGTTTGTTTGAAATCTTCAATTTAAAAATAAATTCTGCAAATTTATTAAAAATAAAAAACGAAAAAAATCACATGTACATAAGTATTCTCAGCCTTTGCCGTGACACTCAAAATTGAGCTCAGGTGCATCCTGTTTCCACTGATCATCCTTGAGATGTTTCTACAACTTAATTGGAGTCCACCTGTGGTAAATTCAGTTGATTGGACATGATTTGGAAAGGCACACACGTCTATATAAGGTACCACAGTTAACAGTGCATGTCAGAGCACAAACCAAGCCATGAAGTCCAAGGAATTGTCTGTTGACTTCAGAGACAGGAGTGTATCGAGGCACAGATATGGGGAAGGGAACAGAAAAATTTCTGCAGCATTGAAGATCCCAATGAGCACAGTGGCCTCCATCATCCATAAATGGATGAAGTTTGGAATCACCAGGGGTCTCATTTATAAAGCGTGCGTACACACAAAACGGGGCTGGAAACGTACGTAAGCCAGTTCCCACGCAAAGGTTGTGATCTATAAAAAACAAACTTGACGGGAGAATGTGCGCACCTTTAAGCAAACTTTGAGCCGTGCGTACGCACATTCTGGAGCCAATGGGAATTGGCGACACAGATGGTGAGGTCGTGAACTGAAGTTAGATTGTAGAAAATAAATGTGAGAAGAACGATTATAAGAATTAATGACATTTAATTTTCACTCCGTTTTATACGTTATATCCACATTATCATGAAGATTAAATCCAACAGTGTTATTTGTGCCGATTGTTTTAGGCTATATACACTCACCTAAAGGATTATTAGGAACACCTGTTCAATTTCTCATTAATGCAATTATCTATTCAACCAATCACATGGCAGTTGCTTCAATGCATTTAGGGGTGTGGTCCTGGTCAAGACAATCTCCTGAACTCCAAACTGAATGTCAGAATGGGAAAGAAAGGTGATTTAAGCAATTTTGAGCGTTGCATGGTTGTTGGTGCCAGACGGGCCGGTCTGAGTATTTCACAATCTGCTCAGTTACTGGGATTTTCACGCACAACCATTTCTAGAGTTTACAAAGAATGGTGTGAAAAGGGAAAAACATCCAGTATGCGGCAGTCCTGTGGGCGAAAATGCCTTGTTGATGCTAGAGGTCAGAGGAGAATGGGCCGACTGATTCAAGCTGATAGAAGAGCAACTTTGACTGAAATAACCTCGTTACAACCGAGGTATGCAGCAAAGCATTTGTAAAGCCACAACACGCACAACCTTGAGGCGGATGGGCTACAACAGCAGAAGACCCCACCGGGTACCACTCATCTCCACTACAAATAGGAAAAAGAGGCTACAATTTGCACAAGCTCACCAAAATTGGACAGTTGAAGACTGGAAAAATGTTGCCTGGTCTGATGAGTCTCGATTTCTGTTGAGACATTCAGATGGTAGAGTCAGAATTTGGCGTAAACAGAATGAGAACATGGATCCATCATGCCTTGTTACCACTGTGCAGGCTGGTGGTGGTGGTGTAATGGTGTGGGGGATGTTTTCTTGGCACACTTTAGGCCCCTTAGTGCCAATTGGGCATCGTTTAAATGCCACGGCCTATCTGAGCATTGTTTCTGACCATGTCCATCCCATTATGACCACCATGTACCCAACCTCTGATGGCTACTTCCAGCAGGATAATGCACCATGTCACAAAGCTCGAATCATTTCAAATTGGTTTCTTGAACATGACAATGAGTTCACTGTACTAAAATGGCCCCCACAGTCACCAGATCTCAACCCAATAGAGCATCTTTGGGATGTGGTGGAACGGGAGCTCCGTGCCCTGGATGTGCATCCCACAAATCTCCATCAACTGCAAGATGCTATCCTATCAATATGGGCCAACATTTCTAAAGAATGCTTTCAGCACCTTGTTGAATCAATGCCACATAGAATTAAGGCAGTTCTGAAGGCGAAAGGGGGTCAAACACAGTATTAGTATGGTGTTCCTAATAATCCTTTAGGTGAGTGTACATCTAGTAAAATCCAAACGTAATTCAAAATGTATTTAAAAAAAAAAAATAATAATAATCAGCGCTGCCTTACAGTCACATTGTCCACAACGGGAGCGCAGGAGGAAATGGCGCGACAACGTGATACAGAATAGCATAAAATACCCTTTTATTAGAGAACTGCAGAACAGAGTGTAAAAAGGAAATATTTTCCTTAATGTACATATATCATAAAATGTCAAAGTCTGCAAATACAGTCATGAAGCACAATCGCTACTCATCATCGGTCCTAACTATTACGGTGTTCATTACAAAACCGTCAAGAAGCATGTGTTCACTATAACATTTTCGTCTTAAATTTTCGCCCACAAATTAATTATGTGATTTTGTCAAGGTGTTAACGATCAGTCTATTTGCTAGAAACATATAAATCCTCCGGTGACCCGGGTATGCAATGCTTCATGATGGCACTGCTGGCACTGTTGGAGGATTACGCCAATGGCAGAATAAGGAGAGAACGAGTTTTCAGGGACCATGATGATTTCCTGGCCCATGATGATGACTGGCTAATAAGCCGATTTAGATTCCCTAGAGCTGTGCTCTTGGATCTATGTGCTGAATTGGGTCCAGTATTAGAGAGGGCAACACGGCAGAACCATGCCATCCCAGTCCAAATACAAGTCCTCACCACTCTGGGGTTCTTGGCAACCGGCTGTTTCCAGCGGGAATTGGCAGACAGGTAAATTATTTATATAAAAAAAACTATAAGTAATCCTCAACTTTGTCTCTAAGACCTTTTTGTATATGAAATAATTCTATTGGAATCTATCATCTCACCCTATAGGTCTGGTATATCAAAGCCGTCCCTGAGTGCCATAATATCTGTCGTTTTGAATGATATACTTAATATGGGTAGTCGATACATCAGGTTTACAAAAATTAGTATACATTCAGGTCGGACCATTTTTTCTTTAATTCTGCAACTGTCCCTTCTGTCCCACTGACACAATTGACGGCAGAAGCAATACTTTGCCACTCGCACTGCTTCTTTTTATTAGTGACCCCACTGCTGTGGCCACCAAATAACACAGTTTTCCGAGCCTCCACCTCCCCTCCCCTACTCTCACCTGTCGCCATTATTCAAAGTAACAGAAATACACGTTTTCACTTTCCAGGTATATATGGGATTCCACTCTCATTTACATGCCGATCAGCAATCATGAGGTGATTTGCATTGACTATTTATGGTTTAAAATGGGCGTGTACAGGGCGGGATATGAGGCTGGTTCACGTACGCAAATCTGCGGGTGATCTGTGATTTATAAAGGGAACATTGCTTACAGGTGTGCGTACGCACAGTTTTATAAATCGGAATATTTTTTGGCATACGCCATTTTTGGCTTTTGGGCGCACGTAAACTTTTAGTAGGGATCCTACGCACAGTTTTATAAATGAGGCCCCAGGACTCTTCCTAGAGCTGGCCGCCCAGCCAAACTGAGCGATCGGGGGAGAAGGGCCTTAGTCAGGGAGCTGACCAAGAACCCGATGGTCACTCTGATAGAGCTCCACTGTTTCTCTGTGGAGAGAGGAGGACCTTCCAGAAGAACAACCATTTCTGCAGCACTCCACCAATCAGGCCTGTATGGTAGAGTGGCCAGATGGCACATGACAGCCTGTCTGAAGTTTGCCAAAAGGCACCTGAAAATTCTCTGGTCTGATGAAACAAAGATTGAACTCTTTGGCCTGAATGGCACACGTCATGTCTGGAGGAAACCAGGCACTGCTCATCACCTGGCCAATACCATCCGTGAAGCATGGTGGTGGCAGCATCATGCTGTGGGGATGTTTTTCAGCGGCAGGAACTGGGCGACTATTTAGGATCGAGGAAAAGATGAATGCAGCAATGTACAGAGACATCCTTGATGTAAACCTGCTCCAGAGCATTCTGGACCTCAGACTGGGGCAACGGTTTTTCTTCCGACAGGACAATGACCCTAAGCACACAGCCAAGATAACAAAGGAGTGGCTACGGGACAACTCTGTGAATGAGAAGAAGAATGGGAGAAACTGCCCAAAAAGAGGTGTGCCAAGCTTGTAGCATCATACTCAAAAAGCATTGAGGTTGTAATTGGTGCCAAAGGTGCTTCAACAAAGTATTAAACAAAGGCTGTGAATACTTATGTACATGTGATTTTTTTTTATTATATTTTTTTATTATTTTTTTTTATTAAATAAATTTTGCAAAGATTTCAAACAAACTTCTTTTATGTTGTCATTATGGGGTATTGTTTGTAGAATTGAAGAAAAAAATATTAATTTAATCCATTTTGGAATAAGGCTGTAACACAACAAAATGTGTAAAAAGTGTAGCACTGTGAATACTTTCCGGATGCACTATATTTATATGAAGCGTTCATAGACAAATGCTTTGTGTATTTCCCCGGTGTCAAAATCAGGCACATATAAATGTCAGGAAACTGTCAGGAAAATTCCTGGCTGCATGTCAATATCCATGGATCACTGGATCTTTGGTAAGTTGTAAGGAACACTGTCGAGTCCAACCTTTAGTTTAAACTGATAACTGTTTGTTTTATTCGCAGTTTCCCATATTAAATCCAGTCATGCAGCAGCTCTTTTGCCACTGAGTCCGGCTGAGGGGCCGCGTTCCGGTGGGAAACTGACGTCAATGTATACCCTATTTACACTAACTCTGCCCACTGATGTCTGGTTGGGCCAGACAAACTTACAGAAGACACTGGGTTGTCAACAGTAGCAATAGTGTAGGGGTAAGACACGTGGCAGAAAATTTTGACGCAAATGACTCGAGTTGCCTTTTGCCGAACACGCTCTACTCGCCTTTTTTCCAGGGAGAAAAAGAACTATGCGAACAGCATAATCGAATTAAAAACGATGGAGGTATACAAAACTGCTAATTTACAAATATTGATTATATGTATAAAATGTGTTTTAAGTTTATTTATGCAAACATTACAGTATTTTGAGAGCACAGAGAGAACGCCATTCGCAGTGCTTCATGGGAGTGGGCAGAGCTAAAGAGCTTTTTTGGCGCGTGTTGCTTTTTTAAAATAAAATTTTGGTTGCTAGGATGTTCTGGGTGGTTTCTATGTTGGTGCTAGGCAGTTGCTAAGCAGTTGATAGGTGTTCTGTATGGTTGCAAGAACATTTCTATGTGGTGTTTAGGATGTTCTAGGTGGGTACTAGGGTGTTCTGAGTGGTCCTCTAGGTCATTACCAGATGGTTACTAGATAGTTCTGGTCGATTGACAGGGCATTGCTAAGCAGTTGCTAGGGTGTTCTTGGTGGTTGCTAGGGCATTTCTACACAGTGCCTTGGGTGTTCCAGGTGGTTGCTAGAGCATTGATAGGGGGTTACTAATGAGTTCTGGTTGATTGACTTGGCATTTCCAGGTGGTTGCTAGGGTGTTCTGGCCGGTTTCTATGTTGTTGCTAGGTGGTTGCTAAGCAGGTGATAGGATGCTCTGGATGGTTGGTAGGGTGTCGTCAGGTGGTGCCTGAATGTTCTAGATCATAGGTCACTAACAGGCGGACCGCGGTCCGGGTCCGGACCCAGAAGCCGTCCCATACGGACCTGGACCTACAGCCAAAACAGAAGGTTAAAACCTGACAGAGCGCTGCTATTTTAACTGGTGCAGCTTTTGTATTCTTTACGGTAGTGGTAGTGGAACCGCACAGACCAATTGCATGCAAGTTAAGCCATCACACGTGATACCACTCAGCCAATCAAGTCTGTGTGTTTTCAAGGCGGTAAACTATAAACATTGCGACTACAGTGCAGACAGATGAGAGAGTTAGAGGCAAGTTACACATGAAAAGATGGTAGAAAGAAAAAGAAAGATAGCGATACATGTAGAAAACAATGGGAGAGAAATAGACGACTGAAACGGAGAAAAGAAAGAAATACAGAGGAGAGAGCCGGAGAAAGTTGAGAAAAAGACGAGTGAGACGGAGAAAGTGAGAGAAACAGGCGAGTGAGACGGAGAAAATGAGAGAAACAGGCGAGTGAGACGGAGAAAAAGAGATACAGACGACTGTGCGGGAAAAAGTTGAGAAAAAGACGTGAGACAGAGAAATTGAGAGAAACAGGCGAGTGAAACAGAAAAGGGGACATTCAAGCTGTTCCTCCCCTTTTTTATTTTTCTTAAGTTAAGCACTTTATTTGAACATACACATTTTTCACATTTTATTTATTTTCTCTTATTTTAAAATGTAGCCCTGTTATTTATTTAATGAGAGAACGTTATACATATCTCATGCCCATAGTCAGGGGTGGTTCAAACGAACACACGACAAATAATCTACTGCCCACTGACTGGCCACTATTTCTCATACATTTTTTGGCCTTCAAACGTCTTAAAATGCACATATGTAGATCAGAGAAATCAAAATTTTCTCTAGGGTGTGTGTGTGCGCTCGTGCATGCAGTATAGGCCAAAACAATAAAGCAATTATAAGTTAGTGATAATACAAATGTTAATTGCGTGACTTCTTCAAAACTTCATATTTCACAACATGAAACAAAAACATGTTAGCTTAATAGTTCTGTCACATGAATTTGTGATTTAAACTTTAAACTTGTTTTGTAAAGTTTTTGATTATCCATGCCAAATAATATACACTCCACACAGTGTGTTTGGACTGAAAAAGGTGGATAAAAAGTCACCAAAATTAAGTATTTAAACCTCATAATTAAATACAAAATGAGGCTGGGGGGGCTGAAAAAGGTCCACTTTAAAAAAAAAATTAAAAAAAAGAACCCCCCTTTCACTAAGCTGGCTACGGGCCTGTATCTACAGTCATACATATGTTACGTGACAATAAATATTGTCAAAAGGTTTTTGAATTGTACTGAATTCATTTGATTTGACAGTCAGGTATTGATTACATGTAGATGTTGATACAACTACTAGGCTACTTAAATATATATCACACTAACTAGTTAGACATTATGATCTTCCGGACCTTTGCTTCAAGACATTTTCTCTAACTGGACCTCTTTAAATTTTAGTTGAATACCCCTGTTGTAGATGGTTGCTAGAGCGTTCTGGGTGGTTTCTGTGCTGTCAATAAGCAATTGCTATGCTGTTGCTAGGCAGTTGATAGGGTGTTTTAGGTTGTTGCTAGGGCATTTCTAAGTGGTTGCTAGAGTGTTGCTAGGAGGTGCCTAGGATGTGCCTACATGGCTCAGATTCTTCCTTTATTGTAAGTTTTTTTTTTCAATAGATTTATTCCCAACTGGGTGAGAATCATGGAAAATGGGATTTGATTATTATGGTAGCATAGTTTAGCAGTGTGTATTGGGTGTAAGACCATCTGCATTGTAAGTGAACACACTCACACCAACCTGTTATCATTCTCCATGGCTTTATCTCTGCTTCTCTCGCTGCTGGAACTGGCAGGGCTGCTCTCAGATATTGGACCAACATGGCTGATACTGCAGATGAAGAAAGCAAGCTGAAACTCACGCTGTTTGAATCAGTCTCTCCCACACAGTCACGCACACTACTGGAAAGTTCACAGCAGGCAGCGTTTCTACCGTCTCTGGGTTTTCACACTCTAATTTGTTGTCCGCATGACACCTCAGAGCCCGGGGAGACGATATCCAACCACCCGCAAGACAAAACTAGTTCACTCATGTGCAGAAACATGTATTCAGGACTTGAACTGAAATTCAAAATTCATTCTCAATTCAAACTTGAATGGCCTACAATCCTTGTATATACAATGCCATTCAGCACACTGAAATGATCTGTAAAAACTTTGTTGAGTGAAATAAATTCATTTGAATTCCTGTAATTGAAGCAAAATTGAGTGCAACCATGACCAGAGCGTTGAAGAGCGACCCAAACATCTCCTGCAGAACTGGGACCAGTTGAGGCTGTCTACTTTGATCTCAATCCCTCAGTTGATTTTAAAAAGTGTAAATTAGTATTTAAGCTTAGTCATGCCATGAACGAGCCAAACACCCACAACCCCATGCACCCACACACTCAGGTGCTCATTTAACCTGCTGTTCCCCTTAAAACTGATGAAAAATATCCTTAAGGGTTTCTCTGAGGGGAACAAAAGCCCCTCTTTTGATCTTGATAATGGGAGGGCAAGATCTCATCTAATATAGCCATAGCGAACAATCATTACAGTCAGAAAATACCCAGTTTAACTTTGATATTTTTAGCTACTAATTCCTTGGCCTCCATTATGGAATATAGTAATTGAGGTGATGATGATTATAATGAGAATAATGATGGTGATGGCAGGGCAGGGTAAGATGTTTCGAGGGGAGGCCCATGCAGATCGAGTGACTTACCCCATACTGAACAAAGGGGAACACAATCCTATGAGTCTGCAGGGCAAATGGACATTCAGCAGTGGTGAAAAGGATGGGATGATTGGTGGAAAACAAAATAAAGCATGGAGGATGATGTCAAAACAGAATGTCCAAATACTGAATTCACAGATATGTTGATAAGTCAATCAAAATTCATGTTTAAATAAAGTTAATCAAAAGTCACTGTAAAGACATGTATACTGTTACAAAATATTTCTGTTTCAAATAAATGCTGTTCTTTTGAACTTTCTATTCATCAAAGAATCCTGAATACAATCTTATCACTGTTTCCACAAACATATTAAGCATCACAACTGTTTTCAACATTGATAATAATAAAAATAACAAAAAATGTTTCTTGAGCAGCAAATCAGCATATTAGAATGATTTCTGAAGGATCATGTGACACTGAAGACTGGAGTAATGATGCTGAAAATTCAGCTTTGCATCACAGGAATAAATTACATATAAAAATATAATAAAATAGAAGTAATAATATATTTATATAAAAAATATATACATATATACACTCACCTAAAGGATTATTAGGAACACCATACTAATACTGTGTTTGACCCCCTTTCGCCTTCAGAACTGCCTTAATTCTACGTGGCATTGATTCAACAAGGTGCTGAAAGCATTCTTTAGAAATGTTGGCCCATATTGATAGGATAGCATCTTGCAGTTGATGGAGATTTGTGGGATGCACATCCAGGGCACGAAGCTCCCGTTCCACCACATCCCAAAGATGCTCTATTGGGTTGAGATCTGGTGACTGTGGGGGCCATTTTAGTACAGTGAACTCATTGTCATGTTCAAGAAACCAATTTGAAATGATTCGAGCTTTGTGACATGGTGCATTATCCTGCTGGAAGTAGCCATCAGAGGATGGGTACATGGTGGTCATAAAGGGATGGAAATGGTCAGAAACAATGCTCAGGTAGGCCATGGCATTTAAACGATGCCCAATTGGCACTAAGAGGCCTAAAGTGTGCCAAGAAAACATCCCCCACACCATTACACCACCACCACCAGCCTGCACAGTGGTAACAAGGCATGATGGATCCATGTTCTCATTCTGTTTACGCCAAATTCTGACTCTTCCATCTGAATGTCTCAACAGAAATCGAGACTCATCAGACCAGGCAACATTTTTCCAGTCTTCAACTGTCCAAGTTTGGTGAGCTCGTGCAAATTGTAGCTTCTTTTTCCTATTTGTAGTGGAGATGAGTGGTACCCGTGGGGTCTTCTGCTGTTGTAGCCCATCCGCCTCAAGGTTGTGCGTGTTGTGGCTTCACAAATGCTTTGCTGCATACCTCGGTTGTAACGAGTGGTTATTTCAGTCAAAGTTGCTCTTCTATCAGCTTGAATCAGTCGGCCCATTCTCCTCTGACCTCTAGCATCAACAAGGCATTTTCGCCCACAGGACTGCCGCATACTGGATGTTTTTCCCTTTTCACACCATTCTTTGTAAACTCTAGAAATGGTTGTGCGTGAAAATCCCAGTAACTGAGCAGATTGTGAAATACTCAGACCGGCCCGTCTGGCACCAACAACCATGCCACGCTCAAAATTGCTTAAATCACCTTTCTTTCCCATTCTGACATTCAGTTTGGAGTTCAGGAGATTGTCTTGACCAGGACCACACCCCTAAATGCATTGAAGCAACTGCCATGTGATTGGTTGATTAGATAATTGCATTAATGAGAATTAAACAGGTGTTCCTAATAATTCTTTAGGTGAGTGTATATATATATATTATTGTTTTACTGTATTTTTGATCAAATGCATCCAGGTTAGAATAAGAGACTTCTTTCAAAAACATCTTACTGACCCCAAATGATTGAATGGTTGTTTAGTGGTATATTTCTTAAAGGTTTCTCTTTTATAGCTCATGAATTAAAAAAAAAAAAAAAACATTAACAAGTATCAACCTTGTCTCAGATATTTCTCCTTAAATTCATCATTCAACTAGACACAAAACTAAACCCCCCAAAAAATTGAAATGAATTCAAAATGATAAATAAATAGAAATGAACGATTTCATTTAATCTTACTGCTGTCTAAGATAAATATTTGAGACATTAAAGACGTCACATTTGTGATATTTCTTTCTGGGTGATGGCGCTTGAGGAATGAAGGATTCAGAAGGACAAATTATCAATTTGAGGTACCTGGCTCCATTTCCCCCCACAAATCTCTGCAAAAATGCATCATTCTGACTTTTGGGCTCTTAGAGCGAGGTTTGAATTATATGACTAGCAAAGTGTGCTCTGTCAAAGTTAGTCCCTGTCCTTGATATTAGCCTGTCATTGAGAAACTTTTTCCTTTCCACCGCTTATATCATCTAATTTATGTTATGCATTAATCCCAAAGTCAGAACTGTCATCAAATGCACTGCTTAAATGATTCATATTCCCTTGGTAGAGTTCCTGAATGCAAAGTTAGCCAGTAATTCATGAGAAGAGATGGGGGATACATGCTAATAAAGTGAGAGCAGTTAGCATTGGCTAACAGCTCGTGGAGCTTGGCAGCTTGACATGGCTATAAAAACTGCTAAGTTTGATCCGATTTGTTGCTCCTAGGGGCCAGGCAAATTGGACGAGTCCCTTAAAATGATTTTGAAGTGTTTGTCTGAGGTTTATTGTTGATTATGTAAGTGGCTGTGATTGAGAACCGTTCAGAAAAGTCCCGCTAACTATGATTAGCCTCAATGACTCTCATATAATTGGCTCACCTGACATTGCAGGACTGTGATTCTTTGTTAATCTTGTGGAACCAGGAGGTTTGGGCTCTTCTGGCTTCTCCGGCAGTAATGATCCCATCTTTGTCCTGGTCTACACTCTGGAAAACGGCTCGTGCCCGATCCCTCTCCTTTGCTGTGAGGATTCTCACCAGTGAATTCTTGATTGAAAAGAAAAACAGAATAATTTCCATAATGCTTTTGGTTGATTGCTTGATTGTGTGTTATAATTTAGCATTTTGAAAGTATTGAACATTAAAATTGCTTATAAAACAGATAGTTACGCTTGCAAACTCTGATTGGTTTAGCCACGTTAAAGCTGTTTATTTATATAAACGCACACCCCACATGTTAGGTTGCTATCTTGTAATATGTAATATCACAATATTACTGTTTTTACTGTATTTTTGATCAAAGAAATGCAGAGCATTAGAGACTTCTGCAACACTAAATTAAGATCTCATTTGTTAACATCAGTTAATGCATTAATAACATGATAACAATGAGCAATATATTTTTACATAATTTATTCTTTGCTAATGTTAATAAAATGTTCATGTTCATGTTAGATCACAGTGCATGTTAAGTACATGTTAAGTTTAACGTTAACTATGATTAATAAATGCTGTAGAAGTATTGTTCATTGTTAATTTACTAGTGTAAATAATGTTAATGAATGAAGTCTTATTGTAGCACAGGAGAAGAGTGATGTATAGGGAAGCAGGAAATGCAATAAAATAGCAGGTGTAAACATGTATGTCTCCCTCGTCTACTGTGATCCGATCGACCAAAACAACCAGAACAAATCTTAATACCAGGTGTAAACAGGGCCTGTTCAAAGGACAGTGATTCAAAGGAGCGTTTATGTTTGGCCATTGAACAAAACAAGCAAATTTTATTACACCTACCTACATTACCTCAGTCTAGGGCTGTTAAATTAAAATTTGAATTTCGAATAAACCTAACCCTAAAATAAAAATCACAAAAAAACGGTGTATTCGAATTTTAGGTGTGTGGCAGGCACAAGATGCGTTGATGTAAGAGTCGTTGTTGCGTTTTAATGTTTTTGTTAGCCTATATGATCCCACTAGCTGTTGCAATGTTCATTCAAAATAATATATATAGAGAAGCTCAATACGGAGATGATCTTGGTTACGTCAAAACCATAACCAAGCCGTTGACACAACACATTTTCTGCGCTGCTTGTCCGTTACACGGACATCTTTGACTGTTGCATTTGCGTCCCACACAAGAGAGACGCATGTTTAGAAAGCCATGTAAAGTTAAAAGTTAATGCAAATTAGTGTGAGAGTGCAATTCCTAAAAAGCGCCAGTGGGAGTGGAAAGTTCAGCACGTGATCTACTGACAACACGCAAATAAAGAACACAGACACAGCCGGATCATCCATTTCCATAATGACCAACACAATCTACCAAGAGCAGTGCAAATTAGCGTCTGATTTAAGGCATTTATTTTATATTTAGGCGTTAAATAATGGAGCAAATACCAGTAAATTGACAAGCGCAAAAATCACCTTGCATGTTTCATTTAAATACTCTCCTCCCATGAATTTTGTGTCTGAAAGGGAAACTCCTACACTATGCACATGCGATAAGGTCCACGCCTTTTCAGTGCTAATTTATCACTGCATGTATTCAGTAAATCCTGACAGTAGTTTTTTAACGCCAAGAGGGTTTGCACTGGTGCAAGCTGGTAATAAATCTGGCCCTATATGCGGTGCATTAATATTTTGCTCATTGCGCCCCCTTGTGGCCTCAGGAGACAAGTCAAAGACTTTTTTCCTTTGCTGAAATTATGCCTTTTATATTTAAATATAATTTGAATATTACTAATATTTAAGTAAAACATTTTTATTTAGTTTTTCAGCCATTTTGACAGCCCTACCTCAGTGCGGAACTTCTGCAGCACTGAGAGTGACTCGTGGTAGAGGAAGTCAGACCACTCAATCTGACCCTTCTTCTCTGGATCCAGTGCTGCAAACTGGGCTAGAACCTCCTCTTCCTCCTCATCGGTCAAGTCTCTTTCAAAGAGCTGCTTGGTCACAAAGTGCCTGTACTGCAGGAGTTCATCTGACACCAGGCACGACTCTGAAGAGAAAGTAGGTGAGAGGGAAGTTACAGCATTATCAATCAATGGAAACAGGTCAGGCCTAATTACAGTACTGATGTGATAAATTACCAGTAAACCTTTCTTTTGCTTCCTTAGCTTACTCCACAAAGTCACATATTTAAAGCACGACTCTAGAAGAGGCTGTTAAAATGGGACTGAGACAAACACCTGGAATGATCTTGCACTGCTTGAAAGTCTCCATCAGACTGTACATCTCTTCTTCAGTAAGCAGCAGGTTCACATTATCCTGAGGGATGAAGAGGAAGAGTCTTTCAATTCTGGTAGAGCAGGCACTTCACTTTAAAGAGAATATTACATTACACTGCTTCCAGCGTGTAGACTAATTGTTGAAACAACTGTATATAATATTAGTTTATTACTTTAATACTAGTAATAAAACAATAAGATGAAAACACTGCATCCACTGCTAAATTGTATATTGATATTTAGATATGATTTTAGCACAAGATGTAGATACATAACCCATAAGCCCTCTGACAATAGAACATTTATATATTTAAACGGTATATACAGGTGCTGGTCATATAATTAGAATATCATCAAAAAGTTGATTTATTTCACTAATTCCATTCAAAAAGTGAAACTTGTATATTATATTCATTCATTACACACAGACTGATATATTTCAAATGTTTATTTCTTTTAATTTTGATGATTATAACTGACAACTAAGGAAAATCCCAAATTCAGTATCTCAGAAAATTAGAATATTACATAAGACCAATACAAAAAAAGGATTTTAAGAAATCTTGGCCAACTGAAAAGTATGAACATGAAAAGTATGAGCATGTACAGCACTCAATGCTTAGTTGGGGCTCCTTTTGTCTGAATTACTGCAGCAATGCGGCGTGGCATGGAGTCGATCAGTCTGTGGCACTGCTCTGGTGTTATGAGAGCCCAGGTTGCTCTGATAGTGGCCTTCAGCTCTTCTGCATTGTTGGGTCTGGCATATCGCATCTTCCTCTTCACAATAACCCATAGGCGAGTTTGCTGGCCAATTAAGAACAGGGATACCATGGTCCTTATGGACCCTGATTTCCAAAGGAAATGCAAAATTTACTTTCATCAGAGAACATAACTTTGGACCACTCAGCAGCAGTCCAGTCCTTTTTGTCTTTAGCCCAGGCGAGACGCTTCTGACGCTGTCTGTTGTTCAAGAGTGGCTTGACACAAGGAATGCGACAGCTGAAACCCATGTCTGGCATACGTCTGTGCGTAGTGGTTCTTGAAGCACTGACTCCAGCTGCAGTCCACTCTTTGTGAATCTTGTGAATTTTGAATGGGTTTTGTTTCACAATCCTCTCCAGGGTGCGGTTATCCCTATTGCTTGTACACTTTTTTCTACCACATCTTTTCCTTCCCTTCGCCTATCTATTAATGTGCTTGGACACAGAGCTCTGTGAACAGCCAGCCTCTTTTGCAATGACCTTTTGTGTCTTGCCCTCCTTGTGCAAGGTGTCAATGGTCGTCTTTTGGACAACTGTCAAGTCAGCAGTCTTCCCCATAATTGTGTAGCCTACAGAACTAGACTGAGAGACCATTTAAAGGCCTTTGCAGGTGTTTTGAGTTAATTAGCTGATTAGAGTGTGGCACCAGGTGTCTTAAATGTTGAACCTTTTCACAATATTCTAATTTTCTGAGATACTGAATTTGGGATTTTCCTTAGTTGTCAGTTATAATCATCAAAATTAAAAGAAATAAACATTTGAAATATATCAGTCTGTGTGTAATGAATGAATATAATATACAAGTTTCACTTTTTGAATGGAATTAGTGAAATAAATAAACTTTTTGATGATATTCTAATTATATGACCAGCACCTGTATATTGTCTAAGTTTTATCACTTCAAGATAAGATTTTTTTCCATAATAATTTTTTTTGAGAATAAATTAATATTCAACACAAAATTTAATCACAGATCAGTATTATTCAATATCATTTAAACTCAAAACTGTTAGGATGAAATAAATCTCAAATGTTGATGTCCGGATAAAGTACAATTGATTACAACTGATTAAAATGTTCAATCCTACAACTCATAATATTAGGGTTATTAGTTAACTAACACCAAAAAAAAAACATTTTCAATAGCTTACTTTAAATACATTAACTGAATTTTTAAAAAATAAAAACTATATAGACACTTAAAAAAACAAATATGTTTTAATATAACATATTTTATACTTATATACACCGATCAGGAATAACATTATGACCACTGACAGGTAAAGTGAATAACACTGATTATCTCTTCATCACGGCACCTGTTAGTGGGTGGGATATATTAGGCAGCAAGTAAACATTTTGTTGATGTGTTTGAAGCAGGAAAAATGGGCAGGCGTAAGGATTTAAGCAAGTTTGACAAGGGCCAAATTGTGATGGCTAGACGACTGGGTCAGAGCATCTCCAAAACTGCAGCTCTTGTGGGTGTTCCTGGTCTGCAGTGGTCAGTACCTATCAAAAGTGGTCCAAGGAAGGAACAGTGGTGAACCAGCGACAGGGTCATGGGCGGCAAAGGCTCATATATATATAATGACAAAAACACACAACAAAATTACTAAAACATTAACTAAAATGAAATAAAATAAAAACTCAATACAAAATATTAATAAAAACTATAATAGAATCTTGATTATACTAATATAGCACTACACAATATTTACTGATTAATAATACCAATCACATTCTGTAGTACATTAAAAAGCCCATGCTGCAAAAAGCCAATGCTGCAAAAAGCCCATTATGTAGCAGATTAGTAAATCATGGAATGGATTTTACAAAAAGTTGTTTATTTGTTGATAATTATTCTAAATTATTAAAACATTAAATTGACAACCCTTGTAAAAAGATTTTTAAAAAAACATCCTGCACAAAGCCTCTGGGCCCTTCAGACTGAGCCTTAAAACACTGTTACATTAGTTATCTTCAGCAGCAGGTGTTTCAATCTTTTTCTCTCCCTTTATCTTTCTAAAAAGGCTAACAATCTCTGAACTAAGGGTAATGAACGGCCTGGCTAAATCGGCTCTTAAGGAAACCTAATGAGTTTGAGCCGTAAGAGGTGCAGGAAGAAGCTCTCAGTGATCAAATGACAGCTTGTCCTTTCATATTATATTCAGAGCAAGATTTCTTTCCTGGCTCAAGCTCTGCCTTCAAACAAATACTGTTAGAGCCCAGTAGCACTGGGAGTAGCTGTATTTTCAATCATCTTTTCTCAGCCTGATGAGAACTCATCTGAACAATGACACTAGAGCAGACGGGGAGGGTAAATCTCAGAGGTTCCTCCATTTCCTGTCAGCGGTGACTGTGGGATACATTCCCTTTCTGAGGATGATCATTAAAATGAGGTTGGATTTCATGTCTATTATGTTATCTATGACCCATTGTCAACAGACACTGGTCAGAGACCCCAAAATGAAGAACAGATGTTACAAACAATGCTTAGCAGGAGGTGGGATTTACTGTGGTCTCGAAGGTCACAAACATACTCTGTGCAGGTACACAGATGCGAATGTTTGGCAGTCCATTGTTCATATCTCAGTGGTAGTTTCTCTGACCCTCTGGAAGAACGTGATTTGAAATCTGCCGTCTTTGCTCACGGGTGAGCAAATTTCCCCATTAGTTACGGGCACTTTGTTGTAACCAATAAATGCCATGTTACTATGTATCCGCAGGAAATTCATGACAACATCATGACAACACTGATTGGCTGATGGCACTGCAAGAACATGCAGTTCCAAGTCACCAGTGACTACCCAGCGGCCAAATTTCCACACCACAAACTGACAAACAAATCTTAACAGCAAACACACACACACACACACTCCCCTCCTTCTCTTTGCTCTCGGAGACAGAAGTCTCCAAACTCATCTTTTCCAATCATTCTACTACCTGTCTGCTTGATCCTATCCCCACGTATCTACTTCAAGCCATTTCTTCTTCAGTTGTGCCTGCACTCACTTACATCATCAACCCCTCTATTCACATTGGTACCTTTCCCACAGCATTTAAGCAGGTTCGGGTAACCCCACTGCTTAAGAAACACACTCTAAATCTAGCACTTTTAGAAAACTACAGACCGGTATCCCTTCTTCCATTCATTGCTAAAACACTTGAACAGGTCATGATCAACCAAGTCTCTACCTTTCTTACACAGAACAACCTCCTGGACAACAACCTGCCTGGTTTCAAAAGCAGCCACTCAACTGAGACTGCCCTGCTCTCGGTTACTGAAGCTCTGAGAAAAAGTAGCTTCCAAATCATCAGTACTCATCTTGTTGGATCGTTCTGCTGCTTTTGACACAGTTAACCATCCTCCTGTCAACCCTCATGACGAAGGGCATCTCAGTAGCTGCACTCGAACCACACTCCAAAGTCTTACCTCTCAGGTAGGGTCCTTCATTTTTTGCTGGATGAAGGACCACCACCATCAACTAAACCATGCGAAGATAGAACTGCTTGTACTCTCAGCCAACCTAACACTTCATCACAACTTCTCCATTCAGCTAGGTTCGTCAACTAGTCCCTGCCCGGTCCAGCAGATTTTCCCTTCCTATTGAAGCTGCTACACAACTCCTTGTCCAAGCTCTTGTTCTATCCAGACTGGATTATCGTAATGCTCTCTTGGCAGGCCTTCCAGCAATCACACCTCTCCATAAACTTGCACTAGTTGCCAATTGCCACTTACATCAAATTTAAGGCACTGATGATTGACTACAGAACAACAACTGGCTCTGCACCCCTATACCTAAACTCACTACTTCAAACCTATGTGCCCTCCAGAAGCTTGCGTTCTGCAAGTAAACAGCGCCTTGTGGTGCCATCCCAAAGAGGCACAGACCTTGTTCCAAGCTGGTGGAATGACTTGCCTAGCTCAACCCCAGCTGCTGAGTCTTTAGTCATTTTCAAGAAACAGATGAAGATACATCTTTTTCGCCAACACTTGATCCATTAATACCAACACTTACTATTCTATATATATATATATATATTAAATAAACAAAACAAAAAAACACCTTGCTACATGTACTGTGCTAGACTAACTGGGACTAGTCACAGCACTTGAATACTGTTGCCCTATTGTTGGTTTGATTGCTTCTATTGTCCTTCTCATTTGTAAGTCACTAAAAGTTTCTGCTAAATGTAAATACTTGAAACATATGGAAAAAAACTGATTCCACTACATGGCTTCTTCTGAATAGCCATCGATATAGAAACATGGTTTTTGACCACAGAATAGTGCAGTTACAACTTCTACCAGTTAACTGACAATGCTAAAAAGTAGTGATGTCTGGTTCGCAAACAAATTGTTCTTTTAAAAAGGTTATTTTTAGTGAACTGGATGAACCAGTCTTATATAGTTAGTTAGAGTCAGCACAGATCTACAAATCACTCATTCAAAACTCATATTCAGGCATGCTTGACAGTGCGACTCGAAATGAGCCAATATCCCAGCGTATATGATTCCATATATGATGCCAGTTTTGCCAACTCATTGTTAGCAGTGCTCCAGTCTCTTTCAGACATGTCCGACATTCTGGTGAATTGTTTTTTTGAACCTGTTTGTTGAAACAAACTGCCTAAAAGAACTAGTTCACAGAAAATAATCAGTCTTCCCATCACTACTAAATAGCAAAACCTTGACAACAGACTAAAATTAGCTTACTTCCAGTTGCAAAGTAATTTGGATAAAAGAAGATAGTTTGCTCCATACTGCCCCCTGTGGCAAGGGTGAGAATGCAACACACATTTTGAAACAAAACAACAACATACATTTTTTCCACAGATGAAAATCATATGGGTTTGAAACAAATGAGGGTGAGTAAATTATGACTGAATTTTCATTTGTAAGTAAACTCTACCCTTAAACCTTAATGTTTGCTAAAGTTTCAAGAGATTTAAACTCCACTGGAAGTCCAAAAGATGATACCAGTGTAAAGAACACAATCACAGTTGGACTAGCCACAAAACAGAAAAATAAAACAACACAGCAGTTTCAGCATAATGCACCACTACTGGGTGACATTTTCAAACCACAAACCTCAAAAGATGCCAGAACAAGAAGAGAAAAAAAATCACCTAAGTATGTCCTCACAAAGGGTACAGCTAGCTAGCAAGATAATACACAGCTTATTCCTATTGACTGTGTGTGCATGTTGCTTCAGCTCACAGTTTTCATTGTTGACGTTCCCCATCAGCAATGACTTCTGAAGTTCTTTATAAGCATATCTCCATACCAGGTGCATGTCATATCAGCTTGAGCTTTTACTGTTGTTTTTGAGCAAGGAAGTCTGTAATTATCTAAATTGTCACACGACATGATTGCACAGTGCTGATTCTACTGAATGGCGAATCCCGCATTTGACGCCAAGTGCCAAAATCAGTTTGACAACCTAGCCTGGACTCATAATTAATTTTCCACCACGGTCTTCTTGGTAACACTTACTGAGGCTAAATTTCATGCTAAGAGTTCCCCATGCTGCTATCATTTCACATTAAGCCCTAGTTTGTCCCAGTGCACTGAAATACACTTGAAGGCAGACTTTGAGAAGTAAGGTGGACCAAGTGACATTCCTGGTGGGCCGAAGTTTATACATTACTTTATATTTTCCCCATAACAGATTTTGTAACTTTATTTTATAACAAAAGGGACAGGTCTTAAAAGGGACTATAAACACACAGGGCTCAACGCTAAGGAGTTTACTGGTGACAGAATTTTCACTGGCCCTGCCACATAAAAAAAAAAGAAAAGTATTTTAATAAATAATGTTAAATAAAGACAAGTAAGCAGTCAGTAATAAAATAAGAACAAATTAACAAATTACAGGCAATAGCACAATATAACAAAGACTTTATATATAGGAAGACGGTGCACTACGATTACTTATGATAATCCCCGCCTTCTAAATGAAAGAGCTAATCATTGAGTAGTAAAGCCATCACATCACTGCATCTGCCGTTAAAGTAAGTGCCGTTTAGGATTTTGAATGCGCATTAGCTTTGTCCAGGCTGAAAAATGCATTTTTTCACAAAAATTGTTTTTTGTCATGAATCGAGCATTAAGAAACAACATTTATGAGACAGTGGGTGATTTTCATTGGTGATTTCGTATATACAGGGAGTGCAGAATTATTAGGCAAATGAGTATTTTGACCACATCATCCTCGTTATGCATGTTGTCTTACTCCAAGCTGTATAGGCTGGAAAGCCTACTACCAATTAAGCATATTAGGTGATGTGCATCTCTGTAATGAGAAGGGGTGTGGTCTAATGACATCAACACCCTATATCAGGTGTGCATAATTATTAGGCAACTTCCTTTCCTTTGGCAAAATGGGTCAAAAGAAGGACTTGACAGGCTCAGAAAAGTCAAAAATAGTGAGATATATTGCAGAGGGATGCAGCAGTCTTAAAATAGCCAAGCTTCTGAAGCGTGATCATCGAACAATCAAGCGTTTCATTCAAAATAGTCAACAGGGTCGCAAGAAGCGTGTGGAAAAACCAAGGCGCAAAATAACTGCCCGTGAACTGAGAAAAGTCAAGCGTGCAGCTGCCAAGATGCCACTTGCCACCAGTTTGGCCATATTTCAGAGCTGCAACATCACTGGAGTGCCCAAAAGCACAAGGTGTGCAATACTCAGAGACATGGCCAAGGTAAGAAAGGCAGAAAGTCGACCACCACTGAACAAGACACACAAGCTGAAACGTCAAGACTGGGCCAAGAAATATCTCAAGACTGATTTTTCTAAGGTTTTATGGACTGATGAAATGAGAGTGAGTCTTAATGGGCCAGATGGATGGGCCCGTGGCTGGATTGGTAAAGGGCAGAGAGCTCCAGTCCGACTCAGACGCCAGCAAGGTGGAGGTGGAGTACTGGTTTGGGCTGGTATCATCAAAGATGAGCTTGTGGGGCCTTTTCGGGTTGAGGATGGAGTCAAGCTCAACTCCCAGTCCTACTGCCAGTTTCTGGAAGACACCTTCTTCAGGCAGTGGTACAGGAAGAAGTCTGCATCCTTCAAGAAAAACATGATTTTCATGCAGGACAATGCTCCATCACACGCGTCCAAGTACTCCACAGCGTGGCTGGCAAGAAAGGGTATAAAAGAAGAAAATCTAATGATATGGCCTCCTTGTTCACCTGATCTGAACCCCATTGAGAACCTGTGGTCCATCATCAAATGTGCGATTTACAAGGAGGGAAAACGGTACACCTCTCTGAACAGTGTCTGGGAGGCTGTGGTTGCTGCTGCACGCAATGTTGATGGTGAACAGATCAAAACACTGACAGAATCCATGGATGGCAGGCTTTTGAGTGTCCTTGCAAAGAAAGGTGGCTATATTGGTCACTGATTTGTTTTTGTTTGGTTTTTGAATGTCAGAAATGTATATTTGTGAATGTTGAGATGTTATATTGGTTTCACTGGTAAAAATAAATAATTGAAATGGGTATAAATTTGTTTTTTGTTAAGTTGCCTAATAATTATGCACAGTAATAGTCACCTGCACACACAGATATCCCCCTAAAATAGCTAAAACTAAAAACTACTTAAAATATTGATACAAAAATATTCAGCTTTGATATTAATGAGTTTTTTGTGTTCATTGAGAACATGGTTGTTGTTCAATAATAAAATTAATCCTCAAAAATACAACTTGCCTAATAATTCTGCACTCCCTGTATATATAATTTAATCGTACGTTTGGCGAACAGTTTTGGAGAATTTGATGTTTCCCCATTCAAAGAGATATGAGCTGCACTTGCATGCCTGAGAGCCATTTCAAAGATGGCCACCGAGTAAAAAGACTCGTCTTAAAGGGACTTTGGATACAAATGAAACAGATTTCAGGTAGGTCTAACAGTATCCAGATAATGTATAAATTAAATATATTTTAATCCTATTAAAGCTATAAAGAAGTTACTCAGTCAAGAGCAGATTTGAACAGTTTTTTTTTACTTTAAGACCAAATGCACAGATCTGAATCTTTATATTTTCTCCCAACTGTTCTTTTTTTTTTTTTTTTTTTAACTCCGTTAAACTCTCTGTGTGCAGTTTGTATGTATGTGCACAGAAAACAGTGCATGGGTAGCAAATTGAGTTTATTTTACGTCTTCCTGTGCTTGAATGGTTTAAAATCGTTAGAATTTTTGTGAAGACCGCAGTCACGTACTGCTTTCTAGTTTCTAAATAACAAGCAGATTTTTGATATCAAGTGGCCAAAAAGCATGATCTCCCTCAAAATCTGGAACTGAACTGAAAATCGCACCAATTTTGAAATTGGATGTAATTTGGCGTAGGGCCAGGGTGGGCCAAGCTCCTGATTGAGATATGGCCCCCCTGTGGAGCCGGGCCTGCTTAGAGATATGAAACAAAACATCTGTCCCTTAAAAAAAGCTATATGACAGAGTAATCCCCAGTCTCAGCATCTCTAGTCCTCGACACACTCATGCACACATGTGGATTAGGTTATAGCGAGGGCAGAGTGAGAAAACCAGACACATAAGCTGTGAATTAGCCCTCTAAAGAAAATACACGGCAGACATTTCGCCAAAAACAAGCCGCTTCACATATTGTTTTGAGGGATATGTCCACAGCTGTTAATGTTTGCAATACAGCATGGGATACGACCCATTTGATGGTGTGAGTCTAGCTGGAAAGCAGCAAGTGCATCTGGAGTGTGTAGCAGCAACCTCAGAGTGCTGCAAAAATGTCTTACTCGCTCAACAAATGATTTAAGCATCAGCAGCCTGTGCGACTAAGATAAGCGCTCTACTTCACTTTGAAGGGTGCTTGCCCGCTTTGACAGTTCACTTTGTAATTTTAGTGCCAGACTCCTCTGACGCTGGGAGAAAGGGCACTTTGAACAGTGCCCAGACTCTCTAGCATAACACAATCATCTTGACATGCTCATCTCCACGCTGACCTTTGGGAGGAGCTGTACAGGGTAAGGATCTGTGAATATATGCTAGGCAACAGGTGGTATACACTCACCTAAAGGATTATTAGGAACACCTGTTCAATTTCTTATTAATGCAATTATCTAATCAACCAATCACATGGCAGTTGCTTCAATGCATTTAGGGGTGTGGTCCTGGTCAAGACAATCTCCTGAACTCCAAACTGAATGTCAGAATGGGAAAGAAAGGTGATTTAAGCAATTTTGAGCGTGGCATGGTTGTTGGTGCCAGACGGGCCGGTCTGAGTATTTCACAATCTGCTCAGTTACTGGGATTTTCACGCACGGCCATTTCTAGAGTTTACAAAGAATGGTGTGAAAAGAGAAAAACATCCAGTATGCGGCAGTCCTGTGGGCGAAAATGCCTTGTTGATGCTAGAGGTCAGAGGAGAATGGGCCGACTGATTCAAGCTGATAGAAGAGCAACTTTGACTGAAATAACCACTCGTTACAACCGAGGTATGCAGCAAAGCATTTGTGAAGCCACAACACGCACAACCTTGAGGCGGATGGGCTACAACAGCAGAAGACCCCACCGGGTACCACTCATCTCCACTACAAATAGGAAAAAGAGGCTACAATTTGCACGAGCTCACCAAAATTGGACAGTTGAAGACTGGAAAAATGTTGCCTGGTCTGATGAGTCTCGATTTCTATTGAGACATTCAGATGGTAGAGTCAGAATTTGGCGTAAACAGAATGAGAACATGGATCCATCATGCCTTGTTACCACTGTGCAGGCTGGTGGTGGTGGTGTAATGGTGTGGGGGATGTTTTCTTGGCACACTTTAGGCCCCTTAGTGCCAGTTCGGCATCGTTTAAATGCCACAGCCTACCTGAGCATTGTTTCTGACCATGTCCATCCCATTATGACCACCATGTACCCATCCTCTGATGGCTACTTCCAGCAGGATAATGCACCATGTCACAAAGCTTGAATCATTTCAAATTGGTTTCTTGAACATGACAATGAGTTCACTGTACTAAAATGGCCCCCACAGTCACCAGATCTCAACCCAATAGAGCATCTTTGGGATGTGGTGGAACGGGAGCTTCGTGCCCTGGATGTGCATCCCACAAATCTCCATCAACTGCAAGATGCTATCCTATCAATATGGGCCAACATTTCTAAAGAATGCTTTCAGCACCTTGTTGAATCAATGCCACGTAGAATTAAGGCAGTTCTGAAGGCGAAAGGGGGTCAAACACAGTATTAGTATGGTGTTCCTAATAATCCTTTAGGTGAGTGTATATACTTGATCACTTTATTAGCACCTTTTAAATGATAAGGATATTTAAAAGAAGCCCTAGTTTATCCCTTGTCCTTATAAATGGTCCACAATAAATGTGCCTCTCAACATTGCTCTTCTGTTAATGTATCTATAGGTGCGGTCATATAGCAATAGCAATTTACACAACCAGACATTTCAGTTGGCAACCAGTTACGCAACCAGACCAGGTTTAAGTTGGTCACACAAATTTGCCCCACTGACCAGCATAAATCTGCTTGGCTTGAAAGTGACATTTGCCTATTGTTCAAAACCGGTGTTCTATTATTTTTTATTTACTGGAACATTACTGGTTTATAAAGAATCTATATGAATCTTTTCCATACAATGGCAGTTCATAGTGACCATGTCTATGTCACAATCATGTTGTAATTTCTGAGTAAACTGTTCCTTTAAGACAGCCACACAGATAATTATAGGCTAAATATGCCACTGATCCATGCGGAACGGATCATTTTTACAGACTGAAGGACATATACTGTTCAGTAATAGCTCAGAAACAGCTTCAAACAGCCAGTGACTGGAAATGGGCTTGTAAATATGTTTGTATGTGATTTTGTGTGTATGTATTCATGAGAGAGTGTTGAGAGTACTCACGCAGTAATAGCAGCTCCAGCCGGTGGTGGTGTGGGCTGTCTCTCTCATTTCCTGCAGGGCTTCAGTGCTCAGGTAGCCCATCTCCCGCAGACATCCATCGTGGAAGACCCGCGTGCACGTCCCGCAGGGGAATAGATCATCTGCCGTCCAAACCTCACACACCTCACACATCTCATCATTGACGGTCTGATCGCAAAACAACAGGAGAGAAGATAGATAAATCATTCCTTACTTAGCAACGAGACTGTTGTTGATTCGCTGAGAAAATGATGCTAAAGCGTATTGAAAACGTATAATTACACATGACAGGGAGTGTAGTGACTTATCAATAAGCAAACACTTCTATTTATCAAACTTCTATACCTCCCTGCATTAGTTGCTTTCCATTAAAGGTCACAAAATATAGAAATAATCTCACTTGACATTCACTGCTCATTTAAAGTCTCCCGTGGTGCACAGGGCTACAGCTTCTGAATCTGCATGTGGTGTACTTTCATGTAATGATATGAGGACATCATGCTGCTCATATATGCAGCACAAGATAACAAGATAAAATTTTACTGATCCCAGGAATTTAATTTACTTTAGTGTTATAAATATTAAACTGTGATAGAATAGAATATACTAACTCAACCTAACAGTCTACTAATATTCTAATATTCAAAGTTACCTACTATCGAAATAAAGTGTAACCATAAATTATAAATATTAGTTGAAAAATGTCAAATTAAATAAACTAAACTAAAATGCTGTCTTGGCAACTGAAATAAAATAGTTTAAAGTTGAAGGTCTACATTTACAAAAAGCAAAAATAAAATAAATATAAACTAAAGCTAAAAAAGTAAATAATTAGGACAAAAGAATAAAAATGTAAAAATCTAAATGAAATTATTAATAAATACAATAATAGTGAGCAAGAAATGGTTAACATAGCATGCTGTTGCACTATTTCCAAAACAGCACTTAGGTTAGAAGCATTGTTACTTTTAACTTCCCAACAGTTATAATGAGTGCTGATGGACTACATCTAATGATCTGCATCTTGCATCGTCTTTTTTCATCGTCTTATATATTTTGCTGCTCGTCCTTGCTGTATAGTGCTGCATCTAGAGACAGACAGACATTATTGACTACCTGTCACATTAATGCAACTCAGGGTCAGACATTTTAAAGCATTGGAAACGTGTGGAGACAAAACTGTAGTTCAAAGTTTATATCATTTTTTAAGGAATTTTAACGCAGGCCCAAGTGTCTCTGCAGGAGTTTAGTTGGTTTGAGAGCTGTTGTCATGATGAGTCACTACCCGGTTACAGCACTACTACTGCTAGTTCTGAGGTTGGTATGACGCAAATGTACAATCAGAGCTAAATATTACAAAGTGAAAAGAGACCTGGAAGGAGGGGAACTGAAGGAACTGATCTCTTGTTCGTACAAAGCAACTAAACCAAGCATTAAAAAACACACACACGTACACAAAATTAGCTTTTCTAGAACCACTTCTCAAGAACCATGGCCAACTAATCGGCTTAAGTAATTAGTTCCTTTGCTTATTAAATAGGAGCATTACACACTTTTTAAGTATACCGTGGCACTAGGAAACCAGGGATCAAATACTTGTCAGACATTTCAGATGCAAACTTTATTAGTTCCAGATCCTATTTTTGTGTAGCCACCAGACACACTTGCTCTTCAGATTGTGACGTGTCTCTGAGGAGAGTGAGGACTGTGATATGAGCGCGGGGGAGAGGTGCTGTATTTAGAACCGGGGTGATCAGAAGAGCCAAAGGACGTCACCTTGCCAGTGTGTCTCTGAATCTGACTCAAGCTCTGCATCAGTATTCTGAGCATCTGAATGGTGTTTAACTACTGGAATAGTAGTGGACCTCCATGAATGATCAAATCTGGGCATTTTGTAGGGTTATTATTTTCGCTCTGGTTATTTATAGGCAGTGGTATAATCGTGGTAACTAAAACTATTAAAAACATTTTTGTTAATTGAAAAAAAACTTAAAAGAAAAAAAAAAAGAAAAAAAAGTAATTATTAGATGAAAAACGGTAACTAAATGAAAATTAGAAATGTTGCATTGGCAACTTACTGAAATAATTTCAAGTTGAAGCACTAACTGGAAATGAATAAAAAATAAAAAATAATAAAAATAAATTAAACCTAAATAGCAATATTTAAAAATAAAAAAAACTAATAAAATGACAAAAGCACATAACAAACTTACTAAAAATGTAACTAAAATAAACATATAATATTTTATATATAAATAAATAAAAGCTCATTCAAAATATTAATAAAAACTATAATATAATTTAAATCACCAAAATTCAAATAACTAATAAATATAATACTGCGTGTAGCTAACAATAAAATACCAGTTAGTGACACCCTAGCAACCAATTCAAAACTCTTAGCAACTGCATGCTTAAATCTCCTGCTACTCAGATTTCTCTTCTGACAAAAAGACCCCTGTAATCTCACAAGTATCACCGCAGAGATCTCAACATTGTCTCAAACTGTGCTCAGATTTGCCAAGATACCAAATCTGCAATCAAACGTTAGAAATTTCACTATGAACTGTAACATTTCTCCTCAAATTCTTTCCAAATCAAATAATCTGATGCAAAGTATTGTTCATTACTCTTACTATAGGACAAAAAGGGACTTGTTTATGTCTATTTTTATTTCTCCGAAGGTCATCTAGGATAAAGTTTATTCCGCTTTGCCAGAGTAAAAGCAAAAAAGTTTTGCCTTTATCATAATTATATTCACCAGCTGTTCTGTTTTTCTTTCAAGGCAGTTCTTTCTGTTTGTTTATTCATTTTCCTGAACCATATTTCAACATCAGCAAATGCATGTAGATGTAACTCACAAAGACAAGCCAAATTGCATATCATTCTGCCTGCTCTTATGTCTTTTATATCTGCTGAGAGAGAGAGAATGGAGGTAATCAAAAGCATTCTATTGAGTGGAGTTGTGTGGAGTGGCTCTTATCTGGCTCACTGTGAGGCCTGGCCCCATCGCCACAAGCTTCAGTGACCCCAATTAATTTCGGACTGATCCCAGACGCCACTGCAGCTCGCCCAGCCAGGTTTTTCCTGCACAGCCTTTACCCGCTGCCCACGTACTGTCAATAAACCTGAGCTGCCATTTAGGCTGAGCTGGGATAAGTTTACCTAACTCACAATCTTGACATTTTCTCACATCTGTGCGTCACAGAGCAGGTTTCAGCTCTGAATGACTCACCAACTCTCCTCCACTATTTTAGTTGAGTTATCATGCAGTTGTAGTTATGGAATTTTCATGGAGTAAATAGCCATATATGTAGGTCAAAAGAGATTCATTTGTCTGTTATCCAGGGGCGGATTTAGTGATTTGGGGGCCCTAGGCAAAATACAGCACACATTCACAACCTTGAGGTTATTTTCACTGTTGCGATGCTTGCTGCTGCACGACCTTGTCCCATAGTTGTGTCCAATTTTTTTTATTTTTCATGTAATAAAAAAATGATTGCTTTCTTCATGTTGTAGATCCCTTGTTCACGTGTAAACAGGTTATAACAGTATTAGAGTGGATACTAGGTGGTACTTTGGGTTAGTTTTCACTGCACAATTGTTTACACAACGCAAGGCTGTCTAATTCTAAACTTTAAAATATTTTTTTTTTTTCAAATTTAAATTAAACTGAAGGAAATTATTACACGCATACAAATTATTTCAACCAAGTGCCTGAGTGGAAAGTAACTGCGAAAGTACTCCTCTACTTAGGTCCTTCACAAAAACGAGTAAGCGCCATTTAAAACGATAAATATATAATATGCACTGTTGCTCAGTATTTAATTATAGCTTCAGATGCATGATATTTTCATTTGTAGGGCCCTATGAAATCTATTTTATTTTTTTCCAAATTCCATAAAAAAAATTCCAGATTCCTTTTTTTTTCTGTTTTAATTTTTTCTGGATGGTTATATTACATTTTATTAATCAAAAAGCATGTCTAATTAATTGAAATCATGAATTTTAACAGCAATTTATTATTATATTAATATATTTATTTGTTTTATGTATTTGAATTTTTCTGGTAATTAAATAAAGGCATAAAACATTTATCTTTTATTCCAATGATATATCACAGTTTACTTTAATTTGCTATCCTCACTTACATTAATGAACTATAGTGTCCTGCACCCACTAGTAAAAAAAATAATATCTGGGGTCTGAATAATTTTTGGTTATTGTAAATACGTATATATATAGACACACACACACACACACTGTATATACTTCTAAAGCATTTATTAATCTAAGTTAATGTTAGTTTTCTTAATACATTATTTCTTATTATTTCTTAATACAACTAGTGGCATCTGTTTATATTACTCAATGGAGCTCACATGAACTAAAAACGAACAGTTGTATTTTTATTACCTAACATTAACAAATATGAATAAATACTGTAACAAATGTATTGCTAAGGGTGTTTATATGTATTTAAACAAAAGAGAAAAATGTTTACAGTAATTGTACTTATAATGACAGATGAACAGGAAAGCGGGCAGCACCACAAAGAAACAAAATGTAATTTTTTATATTTTCAGCCATTTTACCTGCTCAGTTTGCCCAAGCGGGACATCTACTGGTTGGTCATCGTTGACCTCTCTCTTTGGCCGCACAAACGTCGGAGGAGTGAGCTGATGTGCCTTCTTTAGATCCTCAGGCTCCACCCCCTTCCCATCACGGAGACGCCCCCAAGCCTCCTGATTGGCCTTATGTTCCTCTCTGGACGAAGCTGAGGCCTGCTGATTTGGTAATGACCCTGGTTTACTGTCCTTGTCTTTCTGCTCAGTGTGGTCTTTGTTAGCCTGGTGGGTTCCTTCAGCAGATTCATCCCCGTTCTCGGCTATGACCTCTTCAGTCTGGGCGGCAGCTGCTGGGGCCGGCCGATCCTTCAGACCCTCTTTAAATGCTGAAACCACCACACTGCACTTCTGCACCTTCTCCACCTGCTGCTTCCTGGACATCAGCACACCCATGGCTGCAATGTAGTGACAACATAATGCATTATTATATCATATCAGGCTATCCAATCACCTATGCTGATCTTTTCAGCAAGGTAAGCTTCAAATCCTACATTATATTAATATAGTAAAGAGAGCCAGTCCTCATGCTTGCTGCGTCGGCGGTAGCACCCTGTTGCATAACAAATATTAAGGTTGAAACAAGACATGTTTCTATCGACTTTGTCTCTAAATCACTGCTGTGGCAAAATACACCCACATGCTGGATCAAGCAGATTTTGTGAACCACAGCGAGTGTGTTGCAAACAACATCGCTAGCGCTTTCCTCACACAGATCTCTCATATGATTGATCTCTGGAAAGATTTTCGTATTGACGTGCTGCCATCACAGTTAACGTCTCGGTTACATATGTAACCCTTGTTCCCTGAAGGAGGGAAAGGAGACATATGTCGGACGTCACCGACTGAAAGGGAACTAATGGCAACCTGTGGCGACTTGTGATTGCAGAGCTGTTCAATCGCAACATTTTCTGATTCAGAATCAGGAGTTGAGAAAGCCTTTCAAATTAAAATGTAAGTATTCATAAGAATATTAAAATGAATTCATGAAGAATACAGAATTTTAATTAGATTTTAAGAACGCAGAATTGAAATGGAATTAAATTCTAATTTATTTAATAGCTATAATGGTAGTTTAAAAAAATAATAATTTCACAAAAATGGTGCTATATAGTACTAAAAGTGGTTCTTTGGCTCATAATCATAGGGGAGCCATTTTAAGTGAGTATAGCACCAAATCTAAGTGCTTCAATGGTTCTTCACCAGTTCTTTGGGATGACTGAGGTGCTATATAGCACCGCTACCGTATACAGAACATGTTAAGCTCCTGTATGGTTCTTCAGTGGTTCTTTGGAGTGGTGCTATATAGCACCACTGCCCTACAAAGAACACGTTAAGCCCCTTTAAAGGTTATTTACGAGCCAAAGAACCACTGTTGGTGCTGTTTAGCACCATTTTTGTTGAAGAAATAAAATGTGTTATGGCACCTCTTATGGGTTCTACATAGCCCCATTTGACAAAGGTGCTGTAGAGCACCTTTAAAGATATGATATAAAGTTCCCCTAAGATTACGAGCCAAGAACCAAATCTAGTGCTATGTAGCACCAATTGAAGCATAAGAACATATGTGTATAATTATATATAAAATATAAATGAAATATTAATAATTATAATATATAAATACAATTATATTAATTACTGTCAAAAAATGTCTCTTATGCTCACCAAGGCTGCATGTTTTTGAGCAAAAAATATAGGAAATATTGTATTTTTTAAAAAAAATATTATTACAATTTAAAATAACTGTGTTTTTTGCTTCCTGTGAAGCAAAGCTGAATTTTCAGCATCATTACTCCAGTCTTCAGTCACATGATCCTTCAGAAATCATTCTAATATGCTGATTTGATGTTCAAGAAATTATTTTTATTATTATCAATGTTAAAAATAGTTGTGATGCTTAATATTTTTGTGGAAATCGTGATACTTTTTTTTCAGGATTCTTTGATGAACAGAACGTTCAAAGGAACAGCATTTATTTGAAATACAACGTTTTGTATACACTGTAAAAGTTTTTAATGATTTTTCCTACAAAATCAAATTCATCATCCTGTGTCTATTTCAACTCAAATTCACACTCTCCAATTCTCAAGTTCTGAACCCTCTTCAAAACAAATGAATAATGCGCTAAAATTAATTTAGATTAAAGTGTTTTGCTTGGTCCATTCCATCCTTGTGTAGGACAGATTGAGCTGAGATTTAGCTTGTCCAAAACAGACATCACATAATCTTGAATGCTAGCTCCATCTATTCAGCCTTTAATCAGGGTAATGGTGTGAAACTGCTTCAGTTGGCATTCTCTTGCCTTCTAAACGCAAAGCACAGCATGCTTGTGAATTTCAATAGATATTTCCTTCTCTCATTTATTCTTAAATATCAACCCAAGCTTTGACCCATCACGTTCTTCTCTCTCTGTACACACCTAAATAAGCCACACTGTAATATCGCTGTTGTCCCTATAGGCACCATTCCGAGAATGAACTTTAATTATGAGTCAAATCAAGGAGGCCTTCCTGAGCCTCATCTCATCAAAGGCCTGGGAGTGACAGAGAGATTTTTGCAATAATTACCCATGGCTACATGATGTATTTTACCATGTTATAGCTCAGTGTGTTCTGGCACTCCAGCTGATAGATGCCACATCAGCTGGCTGTGTGGTTTAATGTCTTGTCACTGAATTAATGTATGTGTATCTTTTAGGCACAGTTTCAAAGCTGCCAACAAACAGCATATATTACTGTCTAAGAATAACATTATTTTTCTCTTAAGTCAATAAAAATTGCAATCTATCCACCCATGCTGAGGAAGCTACTTTAAAACTCTATCTTGTCAAACAAACAATTATTTTTCAGTAGATAAATTACAGTCAGGCAACCATTCAGAAAACAATCAAGATTCCCAATTAGGGTGACCGAATTACAGTAAACAGCATTTAAACATATTTATTTACATGAAATACCACCAGTTTTGTAAAATTGGTGATTAAATATCTTATTATTTTGTATACTGCTACAACAAAGAAAACGTAATGAGCGTCAAATGAATCAGTAATTTTTACATTTTTTAATTATTAAAAAATTAAAAATGTTATTATTGTATTTATTCCTAATTTTTTAGTTTGTTGTTGTTTATTAATGTTTGTTAACTGATTTATTTGAAACTGGTCCATTTAAATAAACCGTCTAAACTAGACAAGTGACTAGAATCAGACTTCACAGAGCTTCATATGTGGGCGTTTTAGAAAGTCTGTGCATTCAAATAAAGAGTTCAGATGCAAAAACCTCTAAGTCTTGTTTTCTTTTAAATGAGCATTTTTTTATCAGGCTCCTATGTTTAGGTTCAGTAATTTCACTTTAATGACGATGAAAAGGTTATTAGTCAGTTATTTAAATGCCTTATTTTCAAAAATGTCACTTCATAGTCAATTCATTGGTATTTAACACATTTAACTGTCTTTTGCTGCAAAACCAGCTAAGTCCATGTGTGGGTTTTTTTGTTTTGTTTGCAAAAACCTCTAAGTCCACCTCTTTGGACAACAAGACATAGCAAACAGTTGCAAAATCACTAAAGATGCAACTGGAAACATTGCAAATGATGAAAGCAGAATTCAAAATGTAACAATGAGTAGTGAGCTTTGATGCAAGTGACACGTCCGTTTCTGTCAGAGTTTTACAGCAGCACATGGAACACTGTTGTGTTTACTTGCTACTCACGAAATCCTGCCATTGCCACTGTAACGCTTGACAAAACATGATCAAATCTTGCAGCGTGGCAATTGAAAGCTGGCTCATACGCACACCTTGAAATCATATGATTCGATTCGCGTCTTCTGATTGGTTTCTGCGGACTTAGAGGAACAAAGTTTTTTGCTGACAAAGGCAAGTGGCGTTTAGCGGTTTCTGCCAACAAACCGGTATTTCTGAACGGGCTCACGCTGGGATTTAGCGGATTTGAAGCGAAAGTATTTGATGAACCTATACTATGTGTGGAGAGCATTCGATCAATATCATTATCTAATTTTTGACGGAGGTGGCGTTTAGCGGTTTTTGCATCTGAACTTTTCAAATAATGTTACCAAAATAGCAATGTTTGATGTTACAAAAATGTTACAATGTTACAAAAAATAGTGAAGGACGATTTGTGTGTCGGGGTAATGCATTACAATTAATGTAATCAGATTACTTTTAACTAGTAAAGCAATGCATTACTTTGAAATGTACAACAAAATATTTTTTACTTTTATACTTTTTAAAATGAGTAACGCAAGTTACTTTTGTTTTAACATTTATTGTCTGACAGCTCTCCTGCCCCTATGCTGAGTGAAATTGTTTACATTTGTTTTTGTGAAACACATTTATTTATTTTCTTTCTTTTATATTGCGGAAGTAAGTGTTGAACTTTCTTCACCTATGCCCTGTTCTTCTGCAATCCAGAATGGCAGCACAGCTTAAAGGCTTGTTTGAGCTGCACCCTCTACTGTATAAGCAGAAATTTGCATTTCCTTCGGCCTGAGGCTTATTCATTTCACTTTTGGTGTGAAAGGGCTTTTGTTAGGCATATTAAAAAACAAGCAAGCAAGCCCAGCCCAGCCCAGGTCAGAAAAAAATAACGCAAAAGTAACTTAATGCATTACTTTCCATAAAAAGTAACTAAGTAACACAATTAGTTACTTTTTTTAGGGAGTAACGCAATATTGCACCGCATTACTTTTAAAAGTAACTTTTCCCAACACCGCTGTATGCAGCCTGGTCCACTTTGGCAGCTTATGTAACGAAACCAACAACAGCTTATTTTTGGTGGTGCTCATAGGTGCATACATCTGAAATAACACATTCCTTTTCAGAAGCACTCATTGTATCAGCCTGGGAAAGTGTAAATGCAATTTTGTTTCCCGGCAGACCTGCACAGCCCAACAGGCGGATATTGCATAGAAGTCAGACAATCAGTTAATGGAACTGGTGATTTCAGCCGGCAATATGCATCCGACAGTGCATGAATGGTCGGAGGCTATAACAAAAACTGTGATTTAGATGTATTCAGTGACTGTACAGTGACAGAAGAAGAGTCCTCAGAGACAGGAGGCAGAGGAAGAAAGAGGTCACTGCAAGTCGCCTCTAGGAGAATAAAAGATGAGAATCTCTCAAGCTACAGAGCCCCTGTAATAACGTCAATCCCTTTGTGAAACCCTTATGAAAATGACTTCTGGCTAGAAATCTCACTGCATCCGAAATCTCAGCACAAATTACAACATGTTCATTTTAGTGACGACTGGTGCTTTCAGACGCAGGGGAAGCAATTACTGCTGAAATTACTGATTGAAACTGTTGTGAACAGACTCACAACAGGATTTTTACAATATTTACAAATGGCAATTTAAACTATCTTTTTTTTTCTTCTTCTTTTTTTTTTGTCTTTTTAATTTCTTATTCATAAATGATTTTAAAATGGATTTTTCCATGTTTTTGTTTTGTCTCTCTCTTTATAAATCTAATGTAAATAACTTTAATTTAGCATTGTCTATTAAAAGTACTATATACAGAAAGTTGCCTCGCTTAGGCAAAATAAATTATTATAAACGTAAGTCACACTCACAACAGACAAGAAATCAAAATAAAGCTATACAAAGCTAATATATTATAATCAAAATAATGCTAATATACCTCTTTAATATATGTTACTTATGCATGTTTCATAAGTGCATGTTATTTCAAAGAAAATGTCTTCCTTCAGAATCTTCAGAAAAGTAATAATTTGCTCCACATCTTTCCTTTTTGACCTTTTCACAATCCAATCAATTCCAAATAGATACAATTAAGTCTGACCCTATATTTTATCTCATTAAATATATTGTTTCCCTCAAAATCACATCAGATTATAGAAATAAAATGGTTTAGGAAGCAAAATGACCAGTTAATGTAACATGCTCTGTTTTGGTTTACTTTTCACTGATTCCTGTCTGGTTTGCCTGTGGTCATTGTTACTTTGCTTGTTAGTTTTCTATGTTTATTACTGACCAGCATATTGTGACAGTAAACAAGATTCTTAAATCTCTGCCTGGCTTTTGCCTCTAGAAATGGAAAAGAAAAGACACCATTTGTATTCTGAGGCACACTTGTGAATTTTAAACGAAAGATTTGCTAATGTTCCATTTTGTGTTGAGTTGACACTAGAGTTGTAACCACTTATTCAGGATTGGGGAGGATGAAATGTAATAATTAGAGAATCAGCCATTGGAAACCCATATTAGGTTCTCTCATTTAAATATGGAGGTTTTTCCTTCAGTGTCTATGGTGATTGACACCTGAGAAAGTGCTTTTGTCTGTAACCGACGGGCTTCCATATGTGATTTGGCAAATGGATTTTATTACATAAATAGACCTTAATGTTGTCCTATGTCCAATATTAAGGCTGCAGTATAATTTTGGGCAACAGCTGTCTCACCAACACAGCTCACTAACAGCTAGACTTCCCTGAAAAATGTAGATGACTAAATTCTGAAAAAGAAATGAAGTTGGGGACAGTGGGGAGACATGTATGAAAACTCACAAAAACAAAGCCATATATTAGCTCTGCTATATGTCTCTCTTTACATGACATTTGACACAGACTCAATGCTGCCGCTCACATTATGGTCCTGAACTTAAACTGGGATTGTGACACTTCAGGACTGACATAATTGGTTGAGTATTTCTATATATTACAGTTTTTCTCCATTGCTTTGGCTCAATTCTCAAATTAGATTTTTTTTTTTTCTCAAAACAATAAGTTTAGATCTCTGAACAATTAGTTTCTTGTTCACATCAAATTTTAATTTCTTGTTGATTTAAGCAAATATTTTGGCATGTGTGCAAAACAGTAAGTACAACTGTGTTTGTGCAATAACTAAATGCACATGATTTGTTGATCAAAACTGATGAGTTGATTCTCAGTGAAATTGTCAAACTCTTCACAACCTATAAAACATTCTTTCATTGTGTGAGCCTTCACATGCAAAATGATCCATTAAATTATTCAAATCTGTCAGACATGCATGTATAGTCTCTAAATACCTATGACATGGAATGTGTGTAATGTCTGCTACATTTGTATTTATACAGTACTTTTATTTTTGTAGAAATGTGTTACATGTAAACTGAAAATTCACAAGATATGTATAACATGTATAACATAATAGAGTGTGTAAAAACAAGCAACTGTAAATTTTCCTTTTGCATGTAACACATTTCTGCAGTATTGACTTTTCCCAGTATTTTTACCTACTGTATCTAAAAAGCTCAGTGTGATTCACAAGAGCATTCAGCTAGACAAAACTGACAGTCTTGCATAGTATAAAAAGCAGTCAGTGTCAACAAAAAACAACAGGACAGAGCTCATTCGGCTTGGTAGTCTTTGTTTGTAAATAACAAATAGATAGATAGATAGATAAATAGATAGATAGATAGACAGATAGATAGATAGATTTTTAATATCATGTTGACATACGTGTACTGTGTAAAATCATATCTCATAAAGTGAGGCTGTGAATTGGAGTTTATAGTCCATTTATCTGAGGGCACCGGGGACACCTTGACTTCTAATTATTATTCTGTGTGAGGCATCTGTCTGCACAGATGTTCAGCAGAATAGTGCTTATGGTTTGGTACATTTACTTCATATAGAGGTGACCCTTGCTTCTTCAATTAAATTACAGTTTTCTGCATACTTATTCTCTCTCTCTCTCTCTCTCTCTCTCTCTCTCTACATGACACTTAAGTGTGGCTTTACAGTCAAGTGAACTGAAGCAAAAATCAAAGATCTCTCTCTTGTATGTATTAAACTTGATTCATTTTAGTGAATCAGTTCATTTAAATGAAGCAGCTCGAAAAAAAGATCTTTTCTGGACAGACATTTGCATGGCATTGTACAAATGCTGAATATTTTTTCAAAATGGTAGCGATTGAAGTACAGATGCCGATTTGTGAAAAAAAAAATTCTTTTGAGTTGGTTCTTTTTAGTTTGGTTCAGAAAGACAGTCTGAATAAATCATTCATGAGTCAGACTGATCAGGTTCGCTGTGATCTGGGTCCTCTCATGATCCAGAAATGAAGTGCCAGTCTCCAAACAACTGAAAAAATAATAATAATAACTTGCATGGGGGAAAAAAACAATGTACATTCTTGAAAATATGACTAAGTGACTACTTTTTTACTAAGTGAAACTTGTTTACTGTAGCAAAACATCTGAGTTTGTCTAAATGTTACTGTTTCAGATGGATTGCTCCTACATGTTCATCAGCCTTTGTTTTTCCCTCTAATATTATTGTAATACCATGTTTCACGAATCGGCTTCGCACTGTCAAGCTGTCGCTGACTTGAATTCCAACAATCCCTGCCTTTCATGCGCTACTCCTGTGGGGAACCACTCTGTGAATAGGACGGCGACAAAGCTTTCTTTTTTTTCCATGGGAATGCTTCCCATTGATGTGAATATCCCATCCCCAAAGGCCTGGAACTAATCACACTAATGAGTTCACTAAGGCCACCTTCTGCCAGTGATTGGAATCACAAACACCCCCCCCATTCAAAAAAAAAAAATTTCCAACGCTCTCTGTAAAGGTAAACTAATGAGTAATAAAGTGATAAAACGTCTGACGTCTATCTGCAATGTGGGCTTGTGAAAATGAGCGCATATACGCTCTTGTATGCCATTGCATCCCATAATACCTGACCTTGGACACTCAAAAGCCCAAAAGCAAAGCACGCTGGCCAAACTATGAGTACGGGGAGTTGAAATTCCACTCGCACGCTGGCCTATGGGCATGGAGGCGTCGCAATGTGGAGGAATTTGAATGTAAATGCCTCTAGAGAGAGGAGCCCCCATGTTGGCATTCAGTTGCTGTCAGGCACAGAGTCTGTGCCAGGCAATCTTCTGAGAGGAGTTGACAATGAGCACTGTGAGAGAGACGAGGGAACCTAGAGTGTCTGCAGGACTCCAAAGCTGACACTCATGGTGAATTGTAGGTAGAAGGGCAGACAGGAGAGAACCGAGTACAGAAAGGTGGAGGACGTCCTGAAGTGCTAACAGAGGGTGTTAATATCAAATAGATCAGCTGAACCAATGCTAATGCTGAACCATTGCTAATAGTAAACACATAACTAGAAAGGCCAGAAATAGAATGTAATGAAATATATAAAAGATAATAGATAACATTTAGTCACAAACAGGCAAATGTGTTCAGGGTTATCAAGAGTCTGATTTGGAAAATGTACAAGGTAACAAGGTAAAATGTACACAAGAGTTCAAATTCAGTACACTCCTATTAACTTTTGTATTTGGTTTAGAACTTAATTTTTGTATGGTCCCTGTTGTTGTTGACGTTGTTCATAATAATAACATTAATGATATTATCAATAATATTGTTTCTTCTATGAACAAAAAATATTATTATTATTATTATTTATTTATTTTCATCATCATCAATTTCAGTTGAAATCAATTTGATAATATTATATATATATATACATAATTTTTTGGGGAGGTGAACTATCAATAATAGCAAAAATAAACTATTATTATTGTGTTACTAATGATAATAACAATAATTAATGTTGTTATTTGTATTGATAGTATAAGTAGGAGTAATATTATTATCAATAAAGTTGATATAAATATATTTAAATATATATAAATATAAAAGTTGATTTAAATATATATATTAATTAATTATTTCATTAATATTAATTAATTCAGCAACACAAGGGTGACTAAATAAAGACATCATTTTCTTTCTTGGGAAGGTGAACACTCAATAAAAGCAATAATTAACTATTATAATTGTGTTACTAATGATAATTATTTTTATTTTTATTGATAGTAGAAGAAGGAGTAATAACAATACCAATTAATATTATTATTATTGTTATAGTTATTATTATTATTATTGTTATGCTTACAATATGTATTAGATGATATTTCAAATATCAAATAATATTACTAATTACTAATACTAATTATTAAACATGTTATTTAAAACAAATAAACAGCATTAAAAATGAATGAATTCATTCATTCATTCATTTGACTTTCAGTTGAAATTCTGTAAGATCTAAATGATCTGCCCTAAATGTGAGAATTTTGAGAACATATCTGAATGCAAGCTCCTCAGTCCATCACCTCAATGACTACAAAACACCCTGCTCACTCCTGGACTGTGACGTCAGAGGTGATGCACAAGGGTCTTGCAAAGAGACTGCAATTGATCCAGCAAAACTTACCTCTGCAGTGCTGCTCAAAGGAGCATATATACTTCGTCACGCACAAGTTATCATGTGCAGTGAAATCTTAGGAAAATGTCACTGCATCCATCACTGTACAGCGCATAACGTGTCAGTGTAGCAAAAGTTATTGCATAAAGTCTGGCTATAAAAAACAGCCTCATCCTACATTTCACAGTGAGAAATGATGCAATATAATGCATGGCTCATCCACACCCGTCTAACAGCACTGACCTAGATCGGGTGGTATACACTGGGTATTTTTCTACACCCACACAAAACTGATGCATGAATGATCCGTCTCGTGATATTTACGTCCATGCACAATAAGTTACGTGCGATTATAACCAGACATTTGAATGCATGTTAATATTAACAGTGTACGTTCTGCAAGATTTACTAATAGGCGTTAAATGTGGACTGTGAAAATCATAATTCTTGATTTAGTTAGTAGCCTATCTAAGCCTAAGAACTAAGACTAACCTGGAGGAAATTGGATGGTGCTCCGGTACTTGGGACTCGATTTCTTCTGCTCCTCTCACGCGCATCCAACAGTCATTTCAAGCGTTGCTTTCGTCAGCCAAGGCTATGCGTGTGTAATCGCGGCAATCACTATACCACAGCCTACTGTTGTGTGTAACCCAGTCAAACAAATATATATCCCGCAGCCGAGGAAACAGCGTTGTTTGTGAAGCGCGAGCTGAAGGCGCGGAAGCTGGACAGCTCCAGTGCTGAATTCTGGTGTGCAACTTTGCTCTGGAGACGGTACAGCTCGTGTAAATAAACACAGCCCTGGTAAAAGTTGTCTGCTGCTTCAGCTGACTAACCCACTAGATTTGCGAAGGCAATGTTCTTCGAGCCTCTTCATGGAACTTGTTTTCAGCCCGCAAAAGGAGACGTTTCATTGGTCTGTTCAAATGACGTTGGCACTGCATGAGATGACCAATACACGGAATAAGGATGCAAAAACTAATTCGTTTTAATTAGAGATTTAATTTTGATTTTGTGGTTGTAATCATTACATTACTATATAAAAAATAATAAATACCAAATACAGGGTGTACAAGCTATTAATTTAATAATTATGTTCGGTTAATTTAACACACTTAGTGCCAATCAATTTGTCTTAAAGGGATAGTTCACCCAAAAATGAAAATTAGCCCATGATTTACTCACCCTCAAGTCATCCTAGGTGTATATGACATTCTTCTTTCAGACGAATACAATCAGAGTTATATATTTTTTTTAAATGTCCTGGCTCTTCCAAGCTTTATAATGACAGTGACAGTCCATAAAAGTGCATCTATCCATCATAAAAGATATCCACACGGCTCAGGGGGGTTAATAAAGCCCTTCTGAAGCAAAGTGATGCGTTTGTGTAAGAAAAATATCCATATTTAAAACTCCAACTGTAATATCTAACCTCCGCTAACTAACGTACGCGCATTCACGAGAGACTGGCGTTCCAGCGTATGACGTAGGACGCTCGGGTGAGAATATGCTAGTTCTCGCGAGAACCAAGTTTTGTTTTTCTCTATCCTCTGCACTTCCGCGTTTGTCACCGAAACTTATGCTACACCTGCGTCCTTCGTCATACACTAGAACACCAGTTTCTTGTGAATGCGCGTACAACAGTTAGCGGAAGTTAGAGATTACAGTTTGTAAAGTTTTAATTATACAAAGGTAAAAGGTAACATACAAAAACATCAAAACATTGTTTTGGTGAATGGGTATTGAAAAATATTAAATAAATAAAAGGTAAAGATGTGACAACTTGCCCCAATCTTACAAATATTAAAAATCCCCCAGTTCATTGAACTTTTCAGTCAGAATCAACCATTCCAGAGAGCTCAAAGTTAATAATAAAAATTCATAATATTGTATTTAATTAAATGAACGTTTATTTTACAAAACATTTACAAAATTCATTGTCTGATCTTTAAACTTTTGTTTATGGGCCAGTGGGGCACAGTTAATGTTGATGATGATAATAAAAAAATAATAATCAGGATTTTATATACAAATGTACATATAATATGTTAAAGGCAAGTGTATAACTTAGGAGCTTTTTCATTTTTAATTGCCTTTTATCTTTTTGCAGTTAAATAGTCCTGTGGCATGACAAATTAATTTTGTAAAGTCTTGCTATTAATATGAGATCATACAATTCACATGTAGATAATTATCTTGAACAAAATTAGGTTGAGGGGTTATCACGTAGTATTTGAATAATAAATAACCCTCTAATTTTACACATTTTGTTCCCGTTTGTACAGGTAATAATTATAATCACCAAAAGTTATTTTTGAATCAATAAATGTTTCCATACACCTTGATCAAGATCTCAAATACCTATGGACATCTCATTTTAATCCTGCGTAGGCAGTTATGTCAAACACTTCCCAGTATGTGGTCCCAGTGCATGCTGGGTCAAATGGAGACACATACATAATTAATGCTGAGGTAAATGCACATTGAGCAATGGATGCCCTAGGGACCACTACACCTTACTGTCAAAAAGGAAATCAAAGTGAAGATTGCGAGCTCATATATTAGACCCTGTAACAAGCCCAAACTCATATATAAATGAATATTACTTTATTGATACAAAAGGCAACATGGCGAGGGTGAGCTAATGATGCTAATGAGGCTTTGTGTGGGGGCATTTTAGCAATTTGGTCATTTGGTGTAAACAATTGTTGTTTGTAAATTAATATTTTGGATTTAATTAAGCTCGCAACATTTGTGGCATAAAAAGTTGAGCTCATCCCTCTTTTTTCAAAAGTAAAAAACGTCTTGGTTATGTATGTAACCCTCGTTCCCTGAAGGACGAAACGGAGACGTTACGTCAGTGACTGACGGAATAGGGGTTTCGCTTAGAAGCCTGTCACCTTCGAGTTCTACAAAATGACATTGTACAAAACAATGCAATGGGTCTGCGGAATTTGCATAGTCACTAGCGTGGGTATATAAGGAGCCGCACATTCAATCTCGCATTATGTTACCTGCTGTTCAGGGAACGAGGGTTACATATGTAACCGAGACGTTCCCTTTCAGTCAGTCACTACGCGTTACATCAGTGACTGACGAAATGGGGGTCCCAATCTAATCTCGCCACAACGGCTGTCTTCCAGCGTCCTGCGCTGACTTGAGCTCCCTGTTGTGAGGCTAGCACGAACGAGGGGCTAGGCTCAATGCCTGATACCAAGGTACACTGGGAAACATATCCCACGTGGAAATATGCAACACAACGCCTGCCCAAAGGGAGGACTTACAGAATACACATATGACCCGCGAACGGGATGCATATGGAAAACTCCATCCAGCCCGCAGGATGGAATGTTTCAACCCCAGGGGTGGCAAGGTGGTCTTGCCAAGGGAAAGACACATGCTGAAGAGACTTACTGTGGAAATACTGGTGTCGGCATCAACTGTGCTGGAGGAACTCAGGGCTTCCTGGAGAAACTCACCTGAGTAAAAAGCAAGCGATGACACAGAGCCAGTCCTACTTACTGGCCACTGGGAGCGAGTACACGAGAGGACACTGGCTCTACACAGAGATTATAGAATCTCGCGAATGTGTTAGGTGTCGCCCAGCCTGCAGCTCTGCAGATGTCTGTTAGCGAGGTGCCACGCCACTCCTGGAGGAGTGTGCCTTCACCCCTAGGGGGCATGGCAGGCCTTGAACCTGGTATGCCACGACAATGGCGTCCACTATCCAGTGAGACAACCTCTGCTTGGAGAGAGCCTTTCCCTTCTGCTGCCCTCCGTAACAGACAAAGAGCTGGTCTGAGGTCCTGAAACACTGCGTTCTGTCTATGACATGACACTGTCAGACCAATACTCGAGTGTCTTGACGACATAAAGGCCAGGATGGATATTAACTTTTTAAGTTTCAGTGCAAAAAAGACAGAAGTGATGGTTTTTGGTAGCACCATTGGGACCCTTCCTGTTGATTTGGGTGCCTTGGCCCAGTACATCAAGCCAGCCATCACTAACCTAGGGGTTAAAATCAACTATGACCTTAAGCTCGACAGTCAGATCAGGGCAGTCATTAAATCAAGCTTTTTCCAATTGAAGCAACTGGCCAAAATAAAGCTATTTCTTCCATGGCAACATTTTGAGACAGTAATCCACGCCTTTGTTACCACTCGGCTGGATTACTGTAATGCACTGTATGTGGGGGTTAGTGGGTCTTCTTCTATTATGCCTTGAATGAGTTATGTATTTTATGTTTTTTATTTATTCTTCTGTACAGCACTTTGGTCCACTTCGGTTGTTTTAAAGTGCTCTATAAATAAAGTTTGATTGATTGATTGAAAGTCGCTGTTTGTTGTCATGGTACTGTAAGTGCGTAAATTTGATAACTTTATCTTTGTATTTGCTTCATTTTAAAACATGACACACGATCAATAGCTGGTTATAGTTCAGGTTATGTTTTTGTTTTGTCTGGTGGCAAAATGCTACATATTTGTCAAGTTCAGATTGTGTGAAAAGATGTCTTAAATGCTGCAAGGGCAGCCAAACTTCAGTCTTTCAACAAGTGCTTCATGGGCCCTTTAATATAGACAAATGTTCCTGACAAAAACACAGGCACACTGGTGCCAGACGCGGTGCTTTCACAATGAATCGCAGGAAAGACAGCAGTTGCACTAGCTCCATCACCATTAGCAGCCCATCCACAGCGTGATCTCTCGGCCATTAGTGTTCATTTGGCGGGACTCTGGGGAGGAGCTCGCCATCAGGCTCTCTGCTAACAATCAGATGAATGAGAATGCAGCGCAGACAGCCACTAGTAATGGAGATTTCTCTTTTGTTGCCATTTGTTGTAGACTGTATTTGCCACAGTTCTGACCCATAAGATAAATATGACACACTGTGGTGTTCTAGCCACTGTTTTAAACATTAATTTACATCACTATGAAAATATGGCTGTAAAAGCTTTTCTCTCTCTCTCTCTCTCTCTAGTACAGGTTAGAAAGCAGAATAAATCTCCATTATGATCTATCAACTTTAAAAACAACCAGCATGACATTTTTCTAACCCTTAACTATAAACCATTGTTACAAAAGATTTTTATTTCAAATAAATGCTGTTCTTGGAAGTCTCTAACAATCAAAGAATCCTGAAAAAAGTATCAAAAACTCTTTTCAACACTGAGCACCAAATCAGAATGATTTCTGAAGGATCATGTGACACTGAAGACTGGAGTAATGATGCTGAAAATTCAGCTTTACCATCACAGGAATAAATTACATTTAAAATGTAAAACAGTCATTTTAAATTCAGTTTTTACTGAATTTTTTATCAGATAAATGCAGACTTGGTGAGCATAATAGACTTCTTTCAAAAACATTTGAACGATACAGTGTATTATGTTTTGAATGTATATAAAAAGGTGTATATTTTAATAATCATTTAAAATAAATAGATTTTACTATTTAAGTGACCAAGACGATGTTGATTCATTTTATTACAAGCTCTGTCGCCTTCTCTTTTTGCCAGCAGACTCTCCTCTGTTCTGCATTTTTTTAAAGGTTTGAAATTTAGTTGCCCCATGTCAACATTTCTCACTCGTTGTGACAACTAACCCATGCCACTCCCACACAATACAAACGGAGCAACTTTTCTCTATTTATGGATATGATGAGGCACGCATTGGCGGTGACATATGCATAATTTCCCGCGAAAACCATCCCACCCAGTGTAACATATAAACACTTACAATAGGCTTAGTGGATCAGGATAAGAAGAAACGTATTATTTAATTAACTCATTAATTAACAGTATTAACTCATTATTTAATTAAATTTGATTACTTTTGAACAAAAAAGTTACATAGTGCACCTTTAACCCTTTAATGCATCTGATCACACTGGTGTGATCTCTCTAGGCTGGTTCCTGAAGTGTACGATCACACCGGTTGGCAGGACGTTGATGCTGCCCTCAAAGCATCATCAAGGAAGAAGTGGATCAGCGACTCCGGTTGATGTGCACCATGATCATCAGCATTGGCGCTGAGAGATTTAGCATAAAACAACCAAAAGCTAACTACAACATAGCTAGGCCAAATCGCCGCAAGGTCAAGATCACCCATCTCAGGAAAGAGCTGAAGTCTCTAAAACACAAGTACAGGAAGGCGAGAGAAAAGGACAGACCAGCCCTCGTAGAGCTTCAGGACGCGCTGATTGGCACAGGAGAAGGGGCAGACAGAGAGCCCGCAAACGCACTGCCTTAATAGCAAATCCCTTTGGATTTACTAAAGAGCTGGACAGGCAGAAGCGGAATGGGACTCTTGCATGCCTGGAAGAAGTAATTAACCAACATCTCAGTGACACATAGAGTAACAGGAGGGAGGAATACCTGGCCCACTGCAAAGAGTTCATTACACCACCTGAACCCTCCATCCTGTTTAACATTAAGGAGCCCACCCTGGCAGAAGCCAGGGATACAGTCAGAGCAGCGTGGACTAGCTCAGCTCCAGGGCCGAGTGGAGTGCCATACAAAGTGTATAAGCATTGCCCGAGACTGTGGAGACTTGTCAGGGTAGTATGGCGGAGGGGGAAGGTAGCCAAGCAGTGGAGACATGCAGAAGGTGTCTGGATACCAAAGGAGATAAACGAGTGACCGCACCATCTCTCTGCTCAGTGTGGATTTTTCAATACCCTTGCTAACCGCTTGACTGTATCTCCAGAGGAATTACTACACTGATGCTGCAGTGCAGAAGGGAGGAGTCCCATCTGCATAGCATCACCTAGAGAAAGGCATCATCACTTGTTACACCATATCAGTGTCCTTGTTTGCTTTGGTAATGAACATGCTTGTCAAGTCAGAAGAACTGGAATGTAGGGGCCCCCTGTCCAGATCTGGCATGCATCAACCTCCGATCAGAGGCTTCACTGTCACAGCAACATCAGTGCCAGGATGCCTATTTCTCCTCCAAGGGCTGGAAAGGCTCCTTACATGGGCAAAAATGAGTTTCAAGCCAGCCAAATCCAGGTCCTTGGTCCTAAGGATAGGAAGAGTTTCTTTGCAGGTGGCAGGGCCTACAAAAGAGCCTGCGCAGTATTGTCCTTTATGGCCACACCAACAAGCTGCAGCTTCCTTTCACCAGCCTGACAGAGGAATTTAAGGTCACCAGAGTTAGAGGTGTTACTTTATAGAGACTCCAACACCAGAGTCTCCTCTGCTGGCATCACAGTCAGAACTGGGAGGAAGTGGCAGGCACAGGAGGCAGTTGAGCAGGCAGAAGTGAGGCTGAGACACTGCATGTTGGTAGGATCTGTAGCAGCCGGACAAGCAGGAATTGGTAGCTACAAGACCACGCTACGACAAAGCCCGGGGAAGAGAGAGACGTCAACTGATCCAAGGAGAGATTCGTGCAGATGTGGAAGAGGAAACCTGGAGTAGGACAGTGGCTATATGCAAGCAGGGAGCTGGGACTAATTGGAACCACACAACTGCACATAAAATCACCTGGGCAGAACTTTGGAAGTCAGAGCCAGCTAGACTCAAGTTTCAAGTTTTGAAATATTATTTGAAGATGTGTTTTATTCATATCAGATACACATTGTGTAGGTAACTATAACGTTTCCTCTATTCTTCTCCTACTTCACCGGCCACTTACTTTCATGTATTTCGGGAGAAAAGGATGAATTTCTATGTTGTAAATCTGACAGATCAGATTATCTGAATTGCGGAGCAAACTAACATTGCGGCACCCATTGCGCGCTATTGATCATTAAAAAGGTGTTAAAACTATAAAACACATTCACTTTGGCAATTGGAATATCAGATATTTCATAATATAGTTTGTTACAAGTGAGTATTTTGAATAAAAAAGAAAAAACGCATACAGCTCTATTGTGGCTGCAGTCTGTCATGTGACAAGCCTGATGTGGCCCCATGGAAATAATAAGGTGATACATTAAAAAATAACTGTCGCCTTAAAAAACCCACGTTGGGGGGCAGCTAGAATATTTTAAACTTACGTGTGAAATTATTAAATATGTGTCACACTCACTTGGGTGCTCTTAGTTTCTATCTTCATGGAATTTCAGTTTTGTTTTCATTAGTCGTCAGTCATCGCTTCCCATGGACACTCATCAGATCTTCACACCTGTTCGTCATCTCCTCATTATCACTGTGTATTTAAGTTCCTCACATTCACTCTGTGTTTGTCGGCTGTTTGTGTATGCGTTAATGTTACGCTCACCCTGTTACACCTTTTGTGGATTACCTGAGTTTTTTTGCATTAAAGTACAATTTTTTACCATTATTGATACCATTTTGAACTCTCCTTCATCATCTTCATCATGTGACAATATGAATATCATTACTGTATTGAGCTTTTGATATTGCTCGTTTGTAGGGATTCTTTTTTTTGTGTGTGTGTGTGCCATCTGCAGAATATGAAGGACAGTGAAGTTTTACCGTTTTCCTCATTGGATTTAAATTTAAATTCCGTTTTCACTGTATGGCTAATTCTACATGCATAATTACGATATTGATCTTTAATTCTACCCTACATAGTACCACGAAACATCAATAAGATTTTCAGAAAAAAATACCACATTATGCATTCATCATCTTGTATATTTGTGCAATTATCACTTTAAGACCCTCAGGCTCCACGAATACACAGGTCTGGTCCAACCTGAAATACTATAATTACTAGATGAGGGAATTTGTGCAATGTTTAGAGTTTGAATGTTTTGAATAGTGAAAGTACAGACCAACACCTCTTTCTTAACACCTAACAGCAAGCAAGTGAATGGATTAAAGGCTATTTCAGTTCACTGCTCCGTGTATCTATCGATTTCACAAAGTGACGTCATGGATGCTGTCTGTGATTATGGTGAATTGTGTCTAGCACAAAGCTTTGGCAGAGTTGAAGTAACAGAGAACAGCACAGTTTTGAGGAAGATCCAAAACATAATACAATCTTGTGTTTTTAGCATCTGAAAAATACCTCTATGTTTCTTTAAATATTTTTATCAAATATTGATTTTATCAAACCTGTGTGGTTGCACTGTATTTATAGGCTACTATTTTTATTTTTTAGGTGTCAGCTCAATCAAATCTGCCTTGCATTAATTTATCTGCTGCTGTAATGGTTTTAGTCTACCACCACAAAGGAAAGCAGGGCAAAACTGTAACGAAAAATGAATGAATTCAGATCTGGCAAACTGTGAGGCACTGCTGAAAAAAAACATGATTTGATGCCAAGTTTGTTGCCTAGCAACTCTCTCTCTCTCTCTCTCTCTCTAACTCTCCCTCTCTCCTCCTAGTTCTGTCCCATTTTTGAAAATAAAATAGAAAAAAAAGTTTTACCTATAGAAATTCCCTTTTAGATAAAACGTACACGTCAATGATGTACTAAAAACGGGAATGTTTTTCCTTCGCGTTTTTCGCATACCGACGACAACATTGTCCAAACGACCCCCGTTCACACAGATCTGCGAAAAATGACTAAAAACGCATTATTCATGCCAGGCCAGTAGTTGGCGATGTCACTTTGTAAAGAAACTAGACTAAACATGCAATATTCATGCTTATGATGCTTAATTTGCGTTTTTGTAGTTTTAATAGCATTGTTTTCAAAAACTTGCACTTTGAAACCCGTTTTCAAAAGTTTGCGTTTTCAGGCCTCCAAAACGCCATTGTTGTGTAAATAAACGGCCAAAAAGCATTACAATTTTCCATTTTTAACCTACTAAAACTCATTTCTCATGCTGCCCTTACTGGGAGATCCAAGTTAAAATGGCAACTGGTTTCCTGCTGATTAGCTGGTTGACCAGCCACCATCTTTCCAAAACCAGCCCGACCACTATGACAAGCTGGTAGCTGGTTTGGGTTGGTTTGTAACCAGTTAAATACCAGCTTTCATCAGGATTTTACGCCACACATTAATATTCAACTCACTGCATCCTTAATGTTGGCCTCTACCAATAAAAGTCCAATTAAAATGCTCAAATGCCATTTGTTTTATGTAGCGGGCAGTGCAGTTTCCCTGCATTTTCAGAAGCAGGATCTGCCTTCCTGCTTGGCATAATCGAGTGGCTTCATAATTGTATTACAGCAGCAATGCTAAAATTTGATAGAGACAATGGCAATATATCCTCCTTATCCTCTTCATCCTGATTCCTGCCACAGCAGTCCAGTAGTAGAAAAATCTCTTGCGCAGAGACGCTTTGATGAGGCCACATAATTTCCATGAATAATTTATAGTCAGAGGTACATTGTTTTGATTACGTCACCAGAGACATTAAGACATAATCAGATGATCATGATTATGCCCTTGTTATTATCAGCAGATATTTCCACTAGGCAGGTCAAGAGAACATTTGTTTTAATAACCACAGATATAGGAGATACACTATATTGCCAAAAGTTTTGGGACGCCTGCCTTTACATGCACATGAACTTTAATGACATCCCATTCTTAATCCATAGGGTTTAATATGGATTTGACCCACCCTTTGCAGCTATAACAGCTTCAACTCTTCTGGGAAGGCTTTCCACAAGGTTTAGGAGTGTGTTTATGGGAATTTTGGACCATTCTTCTAGAAGCACATTTGTGAGGTCAGGCACTGATGTTGGACGAGAAGGTCTGGCTCGCAGCTCGCAGTCAGAATTAATTCCAAAGGTGTTCTATCGGGTTGAGGTCAGGACTCTGTGCAGGCCAGTCAAGTTCCTCCACACCAAACTCGCTCATCCATGTCTTTATGGACCTTGCTTTGTGCACTGGTGAGCAGTCATGTTCCCACAAAGTTGGGAGCATGAAATTGTCCAAAATGTCTTGGTATGCTGAAGCATTAAGAGTTCCTTTCGCTGGAACTAAGGGGCCAAGCCCAAACCCTGAAAAACAACCCCACACCATAATCCCCCCTACACCAAACTTTAAACTTGGCACAATGCAGTCAGGCAAGTACTGTTCTCCCGGCAACTTGTCCATCGGATTGCCAGACAGAGAAGCGTGATTCGTCACTTCAGAGAACATGTCTCCACTTCTAGAGTCCAGTGTCGGTCTGCTTTACACCACTGTTTCTGACGCTTTGCATTGCACTTGGTGATGTAAGGCTTGGATGCAGCTGCTCGGCCATGCAAAACCCATTCCATGAAGCTCTCTACACACTGTTCTTGAGCTAATCTGAAGGCCACACAAAGTTTGGAGGTCTGTAGCTATTGCAGAAAGTTGGCAACTTCTGCGCACTGTGCTCCTCAGCATGTGCTGACCCCGCTCTGTGATTTTACGTGGCCCACCACTTCGTGGCTGAGTTGCTGTTGTTCCCAATTGCTTCCACTTTGTTATAATACCAGTAACAGGGGTGTCCCAATACTTTTGGATATATAGTTACGTGACAATAACCCTTAATCAATATGATTTAGAATTTAAGTATGATAATATGATAATATACTATGATTAAGTAACCATATTATGATTGATTCCTAAGCCAAAAACTAATATTAAAAATTAAATGTTTCAATTATAAGATGCTATATTTTCTGAGAAAACCTTGTTGTCGCTTGCCACCAACATTTTCAGCCTCTAATATCATGGCAACACATTATACTATTATGTTTCTCAAGGAAGTTTTACAACAGATAATTCAAAGAACGTCTTGGGAATGAAAAACCAAAGTTGTTCTGTGAGTGGGCGTTTGCCAGTGACTCATTTCACAGATAACAACCAGAAAACCTTTAACATTTATTTATTTATTTAAATATGATGTTGAGCTTGTGTTTACGAGACATTATGTGGCACATTATTTTCCTCAAAGTAATTGGGGGCAGATGATTATATGTCGGTTATGAGTCCAGTCTCTAATTAAGACCTTCCCATAAGGTTTATAATTATAAGACCTGTTTTATAAGACTTCAGACATGGTATTGATTCATTCAAAAAGGTGGAAATGACAACAAATATCATCGTTGACCCATTTCCGTGACTGCTAGACTACCCCATGTGTGTTTCCCCCTCAGTTTAATCTGGCAAAGTGCTTTATTTGCACCTCTGGAGGTGGAAAGCTGTTTATAAACTCTCAGCACAACTGCCTCCATCTGCCGCTCCCCAAACAACCACTATAGATCAAACCCAATGGATCTGTCCGCAGTGATTTGATTGGAATGGTGACATAAACTGGATTTGGGAATGTATGACCTTGACAGAATTTTATGCAGAGCTTAAATGCAAGACAGTTTGGCAAGATGACCTGCCATTCAGCCAGCGTGGAGCACAGATATCCATTAGAGGTGTTAGAAAGGATGGCAGGCTGAGTCTCTGACAGCAGCCCGGTCAGTTCCTTTCTTTAATTAAATGTCTTTGATGGCCTTACAGTCATAGTGCTAGAACACGTAGCAGCATAATTATTTTATTTTAAATCAGAAAGACTCAACTGACCATAAACAAGGTAGAAAATACACATAAATTAGGATTTAAATCCATTAAAAAATGTTAATATAAACAAAAGGAAAGGAAAGGGAGTCTAAAAAACAAAATAACTGGGTATTATAAATTATTATATAAAATAAAGGACAAATTTACAGCTTTACATTAGACAGCTCACATTACCAAGCCTCTCCGAAGTATCTGCAAGGCTATATATAATATAATCAATAAAAGCTAATATGGAAATTTAATTGTTTAATTTCGGTATTCTCTGCAAATTGATTCTAATAATTAGAGACTGCAAATTTGAAAGCAGAGCAGCCAGACTGTTTTATTAAGGATGGATTCAAAAGGATTTAATTGGTAATGATGCAGATTTGATATGTGGCAATATGTGGAATATATATTACTGCAAATATACTATATACACAAAAATAATGAATGGTCCGAACATGTCTTGGATGTCTCCATATTTTCACAGATGATGGTCATGGTGGTGTTGGGGGTTTATCAAAGCGTTTCTGCAGGATTTTAGATTACTGCCTCAGGCTCACACTACTTCAAAAATAGTCATGCTCTGGATGTTTTCACAATCCATACCTAGAGGCCGATATGTGGTTTTCAGCTCATATTTAAATCCATGTGCTTTTAAATGTATTTTTGGTTTCACTCACTGGCTCTGAAATCTGATATGGGAGACTGTGCAGTGGGTAAGATGTGCCAGCTGTATCGCCCCCTTAATATAGCAAACTGCATAATTTTTGTCACATAACCATACATTCAGAAAGCGATCATTAAATACAGCTGCCTGTGATCGACAGATGCACATGAGTGATAAGCATTTCTATGCTAAATAGTTTTTTTCACATAATAAAAAAACCATGTAAAGCCATGAATTCCATAGCTGAAGATTAGCCATGAAATATTAAAGCATATGGGATCAATCAAGTCAGATGATTTTGGGTAAACTGTGTCATTGGCTCAACTAGCTAATTAGTCCAAACGAAAATTCTGATTTTGTAAAGACCATGTCAACTAAATTAAATTATAAAATCTTTGAAATAATTCATATTTTAGTTATATAAACTTGTGTAACATTTTGCAACAATCAAGAGGCTTGTTGTCACTGGAATACGTTTTTCCAAGCCTTCTTCGGTTAATAGCAGATATTCTGAAATATAAAGTAATTACCCAAATAATTTTTTTTCTTAGGTAAAAGTGGCACAGCTTACCCCACTCCTCCCTATAGAAGAAACTTTTAAGCCTCTTTTGCGATCATGTGTTAACATTCCAGATGCGCTTTTATTAAAAAAATTTATTTCTATTGCTTTTATTCTGAAAATTGCCTCTGTTATGCTTTTCCGAATAGGCTATTACCTTTCATGTAGTGAAATATACCTGTTTGTGGATGTAAAAGGTCTGCAAAATTTTAAAGATCAAAGTTCTGAACTGCGGAAACGGCATCAGCAATTCCTGACTTATTTGTACATACCTACGCAACAATGTAACAAATTTGCATAAGGCCAACATATGGTCCTCAATGGTTCAGAGCAATCAGAGCAGAGTAGATCAACCCCAACAGACTAGGCCATCTGACCAATCAAAGCAAAGTACACCAATCACAACATACTGGGCCATCTGACCAATCAGAGCAGAGTAGACCAATCACAACAGACTGGACTGTCTGTCCAATAAGAGCAGAGTAGACCAATCACAACAGACTGGGCCATTTGACCAATCAGAGCAGAGTACACCAATCACAACAGACTGGGCCATCTGACCAATCAGAGCAGAGTAGATCAATCACAACAGTCTGTGCCATTTGACCAATCAGAGCTGAGTAGACCAATCACAACATACTGGGCCATCTGACCAATCAGAGCAGAGTAAGGAGGGGTTTAGAGAGACCGAATCTTCGAACAAACTGTTTTCAGACACTTTGAGAAATGAGGGGATGTGCAATGTATATTATGAGAAAATGTAAGTGTTTTTTGACCTTGGATGCATGTAAACCTATTGTAGGAGACCTCCTAAACAAAATTAGGACCCTTTAAAATAGCATAATAGGGGCACTTTAAAGCGAGCTGAAGGTGGTATTTCAACCAGCATGCTACGAAAGGTGCGCCACAGGATGAGGAGACTGCAAACCAGACACTGTCATAACCTACTTGTGCAGCCCAGGCCTCTGAAGACGTGCATGAGCTGATTAATTAGAAATGAACTGACAAGACAAGACAAATCCACTCTCATCCATGTAGGCATGAGAAAGGGCTCTTGCTTTGTCTGTGGCTGAACGAAAGTGAAGCTTTTACATCAATCAAAACACAATCAACATTTTAATCTCAGGAAAATAAGAATTGTAAAGCACCCCTTAATAACGCTAAGGTGCCTTTCTCATCCTTTTGGGTATTTTGCATAAAAATTATGTTGTCTACATCTTTAATTTATCATGACAGCACTTCACAAAGCTTACAGTTTTGAAACAGGAGGTGCTCTTAAAACTTTAAGTGCATAATGGAGTGTAATGTAAGAGGGGAGGGAAGGAGAAGGGAAAGAGAAATGAGGAGAGACATCAACAATCCTAAGATGACGTCAATATATCAGACAGTTTACTGTAAGACACATCCCTATCATAGTTCGGCTAAAAGCATATCTGTAATATTCATATTAAGAGCTTCCTTTCAACCCTATTAGGCTACTTACCTAACACAGCATAGCCATACAAAAAAATGAGAGACCGCCGCTATCCAACTATGCTTAGTCTTGTTAAACATCTTAATGACTGACGACTTTGTATATACGCCTGCATACATCACTGTATGAACTATAAAGATGTGTTATTGTATATCCATATAATAAATCATGCTTTTCAAAAGGTCACTAAGAAAACTTCCTATGTTTTCCATATGAAAGTACCTGCCGTTGCTCAGTTGGTGAAAACTGCAGCTGCTACACTACTGGACCAAACGAGCGGAAAATACACAATTAAGCTGATCTGATTTCCACCTCTGCACATCCTCAACAATTAGGCTACACAGCGGATGTCCCCGGAGATGACTCGACGCTATTGCAGTCATCATATACTTTACTGTGGCAAACTGACGGAAAGCTGGAAAAACACTGAGCGGATTGAGGTTTAACGGCACATTATAACAGTACTGGATGCAAATATGTTGCGATGGAGGTAATCAGACACGCTTGGTGCTGAACGTGATGAAACAACAGATATAATAAATAGTGAGACATCAGCTATAAACCAGAGGACTGTGCTGCACTTCAGTTGGTTATTCATTAGTCTTATTCATGAATGACATTTGGGTGCATTTCTATTGAGTTTAGCCAATTATGGCAGCCAATTATGAGTGCTAATAGGTTACTCCCCTGACAAATAATAAAAACATATGGAAGGGAATGACTTTGAGGGGAAGCTCAAGTAGCTAAACTGAACATGGAAGTGTACATTTGGTGGAACACACTTTTCCAATCTTGAAGACCCTGTGAAATAATTTTGTGTGCTGTTTTTTCCTGTGTTGATGTATTTGCTAGAGAGTGCAATAGTGCTTGTCCACTTTTTCAGCGTCCTTAGTTCCACAAATATTTTTCCCATTCATTTTTCTAATAGGGACTTTAGAGTCTTTGTTAAGGGCCAAGAACCAAACATAAGGTGAATCACAACATTACGAACTATTAATAGAATCAAAAAAGTATTTTAAAATTGTATAAAAAGGATTATACAAATATTTAAGTAGTTTGAGAGCATAGGGAGACTGAATCAACGTCATTGTTGATTCAGCGCACTGGTGCTAAAGAGTTCTTTTGGTGCAATTTGATTGCCAGAATTTTGTTTGGTGGAGATTTCTTTGCAGAATCATGAGTAACCGGTCCTACTCGACCCGCTCCAAGTGGAATTTGAACCGGGGTCTCCGGCGTGGGAGGCAGACGTGCTAACAAGGATGCTAAAGACCACTAGCATGCCTCTTAAGGCCAGAGGAATGAGGTTTACACACATAGCTCTTACTAGCCTACGTCCGTTACACTCCCCCCTAAACCTCACTCCCTTCCGGGTCACCGCACCAAATATTACCAGTCTTACACGACCCGCTCCGAGCAGGATTTGAACCGGGGTCTCCGGCGAGGGAGGTAGGCATGCTAACAAGGATGCTAAACACCGCTATTATGCCTCTTAAGGCCAGGGGAGTGAGGTTTACACACACAGCTCTTACTAGCCTATGCCCGTTACACTCCCCCCCTAAACCTCACTCCCTTCCGGGTCACGGCACCAAATATTACCAGTCCTAAACGACCTGCGGGATTAGAACCGGGGTCTCTGACGTGGGAGGCGGGCATGCTAACAAGGATGGTAAAGACCGCTAGCACGCCTCTTAAGGCCAGTGGAGTGAGGTTTACACACACAGCTCTTACTGGCCTACATCTGTTACACTCACCCCCCCAAACCTCACTCCCATCCGGGTCACGGCACCAAATGTCACTAGTCCTACTCGATCCTCTCCGAGCGGGATTCGAACCAGTGTCTCTGGCATGGGAGGCTGGCATGCTAACAAGGACGCTAAAGACCGTAATGTAGTTTGTCACTGTTTGAATTCTGCTGTTAAACATAATTATTTAACAAATTAGTTGAAATAATGGGGTCTGATGGCTTCAACAAAAGCATAAACCATTGCTTAACAGCCGCTTATCTCAAAGGTCTATCTTTTATAAAGTTTATGTTGTAATTCTAGAATGCATTTGATTAGAAAAAAAATTGTAAATGTAAAATGAGTCATTAATATTTTTGGTCCATTATAAAAAGAGGAAGTCTGTTCATTTTGAATTTGTATGTCCACTAAAGGTAAATATGTCAAAATGAAAAGCATTAAATGTTGTCAAAAAAAACCTTCAATAGCAGGATTGAGAAAACATTGCTTGCACCATATACAAATACTACTTGCTTTTCTGATTGCAAAATAGTCCTATTCTTGTTAGGGAAATTCCATAGAAGATGGAATATAATGATCTTATTCCAGGGCATGACAAAATTACTTGATATCATGTTTTGTTTTCATGGCTGTTTCTTGAGAAAGATCTCTTTCTTCATAAACTTTGCAACTGAAAACTGAAAATCAACCAGGAAATAATTTCCTAAATAAAGGCTATTAGCACTGTAAATGAGATTTCTTGATTTACCTACAAAAATACACCAGTAAAACGCTATTGCAATAATATGTATTTTAGAAAACTGTTCATGATTTTCACAGAAACAAAGAAAAAGTATTTTTAGGGAGGCTGCTATTAGTTTACAGCCTATAGTAAAAAAAAATGCTTAGAAAATCTACTTTCAAAGAAGTAAAAAAGGATTAATATTAAAAGTTTTGATATTGGATTGATATTTGCTATAAATACATTCATAAACAGCCATGTAAGCACATATCCACACAATTTTAGATAGCTTGGCTGGGATCACCAGCACAATGTTTGACAAGAGCAGCGGAAACTGAGCTTCGAAGGAATAACATTCCTAGAGGTATTTCCTTTACAGACAAAAGAAAAATGCCCCCAATCCATTATCCAACTTGAGTCAATGCCCCAGATGTCTTGTAAAGCCTGCATGCATACTGTCTAAAGACAGAGCCAGATTGGGCCCAATGAATGCCCCAGCTCACCCGAAGGATATGTCTAAAATAAAACAAACAACCACAACCCTATAAATACTTTACTAGAATAAAACTTTTATAATGGCTTTTTTATTCATGCTACAGAGATTTTTTTAATAGAGGTAAAACTGCCTGCTTGCCCGTGATGGTCAGGGATCTTTGCATCAAGCCCGGACTGACCATCGGGAGCACCGGGTGAATTCCCGGTGGCCTGGCAACTGATTTGGCCTGCTGCCCTTTTTCTTTCTTTTTGTAATAAATTATTTTAATTACAATTGTATTGCCTTTTTAATTATATATAATTTCCCCAATACACTAAAGTGATAATTCCCGAATTAGGCATTCGAAAATAAATTGATAAATCATAAAACGGTTAGTCTTGAATGGCAACGCTACGATTCAGCTCGCGTGAGCTTTGCTTGTCCGCCAAACCGTTTCGAACAGAGTCAGTGCGACGAACTCGAGGAAGCGGTGGAGCACTGAGGGAAAGCCCTCAATGAAGAAGCAGCTATATAAAGCAAAATTACTGACCTCTTCAGGGCTTCAAATGCAGGTCAGTTTCACCTGTAAATGGCTACTGTAGTTTTGTCTTCTTTAACGTAGCTAGCAAATGTTAGCAGTAGCACCCCATTACTATCGTCATTCAAAAAACTGTAGCCTATGCTAAATGGCATCATTATCTATTGTAAAGTTACAGTAGTAATTTAGCAGACAGATATTTACATCGATTTATACGTTTGGAGGGAGCTAGGGCAGACAACAACACAAAAAATATTAGTAATAATAACTTGTTCAGTATTATGATTTTTCTATAAATATATTGTCATGGTGTATTTATTATTGTACTAATTTTGACATTTAAGCAATTTAGATTTTTTTTATATATTTGCATGAAATATATATATTTTTAAATATTGGATATTTAAGGCATTAAGATAAAACAACAACACATTGTCCTAATGTGATACTTTGAATTAACCTATAATAAATGTAGATTCTGTGCAAACAAATTACAATTAAAAATTTTTTTTTTTGCAACAACGTTGAGACAGTTCTGTTCCTAACGGTAGACCTGCTGAAGAGAGAAGTGACAGGTACAAGAAAAGTAGCAAAGAAGTAAATACACACAAGGGAGAGAGTCGAGACAGAGAGATATCAGGGAAATTAAGATAATTAAAAGGGAAAGAGAAGTGAAGGTGCCGTTCAAGAGAATTATTTTGCACGGCCTCAGCCTAAGGATTTAAACCTTTTTTATGTGAAGACCATACAAAAAATATGGTTTCAAAATTTTTTGTGGGTGTATGGGTTGGCCTGGATGGGTGTGACATTTCTCGGCCTGACATTTTGTCCCAGTCTGGCCCTGCTTTGTATTGTTTTCCATTATATTCTCTAATGCATATTGTTTTTGTTTCTGGGAACTCAAGCCATAAAAGAAGCCATTGAGATCTTTAATGTGGTTTGCAAGTTCACACCCTATTTCTTCAATTGAACGTTTGCTTTACTGCCGTATCTTTTATTCAGTAAATCTTTAGAATGTTTATTGATCAACATCCTCTTGTCCTTTTCAGTAGAACAGACTGACCTTTTCTCTCAAACATCTCTGGCCGCTCCCTCTATGACTTTCTGCTGTGTTAAACTAAACTAAGCATATTTGTTTTGCGAATTTAACTTAATTTAACAAAATTGGAATATCGCATAAAACATTTGCAAATAAAGCACCCTTTCCCTCCCATGTGTTCGAGAATAAAACCGTCATTAACTGCGAAATTGGTGCAAAAATCTGTAATGAAAATGGAAGTTGCTGCAATCGAGGAAACCACTCTGACTCTTGTAACGCTAACAGATAACATAAACGCTGTCATGTTATCTTGTGTTCTTGCTGTTCAATAAGATCTCATTTGTCCTGTCTTGAGTATTTTGTTGCAAATCGAGAGATTTATTCAGTAAAATATTTCAATCGAAGTTTATGCGCATGTCTTTTTATTGGATAAAAAATGTATCTGCCTCAACTGAGCACATGAGTTTATGCACATTTTTTTAATTTATGCAGATCTTGGCATTTCCATCCAGTGATTTTTATGCAATATCCAAAAATGTGCATAAAAATAGGTGGATGGAAACATAGAATATGTTTACACAATACCGTTTTCAACTGAAAATGGAAAACTTTTTATGTATTTTGGCCGCTCATTTACATGACAACAGAATTTTGGGGGCTTGAAAACGCAAACTTTTGAAAATGGGTTTCAAAAGGTTTAAAAAACATTGCCTTTACCGTCTTCATGTAAACAACAAAAACTTGAATTTATGAAAACAGTAACATCATGCGCATTCACAGGGGTTTCTTGACAAAGTGATGTCGCCAACTACAGGCCTGGCAGCATAATACAGCCTTTTTAGTCATTTTTGTAGAACTGTGTGAACGAGGATCGTTTTAACATTGTCGTCGTGTAAAATACCCATAGTGTCATGAACTGCTCACAGACACGAAGGTTGAGGATCCAAACGCAGTAGTTTATTGAAAGGGTAATCCATAATCGTAGTCATAAACAGGGTCAAAACCAAAGAACATGAACCCAATGGTGCACTCAGAAATGCAAAAAGACACAAGACTTTGTAATGAATGATTGAGATGACCAGGCTTATATAGGCAGAGGTAAAGAGCTAATGAGACACAGCTGAAGACAATCATGGATGATGAGACCGGGCAATGAATTATGGGAAATGTAGTCCTTGATTGAGTGGTAATTGTCTGGGGTAGAGTACCCTCTGGTGGCTATCAAGGGCACTCCAGCTGGTGATCGTGACACATAGCTAGTGTGGCATTATCTTTTTTTTAAATCACCATTAATTAAAAATGGATAACTTTTTTATGGAATATTGCAGTATTTATTATAAATGATTTATCCATGGACATTTTTAATTTTTTTTATAAAATACATTTTTAGTCAAATTAAGTTCCAAAATAATCAAAGTTCCAAAATAGTTCCAAAATAAAATCACATGCTTGTTGACATAACAGTAAATTCAAATATATTCTAGTGGTATAATACATCATTAGCTATTAAAGGAGAAATAAAAATGGTCCTTTTGCATATTTAGTCTAACTTTGTGTAAAAATGTCTTACCTCCTGATAGTCTGAAGAATTAAGGAGCTAAATACACTTCGGTTGGTATTACTTCCAGTCAGGGCTTGGCAACAGGTGGACTATGGTAAGCACTGAAAAAAATGTCTGCCTGCCTTGCCATTAAGTCATTGTGCACATCTTTAAGATGACTGCTAGCAAAACCAGGTCACTGTGCTATTAGCATCACAAACGTCCTTGCTTTGACTGTCCTACAGCTGCAGCCACAGGGGAAGTCAGTAAATATGAAGATAAAACATCTCTCAGTATAATTTTTGTCATTTCTTACTGATTATCATAATGACATGAGGTGAAAACACCATATGGCCAGGCACTTTAGTTTAAATGTCACTCTTTGTCTGTGGAAAGGTCTCAGTGAGGCTTGACAGCAGTTGTAGCACAGGATTTATTTTGGGCTTCTTGATTTAGATCTCAAAGCCTGATATGTTGCCTAAAGACCCCTTTCATCCAGAAGTTTAAGAGGAAGTTAACCACAAAGCTTCATCTGAGATTATGGAGTGTTGCGTCATCTTTTTCTGCAGGGTTGTGCAAATTCATTTTTAATGGTTGAATTACCTTGTCACAGCCTGTCCTGACCAGGAACTATCCACAAGTTATTGTCAAACTGAAATAGAATATTCTGTGTTATGCAATACAGCAAGATTTCACTGTCTCAGATTTCATTAAAAAGATCATTTGTGTTCCGAAGAGTTTTGGGTGAACGAACCCTTTAATTGATCATAAGTGACGGTGAATACATTCATAATGTTACAAAAGAGTTATATTTCAAATAAATGCTGTTCTTTTAGACTTTCTATTCATCAAATAATTCTAAGTAAATAGCAAAGACAATAAAGGCCAATGAACTGAAACAAAGAGAGCTTTAATACACTCTAAAAAATAATTCAGTGGCTTAGTAAATATCACAGTAATAATTACCTTTATTAATTAATAAAATCTCTGAATATAATTTACTTGATGGTTTGAGTTGAACATACCAAAATAATTGACTAAAAATCCAACAGTTAATTTTGTCTAAAATTTACAGTTATATTTAAGTTTTTTTCACTAAAAGAATTTAGTATTTGAATAACCAATTATTGAGTAAGTTTACTCGATTAAAACAATGCACCCCTGACCCTCCCCCACCCTCCCCCATGACGACGTTTCAAACGGTTGAGTGAACGCGGGCTGTTGGAATTCTCTTCAGTCTCCAGAGAAGTTCCTTCTTCTCAGCGTCGTAAATTGGAACATTTCCTTTGTAAAATTGAGGTTTGTGTATGTTTTATTTTATCAATAAAATCATTACTGTGCTTTAAATCATTTTATTTAATGCAAAACAACATACAGGGACGCAATGTGAGTCTTTTTGCGTGATTGAAACACCTGATGATGACTTGCATAAAACACAACTTTATTTCTAAAGTTAATGAATATAATTCATTCAGATGATAAAATGTTCTCAGAATAATTTTTTTACATACATTTACTCAGTTCATATGGTGTATGTAATTTATTTCACTGCTTTAAAATTTACTCAATATTTTAAGTGTAAAAATGTTTCACCAAAAAAATTGAGTAAATCATAGTAAACATTTTTTGAGTGACACAGGCTAAATAAGGACCCAAACAAGACCCAGGTGAACATAATCAGAAATCAAGCAAACAGGGACAGACTTTTATTTTGACGGAGCTGAGAACGCCAGAGCCTGAGCACACAGTGCTCCCATTCTCCATTAGTTTATGATCTGTTTAACAGTCCAGTCTGATACGTTATTAAATAGAACTGTTATGCAAAGAAAGTAGACAGTATATGAAAAAGTATTAGCGCTTGTCGTGTGTTGATGCCCAATGTCGCTAGCTGAGCAGAAATACATAATCCTGTTTTTCTTGGTCCAAAGCGTCGAGTTGGATTTTCTCTTTGTTAATGAGGAGAATAAAAAAACGTTTAGATATCAATCTACATATTTGATGGACATAGGTTATGCACATCTTTACTCGCTCCTTTGAATGTATCTTGATTAAAACAGCTCCATATTTAATAAAGCACATACAAAAAGATCCAAACCGGAAGCAATGCAAACTGCTTTACAGAATATGGAAGTTTGTTGCGCATAACCCCCATGTAATTTTGTCCCACATTCTTTATCACAAAAATCACACATTCATTTTCTAATCCAAAGCCTATAAAACATGTTTTTTTGTCAGTTAAGGCCTAATTATGGATTGTTGGCACATTTTCAACACATTTCTGTGTTTTTCTGGCATGGTCACCGGAATAACAGAACATTCGAATCTTTGGAAGAGAAAATTTTTTATTAAGGTGCAAGATGGATGACCAGAAATACAGCAAACACCATCTCATCATCCCCTTGCTCTGCTGTTCCAGGGTCCAAACGATGCCATAAATTTCCCACCATTATTGATCTCTTGTCCATTTCTCAGGAAGTAGCAGGAAAAAAGGCTCTTGCTGATTCTCAAGCCTAAAGTCGCCCCTGCTTTGAGTAGTTTGTGTAATGGCACCTGACAGATAAAGAGTTTCAGAGAGCTACTCTCACAATGTGCTTTGTCCTCCATTCCACCATCAATAAGAACAAAGACACTCTTGCTAATTCTACCATCATCACTTTGCTTTTGTAAGGTTTCCAGGGCTATATGTACATCTGTATGGCACTTAAGGGAATTACAGGAGATGTAGGGCCAATCAGAGAATCCATTCAACTGTCACGAGACTGCAGAGTGTCCGTCAATAAAACTGCGTCAATTAGAGAGGAACCTTAAAAGAACAGTTCACCTAATAAATAAATAAAAACTCACCCTCATGTCTTTCCAAACCTGAATGAATTTCTTTCTAATAGTGCATGAGGACTGAAGCAGTCAAGCTCCATAATAACAAATAAACACACCTGTCTCACAAAAGTGCTCTTTATGACTCTTTAACAACTGTATTCAATGTCTTCTAACCCAGACAGCAGTTTGCTGAAAATCGTGTTCGTGAGAGAAGTAGCAAAGTCCAAAGTCCAATTACACACCAGTCGCCGTTTTTACTAACGAAAACTAAGCTTTTTAAAAACGCTCTCCAAAGTGGATAAATTTGAAAAACGCAGTTTTCCCGTCATAGTGTGGAGGTATGTGAAAACGATGACGCATGTTTAGGCATGTGACGCATATCGTAGCCTACCGATACATATACTTGTTTATACCGGTATTGTGCCTGTTATGTATTCACTTTCACACAGTTGCTAAAATATGTTTCTATGCACACTTCATATCACAGTCCTGCAAAGATGACATAAAATTTACTCGAATTTGGCAAAACATGAGAGCAGTTGCGTATTAGACCAAACATGTAGGCCTAATGGTGAGTGAATGCGACATGGATCATGAATGGTGAGATATTTTGCTAAATAAAATGACCCTGCCAGATGAATTGCGTGATAACTTTATTATGTCTGTTCCATCTGTATCATCACAGTGAGCTTTTATGAATTTAGCGTTTTCTGATGTTTCAGTGTGGATGAGAAACTTCTGGAAAATGCTTGAAAACGAGCGTTTTGAAACAAAAGCGCCATTTTCAAATGTATCTAGATTAATGTAGACGTAGCTGACTAAAATTTCAGTCACACAAAGCTATGGCTTTAGAAGAATTGGAATAACACACAAATCACATGGCCCACTTTTATGATTTTTTTTTTATCCTTTTGAAGCTTGACAAACCTAGTCCTCATTCAGTATATTTGGAAAAATACACCTCATACAGGTTTGGAACAACATGAGGGGGTGTAAATAACAACAGAATTAATTTTTGGGGGCATATTTTTCCTTTGAGCACCCTTTGAGAACTCAGCATGATGTATTAGTGATAACCATGAACCTTTGCATTTGGACATATGAGCAAATTATTGTTCTTTCAACATTGACTATTATCATAATTACAGAGGGAATATCAGAGAACTGTCAGTACTCTTTTTGTACGGCTGTTCAGCCTTCATCCAATGAGCAGAATAGCTTCATGGTGAGCGAATGCGGGGGAGGAAGGTCGTAATTGGCCTGTGAATCGGTTTGTCATTAAGAAGCGCAGTAGGGGAGACCCCACTCATGGTCCTCCTGTGACAAATCTGCCTGATTAACGAGGTCAGTCAATTTTGACTGTCCTCACCCTGTTGTTACATAATAAGGGCTAAAAATATGCTCTACACAGATATTTTTGTGCTTTGTTACAACCAGTTTTTGTCCTAAAAGTAGCACTAATCAAAGATATTGATTCTGTATAAATGAGAGAATGATTGATCACTGCCAGATGGATTATAAGTACAAATATATCCTTGAGATAGTGTAAATTAGTGTAAAAGAAAATAAACATTTATTGCACGTCTCCTGATGCATTCTCAAGGGAAGTCAAGGGAAAACTGACACCTTTGCCACAGAGGTCTGATATGTATCTATGCATAGCCATAGCTATTCATAAATGTTATATTCCCCTTGTTCTGTTGAGATTGACCTTCATACAGGGAGTCCCATGCAGAGACCTCAGAAAATGTGTGCAAAAATAATAGTAATATAACCTCTTATTTACCTCTATCATTTATCAAGTGAAAATGTATTGCATTTATTCATGTTATATACTGTATTCTGAGGTCTGTATGTAACATTTATAATAGAGGCCATTTTAAGCATGTTATATAAAAAATTTTTTTTTATATATGAGTGGTTTTTTTTAAAACAAAAAACGTTTGAATGGTAGTGTATATACACTCACCTAAAGGATTATTAGGAACACCATACTAATACTGTGTTTGACCCCCTTTCGCCTTCATAACTGCCTTAATTCTACGTGGCATTGATTCAACAAGGTGCTGAAAGCATTCTTTAGAAATGTTGGCCCATATTGATAGGATAGCATCTTGCAGTTGATGGAGATTTGTGGGATGCACATCCAGGGCACGAAGCTCCCGTTCCACCACATCCCAAAGATGCTCTATTGGGTCGAGATCTGGTGACTGTGGGGGCCATTTTAGTACAGTGAACTCATTGTCATGTTCAAGAAACCAATTTGAAATGATTCGAGCTTTGTGACATGGTGCATTATCCTGCTGGAAGTAGCCATCAGAGGATGGGTACATGGTGGTCATAAAGGGATGGACATGGTCAGAAACAATGCTCAGGTAGGCCGTGGCATTTAAACGATGCCCAATTGGCACTAAGGGGCCAAGAAAACATCCCCCACACCATTACACCACCACCACCAGCCTGCACAGTGGTAACAAGGCATGATGGATCCATGTTCCCATTCTGTTTACGACAAATTCTGACTCTACCATCTGAATGTCTCAACAGAAATCCAGACTCATCAGACCAGGCAACATTTTTCCAGTCTTCAACTGTCCAATTTTGGTGAGCTCGTGCAAATTGTAGCCTCTTTTTCCTATTTGTAGTGGAGATGAGTGGTACCCGGTGGGGTCTTCTGCTGTTGTAGCCCATCCGCCTCAAGGTTGTGCGTGTTGTGGCTTCACAAATGCTTTGCTGCATACCTCGGTTGTAACGAGTGGTTATTTCAGTCAAAGTTGCTCTTCTATCAGCTTGAATCAGTCGGCCCATTCTCCTCTGACCTCTAGCATCAACAAGGCATTTTCGCCCACAGGACTGCCGCATACTGGATGTTTTTCCCTTTTCACACCATTCTTTGTAAACTCTAGAAATGGTTGTGCGTGAAAATCCCAGTAACTGAGCAGATTGTGAAATACTCAGACCGGCCCGTCTGGCACCAACAACCATGCCACGCTCAAAATTGCTTAAATCTCCTTTCTTTCCCATTGTGACATTCAGTTTGGAGTTCAGGAGATTGTCTTGACCAGGACCACACCCCTAAATGCATTGAAGCAACTGCCATGTGATTGGTTGATTAGATAATTGCATTAATGAGAAATTGAACAGGTGTTCCTAATAATCCTTTAGGTGAGTGTACACAGATCAGGCATAACATTATGTGACGTGAATCACACTGATTATCTCTTCATCACGGCACCTGTTAGTGGGTGGGATATATTAGGCAGCAAGTGAACATTTTGTCCTGAAAGTTGATGTGTTTGAAGCAGGAAAAATGGGCAAGCGTAAGGATTTCAGCAATTTTGACATGGGCCAAATTGTGATGGCTAGACGACTGGGTCAGAGCATCTCCAAAACTGCAGCTCTTGTGGGGTGTTCCTGGTCTGCAGTGGTCAGTATCTATCAAAATTGGTACAAAGAAGGAACAGTGGTGAACCGGTCATGGGCGGCCAAGGCTCATTGATGCACGTGGGGAGCAAAGGCTGGCCCGTGTGGTCCAATCAAGCAGACGAGCTACTGTAGCTCAGATTGCTCAAGAAGTTAATGCTGAAGCTTGTGAGAATACACAGTGCATCACAGTTTGTTGCGTGTGGGGCTGCAAAGCCGCAGACCAGTCAGGGTGCCCATGCTGACCCCTGTCCACCGCTGAAAGCGCACGTGAGCATTAGAACTGGACAACGGAGCAATGGAAGAAGGTGGCCTGGTCTGATGAATCAGGTTTTCTTTTACATCACGTGGATGGCTGGGTGCATGTGCGTCGCTTACCTGGGGAACCCTTGGCACCAGGATGCACTATGGGAAGAAGGCCAGCCGACGGAGTCAGTGTGATGCTTTGGGCAATGTTCTGCTGGGAAAACTTGGGTCCTGCCATCCATGTGGATGTTGCTTTGACACGTACCACCTACCCAAGCATTGTTGCAGATCATGTACACCCTTTCATGGAAACGGTATTCCCTGGTGGCTGTGGCTTCTTTCAGCAGGATTATGTGCCCTGCCGCAAAGCAAAAATGGTTCAGGAATGGTTTGAGGAGCACAACAACGAGTTTGAGGTGTTGACTTGGCCTCCAAATTCCCCAGATCTCAATCCAATCGAGCATCTGTGGGATGTGCTGAACAAACAAGTCCGATCCATGGAGGCCCCACCTCTCAACTTACAGGACTTAAAGGATCTGCTGCTAACATCTTGGTGCCAGATACCACAGCACACTTTCAGGAGTCTAGTCCATGCCTCGACGGTCAGGGCTGTTTTGGCAGCAAAAGGGGTAGCAACACAATATTAGGTGGTCATAATGTTATGCCTGATTGGTGTATATATATATATATATATATATATATATATATATATATATATATATATATATATATATATATATATATATAGTCTTTGTTAATGTTAATTTCAACATTTTGTAATACGTTAATGAAAATCAAAAGTTGTATTTGTTAACAGTTAATGCACTGTGAACTAACATGAACAAACAATGATCTGTTGTATTTTTATTAACTAACATTAACAAAGAATAATAAACACTGTAACAAATGTACTGATCACAGTTAGTTCATGTTATACATTAACTAATGTTAACAAATTAAACCTTGTTGTAAAGTGTTACCAATTATATTTTAAAATGTACTAAAACCAAAAAATATTTTAAATTGTAATAATATTTCACAATATTACTGTTGTGTTTTTGGTCAAATAAATGATGCCTTGATTAGCGTTAAACATTAAAAAATTCTAAACTTTTGTATATAATCATCTTTTTTAAATATTAGGATAATATTTAATTATTATAAAATAAGTGTCAACCTTATACTGATGTCATTTTGATAGCTGCCTGCCACAGTATCTGCTACTTTATATTCTTCCCCCTGTTCTGTTTCTACTAGGTTTCTCTATGAAATATTAGCATGATGCTTGCAAGGGTGACTCACCTCTGGAACACAATTTAGCTCTCATTTTAAGGAGAAGTGAGATCGTTTGTCTGGTGGAAAGTGTCGTATAGTGAAAACACTGACCCAGGGTTACCTGAATTGAGTCGAAGACAGTCTTTTATTTTAGTTCAAAACATGTCAAGTATTGCTCTGAAAGACATCTTGGTGCATTAGATCAAACTCAAAGGCAGGTAAGTTAAAAACTGACATAGAAATGAAAGCAAAGAAAAACAGAAATATTCTATATGAAATGCTAAGCTTAAACAAGGATAACTCTTTATCTGCCCTGTTCATTTATTAACCCTTTGATTAAACAATGATGTGTGTGAAACATTGCAGAAGAACACAAGGCCAAAGCACAGCAGCTAATAAAAACATTGCATGCAGTTTTATTGCCCAAATAAGTATTTTTTTTTAAAAGTGTGATTACTTAGTATAAGTAAGTGAACTGGGATTCAGCCCTGGTCTGTGGACTAGTGTGGTGCATTAGCACCGATGTAGGGGGGTCTAGGAGCTGAATGATCCGACCCCACAGGCTTCATCCATTAGGTCTAATGTGCTTCGCTAGTCATTTAGCCTGCTAACCCCCACCCCCACACTCCCTCTCTCTCTCCCTCCCTCCCTTCCTCTCTCCGATCATTCCCTTGCTCCATCAGACTTCTCCTCCAGGATACAGAAAGAGAAAGCAGGGCAACAGAGACAGGCTCTTTTATTCTCTCCCAGGTCTGCTGGGCACTGAGCGATGCTGAGCCTGGAAGACTGAAAGAGTGGGAGAAAGAGAAAAGACAGAAACAAAAAAAGATTCTGAGAGGTTGTTTGAGAAGCATTGACTCAGCTCAAAGAGGAATGAAAGGAAAGAAGAAAAACGAGGAAAAAAATTGAATACAGAGGCTGGATAAAGGGCAGGAAAGTCAGTTGAGTCAGTGAGACTGTTCCTTTCCAATCTTAAAGGAACAGATCACCCAAAAATATAAATATAGATCTATCTATCTGTCAGTATATCTGTCTGTCTGTCTGTTTGTGTTTGTGTGGGTGTGTGTCCGTCTGTCTGTCTGTGTCTATTAATCTATCTATCTATCTATCTCTGTCTGTCTGTCCGTCTGTCCGTCCGTCCGTCTATCTATTTACGAGTCTTACTCTACATGTTTGGCCTACAACAGAATCCTGTGATATTTCACTTCAGTAATCAGTCCATTCCATGCTAGAGGGCTGCAAAGAATTATGTGGCATCTGGATTGTGGGTTTCTAAGTATTTCTGTGCACATTTGTATATGTGTGCATATGAGTGTTTGTGTGTACAATTCCACTGTCCATGGGGTAAAACTTTATCCTAATCCTTCAGGAAACTGGAATCAACTGCAGCTTCATCATACAGCTGAAGGCAATGGTCTGGATTAACGGCCAGCTGATGGGATGTCAATGTCTGCAATAAGAAATACAGTCAGTGGTCTTCTATCACATGCACAGAGCTGATATTACCACATACAGTACATACACAACATATTAGTCATATAATTGTTTAAATATTGCACTCTTTGTGATTTAAAATAATGCAAAGAGTGAAAAGCACAACAAATAAAACTAACATCTAGCAGACCGGCATGTCCAAAAGATGCATTGCTTTATGCAGTTCATTATTTTGAAGTATTATATAATCAATGGTGGAACAATATCGAAATGATAGATAGTTCAAATAGGGTTGAATACCTGTTCATTATGGGTAAATGATTCAAATAACCATTTTAAAGGTCACTTTGACTGCTTGAGCTCTTCAGATATGTATGCTGGCTGTTACTTTAGATGCAGTGCATGTGTGAAAGTCACACATAGTATATATAGTAAGTGATACACTTATTTTGATTTTAAGAATGATTTGTTTTAAGGTCATTAGTTAATTGTAAGATTATGTAAATGGACCAAAAAAAAATCATGCACCCAGTTTTCATATTTAAAATGTAAAATCTTTTATTTATATTCCAAAAAACAAATGTGAAAAAGAAAAACATCTTTCATTCAATGGCTCAGGAAACACACAGTAAATTTATACAATGTAGACAAAATACAAACTCAACTAATAGAACAGAATAGAATGGAAATAGCTTAAAATCTCTTCATGTAGACCAGTGGGGGAAAGGGTTCACTTTTTTTTTAAATAGCTCATCTTTCTATGACAGTAGATTCACACTTTGACCTGCTCTACTAGAGTACACATGTAGTAAACCTGAGAATTATCATTTAACTACTATTAAGGATGAGTGTTATCAGCTATCTGTTCCAGGATCTGTGCCGTACATGCAAATGGTGAGTGAGAGCAGGCTTGGCCTGCATAATCTGATTCACTATGGTCTCTGTTTCGTTCCTGTAAGAAAAGAGAGAAAACTTGTTATTTGTTGAGTTCAAAATGTTATATTATGTTATGAATTTTGTTATGTTGTGTTCTAAATTATATTATTTTTGTTATGTGTTGTGTTCTCTGTTATGTTGTTATGTTCTAAATATTATTGTTACCGTACATTATGTCTTCTAAATATGTTCTGTTATGTTGTAAGTGTTAAAGTGTTGTGTTCAAAATGTTATTTATTTATGTTATGTGTTGCGGTTATGTTATGTTCTAAATGTTATTGTTACATTACATCTTCTAAATGTTATGTTTTAAGTGTTAAATTATGTTGCTGTGATATTCAAAATGTTATGTTATGTGTTTTATGTTATATTCTAAAAGTTATTGTTACATTGGTATGCGTTCTAAATGTTATATTATTTTTCTAGTGTTGCTATATTATGTTTTTATATGTTGTCACATTACATTATGTCTTCTAAATATTGTTCTAAATGTTGTTTTAAGTGTTATATTATGTTGCTGTGATGTTAATAATTTTTTCTTTATGTTGTCGTGTTACTGTATGTTATGTCATGTGGCGTGTTCAAAATGTTATGTTATGTGTTTTATATTATGTTCTAAATGTTATTGTTAAATTACATTATGTCTTCTAAATGTTATGTTATGGTATGGTATGGTATGGTATGGTATGTTATATGTTATGCTATGTTATGTTATGTGTTTTATATTATGTTCTAAATGTTATTGTTAAATTACATTGTCTTCTAAATGTTATGTTGTGTTATGTTATGGCATGGTATGTTATGTTATGGTATGTTATGGTATGTTATATGTTATGTTATGTTATGTGTTTTATATTATGTTCTAAATGTTATTGTTAAATTACATTATGTCTTCTAAATATTGTTCTAAATGTTGTTTTAAGTGTTATATTATGTTGCTGTGATGTTAATAATTTTTTCTTTATGTTGTCGTGTTACTGTATGTTATGTCATGTGGCGTGTTCAAAATGTTATGTTATGTGTTTTATATTATGTTCTAAATGTTATTGTTAAATTACATTGTCTTCTAAATGTTATGTTGTGTTATGTTATGGCATGGTATGTTTTATGTTATGTTATGTTATGTTATGTTATGTTATGTTATGTTATGTTATGGCATGGTATGTTATGTTATGGTATGTTATGGTATGTTATATGTTATGTTATGTTATGTGTTTTATATTATGTTCTAAATGTTATTGTTAAATTACATTATGTCTTCTAAATATTGTTCTAAATGTTGTTTTAAGTGTTATATTATGTTGCTGTGATGTTAATAATTTTTTCTTTATGTTGTCGTGTTACTGTATGTTATGTCATGTGGCGTGTTCAAAATGTTATGTTATGTGTTTTATATTATGTTCTAAATGTTATTGTTAAATTACATTATGTCTTCTAAATGTTATGTTATGGTATGGTATGGTATGGTATGGTATGTTATATGTTATGCTATGTTATGTTATGTGTTTTATATTATGTTCTAAATGTTATTGTTAAATTACATTGTCTTCTAAATGTTATGTTGTGTTATGTTATGGCATGGTATGTTTTATGTTATGTTATGTTATGGCATGGTATGTTATGTTATGGTATGTTATGGTATGTTATATGTTATGTTATGTGTTTTATATTATGTTCTAAATGTTATTGTTAAATTACATTATGTCTTCTAAATATTGTTCTAAATGTTGTTTTAAGTGTTATATTATGTTGCTGTGATGTTAATAATTTTTTCTTTATGTTGTCGTGTTACTGTATGTTATGTCATGTGGCGTGTTCAAAATGTTATGTTATGTGTTTTATATTATGTTCTAAATGTTATTGTTAAATTACATTGTCTTCTAAATGTTATGTTGTGTTATGTTATGGCATGGTATGTTTTATGTTATGTTATGTTATGTTATGTTATGTTATGTTATGGCATGGTATGTTATGTTATGTTATGGTATGTTATGGTATGTTATATGTTATGTTATGTTATGTGTTTTATATTATGTTCTAAATGTTATTGTTAAATTACATTATGTCTTCTAAATATTGTTCTAAATGTTGTTTTAAGTGTTATATTATGTTGCTGTGATGTTAATAATTTTTTCTTTATGTTGTCGTGTTACTGTATGTTATGTCATGTGGCGTGTTCAAAATGTTATGTTATGTGTTTTATATTATGTTCTAAATGTTATTGTTAAATTACATTATGTCTTCTAAATGTTATGTTATGTTATGTTATGGCATGGTATGTTATATGGTATGGTATGGTATGGTATGGTATGGTATGTTATATGTTATGCTATGTTATGTTATGTGTTTTATATTATGTTCTAAATGTTATTGTTAAATTACATTGTCTTCTAAATGTTATGTTGTGTTATGTTATGGCATGGTATGTTTTATGTTATGTTATGTTATGTTATGTTATGTTATGTTATGTTATGTTATGTTATGTTATGTTATGGCATGGTATGTTATGTTATGTTATGTTATGTTATGGTATGTTATGGTATGTTATATGTTATGTTATGTTATGTGTTTTATATTATGTTCTAAATGTTATTGTTAAATTACATTATGTCTTCTAAATGTTATGTTGTGTTATGTTATGTTATGTTATGGCATGGTATGTTATATGTTATGTTATGTTATGGTATGTTATATGTTATGGCATGGTATGTTATATGTTATGGTATGTTATGTTATGGCATGGCATGGCATGGCATGGTATGTTATATGTTATGTTATGGTATGGTATGGTATGGTATATGTTATGTTATGGCATGGTATGTTATATGTTATGTTATGTCATGGCATGGTATGTTATATGTTATGTTATGTTATGTTATGGTATGGTATGTTATATGTTATGGTATGTTATATGTTATGTTATGGTATGTTATATGTTATGTTATGTTATGGTATGGTATGGTATGGTATGTTATGTTATGGCATGGCATGGCATGGTATGTTATATGTTATGTTATGGTATGGTATGGTATGGTATGGTATGTTATGGCATGGCATGGTATGTTATATGTTATGTTATGGTATGGTATGGTATATGTTATGTTATGGCATGGTATGTTATATGTTATGTTATGTTATGTTATGGTATGGTATGTTATATGTTATGGCATGGTATGTTATATGTTATGTTATGTTATGGCATGTTATGGCATGGTATATGTTATGTTATGTTATGTTATGGTATGTGTTGTGTTGTGTTGTGTTGTGTTGTGTACATTTGTATGTGTTCGGAATGTTATATGTGACCATGGACAATAATTTTTTTGAAATTGAGATTTATACATCAGCTAAATAAATAAGCTTTCCATTGATGTATGTTTTTTTAGGATAGGACAATATTTGGCCGAGATACAACTATTTGAAAATCTGGAATCTACGGGTGCAAAAATCTAAATATGGAGAAAATCGCTTTTAAAGTTGTCCAAATGAAGTCCTTAGCAACACATATTACTACTAATAATACATTTTTGATATATTTACGGTAGAAAATGTACAAAATATCTATGATCTTTACTTAATATCCTAATGATATTTGGCATAAAAGAAAAATCTATAATTTTGACCTATACAATGTACATTACATAATGTGTTGTTCAAACAGAACTTAAAAGCACACATATTAAGTACATTTACTAACATTTGATGAAAGAAAGAAAAAAAACACATACCTTTTTGTTTTCTGGGTTTTTGTACAGGTGCTGCCAGTATGTGGTCAATCAGTTTGATTACCCAGTTATTCTCACTGGGAGAGGGTGCGCAGAGCTTCAAGCCCTTCTTTGTGACAAATCTGTGGAAATTCATTAATATTTAAATATGCAAAATCCAATTCACATTGAATCTGTAGCACTTCTGAGGCATTTTGAAATGCATGTAATCCGACTTACATAGTGGCAGGAATTCTGCAGGCTCCATCACCGGTCTGAATGGTGAAGGATGTCACCACCCTCTTTGGGATGCGCCGGGCACTGGTGTTTAAACAGCAATCCGCTGCATTGTCACTTTGAGCTGTGGTAGTTAAACAGTGCACAGAATGTTAACCATTAGCAATTTACAGTCTTGCCTGCTAAACAATGAAGAAAAATTAAAAGATTATCTTTACAGATAGTTTAGAATTGTAAAAAGTTGTATTAGAAATTATTGTAAAGATATTGTAAAATAAATAAAGTACTTGAATTCTTGTACATGTTTAACCTTCAGATATGTTCCAATAAATTTTAAAACTGATTTATTCAAACCACAAGGATATTGCTAAATAATGCATGTCTCACCTGTTGTACAGCTCCATAGACTGACGCTCAATATAAGCAGAGCACCTGCCCATAATGTCATTGAGTTAGAGAACATTGTTGTTCCTTTGTATGTTATTTCCCCTGTGCTCGACAGATATGTGCCTCACCGGTGCGTGCACTCCTTTTATACGTTTCTTCACAAACTTTCACTTTCTTTATTCCTTCAAGGCAACCGTTTTCCTGTAAATCCATCCCTATTAAAAAGAGCCCTTTCACCTTCTTTTGTTAACTGGAAATGAAGGCACCTGCCAAATGGGGTCATTCATCTTAAGTGAAGGGAAAGTTTCGACATGTCTGCTGGGCTTTAAAAATGTGTTTATCAGTGTCACTGCCTCATGAGAATCAAACACGAAAAGTCGAGAAAAGTCGTATTAGCAAGTGTCACTCATAGCTGGAGGGAACAGGTTGCACAAAAGTGGCTTTTGGACAAATGTTGCTGAAATTCCACTAAGTTATAATTCTAGTATGCATTAGCCCACTGTTAGGTTTGTTTTGTCTTTTAATCAGAAATGTCCAGACTGCTTTTTGATGTGGATTCAAATACATCAATTAAATTAAATAAAAATGAGCATGCAGCTCATAGGATTGCAACAAAATAGAATAAATATTGCTCATATGTTTGCAACTAGTCTTATCTGCATACATACACTATATTGCCAAAGGTTTTGGGACACCCCACCAAATCATTGAATTCAGGTGTTCCAATCACTTCCATGGCCACAGGTGTATAAAATCAAGCACCTAGGCATGCAGACTGCTTCTACAAACATTTGTGAAAGAATGGGTCACTCTCAGGAGCTCAGTGAATTCAAGCATGGTACCGTGATAGGTTTCCACCAGTGCAATAAGTCCATTCGTGAAATTTCCTCACTACTAAATATTCCACGGTCAACTATTAGTGGCATTATAACAAAATGGAAGCAATTGGGAACAACAGCAACTCAGCCATGAAGTGGTAGGTCACGTAAAATCACAAAGAGGGGTCTGTACTGAAGTCAATAGCTACAGACCTCCAAACTTTGTGTGGCCTTCAGATTAGCTCAAGAACAGTGCGTAGAGAGCTTCATGGAATGGGTTTCCATGGCCGAGCAGCAGCTTTCAAGCCTTACATCACCAAACGCAATGCAAAGCGTCAGATGCAGTGGTGTAAAGCATGCCGCCACTGGACTCTAGAGCAGTGGAGACATGTTCTCTGGAGACATGTTCTCTGGAGAGATGAATCACGCTTCTCTGTCTGGCAATCCGATGGGCAAGTCTGAGTTTGGCGGTTGCCGGGAGAACGGTACTTGCCTGACTGCATTGTGCAAATGGGATTATGGTGTGGGGTTGTTTTTCAGGGCTTGGCCTCTTAGTTCCAGTGAAAGGAACTCTTAATGCTTCAACATACCAAGACATTTTGGACAATTTCATGCTCCCAACTTTGTGGGAACAGTTTGTGGATGGCCCCTTCTTGTTCCAACATGGCTGCACACCAGTGCACAAAGCAAGGTCCATAAAGACATGGATGAGCGACTTTGGTGTGGAGGAACTTGACTGGCCTGCACAGAGTCCTGACCTCAACCCAACAGAACACCTTTGGGATGAATTAGAGCAGAGACTGTGAACCAGGCCTTCTCGTCCAACATCAGTGCCTGACCTCACAAATGTGCTTCTAGAAGAATGGTCAAAAATTCCCATAAACACTCCTAAATCTTTTGGAAAGCCTTCCCAGAAGAGTTGAAGCTGTTATAGCTGCAAAGGGTGGGTCAAATCCATATTAAACCCTACGGATTAAGAATGAGATGTAATTAAAGTTCATGTACATGTAAAAGCATGTACCAATACTTTTGGCAATATAGTGTATTTCTGGACAATCATTGCCTGCAGTATCGGGTTAATCATATGAACGCACTTTGCATGTGGATATCTGATGTGATGGTATACCTATATTCATAATGGTGTTGAAAGCTGGCAAATTCTTACCTAACCACACATGGTTTGATTGACAGCACTACTAATTTGTGGGTTCATGTGCTTTTTGGGTATAACCCAACATAGAAGCTGCAAGAACATGTACCCGCTATTGCCGACAGGTGAGCAGTGATTGCTGTTGGAAAATGCTGCACTTTGAGAATTATTTTGTAACTTCCTTAGTATTTTTAATAACATTGATGACTACCTATATTTTATGTAAGAATTTGCTTTTATTTGTTTTACAGATTGTTGTTGTGCAGTTCTCTGCTATTGTGTTTTAAACCAGAAATAAAGAAATGCATGTCTCATTTTGTGAATTTTTAACCTGTTCAAAGCAGCTGAAATGTGAATCTTAATATTCTTATACTTGTTTTAGCAATACTGGTAGTGTTATGTTTCAGGCGTGCATCTACATGTGGATGCTAAATATATGCATGGATTACAGCCAGCAAACTGTCTAAAGGCCTCAGACATGTTAATTATGCAAAACTAAAATGTGTTTTTTATTTTTTTTATTTTTATATATAAGGTCCCATATCCTGAAATCCTGCTCAATTAAAAGCTCCTCGAGGACTGTAGCCTCCACACGCCAGCCAGGTCTTCATTCTGTGATGTGATCCGAGTGTATCTCATGAGTCCTAAAGAAGCGTGAAGAGGGGAACAGAACAGATATCTTTAATCCTCTACTTGAGTTCAAGCTGTTTAATTTCTAACTACAGCTGCATTCGGTTTTCATTCATCACTTCGGGATTGTCAGGGAATGAGCCACATGCCGTGTCACTTCCTATATAATGGCTCACTTCCACCTGGGCTGCAGCAACTTTAGCAGGTCCAGAGGTAATCAAGCTGCTTTGTCTGATAAGGATGTGATGAGGAAATTATAGACAATCAGGACTACTTGAAGGCTAGTCAAAGTTTGCGAAGAGCGTCTTTTGCTCATGTTACAGCACTACGTTTTTGAATATGAAATCTATAATAAATTATATATAAAATGCTTTTAATATATATACATTTTGTATGTATAAGATATGGCTATACATATACTGGCACCCTTTTATTTAATACTTTTTGCAACCTCATTTTGCCAAGATAACAGACTTCTTCTATAATGCCTGATGAGTTTGGAGAACACCTTACAAGAGATCAGAGACCATTCCTTCATACAGAATCTCTCCAGATCCTTCAGATTCCTAGCTCCATGTTAGTGCTTCTTCTCTTCAGTTCACCCCACTCATTTTCTATAGGGTTCAGGTCAGGGGACTGAGATGGTCACGGAAAAAGCTTCATTGTGTGTTCAGTGACACATCTGTGTGTTGATTTTGATGTTTGTTTTGGATCATTGTCCTGATGGAAGATCCAACCATGGCCCATTATAAGATTTCTAGCAGAGGCCGTCAGGTTTCATTTTTTTATTTGTTGGTATTTGGTAGAATCCATGACACCATGTATCTGAACAAGAAGACCTCCAGCAAAAAAAAATAGGCCCACAACATTAAAGATCCAGCAGTATATTCAGTGTGGATGGGGTACTTTTTATCCCTGTTTGCACCAAAGCCATCTGGTGGGTTGTTGCCAAAAAGCTGACCACAGAACCCAGTCCCATTTGACATTCCAGTCGTGTCTGACAACTGAATATCCTGGAGTTTGTTTTTGGATGAGAGCAGAGGATTTTTTTCTTGAAACCCTCCCAAACAACTTGTGGTTATGTAGGGGCTGTTTGAATTTTTTTTTTTTTTTTTTGGCTTTCTGACCCCAAGATAACTAATTTCTGCAATTGTCCAGCTGTGATCCTTGGAGAGTCTTTGGCCACTCAAACTCTCCTCCTCACCGTGCATTTGGATGATATAGACACACGTCCTCTTCCAGGCAGATTTGTAACATCTTTAGTGGATTGGAACTTCTTAATTATTGCCCTGATGATGGGAATGGGGATTTTCAATGCTTTAGCTATTTTCCTACAGCCACTTTCTATTTTGTGAAGCTCAACAATATTTTGCTGCACATCAGAACTATAATCTTTGGTTTTACACATTGTGATGAATGATTAAGAGAATTTGTCCTTTGTGTTTCTTTATATTTATACTCCTAAAGAACAGGAAGTCATGGCTGGACAATTTCATGCTCCTAGTCACCCTGGTGTGCTAAAAAAAAAACGTTCATTTGAATGGGAAAATACTTTAGAGATATTTTACCCATAGGAATTTCTAGGGGTGCCAATAATTGTGGCCAATGTGTTTTGGAGACATAGACTTTCAATTGTTTTACTTCAGTGAAAGGTTAGATTTTTTTGAATGAACGATCAAAAGGATAAACATTGCAGATTTATTTTTACAGGCATCTTTGATCATATTTAGCAAGGGTGACCGTTAATTGTCAGTTTCTGATATTTTAGACTTATACCCTTGACACACAGTCATGAGGGTCTGCATGGGTCTTCTCTATGATATCATATAATTTGGTGAAAAAACTTTTTTCTTCAACTAAGGGTACGTTTAAACGACAACGATGTACTAAAAACGGAAACGTTTTTTATTTGTGTTTTTCGCGTTCCGACGACAACGTTGTTAAAGCTATCTCCATTCACAAGGATCCGCAAAAATGACTAATAACACTGTATTATCCATGCCAGACCGGTAGGTGGCAATGTCACTGTGTAAAGACACACTACGCACCAATAGACTGACTATAATACGCATGTGTCACTGGTTTCACAAATTCAAGTTTTTGGAGTTTTGAAGACAATAACAGTTGTTTTCAAAAACGTGCACTTTGAAACCTGTTATCAAAATATCAAAATGAATTTTAATTTAGGAATTAAAAGCATGCTCATTATAGCAGATATGTACTAGTATATGTAAGTCAGTGTATGTATTGTAGTTTTATGCATTTTTGAATATTTTTTTATATTTACAGAAGATCACTTGACCTATTAAAATCACTACAGTGTCACTCCTAAAATATTGCAACATAACATTCACACAGTTATACAATAAATGCGTTATATAACATGTTCGTTTCTTTCATCGGTATTGATGTCATTTTTATCATCTACTTTTGTACATTGGTTGGCTTTCATTTACACTGAGAACAGATGTACATTTGAAAGAGATGCTTTATGTATTCTCTATCAACAGATATAGACTTGTCATAAGTTCCGTGCAAGATTTATGAAATATTTGCGGTTAGTACTTGGCCAAAGATGTTTAACTTGCAAGAGGCTCCAATAACAAAATGTTCTGTTCATTTGGAGGTTCAACTTTCATTGTGCTCATGATGAACAGCACCAATCCGTCTTCCTTGTATAGACTCGCCCACATCTCAAAGCACTTGTTTATACAGGAGGCTCAAATTCACTTTCCTTCAATGAACAACAGAAGAAAAAAAAATTAAATCAAGCCACTTCCTGCAGTCAGGTTGTGCACTTGCCAGATCTGTCTGGAATCTGTACAAGATAAACTCATTGCAGAAATCTACATGTCACCAAACAGTTTGATTTTTATCATTGATGCCCTAAAGCTAATGAGTTTCAAGTTAGTCACATAGACACAAACCTCACACTTACAATTACTGGTTTGCTATGGCATTTAATGGCATTTTCTATTACAAAAGCATTATTTTTGTTCTTATTATTGAGATGAATATGCATAAGATGTCTACAGATATAGATAAATATTAACTGACAACGACAATCTCCTCAGTCGACGTTTGCAGAAATCCCCCTTTGACTGCCAGATAAAGTTATGTGGGAGTGCCATTTTCAAGAAGTCGGCTGTCAGGTATGCAAGATTTTATAGATCTTTCTCAGCAGATAAGTGGGATATTCCGAGCACACTTTGCACCCTTAACACAGACTGGACCTGAGGTCTGATTTTAAGCACATTCAGAATCGCTGAAGGTATTTTTGTGATGAACAGTAGCATTGGTTTGCTAAATGGAGCTTGGAAGTTTACCATCACGCTCAACGGGACGTTTCGTTAATAAAATGCACTTAATCTTTCATCTATCCTTGTTTTGAGTCTGTTCTTTATGTTTGTGCAATGAGCCTGCTAAAATATGAGAGATCTATTGCAGTGCCGGGACAAAGGGCACTGGAAAGTCCATAAGATTAGTTTGTTTATCTTCCAACCACAGGTGGTCATGGGTAATTTCTTAACATGACGGACAGGTATTTCCCACTTTGATGTAGGCAGGGCACAAAGGGGGACGTCTTTTGGCACCCCCCTTTTAATTGTGTTTTGTATGGGTGGAAATAAGAATGTTTTGTTTTGTACCCTTTTTTTTATTGTTATTCATTTATTTTGCATTGCTAACAAGCTGGGTCTAACAAGCTAAATGAAACTGGTGGGGAAAGCACTGATCATTTTAAAATACATATCCTGGTTTGGTTTTGGTTGCATTTCTTCAGTGCGTTCAGAAACATCACACAGGTCATTTTCATGTCCGAATATATAGGATAAAATATGGAAATCATATTCATTTGTTTTCTTTTATCATTATTTCACTACTTTGATTGGATGTTGTAATTTTTGCAATGTCCCTGCGTACTATGTACTTCTAAGAACTTGCTTTGTAAGCAAGTCAATTTTAATTTCTCCATTAAAAAAGTCTAAATCAAAGCATGTTTTCTTGTATATATTATTATCAGTTAATCCATCCATTACTTTCTATCATTTTCTATCCTATCCATGTTATTTTAGTTTTACTATAGTTTTATTAATATTTTTAATAAGCTTTTATTTTTGACAGCGGCAATTGATGCTATTTACACTACGTACAAATAGCAATTGATTCTATTTACACTAAGTGCAAATATAGCATATTTTCTTAGCAATAATTGCTATTTACACTAAGTGCAAATAGCGATAGATACTATTTACACCGAATGTGTAAATAGCAATTAGATTCTATTTACACTAATTGAAAATAATATTTTTCTAGCGATAGATGATATTTACTAAGTGAAATAGCATACTAAGTGAAAATAGTGATATATTCTATTTACACCATGTAAAAGTAGTGCTCTGCAAAAGGCAGATTCGAACCCGGGTTGATCGCACCAAATCTTTAAGCCTTATGCTTTACTGACTACACCACTGAAAACATTGAAATAAACTCGTTATAAATAAATAGACACTCTGTTTTTTTAGTACTTTTAGTTTTCATGTTAATTTTAGTCATTTCATGATGTGCTTTTGTCATTTTATTATTATTATTTTTGTTATTGGTTTCATTTATTTATTACAGTTTTAGTTAGTTTTTGTCTTGATTTAATTCCTTTTAATAATTAAAGTGCTTCAAATGAAACTTATTTCAGTTTATTGCCAAGGCAACATTTCTAATTAAATAAGCTTTTCACATATTTTATTTGATTTCAGCTTTATTTCAATTAGCAAATATGTTTTTAGTAGTTTTAGTTTTGGTTTTAGTCAACGATAATATCTCTGTCCTGACTGACATCATGTTCCAGGAGATGACTCCATTTATGGTGGGACCAGACTGAATAGCTCCAACGATGTAAACTGAAGTGTTGAGGTAAACTGGCTACACGACTGTAATCATGGCCGTAGCCAGCTGTCACCGAGGTCCGGACCTCAGTATTTTTCAGAGGTGTATATAATAAATGTTGTGAAATAATTGACTAATAGAGTATTAACACTAGTGCTGCAAGGATATCTTCTCATCTGAGCTGCCTGTGGTCTGTCACCGCTCGTCAATGTAAAAAAATTTGTGATGACCAATCAAATTAAAGTAGGGGGGCTTTATGTCCACAGAAGCTGCTGAGCGCGAGTCCTGCGACACTTCAGTACGGTGCGAGATGTAAGTAGCTAAAATAAACATTTCATGTTTGACAGCTGTTTTAGGATAGAAATGTTAAAGAACCGACAAAAATAATCTGGCAAACTAATAAAATTGTCTAATTTCGCCATTTTGTATTAAAAAAAGGACATTAACGAAGCCGATGTCATTAGATTAGGCATAAAATAATGAATGTGTGTGTACATATTGTAAATTAATTTATTAAACTTATTCATCTAGCATTAATAGCCTTTAACTTGTCTAAGAAAATGCTTAATAAAATATAGGCTAAAAATCAGTTAACCCTATGTTTACTTTCTTCACTGATACAGACAAAAATGAGAAGACTATCAGTCAGAGCTCAGCTTTAGGAGGGGAAGAGACAGGGCAAGAGAAGGAGACTGAGAGAAAAAGAAAGTGATGAAATGAGGAGAGAGCAGGTATGAGTGATACTGATACTGCCCACTAATGTTTTTTTAAAAAAAACGATTTATTATTATTCATTTTTTTTTAGCCTTCAAACATCTTAAAATGCACATATGTTCAAAATTTTCTTGTGGGACCATGCCCCCCAAAATAGCTCAAATTTGGGACCTCACTGGCTTTAAAACTCCTTAAGGCAGTTGCGTGCTCAAAAGTTGTTGCTGTTTCTAGAAAACCTGTTTGCTTTGACCTCATATCGGGAGTTAATGCATTTATGCTGTTAATGTGTTGCAGCCTGAAATATTTATATATAGGCCCACAATATTAAAATTGAATATTCAGTCAGTATATACTCTGTGCTTTGACGATTTCGTTTTTTAAAAATACTAATTATTTCTCAGGTAGAAAACGTTGTGGCACCAACTATAGCCCTTGGGTTTGTTATAGCCCTGCAGGGCCCTACGTGTTCTTAATCTGGGCCTGGTTGCAGTGGAGTTAAGGACAAATCAAGTCACAGTACCAGTCAATATGGGAGCTATTTTGACTGGATGTAGAGAATATCCACAATATTTGGACCAGCATACATTGTTGTTTTGTTGTTATTGTTTCTTATGTTTTATGATATGGCAAAACTTTTGATTCTGCATTTTGACATAGACCTTTTGCAGATTCAATCTAGGTTGTGATTTATTTATGTTGTAGTTGTGTCTTCAGCCATTTTGGTGTGTTACATTTTAATCAGTTTTGGACATCCCATTTTTATGTTTGAATTTACATTGTGAAAAACTAGGTTGTGTTCCATATTGTGGTGCTCACCAATTTGAACATAGTATCGTCATCATATCAGTGTAGATGTAGATGGACCAAAATAAAACCATTATTAAACCAAGTCAGAGTAACACATTTGTCACAAAAATTATTGCTATACCATGATACTCAATATGTTGTCCCACGGTGAGTAATTTTTCCCTGTTGCACCTACACAAAATTTGAGGGTTCCCCCACCTGCCAAATCCCACTTTAACCACTGGTCGTATGTACGCAATTTCCCGCAAAAATCATCCTGTCATCCTTTGCATTACACACGACATATTCAGAAAAATATCCATTTCATAGTACATGATAATTTTTCGTTAAATGTATGTAATACATACTTAAATCCATTAAATTCAGGAACACTGAATAAACATCTTCATCCAAAGAATGGGTGATTTATGAAGAAGGCATATTGTGTAATATTTGAGGGAGCAGCATGCATTTTAACGAGTAAATGACACCTCTGGCCATTCGGTTGAGTAGTTGGTCCAGTCACAGATACTGTACGGACAATCCGACCCAATACGGCTCAGTTTTTCTATGTATCTTGCTCTGTTGAGCGGCAGAAGAGATTATACGTATGCTATATACTGGTTTAACACCATGCTTTTCCAGTCAGGGGGAAAGGATTGTTTTTCCCCACGCCGACTCCACCCCCACACCACGCCCCCAGCTATAACACGACACCGACCAAGTCTATGCTTACCATTGTGAATTAGGGCAAGACAAAAACACGGTTTGGAAGATGGATTGATGATGTATTGATTCATAAATTGTTAATTTTTAACAACAACAAGAAGTGTAAATTTAACAACGTACAAGAAGCTTGTCCAGAGCTTGTTTCTAAATGTTTGGTGTATTTTATTATAAAACTACTTCCTTAATTATGTTAAAAGTTAAAAGTATTCCGTTTAGTTATAGTATTTATGATTTATCCAAATCATTATATAAACATTACCAGATATTTACTGAAGACCTGTTTTTAGGTAAGTTTCAGTGCAGTTTAAGATGTCTTGATTCTAAACAAAGCTCTCCTTTCCCAGTGATGTTTGATAAATGGGTCAGCAGAGGAAACAGAGCTATTTGTGCTGAAAAAATGGCTTGTTTTCATTTTATATTTTTCTTTCTAAAGGTTGCAGCTGAACTTTCAATAAATTATTTGTTGCCCCAGGACCAACATACCAGAGCCATAACTACCATTGAAATTGGGGCATCACATCAGTCATTATTCTTGTGCTTTATACTAAAAATAAAATTATTTCACTTTTTCCCATAACTGAATTGAATGATTGAGCTTAAATATAATAAAAGTACTGATAAAAAAACTGTAAAAGAAAAATAAACATGGTCAGAAAAGACACTCCCTTAAATATGATGTCAGCAAGATCAAACTTGTTTTAAAAAGGAAATGTCACAGCACAACTGGGTTGAACAGAGATCACATGAATAGATAAACTCTGCTTGTTGGTCATTCCTGAGCTTAATGGTCACTTATGCAAAGAGAACGACCTATGAAAATGACAGGGCAGAGTGTTTTTAGATAAAACAGTGCACTCTGCAGGCCAACAGCTGTTCCTGCAAACACAAAGAAACTAGAAAGCACACACAAACCACCATTTCAAATTGTACAAAATATTTAATCGACTTTCTCCCCTTTATCAATGAATTTAAACAACTTTAGGACAATTAAAATGATTTCTTTCACAGCTATAATTTAATTGTCAACCACACATTAAGATGTTATTAAAAGCCACTGTATGGCTTGACAGTATTTTGCTTAAAAAAAAAATTTATACAAAAATCAGCCCCTCTCTCTCTCACACACACACACACACACACAAATGCACCATGCAGAACAGAATATTCTATTGCATTATGGCTAAATTAACCTGAGCATATGATCATGTAATTATCTTCCCCATGCATTTCTCAGAAAAATGAGATGAGTAAAATCATTTAATCCATTAGTGAACTAAATATATGACAGCTAAATAAATAACAGTCAATGCAAATTGAATGAACAAATTTCATTCACTAATATCAAACAAGGCAACCATTAAAACTAGTGACCTGATATCTAGGTGAGGGGGAAAAAAGGTACAGAACACAACATACCATACATGTTATTGGTTCAATCCTGATTCTTGTTATTGCTAGGAAATAGACAGGACGTCACATTAACAATGAGCTGTTACCAACCAATGCTCAAGCAAAAAAGAAAAAAGCACAACAAGAAGCAGGACAATAAATGAAAAAAAAAATTATGAATAGGTGCTGAAATTAATGATGCCCTCAAGCGTGCACTTGTAGCTTTTAAAGAGATAGTTCAAACAAAAAACAAAAAATTATTCTGTCATCATTTACACACCAAACCTGCATGACTTTCTTTCTTCAGTAAAACACAATGAATGGTGAATCCACTATTAATGTATGGAGCAGTTTGGGCAGCTAGATCACGACATGAGGGTGTAAATGATGACAGAATTACATTTTAATTGAACTAGCCCTTTAAGTATTTTGGTCAGTGGGGGTTTTTATGAGTTTGCACCATTACAACACTGTGGATTTCATGTAGCCCTTCAGTAAAATAACTTATGTTCTCTTTAATGACCTTGTGGACCTTCTCTCTCTTTTTCAATACAAAGGCAGCAAAGCAACCAAAGCCAACAGTTCAATAGCTTATTGGAAGCATAATGACTGTTGTAGCCTTCTAAAATAGCTTTTATAAAATAACTCTTTATTGACTTTTCACACTTGTTCAAAAATGAGGAGATGCTTTAGACCTCTTTGGTCCAAAGTCAGATGCGAAACAAATCTGGTTTTCATCTGTACGGTTGGCAGTGGAGTTGAGGAGAATGACCAGGTGTCTCCAACACATCTCTGAGAAGTTCTAGATGGGGTTGTCGAGGGGGAAAGGGGTGTGGCCGGAGTAACAAGTGCTACCTGGAGTTCTGAGGGAGGAGTTTCTTAAACAGACCGCCCACTGACATGTCCACCCTCATCACCATAGCAACCCCCAGAATAACAAACATGCTGCCCACGATGAAGCCAGATGCTTCAAACATCAGTCTGCCGAAAAGAAAAATACAGCTTAGGATGCAGTTATGAGGAGTGTTTTTTAATAATTAACTTATGCTGCAGTCACGCTGGGTCATAATTACAGCAATTACAAGATGGAAACTACTCTGGTTTCTATGGCAACACTCATAATGCCACTGTGGATCACTGTGAGGGTTTGTTCGTAATGACAGCAAAATACTTCACTACATAAATTCACCTCGTGAAAGTCAGAGTAGTCAAAACTCAGAATTTATGGCCTGGTTTCACAGACAAGGCTTAGATTAAGGCAGAATTAGACCTTAGTTCAATTAGGACATCTAATTGTCCTCAATTAGGACATGTCTTAGAAAGAACATTACTGGTGTGCATCTTCAGACAAAACAATGGTACTAACATGTTTGGTACTAACAATGGTACTAACATGTTACTAACAACTAAGATGCAAGTTGCTTCCAGTTAAAACAGCTCAAACATGCATGTTAGTCTGGCTGTGAAACCAGGGGGTAAATGTTATAGTTATAATCCAGGGTTAACTTCATCTTTTTAGAAAGCACTGCACTGGAAGTCTATGCTGACAGTTAGCTTACTAAACCTTCTCAACATGAAAAGCAAGTGCTGCGTGGGTGAATTTTAGTAAGTTTCAAAGGACCTTGTACAAAACAACATTGCCAAACAACACTGAACTATTCGTTCAACCCATCCAAGTCCATTTAAAAAATGTGCACATGCCTAGATCAGCTGTTTAAACAATTCCTTAAAATGAAAGAGATAAGAGGTAAAATAGAGAAAGAAACTGAGTTCAAGTTCGAGACTCACTTGGGTGCAAACACTTTCCACACCATGAGGTGTCTCCTGAGGATAGCTGCAGCACAAACTGAAGCAAAAACCTAAAAAGGTAAACAAGTTATTTATCATCTATTTTGCTACATAGTTTAAAAATGTTCTGCATGATTTGTGCGCCTGACTTAATGCTAGCATTATGCAATGTGAATGTAGGCATAATTTAAAACGCACCTGCGCTCCATTCACAAAGAGGTAGCGTGCAGCGAGCTGCAGGAGACCCGAGCTAAACTTCTGTGGGTTCTCTCTCAGTCTCATCTCCATGACAGCATCCTCGCTCTCCTCCGCTCCTGCTGAGCGCGTAGATCGGGTCCCACGCACCTCGCACACCAGAGGCCAGAACAGCAGCAGAGGACAGCCAACTGCATGTGTGAATTAGACCGTGATCATCAGAAAGGGGGAGAATGGACAGACAGAAGGGAGAATCTCATAAGCTTCAAACAAATGGCAGATGAAAGATATGACTGGTTGATCAGTATGAACATATCGAATGTGAATCATGTTGAGGGTATCCTGCACCTACGCTATGGTCAAGTTACCTGCAAAGATGATGTGAGAGGAGAAGGTGTTGAGGGTCACCAATGAGGCAGGAAGCACAGTGCCTGTGTGACCTTGAGGAAAACCCACAAATGCAGCACCCCACTGAATGGAGGGGAAGGTTGGTAGATGTCCTGTAGCATGGAAAAACTGGGCGGCCGCCAGAGACCATGAAACCACTGGAGCCCATGGCACACTGAAACCATCTGGAAGGGTTAAAATAAGAATACTTGAGGCAGCAGTAGTAATAGCTTAGCAAGCATAAGGTGTGAAGGTAGAAATGGAGTGCGTCTTACTGGAGTGTTTGTGCAGGCTGGATAGGGTGGTGCTACAGGCGTGAATGTGCAGCACAGCCCCGGCCTCCAGCAGAAGAAGCAGGAAGGGAAGGGCCATTCCCTCTGGATGGAGTAGCAGAAGCGCCAACCCCAGGAGTCCGCACAGCAGGACCAAGGGCGCCGAGTACACTGTACCCAGCCCGTAAGCCTCCACGGCTGGCCTGCTGTCCGCTTCACCGCCTTCCATGACCCCGTCCTCCAGCGAGTGTCGGATACGCTGATACAGCTGTGGTATAAGGTGGTGCAATTCAGCCTGTGGACTGATTCCCGTGCTGGCTCTGTACTTGGGGGGTGGCAGGGACGTTCCTCGAGAGTTCAACGGAGTCCTTGACTTGAGGAACACAGTCATGGGATCCACCCACAACAGGAGCAATCCCAGGCCCAGCAGGCAGAATGTGGTCCGCGGCAGCAACACCTGGGCTAGGCCGATTAATTCGGACAAACTCCGGAAGGTGTCCTCTGGGGTGGCGCTCACTGCCCAATGCAACCCCATGCAAACACAGGCCAGTGGTACAAGGAAGCAGGCTGAAAAAACAGTCACACTGGAACAGTTAAGGTTCCCGTAGTGTCTGAGCCAGCGATGTAGAAGGTACCCCCACATGGCCAATGAGACCACGGAGAGGACATAGTGGAGGTTGCGCAGTTGGCTGTCCTGTACACGTGAGAGCGGGGAGAGAAAAGGTGAGGGCTGACAGGTGCCCTGCTCCTCTCGGCAGTTGTGGAAGGAGAGGGATAGGTAAAGCGATCCAACCAGTACTCCCAACCACACCAGCAAGATGGTGGCCTCCCGTCTAACCACAGAGGATGGCAGCGCTGTTGGGAGCAGCCGAGGTGGCTTCTGTGTGTCTGGTGGAGGAAGTGGGACCAGGAGTCCATCCCAGTTGAGATGGAGAGGAACATATACACTCAACGTGAACAGCAAAAATGTAACCACGTGGCCCTCGTAGATGACATAGCTGTCCGAGAGTAGCGAGGCACAGCGCAGGAAAAGCACCAGCAGGGCCGGCGTGAGGAGGCCAGAAGGTGACCACCTATCTTTTGGAGAAACGCCACGAGTCCTCCATAGAAACAAAACCTCAGAAGAAAGAGCTACAGCTCCCAAACACCATGAGAGCTCCAAATAGCCTTGCATGAACTGCTGACCTACAGCTACTACTAGTCCTACCACCAGCCCTGAGAGTATGGGCAACTTCAGCAGGCCTTCCTGAATTACTACATGAGACAACTCGGAAAGAACGTAGCACAGCATACAGGAAACCCCTAAAATTAAGAGCCCAGCAGCCATTTTGAAAGGGCTGAAACGGGCCCAGGAGGCTCTACAAGTCTCCCTGACAGCTGTCAGATAGTTCTGCATGGAGACGACTAGCTTAGGAGAGGGAAGATGGCCCTTGTGGACAGCAGTCAAGTACTGAGAGGAAATGTTTGAGAAGTCAGCCCGAAGCTGAGACAGACTGTCTGGTGGGATGTCTTTGGCCATGTTAGAGTATGTCTCCAAGAAGCGGTTTACCTTCACAGAAATGGAAGAATCAGACAGAATTAAGCTAAGATACAAGACAATGGAGGCAAAAAAATAATTGCACCTTAAAACATAGGCTAAGAGAAATTCCTCTAACCTGTTTGACGTTAATCCACAGCGCCTCAGCCTGGCTGAGTCCTGTAGGTGCACCTCGGGAGCCATTCTGAGGAAAAAGTGGCAGAAGAACCTGGCCAACACTGCTATAGGGAATGGGAACTCCCAGCAGCAGTGCCAGGGTGGGCACCAGATCAGTCTGTGGTACTACCTCAGGTTCCACCTAAAAATATAAACATGCTGAACACCAAATGTATGGAAAAAGTCCAAAAATAACCCAAAGACATTTTATGATTCTTTATAATTCTGCTAAAAATTAAACAATTTGTTTTTGTTATTAGTATTAATTATTTTTAGTTATTATATACTATAGTTACTATAGTGTAAAGTTATATACTATAGTTATTAGTATTTTTAGATTTTAATATACAATAGATATAGACGTAAAATATACAGATAGAGATTTTCTTTCCAATTTTAAATTATTTGCTATTAAGTATGTTTTAATGTCTCATCTGAATTAAAGCTGCAATTAAATGCCTCTGACTTAAAGATCTTGTGCAGTCAGCCGTGTTTAGACTTGTTCACATAACTGTTATATTTATACACCAACATTTTTTACTTTATACAACATTAAAATCTCTGCACTTATGTGTAACACAAGTAAATAACTGATACTATTATCATGCAACACAGACCAGTAGTGTTGACTACATGCTTACAGTTGTGTGTGCCACCCTGAAAAATTCTCCATCTGGCCACCCAGCTAACTTTTTTTCTGGACACCACAACTGGTTGTGAAATATTAAATAAAGACAAACCATAACAGTGTCTTTTACCTGGGAGCCTGGTGCTGAAAATAAGGGAGAGGAACTGTAGAGAAACAGGGCAGCATCTGTTTCTTTCTGGCTCTCTCCACCATGATCTCCAGTGTCTGTCATTCCATGATCACCCATCACAACCAACAGGGTGTCATTCTTCAGACGCTTTATCACTGACCTGGGGTTAGCGGTGAGACAGCAGCAGATGGAAAACAATTGCACAATGCAAGAAAATATATTGAAACTGTAACAACATGGCAGAATGTGGGTAGATGAATAAGGATGCAGCTAACCTGATAACTCCATCCATCTGGGAGAGTTTCTCAGCCATCGCAGGGTGATCCGGGCCAAATCTGTGCCCACAGTGATCAACACCCAGGAAGTGAGCAATCAACACGTCCCAATCATCCCCCTCCACTAAGAGAGCAAACAAAACCTCTTAGCTACTCATTTTACAGTGTTTACAGTGTAAACATGAGCTGTGTATGTCTATTTATATGGTAAACAAAGTGATCTTAAACCAACCAGGCGGGTTCCTAATCGATTGGATAAATCATTCTGCTTACTGGTAGGGTAAATGTTTTGGAGAATGCCGTTGTCCACGGTGTGCAAGTCTTTCACATTGAAGGAGGGGAAGGGCAGAGATTTGTGGAATTTCTTGGGGAAGAGACTCACCCATGTATCATCCCCCATAAAAACAACTCTCTTGCCTTTAAACCAGGGGAGAAAACACAACTATTAACAAACACTCTAGCAGAAAAGCTACATTTTATGATCATTACAATCTCAACACTAAAATTCATTTTATTCAATAAAATGGTGACTTACTAAATATCTACAATTTCATTAGTTCCAATAGCAAATTCTGGCAAACAACGGAATTATGGAAATATACTGCAATATTATAAATATTGCTTTTTATTAAATCTTACAAATGTCACAAAAAAAAGGCATTTCACCATAAAAATCCAAAGAAAAACAAATTACACTACCATTCAAAAGTTTGGGGTTGGTAAGATTTTTAGGTCTGGGTAAAAAGTTGATTTCTCGTCTTTAACCGATTCTCATCTTTTAGTCTATGCTGTTTTTTCTCAGTGAGGAATGAACAGCGTATTGTAGCGTGCCTCCTATCCAATAAATCGCAACAAACCTTGTGCTTTACTACTTTTGATATGAAACAAAGTCTCAGGCAGATAATCTCTTCCTCTTTACTACTAGTTACAGCACAAAATAAACATGAATGAACATCAGAAGGAATGTTGAAAGATACAGAGCAACTTACAGAAATCCGTATCATGTCTCATGTAAAGGCCAAACTATAACTTCACTTTTTTCCGCATACGTGAGGGTCAGCGTACATTGCGCATTTCGTCATCAGAAGAGTATGCGCGTACTGAACACACCACCAGATTTTTGTAACCAGGTTGCACATTTAGAGTTTTGAGAGATTTCTCAAAACTGTGCATGCGTCGTTTTGTCAAAAGAAGTGTACTTTGCAAGGCTGTGTGTTCCAACTGTGGATTTCTGCTTAATCGCTCAGTGATTCAACCGCGGAAAGACATTAATAAAACAGCTTGTAAACAACATGTCATGTAATGTTACATTTACTTTAGAAAAGCCATTCAGTAACCAACTCATTAGTCAGCTATAAAAATGAACTCTAGAGAGAAGCATTTTGCTAAATATATGCAGTATATTACAAATTCATTCAACATTGAATGCGTGTTTGAATAAATACGTTAAGTTATGACAGCCACAGTTTCATTTATGTTTGTATACAAATAAGTTAATTTTAACCTTCAATATTATAGTGTACCAAATGACTCACTGTATAGTTTACAGCATTTGTTGAGATAATTTGCCATGCCTGATATAAATGAAGCTATATCAAATTGGAATCGAAATGAATTACAAGCTTGTGATTCATAATCGAATTATAAAATTTGTGTCAATACCCAGCTCTATAAGATTTTTTTATTGTTTAGAAAAAAGTCTCTAAAGCTCATCAAGGCTATGCAGAAATACAGTAAAAACAGTAAAATTGTGAAATATTATTTTCAGCATCATTACTCCAGTCTTCAGTCACACAAACCTTCAGAAATCATTTTAATATGCTGTTTTGACTCCAGGAGTTTAACCTAGAGACGCAACGATTGCAATTTTCTTGGCCGATTCCGATTTCCATATGACCTGCTGATACCGAATGTTGCAGATTCCGATTTTCTTTCAAAGAACTATAATTGACAGCATATACAAACAAAAATCTACTTTTTTTACATTTTATTTTTATAAAAAACAAGTAAAAAGACAGTAAAAAATAAGAACAAATAAACGAATTTCAAACAACAGCACAAATAAATGTAATAGCATAAACAGAGATATGAAATGAACACTAATTATTCATTTGTTTACATATAGGGCCCTATGGGATTTTTTTTTTGACTGGCCGGTCGATCGGTGCATCTCAATTTTATGAAGTGACGCGAGTGCTTTGTTTGAGCAAAATATGAATCTCCAACACGAGTTCACGCAAAGTCTGCTCTCGTGTCAACAACACAAATGTGTCGTGGTGCTCTCGTAAACACACAGATTCACACAGACAGGAGGTACACAGACCGCACAAATTCTCTTTCGTGTCTTATGCTGGAATGGTTTAAAAGCATTTGCATGAATAAGCGCATGATCATATAATTTAATGCTAGCCAAAGGAGGACAGGAAAATAATGGATGCTGCGTTAATGCGTTAAATATTTAAAAAATGAAAAAATTCATTGCATGCGTTAAAGTATTAATTTTGACAGCCCTAGTATTTAGCAATTTATTTTTTGTTTCGCATTACAGTAATGCAATTTTTTTTTTTGTGGGGGACGGTGGGGGTATTGTGCATGAATGGCTTAAAAATTGAAAAAAAAAGTGTGTGAGTGATCATAAAAAAACTATAGTTTTAATTTTCTTTATGAAAAACGCAATCTTTTGACAGGTTTGGTGTAGAGGAAAATGTCAATTGCAGATTCACTCACCCACTTGGCCCAGCTGGTGCACTAGATTGTCTTCCAGGATGGCATTGGATGCAAAGTTGTTCCCCACGTCAATGAACGTGGGCAGGGAACCTGTCGTAAAGCCTTTGATCCTCTGCATGGTAGTGGTGGGCGGATCGGCCCGAAAGGTGTAGAGTCTTGCATGTGAGGGGTGTGATGATTCCATCTCATCTAACACCGGCAGCTTGTTCTCAAACGGTTTGGGTGCAATGTTCTCCGGATCATAGCGGGTAAAGTCTGCCTTCAGGGCATCGATGATCAGGACCACTGCCCTACGAAAGCGAGGCTCACTCAGGCAGAAATCTCCCTTCATCTGGGCTCCTGGAGATAAGACGTCCGAACAGGTGCTCGTTCTGTTGACCTCCAGCCTGACGAGAAGGAAGCCTCCCACAAACAGGAAGATGCCCACATAAAACACTGAGCAGACCCAGATGAGGGCGACCAGAACAGGAAGTCTTCTCATTCTAGACAAGACGGAGATAATGGAGAATCAATATATGGCTCATTGTATAACTTTTTTGCATAACAAAAAAAGAACACAAAAAAATGCCTTCTCAATAAAATTACTATTGATTTCAGTCTATATATTGCATCATTACTAGCAGCTACTGTAACATACTATAAATAAATTTAATATAGAAGATGTTGGCTGTAAGTGATATACATATATATATATATATATATATATATATATATATATATATATATATATATATATATATATATATATATATATATATATATATATATATATATATATATACACACACTCACCTAAAGGATTATTAGGAACACCTGTTCAATTTCTCATTAATGCAATTACCTAATCAACCAATCACATGGCAGTTGCTTCAATGCATTTAGGGGTGTGGTCCTGGTCAAGACAATCTCCTGAACTCCAAACTGAATGTCAGAATGGGAAAGAAAGGTGATTTAAGCAATTTTGAGCGTGGCATGGTTGTTGGTGCCAGACAGGCCGGTCTGAGTATTTCACAATCTGCTCAGTTACTGGGATTTTCACGCACAACCATTTCTAGAGTTTACAAAGAATGGTGTGAAAAGGGAAAATGCCTTGTTGATGCTAGAGGTCAGAGGAGAATGGGCCGACTGATTCAAGCTGATAGAAGAGCAACTTTGACTGAAATAACCACTCGTTACAACCGAGGTATGCAGCAAAGCATTTGTGAAGCCACAACACGCACAACCTTGAGGCGGATGGGCTACAACAGCAGAAGACCCCACCGGGTACCACTCATCTCCACTACAAATAGGAAAAAGAGGCTACAATTTGCACGAGCTCACCAAAATTGGACAGTTGAAGACTGGAAAAATGTTGCCTGGTCTGATGAGTCTCGATTTCTGTTGAGACATTCAGATGGTAGAGTCAGAATTTGGCGTAAACAGAATGAGAACATGGATCCATCATGCCTTGTTACCACTGTGCAGGCTGGTGGTGGTGGTGTAATGGTGTTTTCTTGGCACACTTTAGGCCCCTTAGTGCCAATTGGGCATCGTTTAAATGCCACGGCCTACCTGAGCATTGTTTCTGACCATGTCCATCCCTTTATGACCACCATGTACCCATCCTCTGATGGCTACTTCCAGCAGGATAATGCACCATGTCACAAAGCTCGAATCATTTCAAATTGGTTTCTTGAACATGACAATGAGTTCACTGTACTAAAATGGCCCCCACAGTCACCAGATCTCAACCCAATAGAGCATCTTTGGGATGTGGTGGAACGGGAGCTTCGTGCCCTGGATGTGCATCCCACAAATCTCCATCAACTGCAAGATGCTATCCTATCAATATGGGCCAACATTTCTAAAGAATGCTTTCAGCACCTTGTTGAATCAATGCCACGTAGAATTAAGGCAGTTCTGAAGGCGAAAGGGGGTCAAACACAGTATTAGTATGGTGTTCCTAATAATCCTTTAGGTGAGTGTACATATACTTCAAAAACAGACACTGCAAAAACTGTTATTTAAGGCAATTCCAAGCAAACTGAAACATAAGCTACGCAAAATATTTGTGCAATTATAGTATGCTTTCCTTTAATTTAATGGATAAAACTTTTTTTGATAAATTGTTAGAATAAGGAATAATTTTCAGCAAAGGACTCAACATGTACTCAAAACTGTAGAATGACTCATATACATTACATTAAGACACATTCATAGACACCACAAGTGCATTCACTGTTGTCTAGGTAGGCAACACACTAGATTGAGGCACAGACAAGCAACGCTAGTTAGTCAAAACTGAAACAACACCAACCTTTAGGACTTTCTCTAGCAAAACGTAATGTGAAATGTGCTGTATATGTGTGCCAGGCCAGACTAGTATATACTACGGAACGCACTAGAAACTGAGTCCATAAATGCAGGCATGTGGCTGCTGTTGTATTCACATTGTGTGTGTGTTGCATGCTTACAGTACTGACCTTGCTTCTCTGTGTTCGTCCTCTCTCTCTTCAGGAATGGAAATGTACACAGCGCGTCCACTGCAGGAGGACTGAAGTGCCGCAGGTTCACCGACATCTGGCAGCGGTGCTATCAGAGCCTTACTGCTGTTCTACACTCGGTGACATGCAGCCTAAATCATGTCGGTTTTGTTTTAATATTGGTCATCTCGCAGCCCGGTTTCCACTTCCGTTGACATGCGCAGTACGCATGACGGGTACAGGTAAAGCCGACTGTCAAAATAAAAGACACACTGCTGTTCAAAATAAAAGCCTCAGAATCTATTGTAGCTACTGCCTCGAATGTATGTCGATTGTAGTAAAAAAGCGTTGTGTCGAGGCAGGATTTTTTATTACTAAATTAAACTAACATATTTCAATACAAGTAAATACAGTGTCAAATATTTTTTACGTTAGGTTTTAATTAATTAAACTTAATTTGTCCTAAACCAAACATCTTCAAAAATATAGGCCTACTGCATTTATTCTGGCGTATCATTATACATTATACCTGGAACATGATAGATTGCTTCTGAAAAGTTTTTGTAACATTTTATTTCATGATATATTTTATTTTCAGGAATATTTAAAGAAAAGTTAACAGCATAATACTCCATACATGTCATATTCTAACAGAATATGACAGATTACTTCAGTATGGAGCACTGAAATATAATTTTTTCAACCATTTTTTCCTCCATCACCATGTCCCTTTAGGGGCTCCATACTAATGGAATACCAACTTTGTATTTTTAGTAAAGTTTAGAAAAGTTATCTATGTGGCAAGTAACAATAAAATATTGACCATTCAATTCTGAATTGTTTTTAGCTTAACAAAGGTTAGCTAAATAAATCTAAAGTGGCTCTACAAATTGTTTGTAAGCCACATTTTATTTGTATAAATGTAATTTCCATTACATAACTATAAACATATATGTGGAGTTTATTTTAAAGACTTTTCAAAGGTCAAAACTAGGTCTACTAAGTTTTAATTAAAAATAAAAATGGTGTAGGCTTTATATTACTGTACATCAGATCACTGGTCAGGTGCAAAACAGGTTGAGACATGCCGTAGGACAAAAAAGTTTACCCCCCTATGCAGTGTTTATTTTAAAAACACTACCTGAATGAATCTGTATTTTGTATTAAAACAAATCAACTCAGTTTCACCATGAAATACTATTTGTGTTATAATTTTTGTGATTTGTCATGTTTTTGAGTGTGACTATCATGTCTATGATTAGGTGGAGAACATGTGAAAAGTTCTAAGAAAGGATTTGTTGAATTAAGATTTCTACATGGCAGCTATAATGATTATCTCAAAACAGATTGGAAATATCATGTTGGTGACTTGCTAACCTATATAGCTAATAGTCCAGAGTAACTTTTTTTCTCAAATTAATTTAATCCTCGGCCATGCATATAATTTGCTTTGAAGTCCATAAATGCAGGCATGTGGCTGCTGTTGTATTCACATTGTGTGTGTGTTGCATGCTTACAGTACTGACCTTGCTTCTCTGTGTTCGTCCTCTCTCTCTTCAGGAATGGGATGAATTAGAGCGGAGACTGTGAACCAGGCCTTCTCGTCCAACATCAGTGCCTGACCTCACAAATGTGCTTCTAGAAGAATGGTCAAAAATTCCCAGAAACGCACTCCTAAACCTTAAAGAGTTAAAGCTGTTATAGCTGCAAAGGGTGAGCCAACTCCATATTAAACCCTACGGATTAAGAATGAGATGTCATTCAAGTTCATGTGCATGTAAAGTCCCCAATTTTTTTGCAATATAGTGTATGTTCTGCTAGTTTAGTTTGCTAAGTGTAACCTCATAATTTTTCACAGACACGCTCTTGTATATCTCGTGCACATTTACTTATCGCAGTGTGCTGAGATTCTCACAGGCTGACGTCATTTTATGTCTGTTTCCATGCATATATGCCATGCATATAATTTGCTTTGAAGAGTGTAAAACATAACCTCAAACTAAACACAACAACAAACCCATGTGCCAACTGCAGTGACATCAGATCTGTGAACAATCAATCATTTCCTTTACTAAGATGCCAAGCACACACCAATTTGGAGAGGAAATGACCCTTTACTTTTGAAAACACAAATTAACATCCACCCCATTCTTACACCAGTCACCACTGAACACAATAATGTAACGTCTGATCACAAAGTCAACAATACAAGTCATTGAATGTGGGAATAATGCCACATCTGTGTGTCGGGCAAGAGGTGCCATCCAGCTGTTGGCAGGTAAACAGAGACGAGCCTGTTCCTCCAGAGCATGTGATGCCAGGCAGAATATAAAAAGCGGGGTTCAAAGCACACACTGGCATTGGGCACACTGAAATTTAGCACTTTGTTTCAACTTGTTCGGCATCCACCTCCGTCATCCGAGATGAGAACTGGTGTACCCATAATGCTCTTTGTTGCAGTGGCAGGTTTCCACAATGGTAAGATTACAATATGACAACATTTGTACACTGATGTCTGTCTATCTGTTTGTTGTTGTTTTTTGTAATGCCAGTTTTGAACAAACATGAACTGAAAAAAAGTTGCTGCCTTAAATTTTTAAGTACAATCAACTTGGATGTTAAAGTCATTTCAACTTAAATTACATTAAACTGACTTTAAAAATTAGTTGAATCTTGTATAACATAAAAAAGTTGAAAATTGCTTAACTTATTTTGATGAGTTAAAGCAATGTAAAAACATGTTGTAATAACTTATTGATCACTGAAAAAATATATATTGTTGATTTAACTTAAAAAGGTAAGTTACCTGGTTGCCTTAAAATTTTGAGTTAATTGAAATTAAAATGTTAAGTTAATACAATGAAGGAGATTGGTTTAATAAATAGAAACTCTAAATATTATTATCTGAACCACATTAATTGCATTAGTTGATTTGTCAAAAGATAAAAAGTTGTGATAACAAAGTCTTATTTTTTATTTGAATACATACTATATATATATATATATATATATATATATATATATATATATATATATATATATATATATATATATATATATATATATATATATATAATATAGTGATATTTATAATAATATTTAAAATAATATTTTATGATGTTTATGTTATGAATATTTGGCCATGTTGATGTGCATGATTTAAATCAGCAGTAATCGACAAGGTTATTTAAACAGCTGCATCGTTTCCAATTGTTTTGCTTTGCAATGATCTGTGCTTAGTTAACGTTAATATTTCAATTAATTTACGTCATTAATAAACATTTATTCATCCTGGATTAGCTGGCCAAATAAGACCGCATTTTCTGCACACATTCCGCATGTGGAGTAGACTATGAAAACTGTGTATGAGAGAAATTAAATTATAGCTGTTTACATGTTTGTGTTTGTAGCGATTTCAGCAACACTGGAATTTGATGGAAGCAATAAATCGCTCGAAGAGAGAGGTAAATAGGCTATATTCAGTTTTGCATGTTTTCCCCAATATACAGTCAAAGATTGAGAAAGACAAAAAAAGATAAATGTAAACCAAACACCCGTTTTCTATTTTGTCTGCCCTTAGTGTATGAAGAGAACGCCACGACAACACAGCCAGGTGGGTCAGTTTCTTCTAATATATACTCTATATTGCCAACAGTATTGGGACACCCCTCCAAATCATTGAATTCAGGTGTTCCAATCACTTCTATTTTGGACAATTTCATGCTTCCAACTTTGTGGGAAAAGTTTGGGGATGGCCCCTTCTTGTTCCAACATGACTGCGCACCAGTAGAACACTTTTGGGATGAATTAGAGCGGAGACTGTGAACCAGGCCTTCTCGTCCAACATCAGTGCCTGACCTCACAAATGTGCTTCTAGAAGAATGGTCAAAAATTCCCATAAACACACTCCTAAACCTTAAAGAGTTAAAGCTGTTATAGCTGCAAAGGGTGAGCCAACTCCATATTAAACCCTACGGATTAAGAATGAGATGTCATTCAAGTTCATGTGCATGTAAAGTCAGGTGTCCCCAATTTTTTTGCAATATAGTGTATGTTCTGCTAGTTTAGTTTGCTAAGTGTAACCTCATCATTTTTCACAGACACGCTCTTGTATATCTCGTGCACATTTACTTATCGCAGTGTGCTGAGATTCTCACAGGGCTGACGTCATTTTATGTCTGTTTCCTCAGATGAGTCGGATTATGCGGCTGCTCATGTGAACGGTAGGCCTACATATGGAGCAAATCAAAAGCTGATCAATTCAAATGCTCAAATTGACGTGTGTTTAGGGCCATTTACTCACTCTCAATATTCTTTGACTCAGTGACAGAAGAAATCGTAAGAACGACTCATATGGGTGAGAAAAGTCTTGTTTTATTAGAATCTGAATCATCTAAAAAATGTCCAATTTGTTTATTTCCAAATTGTCTTGGAAACTTTAACAGATGGAGAGACAGAGGCACTAACATACGATGCAGGTAAAGGGAATGACTTTTTCAGAACTTTATTTCCTGGAAAGATACATTCAGTACAGAAGATGATGCGTTGCAGGCAGCATACAATAAATGTAAAAATATATGTAATATAGATAGATATAGGCCTATAGATGTATAAAGATAAAGATATATTATTAAATACTAAATAATTAATTAAATTGTGGATTATTGTTGAAAATCATGTATGCATATTTGTGCTCATTAACTGTTTTTTACAGAGACAAAAGTGCTTGAGAAGAAAGATAGTGATGGTAAAATGACATTAATCTACTACCAATTATTACATATATATGTGCAAATGACAAGGTGTACAGTCATATTTGTTTATTTCCACATTTGTCTGTTTTTTCTAACTTTTTATGAATAATAACAGATGGAGAGACAGAGGCTCTAACAGTTGATACAGGTAAAGGGAATTACTTTTTCAGAACTATATTTCCTGGAAAGATACGATTCAGTACAGAACATAATATATTATGCATTGCAACATACATGTATATGGCACTTTCCGCATATAGGACCCAAGAAATATGTTATATTTTATACAAATAATTTGTGAATGGGTTAAGATACCAAACTACGGATCCCCGCACATGACGTGCAAGAAAAAAAAAGTAAATCGTGCGCACCATTTACTAATTCGTTCCCTCAATTTGCTAAATCGTGCGGACGATTTACTAAATAGTAAATCTACTAAAACTAAATAGTAAATCGTGTGCATGATTTATAAATCGAGGGATTTATAAATTGTGTCATGTGCGGGGCTCCGTACCAAACTAAATATCATATGAGCTGTTTTTTATTTGTTCATTTTGTATGAGATATACAATGTTGTGTGCAAAATCTGGGACACAAATAAATGTTTTTGGTCATTAAAATGAGTTATGAAATAATGTGAAAAAATATATACATTTAATTTAAAAAATATTAAAAATATGTAAGATTTTTGGATTAAAATATCCAAAAAACCCTAGAACAATGTTATATATTTTGTTGACTTGTGTACTTACATTATCCCAGATGTTTCCAAGAATGTTCAGAGAAATAAGCAATGACATCATTCCAGCGTTACCCTCGATTTCCGGTTTTATTTTGTAGAAACCATGGAAACACCAGAGACGCTTTAATATATTATGTGTTTTATTAGACAGGTGAGCGACTTTTTTGATACATTCATTGACCGAAAACGAATCGTTATATAGCTCGGAAGCGGTCGTCTGTGGCATAATAAAAGCTCCGCGAAATCAAGGCGTCATCAAGCTACGCCTTTGTTTTGAATAAGCGACCTCTAGCGGCGGAAAATGATATATTGTGGCTTTAACTGTTGGATACAGGAAGGTCATGACCTCTGAGGAGAGACAGGCCAAAATGACTGTATTATGGTGGAGATACAAACATTTGGTGTGTTTGAAAACTAGCTACATTTCACGCTAAGTTAATTTTATGTTAGATAATAGTTTATGCTATAGTATTCAACAATGATTTTTTAGAAAGAATGATGTTTGGAGTGTACCATATTTGCATCTCTCTGTTCAAAAGTTTTCACAAACATTTAAACATTGTTTCAACATTTATAATCTAGCAGTTATGAGGTTAGTTTTTGCAGTTAATGTAATGAAATAAAATAATAAATGTTTAATAATGATTTTAAGACCCATGTAATGTCTTTCAATTAACGGTATAAAAACAATTTTCTTAAATTTTTCTTTCTTTTTTGGAAACAAACTGTACTGAGGCACATGTGACAAATTCTTTTTATTTAATTTTTTTATTAGACATAAAGACACACATAAACATTTACAATAGTCTAGTAGCCAGCCCATAGAGCCCCATTGTGAACCTGGAAATGTTGAGTACATCAAAGTTTTATTGCAGCAATGTGAAGTATGGGAACCCAGCATATAGAAACTGCCGGATGCTAATTTGCATATGTTGAGCAATTTGCATAATTAGCATCATTAGCTTAATCGTCCATTTTGACCACATATTTTGCACTGTATGGCCAATTTCTACAATATGTGAGTGGTTTTAGAGGATGCTGATTTCATTTCTGGCACTTTTAGACTTCAAAATGGTAATTCTTAGCAAATTTGGATAAATTTAGACATTTTTTATTAATTTCGGACAAAATTTAGGTTATTTTCATGGTAAACACAATCTCACATTTCAGAATTACAAGAGCTCTTGCTCTTTGATGTGAATGTTGATAACCTAAATTTGTTTACATTTCTTAAGGTCCGGTCATTTTTATGCAAATAAGCTGTTGCAGCTAGCTGTTGTAGGCTAGTTGTAATAAGTATGTTGTAAAGCAAGGGAGCATAGTCTAGTTTTAAAGTCGAAATTCACCTTGCAAATATTTTTATACATATTTTTAAACATACTTATATCGCCTTAATATTCGTACAAAAGTCAGTCAAGGGGTTTAATGTTGACATTTTAATGTTGACATTACTTATGTTTTCACATTAAGATAAGGTGGACAGAGTTATAATGACAGTATTGTTCAATACATTGTGAATTTCTAGTCAGATCCATTTTGTGGGTGAATCTGTTGTTCTAAAATTAGTTACCATTATTTTAAAATTTCGGATTCTTCTTTTTAAAAACTTCAGACTTCTTGTGGTTTGATAAGGACAGGATTAAAAACAGTCGTTATTGCTGCTTTCTCAAGTTATTGTGGAGGATTATTTAAACATTCGACTCCAGGGTTAAGTACTTTCAAAACAAAGAGAGATGGTTTGATCCGGTCAAAATGTCAGGAAAGAAGTGTGTTTCCACCATGCAGTGGCAAAGATGGCGACTTTAAAATTTCTGGGTCCAAAGGAATCGCTACTATGCTAATTAAGTATTATGTATATAGTGTATATTTGTACATAGTTCGTTGATCACACATGGTGATGGGCTTAAGTGATGTCATCTCACTGGGTGTCTTAAAGTGCTACCCCATTAATATGTATCATCGTACAGTTGCAGGATCCAAGTTATGCTAAATACCCGCATTGCTTTTTCCTCCAGAAATGCATAACATTCAGCCTAACAAAGATTCATCATTTATCCAAAAAGCAATTTTGAATCTTCAAAAGTGTCAGGAGGGGATTCAGCTTCACTACACCCTGAAAACAATGCATCAACATTCACAAGAGCACTCATGATTCTGAAATGTAAGATTATTTTGTTTACCATAAAAATTACCTAAAATTATGCCTGAAAGTAATCAAAATTTGCCTAAATAAATCAAAATATATAATAAAATTAGCTCTTTAAAATCTGAAAATGCTAGAAAAGAAATCAGCATCCTCTAAAACCACTCACATATTGTAGAAATTGGCTATACAGTGCAAAATATGTGGTCAAAATGGCCGATTAAGCTAATAATGCTAATTAGGCTAATTATGCAAATTGCTCGACGTATGCAAATTAGCATCCGGCAGTTTCTATATGCTGGGGGCCCATACTTCACATTGCTGCAATAAAACTTTGGTGTATTCAACATTTCCGGGTTCACCTAGTTGGCTACCAGACTACAACTATAACAAGACATCCAAAAGATAACTAGAAGTAATTAAAATAGAAGTAAAGAATAAACACATAAATCAATAATTGGCACTTGAGAAAGAAGACAGCACATACAATTTCAATTTTCAATTAACTTGAACTCTTTAGCGAATACAATTGTATAGGCACATGTGACGAAACACTTACGCAATGTTTGTTTTGACGTAGGAGAGCACACCGGAAGTGACGAGTCCGAAGGTACGTTTGTTGGAAATCTATTCATCGCCACACGAGGGCGACAGTGTGTCACTTACAATGCAGACTGTACTTTGAAAAGAGATCACGTGAACTGACCACAGGTTGTGTTGTGTGATTTTGTTTATTTAGATAAAGACTCTGAGGAATACATTCACAGTACGTATATGTATTTCAATTATAATACAGTGCAAACGAAGACACCAGGAAAGCACTGTAAATTATATAGGCGATGCATTTTTTATCTTATTAACTTATCTTTCCTTATTTGATTTCTATGATTATCTAAGACGATTAATGGTGTGGCTAAACTGCTGACTTGTGTAAAGTTATGTAACACATGTCTCTTATTGCACAGCCTCTCAACAGAAGGCAGGTAAACACTTTTACATATTTGTATCCATAATTTAAGACTGTGTGTGTGAAATGCAATGATTTTATTCATGCAGGTAATATGTATAGTCAGTAACTGAATGGATGTTATTTTCTAGAGCACAGTGAGCAGGCTAAAGAGAATGTGAGCAGTACTGGTGAGTTGTGTCTCTTAATTCAACTGATGAAATAAAAAAAATTGTTAAAGAATATATAACAATGTTCTAGCCTCATCGTACTCCATTATAGACAATGTTGAGGGCTGAAAATGTCAAATATATATCATAAGTTTAAAAGAAAATACAATAAATTATATTTTCTCAATGTGACCTTTCTGTCTAGAGGATCTTAGCGATGAAGATTACGAATAGTTGCCAAGCGGAGTGTGTGAAGGGGCTGTGTGGAATCTTTAATATCTTTTAAACCTAAATGTCTTGTTTTATAAAGCATATTGCAAAAATGCTAACCTGTGTACCACCTGGATAAAATCCACTGCATATACTGTGATCTTTAACACAGTTTCAAAGATCACTGCTTTTTTAAAATAAAGACTGTAAACACTGATGGCGTCCAGCATTCATATCAACGCTAGCCTGCAGGTGGGTGTGATAACAGATGATTACATGGCTTCTTACAGGCAGCAGATGTAGGTGGTGTTAAACATATCTAGGACAGTTATCCAGGCCAGCGCCGTCTACAGTCCTTGGGTGCTCATTGGAGCTTTATTTATATCATCTGCATTGTCCCAGCTTATTTTTGGACCAAAGATGCAACGTTGCAACTTGCTTCAAAATAAGGCATCTAAAAATATTGATGGGAGTTACAAAAAACAAACTGTAGAGTATTTTCACTAATTCACAGCAAGATCAGTAAAATTCATTACGTCATGTTGACCTACACACTTTTGTATGGAAGCTCGTTTCCACCACTGAAAAAAAAAATAAAAAGCTAATTGACACTTTTTTTGTCAGAATTGTGTGATATAAACAGAAGTGCATGACAAAGTCGCAATTCTGAGAAAAACATTTTTTTTATATTTGTTGGGCGGAATAGTGAATGAGAAAAAAAAAAAAAAAGTATAAAATTATCAGCATATTATTTGCTTAAATTATATGCATTATAATATTAATAGATAAATATGGCAGAATGAATATGATCTCATTCATTGGTGAAATTAAAATAAACAGGCAAAGATAGGTGATAATCAAAAAGACATTTTATTCTTTCATCCCCAAAGCGCAATGGACAAAATAAAACGTTTTTTTTCCCTCTTTGGTAACAAAGAAATAAAGAAAAAGATCCTTAAGGCAACTACAGTAACTATGCAAGGTCTAAATGTGTTGAGATCATAACCAAATAACCACTCAGCAAGGCAGATCCTCACCTCCAGTAAAGAAATGTGGGGATCTTTCTACACCACTGATACCTTCAGACCAAACCCTCATTTACACCACTGTCCCACACCTAAGAAATAGGGCAAGTCATTTGTGTTGCTGTAGGGATTGCCACAGCAACCCAGTGTAAAATATATACATATGTTTGTATTGGTATGGTATACATTCCTCAGAAGTAGTTCTACGCAAAGCCTGGAGCAGATGAGCTACACCATCCGATTAGATGCCATCAAACACCAATGGTCTCAAATCCAGCGCAAGTAAACTTCACTCACTTCATCAACATTAAATTCACCATCTGATATCAAGCACCACAGCAAAGCATTACTGTAATGCAGTCAAAGGGAAAGAGGTTCATCAGGTGTTTTTAAACATTAAGAGGTTAATTTTTGCAGGGGACATATATACACATACACATATACAATATATATATATATATATAAAAATAAAAATAAAATTCCAAAGAAGGATCTTTCTGCCCCTGGGCAGCATTATACTGGTAAAACGAGTTTGGGCATCTTAGTAACACTTCATCCAAAAGCCATTGTGACAACACAAAAAGCCATAATCCACCGTATGGAGTTCAATTGTCTACAGCAAACATTTGAGGAATGCGAGAGTCGCCAGTAGCATACTAACTACAGCAGAGCATTCTGCACATTAAGTGCTTTAAGGAAAAGCTGAATCTTTGCAGTAGCTGCTGAGATGTTATCTGCAAGCACAGGTTGGTCCGTTATAGTTATTCGACGCTGGGCAAAGCAGAGCAAATATTAACAGATCAATTACAGTGGTGCAAAAACACCAAGAAGAGTTTGATGTTCTGTAACCCATTAATGAAGAGGACTAAAAGAATAACAGAATGGCTGGACTATAAATGTTTCTGGAGACTTAGTTTACCAAGAGGCCCGTTTTGTAGTGTAACCTACAAAAGATCTAAAAATAAAACATCTTGAAAAGGACACTGAAATTGTATTAAGGAACATGATGTGAGCAACCAATTTTCTTTGTAAATCAACTCAAGACTCAACTAAAAATGTGAGTGTCATAAGGCTCTATTTTTGAGTTATGTCAGGCCTGCTTAAGAAAAAGTGGAAAAACTTTTCTAAGGAACACAATTTACCAAAGTAATGAAAAATGCATGTCAAATGAAGGTTAATACTGCATTGTAATTGTTCTTTTACCTTAAAAAACCCTTTAGTTCTGTACATAATTACATAAAAAACAAAAACATGGTGATTTGACATATGTACAAGAGGGAATTTAAATGGCAACCATTCTAGTTATGAAGACATTTTCTTCCCTGGCCTATGGCATGTGACCTGGTGCACTGCAATGCACACAAATCATCAATACAGGCTAAAAATGATGCAACCAAGAATCACAGGCTCTATCGAAAGGGGCCTTTTTCATCCCCCACTCATCACGAGGATGACAGGAGGGAGGAAATTTGAGAGAGACAGAGAAGGGAAGGTTGAGACATGCCCTCCACCTCTCTCTGGGGATTCTGGTTCGTCCTTGAGAGCAGAGCGGGAGGCAGTAAAGACTTTTAAGGCCTCACAGAATGACGTAGGTGAACAGGGCCATGATGGCTGCACTGATAAGGCCAGAGATGGGCACAGTGACAAACCAAGCCATGAAGATATTTCTAAACAGCCGCCAGTCCACTGCCTTCTTGGAGCGCAGCCAGCCGACAGACACCACTGACCCGACCTGAAAACGAAAAATAAATAAATAAATGATACGCCCTTAATAACAAGCTGTAGTTATCAATCTCATTCAAATAGTCTCCGCCTAGGACTTGCTTTGAATTAGTATGTTTTGCATACAGGCCCATTTTACCTTGCAGTGCGTGGTGGAAACTGGAAGACCGATGTTTGAAGCGACTACAACAGTGACAGCTGAGGCGAGCTCGATGCTGAAACCACTGAAATTAAACAAAGTATAGTTTAGGGACGTCTGCCAATTGGGAGGTTTTGCTCTGTACAGCAGGTGCTATCTGATATTACAACATGGGCATGTGTTTATACCTAGAAGGGGTGATGGGGGTCAGGTCTTTGCCCATGGTCTGGATGACTCTACGGCCCCAGACCCACAGACCGACACAGATGCCCACTCCTCCATACAGCAGCAACCAGATTGGAGTTGCTGCATTTGATATAACAGACCCACTCTCATAGACCAGCCACAGAGCAACCAGGGGACCAATTGCATTACTGAAAGCAAAAGAGAAAATACATTCTCAAATATTGTTTTTAAAATCGTGAACACAATTTTAAGCACTGTACAGTTCAATACATCTGCATTACCTGACATCATTTCCTCCGTGAGCAAAGGAGCCAAAACAGGCGGTGAGAATTTGCAGGAACTGGAAGAGCATTGACACCTCAGGTCTGTCAGCATCGGCTCTATCCTCCTCTAAAGAGCTACCGCTGCTTCCAGCATCATCGTCAACAATCTCCAAAGTGACCTCACCCTCGCCGAGGCCTTCAGGCGCACCACTCTCTGCCACTGCATTACAGTAACTTGTGTAGCTGTCCATGCGGACACGCTTCCTCTCCTGGGCGCTGGCTTTTTCCTTGTCTCCGTCTTCAGGAACACGGAACTCAGATTCTTTGGGCTTGATGTCTCCGTACATACCAATGATGGCCATAGTGTAGGAGGTGTAGCTGTTGTTGCGGCGGATGGGCCGGTCGCCACCTTCCCCCATGCAGTCTCCCACTTTTGCCAGATGGAGTTTGTGTAGCAGGTCCTTGTAGAGGCCGGAGTCCTTGTGAACTGTGTGGTACTGAGAGTAACCATTGCTAGGAATGTGACTGGGGCCGTTGGTGAATTGAACGTGGGCCGTCCTCGGAGCTGCTAAAGACAGAAAGTTACATGATTGATCGTCAACAAAAACAGTAAGCATATGTCATGATTGGCATGGCATGTGAGGAATCATGCCCTACAGACTTACCATTGCCCGTCTCTGACTCTTTGCAGTCCTTTTGATCTGCGTCATCTGAATCTCCAATGTCAAAGGTGACCCTGCGCTCCTCAGAAGGAGGTGGGGAAGATGGGGTGTTAGAGGACAGGGCACTGGACTCCTCAGGGACAGGTTTCAGGATGGGACTGTGAGCTTCATGCAGCTCCCTCTTCTCCATCAGAGGACTCTCAGAGGGACTGGAAGACTTTATTTTAGCTGTATATCAAACAAGAGATTAAAGAATTGCTTGCTAGAAAATTAAGAAATTATTTTAAAAAAAAATTTTTTAAAGGCAGCAGTATTTTCATGCATTTAGAATTTTTAATATTACATATGTAAAACTAAATATTTTCTTATTCTTAAGCCACATTTTTGTTCATTTGCATTTATTGATTTTTATTTTTTTAATCATATTTTACATTGTTTTTTTCAAAACATTTCCACGGACTGCTTAGCCCTTAAAAAAAGAACCTATTCTAATATTTATTATAAATATTAATAAACTTGCATACTATTAATCTTAATCTACCCATCAATATTTTAAAAGATTGACATTCTGTAAAATAAAACAAATTAAGAGCCAAGTTTGAGTATTTGAGGGTTGAGGGCTTTATGGAATGCAAACATTTAACAATTTTTCAAATAATTATTTGTATTAAATATAATTAACTAACAAATTGAGAATTAGTTAAGTAAAGGTGAATCTAATCAATCATTTATGATAAGTACAAAGGCGGGTAAGCACTTTACCCACTGGCAATTCACATGGCCATCACATGATCGCTCGATTCTATAAACTTTAAGAGGCAAACACTCTGTTTGCTTAAATAGTCACTATAACCCTACATTTCAAGGACAGTCTGACATAACTCTGTCCATTGTCCACTGATCTGCTGAGTGGTGTCAAAGCACATGTATTCTATTTCAGTAGCAAAATCCACCTTAATAAACCTTAGCCCAACGAGACTGAGCTACTTCCATCAACACCTCAACTGGACCACGGCTATTCCAGTTCACTAGCCAAAGACCAATTAGTGGATCACTATGACCCAATTAGGCTGTCAATACTCAGCCTACATATACATATATAGCTCTATATAGACAACACTAAACAAAACTAGTTTGTTGATGTTGAACCACATTACAACAAACAGATTGTCTTAATCTAAAGCTGGTTTTTCTTGAAAGTGCAGTTGGTGTTAGAATGTTTTGCGTGGTTTTGTGTGTTATGTGTTATGTGATTTGAGGATTAGAAAACATTGCCATCAGATTTCTGTTACTGTTAACTGTAAATGCGATCAGAGCTTTTTCAACTTTAGCTGTGTGAAAGGAAAGTCTTGGGTTCAACACAAATTTTAAATATAATTTAATGTACGTGACATGCAGTTAAGCCACAGAAAAATTCTGAGCAAGGTAATAAATGTCAATACAGTATATAGTAGTTACAACACATAACAAAAAATAATGCAATAAAACTGATCACAAACCATTCTGCTTAAATTCAGTACTTTTGCACAGCATGTGCAAGGATACACATGCTTTTTACACAAAGAAAAATCCAGAGTTGACACTTAACTTGTATTGAACCCAGAACATTCCTTTAAAGAGTATATCGTCTTTCTAAGTGACTGATTAAAACTGCTGTCCACTGCCAGAATCTTTAATCTGTAGGGTATTATCCTCACAAACACCTGGTGCTAGGCCTAAGGCTAATAAATCTTGCATGTCCACAGATTGCCATCCAGACTTTTATAGGGCCTGAAAATGTCTGATTTAAAGTGTGTACATATTTAAATAACAAACCTTGAAAAGTTGATGTATTGTTATATCTTCAAGTACAGTGCAACAAAACATCTGTAATGGGTCTAATGAAAACCCTTGTAGCACCTAACCCATTTAATATTTTCAGTGGTCTACTTGGCATCGGTTAAACAACCCAATTGTGCAGTGGAAGTGACATTGAGCAACCAGATATGACTCATAGTTCTATTGCGACTGATAATACTGATTTTATGATTTTTAAGGTTAGAATAAACAATTACAAAACTGAAAAATGGATACTTACATTCAATCTTCTTCTTGAGCCGAGGGCAGACAACAAACCAAACGAAGATGCCAGTGACCAGGCCAAAGCCGATGGAAATGAGCAGCACTCCCCACCATTGCAGCTTATCAAATCCCAGCACTGCAGTCCCATCGTTCACGGGGGGGAAGGGACCAAATGGGGTGTCGAGGGAGAGGAGGGAAGGAAAGGAAATTCTTTTGGAAAGGCTTTTGAGACAACAGGCAGCATGTGCTACCAACAACACAAACAGCATTACGGAATATACAGGGACATTGTGGAGTCCTGGTTGTTAGTAATGGTGTTGGAGTGGAATATTAATAAGAGTCGCTTAGTGGATTTGATTCATGGATTCGCTGTATCAAGAATTTGCTTACACACCCTTTCTAAAGAAATAAAATGCATATTCAGAGAATAATACTTAGGCCACTGGCTCCCATTTATCATTTTCAGTTAGAAGAATATTATGAAATTTACTTGATCCACTTGTTTAGGAGGCCATAGAAACGCAAACCAAAACAACCACTGCAACCAAGTGTCAAATATTCTTGTCGCATACAGAATGCAAGCATAAGGCTTGTCCTCTTACATAACACTTCAGGTGAGATGTGAGTGCAAACAAGTAGCAAAATGTTGCAGTGACAAGACAGCACACAAGGCCAACGTACCATGTTCATCAAATGTGGGTGCCTTAAAAGGATACTGCGGCAACACATCACCCCCCACCTCTTTGGGAGGACCCGTGGGGGGGGGGAAATTTGACCACTCCTGCAGAAAGGTTATATCTGAGCCAAGACTGCGGTGGTAGCTGCGGTAATAAAGAATGTGTGCTGCATGTTCAAGGAAGAAAGCTGGCTGAGTAAGTCGGCCATTTACAAATTCCCCATAGGGTCCAGAACCACAGACAATGAAATGTGTCAACAAAAGTTCATGGGACCAAAAAGGGTATTGGACAAATTTAGAGTAAGACTTTGTCCAAATGCTATGGAAAAAATGCCTTTGGTGGAGCAGAGATGTGAAAAATAAACAGAAAGAGAGGTTGAGAGATAAGAGGACAGGGAGCAGTGGGGGAATATATTCCCGTGCCTTGCCACATGCACGTACTACTGCAGAACGCTGCAGGGCCTGCCGTGCCGCTGTGTGCTTTGGTTATGCAACTTTAGTTCAATCTCAGGAGACAAGATTCAAAGAGAAGTGCCACAATCTTTATAGAGAGCACTGAGGTACATAAGGGAGGGACAGCTGAACTTTCTAACATTCGAATGACTTCGCAGCATCTAAAGGGACAGAACAGGTGTGGCCAGCGGAGGGGGTGAATGACAGAAATAAGAGAAAGGCCAACGAATGGGGCCCAGTTATCACTTATGGCCGGCTGGCACAGTTCCTGCTCAATGTGTGAGAAATGCAGCCCTGTGCATGTGGGTTAGGCAGGGAACGCATTCATGCTTGCATCGATGCAGTTTGACAAACAATCTCCCACAAAAGGGGAGCAGCCAGACCACAACCATGCAGTGGGAGGAATGAATGGAAGTGGATTCATTTCCTGCTTTCCCTCACAATAAAATCTGCTATCCCATGGCCTTTATAACACAATAACACGGGTTGTTTTTCCAGACACTTTCAAGCACTACAACTCATTACTGGTGACGCATTGATGATGGTTTATGAGTCATTGTGGGCGGGGCACTGGTGTTTATGCCAAATACGGCATTGTGGTCTTTGACTGCAAAATTGTTGCAAAAGTTTTTTTGATAATTAACAGACAACATGAAATACTTTTATGGTGTAATGATATTCTAACTTTGTAGCACGACCAGAATTTTGTTTGTTGTGAAGACAGTTTTTTTTACCTATGCCACCAAGTCTGGCAAAGGAATCTGGTGCTTCAAACAAAACATTATTTTTGACTCCGTAAACTTTTTTGAGTCATGCAGACTCAGACTAAGTCTGGCCAAATATAAAAACATTCCATTTCAAATCCACAGTCTGTTATTGCTGCCTTTTCGTGTTTGCTTTATATCCCCAGGGCAACCAAAACACCCTACTGTCTGTTTTTCCAAAGAGGAAGCAGACCGGAAAACAAGCATAGAAGTACTGGGGGTGGGAGGATGTAGCCAATCATTATGGCCCTCGTTATTAAAATTAAGCATATGAGTAATACAAAATAAGGCCTGAATAAAATACACAACTTTTAAAATCTGAAAAGATTTTAAAACACTAGGCATTATACGCTTTGTTGCAGAGAAAATTAGGCATAATACACTAAACGACTGAGGATCATATACCACCAGGGGCCTAATTCACAATTTTCTTAAGACAAATTGTAAGAAATTCATAAGGATGTGTAATTCTTGAAAAATCTCAGTTCTCAGGTAATTTTTAAAGAACTAATTTTTCTTAAGAAAATTACAGGCTTTGTTGTCATCTGATTGTATGGTGGTTCTTGAAACTCAAAGAACCACTTATTTTTAATCTTTACGGAAGTTCGGCACTCTGTGCCATATTTTAATGTGCAAGGTTTTAATTCAGCAAAAAGTCACAATCACACATAATCCTGACTGATCATTGTTTACATCATCTACTATCTGACTTTTGGCAACTAGTGTCGACTCCTCCAGATTGTAAATCGGGACAAAAGTCATGTAGTTTATTCCAGTCTTTAAGTATAGTTATTTTGAGAACTAGCTGTTTAATGAAAAAGGGGAAATTTGAACAAATAAAACAAAAAATTAATTGCCTAGTATGCCTACTTCAGTCTCAATGCTGAGGGCTGCTGGCATTAAAAACAGAAACAGGGTTTGTGTGTCATGTGTATTTTTGCACGGGGAGAACTTTCCAGGCACTGTGGTTGCTGAATGACCGTATGTCTGTGTGCTGAAATTGGGGGTGGGTTATAGCACATGATTAACAAAGTTTTGAGAGGCACCATGTTAGGGAAAGGGGATTTATTAGAAAAGGACCAGTGACTTGATGTGTATATCACACCTATACATCACAACCCAAATTAGTTTGAATGGGTTTCAACTTTTGTACAGTATGGGAGTTGGAATGTGTCGTCACCCTCATACTGCACAAACAGTTAAAATAAAACCAGAAGAACAGAGAGTTCCAAGTACCAGCGCAAACACACCGCTTCAAGGAAACTCCACCTAGTCACTGACTGAATTTTTACAGGGCATGTGTGCCTGCCTTCAGCGCCCTTCAGAACACAAAGGAGGTTGATCAACGATTCATGACATGCTGCATGCCTCTCAACCCCCCAGAAGAGTGCTGGCATTGTCCTGTCCTGTGAGAAGCTCTGGAATAACTGAACCTGAGTGAACTGCCTTAAACGGGTTGAGAATGGGAGGAGTGAAGGGACGGTGTCTGGTGATCTGCTGCCTTTAAAGCCATTTCAACAGCAGATGACATGACAAAGTCACTAAGTGTGGCTAAAGATCAAGATAATCCTATGCTAAAATGGCTCTGTTACCATGTTGACCTGTATTGTGAGTGAGACTGTGAGAGGATACATGTCCTTGTCCTGATGCGTTCAGACAACTCACATGACGTGTCAGCTGATGAATTTGGCTTAGAGAAACCTCATTCTAACTGAAGTAACATTGCAATTATTAAGTGGGCTCTAGAGGACAGCCTTTTAATTTTGAGAGACTAAAAATCTTTGACGTCATTAGAAACTATACTCAGTGTTTTAGATGAAAATCTAATCTGAGGAATAATCTGAAAGGACTGATCATTTAACAATAAGTCAAAAGTTTTGTATCAAACTTAATCTTATTCTAATATTTGAGTACTAAACTCAGAGACTTTCTTCAAAAAGCACACTGGCATCTCATAACTAACTTTTAAAACTATAAACTTGATGTATTAGGGTGTCTAAGGCAGAATGTATGTGTGCTGCTATGTGCATGTGTGTATGCTGCACCTTGTTGTGCCTATGTAAAGAGCGCCCGCCTGGAGTGCACATGTGTACACACTCCTAGGCTGCACATCACGTCATACTCTGGCCTGTAGCCTTCATTAAATGGCCCAGGCCAGTTGACTTCTTGAATTGTTGAGCCCTGTGGGTAAAAGGAAACAAAAAGGAGCAAAAGTTGCTCATTTAATAAGGTTTCAATTTGAAAGGTAAAATTAGAGCTCAACAGTTAACAGCACCCAAAAACGTAGTGCTTTCTCTACTGAGGCTGACGGTTCTTTCTGATGGGCGTGAATTATTCCACTGTTTTTTCTCTACTATGATGGAGAAGGAAAAAACACTGACTGAGGTCATGAATACAGACACCACATGTCCATGTCATGAGTGCTCCACTGAGTTCTCCAGAGCCCACTGGTTAAACACTGCTTTGCCTTATGAACTGTAAACACAGTCTGGCAGAGTCTGGGCATCTGGTTAGGCTGTTAATGGGCATGAAAAGGGCAGAAATACAGCAATACTCACAAGGTGCTCCGGTAAACATTATGGAGAACAGGTTGATTCCCATTGTAACAGCGTAGAAGAATGGCAGGGCCCTCAGACCATTGGGCACTGGATCCTTCTGCAAAGGACAAAATACAGACTCTTAGCCAGCACCCAACCTTGGTGTGATACATCATATTATCATTCTACATTCAAGTAACTCATTAAGACCAAGTTGGAAAGATAAGATCATTTTATTTACCTTTTGTAAGATGAACATGCGAACAAAGTAGAAAAGAATGGCAGACATGATGCCGGAAAGGACAGGCGAGAGGAACCACGAAGCAACTGTAAGGGAACAAAGAACAATGAACTATAAGGAAACTAACACACCTCCAGTTTCTTGACAACAATATTAATCATATAAGTTCAATGACAAATTTATTGTCTTTGTGAACGCAGTGGACTTACCAATTCTAAGAATCTCCAGCCATCTGACTCCCTGCTGACCTTTGGCGACCAGTGAAAAGCCAATGGTAGCTCCCACGATGCAATGGGTCCCAGAAATAGGAAGCTTCAGAAAAGAAGCAGCCAACTGCCACACAGCAGAGCCTGATGAGTGGTGGGGGCAAAAAAGTACACTCAAAAGGAGAAACCTCAAACTGTGTAAAAAAAAAAATATAATATATAATGTACAAGCACTAAATAAGCTACTCACCAAACATAGCACTGACTGAGCCAGCCATCAACACATGCTCTGAGCCGTTGTACATGGTCACATCGATAATGCCTTTGCGGATGGTCTCGCTGACCTTGGCTCCAAGCAGCACAGAGCCCAGCGTCTCAAAGACAGTAGCAAGAATACAGGCCTGCCTAAGAGTAACTACACCTGAACCCACTGCCGTACCAAACGAGTTGGCGACATCATTAGCACCCACTGAAAAGGCCAGGATAAACGCTATGATGAAGCCTACAATTAGGAGCCAAAGATAATCTGACGTATTGACATGAGCAAACCCAGCAAGGGTGCTCATAATCGTTATCGTGGCTAGAGTTGTTGATACCATTGTGCCCAGATGGTTTTCAAGTTATAAGGAAAAAATTACTTCACAATCTTACAGGTAAGAGAACCAAAAATTTATAAATAATTCAAGCAGCAGCACACTGGATATTTTATCCCCAGAAAATTGAGGTACTAGTGTTTCTAAATCGGTTTTCTGCCTCAGACCTACCTTCACCCTTCACTAAACCAGCAAATCAAAGCAATCCAGACACCGGAGATAGAATCTGCACTGCTCTGCTCTAAACTGATATGTAACGTTAAGGGAGAGGGTGGAGTGAGGGCCTATTGCTATCCTCTGAAAAGACTAGATCTGTTACGGTTTGTTTTGGCTTGGGCAATTAGGCAGACAGAGCGGACATCCATTGTGCAACAGACACGATGGGTGAATGGTAGCTCATTCCTGAAAAAAAGGAGAGGAGAAAGTGGGAAGGTTCCCGTGTTAGTGTTACGCAACAATTTCACTGCAGAGGGGCCAGAACTCAGACATCAGTTTAACTATATTATTACAAACTAAAGCAGTACTTTATTTGCCAGAGAGGGGAGCTTAAAGTCTCTAGAAAACTCTTTCACAGTACAAAAAAGTGGGCGCATTGAGAACAGACAACATGAATACATGCATGATCATACAACAAAAACCTGTATTTAAAAATACACTTCTATATCTATATGGCATCTACTTATGCATGAACTAAACCCAATGTCCATATGTGACCCTGGACCACAAAACCAGTCATAGGAGTAAATTTGTTGAAATTTATACATCATCTGAAAGCTGAATAAATAAGCTTTCTATTGATGTATGGTTTGTTAGGATAGGACAATATTTGGCTGAGACAACTATTTGAAAATCTGTAATCTAAAAGAGTGCAAAAAAGTCTAAATATTGAGAAAATCTCCTTTAAAGTTGTCCAAATGAAGTCCTTAGCAACGCATATTACTACTAATAATAAATGTTTGATATATTTACGGTAGGAAAAATATCTTCATGGAACATGATCTTTACTTAATATCCTAATGATTTTTGGCATTTAAAAAAATTATAATTTTGACCCGTACAGTGCATTGTTGGCTATTGCCACAAATATACCTGTGCAACTTGTGACTGGTTTTGTGGTCCAGGGTCACACATATGGCTTTTTCACTACAATCATCAAGTCAAAAAATTAAAAGTAATAAAATGTAGCACTAAAAAGCCAATCTGACCTTTTTGTTTTACAAGCCCGGGAAGGCACTACTCTGATTCATATTTTAAGCAATGTGACAACAAACAGCAACTTGCATTCAAATTAAGCTGCAAGTGCATCCGTGTCGTGTGGCTTTCCAGCACATTCCTGCAATGCAGCCTTTATTGGCAAAGAAAACGCAGAAAATAAAATGATGAAATGCGTCTGACTGGCACTTGTGGGGCTGTTTCAACCAGTTCTCCCCGCTAGCGCTAGACACGCACTTCCTCGCTAACGTTAGCTTGAGGAAACAAATCACTCACGAACAACCCTTAATCGTCAGCTTTTAACCCGGTATAGATTCGCTGACATTAACATGAAAATGAAATAGTACACTACTTGCATAAACGAATTTGGTAAGGCTTTTAAGGCTAACAAGGCGACATTCGCCTTTTCTGTGCGCGCCGGGTGTCCTTTCCGCACTACACGTGTCGTCATTCATTCACACCCGCTAACAGCTAATATGACGTTATAAATCATAAGTACTTTGTTAAACACATACCAAAATAGCCATGAAAGAAATATTTTATACATATAAACAACATACATCAGTGACACCATATTATTTACTAATCGTAAAGAGTCGTGTGATATATTTTTTTCCACATTCGACCACCGCGAATCAGCTGACAAAGCCACGAGCTCGCGCTCATTCTAACCGTTCACAAATTAGCAACAAAAAAACCTCGACGAGAAAGTACAACAAATACCACTCAGTACTAACTAGAATAAGAAAAAAAATATATATATATATATATATATATTTACTCACCACTCAAAAGAAATTGTCGATACAAATCGATGTAGATATTTTTGACACAGTAGCCCGCCCAGTCAACTTCCCGTAGACGCTTTCCGCGCGCGCGGGGTAAGAATGAATAAATGCTCTCGCTCTTTCTTAAGCTCTAACGTCGGGTGAATAAAGTAAATTCAGAGGTTAAAACGACAAACAAGACGCTGCTGGTTGTTTTGAGTCCTTGGTTAAATAAAAAAAATCCCAATAAACCGCTTTTAGCCGGCTTCAGAAGATGAGTTCCTGCTTGTCCACGCAATACATATATCATCTGACTGTGAGGGCGGGGCCGTCTTCGGTTGATGGTGGCGTCAAACAATAAACCCGCCCTCTGACCTTATTTGGCGATGTCGGCAAAAAAAAAGAGTATTTACCTTTTTACAATCTATGGTATTTACTTAACCTTAGACTTTTCAACCATTACTACTAAATTTATAATCTGGAAAATGACTGGATGCTGATTTTGCATTTCAAATAAAGGGAAATTCAACATCTACCCCACAAATACTTTGCTTTAGATGTTTACAGATGCTGGAAAACAATGTTCTTTTTATAAATCTATAAAATGTATTTGTTTTAGGCCTGGTTTCACAGAGGGAAACGTGTAAACGTGTCTTTTAAAAAAACATTACTGATGATGTGCTTCTTGAGACAAAACAATGGCTCTGACATATTTTAAGATATGACAGTGTGCGTTGCTATCAGTTAAAACAGCTCAAACTTGCATTTTAGTCTGGGACTAGGCCTAAACCTTGTCTGTGAAACCAGGGGTTAGAGTTTTAAGATACATATTAACATATGTAAATTCTATATATTTTATGTTATTATAAATTTACATTTTGACTGAACAAATTATTGAAGTACACTGACTCTTAAAGACATATGTATGTGATTATGAAGATAAAAGTACTGAGAACACATTAAACTATTTTAATTTGGTAGTTTGATAAAATATGTAAATGATTAAATGATATAAATGGGAGCGCAGATTGATCTGTTGTAATTGGTAAAATATATATTAAAAAATGTGGAATATCTAAATTGAATAAAAAATGCTTTTTATAAAACATCTGTCTTTTTAATGTGGCCACTTAAATCACGAATAGGAAAATAATGTTTATTGTACAATGTTTGAATCTCTCTCTCTCTCTCTCGCTCTCTCTCTCTCTCTCACACACACACACACACATATTGTATTGTATACTGTATATACAAACAGATTAAAATATAGCAGGTTTGGAATTACATATAGGCCTAAATGTAAAACGGGCCTAAATTGTTTATCTGTTGGAGATGATTAATGGTCATGTGTTTCAAAGGCGTTTCCTGTTTCCTGTAGTTGCATCCCCTCTAATTCCTCTAGTCTAGTATGTTATAATCATGGGATAGATTTAAAAGAAGCTATGAAGAGCTATATGCTAGAACTCCCCCATGTGGCCATTAACATTCCTGGTCCAGGAGCATATGTGTATTTCAAAAAGGGCATTTATTGCCCATGTTAAGAAAGAAAGAAAGAAAGAAAGAAAGAAAGAAAGAATAAAATATAAATATAAAACAGTTCTAAGCTTGTCGTTTTATGATCTGTCCTGGCAGTTATTTCTTTTCTTTTTTTAAATTAATAAGTTAATATTACAAATTGTTTCTTTGCCTTTGTTTTGGATTTATTATCAGTGTTGGGCTTGCAGTTCACATACTTTCAAAGACCATTTTGGACCCAAGAAAGACAGACAGACAGACAGACAGACAGATAGATAGATAGATAGATAGATAGATAGATAGATAGATAGATAGATAGATAGATAGATAGATATACTGCAAGCATTAAGTTTAGTGGACAAATATAGATTGAGCCTACACATGAATTTGACAAAAATACAATATTTAAAAAAAAACAGTTTTGATGACTTAACTATTACTCCAAAATGTAATAATAAATAAGTAGGTGTGTCTAAACTTCTGACTGGTAGTGTACATATATACACTTATACTAATTCTGAATACCATGCATGAAATTTCAGATAAGTGGTTCGTCAAGTACTTTCATCGATAAAGTACGGGCCAGCCACGTGGTAAATGTTTAACCTTATAGTTGTAGAGGACCTTTACCATGGGTTGACTTAAGGTGAGCCATGTGAACATGCTGGTTGTTCCAGGGTCTAGAACAATGAAGACAGACAGCCCTATCACCCTATTAGAATGAAAGACGCATCCTCAACGTAAGAGACAGCCAATAATAACCCGCAAAGACTGAGACGGGCGTGGCCAACAGACGTTTTCGTCACGCAAACTTGCACTCCACTAGAGAGGCGTGAGGGCATGAAGCTAACGCATGAAGATAAAAGTAAGATTAATATAACGATAGGAATACGAAAATCCATTTAGCCATTTAAAAATACAGGGTATAATATACCGTTAAAACATTCGAGTTGTTTTTGTTGATTTAAATCACAGTTTGCCTACGGTGGCATGTCGATAAAGCTTGGCTAGCTAGACAGTTGATCTGTTATTGCAGTTGTTCGCAAATGTCAAGCTGTTTGTTTATCTAGAAAATGGTTATTATAGCGTTTCACAATATGAGATGAAAACACGAGCGTTATTTTGCTCGTGCATTTCAGCTGTCCACCTGTCGCTTACTAAATTGCAAGATAATAGCTAGTGCATGTCAACTTGACATTGGGTTATCCGAGCCCTATTACCACATGGGAACTAATTTGTATAGTAAATCATTGCTTTTTAGCTAATTCGGGGCGCTTTAAAGTGCACTTCAAAGTCAAATTCTAGATATAATCGATTCGTGGTTCTAGAATGTTCTCCGTCCAGCATCGCCCTGTGTGTAACATGGGGGCCAGAGCTGTCAGACTGCAAAGCTTTAGCACTTTTAACAACATGAGTAGCAAATCGTGGAGTTTCTCGTGGCTGGGTGAGCGCGTGGGCCTGCTGATGTCATGGCTCCAAAAAGCAGGAAGGGGAACGAACAAACTGGCCTCCGAGAAAAAGAAGAAAGAGAGGCTTTTGTCTCTATTCGCCAGCCACTGTAGTTTTGTGACAGGCCAGAGGCTCAGGAGGGCTCTTCAGATAGGAGAGCTGTACTCGAACCTGTACTCCGAGAGAAGCAGGTGGACTCTCGTGGGCAGCATATGGCGGCGCCTGCAGAGCAAACACGCACCCACTGGAAAGCTCATAGCGGCACTGGCTGGAGTCTTCATGTGGGAAGACGAGAAGATCCCAGATGATGAGCTGAGAAGGTACATCCCTCACTTCTGGATTGTTTTATGTGGCATTAAGGTGCTTTGTCATTTTAGGAATGCGACACATAATGTTTCCCAATTATCTGAGACTGCTTACGCGTCTATTATATCAATTGGGCCTTAGTTTTGTAAGAAGCAAAATAGCGACAGTGGAGCGGCCCGCCCTTTTATTAAGCAATCAGAAACGTAATCACTTTTCGCGTTCAGGTGTGCTGACATCGGATTGGCTGTGGAGATTTTAAGGGCGTGGTTTTGGTGAGGGGAGAAGCACAGTTTAGCAAAAGGTCATTTCAACATATTTGAACACACTTTGTATCATTTCATGTTCTTATTTTAGAGGCGCAATATGTAAGATTTAAAATATCCTAAAACTACTAGAACAGTGTTATATATTTTGCTGACTTGTGTACTTACATTATCCCAAATGTTTAAATCCAGAGAAATAAGCAGTTTTAACCAGGGTACAGATTAATGTAATAACATAATTTTCAACACACTCAAATGTATCTAATATGATAAAACAGTGCTGCGTTACCCCTCATATGCTTGACTGTAAGAAGCAGAAGCGGGCGTCTGCAGCATAATAAAAGTTCCACTGCTGTCGACCTCATTCAGCTCCCACAGCACTCGGCCCTGCTCTGCTTCATACTACAGTAACGTTAATAATCTCATCCATGAACATGATTTCCGCCAGCGTCCCGCCCCGATTCTTTTCCACCGGCTGTAAGGTGAAGACTACAAATCCCAAGATTCCGCGCTCAATCTCTGCGTCATCAAGCTATACCTTTGTTTTAAACAGGCAACCTCTAGCAGCAAAAACTGCATAGTTGTGCCTTTTAAGCAACTTGTGTGAATCTGCGCTTTAGGTGTGCATGGGAGATGCAGGCACTGGAGTCAGTGAGGAGCCAGAATGTGACTCCAAAGACAGCCGTGCATGTGGATCAAGCCTGGGAGGTGGTCGTGGAGAAGAAAAACTTCAGAGTTTGGAGGAGACCTATCCAGGGTAGCCATCTTTTTGAATACAGAGGTATGTTTTAAATTGTAACATTACATATATTTATTGTCATTAATTCATAATAAATACATATATGAATATGTTTGTGAATGGGATATCTCTTTAAGGGCACGTGCACCTTTAAAGACTTTGATATTTCATTTATAAGCCTGGTTTCACAGACAGGGTTTAGATTAAGCCAGGATTTGGCCTTAGTTCAATAGGACATTCAAGTAACTTTTATAAACATGCTTTAGAAAAAAAAATTACTGTTGTGCATCTTGAGACAAAACTATGGCACTGACATATTTTAAGATATGTCAGTGAAAGTTGCTTTCAGTTAAAACAGCTCAAACATGCATTTTAGTCTGGGTTTAGCTTAAACCTTGTCTGTGAAACCAGGGGTATATCATAATAACCATTTGTCTAATCCTATTCAAATAATCTATTTACATCTTTACAGTGTTTGGCTCATATACAGACGTCACTCCCCGGCAGTTCTTCAATGTTCAGGTACTGAATAATTGCATTAATATTAAGCTTGTTCAGTTTTATTTCATTATTCCAGTAAAACAAAAACTACTTGTACGGTGTACCGTTTGTGTTGGGTGATTGTGTGCTTCAGGATTGCTCAGTCTTTCCATAGCCTAAAAACGAAGTATACTTTGGGCTTTAAATGTTTCAGGCATCACCTGCCTTGCACTCTTGTTGTCTATGATGATATATCTAGGTGTGTGCATGTGGTTGGAATTTGAATGTTATATTTAGACTCTCCCAAATATTTCCCTTCACACCAGTTGGACACAGAGTACAGAAAGAAGTGGGACGCACTAGTTATCAAACTGGAAGTGGTGGACAGGGATGTCAACACAGGAACTGAGGTCGTTCATTGGGCGACGCATTTTCCAGTAAGCTATGAATCTAGGGTGACACTTTATTTTAAGGTGTTTGTGTTACAGTTTAATTATGTAATTATTTAAGTACTGTGTAATAATAATTAACTACATGTATATACTATAGGGTTAGGATTGAGGTTTGGTTTAGAGTTAGTTGCATGTAATTTATGCATAATTTATTACTATTGTAACTACATGTAACAAGTGTAACAAGGACACTGTAAAATAAAGTGTTACCAAATGTAGTTCTCTGCTGCGTTCTGTCATAACATGAAAACATTCTTGTGATTTTTGTAATGGACAGTGAGTCTGCCTGAGCGGAATTAAAGGAAGTGTAATTGACTGAAGATTTAAAAGCCTTTAAGGTTAATCTTCTTTCTGCCGTACCTCATTCATTTGCAAGAATTCATTGATGAAGGTTGCAAATCCGATGAGATTGCTTGGATGATTCGAACTTCAAAATTGTAATGGGCTACTTTAAGCGTGCGACAGTAATATAGAGAAATATTATTTTAATTTAAAAGAACTTTTCTATTTGAATTATGGATGCTCATAATTAACTGGTTAACTGTTAACTGACAGTAAGGATTTTGACCGATTAATACTATGTTAAACGGTTTAAAAAGTAATTTTTCAATGTTTGCTGCATGGTTTAGGTTATATATATATATATATATATATATATATATATATATATATATATATATATATATATATATATATATATATATATATATATATATATATATATATATATATATTAGGATTTAAAGTATTTATTTTGAAGCTGAAAATGTTAGGAATATACATATTTGAGTTATAATTCAATATCAGTAGTGCTCACAGTGTTATTTGATTAAAATGACAAGAATAACAAGTACATAAGTTGTCTTAGGGGCCGTTTACACTACACTGTTTTTTAACTAAAAACATAAAACATTTTATGCGTTTTGGCTATTCATTTACACGACAATGGCGTTTTGGGGGCCTGAAAATGCAAACTTTTGAAAACTGGTTTTAAAGTGCAAGTTTTTGAGAACAATACCATTATCATCTTTGTGTAAACTACAAAAACGTAAATTTGTGAAAATGGTGGCGTCATGCTCATGCAGATTACATGTTCAGTTTATAGGCACGTAGTGTTTCTTTACAAAGTGACATCGCCAACTACTGGCCTGGCATGAATAATACAGTATTTTTAAACGGATGGTTACTAGAAAAATGTTTTTAATACCTCATTGTCATGTAAACATACCCGTAAGCTTCATTTTTTTTTTTTCAACGTATCTGTTAGTATTTAGTGTTGTTTAATAGCCAGTGATGTATTAAATTTAGTAACCTTTCCTGTGCAGTATCCTATGTACTCCAGAGACTACGTCTACGTGCGCAGATATCACATTGATGTGGAGAACAACTTAATGATGTTAGTCTCAAGGTAAGTGCTGTTGCCATTTTTATATGTATTATTTAGTAACCTTTGAATTAGTGTTTATTGGTTTAAGTGTGTCCCTTATATTAAGTGTGGCTTCTTTCTCCATTCAGAGCCGTTAAACACCCCAGCGTCCCAGAGACCCAGGAATACGTCCGAGTGCACTCTTACCAGTCTAAGATGGTCATCCGCCCACACAGGTCATTTGACGAGGTGAGAACAGGGAATCTCCTGTGTGTCAATCTGTCTGCGGTTGGTCTTAGTATGCAGTCTTAAGTTAATTATGTTGTCCTAACAGAATGGCTTTGACTACCTGCTGACTTATAGTGATGATCCCCAGACTGTTTTCCCTCGCTACTGCGTCAGCTGGATGGTGTCTAGCGGTGAGCTGTCTGTCTTATGCACTCACACTCTGTAATGAGCACTCCTATTTGGGCATTAAATATAAGAGTCAACCCTCAAGTGGGTTGTATCCAGGGTCCAAAATAAATTTTTTGCCACACTTTATTTAACAAGTGAGCACTAAATTGATCCAATGTGACAGTAAAGACATTTATAATGTTACAAAAGATTTATATTTCAAATAAATGCTGTTCTTTTGAACTTTCTATTCATCAAAGAAAATAAATATAACATTGTTTCTGCAAAAAATGTTAAGATGATGATAATAATAAGAAATGTTTCTAGAGCATAAAATCAGCATATCAGAATGATTTCTGAAGAATCATGTGACACTTCAGCTTTGCATCGCATGAATAAATTAAATTTTACAATATATTTAAATAGATTGTTATTCTTGTTAGTATCACAGTTTGGAATTGCCATTATGTTAGTCATCCTTTCTGCAACTGCTGTTTTTTTTTTTTGACACCTGTTCGCATGGATTTCACTTCCTCTCTGTCCCACAGGCATGCCAGACTTCCTGGAGAAGCTTCACACCGCTGCTCTCAGAGCTAAAAACATGGACTTCAATGTCCACGACTACGTCAGTGTTGTAAAACCTGCCCAACCCACCCAAGAACGACTAGGAGCTGACAAAACTCATACCAGAGGCCCAAGCCAGATCTACGCCTGAGTGTCTGGCTACAGCGATTGATGTACTGTGGCAAAATTACCCAGAACAGAATATTTTTTGTTGTGGGGTCATTAATTGAAGCCACAAAGGGATCCGAACCATCTATTCCCAAAATTCATTTATCTCATTTGACCGACTGCACTAGCTGTCAAACTGAGTGCTCACTTCCTTCACTTTTTGTGCTGTTAGTATACTTCCTCTTTCTGTAGGGTGTGTCCATGCCAGACTGCTGAGATGAGCCGAAATAACGCTGTTATTAATTGTAGATGCTCATACCACAGCAGTATTTCACTGCGCATAGATCATGCAGTTGAGATGCTGTAAAACAACTGGAGAACCGTGTACATGCCCTACAAGCTTCTAGTTCAGGAAGCTGCTTCTGCAAAAAGCCACGTTTTTTTTCTCTTTGTGTTTTTTTTTTCTCCAGCTTATTCTGTGATGAACTGCTCTTGGCAGAACCAGATTGACTCCCCATCGTCCTCGTTTACTGTGTTGAATGTTCATTGCCATTCATAAAACCCAAACAGCCTTCACAGGATCACCAAAACCTGCTCTGGAAACAAAAGAGAGGCGTGTCTTATGCGAACCGCAACATCCTCACGGACAGGCTGGGCTTCCTCCTGCGCTCTCTACAGGGCTGTTTGAAGTCTGAAACATCTTTTGTACTCTGAACTCCAGCAAATGAGGACGCTATGAGAGTCAGCGATGCTGACTGACTTCATATTGTAATGAAAGTGGAAGGGCGGTGTGCAAGTCGGCATACAAATTCACTGCAGGATGGATTTTGTGCAAGTGCAAAGAATAATGGGATAGGGTTTTTTTTGTCTGTGTGATTGGGAATCCACTTTAAGGGGATTGTCTGTATTATACATGTTTATACTTAAAAAAAAAAAAAGAAAAGAAAAGTAAAATAAAAAAAATATTTGGTGGAGTCAAACTTGGCTTGTTAATGCAGATTATACACTTTGAACATCCTGCAAACATAAATCAAGTTGCTGGTCCTGTTTTGATCTCCGTCCCATCATTTCATTCTCATGTTTGTAATAACACAGCAGTGAAGCTACAGATATACTAGCACTTCAGTTTTCCACGTGGAGAAAAAATACGTAAATCATCTGAGGAAATGCAAATCTACATGCATGTTGACTTTTGTTGTCTGTTTCTTCTTTATGGTTTCTGCAGAGAGACAATTAAAATGAAAGCAGATCTATTGTATCAAGGTCAGATGTTACTTGGTGGATGTGTGCAAATATATACTCTTGTATGACATCTTCATTTGAATGAAGAATTTGATAATGGCATGACACTCTCCTGAACATATTATTATCAATTTCTTGTTGCATATTACTTGTAACATGAGGTGTAACTAAATTTGCACTTGAAATGTGATTGCTCTCAAAGAATGCATCCATATACCCAACTATGTGGCTGTTTGCTTTTGAATATGTCCTATTCACTCTGGTATCTTATGAAATTGTCAATTTTCCCATTTGTTTGTATTATGTTCTTCATAATACCCTTGCCACGCCAGGTTAATCATAAAAAGGCGTGTTCTAAATGTTTTTGTGTATGTTTAACACCTAGATAACACTGCCCTGTTTACATTCTGGCTGCAAAAATGCTATTTTGTTATTTTTTGTTTGTTTTGTTTTATTGAAGATAAACTGCTCTTATGGATGGTGATCATGGTTTTCTATGATTTTGTTTCATGTTTAAAACTACTGCTCACAGTGGTCAGTCAAACTGGAATATATATTTCAGGTTAATAGAAGTTGCGCTCTATTGACATCTGTGGCATGTTGTTGATTACCACAGAAAAAGGCTCATATAGCATTACTACAAATGTAAACTTCCCAGTGTGATATCTTTTTCTGTTCCCCAAAAGTAACAGTGTTAATTTATTTCCAGGCTTTTGACATGACTGTCTCTACTGGTCCTGAATATGGTTGTTGAGCATATTTAATGTTTCATCATGCTATTTCATCATGTTGAAATCTCAGACATTCACTTAGTACACTGAAAAGTGCATTTCCGTGGTGTCCTGAGTCAAAGCACCAGATGTTGTATAAAACAACTCAACTACAGTTTAATGTGCTTGATAGCATTTTCACTTTTTCTAATATATAAACTAGAAGCTTTCTACTGTAATCTGAAGTGAAATAGAATAAATAAGTGAGAGGCCAGGAGCATGAGTTAGTTTTTTGCTCTAATGTGAAAATGAACCACATAAATCATGAACTGGTGACAATAAATTCATTTGAATTCATGCCGAGTCTTGTTTCTTTTTTATTGATGTAGACATAGTATCCAGTACTGTGACATTCAAAATAGGTTACTAAGTGTTTATCATTAACTTCTGGGAACAACAGCAGACATATGTTAGTCCAATAACATTTCATAGATGGAGTGTGTCTACATACTTATTAATAGTGGTGTTTGCTAAGGCCAGCATCAGTATTATTATTGCTCATATTGAGGGTTACTAAGCATAACCGCACAGCAAAGCTTAACAAGCTTTGTAAACACTACTGCCATACTCTTGTAACAGTAAATGAAAAAGTCTAGTTATGCATATGGATATGTGTGTTGCTGTTTTTACCATTCATTATGCACATCACACCCTGACCACTGACTTAAATATATATATATATATATATATATATATATATATATACCAGAAAAGTACATGGTTGTTCTTTAATTATAGCACATTTTCATTGGCTGGAATTCTCTGGTATAGCATTTATTGATGGATTGCATCCATAGTTACAGATTCTTTCATCCATATTCTTTTTAAACTGTTTGACAAATCAGGTAAAGTGTTCAAAAGCTTCATAATGTGCTGTAAATAATGTGAGCTGCTCTCCTGTAGAGGTTAAATCTCAAAGGACTAAATAAAAGATACTTGTGCAAAGACAAACAAATGACACAATATCCAAGCAGAGTCCATTACTTTGAAAATGACTGGAGCTGAGGAGTGCAACCTAGCATGACCTCTGACGGTAAAACAGAGTGGTTCATTCATCTGGAGACTGACTGTAAATGCTGCTCTGCAGTGAGCTCCACCCATCATGACCTCCCCGACTACATCTAAGATTGCTTTTACTCAAACAAGACTTACATCACTAAAGCCTGTATGCCCAGATATTTGTTTCAATAGTGAAAACGGTGGCTGATGTGCAAAATGTATCCAATACATTGGCATGCAGCTAGACTCCTTATTTTCAAACCAATTGTAAAAAAAAGAATTAGTAAAATCTGCTATTAAGAACACTCATGGACATTGGGGTATGTGTCCCCTGTATGTCTCTAGTAACTACGGCTTTCATATTTTACAAATGGAAATGGAAAGGACATAAAGAAAGAAATATGTCAAACCATGGCATCTGCTTTGTTGATGTACTGGTTGGGAACAAAACTAACACTATTTTGACCACAGTGTCACCATTTCCACTTCTTGTTTCATTTTCTAGCTATAATGATCATGTCACACTCAACAAACAAAACAACACAAGGAATTTTATTCTTTAAAATACTCATGTTTGGGACAAGAACATTACACTTCAACAGACTGTTGCACAAGGTTTGATTATTTAAGAGGACATTACAGAAAAACACAGAAGAAAGTGCACACAAGTCTCCAAAGTGCTTGGCACAACCATGGACAGAAAGCGAACTGCATGGTTAGATCAAGCACAATGGTGTCCTGGGCAAAGTCGTAAAGTCAGTAGAAACTCGTTCAGGTTCTGGATCAGTCACAAAAGGCAAGACAGAATGGTCCTTGTACATTAAAATGCTGTTCAAAATCGTGCAGATTACAATAAGAGATGTCTAGGAACAGGTCAAGGCTCGAAGTCTACGTAAGGTGGAACCACAAACTCATGGTTCACTGGTTGAAGGTAATTAAAAAAGACCATCAAAAGTTGTCATCAAGAGTCTTCTTCGGCCATCCTTCGATGTTGTATCTATTTAAAAAAGGATTGTATTCAGGTTCCCAAAAACTGGAAGTCACTGGAAAACAAGAAGAGCAGCATCATAGAGGTTGTTGCAGGTGATTACCGAGAGCAACTGTGTCCCACATAATGGGAGATGGGCTGAAAAGGTGTTTGCGATAGACTGCGACTAAGCATGTCTGCGAAATTTAAAAAAAAAGAAAAGATTAGTCATAGGTCACGTTCTCACTGCAGAGATTCGCAGGCACCGCCCTTCCTGCGCAAAAACTGCGTCAAACCCCACCCTCTCCGAAAATCGTACACGTCCCTACTACCTATGCCTGATGACCAGTCGACAAAATTGTCAATTTTCTAAAATTCTGGTAAAATACTGAAATGGAACTCAAGAGAGCTCCCGAGTGGCGGTCAACAAACGAGAGTGGTTTGGTAATCAAATGAGTTTGCTGTCATTCAATTGTTCAAAGGTTTTCAGAAAATCTATAGAAATAGAGTTTGTTGGAGCAATGGTTGTCTTGTTAAGGGACATCAATAGCTCCTCAGCTTCTTGACTTTCCCAAATTGGCTGCTCGAGGGGGCAAATAAGAATAAACTACCAATGTCGCTTTCTTTCACAGCTTACCAATGTCATCTATCCCTCAACAATCGGACCTTAGGTATCATTCTAAACTTGTAACTACAAAGTCTCTTGTGGTAAGGTTTCCTAAGGAATCCTAGATTATCTCTCCAAAAAACCTGCCTAGATTCTGCCCATCTATCTGGGTGGTAATCATATTGCCCTCATACTTGCCATGCCCCATGGGACATTTTAGTGGGAATGGGAAGGATGGGTGCGCTAATCAACTCTAAAGGTTGGACAACTGAACCACTTAGCATGATGACATGGAAGGAAACAAACATTATCAAGGATGATGGTTTGGGATGTTGGTGGAGAATGGAGGGTGAGGATCAGAAAGAGTTGATAAAGTATGAATGGATGAAGACATTGCCTACACCTATATTCTTCAACAAGTTTCATGGTACGTTTGATGTCTCACTGACCCTCGAGTCTATCCTATAAGCGTTTAAAATTTAGAGCAAAAACGACTTCTTACCCAGTTGGTTTAGCAGTGTATTTCGTCCCCCTCTTCTGCAATACCATTTGAAAATCTTCTACCTTGAAGAGGACTTGTCCAAAAGGCTCAGAACTCATTTCTAGAGTGCCCTGAAACTGTTCTAAGGAATTGCCAGCGCAGCTCTGTGAGAAGAAAAGAAGGAACGGTTAAGACATTCAACAACTTTAAGCGCATTAAGGACTCTCACCTCAATCTTGTAGAAGACCATCTACAAGAAGTCTTGTAAAGTATCTTCCAACAGGTTCCCACAGAGAGAATCTTCAATGCCGTGACCAATGTCTCTTGCTCTCGACTCTTAGGCGACTAAGATCAGCTGAGTGTGAAAAGGAGCTGCTGTTCTGAGCTGGGCGTCTGGACTGGACCTGTTATCCAGACTGAAGGCAAATTGTCCAGGATGACTCTCCTCCAACACCCCCCATACTCCGCCCCTCCCTCCGCCTTGCGGGGGGGGGGGTCGTACAATATCACCCAGGATAGGTGGGTTGCCGAGGAGAAGTTGGGTGGTGTGGGCCAGGGTATGTGTCATTGGGAGGGGGTAGAGGGTCCAGTTCCGCAATTCATAAATATTAATACAGGATCCTCCCTCTTGAGGAGGGGGCAAATTCTTTAATTTTGTTAGAGGGGGAAGTGCTTTATTCACTTAATGGCTTTTATTAGTGCCCGGACTTCAACTCTTTCATTAGCTAAAGTGCTGCTATAATTTACAGGGGAAAGTGCAGCAGGGGAAGATGGGTGGGGGAAGGGCGGAGCTTGATGGGTGAGCACTGGCTCCTCTGCCATAGGCGTACGTCCCTACCATCTTAAAAAAATAGACTCGGATCAATGCCTGAATATGCTTCCATTTCATCTCCATGAACCCAATAACCCAATAACGAATGCCAGAATTTAAGCGTTTGCTTATGCTGCGCTTTAAGTTTTCAATGTTAACATACTGCATCTTTCAATTATGCTTTCTTTGAGAAAATTATTCATTGTACTGTCCGTATTAGCTATTGTTTGGTAAATAGGGCGAGTGTATGATGCTTTTTAATCAATCATTTTGAATGGAAAAAGACCAGACCTGAATACTTTTGGAGTGTACATTATTTTCAAAAACAAGAACACAAAGCATTCAATGCATCCCCTTTTCTAGATGTTCTGAAAAGGTAGATAATTTTGCCGTTTAATCTCAACTGATTTGAGAAACGATTTCGCACTGCAACAGCTTAGAGCAGACTGCCCAATAGCTAAAAAGAAATTGCACTGTGAAATAGATTTGTAGTCATCGCAAGATGTTATTCTATAGGGATCCCACATTTTGATAAATGAATTTTCATGTTTGTGATTAATGAATAAGCATTTTAAGAAATTGTTCTAGAGATTCTTACAAGCAATCACAGAGCAATTACTAGCCAAAGAATATTGTACATCATAACATAACCTAAAATATGTGTGTGCACTATACATATAATAATGTTCATGAGTACTCCAGGTCTGAAAATCACAGTTTAAAAGAAATGTATCCAAAGGTTCTCACCACAAGAATTGTTTTTAATCGTAGTATTGTTGACTTTATATCAACTTAAATGCAAAGGCAACAAAAAGGCTTTTTGGCTGATTAACCTTTGAGGCAGCTTGCACCCATCACACATTCATAATGTCAAATGTCCCTAGTGAGTGGGGCAATTTAAGGGCATCAGTGCTTCTGACTGGGTGTGTATCATTCCCCATCCGTTTCATCCGCTAAGTGGCCTGGTTATCCTGAGTGATTGATTATCAAAACGGGGGGGAAGGTGCTATATGTGACCACAAGACTACTGGATTAAACCATATGAAGTGCTGGTTACTGACTAGATATCTCAAGTTGATTTTGTTCACCAGGTAAACAATGCTGACAATTCAACAAAGAGACTTGAATTAAATGTTTTGTCATGCATAACACTGTCACATTTAGACATCCATGGATTTTTTTACTAGGGTTTTATTGAAGTTCACTTTGTTTTGCAGCCCACACTTATTCTTTAACTGCATTCAAACCATTTCTGATGCTGAATCAAGCAAAATTCAAATGAGTAGACATATTATTTAATATGCTCAATGCATTTTCGTGATTTACAATCATATTTTGTAAGTCTTGAGTCCATATTGAGTCCAAAAATGAAAACAAAGAAACAGCAATGGTGCCATGGGAACCTTCGGGGCATTTAGAAATGTCTTATTACTTCTTATTTGAAGTGTAATGATCATGCAAAGCATCAGAGTCCTTTTATTTCTTGACCAGCTGGATTACGTCCTCATCTTCTAGCACATGGTCTTTTCCGACTTTCTGCGGGTTATGCTTCACTGACGACCCCCACACCAATGCACTGCAGAGAAAAAAGAGAGAGATGATTCTAGGCACGTTTCAACACAGTTTTAAATCTTCCTTCATTGACAAGCCACAACTTAAATCTGCGCCAAATTCATTCCGACAGGTTATAAAGACTTGCTAGTTTGGAGAGAGTCCAAACTGTCGTTACTACAGTTACTAAGAATTACAAACTACACTGAAATAAAAACTGTTACCACGACCTTGAACTAATTAAATAGAAAATAAAAAAAATTAAATAATATTATAAATGAATAATAAACCATACATTAATAGGGGGTCTCCTTTAAACAGTGTGAGTAGTACAATAACTGCAATAACTATATGGAACTTTGGCACAAAAAAATTTTTTTTTGAAAGGCTTCTTAAACAACAAATGTACGATTATGGCCCAGTTTCACAGACAGGGTTTAGATTAAACCAGGATTAGGCCTTAGTTAGAACATTTAACATTAGAACACTGTTGTGCATCTTGAGAAAAAAAACAATGGCACTGACATATTTTAAGATATGTCAGTGCAAGTTGCTTTCAGTTAGAACAGCTCAAACATGCATTTTAGTCTGGGACTAGGCCTAAACCTTGTCTGGGAAACTGAGGGGAAACCATTTAAACTAAATTGTTACACATTTACACATGAAATTACACTGTTTTGTTTGCTGTATATAGGTGTATACAGTTTAATGCATTAGGAGGGTTAAATTTGACATTGTTGATCTGATTCTGTCCCTTTAAAAATCAGTGTTGCAATTGTTTAAGTATTTAAAAAAAGTCTATTTATTGAAAATTTAAATAAAACATAAATTTTAGATGAAAACCCCTAAATATTTGTCTTTTAAGATCTGGGTCTGGGGAGTCTGCTCTGTATTTTCTACTGCACAAGAGATCAACGGGCATCGTTCAAATGACTCTGTATGCAATTGGATATTCCTTCAACCAATCAGACCAACGATCCATCACTTCTCTATCCGTCATTGTGTTAAACCCGCCAATGGCGCACCAGGTGGATAAGCCAATTTGTAACAGAAGCAGGATAGAAATATGTACAGGTTTCCAGCCTGAGCTGCAGGGCGAAATCAAATCGCCAGCAGATCAGGCTGATCAAAGCACCAAAAAAAAAAAAAATTACTAAAATATAAACAATTAAAATAAAAACTGAAAAAAAAAAAAATCATATTATATTAGTATATGAATAATACACTTAAAATAAACACTTAGACTAAATATAAAAATACATCTACAGGAAATGTCAAATTCACCAAAGTAAGAGACAGATGCAATGCTTTTTCAAATTTTTTTTTTCTCTCTCTCAAAATTAAGGTCTTCCCAACCAAAGGAAGTAACGCAGTGTACACTGTAACCTTGAAACTGAGTTTAAGATACTGTGATCATGTGTGAGAAATAAAGATAACCAGTGCTGCCATTACATCAGAGCCATGAAGCCATCATGTAAAGCATACAAAGGAAATACATGAACACTTTCCATTGTATCTGACTAGTTTTAAAGCAACCTTCACCAAGCAAAAACAAATCAATGAGATCATCCGTTTCAGTCCACTTGCAGAAAATCAAAGTAAAAAAAAAAAAAATCACTTACTATTTGAACTCTTTGATGAGGTTTTTGTGAATCTTTAAGCAGAAGTCCTCAACAGATGTCTTTTCATCTGGAAGCACTACAGGTGACGTGTAATCAGGAAGCTGTCCTTTCGGCTTTGTGTAGCTGTGAAATATCAGTCAGTGTTATTATACATTCTGCTGTGGCTTTATGATACATAGTGCATATTGTAAACATTAAAGTCTGGCAGTGAACACTAGACAGTAGAACATTATAATAAATTATGGTGTTTTATGTTCCTGTAAGCTTCACACAGGCAAAAGGGCATTTTCACTGAAAGTGGAATTTGAGAACACAACGTATTAGGGCTGCCCCCTAATAGTCGGCTAAAAGTTAGTCAATGAGAAGAGGCTTAGTACACACGGAGACGCACTTAGCTGTATACGTAAGAATTTTGTATTGTATTGGCATTTCGTCCAGACGAATCCAACGTTTTTTTTTAAACCGGGTCCCAGAGTGGATAAATCTGAAAAATGACACCCTTGCATTTTTGTGTGTACAGCCAATCCGTAAAATTTGTGAAATGATGTCATCACCCCACGTCTCGACCCTAGTCAGACACCACATACGCATGCTCCAAGTCTTCTCCATTTTTATTGTATCTCTGTGGCAGAATTACAGCACCACATACTGGTCTGGCATGTATACTACATTGTTTTGAGTCGGTTTCAGTGGTTTCGCAGATGTTTATTGAGATGACGCCATGTTTAAGGAATTTTTTTTTTAGAATGAGAAAAAAAAAGAAAAAAAAAGAAAGATCAGATAAAGAAAGCTCTGGCTTTGTGTGGATGAGTCGACCAAAATTGTATTAGTCGGTCAGAGGGAGGAAAAGGAAGAAGAAAAGAAAAAAAAAAGTCCAAAGTCACACAGTCCGTGAGGGATAGATCATTAACGGCGAGTCCTTATGATAATTACAGTATGTCGGGCAGGAAATCCAAATGTTCGCATATCATCCATCGACCTCAAATATGCTTACTGCATGACATGGAGGAACCAGCGCGATCACTTAAATCTTTTTCCTAATAACAGCGGAAACAACTTAAAATACTTATCTTTGAGTATACAGATAAGAGTATTACACCATTCGAAACTGAATAAAGGGTCTACTTTTATTGTGTAAACTCACAATAACAAAAAAACCTTGTGTTTTGTAAAGCAAAGAAAACAAACAGGATGCGATTTCTGCCATCTGGGTCTCCGTGAACTGGAGCGAGTCACAAAAATGAACTGAAACTCAAGAGTATAGGCTACCCGCCTTACAGACATAAGAAATATATCTATAGAAAGCTTGAAATGTCTACTTTAAAATGAACCAATTCAAATAGAAAACAAATACTCAAAGCACCCACTCCAGAAATCAGGCAAATTAATAATGCTGCCTCCCTAAGATATGTTGTTCTGACCAAATTCTAAGCATGCAATCTTAGAATGCATTGCAACGAGCTCAGTGGAACACATAACTCACATGCGCACTAGTTGCAGGTAGTCCCAGATCCTTTCCAACAGGTCGTCAAAGTTCCAGCGGTGGTGAGCTGAGATTGGCACGCAGTGAGGGATTTTGTAGATAACGTCCAACTCCTCAATAGAGATCTGGTCGATTTTGTTGAGTACGTAGATGCAGGGGATGTAAACCCTAGAGGAGAGAATAACAACCATGTGAAAAATCTCTTCTAAAGTGAGAATGACTGAGGATGGAGGATGGGAATATGGTCCTACCGGTTTCCCTCCACCACGTCAATGAGGTCGTCAGCTGTGGCGTCGCTTCGTAAAGTTATATCAGCGTTGTGGATCTTATACTCGGAGAGGATGCTTTTCACGGTCTCAGAATCCAGCTCACTTTGAGCACACTAAAACATAAAAGCATGACGACAAATGTAAACAACTGATCTGATTAATAACAGACACTAAGAAACAGAATGTAAAGGACATGAAGAAAAATGGTTCATAATGGAGAAATGACAGACAAGTAAAATGCTTTTTCTGGTATACTGCTCCATCTTACATTTCAAAACATTTAAAGGCATACAAATTATGTTCGTTACGAAGAACTGCTCAAAATTGGCATGAAACCGAAATTACTTCTCTATTGTGATTTATATACAAGTGAAAAGGCTTCTCAAATTTTGTCCATCATGAATTGATTGGCTCATGTCTGTTGCTAATTGCTATGATCTCATGTGAATGACAGGCTATTGGAGAGAAGTTATTTTTTGTAATATAAAAAATAATGATGTGCAAGGATAAATAATTTATAATAGACTGCATTATTCCATAAGAATTGTTGTATTTATTATTAAAGTACATAACTTGTTAGCATTTACTTATGAAGTTAGGAACAAAGTTTTTAATAAATTCTAGCATTTAGCAGTGTTAGACCAGTCTATTATATTAAACTGCCTTAATAGAAATATTTAGTTTTTAAAAAAGGAAAGTCATTCAATTCCACAAATATTTCAATAAATTAAAACCTCTGATTAATTTGAACTTTTTATTTTTCACACACCTCCAGGTAATATAGCTAAAAAAACTATCTCTCTATATCTCTCTCTCTATATATATTTATATCTCTCTCTCTCTATATATATATATTTATATCTCTCTCTCTCTCTATATATATTTATCCCTCTCTCTCCCTCTATTATATATATATATATATATATATATATATATATATATAAAAAATAAACTGGCTAATTTTAGGCTAATTTTTATGTAAGAAAAGTGACTAAAGCTTTAACAATGCTTTTATAAATATATGCATTTGTGGGTTAATAGTACAATAAAATCATACAGTGGCGGTGAAGTTGATTCCACCCTTGTCTTTCTTCTTGAAGCCAATATTTGGTGGTTTCTTGTTGAGCCGGATACCAAAACCTTCCAACTCATGTTCAATGAGCTTCTTGTGTCCGAGAGGCTTCAGAACGTCCAAGACGATCAGGATGAGGTTGCAAGTGCGAGCAACTGTAGGAAGAAGGTAAGATTAGGGAAACGCTAAGATATGAGAGTGAATGTGACTGGTACTAAAGCACACTTAAAAAGAAGGGCACTTAAAGTGTCTTCAAATGAGTTTGCATGATAATGGTTTGTTACCAGCAATGACTTGTCGTCCTCTGCCCTTGCCATCTTTAGCCCCCTCAATGATACCTGGGAGATCTAGAAGCTAATAAAACAAGTAAAAATGGTTAAACTTGAATGCCTCATTTCTTTGTCATTCACCAAAACTGTAAAGATTTGCAAACACACATTACAGGATGTTGAAGCCGAGAGAATAACGATTTTTACAGAACACTAGGGCTGGGTTGAAAATATTTTACATTTTAATTAACAGATATTGATTCTCAAATCCCAAGAATCAATCTTTTAGTCTTGTGCTAATGAAAAACTTTCAACATTTTCAAATTCTGTTCTTTAAATGACGTGACAGATCGCATCCGGCACGTGAAACGATCATCTCTTCCTCTTTACTACTAATTATAGCACAAAATAAACATGAATGAACATCAGAATGCATGTTAAAGATACAGTACAACTTACTGAAATGTATCATGTAACTGCTCAATCAGTGTTTCAACTGTGGAAAGACGTCAATATAACAACTTGTAAAGAATGTCAAGTAACGCTACATTTACCTCAGAAAAGTCATTAATGATTACAGTTCGATAGAAAAATTAACACCAGAGGAGTGTTTTGCTAAAAATATGAGCTTATTTAAAAAAAGGAATTGATGTTAAAACAATTATATTATTATAACATTATTATTATTATAAAATTTGCCTTATGTGCAACTTAAATGTTTGTATACAAATCAACTGTTAATTTTAAGCTTTAATATAATAATATGCAAACTGACGGTTCCCTGTATAGTTTACAGCATTGGTTGAGACATTAAATTAAAATGTACATTCAAATCAATCAATACGGAATCGAATTGAGATTGGAAACGCAAGCTTATGATTCGAAATAGAGTAGAACTGTGAAATTTGTGTCAATACCCAGCCCTACAGAACACACTATTAGAGGATTAGTTTACTTTAAAATGAAAATTACCCCATGATTTACTCACCCTCAAGCCATCCTAGGTGTATATGACTTTCTTCTTTCTGATGAACACAATCAGAGTTATTAATAAATATCCAGACGCTTCCAAGCTTTATAATGGCAGTGAACGGGGCCAACGAGTTTGAAGCTTAAAAAAGTGCATCCATCCATCATAAACGTACTCCTCATGGCTCCAGGGGGTTATTAAAGGCCTTCTGAAGTGAATTGATGGGTTTGTGTAAAAAAAATATCCATATTTAAGACGTTATCAAGTAAAATATCTAGCCGTCTGTATTCAACTTACGGAAAAAACGTAACTGCAGCGACGATGACATAGGACGTAGCGCAAGCGTTTTGAACTGCGAGAGGAGTTACACTTTCTTCGTAAGTTGAATACAGAAGGCTGTCTGGAAGAAGCTAGATATTTTACTTTATAAAAAAGTTAAATATGGATATTTTTCTTACAAAAAACCCATCAATTTGCTTCAGAAGGCCTTTATTAACCTGTTATTAAAGTGTTGGGCCACTTGCACTGCCATTATAAAGTTTGAAAGCGTCAGGATATTTATTAATATAACTGTGTAATATACACCTAGAATGACTTGAGGGTGAGTAAATCATGGAGTAATTTTCATTTTAATAATAATTATTTAAATGTTACAATTACAATCACTCTGCTTGGTATACAATGAACTAGTGCAAAGAGTTCACCTGAATTTTAGCTCCTTTATAGCGAATCACTCCTGGTACAGTTGTCAGTGTGGTAAACTCATAGGCAGCTACTTCAGAATACACGCCAGCCAAGTTACTCAAAAGAGTGGATTTGCCCACTGACGGGAAGCCCACAAAACCTATACGGGCATCCCCAGTTTTTGCCACATCAAAACCTGAGAGGAAAAAATAAGGTTACTGAAAAAACAAAGCGATAACAGAACACAATTTAATAACTCAGGAGCCCCTTATAAAGACAGGGGCATGACGCTCCTGAGATAAGATATTGCAGCATCTGTATCTGATGATGGAGCAGCACCGACCCTCTCCAGTGCCTCCTCCGCTGCCTCCTTTAGGAGTGATGAGCTCCCTCCTCAGTTTGGCTAATCTAGCCTTCAACAGGCCCAGATGATGAGCTGTGGCCTTATTCTTCTGAGTACGAGCCATCTGCAGGACACAACCAGTTCATATAACCGCATATTTACAATGACAATGTCAAGACAACCAAATATGTTCACAGCTTTCAGCATTATGTAAGATAAGATTTAACTGCGGTTTATTGAATCTCAAGTTCATATATGAAATGCAGCAGGATTCAGTATTGAATGGGTTTGGGGCTAAAGTGCTAACGGCTATTTTTCATACATTACTGTAAATGTCAACCCACCTCGTTCTCGATTTCAGCTATTTTGGCGAGTAAACTCATTTTGGCGTTGGTCCTTTCAAAGTCGTCACTTGAAAAATAAAAGGTTGATGTTAAAATTAGTTATGCAGCTTGTTGGCTCGAAAGCACACCGTTGACATGCTTTGCCATGAGTTCACGCCACGCTATGTTCTCGCGATATTTTGCCTCTTCCCGTCCCTGACAAAAGGGCTCCGCCTACTGGAAAGGAGTGAATACTTCCATAATTTCAGTGAAGATGCTGTTATAGATATTTTGGAATACCAAGCATAAATGTCAATACAGATAGATACTGAAAAATGTGTTGACAACAAGGCTCAGTTGCTGCCTTTTAGGTGCACCTGGGAAACTCGTACCTCCGAGTTGGGCGTGACACGACATGTCACGCATTTAAATCGCAAACATTAAAAAAGCAAACTAATTCTATTGCTGATCTGAAGTTGAGAACGGAAAACTACAAGAAATATAATTGCGGGAAAATTAAAAAGGGAAGAATTCAAAGAGAACGTTTCTAAGACTTGCCAAAAGAGAAAAAAATATCGAGATTGATTTCGTTTGTCAGATCAGAGAAATGTTGCCGCCCGTCCCTACCTCAGTCGACTCGTATTAGAAACACTCGGGCATCCAACAGTATCTAATAGTTTTCTGTAATTTAATGCCAAGGTGATTTAACACAAAGTATAGTGTTATAAATGTACATTAATTTTACATTTTAGATTATAAAAATATGAGAAGGACCCAAAACAGCACAAAAACGCAACTGAACGCGGGCTATGCGTGTTAGCCAATCAGAGAATTTAGAGGCTGCTCTCAACCAATAGCGCATGAGCTTGGGGGCAGGACTACCTCGGTAGACGAGCGCTTGAGAAAACTGTATGGATAAAAAAGACTCTTATCCGCAACCTGCTTTACCAGGCTTATCATCAGTAATGTACTTTTTTCAGCTTATGATGTAGATTTTACCTAGAATTAATTACTTAGTTATTAAATATTCGTGGTTATCTCAAAAGCTCATTAGGGTGCCCTGCAGTTTTTTCTTGGTTGACGAATCATAAAAATATATTATAATATATTAGATATGATATAATATATATTATATTACGTTTCAAGGGCTCAACAAGGTAAAATATAAATAATACACATTTCCACACATTTAGCATTTCCATAACTAACTACCATGCGACCAATCACCGAAAGAAATATGCCGCTTATTTTAATTACCAATAGCCTAATTATAATAATTTATGGATCATAATTTATAGGTAATATAGCATATAGACATCCTCAAAGCTAATACGACATGGGCAAGGGACAACTTCGTGAAACATATAAAACATCAATGCTCAAACACACACTTTTCTGTTAAATAGCATCATTTTATTGTTTATATTCATTTTGCATACAGTATTTAATCACTCATAGTTTCTATGTTGGTGAAATTGCTGGATCCACCATCCACCAGGTTCTGTAACCCCTTAATGACATTACACTCTGGGATGTGTTGTTGCTGGGCCAGGTTATGAAATGCACCTATATCCAACATGAACCCATCAAATATCTTTAGAATCTAAAGTGCACAGATCTATCAATAACATGCTATCAGTAAATGATAGTAAAGTATGGTGAACCGGTCATATTCTCTTCCACAATAAATAAAATCCCTTGCATCAGACAGACATTTGTGAACACATTCAGAATGGCGTGAGACCGATTGATTGGAAAATAAGTATGAAACTCCTTTATTTTGATTTGTGCTGTTGATTTGTTTAACCTTTAACACCAGTCTGAAAAAAACAGAGGCTGAATTCACAGGACACGCCAGAGGGCCATGCCAGAGAAATCCATTACAGTACAATGGTACGGTTCAGCTTGCTGGGAAATTGTAAGGTTTTCCAGAAGACCCTACAGATTTCCATACTTTCTGCCCATTTTGAAAGCTTTGGTTCTACATTCCACTTACACACTCAAACACAGTTCTTTACCACACATCCTTCAAGAAAGACATACGCATTTGGAGGTGTGCTTGTCCTCATTAATATACAAAAATAGGCATTTCCAAACATATACAAGATAGTTGCTGCTCTTAAACAGATCTACAAACAGATCTATAAATAGCATCCAGTAGAGCTCTTCTCGTTTTGAAGACTGTTTAAGCATAGAGCACACAGTGAACCGAGAGTTTCCTCTCAGCTATTCCATAGAGATATGTCAATTGCCGTTGGAACGAATGGAAAGTTGCAAAACGGTGACATAACAGCAGCGTTCTAACATCTACATTGTAAGCACAGTCATTTCAGTTGAGATCTCATTGCTGCCCTTGCCGTAGCCTACACAATCATTATCGTTGTACATTCTGGCCATTACCCTATGACTAAAGGTGTCTGTTTATTTGAATGAGCAACATAAATTCATATTATAGTCAGTAAGCATTGAAGTGCAATGATAAAAAGTGCAAGTATAGATTCAGATGCATTCATTTCGAGAGGAGTAAATTGTTTGCAACAGGGCCCCCGGAATAGTCACTTTTAGAGGCCTTACAACAGAAGAACACTACAGCTGATGCCGTTTCTAACCTAAAAGATATATGCTTTCCTTTGAGAGTGTAAATCTAGGGCTTTCGCTATTTGAACAGGAAGGGGAAGCATTCCTCATCTGCCCATCTTGGGTTCAGACATGCTATTAGTTCCTCAATAAAGAGTTATTAATGCCTGTTGATTCAAGGAACAGGTCAGATCTCATTCACATACGCAGAGACAGACAATTCGGTAGGAAGCACTAGTCCGGCACTATTCAGTGCCGTTTGAGGTCATCACATTGCTTTCCTGAAATAAGTCCCCCGGAAGGACTTGCTCACCTGATAGCCCCATCTTTCCATCATTAGTTACTGAGAAAAGTCTCTCTGTGATCCTGTCAACAGAGAAACAGCATCATTTATTGATGTAAAAAAACAAAACAAAAAAACAAATCGACAAGATATGTGTGGAAGTTATCCATTTCAAATGCATTATCCCCGGTAACCTCTGATGGTGTCATCAGAATTTGGATAATACTTTATTGAAACCATAAGGCTTTACAGTAAAATGCAACTTGGCCATATGATGGCGAAAGTCTTCTCCGGAGATGCCGGCTGGGCTGGCAGCTCTAGCTGCTCTCGGAAGAAGTGGGCGGCGCGGTGGAGGACGATCGGCGCCGGGAGACGGACTGCAAGCGCTCGTGGCTGTGTTTGTCGTACGGCTGGAGTTGCACCTCCAGGAAGTCCCGGTGTTGCTGGCTGATCACCTGACTGATGAGGCCTGGAAGCGCCTGTAAGTTGCTGAGCAATGTCTCCAGTTTGGTCTCCAGCAACGCAATCCTCTTTTCCATGTCCTCTCCTCGCTCGTTTAGGTCCGAGACCAGGTCGTACATGATGTTTTGAGTCTGAGATGAAGCGAGGAAAAGGTTTTAATTAACAGAGATTCATAAATGATCGGTCGAATAGCCTGGTATTATAAGACTAGCGCTGCGTGGTCAGTATTTTCAATTGATAGCAATGCTAAAATACAACTTTTAACTGCGAGGCAATGCTTGCTATTTGCCAACACTAAGGTGTGATCCGTTTGACAGATATTTTTACAGATATTCACACTTTTTTGAATATTGGTAAAAAAAATAACCTTTGCTATGTTGCCAATAATCGGCCTGACCCATGTTTCACAAAAATCCGAATATCGGTAAAAAATATATTTAAAAAAATATATAGTATGCAAATACAGTCAAACCAAAAATTATTCAGACACCAGATAGCATTTTTTACTAGTGGGTGCAGGACACTATAGTTCATTTATGTAAGTGAGGATAGCAAAATAAAGTGAACAGACATATTTTACCCCAAAATTCTTCATACAGTGGACTACCAGTAAAATGACCATTTTCTAAACTATAGCGAATAAACTGATAATGTGAGAAGGTGTCTGAATAAACTTAGGTTTGACTGTATATGCATAATGCTTGATCTTTTCAAAATATTGGGCAACTAACAACATTAAATGGATTATTTGGATAATGACAACTTTTTGAGTAAAAGCCATTTTGTCTGAAATTAGAAATGTAGCAACAATATTTAATAATAATTATTAGTAATTATTCAAAATGCATATTGTGTTTTTTATAGTCTAATGCTCATTTAGTTATGTCTAAAAGCAAAAATAAAACAACAATAAAAAACCCAGTATGTCGGTTTTCATACACTTTTCATACAATATCATCAGTCTTAAAAAAAGCAATATCGGTCAATCTCTATTAAGGTGTTCTCTCTATTTTTAGCACATTATTATGTGGTTGCTAGGGAGTTCTGTGTGTTTGCTAGTACGGTATTCTGGGTGAATGCATACTGACATAAATCAAGAGATAGATATGTCTCAGCTCCCTCCTTTAATTTAATTAAATGTGATTTTCGTTCTCCCATTTTATTGTCCACCAGGTAAAACTCATAAGGCTGATGGCTTAGAAAAATAAAAGCACACCTTTTCTCAAAAAGCCACATGATTTGAAGCACAATTCATGTCTGTAGCAGACAGTTATGCAACAAAGTTTAATACTTTGCCTTAGAGGTTTGTTCATATCCCTCATCCTAAGTATGTTTAACAAACACAATTAAATATGAAGAAACAGCCTTCATACATTTCTAAAGAAAAAATGAAATAGAGGAACTTGAAAAATCGTAAACGGGTCACAGAAGTTGCAGACGCGACGTATCAAGGCCTGCGGGCTGTCTGAAGGTTGCAGAAGCACTGCAGCTGCTTAAGTTATTTTAAGCTGCATTATAGGATTCATTGCCACTGGGAGCAGCTGCTGCTATGATTAATGTTATACTGCCCTCTGATGGTGAGAGGCAATTACGGCAAAGATAAAAGGAGGCAGAAACCAGTATGAGTCATATCACATCATGCTCCGCCTCAATGTCACCCTCTCCGGTTTCTTTTGGAGGTGCGGGACAGGATGGTAATTGGGTAACACTAACTAATGACTCTCACGGCAAGGCCCAGACAGAGGTTGCTGGGATATGACCACTGTGGATGTTTGAATGTCACAGCTTCGGTGTGCAAACGCATGTGCTCGTGCGAGAGGCTGTTCGGGCTGACTCATCAGATCTCAAGTGTATCCCTTTCCCAGGTTGCTGTGGGTTTTGCAGAGTCAGGCTGGCAGCATGCCTGGTGTTCCCCAAGGTTCGCTCTTAAGTCCGTCTAAAAAATGGCCATAAGGGAAGTGCAAATGCAGTGCTTCAAATTTATCAGGCTATTTTAACATCTCAGGTATCTCATCAGTTATTCTTTTTTTCTCAGGAGATGAAAGCTTTTCCGGACCATTAAGCAGCATGATGAATTGTGCATAGCAAGAGGGACATAAATAACAAAAGCACATGTGAGAATGTTTCGTAAAGGAAAAATAATAAATTAACTAACATCAACCATATGCGTAGTTGCTCTTGGTAAGGAAACAAACCATATTGTTGAGGAAACATAAAGAAACAAACAAATAAGCGAATCAAATTTTCAAATCTCGTCTGTTCATTTGACACCTGTAGACTTGCAATATATGTGCACTTTAGAATTTGTACTAAAACACAAACGGACCTCCTATTTTTCCTTCATGCATTAGTCAAACATTCACTCAAAGGTATCTTACCTTTGCAAGGTCCACTAGAGAGTTTGCTTGGTCATTCAGCTTGCGTTGCTCCATTTTTACACTTCTTAATCTGAACACAAGACCATTCAGAGCCCAATAGCGGCAAGCGGTCAGTACAAAAATCTTTTGACAGGTTCTCCATTCACAAGCCACACATTTCGGAAGCACTCCTAGGACATGCACAAGACATGAGGAGAGAATGCAGGGATTGAAGGAGGACTGAGGCGCATGCAAGTAAAAACTTCAGTTGGAAAGAGGCTGTGGGTGAGGAAGGTCTCTTCATTTTTGAGGGATATTCTTTTCCACACCTCTTTCAGGAACAAAGTAATGCTTTGACAACATCTTGGAAATATAATAAAATATAAACCTTATTGATGCATACAAAATTACACCAGGGGCTCTGATGAGAGACTTTCTGGTTATTAGTGAGGTACACTGTAAACCCTAACGCTCAAAATAATTCATTGGTTTGAGTAGAGCCAACTCAAATTAAACAAATGAGTTCAAACAAAAGAACTTTTATGACACATATTAAGTAATCTAAATTATTTCATTGTTTTGAGTTTTATGAACATTGAGTTTCTTTTCATTTAGACTAACTTAAATTGAACCGAAACTGGGTTGGGATTTCTATTTCCCAGCATGCTTTGCCACGACACTCAAAAGGGACGGTAAATGCCAAAATTAAATGTTATATTATGATTTTTTTTGTGTGCAAGATTAACGTTAAATGGGAGATTTTGTAGTGTTTAATGTTTTGTTCAGATATATGTTAAATGTATTATATTGCTGTCTTCATTCAGCAAGTGCTATGCTATGCTAATGCTACCAAAGCATTGTGTAACCAATTAGCAAGGTGGCATTTATTGAATTAGCTAGTTAAATCTAAAGTTTCCACTACTAAAAATTTGAGATTACATGATATTTTTAAGTTAAATGTATGAATTAGCTTACTCAAATATTTCAAAATTCAGAGCAATTACTATGTATGATTACAAAAAAAACAGCAAGTTCTGCTTACTTAAACTTTAAATTTCTTAACTTAAAAAATTTGAGGCAACTGATTGCCTAAATTTTTTTTAGTTTTGCCAACTTATTCGGGTTTACAGTGTAGGCATAAATTATATATTAGAAACATTTCAATATTTTTTTATTTTTATTTATTCATTTATTTTTTTACAAAATTTACTTAAATTATTTACAAAATATTCACAAAACTTTACAAAATTTACAAGACAAACCAGCCATTCTGGTCCTAAAAATATATTTAGAGTTTAGTTAGGGGAAAAAAGGTGAAAATCATGTTTGCAGTAATAAACTTATGGTAGAAGTCTATGGGGTCAGGCAATACATGTTAAAATATACAGTGTATTAAACTTTTAAACAAGTTGAAACAACTGTGATAAAATCACTTTGTCTATACATAGTTATATCAATTATTTCATGACTATGTGAACTCTGTAACATTCAAATTATATGTGTATGGGTATAAAATACAACATTTCAACATTTACCATTATTTATTAAAGGAGTCATGACATCAAATATATGGCAGCGGCTATTTGCATATAAGTGAAAATAGCATATTTTCTTAGCGATAATTGCTATTTACACTAAGTGCAAATAGCGATAGATGCTACTTACACCACGTGTAAATAGCAACTAGATTCTATTTACACTAAGTGAAAATAAAATATTTTCTTAGCGATAGATTATATTTACACTAAGTGCAAATAGGTGTAGATGCAAGTGAAATAACATACTAAGTGAAAATAGTGATATATTCTATTTACACCATGTAAAAGTAGCAGTTCTTTGCAATATGTGTAAATAGTAATTAGATGCAATTTACACTTTATTTTGTATTTGTGCCTCAGTATTGTTGTACATTAACAGGATGCAATAATAACATAGAGTGACAATGATTATATTTATTAAAATTATTAAATGGATGCTGCCTTTATTTCCAATTTTAAAACATTTTCTTAATTTTTACTTAAAGTAAATGCCTTTCTGATGTGATATGTGATGGGAAAAGGGAGAAGGGAGAAGAGCGAGCTCGGCAAAAGGCGGATTCGAACCCGCGTTGATCGCGTCAAAACCTAGATTCCTGGGCCCTACATGTTTTTTTTTAATCTTGTTTGGCCCAACCAGGCATTGTTAGGCGAAGCTAGTGCGAATAGCACTTGCCAGCAAGGCACGCTATTTGCATTTGGTGTAAATAGACACTCCGCAAATATATATGCGGAAAAACGATTATTTGCAAATTTCATACTGACCCTCTGTCTGAAATTATCTGTTTTTAAGGCGCGGTTTAAGGCTTGTCAATAAATGCCCACTGTTATGATTGATTAATGTCATTGCATGGAAACAGTACCAACGGCCACTTGCTTTTGTACACAAGTGTTTTGAAAGCATTATCCGTATAAAACCGCCATTTACAGACAAAACATTATGAAGTAATTTACGTACCGTTTGTGATGCAGCTGCTGTCAGATCTAATATAGTTGGCAGCTTCGTCTTTCAACAGGAGTTTCTTTGCAAACTCTCCATTACTGTGGTTTGTTTACAAAACAATCTGCAGTCAAATACTCAGAACAAACATATAATCCTTGGACGCGATCTGGGACGCCATTACTTGCGATCATGATAACTATTCGTCGATGTCTTGCTCTGGAGGCGGTCATATGCAAATGTTTTTTGCCTGCGTGACGTCATAGGTCCTGTAATATCAAAACGAGTCATTTTTGAAGCTTGATTAAATAAATGTTTTGTTTATAATGAGAAGGACGTTCTATGCAATGAAACTTGCAGGATGCTGTAATGGTACAAAGACCTCTTAATATTTAAAAAGGACAAGGCAAATTTGATTTCTCATGTCATGACCCCTTTAAGCGGCATAACAGGCATGCTAACAAACGAAGAACATCGTCTTGTGTTAAACTTCTTATACGAGAAATAAACTAGTACTTTGCTTAAAGGATTATTTATGAACTTTGTAGTTCAAATAACATTTTTTTTTTACAGAAGAATTAAAGGGATAGTTCACCAAAAAATTTACTCACCCTCAAGACATCCTAGGTGTGTATGAATTTCTTCCTTCAGCCAAACACAGTCGGAGTTATATTAAAAAATATCCTGTCTCTTTTAAGCTTTATAATGAGAGGGAATGGTACCTTAGATTTTGAAGCCCAAAAAAGTGCATCCATCCATCATAAAAGTAATCCATACAGTTGACCTCTGACCCGACATATGACTTAGGATGTAGGAGTAGAATAAGCTTAGGTGAGAGCATACACCTCTTGTGGTTCAAACAAATAGGACTGGGCAACAAACTCAAGCCTTCAACATTTCTCTTTAAAAATTCACGTTTTAGACTTCTAATTCCTGACTGGTGTTTTGTTTTGCTCTATCCTCTGCACTTCCGTGTTCGTCAATACGTCGGGTCAGAGGTCACTCTTCCACCGGAACTAGACTCGCGTACGGCTTTGCTTCAGAAGGCCTTTATTAACCCCCTGGAGCCGTATGGATTACTTTTATGATGGATGGATGCACTTTTTTGAGCTTCAAAATCTAAGGTACCATTCACTCCCATTATAAAGCTTGGAAGAGCCAGGATATTTTTTAATATAACTCTGATTGTGTGCTGAAAGAAGAAAGTCATATACATGGCTTGTGGGGAGCAAATTATTGGATAATTTAAATTTTTGGGTGAACTAGTCCTTTAATATGAGTGCATTAACAAAAATATGATCTTCACATTCTGCTTTTAAACCCTTCTGAATGCCTTGCCCCCATATACTTCCATTGTGTGCATTGTTCCATTATTTTTTTTTTTACAAACTGAAGAATAGTCTAAATATTTTTTTGTGATACTCAACAGCATGTCCATAGAGTGTCATTTGTTTTGAACCTGGAACATTGCTTTAAAATAACTACTATGAAACCTGCTGAATATTGGTTTCGCTATATTTTAAACTGATCACTGTGCACTGTACAGAAGCTGAGATAAATAGCCTCTAAGAACTGAATATTACATCACACAGCTTTGTAAACCAACCCTCTCACTCAAATCCATACTACTAGCATTAATTATTCATTTCCTCCATTTAATTAGGTTTCATAGGAGCTACTTATCTTCACTATACATTAAGTGCTTTCTTCTCTCATTCTCAAGGGCATTGCAAACAGCACTCCTGTGAGATGTGTGCGAGTAACACACGTAAATTGTGGTTTGCGGTATGTTTCCAAACTCACAAGGGAGAAATACAAGAAAGCTGTACTCTGTTCTGAGGAAAGGGGATTGAATCACAGCTGGAGATATTTGTAATCATTGCAGAGAAAGAGCAACATTTAGCAATTCATTGTGGAGGCTGACGCATTAGGCTCGGAGTTAAACTCTCTAATTAAACTGTGAGAGTTTGATGACACAGATCAGAGAGGAGAGAATATGGGCGGCCACTGGGGACTGGATGGTGATTGGCCCAGATGTAGCAATTTCCGTCCCAGAGAGCTGCATTAAGAGTGTAGTTTACTGATACAAAGGTTGCAATTCTGCTGCCAGACACTGGAGGGTGCAAAAAAGCACCACACAGCAGAATAGAAAAACATGTCCAGAGTCTGTCCAAAGATTACTGAATGAATCAAACAAAAACAGCAAGATCAGATTTCACTACTTAGTCAAAAGAATAAATAAGGAATTATATTTTGTATACAGAAAATAAACCCTGTTTTTAGGACCATATATATATATATATAATTATACAAAATATATTCATAATTTGTAAACATTTATATTAATTAGAATTCTATAATAAAACAAAATAAGTTACAGTAAGAAAAATATTTTATAAAGATTTAATTAATATAATAATAATAATATATTAATAATATATTTAAATATTTCATTTACATTTTATTAGAATATTTTATAATATAAAATAGCTTATGTAAACAATTTACAGTTATACAATAATTTATGCTGACGTTAAAGGCAGTAATATTTTTGGGGTTTAATTTGTGTTACAATAAAACATTTTTATAAAATAATTTGTGTGGGAAAAAAATTACTAATTCACCCCCTTGTTCTGTGTTTATAAATATACATATTTTTATAATAAATATATTATATAGTATATATACTATAAATATTTTTAAATTGCATACATTTAAAAATGTAATTTATATTATATTATATTATATTTTATAATATAATATAGTTTATGTAAACAAATATATATATAATTTTGTGTGAAAAAATACTATAATAATTTTATTTTAATCAGCATTAAAGTCAATAACTACCACAATTATAAATAGCAATAAATAAATACATATAATTTTTGTCCCATTATGGAAATAAGAATAACTGAAATGTGCTTAACTGTCTTGAAAATAATGTCAAAATCTTAATGGTCCTAAAATAATTAGAATTTTCTTTAAGTAAAACAATATATTTATTTTGTGGTGAAATATGACTGGGGCATTTCCACAGAATGGGGAAACCAGGCACTTCATGTACACAAACATACTTGCTTTTTAATTCCTATTGTTGAAATATTGTTGTACAATAAGTATGTCTAGAGAAAATGGCTCCATTACGTTCATTTTACAGTTGGATGACCGATAGCGTTTAGAGAGAGAGGAACTACATTTGACCATTAAAGATATGAAATAGAGCATATTTTCAAAGCATATATAACTAAATGTAATTTATTTGGAGGGCTTTGCATCACATTTCTATGTCTATTGTGCTAATGCATTTGGCAAGCGTCTGGTTTTGACATCACAGGAACATTAGAGAAAAGCGGCTACATGCTGTACATAAACCAAGTTTCATTCATAAGGCCCTTTCTGTTTACTGAGATGTGTGTGTGGTGAACATTAGCTCCTGCTGGGGCAAAGGGAGCAGTGCATTTTGGGATAAAAGTCGTCCAGAGGCTCCCTCGGGCACCTGCTGACCTTCGCATCTGAGAGCTCTCTTTCGCTAGTACAATCCCACACCGAGACATTGAGCTGTTTCTGTTTCTTTCTCCCTGTGTGCATTTTCATGCAGTCAGTCTGATTCACCACATGCTGGTCTGGGCTGCAGTGAAAAAATTCAATCGTTCATAGTACTGCCGTGCAGCTGAAGCAAACTTCATGCCCGTTTGCCTCGCTGCATAGGCTTCGGGAAATAATTCCATATTTGAAATGCCACAGCTGACTGCAGCCAGCGGAGATGTGAGGACACAGGCAAAATTCAGCAGCTGGCCGATCCACATTGTGACTAAGGACTTGGTCACTGCCTTGGCTAACATCTGCACAGTTACCGGTCATCCAACTGGGAAATGAAGGGGCGGTGGTGGGGTGTTTGAAGGGAGGAGGGTGGGATATGCGGAGACAAATGTTGTTTCAGGAGCAACTCGGATTCCATGAGCTTAAAGATGCTTACAGCCGTATGAAACAGATTTGAGAAACAGGATGTACATGAAACACTTCAGGCACAGTCATCCTTCAACTCATGGAAGCAAAGTAAAGTTTTTAATCAGTGGCTGTCTGATTAAACGTTCCAAATAATCACATTCATGCAACAATGGAAAGAAAACACCCTCTATCATTAATAACTGGAATTCATTAAGTAAAATGGTAATGTATAGCTGGTTCAGTTTGTTTGTGTCAGTGCTGGTTTTATTACATTGTAGCTGAGAAATGCCTAAAATGCTAATTGAGTGAATTTCACAAAATCTCCAGGTCACATTTCAGCCTAAAATCAAAAGAAAAAATGCATATATAAGAGAATAATATATTTTTTTTAATTATAAAAAATATTTAGCTTCTATAGGACCATTAAGATAATTTGCATTGTGACATTATTATATATATGTATGTATGTATATGTGTATATATATATATATATATATATATATATATACAATATAAACATAATTTTACTAATATATATTTATAATAAGAATGAGTTTTGTAACTATAGTAATGAGAATGATACACTTAAATGCCATGCAAATACTGTTACACTAAAAAAAAACATATATAGGTCTTAAAAATAGGTAATGTGAGCAATATATAAATTATAATTTCTTTCTTTTGATTTTAGAGAAAAAAACCTGGACATGTTCTAGACAAGTTTCTTAAGATTCTGCTAATCAGCAATTGGTCTAAATAATAGGTCAAAAAGTTTTTATTGTCAAAAACATTTATTGTCCCTAATTGTCTCTAGTATTCTGCTCGTTGTAAAAAGAATCCAAGTTATTTTCAAATCATGTAGAAGTAAAACATTTAATAATGCCTGATACACTTAAAAAAATATTTTTTTAAATAATGAATTTCACTTATCAAATGAGGGTGTGTACTTTTTTTCTGCTCAGGTCATTAGATAGAAATACAAGTTCTCATTTGCATGCACACAACAGATCTGTATCTAAAGGTGAGGCGAAGACTTACTTTCGAGCTCTATTGCATTGTGTTGACACAAACAGGAAAAAAAGGAAACATAAAATAGACAAATGAATTATCACAACAGTTAAAATGTGGCATGATTATTGTGTTCAGTTCTTCCTGCAACCTCCATCAACACACAGTCATCAGGAGATACACTTTTATATTGACGTCCCCAAAATCCCAACACAAGTCCTTTCAGCACAACATCCACAATCGTCCATCCTATTTGCCCTTTTCTGCATTATCATTTTCGCACTAGCGGCACCAAACTGAAATAGCAAAAATAAGAGTGTTTCAGAACAAGATTCCGAAAAAATTCCCTTCTGATCCGACCCGACTGCCATTGTTAAACTTACCAAACTACAAGCTACTCAAAATTCAAAGCTAGCCTTTTTAAACAGGTAGTTAGCTACTAAAATATAAAAAGACAACTACAATAACTACTATCACCCATGAAACCCCATTAAATTGCAATAAAATTGCTAGATTAACTTTTTTGTTGTAAATTGACCACATTTGTCATTCACACATGCAGCAATTTTCCATCTTTTATCCGTATTGTTATTAAAACTCAGATGTCATTAACAAACAAATTTACTCTAAATACAACAAAAAACTATGTAAGGGACTTATACAAGGGGCCGTTTACACAACACCGTTTTTTAACTAAAAATAGAAAACTTTTTATGGGTTTTGGCTGTTAATTTATACGACAATGCCGTTTCCGGGGCCTGAAAACATAAACTTTTGAAAATGGGTTTCAAGTTCAAAGTTCAACTTCTTAAAAATCTTTAAAAAGCGTCTCTTTTTTTTTTTAAACACTAAAAGGCGTTCTGTGTAAATGGCCCAAAATGCCCCGATCAGACAGAGCGCGTTTTTCAGGTTTAAAAATGCGAGGTGCACTGCCTTTTTTTGGTTGACTTTTTTCATTTAGAAAAGAGCAGTGCGCTGCGTTTTTTTTATGTCGCTAGGCAAACGAATCAGCTGTCCTGTCAGTCTAAAGGCGTGTTCACACCAAACATGTATTTAATTATTTGCACAAGTAGATTGCATACAAAGTCAATGCAAAGACGCAAATAGACGCGAATAGACACGAATTCGCACCGGGTGATGCGAATGACGCAAAGTGGGTGACCCGTTTGCCGCGAACACGTGATATTCGCCTCAATCACGTCTTCTGCGCAAGTTGAAAAATTTAAACTTTGACGCGCAAGCCAAAGAGAAACGTCCGGTTTGACAGGTTATCAAACTGGGCACCCGTCATCCTCAAGTAGTGCCGGAAGTGGCTGTCATCCAGGTGCAGTTCCTGGAGAAGACGGTGAAATTCACAGAGTTGTGTGCACCTCTGTATGGTGCTGTGAACCCAGACACATCGGTGTTTGGCTTTCCGGCATATTCAGGACTTCCAGATACAGAACAACAATAGTTGTTAGCTCCAACATGTTTGATGATGGAAAAAATGGCAGAAAGAAATGCTGTTGATGATGAGCATGAAAACACTCCTCACCGCGCGATCTTTTTATTCACACGAGTGACGCGAAAAACAAGTTATCCCGCGAGTAAACTAGAGTGAATAATGCGATGCGAATGTTCACTTCGCTTTTGACAATAAACTGTCATATTAGCAGAAACTTTAAAAAAAAATGGACAAGCAGAGGAAGCTTGCTCGCGTTGCATTCATATTCTGGGAACATCTGCTTTTCTGTACATAGTATGGTTTATTATTAAGGTGTTTACTGAGTTTGGTCTGTTAATATCACTTAGTACAAACGCGTTTTCTTTATGACGGTTTTCTATGGGATGAAAACGCTTAACGCGTAATTAAACGTGTATCGTTCATATTCGGGGCTCATTTGCTTTTCTGTAGCCAACATAGTAATCACCATAACTGAAGGCCCGCCTCTCCATTAATTCGATTGGACAATGAAAAAAAAAAACCTAAAAGACGTCGGGCGCTGTTCTGCTCAGAGTAGTTTTTTCAAAACGCGAGGCGCAGCGGGTGGCTCAAACGCGAAACACCCAGGATGCATCGCAAAGCGCTTACTGCCAATAGAAAACAATTTAAAAAAGGTGCCTCTTATTGCAAAAAATGCGTTGTCTGATCGGGGCCTAACTCACGGCATTGGCTGAAGTAGATGATGACAAACTTGCACACTCAACCTTTATCTTAAAACATAAAGTAAATATTTTAACATAATTTTTTTAATTAAAAGTCGCAGTTGCTTTAAAAACACCTCAAAAACCAGCAGCTTATTACTGGGGCGCGTTAGATTGCGTCTGACCTTCATTAACACGGCAGATGTGCTCTGTGTCAGTCTTGTGCCGCTCATTTAGCTAACGACTCCCTGGCCCAAGTGTGCTGATCCTATGGACCCCACTGTTGATTAAAGCAGGGGGTTGGTGGCACAGCAGGTGGTGCATGGGATGCCAGCTTGAGTTACAGCTGGCACCACCCACGCAACCGCCTGCCCCTCTCCTCACGCTCTGCATGCGCATACCGTAGACATTCTCACCCTGTCCCCAAAGCCACCACTCGTAACCTTCATCGCGATGTGCCGTCATCATCGCCCTCTCAACAGCGCATTTGCTTATCACAGCCCGGCACCTGTTTCCACAGCAAAGGACAAACAGACCTCCAAAAACAAGATGTGTTCCTTATTTCCTGTGTGGCCTCGGTATGTATAGGACATCTGAAGTGTACCTTGGCCTGAAGATGGCCTGAAGATAATTTCAGCGCTATACTAGACTCGCTATCCTAGAACTAATGCATGATAAGAACGGCTTAGATCAGTGGAAATCGATCCTAGTCGTCCTCATTATGCAAAACGGCATGATTTCCGTGGTAAAGGACACACGCCGGAGCCATTAGTGAAGACGGAGCCAACTGGGAAGTTTTAGATTTGGCCTGCGACGGCAGTTTCCTGTCTTTATGGGTTTGGAACGGGGCCAGGTGCTCTTAAAACATAAAGGACATTGAACAGAAAAAGGGAAGCGAATTAAAGTAGAAGATAGAAAACCACAAAGGTCTGTTAAGAAGAGTGCGAGCACACCTGACTGGCCGTATTGATGCTCACATATAGTCTAAATGAAGGCATGTGAACACATATACAACCATAAAAACACAAGAGCACACACTAATGGTTTTGCACAGAGCTGGGAGCGATTTGACCATTAATCTGTGGTGTCATGTGTGAGCAGTAGCCTGTGGTTTATGTGCCCTGACTGAACATTAGCCAGCTCGCCTGTATTCCCAACATCTCTGCTCTAAGCAATCTCAGTCTGTTTTCTTTTAGCTATGCATGCACCTATAAAAAGAGCCAGAACATTGTGTGACTTTAGGTGGTAGCTTGGGAATTATAGGGGTTGCTAAGACTTCTATGTGGTTTCTGGGTGGTCGTTAGAGGTTTTGGCTTGTTGCTAGGTGGTTGCTAGGACATTCTAGGTTACGGCTGGTTCTTGGCAGATATATCGGGTGGGCTTTTTTTTGGGGAGGGGGGTAGATAGATAGATAGATAGATAGATAGATAGATAAACAGATAGACAGACAGACAGACAGACAAATAGATAGACAGACAGACAGACAGATAGACAGACAGACAGATAAACAGATAGATAGATAGATAGATAGACAGACAGACAGATAGATAGATAGATAGATAGATAGATAGATAGATAGATAGATAGATAGATAGATAGATAGATAGATAGGACAGACAGACAGACAGACAGACAGATAGATAGATAGATAGATAGATAGATAGATAGATAGGACAGACAGACAGACAGACAGACAGACATACAGATAGATAGATAGATAGATAGGACAGACAGACAGACAGACAGACAGATAGATAGACAGATAGATAGATAGGACAGACAGACAGACAGACAGATAGATAAATAGATAGATAGGACAGACAGATACAGATAGACAGACAGATAGACCGACAGACAGACAGATAGATAGACAGATAGATAGACAGATAGATAGATAGATAGATAGATAGATAGATAGGACAGACAGACAGATAGATAAATAGATAGATAGGACAGACAGACAGATACAGATAGATAGATAGACTGACTGACAGACAGACAGACAGACAGACAGATAGGACAGACAGACCGTCAGATAGACCGACAGACAGACAGACAGATAGATAGGACAGACAGACAGACAGACAGAGAGACCGACAGACAGACAGATAGATAGACCGACAGACAGACAGATAGACAGACAGATAGAGAGATAGATAGATCTAATGCATGATAAGAATGACTTAGATCAGTGGAAATCACACAGAATGCATTTTTCCATTGCACTGTGCTACTTTACCCCGTAATTGGCATTTATAGCACACAAATATTTCTGCACGTTTTTGCTTATGTGATTGCCCTAAATTCTGATTGGGTGGGCAAGACAGACGTTTGGGTTGGCTTGGGTTTGTCTTAGCAAACACCACTGATGAAACATAAAGGCAGAACAAATGAAGGGAATAAGAAATTACAAATGAGACAAATGTTTTCTGCAAATGTTGGTGCAAAGTTTTATCAATGTTGATCATATTTCCGCATATAATTTTGCAGAAAGAACATCTTTCAATAGTAAATATTGTCTTTATGAGCATGGTTGATTTAGCTAATTATAAAGACCAGTGCGAGACAAAATAAACAGAAGGGATTCAATACTCTCATCTAAATGCGTGGAACGTGTCCCCTGAAGCTCAAAACTGCGACCATACATTTCAAAGCTTAACAGGACGAATAGAAAAATTATTTAATGTTTACTTTATAGTTAGCATTAAACTGGTCATAGAGCAGATGAAAAGTGGGACAGAGTGGTGAATAATGTTTAAATGAGAGAAAAGAGAGAAAGGAAAAGAGAGTCTGACAGAACCCTAAAATGAAAGGCGGTGAAACTCGTCCCCTGACACCTTCATGAATAGTGAAACAGGAGTAAAGGACGATAGGATGTGCTCTCCACATCCGTCATGGTTTCCAGTTGCTTTAGAGATGCTCCTTATTCAATATTAGCTTACACGGCCCACAATTACAGCGTTAGCCATGGACTTCAAAGCCATTTCACTGCTTTGATACTGTTGCTTTGAGATATACACCTAAATTCAGCTTAGTTCAATTACAGTATTTTCTTAGGTCTTGTTGAAGAGTGTCTCCTGATCATTTCAACCTTTTCACAGGTATTGGTGGGGCACTTTTTGAATTATGATATACTTTTTAAAAAAAAAATTGTACTAAACTTAACAACTGACACTTGGTTCTACCAGCAAACATTTTGCACCTTGCGTGAGCACCATTTAAAAACGCATTTGTAAAAACAATTGTAAGCAATTATTAGTGAATGAGATACTGAAATTCTGTCTAATAGAGCGAAGGTGATACTCATGGTTGATAGTTGACACATGGCTGATATTAGATTACACACTATTTTGACTAAATAAATTAAACAAAACACTAAAAGCTAATATCAAACGTTTTATACAATTTAGGCATCACAATATTAATGAGCAACATAAAAAAATTTATATTCATTTTGAGATTTGCTAAAGATTACATTTAACAGCATTGTTAAATTATTAGTGTTTTTAAAGATGACCTTTAGAGTATTCTGGGGCCAGGAAGATTAATAATAATAATAATAATAATAATAATAATTTTATTCAGCAAGGACACATGAAAATGATCAAAAGTGACAGTAAAGACTTTTATGATGTTACAACAGATTTCTATTTCAAATAATACTGTTCTTTGGAACATTCTATATTTATGAAATAATCCAGATTTTTACAGTTGTGGTCAGAATTATTGGCACTCCTGGTAAATATGATCAAATATGGCTGTAAAAATAAATCTGCATTGTTAATCTATCATTCAAAAAAAAAAAAAAAAATCACAAAAATATAACCTTTAATTGAAGTAAAAGAATGGAAAGTTGTGGGGAAAATCACATTATGAAATAAATGTTTTTCTCCAAAACACAATGGCCACAATTATTGGCACCCCTAGAATTTTTTATGAGTAAAATATCTCTGAAGTATATTCCCATTAATATTTTTTAGCACACCAGGATGACTAGGAACATGAAATTGTCTAGCTATGACGTCTTGTTTCACAGGAGTATAAATATGAAATATAAACACAAAGGCCAAATTCCCTTAATCATCCATCAGAATAAGTAAAATCAAAGATTATAGTTCTGATGTGCAGCAAAAGATTGTTGAGCTTTACAAAATAGAAAGTGGCTGTAGGAAAATAGCTAAAGCATTGAAAATCCCCATTTCCACCGTCAGGGCAATAATTAAGAAGTTCCAATCAAGTAAAGATGTTATGAATCTGCCTGGAAGAAGATGCGTGTCTATATCGTCCAAATGCACGGTGAGGAGGAGAGTTTGAGTGGACAAAGACTCTCTGAGGATCACAGCTGGAGAAATGCAGAGATTAGTTGAGTCTTGGGGTCAGAAAGTCTAAAAAAATTAATTAATAAATAAGACAACCCCTACATCACCACATGTTGTTTGGGAGGGTTTCAAGAAAAATCCTTCTTGCTCATCCAGAAACAAACTCCAGCATATTCAGACACGACTGGAAATTCAAAAGGGACCTGGTTCTACGGTCAGATGAAACTATAAAAAGAGCTTTTTGGCAGCAAACCCACCAGATGGCTTTGGTGCAAACAGGAATAAAAAGTACACCATGTCCACGGTTAAATATACCACTGGATCTTTAATGTTGTGGGCCTATTTTTTTGCAGGAGGTCCTGGACATCTTGTTCAGATACATGGTATCATGGATTCTATCAAATACCAACAGATTAAAAAAAATCAAAATGTGACGGCCTTTGCTAGAAATCTTACATCAAAATCGTGTCACAAAAATGTGTCACTGAGCACAAAACAAGCACCAACATGGAGCTGGGAATCTGAAGGATCTGGAGAGATTCTGTATGAAGGAATGGTCTCTGATCTCTTGTCTCTTGTCTGATCTCTTGTCTCTTGGTGTTCTCCTTTTATTTCATAAAAGGATGCCAATAATTGTGGCCAACGTGTTTTGGAGAAAAACATTTATTTCATAATGTGATTTTCCCCCAACTTTCCATTCTTTTACTTCAATGAAAGGTTAGTTTGCGAATTTTTTGAATGAAAGATCAAAAGGATAAACAATGCAGATTTATTTTTACAGCCATCTTTGATCATATTTACCAGGGGTGCCAATAATTCTGACCACAACTGTATGTCACAGTTTTCACAAAAAGCTGCAAATCAGCATATTAGAATGATTTTTGAAATATCATGTCACAATGAAGACTGACATAATGATGCTGAAAATTCAACTTTGACATCACAGGAACAAATTATATATTTTAAATATATTCAAATAGAAAACTGTTATTTTAAAGGGTAATAATATTTCACAATATTACTGTATTTACTGTATTTTGATCAAATAAATGCAGCCCTGGTGAGCATAAGAGACTTCTTTTAAAAGTATTAGAAAATATTACCAACCTCAAACATTTTGTAATGTAAATGGTTCTGATGTATCATGCATTTCTACTATTTTGACTATCTATTTGTATGCTTTTTTTGTATGATTTGTATCTATTTGTATGATTTGTATGCTTTACATACATAAAAGACTGTTTTATATAGTTTGGAAGTTTAACATAACCTACTCTCATTAAAAGACAAAGATAGTAGAAGATTTAAAAACGATATGTAAGGATATGTTAGGCAAAAAAAAAACGATATGTAAATGTTAATGATAGTCAATACAGAATGATGAAGTCTCTTTTACTATTAATGGGCATCTCAGCTTGTTTGGTGGAGACTCATAATACAAGGTTAGTAATGTTTCCTTTAATGTTTCACATTGTATTTCTGAGAAAAGAATGTTACTGTGGTAAAGACTCATGGTAAAGTGCTTTATAATCCAACATTAAAGGCCACAATTATCTCTGGAATTGGCTGAAAATAAAACCTAGTGAAGTAACTACAAACCCAATAGGTTTCAGCTGAAATTAGGTGGGTTTATATTACCATTTTCCCTTTTGGGTATCCCAAATAATCTGTCACTGGATGAGTGTGACATTTACAGGGCACTTACGTCCTCTTTTAGATGGCTCATAAATACTGAGACTGATGGGGAAAAAGCAAGTGTTCTCACTAGAGCCTTACTGAGGGCTGAATTAACTCTATAATGGAAGAACAGAGCATCAATACCACGACCGATACTAAATATCTCAGATCAGCAAAACAAGTAGAGTATTTACCCATTCAAACATGACAAAAATAAATCCATCATCAGCGGCTCATACACTGGGCTACAGGTGTCAAACAATTCAGAGCTCGAACCGTTTAACTCTCACTGAAAAACAGACACACACACAAAGGGCGTGAGAAGTCCTCAAGGGTCTCCAAAGGTCTGACTTACTGGTGAATGGCTTGAAGGAACTTGCGTTGATGTTTCCTGACTTTGGCGTGGTCCATCTTCCTCACCAGCTTGGTGTTTTTATAAATGAGCCACGTCTCCCTGAGAACATTAGCAGCTGTGTTTTTCACCTGTGGGAGAGTAAGCATTGTAGCATTCAGCGCTCAGTTCTGCTGAGGCGTCCTGGGCCCCGATGTTTGAATGTGGCTTACTTGGTTTGCATAATATGTTTTAAGATAGTGTAAACCTGGGATTTCTACTGAAATAGTTAGCTTGCTGGCGATCAAACAACGTGAATTAGCTAACTAGCTGCTCTTTTTAATGCTATAAAATTTAATGGGGCATGGGCTCTAAAAATGTCCAAAGAAAAGTGCCATAAAAGTTTCAGCTTGACCAATATACACTCACCTAAAGGATTATTAGGAACACCATACTAATACTGTGTTTGACCCCCTTTCGCCTTCAGAACTGCCTTAATTCTACGTGGCATTGATTCAACAAGGTGCTGAAAGCATTCTTTAGAAATGTTGGCCCATATTGATAGGATAGCATCTTGCAGTTGATGGAGATTTGTGGGATGCACATCCAGGGCACGAAGCTCCCGTTCCACCACATCCCAAAGATGCTCTATTGGGTTGAGATCTGGTGACTGTGGGGGCCATTTTAGTACAGTGAACTCATTGTCATGTTCAAGAAACCAATTTGAAATGATTCGAGCTTTGTGACATGGTGCATTATCCTGCTGGAAGTAGCCATCAGAGGATGGGTACATGGTGGTCATAAAGGGATGGACATGGTCAGAAACAATGCTCAGGTAGGCCGTGGCATTTAAACGATGCCCAATTGGCACTAAGGGGCCTAAAGTGTGCCAAGAAAACATCCCCCACACCATTACACCACCACCAGCCTGCACAGTGGTAACAAGGCATGATGGATCCATGTTCTCATTCTGTTTACGCCAAATTCTGACTCTACCATCTGAATGTCTCAACAGAAATCAAGACTCATCAGACCAGGCAACATTTTTCCAGTCTTCAACCGTCCAATTTTGGTAAGCTCGTGCAAATTGTAGCCTCTTTTTCCTATTTGTAGTGGAGATGAGTGGTACCCGGTGGGGTCTTCTGCTGTTGTAGCCCATCCGCCTCAAGGTTGTGCGTGTTGTGGCTTCACAAATGCTTTGCTGCATACCTCGGTTGTAACGAGTGGTTATTTCAGTCAAAGTTGCTCTTCTATCAGCTTGAATCAGTCGGCCCATTCTCCTCTGACTTCTAGCATCAACAAGGCATTTTCGCCCACAGGACTGCCGCATACTGGATGTTTTTCCCTTTTCACACCATTCTTTGTAAACTCTAGAAATGGTTGTGCGTGAAAATCCCAGTAACTGAGCAGATTGTGAAATACTCAGACCGGCCCGTCTGGTACCAACAACCATGCCACGCTCAAAATTGCTTAAATCACCTTTCTTTCCCATTCTGACATTCAGTTTGGAGTTCAGGAGATTGTCTTGACCAGGACCACACCCCTAAATGCATTGAAGCAACTGCCATGTGATTGGTTGATTAGATAATTGCATTAATGAGAAATTGAACAGGTGTTCCTAATAATCCTTTAGGTGAGTGTATAGCAGATAGGAGACTGCTTGGGAAACCTGTTTGAAAACAATCCTTTTGGTAACACTGTAGAGTGCAACTGTCAGTGTCCGGAAGTAAAAATCCCATTCATTTTCTCCATAGGGGAAACTATCAGGGCCCTATCATACACCCGGCGCAATGCGATGCCAGGCGCATTGCAAGTGTTTTTTGCTACTTTCAGCCAGTCACAGTTATCATTTTCACGTCCAGCACCACGTTGTTTAAATAGCAAATGCACTCGCGCCCATCTGTTTTTTGTATTATTTAAAGGGCGCATTAGTAATATGTGCCTGTAGGCGGGTGCAAAACGCGCGTACACTCTACTTATTACACACACAGGGATGCGCAGCAGCACACAAACATTTTTAAATATTAAAAATAAAAGGATTCCTCTCTGGAGAAGCGTTTAGTCTTTCAGCTCACAAATTCCGCCATGTAAATAGCAAATCCGCCATGGTGCAAGCACAACTGGCTTTTAAAGGAAAATGGGACTCTGATTGGTTTATTGCACGTTATGCCCAAAACACACCCATGACTCATTAAGAGACTAGGTACAAGCCTTTTAGACCATGCGTCTGGCACAGCGACCACTTTTTTCGCCGTTAAACTAGCAAAAGTGGATTGGGACACGCCCTAAGTGCACCTGCGCAATGCGCTTCAGACCATGCGCTCAGATTGTTAAAATAGGGCCCTAAACCATTAAAAAGACAGATCTATGGTGACTGTTTTTTTTTTCAATAATTGTGTTCAAGGTGGAAAAACTACATTACCCATGATTCTGTAATGATTCTGAATCGCAACAAACAAATTCTCTTTAAAGAACTTTTAAAGCACTCCTATGTGGCACAGCAAAGGACAAGTCTTTCTCTATGGCTCCATCCGAAATCGCATATTTAAAAAAAAAAAAAACAGTAAATGTGACAAAAGAAGTATGTCTGAATTCACAGTACTCATAAAAGAATAGACAAAAAGTACCCGGATGACCTACTTCTTCCGGTCAGATTTTGAAGTGTGCATACGATGGACACTTTACTATCCCATGAGGCCAGGGGAGAAGATTTGTGATGCAACTAACGCTGGTAGGTCACATGATAATAACAACATGGCGAATGTAGTACGTCTGGATTGCATTCATTCTACAGACACTCATACTATATAGAACATACTTTTTTAGCGGTCATGAAGTAATTACTTATTCAAAAAAAGTACCTACTCAAGGGAGTATGCGATTTTGGATGCAGCCTGTATTTGCAATGCTTCATGGGACTGTAGTTCTTTTCCTTAATTAAAGCTTGTGCCTTTGTTTTTTTGCTTCAAATCAAAGTTTGTATTGTTGTGATTCACCTTGTAGCTGGTTGGTTTGGTTCATGGCTTATAACTTTTATAACTTTTTACAAAAAATGTTTTTAAAATCCCTAAGGGAAAAATACTACAGAAGCAAGGTGGCTCAAAAAGTGGACGGCCACTGTTGCCATCTATTGGCACAGCATTAGGGTTAATCCTTTGTTAAGAGTAAATTACTAATCTTTAAATTTTGTCCAAAGAAACTTTGGTTTATACCTAGTTCATGATAAGAAGATTATCTGCCTAACCAAGTAAGCCATGTTTGAAGAATGAAACCCTGAATATTTAGCCTATTTCTCACATTTCTATCAGGCCACACATTATTACTGATGATTTTCTTCTCAAAAACTTTTGTTTATTTAGAATTTTTGTTTCAAAATACCGTTCTGTAAGCAGAGTGTCACATTAAATTAATTCACAAATTTTGTTTATATTTAATAAATGCATTTCACTTTGCATAAGCTGGATATTATTTTCACAAGTTTGCAGGGATTATAAATAAAAAGTGACATAAATTGCCACAAGGCTAAGATTCGGGATTTCAGACTTACCCTTTTTGTCAGCTGGGTGTCCATCATAAAATTATGTACATGTTTTTCGGCTTTGGTTAATTCCAGTTTTTTTGCGACCACAGCGACCACCAAAGCAGTGCATCCGGCACCCTGACAAAACAAACACCAGCCTTAAAACACTCAGTCAAAACAAACCATATGTTACGCAGATATACGTTACTTACCATGATGCCGGTGAGGAGACAGACCCCTTTCCCACAGTATGTATTAGGAACCATATCTCCATATCCGATTGTTAGAAAAGTTATTGAGATCAACCACATGGCTCCAAGGAAATTGCTGGTTACATCCATGTTGTCATGGTATCTAGTAAATGTAAAATTACATATTATAAAAACATCTACAGTTACTATAAATTAACTGACTTCATAGTAAGTTAATCAATCATCCATAAAAAAGTTGCTAATTTGTCTCACGTTATACTTGTAAGTAGTGTTCACTCCACTGCAGAGTAGTGGACATGCTGTTGTTGCTGTAAGCTAATACTTAATTGGCTAATTGAGGGATCTAGCCGAGTTAGGACACAATTGACTCTGTTTCAAACCTATTTAACTGCTGTTTAAAAGGTTACACAGCACACAGGTCTGCATAGTGAGAGATTTGATACTCCATGGGGTTTAACAGGCTGAGAGAAAGGCACAGTATCTTTTTTCTCTAAAATGACACATTTTGATTAATTCGATCTCAGTTTGTAAATATCACCTGTGAACTATTACGCCTGTACAATTGTATATAATGAAAAAATATACATTAGTGTGTGCGTATATAAATTTGATTTCATTTTCTAAAAAGGTCACTTATGTAAACCACAAGACAGAGAGAGAGAGCAAGAAAATAAAACTTGATATATTATTAATTTTCCCAAAAAATTACCTACTGTGAATTAATACTGTACAAATATATGTTAATATTTAATTGTGAGTGTGTGTGTATAAATCAGATTTTTATTTTCTAAAAAGGTCTCTTATGTAAATCACAACATAAATTCAAGATAATTGTATAGTTAATATATATATACATAGAGAGAGAGAGAGAGAATAAAACGATATATTATTAATTTCCCCCCAAAAAATCACCTACTGTGAATTATTATTTCTGTACAAATATATATTAATATTTAATTGTGAGTGTGTGTGTATACTTTTTCTAAAAAAGTCACTTATATAATCCACAACATGAATTCATGATAATTGTATAGTTTATATATATATATATACATACACATATACACACACACACACATTTGCTGCTCAAGAAACATTTATGATTATTATCACAGTTGAAAACAGTTGTGTAAAACATTTTTTTTAGGATTCTTTGATGAATAGAAAGTTCAAAAGAACAGTATTTATCTGAAATAATAAGCTTTTGCGCTCAAAAGTTTTGGGTCGGTAAGAATTGTCTTTTTTTGGGGGGAAAGAACTTAAAGAAATTAATACATTTATTCAGCAAGGATGCATTAAAAGTGACAGTATAGACATTTATAATGTTGCAAAAGCTTTATATTTCAGATAAATGCTGTTCTTTTGAACTTTCTATTCATTAAATAATCCTAAAATAAAAATGATACACAACTGTTTTCAACATTGATAATAATAATAAATGTTTCTTGAGCAGCAAATCGGCATATTAGAATGATTTCTGAAGGATCATGTGACTGAAGACTGGAGTAATGATGCTGAAAATTCAGCTTTGCCAACACAGAAATAAATTGCATTTTTAAATATATTCAAATAGAAAAAAGTTATTTTAAATTGGAAAAAGATTTCACAATAATACTGTTTTTGCTGTATTTTGGATCAAATAAATGCAGCCTTGGTGAGCAGAAGAGACTTCTTTCAAAAACAATCAAAATAGTAGTTTCCAAACTTTTGATTGGTGGTGTATGTGTGTATAAAATATTATTAATCTGAAAAATTACCTAGTAACTGTGAATTATTACTGCTGTACGATTGTATATAATGAATATATTATTTAATTATAAGAATATTTAATTGTGTGTGTATGTATATATATATATATATATATATATATATATATATATATATATATATATATATATACACACAGTATATACACATTTGATCTCATTTTTCAAAAAAGGTCACAAATGAAGTCATGATAATTAGTTGAATAATATATAAAATTGTGTGTGTGTGTGTGTTTATATATATATATATATATATATATATATATACACACACACAATTATTTTCATACAATTTTAAGTCTGATCTCCCTAATGAAAACTGACTTCCATTAACTACTGTCAGAGCAACAAAGCCTTTCGCGAACCACCTTTCGCACGCCCTCACAGTCCAGGCGGCGATGATCCACAGAGAAATGGTGAACACCAGCAGCACTGTGCCGGGACAGATAGTCATGAGAGTCTTCATGACAAAGCGTGTGTTGAAGTTTATCTTGTTGAGGGCACCGATACTGCGTGACGAAGCATCGGTAAAGAGTTTGCTATGCAGCAGCATGACACGGGCAATTAGGTACAGACGGAGAAACATGGGAATGGACAGGATGATATCCACGTCGGCGTCCGTCTTGGAAGGGGCGTAAGAAAAGGCTAGCCGCGCCGTCCACGTGAAGGTGTAGTTGCCCGGGATGGGGTGTATGGCGCACACCAAGATCTCCAGACAGATGAAGAAGATGCGCTCGTAGGTCATGGCTATCCTCCAGTCGTCTGCGGCGTTGTCCACCATGAATAGCTATTTGGAGAAAAATTTTTTAAGTAAAGCTGTAGAAGCAGGGGGGAAATTTCATGTTCCTTGAAAAAATGTAAAACAGTACAGGGTAAGAATCTTAACTCAAGATTAATTTTAAAATTTTAAATAATAATTGTGCCATAAATATAAAATGAATAAAGAATTCTATGAAAATAAGTCAAAATATTTAAAATGTTTTTGCACCTCAAGCTATTTTTTCTTTAACAGCTAGGATTTATTCAGTGCACATCATTTCCCCCCCCTAAACTGTCAGCTTCTGCCAAGGTGCGTTGCTCAACAGCTTCTCTCATGTAAGAGATACAGCCATGTTTCTCTCCACTTAAACAGTGGCTCTGGAGCCACACTGCTTTTTTCAACTCTTGCTATAGAAAATCTCCCTCTTTCCCCTTCTTCCCAATCTCATAAATATTTCTGCCCAATATGGATTTGGTTTGCTTTTCAATTGTGCAAATGTTACTGTTCACTTTTTTTAGCAGCCTTGGTTTCACAAGTATTTTCCCATTCAATGTCTTAACAGGCATTTCATTTTTTTAAATTTTTATAATTAAAACATTTTAATAAAAAAAGCGACAGCTCTCTTCTTCTCTGATGACATGTTTACTGGTGTGGGGGTGGGACAATCTGTAGTAATTGGTGAATGAGATCCACCAATAGTAAACCACAACCATTTAATCAATTCCCCAAGGACAAAGTCAAGTCCTGCCCTACAATTGTTCTTGAGAAGCCGTTTCACTCAGATATAAGTCACAATAGGGAAGAAAAGACTATTGAGATTCAATATCGTTAAGATGAAGATTGACTAAGACCGACAGAAAATGAAAAGTTGCGATTTTCTAGACCGATATGGCTAGGGACTATACTCTCATTCCTGTGTAATAATCAAGGAACTTTGCTGCCGTACCATGGGTGCAGCAGGCGCAATGATATTACGCAGTGCCTTTTTTCAGTAGGCTAGTTGGAGCCGTTTACCTTCAGTCTTTGTGCTAAGCTAGGCTAGCGGTGGGTGCGTCAGAAAGAGTTATGGCACGCACGGAGATGAGAATGGTATGTATGGACTTATCTAACTCTGGGGGATACGGTGAATAAGCTAAAGTCTTAAAAAGTCGGCGTGTTCCTTTAAATGCCCAATATGTAATTTTCGCCACTAGAGGTCACTTATTGAAAACAAAGGCGTAGCTTGATGATGCCTTGATTTCGCGGAATCATGGGAGATTTTGTCTTCACCTCCACAGCCGGTAGAAAAGAATCCGACAGGACTCGGGTAGAAATCATATTCATGGATGAGCTAATGTATTAAAGAATTATTAACATTACTGTAGTATGGTGCAGGGTGGATCTGAAAGCTGTTAGAGTGGAAAGAGGCCACTGGAGCAATTGCTAATGAGAGACAAGCACGACACATGGCTCGAGAGCAGTGGAGCTTTTATTATGCCGCAGACGACCGCTTCCGCTTCTTCCGCTCATGCGTATGTGGGGTAACGTATCGCTATTTTATCATATTAAATACATTTGATTGTGTTGAAAGTTATGTTATAATGCTACTCTGTGAGTTCGCTCGACAGCTACTATGAGACACTTGTTGCAGTAAGCTAGATCGATAGGCATGGTAAAACACGGTACTTGCTGTAAATCAAGAAAACCAGATTTAAACAATAAGACATAAAACCAAATAGTGTACAAGAGAGCCGGATTCTTCCTCTGCTATTCACTGTTGCTTAGAAAACTTTGTGAATGCCGCCACATCCTAGTTTTATGTAACAGCAGTATCTCAGGCACATGACCAAAAGCACAACTCAGTTTTAGTTGCAGTGAAATGGAAAAGTTGTAAAATAGAGATTAGAACTAACTTGACGGCATGCTAATATTCACGTTAAATGGAACATACACATTAACTACCGTTAAATTCAAATTACAATGTTTATCACACCAAATATTTGTGTTGGGGGTGTATGGAAACTTTTTTTTACATCATTTGCAATGCTTCATGGGAATGAGCAGTCAGAAACTAATCTAAAGGTTTACACTACCAATCTACGCTAACAAGCCGTGATGTGACCATCAGCAAAACACACACTAACAGATTCCATTTATAAACAACCAGAGTCCCGACTGTGAACACGGGGAAATCTCACAAAATCTCTTGCAGTCAAACGTTACTTTAGAGTAAACAAACATGGCGGGCAACGGGCAAGGAGAAATGGTGATACTAGTGTTCGGACTGCTTTTTATTAAAAATTCACAGGGAAAAAAAGATTTGGTATGGATAAAGTCATAGGCTAAATCCAAAATCGCCCCCTAAGCCCTCAATCACTATTCCCTACGTTACTCCAATACACAATGAAAACGAGTGAGCGAATTCAGACAGTTGTTGAGCGTACATCGGTTGTACACTCGTTATTGCGGTGCAATGTGGGAAAGAATGAGTTCACTCGATAACATCCAGTAGGGTTTTGGACACCACTACAAATGGCTGTCCCCTCAAATAATGCCCTATTTGAGGGTATAGGGGGCGATTTCGGATTCAGCCATGGAGATTGATATGTTTCTGTTTTATGTCAGCTCTCTTTCTGATTGGGTATCGTTTTGTTCCGTGTACACATGCAAGTTTGTCCCCGGGGTTCCCCCCACACAACAGGATTTCAACATGTTGGATATTTACGATTTGAGATCAGTGTGGCCCTGACGTTCTTTTGAGCAGATTCAGTCACTCTTAACACACCTCACACAGCCAAATGAGTTGGAGTTTGAATTATTGGGATAACAAGAAGTGTACTGTGACTGTCAAACATTTGGTAACTGAACATAATTTTATTAGGTTTACTGACAACATTACAATGTTTACATGGTACAATGTCTAGTACTGTTTTTATTAGGGCTGGATATTGACACAAATTTCACAAATCCAATATAGATTTAATTAACTTCAATACCGATTCAATAGGAATTTGGGTACAGTATTAGGTACAGTACATCTCAACTAATGTACTCATCTAATGCTGTAAACTATACAGCGAACCCTGTCAGCTGGTACTATGATATTAAGTAAAAATTAACAAATTAGTATACAATTGCATATAATGCAGTTTTTTTTTATATAATAATAATGTTATAACATTATAAAAAGTAAAAATATATTGAATATGTAATATAGTGCATATTTCTGCAAAATGCTCCTCTCTGGACTTCATTCTTCTAGCTAACTATCGAGTTTGTGGTCACTGAATGGCTTTTCTGAGGTAAATGTAATGTTACCTGATAAGGGTGGTCGATATACCAGTAGACACGATTAACCGGTAGAAATGTTGGACTATCGTCTCTATCGCGGTTACGTTTAGTGACGTTACTGTGCTATGACAGCTTATCGTTTGCATGCGTTTTTTAACATTGCAGTTTAAAAACAGGTGATTTTAAACCATTGAAGCACAATTGGCAGTGAAATTCAACTCATTTCAGTATACGCGCACGCTCTCTGAGAGATTGTTTCTCAGCGCTGTATGAGAGACGCGTGACATGAAGCCGCTGCTCATATCGCGCGTGAGAACTGAACTGAGTGCTTTTTGCCACCTAATTGGACTTGAATGTTTAAATACACATAGCCTACCTATGTGTCAAAGTAACATGCATTTGCAAGTAAACAGAGTCATTTATATCTTAAGTGAACGTAAACAGTTGAGAAAGAACTGTGAAACTGAGAATGAACAACACACAAGTAATGGATCCGTGCAGTCGGTCTTAAAGTGACAGCATCCAAATTTGCCTGCTGTCATTATTAATAATAATCAAACAACAAAAAAGAGAGACAATCTCTCACTGCTCTTTACTGAATTACTTTTGGTTTACACAGTAAAGACTATGCATTGTTTTCATTTGATTATACATTTGATGTAGTATTTCTAGTGCTTTTTCAGGTAGGTCTATTTCATTTGTCTCTTTGTTCTATTGTAGTTTGTTTTCTTTGCTCTTTTTTATCACTGTTTATTTGTCTTCAGTAAGCTTGAGAGTATTAGTTTTTTTAAATGATACTGAAAATGGTGATAAGAATTATGACATTTCAGTGGTATCAAACATTTTGATTTAAAGATTTTGGTCATATCGCCCACCCCTATTACCTGACATATTGTTTAAAAGCTGACTTTCCATGGTTAAAACACTGATTGAGCGATTACATGTGACATGATACAGATTTCAGTAAGTAGTACTGTATCTTTCAACATTCCTTATGATGTTCATTCATGTTTATTTCGTACTATAACTAGTAGTAAAGAGGAAGAGAGGATCAGTTCATGTGTTACAACTACCTGTCACGCCACATTAAAGGGCACCAAAGCCAAATGTATTGTTTGAATTTCATAATAAAATTGACAGAATTAGAAAGCTGACACTTTGTTTCATATCAAAAATAACCTGCTCTGTCTTGTCTGTCAGTGCGTTGTCAGTGCAGTTGAACCACAATGTTTTTTTTACTGTGTGAGGATATGGATGTGTAGTGTGAGAACAGTGTCAATTGCATGAGTCTCATACTTAATGTGTGAGAGTTGGCAGCCCTGGGGAAATCTGATAAGATAATCTGTAGAACCATTAAGAAAATCAGGACTTTACCTAGGATTGTCAGAAGGGGAGAATTGGGCCCAAAATTGGTGTCTGTTTGGATGCCTTATTTGGTAGAGGTCTTTTCAGCATTATGGAGAGTGTAGTTCTTCACTAGGAATTCTTCAAAAATGAAGTTGAAATCACAATGATCTAGATACAGTAGGTCTGTCTTGAGGCTTGAAAGGTTTATTGTTAAAAATCTCCTTCTCTTTTGCGCTCAATCGTCAGATCCCTGCCCTCCCTAACGCTCTGTGCCGATCATCTGCGTTTTTTTCCTGTGCATTCATTCACTTCAAGGTACCCGACAGCCAACATCATCGAGAGATATTTCACCAGACTGGTGAAGTCAGCACAATTCAAAGGCTTCGGCTGACAGACTTTATCCAACGAGACTGTGGCTATCTGATATGAGAAAAGGCGCAAATGATGAACCCCTGATCCAATATGTGCAAACGGGTTTCTTGCCTTCTCACAGCACCAGGATATTTCACAAGTGATGGGTTTATGTGGTGCATAACTGAATTATTCTTTAATATGACTCTTGCTTGAGGCGTTGAGAGCTTGCTTCAGTGCTGTCCTGTGGTTTTCCCCATGTGTAGTATAGCACATATATAAAACCTTAACATTTGGACAGTTTAATCACATTTATGGTCAGTTATTTACTCCACCCGGTTCGCTAGATTCACAGTATCTGGATCATATGGGTGATGTTTGAATAAATCAAATAAAACCTGGCAAAAGATTTATGAAAATGTTATAATATAAACCGACACCCAGCCAAATAACCTTGATTTAGACTGAATTCCAAATCTCTAAATTCCTCATTAAGAAAAACAGCTCCACTTCTGGAGGCAAATGAGATTAATAACCCAAATTATATATTCAGTGATAATACATTAAAACATGAATCTAAATGGTGCTTGACCGTACAAAAGGGTGTTGGAACGACTGCCAGCACATTACTATGCTGTTGCTAATAACTTTTTAGCACGTTTTAGCACTTTGCTGTGATGTTCTGAGCCGTCGCTAGGTGGTTGCTAGGGCATTCTGTGTGGTTTCAGAGTGGTTGCTAGGCCGTTCTGTGAGGTTTCTAGGTGGTTACTGATTCTAGCAATCCTCTCTTCAACAAACATGATTTGAGGTATTTATGTCCGTAACAGAGACAAAGCAATGATTTTGCTGCAAATATAAAATTAAGCATTGTGAATTTTTTTTTTTTTACTTTTATGTTTTGTATAGCAAAACATTAGAGTTTGGCAAGTTTGATTCACTTCCATGAATCAGTTAAAACTGTCCATTTCAGTGAATTAATCCATAACTCAAAATTGCTAATAATATGCTCTAATATGAGAATACAAAAAATGAACAGCAATATTTGCCTATTATATATTTACTAAAATATATTAATGTATGAAAATGCCAAAATATTTTTTTTGTATTGTCATATTAGTGTATAAATGGCATAAACGAAAATGATTATTTATCCTTCTTCATTCTTCTTTTTAACATTTTTACTGTATTTTACATTAAATATATTAAATCTACTTGGCTACAAGTTGAAATGATGTTTACCCAATAGAATAAATAAACCTTTTATAGCAAATACATATATATATTAAGATATTAAATATCATAAAAAAATATATATATATTGAGATTCCCAGCCTTAGTATGAGCAATAATAATAATTGGTAATAGTAACTCTTGCTTTAGCGATCATCACTAAAAAGTTTCAATCATTCACACAGAAAATAAACCCTTCACACCTCAAAGCTTTTAGTGTTTTTTTTTTAGCCAAAAGATGACAAAATGAACATCTCCATTTTAGATCCTTGTAGAACCACCTACACATATGTTAGTCACATGAATCATACAGCCTCAAAATACAACACTAATCCCTCATATTCATACAACGCACATGCAAACACAAAACACACACTCCTACAACATATCCAAATTCCAAAGTATCAAAATAACATAAAAAACACGGGATGCAAATATAAAAATATCCCTGGGCAAAATGATCAAACCCAATCACGTTTTGGACATTCTCATCTACACTGACTCATGCCAGAAATTGTAAGGTCAGAAGATTTTAGACCAGATAAGACACATCAGCTGTCTTAAAAGGCCTGACAATTGCTAGAGATGCTGTAACATTAACCAGCCTGTCTGTTAGTACTTTAGGCTGTTGTTCGACTTTCCGTGCGAGTGTAACTTAGACAGCGAAACTCAAGCTGCCTTTCCGAACGATGACAGACGCTATCTTACTCAAAGCTTAGCAACAACAACAACAACCAACAAACCACACAGCCTGCACAAAGGATGATAAGCGTGAAGCTTTAATTTTGTTTATATGGGCAAAACATGTCACGAAGACACCACTTTTAACTTACTAGCTTCAAAACGGAGCAATTAAACATTTAAAATGGGTTATGTAAGGAAACCTACTTGGTAGGTAAAACCAATTATGGTAATGGATGACCTGCAATACAATACTCAAGGGTGCTTCACCTTCAAGCATCCAATATTCCAACCAAGTGGTTGAGTAGGTAGTTATGGAAAAATGCTGAATTTGACAACAGAGGGGAAGGTGCACATGTAATAGCCTGGTTACAACAGCTAAGGGTCGACCAGATAACCTCAACAAGTCCGAGAGCATGACTACGGTAGCTAATTCAACCAAGACAAAGCAGAAGTGCAAAATATAGACAAATAACAATAAAAATAATAATGGAGCAAAAAAAATGACCAATTGTAGATTTGTTCCTTTCTGTTAAAGCATGATGATGAATTTTAGTCAAATAGATCGGCATTTATAGGGCTTTTGAAACACTTTTTTTTATTTTTCAATGACAATTATTTTAAGGTATGAAAAATATTTCGCTAAAAATCGCTTGATTCATTGACACAGAAAATAAATCCTTCATGCCTCAAAGCTTTAAAAAATAATAATAAAAATTATATTTGAGCAAAAAACAGCCAATTGTAGATTTATTCCATTCTGTTGATTCAGAATTTTAGTAAAATGGATTGGTAAATGTTTCTTTCTACTTTAACGTATGGAAATTAAAAAAAAAAAATTGTATTATTAAGCTTTGCAATACCATAGAATTTAAACCTGACATATATATTTTATTTTATTTGACGTTTTTTTACTAATGTTATGTTTTTCAGTAAAAACAGCATTAGAATCTTTAAGTTTGATTCATTTACATAAATCAGTTCAAACTCAATTCAATGATTCACTTAAAAATATTCACTTTTCATATATTAAAATGTTTATAATGCTGGTAAATATTACCGTTTAGTGCATATAGGGCCCAAATTGTGTCTGTTTACTGAAAAACATGCCTTGATTTTTTTTAAATAACTGTTATTGTAATTTCTCATTGTAATGCTCTTTGAATCACTCTTTCAAGTAATTTTTATTAAAAAAACGAATATTTATATACATTATATCTATAATATACACATATTTTTGGCTTAACGGTTAATATGACATGTTTACACTGTTGCTGGTAGCTACAGGATTTTATTGTATGAAACAGAAAGTGTTTGGCTGAACTGAACAATTTAATTATAAAAATTATTATAAAATGTATCATTAAATAATTTTAAAATACATTTAGTTCAAGACTCCGTATTTTCAGAATAATACTATATTCAGTATTTATATCATTTTTCTTATCAAGTCTAGATTTACTTTTGACGCATTTATATTATATAAATGCGTTCTTGTATCAAAGAAGACTGCAGGTAGATTTGTAGTAGTAGCTCCATCATCCCCGGTCTCCTCTAATACAGTTGCAGTCCTGTGAGATACAGCGCTCAGTCGAATGATGGATGCATGGCTGACTTTGGCAGAGCATGTGGATTAATGAAAACCGCTATAAAAAACGGCCTAAACTGATCAGCGCAGAGCAAGGTCGATGGCTCTTCGGAAGCAGCCGCACTCACTGTTGCCTTACCAGACCTGAACTCTGTTAAAACACAGAGACAACGAAATAATCTATTAAACACTAAACACGTGTCCATACAGGGGGCTTGGTGCTTCGTGCTCCTGTTGACATTTCGCCTTGCGTCGCCTTGACAAGGGCATGGACAAAAGGTCGTCTGCCTTCGTGCTATCCGTCTGTCTAGTAGGCAGCAGGGGTTAGTTACTGGTTTCAGAAGAGCTCAATATAACTAATGGAGCATGGCTCAATATTTAATCTGTGTAATGTAGAGAATGGGAACATATATCTTGTCGCTAAGAAAAGAAATCGCTCAATCTCATTAGAGAATTAGGTAGAGAGGTTCAGCCCAATTACAAATTAATGCAATGGTTAATTTATGATATCAAAGTGGGTCCTAAGAGGCCACTTTGCTAAGTAAATCCTCAGTTGTAGGTTGCTTTTAGCTTTCAAGTTTCTTTGAAGAAAGACCCGCATGCTTTCAGAGTTTGCATTTGTGTAATTGAACGCTGTCTGTAAACGATGACAGCTGTTGTTTTATTAAGTTACCGGTAACCCAATTTAACTCTGCGTATAGTGATTTAAATTAAAAATATGCTAAATAAAATAATACAATGTAAAAGCCACTGGTCGTCTCTAATTAAATGAATTCAAATAAAGTAAAAATGCTTATGGTTTAATCTTAATCTATACTGTAATTTAGCTCAGAGAAAAGACAAGGGTCACTGGAGGTTTCTTATTTTAATAAGATGTAACCTAATTTAACTCTCTTTAACATTTTAAATAAAAAAAATATGTTATTAAATTAGATTATTAAGGGATTGTGAATTTGAATGCACACTAAAATTCTTGAAATGACGATATAAAATAAAAGGTATTTTTATAATGTTAAAATGATAATAACTTTTAATAAATTTTCTCTGAGCCAAGTTCATTTTAAGGAAACAATTCAATTAAATCAGTTGTCTCAAATAATTTAATAATAAAAAAAAATGCTTCTAATTTAATCTCATAATATCTATACTGTAGTTCAGCTCAGTGAAAACTCAGGGGTCAGTGGCGAAGGATAGATACGTGACACTCAGCAGTCGCCTCAGGTAGAGTTGTCACAGAAAAAGGAAGCGCACATCCTCTAGTGCATCAGCGCAGCTCACGTGCACTAATCACGTTTCTGCCCTATACGTCATGCACAGACAACAGTGTTAATCACATTAGAAAACAAATGATTCAATTGCAGCTAACAATCATATATTGTTGAAAAAATTGCTGCTGCAAATGAAGGTTTTTGCATGGTTAAAAGAATGAAATACCTATATTTCGTATCAATATGCAAAGATGTGCATGTATTTCTAATGAGCAGGGCCCCGGCTGGTCCCTTAAAAAAAAGGCACATTTTTCTGGTAAAGCATTCCCACGATTGATGTCCCTCAGAGACTTGTGGGCCCTAAATATTACAGAGCACAACTGGCTCATGAATACACGCTGTTATAATTCAACAGTGTGAAAAGTAATAAAACTGCTCAGGCATTTATGTTTGCAGAGCCAGGGTTCTTAATGGCTTTTGGGGGGGGAGGACAATTTGCATGCATATTAAAACAGTGATTTTGTTTCATGTACACATCACACAGACATATATATGTATAAACACCTATATATGTTTCTATATATACTGTGACGATTTTATGTGTGAGATTGAACTTCTAAAACATTTGTACGCAGAGCACAAGCATTATTGTATTAAAGGAACAGTACACCCCAAGATGAAATTTTTGTCATTTATGTTGTTTCAAACACATCACCCATGGAATACATGGATTTGCCAAACCGATATAAATTTTATCTGTGCGTGCATTTCCTTGGAATTGAACCCATGAGCTTGGTGTTACAGCCAGCATGCATTACTTTTTGAGCTTTTTGATTAGACACAAAAGTCTTTTTTGGAGTTTAGCACAAGTATAAACTAATTATCATCTAAATCCATTGTATGGAAAAGAGCAGCTTAAACATTATGCCAAACATCTCCTTTTGTGTTTCACGGAAATACATAAAATAGCATAGAGGCAGAACAACAACAGGGTGAGTAAATGATGACAGGATTTCTATTTATGAGGACTATTCTTTTTTTATCACTAGTTTTATGAGAATACAAGATCCTATCCAGTAAGCTTTAAAGGTCCACTTTCTGCACCCTGCATCCTCTTCATCAGTGCCACAGAGGTCAGCGGCCGGGCCACCAAACTTTTTTATAGCCAAGCTAGATCATCTGGTTTTGTTGTCATCATAATGCATGGTTTCTCACTCCTCTGCTCTGCCAACAGCACCTAATTGCCTCCACCTCAATGGCCACAGTGAGGAAATCTCAACATGACTCTTTGACAGCTCAGGTGGATGGCTGTTCATCACCTGCGGTCTTGGCAAATTCTACGTTTTTCCATTCCTGTTGAAGGTCAATGTATTTTTTTCTTGTTTTGTCTCCCAGCTCATCTTAAAACCCTGAAGTCATGCTGGAGCACACCTCAGAAACTGTCTGATTGAGTTCACCCAAAAATTCTGTCATCATTTAATCACCCTCAAGTTGCTCCAAACCTGTATTCTTCTGTTGAACACAAAAGAAGATATTTTGAAGAATATGGTAACCAAACAGTTGATGGGACCCCATTGACTTCCATAGTATCGAAGTCAATGGCTACCAACAACTGTTTAGTTACCAGCATCCTTCAAAATATCTTCTTTTGTGTCCAGCAGAAGAAAGAAATTCATATATGGAACAACTTGAGGGTGAGTAAATGATGACAGAATTTTCATCTTTTGGTGAGATATCTCTTTAAGAAATATTTTATCATTATTAAGGCCTTCTCTGGCTTTAGTCATTGTTAACTACATTACGGCAGATGACTCACTACTGGTTTAACTTTACCTGCAATGTGAGCTTTTACAGGAATAGTTCAATTCTATCTCACCCTTATGTTGTTCCAAACCTGTAAGACTTTCTTCTGTGGTGGAACACACAAGATGTTTTGAAGAATGTTCATGCTGTTCCTTTCCAATTAAAAATGTATGGGGATGGATGTTCTGAAGCACCATAAAATGACAAAAAGAGCCATAAAAGCAGCATAAAAGTAGTCCATATGATTTATATTTTCAACATTCGTATGATGTTTCATCAAACGTATGATGTCAAACCTGGTGTGATGTGTCTTGATGCACAGTTTTCTTATATATATGCACACAACTAAGCTTTGATAGTAGTTGTATGCACATGTATGGTACGTGTATTAGAGTTATACTGTATGTAAAGGAGCAGTGTGAACATTCTTCAAAATATCTTTTATGTGTAAGGTCATAAAGGTTTGGAATTATATTAAGGGATGTAAATGATGATACATTTTTTGTCATGTTTGGGTGAATTGTCCAAAATGCTGCTGCCTGGTCACTAACTGAAATCCAAGTGAGATCCAAGTGTTATGCCTTTGAACATGTGACTCTAAAAAAACCTCACGCACACTATTAACTAATAACACTTTCTCCGTTCTGCCAATAGCACTACAATCTTGTTGGCACTATGTACTTACTGGCAGTACAAGCTTATTGACGCTCCTTGGCCTTATCTAAGTGCTTGATTTATATATTTTGCCATTAACGCTAGTATCACTCAAAACCAATATATCCACTATGGTATGACAGCTTCGGCCAAAAAAAATCAATAAATAACATTCTCATTAGCTAGTTAAAATTTAAATGGGCAATATCCCAGAAAAAAAAAATATATATATATTTAAATATTGGTGTGTAAAATATGCAAAGATTCATATATAATAATTAAGTAAAAAAGGGTGAAATTAGACTTTTACGTACATAAAATTCAAACCCCGGCAATAAACATTTAAATCAATATGAAATTGACATGGCCCTCCGTGATTAAATCCTTTGGGCTAATCTGTCCATCCCACAATAAATGAACAGTGATATTCCCCTACTGAACAAGCCACACATGGTTTCAATTCATAATAAGCCTGTCCGATTCAACTTGAATGAGATATTTGTGTCTGTTTGCAAGTTGAATTAAATAATAATAAATTAATAAATCATTCCTACAGGGTTCCCACACTTCTGAGAACTAGATATGGCTGTTTAATAACGTTTAATAGTGCTCATAAAGAGTGATTTTTATTATTAATTAATTCAATGCATTAATTTTAACTATTTTATTCGTCTCCCATGCCTGCCATGCGTTTTAAAATTCACTCAAATTTCCTGGTTTCATATGACCATGGGAACTCTGAAAGCATGAATATGAAAGAACGGAAAAGAAAGAAGTGGAATAAATCAAATAAATCTTTGATGCTACTTTTCTCTGCCTGCAGAGTGTTTTAAGAAGCATCATGGAGACTGTTCAGAAATGTACAGCATTTCATTCTCGTCAGCACAGGCTAAATGGCATCTTTTGTTATTAATGCATTACTTAATGCAAAGAAATGCATTACAATGGATGCTGAATTGCATAAAGTTCACCAGTAATACAACAATTCACTGATGCAAGGTCATAAGACTGAGTGCTTTCCAAGTACTACAACCATCAAGTGAAGTTCTTTCTCTCAACAAATATGGGCAAAAAAAACTGCCTCAAGTGCAGATTTGGACCTTTACTAATAACAATATGAAGACATTGTACTGAAAGCCTTCATACCTAATCTATAAATTACATTTCAGTTGAGAAAGCATAAGTGCAAGTCCATAATCAACACAGTTAGTAGACTATGAATCTCATGTTATGCTCTGGTAGATTTCTATAATGATTCAATGAAGATTAATAAATACTCAACAGGCTTTATGAGGAATTCAACCTGGTCTTGTCTATTCAACTAGCTAATTAACTGTGAACAGCTACTGTTAAGCCAGGTCAACAAGTCACTGACAGGATTTCATGGCATGATTCGATTAAGCCAGTGGGAAATGGAGAGGATGCAGAGCTATTGAAGATAATCCGATTGTAATTCAATGGTAATGGATATCATTTCAAGTGCAATGTGTTGAGCATTAGTCTGGAGGAGAGAATGTGTTAAGAAACTCACTGACTCTGACAGCAGAACCTTCTGCAAAAAGCACCAAATTCAACAACAACAAAACAGTAAACAGCTCTGGCTTATTTTTGAGTAAGTTACCTGGATTTCCCTGGCATGATATATGATAATCAACCCAAGAAGAATGATTGTAGAAAGGCTTATCAGGCATTTTAGGGCTAAAGAATACAGTGACTCCTGGAAAAAAGAAGAAAAAGACAAATTCAACTCATTTGGATTAGTCAGTTTTCACATACACTATGATTGCATATTGTTTAAACATGTAGGCTACAAATATCACAGCATTTTAATGATTATGAGACTAAGTTACACCTTCCCGAAAATGTCATCACAACACAAACTAATGCAAGCACATTTTCATTTCACCATTATCATTTAAGTGCAATTTGACTTTAAACTTCTAATTCGCCATGCGGTAACATATTTTCCCTCAGTTTCTCACTATTCAAAACCATAACATACTGCAAAGCAAAACAACAATATGCTGTTTTTAAGATGCATGACTTCTCCTGGGGTTTCCCCCTACAGGGGAGACATATGCTGATATAACTCATTCTGTACATGTGGATTTTTCTGATATAGTTCAATAGCTGTTTTTGTTCACAGATCTAACGTTGTTTTAGAATAAAATGAAAATACTATTTTGCAACTATGTGCCAAATTGAATTGCAGTAATGCATATTCAATTTGGGACTTTTATAGATAGATGGTTGCATCAACTATATTACAATTATTTTAAGTATTTATAGTAATATAAATGCATTTATAAATAAATAACACAATTATGATTCATTTTTTTCAGTAATATTATACAGAGAGTCCAAGAAGGGTGCACAATTGACTAAAAGTGGGGATTTTAACAGCATGAGCAAATAAGTAATAACTTGAGTTATTACTTAAGTAAGAATTTGAGTTTAAACTTGATAGATGTACAACAGTTAGTTCCAGTAATTTGATTGGTTGAGCTTCCCAAGAGTGCTGATATTTATTATAACAACATTAGAACATTTTACTGTTTGTTTGGGTTTGCGAAATTCCAGTGTTTTCTTTCAAACAGAAGCGGAGTTGTGTAATTTTTTCATGTACCTATAATAATTTTGTTTAATTGGGCTGTTGTTTAAATATATTACCTGCAGCCAAATCACAGTCATGCTGATATATGTAGCCTACTTCATAAAAGAAACATGAATTTAATTGGAGGAGAGTTAGAGGAAAAAATTGTTTCTAGTTATTTTTTCCTTTTTTTGTTATTGGAACTATATATAGAGAAAAACTCTTCCATAGAGATAAAATGCCAAAGCAAAGCAAAACGTTCTTCAGAAAACGTGACCTTGCCACAGTTCTTCATTCATCCATCCATCCGCACCGCACACTTTCCAAACTTGTAGTTTTTCCTCGCTCGCCAGGAGGCAGACTCGACTTAATGAATTCTGACCTAGATGGGGGGACCTGCAGGATTTGGGGACTATTAAGTTACGCACCTTTCCGTAGGCTCCCCACGAGAGTTCAGTTTCAATGACCATGACCACGATCCCAAACATCCCAAAGATGAGCGCGTAGTCGCTTAGTCGCTTTCTTTTCTCAAACAAGGCCCTCCTGTGCCCGAGCTTCTGTCCGATGTTCTGGTTCTTTTTTTTGCCCGATTTGCTGCCGCTGTGGCTACATCCACCCCCTCCTCCTCCTCCTCCTCCGTCCCCCGTAGCGTAAGGCATGAGGGTGGTGGAGTTGTTATCCGGCTTGGAGGCGAGCGTGTCGGACGCGTCCACCGCAGAGACTGGCTGCAGTGGCTGGGACTCCGAATCAAACTCGTGCAGGTTTCTGCGGGACGAGCTCAAGTTGCTGAGCGGCCGCATCACGCCGCCGTTGTATCTGCAGCTGCTCATGGCTATTTGGGTGTAAGAGTTACTCTCTCTGTGGCTGCTGGTCGGACTGCCCCGAATTTGCTGCCGGTTGTGATCGCGATGAGGATGGTGATGATGATGTCTGGATGAACTACCATGACTAGAAGGCGTGAACTCGCTGTACTGAGCGCCTTGCCTGGTTGAAGATGAGACGGACGGTGTCCTTAAAGTTCCCAGCGGCGTCCCGTGCAAATGCTGGCTTTTTCTCGCATCCTCGCAGGTGGAGGAGTTGTTGCAGGTGCAGTGCCTGATGGAGCGCTCTTCCTCCCGTCCGCAGTAGTGCTGGTGCTGGTGCTGCTGCTGCTCTGGATAGAAATCGTTCTGCAACTGCAATGGGGTTTCCATGTCAGAGCTGCTGTTTAAAGCAGAGCCCCGTGCATGCACCCTACCGAGGGGGCGTTGTGATGAGTAACGGAGGATAAAAGCTGGCGCGAGGATGGACCCAAGTCGGCTTCTGTAGAAGTGCGAGCGCGCTTCCGATTGGTCGAACGATCCAAAACAACTGGACTGACGTCACGCAAGGAAGGTGGCAACATGCGGTTCAAATGTGCAGACATTCACAACTCGCTGACTGCTCTTGGCTGTTATTTATTAAGAATATTTGGAAAGATATTGTCTTCATTGATCATAATGATTTATAGACTCATTCTTTGACTTCTAGACTCATTGTTACTAGCCTATACATTCATGTTTATTATAATTTTCATTTTTAAATGTAAATTAAATGTAGCAATTGTTAAGATTTAGTAAAAAAAGTTTTTTTTTTTTTAAATTAAGCGTTATGTTGATGCAATATCAAAATCTCTCATCAAACAAGTAATCAAAACTTAAAAATTCACTGCAATGATTTTTGGTGTGACATTTGCATACCCTCTTTTCCATTCTTTACTAATCTGTTTCTATTTCTTTATAGGTCTAAAGTTAATCATAAACTTTCATAATCATAAATCACAGTTTATATAGTCAAATTGATGCATATTCAAATAATGGTGCATGAAACATGTCAGTCTTGTTCACAGAGGGAGAAAGAGGTTATATTAATTATAAATCTGTTAAATAACTGATGGTCATTCATATTTTTCTCTCTCTATAGCTCAATAAAAGTCATGACCAAAATGGAGGAATAATTTTAATATCTCTGTAGTTGTCATTTGTGAAGAAGCCACTCTCGAGCATGTTAGATCTGTACTCATGCACATTTTTAATAAAGAATAAAATAAAAAAGTAAATGATTCAATAACTCAATCATAATTCACAAAAGACTTGGGCTTTGTCCGAAATCGCATACTCTCTTGATTATGTACTTATTTTGAATAAGTAATTACTTCACGACTGCTAAAAAGTATGTTCTATATAGTATAGAATGAGTGTGTAGTATGAATGTAATCTGGACAAGGGCTGCATCCGTAATTGCATACTTCCTTACTATATTAGGCGACAAAAGAAGTATGTCCGAATTCACAGTACTCATAAAAGAGAAGGCAAATAGTACCCAGATGACCTACTACTACCGGCGAGATTCTGAAGTGTGCATATGATGGACAATTTACTATCCCACGAGGCCACAGGAGAGGATTTGTGAATGGCAGTGAAGCGACGTAACTGACACTGGTAGGTCACATGATAATGACAGCATGGCGGATGTAGTACATCCAGATTACCTTAGTACTGTACACACACTCATACTATATAGAACATACTTTTTTTAGTGGTTGTGAAAAAATGACTGATTCAAAATAAGTAGCCTACCTACTCAAGAGAGTATGGATTTCAGACGCAGCCTCATTTGCCATGTTGTCATTATCATGTGACCAGCCTCACTTGCGTAGCTCATGGGATAGTAAAGTGTTCATCATATCCACACTTCAGAATCTCGCCAGTAGTAGTAGGTTATCCAGGAACTTTTTGTCTACTCTTTTATGAGTACTGTGAATTCGGACATACTTTTTTTGTCACATACTGTTTTTCACCTACTAGGGAAGTATGCAATTCCACAGCCATTCACTTGTAATGATGTTACCTGCAAAAAGTATCTGAATGAATTGTTTTAGTGAACCGATTCAAAAGATTCGATTCACTGTGATGAATCAAAATCGCCACTAGTCACAGACAGTACACGTGCACCTGACTACATTCTTAAACCTGGTGTACTCGCAAGACAGACCTTTTAAACATTAGGACACCACAAATTAAGTGAAAACAAATGAATTCGTTTCTACACTTTCCCGACAAAGCCAAACGGGTTAATTCCCAGTGATTAAACAATTATTGTCAATAATTTACATCGTTTTATTATGTAATGCGTCTGCTCAACAAAACGGTGTTCATATAGACCCACTGAGAATCAGTCCGCTTATGTAAAGCGACAATATGAAGAGCAGCACGTGTGAAAGAGTCGCTGCAGTATTACCGCAGTCGCAGCACGTCACCTCGCAGCGTCAGCAGCATCTGAAAACCCTTTGTTATTATTGTCTCGCCTCTTGCCAACTTGCATCCTTATGAACACAGGACTGCTGTCAATCAAATCACCAACTGCTCACAGTAGGGCATCACGGAGCCAGAGTTTGAATGAAAGGAAAATTACTGGATGTATGATTCAGAAACTGATTTACTTGTAAACAGTGCAGGTTTAAACCCAGCCATTCATAGATGTGTGATGGTTGTGAACTGCTTAATTCTCCCACAGGAAACGAGTTTCTTATCAGTTTAATTTGGTTATGTCTCTCGTTTTAATTTATTTTTATTTTATTTTATCAATCAAAAAACGGATGGAAAAAAATGACTTTTAATTTTGGGTTATTACAATATTATTAAATACAGACATATATAATAATAATTAAGATACAATAAAATTGTATTAAAGTTCGTACTCTTTCTTGGTCCCCTGTGACTACACGTGCGTACCTTCACGGCCACCGTAGTTACAGATGTTACAACCGGTTAGCGTGTGATTACGCTGTCTTCATTCATTAAATACATTAGACACAATACAACCGGTGAAATATCCCAAAGATTATAACTCGCATAGGAATGGTCCGAGTTAAACAGGGCTATCTGGTCATTACCGATGACCGAAGCCGATGCGAGGCTGTTTATTGACAAAGCCATCATTTATTAGCTCGCCGTTGAGCGAATGCTTTGTTAGAGAGAAATGCTATTCCTATCCAAAAATCAGCTCATTGCAGTTGATAGATAGCGAATTCGGGGAACGACGAATGATTGTATCGATTGAGCTGCATGGCATTATGCTTGAACCTGGATTCAGCTGATGTTAACGCATAAAAGTGAACAATGAGGAGAAAGAAAGGATCGGCATCCTCAAATCATGGGGATCCCTCGGGTAGGCTGTGTTCAGTTTGACTGAGATAGACCCTGTTCTTTCGCTACCATAATGAATAATGATTTAATAACATTTTATTTAATGTAACTGGTCATCCTACAATGGTTACTAAAAAAAATAAAAAAAATAATTTGAGTTCATCATAGCAAACCTATGATAAATTAATGCAAATGAAGTATGCAAAATTACAACATTTGATTTATTTATAATCTATCAATGTGTGTGTGTGTGTGTGTATATATATATATATATATATATATATATATATATATATATATATATATATATATATATATATATATAGGGTGCGATTTGTGGAAAAAAGCAGAGGGGGGGGGGGGGGTGTTTTTGAAACGTAGTGGGTAACATTTATAGAATAATTATGGACTTCAATGAAACAATATTGGAACATTAAAAAAAAATTACATTTTAATTAGGGCTGTCAAACGATTAGTATTATGTATTATGTTTACATAATATATGTGTGTGTATAATTAAGTATATTTGAATACACATACATGTATATATTTAAGATTTGCATCTATATACTGTGTGTATATATATATATATATATATATATATATATATATATATATATATATATATATATATATATATATATATATTTTAGTGCTGGGCAATTGATTAATCTCGATTACATGAATTAGTGTGTATTTCTATATACATAATAATTATACACAGTACACACACATATTATGTAAACATAAACTTTTATTTTGGATGCGATTTTGGAATCGTTTAACAGCACTAATTTGAATTAATCAAGTAGAGCGAGATTTTCACTCTTATGCCTTGTTGGGAAGCACTCATACACATTATAAACATCTACGTTTGAGCAGATTAGTTCTGTACCTCTCGTTGGTTTCATATGGATTACATAATTAATTTCACATTTCAAAATTTCACATTTCAAGCTTTCTATAGATATAATTCTTATCGTGACTGAGGCACGTATATACACCAAGTTTCGGTTAATTTTTGTGACGCGCTCCAGGCAAAGCACATCCTGTTTCTTTGTTTCTTTTTCATTTATTTTTCAAAAGCATAACAATTTGTTGTTATTATGAGTGTATACGAAATAAAAGAACAGTTTCGAATGATGTGAGTACGTTTTTTTCAGCTGTTATGAGGAGAAAAAAAATCATAGCGCGCAAAAGTAAACCCAGTTTTAGAACAATGCATAGTGTCACTCGGCCAGGTGTGTCAAAACACTTATTATAAACTTCAATATTTCATACAAAATAATCACAAAACGCAATAGCACAATTTGCTGTCAACATACAAAAAAAAAACCCCACTGGGGATAAAAATAATTTAGGCAGGGCTATTGAGACCAGAGGGGGGAGAAATCCCCAATCCCCCCAGCAAATTGCACCCTGTATATTTTATATATATATAAAAATGAATATTTGAGCAGTGTTTCCTTGCTAGCACAGTAATAAGCCTCTCAACGGCATGCATTGTGCTTTTGCTAGTTAAGGAAATGCTTACTATTCCAACAGAGCCAGACACTATCATTCCAGAGACTCCTGAAACCAAACGTCCATCAGGATCATCTTTCTCCACTGCCCTTTCTGACTCTGACTCTGATATTGAGATATCAGGCAGTTCCATGATGCCAGTCAGGTCAGTAATCAACTTCAGTATTTGTGCTGAGACATTATAAATATAAATGACATAATATAAAGCACTCCACCACTGTAAAAATGTTTGTAATTTTTACAGACACTGTATGCTGCAGTAAAACCCTGTTAAAGTCGTCATGTAACGGAAGTTGCACTAGTCTTTTCTGCCTATTGTGACGTATATCCAAGTGAAAAGGCTTCTCGAATAAGAAAAACGTATTGGGGAAATATTGTCTTTGGGGAATTGATTAGATGGTTGTAGTTTGCTATTAGTGGATCTCATGTGAGTGACAGGTTGTCCCACCCCTTCATCAGTAAACATGTCATCAGAGAAGAGATGTTGCTGCAAGAGGGAGTGATCACATTTTAATTAAAGATTACAAGGGCACAAGAATTAAAAATATATGATGAGCATGAATAAATTATTTATATTAATCACTGCAATAATCCATAAAAATTGTCCATTTTGATTTCATGGTGACTTTAATTGGTTAACTGTAAGCTGTAAATGGTTTAACGTCGCTTTATACAGTACATTATGTAATTTTACTGTAAAATGCTGTCAAAAGGAAAAACTATGAATTATTATATAATTTATGGGGGGAAAAACGTAAAAGTTATTATCAGTTTGATCAAATATTTGCAGCCCTACAAAACTGTACAGTGGAAATAGCAAAAACAGTTTGGATGTGCTTTGAACTACCACTACTGAGATTAACCGATAATGAAAACAATTCTATCAAATAGTTGTAGCCCTACAAAACTGTACAATGGTATGTTTTATACTTTGATATCAAGGCAAGTAGAGCCTAAGAAAAAAGGGGCATCGTCTGAGGATGAGCTATCGCTGTCGGACGAGGAGGAAGTAACAGTGGTGAAGATGGAGAGAAGGCCGAAGCACAACAGAACAACAAGATCTACCTCACAAGCTCCACAAACACAACAGAAGAGGTCACGAATGGTAAAACCAACCGTTTTCTAGACCCAGTGTGACAATTTTGTGTGCATTCCAGCCATCGTTTGGGTTGCATGGCAATAATCATCTCATTGACGTTTTAGGTGTCCAATAGCGCGCACCCCTCACCCCTGAAGACATCTGGGATTGCAGGTACAGATGAGCAGAGTCACTCAATCAATCTGACCTGCTCCCATGATAAAAGCTCATTGAGCGCTTGGATGGCTTCAGTATTGCTGAATCCAGCTGAGTCTGAGGTGAAGATGCATTTGCTGCATTGATTCGTGTGTTGCTGAGTCTTGTTGACATGCTCTCCTTTTCAGCGTCGGATTCGGTCCACGAGAGGAGACAGCAGCAGATGTGTGGCACTTCCCAGGAGAGCGACAGCTCCCATCGCAGTGGAAAGAGGCGGGCTTCTGAGGTGAGCTCAGACACAGTCTTTGGATTAACGTGGGCCTCTCAATACTGACTGTAAATCCACCGAGGCTAAATTGAAAAGAGTGTCCTGATCAAGGACACCAACCATATTTCTACCTGTGACTGCCAGGTTAAGGTTAATCCCTTTTCAAGATGATTTATTAGTCTATTCGTCATTTGTCATTGGCGAGAGTGTGGCTTATACATTTGTAGGCCAACCCGAAAGTTCGCATCACCCTGGTTCCCTCAACAAAACCTGGATTTGGCCTTTGGATTGTAGAAAATAAGCTCTGCGATCAACAAAAGTTTACGATTCGAGTTAGAATAGTTTGCAAGACTGTGATTATAATCACAACTAGGCTGTGAAAATGGACTAGTGAGCAAATTAGTTTATCTGTTTGGTGTTTTAAAAACATTTGTAGTCCCATTTAGACACTTGTTAGCAAGTAAAAAGCTTTAAAAAAGACAAGAAAAAGCAGACAAGTAGGCAAGTAAAAGCTTTAAAAACATCACAGGGGGTATTACTGGTGTATGTAGAACAAAACATGAAAATATCTTCAGCTTGTGTTGATCACAGACCTCATTTCAGGAATTTAACCAAAAATCCATTCATAAAACCAGTTGACTTCAGGATAATGGAAACCGAAGTGCTAAAATGTGAACTCGTTTCTGGGGTTTGGCCTACAAAAATACATCATCCCTCCAGTATTCAGGGACGTGGGTCACAACAGTTTTATGTCTCATTAGATGGATGATTCAGAAGAAGATGGGCCTGAGCCAAGACCTGAAGATCAGGAACGTATGCTGAGAAAACTCCAGAGGAAGTTCCCTCATCTGAACAAGAATGTGAGTCATCACTGAGAGAAGTTGGCCATTTTGGTATGTAAATCAGATATTTGTTTGAGCTTAAGGGCTAAAGTTGAAGTGTGTGGCTTCCCACAGGAACTCAGGGATGTGCTTCAGGAACACAGCTGGCTTATTGAGGATGCCTTGGAAACACTACGAATGTTCTCTGATCTTGGTGAGGTTTGATAGGAGATTTATTGTGCACAGCTTTAAAAGCGCATTAGACACAAGTATGAATACTTCACTATAGTATGTGAAAAGCAGTAAGCCAGTAGTAACACAATTCTCATGAAACAATAGCCAATAGACACTTCACTATCCCATGAGGCCACTGTAGAGGAGTCTTCATTGTTATAAATGGCAGAGAATGGTGTTACGACTGACATCATAGATCACGACAATGACGATATGGTGGATGTAGTATTTTCGGATAGTATATACATACTTTATTAACTCCTTCCCTGCCATTGACGGCATTTTCTGTCATTTATGAGAACATGCTTCCCCGCCATTTCCGTGTTTTCACTGTTATATGGTAGGGGGCGCTATTACGCATCTTCTGAAACAGTACTGAATCTCCTGATCAAAATACATGTGAAGAAGCAGAAACAAGCGATAGCATATGTAAAATAACGAAATCATCAACATTAAGCAGCGTATAAATCAAAACTGCCTAATGTTACTGAATGAAATGTCGACCCAGGATGAGCTATAGGACTGTGTAGTCTCACGTAGCCAGACCTTCAGACTGACGGCAGAAGGTCTGGACTCTATCGCAGCTTTCATATGTTCAAGGACCACCCAAGAGGATGTCTGACTGACATGTAACGCAACCAATCACAGTCCTTTTTGTTCCGCGTCATGTTTAGGGGCGTGAAAATGTAAAGTCGATGTCCCTGCAATAACAGACTGGCGTGCATCCATAAATTATTCATTCAAGAACGTTGTGCAAGTTTACTGCAACAATGGAGCCGCGAACTTCACACACTTTTGAAAATCCAGCGTTTAGTTGATCCTGGTAAGCGCTCATTGTCACAGTTGTAAAAACGACAGTGTTCTTCTTTTACGAGGGAGTTTGGCGTCACAGCATTTGTTTCCAGGCGGACCGTTAAAGAACGCAACACACAGGCTCGCCGACATCCTGTAGAATTCAACCAATCAGATGACGACTTCGAAACTCCTGAAGTGTTTCCAGATAAGTGTGCCATATGCATCAGGCGTTCAGCCAACGGTACGTGGGCGTCACGTCTGAGGCTGAGACTAAGGACTGTGAAGCTTTGGGGGTGTTGATGGACTCAATCTACTAAATCCATGATTTGATCATTGCTCTGAATCCCATACGGACAAAGTGTTTGACAAAAATGAGATTTTCTCAGCTTTTTGCTCAAAATGTTCCTCATTTATGAAACTTACCGACATTCAAGTGTTGATAAAAAAGAATGCATGAAGCTAGAATAAAACAGGGTTTTTTTGTTTAAAAGCAGAGGCTCTGTTCTTTCTTTTGATATATTGCATGTTCAGATATACAACAAAATATTCTGGGGCCATGAAACTTTTGAGAAAATTATCAATAATACTGGCGCTGATGAGGAAAGAGTTAATATAAACAGATACAGAAACAGATAATTGGGTTTGTGAACTGTAATTTTGGTGCCCCAAATTGCTGGTATATGTTGGTAAAACCAAACATCTTTTTTGAAAATGTTACACAGGTGAAATGTATCATTTTTAGTTTGTGCCTCTAGTGACACCAAACGAAATTGCAATATATACATATTTATTCAAATACATTGATTGATTAAACTTGATTTATAAACTATTAAATTAAAATGTTTATTTCTTTCTTTTACAGTCTGTTTCTGTCTCTTCCTCTCCCAGCTATAACAGTGGTCTCTAGTGACATGTTTTGTGGCAGTAGCATCACAGAAAATTTTTTAGTTATTTCATTATTTAAGATTTTACCTAAAATGTCAACTTATGGCCATGTTTTTTTATGTCTCAGCTGGACTGATGTTTATAATAGCATACATTTAACTGCTAGTTGCTTGACAATTACTAGGGCTGGTCCGAATACCATTTTTGAAGCTTCGGAGGGAAGGGGCTGAACATTCTTCTCTCTAATAAAGGCAGGAATCTCGAGAAGCGGCGCGCCTCACGCGGGCAGGGCTTATATGCTCCAAGAACGGACACTGCACTAGTGATACAAAACACACAGGTCTGTTACGTCCCAGTAACAAGCTCCTATATTTCGCAGTAGATTAATTTAGATTGATAATAACAGGTAATAGGCTTGCTGCGATAATCGGTGTTACCGGTGTTCAGGCATAACACCGGTTACATCACTTGCCCACCGCAGCACTGCCCTCACCGTCATTTTGATATTTTATTAGTAAAAATCATTTAGTTCAGTTAGAGAACAGATTAACTAGCCTACAATTAAAAACTGAACGTGCAGCGTGAGCCGAATGAGAGTCGCAGCACATCAGCAGCAGGAGTCCGATTCATTCATCAGTGACAAGATGATCGCGGAAGATTTGGTTTCAAAGCAAAATGTAAAAGCGCCTATTTAAGTGAGTTTGTCATTGTACTGTTTTGTTGTTGTGTTTTTCATTAAAGGGTTAGTTCACCCAAAAATAACAAATTTGCCCACAATTTACTCACCCTCAAGCCATCCTATGTGTACACAATCAGAGTTATATTAAAAAATGTCCTGGCTCTTCCAAGCTTTATAATGGCAGTGAATGTTGCTCTGTTTTTGAAATCCATAAAAGTGCATCTATATCCATCATAACTGCTCCACACAGCTCCAGGGGGTTAATAAAGGCCTTCTGAAGTGCAGCGATGCGTTTGTGTAAGGAAAATATCCATATTTAAAACTTTATAAAGTAAAATTTCTAACTTCCAGCGGACAGTTTTCTGTATTTAACTTACGGAAAAAGTGTAACGCCTCTCGCAGTTCAAAATGCTTATGCTATGTCTGACGAGCGTAACTGGTGTGCAATGTCGTCAGATGTAGCGTAAGCATTTTGAACTGCGAGAGGCTGTTCTCATGTACATAAGTTGAATACATAAGATGGTCCGCTGGAAGTTTTACTTTATAAAGTTTTAAATATGGATATTTTCCTTACACAAACGCATTATTTTATGGACTCCAAAAACAGAGCAACATTCATTGCCATTATAAAGCTTGGAAGAGCCAGGACATTTTTTAATATAACTCTATAATTGTGTTCGTCTGAAAGAAGAATGTCATATACACCTAGGATGGCTTGAGGGTAAGTAAATCATGGGCCACACGCACTGTAATGTGACGGTGAGGGAACATTTTCTCACCGTCACATCCCTAACGGGTAAATACATTTTGATTCTATTATTCTATTTTCCACAATGTCAAACGAACGCAGCTTAATCCAAAATGCAAGCTCCGGCATGTGCTTCTTCCATATAAGCTCATGCAGTTGTTGCTCTAGACAGAGAATACTGTTGCAGCCTTGCAGGGAACACTTAGCCTAAGAAGAAGCAAATATATTTATTAAGTATAAGGAGGTTGGGTTCCTCAACTGTCCATTCTATTAAAAACGGCTAGGCTATATAATTATAGATAATTGTAAAGAAAAATTGAAAATCGAATACCAACCCACTGAACGAAAATTCAAATATTCTAGTCCAGCCCTAGCAATTACACAATTATAACTGAAACATGACAGCATATGAGAACAAAGAATCAACGTGAGCATCATAATTGTCCTAAAGCTTACATTCTTTCTGTACGTTTAGTGGTCGAGTCTGAAGATGAAGCCTCTCAAGTATCCACTGCTGCCAAACGCACCAGACGGGCTGCAAATACCCGCCAACAAGCTCAGGTTATCCAACTTCACAGTCCACCCCAACTGAAACCACGCAGACCTCTTGACAGGACCAAAACACCTCAGAGGAGTGCAAAGCAGTCAGTAGTGGCAAAGAACGTATATGTGAGCTCATCGGAGGAGTGCAGTGACTCTGAGGCCTCTATTGTGAATGTATTACTGGACTCTGAATCTGACCAATCAGGTGAGACTCTCTCCAAACTCAAATCTGAGATCCTCAGCTTCTTTCAGACCGCTTCTGCGGATGAGCTCACACTCATTGCAGGATGCTCTTTGAAGAAGGCTCAGAAAATCACAGAGCTGAGACCCTTTAAAAAGTGGAAAGACCTGGTGAGAGAACTGTGAATTTGCTTTCTATTTGTAACTGCCAGAACATTTAGGTCATGATCAAAGAGCAACACTTTTGCCCAATCTCTTTCTCAGGATGATGCCATGCACAGAGGAAATGGTCTTTCCACTGAGTTACTGGCAGGATGTCGGGAGGTTCTGAAGGAAAGGGGAGTTGTTAAAGGTCTCATGAGCAAGTGTGAGGAGATATCAGAAAAACTGATCCAAGATGTGACCCAAATGATGAACAAGGGCCCGGGCTCTATGAGCCAGCCCCAGATCCTCACTAGCACGTAAGATTTAACATCATAGATTGTGGAAATATTGACATTTTTGTTGTGGCGTGATAGATTCTTTTAACATTTCTGTGGGTTAAATATTTGTTATGTTTTTGTCTAGATTCCAGTTGAAACCGTACCAGCTGATTGGACTGAACTGGCTGGCTTTACTACATCAGAACAAACTTAGTGGAATCCTGGCAGATGAGATGGTAATGGAATAATAATCCTTTAGTGATATAGTGATAGTGATCTGAATGTTCATTACATGGCAACGACTGCACATTTAATCACTAGGATGTACTTTCTTATTTTAGGGTTTGGGGAAGACCATCCAGGCCATCTCGTTCCTGGCCTATCTCTATCAGGAAGGGAACCATGGGCCTCATCTGATCACCGTTCCTGCTTCTACACTTGGTGAACAGAGAAATGTGCATCTAAATAACCATCAGCATACAACATCAAACCATCTGAATCATCTTAATTTGTTGTTGCTTTTACAGATAATTGGGTTCGGGAACTGAAACTTTGGTGCCCCAGTTTCAAAGTGCTTGTTTATTATGGTAAAACCAAAAATCTTTCTGCAAATCTTTTACAGGTTTTGCTCTTCACCAAGTGCACAAAAAAGCATTTTGTAATTATATAAATAAATTAAATATATTTAATTATAATTTTTATTTAGATATTTAATTTAAAACTATATTTATTGTAAATTATATATATATATATATATATATATATATATATATATAAATATAAAATTTACATTATATTATATACATAATTATATATATATATATATATATATATATATATATATATATATATATATATATAAATATAAAATTTACATTATATTATATACATAATTATGTACATTATATACATAATTTTATATAAATAATACAATAATAATTTTATATAAATAATACAATCCTTTTCAATTTTTTATTTTATATATATATATATATATATATATATATATATATATATATATATATATACACTTTTGGGGGAGAAAACAACCTACAAAAAGCTTCACTTACACGTTAAACTGGGAAACGAAATGTTTTAGCATGAAAAAATTACACACTTAACTTTTAATGTAACATATCAAAGAAAATGTTAATGTCAATCTAACTGTTTTTTTTTTTGGTAGGGTCTGCTGAGGATCGCAAGTATATGCGCTATGAGATTCTGAATCAAATAGCGGACTACAACATCATTGTCTCCACGTGAGTATCGAAGTTCAAGCTCTCAAACGTACCCGTGGTTCTTGCCCTGAACCCTCGAAGAAAGAGTCAAGGCGTCATATCCTTCATAGACCACCTGCATGCAAATCCGAGAAGGGTACCAAGCACAAGGTGCCTGGGGAAATGTGTATCTTTTGAACTTTGTTACACACACAGAGCCACAAAGCCGTGAAGCTAGCATAGAAAAAAGCACCCTTGTTAAAGGCATAATAATGATGAAATACTCAGCGTTTGAGTGAACGTGAAAAGGTCCAAGTAAAATGACCCTGTCCCATTCATTATTTATGGTAATGAAACATGGCTGTGCCTCATGTCCTGCCCCTTAATACCTCAGCTCATTAAATGGTCTCTTGTGCACAGTTACAACCTGGCTATTGGAAATAACAGTGACCGCAGCCTGTTCTGCAAGCTCAAGCTGGAGTATGCCGTATTCGACGAAGGCCACTTGCTGAAAAACATGAACTCGCTGCGCTACCGACACCTCATGGCCATTAATGTAAGATCACCATAAGTTGCATGTATAGCTGTCGTCCGTAGCAACGTGTCAGTGGTCATTAAGAATAAATGCCTTGAGCTCTATTACAGCCACACGTCTGTTTTTGTAAAAGCAGGACTGTGTGCAGCCAAGATGGGGTTAAACTGCCTTTGCCCCCTCAGGCACTCAGGTTTCTCCTCCATTTGTGTCCCCCCAGGCCAAATATCGTCTGCTGCTCACTGGAACCCCACTGCAAAACAACTTACTTGAGCTTATGTCCCTGCTCAACTTCATTATGCCCAGCATGTTCTCCAGCAGCACTTCACAGATCTCCAAGATGTTCTCCATGGTAGGAGAACTTAAATGTCCATCAATGTCCACCTTATTTCCGGGCACGGCCATTTGTATTTGATGTTGAATGTGTCTGGATTCCAGGTGTCATCCGCTTTTGGTTACATATGCTGCTTGATATTGCAAACTGGTATTTCTTATCATATTATTTTAATATATGTTCATAGTTATAAGCACACTGGTTTGTAGTGCAAATAGTTTTATAGTTACAGAACTTTGTTATTCTTCTATTTATTTCCAGCTAATGAATCGGACATTCACAGAAAATAGCTTATTTCCATGCTGCAAAATAAGATGGATAGGGTTGATATTATATTGGTGGTTTGTTGCTAAAACTACCTAAAAATCAACCAGCATTACCATAGCAACACCCTTGCAACCACTTAGCCATGCCCTAGAAAAGCACCAAGAACCAGAGGTCGAATTGTAAATAAAATAAAAAAAATCAGGGGAGATGGTGTGGTCATATGCGCTACTGTTGCTTACCTTAAAGAGTAGAATAAAAATATAGACATTATTCATGAAATAATTTATATCATTCTAGTATTGTAGACTCTCTCTCTCTCTTACACGCACACACAGACACAATACAAATAAATAAATAAGCATTTTAGCTAACATATATACATGTGTGCATTATCACCTCTGTGATTACATTTACTTTCAATAATTCATTGAAACTTTGAAAACGATCCCTTATGGAATCAATGCAGAACGCACTTTAGCTATGTTCATTATTCTTTCTAATGTGTCAAGGGAATGTCCTTAAACACTACTTAAAGAAAGATCATACCTTCTGTTCTCTTCTTTTAAAGAACGTCAAAAGATGCACTTGAACTGTTCTCCTGGCCATTTTAAACAAGAGCAAAAAATTATTAAAGGTTGTTTGACTGTGCGCAGCACATTACAATATTGAGTTCTGGTTAGTCAATCGTTGTTATTTATAATTCGTTAATTATCATATAGAGAATTTTCATATTTAATTTACATGGTAAGTTTTACATAATACACAACACTGTTATTTAATGGGAATGGTAAGGGGGAGATGGTCGTTTTACAGAGGGGATGCGTCACGTTTTACAGAGGGGACACCCTAGCAGCCACCTAGCCATGCCATAGAAAGCATCCAGAACACCCTAGACAACAACCTAGCCATGCCATAGAAAGCATCCAGAACACCCTAGGCAACACCCTAGCAGCAACCTAGCCATGCCCTAGAAAGTACCCAGAACAACATAGCAACACCCTAGCAGCCACCTAGCCATTCTTTAGAGAAAGCACCAGAACACCCTTAGCAATCACATAGTAATGTCCTAGGAAGCATCCAGAACACCGTAGCAACACCCTAGCAGCCATCTAGCCATGCCCTAGAATGCACCCTGAACACCTTAACAGCTACCTAGCCATTCTCTGGAGAAAAGTACACAGAACACCCTAGCAACCACCTAGTAATGTCCTAGAAAGCACTCAGAACACCATAGCAACACCCTCGCAATATTAAGTTCTGGTTGGTCAATCGTTGTTATTTATAATTCGTTAATTATCATATAGAGAATTTTCATATTTAATTTACATGGTAAATTTTACATAATACACAACACTGTTATTTAATGGTGATGGTAAGGGGGGGATGGTCGTTTTACAGAGGGGATGCGTCTTTTTTTTCAAACAAGGGGGATGCCATCCCCCCATATCCCCCATCATATAGCCATGCCCTAGAAAGCACCCAGAGCACCTTAGAAACACCCTAGCAGCCACCTAGCCATGCCCTAGAAAGCATCCAGAACACCCTAGGCAACACACTAGCAGCAACCTAGCCATTCTCTAGAGAAAGCACCCCAAACACCCTAGCAATCACAATGTCCTAGAAAGCACCAGAACACTTTAGCAACACCCTAGCAGCCACCTAGCCATGCCCTATAAAGCATCCAGACAACCCTAGGCAACAACCTAGACATGCCCTAGAAAGCATCCAGAACACCCTAGGCAACACCCTAGCAGCAACAACCTAGCCATGCCCTAGAAAGCACCCAGAACACCTTAGCAACACCCTAGCAACCACCTAGCCATTCTCTGGAGAAAGTACCCAGAACACCATAGCAACACCCTAGCAGCAACATAGCCGTGCCCTAGAAAGTACCCAGAACACCATAGCAACACCCTAGCAGCCACCTAGCCATTCTTTAGAGAAAGCACCAGAACACCCTTAGCAATCACATAGTAATGTCCTAGGAAGCATCCAGAACACCATAGCAACACCCTAGCAGCCATCTAGCCATGCCCTAGAATGCACCCTGAACACCTTAACCTAGCCATTCTCTGGAGAAAAGTACACAGAACACCCTAGCAACCACCTAGTAATGTCCTAGAAAGCACTCAGAACACCATAGCAACACCCTAGCAGCCACCTAGCCATTCCCTAGAAAACACCCAGAACCATTTAGTAACACCTTAGCAACCACCTAGCCATGACCCAGAAAGCATCCAGAACATTTTGGCAATGTTTTAGCAACCTTCCAGAACGCCACTAGCAACCACTTTGTCATGCCCTAGAGACACCCTAGCATCAAGACCAGCACCACTTCAATTTTCTTTAGTAAATTTAAAAATGTAGTTCCAGATATTTCTTTCATCTGTCTCCACCAGAAATCTTCAGAGGAGCAGAGCAGTTTTGAGAGGGACAGGATCACCCACGCCAAGCTCATCATGAAACCCTTCATCCTCAGACGTGTGAAGAGCGAGGTGCATCAGCATGCATAGTCCATAAGCATTTTGCATAATGCATGTTCACTGGGAATGCATGCCAGTGTGGAAATCTGTTGGACAACATCTCAAATGCATTATTCACTGTCACAAGCAGATGAGGCACTTTGCTTGTCATGTCGACCCTCTGTGACTCTAGGGCACTCGAGTGGTTCACTGACAGATGATAATGTGCCCGACAGGTCCTGAAGCAGCTGCCTTCCAAAGAGGAGCAGGTTGAATTTTGTGCCATGTCAGAGAGGCAGCAGGAACTCTACAATGCTCTTTTCCACAAACTGAAGTGCTCCAGTAATAGGGAAAGTATGTATATGAGGGAGATGGTGTTATAAAAGGTACTAGCTTCAGTATATGTGAACCATAGTTTATTAACCATGTCTTGCTACAGAACGCGAGCTGACCAATGTGATGATGCAGCTGAGAAAGATGTCCAACCATCCACTCCTTCACCGGCAGTATTATACCACAGAAAAACTCAAAGCCATGAGCAAACTCATGCTCAAGGTCTGAGATATTTTCATATGAAGTTTTACATTTTGATTACCCCACATTAGGTTTAGATCTTATCAGGTTCAAACGGAATTGGTGGAATTATTACATTTTCTGATTTTAGTAGGTAAACCAAGCTCACTATTGCAAGTAGTTTTCAGCTTATTCTGTCCAAGAACCATCCATTTACTAGGATTATTTATGGATATAAATAATTATTATATAACAATTATTGAACAAAAAGATAAAAATATAACATTTTGTATGAATATTTTATTATTATTATTTTTGATAAAGAATTATTAATTATTATTATTATTATTTATTAGGCTGCTGTGGAAGGTATGCATTTAATCCATTTCAGAGCAGTGGTTGTCCATGAACAGCTATACGGAAACTAATAATAATAATAATATATTTATGATTATACAACAACATATAACAATTATTGAACAACAATAAAAATACAATATTTTAATTAAGGTAAGAATTAGAAATAATATTTATTATTATTATTATTGGTCACAAACAGCTATGCAGACAATAATAATAATAAATTAGTATAAATTCTTAAATTCTCATTGTTAACAATAATAATAATAAAATATTCTTGAAAATATTATATTTCTATTCTTGTATAATGATGATTTAGTTCATTTTTAAATAATTAAAAAAAAAATTGGTTCTGCATTATGGGCAGATATTTATGACGATTGTAGTTTTAAGTTGCCGTCTATAATAGTAAATAGTATATAATAGTTTTGTATTGACGTTATACACCGATCAGGCATAACATTATGAAAGGTTTAGTGAATAACACTGATTATCTCTTCATTATAGCACCTGTTAGTGGGTGGGATATATTAGGCAGCAAGTGACCATTTTGTCCTCAAAGTTGATGTGTTAGAAGCAGGAAAAATTGGCAAGCGTAAGGATTTGAGCGAGTTTGACAAGGGCCAAATTTGATGGCTACATGACTGGGTCAGAGCATCTCCAAAACTGCAGCTCTTGTGAGGTGTTTCCGGTCTGTAGTGGTCAGTATCTATCAAAAGTGGTCTAAGGAAGGAACAGTGGTGAACCAGCAACACGGTCATGGGCCAAGGCTCCTTGATGCACGTGGTGAGTGAAGGCCTGTGTAGTCCAATCAAACAGACAAGCTACTGTAGCTCAAAATGCTCCAGAAGTTAATGCTGGTTCTGATAGATGTCAGAATACACAGTGCATCGCAGTTTTTTGCGTTTGGGTGTCAGGGTGCCCATGCTGACCCCTGTCCACAGCCAAAACTGCCAACAGTGGGCACGTGAGCATCAGAACTGGACCACGGAGCAATGGAAGAAGGTGGCCTGGTCTGATGAATCACGTTTTCTTTTACATCATGTGGATGGCCGGGTACGTGTGCGTCGCTTACCTGGGGAACACATGGCATCCAGATGCACTATGGGAAGAAGGCAAGCTAGCGGAGGCAGTGTGATGCTTTGGGCAATGTTCTACTGGGAAACCTTGGGACCTGCCATCCATGTGGATGTTACTTTGAGTATTGTTGCAGACCATGTACACTTTTTCATAGAAACGGTATTCCCTGGTGGCTGAGGCCACTTTCAGTAGGACTTAAAGGATCTGCTTTTAACATCTTAGTGCCAGATACCACAGCACACCTTCAGGGGTCTAGTGGAGTCCATGGTCGGGTCAGGGCTGTTTTGGCAGCAAAATGAGGACCAACTCAATATTAGGAATATTAGGTCATAATGTTATGCCTGATCTGCGTATACTATTATGTGTATCTTATCTGAAGACTCTGTGTGCTTTACCGTTAATTGGCTGAAACGTTCCAGGAGCCGAGTCACCGTGACGCAGATCCCGCTCTCATCAAGGAGGACATGGAGGTGCTCTCAGACTTTGAGTTACACCGCCTCTGTCAGCAGTATTCTGCACTGCAGGAATACCAACTCGACACAGAAATACTGCTGGACTCGGGGAAGCTCAGCCTCCTCGCACAGCTGCTGAACTCACTGAAGGAGAAGGTTGGGGGAAAACAGATTCCTGTTATGTTCCACAGACCAAATTACATTTTAAACAACCCCTCAGTGTATAATGAAAGTTATTTACCTGTGCAGAGAAATGCACTGTGTTCCAAATTACACCATACTGCATATACTGTCAACTATAGAAGTAAGTATATACTTGATTTTCAGTACAGCACACAGTAGACATTATCATATTCCAAATCCACATGACGTTCTTTCTTCTGTGGAACACAAAAGCAGACATTTAGCAAAATTGTCATGCTGCTTTTTTCCATACAATAAATTTGTCTACATTTCATCCTCTCATTTTAATCAGGGTGGTCACTTTCTCTCTCTCTTTCCCCCAGGGTGATCGAGTGGTGCTGTTTAGCCAGTTCACAATGATGCTTGACATTTTGGAGGTGTTCCTGAGACACTATAAGCACAGATACAACCGGCTGGACGGTTCAACCCCCATGAGTGACAGGTAACCACACATATATGTCCAATGTTGCTGAGTATAGGAGTCGAGAGAATCCACCCTTCCTCCCTTCAAATCATCGTCATAAATGTCCTTCTGGCATCGGCTCAAGTCCAGACTCATGACAGGAATGAGTGACAGCGGTAATGTTGGCAGTGTGTGATGAGGTGGACCTGATGTTTATTGTGTCTTGTCACAGCTGTCGTAAATCAAGGATGGTGTCTCCTTCACTGACACAGTGCTCTTCATCCGTGTCCTTGAAGACTTCGTCTGTCTTAGTTTTTTAGATAGGAAGAAACCCTCTGGTTTGTTCTGTGAGAATTATGTTTGAGCCATCTTGGTTTTTGTTCTACCTGTGCCATTGTTTTGGCAGGTGCGGATACGTTTTTGTTATGAGTTTGTTAGTAGCCGTTTTGTTTGATAATTTGGTCTTTGGACAACCTGATGTTAGAATAATATAACCCATTTAATCGAAAAATGGACGTTTGATAATTATTCTAAGATTTTTTTTATAATATTTTATTTATTGTGAGATTTGTTTTAATGTTTTTGAAAGAAGTCTCTTGAACTCACAGAGGATGCATTTATTTGAAAAAAAAATTACTGTAAAAGCAGTGATACTGAAAAATATTATCATTTTAAATAACTATTTTCTATTTGAATATATTTTCAAATTAGGGCTGTCAAGCAATTAAAATGTTTTATCTAATTAATTACACAATGTGGCGATTCATTAATCGAATTAATCGCACATCAAATTTGGCTGATAAATTACAAAAGATCATTTAAAGTCATTGTTGTATAAAAAAATAAAATAGACATTACAAAAATGTTGCTTCAGAAATAAATATTTTTGGGTGAACTATACATTTAATGTTTGTTTTTATTAGTATGGAAATATGAAATTATACTCTAAAAAATAAGAAACTGCCAGTAGGTGGCGGTAAATGTTTAATTTAATCATTGAGTTATTAATTCATTCGATTCGTTCATTCATGAGTGAAGTATATGGTTCTCTTTATGGTCCATTGAATCATTGGTTTACTCGATTCGTTCAAAACGGGTTAGGGTTAGGATAGGATTCAGAAATTAAACGCCACTGTGTATTGCTCAGAGTCGGTGACAAACAGTTCTGCTTTGTCTTTATATTTTCGTTGGCAAAACAGACAATATTGTGTCTAAAACAACACAATATTAACTTATTTATTTTACTAAACCGTTGTATAAGATCAGTATCGTATTTGCACTCGTCTTGTGCTATTCTGGACAAGAAAAAAAAACAGAACTCGTGTGATATTGCTTACATATCATGATGTAAATGTGAGGGCGTTTTCACACTGGCAGTTTAGTTTGAAACGGGGCACGGTTCACAGGCAAAATTTGTAATGTGAAAGCTGTCATGTGTACCCGGGTGAGCTGATCTCATGGGTACCGAATTCGAGACTGCCTGAAGGAGGTGGTCTGAGTTTGGTTGCGGAACTTGAGCTCGAACTGTGCCGCGATTCACGTGAATGTGAAAGCAACACGGACTCGGGTGCGCAAGAAAAGTAACCTGCGCATGCGTTTTTATCAGACGGCGATGTATTTAGTTCAGTAAAACACATGTAAGGGATGATAGTGTTGATGATTTTCCTTGGATACGAGCGAGAGTGAGCCTGCAGTGTTGTATTCGCGTTATTTTTTACCGTAACTAATTAATCTAATTAACGCGTTAAATCTACAGCCCTATTTTAAATGTAATTTAGTCGTGTGATTTAGTCATAACAGTCTTCAGTGTCAGAAATCATTCTAATATGATGATTTGCTGCTCAAGAAATATTTATTATTATTATTATAATGTTGAAAACAGTGCTGCTTAAAACTGCTTAATATTTTAGTGGAAACCGTGATATATTTTTTACAGGATTTTTTTTATTTATATAATGAATAGGTAGTTCAAATAAACAGCATTTATTTGAAATAGAAATATTATGTTACATTATAAATGTTTTTAATGTCACTTTTGATCACTTTAATGCATCTTTGCTTACCAAAAAAACTCTTACTGACCCGAAACTTTTGAACTGTAGTGGTAATGTATTCTTCAAGAGATTGTGCTCTTAAAGGGTTAACTCTTTTTCATAACCTACCGATATTTATTTAAGTTAGTTAAGATGTTGAACTAATTCTTGAAATAGATTAAATATCCAATATTCTATATTCTATTATGCTTTTTTGGACATTACCTTTAATGTAGAGTGTAATACAGTTGTTTTTTAATGTAAAATGTCTGCAAAATGTCAAAGATAAAAGTGCAGGATTAATGGAGTTATTGTCTCCCAAAAGAAAGAATCGATTCTGAACTGCCTGAAACAAGTTGTCAGTAATTACAGTCTTACTTCCTGCACAAACCTATGTACAGTAGGTTTGTAACAAATTTGCATAATACTAGCCTATAGTCTTCTTTGGCTGCCTGTGAACAATGTCTAATTTGAGCCTCAACTCTGTAGTTGTAACTGAGGCTTGGAAGAGTTTGGTTTGTGTTGACAACGTGTCAAGGAGACAATGTTTCCTACGCTGCGAAAGCAAATCCACTTTGCATCCACTTCCAAAGAATGAGGACTCATTTAACATATTAATTCGAGCCTACGCCATCATTACTGTTGCACTGTGTATACAAGTGCTGAGGAAGCCTTCAAATATGGTAATTGGAATTTCGTTTCCAAAAGGTGCTGTAAGAGGTAGACCAATCACAACAAAATGGGCCATCTGACCAATCAGAGCCAAGTTTACCAATCACAACCGACTGGGCCATCTGACCAATTAGAGCAGAGCATGTCCACATTAATTGTATGATTGTGTTAATGACGTAAAGGGAAAATATTACCAAAATGTGTGACCAACCACACTTTGTTTTATTGTTCTAGCACCACCATTGTTTTCTTGGCCAAAGCACTTAAAGGGTTAGTTCACCCAAAAATGAAAATTCTGTCATTAATGACTCACCCTCATGTCAATCCAGACCTTCGTTTATCTTCAGAACACAAATTAAGATATTTTTTATGAAATCCGAGAGCTCTCTGATCTCTTAGACAGCAATTTAATTAACACTTTCAAGGCCCAGGAAGGTAGGAAAGACCTAGTTATTTTATGAAGCGATGAGAATATTTTTTGTGCACAAAAAATGAACAAAAATAACAACTTTATTCAAAAATTTCTTCTCATCTGTGTCAGTCTCCTATGTAGTTTACATTGTAAATACAGTACAGCACTTTCGAGTTCTACGTCAGACGCCGTCTCACCATTGGCCAGTTCCTGCGTCAGCATCACACGCATGTGTCATGGTGCTCATGTGAACAGCATCAGGCAATGGTGAGAGCCTTGAAAGTGTTAATTAAATTGCTGTCTATGGAGGGGTCAGAAAACTCCCGGATTTCATCAAAAATATCTTAATTTGTGTTCCGAAGATGAAGGAAGGTCTTATCGGTTTGGAACAACATGAGGGTGAGAATTTTCATTTTTAGGGGAACTAACTCTTTAACCCCGTGATCCACAGGAACTGCCACTGTTAGCGTACTGTAAATCACTTCAGATGAAAAAAGTGTTTCCTAAATGCAAATTAAGTAAATGGACAGTAACTGTAAATCTCACTGGGCTTTTACAGAATTGGGCTGATTGACCAGTTCAACACAGACCAGGATATATTTGTGTTCCTGCTGTCCACCAGAGCCGGAGGGCTGGGTATTAACCTGACTTCAGCCAATGTGGTCATCCTTCACGATATCGACTGCAACCCTTACAATGACAAACAGGCAGAGGGCCGCTGCCACCGGGTGGGACAAACCAAGTAAGAGACCTTGCACATGTGTGTCCCACAGTAGTCTTTTCTGTGGTTTCACAGGCATTTTGTCCTCATGCTTTTATATCTGAGTGCATTTGTCCTGTTAAAGGACTGTGAAGGTGATCAAGCTGATAAGTAAAGACTCCATAGAGGATGCCATGCTTCGAATTGGAGAAAGAAAACTCAAACTAGAGCAGGAGATGACCGCAACTGCAACTGAGGAGGGTGAGAACATTTTGTTATTTGAAAAAAACCTGTATTTTTTTTGTGAAATGAATGCAAATATGTTTTGTTCTTCTAGATGAAGAGGACACATTACCTGATGATATGACCTCGCTGCTCAAAGCTTCTCTTGGACTCTGAAATCTGGCTCAGGCACCAAACGTACTGTGATATTGTGACACTTGACTGAATCTGAAAGAAAAGAAGTACTGTAGCACATTTAAGTTAGAATTTTCCTACAACATCTGCAAAAATGTGAGGTTCAAATGAGAAGATATGTTTACATTTCTACTGTACTTGGAAAAACTACTGTAATATTGTGGTGTTTGATTGTTTTTGTGTTTGTGGAGGTTTAAATCTACAGTTGTTTGAATAAAAATTTTTGTTGTTAAAAGAATTTTTGTTTTGCAAATACTACATTTTTGTTTATTTGCTCATTTCTGTGGTTTTGGTCTCGATCTGGATCTGGATCTCGACTTCGTCTCAGATAAGGTCACAGTCAATTTACAGGTGAAAATTACCTCAGTCACGGATCGGCACGGTATCTTCACCTGTACAGAAAATTCCATGGCCCTGATTTAGGTAATAAATTAAGCACTTTCTCTATTTCAGTTTATTAAAACTGACAACATTGTTGTCATAGGCTTGGACTAACAGTCAAATCCAAACACTGATTCTTAGAAAAAAAATAGTTAATATACATACAATATTCATCTATACTCTCAATTAAAAAAATATGCTTTATTTGCATTTATGGTTCCTTAAACAACCTTTAACATCCACTGAACCTTTGCATCACACAAAAGCTTTATATTAAGAAAAAATATACTTTTAAGAACTGTTCACTGAAAAGCCAAAAAATGGTTATTCTGTCTATGGCATTGCTGCAAAAACCTTCTTTTGGAACTTTTATTTTAAAAGATATTTTTAGGTACAAACAAAAAAATTGTTTCTACACCCATTATTGGTCAAACATCTAAAACACAATATGTGACAACTGACATATGATGGTCCTACTTACCTTTTTAAAAGTTAATAAATAAAATCGCGGTAAAACGTAATAAAATCTGGAAGAAAAAAACACACGCAAAAACTAGTGCTAAAACTAAATTAATCTTAATTTTTTATTTGATTTTAATAGTTATTTAATTCACAGTAATATAAAAACATCTTTAGTTGTTGACGTTCAGTGAAAAACCGAACATACAAACATACATTGCACAACATCACAATCAGAAAAAGGAGACGTATTAATTACATATTAAATCAAGACAGAGTCAGTGTAAGAAAAATACAATAAAAGTTATTACCGTGAATGTGTGAGAAATGCTGAATTGTTTATCTCTGACGAAAGTGCGTGGACGAATCACAAAGTGCCTTCTGCGCGTGCGTGTGTGTTCAAACGTTGGCGCGATCTGACTTCACATCCCTTACTGAAATATATAATTAATCAAGCCCAAAAAAACCATTGTACAGGTAAGCATCATTAATTGGGTTTGCATTTTCTTACTTAACTGATAATGTTGCCGATTTATCCACAACTGTCGTTAGATTGAGAGTGTTGAGACCAATACAAAACGGGACTGTACTCGTTTTAGGATTCTTTTATATTTACACTGTTGAAGAGGTGTTTGTGGACCATATTGTATGTATGTAACAGATCATTTAGTCAGAAGGAGAACTGTTAAACGGTGTTTTATGTGTGCAGTGCGGTCTGTCAGTCACTAGATTTGTTGTTTTCGCTGACTGTAGCGTTCAGTGTGCGATATGCGTCAAGTCACGTCATAAGTTCATCAAGACAAAAAGAAAAGAACGAATGATAAAGCCTTCCATGAAAGCTTTAAAATGTATAATATATATATATATATATATATATATATATATATATATATATATATATATATATATATATATATATATATATATATATAACAAATCTAGTGACTATATATATATATTTGAATTGTCTTACCTGTTATGGCCTGTCTTTGAATATATGCTCTTCTTGACATTAATCTTTTTATCTCCTTTTTAAAGAAATGAATCACTGTGAGCTTGAAGAAGTAACACAACATATTAACAACAAAATTTCCATGATTAAAAGACTACTGGAGCTTCGAGCTGTTGGTAAGCTGCATTTACTGTACCTGTTACTAGTGATGCAATGAAACCTATTTTTTATTTTACAAAAAGCGAAATTAGTCTTCGTTTAGCTGAAACTTGAAAATAATTGCAAGTTAAATTGGGATAACTGATATTTCTGGTGCCGAAAATTCGGTACCTCTCTACCCGTTAATCTGAAATAATGAATGAGTTCATATCTTGACTTATATTTTTAAATTGTGTTCCTGTGGTATGATTTGTTACTGTATGTCTCATGTGAATTTTCTTTAGCAAAAGATCCAGACAAACGGGGGACTCTTCTCAAAATCGAGCAAGAAGTCACTGCCATCAATGAGCTTCTTGATCGCTTTGAGAGATATGTGGGCCAGCAGAGAGACTTGCTGAAGCATTTGAAGGTGTGATATTTTTATTAATATTTATTTTATTTTGTAGATAATCTCTGTAATGGTTAGGGATGCACCGATGTGAAAATTTTGCCCGATAACCGATATATTGGCCGATAAATCTGAATAATTTTTAAGAGACTGATTACAAAAACAGAAGTCTCACCATTTAAAGCCATGCCCCAAGCACACAATTATAATGTTATCATTATAATTTTATTTAGCCTATATGACAGAATTGCACTTAACTGTATTTTCTTTTTTAAAGTGATTCCAATCATATTTCAAGCAATTCAAAACCACCATGGCGAACAGTGCGCATCTGAAGTGTTTTTATCGGCTTTAAGATATCGGCCAAATTTTCTTCAAATTTGCCAATATATCGTGCATCCCTAGTAATTGTAACATTTAGTAATGGGAGAAACTGAGCTTTTTCTGAATCAGTTGAGCCATTTTTTTCTTTTTTGAATTTCGAAAGTGCATATGTTCAAAGCTACATTTTTGTTCTCTTATGAATCCTTTAATTATCTTGCCAACAGGATCTAGAAGGGTTTTTCCAGGAGGACGTACAGGATGCCCATCACCTTAAGAACAACACCCCTCCACACATGCCCAAAAGAGGCCAACAAGCAGCTCCGCAAGGGTATTTCCTGTTTTTGTTTCTCTCTCTCTTTCCTAACTATCCCACCGTGGGATGGTGCCTTATTCAGTTTGCTTCATCATTAGGAAGCACCACAAAAATCTTAACAACATAAAGCCTCAGCCAGCTTCTGTTTGACTGAAACTGATGAGTTTGGCAAAAAAAAAAAAAAAAAATGTTGTCTTCAGTGGAGGACAGGTGGCAGTTCAGAGCAGGCAGACAGATGCGCCCCCCGCCCCTCAGGAACAGGGGCCGCCCAGGAAACCTCAGCGCTACCAGATCAAAGAGATGGAGTTCATTACCGTCCTAGAGTTTGACAGCATACCACCGTGAGTCCTTCCACACCTGTCTAAACAAACTCTGTGAGCAAATATAATAAAGAACAGTAAACAATAGCTGTGTTCCAAAACCCAATGAGCCACCTAACTAGGCAGCATAGTAGGCAGGATCCTGATGTAAAGGCTTTTGAAAGGTATGGTACCTTCTGAGATTCTTTTGATAATCCCAGAATGCACTGCGATGAGTTTTTTTGTTCATTACCAAAAACGTATTATAAATGTGACTATTTTACCAAATATGTATTTGTCCTATTATACTTTTTTTTTTAATGCTGATCATAGCATGCAGTTAGCTTAGCAGCAAACTACCACCAAACTCTACAGAGAGCAGAACAGTGGCCGTCTACTTTAGCCGCTTTTCCACCGTCGGGTTGAGCGGTTCTCATTGCCAGTCGGTACGGTTACAGTTTCATTTTCCACTGTGGGGCTGATAACGGCCGCTCTTTGGAATGTAATTCAAATGTGTCAGTCGTTGCCTTGGTAACGCAAGTTTGTTTAAAGATGGTATGTAAATAGCGACCATGTTATGGAGGGCGATCAGGTATTTCTTTTAATTTTATTATTAATCTGCGTTTATGTCGCTCAAAAAGCGCGCTTAGCCAGCTACAGAGAAACTGGTAGCCAGGCAACAGACAAGTTACCAATCCTGAGTGCCAACGTCACTACACCGTGCTAAGAATTCCGGGCTGAGAACGGTTTGTAATCGTGCTGTGCCGTGCCGTACCAGGCTCAAGTGGAAACAGAATTGGAACTGTTCCTTACCATTCTTAGAACCGTTCTGCCCGATGGTGGAAAAGCAGCTTTTGTCAGCAGCCTTGGTTCAGGAAGTATGTTTCCCATAGAGAAAAGTTTTTGTTTAAGAGTTATAAGCCATGAGCCAAACCAACCAGCTGCGTGGTGAATTGCAACATTAAAACATTTGATTTGAAGGAAAAACTTTAAACACTTAGGTTACATGGCTTATACAATGGGTAATGGTATTTTTCACCAGTCACCAGTATTTTTCACTGGTCTTATTGGTTTATTTAAAGGACTTAAATTATTAAAGGAATAAAAGGGATTTAAGGAAATAAAGAAAAAGAAATAAGAACGGTACTAGTTCCAGTTCTATTGTAGTTATGAAGTAAACTATTTACAAATATATATATTTTTTAAATATGCACACATTCACTCTTATTTTCGTCTGCCTAATATGTAAAAAAGCAAAATGTTTCTTGTCACGTCAAATTCAGTTATATTTTACATAAATAATGTCATATTTTCAGTTGAAAATGGTGACATTTCATAAAAAATGTGAAGTAGTTTGCATCACTTGATACTACTGTTGGTCGCTGAACGTTTTTATCATAAAACAGTTGTCAAATATTAAATGCTACTTGCATCTTATGACGCACTCTTTCACTGCTATAACTAAAGTGTCGCATTGGAATTCGCACTAACGGTAAGCCCCGCCTTCTTTGATTTGATTGGCCATCTCACTCATTCTGACAGTGACGAGCGCTGTTAGACTGCTGAGGTAGACCAACCTAAAAATGTACCATTTTACTTTTGTCATCCTAGCAACAAACAGAGCGGTGTGTAATGGAGTACAGCAGGGCAGCATCAAGAATATCAAATATTGTGGGGGACAATTTGGTCATTTCTAATTATTTGGGGGACTTGTCCCCCTTAATGTCTATGGTGGTTACGGCCCTGAGACTTACCCTATGCAGGCAGTAAAAAGGAAGGGAGTTCACTAGGTTTTGGAACAAGAATGCCACAATTGACCAATCAGAGTCTAGTATCCCAGAGAAGAGTTGTTATGATTTTCTGTTTTGATTCAGCATCTTTCAAATGTTTGCAATTCACATGCAATTTATTGGAGTTTCTTCAAATTCACTTGTGCTGTCACAGGTACATGAAAGGCCGTGTGACGTACGACCAGCTGAACGCAGCGGTGCAAGGCATCAACACAGCTGTGACTGCAAAATATAAGATCCTCCATCAGTCAGTCAAAACCCTGAACAACGTGTCCCGCACGCTCCACCAGCGCTTTAAAGACCAAGAGACAAAAGACACCAAAGGTATCACAGTTTTATCTGTCTTGTCGGTTTTGGAGCCGCAGGTCAAAGGCTTATTTGACCTCATTTAGCTCTGCAGTCCATCATGTATTAACAGTCTTGTCATATCGAGAATTGAGTGCTCCGATAACTAAGGTTATTTATCCTGGTCTGGTATTTAATAAGCTCTTATGGGCTGAAAGAGGTCATCCATCAACCCTTTTTTTGTTTCCCACAGGTCAGTTTTTCATCGTGGAGCAAGACATCAGAGAGTTCGCCCAGCTGAAGGTGGACAAACGGTTTGTGGGCATGTTGAACATGCTACGCCACTGCCAACGTCTGAAGGAGGTCCGAGGCGGTGGTCTCACACGCTTCATCCTGCTCTGAGGGTCATAGACGCCCACATCTCCATCACATTGCTTTGAAAGGAGTTTTAAAAGGCACTGTGCACTAAAGGATATGTTTGTTTAAGAGCTGTTTGCCGTGGAATAAACTTGAGGATCACAATTGCACACAGTCAAACATTAAATGTTGTAACTCTTGTGTGCTCAAAATGTTGCTAATAATTTTCAGAATTCACATTTGAGGTACAACTTTGTTTAATTTATGTTGTAGTACAAAAACTAATTATTTTGCTGAACAAACATCTCTTCAATCAATGTCAAAAACAGACTTCATTTACTTATAAATCCTGTTCTAAAAACCTATTAGAAATTCCCAAAAGCACCGCATGGCAAATTTGCATTCCGGGTCGGCCTACAAATTGACTTTGTGAATACACAGTTGTGGAAGGGTCACTTTATCTGTGATGATGAAATTATAAATTGATTGCTGTGTTATTTATATTGGTGGAAAGTGGAAAAATATTGGAGCTCAAATAAAATTGCAGTATTTGTAACCGCATCTCAAATGTCAGTGTCATTTCAAAAGTTGTCAAGATTGCTGTATTGACATTTTAGTATTATTAATTTTTGAGACAAAGAAACGGCTTCAGTTAACAGTACCCGAGGGACGTGTGAAGATGAGTCCAACTCGTTGACTTTACCCCCGTTTTCTCATCAAAAACTCAACCGAGCATGAAAAGTTACACATCAACAACAAGTTAGACATTTCTGTTCTTGCTTTGTCATCTTCATTTGCTTTTTAGAAATCTTAGATCAAGACTCCATGTCGAGGACACTGCACTTGAACATACAATGATGGATGCTTTAAGACAACTGGTATGCTAACTGTTAAATTAAATGATGGTTTGGTTGTCCAGTTTTTACAAAAATCTTTCCTTTTTTATAGGCAGGAAGTCCTGTGCTTGTTGCAGCCATTTTCATATCAGGAATAGGAGGGACCTTCCAGTATGGCTTCCATATCTCTGTCCTGAACTCACCATCACTTGTAAGTACCTTCTTTGTTTGGATATAAAGGGTCTTAGGGTGATTTACTGTCTCTCCTGAGCTGCAAATAGGGGGGTTGGAGGTAATCAGTATTAATCACATGCATTTCTGCCGCTGTCTTTAAGATGAGACATTCCCAAAGGATCAAAGAATCAATACATATCAGAGCTTATGAGTTGGTGCTAACCTGTGAAATGTTGTGGTTCAATGAAATGAAATGAATGGCATAATCATCTGAGGCTTGTGCTTACATTGCAAGTTTATTAAAGAGCTGGTGAACAGCACCTGCCAGCAGCGTTATGGCCACTCTCTTGAGCCCTGGGAGCTGTCGCTCATCTGGTCCTTCATTGTGTCCGTATACAGCATAGGAGGACTGGCCGGAACCCTGTATGCTGGACATCTGGCAGGCGTGCATGGAAGGTACTGAAAGTGCGTCCATATAGCGGACATCCCAGTCAGGTCATTGTCTGATGCTGAATGAAGTTACAGGGATAGTTCACACTAAAACAGTAGATATTTTTGTATTTTTTGTTCATATAATTAAAGTCAATGGGGTTCAATGTTGTTTTGCACAATATGGATAAAAACATTCAAAAGTTTGGGGTCAGTATGATTAAATTTTTTTTTTTTTTTTTTTTGGAAAGAAGTCTCATGTTCCCCAAGGCTGCATTTATTTGATCAAAGACAGTAAAATATTGTTTATATTACTATTGCAGTTATATTGCAGCAATTTTATGTATGTACTGTATGTGTATAGTTGTTAAATTATATTGCAGCAAATTTTATATTTATATATATATATATATATATACACACACACACACACCGATCAGGCATAACATTATGACCTAATATTGTGTTGGTCCCCCTTTTACTGCCAAAACAGCCCTGACCCATCGAGGCATGGACTTCACTAGACCCTTGAAGATGTTAGCAGCAGATCCTTTAAGTCCTGTAAGTTGCGAGGTGGGGCCTCCATGGATCGGACTTATTTGTTCAGCACATCCCACAGATGCTCGATTGGCTTGAGATCTGGGGAATTCGGAGGCCAAGTCAACACCTCAGACTCATTGTTGTGCTCCTCAAACCATTCCTGAACCATTTTTGTTTTGTGGCAGGGTGCATTATCCTGCTGAAAGAGGCCACAGCCACCAGGGAATACCGTTTCCATGAAAGGGTGTACATGGTCTGCAACAATGTTTAGGTAGGTGGTACGTGTCAAAGTAACATCCACATGGATGGCAGGACCCAAGGTTTCCCAGCAGAGCATTGCCCAAAGCATCACACTGCCTCTGCCGGCTTCACTCCCCACGTGCATTAATGAGCATTGGCCGCCCATGACCCTGTCGCCGGTTCACCACTGTTCCTTCCTTGGTCCACTTTTGATAGATACTGACCACTGCAGACCGGGAACACCCTACAAGAGCTGCAGTTTTGGAGATGCTCTGACCCAGTCGTCTAGCCATCACAATTTGGCCCTTGTCAAACTCGCTCAAATCCTTAAGCTTGCCCATTTGTCCTGCACATCTAACACATCAACTTTGAGGACAACATGTTCACTTGCTGCCTAATATATCCCACCCACTAACAGGTGCGTGATGAAGAGATAATCAGTGTTATTCACTTCACCTGTCAGTGGTCATAATGTTTTGCCTGATCGGTGTATACAGTATCTCACAAAAGTGAGTACACCCCTTATATTTCAGCAACCATTTTAGTATATCTTCTCAAGGGACAATACTATAGAAATAAAACTTGGATATATTTTAGAATAGTTAGTGTGCTGCTTGTATAGCAGTATAGATTTACTGTCCTCTGAAAATAACTTAACATACAGCCATTATTGTCAAAATAGCTGGCAACAAAAGCGAGTACACCCTAAGTGATAACAGCGGTACATCGTTTAACCATGCAAAGCCACGTGTCCTGTTCATCACGTTCATGTTTTTGTCTGCTTGACAGGACCATACAAATTTGTGTATCTTGTATTAAAGCAGTTACAATTTGGTGCTTTGAGTACAATTCTCTCATACTGACCACTGGATTTTCAACATGGCACCTCATGGCTAAGAACTCTGAGGATTTGAGAATTAGAATTGTTGCCCTCCACAAAGATGGTCTAGGCTATAAGAAGATGGGTAACACCCTGAATCTGAGTTACAGTACATTGGCCAGGGTCATACAGAGGTTTTCCAAGACTGGTTCCACTTGGAACAGGCTTCACAAGGGTCGGTCAAAGAAGTTGAGTCCTCGTGCTGTGCGTCAGGTGCATGCTTCAAAAAACAGACGCATGAGTGCTGGCAGCATTACTTTAGAGGTTGCAGAAGAGGAAGATCCGCTTGTCAGTGCCCAGACCATACGCCGCACACTGCAACAAGTCTGTTTGCATGGCCGTCGTCCCAGAAGGAAGCCTCTTCTGAAGCTGGCTCACAAGAAAGCCCGCAAACAGTTTGCTGAAGACATCCTGTCCAAGAACATGAATTACTGGTACCATGCCTGTGGTCTGATGAGACCAAGATAAACTTGTTTGGCTCAGATAGTGTCCAGCATGTGTGGTGACGCCCTGGTGAGGAGTACCAAGAAAAATTGTGTCTTGTCTACAGTCAAGCAAGGTGGTGGTAGCATCATGGTCTGGGGCTGCATGAGTGCTGCTGGTACTGGGGAGCTGTGCTTCATTGAGGGAAACATGGATTCCAATATGTACTGTGACATTCTGAAGCAGAACATGATGACCTCCCTTCAGATAAGCAGTTTTCCAACATAACAACCCCAAACACACCGCCAAGAGGAAGGAATGAAGGTGATGAAGTGGCCAAGTATGTCTCCAGACCTGAACCCTATTGAGCTATTTTGACAATAATGGCTGTATGTAAGTTATTTTCAGAGTAGGCCTACAGTAAATCTATACTGCTATACAAGCAGCACACCGACTACTCTAAAATATATCCAAGTTTTATTTCTGTAGTATTGTCCCTTAAGAAGATATAGTAAAATGGTTGCTGAAATGTAAAGCTTGGTTTATAATCGCCGCGTCCGCACAAGCGCGAGGGTGAGCGCGGCAAATGACGTCATCGCGGAGTGTGCGTTGATTGCGCGAGACCCCATTTCGCGTGGCTGTGTGCAGCGCATTTTTTGTAACTTTCCGCGCGGATCCTCATCCGAAGATGCACGAGTTGGAGGCGAATCTAGCCGAGCATGACGTCTCATCACACCGGCACCCAGTTTGCACGTACAAATGAGTTGCTTATATTTACAAAATGAGCCTACAAAAGCAGAAATAAGCCCTTTTTTTGAAAATAAAGATCCATGTTTAATAAAAAAAATGTACACGAAACGAAATAAAATGTTTAGTGAAATTAGGAAATATTTAAAAGATCGTTAATTTAGTTGTATACATGTGTACATACATTTTGTTCTAATGCCACAAGTAATAATCTCAAGGTTTACTGGGTTTTACACGATTCTTTTGTAGTGTGGTTTTTGGTGAAGCGTACTAAAATAAACATCGTCACCTGTGTACATTACTACTCGCCTCTTTTTCTTGATGGTTTATGGAACAATTACTTCGAGTCGCCCTCTGTCGTTTCAAAGAAAAGTACAACGGCGAGCGCGTCAAGTATAAACGCCTCGTCCGTTTAGGGAGGAGCACGCGCAGGCAGCGGAGTAAAGCATAAACGAGGCTTAAGGGGTGTACTCACTTTTGTGAGATACTAATATGTAAATGTGTGTGTGTGTATATATATATTTATTTATTTTTTGTGGAAACCTTGACCATTTTTTTTCAGGATTCTTTAATGAACAGAAAGTTCAAAAGTACAGTATTTATTTGAAATATAAATCTTTTGAAACATGATAAATGCCTGTACTGCCATTTATGATCAATTTAATGCATCCTTGCTGAATAAATTATTAATTTCTTTAGATAACAAAAAAACTTTTGAACTGTAGTGTACGAAGCATCTTGGTATCAAACATTCTTAGTATGGGAATAAATAACCAAATGGGAGCAATTCAATGAGCAACATGGGCTTTTAATTCCAGAATTGACCTGAAATGATGCCAAGGGGAACATATAGCCAGCAATATTTTTTAAGCCAGTCTATCCTAGATTAAGCCTCTTCAGGTTATGCTCTGTTCCAGTAACCCAGTTGGCAGAGCAAAACATTTAAAATGTAAACACTCTGGCTCATTTTCTTAAAGGGATAGTCCACCCAAAAATGAAAATCCCATCATCAAGTCACCCTTATTTTGTTACAAACCTGTATGATTTTTTTTTCTTCTGTAGAAAAAAAGATATTTAGCAGAATGTTCATGCTGCTCTTTTCCATATGTAAAGTAAAATACAATTAATACAAACAGTTGAAAAAATGTATCCTTTTTAATGTTACATACTAGCAAAACACTGCAACAATATTTTTAAAGTATAATTCCAAACTGCTATAAGCAATACCATGCATATGGCTGAGGAGATATAGATTTTAACAAATCAAAATGACTATTCATGACCTCGAATGCAAACATTATCTATTAAAGACATAATTGATAACTAATTGGTACAGCAAACAGGTGTCTCTGGAACTATTTCACATCTGATAATTTATAAATCAGTATAATGGATTAAGAGCATGCACATTGAAAAAGCAAATTCATGACTTATAATTATACAAATAATATAAATGTAACTATAACTGTTCTTATAATGCAGTAAAGGTCTTAATGAGTCTTTATAAATATATTTATAGAAAAGTAATACTTACTTATAAATAAGTATAAATAGGGCTATAATTCATTATAAGCATGGGCTTTATAGAAAGTGTTACCAAAACATCTTATTTAGTTTTATTATTTAATAACTAAACCTGGCTCTCACCATGAACATAGCCATAGAAGCTGGCATGGCATTAAAAAAAAGAAAAGAAATATAACAAATTACATGGGTTTGGAATAACGTGAGCGTGAATAAAGTATTTAAATTCTTATACAAGGACCATCAATTGAGTGTGTTTTTTTTGTACAGTGTGTGTTTTTAACCCTTCATAGGAAGAAAACTCTGCTTTTGAACAATGTGGTGGCAATCTGTGGAGCTGTCCTGATGTTGTTGAGTAAAACCGCCGTCTCGTTTGAGATTATCATGGTGGCACGCGTCCTATACGGCCTCAACGCCGGTGCGTTGGAAAAATCTGTACATGCATTGTCTGTTTTATGATGTGCTTTCTTTCTATATAAACTACTTATGTGATGTCTGTGCAGGTGTGAGTTTGACTGTCCACACCATGTATATATTGGAGTGCGCCCCCAAGAGGCTGCGTGGGATGGTTGGTGTGTCTGTGGCCTCTTTTGTCTCATTGGGGAAGTTCTTCGGTCAGCTGCTTGGGATTAGGTGGGTCATTAAAGGGATAGTTTACCCAAAAATGAAAATTAGCCCATGATTTACTCACCCTCAGGTCATCCTAGGTGTATAAGACATTCTTCTTTCAGACGAATACAATCAGAGTTATATTAAAAAATGTGCTGGCTCTTCCAAGCATTATAATGGCTGTGAATGGCTGATCTGTTTTGAAGTCCATAAAAGTGCATCTATCCATCATAAAAGATATCCACACGGCTCCAGGGGAGTGCACTTCCACGTTCGTCAATACATCATGGTCAGGGGTTATTCTTTCGCGGTAAATCGATGCGTACGGCCATCTGTCGGAAGCTAGTTATTTTAGTTTATAAAGTTTTAAATATGGATATTTTTCTCACACAAACTCATCACTTCATTTCAGAAGGCCTTTATTAACCCCCCGGAGCCGTGTGGATATCTTTTATGATGGATAGATGCACTTTTATGGACTTCAAAACAGAAACAGCCATTCACTATCATTATAAAGCTTGGAACAGCCAGGACATTTTTTAATATGACTTATTGTATTCGTCTGAAAGAAGAATGTCATATACACCTAGGATGACTTGAGGGTGAGTAAATCATGGGCTAATTTTCATTTTTGGGTGAACTATCCCTTTAACAGCAGGTTCGTCTTCCTGTAACATTTTCTGTTACTTCCGTTGTCCATGTGTTAACCAAAACAATACTCAAATCAACACGTCTTCATCATCCATTTTTAAAGATTTAAACTTTGGTTTTGTGTGTGTGTGTGTGTGTGTGTGTGTGTGTGTGTGTATGTCAGCGAGGTGTTAGGCACTGAGGAGTGCTGGATCTGGCTGCTGGCCTTCAGTGGGGCGGCTGGTCTCCTGCAGCTTCTAACTCTGCCCTTTCTCCCCGAGTCCCCGCGGTACCTCCTGCTGGAGAAGGCAGACAAACACGGCTGTGAGACAGGTCAGATCCACAGACACCTTGACATTTACATATACACTACCGGTCAAATGTTTGGAAGAATTAAGATAAGATTTTAATGTCTTTGAAAGAAGTCTCTTTATGTTCACCAAGGCTATAAAATACAGTAAAAACAGTAATATTGTGAAATATTATTGCAATTTTATTTATTTTATTTTATTTTCAGCATCATTCCTCCAGTCTTCAGTGTCACATGATCCTTCAGAAAAAATTTTATTATGCTGATTTTATAATTTATCCATTATTAACGGTGTTCAATTATTAATAATAATTCTTATTATTATCAGTTTTGAAAACAGTCTTTATTTTTGTGGAAACTGCAATACTTTCAGGATTTATTGATGAATAGAAAATTCAACGGAACAGCATATACTGTATTTGAAATAGAAACATTAGTATAATTTCTGTACTGATATTTTGTAACATTGTAACACTTTTTCATTATTTATTTCTTCTTCTTTTTCTAATCTTACTTACCCCAAACGTTTGAATAGTGTACCAGGGTTTCCACAAACATATTAAGCATTTTTAACATTGATAATAAGACATGTTGAGCAGCAAATCATCATATTAGAATAATTTCTGAAGGTGACACTGAAGCCTGGAGTAATGATGCTGAAAATTCAGCTTTGTATCACAGAAATAAATTACATTTTAAAATATATTCACATAGAAAACAGTTATTTTAAATTGTAATAATATTTCACAATATTACTGTTTTACTGTATTTTTTATCAAGTAAATGCAGCCTTGGTGAGCAGAAGAGACTTCTTTAAAAAAACATAAAAAAATCTTACCAACCCCAAACTTTTAATTGATATTGTTACATAAAGGCTAATGCTTTTCAAGCCAAAGTGTCAAAACGGTATTTGTAATGCAACACATCACGTTATCTTAAATTTGACAGTGTTTATTCTGACAAATTGTGTGACGATGTTTGTTATGGCTCAGCTCTGTGCAGACTGTGGGGGGCTAAAATCGACCCTGGACCAGAGATGGAGGAGATGTTGGCTGAACACACCACCCTGAAGGGAGTGAAGATCCAGGGGCTCATGGACCTCTTCCTTGACCACAACGTTCGCTGGCAGCTCCTCACCATCCTCGTCACGTTCGTCACTCTGCAGCTCTGCGGCATCAATGCTGTGAGTCAAAAAAAAGACACGTAGCCGCCAGCACCTGCTCATTCTAAAAATGATTTTGTCAAAACGCACAGCCATATGCCACAGTCTGCTCAGGAAATTGACTTCACACAGCACAGAAAACACATTTTCATCATTCAGTTTCTAAGATGAATAATAGAACTTAAAGATGATAATGTTCATATGGCCTGTAATTTATGTCTTTGCAGGTCTATCTCTATTCGTTTGATGTGTTTCAAGCTGCCGGTATTGCCAAGGAAAGCCTGCGCTATGCTGCCCTTGGGACAGGCCTTTGTGAAGTCTCCACCTCCATTGGCTGTGTGAGCCGCTCTTTACCACCTCAACCCAGAGCCCAAATATTTCATCTTAGCTCAAAATATGATGTGACTTGGTTTAAAGGAACCTTCTGTTGGTTTTGTGTGTTGTTTACAGTGTCATTTTTAATCCAGGTGCTGACCATTGAGAGTACAGGGAAGAGAGTGCTTCTCTTTAGGGGTTACCTGTGCATGGCGGCCTCACTTGCCCTGTTTACACTCACACTTTACCTCCAGGTCTGGTTATTTTTTGTCTTTATTTTTTGTATTATTTAAGTCTCATTGTTTTAATGCAATTATATACATTGTGTGGTTAATTATTGAATGAGAATGCAAGTTATAGTTTGTGAGTATGGCTAATAACTTATTAAAGTAGTAATAGTTATTAAAGGATTAGTTCACTTTAAAAGGAAAATTACCCCATGATTTACTCACCCTCAAGCCATCCTGGGTGTATAGTATGACTTTCTTTCTTTCTGATGAACACAATCAGAGTTATATTAATAAATATCCTGACGCTTCCAAGCTTTATAATGGCAGTGACGGGGTCCATTGGATGGATACACTTTTTTTAAGCTTCAAACTCAATGGACCCCGTCACTGCCATTATAAAGCTTGGAAGCGTCAGGATATTTATTAATATAACTCTGATTGTGTTCATCAGAAAGAAAGAAAGTCATACTATACACCCAGGCTTGAGGGTGAGTAAAGCATGGGGTAGTTTTCCTTTTAAAGTGAACTAATCCTTTAATAACTATCCTTTAATATAACTCTGATTGTATATGTGTGTGTATATATATATATATATATATGTATGTATGTATGTATGTATGTATGTATATGTATGTATATATATATACACTCACCTAAAGGATTATTAGGAACACCTGTTCAATTTCTCATTAATGCAATTATCTAATCAACCAATCACATGGCAGTTGCTTCAATGCATTTAGGGGTGTGGTCCTGGTCAAGACAATCTCCTGAACTCCAAACTGAATGTCAGAATGGGAAAGAAAGGTGATTTAAGCAATTTTGAGCGTGGCATGGTTGTTGGTGCCAGCCGGGCTGGTCTGAGTATTTCACAATCTGCTCAGTTACTGGGATTTTCACGCACAACCATTTCTAGAGTTTACCAAGAATGGTGTGAAAAGGGAAAAACATCCAGTATGCGGCAGTCCTGTGGGCGAAAATGCCTTGTTGATGCTAGAGGTCAGAGGAGAATGGGCCGACTGATTCAAGCTGATAGAAGAGCAACTTTGACTGAAATAACCACTCGTTACAACCGAGGTATGCAGCAAAGCATTTGTGAAGCCACAACACGCACAACCTTGAGGCGGATGGGCTACAACAGCAGAAGACCCCACCGGGTACCACTCATCTCCACTACAAATAGGAAAAAGAGGCTACAATTTGCACGAGCTCACCAAAATTGGACAGTTGAAGACTGGAAAAATGTTGCCTGGTCTGATGAGTCTCGATTTCTGTTGAGACATTCAAATGGTAGAGTCAGAATTTGGCGTAAACAGAATGAGAACATGGATCCATCATGCCTTGTTACCACTGTGCAGGCTGGTGGTGGTGGTGTAATGGTGTGGGGGATGTTTTCTTGGCACACTTTAGGCCCCTTAGTGCCAATTGGGCATCGTTTAAATGCCATGGCCTACCTGAGCATTGTTTCTGACCACGTCCATCCCTTTATGACCACCATGTACCCATCCTCTGATGGCTACTTCCAGCAGGATAATGCACCATGTCACAAAGCTCGAATCATTTCGAATTGGTTTCTTGAACATGACAATGAGTTCACTGTACTAAAATGGCCCCCACAGTCACCAGATCTCAACCCAATAGAGCATCTTTGGGATGTGGTGGAACGGGAGCTTCGTGCCCTGGATGTGCATCCCACAAATCTCCATCAACTGCAAGATGCTATCCTATCAATACGGGCCAACATTTCTAAAGAATGCTTTCAGCACCTTGTTGAATCAATGCCACGTAGAATTAAGGCAGTTCTGAAGGCGAAAGGGGGTCAAACACAGTATTAGTATGGTGTTCCTAATAATCCTTTAGGTGAGTGTATATATATATAACTCAAGCTTTAAACCTATATAACTATATAACTTATTTACTTTTTTTCAAAGTCTTAAGTCATAGGCTGAAATTTAACCCTTAAATGCATGAATGTTTCACCAATTATTATTATGTATTCTGTCCCAGATCTATATCTAACACGGATAGATCTCTACCTGTCACAATAATATAAAACTCTCCTAATATTAGAGTAACAATTACATAAGAATAAAATAAAGCATATTTTTTTTACCTTTTGGAGCTTGAAAGTGTTCAGTTTTGTAAAAAAAAATGAATGGGAAAACCATTCATAATTTTATTGTTTTTTTTTTTCTTGTTATATTGTTTAGAATGAATTGATTGAGGAATACTAAGAAGGTTGATGTCTAACTTTAAAAAATGAATGAGGAGGAAGGTAGTCAATGACGTCCCGGGTCACTAAAGACCCGAGGTATGTGTTTAAGGGTTAAGGCTCTTATTTACAGATAACCACCAAATTGCAGGTCGCTCTTTTAATGTAATGAAAGTGACTAGGGACTGGAGCTGTCAATCTTCAAAATGACTAAAACATATCATAAAATTAGTGTAGTTCATATATAACTCATGCGTTTTATTCCATGTCTTCTGTGATCAAATTATTGTTCTGTGCGAGGAACAGACACATTTGAACTCATTATTCACAGATATATCCACATATTTTGCGTTTCATTGAAGAAAGAATGTCATACGGTTTTAAATGACAATTTTAAGTGTAATAAATGTATACGTTTATTTCTTATAGAAAAATCAGGTAAAAGAACAGATGAGGTACACATCAAAGAAAAACCAATTAATGAGCATTAAATGAGCTGATTATTTATGACTAACAAGCTACTGTTTTTTCATGACATGAAACTATTCATGAGATTGGATATGTCTGGCTCTGTTATAGGACTTTGTATCCTGGATGCCATATTGCAGCATGGTCCTTATTTTCACCTACATTTTCTTCTTCTCTAGCGGGCCAGGTACATCCACACATTTTTCTGACGTTCTGAGTGCATCTCAGACTTGTGTTTGTGCCTCTGATGTCTCAAAAATACTCTTGTGAATTCTCTCTTCCACAGCCGGGGTGACAGCACCACTTCCTGGTGAGATTTTCACACAGTCTTATAAACCTCCGGCGTTCAAGGTGGCTTGCATCCTCAACTGGGTCGGACTCTTCCTAGTGGGCATGTTGTTTCCTCTTATAGTGGTGAGCCGGTCCACCTCTAGAATTTTAATAGTTGTATGACCTATTTTTTGCTAAGAAGTTACTCTTGTACATAATTTTACTCTTGTACGTGTTAGTATAAGTGTAAGATGACATAATAGAGTGCACATTTGAAAACATGCCTATTTGCACTGTTAGCTCTTTTTTACTAATGTATTTCTCCAATTGCAGGAGCATTTGGATTATTTCTGCTTCCTTGTGTTTTTTGTGTTCTGCTTCTTCTCTGGTGTTTTTGTGTGGTTCCACGTGCCTGAGACAAAGAATAAAACTGTTCTGGAGATCGCAGAGGACTTTAAGAGAATGCACCAGAAACGCAGACACTCACTACAGTCCAAACTGAGCTCAATACACATCAATGACATACAGACCAAGCTTTAGCACCAGTCACGTAGTTAAATCAGAAGCTGACCAATAAAAAGTCATTTTACACCCAATATTCGTTTCTTGTTTTGATGGCTGATGACACTGATCTGTTTGTCTCTTCTGTTGGTGACATCAAGTGTGTTAAACTGTAAGCCACATCCCATTTGTAAACTCAAAATCAAAATTTAATTAGTGGTGAACTGAATGCTAAATCAATATATTTGTACTTTGTCACGCAGAGGGACACCGATTCAGGTTTGGCCTGATACAGTTGTTGTGGAGCAATGAGTTTATTGACGTTGTTCCTTGGATGGTTTAGTAGAGTGATTAGTAAAGCTTGAGTATCTGTTGAGTCCTCAGAGGTGTGTTGACCTCTTACCGCACCATAAAACTATCAAATTAAATATTGGACTCCACCAAAATGACTATATAATGTGACATCTCACATAAATCATCCATACTATGAGGCTTACCCAAAATAGTCCAATTTTTTTTTAATGTGTATATCAAGTGGCTGTTTTATCCTTAAATAATATACAATTTATTTGAATTACATATTCTCTGAAAACATCACATTATTTACTTTAAAAATGGACATTTGTTCACCCATAAAAAACAGAAGAAATCTTGCTTCTGCGAAACAAAATAATATATTTTAAAGAATGTTTTGGCTACAATTGTCTTCCATTATGGACATTAATAACAAAAAAAACGAAAACACTTGAATCAACATGTTAATTGAAATAAATCTGAAATAAAGCTCAAATAAACTGCAATTAAAAAAAAAAAACTTAGAAATTAGAAATGTTGTCTAGGCAACCAACCAAAATTAACCAGTTTTAGTAGGCTACAAGTACTAAAAAACAAACTGAAATAAAAATAATTAAAGCTAAATAATTGTTTTAAACTAATAATATTGACCAAAACTAAAAATAAAATGAAAACTAATTCAAAATATTCTGAGAATGGATTTCTCTCTATTGTAAGGCTTTATCCTGGATGTCACATTGCAGCATCATATAGCCTAAGGAACATGGTATGGACAAAAACCACAGACATTTCTCAAAATGTCTTTTTTTATGTTCCACATAAGAAAAAAATATATTGTTATTATTTATAAATTATATATTTGCTACGTTTAAAACACGTGACAAGTTTGCCTTTTAGTAAGTAGTGAGTAGCCTATAGTTATTAAAGCCAGTGTGTCAACCCGGTATCAGAGACGCCCTCTCTTGTCGCGAATGTGAATGAAAGGAGGAACACTGCGCTAAATGAAATATTGATGCGCGGTTAATTGTAAATGCTCATGAATGTAGTCAGCTCGGTGGCGCAGTATCGATTGTCAAGTGTTTGGGCGCTGAACGGGACCTTTGCGTTCTGAGGCGAGCGCGTGCGCCTGTCTGATAACACAATCTACGTGCTCGAGCTGCGCGCTAGCCTGTCGACAGTGACCGATTTCAAACTTCATAATGTTCGCGTGCACACCACATACGCCCAAACTACGTACACAAGGTTCCTGTTTACAAGCCAAACCCAAGGTAAATTCACACTGGTGATGTCAACATCATGGTACAGTTTAAAGCGCAAAAAGGATATCTTGACAGTCCAGACTGCTGATAGTAGAGTGATTCGGGGAGCGCGAGCGAACAGACAGTCGCGATGGAGCTGCGCAGCGCCAAAAAAGAAATACATCACAGGTAAGAACAGGTACTTTTACACACTCATAAACAGGTGAAAATAACCAGCTTAAACGATATGAAGAAACACTGGTATCTTAGTATAGTTACTGTTATTTAGTCATATTTTCATCTTATTTGTTTGTGTTTTTATTTAAATGATGTCGTTATACCACTTCAAGTAATTCATGTCTTTATTGTCATATATCAGGCTCAGTCGTGGCCTCATAGGCTATTTTTGGAAGAAAAATGCGTTTCATGTCATTTGATTTTACAATAAGATGGCATCCACTGACAGGCTTTGAGTTTCTTGCCTCTCATGGACATAGATTTACTTAAAGCATCATATAACGTTACTCACACATAAACCTTGAGCCAATGCTCCAGATAATATCTAAACAAAATTTTCCAAAAAATAATAACACAGTCATATCAAATAGGCTACATCTGAAGAAATGATATAACAATTTCTCAATTGTTTTTCTTTATTTTGTTTATTTGGTTACATTTCATTTTAAGGTGCCCATGTTACAATGTGATACTGAATATTCATACTTATAGGGTTTGGTTTAGGTTTAGTTGCTTGTATTTATGTATAATTTATTGTTATTACTATAGTAAGTACAGGTAATGTATTACAAGGGCACTAAAATAAAGTTGTATTTATTTATACATTAAATCATTTATTCATTAATTGATTTATTCATTCAGTCAGTTAGTTGGTCCTGTTTACTCTTATCTATTCAAAGATAAAATACTGATTGTTTTCCTTTCTCTAGTTAGTCACAGATGACAAGTCACTCTATTTTTAGATGTGTTTTTAAATCAAGACTTTGGACATACTCCAAGGGATAGTCCACCCCAAAATTAAAATTCTTTACTCATCCTGATGTCATTCAAAACCTGATTTTATTTCTTCTTCTGCTGAACACAAAAGAGTGATGACAGAATTCTCATTTTTGGGTGAACAATTTTCATGTGTGTCATCAAAGAAGTTGTCTTTTATTTAAAAAACTATGCCAAGAAACATTGCATATGACATTGCAAACGTATGACTATCACAACCTGTTTTAAATCTTCAATTGAACCTGCAGTGTGAGTCAATGAGACATAATTACACAAACTTTTTTCTTTTGTCAAATCAATTTAGATTCACTAATATTGTTCATAACACAATATATTAGGTTTCTGTTGATTGATGAACCAATCTCTTTCTTTGTAAATAAAATTTTTAGTGTCAGTGAACTCAAAATTAAAGTAACCATGATTACTTTTTTTTATTTTTTTTACAGTTTATTGTGCTCAAAATTGTCCTGTGTATAAGTGTTACTTACTAAAACTTTTAGATGATGTCAATTTGAATTTGTTCGTTTAAATACAAAATACCTCATTCAGTCAATAAATTCATCAAGGCAACTACAGATTTCTTTTTCAACAAATTTTAGTTAATTAGTAGGATATATATATACACTGCCATTCAAATGTTTTCAAGGCTGCATTAGGGCTGCACATAAATACTAAAGAAAAAACTGTAATATGAAATATTAAAATGTAAAATAAAAAATGTTTTCTATTTTAATATATTATATTCTTTGATTAATATAGCCTAAAGTTCAAAAGAGCAGTATTTATTTTAAATAGAATCTTTTGCAACATTATAAATTATAAAATTATAAAATCACTTTTGATCAATTTAAAGCATCATTGCTGAATAAATGTATTCATTTCTTTAAGTTCTTTCCCAAAATATAAAAAAATTAATTCTTACTGACCCCAAACTTTTGAACGGTAGTACAATGTTGCAAAAGCTTATTATTTCAGATAAATACTGTTCTTTTGAACTTTCTATTCTTCAAAGAATCCTAAAAAAATGTTGTACACAACTGTTTTCAACATTGATAATAATCATAAATGTTTCTTGAGCACAAAATCATATTAGAATGATTTCTGAAGGATCATGTGACTTTAAAGACTGGAGTAATGATGCTCAAAATTCAGCTTTGCATCACAGAAATAAATTACATTTTAAAATATATTTAAATAGAAAACAGTTATTTTACATTATAATAATATTTAACAATATTACAGTTTTTTTTATCAAATAAAGGCAGCCTTGGTGAGCATAAGAAACCTAAACTAAAAACATAAAAAATATTACTGATCAAACATTTTTGAACGGCAGTGTGTGTATATATATATATATATATATATATATATATATATATATATATATATATATATATATAATTAATTATTTTTTTTCAATTTAGAATGTATGCATTGAAGACTGTGCAGTGTGTAATTATTTAATTCCTGTATATTTACCTGTTAGACCTGTTAGCGTTGAGCCCTGATATATTAAATGCACAGCTAAATGTGACATTTATTACAATGGGTTTATGTGAAGATTGATAAAATTTGTTATATTTTTAAAAGCCTTAAAATTAAAAAATATAGCTTTCAATTATACTGTAACGTTGAAAAATCCATGTAATAGAGACATCAGTATCAGTATTGGTATCAGTGATGATACTGCACTTCATTCATAGTGTTTAGAAAAAGATGCCATTAAACAAATATTGCAAGTATAACATCTTTATGTTGTTTCTACATTATTTGGGATGATCTACATTCAGTATTAAAGTATTACAATATAAAAATACATTAAAAACTTTAATGGTAGGTGTGATTACTTGTTATTAATTACAGAAAAATGTGTGATTCATTAGTTTAATCGATTGATAGCACTAATATATATATACACACACACACACACAGAGCCTAAAAGTAACACTCGCCAAGCTCCAATGCGAGTAAAAATGTTGGCGTGTATATGAAACTTGTTTATAAAACAAAAATCGCCAGTTGAAAATTTGTTGAAAATGAAATCTGTCGCAATATATATTGTAACTTTTAAAGGACTTAATATTTAAAGTGAACAATGCTATCTCAACACAACAAATAACTAACAACAACGACAAAACAACAACTAAAAACAAAAGGTCAGCAAACAGTGAAAAAATAGTCCTATAATAGTACCCATATAATTTATTCATGCTGCAGTGCATGCTGGGAAATCACAAACCCTTAACATTTCAGCAGTATGGTTCAATTCGAAATTAGTTGGAACAAAATTTGGGGGAATTTAATTATTTTTCATATTCAATATTAGTTGACTGTTGAGCTTGCAACATTTAAAATATCATTAGATTTAATCAAGTTGCATTTTCTTACTATTTTTAGATTGCTTAGTCAGTACTTTCCATCATAAATATAAAAACGTGACTGGTTTACATTGAAAAATTGCCAAGAAGAAAGAGTGCAAGTTGGCTGTTCCTTCACGCTACGTCTTTACGTCATTTGAATGGCAGTTACCTCACACAAGCTGGACTGATGTCATATGCCAGGGTCCTGATAAGAACAGACCTATACTGCGCTGACTTGATATATAGGACAGTGTGATAAGCACTGCATGACTGAATACAAACACTATGTAAATGACCACTTTTTGGCGGTATAATGTGTTCTTGTTGCTTAGCTGATAGAGCATGGCGCTAAAGTGTAGTCAAGTTATCTTTATTTCTATAGCACTTTATACAATACAGATTTAAATCAGTTTCACAGTAATAAACGATCAATGATGCAAACTTCCTCAAAAACAAGAGAAATTCAAATTCTGCTGTAAAGCAGCTCTAAAAAAAGACAATGGTGTCATTATTCAGCTCAAGTCAGTTCAGTGTTGATTCAGTTCAGTTCAATAACTGTGCAATGTTCATCAGTTATGAGTTCAATTCAGTCATAAGCATCTCTACATAAGACAGTAGTGTCGTTATTCAGCTCAAGTCAATGTTGATTCAGTTCACTTCAATAATTCAGCATTTATGTTACAATCGACACTGTAAACTACACTGAGGTTGTGGCTTTGATTATAATTTAAAGGAGTCCTATTATGTTTTTTTACATTTTCATCTTTCTTTAGTGTGTAATAGACCTTTCTCACAACTTCCGTATTTATGACCGGAAATACGCAATCGTCGTGGTAATCTTCTTCCTCACCGGTCAGGGCAACAGGTAAACAAATGGCGCAAGCAAAGAGCAAGATTTATTGTAGCTTACCGGGCTGTTCTTGTTATTCCCAAAAGCAGCCATATCTGTCGTTTCATTCCTTCCCTGTTGATGGTGAAGTTTGACGGAAATGGATTCAGGCTATCCGGCGGGATGAAGGACCAAACTTCCCTGCTCGTGTCCTACAACCCTTTCAGCACAAAGCGGCATATGACGCACCTCTGTGGGGAAATATAAAACAAATATTTTTTAAAGTAATATTTAACTTATAATATTTATATTACCATTATTCACTGATATCTATTTAAATGTTTTACAGGCTGTAGTATTGTTTCACTGACGGAACTACTAAAACAAACACGCATGCTTAAATGGATGTTTGAGCCTCGTTTATATTTTTTTATTTTCAAAATGTATGATATTTGATTTAATAATGAGGCTATATCTAGATATAATAAAATATATCTATAATTTTATTAAAAGCATTATGTTGCGTGCGCGTGTCCGTTAAGTCCACAAGACCGTAGGGTGTCCCATTCGTCATTTAAGCTTAAAGAAGGGTGCTCGTGACTATAGCTCATAACCCCCACCCCTCTATGTATTCTAATGGACGCGAGACGAACTAAACAATCAAATTACACTTCAAATAATTTTTTCCTAAAGATGGCTTCTGTCATTGGTTGATGGTTTTTATCACGATGATTTCATTTCAAGTGTTTGTTTTTTAAATAAGTTTTAGGTTTTGGGTAGTTATTTGATGCTATAAAAACGGGGGGTGTGACATCATGATTGACAGCTGAGATTGATGGCTTCTCTGAGTGAAGTTGTCACTGAGGCACTAATGGACTTTTTTTCTGAATTTTCGGGAGGAGATTGGAGCTTTAGCTTTAATTTCTACATTTCCATAACTGTTTATTTCACACTGACATAATGAATTGTTCTGCATCTGTGAGAGTGTGGGCAGGCTTTTGACATCGCGGCTCTACTTCCTGCTCTCTACTGCACAGACTCCGGTCCCGAGGTCACTACTGCACAGACTCAGTCGGTCTCAAATCTGCGCAAGATGTCAGCGCCATATTTGGATGTTGGCGGCTTGACTTTTCTTCAGTGGAAGGTAGTGAAGACGCGTCGTCCATATTTTTTTATGGTCAATGGTTGAAACTCGCGGTTATGATAAGGGGCGTGACATTTCTGAAGCAGTTGACCAGTCACAACACACTGTTCCAGCCGACCAATCAGAGCACAGTAAGCTTTTCAGAAGGGGGGCTTTATAGAGACAGGAACTAAACAGAGCGTTACTGACAGACTGGGCAGAGAGGTGCTGCAACAATAACAAATACGTGAAAAAATTTTTTTTTGAACATTCAAGCATGAAAACCTGTTCTACACAGAGAAAAAGGGTATCAAAATTGTACCTTTAGGGGTACAACAGTTTGTCACTGGGGCAGTACCCTTAAAAGGACATACCCTTTTTCTCTGTGTAGACTCTTAAAAAGGCATAATAGGTCCCTTTTAATGCAGTGTAAGTGTTCTGTGGATAAAAGTATGTGCCTAATCAATAACTGTATTAACCTATGAATCAAATAAATAACATATCTTTCCCTTCAGGGTGTTTGTGAACCGCAGTTTGACACTTGAAAACATCAAGTGCTATGGCTTTGACATGGATTACACTCTGGCAGGTAAGTGCATTTATAGTGCCTTTGGGACAAGTTGTCAGACTATGTGTAAAGTGCATCTTTCACATCAACTCTCTTGTTTTCAACAGTGTATAAGTCTCCAGAGTATGAGAGTCTGGGCTTTGAGCTGCTCAGAGACAGGCTGGTGTCAATCGGATACCCACACGAGCTGCTGGGCTATTCATATGACTCTACCTTCCCCACACGGTAAGTGTTGCACCATTAATGGGTCTGGATTAGGCTATATTGTGTAAGTGAGCTCATGGGAAAGGCTTTTGAGGGTTTCTGTGTGTGGCGGTGCAAGCAGAACATTGACTGTGTTTACATGCACATCATCTACTTAATATCCTTATTGTGGTTAAGGCCAGAACGCTATTATTATTGATTTCAATGGGAATGGTGCATCACAAAGGGGGAAAATAGAAATGTAACCAACTTAAACAGTAACAACAGTATAGAAGAGCGCAGTGAATTTCAAATTATATAGGTCAGGGTAATCTTCACTGGAAAAAATAATTTTCTTCAGTATTTGTGCCTTATTTTTTCAGTAAAAATAAGCATCCTTAAATTAACAATTACTTAAGGAGCAAAGTAAAGTCAGATAACAAGTGTTAGTTTCTGAAAAATATATCAAAATTAATTGACAAAAATTCTACCTAATCTATGTGGTAAGCAAAATGTACCTTTAAGTTTATTTTTCTTACCCTTTGACTTAATTTTGATTTAAAAAAAATCAGAAAACAAGACTTAATATCTTAAATTAATGTGTCTTGATTTAAGAATGTTAAGATGTTTGTAAAGGAATACAAGACAAAAATACTGAGTAAGAAAATCAGTTTTGCAGTTTACAATTATAGTATTTGTACTAATTTATGTTCATTTGTCAATGCAAAATGCCATTCATAACTCAAAAATAGGCATTATGAATATATGCAGATAGTTTGAGGGGAGGTATTGATAAGAGGGATTTGTGAACTAAATTAGTTTCAGAAGTGGAGAAAGTTTTTACATTTAGATTTTTAATATGAAATAATGTGCAGTGGGGAGTTGTGCACAGCGGCAGGCAGGCGTCCCAAAACTTTTGGCAATATAGTGTATATACAATGTACCGTTCAAATTTTTAGATTGGTAATATTTTATAATATTTTTGAAAGAAGTCTTTTATGCTCACCCAGGCTCCATTTATTTGATAAAAAAACAGTAATATAATGGAATATTATTACAGTTTAAAATCACTGTTTATTTATTCATGTGATCAAAGCTGAATTTTCAGCATCATTACTCCAGTCTTCAGTGTCACATGATCCTTCAGAAATCATTCTAATATGCTGATTTGATGCTCAAGAAACATATATTATTTTCAATGTTGGAAACAGCTGTGCTGCACAATAATTTTTGTAGAAAGTGTGATCCATTTTTCTGGATTCTTAGATAAACAGAAAGTTCAAAAGAACAGCATTTATTTGAAATATAAGTCATTTGTAACATTATAAATGTCTTTACTTAAAAAAAAACTGACCCCAAACTTTTAAACGGTAGTGTATAATTCCAATATGAATATTTTGCTATAAATTATTCACTCGTCTGAATGCTCCCAGACTTTTTGTTCTTTCAAACATTCTCTCTCTTTCTCCTTTCCTCTCCAGAGGCCTGGTGTACGATACTACGTACGGTAACCTGTTGAAAATCGACTCCAATGGAAACATCCTGGTGTGCACTCACGGTTTTGAGTACCTGAGAGGGTGAGTGAGATGATTCATTGTGGTGCGAGTCAATGGTGTATTGAGTGAGAGTTTGCTCGCAAATGCCCCCTCAACCTTTCTCTGACAACAGAAGATTCCAACAAAGTAGAATGCTGCGTGGGACAAAACGTTCAAGGGAGGCGGGTTGAAAGCCAATAAACTGAATGTAAAGGAACTACAGGGTTGAGAGCTGTTAAAAACAGATAAAGAAATACAAGGATCTGTGTAGAGAGACTAGCACAGCAGAGCAAGGAAATTTTGTGCTTAACATCACAATAAAAAAATACACATTAGCAGTGAAGGGGGTTCATAAAAACCATTCATTTAAAAAATGCCTTAAAGGGTGCATAACACACACAGTTTGGCAGTTTCTGCCAGTCTCATGTTAATCTTGAGAACCTATAGAGTAGTATTGCATCCTTCATATCTCTGAAGAGTCTTTAGTATCATATTTATTAAAGACATATACGCTGTACCGATTCTTTCCGAAAACAGCCGAACTCGTGCAGGCATGCAGTGGGCGGAGCTAAAGAGTCACTTGCACACACACACACACATACGAAATACATCATGGCATTATATCCCTGGATAACTTTTGATTCACTATACGTTCGTGTTGTTTACATTATATGCACTTACGTGCCGATTGCCAACAAAACAGACATGTGATGCAGTTTCACTCAGCACCTGCGTTTCCACTCCAGTCTTCAGTGTCACGTGATCCTTCAGAAATCATTCTAATATGCTGATTTGATGCTCAAGAAACATATATTATTTTCAATGTTGGAAACAGTTGTGCTGCACACACTTGCAGAACTCCGTTGCTGCTCCGGAAAAACAAACTGCATCCACTGTTTCCTTAACGCTGGGTTATTTGGGAAGCTGAACAAGGTTATCTTTCCCTCACAACCAGAAACACACTTCTTTAGTGACATTGTTGATTTTGTGGTCTAAAAACAAAATGTCAGCACTGCCGACGGCTTCCGTAACCCGAACGAAGCTCGTTGATGAAAGTGCTCTTGCTCTCGCTCTGGTCGATGTGTGCATGCGCTCATCTGGGAGAAGTGCCCATACAAGGAATTCCGCCCTTTATGACATCATACAGGCCATACTCTAAAAACTTTCCAAAATGTATTCAAATCCTGAAGGAGTGTATTTGGCACAGAAATACTTTGTCATACGTCCAACTCGTTTTTTGAAATTTGGCCATGTTTAGCTCAAGAATTTAACTCTTTAACAGTGTAAATAGGTCAGAATGCATGAAATAGCATTAGATCCCCCCCGCCCCCCTTTACTTAACATCTTAATCACTCTGATTCATGAACACATTTTTTTTTCCTGAATCAGATGTGTTTACCAACTCATAATTGACAAAGAAGTTCTTTTGGATATGTTGACTCATCTGCAAACATAAAGGGAAACATTTTACCAAGTACAACATGTTCCTGGATCAACATTTTTGTTGATCCTTGAACAACATTCCAGTCAACCAATAATGTTTTTTTTTGAGGAACAGTTTACAGTTTATGTCAAGTTTAGGTCAGGATTAGGTGCTTCTAATGTTTGTGACACTATTTTACTTATGTATGTATATATATATATATATATATATATATATATATATAGTTTTGGCCTTTTCCACCTCAGTATCCAAAAATTTAAATCATACAACAGTCTCATAATTTTTTAAAAGTTTAAACATTCAACTCTGTTACCAAAGTTACTGTGAGAAAAAATGATCAAACAAATATTTTTAATTTAATTATACATATATAATAAATACAAACCAATATTTGATTCCAAATTAGATATGCTCAGTGACAGCTTAATTTAGACTAAATCGTTAAATAATTAATATATATAATCATTATATAATTAATAATCTAGCCATTCAAACATTTGGGGTCAGTAAGATTTTTTAGGATAGAAATAAATTACATTTTAAAATATATTCCAACAGTTAATTTATTTTGCAATAATACTTCACAATATTACTGTTTTACTGTAATTTGGTTAAATAAATGCAGCTTTGGTGACTTATTTTACTCAACCAGACATTTGAACTGTAGTGTATATATTATAAAATATTAATATGCCATATATTAATTATATGCCATATATCATAACATTTTAGTTTGACCTCCTGATGTGAATGAGCAACAACAAGTTTCATCCACAATTTTGTTCCATTTTTGTGAAAAAATGTCTAATTTGAGACCCAACTACTCTATTTAGATGAGACACAGATGATGTAATGAGCTCATATTAGTAGTATATTTATATCCAACACCTGGCATATAAGAGTGGTGTGTAGATTTTAAGGAGGTTGTTGGTTTCCTGGTACGGGTTTCTTTAGATAGATGAAAGAGTTTAGGATAGGCATAACTGGCCAATTTACTTCTGATGTGTACCTACATATTTCAGGTTTTGAGTTCTAGTATGGAAGCCTGTCTCTCCTTTTAAAACATGCCACCAAATGTACATGTTCATCTCTGAAAAGATTAGAGAGCAGTGGCAGTATCAGGACAGAAAATCATCCTTGTTTTTATTCACAAACTTGAAAAACAGAGCATGTGAGTATCCTCATGTATAAGACAGCATAATAAAGGGTGTTTCAGCAGACATGGGGTATTTTTGGCACGGTTTTATTTAGCAGGGATCAGTTGTTTGAAAACAGTAGTTGCTAGCGTTCTCTCAACACTGGCTACCATGACAGACTGTTATTGTTTCGTCACAAGCTGTGAATGTATTTCCAATGCTTTTGTAAATATTTGGTTCGCCAGGCAGCTTATTTCGTTTGCTAGTATTCTCATTAAGATGTGTGTCTGTTTGCAGTGAACAGGTTGATGAGTATTATCCAAACAAGTTCATCCAGAGAGATGACACTGACCGCTTTTACGTCCTCAACACGCTTTTCAACCTATCAGGTACAATGACTGTTACATTTAAATGGTCGAATGAAAGGATGATTGATTTTATTAACATGATTTGTCTCTCTCATGTTCTCAGAGACATATCTTTATGCATGCCTGGTTGACTTCTTCACCAATACCACCAGATACAAAAAGTGAGTGAATTATTCTTAACTGCAACAGTTATGGCTCATTTACAGCTTAGTTATGAGAATGATATTTATAATTGACAGTATTTGCTGAGGCAAGCATCACTATTACTCTTGCTTATGCTTAAAGCTAGAGATTTCAAACCATTATCATATTTAGACTGTTCATGGCAGACATTAAAACCCTGAACACTCTAGCAACCACTTTTAATACCTTAGCAACTATATAGCAAAGCCCTAGTAACTCAAAAAGTATTAAAATAAATATTTAAAATTATTTAAAATAAAAATCTCATTAAAACACATTCCGTGTTGAGTATATATAAAAATGTAATCTTACAGTGCTCCTGTCATGCTTTTTCGGATATTACCTTTCATGTAGAGTAAAATTTAGCTGATTGTGACTGTAAAAGGTCTGCAAAGTGTCAAAGATTAAAGTGCAGGATAAATGGAGTTATTGTCTACCAAAACAAAAGAACCGATTTTTAACTGCCTTAAAGTCGTCAGTAATTCCAGTCTTACTTCCTGCTCAAACCTATGTAGGTTTGTGACAAATTTGCATAATAGAAGCCTGTGGTCTTCATTGGTTGCACGTGAACGTCTGCTTTGACCCTCAAATGCTGTAGTTGTAGCTGAGGCCTGGAAGAGTTTGGTTTGTGTTGTCGACATGTTGAAAAGACACTGTTTTCAGCACTCCGAATGCAAATCCACTTTGCATCCACTTCCAAAGGAAATGTTATAGTTATTTGTGTCACAAGTGCTGAGGAAGCCTCCAGAGCTGAAATTCAGATATGGTAATTTTTTGTTTAATTTCCGACATGCGCTGTAAGTGGTAGACCAATCACAACAGGCTGGGCCATCTGACCAATCAGAGCAGAGGAAGCTCTCGGAAAGGAGGGGTTTAGAAAGACTGAATCCTTAACCGAACCGTTTCAGACACTGTGAGAAAAGAGGTGATGCTGCAGTGTCTATTATGACAAAGTGAAAGTGTTTTTTGACCTTGGATGTATGTAAATCTATTGTAGGAGACCTCCAAAAACTAAATGAGGAACCTTTAAAATAGAATAATAGGGTAACTTTAAATCTGTCTTACTATTCCTCTCCCATTTAGTTGCCAGAAAGGGTTCAAACATGGTGACTTGTTTATGTCGCACAGAAGCATGTTTCAGGACGTGAGGGACGCCATGGATCACCTTCACGACACGGTAAACGTGACCATTTTCACTAACATTTATGTGTAGATTATAAAGCCCCGATCACGCCGAGGATGAAAGTGAAATGAATCACACAGAGGATTGCTATTGTTGGAATCACATTCAGAACGATTTTTCTCAATTGATGAACGATGAAAACATTGACAGCCAATCAGACGACAAAGCTGCAGCTTGAGCTTCTTCTAATAAACAGAATGTTATCGTTTGTGGATGCTAATATAGTTATCGTCATTCTTATCTTTATAGTTATTGTTAACGGGCCTTAATTTAATGATTTTACATATTCATCCTCAAATGAATGAAATATATAGAATATAATCATTCACTACAAAAATGAGTTAAACACGTGTCCTTTGCAACTGATGATTAATGGTGAATATTCAAATGCTACATAATATCATGCATAGACATTGTTATTTTTGTCCTTCAGGGCACTCTGAAGGAACGAACACTGAAGAACCTGGACATGTACGTGCTTAAAGATGTGAGTAATAATTGTATTGTTTTCTCAAATTGCCTAAGAGGAACATTTTGTATGCTAATCATCATTAATGCTATATGATTATAGATTATATTGGTAAGACTCATAGACATATCATTTCATTTAGCCTCGTCTTCCCGTGTTACTGAGCCGCATTAAAGAGGTCGCCAAAGTGTTCCTGGCCACCAACAGTGACTTCAATTACACTGAGGTAAGGAGAGCGCCAGCCCCCTAGAAATTATTTACACTGCCACGGACAGGCTGCATATCATTGCATGCTATCATTAATATTCATAATTGGATTTTAATCACACTGTATTACTTTTTTCTCAAATTAGGCTATTATGAAGTACTTACTGGATTCCCCAGCTGGCTCTAAGGTGAGCAACATGACTACTTGCTGACTAAAATTGCTACTTAGTATCATTTACTCTGAAATATTGTTTGTGACTATTCTTGATTGCACACATAAAGATATTAAAATTCTGAAATGATTCATGTTGTCTAGAGCCCCAAGAAACCCTGGCGCTCCTACTTTGACCTGGTGGTGGTGGACACTAAGAAGCCCATGTTCTTCGCAGGAGGGACAGTATTACGACAAGTCGACACGGTGGGTTCCTGCCACACTGCTACTATTCATATATAAATAAAATGCTTTATTAATAGTTTTTGATAGCGTTTGATGTAAAAGTTAGCTGTTATACCCAATTATTTAATAACAATGAGAATATGGTTGAATCTTAAGTCAAGAACATGTCTAGCTTCTATTTTAACTCACATCCAGAAAAAAAACTAACCCTCAACCAAACCCTAATCCTACCCTAACCCTATAGTAAGTAAATGTAGTTAATTAATATTACTCAGTACTTAAATATATAATTACACTGTAACAATGACACCGTAAAATAAAGTGTAACCATAAAGTGTAACCTAATATTTGTACCATTATGGTGGGATTTACCATTATAAAATGCATCAGTTTCCACAAAAGTATAAACATTGATAATAATAAGATTTTTTTCTTGAGTAGAAAGATCCTTTCTGAAGACTGTAGTGATGCAGAAAATTCAGCTTTGCCTCACAGGAATAAATTACATTTTACAATATATTCAAATAGAAAACAGTTATTTTAAATTGAATAAATGGTGAGCATTTCAAAAATGCTAAAATAAATCTTACAGATCCCAAATTTTTGAATGGCTGTATATAAATAACATTTTACACTGTATAGTTTTATTTAACATGAAGTTCCTTTATGTTTAATGAAATATCAGGAACCGTCTTGTTTGAGCTTGGCTTGTACTAAACTTCTCATCATTCCCTGATGTAGGTCACTGGCAAGCTGCGTATTGGCACATACACTGGAGACCTCCAGCACGGGACAGTGTATTCTGGAGGTAATGCCAGAGGAATATTCATCATCATCATGATCTGTTTGCTAGGCTTGCATGAAGGCACTCCTTTTGCTTATGTCAGTTATCCTTGTTCAACCCCTTTCTTAGGATCTTCTGATATTGTCTGTGATTTGCTGGATGTTCGGGGCAAAGACATCCTCTATGTGGGGGATCACATCTTTGGGGATATTCTCAAGTCAAAGAAACGTCAGGGCTGGAAGACTTTCCTGGTGGTTCCTGAGCTTGTGAAGGAGCTGCATGTGTGGACAGACAAAACCAGTAAAAAAACACCCTTTCATTTTTTCATTCATTCAATTCATTGTTATTTGATAAAGAATGGATTTGCAAAGTTAACAGCTAGGGGTAATAAATAAAAAATGTCTCTTTTTATAGCTATGTTTGAAGAGTTAAGACATCTTGACATCTTCCTTGCAGAGTTATATCAGTAAGTATGATTTTTTTTCTCTGCCAGAATCAGTGCAATACTAGACATGATGGATAGATGGCAGTACAGTACTTCTTATACTTGCATTTCTGTGCTCTAGTGTTGTTAGTTGAAATTAATTAGGTTAATCATTAACTATAAAATATTTAGGTTTTTATTGAACTTGCAAGGGGCATTTTTTGGGTACTTAGAGACAGCAAAACCTAAAATACACACAAACATTAATCGGGTACTCCTCATTAAGTGAGTCAAAAAGGGGCTGAACACCTCAAATGTTCGTTTTTTTACAGTAAATTCAGTGTAATATATTTTTGTTCAGTAATATTTTTTATTGTGAGAGAATTGTAAGTCATATTTATGCAACAATTATTCATTTCTTTCCACATTTTTTTTTACAATACAATTCATTCATCCATACAAATGTATTTATTTATTTTTCAATAATTGTTATGTACCCTTCAAAGGTTAGTTCACCCAACAATAAAAATTCATCATTTACTTACCTCATGTCATTCCAAACCATATAGACTGTAAAAAAAGATGGAGTGTTCAAATATGGCGCTGACATCTCGAGTCTGCGCAGTAGTGAGCTTGAAGTTGAGCCGCGATATCAAGGTCCCGCCCACACTCCTGCCTAATCAACAACTTTTTATAAAATAAACAGTTAAGGAAATGTAGAGATTAAAGGTAAAACTCCAAACTCCTTCTGAAGTTCCCGAAAAATGTCCGTTAGTGCCTCAGTGACTACTTCACTCAGACAAACTGTCAATCACAGCTGTCAATCATAACATCACACCCCCGTTTTTATAGCATCAAATACTAAATAAAGAATGAACACTTTAACTAACATCAGCCTGATACAAAACAGCCTAAAATTACAGAAACCATCTTTGGAAAAAATGTATTTGAAGTGTAATTTGATTGTTTAGTTTGTCTATGTCCCATTACATTTCATGGAGGGGGCAGGCTTCATGAACTATACTGCATCCAGCCACCTAAGGGGCGATCGGGACGCTTTGGCTTCAGTTTTTAGGACTCGTGTGGCAGGCTTGTTCAAAACCTTAAGACCTTCGTTCATCTTTGGAACACAAATGAAGATCTTTTTAATTAAATCTGAGAGATTTCTGTCCCTCCATTGACAGCTACACAACTACCACATTGCCGCTTCAAAAAGTTATATGAATCCATATGAATCGTGTGGTATAGTCCAAATTTTCCAAAGGGACATAAATGCTTTATATGATGAACAGGTTTAATTTAATCTTTTCTTCACATAAACATTCATCAGCTCACACATCAGTTGTGGTAAACGGAAGCTGAAGCATGTTCACTTGACGTGCAAGAACCAACGAGGTTCATTCTTGTGTTACACAGCACGTTTGAGCTTCCTCAAAAACCAATGACGTTCATTCTCGTGTTACACAGAATGTTTGAGCTTCCGCAAGAGCCAGTGAGGTTCATTCTCGTGTTATGCAGCACGTTTGAGTTTCTGCAAGAACCAGTGAGGTTCATTCTCATGCTACGCAGCACGTTTGAGCTTCCGCAAGAACCAACGAGGTTCATTCTTGTGTTACACAGCACGTTTGAGCTTCCTCAAAAACCAATGACGTTCATTCTCGTGTTACACAGAATGTTTGAGCTGCCGCAAGAGCCAGTGAGGTTCGTTCTCGTGTTATGCAGCACGTTTGAGTTTCTGCAAGAACCAGTGAGGTTCATTCTCATGTTACGCAGCACGTTTGAGCTTCCGCAAGAACCAACGAGGTTCATTCTCGTGTTACGCAGCACGTTTGAGCTTCAGCAAGAGCCAGTGAGGTTCATTCTCGTGTTATGCAGCACGTTTGAGTTTCTGCAAGAACCAGTGAGGTTCATTCTCATGCTACGCAGCACGTTTGAGCTTCCGCAAGAACCAACGAGGTTCATTCTTGTGTTACACAGCACGTTTGAGCTTCCTCAAAAACCAATGACGTTCATTCTCGTGTTACACAGAATGTTTGAGCTGCCGCAAGAGCCAGTGAGGTTCGTTCTCGTGTTATGCAGCACGTTTGAGTTTCTGCAAGAACCAGTGAGGTTCATTCTCATGTTACGCAGCACGTTTGAGCTTCCGCAAGAACCAACGAGGTTCATTCTCGTGTTACGCAGCACGTTTGAGCTTCAGCAAGAGCCAGTGAGGTTCATTCTCGTGTTATGCAGCACGTTTGAGTTTCTGCAAGAACCAGTGAGGTTCATTCTCATGCTACGCAGCACGTTTGAGCTTCCGCAAGAACCAACGAGGTTCATTCTTGTGTTACACAGCACGTTTGAGCTTCCTCAAAAACCAATGACGTTCATTCTCGTGTTACACAGAATGTTTGAGCTGCCGCAAGAGCCAGTGAGGTTCGTTCTCGTGTTATGCAGCACGTTTGAGTTTCTGCAAGAACCAGTGAGGTTCATTCTCATGTTACGCAGCACGTTTGAGCTTCCGCAAGAACCAACGAGGTTCATTCTCGTGTTACGCAGCACGTTTGAGCTTCAGCAAGAGCCAGTGAGGTTCATTCTCATGTTACGCAGCACGTTTGAGCTTCCGCAAGAACCAACGAGGTTCATTCTCATGTTACGCAGCACGTTTGAGCTTCAGCAAGAGCCAGTGAGGTTCATTCTCGTGTTACGCAGCACGTTTGAGCTTCCACAAGAGCCAGTGAGGTTCATTCTCATGTTACGCAGCACGTTTGAGCTTCCGCAAGAACCAACGAGGTTCATTCTCATGTGTAAGCAGCACGTTTGAGCTTCAGCAAGAGCCAGTGAGGTTCATTCTCGTGTTACGCAGCACGTTTGAGCTTCCACAAGAGCCAGTGAGGTTCATTCTCATGTTACGCAGCACGTTTGAGCTTCCACAAGAGCCAGTGAGGTTCATTCTCATGTTACGCAGCACGTTTGAGCTTCAGCAAGAGCCAGTGAGGTTCATTCTCATGTTACGCAGCACGTTTGAGCTTCCACAAGAGCCAGTGAGGTTCATTCTCATGTTACGCAGCACGTTTGAGCTTCCGCAAGAACCAACGAGGTTCATTCTCGTGTTACGCAGCACGTTTGAGCTTCAGCAAGAGCCAGTGAGGTTCATTCTCGTGTTACGCAGCACGTTTGAGCTTCCGCAAGAACCAACGAGGTTCATTCTCATGTTACGCAGCACGTTTGAGCTTCCGCAAGAACCAACGAGGTTCATTCTCGTGTTACGCAGCACGTTTGAGCTTCAGCAAGAGCCAGTGAGGTTCATTCTCATGTTACGCAGCACGTTTGAGCTTCCGCAAGAACCAACGAGGTTCATTCTCGTGTTACGCAGCACGTTTGAGCTTCAGCAAGAGCCAGTGAGGTTCATTCTCGTGTTACGCAGCACGTTTGAGCTTCCACAAGAGCCAGTGAGGTTCATTCTCATGTTACGCAGCACGTTTGAGCTTCCGCAAGAACCAACGAGGTTCATTCTCATGTGTAAGCAGCACGTTTGAGCTTCAGCAAGAGCCAGTGAGGTTCATTCTCGTGTTACGCAGCACGTTTGAGCTTCCACAAGAGCCAGTGAGGTTCATTCTCATGTTACGCAGCACGTTTGAGCTTCCACAAGAGCCAGTGAGGTTCATTCTCATGTTACGCAGCACGTTTGAGCTTCCACAAGAACCAACGAGGTTCATTCTCGTGTTACGCAGCACGTTTGAGCTTCAGCAAGAGCCAGTGAGGTTCATTCTCGTGTTACGCAGCACGTTTGAGCTTCCACAAGAGCCAGTGAGGTTCATTCTCATGTTACGCAGCACGTTTGAGCTTCCGCAAGAACCAACGAGGTTCATTCTCGTGTTACGCAGCACGTTTGAGCTTCAGCAAGAGCCATTTAGGTTCATTCTCATGTTACACAGCACGTTTGAGCTTCCGCAAGAACCAACGAGGTTCATTCTCGTGTTACGCAGCACGTTTGAGCTTCAGCAAGAGCCAGTGAGGTTCATTCTCATGTTACGCAGCACGTTTGAGCTTCAGCAAGAGCCAGTGAGGTTCATTCTCATGTTACGCAGCACGTTTGAGCTTCAGCAAGAGCCAGTGAGGTTCATTCTCATGTTACGCAGCACGTTTGAGCTTCAGCAAGAGCCAGTGAGGTTCATTCTCATGTTACGCAGCACGTTTGAGCTTCCGCAAGAACCAACGAGGTTAATTCTCGTGTTACGCAGCACGTTTGAGCTTCAGCAAGAGCCAGTGAGGTTCATTCTCATGTTACGCAGCACGTTTGAGCTTCAGCAAGAACCAACGAGGTTCATTCTCGTGTTACGCAGCACGTTTGAGCTTCAGCAAGAGCCAGTGAGGTTCATTCTCATGTTACGCAGCACGTTTGAGCTTCCGCAAGAACCAACGAGGTTCATTCTTGTGTTACGCAGCACGTTTGAGCTTCAGCAAGAGCCAGTGAGGTTCATTCTCATGTTACGCAGCACGTTTGAGCTTCCACAAGAACCAACGAGGTTAATTCTCGTGTTACGCAGCACGTTTGAGCTTCAGCAAGAACCAGTGAGGTTTGTTCTCATGCGTTGAGCTTGTTTATGTTTGCTGATCAATGTTTACATGTGAATAAAAGCCTAAATTGAATCTGTTAATCAAATAAAGCAATAATTTTTTACTGCAAGGAGTACAAGTGTCACTATTTTTAGGACCATTAACCTTTTTGAATCATGTCCATGATTTGTGTGTATGTGTTCTCATTGCAAGTGCCACAAAGTCACAAAGTGTCATACCATTCCAGTGTTGGGGTTACATATACAAGTAATGTAATTATAATTACAGATGAGTTATAATCAGATTACTTTTTTCAAGTAACTAGTAAAGTAACACATTACTTTTAAATTTACAATAAAATATCTGAGTTACTGTTTCAAATAAATACCTCAAGTTACTTTGTTTTCCCATTTATTGACTGACAGCTCTCCTGTCCCCATGTTGAGAGAATTTAGGAATTGAGAGGCGTTGTGTGTCTTTGCTGCTGACCTTCGATGATCCAATTAAACCAAATGCAAAAATGACTTTAGTTAAACATCACATTTGTGTTTCTTTTGTTGTTGTTGTTTTTAAGTAAGCATGATTAACTTTCTTCTCCTGCATCCTATTCTACAATCCAGAATGGCAGCACAGCTGAAAGGTTTGTTTGAGCTGCGCCCTCTACTGTACAGGCGTGAATTTGCATTTCCTTCAGCCTGGGGCTTATTTGTTTTTTTCTTTGTTATTAAAAAACAAACAAGCAAGTCCGGACCAGATGAGAAAAGGGAACGCATAAATAACATATGGCAACACTGTACCATTCTGATGAAGAAAACATTTCGGTCAAAACCTTCTTTTGACTAAAAAATTCCAGAGGGTTGACACTGAATGATATTGAACTTTTCAGCTGACCTCTCATTTTATCCCATCAGGCATTTGGACAGTGGAAGTCAAGAGAGCCCGGATATTACTGCGATTCACAGCAGGATAAAGGTGAGTTCTCAGGATCATCTCAGTAAGTTTGCCACACATCATTTTCCTTAATGTTTTCACATCTAACTTGTTTTGTATATTTTCTTAATGCAGAAAATATTCTGAATTTTGTGTTTCTCAAAATTGTATATCATTTTTTTCCCGATATGCATTACAGATGGTGACATACGGCATGGATCTGTGCTATGGGAAAATGGGCAGTCTTTTACGCTGTGGTTCCACAAAAACCCTTTTCGCCAGTCAGTTACTGCGCTATGCGGATATATACTCTACCAACTGCCTCAACCTCTTAAACTACCCCTTCAGCTACCTCTTCAGAGCCCCCCATGTCCTGGTATACTTTCCAATATGGTTATCAAAAGAATTGTAAATAATATTTAATTATGATATGTTGTAAAATAATTAATAAAAAAAAGTTAAATATATATATTTAAGATGCTAAATTGCTCTAAAAAAATAAGTTACAAAAAAACAGGTGCTGATATTTCTGTCAAAATGTCCAGTCTGTGTGCTGAATGAATGTTGTGTGTCACTCATAACAGTTGCCACACGAGGCCGCTGTGGAGTCTCAGACCAAGGAGCAGATCGCAGAGCTGTCAGAGCACATGCTCAAAAGCGCAAACATCAAGGTTTGAATGGCATTCTCACTTTCAGTTTTCCTTTTTATATAATAATGTTTTGTTATATTCTTAAAATGTATTGCACTCAAACATCACAACTTGCATTAATGTTTTAATTGTAACATTGTTTCCCTGTATTTTTGTTCTAAAATGAAGCGTTTTCTTTGCTAAGTGAATTTACATCAATACATCTTTTGCACACAGCGACAGTGTGAGTGCGATGATGGCGACTGTGGACAAGATGATAATTGTGCCCGAAATAGCCCAGCTTCATCCACAGAGACATGAGGACTGATGTGTTTTTTTTCTTATTGCTGTAAATATGAACTTTTTATTTAATGCGTATGTTGTACTTTCACAGTTTCCATTCCTGCCTTAAAACTGTGTATTGATACAGAATGCTTGTGTGGTTGATTTGCAGTTTAGCTTCAGTATGACTCTGCCAGAAAATTGTGATTTAAGTGAATTTGTTTGCATGTCATAATGATTTAAGTTAACAGCTGTTGTGTAAACTCATTATTTGTAAAGCAAGTGTAAAATTATTATTTAACCATTTTATATAACTTTTATAAACTGTTTGTTCTGTGTTTTTAATTAAGGGCTTTGATAAAATATTTAGCCTTTTGTATGTCAGTCATAAAAGCATGAACATTAAATACAGGGTTGCAGGATTTTGAGGTTTAATTGGTCAAATGTGTATTTACTTTTATCATATCATAGACCTTATACAATAATGCAGACATTGATAACAATCTAGAAAGTAACTCTAGAACTGATTCATGTTCTGCCTCTATAACTGATTTAATATATCCTAGTTTATTTACTTTTGCTTATCATATAATATACCTTATACAATAATGCTGACATTGATAATAACTTAATCTAGAAAGTAATCCTAGCACTGATTCTATGTTCTGCCTCTATGACTGATTCATATGCATAATGAATTGACATAATTAAAGAGCTATATAAACATATTCTGTTGTTATATTTATTTCCAATTTGATTTACCTCATAAATATTATTCAGGACAGAGACAGACACATGTGAATGTTAGAGTCTTGACCAGGTCTCCCTAGAAGAAAAAAATGATATCTCAATGGGATTTTCCTGGTTAAATAAAGGATAAATAAGCTGCCCCTGTGTGGGAGCCTTTAATAGCTGAATGAGATTTTAATAGGCCATATAGAGGTCGAGGAAATGTACTGAAACGGCAACTTCATGAAAACAGATGATTAAATGCAGTTAAAAAAAATACTTTTAATCTATGAAGAGTAAATTAATTAACACACGGACATCGCCAGGAAAATATCTGTCCGTAAGATGGCGGCAAAGACTATAGTCTCTGCGCGCGACTTCAAAGGAGAACTTTCATTTAATCATAACCAGCTTCTGTAAGAGCATGATTAGAAAATTAGACCGTATGCCCTGCCTTTGTAAAAAAAACAGCTAATTTATACCATACACCGCTACTGTGTTCATACATCTAGATCTCGCGCTATTTTGTTTTGATTTCCGCTGCGTCGAGAATAACTAAATTAGCCTATAACCTGGAGAACAAGGCCTATATCTTTTTTCTTTCTTCAAATGACCGCAGATTAACAATATTTACTGCTACAAATAGGCTTATCGATTAAAATATATATATATATAAAATGAGTATCATAAAAAAAACATTTTTAGCATATGTAAAGGTAAGACAAGCATAGCTACTGGCCTACTTACGATAAAACTCAAAGAATAGCGTGTTATTGGAAACGAAGTATTTCTATTCACATGGATACCTGTAGCCCGATCCCAGCCAGATTAATGCTCCTCAGGAAAACAAACGCCTAGTATGAGCTTGCCTTTCCATAAACTACACTATAGGTGTCCCATGCATGCTAATGAATGTCATGTGACGTTTTGTCTATAAAGCATAGAGGCACAAATCGTGTTTTTGTTGTGATAATTATTTGATATGTTTGTTAAACTATTGGTCTATTATTTAACTTGAACCTGACACTTAAGTCATTAATGTATAGTCTTTTACTGAACAGATTTTATTTTCTAAAAAAAAAAAAAATTAGCATTCAACCCTGTTAGCCTACTGCATGATTTTACTTCTATTACGAAAAGTAACATCCCTTACAACGAAGTAACATTATCATTAAATAATACCCCACCTATTCTACTCAAACATTGTAAAACCTAACGAGTTGTTCTAGCTAACTAACCATTTTAGCCATCTTTAGCTACTTAATGTCCAACTTGTTGAACTCGATTGTAAAAAATCTTGAGATCTGTACTATGTATGCTACTCATAAAACCCAAGTTAAGATTACTTGATAGGTTTAAGTACTATTTTGTCAAGAAAAAGTGTTATTGAAGCTGGGCAATTCTCAATACTCATTTCCCCACTACTGCAGTCATCTTGTAGTTGCCTTCACTACATTTCCTAAGTCATTTTGAATGTTGAAGTGTCAATACAACTGAAAATTTTGAGAGAACATCACATAAGTTGACTTCATAAATTTATGTTGACTGTCACCATTATGGTGATCGGTGTTCAGGGACACTCAGAACTTCATTTATATGACTAATTCTCTGATGCAGACAATATTTTTGGTTTCAAAGGAAGAGAAGTAATAAAGGTTGTTTTAAAAATATGACCGAACTTCTCACTAAATCACTAACTATTGTAGACCTACATTTCATGTTGAATTGTCTGTTATAATTGTATGGCTAACACCTATATCATAAAAACCATATTGTGAAACATCAAACATTTCAGTGGGTTGATGCCCCTCTAGTTGTACAAATATCTTGCAATCAACATTGTTTGAGTCACACACAGACATCAACATGCAAAACACAACCATGTTACATAACCATTAAGTTAATTCAATTTATAAGACTCTGACAAAATGTGATTTTTTATTTTAAAATGTAATTATTGTCTTTTTTGTGCTAATACTGACACAGATACAATTAAGTTAACAAAACCTAAGTAACTGTGGCTTAAAATAAGTAAGGAACACTTTTAATAGATTAGTAAATAAGACTAAAATTATACCTGATACAATTAAGTTAAGCTTACTTAAATTGAACTAATTTGTCACACTGTAATATGAGGGGAAATTCCATTAAGAATTGCCTCGCCTCAAAAAAAAATATTTTACTCTTAAAAAAACTTTTAACTGTTTTCTGAGTAACAAAAACATGTAAATAGTACAGATTACTAGATATTTAAGTTCAACAAATTGTTGGATATTAAGTCAAGTTAACTATAACAAGTTTTGACTGCATTTGTCAAGCTTCAACCGTTCAAGATTACAAGAAAAATTATCAAACAAAATTTTTTCTTTAACTTGCGTGAACACAAGTCTGTCATTACCTATACCAACATAGAAATCTGCACAAATCGCAAAACCAATATAAAATGTGATCCTGGACCACAAAACCAGTCATAAGGGTCTTTTTTTTAATTGTGGTGTATAGATCATCTGAATAAATAAGCTTTCCATTGATGTATGGTTTATTAGGATAGGACAATATTTGGCCGAGATACAACTATTTGAAAATCTGTAATCTGCGAGTGCAAAAAAATCTAAATATGGAGAAAATCGCCTGAATTTCAAGAATGTCTGACACTATTTTCCAGGAAAGTGTCCGAATGAATACAATTAGATCAAATATGAAGTCTAAAACAGAAGACATTGAAGGCTTTGATCAGTAATAATGATGGATAAAACAGGTTTTCTCTGAATAAATCCCAATGTGTTGAGCAGGAAGTCTTGTGTACTTACTATTCCTGTGCTCTTTGAAGGTAATGGGATCTAATGTCACACAGCATCAATTTCAAACAGATCCATCTAACCATATTAAGTTTGCTATTAAGTTACTACATCATAAATAACATAGTGCCCTTAAGACACCAGACTGCCTATATGGACAGTTTCATATCCACATTCTGGCAGCTCTGCAATCTCTATAAGGCGAGGCGAGTTAATTAACCGTTAATAACACATTCAATTGTTTAACTCAAGTGGTCTTTGACCCTTTTTGATTGACCTTCAAGTGAAACTTGATAAGCACAAACACTAGAGTGCAATTCAGCAGTAAATATCATGTCTAACACAGGCGTAACTATTAAAACCGAACACACTCAAAAATCAGTTTTTTCTCCATAATCAAAAAGCGGTTGTGACATCAGATTGAGACGAGCAGATTTTTGAGCAACTTGCTTGTGAGAAGCGAAAGCACCCTGTGATGATGTGTCCCGTGCACCACAGACATATCATATCCCATTCCTCACATTCCACTATTTCCCAGCAACCTTTGCAAACGTGCCCCGACAAGTCGTATTCGTTACTGAAGTATTTGAGGTGCTCCGGTCGCTGAGAGTTTCCCACCCCGATGGATAAACAGGGTTAGTATTTAACCCGAGGCATACTCCTAAAATGTTGCTGCTGCTTTGGTGTAAAAACTTTGAGGAACATTTTTATCATTTTAGAGCTGATAGCACGTTTATAGCCTTAACGTGTAGGGTTTCTTGTGAATTTATGATCATAGAGTAACCTATGCTTTAGTATTCTGCACTTCAAGTCAACAACAGCATAATAGTATAGATATGGGGCATGTTCAGACACCTTGTGTGTATAGGCCCGGTATGCATGATTCAGAGCCTATAGGGTTGATTCACTTAGTTATGTTAAGGACTGTCTCAGAAATGCCGAGAGACACGTTTAGCAGTCCTGGGCCCCTCTCCTGACCATCCCCCACCCCTATACTCACAACTGGACTTGCCTCCCTGCATTCCACTGAAAACATTCCCTTCCCCCTGCTAACCTGCGACAAGGGAGGGTCCGACCCGTGCACCTTTAGCTCCACACTAAACTTGACGCATGGCGCGATAACCGAGCCAAAATGGCGTGGTCGCCAAAACAAATGACGGCTGAACTCAAGTTTTAAGTTCAAAAAGAACCATTTTTATTTACCAAAGCATGTGCGTTACACTGGTTACAGATGCAGACTAACGTAAGGGGACAACCTGAGCAATCCGGCACTTGTTTGGCAGCATTCCATGACCGTTGAGCATATCAGAGGCTAAATGCTATGACAATACTATTGCACTGCTAATAGGATGGTACAGTAGTGCAACATCGTCAGAGCAGCTGACCTCAGCACATCAGCACATGGACAGAGGACAGCCATCTTCTCTGGCCAATAACTGTTTGCCCTCCACTCATTTTAAGTTTTACTGCTAGCTTCCACCTGATCATATATGATCATATACATCAAATCAAAATGGTATATGATCATATATATATATATATATATATATATATATATATATATATATATAAACAAAAAAATAATCATAATAATGTCCAAATTACAATTTTTAAATAATTTACATATATATGAAAAAATAAATAAAAAATAAATAAAATGCAGCCACCGCCTCAAACAAAAAGAAACAATATTGAACTAATACAATAATAATAATAACATGTATAATCTTACATTAAAATGCAGCCACAAAAACTAAAAATCAAGTAATAGAATAAAATTACTAAAATATTTTTTGCAATTATTATTTACAGTTAAATTGCGTTCGATTATATATACAGTCAAACCAAAAATGATTCAGACACCAGATATAATTTTATACTAGTGGGTACAGGACACTATAGTTCATTAATGTAAGTGAGGATAGCAAAATAAAGTAAACTGTGACATATTTTACCTAAAAATTCTTCATAAAGTGGACTAAAAATTGATAAAAATTTGGGACCAAAATTATTCAGACACTTTGACCTGACCATGTTTTACTTTAGTGTTTTTTTTATTATTTTTTATTATCGCTAATGCGACCCTTTACACCACAGACTGAACAAAATGAAGCATTGCTTGGTTATTGGTTGACCTAAATTGGTATTATCTAATTGTGAACTCAAGTTTAACAGCTGACAGCTGATTGGTTGATTGCAATCCTTTACATACCTTTCTATCAAAGTTATCTGACATTATCAAGATGAATTTGTTCTGACAGTTTAACTCTGAGTTCTTGTCATATTTTATTACCATTTTCTAAACTATAGCTAATAAACTGTGATAATGTGAGAAAATGTTGAAGGTGTCTGAATAAATTTTGGTTTGACTGTGTATATATATATATATATATATATATATATGTAATGATAAACTGATTGACAATAATAGTACTTTCATGAAACTGATTCAAAGCAAGTTTGTTAAACATTTATATAAACAAATTTTTTTTTTACAAATTACATTCATTTACATTATTAATAGGCAATATATATGTATATGAATAAATAATAAATAAATAAATAAAATGCAGCCACAACCACTCCAAACTAATAAAAACAATATAATGCAATAATATTAATAATATTTATAATTCTTTTTGAAAGATAAATAAACTGCTGCTCCAAAACTAATTAAACAAACAAGCAATATAATAACATTATATATGTGATATGTAATAAGCAGAAAGTAAGTTTGACAGACATTTAGAGTTTGGAATAAATTTGCAGAGTGTGTCAGCTTTCATGTTTTTCCAGGTTTCCAGGCCTGTGTACTGACTGTAGCTCCACATGTTAAATAATGTCAAACCACGAGAGGGGTGAGAGGTGAAGGAAATAGAGGGAGGTGGAGGTCTCTGTTCCATCAGCCAATGCCCTTTTAATATTGCACTGCTCTTCTGATTGGCCAGTAGTACAACAGAAAAAGGGCAATGGACAAAACATGGCCAAAATCACCACACAATCCTTCCCTCGTGGTGTTTGATCAATTACATTGCATTCAGATTTCTGTGTACTTGATTTCTATAAATTTCACGCACATTGGTTAGAAAATCAAAGGAAAGAGCAGTGAACTCTGAGCAGTTCATTCCTGCTTCATCTAAGTATTACTCATAATAACCAAATAATTAATCTACAAAACTAGGACTAAATAACAGCAACATCAGCTAAACAAATTTAAGAAGGCAAAACATTTTACAGTAACATTTTACCACCGAAAGCACATTTTTTCCCACATCTGTTTCCTTTATCTCTGTGAGGCTCTGCTTTACAATGAAAACAATTTTAGTGTTTTTGTTTTAATAGTACAATTAAATAAAACACTATCTTTTTAAACAGATGTCTCTTTGATCCTCCGGGAGTGTCTTGGGAATATGTCAGGACTTCTGACACTCTCAGTTTAGATATTCCTGAAACAACTGAAACGTGTTTAAAAAATTGAGACCTTGATAGAAACTATCAACTTAGTAAGATTAAGTGAAATCGAAACAAACTTTAAAAAAAAGTAAACAAAAATATAAAGAGCCAATGATGACTTTAATTCAGGTTTCCCATTTCCCAGTGAATTTCCATAATTCTTCCATGACTTTTCCAAACTTTTATGAAGCCTGAATAAGGATTTTTTTTTTTTAATTACAGACACTATATTGTTTCTCTGGCTTAAATTTGCTTTTTATAACTGGGCATAATTATACTTTATATTGACTACAGACTTTACCAGGCCTGGAAATCACTTTTGAAATATTTGGTTTTCCAGGACCCTGTAAGGTAAAGTATTCATTTAAAAAAAAAAACACACACATTTAAACGTACTGATTTAACGTTACAGTGGTGAGAGCAATAAAAGTGGGAAAACACTTTAACAGGTTACTTCATTTGCATTAACATTTTCAAAGACTTGTTGATAACCGTTAGCAAACTTTCCGAATTACTATCCAACCTGTATTAATTATACAACATTTTATATTCTCCTTAGATGCATTCTGATCCAGTTAATAATACATATTAAGTCGAATTAAGCGCCGTTTGACACTTTCTCATTTTTGTTTTGATTCGGATTAAATGTAAAGCATCACTAGACCAACTAAACTTCAGCAGACAAACGAATTTACATTTAATAACGGTGGTGTTTACATAACCTCACATTCATACCGTTTAAAAGGGTAATTCGTACCTGATCACACTATCAGCGCGTGCATTTAAATAGTGTCAATTCACTCAGCCTTATCTCTTTTCTCAGACAGCAAACATCACGCGCATAAACGCTGCATACTACAGAAAAGATCTCGTACCCCGGGTTTGATGGCACACGGTCCTGATGCGCATGAAAATGAGGCGAGTGGATTGGTCCCATCCATCCAAACTCTCCTTTACGCCCTACAGCTCCCGCCATTTCCGCCCAATCATCCCAAATGCATGAAGAGCACATAGTGAACCCCAAATTCATGAATGGCAGCGAACCAAGGGAGGGACACTCCGTCAGAGAAAAAAAATGAAGAGGGAGAGTGAGAGAAGAGGAAAAGTTGAGTAAAAGGTGCAAAACCTGAACGTCTTCTTCTTCTGTCCTTTTTCAAATGGTAAATGTATTAAGACTCTCCGTTTTCAAAAGCGCAAAGTTAAAATTTTATCGCGCGGTTCAGCGAAATAAATGAGCAAATGTAAAGACGCGCGGCCTCACGGCCATCCAGCGTCAGACTCCATCTTTGACTAGTTGACATTCAGATCCAGCCGGAGCAAATGCCTCATTTGCATGCGCGGCGCTGATTGGTCTGCTGCTGCGCTAGTCTCTGCCGTGCGATGAGCCATTGGTTGAATTCTCAGCTCCTCGGCGCTCTGACTCGTAATGTGATTGGACGCAAAACGGATACCGCCGCTGCATAATTTAATTGAACAACAAATACGCGATGCACCGAGTCTCATTCACAAATTTCCCATCGCCGCCGTCCGCTTATCCCGGAGGATACTACTGCTGAAACACATACATTATAATAATCAATGAAGACAATCATATCTCATTTCCATTTTGTATTATCATCCTTTTAGACTATTAACAATTTTAATGCAAAATAAAAAAAGTTTGATATGTTTACAGAGTTGTTTAGGCCTATTTTACACAGGCCTATTTTTTTCACATTAATTTTTTGATTTCATGTGAATAGTTTTACATGGTTGGTGTAAATAGTCACATGATCAGAGCTGTGTACATTTTTATGTTACCATTTGAAAGATGACGCAACATCATATGTTAGAAGATTGTGTAGGCTACTTCTAACATATGAAGTACACAATATTTACACTGTAAAAAATTATATGATCAATAAGTTGTGACAACATGTATTTTTACATTGTTTTAACTCAGCAAAATAAGTTAAGCAATTAAGAAAAAGTATAAGTTACACAAGATTCAACTAATTTTTAAGTTTAATGTAAGTTGAAATTACTTAAACATCCAAGTTGATTGTACTTAAAATTTTAAGGCAGCAACTTTTTTTTGTTGCTTTTATGCATTATTAAGATTACTGTTTAGTAAATCATGTTCACATATGTGGACAAGTAGCTGATTCACATTATAAAATTGTAGATTTTAAAGTATTTTTACATTAAATGAATCCTAATGAAATAAAAAAATAGCCTACATTTATGCATTAGCTCGATATATTTCATATTGGCTATAACTATAATCAGGATTTTGTTTCTTTTTTTTTTTTTTTTAGAAAAGGTATGCTAAAAATTTACATCTTATGGTGTTTAGCCCATTTTTTAATGTATAAATTACAATTGTTTTTATTTGGAGGTTTACAGAACAAAACTGCACAGATGTCAAAAGTAAACTAATTACTTTAAATTAAAAAAAATTTTTTTTTTCAATTTTCATTTCTATTATGAGGCAACCATAAAACAGATTATGGAAGATGGATCAGAGGAAGCACTTCAGGTCCATTCAGATTTTGTGGGTGGGGCCACAGTGGTTGGCCAGTCCTGGGAGGGGCTTGAGTCGCCAGCGAGCTTTGATTGACATCTGGAGGAGGGTAGTGGGCTGTGAAATGTGGCATTCTTGGCCAAGGGAGCTGAAATAATGGTATTGTTTGGTGAGAAAGGGCCCATTTCCCCCCTTCCCCTCTCTCTGTCCCCCAATTTGAAGGGATCTGATTGTGCCCTTACTCTGTTTAAAGTGTTTGATGTGGGCAATGCATTCAACAAGCTGCGAGCAAAACTAGGGATGTTCTGCCTCTGTCTTTCAGTTGGCCATTTGAGATGATAACTAACAGAGATACACCTCCCCTTTTTGATTTACCACACATTATCAGTAGCTTTTCAACAAGGCACATTAATTTGACACGCTTTTAAATAATTTGTTTTGCATTTATAAATAACAGTTGTATTTTAAACCATTCCTGCTGTCATATGTCACATTCTGTGAATCATTTGAATTTATATACACTCTTTTTGACAGAAAATGTATGTTCTGTAGGTGGATTCTCTTTAAAGGTTATGAGGTTATCATGTCATGCTGTTCAAGGGTTGATGTGCAACTCAAAAACATGCAAGTCATTATTTAAGTCATATTGACACATTTTACAAATCTACATTAATCGAAACAAATATATATATATATATATATATATTTGTCATGCTGTAAAAGTGCTTATTAAAGTTTCTATTGGTTTTAATTCAGTTATTTTTATTTGTTATTTTGAATTCTAATTGCCTGTTCTTGCCTGTGAATCACTGCATTGGTTTGTTTGGAAAAGTGCTATAAAATTTGATTGCTTTATTAATGTTATTAAAAAGATCAGTGGAAATGTATTTTGTATTTGTAATTATTTTGGAAAGCACAAAGACAGTTAAAAGAAATCATTATTCTAATTAAAAAATCAGCTTAATATTTCCTCATATTTGTATTTGATAACATGTTTGAAAACATGATCAAATTAACAAAGTATACGAAATTAAGTTCTTTATTAAATAAACATATTAAATGTATACCTGTTATCTACCATTTAATATGTAAAATATTCAGAGAATTAACAACAAAATGGTAGCTGATGTAATTCTCAAGGAATAATTTAGAAAAGTTTGTTTAAATGATTCAGAGATTTAATTATTTTTTATGGATTTCACAGTACGAAAGAGAGGCTATTTTCAGTACAAATTTATAATAACTATGGTATTAATTATGTGTGAAACGAGGATAATTATAAAGTTTGTAACACACACAAAAAAAAACAGATTTACACACAAACAAATCAACATTAAATGAAATACATTTTTATGTAACTGGCTACCATGCTTCAAATTCAAATAGTAAATAAAGACATTTATAATTAAATAACATATTTTTAAAAAGATTTCCTTTGGTAGAGAAGCTATTTTACATTTCTCTAGAGCCAAACTGTAATTTTCCATTTGTCATCATGCATGTCTCTCTTCAAGGGTTTGATTTAATAAATACAAGCTGAGATAATTCATGTGAGAACATGTACTAGTTGTGTTTTCGATAGGCTATACCTAAAATATCTTTTTTTTTTCAGGGTTCTCATGATATCAATTGAATTTTGAATTCTTGCTAGATCATCAAAAGGATGAAAACATGTATATATACAATTTAAATGTGTTTTGTAAATTGCCTGTGTATATAATTCTGAGTTTAGTTGAGATAATTCAGAAGTCCTTAAAAGTAATTTTCTCGTTTTAAAAAAGAATAACTAATGTTAACAGAACAGTAACAGTTTCATTTCCATCTTTTAGTTGGTTGATCTGCAGCAGACAGTCGTACCTGAACGTTGAATACCAGATCTTTCAGACCTGGGAGGTAAAGTTTGTTATTGTTCTTTCTTCTCCCCAATTCCCTTCCTCCAAAAATGTTCCTCCCCTCTTCCTCTGCCCTTTAACCTTTCCCTGCCTACCCTCTTCTTCTCCATCCCTTGCCTCTCTCCCTCTCTCCCAACAGGGGAAAGCGGCAGTGATAGATAGTCATTGATAATTTCCCTGAGCCCAACAGAAGGTTAATGGATTAGCTTCTTCTATCGCCATCACAGTGGGTGGTGACATGGACGATGGGATGTGAATCCCTTTGAGATTCACCACTCTTTTTGGAGTCGAGACCCCACCTCCAGTAGCCTGACTTTTCTCCCCCCTGTTTTGCCTTAAGAAGTGTTCGCTATACCCTTTTTACACCCCGAGCTAGCGCATGCCCCGCATTCCAGCTGTGTGGGTGGCGGTCCAGAGCAGGGTGAGGAGTTTTCAAGCTGAACGTGACACCGAACATCACTGCGCTTTCTGTAGGGGGATTCCAGACGCATTCTGAGCATTCATGACAAGGAAGTTAACCTTCATTTTGCCTTTCTTTACACACTGTCCTTCATTCATAAAGCCATTTACAATGGTTGAATATTTCAGTAGCCTATAAACAAGAAAATGTGAGGAAAAGCAATACAGTTATGAGCTATAGAATAATTGGATGTTTGTATTTAGAATGAGCGTTTTGCTCATTCCTTTGATATGCTTATATATTATTCACTGCCATTCAAATTTTGGGGTCGGTAAGATTTGTTAATGTCTTTAAAAGAAGTTATGCTGACCAAGGCTCCATTTATCTGATTAAAAACACTTTTTCACACTTCAAGTGAACTATTTTTACCATTTAAAATAACTGTTTTCTATTTGAATATATTTTAATTTATTCCTGTGATCAAAGCTGAATTTTCAGCATCATTACTCCAGTCTTCAGTGTCACATGACCCTTCAGAAATCATTCTAATATGATTTTGTGCTCATATGTTGATAATGGTTTTTGTTGCCTAATATTTTTTGTGTTTTTCCAGGATTCTTTGATAAATAGAACGTTCAAAAGAACAGTATTTAGAAATCTTTCGTAAGTCACTTTACTGTCATTTTTTAAATCAAATTAATGCGCACTTGCTGAATAAAATTCATACCTGACTTTTTTTTTTTTAAGTAATTAAAAGTAAAGTAATTAGTTGGTTGGTCATTTAAAAAAATCTTATTTTTAATCAGTCTTTTACCTTATAACTAGTTTATTTTACTGTTTGTGCAATGTAAATATATGTGGGTTTTTATTATATTATATTATATTGATTATATTATATTATATTATAATAACAGGGATAATTAAGCATGGAATATTGGTACTTAATATAAAATAATTATTAAACTGTATAGTATAATATAATAGTTAAAAATGTTTACAATTCTTTTTTATTCTTTTAATTCAACCATTCAAGAATGTTTATAATTGTGATTCTGTAATGGTGAGCAGTTACAGCACCTAAAATATACATTTCCTATAAATGCGTCCATGGCCACATTATGCATCAACTACCCAAAAATACTGGGCTTCTTACATGACTTTCAACACTGCTGTGCTCTGTGAGAGCCTGAAGTCCAAAGTACTTTCAAACCCATGTGTTCCTCAGTAGCTCCTCCAATCCATTAACTAAACTTCAGAGGAATTCCTCACTTCATTTCACAGAATACATGCGGAATGTACACAGGGGTCAAAGGGCAACGGGCTAGAGGGAGCCGCTCCACCCCATACAGGGGCGAGCAGACCTTATTCAAACAAGCCCTGAGGGTTGAGGTGAGGAGCGTGGACGGTACTTTAAAGATAACCCATAACACCGCCATGCATTACGCTGAATCAAATATACTTTCTTATAATTTTGTGGTGCTGATTCCAAAAATAGTGTCTGTTTTGCTCTAGCACGTCACTCTTTCTCACAAAATATGATTTTGTAGCATTTTCGACAACCATTTGTAAGGTGAAGAAGTCCTGTGTTACTACTAGAAAAACTGTCACAAAGACATGATTCCTCTCTTCTTCTGAACCAGGCTACAACTATTTGTTCAATACTCAGACGATTTTCACATTATTTTATGCCATTTCAAGGTTATGGCAGTGATAAAAGAAAATGCAAACATGACCCAGATGGTTACTGCTACATCTGTGTTTTACTACATCCAAACAGAGACAGAAAATTAGGCAAATTATTGCATATCTAATCCTGACAAATACATTATTATTTGAATTATCACTCAGTGAGTCATTTAACCATGTATTACTGTCTTTAAAAGGCTTTCCAAACACATTAAACTGAACAAATTTACATAATTAAATATAAAAAAAATATATATATATTTCTTATTTTGTTAAAAAGAAAAATTATGTTGTGAAAAGTTTGTATTGATATTTTTGGCATCATCAAATTAGGTAGCTAGGGTAATTAGGGTTTTTATTTGCAAATCAGCAGAAATGATTTTCAAGATGCAAGTCTGTGTAATCAATACAGCAGTGCAGTAACTCTACACCCCTTTTATGAAGTGCGCTACTTACGTGTGTTGTAAAGCATTTACTTTTGAAGCAAACAAACTGCCACTGCTACAAATCTCAGGCTCTTTATTATGGAACACCCTCATTGTCTTTCCTTTCATTTAATATTACACTTGCTGGTTTATATAAGTGAATAAGACATCTGCTCTTTCCATTCAACACACTCCCCGTCTGCAACACAACCATTTTTCCCACAGATAACATGCTACAATCCACACCGCCCCAGTGGAATCCTGCATGGCCTTGGGACTTTCGAGCCTTTGGGTGCACTGGCCAATACGTGAACAGGGGAGGACCCTAGAAATTCCACAGCCCTAGCGTCTCTCTAACATTTGCTTAACCTTACCGACCCCCAATAACCCCCCTCACCCACAACCCTGATGGCAAGCTGACCCTACAAAGACTACTGTATCATATTTGCTATATTCAACTCTAAATGATCAACACAAGCAAAAATTTGCTGAAAAACATCATCTGATTGATAGTTTTTTAGTAAGTAAAGGGTATTTAAATGTCCACCTTAGGCGTGGTTCACGTGTCTTTTTGCAGTGAAATCTTTTTATCATGTAAAAGTAAGAATAACTTTAAATATTTCAAGATGAATACACTAACTGGACTGAAGCAACTTACAGTATAGATTTACTTGATTAAATTTTTTTTAAAGAAAAATCATGTAGTATCAAATATGACACATCAGGCTTTTGAGGAATGTTTATTTCTCAGTCATCATTATATTGCATTGTTTTGCCCTCTAGAGCTTTGATCATAAAACTAAGCATTTAAATATCATATACTAAGACATATTATTGGAAGATATAAACTCAATTTTATGTCATTTTCACAGATTTTATATAAGTTGTCTGCTAAATCAATTTACATCACATGCTATAAAAATTCCGTCTTATAGCCTACTTTTTAGTATAAATAAAAACATCTGCATTAAATTGTAGCCTATATTTTTGGTCAGTTTTGGGCGTCTGAATAAAACTGTGTGTGGTTGTGAAACATGTAAGTCTGAGCTTATATTATTAAATATTAATGTTGCTGAATCAACCTTAATACATTAATACAACAAAACTAGTTTTATAGGTTAAATCAAGTCGAAATAGTTCTTTAAGGTAATTAAGTTTTTACAGTGTATAAAAGCCTTATGTATAAAATAAGATACAAAACATAAACTATAGGCCACACACTTTTTTACATTTTCTTTTATATTTTATATTTTGTCTCCATTACAGGGTTAAATTGTATCCCCCCCCCCCCCAAATGTCTGTTTTTACAATGTTATTATGAAGCCTAATGTGACTAAAGTGTCATTTTTGCTATGTTAAACATTTTCTCTTTATTTTACTATGCAGAGACATGTTAAGACGTCGATTCTTCTCAATAAGTCAATCATATCAAAAACTCAATTGAAAAGCTATATTCCAAGTCTTTTTTGTTAGATTTGTGTTCAAACAAAAGCTGTGTAAAGAAACTTTAGACCAACCAGCGCTCATCTTCTTGTTAATCTTTGTACACGAACACTAGTGTGTAACAGAGAAGTCAGCAGAGCTCAGTAAGCCTCTCTTGTGTTTGCAGCACTAGCTGATTCAGCGCTCATCACATGAATGAGCGGCCATTTTCCCTCAACGCGTCTCTGCATGAGAAGTGACGTCACGACTTATCGGTCACGCGGCAATAAATTGAACAGTTAATTATTAACGCCAGATAGGCATTTGATTCAGAAGCATATTCGGAAAGATTGTTTTCCGTATTAATTTAGGAATTGTATAGGTTATAATCTCAACACTAACATATTGGTTAGATTTTCCATATTTAAATTTGGTTTATCACTAGTCTTATTTAATTATACTTATTCTAGCCACATTAATCCCATTTAATAAACATTATGTCCACACAATCGTAAAATAACCGGCAGCTGTTGTAACCACAGATATTGTGCATAACGTATCTATGGTTGTAACAGTCGCTTCAGTGAGGTTGTGGTGCCACCTTATGGACGCAAAGTGAAGTTCATAAAAGAGCCTATCAAATGTGTGTGACTTCATAATCTCTTAAACGGCATATTTTGACTTCTAAACCATAATGAGAACATTAGACAACCCTTTAAAAAGTAGTAATTACTCAAAGACCATCCTAGACCAGGAACATTCCAGCTGTGGCCATTTGAATAAACTGATTAGACCAGTCCTAAAAGTAAGACTTTAATTTATTTCTTCTTTTTAAAGTCAGTTACATAAAAAGTTAGACCGGTCTAATTTAAATGGGAAAGGTATGCCTGATTGCCCCATTGGTTAACTGCTTTTGTTAATCAAAATAGTTCTTAAAGGAATAGTTCACCCTAAAATAAAAATCCTGTCATTTATTCACCCTCAGGTTGTTTCAAACCTGTATGAATTTGTTTCTTCTGCTGAACACAAAATATATTTTGAATAATATGGGGAACTAAACCGTTAATTGACCCAGTAGGGGTCCCGCTATGGAAGTCAATGGGGTCCATCAACTGTTTTGTTACCGACATTCTTCAAAATATCTTATTTTGTGTTCAGCAGAAGAAACAAATTCATACAGGTTTGAAACAACTTGAGGGTGAGTAAATGATGATAGCGTTTTCATTTTAGGGTGAACTATTCCTTGAAGTCACAGACTTAGTAGCCAAGTTATGCAACTAACGGCCAGCGTGGACCATCTAACAGATAGGCTACCACACCAGTTTTCCCATCAGGACTGCACTACAAACATTCAAATAGTAAGTGTATTTATGTAGGCCTACGGGAAGAAAAAAAAACTTCGTTACTTAATTTCTTTGGAATACGTCAATGACAATGATGGACAATAACCATCCTGAAAATATTATATTGTTTCTCCCTTTACTGGGAATTTATTACTTAACATATTTGTGAATTATGAGCATCTTTAAACTAAATTAAACAATTTTAACATTTTGAATAAATGCCTCGTCTTAAAATATTCAATTTGTGATATTTCCCGTTAAAGAACCAAAAGCATTTAGGCTACTTACCTCTGCATATTACCCAAGTTATTAGCGATTAGTGAGATCAATTGTGTACGTATGGCTCACGTGACGTTCCCTCTTTCCATGCAAGTCCAGAGAAAACAATAATAATAATTTGAGGAACCAACCGTTCATTTGTGAGCTCAAATGATGGGGGACTCACACCATCAATATTTAAAATTGTGTCACGTCTGTTCAGATCCTTAACCCGCGATAAAAAGATAACATAAGAAGTCATGTTCGCCTAAGAGCAAATAGCATTAATTAAAATGTCCCGTTGCTGCACTCGGAAAGGAGACCACTTGAACGTACAGTTAGAGTCATGTTTATTTACAGCATAATCCTGACTGAGAAGAAAGGGAAGGTTATGAGAGCTGAAATGTTTTCAGTACAGCTCATTTGGATCCACATTTCACTACACCTTTTAATTTATTTATTCAAATTTTTATACAGAATCCTTTTGGCTGTTAATGTTGATAGCCAAACAGAGCTTAGCGCCCTCTACAGGCAGGGAGGTAAATGGAGGAAAAAAAAGATCCAGTAAGTACAAAATGAAAAACCACAGCATTAAATGGGAAAGTTGAGAAAAATACAAACAATGGGATAAAACAAAACAAACAAACAAAACAAAAAAGCAATCTTTCATAAAAAAAAAAAGTAACATTTGAGTTTATTTTCAATGCAATCACCATGATCGTCATTTATATTGTTCTCTTTTTTCTTGTAATGTCTATAAGGGTGGCAAAGGGACAGTGAGGAGGTTTGTGGGTAAAACAAAGTCCGTGATGCTCAGGTTAACTGTGTCCCAATGCCAGGCAAACATTCATATTGAATATTCAGGCAACGCACTGCCAATGTTTGCGCGAGGTCCACGTCGGCCGCGGGGGTCAGAGCGGTCCGGACTTGTTGCCCCTTCTCCGTTTTATGAATTATCTTGTGCGACTGTTTGTCCACAACCCCATGTCTGCGTCTCAGTTTCAGAGTGTCGCACTAACGCGGTTGCCCTGAAAACGCAGCTTTGAAGGACGACACGCTGTACAACTGACATGCAAGGCCAGACGACTAACAGATTAAAAAACAGGTAACAACAGGTAAAAAAAAAAAAAAAAAAGCCAGCAAAATGCATTATTTTCTACAACATCTCTCTCACACACACACACACACACACACACACACACACACACACACACACACACACCTCAATTCCAGAGAACTCACTCCTCAATTCCAGTTTCATCATTACGGTGCCAATTGTGTTGAAGGAATGACTACAAACAAAACAAATTAATGCTTGAAATACTAGTGGGGGACAAAAAAAATTCGGCCTTAAATAACAGAGCTTAGTACAATCCTTAAAGATTCCCTCCAGGAGCGTGATAGAGTTCATCTTCAGTGGTCCATCCAGAGCCCATGGAGGTAATGGCATACATTCATACATAAACACAGACGTAATCACAAGCACACCCTTCTCTTCAATGGCCGACTTGCACAAACGGTCCATATGCAATGTTTTATGGAAGAGGATGTGTACATCACGCAAAAAAGTGACCTAGGCTGAGTTGTTAGACTCATTTATGGGGGGAAAAGAGAGGAAACAAAAATATTTCCCATCTGTGTGTTCGGTTTATGACTCCGTTGAGATCTAAAAAGCCCTTGCCCTTGTTCACACACGCACGCGAGCTCACGCACACCTCGACATGATAACCCCTAATTCATGTGTACACATATATACATAGAGCTGTACGCCCCCACAATTTATAATGCATCATTTCTGTATATGCCAAGAATAAAATCTTTCTAAATAAAATACATGTTTCTGCAAAGGAAGGGGTAGGTTAGAGAGGGAGATGGGCGGGCGGGGGTGGATGCGGGTGGGGTATTATCAGAAAGGGAAAGAGGAAGAGAGAAGGGAAAGAGGAAGAGAGAAGGAAGGAAGGAAAGAAGGAAGGCAGGAAGGAAGGAAAACAATGCTGTCCTCTACTGTGTGCTGGTCCCTTATAGGGTCATCGTCATCCCAAGCTGTGGCAGAATCTACGTTCCTCATCCACAGTTTGTTTGGAGCAGTAAATAATAAAGAAATCTCTGTCTGTAAATCCATAATGGTGCCAAACGGTACAAATGGAAACACACTTGGAGCTCAAAGGGGCTCCGGTCACGTCCAGACAAAGACCGATCCGGTAAAGTGTTGCCGAGTTCAGTAGAACAAGAAAGGGATGATGGGATAGAAGAAAGAGAGAAAGAGAGAGATAGCGTGACAAACATGGAATGGAGCCGAGGAAGAAAAGAGGTAGAGAGAGAAAAAAAAAGACAGATACTGTAGTAGGATTGAGGTGTATAGAGACGTGTGGAGCGCATGAATCCATCTGGCAGTGAAGTCCGCGTACGTCTGTTCATCCGCTGGCTGGAGGATAACAACAGGAATGAGGGATGACGAGAAGACGAGTGCAGTTCCTCTCTTCCGACCTCTCTCTCTCTCTCTCTCTCTCTCTCTGGTGGGTGGGTGGTAACCTGTGCTGGTCAGAGCAGCATCATACCTCCAGGAAGCGGGAGCTGCTGGACTTGGTGTGGAAGGGCTCGGACCACATACGCCGCAGGTCCCCCTGTGGAGCGACAGACGGAAACAATTACCACCAATTCACACTGAAGGTGATGTCACATAACAAAGACAGCAACATTTTTACAAGCTTCTTTCTCAATGGTCAGTTTTTTGACTGACAAGATGATCTCGGAAGATTTGGTTTCAAAGCGAAATTTAAAAGCGTCTATTTAAATGAGTGTCACTGTACTGTTTTGTTGTGTTTTTCTTTAAGAATAATAGGCTAATGAACCCACCATTCAAACAACCCGTCGCCGAATTGGTGCCAATTCTAAACCGAAAGTAAAATGCGCACGCCCACACGGTCATTTATTCACGGCCGCACAGTGCGCACGCATTTACAGCCACACTGTCATTCACGGGGCGTCCACTGGCACATTTTCAAATCAGGAATTCATTGAAAATACTTGCTTTGCTCCGAGCGATACTGGTATTACCGGTGTTGTCACACGTTGATTAACCAGTGCGAAATTTGTCACAGTCACATCCCTAATTTACATTTTTGCGCATAAACTGTCGACCTGTTCAACTAAAAATAATGATAAAGTCTATATTTAGTAGTAGTAATAATAATAATAATAATAATAATAATAATAATAATAATAAATAAAAATTTACCTACTAAATATTTGTTGACTAGGTATACATTTATACACAGAAATGTAAATAAAACTTAATACTAAATGTTCAAGTACAAAATATAATAATAACGATCTATTAAATAATTTTGTTGAATAGGTCAATTCTTTTTATGGAGTGTTTATTTACACTAAGGGCAAATAGCCGCTTTGTTGGCAAATGCTAATTACACTAACTCCGCCTACTGACATCTGGTTGGGCCAGACAAAATTACAGAAGACGTTGGATTGTCAACAGCAGCAATAGTTTAGGGGTAAGGAGTGTGGCAGAAAATTGACGCAAATCAACCCCAGTTCGAATCCGCCTTTTACTTAACTCACTATTTATTTTAGAAAGGTATTTATTTTCAAGTGGAAATAAAGTGTGCATCTTCTGATTTATCTTCCTTGAAAATATACCCATTGTATATAATACATAACATTTAAAAATATAATTTCCCATCTGCTATATCTGGTCTGAAATGTGTTTGATTAGATTAGAAAGTACATTGTTCAATTAGTCTATGTGAATGGACTCATGCAAGTGATAAAAACATCCTTTTCACAACCAAACACTATGTCCCAGTGTCCTTCATTTCTACACACATTCATTTGACCCATTATCTAAGCATTACACTACGTGCACACCAGAGCTCACAAACATACTGCCACAAATTATTACAGTAAATGTCAGTGGGTCTGCGGCAGCATTACAGGAAGTTACAAATAATTGCTCAGTACACTTAAATGTGTCACGTTTGACAGCCAGTCTTATTATATTGTTATATTCTGAGTTACAAGAGGCTTGTGCATACGAGCGTTTATGCTACCATCAAAATTGTTTTCTCTACAAATATGTAAATTTAAAAACAGCACAAACCTGTGCGGATCAATTTACACACCATAATTACGCCCTCTTGTTGTTTTCGCCCATTCACTTACTTAAACGTGTGTGTGATTGTTGTCAACGAAAAAAACGTTTGTTTACACTTTGCCTCACCTTTTCTACTGTGTTTGCACAGCCATCAATATTGCTTTTATGAATCCTAAATGTTTCAATAATATGTTAAATTGTGCAGAAGCGCTGACGAAAACGGCACAAACCTGTGTGGTTCTTGCATCAATGATTATGTGCCTTTCCAATCCATGAAGGTCACAACCATTCACACACACACCAAGCTCTTAACCACTAACAAAAGACCTGATTTATCTTCATACACTGTCATATTAAACTTACACCAATCAGAACACAAGGCAACACAATTTAAACACCTACGTGGAAAAACACAGCTTCCTCTTTGAGAAGATGGGTTTCGAATCAAATTTGTTCTAATGCTAATTTGGTCTGCCTACTTCTGTTTTTAGGCACACTCCTAATCTTTTGCTTTAAAATCTTTTAATCTTCTTGATGGCTATCACACATCCAACAAGTACTACAGCATACCTTGACACACACACAAAAAAAAAAGTGTAGTATTTGAAACACATGAACAATGGACTAAAATAATTTTCCAATGCGTATGATTTAGCATGAATGGTTTGGGTTTAGCATATGATGAATGTCTGAACAATGTCATGAAGCTGGTCAAGCTACTGTAACAGCATTTCAACTACCATGTGTAAAAACGTTCCCATAATTGTTAGTTTCCATGGAAAAGTGAGGATGTTGCTATGGCGACAGCACTACACAGAACTGATCAGATTATGTTGCAACACACAAAGAACAAAACATCTGCCACAGTAAAAGGAAGCCGGCGTACTACAATTGATGCCTCAATAGAAGGAATGCGGAGTACCCGCAGAGACGTACATAGGTGTATGTGCTAGTGCATAAATAATGCAGCGCAGTGTTACGGATACGACACACACCCTGCTCAAATAACCGCACAATGACACCATGTAGACTTCTGCATTGTTTCTGAGCAAGTGAGCAAATGGCGATTCCACGGAATGAAGTCGACACTGTTAGGACGTCCTAAAAATGAGGCATCTCGCATCCCTCTGGACTTTCTGATGTTGCTGTAAACTGACTTACCTTCAGGTAGGCCATGGTGAGCAGAGGCAGCAGGGTGAAGGGCACCAGGTACAGGAGGGCAGGCTGGGCCGCGCGGTGAATACGAGAGGCCACCGTTGCAGTCAACAGACCTGAGAGTGGAAGAGAGAGAAACGTCAAACGGGTTGATTCTACAGTGACAGTCAATAAAATTACATACAGCGCAACCAGTGTAGTCCGATTACAGAAGGAATAACTCTTACAAGCTAGTTCTTTACAGTGAATCAGAAACAAACAGCGCAACCAGAGTAGTCCAACTGATTCCCAAACAAATTACTCTTATGAGCCATTTTTTAGTTAACCGGAATCATACAATCCAAAACACCACAGTCAGGGTTTCTGCAGGTTTTATGAAGGTAAATTTAAGACCTTTTTTTTTTTTATTAAAGAAAATGTCAGGACATGTAAATGTCTATGAAGTTTTGCTAATACAACTCATTGTGTACTTTTAAGTTTAAAAATACATTTTCCAACAGATCTCCATAAATTTAGAATTTATTTAACAAAAAAATTGCTTAAAGTTAGAGATATAAAATCACTTTTACAATATCGCAAGATTTCTTGATTAAAACAAAACAAATATCTGCCGATTTCTCAGAAAACAAGACTTAATTTCTTCAATTTGCATCAAGTAAATGTATCTTGATTTAAGGATGTTTAGAAATTGGTACTGGAAAACAAAAAATCCTGAGGAAGATTATTTTGCAATTAAATTTTGGGCCCTATGAAATAGGTTTTATTTTTTGTTTTATAGTTTATTCTGTTTTAATTTTTCTGGACTCTATTTTAATCCATTTTATTAATCAAAAACCATGCATAATTAATTGAAATCATGAAACAAACTTTTAATAAATTGCTGTTATATTGTCTAACAAAAAATAAAACTTTAGGGCCCTATGAAATGTTTTATTTCCCCCCCCCTCAAATTCCATTTTATTTTTTACCAAATTCTGTTTTCCGTTTTCATTTTTCTGAAGTCCATTTTAATGGTCTAATTAAACTAATAATCAAAAGCATGTCTTAATTTATTAAATTGCTTACAATAATAGCGGAAAACAGAAACAGCCATTCACTGTCATTATAAAGCTTGGAAGAGCCAGGACATTTTTTAATATAACTCCGATTGTATTCGTCTGAAAGAAGAATGTCATATACACCTAGGATGGCTTGAGTGTGAGTAAATCATGGGCTAATTTTCATTTTCGGGTGAACTATCCCTTTAAGGCTCATGTAGTTACTGACTGGTTGAGAATGTGTAGTCAAAGATGTGTAGTTAAAGCTTCGTCAGTAGTATTTTATAAAAAATAAGTCACTTTTTAGTATTATTTAATATATAGTTAAGGCCAATAGGTTTGCCCTTATTTGTACAAATTTAGTACAAAATGTATTGTTTGACAATGGAACTGCATTTCTTTTTTCCAAATATTTCTTCTTAGATTGATCAATAGTGCTGGGCACAATACACAGCTAAAAACTTTTTTTTGTTAGTTTTTTCTTTTACAACTCCGCACAAAGCGCATTTGGATGGTCTTGAGTGGGAAGACACAGTCCATATGGACTCTACAGATTACAATGGAATTTAGAGGTGAGTGACCTACTTTTGATTTATTCATCCAAAATTTGTGACATTACACATTATACAGTAAATTGCTTTTCCAGTCAGTTGTTTAATCTGTGCCGATGAGTCAAATAATGAGGCTAATTTGTTTCGGTTTTCTGTTAATTTACTTTTGTATTGTTATTGTATATTATTGCAATACCGGTAGATAGAGGACAGCGTCTGTAGCGATGCGTCATACACTACAATATACGTTCTACATACAAAATATCAAACATGTTTTTATATCCTCCGATGGAATCATAGACTGAAGCTAAAAAAAAACCTCATACACTATGCGATTTTCGGTTAAGTCAGTTACCGTCGGTCAACGTGTTCTGCACCACTGGCTCTAGTTGGACACCGTCAGGGTTTTTTGGCCCGATTCAGCATGTAGAAATCACCATCAGTGAGAGAGAGAGAATTCTGATTGGCTGTTCAGCTTAGCGAACGAGTCAGTGAACAAGAATAAAAGCGAAAGTGAGGCTGTTATAATTTAAGCATTTGAATGCACATATATTTTCATAATAACATGAGCCGACTGGAATGAAGAAAGTGATCAGCGTGATTGATATTCAAAATGGTAAGCAAGCGCTGCTTCATTTATGGTTTGTATATCTGCAGTCCTAGTTTCAGTTTCCCTTTTTGAATAACAAAAATAGACTATTGATACCTGCTGACACAGACAGATATTTACTTACATGCAGGCGCAGAACGCACGTGCTATTGACAGTCGCCTTTTGTCCTTTTGATATGTTCAAGCGCAGCTTTTCGACCAAGACGCAGCTGACGAGAGGCAACAACACAGTCAGCTTTCATTGCCGCTAGTTTTTTGACATAGGCTTGGTGCATTCCAGATTTTAGGGACGTGCGATTAATCATAAAAACAATATGTGAGCATGCACAACTTCTAAACCGCATAACGCACTCCAGGCAGCAACCAATTGGTATAAGAAGCAGGTAGTAACGTCTGTCGCGAGTTTAAAATATGCTGATTTTTCTTGCTTTTCTGTTGGATTAAGTGCTTAAATTATGTTATATAAATGGCTACACACTGGACACATTAAAGTTGTTATATATTAAATGCAGTTTTGATGTGCATTTCATTGTGAATTGACTAGCATTTTCATAAACATTTAAACAAAGCCACTCTTTACTTTTGAAAACAAAGTTTGCATTAGTGCTGGGTGGCATGACCAAAAAATTATATCACAGTATTTTTCTAAATGATACCGATTTCGGTATTTTTTTTCCCCCATGCATGACAGAGTGTTATCCACATTTTCTACCGATTGAGAGAGAGGAAATACTGCAGTAGATTGACTTAGAATGCCCTATTTAACTGCTATAAGTGAATATTGTAGAAAAATTCCACACTAGAATTAATACAGGTTTGCAAGGCCCTTCAAAATGATGCAACCAATAATAGCACTAGTCTCTGAACAAATGACACACGTCAGTTTAACACAGAAAGAATAGTTACTTTTTTGCCCATTTATCTTTGAATTTTTGGTCTATATCATTGTCTTCTGTGTAACAGAATAAACCCTTGTGTCATCGTGTTCATGATCAGATGTACGGCTGTATCAGTGTCCTTATTTGCACATAGATTTCATTTGAAGACGACGTGATTATATGTGCGCATACACGGTGCTGATTCATGTTTAGAGCACTAGAGGATATGAAACATGCCCATAAAAAACTTAAACGCGATCACTCCGGTCTGTATCTGATCCATGATCCACGTGGTAAGCGTTGTTAAACTCATTGTGGCGCTCTGCGCAGAAACCGCTCTCTTGCGTGTTGTTTGAATTCTTCACTGTAATGCGATCTCAGCTGTGCCCTCACCACAGTGCAGCAGTGAAATGGGACCCTCTCAAACAATGTCGTGCTCCGCCGTGTTCCAAACGTTATTTAAGCGACATACACCGGTATTCATCTTCAGCTAATTCACGTCTGCACGATAGGTGGCGCTGACCGAGAATACATTTTCCTCATGTATGTATCTCCTAGGTTTTTTTACACATCACAATTTATGAGATTATTACTATGTTTTTTGCTCAAACCATCATCGAGTGCTTGTAATAACTTCAGACTGCGATCTAAAGTGGATTTTTTTTAAATAACGCAAGTGTGGGCAGTGTGGTGCATTGTTTGTATCATTTTATAATAAACTGAATGCTACAATGCATTTATCATGTAAGCATATCTCACTCTACTGTTATAAAAATACCCCGAGCTGCATGAAAAACCACACACAGGACATATATCGTCGCAATCATATTTATTTGGCTTCATGTTTCATCTGTAGAAACATTTCTCTCAGCCGTTTATGTGTGAAACCATGTGGCACGAGGAACGAGGAAATGAACACAGTGTCATCATTCGGAAGGGCAAGAGTTATGATCACTTATTATGATTGACAGTTTTAGAGCGAATGAGCTCTGACTCATAACACACGCACAAAAGAAAACAGCACTCTGTACGCTGTTTCAAGCTCTTCAGATTGCATAATTCAGTGGAAAATGAATAGAAATTATAATCTGTATAAAGAACATGTAAGAAAAAATCTGTTCTCAGACACCATTGATAACATCCATTCTCTTCTCTCTTCCGGAATACTTTTCTTCTGTGTTCACACAGATTTTCAAAACAGCGCCACCCCTCTCACACTTTTGTACAACAACTGTGGCTCAGGTAAGCCCAAATCTAATTGGACGGCTCATTTTATCGCAGGGTGACGGAGGACAAAAAAAAAAACTCTTTGTCATGCTGTGATTGATTGAGCCTGTTGTGAATGGCTCCATACGGATGTATTGTTACGATTCAAGAGCGTCATCGTGTCATACATTCGTTCCGCTTAATCATGCTCAGTGTGAAAGGCCATTACAGAATACAGGTGCTGGTCATATAATTAGAATATCATCAAAAAATTGATTTATTTCACTAATTTCAAAGTTTCAAGTTTCAAGTTTCAAAAAGTAAAACTTGTATATTATATTCATTCATTACACACAGACTGATATATTTCAAATGTTTATTTCTTTTTATTTTGATGATTATAACTGACAACTAAGGAAAATCCCAAATTCAGTATCTCAGAAAATTAGAATATTACTTAAGACCAATACAAAGAAAGGATTTTTAGAAATCTTGGCCAACTGAAAAGTATGAACATGAAAAGTATGAGCATGTACAGCACTCAATACTTAGTTGGGGCTCCTTTTGCCTGAATTACTGCAGCAATGCGGCGTGGCATGGAGTCGATCAGTCTGTGGCACTGCTCAGGTGTTATGAGAGCCCAGGTTGCTCTGATAGTGGCCTTCAGCTCTTCTGCATTGTTGGGTCTGGCGTATCGCATCTTCCTCTTAACAATACCCCATAGATTTTCTATGGGGTTAAGGTCAGGTGAGTTTGCTGGCCAATTAAGAACAGGGATACCATGGTCCTTAAACCAGGTACTGGTTGCTTTGGCACTGTGTGCAGGTGCCAAGTCCTGTTGGAAAATGAAATCTGCATCTCCATAAAGTTGGTCAGCAGCAGGAAGCATGAAGTGCTCTAAAACTTCCTGGTATATGGCTGCGTTGACCTTGGACCTCAGAAAACACAGTGGACCAACACCAGCAGATGACATGGCACCCCAAACCATCACTGACTGTGGAAACTTTACACTGGACCTCAAGCAACGTGGATTGTGTGCCTCTCCTCTCTTCCTCCAGACTCTGAGACCCTGATTTCCAAAGGAAATGCAAAATTTACTTTCATCAGAGAACATAACTTTGGACCAGTCAGCAGCAGTCCAGTCCTTTTTGTCTTTAGCCCAGGCGAGACGCTTCTGACGCTGTCTGTTGTTCAAGAGTGGCTTGACACAAGGAATGCGACAGCTGAAACCCATGTCTTGCATACGTCTGTGCGTAGTGGTTCTTGAAGCACTGACTCCAGCTGCAGTCCACTCTTTGTGAATCTCCCCCACATTTTTGAATGGGTTTCGTTTCACAATCCTCTCCAGGGTGCGTTTATCCCTATTGCTTGTACACTTTTTTCTACCACATCTTTTCCTTCCCTTCGCCTCTATTAATGTGCTTGGACACAGAGCTCTGTGAACAGCCAGCCTCTTTTGCAATGACCTTTTGTGTCTTGCCCTCCTTGTGCAAGGTGTCAATGGTCGTCTTTTGGACAACTGTCCAGTCAGCAGTCTTCCCCATGATTGTGTAGCCTACAGAACTAGACTGAGAGACCATTTAAAGGCCTTTGCAGGTGTTTTGAGTTAATTAGCTGATTAGTGTGTGGCACCAGGTGTCTTCAATATTGAACCTTTTCACAATATTCAAATTTTCTAAGATACTGAATTTGGGATTTTCCTTAGTTGTCAGTTATAATCATCAAAATTAAAAGAAATAAACATTTGAAATACATCAGTCTGTGTGTAATGAATGAATATAATATACAAGTTTCACTTTTTGAATGGAATTAGTGAAATCAACTTTTTGATGATATTCTAATTATATGACCAGCACCTGTACTTTGATACATATTTTGTAGGGCTGCAACAACTAGTCGATAAAATCGATAATAATCAATAATGAAAATCATTGATAGCAATTCTCATTATCGATTAGTCGGGTCTGCCCACTGTGGAGTGGAAACAGAGTAAGCTGATGCAGGAAAGGTACGTGATCCAAGCGCCCAAAACATGAGAATTGTTTATTTTAAGCTTCAAGCGAATGCATTAGTGTTTAACATACCCTGTCATGCGCTTTGACAAATGTGTGCACGTGCGTCCTCAGCGCAAAACGTTCATTTTACAGGTTATATCCACTGATCTATATAGAGAAGATCTATATAGCATCTGTAAATGCTACTAATTCACGCGAGTATTTCCATTTTGCATGAAAGCGCATCCTGACAGTCTGTGTTAAACTTCAAACTTCACTGAATGAGTCAAACAGACAGAACGCAGTCTAGAGGGAGACCATTAATATTCAGCGCAAAAAAATATTAATTAAACTGAAATATCTGCTGTTGAACGCTAAATTTAGTTTTAAAAGTCAACATGTAATTCAAGTATTTTATGAGAGTAGTAACTGTAAAGGGATAACAGCGTATAATTTGAATATAAATGTAAGACGTTTCTACAGGATAAAGAAATGACAGTAACAGGTACTGTGTCCATAGAGAGTGTGTGTGTGTGTGTGTGTGTGTGTGTGTGTGTGTGTGTGTGTGTGTGTGTGTGTGTGTGTGTGTGTGTGTGTGTGTGTGTGTGTGTGTGTGTGTGTGTGTGTGTGTGTGTGTGTGTGTGTGTGTGTGTGTGTGTGGTGTGTGTGTGTGTGGGTGGTGGGGTGTGGGGTGTGTGTGTGTGCGTGTGGGTGTTCCTGCAGAACATTCCTCTTATCTGGTGACACCAAGTTCGTGTTTGTGTTTTTCTTTAATATCATTTTAATGTAGGGATTTAAACTCCTTTTGCTTAGTAACTTTTTTTGCACAATGTATAGCACAAACATACCCTTACGAAAATTAACCATGGTTCTATTAGATGGTAAAACCATGTTTTTTGGCACATTGATTACCATTTGTATAACCACACAAATACCATATAGTTAAACTACGTATTTGAAGCAAAACTATGGCTAATTTGTGGTTACAATTGAATAACCAATATAACCATTATTTATTTATGAATATTATTTTTGTTTGTTTTATTCAATGGTTAATTTTTGTAAGGGTAGATATATTCACTATGTGTGTTTTCATAGCACTCAGCTGACAAGTTTGTTTGAAGGACAGCATTGGGCAGGATGTGGAATAGTGTGTTTTGTCAATAAAATAAATGGGCTTTTTATCCGATTAATCAAAAAAATTATCGATCAACTAATTGATTAAATCAAAATAATCGTTAGTTGCAGCCCTAGATTTTTGGTCATTCTGCCCAGCACTATCATAGACCGATTGATAAACTAATGATAGACTGACAGATAATAGACAGACAGAACGACAGATATCTATTGATAAAGTATTCTGCTGTAAATTCAAGCTATTATATTACAATGCAAATCACAATGTTTATGGGTGGGTATGTTTGGATGATAATGTTGTGATACGCACCAACAAAGTAACCAATGAGGGTGCAGTGGAAGTAGGAAACCCGCTGCATGCGGCCTGACATGTTGGCAGTTCCAGGAACTTCTCCATTGGCCTGCTTCTTATAGTTGTCGTATCGGAGCACGAAACACAGCAGCAGGCCCGGCATGACGATATCGCCGATGCCCAGCATGGAGAAGTGGCTGCCGGTGGAGCTCGGGAACACCAGCTTGCCAGGCAGAGAGAGGCGCGGGACATCCCGTCCCATGCCAGGGCCCAGATGCAGTTTACGTGAGAGTACGTCAAGGGGGTTGTCGGCAGGTTGCGTGGCCACCTTCACCATCACATTGCTATTGAAGATGTAGGCAGAGAAAAAGACCTACAGGAGATGGAAAAAAGATGAGTCAGAAGGACAGACCAGCTTGCCCTGCTGTTTTGAGACACTGAGAGAGAGTGATGTCAGGCTTGTGTAAGCGTGTTTGGAGTGATTTTCCACACTGACGAAAAGGTTTGACAGTCAGCACCAGGGGGGAATGGGGAACATGTTTCAGGATATTTCAGGATGTACTAAGGGGGAGGTGTGATCTAGTGGTTACAATTCTGGATTGGCAACCAAAGTGTTGCAGGTATGCACCCAAATGGCACTTAACCCCAGGTGCATTTGTCTAAGTAATAAAGCATCTGTTAAACGACGACTCTCAAGCTAATGATTAAACCATCTTTACAGGATTCCTTGAATGTTTTTGTAACAATCTCATGAGCTGCAATTACATGTTTTATGACACCAGCACAGTGGAATACCATGTGATGATAGACATGTGCCAGTCGTAATGGACATGATTGCTTTACACTATTTGCATGTGAGAGTGACAAAAGAAACACGGAAGAATGTGAAAATACAGAGCAGGATGTTTCCTGAACAGTCAAGACAAGGAAGAACTTATTACTAAACAATGCATATGTAATGTTTACAGCTGCCAATCACCATCACTTGCTGCACTAATATAGAAAGCAATAGAGAATATGATGAAGTGTGTACATTTTAAAACAAACATTTTATAATATCAATTTCAGTGTTTTGAAAACAAGTTACATAATATGAGTTTTTGCACTGAGACTAGGCTTATTTTACGAGTAATTATATTGCTTGGTTTGAATCTTAAAAAATAAAAGATTATAAAAAAATAAAAAAAACACTTTACCATATACATTGAGTAATTATATTGCTTGGTTAGAATTCAAGTTAAAATAATAAAAAAAATTAAATAAAAGTAATCAAAGTAAATAAAATAATCTAGTAACTTAACTCACCGTTTATCTAAAAATTCACAAGTAAAATAAAATATCTAAAAAAAATAAATAAAAAAAAAATCATGCTTTACCATATACATTTTTCTCACTAGAATAAATGTTTTTTTCTTCTTTTTCTCTTTTTTTTTTTAAAGCAGACTCTTCAACCAAATATTCTGGGGCACATTAAATATTTGTATATCAAAAATACAACTTAAATTTTTTTTTTTTTAAATTAAATTAAATTAAATTAAAAAAATTAAATAAAAAAAAAAGCCTTTTTTCAACAGGTTTATACCAACATGTCTAAACCTGCGACTTAAAGACTTGCACCCACACCAGACTTGCTGCATTAATTGCTTACCCAGAACACATCATAGATGAGGAGGCCTGACAGCAGCAGGCATGACACCTTGAGACTAGGCAGCCGCACAAATGCGATCATGGCCACACAGAGACCCATGGCAAGTGCTGCAGGAAACAACACCACAATATTGAGAACAAAATAACACCACTCCATACAGAAAAGGTGGTAAACCAGATGATGCGTTTACATTACATTATCTTCCTACACACACACAAACACAAGAGTAACAGCATGCTGACGCACCGTCCATGAGCAGCCAGTGGCCTGTCAGCACCCAGATGAGAACCAGCATGACAGAGAGAGAAAAAGACAGCAGCTCTGCCAACGTGAAGCGGCCACAGCAGCCGAATGAGATCCTGGAGACAAAAGAGAGACGCTGGCTCACATGCTGAATACACTACCAACCACACATCGCTTGGCTGGTACATGAGGCTCATTTTCACACCTCAGCATCTGATTTCGAACACTGTTGTCCATTAATACACATGAGGATTGTTCCACCCAAAGAAAAAAGAATAGATTCTAGATAACATTGAGAGATTTAGTGAAGGCACAAGACAAATCCCTATGAACAAACATGAGCATATAATCTATCAGGCAATTTTTTAAAATATATTTTAAGGTGTTAATAAATTGCACTGGGCATTAAAGGGGGAAAGACGCGCAGCGTCACACCACATTTAAAAATATAACACATTGTTTTCTATGAGTGTACGCATTGATGTAATGTACATACGGACTTCACCCTGTGCTGCAAGATACATTTAGTTTTACATTCATAGTTTTACAGCTTGAACAATGTCTAAACACATAGGAAAAATATAAAAAGTAGCCCTTTCTAATCTTTAATTTTGCCCTGTTGTGCCATTTTTCATGTGAAAGCATATATAAATTTTGCCTGAATTATATGTCACAAACCACAGATTCTTTAAAGGTGCAGTGTGTAGTATTTATGAGGATCTATAGACCTTTCACACAAAAAACGGAAATACGTAATCGTTGCGGAAGTTCCTGTCAAGCATCAACACATCAGAAAAACATACCTGGGCAAAAGAAAATAGATCAGAGAGTCTACACAACTTCGCTAACAGATTTGCCAAATATTACATTTGACGGAAATGAACAATTAGGCCTATTTACATAAATCTCAGATTACGTAGCTATAAAGAATCAGCGTTACATCATGACACGTCTTCCTTGAACAAGATGATATCTTGTTTGTCCAGACTTTGGCTACAGTTCAAAATAGTTTAAACATCACGCAGTGTGCACAATTCTATTTTTTTAACATACAACATAATACTTTTTATAAAATTATAGATATATTTTTATTTTAAAAGACAATCTATAATAATAATATGTTTACAATAATTTTTAGAGGAGGCATAGCACTGAATATAAATAAATGCTACATATTAACAGACATAATGTTGATTAACATCACGGTTATATATTTTAAAACAAAATATATATTCACAATATGTATGGAGGCATTTTGCAAAAGTGAATTTTGCTTAATTTGATCATGTTAGAGTATACACACACTTTTATTAAATAAATAAAATATATATTTTTTAATTGGTATAACAGCTCTCTATATAGTGTCTTATTCTAATTATGTTTATTAACTAAAAATAAGTAATTTCTCAGGCAGTAATGTGGGTCTTTATGAATATAAGGAGTGCTGGTCTGGTCTTGGTCTTGACTCGGTCTCGCCTTGCCTTGGTCTTGGTCTCAACCCCTCAAAGGTTTGGTCTTGTCTTGGTCTCAACACACATTGGTCTTGGTCTCGACTCGGTCTTGGATTAGGTGGTCTTGACTACAACACTACTACATATACAGCGGGTCTCCTTACAGTAAAATCGCCATTTTGCGCCGTCATGTTTCTACAGCAGCCTTAAACGGACAAACTTCTCTACAGAGCGCTAGTCACTCTCTGTTCTCTCAGACGACGACATATTTGTCCTGTGTCGGCCCCCGTAGCTTCTCTATGCGCTCCGAAAGGGAGGGGGGATGCAATTCACAACCTTGCCGCTAGATGCCGCTAAAAATCTCACACTGCACCTTTAAAGACAAAATACGCAAATCAGCTGCAAGATTCTCAACTAATTCAGTTAGAGTACGCACTGAGGTAAAATGTTCAGTCCAACAAATGTACAGTACAGAAATTATCCTTATTTTATCTAAACATAATATTGTTGGCCACAAACTGACAATAGAATGTGCACGTCCGATGTGTGATACCTCAGAGCTGTGACACTGTGCTTCTTGCTTGGTGTGCTACAACCCTTAAGGCTAAATTATAACTTTATATACACTAAGTATTTATGAGACCAAATTTTTTTCTATTAACATCTGGAAATAAAAAGTTTTTGGATTTTGACAAATGTAAATGTAGAAACAGAAATATTTCAGATCTGTGCTAATTCTAAATCATTATTCAAACACTAACCATGTAAATTTGTGACATTGACCGTGTTCGCTTTTGATAAACTTACATTTAAAATAAAATGGACAAAATGTTTTTTTTTTTTTATTTGTCCATATTGGTCCTTCCTTTTGACATTTGTTACTGGAATAATATCACAATATTGATCTTTGGAATGCAATTGCATTATTGCAAAGTGCATTATTTTAGTAAGAGACCATTATGATGGTAACAGTGAGAAGCTTTAAAGAAAATGCTTGCATTTCACATTTAGGGGGGGGGGGGGGGGGGGGGTTGTGGCTCATGAGGAATAGGTTTATTTTATTCAACATTCATACTTTATATGAAATTAAAATTCTACTACAAAAGTAAAAAATGTAATTTTGTAAATTCGTATTAGCATAACAAAATGTTTATATTTATGTTTGTATATTATACTATGTATAAATTACCCCAAATTTCCAATTTATTCCTGTAAATTCTCTTTTGGAATATTAGAATATTTCCAAAGTTCCCCAGCTTAACTTCCCATTGAAAGTTTCCAGAAAATGTTCTGCCCCTTTGCAACCCTATCCACATAATGAGAAAAAAAGAAATAATAAAATAAAATAAATAAAAGTAACAAATAAAAAAGGCAAACAAATAAAATGGAAAAACATTTTTTATTGCTAAAAGGTTTATCTACATTGTTATTATTTACATTATCCACATTTAAAGCGTTAGTTCACCCAAAAATTATAATTCTGTCTTTAATTACTCGCGAGCAGGGCTTGATATTAACTTCTTGCTCACCAGCCACTGTGGCTAGTGGTTTTCTAAAGTTATTAGCCACTCAGCATTTTCACTGACCACAATTTTGACAGACACCATGGGGAAAAACTGCCATATAGATATATTTTAATATCTTTGGCAGCAGGTATATTAGGCTGCTGTCACTTTAAGACCTGACGCACGGATTCATTATACTGATACACGTGTAACACCAACAATATTCATCCAGAGCAAATGAAACGAGTGAGTGAAGGGAAGGCGGGTTTATGTGTCAATTCGCTGTCTGAGAAAGCGCAGCTGGTATCGTGCATCTATTTTGCAGAAAATGAGTTAGTTTCAGATATTTATGTATCGAAAAATCTATATTTTGACAACACTACATTGCACACAGTTTATTTCAGATGCCTTTTTAAAAGACTACAATTGAAAAATGTATTATATATAAAATTCAACCCACCAAAGTGGCTAGTAGTGACTGCATTACTGCTGAAATCCACCCACATTTGGCAAGTTGGCGGGTGTTAATGTCAAGCCCTGCTCGCGTGTAATATTAATCTCCAATGCATGTTCACCAGAGCACCACAACGCATTATTTTAAACAACAGTATTAAATTAAATGTAGTTGTAAAAATAATAAATTATATCTACAATTTTACTATCATTAATAAAAAGCTGTCATCAGCTATTCATTATTAGACTCAACGGCTTTCCTGAGTGAATGTCAATCTGAATCCCAATAAGACATGGTTTTTTGACGTAAACTGAGGTAACTGCAGTTAAAGGCAAACCGCTCTGATGAAAGAGTAAACATTTCTTACTTGTTCTGTGGGGAGCAAGGTCTGGTCAGATACTGGCACATCGGCAGCAAGAGGAATGCAAATGCGATCGTCGCTAGAACTGTTGAGGAAAAACAAACAGAAAGAATTACATAAATATTACTCAAGCTTGTTACAGCGCAGTGACACGGCGCAGCGTATGAACTAGGTCAGTGTGTTAGAAAAAGGAGCAGTGGAAGGTTACTGGTGTGTTTGCATGCAGCACGTACCTGCAGTGCATATGGTGAACACCACCTGAACCGAGTCAAAGAAGAAAAACATGACGAGCAGAGACACTGAGGCTCCGATGGGCAGGAACAGTGCCTGTGTGGAGTCTATGGTCTGAATACCTGTGCAAACAAACATTCTTATGAGAGGACTCAGGTTCAGGTTAAGAAGAGCATAATAACATACTACTGCATGGTATACTGTATCCCACAATGCACTCCACCTTTCATTTCTAGTGTGATTAATGAAGCAGAAGTAATTATAGCCGTTTTTAAAATCACTTTCTTGGCTCATGACTAGTAACTAGTTCAGGACTCACTGTTGTTAGAGTTGGCATTGTTGAAGGAGCCAGTGGTGGTGGGGTTTCCATCCTTGTCTTTCTCCTGGTTCTCACAGTCCATGTTTAATGACCTATGTAGACAGACACAGTTTACCCACAATCCCCAAAAGTGAACCAACAGTGAACAGAACCAGGATGCCTGAGCTTTATGCTCGATGCCGGAGGTTTTGACAACAGTCACAGATGGCATATTTAATTTGAGGAGAAATTAAAGGCTGTGAGGAACAGAAGCACGGTCCTTTTAATAGTGATGCAATCATGATTTTTCATGGCCAATTATGATTGCTGAAAAATAACACCATTGCTGAAGTTGGAATATTTCCAAAATTTCCCAGCTTAACCCTAACCCTAATGTATCCATCATGGCTATAATTAATATATTTTTCATTAAAACACTGTTACGAAAATGAATGTTGACAAATAAAGATATGACTAGAAAAACAACACCGCTAGATTATCAATAATGAAATGTTTTCGAAAAATAAACATCTATAAAATGGAATAGCTGCATGAGGTGAAGTTGAAGCCTGTTCTATATGACACATCCTGAGATTAATCAGATACACAACATAAATGTAACATAACTTGTATCTGCACAAAAAAAAAAAAAAAAAAAAAGATGCAAATGCAAGTGACCTTAAACTAAGTACATGCTGGCCAGATAGTTTTAATGTTGTGGATGTGCTCTTCCCGTAATGGCGAGCTAAAACATGGGCAACTAAAGCACAAGGAATTCACAACAGACTATAGTGTCCTTATTATGTTATGTATATGGATGATTGGCGCTGCACATCTTGTATTTAACTGTATTTTCATGATCAAAGTGATTCAGGCATCACTTTTAATGTCACGGCGATCATAGTTTTCTTAATCGATCGTCGCTGTCATGTCCGAGTACTCGTGCACATCCCTAGTTTCTAATATTGGTTGCGTTTTTTTTTTGTTTAAGCAAATATGCGTGTTGTTTATTTGCACTATTACAGGCCAAACTGGTCTTAAACAAATAAATATCTGTAGACATTTGAAATTAGAGACAAACATTGCATATTTATCAAGCCAAACAAATATGCTACAAACCTGTAGCATTAGCAGTTGTTTTTATGGTCTGACTAGCTTCATGCAATTATGCAAACTCTCTCTCTGTTAGTAGATGACGCTTATGGCACAGCAGTGATACAGCGTTTCCTCTGCACTTACAAACACTACTTTAATAGGCATTATACAGAGGCAAGCGGAAAATAAACTTTTCTGAAGACAGTCAGTTCTCTTCAGAGATGCATTCATATAAAACACCCACCCCCAATTCAATATTTATATTTTTCTTCCAATATTTCAAGCATGGCAAACAGTGAGCTTGCTGTGCCTGGTACAGTATTTGCTCTGCTGGCAGGTCTGTGCCCTCCACTCCTCTTTGTGTCCGTCTTCAACATGCCCCATCTCTGGCCTGTGTTAAAGTCCTGTTTACAGACTTTGAAATAATTTCCCAAAATGTATTTTGTGTGGAAATATTACGATGCAGTTTGCATGTCGTCACCTTCCTAAAATAATTGCCCATGTCATTTTTTCAGGTTTCTCAGAAAACACAAAAAACTGTAGAAGTATTGTTCATTTTTAGTTTTATCTGTTAACCTTAGTTAATGCACTATGAACTAACATGAATGATCAAGGTACAATTGTATTGCTCAAATATTAATACATGCTGTAAAATGTATATTGCATAATGCATTCAGTTCATGTAAGCTAGCTAAATAAGCTTAGTTAACAAATGGGACTTGCGGTCTGTTACCTATGACATTTACATACATGTTTCTAGGTTATAGCTAAAGAAACGTAAACATTTATTTATAATATTATTTTAATGTTTAAATTATTTTCTGTAGAATTTTTTATTAGAACTTCTCATTTTAATATATTCATATTTACATATGTAATTTAGCACATTTTCATGGTTCAGTACTGTTTTTTTAATTTCTTGTAATAAAGTTCAGCACTGTTTTACTTAGAGTGTTATGTTTTTATTTTTTTATTTTTTTTTAAAATCCAGTATCCATTTTAAAAACTATCGGCCGATTAATCGGTTATCGTCAAGTGCGGTCCAACCTTGTTATCGGTAAAATCCACTATCAGTCGACCTCTAGTCCTAACGCCCCAGTATAGTGATGGGGACACTATACTGTAACAAGCACCGTCCTTTGGAAGAGACGTTAAACCGAGGTCCTGACTCTCTGTGGCCATTGAAAATCCCATAGCCCTTCTTGTAAAGAGTAGGGGTGTAACCCCGGTGTCCTGGCCAAATTCCCTCCATGGCCTCCTAATAATCCCCATCCATTGAATTGGCTCCACAAATTCATGCTACATTACACAAGCATTTTTAAAATATTTTTTATAAAAAAAAAAAAAAACATTGAAAGAAAAATGTATATACTTCCCTGAATAATGAACATTTATGAACACTGGTTCAAAAGATTTTTTAGAAAGAACTCCTTTGCTCACCAAGGCTACATTTATTTGATTAAAAATGCAGCAAAAACAGAAATATTACTACAATTTAAAAACCATTTTCTATATTAATACATTTATTTAAAGCTGAATTTCCAGCATCATTCAGTCTTCAGTGTCACATGATCCTTTTTTCAAGATTCTTAAAGATATATAAACGACGGTGGGGACGGGGCCATGGTGGGCAAGTGATGTAACCCATGTTGTGGCTGAACAACGGTACCACCGTCAACAACTATCGCTGCAAGCCTAGTTTGTACATTCAAAACATGCACATGATCAACAAATATAAGATTTGTGGCAACACCACACTGGTTCAATCCTAATTGCTGAGCCCTGAGGTCTGCAGCAGAAGAGATGAGAGCTCACCTGAAGCTGCCATACACGATTAGGAGGATGGAGATGAGGAAGGTTGACACCTGGCTGGAGTCCACAAGGGAGTATGCCCTGAGGAGAGGAGAAAGCAAGTTATTGTTTTTCACAACAACAAAAGGATAGGTACCAGATATGGCATCCATCGCACACTCACAGCTCACACCAGTCACATCACATCAGCTTATTGACCCAAGTGTGTGGTTGAAACATGAATCAAAGCTCAGCCTTGTCGAGTTGTTACAGAGCAGCGTAAGAGAAATATCTCGTGTTACGGCATTCTCGCCCTCCCAGAGCCCCACCGAGTCACTTTTGAGACCTGTGCTTGCCTTTTGTCTTTTTAGAGAAAGAGGTCAGGCTGTACACTGTGTGCTAAGCAGACTCTTAAAAAATGATTACAGCGAGCAAGTGACAGTTTGTTTGCTGGATAAATAATGTGCGGCTGTGAACAAAAGCAGCAGACTTGATTGTGTGTTAATGAAGTATGTATGAATAAGGAAAATGAGAGCGAGAAAAAGTAGTACGGAGCATTGACCTTATCCTAAAACGACACGCTTTTACTATGGACAATAAATGGTTTGAAGAAAAACACATTTGTAGTCACACACAGGCCTAACCTCGACTGTATACGTAATGGCCCGGAAACACAGAATAGACGTACATCTAGTCCGTAGAAAGGACAAAAAGCGAGGCGAAGAGGACGTGGGGTGTTTGTGGATGCGGGTGTGACCCTCAGCCTCGGTTCAAAGGCAGGCGTGAGGAATGTGTGCAGGCTCTGTGAGGGCCGTCTGGCCCCCAAAACCCTATAAAACAGCTCAACTGAGCTCTGACTGCCACAATGTTTCAGAATCACAAGTGCCCACTGGGAAAGAAAACCACACATGTAAAGCTTAAATGTGGTTACGTAGCCATTTCCATTAAAGTTGACTATCATCTTGAATTCCTGAGGTTAAATAGACCATTTACATAATTAGTGGTGTAAGGCAAGCATAGACTTGCATGGAAGAAAGGACCTGACCTGAACATTATACAGACTTGGAGAGGGGCTCTTTTGATTTAGGCTAGTAAGCCACCACCTACCAACCACCCAGAAACAGCCTAGCAACTAAGAATCTCACATTTTCTTATGCAACATGCTTTTATTTTATATTCCAATACTCCTGTGTGTGTGGTGACACTCTTGAGAAGAAATACAAACAGACAAGCTCAACAAAAAGTCTATGGAAGTGTATTGTGGTCAAACTTTAGACATGAGTGCATATTCAATGTGAATATCCTCTTAGTTATTTCGGTTTTCCTGGTGTTTTATTACATACTTCATTGTTGTAGGGTACAACATGTGCTTCTATGATCTGTCATTTTAAGATTCTTTGTATTGTGTTTCGTGCACATAATAGTGTGAAAAAAAAAATGTTACATCATGACTATTTGAACTGAACACATACAGTTTTTATATGTGTTTATTTTATTATAGTAATGGCAAATGAAAGAAAACAAGTGTTTTACATACTGGCATAAATGTATTTACACAATTTCATGATGTTATGAGATTAATGTAACTATATACATAATATCCTACATCAAGTATATAATCTATTAAAAAAAAAAAAAAAAAAAAAAAAAAACAGGAACTCATTACAGTGTAGGGCTGCAATATTATGACAAAAACATATTCATTATATTTTTACTTAACCTGTTAGTGATGTCTTCATTATATAATGTATGTTTGAATAAATCTGTCATGAAAACAAGTTATTACAGTTTGTCATTTAAATGTCTATATTTCACCAACAAATAAACAATTGTTATTAAAAAGTTGATATAAAAACAGCCTTATGTGCAATTGAAATGTTTGTACAACTCAGTTTTAGCAACTTGAAATGTTGATTATTAAATAAGTTTGATTATTAATTTATTATTATTTTTTGGTTCCAGGCCCAGACTATTCATTTTGGTACATCCCTAGATTTTTAAATCATATTTACAATATAATGTACTACTTTTTTTTTTTTTACCATTTTCCATGAAATCACAAAAAACTAATACTAGCCCAAGTGAAAAAAAGTGCTTACTGAAGACAAGTAAATAAAACAAATAAATGAATTATAAGCATATAGAAAAACAAACCACAATAGAACAAAAGGCACAAATCTAACAGACCTAACTGAAAAACTTCAAGCACTAGAAATAAGAAATACTACATAAATTGTATAAAGTAATCAAATGTATAAATAAACGGCACAGTCTCCACTGTGTAAATGAAATATACATTTATTCTTATTAAAAGATACAAAAGTGATTCAGACAAGATCAGTGAGAGATTTTCTCTTTGTCTTTTGTTTGATTCACATTAATGACAGACAAAAGCAGGTTTATTAGGCGGCCGAATACACGGATCAAAATAAAAGGCTACATGATTTTCTTCTTAACAGTTCATGCTCACTTAGGACATACATTACTGTGTTTATGAGGATACTTGCAAAGACGGGCATTTTGACACAAGTATGTGTATTTAACCGTTAAAACCCAATTAGGCAGCAAAAGGAACTCAGTTCAGTACTCACACTCTCAATCACTTATTTTTAAAACGCAATGCGTAAAAACGAACGCAAATGATAAGCTTTCATGATTGCACATCACTGCAACGTTGCATGAATGTAACCGCGATAGAGACGATAGTCCAAAATCTCCATGAGTTTACAAATTTCTACTGGTTAATTGTGTATAAAGGTATAAATCAGGGTATTTTTATGGTATTTTGTGTGTTCGGGGAAACACGCATATTCTTGTAAGCAATAGGCCTGGGTGGTATATTGAGTTTGTATGATGTATTGATATATATTTTTTAGAAACAATATGGACTGAGTCAATACCGTTTATATCGATATACAGTAGTTTGATATGAGTGCATCTGAAAAATAGCGGAGGATGAGTGAGCTGCTGCAGGGAAAGTGCATAATCCAATTTGTCCTAAACATGACATGCTTTATATTAAGGGCTTCAAAATAACTGGTAAGATATAGTTAACACATATAGTTTAAATGATGCTCTGACAGATACTGGTGCTGACTGACATAAATACTTGCGCTGTGTAATGTGTTTGAGATGTGGTGCTTTCCTCAGTGCATAACTTACATTTCACAGGTATATTCTCCATCTGTAAATGTTAGAAAATCAGGAGAGGACGAGCCTTCTGCAAGTGAATCTCCGCTAAAATTTAGGCTTCCGTGAACGAGCGCGCCAAACAGACAGAGCACAATAGAATAGGAGCACAATAATTCTGACTAAAATTGCGCTATATTTGCTGATGGACAATAAATGTGCCATGTTGAATTTTAAACCTACATGCAGGTGTATTTTTATGAAAGTGACCATTATAGTGGGCTAATCAAATGTAGGCTAATATAATTAGGCTGTGCTTTTGTTCTTATTTTCATTTTTAGTTTATTTAGTTTATCATTATTTTTGTTTTTAGATCATCATGTTACAATGTTAGAATGTAATGTGATTTTAATCCCCTTTTTGCACATAATATATTGCATAGCTTACATTATATTCACTATATTTGGTTCCATAGCCTTCAGTAATAACATTGTTTGTGGACATCATTGGGCAGGATGTGAATTTTTTTTTTTTTTTTTTCTTTTTTTAAATACAGATTTTTTATTAATCCAAATAGAAAATACAGAAAAACGTAGAAAATACAGATTATTTATATTTATACACATATAAAAAGCCATTTAACCAAAAAATACAGAGATATGATATATATGGCCATATCACCCAGCCCTAGTAAGTAGTACAGGCAAAATAAGATGAGAATCATATGAATTAGTTTATTACTTTTTTATGGATTAGGACATTTTATGGATTGCGCCGCTAGGGGACGCAGTGAATGAGCATGGAATCATGGAACTTGTCGTCATACCGATAGATCTAATACCGTTTATGGGAAAATAATGTTTATGGATGACTGAATGCATCCATGTTTTTTAACACGACTGTGGTATGAAGCAGGGCGTGATTACTAATAAGAGACATCATCAGATATCACAGATATCAGCACCACATGCACGAGTCCCAGAGGATATAAAGAAATATAATAAACAGGTCAGTATATTTGACTAATTCAAATTGTGAGGAAACGCAATGCTGTTTCACTTGGTCTACACTATCTAAACTGCATTTAAGTGTGTTGAAAGTTATACTGTTATTCTGTGTGTTAGTTTGCTGGCTGTATGAGACTAGCAGTATAAGCTACATCAACATTAGAACATCATACTGATGATATTCTAATATTTCATTGTGTTGAGCTACATAACATTAATTCATTTTATGTACATTTGCTCACCTGTCTAATAAAGCACATGCAAGAAAGGCATCTCTGTCAAGTCGAAGTTTTGTTCCAAAGTCTGCTTGCCATGGTCCATAATGTTTGAACGACACTACAACAGCGTGCCGCTAGACGTTACGCATTTGTCTACGTCTGTTGCCATGGTTTCTAAGACAGTAAAAGCAGAAACTGAGGTTAACGCGGATATGACGCCATTTACAGACGTCACACGTTCCGGTTCCTTGGTTAAAAAAAAACAAAAAACTAAATTCTCACAATTTACAAATAGTTGGAAACATTTGGGATATTGCAAGTACTCAACTGAACAAAATATAACACTGGCCTAGTGGTTTTTGGATATTTTACTGCAAAAATCTTACATATATTGCCACATTGGTTATTTTAGTAGCATGAAAAACAAAATGGTTTTTGAAACTAGGAATAAATTATATACAGAAAGCGAGGAAAGAATGTTCCCCATTACTGAAGTGGTCATTGACTTATGGTACATCACAATTCAACACAACTGCAATGCATTTCAATATTTAGTCTGTGAAAGTCAAGTAAATTGTAGATGTATAGCATTGGAGTTAATTCATTATGGGATAATATGGAAACCCGCAGGTATGAAATCTGTTTCAGATTGAAATATAAGTGTGATCTCATAGGACAGAGTGATTGACAGGAGGTGTCTGCAGATGTACGTTAAGGGTGTGTTCTGGTAGATTACACTTGCTTTGATTTACATGATTTTGTGTGTCCTTTTACATGGCCTTTTGCACACACAAAAAGGAGGTATGCACAACCTTAAATTTCGTGACACACGTGATGCATTTTGGCTATCTATATAGTCACTGGAGGCCAAAACTGCAGAAGCTATGGGTGTTAAATTTAGTGAAATCACTAAATAAAATGCAAAATACTATGATTTATTTGATTAGTTTTATATTACACACACCAGTAAAACTTCACAGTTCCTGGTATTAATTGTGGTACCATAGCAAAACCATTTTATTTTAATAGCATTATTTATTCAACCATTTAATAATAATTAAATTAGGCCTACTTAATTATTAATGCTGTTAATAATTATGCAAGTAAATAATACATTAACCCCCGATTTCCCAGACTAAAATGCATGTTTGAGCTTGCAATGAGATCTTAAAATATGTCAGTGCCATTGTTTTGTCTCAAGATGCACACCAGTAATGTTCTTTTTTAAGCTACTTAAATGTCCTAATTGAACTAAGGCCTAATCCTGGCATAATCTAAGCCCTGTCTGTGAAACCAGGCCTAAAACATTAGCACGTGTTTTAGTACAGACCTACATATCAGACACAGTTCCTCATTTTAATATGGTTGTCACTCCTAAAACAGTGTGTACTTAGCAGCATAAGAAAAAAAACCTTTGATATTATAGTAATGTGCAAGTAAGGGCTCTCTATTTAGTTTACAGCATCAGCAGAGTTTTTTTTTAATCATTAGGAAACGTTCATAATAATTGAATTAAATCAAAGACAGAGAGACCATTTTTTTCAGTAAACCACTTTAATAAAAAAAAAAATAAAAAAAAGCAATTTTATTAGGGGTGTATACGATATATCAATTTAATGTCTAACGATACATCGACGCAATGCATTAAAAATCGATACCTGTAGGCTATTTATAATATACTTAAGAGGCACATTTGATTTAACACCCTCCACATTTTCACACACTGTCAGTCTATGAATTATCACCAATGTGTGCAGTCTCGTTTAAACTACCTTTCAGAGCCTGTGAAAGACGCTCGGGACAGTCGATGGAACGGTCACTGTCCCGATCGGGCGAGTGCTAAATCTTCACGAAAGTTTATCATTTGCAAGTGCATCATTCTGCACACAGGATGCGCATAAGTGCTTTGTGCCGCTCTGTATTGGAGCCTTTCATATTATAAAACTTTTGCTCAATGAAATAATATTAATAGCATAAGGGTTTTTCCTGCATTACGAGGTGGCCGCCTCCGTCAAATTTCGTGCCGCATCTGGCTGTCAACAAAACTCAGACAGGCAGTCACATGCTCAGATTATATATCAGTGTCACATGATCCTTCAGTAATTATTCTTATATTATGATTTGCTGGTACAAAGTCATCTCAAGCCATTCCATAGCTAAACGTGAGGGACAGAAGATTATTTACATTGCTAAATTAAATTTGACGGAAACTTGTCTTCCCTCGCTGCGTTCTGCGGCTGTCAATCATTCTACATACAGCATTCCAACTGTGCGTCGCGTTCGGTTACGACAGGCAGCACGGTAAAACCCTCTCCAATATGATATATTCCAGTTATAATACTTGATCTGTAGATAAAGGGCTGTGTATTTGCTTAATTACTTTATCTAAATGTTGTACTCACTACCTGGTGACAACACAAGGACAATAACTGGAATTTAAAACTGTGAAGAAACAAATGATCAGTAAACTGTTGGACAGATATACATTATACACTAGGATTTATGCGCTCAACATCAATCTCTTTGTGCCGTGAACTTTTCAATGCACACTTGCGTAGCACTGCGCACTCAGACTCCATGTTGCTTTAAAGGAACACGCCGACTTTTTAGGACTTTAGCTTATTCACTGTATCCCCCAGAGTTAGATAAGTCCATACATACCATTTATATCTAGCCCACCGCTAGCCTAGCTTAGCACAAAGACTGGAGGTAAACAGCTCCATCTAGCCTACTGCTCAATAAATGACAAAATAACGCCTACATTTTCCTATTTACATGTTGTGATGTGTATAGTTACATCGTGTACTAAGGCCGCCGGAAAATGAAAAGTTGCAATTTTCTAGACCGATATGGCTAAGGACTATACTCTCATTCCTGCGTAATCATCCAGTAACTTTGCTGCCGTACCATGGGTGCAGCGGCACAATGATATTACGCAGTGCCTGAGCGCAGCTCAAAGAAACTCCGTAACACTGCAGTAAAAATTCAAAATGTGAAGTTTTTATATTTATAACATACGATACAGTTAAGTAATATCACATGACAAAGAGTGCTGAATACCATCACGACTGAAAATGTGACACTGATTTCATATGACAGCTCAATAAACAAGTAGTTCATATTAAGTCACTTACATTTTAGACGCAATGTTGACCGTTTTTGTTCTGTTTGAGCAGCGAAAATAGTTCCAAGATCACAGAAGAACCATAGCACTTCTCACTGCAACACTCAGCCATGTTTCATTACTGAATGATTCAGCGTTTTGAACGAATCGGTTGAGTCAATGACCCATTCATAAACAACTGCCTCATTCCTGAACGAATCAGCCATTTGAACGAATCGTTTGAATGAATAACTCAATGACTCACTCATTAAGACGGTCACCTGCCGCCACCTACTGGCAGTTTAGTTTTGCGTTTAAAAGTATTATTTTCTCCAACATTTCTTATTTGTAAATTCAAAAAATATTTAAAACAATATTAACAAGTTAATATATGCTTCATCTTTTATTTTAAATTCTAAAATATGATCAATATATTTAAAACAATTAGGGGGAAAATGCCCTTTATAAAGATTAAAATATAAATATGTCAAAGCTGACTGAACACTGATGAAAATATTGCTTCAGAATAAATTATATTTAAAACACATGAAAAGGCTTAATGTCAAGCCCTGCACTCACTAGTTTATTTTTTTGTCATAGCTTATGATTATATATTTGTATTCATTTGTTGTTCTCTATAATTAAGTAGTGTGTACTTAAAACAAAAAAACAGAAACAAAGGCATTCCTCACTACAATTTAAGTCCATTTCTTTTAAAAGATATTTGCAGCATAATCAACATCAGGGTCAAATTCATTCTGCTCCGAGTCAAATTGCTCACTTAGTGCATGTATGTCTGAATGAATTAACAGCCTATAGCCAGTAGATTGGCAGAAGTGGCACCATGCCACAGCTTTCAAGAGCAGGCATTTCCCTCTCTAGATCTCACTACCTCATTTTTTTCATGTATCTTTCACAGCAAGACATGACCGCGGTGCTAATACCTTAAGATTTACGCAAATTTGAATACCGTATCTTGTAAAAGTTAGGGACAAATGGCTCTAAAGCCTAGTACACCCTTCAAGACAAAGTTTTTTAGCAAATTCGTGAAAATGGGGTCATTCATGCTGACAAAACTGTCAGAAAAACCAGTAGGACCAATAATCCAATAGGCCATAACAAAAGTGTGGTGGTAAAAACTGATCTCTATTCAATGATATGGTACTTCCTCAATAGGAAAATGTCCTGGGCCAAACATACTGCAATATGATCATTTATAACTAGGCTGTTTGCTGTAATAAGTATATAAAACCTGACATCCCGGTGAACAAGTTTTTTATTTTTGTTTTTTTAGAGGTATATCACAATTTTTCTTAAACTATTAACTGTATAGCATGTTAAAAGTTCATGTAGGCACCTCATTCATTATTTTGTACTTTTGTATCTGATTTACAGTACACCACCTCCAGTCACCCTGGACTAATCTAGGGTCAAGTGCTATGCTTGAGGCTTAAACCACTCAGCTGTCAGTCCACATCTTTCACCATTAGATTACCACTAGTTAAAGTCCCATTATGATTTTTGTCAGTTTGGCATATAAACATTTGAAGAAAGTTTAACTGCGTTTCTATCTGAACTTTCACATTACATTGAATACAAGGCTACTGTCATAGTACTAAATTGCTTAAAATGATCTTTATGCTGAACACATTCTGTCTACATATTAGGCCAACACAAACATGCATTTACAAACAATTTTACTTCCATAATGTATTTAAGCAAAAAACAAAAAAAGTGTTCAACAAATATATAAATACATAAACACACACACACACACTATTATTTATATTATACACTCTCTCTCTTTCCCCCCCCTCAAAATGCGCAAATGGCTTTACATCACCACATCATGTCTGCACTATAAGCAAGCTGCATGCTGTACGATTGACACAGGAATTGTCACTTGCACAATCAAGGCAGTGTCGCATCATCACTAAAGTTTATAATTTGCATTTCTTTTTAAGTCTTGCCAGTGTTTATACCACTCTGCCCATAAGGCCACCTCACAATCAGCTCGCAAGTACCAAATTGAGCTTAAATGATCTAATACACACAAATGTATTAGGGCTGCAACTAACGATTATTTTAATTGATTAGTTGGCAGATTATTTTTTCAGATTAATCGATTTTTTTTAATTTTATTGACAAAACACACTATTCCACATCCTGCCCAAACAAACAAACTTGTAAAAATGAACCATGGTTTTACATTGAATAAAACAAAGAAAAATAAATAAATAAACACGGTTATTGTAGTTATTCCATGGTAACCACAAATTAACCATAGGTTTGCTTCAAATCCATAGTTTTACTATGGTATTTGTGCGGTTATACAAATGGTAATCAATACGCCAAAAAACATGGTTCCACTAGAATAAAACCATGGTTAATTTTCGTAAAGGGTATGTTTGTGCTATACATTATGTGCAAGTTACTAAGCAAAAGGTCAGTTTAAATACCTACATTAAAATTATGTTGAAGGAAAAAAAAAAAAAAAAAAAAAAAAAAAATCAAACTCAGTGTTAGCTGATAAGAGGAATGTTCTGCAGGAACACACACACACTATGTGAATTACATGTTGACTTTTAAAACTAAATTTAGCGTTCAACAGCAGATATTTCAGTTTAATCAATATTTTTTTGCGCTGAATATTAATGGTCTCCCTCTCGACTGCGTTCTGTCTGTTTGACTCGTTCAGTGAAGTTTGAATTTTAAAGAAACACTCCACTTTTTTTGAAAATAGGCTCATTTTCCAAGTCCCCTAGAGTTAAATAGTTGAGTTTTACCGTTTTTGAATCCATTCAGCCGATCTTTGTATCTGGCGGTAGCACTTTTAGCATAGCTTAACATACATAATTTAATCGGATTAGACCATTAGCATCTCGTTCAAAAATGACCAAAGACACTTTCAATATTTTTCCTATTTAAAACTTTACTCTTCTGTAGTTACATCGTGTGCCAAGACCAACTGAAAATGAAAAGTTGCGATTTTCTACACCGATATGGCTAGGAACTATTCTCTCATTCCTGCGTAATAGTCAAGGAACTTTGCTGCCGTACCATGGGTGCAGCGGCGCAATGATATTGTGAATATTGCAGAGCAGCGCAAGATGAGCAATTATGGTTAAAAAGTATATATATATATATATATTTTTTTTTTTTAAATGACCGATCGTTTCACTAGATAAGACCCAATTCCTCTTCTGGGATCGTGCAGAGCCTCTGAAGCCCTTCGAAGTGCTTTGAAACTGCATTGATTTGGACCTTCAACATTTTGGTTGCCATGGAAGTCTATGATGGGGAGAAAAATCCTGGAATGTTTTCCTCAAAAAAAAAAAAAATTCTTAATTTTTTTTTCGACTGAAGAAAGACATGAACATCTTGGATGAGATGGGGGTGAGTAAAATATCAGGAAATTTTAATTTTGAAGTGAACTAATCCTTTAACTAGACTGTGGTGGCCCGAAAATATATTTAAACATCTCATAACACAAAAGGTCTTTAATAACGTGTTTTGCGCAATTGATGTCAAACAAACTAAAATCGAAAGCTCGATAAGGCTTTGTGTCCTTTTTAAACCACAAAAGACTGTCTGTGCTGCGTTGAGACGTGGGCGCTTCGCTCACGTGATCAGCTCCGCATCTCAGTTCACGTGCTGAGTTTAGCGTGCATTTGGAAATGTAGCGGGCACCAGCTCTGCATTATTCTCTCATTTGCATAGTTGACTGCAAACTGGTGCGTGCTTCGTCGACTTGTCATTCAGCGCGGCAAACGGATGACCCACTGGTGCCCAACTGATAAGAGCTGCCATTTCTGTTACATATGAGAAACATATGGCAAACAAAGCTACTCGTTTGAGCTGCGCGGACCATTTCTCAGCTCGGAGCAATAATAGACAGGGCAGCGCGAGCTCATACATGGGCCGATCTCAATTACATGACACCGATACTACACACGCTGGGAGATCCAGTGAGAGAGTTTAAATTATTATTATTTAATTAATCGCTACTGTGAGATCTAGTGGAAGCGTTCGCTGCAGAATTCTGTTATAAACCACAGATATCAGATCAAACAACGCTGACGTGGAAACCAGGAAAAACACTGTGCCGTGAATGAAGTTCAGGGGTTTCAGCCCACAAATCACCAACATTCACCATGGATTTAATGTAGTAACACCAGATGGTATTGTGGCAGAAATAGTCGAATGTTTTTTTTTGTTTTTTTTTTATGTTGTCATTATTCATCTCAGGGTTTGTAGAGTAAAATTCAAGCACTTTTAAAGGGTTTTCAAGTGTTTTTCACTTTTTACAGCACTTCAAAGCTCTACATATTACCCAATTATTTTAATGTTATATTTAATGTTATGATTTGTTAAACTAAAAGTTTAAAAGTGTAGCACTTGAAAAAAAGAGTTATCTTTAAATTGTGACTAAATTACCCAGAAAACAAGTAAAGAGTGCTCCTTTTATAATCACTGAAGCTGTCGGTCAGTTCAGTGTGATACTACAGAAGAACAATGGTAGCCTACATTTAATAAGAGCAGAATATTTAAATTGTACCTATTAAAAAAAAAAGTTTTTGCGCATTACTGTTAATAAAAGTTCATTTTATCTGCATATCAATTCATAAACCTGTGTTTGACTAGATTATTCTGAACCTGCTCATCAAGCACCGCACGGAGCCACTCCGCCCTGCCCACCACCACAAGTAAATTCTCAATCTCAACCTATGGGAAACACTGTGACAGCAGCCTAATAATCCTGCTGCTGTATCTGATTCTCTCTTTCTATTTAGTTTTTTTGATTAACATTAATGCTCTTGAATGACTAACTTTTGGAAACTTAATTGTAAGGAATAATCTGCATTTAATTTATTCATGGAAGACTATCCAGTATTACTTTACATTTAATTACTTATTACATTTCTTAACTCAATACTACTGTCAGACCTACCTAAAATAACACTTAAAGCACCGTTATTTTATTTGTATCTTTATTAAATTTCATTTATTTGTGCTACTGCTTGTAAATTGTTTATTTGTTCTTATTTTATTACTGACTGTTAATTTGTTTTTTGTGAATGTCTTTTGTCTTTTTTGTGAATTCAATTCAGAGTTTGAAATCAGGCTTATGCTGTGTGTAAGCTATTGTGCAACAATTGCCCCATTGTAAAAACAAAAATGTGTTGCATGATCAAACATTTAGGTGAGAATTATATTTTTTTTTAAATGTCTAAAAAAAAAAATTTTAATCCCCCACAAGAGTCACCTAAGGGTCCACCCATTTTCATTTTTACTTTTTATATACAAGGAAGCTTCAAATAGATCGGTATCAGTGATTGTATCGGCAGATACTGCTTCCTGTGATCGATGATCGGCTCCAACAATACAGATCAGAGCACCCTTAGTCCTGTAGAGTGTAGTGTAGAGTTTTACCTCACCTACAATTTACCTCAACACACCTGCCTGGAAGTTTCTAGTATGCCTAGTAAGACCTTGCTTAGCTGGTTCAGGTGTGTTTAATTGGAGTTGGTGCTGAACTCTGCAGGACAGTGGCCCTCCAGGAGCAGGATTGGACAGCCCTGGTTTAAGGCATTAGTTGCAAGATTTGTATTATCTTGTAAAAAAAAAAAAATTACATGTACTATACCTGATATCTATCCAAATTAATCTATATCGAATCGAATTGTGAAATTGTCAATACCCATCCCTAACTATCAATATTTTTTAACATGACCCATTTTCTCACACTATAAGCTAACAATAAAGGCATTACAAAAAATGTTGAGTGAATGTCATTATGGCTCATAGACAACAATTTCACTTAGTATAATTGTCAGATCTGGTAATTGCTGTGCAGTGCTGTGGTGGATAAATTTACTCATCTGCCAGCCACTGTTTGGGGTGACCTGTAAAACATCTCGGATTGACATTTTATAAGAAACTAGATGTGTAGAAGCAAAAATGCATGCTTGAAGAAACATTTTATTATATCTTGAAGACAGGTGACTAAAGGCATCAACTTGCAAAAGGACAACGCATGCATATGAAGATTTCTTAGCTAAAATAAAGTTACTAAATCACAACTAGACAAAGTGCAACAAAAAAAAACCCTGCACTTATTCCACTTCTCAATAGATCAATTAATACTGCACTGTAATTTCCTTCCAAATAAGCACATCTTTAAGACCTTGGATGTCTGTATATCAAACTGAGCAGACAAGTTGAAATGTAATTTAGAGGCAAAAACGCTCAACTATAGTTAAATGGCCTACTACTGCACTGGTGTCACTTTTAGTTATTGTTGTTATAAATGAATTGGACAGTCGAAGACATTTGTTAAACTACGGATTATAGACGTATACTAGGCAGATTGGTAATGCAGAAAAACAGGATTAAAAGAACTAACATATTTTAAAGATCAACCGAATTAAATGTCAAGTGCACTTTCACATACTAAGCTAATGCATTTTGAATTTTAATGTTTCAAGTATACATACAGTATTTCATCAGAATGAAGACCATAGCCTATTAAAAGACAAAAGACCTTGCTTAGTTGCCATTACTCTTTTAAAAGGATTAGTGCACTTGTTCACATGCAAACTACTCGTCTGATATTGAGAATTGTAGTTGTGTGGCATGCAGTCAATCACTGAATAAATATTGTAATGTGTTGTGGTGTAACTACAGCTGCAGGTACAAGTCAGTGTAACAGATCACTGATAACATCAAGTGTGCATTTACTTCAACTACTTCATTAAAGAGCTGCTAAATACACAATTATAGGCAAATCATAACGGTTTGCTGTCCGACAACTTCAACTGAACAATACCACGACTGTTCAGGCAAACAAAAGTCATTCAATGCCGCCCAGCCAAGGCATTAGAGATGCAGACGGTTATAAACACCTACACGCCAGTCAAACTTCCTTTCATCAACCAGGCCTACGATAACTAAAGTGAAATTTATCTGATGAAAATAACAGAAATACTCTTCTATCAGTATCAGCTACTGATATACAGACCCCACCTCCATTTGCCTTATAAATACAAATGAGGCAACAAACTTCTGAACATGCCACATTTCACCTATTGACTTACAGCCATAAACAAAATTGTAAATATATTGTAATGGGCATTTAATCTAATAGCCTATACTGTATACATATATATATACGAATTATCTTACGTTCTGAATATTACAATGATTATGCATATAAGGGTGCATAATATATTTTGCAAAAAAAAAAAAAAAAAACTCAATATTGGGCCAAAACTCATCGACTTGGTGCTCCAAAACATGTCATACGGACCCCAAATTTGCTATCTCCAGCTATATCAATTCCTGGCCTGAAAGAGTCAAAGAATGAGGCACTTGCTGTCATTCATATTAACCCAGAGAAGATACATTATGTGTGAGCTGAAAAGAGTTAAAATGAAGAAATCACAGTTCACAATGAGTTGAATATCTTGTTTACACACCACGGCCATGTTTCAAAACCTAGTGTGCGGTTTACCTAGAGAGCATTTTAGGGCATCATATCCGCATCACATTTGGAACGTTTCACGTGCGTTTAAGACACCCGAACCGGTTGTCTAAGTAGTCAACTCAATAGGTTTTTGAAACACAGCCTATGTCTTGCATATACACAGTTCTCTTCCTTAAAGACAGGATTAGAGCAGCTAATGAGCTAAAGCACCGCCACTACGACCCAATATACGAGTACCGGCTACTGATTCACATGAGAAACGATGAAATGATGATAAAATCAATGAAATTATATTGATTTAATAATGTTTCAGGTTGCATCGGTCGTGTTAGCACGTTAGCGCACTGCATTTCCCTTTGTGCCACTACTGAATCAACCGTATTACAAAAACACACATACACACGACGGGAAATACGTAATATTAATAGCATAACGATTGTAAATAATTTGTGAGGTAAAACAGATTTAATTAATTCTGGTCTAACTGCGGTTGAGATTAAAACACCAAACCCACATAAAAGAGAGCTAATGTGCTACATTAGACCCAAAATATGCCTCGAACCTTTACCGGAGCGTAATGCAGACGTATTAACGGCAAAAAAACTAAGGTAAAAATCACACCTTTCAAGCGCTGCCAGTAGTTATAAAGCGGGTTAAATGTCAGTGTTTTGTGTCTGAATGGTTATATATTGCTGGCACTGACCAGGAGTAGCTCTGCTCCGCCATGTCAGTCAGTCAGTCAGGCAGCGGCTGAGGACTGAGGTTCGGCTCAAAAGACGAGATTATCTCCTCCACACGCTCACGGTTTCGCCTTCTTCACTGAGCCCCCTCCGATAACAACATGGCGATGTGTTTCCTTCGGCAGCTCGCAGCAGAAATGACAATGATTGTGGCTGTGCTGCTAGCCGCGGCTAAGAAACAAAAGCAGTCCGAGAAAAAAACGAAACGTTTCGCTGACTTCAGTTGGCTGTCTGTCCTCACTACAGGCCCCGCTTTCAAAGGCCCTCAGATGAGCTGCAAACCCATCTTGGGTGTGCATGCAGAGAGAGAGCTGTGTGCTGGGTTTGCCCCAATAGCTGTAATGGAAGCGCACGGATAGCTTTGTTTTCTATGGCGAGCGCGCGACTGTCGCCCCAACCGGAGAAGTGCGCGTGCACGGCTTTGCCCACACATATGAGATTGAAGGGACAGGCTCTGCCACTAGGTGACATGCAGTATTGCAGTTTGGAGTCGACATGCTTCTCAAAATTGGCTTAGCTGAAAAAATATAGTAGGCCTACATTATTTAAAACGGACAAGTATTAAAATGGCCATGGAGCTGCAGTTAGCCTTGTGATGGAATCTCTTTATTTAATTTTCTATAAAAGTATGTACATTTCTGCATGTAAATAATACCACTATAAAAAGCCTCATATACTGTTATCCATATCATCCTAGGTCATCATTTAACTTTTTGGTTGCTGTTTTTCTAGCGAGGACCGGAGCTAGTTGTCAGTTTTTTACTCTATTGATCATTTCTCAAGGTAGGTTTTTGACTGTACAGACACAAACCGTAAAGTCTTGCCTACAACGCTATTGCATATTTCCGCCATTATTGTATATAATAAAAATATACAGTGCACTGAGCATGTGTTGACGCCAATAGCGGGGCATGTTGTCACAATGGAACCCGCCATTGAACAGTCTAAGCTTTTTAGCAACATTTTTATGCTGGTTGAAAGTCTCTTAACATCTTGATAGCAATTGCTAAGTTAAGTGGTCTAAATGTATTTATATGTATAACATCTGTGGAAGGCGTAGCCATAAAATGTTCAACCAATCATTGCATTTGGTCCGAATGCAATGATATGGTGTCCTTCCTGCCTGTCAACATATGTATTTCCATACCTCCACGCACACTGTTCGCACAGACATCACACATCATCAGTCCGTTTCATGCTATGCAGAGGTAGACAGACGTCAGTCACTGAGCACCGAAACAGTGAGCTTATGGCCCTGTTTACACCTGGTATTAAGATGCGTTTTGGTCGATCGGATCACAAGTAGAAGAAGGAGACGTATTCCCGTTTACACCTGGTATTTTAATCTGTCTCTTTTGTTCTCTTTCAACCACTTCTGTCCTGATTTCTTCGAGGGGAGGGTCTATGGGCGGGTAAATGTATGTTTTTTTTTTTCAGATCTTTAGATCTAATGGACAAAATAAGCTCACGCAATTTACGTATGAATGCGCCCAGAGACAACGGAAAAAACATACAGAGCTAGCTGCAAGACCACGCCTAACGTGGTGAGTGCGTGTTAGAAATCAGGAATAGTGAGAGAACATTGTGCTTGGTAAGTTTTTCATCTTCCAGATGTTTCCAAGAATGTTTAAATCCAGAGAAATAAGCCTTTTTACCAGGACACCGACCGTGGCCTGTGCGTCGCACGACCAATGACATCATATCCGGGTTACCCTCGATTTCTGTTTTTATTTTTTTAGAAAACACGGAAACACAAGAGATGCTTTAATATATTATATGTTTTATTAGACAAGGGAACAATTGTTTGGATACAATTATAAACAGAAACTAATCATTGTTATATAGCTCAACACAGTTTTGCCATGTTTTACCATGCCTAATAGCGATTTAGCTTACTGCAGTGTACAACAAGTGTCTCATAATTGCCAGAGTAACTGTGGCATAATAAAAGCTCAGCTGCTGTTGAGCCGTGTGTCGCATTCGTCTCTCATTAGCAATTTCTCCAGCGGCCACGTTGCACTCCCACAACACTCGGCCCTGCTCTGCTTCATACTAAAGTAATATTAATAATCTCCTCCATGAATATCATTTCGGCCCGAGTCCAGTCCCGGTTCTTTTTCACCGGCTGAGAGATGAAGACGACATCTCCCATGAATCCGCGCTCAATCTCGCTGTCATCAAGAGCCGTGTTTCCACCGTGGGAACTTTCCCCAGGAACTAGGGACTTTGGGGTGGTACTCTGTGTGTCTCGACCACAGGAACCGGGGTCTAAATAAAGTTCCGGGTAAAGATTTCCACCACAAAACGGCCCTGCTTGCATGGTAGTACTTTTTCAAAGTTCAGGAACTTTCGGGGGTGGGACTTGGGCACTGAACATGCTGATTGGTTGAGCTCACGCAGCATTTTATTTCAACCTAAAAGTCTGTTGTGGTGCGTGCAGTAAGAGTCGTTTGCTGTTCAAATCAACAATGAAGTTTACGACCGATGGACCGAAGACGAGGTTCAGGCTTTATTATGTTTATTTGCGGAGGACAAAATCCAGTGGGCTCTGGAAAGTCGCGCACAGTCCTACGTCACCGGACTAATCTTCACGGTACTTTACCGCAATGGAAATGCAGACAGCAGCAGGTCTGGGGGAAAACGAGTTCCTGGGAAAAAAGTTCCTGGGACAAATTGTTCCGGGTAATTTTGGTGGAAACGGGGCTAAGATATGCCTTTGTTTTGAATATGTGACCTCTAGCGGCGAAAAACTACATAGTGTGCCTTTAAGGAATATTAGTATAGAAATATTAATACAGACATACTGTCACACTGTATAGTAGAAACACTCGCTGGAAGCAGGACTTCAAAAAAGTTTTATTTCAATTCACAAACAGAAGACTAGAGAAACACAGAAGAAAACGCCACAATTAAACAGCTTATACAAGACCAATACCGGAGAAGGGGGAAACTGAAACTGAGGGCTGACAGAAAACAAGATAATTAAAGGGATAGTTCACCCAAAATTGAAAATTTGATGTTTACCTGCTTACCCCCAGGGCATCCAAAATGTAGGTGTCTTTTTTTCTTCAGTAGAACACAAATGAAGACTTTTAACTCAACCGTTGCAGTCTGCCAGTCGTATAATGCATGTCAATGGGAACAGTTGAGAGTATGACAGCTTTGAGAGTAAAAAAAACATACACATACGAATCCATATTAAACCCTGCGGCTTGTGACGACACATTGATGTCTTAAGACACGAAACGATCGGTTTGTGCGAGAAACTGAACAGTATTTATATAATTTTTTTACCTCAAATACAAAACTATGTACATCAGCGTTCACTGCGCGATGACTTCCTGTAAGTGAGGTCAAAATACACGATATGGCGTATCTCAATCGGATACAAGCGGCGGAAGTGATCACTTGCGCGTATCTCTGCGCCATATCGTGTATTTTGACCTCACTTACAGGAAGTCATCACGCAGTGAACGCTGATGTACATAGTGTTGTATTTGCGGTAAAAAATTATATACATTTATTGTTACCTATTTATGTGTATGCATATACTATTAAATGTGATGTTATATATTTAATAAGAAAGTAAATAGTAGGTTGTAAATTGCAAGCATCACATTCTTTATTCATCATACAAAATGGGCCACAGATTGCATTCAGGCTTCTTTTTTTTTATATAAGACATACCCAGTTGACACTGAAGAGGAGGGTGCTTTCCACTATATTGTTCAGTTTTGATTCAAATCATTCTCTACTTTCAGTTGGTTTCTTATGTATAATCTCCATTTGAAAATCCATGCTCATTTATCAGTACTGTTTTATACTAAACACAATTTAGTTATTTAATTCGAATAGCAGTTTTTTGGCAAGGGTCACAGGAAGTTTTTACCTTGAGTTTGGTTCTGGGTTTAGTTGTAATCGTCCGCTATTTGTATGGCAGAGGTTACACTAAACAGATGGTATACCAATTACGGTTGTCCTTTCCTGAAAATGTTTTGTGCATCGGGTAAATAATCACTGACTCAATCAATAAGAGGATACAATGGCAATCTCCTGCTAATACCGAAGCCAAAACTACAGGAAATGGCACATCATTGTTCTTTCTTCACAGTCCAGAAGCTCAAGTGAGTGTAAAAAAGCTCAATGACAGGGTTTTTGTGTAAAAGGTATAGAGGTGTCAGATAAACCCCTAGGGGGGTTCAGCCTGGGATTACAAAAATCTGCAGGGAGCTGTTGTTCCCAGAGATTATTCCCAATCTGCCCTTGTAACCACAACAGTTGCTTATAGAGAAGGAGCTGCCCAGTGTCAGCGGCCCATTGATCCTTATTTCATGTCTCATCTGTAGTTCCTCTGAAAGTATAACCTTAACCCCCCCCATCCACCCTTTTTTATTTGACCAAGAACTGAAAAATGAACATAACATATTAGAAAGAATAAATAAATAAATAAATAAATGCATAAATATATATATATATATATATATATATATATATATATATATATATATATATATATATATATATATATATATAAATATATATATATATATATATATATATATATATATACATACACACAGGTGCTGGTTATATAATTAGAATATCATCAAAAAGTTGATTTATTTCACTAATTCCATTCAAAAAGTGAAACTTGTATATTATATTCATTCATTACACACAGACTAATATATATCAAATGTTTATTTCTTTTAATTTTGATGATTATAACTAACAACTAAGGAAAATCCCAAATTCAGTATCTCGGAAAATTTGAATATTGTGAAAAGGTTTAATATTGAAGACACCTGGTGCCACACTCTAATCAGCTAATTAACACCTGCAAAGGCCTTTAAATGGTCTCTCAGTCTAGTTCTGTAGGCTACACAATCATGGGGAAGACTGCTGACTTGACAGTTGTCCAAAAGACGACCACTGACACCTTGCAGAAGGAGGGCAAGACACAAAAGGTCATTGCAAAAGAGGCTGGCTGTTCACAGAGCTCTGTGTCCAAGCACATTAATAGACAGGCGAAGGGAAGGAAAAGATGTGGTAGAAAAAAGTGTACAAGCAATAGGGATAACCGCACCCTGGAGAGGATTGTGAAACAAAACCCATTCAAAAATGTGAGGGAGATTCACAAAGAGTGGACTGCAGCTGGAGTCAGTGCTTCAAGAACCACTACGCACAGACGTATGCAAGACATGGGTTTCAGCTGTCGCATTCCTTGTGTCAAGCCACTCTTGAACAACAGATAACGTCAGAAGCGTCTCGCCTGGGCTAAAGACAAAAAGGACTGGACTGCTGCTGAGTGGTCCAAAGTCATGTTCTCTGATGAAAGTAAATGTTGCATTTCCTTTGGAAATCAGGGTCCCAGAGTCTGGAGGAAGAGAGGAGAGGCACACAATCCACGTTGCTTGAGGTCCAGTGTAAAGTTTCCACAGTCAGTGATGGTTTGGGGTGCCATGTCATCTGCTAGTGTTGGTCCGCTGTGTTTTCTGAGGTCCAAGGTCAACGCAGCCGTATACCAGGAAGTTTTAGAGCACTTCATGCTTCCTGCTGCTGACCAACTTTATGGACATGCAAATTTCATTTTCCAACAGGACTTGGCACCTGCACACAGTGCCAAAGCAACCAGTACCTGGTTTAAGGACCATGGTATCCCTGTTCTTAATTGGCCAGCAAACTCGCCTGACCTTAACCCCATAGAAAATCTATGGGGTATTGTGAAGCGGAAGATGCGATATGCCAGACCCAACAATGCAGAAGAGCTGAAGGCCACTATCAGAGCAACCTGGGCTCTCATAACACCTGAGCAGTGCCACAGACTGATCGACTCCATGCCACGCCGCATTGCTGCAATAATGTGGAGCCCCAACTAAGCATTGAGTGCTGTACATGCTCATACTTTTCATGTTCATACTTTTCAGTTGGCCAAGATTTCTAAAAATCCTTTCTTTGTATTGGTCTTAAGTAATATTCTGAGATACTGAATTTGGGATTTTCCTTAGTTGTCAGTTATAATCATCAAAATTAAAAGAAATAAACATTTGAAATAGATCAGTCTGTGTGTAATGAATGAATATAATATACAAGTTTCACTTTTTGAATGGAATTAGTGAAATAAATCAACTTTTTGATGATATTCTAATTATATGACCAGCACCTGTATATATATACAGTCATGTGAAAATGTTAGGACACCCTATTGAATTCCATGGTTTTCTGTATCAGGACATAATAAAAAATCATTTAGTGCTTGGCAGGTCTTAAAATTTGGAAAATAAAACCTCAGATGAACAACACCACATGACATATTACACTGTGTCAAGATGGAAAAACCATGGGTGACAAAGTTAGGACACCCTATCATTCAATTGCCTGTAGATCCACTTTTAACAACTTAAAGTAATACTTTTCTGCATGATTTATCAGTCTCTTACATCATTCTGAAGGAATTTTGGTCCACTCTTTACAACATTGCTTCAGTTTGTTGAGGTTTGTGGGCATTTGTTTATGCAGAGCACTTGTCACAGCATTTCAGTCAGGATGAGGTCTGGACTTTGACTGGGCCATTGCAACACCTTCATTCTTTTCTTTTTCAGCCATTCTGTTATAGATTTGCTGGTGATCTTCGGATCATTTTCCAGTTGCATGACCCAATTTTAGCCAAGCTTTAGCTGTCGGACAGATGGTCTCACATTTGACTCTAGAATACTTTGGTATACAGAGGAGTTCATGGTCGACTCAATGACTGTTAGGTGCCCAGATCCTGTGGCTAAAAAACAAGGCCAAAATCATCACCCCTCCACCAGCATGCTTGACTTTTTATATGAGGTGTTTGTGCTGAAAATGCTCTTTTGGTTTTCACCAAACTTGGCGACATTGGTGACATTGTTCTAGAAGTCTTATGGTTGTTTAGATGCAACTTTGCAAACCTAAGTCGTGCTGCCATGTTTTATTAGAGAGAAGAGGCTTTCTCCTGGCAACCCTTTCAAAAATGCCATACTTGACCCTGTTTTTTTTAATTGTACTGTCATGAACTTTAACATTTAACATGTTAACTGTAGAGTCTGAGGTGTAGTTCTTGGGTTGTCTGCAATTTTTCTGAGCATTACACAGTCTGATCTTGGGGTGAATTTGCTGAGACATCCACTCATGGGAAGATTGATGTCTGTTTTGAATGTCTTACACTTGTGAATAATCTTCCTGACTGTAGAATGATGGATTTCAAATAGTTTGGAAATGGCCTTGTAACCCTTCGCAGATTGATGGCAGCAACAATTGCTTCTGTAAGATCATTTCTGATTTCCTTGGCATTGTGTTAACACACACCTGAATACTCCAGACCAGCAAACAGCCAAAACTTCTGCTTTTATAGAGGTGATCACACTTGCTGGTGATCAGTTAATCAAAGGCATTACTTACCCTCTTAATTCGTATGTTATTTTTGCTAAATAAATAATGACACGGTGTGATATGTCATATGTTGTTGTTCATCTGAGGTTTATTTTCCTAATTAAGACCTGCCAAGGACCAGATGATTTTTTTATTATGTCCTGATATATATACACACCGATCAGGCATAACATTATGACCTATGATCTAATGAGAGACAACATTATGATTATGAGGTGAAATGAATCACACTGATTATCTCTTCATCACGGCACCTCTTAGTGGGTGGGATATATTAGGCAGCAAGTGAACAATTTGTCCTGAAAGTTGATGTGTTTGAAGCAGGAAAAATGGGCAAGCGTAAGGATTTGAGCGAGTTTGACAAGGGCCAAATTGTGATGGCTAGATGACTGGGTCAGAGCATCTCCAAAACTGCAGCTCTTGTGAGGTGTTCCCAGTCTGTAGTGGTCAGTATCTATTAAAAGTAGTCCAAGGAAGGAACAGTCGTGAACCGGCACCAGGGTTATAGCGGCCAAGGCACATGGGGAGCGAAGGCTGGCCTGTGTGGTCCGATCAAACAGATGAGCTACTCTAGCTCAAATTGTTCAAGAAGTTAATGCTGGTTCTGATAGAAAGGTGTCAGAATACACAGTGCATCACAGTTTGTTGCGTATGGGGCTGCATAGCCGCAGACCAGTCAGGGTGCCCATGCTGACCCCTGTCCACCGCCGAAAGAGCCAACAGTGGGCACGTGAGCATTAGAATTGGACCACAGAGCAATGGAAGAAGGTGGCCTGGTCTGATGAATCACGTTTTCTTTTACATCACGTGGATGGCTGGGTGCGTGTGCGTCGCTTACCTGGGGAACACATGGCACCAGGATGCACTATGGGAAGAAGGCAAGCCGGCGGAGGCAGTGTGATGCTGCTTTGGGCAATGTTCTGCTGGAAAACCTTGGGTCCTGGCATCCATGTGGATGTTACTTTGACACGTACCACCTATGTACACCCTTTCATGGAAACTGTATTCCCTGGTGGCTGTGGCCTCTTTCAGCAGGATTATGCACCCTGCCACAAAGCAAAAATGGTTCAGGAATGGTTTGAGGAGCACGAGTTTGAGGTGTTGACTTGGCCTCCGAATTCCCCAGATCTTAATCCAACCGAGCATCTGTGGGATGTGCTGAACAAACAAAGTCCGATCCATGGAGGTCCCACCTCGCAACTTACAGGACTTAAAGGATCTGCTGCTAACATCTTGGTGCCAGATACCACAGCACAACTTCAGGTGTCTAGTGGAGTCCATGTCTTGACGGGTCAGGGCTGTTTTGGCAGCAAAGGGGGGACCAACACAATATTAGGAAGGTGGTCATAATGCTACACCTGATCGGTGTGTATATATATATATATATATATATATATATATATACACACTGTATATATATATATATATACACACACATACACTCACCTGAAGGATTATTAGGAACACCATACTAATACTGTGTTTGACCCCCTTTCGCCTTCAGAACTGCCTTAATTCTACATGGCACTGATTCAACAAGGTGCTGAAAGCATTCTTTAGAAATGTTGGCCCATATTGATAGGATAGCATCTTGCAGTTGATGGAGATTTATGGGATGCACATCCAGGGCACGAAGCTCCCGTTCCACCAATCCCAAAGATGCTCTATTGGGTTGAGATCTGGTGACTGTGGGGGCCATTTTAGTACAGTGAACTCATTGTCATGTTCAAGAAACCAACTTGAAATGATTCGAGCTTTGTGACATGGTGCATTATCCTGCTGGAAGTAGCCATCAGAGGATGGGTACATGGTGGTCATAAAGGGATGGACATCGTCAGAAACAATGCTCAGGTAGGCCGTGGCATTTAAACGATGCCCAATTGGCACTAAGGGGCCTAAAGTGTGCCAAGAAAACATCCCCCACACCATTACACCACCACCACCAGCCTGCACAGTGGTAACAAGGCATGATGGATCCATGTTCTCATTCTGTTTACGCCAAATTCTGACTCTACCATCTGAATGTCTCAACAGAAATCGAGACTCATCAGACCAGGCAACATTTTTCCAGTCTTCAACTGTCCAATTTTGGTGAGCTCGTGCAAATTGTAGCCTCTTTTTCCTATTTGTAGTGGAGATGAGTGGTACCCGGTGGGGTCTTCTTCTGTTGTAGCCCATCTGCCTCAAGGTTGTGCGTGTTGTGGCTTCACAAATGCTTTGCTGCATACCTCGGTTGTAACGAGTGCTTATTTCAGTCAAAGTTGCTCTTCTATCAGCTTGAATCAGTCGGCCCATTCTCCTCTGACCTCTAGCATCAACAAGGCATTTTCACCCACAGGACTGCCGCATACTGGATGTTTTTCCCTTTTCACACCATTCTTTGTAAACTGTAGAAATGGTTGTGCGTGAAAATCCCAGTAACTGAGCAAATTGTGAAATACTCAGACCGGCCCGTCTGGCACCAACAACCATGCCACGCTCAAAATTGCTTAAATCACCTTTCTTTCCCATTCTGACATTCAGTTTGGAGTTCAGGAGATTGTCTTGACCAGGACCACACCCCTAAATGCATTGAAGCAACTGCCATGTGATTGGTTGATTAGATAATTGCATTAATGAGAAATTGAACAGGTGTTCCTAATAATCCTTTAGGTGAGTGTATAATATATATATATATATATATATATATATATATATATATATATATATATATATATATATATATATATGAAGGGTGTTATTTGCCCATTTACAACTCACTTCCACAATATTAAGGTTTGATAGGTTGTTGCCTGGACTTTGCCATGGTATAAATGTTTTTAAAATAATTGTTATCCTGTTTGTTAGGGTGTTCTGGGTAGTTGTTATGACGTTTCTAGGTGGTTGCTACAGTGTTTAACTGTTCGATCATCCATTAGTTAAAAATCGTAAATGCAAACTTTTAGAAGCACACCCTTCCTCAACAAGCCGTATGATTTAAAGTATCATTGATATCTGTAGCACAAACAGTTACAATCCAAATCCCTGACTCTAAGTGTTATAGTAACAATAGTTATAGTGTTGCTAGAACTCTAACAAGACATTTTAAACTGTCTTGTGTCAGACTTGTTTGTTTGGGAAGTCCTAGCATTTTTACAGCCCCCTGAATGCTTGACAGAGTGCATGCAACACATTATATTGTGTGATAGTTTAATACTGTTTATTAAAACTGCTTAGGTTTTGACATCTTTTGAGACATTTATTGTGTATAAAAAACATGCCCACTTCCTCTCATGCCTAATATCATGTATAACCACTAGATGGCATGCCTGTGAAAGAGAAAATCAAGCATCAATGACCAGTGAATGACAGTGTGGGTGAATTCAATGATCATAATTGTCCAATATATATTCACACAGCCTATACAGTGCATCATGTTAGTAATTGAATCAAAATGACTTTTGATGTATTCACTCTATTGTAACTAGAATAATATCTAACTCAATATACGCAGTCAGATTTCTTAAAGGGTCATGACTCATGAAATACATTTTTTGAGATGTTAAGGATGTTAAACATAATGGAGGACAGTGTTTGCAGGGCTACATGATTTGGGGACAAATTAATTACGATATTTCTGATAAAAATGGCAATTGTGATTTGAAATATAGGAAAAGAGACTTTTTTTTTTTGCTTGTTTGCAGGACTGCACAATTTGGCCCCAAAATTTGTGAATATCAATAATAATAATATTAAATATTATTATTAATAATATTTATGTTATTATTTATTACTAAATAAAATAAGTATTAAACATAATAAGAAATATTACTATTCTCACACCGATCAGGCATAACATTATGACCACTGACAGGTGGAATAACACTGATTAACACTGATGAAGTGAATAACATTGATTATCTCTTCATCACGGCACCTGTTAGTGGGTGGGATATATTAAGCAGCAAATTAACATGTTGTCCTCAAAGTTGATGTGTTAGAAGCAGGAAAAATGGGCAAGCTTAAGGATTTGAGTGAGTTTAACAAGGGCCAAATTGTGATGGCTAGACGACTGGGTCAGAGCATCTCCAAAACTGTGGGGTGTTCCCAGTCTGCAGTGGTCAGTATCTATCAAAAGTGGTCCAAGGAAGGAACAGTGGTGAACCGGCGACGGGGTCATGGGTGGCCAAGGCTAATTAATGCACGTGGGGAGCGAAGAGACTTGATTTGGCAGAAAACCGCAGGGAGCCCTTAAAGTTGTGGTAGTTTTTTCTTCCCTATTGTGACGTACTGTATATCCTAGTGAAATGGCTTTTGGAACAAGAAAAATGTAGGACAGGACTTGATTTTGTCCATGAGGAATTGTTTGGATGGTTGTGGTTTGCTATTGGTGGATCTCATGTGAGTGACAGGTTGTCCCGCCCTCGCGCCAGTAAACACATCATCAGAGAAGAGAAAAGAGAGTCGCTGCAAGAGGGAGAGGAAGTTATTTTCATTAAAGATTACAAGGACACATGAATTAAAAAAATAATAATATGCACGGATAAATCATTTACAATAATTACTAGTATTCCAAAATAAAAGAATTGTCCATTTTGATTTCATGGCGACTTTAAAGCTTCTCTTTTGTTGACAACAGTGGGTTTATAAGAACTTCCATTACAAATTTGACCAATGGAATATACAGAAAAGAACTGATTCAAAAGAGTGATTCATTTGTAAATCTGGCATCGTTAGTTCCGTTAGGTCTGTTTATCATCGTTACATAGTTACATCTTCATGTTACTGTAATGGTGAATTTAAAGGTTTAAGGACATGCCGCATCAAAAAATAAAATGAAATATATTACTATTATTTTTTATTTCATTAAAAAAAAAAAAAAGTCTATCAAGCAAATGCTACTCAGATTAATGGGAATGCTAACAGATTAGTTTCTTCAGGTATTATAAACCTTTTTGGTTTGTTGTGAGGCAGCATACATAAAAAAAAACATGCACAGATTGGTTGTTCACAATAAGATCTATATTATACATTTAGAAAATAGACAGGGTGAATTTTCATTTCATAACTTTTATTTATTTGTTTTTTTATTATTTAGATTTATACTTGTGGTGCAGAAAATACCGTGGACATATTGTTACAACTAGGTTACAGACAAAGTGAAAGTGATGGTTAAGAACGAAAGAGAATAACGTGCTAGCTGTGGCATGCTATCTAGGTCATAACTGGGGAGAGAGTGAACCTTTTCTTATCATGGCTTAAATAATGGATTTCTTTATAGCCCGCTGACAATGCGAGGACAAATGATCCTCATCTGAATCAACAGGCATTATTGGACATCCGTACCCATTAGCACACTTGCACCACTGTCAATCTAGTTTAAGCCTCAAACGGAAAAAACAGTGTTGATGGGAACTGATCACTATTAGTTGCTGAAACTGCAGAAAGAGATGGAGGAGATAGAGGCTCATCGTGGTGGTTGGCTATCAGATGCTGTACTTCCTGTGCACATCTGGGGCACACCTATGCTCACGCAGCCGTACTGATACAAAGCACCTGATTACAGATCACATGCACCTGCAAAATCAAGTGGAAATATAGCTGCAAGCAGCCATTAAGGGGCCAACACAAAGAAGGCACGATAAATTATGCCAGCATGGCTGGGAACATCAGACCAACTGCAACAATGAGCAATTAAAGACATATTAGTAGACTAGACTAGTAATGTGATTTAATGGTTTATCACTTTTGACCAATAGATGGTGCTGTTGCGAAATTGATGTGGTGTGGCCAGCGTAAAGCATGCACGAGCGTATGTGCACAGTCGAATGCACAGCCTATGCGTACACAGCCGTTCGACACGCAGTTTTGAGCAATCTCTTGCAACGAGTTACAACCCATGTAAATACTGTAAAAAAAAATAAATGTGCATGTGCAACCCGAGCGTACAAAGTACATGTGGTTAGAAAAATCCGGCGGTGCACGTTCAGTACGCGCATACCCTTCGGATGATGAAATTCGCATCACGCACACTGTTCGCTGACCCTCGTGTATGCGTAAAAAGTGAAGTATACTTTGGCCTTAAGGTGACAATGACACAGAGAAAGTTTGGTGTATATGCCTAAGCATTGCAGAGTTACAGCCTCGGAGTCGTTTTGGCATCATGCCATCAACTTTGTTGATGCAGTATATCAATGTCGTCTATTAACACAAAATCCATAACTTTTTGCTGGCATGTTCTGAAGATGATACAATTTCAATCTCTAAACTTTTTGAGTACAGTCAGGGCATGGTGCCGATGACACTTACCTAGTTTCTTAACGATTCTCCAATGCGTTCTTAAAATATAGCCTTTTACGACTTAATTAAAATTGGCAGACTCCCAAAATGGCCGATATTGGAAAATTGGGAATCGTTCGACTCGGCATGCTGTATCAAATCTTTTGTGATTTTTGGCCGAAACCTTCAGAAGTTATAAGCAAAAATATACATTTTTCACATCTCCTGACCACTAGGTGCCACTGTACCGAAACTGTGCATGTACCCTCAGGTCATAGTTGACATAACACACACCAAGTTTGGTCAGAATACGCTAAAGCGTTGCAGAGATATAGCCTCATATCCTTTTCGGCATGCACTTCGTCAAATTCATTCGCATGTTATTTGAGAACGGTTTGACGAATCAACTTTATTTCCATAACGTTTGATCTGGCTCAGTTTTCGTGAAAATCCGAGCAACGGCCTAGGAGGAGTTAGAAAAAGTAGGTTTTTCTGAAAATTCAAAATGGCGGGATAATAGAGTGCAATCGAACCGCTTTGAGCCAAGGAATCAGAGGGGGGAAATTTTGTTTCAGTCATTATGGTTCAAAAGTCATTAACATAAAAGTTAGTGTAATTTTGGACAGTTGTTGGTGCTAGAGCAATTGAGTTAGAAACTCCACAATTGCAGTGTATAATGATCTATCTATCTATCTTAAAAAAAAACAGGTCTGTTTAGCTCTGTGACAGGAAAAGTTTGGCCCATGAATGTGGCTCAGGAAACTGTTGACATATAACAGATTCCTTTAAAACACACAACAAACCCAATGCTATGCTTAACTCATGAGATAAGATGTCTGGCTTTGCTAAGTTCACTTCCCTTGAGTATAAAGTTTCTGTCCATGTCAAATGGGCACCCTAGCTACCCGTCAGGGTATGAGATATCACTGTGCAGGATGTGGAAAGTCTGTATCCCCTGGGCGAGCAAAGCTACTCAACAGCAGACACTCAAAGGGTTTGAGACCAGCACAAAACAAACACCACACCTGCTTCAGCAGATATATATATATTAAAGGAATATTCCTGGTTCAGTACAAGTTGACCTCAATCAACAACTCAATTTTAATGTTGATTACTAATTAAATAATTCTGACTTGGCTCTTTTTTCTTAAAAAAAAAAAAAAAAGGAGCAGAAATTGAGGTTATGTTGAGGCACTTACAATGGAAGTGAATGAGGCAATTTCAATTTCAAAGTATTTCAATCAGAAATGTGAAGATGAGCTAGGGTGTTTTTGATTCTATTCCGCAATTTCAGTATTTCAGTATATCATTGATAGTGAATAGTATTCAAGTTTTTTCTGGATTTAATTTAGTTATAGTTTCAGTTAAAAAATAACCCTGACATGAACAATATATCGTGAGCATGCATTGGGCACTAGCAAGTGTCTTGATCTGCACTCGTCATGTGATTTTTATGGGGTCTTTATAATGTATAGTAATGAGAAATCCAGTTGCATGTTGTGATGCATCATAAGGCCTTTAGGATGATGGTGTCTGGTGTTGATGAACTGCTGTCAGGAGCGCCTGTGCCAGGGCTCCAGGGTTCTGTGGAATCCGGGTGAGCTGACACCGAATCCACCGTTGATAAAAGAGCCTGATCAAAGCCGCCCTGTTTCGCCTGAGCGATTTTCACAGGATTACGGATTAGGGAGACAGGAAGCAGTGAGAGAGGCACGGAGACAGGCAGAAAGAAGGGGGGGGGGGAGATGGAGAATGAGAGAGACAGACAAACAGAGGGATAGAGACTGCTATAATCATGTGGAATCAAATGCTGAATGCAGAAATGCTTAGTAAAATAGTTGTGAAATGTGTAAAACCCAAGACTAAAATTATAAACACAGAATCAACCTGTTTTCTGTAAATTTATAATGGATAGTGCAATGACAGCAAGCCATTGACCCCTTGAAATACATACACCAATCAGCAATAACATTATGATGACAGGTGAAGTGAATAACACTGATTATCTCTTCATCGCGGCACCTGTTAGTGGGTGGGATATATTAGGCAGCAAGTGAACATTTTGTCCTCAAAGTTGATGTGTTTGAAGCAGGAAAAATGGGCAAGCATAAGGATTTGAGTGAGTTTGACAAGGGCCCAATTGTGATGGCTAGACGACTGGGTCAGAGCATCCCCAAAACTGCAGCTCTTGTAGGGTGTTTCAGGTCTGCAGTGGTCAGTATCTATCAAAAGTGGTCCAAGGAAGGAGCAGTGGTGAACCGGCGACAGGGTCATGGGCGGCCAAGGTTTATTGATGCACGTGGGGAGCAAAGGCAGGCCCGCGTGGTCCGATCAAACAGACGAGCTACTGTAGCTCAAATTGCTCAAGAAGTTAATGCTGGTTCTGATAGTAAGGTGTCAGAATACACAGTGCATCACAGTTTTTATTGCATATGGGGCTGCATAGCCGCAGACCAGTCAGGGTGCCCATGCTGACCCCTGTCCACCACCAAAAGCGCCAACAGTGGGCACATGAGCACCAGAACTGGACCACTGAGCAATGGAAGAAGGTGGCCTGGTCTGATGAATCATATTTTCTTTTACATCACGTGGATGGCTGGTTGCGTGTGCGTCGTTTACCTGGGGAACACACGGCACCAGGATGCACTATGGGAAGAAGGCAAGCTGGCGGAGACAGTGTGATGCTTTGGGCAATGTTCTGCTGGGAAACCTTGGGTCTTGTCATCTATGTGGATGTTACTTAGACACGTTCCACCTTCCTAAGCATTGTTGCACACCATGTACACCCTTTCATGGAAATGGTATTCCCTGGTGGCTGTGGCCTCTTTCAGCAGGATAATGCGCCCTGCCACAAAGCAAAAATTGTTCAGGAATGGTTTGAGGAGCACAACAACGAGTTTCCCCAGATCTCAATCCAATCGAGTGCTGAACAAACAAGTCCGATCCATGGAGGCCCCACCTCGCAACTCCAAATACCACAGCACCCCTTCAGGAGTCTTGTGGAGTCCATGCCTTGACTGGTCAGGGCTGTTTTGGCAGCAAAAGGGGGACCAACACAATAGTAGGAAGGTGGTCATAATGTTATGCCTGATCGGTGTATATATATTGTCAGTGAAAGGAGGTGCTTAGCCTTCTGAAAACCTCAGGAAGTCAACCCAAGTTTTTGGTTTGAGAGCTGTTTTATTTTCTATTAATCTTAAAGGGCCACTGAAGTTCCTTGAAACGTGCAGCAATATTCAATATACTAACGTAACTTCCACTGAAACAGGAAGACAGGACAAGACATATCGATCAGCTCCTCCCCTTTTTTAATATAGCCCAATAGCATTTATTTTATATCACAGCTCAGGCAGAGCCAAGTTAAGCCGCAGTTTCCTCCTAATCTCTAACCGTTTCTCATTCTAATATCCTACATTATTGCATAGCAAGTCAAATGGGTCCAATATATTTTGTGGTCTGCACCGAATCATGCACATGATCCACTCTGTGCTATCGTCTCTCTGGACCGGAGCAGACTGCGTGCACGCTGTTGTGGTTCACGTGACAACGTGAAACCAGACTTCATTCGCCTCAATGGAAAGCATATTTACACTGTCGGAATTGTTCCCTATCCCCTATAAAGTGCACTATGTGCCATTTACCATGTAGAAAATAGTAAATGTGTGAACAAGAACCAATTTTAGCCGCAGCTTCAGTGTCTATTTGGGGGCGGGGCGCTTTAGATTCTAGAGAGCATTTGATTGGACAGAAATCTGATGAGAAGCTGAAGTGCAGCGTGATGTCATAAAAAACATTGATCCATATTGGCGGAAGTGAGAGATTGCAAGCTTTGAATGAATTTTGTCATGGTTTTGGAGCACACTAACTTGTAGATAACAGTAAGGCTAACATATTCATTCTAAAAGCCAAAAAAACTTCAAACAAGGTTTGGAAATTTTCAACCTTGTTACCAAAATGTCCAAATTAAACCCTATATCTGTAATTTGGTTTTATTATTCTAGAAATAAGCATTAAATAAACATTGAAATTAAATAGTATAAATAAAGAAATAATAAAAATATTAAAATAGGTTCTGTGAAAGAACTCATATTTAATTTTTTTTCTTACAAAACTTGTTAAATAGTGTTTTAAGGAATATTATGTTTCATAACAATATGAATAAATTTCTTTAATGTGGGAAAATCAGATTAGCACGCAATATGACCAAAGTTAAATATTATGTTTTTGGTCATTATAATTACTTAATAATTTCAAATGATTGTAGTACAATTACTTGAATGTCAGTATCACTTCCATCCATCCATCCATATAGAGTAACATTCAATGTGTTTAAAACTAGCTACTTTTCAAGCTAGACTAATCTAAATAGACATTGATAATACTTTATAAAACATCTGTTTTCATAATATTTGTGCCACTAATGTCATATTTGTAGAATGTACCTTGACGGTATGTTTTGGAACTACAAAAACTATTTCTCAGTGTCGTTCTTTGCTTGGTTCGATCTGATTAGACACACAAGCCTGAGGTCACGTCTTGCATCTGTGACATCTTTTTCCCCTGAAAGCCTTTCAATGCGGCCCTGTATCCGCCATACACACAGCACAACCGCAGGTTCATTGAGGTTGTGCTTGTGCAGTTGTATACACTAAAAGCTATTAAACATGGTGCAAGCAACCGAACACATGGGTCTTGAATAGCTCTAATTAAATAAAATGCTGAACCAATTGGAATTGAACCTTTAGTAATATCCGTGCAAAGACAGTTATTGTGAATTGCATCCCAGTGTGCATGAGCAGATTAGGCAGGCAATGTGATTGAAAAAAACAAAATATATGAAAATGTGGCCCACATGAATTTTTATTCCTTGTGAGATCAGATGACATGCAGTATTCAAGAAAAAAGACATTATTTTGTACATAAACTCATGTTACCTGCACTCTCATGGAGATGGGAGGGCCAATCCGACACTGTTGTGTGACATGATGTTTTGCACAGCATTTTTCATATGCCAGACTTTTCCTTTTGCCTGCATGGACAGACTGCGCACATCACTCCTCCCACAGGAGAGCTGTTTATAGAAATGTAGCATCAATTCTCACCCAGAAGACAAGTATACATGCCCAACAACATGTACTTGGTTTGCTACAAAACAGCTCCTTATTCTTGAGGCCCTGATGTACTCACAGCGAAGTCCTTAGGTGTAAAAAGAAGTTTGAAATACTTTTGCAGTTATATACTGTTAGCGAACATCCTGGCACCACCCACATTTATATGAATATGTAAATATGTGCTGTGCGGTTTCCTCTCAATAACAAAACAAACACACAACAAAAATGACAGCGGTGAGAAAACAGCCGTTAAGAAAGCATCTGATCATAGGGATGTAGATATGTTTGCACAAGCTCTGCTATTCAGCACTCCAGTCAATAGTATAATATCAATAGGATAGTCAATAAAGTATTCATTGTATGCACACTTCAGAATCACGCCAGAAAAAGTAGGTCATCTGGGTACTTTTTGCTGACTCTTTTATGAGTACTGTGAATTTGGACATCTTTTGTAACATACTGTTTTTGTCTGATTTTGTCGAGGGTTGAAATATGTGATCAGCGATATACTATTATCGAACATTCAACACGATCACACGAGAATGCGTATCAATAGTACGTTGTGGAATGTATACGGCAAAATGAGTTTTGGCGCGCATATGGTACGCAGTTTTTCGCATTCGTATGATACGCACTTTATGCCGTATTATACGCACAAACCCCCCATCCTATCCAAGAGCGTGTCATATACACGTCATAAAGTGCGTATCATATCCATGCGAAAAACTGCGTACCATATGCACACCAAAACTCATTTTGCCGTATACATTCCACGACATTGCACACCCGTATTATTGATACGCATTTTCGTGTAATCGGGCTCGAACATCCGATGCTGGCCCACACTGCTGAGAGCAATGGTTAGATGAATATGTAAATATGTGCTGCGGTCTTTCCTCTCAATAAAAAAATAAACACACAACAAAATTGAGAAAACAGCTAGCATTTTTTTAAATAAAGCATAAGAAAAACATCTGATCAATGGTACATAGGTGTTTAGCAGCCTGAGCGAACTTTTCCAGAAAGGAAAACACGTACATGTTGTTTGGCAAGCTGTTTTGGCCTGATTTAGTTCGAAATGACGTCGCATCAGTTCGTTCTTCAATTTCACTTGAAGCAAGCAATAGCCGTAATTTTACCATCTCGGTTAACCTGATATAGTCTGGCTATGAATAACCCACTTCTAGCCAAAATAACCTTGAATTTGGTTACATGTCATTTTTACCGAAATAACTTGCGAGATGTATGATATTCCATCATGTAAGCAAAGTCAACAGTGATTACAAGGTGTTTGGTTTCATTTCTTTGACATGTTCTATGTGTTGATAGTCTATTCTTGGGCTATGGTTAGACGTTAATTAAATTTTCACTGACAGACCAAATTTTGCCTTGTTTTAGCCTAGATGTTAAGGCTGTGTTTGGATGCTATTAGACATCTTTTAAACGCAAAATTGCTTTTGCTAACAGTGTGATACTCTGTGTAGCAAACATATCAATGAGCAAAAACACACAGCACACACAAAAGGTTTATGATTAAATGAAACCATTTTTTGTTAATATTTTAAAATGAACTATATTTTGAATTCAACATTTCTCTCACGTCAATCCAATTTGTTTTTTTGTTTTTTACTGAGCTTATTGCAATGCACTGTGGGTTTGCATTTTCCACAAAAAAATACATGCAAGGCCTTATAATTTAGCTAAAATTAGGTAATTGAAGGAGGCAGAAAGGTAGGAGGCAGGAAAACTGTTTGGGTTTTTCTATAACCCAAATATTTCCTGTTCCCTTTAGTGATTTATTCTGAAGTGAAATCACGTTGCTCTTTCCTGGCGTTGGAACGACATGTTTGACAGCTGAATGCAAGGGAAGCAACAGGGCAGCGGCACAATCTGATAGGATCAGATGTCAGAGTTTGTTCATGAATCATTCCACTGATGCTAACACATGACCGAAGACCCCAGGACAATCCTTGCCACAGTCACCTACAAAAGACACTAACAAAAAGACCACCAGGTAGAGAACACATGAGAATAGTTGCATATGCACCCAGTTGTCATTTGTCAGATTATGATACACTGTCAGAAAAAACAAATGTGCAAAAATTTTACCTTTAGGGATACAACAGCTTGCCACTGCATGGGCAGTACACTTAAAGGAACACGCCGACTTTTTGGGACTTTAGCTTATTCACCGTATCACCCAGAGTTAGATAAGTCCATACATACCAGTTTTATCTCCGTGCGTGCCATAACTCACCCACTGCTAGCCTAGCTTAGCACAAAGACTGGAGGTAAATTGCTCCATCTAGCCTACTGCTCAATAAATTACAAAATAACGCCAACAATTTCCTATTTACATGTTGTGATGTGTATAGTTACATCGTGTACTAAGACCGACGGAAAATTAAAAGTTGCAATTTTCTAGACCGATATGGCTAGGGACTATACTCTCATTCCTGTGTAATAATCCAGGAACTTTGCTGCCGTACCATGGGTGCAGCAGGCGCAATGATATTACGCAGCGCCTAAAAATAGTCCCCAGCACGCTCTTTGTGCAAGCAGGTTGTCACGTTGGTTATGTTGACGGAAGTTAGCCCATTTTCAGGCGCTGCGTAATATTACGGACGGAGATAAAAATGGTATGTATGGACCTATCTAACTCTGGGGGATACGGTGAATAAGCTAAAGTCCCAAAAAGTTGGCGTGTTCCTTTTAAAGGGACAACTTTGTAGTTCAGATTAGTAATATGTACCCATACGTTATTACTTTTAGTGGTAAATGATGTTCAAAAGTTACAATTTTGAGGATGCTGCCCCATGGACAAACGACTGTACCCCTAAAGGTAAACATTTTTGCAATTTTTTTCTGTTTTAGTGTGTGACCCAGGGATGATCTTCTGCGAAAGACAAACATTCTGCACTTCATCGTAAGTCTATTCGCACAAAGGCAAATAGTCGGTCATCAGTAATTACGTCACTCTAAGAAATCAAAGATTACTGATTTTTACTTGCAGCAAGAGAAATTTCCCAAAATCGTAGCTAAAATCATACAGTGCTTAAGCTGAAATGTACTTTAAAGAACAAGGATGGGTTGCACATTTATGTTCCCTACACCTCCCTGAACGTGTAGTGCAACCAATAATGTGCATGTTAGTGTCCATTAAGTGTTGTTTGGGATGCAAGGCGCAAAAGCACTGGATGTGGTCCTCAGCTGCCTGGGGTGAGGCAGACTCTTGCCTCAACAGGGGGCGGGAGGTGAGGGGTGGGAGGGGGAGCATGCTCCAATCACCCACGAGCCATTGCTGGATATTTTATTTGTCAGCACATCTATCCGTATAAGCAGGGGACCAATGGCTGTAGAGGAAGTGGTCCTTCTGTCACAGAAACAGTTGGCACAGAAGCAACATATTACAGCATTATTCAACCCCCCCTCCCGGTCCCTTGTCGTCATCTCCTCTCTCCCCTTCAACTCCCTCCTTTGCCTCTATCTCTCGCTCTGTATCATTTTCCTGCAAGCTCTTTCAGCCATCAATGAAATCGCAACCAACCCTGCTGTGGACCGACTCTTGCAGCTGGCCAAGCAAACCAGCAGGGCTGCAGAACATCTGGCATATATTGCATGCACACAGATAATCCATACCCGTCGTTCTTTGCGATACGACGCGTATTTTCTCCTCCAGAGATCTCTCTGTACCCCGCTCTGCTTTCTCTTTTTTCTCAGGATTTAATCCTACTAGCTGTTTTCCCCTCTCTTCTCCTCTATCCCTACTGACTCCTCCCTCCGTTGCTCTCATACTCCCTCACTCACGAACAAACACACTTGAACACAAGCACACATACATACGCACACACACACCCTCCTCCCCCATCGCTGCAGTGTCTCTTAACTGCCTTGGAGCTAACAAGAGGGGAAATAGCACACCGACAATTATAAGAGGAGGAGAGAGCACGACACAACGAAAGAGTGTCAGTGAATGAGTGCATGTGTGAGAGGAGATTCAGGCAGATCTGAGGATGTTGGCGATTCAGGACTAGGGGGACGGATCGCGCGCTCCCTCTGCCTCCCAAGTGAATGTTTGTCTGCAGTGTTGCTGGTGAATGGACGGCAAGCGGTGAAACGGTGAGGAAATCTTTTCCTTTTTTCACTCTTCTTTCCACACACCCTTATTCCTGTTGTTACACCAAGGCTAGCTTCCCCGGTAGTGTCCTTGGGTTTGTTTTTGGCTTGGGAATGTGACCGTGTTTAGTACCTCGGGCAGGAGAATGGTATTTTCCTCCATCTCTGTGAGGTGATGCTCAGGGATGATGCTAAAGCAGCCCCAGTGAGTCCTGAATTGGTCTATGTTTGAGGACTAAACATCTTTGGTTTCTTGCCCATGTATTGTACCTAGTGATTCAGCTTGTGCGATGTTAAATGGCCACATATTATTGTGTGCAGCAGTGCACTAGGTGTAGTGTGTTCATGCCACGCTCTGCTGGCTGGTGAATATGGAAGAAGATGAATAAGGTGCACACCCCATGAAGAGACAGGGCTGCTGCTTCTCCTGACAGTGTACCGAAAGCCCAGTGTCAATATTCTCTGTTCGGCCATACTCCTGCTGATCTTTGACTCCCACTGCTCCATGTTAAACAACGACACATTTGCTTCCCATTGATCGCCGTCGATGTGTTGGCCTGAGTGTTTGCGTGTGCCAGAGGCGGGTTCGCGGTTCCCCCATAAGCAGGCCTCCTTTCCTTCCCCAGTAAGTGTCATTTGAAGCATTTTTGCCCTATCTAAAATTCCTGGGATTGTTATTAGGGCAGCGGAGGGCGGTGTAGCCTAGTGACAGGGTTGTGCGTGCATGTGTGCGAGGGAACCTGCACAGGGAGGGGTTAGGTGGCTGGGGTGGGGGTATAATGGTGGAGAGATAGTAGGGGCAGAGGGGCGGAGGATGATGCAGTACAAAAAATGAAAGGAGAGAGAAAGATAAAATATATCCTAAGAGGGCTTTGCGAAAACCTGCCACAAGCAAGGGAACGGATGTACGGGGAGGCCCACGGACCATTACAAATGAAATCTCATTAAAGTCTCGATTGTTTCTCCTAAATAGCAATGGGATTAAAGGGAAAGCAAATTGCCTCTCTTGAGTAAAGAGAGTTTTCTTCTCTTGAGTAAAAGACTCTGGTAATCTGGCACTTACATGTATAGAGTTTCTCAGCAGTGTCTGAGACTCTGCTCCGATTTGCCTAGATACTAAAGTAAGAAGTTTCAATATAAACTCAATTATTTCTCATCTCTTATACCGAATAATTTGAGCTATGGTATCCACATTGATATTACTGATCTTACACATACTCTGTTAACATCTTAAAAATATGATTTCAAAAGGTTTTTTTCAAAGCGATACCATAGAATAACTATTTTGGGTTCTTCAAAGAATCTTTCAGTGAACAGTGCTTTTTTTATAATCTAAAGAACCTTTTTTACACTCTAAAGAATATTTGCGCAATGGAAAGATTTATGGAACCACAGATGCCAATAAATAATCTTTATTTTTAAGAGTGCATTTTTGTTTCTCCAAAGGAACATCTAAAACAAAATTGAGACGTAAATGAAATATAGCTGAGAACCCCTCAGCTTTAACCGTTGAGCAGTAGAATTTTCCTCTGGGGAGGTTTGGCAAGGCCAGCGAACAGTTATGCTAGCTAAGTTCACTTCATTACAGTATAGTAGCACCGGTGTTTCTTAATAGAGTGCTAATACAGTAAAGATGCTATGTTACTCATAAAGAAAGGAAAACACAGACTATGCAAAGAGGAGCAGATACTGCCAGGACCACCCCACCCCACCCCACCCCACGCACACACACACACACACACACACACACACACACACATCCCACAGACCAAACTGCAGGATGGTTGTGCAACATCAGCTAAGTACCAGTTAATATTTGTACATCCTGTGCTGTTGTCCGATATGATGGCCGTTATGGGAGGCATACCCTCATTTTGATTTTGCTCCTCATTTGCTTAGAATGCGAGAATAATCATGGATGTCGAAACACAGGCGTCAGTGTCAGTGATATTCAAACACTATAAACGTCCAAAATGAAAAGCAATGAAAGCTCAGACTGATGATGGTTAAAAATAAACTTCACAGCTTAACTCGCTACACTTTGCTTGCCAGGTAGCTCATTTAACTGTGAACCAAAATCGTGGTGTAAACAAAACCATCTAAAGCACTGAACGTCGGATTGTTATGCATTTGGGTCACGTTTTAAAAATACCTGAGCTTGGCGCTTTGATAGCAAAGCACGGCATGCACGCAAATTTCATTTCGATTTATATTTTACAAAAGAAAGACATTATATTTATTATTCAACATGTTTTGTCACTGGAGTGTTTAATTGGTGGCTTCATACTAGCTACATGGGTCTGATGGAGACTAAATAAGTCTGCCCATGTTATTGAGAATGTGCTTAAAGGAAACAAATGGGATGCATGAACATAATCGGGAGAAAGAAGTTTAACACTGATAGGAACATTCTTGAAAAGGAAATGCCAAAATATACACATGCTACTTTCAGAGTGAATGCTTGAATGATCACAACTATTTTTTGGCACTACAGAAGTGGTTTGGCAAAACACCTCGCTGGTGACCTTACATGCTCTGATAGCCAGCTGTTCATTAATGCTCAAGACGTATCACACATCTGCCATTGAGGATACAGTTTCTAAAGGGTACTGCTTATTAAAACACTAATTCGTTTTATTTATCATTCCTGACGCATTGTTTATGATCCCTGACTGTTTTGCAGTAAAACGTGTGACATTTTTAAAGGTTCGCGGATTAGTCAGATCATTAAAAGCGAACAGTGATTATTTAATAGCTCAAATGTGCAGCATGTTACAAGCATGCTAAATCTAATCTCAGGAAGTCAGTCAGTCTTTTTGAATGATGATGATGTTTGTAATTTGTTAAAATAATGTCTTTTATCCCAGTTTAATGTGCAGAGTATAGGCTGAATTACGAGAAAAGTGTTAACACGTGGCACTTTCAACATTTCACTGTTTGAGCGTTTTGACATAGTAACACTGGCTCAACCAATGGTGTCAGTTTCGGGCGGGGCTATCTGTTTGTCTGGGCAATGAAAGACTGACAGAGTGTTTGGAAACTGATTTGAAAAACAGTCATTATCTGGTGCCACTAATGGCACAAAAATGGCCTTTTTGCACAAATAACACTTTTCTTTTTTACATAACATAAAACATTACGGTTATAATTTACTCACCTTTGTGTTGTTCTAAAATATGACTATTTCTTCTTTAAAAACCAAAGATGAAATTCTGAAGAATGTTCTGGTTGCTGTTTTACATGCATTTACAATGAATGGGAACTGAATCAACAGTTGATTACAACATAATGATTAATTTGGACATCAGTACTACAAAGCTGTATATACTTCAAATAACTTGAAATATAGCACACTGCACAAATGATATGGACCACTTTTATGGTGCTTTTGCATCCTTTTTGAGGTTTTAGTGCCCATTCATTGTATTTCAAGGAAAAACAGTGACCAGTACATTATTTCAAATGTTTCCTTTTGTGTTCCATGGAACAAACTCATACGGTTTGATTACAATCCCACATATGACAAATAATAATCTCTTGTTTCAGATGGAGTTTCCCTTTAAGTGATATCATATTGAAAAAATGCAGCGTGCATATTGTGCAAGACTTGTCTTCTGACATAGATTGGCCAGAATTGGAGTAGCTACTCTGTGAAGTGGACTGAAAGGGCTTTTCTCAGTGAGAGCATGGAAAATCCAACACTCTGACAAGTTTGGGGTCAGGAGGTGACCAGGCCCTTGTTTTATGGAAACACATGTGAGAGAGACCCTTTGTTGAATTGAAACAAGTCATTAGCTATAATCAAGTGGTCTGCTTATAAGAAGCACTGTGGAATTCTATATGATATAGGTCGCATTCCATGTCTTAAGTTGGTTCTGTTAAACATTAGTTTAAACATTGTTAGAAGAGTGCTAGAAGATTTAAAGTAAAACCAGGAGCTTATACTCATACGGTCTGGGATTGCTATTGAATGTTGCCCAAATGGTTGACATAAGTAGACCAGGCTTGACTTCATGTTACTGTGAACTAAACAAACAGGCCCTGCCAATGCCATTCCCATTTGAACAAGGATATATTCTTGGTGATCATACACGATAAACATTATACACTTGTATAGGTGTATATGCTAAGGTGTTCTGAGTGATTCTTAACATGTTGTTAGATGTACTAGATGATTTCCAGAGTGTTCTGGTTGGGTTACAAGTCAAAAGATGCAAGTACACTATATAAACTTGACATTTTAAATGAAGCCACCCTCCCATTCATGCTAAGTTTGTATCTCTATCATCTTTACATGTTGCTTATTGCACCTTTATGGGTGTTCATTTACAAAGCAAAGTGATTTGGCATAAAAGCACAGTTGTCATGACATCAGCAGGATGAAATGGATCCAACTGTTAATTCTGTAGTCAAGATCACATTTCTCCTGATGAGTCAACTCAGTATTGGCTTTTGTGTACAGTCGTTATCAGCAGTTTGTTCCACAGTGCAGTTTTGCATATCACAAAGAAAAGGTTTCATAATACTGTATTAAAATGTGCAGAAGGAAGTAGGTTCGAGAACTGAAATGACATGTTCTATTTTGGCTTTTGCAAACAATGTTATCTTAGACTTTATCTGCAGGCTAAAGAATGTATTCTGTTTTACTATTACATTATTAAAATCCAGAGTTGTTAATATAATGTACCTGAGCTAACATGATCTAACAGTGAACAGTTGTGTTTAAGATTAATAAATACTATACAAATGTATTGCTCACTGTTAGTTAATGCATTAAGTAATGTTAATCATTTTTTTGTGGCATTTAAAACTGTGTGAGAGCAGTGTGGCATGCATGCATATATATATATATATATATATATATATATATATATATATATTAAAGATATTTTTTTAACTATTATACATGTTTAAAGACTAAGTTTTATGCCCTCATTAAGTGAGAAACTACATGGAATGGTTGTACTTTTATCAAAATGTATTTGTCACTATTTAAGTTAACTGAAAAAAAAAAAAAATATTAAAATGATACATTTTAAAATAAAATTTTAAATTAAACTAAAAAATATTTAAATTTTTAGGCTATTATTTTAGAGCAGGTTTAATGAAAACAGAAGATTTTTTGTTCCATTAGAATCACCAAATGAAACTGCAAAAATAATGATAATTTCAAACAGGTTTCCTGAACACTCCCCCTTCTGCCACTGGTTGGACAAACAGATCCCGCCCCCAAATTCACTCCATTGGTTGAGCCAGTGTTGCTATTTTGAGCTGGTCGGAATAGTGAAACAGAGGTAGTTTGTACATTTTTCAGGGAGATCAACCTATGAATGGCTTACTTATAGTCATCTCTACATATTAAACTGGAATAGGTGAAAGTATTTAAACATCAACTAAATTTACCTGTAAAATAGAAACTAATTTGCGAAGTTTATTTTTAACCATCATTTGGGTCTGGGCTTACATTGTGATCATTTTGTTGATGTTTATAGTGTTTGAATATCACTGACATTTGCGCATCATGTTTGAAACTAAAGGTGTTAAGGTGAACATTTTGGATAAGCCATTGGTCAAGCGTGGCTGTATGCGACGTCTGGCTCTATCACTCGGAAATGGCACTTGGCAGTAAGAGGAGGCACGTACTCTTATCTAGGTCAGCAGGTACGGGGAGAGGGACTCAGAGGTGTTTGCATCTTTTTTGTGCACACACGCCACCGAGGGAAGTGGTTTAGGGGCTTTAACAATACCTGGAATAAAATCACATAATAAATGTAATGCATCATAATGACATGTTTGATTATAAAATCCAACATATCAACTGGTTTATTCGCAATTTATTTAGATGAAGTTATACACGTGCGGTCATTTAATCACATTTTCTGCTTATGTGAACCACATCCAGCTTCAATAATGACATAAAGCAGATTCTAATGTATCAGTCAAAGTTTGATGAACTGAGAGGGATTATGCCATTTGTAGGAATAGATCAAGAAACCCTGATCTTAAGTATTGCCATTACACCTGATAGGAAAGAGATCACAAATATTGAATATTTTACTTAAGTCTCCTGTTTTCTAATATTTTCCCGTTTATACTTCAATTCCAAATTATTTTGTAATGCTATATATAGTTTACACCATATTCTCGCTGTATGTAAACAGTTTGCATCTCATTTGCATCATTTTTTTAATTTTGCCTTATTTCTAAGCAAATTAAGGAGACTCATCTGAGGCAAAGTTGATGCTTAAATGAATCATAACTCCATTAAGTATCTCGGACTATAAAAGAATACCTCTGAGCCATGCAATTTTTTTCTAGGACTGTTGCAAAAACCATCCTGCAGTATTTGTGTGTGTATGACCGAGCGTAGATGAGCTAAGAGGGTCCTCTTTTCTGTTCTCATTACGCACAGAGCATCATTGTATTCGTCTGCATGGCCGTAACAGCGGTCATATGACTGAGGGGTAGGTGGAGGGGTGCCACCACCCCATGAGCTCTCCTTCAGTCATATGACGCTGTTATGGCCATGCAGATGAATACAAAGATGCTCCACTGGATGCATAGGGTTTGAGTCAGTCTAACCTATAGGCTACCTGAACTAAGATGATAGTCAAAGAAGATAGCTATGCTAGCATATGGCTATAGTTATGTTTTGAGCATAGGGGAATATTCCTGGTTCAATACAAGTTAAAGACCACATGAAATTGTGCCTAGTCTTATATTTCCTGTGTTGTATGTTCCTATTGAAACAGGAAGTTGTGGTGGGACATGTTAAACAACTCGGCTTTAGCAATGTCACAGCGGTGAAACATGACTTGCTGCTTGCTAGTCGGTTGCATGTGGTATTGGAGGAGGGACATTCACATTCTAGAGAGCATCTGATTAGATAAAAATCTGTAGTGCAAGAGAAGTCATCAATATTTTTCTTTGGTTTTCGGAGTCGGCATGACTCTAAATGCATGTTAGATCTTATTGTGAATGATTCATCCATGCAAGGGATTTTTATATTTGTTTTTACATAATTTTTAATCAATATGTCATAAATGGATTTTCTGGTGAAACCTGACTTCTCTCTGGTGACGTATGCTGGCCATCTTTATTCATTGAGTCCACTTAAATCACGCCCCTTTCTTACAATCGACAGCAAGCTCGCATTCAGATCTGCCTCCATCCAAGGCAGTGGTGAACCAGCAACAGGGTCATGGGCGGCCAAGGCTCACTGATGCACGTGGAGCGAAGGCTGGCCCTTGTGGTCCGATCATACAGACGAGCTACTGTAGCTCAAACTGCTCAAGAAGTTAATGCTGGTTCTGATAGAAAGGAGTCAGAATATACCGTGTATCGCAGTTTGTTGCGTATAGGGCTGCATAGCCGCAGACCAGTCAGGGTGCCCATGCTGACCCCTGTCCACAGCCGGAAATACTGTTTAATTGTTAAAGGACAATTTCATGCTCCCAAAGTTTGTGGGAACAATTTGGGGATGGCCCCTTCCTGTTCCAACATGACTGCGCACCAGTGCACAAAGCAAGGTCCATAAAGACATGGATGAGCAAGTTTGGCCTGCACAGAGTCCTGACCTCAACCCGATAGAACACCTTTGGAATGAATTAGAGCAGAGACTGCGAGCCAGGCCTTCTCGTCCAACATCAGTGCCTGACCTCACCAATGCGCTTTAGAAGAATGGTCAAAAATTCCCATAAACACATTCCTAAACCTCATGGAAAGCCTTCCCAGAAGAGTTGAAGCTGCTATAGCTGCAAAGGGTGGGCCAACTCCATATTAAAATGTCCTATGGATTAGGAAAAGGGGATTTCGTTAAAGTTCATGTAAAGGCAGACATCCCAAAACTTTTGGCAATATAGTGTGTATATATACACTCACCTAAAGGATTATTAGGAACACCATACTAATACTGTGTTTGACCCCCTTTCGCCTTCAGAACTGCCTTAATTCTACGTGGCATTGATTCAACAAGGTGCTGAAAGCATTCTTTAGAAATGTTGGCCCATATTGATAGGATAGCATCTTGCAGTTGATGGAGATTTGTGGGATGCACATCCAGGGCACGAAGCTCCCGTTCCACCACATCCCAAAGATGCTCTATTGGGTTGAGATCTGGTGACTGTGGGGGCCATTTTAGTACAGTGAACTCATTGTCATGTTCAAGAAACCAATTTGAAATGATTCGAGCTTTGTGACATGGTGCATTATCCTGCTGGAAGTAGCCATCAGAGGATGGGTACATGGTGGTCATAAAGGGATGGACATGGTCAGAAACAATGCTCAGGTAGGCCGTGGCATTTAAACGATGCCCAATTGGCACTAGGGGGCCTAAAGTGTGCCAAGAAAACATCCCCCACACCATTACACCACCACCACCAGCCTGCACAGTGGTAACAAGGCGTGATGGATCCATGTTCTCATTCTGTTTACGCCAAATTCTGACTCTACCATCTGAATTTCTCAACAGAAATCGAGACTCATCAGACCAGGCAACATTTTTCCGGTCTTCAACTGTCCAATTTTGGTGAGCTCGTGCAAATTGTAGCCTCTTTTTCCTATTTGTAGTGGAGATGAGTGGTACCCGGTGGGGTCTTCTGCTGTTGTAGCCCATCCGCCTCAAGGTTGTGCGTGTTGTGGCTTCACAAATGCTTTGTTGCATACCTCGGTTGTAACGAATGGTTATTTCAGTCAAAGTTGCTCTTCTATCAGCTTGAATCAGTCCGCCCATTCTCCTCTGACCTCTAGCATCAACAAGGCATTTTCGCCCACAGGACTGCCGCATACTGGATGTTTTTCCCTTTTCACACCATTCTTTGTAAACTCGAAATGGTTGTGCGTGAAAATCCCAGTAACTGAGCAGATTGTGAAATACTCAGACCGGCCCGTCTGGCACCAACAACCATGCCACGCTCAAAATTGCTTAAATCACCTTTCTTTCCCATTCTGACATTCAGTTTGGAGTTCAGGAGATTGTCTTGACCAGGACCACACCCCTAAATGCATTGAAGCAACTGCCATGTGATTGGTTGATTAGATAATTGCATTAATGAGAAATTGAACAGGTGTTCCTAATAATCCTTTAGGTGTATATATATATATATATATATATATATATATATATATATATATATATATATATATATATATATATATATATATATATATATATATATATATACACTCACCTAAAGGATTATTAGGAACACCTGTTCAATATATATATATATATATATATATATATATATATATATATATATATATATATATATATATATATATATATATATATTGAACAGGTGTTCCTAATAATCCTTTAGGTGTATATATATATATATATATATATATACATACACTCACCTAAAGGATTATTAGGAACACCTGTTCAATTTCTCATTAATGCAATTATCTAATAGAGCCAATTTGGGATGTGGAGGAACGGGAGCTTCGTGCCCTGGATGTGCATCCCACAAATCTCCATCAACTGCAAGATGCTATCCTATCAATATGGGCCAACATTTCTAAAGAATGCTTTCAGCACCTTGTTGAATCAATGCCACGTAGAATTAAGGCAGTTCTGAAGGTGAAAGGGGGTCAAACACAGTATTAGTATGGTGTTCCTAATAATCCTTTAGGTGAGTGTATGTATATATATATATATATATATATATATATATATATATATATATATATATATATATATATACACACACACTATATGTTTATGTATATGTAGATAGATAGATCAACAGCATTTGTGGCATAATGATTGATGATTAAAATAATTTATTGACAAAGTGATTGTAATCAACACTATGCAATAACTTGTATCGATAGAGCTAGTATTGCACATTTCTTCAAAGTCAGGTACATTCTTGTCTGACAACCTTTCATAAGCATCATTCTGGCCAGTTTTGTGGAGATACTCCCCCTCACGGTCTGTGTTTACAGTGAATAGTGAAATCACACCCCAGCTAAGTGCAGCATAGGGCTAGCGCAGAGATAAACTGACCCCTCCCTTCAGAAATCTGCTGTGCCTCAAAACGGCTCATATCTTATCAAAGCTTGAATTTGAACATTACACACATCCAAAGCACTGCTCGAAGACAGATTAGCAACATGTCGCTCTTGAGCTTGATTAGACCTCTTTTGTATTCCTTTATTTGACAGCAGCTGAGGTTAAAAGGTTGTGGACAAACGCAGACTGTTAGGCTTAGAACTTAAAGTCCAACCAATAGATGGTACACCATTTCCCCCTCTTCAGTCTGGTTTCCCCTATATAGATGGTTCCCTTAGCAGCTATGCAAAAACATTCACTGTACACAGACATGCATTGTCAGGGCAAGAAGCACATGTGACTGAAAACAACACTTTTAATAGGGGCCAACCATGCCCCTACCTCTCATGGGACCCTTTATGACAAAAACAGATCTGCTATACAGTCGCCCACCATCAACGCCGGCCCCAGCCAAATCAAAAGTCCTCTGTTTTGGGGCCCGCTATTGACTGAAACACTGCCACTCATTGTTTCTCCTGATGTTTGCACTGTGGTACAACAACGCTGTGTCCTTTGAGCAAGATATCTTGGGTCGGTTTTGGGCCATGAGTGTACAAAGCTTTGGACAAATGTGATTGTTTGTAGTTCATCATGTGACGCCCCCACGCTCATTTCCAATGCATATGATCCCTTCATCCAAAGAGGATAAAACGCATATGCCTGAATCACTCTGAACTTCATAAACATGTTAAATATGCTACTTTCCACACCGCTTCACTCCTTTTTGTATTTTCCATAGTGCGCATAAAAACATTTTTAAAGACCTTGACCAGAGGCCAAAATTAACATTCACAGATTGCCAAATGAGAGCAAAAATGCTTCTGGCAAATAAATAAAAGTTGCAAGTTAGCTGCATGGTAACTATCTTGCATATTATGCTGCGAGTACAACCCGAGCTCATGAGAAACCATAACATACAAGGTGGCAATTTCGTACAATGTGATTTGTATACCCCTAAACCTAACCCTCCGTTGGGTGTAAGCAGATCGCACAAAAACATACAACTGAGATTGTAAGAATTCACATGAATTAGCCACTAATTAGCCAAAGCATAAAATATTTAGAAAGTGGTGCGTGACACAATGAACTGCATTGTTTGTCGCAAACACAAATGAAAAAATGGCTAAATTATTCCATTGTCATATATGGACAAAATGTATTATTTAAGCCCCACTGAGGGTTAGGTTTAGGGATGTACATTTATGCTTACATATTTTTTTTATTTAAATAAATAAAATGTACGTTTCCGTTCATATCACATTGTATGAATTCATACAAAGTTGCCACCACGTAAAATAGTTACATTTTCTCATGAGATCTGGTTGTACTCACAGTATACCAGCTACCACAGAGCTAACCTGCAAATAACTTTTATTTGAGGCTGAAATGTTCTTGCTTCGTGGCCCCTGGACTTTCTAAAGTTAAGTATAGCTTTGCTTATATATAGACATATAACTAATTGAGCCTTCAGTGAAGCTCAGTGGTTTATTGAGATACTGTGACTTCAGACGGAGATAAGAGGAAAAACTCTGATCTCGACTGATTTAGTAATTAGTCATAATGCAGAACGACTTCATCCTGATAACCCAACGCTGTGTCTCCTAATTCATTCTCATAAAGCTTTGTCTCATTTCTTTACCTCACGCTCTTTGCCAATCTTCACAACCTGTCATAATTAAAATCTTCTAAGCGCTATTACTTACAGTAAAGGGCCTCTATCTCTTTGTTCCCTTGATCCAGTACTTGGGCTGGATGTGACTCAAGTCTAAGCACTTGTCCCTTGGTAGGCCTAGTATCTTGGCATAGCAAAAAGAAAGGAAATTAAGCAGAATGTGTGATAGAAAATGTATAAAGGAATGTGATAATAGGTTGTACTGGTAACCAGGCATGGCATTAAAGGAATAGTTCACGTACAAATCATAATTCTGTTATCACTTACTCATCCTCATGTCATTCCAAACCTGTACATTTTTGTTGTTGTTGTTCTTCATGGAGCACAAAAGGAGAAATTTAGCAGAGTGTTCACGCTGCTCTTTTCCATACAATGAAAGTGAATGGGGACCAAAGACTGTCACATAAAAAAGGACAAAGTCTTTATTCGCTGATAATCATTCATTATCAGTGTCATTCAAAATGCTATTTTTTTTATGTTTTTTGAGTCCTGTACGTGACATGCAGGTTAGGAATTTGTTCATTCAACTTATTAATTCCCTAATTTATTGTGGCCATGATTTAAATTAAAATGAAGTAATGATTAGGACAAGATGGCTATGATTTACCTAAAACTAGGGTTTAGTTTGTGTTGTGGAAGTGATTTCATAAAAACAAGGGAATGAATTAATAAGTCGTGGGATCGAATTCACAATATCTATTATTTCCACAAAAATTTTTTTATTTGAGACCTGTCAGAGAACTTTTCAATGACTACAATCTATTGTATGACTTCAGAAGATTTTGAAAATAGCACTTGTCATTTGGGCTGGACTTTTTGCTTTTTTGTCATTTTTGGACATTGACAGTCCCAGGTCACCATTTACTTTCATTATATGGACATGAGACACATCCTGCCTAACATCTCCTTTTAGTGATCCATAACATTAGGGTGACTAAGTGATGACAGATTTTTCATTTTTATTACTCCAAAATTTTATTATGATGCTATTTGGGCCACATCGGATATCTTGCATAATGTAAGGCTTTAAATGCAGCAATGTTGGATATCTCTCAGTCTGCGACCTACATCTAACTTGTTTCTGATGTAGGCAGGTTCCTGCACACCACCAATGAGTCAGAACCCTAGAAAGAGAACGCTGATTCCTGTCTGAGCTGGAACACTGTACGTTAGCCATCGTAAGCCATCTCACTACCGTCTAGTGGCAGAGGGGCAATCCTGTCACAGTAGTATGAGTGGTATTTCACATCATGCATGAGTGTGGTTTGTCGTTTGAAGTTTTGAGATGAAATGAAAATCTTCCCCTGTTTGCAATCTACATCTCAAATCTCAGAAAACATTCTCAGAAAACCCAGTGACTTGCATCTCATTTCCATCTGATGTTGTTTCAGTTTTAGTCATTTCTGTTCAAAATGTACCGGGTTGGTTTACCCTTTTTCGTTCATTGATAGCTCTAATATGGCTAACATGTTTCAGAAGCATTCAAACCAGAAATTATTAGCATATGGGAAGCTGACGTCAAAGTCATTTTTTTTTAACAAAGTTACATCAAAGTCTCATCAAGTTTCAAGCAATATAAAATTAAAGTTTAAATTTAAATTTTTTAAAAACTTTTAAATAAAATTAAAACTTGCTGATTGTTAGTAAAAAACACCTAGGGCCGGATTTACGAACAGCTTGCGCCAGCGCAAACCCTCTTTTGACGTTAAAAAACTACTGTCAGGATTTACTAAAAATTACAGCTAAAAAGGCGTGGACGGAGTTATTTTTGCGGCTGACCTTATTGCATACATGCATTTGTAGGAGTTTCCCATTCAGACAAAATTAATGGGAGGAGAGTATTAAAATGAATCATGCAAGGTGATTTACTAAGGTTTGCGCTAGTCAATTTACCGGTGTTTGCGCCATTATTTACCACCCCAAAAAAAAACATGTTTTAAAACAGACGCTAATTTGCGCTGCTCTTGATAGATTGCGTTGATCATTGTGGAAATGTTCTGGCTGCGCCTGTGTTCTTCAATTTGTGCGTCGTAAGTAGATCATGCGCAGAACTTTCCACTCCCATCTGCACTTTTATGGGATAAGCTCTCACGCTAATTTTTACCGTTTAGTGGCCCTAAGTGTATTGATGGTAAAAGGTATTGAGGAGCAGCTTTCATTAAAATTAAATGACTTGTCACTTCAGGCCGATTAGCGGACCAAGTTTCAAGCATGATAAGGGATAATTAGCCAATCACAGCAACATGCCTCCTTTCATGTGACTTTTTTTTGGAGGCACTGCCTCAATTGACCCTTTGGTCAAAATGTCCATGGTATCAGACTCTGATAATAGTGATTAGGTCTCTGAGTGGGTGTAACAATACTGATTCAATGACCATGACAGTGTTAATCAGTCAGTGCCAACCACATGCTAAAGTGACAGACTTCCACAATTGCATTAGTTCATGCCTAGGTCTTGTATTAATCATTAAAGAAAGCAGTCCTTTTATTGCTTCATGGCTCTGGCACTAGCGCAGTGTTGAATGTGTTGCAACAGAATCATTAGTTGTAATTGTTGTTACAACTGTGGCAATCTTTAAAAGCTGAAAAGTCATGCTGGGTGTGTGTGCTGCTTCTGGGGCGTTAGCGCTCTTCAGGGGTTTAGTGTACTTTCTGTGCTGAAAGTTCATATTGTGACATCCATTTGTTCATAATGAGCCTCCCCTGACATTTACATTGTTTGCTCTGCCACTTTACTAAACTTAAGTTTCTGTCAGTTTCCATCACAATATTACTTAAAGTTTCTTGCACGAGTTAGTGGTGTAGTTGATTTAGCTACATTAAGGAGAACTTCCACAAGCTTTCTAACTAAGGGGCCATTTACTCAACACCGTTTTCAACTAAAACCGGAAAACTTTTTATGTAAGTTTCTGAAAACGGGTTTCAAAGTTGAAAATGATGCCGTTATCATCTCCATGTAAGCCTTAAAAAATAGCAAATTTGTGAACACAGTGACGTCATGTGTGTAGGTGTGTAGTGTTTGTTTATAAAGTGGCATCGCCAACTGGCCTGGCATGAATAATACATCGTTTTTAGTCGCTTTCACGGATCTGTGTGAACATAGATCTTTTCAACGACGTTGTCGTCTGTACACGAAAAACGCAAAGGAAAATCTTTTGTTTTTAGTACACCGTTGTTGTGTAAACGTACCCCAAGTAGGATGGCAGTATGCTAAATAGTAAGATAGTATGCTAATTAATAGCAGCTTGCTTGCAATTTTACCATAATCTATGATATCCCTGCAGGAAAATCCAGTTATAGATACTAGTTTTGTTTTGAAACACGCGGCTGATTTCCAGCTGTTCATTAGCTGGCGCAAGTTAGTTGTTAGCTAGTCTCAGCCTCAGACGTGATCAACTAAACGCTTCAATTTCAAAAGTAGGCCTATGTGATGTTGGCGGCTCCATTGTTGCAGTAAACTTGCACAAACTTCTTAAATGAATAATTTATAGATGCACGGCGGTCTGTTATTGCAGCGATATCGACTTTACATTTTCACGTCCCTAAACATGACGCGGAACAAAACAAACTGTGATTGGTTGCGTTACATGTCGTCCTCTTGGGCAGTCCTTGGCCAATGAAAGCTTCAAAAGGGTCCAGACCTTCTGCCGTCAGTCTGAAGTAGTAGTGGGAAGTTCGGATCATTTTACTGACTCGGACCTTTAAATCTCGTTCAGCAAAATGAACGAATCTTTTTTCAAGTCATTTCGTTCCTTTCAGCAGAATATAATTAAAATGTTACGTATTAAATTTTCCAACACATTTAGTACTTTTGGAATAAAAAAATAACTATAAGTTAATGCAGCCATGGCCAAACTTTGAGAAAGAAATGATTAATTAGTTGCTTAGCTGGGTCTTCAGGCTATGTATATGCATTCTGTTAGTTCACCTCACCTCTCGATCCCAATCGTTCTTTTTTTTTTATTTGTCACTTTACATTTAATCACGTCTGTTCCCTGGAAAGATTAGTTCACCTCTCGTGTCTTCGGGTTCGAGCCGTTAGTTCCGTCATCATGTCTGATCTGGGCTGTGACAGCCTCATATGCAAGGCATGCAGTCCGGAAACAGAACTGATTAGTTCACCTCTCGAATCTTCGGGTTCGAGTCATTCGTTCATCAAGTCCCAGCCCCATAGGCAAGGCTATGCAGTCACCGGAAACAGAAAGGATTAGTTCATCTCTTGAGTCTTCGGGTACGAGTCGCGTTCTTTTGTCACGTGACCGCTTCCCGGTTCAATGTTTCGCAACATATACAACATTACATTCGTATTATTGACTGCATGTTGTAATATATTTATTATTATAAAACTATCAGAAGATATTTGCAATAAACATGTATGTTATGCCTATCCATTGTAACCAACCCAATGTGTCCAGTCTTCATAGGAAAATCAATTATTATACTAGCTAAAAAACTGAACTAAACAAACAAAAAAAACTACGCACTTGCTTGTAAGTAAGGTTGTGAATTAACTCATTTCAGTATCCAACACAGCTGTCACGTGACAAAAGACCCGTAGACTCGATAGATGAACTAATCTTTTCTGTTTCCGGTACAGAACATATGGGATGTTGCGCATGCGCGGTCAACACAAAATGAACGAATCGCTCTCTGAGACAACTCGTTGTTCTCGAGTCATATTAAAGATTCGTTCAAAATGAACGAATCGTTCATGAACGACACATCACTAGTCTGAAGGTCTGGCTACTCGAGACTAGTTGTTAGCTACAGTGCTATTATATATACCAGATTGAGCTCTGTATACTTTCCCCGGGCCAGGATTGTAATAATGTTTAAATCTAATTGATAAGCTAGTTGGTCTGCAACCACAAAGCATGTGATGCATATTGATGAAACTAACTACAGTCTATGGCAAAACTACCTGGAGGGATATTTTGTTGCTAACATTTGCTACAAGGGGCTCTATAGTGTTAAAGGTGCAGTAAGCGATTTCTGAGAAATGCTGTTGAAAGTGGACACTTATAGCCAATCAGCAGTAGGGGGCGTGTCCACTCATGATGGGAAGGAGAGAGAGTGAGCAAGTGGGAGATTAGAAGAAAGACTGTATAAAGAGAGATGGCTGAGAGACATTACAAAAGAGAAAATGTCAGAGGAATATCACTAGAAAAAGAAGGGTTATGATCAGGCAAGAGCTTTAGGACCCACGTTAATATTAGAAAAGCTTTCCAGTGCTGGAGAGACCGGAGCGGGAAGGCCTGAAAACGGCATTTCTGCTCCATACATGAGTAACATTGGTTTTGCTGTTTCACAGAACTAAGATATGCTGTTGTTGTAATGTTAGATATATTAACAGGACAGTTTTGAGTGTTTGTCTGGAGCTGGTGTGCTGCTGGCGACTAACAACCAACTCTTGTATATACTGTACTCTTGTGTACTGTATGTTAATTTTTTGTTCATCCTTGTCTTTGTTTGTCATCTTTGCTTTATTTTTCATAAAGCTTTATTTTGCTTTTCTTCAGCTATAACAGACCCTGCATCCTAATGTGCATACTATCCACCCTATGCGCCCTAAATAGTATTGAATATTACTAATGTCACATACTATTTAGGATGGATAGTATGCATATTGAGATGCAGAGAAATCCACTCTTGCATTGCATGTTTGGGTTGATTTCAAATATCAACAGTGTTTCAGAGACATCCCTTACTGCGATAAAGCTAGAAAGCACTACGCAACTTTTATAATCTTAAAAATGTTATAAAGTTTTTAAAACTATGTATCACACTTACTGACCTTGCAAACGGTTGAAAACAATATGCGTTTTAAAATCAGCTCAAAATGTCAAACATGTATCCTCCGACTGGATGGAATCATAGTCTGTAGCTAAAAAATCTGAGTCTGTGTCCATCATACACTACCTGATTTTCTGCAAAATCAGTCAAACTCTCACTACTCAAAATCTTCAGGCTGGCTCTTCTTTCGACAACTAGGGTCAACTTGTCCAGACTGCAAATCAGGGCAAAAATCTGTACAAAAGTCATGTAGTGTATTCCAGCCATTAGCGCAAACTGTCTTCTATGGTTTGTTTTCTCTTTTAACTCAACTACTGTCTTGGTGGCACAACGGTTTAGTAAATACAATCACACACATACTTATCAACTGCCAGTATGTTTTAGCCAGCTACCAAAATAATGTCTCTTTTAATGACACAAGCGTTTGTTGGTAACTCTACCGCCCCCTTGAGTATGGGGGTTTGTTAATGCAAGAATGAATCTTTGAGTCATTTTTGATGACATATGAATTATTTTCTTCTGTAATTGACATTATTTTTATTGAACTTTTATTAAACCTGTATGGACAAAGGACCATGTGTTTACAAACCCATGTCTTTGTTGGACACTTATGCATGATAGTGGTTAAACAGATATTCATTATTATTTTTCTCAAAAAATATAATAATGATTTATCAGTTTCAGAAATTTAATCAGAATTATTGCACTTTCACGCAAGCACAAATCAAGAGATTGTCAAATCAGGTTTTATTTTACCTCATAGTTTATTATATTTATCATATACATATTATATTTATCATATAGGCTACATTAATTCTCTACATTATGAAAACTGTAAAAAATGTACAAGAAGCTTCTCTCAAAAGCTAACATTTTAAATATTTATATTAATTCCAATCATTTCAAATTATGATTATGTTTTTCTATTAAAACAACAAAAAGACTTTTTGCAGCAACTACAATCGTAAGCAATATAGTCCAGATTCATGTTTGGATTTGTCAGTTTGTCACTAAGAAGGTTTGCTTGCAGATTTAGTCAGAGCAAATAGCACAAACAGCCTCATGAATGAACACATATGACTGGAACAAAATATCACAATGGAGAATGTTCATACATGTTTGTTGATGTTTTCAGATAATTAGCAGAGAGATCATGTGTGCATGGTTGCCAGGTTGGAAAGATTAAGTGAAACACTGATTTGGGGATTTGAACATCTAGGAACCCCAATCATAAAAGCTTGTAGAAGCTTGTAACCAATTAAAGATAATGAAAATGTAAAAAAAATAATAATAATAATGTTTTTAGGATAGATACAGTGCTGCAGGGATGTTGTATTTTTGTAGGCCAAAACCTGGAAACGAGTTCACATTCCGGTTCACTTCTAGATGAACTCCGTTTCATTTATAGATTGTAGAACCATTGACAACCTGTTACTTTTGAGAAGCACAGCCCAAAGGACAATGGGTCTGAAATAAGGTATGTGTTTTATTCTAAAACATAAAATATCCTATTGGGTTTTTGTCGAGGGAATCAGAGCGATGCAAACTTCCGGGTTGGCCTAAAAAAATACGTCATCCCTGCAGCTCTCTATAACCAGTGGGCCAATATTGCAGACGTTTATGTTTAATTAATTGAGAGATCACAATTAAAATATAGACCCAGTTATGACTATGTTTGTGGTCTATATGATCACTCTATTAGAGAAACACTTCAATTGAAAAAGATTGTATATGTGATTTTTCTATAAAAAGCTACTTATCTTCTATCTGCACTCACTTGTAAAGTGGACTGCGGTGGAATTTTCAAGAACAATTAACTGGCTGATTTGAGTCATGCATGTTCCATTAAACACTCTGACGTCACACAATGCAACTCAGAGTTTTCCGCTGGCCAAATTGAAACCCTGTGTCTTCAATCCAAAAATGACAAACAAAAGAAGCAAAAAAATTAACAGTACAACAGGAAATTCTCCCCAACGGCACTTAAAAACGATTGCAACAGCAGTCGTGAGGCATTGCAAATTCCCCTCTGATACACATCTCCTGAAACAATGATTGGTCTTGTGACGGATGATTGAAACCAAGAGGACAAATTAAGGGAAATGGTATCTGATTCTAACATCGTTCAGTGAATTGTATGATTGTTCACTGTTGTCAATGTGATCAAAGGCCGAATCTGTTCTGGTCGGTATGTGGTCTCAGCTGCCCACTGACACAGTAACACAGGACTCTTCCTCTTGTAGCTCAATAGTCAAAAAACATACCTATCCTGATGCACAATTTAAGAAGTAGCTTAGCGTGGCATGGATTAATAGCTTTAGAGTTTATATCAGACATATTAATGCTTTTGCATTTAGTACTTGTACATTTGACACAACAAATAGCAGCAGTCGTTTTCCCTCAGGAATGGTCTTCCACTTCGCTCTCTCATGTGAATGTGGTTTCCTTTTCCATGATGCCTTATTAATAATACAGAAAGATGAGATGTGCTATGATTTATGAGTCTATTTCATCAAGCTGGGAAACTGTAAGGTTTCATGTATAACCTTTCTCAAATTATTCTGCACTGTTATCCGTTAGTGTCTGTAACTGGGGCATGAGTCATTGTGGAGGAAAGACAGCAGTGTGATATATAGACAGCAACCCTCCCTCAATAGTGTGCCAGAATACCAAAGGGACGGAGGGGGGGGGGCTGACGTCAAGTCGTCCACAACACAGATGGCAGTACTGAACTCTGGATCATTTTATTTTATATAGGGGAGGGGAAAGGTCATACATTTGTGATTGTTTGTGTGAACGATTTGGTTGGGAGAATTTGTCTAGATTATATTTGACCCCCAATTTTTTGTTCAAGTATTAGGGATTTTTTTCATGTAAGCACTTTTTCAATGAAGCTCTTTTCCTTTGAAATGTGCATCATGATGTGAAAACAAATCTAATTCTTCATCATAATGTCTTCCTGTAGCTCAGTCAGTAGATCATGACACTAACTATGCCAAGGTCATGGGTTCGATTCCCAGGGAAAGCAAGAACTGATAAAAAATTTGTACGTGTACAATGTAAGTCACTTTAGATAGAAACATCTGCCAAATGCATGAATGTAATGCAAAATAAATAAACAACAGTAATAAGATTTTGTTTTCACATTGCAAAATATAACAAATGCATGTATTGTACTGTAACAGAGTCATCAGGCCGTATCATACACTCGGCGCAATGCGGTGCCAGACAAGTGTTTTTTGCCTGTTTTATCCTGACGCAGTTATCATTTTCACGTCCTGCGCCACATGACTTATTTAACCAATCGTAGCAATACACACATGAATTTAAACTGACTCATCAGGTTGAGGGTGTCTATATTCCGCCATGTAAATAGCGAATCTGCCACGGTGCAAGCGCAACTGGCTTTTAAAAGGAATGGGAGATTGGTTTGATTGGTTTATTGCACGTTATGCCCAAAACACACCCATGACTCATTAAGAGAATGGGGCAACTCTTTTAGACCATGCGCCGGGCGCGCAGACACCTTTTCCCGTCGTTAAAGGCTTAGTTTACCCAAAAATGAAAATTCTGTCTTTAATTACTTAGCCTCATGTCGTTCGACATCCGTAAGACCTTTGTTCATCTTCGGAACACAAATTAAGATATTTTTGTTGAAATCCGATGGCTCAGAAAGGCCTCCATTGGCAGCAATGACATTTCCTCTCTCAAGACCCATAAAAGGTACTAAAGACGTCGTTACAAAGTCCATCTCACTACAGTGGTTCTACAATAATTTTATGAAGCGACGAGAATAGTTTTTGTGCTAAAAAACAAACAAAATAACGACTTATATAGTGATGGCCGATTTCAAAACACTGCTTCCTGAAGCTTCGGAGCTTTATGAATCAGTGTATCGATTCATGATTCAGATCGCGTACAATGGGTCAAAGACTGCTGAAATCACGTGACTTTGGCGCTCCGAACCGCTGATTCGATACGCTGATTCATAAAGCTCCGATATAAGTCGTTACTATACGTTTAGTTTTTTTTTGCGCACAAAAACTATTCTCGTCGCTTCATAAAATTATTGTAGAACCACTGTAGTGAGATGGACTTTTTAACGAGTAGTTTAGTACCTTTTATGGGTCTTGAGAGAGGAAATGTCATTGCTGCCAATGGAGGCCTTTCTGAGCCATCGGATTTCAAGACCATTTTACGCTTTAGACCATGCACTCAGATCGTTAAAATAGGGCCCTTCGTGTATCACCATTTGCCACCCTTTTTACTTCCATAATGTGGTATATTTCTGAGTGAAATTTAAAATTAGTAAATTGATATTTGGCAATTGGTTTACCAACAGGAAAACAGCTGCTTTGTTTCAGCAGTTATTGAATGGAATTGAAACAACATTGAACTAAATTGAGCTGAATGATGACACTATTATCTTCTGTAGAGCTGCTAAGAACTGAAATTAAATTTGTTTTATAATTGATGAATTTTACAAAATGAACCTTTTTTTCCCCCATTTATTAATGTGAAGCTACTTTGAAACAATCTGCATTGTATGAAAGTCTATTGAAATAGATTTGACAACTTGAATATTGTTAAATTGAGCAAAAACCTAAAGATCCCAAGAGGTTCTTTCAAATCTGTGCATCATCATACAATACACAGGTTTCCTGCTCTGTATGTGATATTTGTCAGACATATATGATTGGGCCAAGATTGTATCCCAGAGAGTTACAACTGGCAGGCAGCCTTACATAACACAAGCATTCATCAATAAGACAGAGATGCCATTGCGTGTTATATAACAATCTATTTTTATTGCACAAAGCTGGGTTTGTTCTGGGGAAAGGGAGTAGTCAGTAGTGGCCAGGGTCACATGGGTGACCAACTCAATAAAAAATTTGACCTCAGTGTTCCTCAAAAAGCATTAATCTGACAGGTACACAGACATTCATTTGTTTCAGACTTTCCTTTTCCCAAACTTTTTCAGTGTCTCCAGAGGAACTGTCAGCGTCAACAAAGTCTGTCTGTGCTGGCTGTCTGTGAGTTCGTCCCCCTGCGCTCAAATCAACATGAAATCAAAATGTATACTTTTAAAATGGATAAAATCAAGTCTTGTCCTAGATTTTTTTTCAATCAATGTTTGTTTTAATCTGAAAAATGCTTATAGAGGTTATAAGAGGGTAGGGGTGTGCAATATTGCCTACATTAATAACGTAATTGTTGTTTTAACAATGTGTGATCTGACATTACTGAGTATGTCCCTCACTTTGCAAAAACATGTCAACACGCATACACTGTGTGATTTAGTCTATTAAAATGCAGTCATGATCTCAGTGTTTGTCTTTGGACGTTTTTTTAACTTCCTGTCTTGTGTGCCATAGTTGTAGTTTTGTAGTTTTTTTCCACCTTGATTTGCTTGTTGATTGTTTCTATAGGTGTTTAGTGTTCCCCTTGTTACCTTGTTTTAGACCGTGTATTTAGCCCTTGGCTGTTTGTGTCAATATGCACTCTTAAGCGATCTTGCATTCTTGTGTTCTCGTACTACAACATCATCAACTGTCGAAGTTAAATTCCAATACTCAAGAACGCAAGTACAGAGGATGCATGAAAGTACCTGGATGTGTTCTTGATATCGAGGGTGCATCGTATGCAGATTTGAGAGAATTGAACCATTAAAAATCCCAGAAGACGCTGCAGGCGGTCGGTGGACGTAAGCCTGTTAAGCTTTAAACTTCTTGTTCTCACTTAAGAGATTCCCGTTGCAAGCTTGCAAATACGCTGCGGCTCGTGAAAGACATAATATGAAAATAAATGTCTATAATAATATGAAAGAAATGTTTTAATAGATTGTGATATTTGTTTGTGATGTTATGTTGTATTTATTGTGCATTAGCCACTACTTAATATATGCTGGGATGATCAGCTGAGTAACAAGATCGCAGCACATCTCAATTCTCACAAGGATGCGTTCTGTGTCCTCGCGTCCTTCCGAGTTCGTTCTTTCAAGGTCGCCTGGCAATAATATTTATTTAAATATATAATATTTTCTCCACGAGAACACAAGTCCGTTCTTTGCGTTCTTGGAATTGAGAAACAGCCCTTGTGTTTCTCCTGTTCTTGGTCAGTCTTTGTTTTGGCCTGTTGCTATATGGTTTGCATTTCCCTTGTGGTTCTAGTTCTCTGGTTTCTTTGTGTTCTGTGTTCCCATGATTTCCGTGTTTGTCTTTGGACTTTTGTTTTACTTCCTGTCTCATGTGCCAAAGTTTCAGTTTTGTAGTTTTTCACCTTGATTTGTCCTTGACTGTTTACACAGTTTTTTCTTGTTCCAGCCACAGTCAAATGCTTAATTCCTGAAAGAACAATGAACAAATTGATTGAATGAATGACTCAGTCATTAACAGTGACTTGCCACTTCTGTGCCGCCACCTCTGCATTGCAAAGACGGATTTTGTTGATACTGATTTCATTTTATTGGTAACAGCCCTGTAGTGTCTTATTATCCTAATTGAATTTGAATAAATATACAAATTTGACATAAAACATGACACACATTTAATTAGGTTAAAAAAAAATTACCATAAGTTTCAATTTAAACCTATTTGACAAGTTCATTTGTCATTGCTGCAAACTAACTAGCGCACACAATATGAAGAATATCAAAAGTTTTGAGAGTCTACTGTCCTAAACCTGCCAAGGTACCAGCAGAATAACACACTTCATCAAAATATCATCTTATTATCATCGTCAACAAAATGCCAGAAAATATTGAAATATCATATACCTGTTAACACCTGGTATTAAGATGCATTTTGGTGGATTGGGATCACAAGTAGACGAGGAAGACATACCTGTTTACACCTGGTATTTTAATCTGTCTCTTTTGTTCTCTTTCAACCTCTTCTGTCCTGATTTCTTCGAGGGGAGGGGAGGGTTTTTTCAGATCTTTCCGTCTAATGGGTCTCATTTATGAATCTTTCGTATATGAGCAAAATTCGGTGTAATTCGCACGTAAAATGGACCTTTACGAAAACTCCCCTCCGGATTCACAAACGCTTTGTATACCACGGATTCGGTAGTTAAACGGGTGTATATTATTGAATTCCAAACATTCGTAAATAGGGCGCGCGTGCACGCTCATTCATAATTAGCATAATCCCCGCCCATGAGTTACAACTACGCAAATTACTAATCTTCTGGACTCCCTTCTCAGGTCTGGCTCCAGTATTGCATACATGCTAAAGAGACCAATTGGCCATATGCCTAGTCATAAATATTCAATTATCGTGTGTCCACCAAAGCATTTTAGCCAGCTAAAAAATGCCTGGTGCTCTTCTGAAAACGGCCAGCTGGTGGCGCTTGAAGCGCTTTGCGCAGCGCAGCGTTTTTCCAGCTGAGATACTTTGCTATGATACAAAATATCCACCCATGCCCAGTAATGTGTTACTAGTATCTCATTTCGAAGAATATTACTGAATATAAAAATGCAGTAGTTTTGCAACAATGCAAAAACCATTGTTGTTCGGTCGTTGTTTAAGTAGGATGATTGGTCGGTGTTGTATTAGTCCCGCCCCTCCTCCACTGTGATTGGACGGCTGGGTAAAAAGTGACAGTGACGAGTGCTGCCTATTGCTATTACCCAAAGTTGAAGTAAAAAATAAAATAAAAAAACACCGGGCAAATCAACTCGTGAAATATGGTACATAGTGTATCACAATGCAATGTCATCAGTTTGCCTAAATTAGACGTTCAAATGTTTTACGCACCATTTACACGTGGTAGGGAGCAGGTGTACATTTATTTCGTACCAACTAACATTTTGAAAATACGAACATTTTCGTGAATCCAAAAATTTACGTCAAAGCGGTTTTACAAACGATTTACACAAAAAATAATTCTGCTCGTGTTTCATGAATGAGGCCCAATGAACGCACCGAAGATGACGGAAAAACGTACGGAGAACAGCAGATTTTATTTCTACTATGACAGCCGCAAGACCACACCGAAAGCGGAGAGTACGTGTTAGAAATCAGGAATGGTGAGAGAACATTGTGCTTGGTAAATTTTTTGTCTTCAAACCAAATTTGGTCTTCAGCCAACAAAGTTTAAATCCCTTTTGGCTTGCGCGCTTTCCAAAATGTTTATGAATTAAGGCCCTGATCAGACAGAACACTTTTTTTTTGCAGTGAGAGGCAACTTTTTAAAAATAGTTTTCTATTGCCAGTGAGCCTGAAAACCTGAAAACGCGTTCTGTCTGATCGGGGCCTAAGTCAGTAGGCGGAGAGTAGGCGTCTTTTTTGGCTCTTCGAACACTTTCGACCACATGAGCATTTACACTACGAAAGCAATCTGGTTGAATATGTTTTCGACTACCTCTGAAAGTGGTCGAAAGTAGACAAACGCAAAACATTGACACCTGTATTTAGCGTTGATCCGATCGAACAAAATGCATCTTAATACCAGGTGTAAACGGCCTAAGAGTGTAAGATTATAGAGGTAAAATGGGTTTCAAACTAGTTTTGTGTTAATTGTCTCGTTCTATATCATATAACTGCACAACTCAAACATATTGCACAAGAGTATGACACTGAGCTTCCCTCCCATGTGCAGCTTTTTGAAAAATTATAATTATGGGTGCATTAATATCGGGAAATATGGGGGACTGACAGCAGCTGATCTCTGGAGGCGAAAGGGAGCCGTTGGGATCAGATTACCTCAGTTCTCATGAGAAAACACGAGTCTGACTTAGTCGTAAGACCTCTGTCATTCTCCATCCACTCACAAATTCGGTCATGGCCTTAAGACACATTTATGACACACATTGCCAATGCATTTCTGATACACAGAACCAAGCATTGCAAGCATAATATTTTGGTTTCTAGGTTACTGTTTTGACTGATACTTACGTCAAGCGACAGTGTTAGTTTAGACATCCAAGCAGGGTTGTGTTACAAAAGTGGAAGTGGTAAAACAAGACTGTATTTCTCAACTATTCCAGCTGTCATTCTTCGTCTCCAACAACCATTAAATTTAGCAGAATAATCAACTATCATAAATATACTACAATTGCCAGATTTCCTCTGAAGTAATTATCTTAAATGATATTAAATCTAAAAGCATGAACGTTTGACTGATGTAATGCTGAAGTAGAAGAAATGCAGAAATGAGATCAAGCATGCTTTGAATATTAATGGCACTTTCCACGAACAGTGTACAAAATAAGGCCCTTTTTTATTTTTCAACAAACTAAATATTGCATGAGCTATTTTATTTTCTAATACTTTTACATTTACACTTATGCATCTGACAGTATCCAAAGTGACTAAAATTGCATTCAAGCTACACATTTCTTCAATTCATCTTCTGGGAATCGAACCCATGACCTTGGCCAGAGATGGACTGAATGGACTTTTCGGACTATAAAGCCAATAATAAAACTATATTTATTGAGAAATTAGAATAAGATTATTCACAATCTTCCCATCATGCTTAAGAAAGTGATATCACTTCCACATGATGTTAATTTTTTGGTTTCACAATGTTAGGTAATGTTATATTTTTTGAAATTGGGGAAAATCATAATAAAACTATTGGACGAATGCCACACACAATATGTTTACAAAAAGTCATTGTGCATCCTCATATTATATAGTATAGCTGCCTTTACTATCAAGTTTATCCTGAATGGACTTTTCCGAGAAGTCCATTCACGGCTTTATATCTCTTCCACATGATGTTAATTCTTTGGTTTCACAATGTTAGTGTTACAATACTAGGTGTAACTCAAAACTCACGAAGGAGAACTTGGAACAGGAACTTCAATGCAGAAACTCACAGGGAACACTTAGAAACACCAGTATACATGAACATCAACGGACAAACACTGAAGAAACACTGAGAACTAAATACACAGGGCAAACGAGGTAATTGACAAGACACAGGTGCTAGACATTACTAATTAACTGGACACAGGTGAAGGAATGAACTCATTAAGACAAAGGCGGGAAAACTGAACAAAGGAACAAACTCGAAGACAAGCAAAAACAGACTAGACATGTAACAGTTAGGAAATGTTATATTTTTTTAAATTGGGGAAAATCATGTGGTGTCAATCAGACAGAGCTAAATATTTTTGGTAAGACAAAATAGGTTAAAAAAGTATTTTTTCTTTTTCTTTCAATTAAATGAATGTCAATTATTGCAATAGTTTGTCATTTTTTTATTTTAATTGTTAGATACAGTCAAGAAGGCCTAACTGAATTTTATTAGAAAACATAATTATTTTACATTGAGGTGGCAAGTTTGTACAATTTTGTATGAAATTTTTACACTTTTATTAGTATGAAAACGATAACATTTAGAAAAAAGTAAACCCTTACCCCAACCTAACCTTCAGTGGGGCATAGAAAACAGCAGATCATACAAAAACTAACAAATGAGATGGTACAAATTTGTCAAAACATAAAATAGTTATGAATTGTCATGAGAGTGTGTTTGTAGGCCTCAAGACCTCCGAGGTGGGACAAGCCAAAATGACCATTTAAGGGCGAACATTTAATGTTTTATAAACTAGCTACTTATTCTGTGACTGTGTTAATTGTACATTAGACAATAAATACAATAATAGTAAAAATGTAGGGGTTACTGTCTCTAATGATTTAAAAAATGTGTACTGCATTTGGAGTGTACACTCAGAACAGCTAGCTTAACTTAAACTAGTTGTCAAGGGATTTTTGAATCGTCCTGTGCTGTTAAAAGAAATAAGAGCCCTCCATATACATTCCTTTGTGTACGTTGTATTTTGCTGTGTCTTTTCCCTGTCAAATCTTGCCATACATATTTGTGTAATAATCTTTCCAAGTGCAGGATTCTGTCTGTGACAGATCTTGGAGATGTATTCTCTCTCTGTGAGACTAGTCTAGGAAATGTAATCTCTCCGCCGAAACTAGGCCATGGCGTGATTTCACATTTGTTACACCGCCAATAGCACACGGCCTGTCACAAAGAGCATCCATTTATTATGCTGTCCCTCAGGCACTTCTGTTTTAACAGATCACCTTTAGAGCTCATCTACTCCCCTTGAAAGCACATATTTCATTATGAATTGTTTTAGGGATCACATCATATTAAGGGTCCTTTTATCAATATATTGTTTGCTGGGATGCTTTCAGTAATGGATGGCATGATACATTCAAATGGTGTCAGACCGAAGAACGAGGTGTTAAGCAAGGATGTGAAAAGAATGACTGGTAGGGATTTTGGTATGGTTAACTGTGAGTGTTTAACTAAAACATAGATTGAATTTTAAAATTTAGTATCTTTAATAATAAAATTGATTTATTGTATCCAAAATAAAAGTTTGTGTTTACAATATATGTGTGTGTACTGTAAAAATACACACACATGCATGTATATACTTATAAATATAAAAAAAAAAAATCTTATCTAAAAAAAAAAAAAATATATATATATATATGCAATTATTTCTTAAATATATTCATGAATGAGTGTGTATTTATATATACATAATTATACACAGCACACACACATATATTATGTAAACACAGACTTTTATTTTGGGTGCGATTAATCGCGATTAATCAATTTGACGGCACTATTATTTTTATAATGGATTATTTTTCCAGCATTTGAAGAATCGCCATTAATTACATTTCTACATTTTATCCATTTAATTTTTTTAAATATAAAAATAGCCTAAATGCTGTTACACAAATTGGTTATTTAAAGGGTTAGTTGACCCTAAAATGAAAATTATGTCATCATTTACTTACCCTGGTGTTGTTCTTATGCAATATGCCCTTCTTTCTTTTTCGGACCACAAAAGTTTTTTTTTCAAATGTGGTCTGAAAAAGAAAGAACGGCATTAGAAAAACGAAAGTAAATGATGAATTTTCATTTTAGGGTAACTATCCCTTTAATGGGGTTGCTAGACATTCTTTTTTAACCAGTGTTTAATGAAAATTATAAACAAAAAAATGTGACACATAAAAATGTGTTGGTAAAAAAATTAAGTATATTTTTTTGTTTTGTGGTGGGGCCAGTGAACATAAAAAAGTGTAGGTAAAAAATACTGACCCAACTGAGCCAGCAGAAAATAATTGCTGAGCCCTGCCGTACAATTATTACTAACCGTTTCTAAAGGGATTTGTTGCATTGATTACATTGGAATGAATTGCACCTGTTGGTCTGAGCCAGTTATTTTCCACCATGACAGTAAATAAACAGTCCACCTGCTATCAGTTAGCTCAGTGGTTGAGGCTTGGGGAAAGGGAGAGCATAATGGGCGGTACCTATTGCTTCAGGGAAGGACATTCATCTCACATCTGTTTCCGTTTCACACCCTGCCTGCCTTTGCATGTGTGTGTGTGTGTGTGTGTGTGTGTGTGTGTGTGTGTGTGTGTGTGTGTGTGTGTGTGTGTGTGTGTGTGTGTGTGTGTGTGTGTGTGTGTGTGTGTGTGTGTGTGTGTGTGTGTGTGTGTGTGTGTGTGTGTGTGTGTGTGTGTGTGTGTGTGTGTATGTGTCTGAGAACAAATGTGTGTATGGGCTTTGTGTGTTGGATCACCTCCTTGGCAAACCTGAATCTATGGTCGCAGAGAGATGCAGATGACAAGGGAGTGCGTGATGGGACAGGTTTACCATGGAGAAGGTTTGATTTTTTTTAAACATACCAAGGTTTGACGTGTGTGTTTGTGAGAAAGCAGAAGTGTGTCGCAAAAGTATATTGTAGAGCTAATAGAGGCTGACTGTGATAATGACCATGTCTGTTCATCTTTTGCTTGAGTGTACTCAGTTTTTGTTACTTGAACGCAATTGATGCGATTTTTCTTGCGTTTGTGATAAGTATGCACATGTACATTTGTTTATTCTGCATGTGTAATTCAAGTATTTTTGTTTGTTGAAAAGATTTATGTTGTATGCAATTCAACAAGTCAAAGTCAACAATAAATCAAAATGGACCCTATTTACTTTTAGAATAAGGTTAGAAAAAAAGTTTGTCTTTGTATGAAACAATGATTTTGGTCTCGCATCATCAAGTAGCCATGTAGCCAGTAACCTGTTTATAATAGGCTTTATTTTAGGGCACTGCTATAGGTAAAACAGCCTTTTTCTTCAATTTTATTCCAGTTAACATTAATGTAATTCAAGTTACAGCAATAATAACAAATAATGATAGAAGTCTTATCATTGGGATGCATTTAGGAGCTATTGATGGTGAACTTTACCTTCAGCTTGCATGCCCTGGTCAAAAAGTCTCCTCAAAAAGGGGTGCTAGCAGTGTTTCATTCAGGCCTGACTCCATCCTGGTATGAAATGCTCACTTCTCACAATCCAATCAATTCCTTATGGACAAAATCAAGTCTTAGAGTTTTGTATCATTGTATATTCTGTTGCACTCAGAAATATATCACATTTACGGAGGTAAAACTTGGTTATGAATGCATGTGTCATGTTGACTTTGAAGTTAAGAACTGTGAAGTGATTAATGTTTAATTTGGTGGGAACATTGTCCAATCCAGAAGGTTTAGTAAGGTTTAAGATCTCTCTGATGGAAACTTTCTTCTTAGAATCCTTATTTTTACTTGCCCTCCTTTCTGTTTCATGATTACTAATGTCTCTCTCTTTTTTTTTTTACCTGCAGGAACGTGGGCCTTTAGCTGCCTCACTGGCTTATGTAAGCAGGACGGTCTAGTACACAGTCCTCAAGAACAAAGGTCTGACATTCCACTGGACTGGAAAGTGTCTGAAGAAAATTAAAGGAGGGAGGAGTTGTCTACAGATGAATCAGTCACAGAAATACAGGGAAGCACACTGGACGCCATGAGGGAGGAGAGTGAAGGAATTTTACGATTTCGACTTTCTCTCGATGAACATTGACAAGTCCACTTAAAGCAGACTGTGCTCAGGGGAGAGAGTCCCCTGATGTGAACCCCAAGTCCTTGGGATCTTGAAGGCAAATGCCCTTATGCCAGGGCCTAAGTGGGTCTTCCATCATGTCATGGTAGCATTGTACGGCAAAAAAAATCAACCCTTGAAAAAAATCATAAACTGTAGATTTGAACAGGTTTCCAGCAAAAGCTTCCTCTAGTCTCCACTCAACTGTATCAACATATCTTTTTTACATTGCATACTTTTTTCCGTCCACTTTCTCACTCCCTGGGATTACCAGCTCAAGTCCAGGTGCAGTCAACCATGGGGTGCCGGCAGAGTTCGGAGGAGAAGGAGGCCGCCCGGCGCTCACGGCGCATCGATCGACACCTCCGCTCAGAAAGCCAGCGGCAGCGGCGTGAGATCAAACTTCTGCTGCTCGGCACCAGCAACTCTGGCAAAAGCACCATCGTCAAGCAGATGAAGATCATCCACAGTGGAGGTTTCAACCTGGAGGCCTGCAAGGAATACAAGCCCCTCATCCTCTACAACGCCATCGACTCACTCACCCGCATCATCCGTGCCCTCGCCACCTTGAAGATCGACTTCCACAACCCTGATCGAGCTTACGACGCAGTGCAACTCTTTGCCCTGACCGGGCCTGCTGAGAGTAAGGGCGAGATCACACCAGAGCTCCTGGGGGTGATGAAGCGCTTGTGGGCCGATCCAGGGGTCCAGGAGTGTTTCTGTCGCTCCAATGAGTACCATCTAGAGGACAATACGGCCTATTATCTAAACGACCTGGACCGCATTTCTGCGCCAGAGTACATCCCAACCGTTGAGGACATTCTGCGCTCACGTGACATGACCACTGGCATTGTTGAGAACAAATTCACCTTCAAAGAGCTCACCTTCAAAATGGTGGACGTGGGTGGCCAGCGTTCAGAAAGGAAGAAGTGGATCCATTGTTTTGAGGGTGTGACGGCCATTATATTCTGTGTGGAGCTCAGTGGCTATGACCTCAAGCTTTATGAAGACAACCAGACGGTAAGGAGAGTCAAATTTTGGGTAACACTTTCTATGAAGCCTGTATTTATAATACATTATAAGGGAATTCTTAATGCATTATAATGCATGCATAATGCCTTATAAACAACCGTATAATGTGTTATATCATCTCATGAATAATCATAACAGTTAAAACTTACCTATTTGTGGTTATATCTATGATGATTTATAACACACAATGAACATACTTTTATCCACTTAAGTTATAATGGATTATATATCCCATAGTTTCATATATTTTACTTTCCCAAGTCCTATATCTTGACATTGTTTACATGGTTTTATTCATAAAAACTATAAAATTACAAGGTTTTACCAAATCTAACACATATAGTACTATAGGGAAACAAAGCATGTATATTTAATAGGTAGCTTAATATTTATAAATACAAAAAGAAACTAGAAATCAGAAGGTCAATCCAATTTTAACAAACATTTTCAAATTATATTTAGAAGTGTTATAACACAAGTGTATGTGCAGCTAACTGTTATTTTTTTTTTATTTATGTATTGGTTATTTTTGTTCTTGTCCTGAAAATTATAAGCAAAGATCCATTTAAATATAAAATGCAATGTTTGAGGTGCAGTCTGTTTTACAGTCTGGTTAACCACATTCATTTAAGTTGTACTTTCTAATGTCATGTATAAGGCGGCCAAGAATGTGTGAGGGGTGGTTCCTGGCAAACCAGTATTCCCATTCAATGACCTTGAGGTGCTCTTTCAAAAGTTTAGTTTTCCTGTTACCACGGTGGTGCCATATATCAATTTTGTACGTCTTCCATGCACACTCCAAATGTTGTGTATAAGGTTGTTTATAAGGCATTATGCATGCATTATAATGCATTAAGAATACCGTTATAATGCATTATTAATGCAGATAATGCATTGTACTCTTAAATGTTATAACCACAAATAGGTAAGTATTATAATGAATTGTAACTATTGTTATGATTATTTATCAGATGATACAACATATAAGGTTGTTTATGAGGCTTTGTGCATGTATTATAGTGCATTAAGAATACCCTTATAATGCATTGTAAATACAGGCTTCATAGAAATTGTTACCCAATTTTGTATTCGGGTCATTGGTGCGGCGAGATAATGGAAACAGGGACACATAAAACCAATGTTATCTGCAACGGGCTACATGCATCTCTACAGTAAATTCATCCTCTTTGTGGCACTGACAGACAACTGCTTTTTATCATCTCGCTTCCACATTTCCTGTAGCACAGAAGCTTTCAGTTACATTGAAACTATTAAGAGAACTTACAGTACCCTGCTAAAGACTAGCATATCTTGTTGTGTTTTAAACACTGATATTCTTACCAGTTGGGGACTAAACTAGCTTAACCATCAAGACTACTTTGGTCTTTATCAGAAAGACAATGCTGGGCAACCAGCTTGGCAAAGGCTAGGTGGTTTATCATCTTAACCAGCTTAAGCTGAATTGTCAGTCTTGGTATGCAGGTCTCCCAGCCTGTTGAAGCTGGTCTGTTGGCTGGTCTTAAGGTGATGATACACAGGGCAACTTTTTGAGCTATGTTGCTGTTCAATGTTGCTGTCAACGGGCAACCAGGTGAGGCACAGAGCCCACGACCGATCTTAAGTATCCAAATAGAAATTTGTTGCCCATTCTTAATGGGGAAGTGCCCCAGCAACATTGCTCAAAAATTTGCCCCATGTATCATCACCCTTAGAGGGGTTTTGGGTCCTTATCAGCAGGTTAGACTGGGAGATCACTGCCAGTGACCAGTGGTGCCTTTACTGTACAGCGACATAACTCACTGCCTAACTTCCATAGTATGATGCATAGTTGGAGAAATTAACTAGCTAGTCATGTCTGTTTCCCGAAACCGTAGTAACTTTGTCACTCATCCATCTTTCCAACCATACTATCAAAAAAATATGCTTCTAACTGCAGGTTGAGAGCTGTAGTTCCAACCACACAACTTTACGATGCAGTTTGCGAATATTCGATGCATTTGGAAAATACATCCCAGACTAGGAGACCATGGTAAACTAGCTAAGACCAGCAAATTACCTTAGGCATTTTTAACCAGGGTGGACAACCACTGAAATCCATGCTAGCATAAGCTGGCTCCCCATTAATTAATAGCAAATGATATTTACAGAGTAAACCTGATTGTATTTGCCTCTGACGTTAATTAAAGGTGTGTTTGTGTTAAAATTCTGATTAACAGCTGTCTAACTGCATACCTTCTCTTTCCATGTGGTGAAGCTAATTGCTTATCAGTGAGTTCAAAGAGTGCATACCTATGTGCGCTACGTTAAACCTTTTCCCTCGACTCACAACAAGAACTTCCAAGTAGTGCATTAGCCTGGAATATCAATTAGCGTTGGGGAGTTAAAAATAAAAGTGTTCTGCTAGTCTTGAGGGGAGGGGAGGGGGGATGTACAAAAGTGATAATTGAGTTCACAGTGCAAGGTGTCAGGGTGTACCCGCGAGAATTATCAGATTTAGCACTGGGGAAAATCACTGATGTGATGGGGGTCAGAGAAGTTGTCTGCTAGAAAGTTTGAAACAAAAAGGAAGTAACAAGTCGAAGAGGAAGTGAGGAAACTGGAGCACGGAGTTAGTGTCTGACTAGGGGAGTGGCGAAAAGGAATATGTTGAAGGGGGAAGGGTGGACCTCCTCCAATAGCCTTTGCGGATTTGCCATTTTATCTTTTAGTTGAAAGCCTGAGGTCATCTTCAAATATGATTTATTAGCTCTAGCTGCACCTGTTTACAAGGTGTGCTCATTTTCATGCTAGATTTGGATAAAGTAAAATGTTTTCTATGGCTTTAAAGTGTATTGTTCTTTCATGAAACAAGTTCCTGGTTTTAAAGTATTCTGAATGATCGATCGATTAGCTTTAGGGTTAGAATATACTGAACATCCTGTTTCATGTTACGGAAATAAAATAGCTGCCTAATGTCATTTAATGATGATTTTAAGAGATACAGTGAATAAATATGATATATCAGGTCATTTTTTCCTGTTTTGATAAGTTTTTCATTCTCCTTGACCGTCTAGGAAAGGCTCATGGAAAATCTGGGCTACACAGGGCCTCACAACTTTCAGAAACATACGCCAACAGCTACATCAGGGGTTTTCAATCTTTTAGATGCCATGGACCCCCAAATATGATCATCCCTGTGTGAGGGACCCCTATCCTAAAATGTGTAAGGCATCTGTCTTTTATAAACACTAAAGAAATCAGTTAAAAAATTAGTTTGATACATTATTATATATTTTGTAGTAATGTATTATTATTTCTTGCTTATTTCTTTTTTTATTTATATTATTAATTTTTTATTTTATTTTATTGTAATGTAATTTATTTAATAGATTTATAACAGTTCTAGTTCTAGACTTTTCCACGGACCCCCGTACCCCAGTTTGAAAACCCCTGAGCTAGATGAGCGTGTGTTTGAGCTCCAGGGTCTGGGGTGAGCCTCTGAATTAGATTACTTAATAAGCACTCATCTCTGAACTGGCCAACATGTGCTGCAGCTTGAGTGCTGCCAATCTCCTCTGGTTCTGCCAGTAGAGCAGAATTTTTAAAATGACACCTCTCGCCCTGCAAATTCACTCACTGGCACGCGTCGGATGAGGCAAGGGGGATCAGCGCGGTCACCGAATGATTGGGTCGGAGTGGCAGCTAAGGGTTTTAAGCAATGCTTCGTGGTCTTTACAAATGGGCTGTCAGCCATAGGGAGAAACACGAGCATTACAAGAGAAGTAGAGCGATGAGGCTCTGAATGTTGATAATAGAAGAAAATCTTGGTGACTTGTGTGATAAATAGACAATGTTGACTAAGATGACAGGGTTGGGCTAGTGACACTAAAAGCTTTTGCGCTACAGCAATGTGTCTACAGCCACTACTGTATATAGGACTGCTGAACACAGTCATTATACAGGAAAACAGGGCTCTAAAACGTCTGGTTAACACAGTATATTAAACCAGAATGAAAATACAGCCACAGGCAGAAGTTCACTCAAACAGATTTTTGAGCCAAGCATATTTTGAATGGAACAAAAAAGTCATATGTGTATATATATATATATATATATGTAAGGGATAATCCATGGCTAGCTGTGCATTAAACGATTTTAATGCACGCCAAAGTGCATTAAAATAGTTTCTGATTCCCCGCTTTGAATCAGACACAGAGGTAAAGTAGTGCGTAAGATTACATTTATTTGAATGCATGAATTATAGCATTTATTTGAATTAGGCTAATTATCGAGAGAGAGAGATTTGTACTACATAAATATAATGTAGCATTTCATAAGAGAAGCTATTTAATTACTAAACGCATTGATTAAGTTTCTGTGCTCCTCAATGTTTCTGTGTGAGCAGCGCTTTTTTTCTTTTTTTTACCAATGTGCTAGAACACTTTGTCTGTTTAAAAAAGTGTCTAAAATCGTCCTCCTATTAAGGCAACAATGTAAAGATATATTTCCGGTCGTTTGCACTGATCGAATTTGATGACATTGATGTCATCATGTGTTTGATGTCATCAAAATCATTTATTATTTCTTAGCCTTCAATATCTGTTCCGGCGCCATCTTGTTGGCTTCCCGTGTGTGAGCAGTGCGATCTCTGCTTTCTGTGTGCGAGTGACGCGACTATGTGTGTGCGCTTCAATGAAAACAGCACATTATTATAGAATGATGATTAAACTGACTTGGAACTACCGGTGCATTAAAGGGTTTTATTGCACACATTCCAGCCAATTAGAATATTAATGAATGCGCTGTTTTCATTGAAGCACGTGCAACACACACACATACGTCACTCGCACACATTCAGGAGCACAGAAACTTTTCAACGCTGCTCCGCTACTTTTAGTGATAAAATAGCTTCTCTATTATGAATCGCTGCATTGCTACCACGTCGTGCATTAAAATTGTTTCATGCACAGCTAGACGTGGATTATATATACAATAACCTAAAGGATTATTAGGAACACCTGTTCAATTTCTCATTAATGCAATTATCTAATCAACCAATCACATGGCAGTTGCTTCAATGCATTTAGGGGTGTGGTCCTGGTCAAGACAATCTCCTGAACTCCAAACTGAATGTCAGAATGGGAAAGAAAGGTGATTTAAGCAATTTTGAGCGTGGCATGGTTGTTGGTGCCAGACGGGCCGGTCTGAGTATTTCACAATCTGCTCAGTTACTGGGATTTTCACACACAACCATTTCTAGAGTTTACAAAGAATGGTGTGAAAAGGGAAAAACATCCAGTATGCGGCAGTCCTGTGGGTGAAAATGCCTTGTTGATGCTAGAGGTCAGAGGAGAATGGGCCGACTGATTCAAGCTGATAGAAGAGCAACTTTGACTGAAATAACCACTCGTTACAACCGAGGTATGCAGCAAAGCATTTGTGAAGCCACAACACGCACAACCTTGAGGCGGATGGGCTACAACAGCAGAAGACCCCACCGGGTACCACTCATCTCCACTACAAATAGGAAAAAGAGGCTACAATTTGCACGAGCTCACCAAAATTGGACAGTTGAAGACTGGAAAAATGTTGCCTGGTCTGATGAGTCTCGATTTCTGTTGAGACATTCATATGGTAGAGTCAGAATTTGGCGTAAACAGAATGAGAACATAGATCCACCATGCCTTGTTACTACTGTGCAGGCTGGTGGTGGTGGTGTAATGGTGTGGGGGATGTTTTCTTGGCACACTTTAGGCCCCTTAGTGCCAATTGGGCATCGTTTAAATGCCACGGCCTACCTGAGCATTGTTTCTGACCATGTCCATCCCTTTATGACCACCATGTACCCATCCTCCGATGGCTACTTCCAGCAGGATAATGCACCATGTCACAAAGCTCGAATCATTTCCAATTGGTTTCTTGAACATGACAATGAGTTCACTGTACTAAAATGGCCCCCACAGTCACCAGATCTCAACCCAATAGAGCATCTTTGGGATGTGGTGGAACAGGAGCTTCGTGCCCTGGATGTGCATCCCACAAATCTCCATCAACTGCAAGATGCTATCCTATCAATATGGGCCAACATTTCTAAAGAATGCTTTCAGCACCTTGTTGAATCAATGCCACGTAGAATTAAGGCAGTTCTGAAGGCGAAAGGAGGTCAAACACAGTATTAGTATGGTGTTCCTAATAATCCTTTAGGTGAGTGTGTGCATATATATATATATATATATAACAATAGTTTGAACCCAGGTCTTATTCTATTCTAGTAAAGTATAAAACTACTATTAAAGTATTGTTTTTTGTCTTTGGTCATATCTTGCCTAGGGCTCTGTGAGCAAACACTGCTGCCCCCTCAAAAAATAAATAATAAAAAAATAGCTACACGATGCCCCTGGCCACACGAAACATGTTTGTAAGATGTTCCAAGGCAAGTTTTCCACAACACTGCAAACACCGTACCTTCCCCAGATAATAAATAATCTATGTATCCTCGCCCTTGAAAGTCTCATTTCCAGCTGTCATGAGTTTTGCAAAAAGCAGTTTCATTCAGGCTTAAGTGGAGCGATATTTTATAGATTGTGGTTGACCAGAATTCTGCTAAATTTTAATTACCGCTTTTAAAATCCCACCTAATGATTCGCAACAGGCAAACTGGCTAAAGCTCGCAAAGCTGACTAAAGCTTTGAAGACAGACCATATTTGACCAAGAAATACTGGCAAGAGTCCTTTTTAAGTCATTTTTTACCTAATGAAAGCAATTTTACAATTTAATTAGCTAAAATTCAACAGATTTGTATTAGAAATGTCCTCTCTGCTGTAGTCCCACAGTCCCCTATTAAGGGAACGCGTATTGCTGCACATCTGGTACAAAAGCTTTCCAGTAATTCAGCGCCTGCTGGGGACTTCAAGCAACAGTTGTCAATTTTGTGGCACGGTCACATTTTATCTTCTTTCCCCCCTTAAATATCCCTTTCTACGTTCCTTTTTTTGACCCAACCCTCCCTTAAAAAAGGTTTCCATGGCAACTGTTTCCAAGCAACAGAGCAGTCAAACGCTCCTAATCCTGTGCTGTTGACAATGAGCTGTGACCAGGGGAGGGGGGTTTACGTGGTGCTCGGCAACCGGAGAGAGGGTAGACGTGTGCTCGTGCAAGCGGCGGAGAACGTGTGCTTGTGCCGAGAAGGATAGTGCGAGGAACTGCATTGCGCAATAGTCAGTCGAAGCAATGCAGCTCCGGTGCCAGTTGGCTGGGAGGAGTTGGAGAGAGACTCAAGATCTGGGTCATGGGAGGGATGCTTGGCCAGCATAGAAGGATATATATCGGCTTTAATGAAGTTCATTGATGGAGAACTTCTATCATCTCTCATCTTATATGTGTGGACACCAGCCACTGAGGCACATTATTTTCTTTTTTTGGTCTGTTTTTTTTTTATTTATTTTTTTTACCAGACATAACATTTTAAATCCTGTATGAGTAAATGTTAGTAAATTAAGTTATTTTGATTAAAGATTACGGCATGAATAAAAAAAAAATGTGTACAGTTAAATCACACACAGTATTCCATAAAAAAATTAAGATTTGTACATTTTGACTTCATGGTGACTTTAAGCTTTAATTAGCATTTTGACAGCAACCCAAAATTAAACAGTGCAACTGCAATGACAACTGCATAGCAACCACCTAGAACCCCAGCCAAGCAACATGCTAACAGCCACTCAGAGTGCCACGTTAGCCACATTAGCTGAATTGACTCATATTACGATTGTGAACACATGAAGTTGGTAACCAGTTTTGACACTTTTTTTTGAGTTTTAAGACAAACAATAGTTTCAGAGTGAGCTCCTACTTTCATAAATTTTTATGAAAATGGAAAAACACACCTCTACTAACACTGTGAAAATGTACTGGTAATTTTCTGCCAGGACATTATCTAGTAATTTTACAGAAATTTCCATTAACCTTTAAAACCCAACCTAATGCAATGCGTAATTCAAAATACAGGTAAAACATCTGCAAAAAAACAATATGGAAAATTCCTTCATATTTTTTATACAGTACATTGTGCCCTATTTTTACTTAATTTTTTTTTTTACAGTGTACATTTTTGCAAAACTCTAAAAACTTATACACACAGTTCACTGCTGTTTCCAGATCAAAAATATTAAAGCCACTAGTGGCTTTAAAACACCAACATCTTTTATTCCTTACAGGAGCAGGTTATTGATTAAGAAAGACTTCAATTCACACAGTTCCTACGCAGAATACTGTTATGTTATGACCTCAAAACACTTTTAGTGCACCATTTTGACATTTGCATCACAAACAGCTTCATATGTGCAGCTTTTCTGACATAGCAGACTCGGTATTTCACCTGTTACAGCATAGCAATGTGGAGCGTTGACTGTGAGTCCCATGAGAAGAAAGCTAAAATAGCATGGTTGCTCCAGCAAATGCGTTTTTATCTCTTTACATTTGCTTTGCTTAAAGGGATACTTCACCCAAAAATGAAAAATACACTCACCTAAAGGATTATTAGGAACACCTGTTCAATTTCTCATTAATGCAATTATCTAATCAACCAATCACATGGCAGTTGCTTCAATGCATTTAGGGGTGTGGTCCTGGTCAAGACAATCTCCTGAACTCCAAACTGAATGTCAGAATGGGAAAGAAAGGTGATTTAAGCAATTTTGAGCGTGGCATGGTTGTTGGTGCCAGACGGGCCGGTCTGAGTATTTCACAATCTGCTCAGTTACTGGGATTTTCACGCACAACCATTTCTAGAGTTTACAAAGAATGGTGTGAAAAGGGAAAAACATCCAGTATGCGGCAGTCCTGTGGGCGAAAATGCTTTGTTGATGCTAGAGGTCAGAGGAGAATGGGCCGACTGATTCTAGCTGATAGAAGAGCAACTTTGACTGAAATAACCACTCGTTACAACCGAGGTATGCAGCAAAGCATTTGTGAAGCCACAACACGCACAACCTTGAGGCGGATGGGCTACAACAGCAGAAGACCCCACCGGGTACCACTCATCTCCACTACAAATAGGAAAAAGAGGCTACAATTTGCACGAGCTCACTAAAATTGGACAGTTGAAGACTGGAAAAATGTTGCCTGGTCTGATGAGTCTCGATTTCTGTTGAGACATTCAGATGGTAGAGTCAGAATTTGGCATAAACAGAATGAGAACATGGATCCATCATGCCTTGTTACCATTGTGCAGGCTGCTGGTGGTGGTGTAATGGTGTGGGGGATGTTTTCTTGGCACACTTTAGGCCCCTTAGTGCCAATTGGGCATTGTTTAAAAGCCACGGCCTACCTGAGCATTGTTTCTGACCATGTCCATCCTTTATGACCACCATGTACCCATCCTCTGATGGCTACTTCCAGCAGGATAATGCACCATGTCACAAAGCTCGAATCATTTCAAATTGGTTTCTTGAACATGACTATGAGTTCACTGTACTAAAATGGCTCCCACAGTCACCAGATCTCAACCCAATAGAGCATCTTTGGGATGTGGTGGAACGGGAGCTTCGTGCCCTGGATGTGCATCCCACAAATCTCCATCAACTGCAAGATGCTATCCTATCAATATGGGCCAACATTTCTAAAGAATGCTTTCAGCACCTTGTTGAATCAATGCCACGTAGAATTAAGGCAGTTCTGAAGGCGAAAGGGGGTCAAACACAGTATTAGTATGGTGTTCCTAATAATCCTTTAGGTGAGTGTATGTCATCATTTACTCAGTTTGTTCCAAACCTGTATGAGTTTCGTTCTGTTGTTAAACACAAAAGAAGATATTTTAAAGAATTTTGGTAATCAAACAGTTGACGCTAGCCACTGTCTTCCACAGTATTATTCTTTTTTTTGCCTACTATAAAAGCCAATGTCTACTGTCAACTGTCTGGTTACCAACATTCTTCAAAATAGCTTCTTTTGTGTTCAGCAGGAGAAAGAAACTCACTTTACAGGTTTGGAACAACTTGAGGGTGAGTAAATGATGATTTTTAATTTTTGGGTGAACTATTCCTTTAACACCATCGTTATGTTTATGTTAGGGTTTTGTGTAGGTGTTATCTTCAAATGCAATTGAGCATTAACCTTTTAGCGCCACTTACCAGACATTTTATTTCCACACTACCATGATATGTACAACAACCAGCGTAATAAAGCATTGCCAGTTTCACGTTCATCTGTTTCGGATAAAGCTGAACACGCTTTTAGCGTCATTCGCTGGACATTTCACTTTGTAAGTGTTGCGAAACATGCAAAACTCTTGTAATATCATTTTGCAGAAATGTCGCCACATTTTTCCAGTAAGCCCTGGATTGTGGTTCTAATAATAATTTAATAAAAAGAACCGATAACTAGGGGTGCTTCTATGTTCTAATACAGCTAATCTTTGTATAATGTTCTTATCTTCAACAAAGGAAATGGGAGCGGGGCAGGATAAAGAGAACAGAGACAAATGTGAGACGCAAAGCGTGGCAATTACGAGCAGGTATGGTGTAAATGTACTTTACAGCTCTCTCTTATTGCTGCTGGGGCCATTAGAAGACTAGACGAGTTGTTTTCACTCAGCTTCAACGAAATGGATTTTCTGGAGCGAGACGTCTCAATTCAACAGTTCTTATTTACAGGAAACAAAGCATTAATACACTGTTGAACCTCCTTATTAATATTTAAGCCTAATGAAGGCTTGTGTCTGGAGTGTGCAGGGAGAGGCCAGGCGTCACGCTGCGCCGTGTGTCTCGGCGGGGGTACCCCTCCCGCTGGCTTCCTGCCTCCTTTTCTCTGCATTTCTCTCTCTCTCTCTTCTACTTCCATCTCTCCCACAATTGGCTCTAGAGAAGTCTGTAGTTGGAAACACCCTGAGCTTCAACAAAGCACTTCCACCCCATCCCCTGGGCTGCCCAATTGCTTAATGGACACCTTAAGATCTGCAGAGACGTTTGGCTAATGGTGTGACCTGATTTCAGAAAGCCCAATTCAAGGCCATTCGAGAGCCTCTCTCTGCAGGAATATGAGTACACTCTCGGGCCTCGGCGCGAATCGCAGCGCCTTGCAGTCTGACAGCAAACTAGACGTTATGGACAAATGTTTATCTGTGTTTACGACAGATAATCAAATCTGTGTGCACTTTTTTTTAAAAAGATTACATTAGAATGTCATGGAGGATTACTCGCACTACAAGATATTTTGGCCCATTATGTCACTTACTGACCTGCGTGACAAAAAAAGCCAACAAAATGATACATACTCCCCAAAATCATGCTTTTTGTTCAATTATGCAACATTTGTTCTTGGTCCTGGAACAAATTTCCTGTCAAAGAAAAGTCTTAACCTTATCCCTAACGTAATAGCAGGTAGCTAAAATGATGTTGTCCCCCTCGGTTGAAATGGGGTGTCAGGGCCCCCCTCGGTTGAAATTGCGAAATCGCAATCAGAACGCGAATAGAGTTTCATGGCTGAACTATTCATTTTAATTGAATTAAACATCTAACGGCTCACTAATAGTGGTTTAAAAAAGACTTATTAAAAGTGAATATTTTCCAGATCATTTAGTACAGTGTGTGTGTGTGTGTGTGTGTGTATGTGTATATATACAGGGAGTGCAGAATTATTAGGCAAGTTGTATTTTTGAGGATTAATTTTATTATTGAACAACAACCATGTTCTCAATGAACACAAAAAACTCATTAATATCAAAGCTGAATATTTTTGTATCAATATTTTAAGTAGTTTTTAGTTTTAGCTATTTTAGGGGGATATCTGTGTGTGCAGGTGACTATTACTGTGCATAATTATTAGGCAACTTAACAAAAAACAAATTTATACCCATTTCAATTATTTATTTTTACCAGTGAAACCAATATAACATCTCAACATTCACAAATATACATTTCTGACATTCAAAAACCAAACAAAAACAAATCAGTGACCAATATAGCCACCTTTCTTTGCAAGGACACTCAAAAGCCTGCCATCCATGGATTCTGTCAGTGTTTTGATCTGTTCACCATCAACATTGCGTGCAGCAGCAACCACAGCCTCCCAGACACTGTTCAGAGAGGTGTACTGTTTTCCCTCCTTGTAAATCGCACATTTGATGATGGACCACAGGTTCTCAATGGGGTTCAGATCAGGTGAACAAGGAGGCCATATCATTAGATTTTCTTCTTTTATACCCTTTCTTGCCAGCCACGCTGTGGAGTACTTGGACGCGTGTGATGGAGCATTGTCCTGCATGAAAATCATGTTTTTCTTGAAGGATGCAGACTTCTTCCTGTACCACTGCCTGAAGAAGGTGTCTTCCAGAAACTGGCAGTAGGACTGGGAGTTGAGCTTGACTCCATCCTCAACCCGAAAAGGCCCCACAAGCTCATCTTTGATGATACCAGCCCAAACCAGTACTCCACCTCCACCTTGCTGGCGTCTGAGTCGGACTGGAGCTCTCTGCCCTTTACCAATCCAGCCACGGGCCCATCCATCTGGCCCATCAAGACTCACTCTCATTTCATCAGTCCATAAAACCTTAGAAAAATCAGTCTTGAGATATTTCTTGGCCCAGTCTTGACGTTTCAGCTTGTGTGTCTTGTTCAGTGGTGGTCGACTTTCTGCCTTTCTTACCTTGGCCATGTCTCTGAGTATTGCACACCTTGTGCTTTTGGGCACTCCAGTGATGTTGCAGCTCTGAAATATGGCCAAACTGGTGGCAAGTGGCATCTTGGCAGCTGCACGCTTGACTTTTCTCAGTTCACGGGCAGTTATTTTGCGCCTTGGTTTTTCCACACGCTTCTTGCGACCCTGTTGACTATTTTGAATGAAACGCTTGATTGTTCGATGATCACGCTTCAGAAGCTTGGCTATTTTAAGACTGCTGCATCCCTCTGCAATATATCTCACTATTTTTGACTTTTCTGAGCCTGTCAAGTCCTTCTTTTGACCCATTTTGCCAAAGGAAAGGAAGTTGCCTAATAATTATGCACACCTGATATAGGGTGTTGATGTCATTAGACCACACCCCTTCTTATTACAGAGATGCACATCACCTAATATGCTTAATTGGTAGTAGGCTTTTCAGCCTATACAGCTTGGAGTAAGACAACATGCATAACGAGGATGATGTGGTCAAAATACTCATTTGCCTAATAATTCTGCACTTCCTGTGTATATATATATATAAATAAATAAATTACACACTCACCTAAAGGATTATTAGGAACACCATACTAATACTGTGTTTGACCTCCTTTCGCCTTCAGAACTGCCTTAATTCTACGTGGCATTGATTCAACAAGGTGCTGAAAGCATTCTTTAGAAATGTTGGCCCATATTGATAGGATAGCATCTTGCAGTTGATGGAGATTTGTGGGATGCACATCCAGGGCACGAAGCTCCCGTTCCACCACATCCCAAAGATGCTCTATTGGGTTGAGATCTGGTGACTGTGGGGGCCATTTTAGTACAGTGAACTCATTGTCATGTTCAAGAAACCAATTTGAAATGATTCGAGCTTTGTGACATGGTGCATTATCCTGCTGGAAGTAGCCATCAGAGGATGGGTACATGGTGGTCATAAAGGGATGGACATGGTCAGAAACAATGCTCAGGTAGGCCGTGGCATTTAAACGATGCCCAATTGGCACTAAGGGGCCTAAAGTGTGCCAAGAAAACATCCCCCACACCATTACACCACCACCACCAGCCTGCACAGGGGTAACAAGGCATGATGGATCCATGTTCTCATTCTGTTTACGCCAAATTCTGACTCTACCATCTGAATGTCTCAACAGAAATCGAGACTCATCAGACCAGGCAACATTTTTCCAGTCTTCAACTGTCCAATTTTAGTGAGCTCGTGCAAATTGTAGCCTCTTTTTCCTATTTGTAGTGGAGATGAGTGGTACCCGGTGGGGTCTTCTGCTGTTGAAGCCCATCCGCCTCAAGTTTGTACGTGTTGTGGCTTCACAAATGCTTTGCTGCATACCTCCGTTGTAACGAGTGGTTATTTCAGTCAAAGTTGCTCTTCTATCAGCTTGAATCAGTCGGCCCATTCTCCTCTGACCTCTAGCATCAACAAGGCATTTTCGCCCACAGGACTGCCACATACTGGATGTTTTTCCCTTTTCACACCATTCTTTGTAAACTCTAGAAATGGTTGTGCGTGAAAATCCTAGTAACTGAGCAGATTGTGAAATACTCAGACCGGCCCGTCTGGCACCAACAACCATGCCACGCTCAAAATTGCTTAAATCACCTTTCTTTCCCATTCTGACATTCAGTTTGGAGTTCAGGAGATTGTATTGACCAGGACCACACCCCTAAATGCATTGAAGCAACTGCCAAGTGATTGGTTGATTAGATAATTGCATTAATGAGAAATTAGGCGTCAGCCAATCAGATCGCCTATGCAAATACCTTAGCGCAGACGCTAGCCAACTGCGTTCATGCAACACTGGAAAAGTAATGTGATTGGCTGTTGTCACTATGACGGTCGCGTCAGCACCATATTCAGACACGCCCACCACCAAATGCTGACGCCCCGTGTTAATGCAGCATTAACCGTTGCAACCGGCACGTCCTTTGCAGCGCCTCGCGCATGACATGGCATTTGAGTCGCCCATACAACACAAAACTGACGGGAGCCACTTAAGTGGAGAACAGTGACTGGATCTAGAACCTTCAGATGACACATAGCTAATATCACAGCTGTAAATTACCGAAAGTGAAACCACACACAAAACCCCTTAGCAGAGCAACTCTCTCACACTGTATGATGTGACAGACAACTAGTTGTTCAGTGCGGTTCTGTTCACAAAGCGCCGGGTTTTCCGAGAATGCGGTTGTCCTGAAAATTTCCATGTGAGAGTTCGGTTATAGAATGCAGTTGTCACTCCTGTAAATAACTGTACTGTGTGTAAACATAACCGTATTGACGACTTAAATACAGCACTGACAAACGTATTCTGCTGCTCTGTGAATGTGGCCTAAAAAATCTTAAACCCTAAAATTCATATCTGATTGGTGGATGGGAATGTTGCTTCAGGACCAGCAGGAATAACCTTGGTGCAGCACTATAGCAAAAGGAGACAAAAATGATGAAAGAGCCCCAGTGAAGAGGTCTTTCTATATTTTCTTCATCACAGCAACCATTCCTCCATCGTTTTCACATAGTTCACTGATTTTACTCATCTGTCTGTGAAACCCACTTACACTCTCTCATAGATGATCTTGTGATTTGCTTAAAGCACGATGATGTTTTGTGTAACCTTTCAAACAGCGACCCAGTCTTCATATCAGATTCCTCCCTATGTCACAAGCTGCTCGTCCCAACCACGTGCCTGCAACCATTGCAGCTCACACTGTGGGAGGGGCGGAAGGGTGGATCCACCCACACACACTCCACTTACACAAAATGTGGTAAACACTACACACTTAGGATAATCGATAACTTCTATATTTGCTATCAGACTTGCTATGACTTCTGGTAGACTTGATGTGGTCTTATGGTCTTATCTAGCTAAAGTAGATTATGTAGTAAATTATGTTTAGTAAACACTATCACCTTTGAAATATCGGCAGAAAGCACATTTTCGGGGATTAAAATGCATTACTTGGATGGATGATGGTATCGTAAAAGGCCATGTCGCCAGCAAAATGGTTCTGCACATTTCACGGGTGTTATTTACATCCTGTCCTCTGCCTTTGTTTTATGGGCATTACCCTGGCAAACGCAGCAAGGTAATTGAACATGGGCAGGTGACTAATTGAATTAGATAGGGAACTCAGTGGGGGCTAGAGAAATAGAGGTTAATAACCTCGGTTGGCCATATGATGCCTGCTGAAATCGACACGACTCTGTGAGCTGCTTTTGCTTGTTGTTTCTCTTAGGGATTTTGTGGTGTCTGGGTTTTAATATTATTTTTTCATTTCTTTAATGTTTAGAAGCTTATTAAAACATTTAATCTGCAGAATAGAATCCGATTCTCTTGTTACCTATGCTTATGTCTCTACGAGATTATTGTTCCTCAGGTTTCTCTTTTAATGCACCTGTTTTATTGCCCGCCATGGGAAAGTTGTAATTCTGATCGCTTCGAAAAGTAATAGCACTCTTTCCCTCAACAAGCCACACAATTTGAAGTATCATTCATGTCTGTAGCACAAACAGTGCTAGATAATACTTCAGGTTAGAGGCATGTTCAAATCCCTTAAGTATGCAATAGTTAATAGCGAGTTTGTGGGAGTTAAACCACATCATCTGTGTTGCCACAACAATGAATGGCCCTGATGTAGTGATTTGTTGTCCTCACATTGGGTCATCTCTATTGACATTCAGCCCATCGTCTAGATCTAGAGTGTCTCTAGGAACTTAATATGTTACCCTGTTTGCTCTCTTCAAGGTTAAAGGCCACTGATTTCATCAACTTCATAAGTTTTCCCCCTCGAGGGAGCCAGATCCCTTTTGTTAGCGCTTCAACTAACCATTTCTTGTTTTCGGTTTCCCAACAGAGCCGTATGGCGGAGAGCCTGCGTTTGTTCGATTCCATTTGCAACAACAACTGGTTCACCAATACCTCGCTCATCCTCTTTCTCAACAAGAAGGACCTGCTGGCCGAGAAGATCAAGCGCATTCCGCTGACGGTCTGCTTTGCCGACTACAAGGGCCAGAACACCTACGAGGAGGCGGCGGTGTACGTGCAAAGGCAGTTTGAGGACCTCAACCGCAACAAGGAGACCAAGGAAATCTACTCACACTTCACTTGCGCCACTGACACCAGCAACATCCAGTTTGTGTTTGACGCTGTGACGGACGTGATCATCCAAAACAATCTCAAGTACATTGGATTGTGCTAGGACGAGGGGACAGGGGAGAGGGGCGACAGGTGCGGCAAAAGAAAAACCCTTTGGCGAACGATGAGGCTCGCCTGTCAATCGATCCAGACGGCCTCAAAAACGCTTGTTGAAACAGGAAACTCTGATAAGGCCCAGAGGAAAGGGCTACATGCTGCCATCCTGCTAGATTTATCAATGTCAAAAACATAAAGGTCAAGAAGGATTTTACAAGGTTGGTATAAATGTGTTTGAACACTGAACATATGACTATGTAGACACACACACACATCGTTACGTTTGTTCACACACAACGGACTTTGGGATCAGTTGTCAAGCACATGTTTGACATGGAAACACTGGAAACAGATCTCCCCGCTCCTCTCTTCCCTGAGAAACAGCAGGAAAACTTTACCATCCATGAAAGGGATAGTTCACCCAAAAAAGTCATCATTTACTTCTATCATTCCAAACCTGTATGACTTAATACTTTCTTCTATGCAACACAAAAGGAGATGTTTAGCAGAATGTTCATGCTTCTCTTTTCCATACAATGACAGTGAATGGTGAAACCATAACTTATGACTTGTGTGCTTATTATTAAGGAAAATTACCATATGTACCATGTGCATCGCAATTGGTTAAGATTTACACTCACACTACAGTTCAAATTATAATTATAATACATTAGACGTGCTTTAGTATTAAAGTAAACACATCAAAAAAGTACTTCTTTAAAGTCTGAAGAATGATTATTGAAACAATGGTTTAAAAAATACTTTAAAGTAAAACTTTTAATTTGACATTACAAAGTGCACTTTTTAAAAGTGTACTTAAGTACTTAAGTGTGTTAAGTAACCTAGTCATGAAAGTGTACTCTCTTCAAGCAAAAGTGCACTTAAGTGACCCTTTATTTCATCAATATTATATTATCTACAGTTCAAGTACAGTTTTTAAAAATAAACAGTTAAGATTTGAGTACACATTCAATACAATTTAGTGCGCTACTTTTTCACAAGAGAAGAAAAGAATGATTCACTGAATCACAATTTTTAATGTCATCTGAAGAAAGTAGTTGGTTGATTATTATTAATTGCGAATGGTTTCTTATGGCCAAAAAACCTGATGTCTCTATTTGTCCCTCAGGTTTCTCTTTCAATGCAAATCAAAGTTTTGGCCTATTTTGTTGGCCACCCAGGGAAGATTGTAATTTCTCTGTCAAGTAACACTTTCAATATAAAATGTAATAGAAAAGCTATATGCACATACTCAAATTTGGTGCATCGCAATTGGTTAAGATACACACTCAAGTCAAACCTGTCATGACACGTCTTGATGTGCCATATTTGAATATACGTGAACATGAATACAATTTGAGAGATTATCAGTGAATAACGACTTGCATTTCAGTTGTTTTCCTCACACAAATCTGTTGCATGACTTCATAAAAATTGGAATATAGATTATGGACTGCTTTTATAGTACTTTTTGACATTTTTTGGCACTTAACCGCCCCTGGTCACCATTCACTGTCATTGTGTGGAAAAGAGCGGCATGAGCATTCTGCTAAATATCTCTATTCGCATTCCACAGAAGAAATTAAGTCATATAGATTTGAAGTGACATATGGGTAAGTAAACGATAACATTTTTATTTAAAGGTAAACCATTCCTTTACACTTTGTCTTTCTTTTTAGGGTCTTTGATTTTCCCTGATTTAAAGGGATAGTTTACCCAAAAATGAAAATGTTGTTATCATTTAGTCACCCTCCAAACCTGTATGAGTTTCTTTCTTCTGTTGAACATAAAAGAAGATATTTTAAAGAATGTTGGTAACCAGACAGTTGACGGGCCCCATTGTATTTTTTTCCTGCTATGGAAGTCAATGATCAACCACCATACCGTCAACCATCAACATTCTTTAAAATATTTTCTTTTGTGTTCAACATGAGGACGAGTAAATAATGACAAAATGTAAATTTTTGGGTGAACTACCCCTTTAAGTAATGCTGCTTTTGGAGAGGATATGAAGAGTTTATATGAAAGTATAATTGTATATGAGAGGTTAAAAATACCCTGAGAGAAAGAAATCAAAATTAATAACGATGTCATTTGGTTTTGCTTCAAAGGTGAAATCTGCCGCTGTCTGAATATGGAGTCAAATGGCTTTTTTACTCACATTCACACTGTACTTTATTTTTGGATGTCTGACCCCTAGGAAGCAATCTATTTTCTTGTTTCTTTTTGTTCTGTTTTCCTTTAGCCTAAAATGTAATCCAGAGTTTTTAGAGCAAGCGTCCTTCTTTCCATGAGAGTGTTACACTGAAGTGAGCATTAAGTGTTTCATAACGATCATTCCAGATTCAAAGAAAAATAAACAGTGCCAATATTAATGTAAATAAAAAAAGGCCCGCCAATCATGTTACTTTTTCGGTTTTATGGACAGAAAAGTATATATATATTGAAACATTAAATATGCATGATTTTGTTACTTTGGGATTTTGATAAATTATAGTTTGATTTGCTTTCTTATATTTTTAGTTTTACTAACATGCTCCAAAAATATATCAAAGTCAAACACTGTGTACGATTGTACAGTTGTTTCCTGCGAGGTATTTATTGAAAAGAGTTTTATGTGCAGAAAGAGTCATTTTACGTCCAGCACAACCTAATCTCAGCACGAAAACATTAAAAGAGGATTTACTCCTCAAATTTTGTCTGCAACAGAAAAAGAGTGGAAGAGAGAAAATTATATCTATAAAAGAGCAGAATCTTTTTATCCTGGTGTCATTTGAGTGGACGTTGTCCGCTGTATGTGTAAATACTATGTGAGGTACACTTTGTGAGACAATGGGGGGGGGGGAAGAAAAAAAGAAATCCCTTTTTAAGATGTAGGGCTGATTGACAGATTAAAGGGGTCCACCCCGCTCCAGTCCTCCTCCTGTTCTGCTACGACGATGTACAACAAACCCAAATAAGGGCTTCAGGATTGATTTTACAGGATGTCCACCAAAAAAAAGAGAAAGAAACAAAGAAACAAATAATAAAGTATAAAAGAACAATAATAGTGAATAAAAACAATTATGCAAATGTTGTTTGTGCTGCAGGTTTGTTTCTTGTGTTGGGGTGAGTGAGGCTTCAGTAACTCTTTGTCATCAAAGTTACACATAATTGCTTGTGTTTGACACATAATATTTTCTGCAATACAATCTAACAGTTCTGTGTAATGCTGATATTTTATATTTATATGTATTCAAACTTTTATACAGGCATTAACCAACCACAAAAATGTCTAGGTCATATTTCACCCAAAAATAAATAAATAATAATTATAATAATAAAGAAAAATAAATATATTTTTAGAACCATTTAGACTTTTTGCATTGTGAGATTATTATTGATGACAAGAATTTTGACATTTATTATGACAATTAAAAACACCTTTCAGAATTTATACTACTGTAATGCAACACAATATATTCAATTCTAATTTATTTACAGAAATCTACAGAGCCCCTTAAAGGGATAGTTCACCCAAAAATGAAAATTAGCCCAAGTAGTTTTGCGAGAGAATGCAAAAGCATTGAAATAGAATTTTTCCTTCCATCTCATTTTTTTTTGTCCCTTTTAGGGGCTCCGTATAAATCTAATTGAAGTAGGCTACAGTATTTTTATACAGTAACATGATAAAAAAACAAGCCATATTATAGTAATGACATCAACACTAAGAATAATAGGAATTTTAAAAAAATCAAAGGTTCCGGACACATGCTTACTTAATTTATTTTGTGCAGAATTTATTTTCTTTTGTGGGTGAAATTCTCTATATTCACTGATATCTGTTTATATAAATTCTAACTTTTTGCCTGTACTTTACAATAACAGCATTTAATACTTCAAAACATAGCAATCAATATAGTATACTGACTGCAGAGGAAAATATAATCCATGATATTATTTTGACCACTAATGCAAGACAATACCAATATGGTCACCGATATGCATCCCTCTTTTTCTATATGCATGTTTTTCAACAGCATTATCAGCCTCATTAAATGTTAGCAGCAATAACCTGGGGCAGCTAAGATGACTGTAGTGAGTTGCCTCAATGATGAATCATTTGCGCACACATGTATTGAGTACTGTCACTCTAATTCAATGGCATGTGCTGCAGGGTTGAGGCATTGCATGTAATCCATGAGGAAATTGTTTCTTCCTGCGTGACTGTTCCTGGTCATCAGGAATTGTAGGAAATGTCTCCTCAGATCAGTCCGGCAACAGTAGAAGCTCAACGCTGCTTTTATATATGGTGCATTGCACCACGGCAATCAACATGCTAATTAAATGTGCAATTAAATTATTATTCAATTGATTTATGTCTGCGGAGAGTTTGTCTGAGTAGTAAAAAGAACTGTGAGAGTGAGAGATGGACGGAACAGAAGATGAGGGAGAAAGAGATGCTGGAATGGTCTCGCATAATGGACCAATTAGTGGCCAAACCCTGGATGACCGCTCATTGTTGGCATTACTAACACAGCCCACTGTTTATCATTGTTGTACCGGGACAAAACAGCCTACAGAACTCACAAAATAAAAGTTTATGTACCGTGGAAGCATTTTGAATTAATATGTTCCAAGAGCTATTCAATCATATGTGGGTGCCACCTCCTCCATTTTATTACAATATGTGTTTTTCCTTGCCACTTACTGTACAACTCCTTATGTATTCACACTGGCAAACATATACAAATCTACACTGATTAAGAATGAATTGAGAATACAATATGGTTTTAAACTGATCTTCAGCTCCATCCTTTGGATAAAGTATGAATGGGTTATATTAAAAAAAAAAGTTTCTATAAATAAAATCATATTTTATCACCAGTGCCCCCTCCCTTGTAATCCAAGCGGATTATAAAGAACGTCCCAAATGCAAACAAGCCAAAAAAGTATGTTACCTTTCATTATTAATATCAGTGGTGCCAAAATCGTCGCCTATCGGCAAAATTCGCCACAATCATCAGAATGTGTCATTTATGCTTAATTCGTGCAACACTGTATTTTATTTAGTCTGTGCGTGGACATTTTATACAAGCGATTAAAGACCACTGAATAGTTTCAGCATTTACTGAGATATTTATTGTAATCCGTACAAACATCTGCCTTTTGTGAAAATAGAATTGGTTTGCTCGACAGCGCACGAGCTACGTAGCGCGTGCACACAAACTCAGTGCGCGCTCAGGGAATCTGATTTACACGCTATTTGTTGAACTCGTAGCCTATTAGATAACTGGAAAGAAGACCTTCGGCATTAAGACTAATTTTTATAATATTTGTTTTTATTAATGTTTTCGAAACCTTGAGGTGTATTTTGAAAATGAATCGCGAGTGGACAGGTTGCTTTAAAAGACACATTTATATTTCTGTATTCTGCTGAACAATTTCAAATAATAATCATATGTCTCTCAAATTGTTTATGAGGCGTGTGGGAGGTGTCGATCTCGTCCAGACCCTGGAGTTTCTCTGGGCGTGGCCTTGAATTTCACATGTAAAGCTGATGAAAAAAATTGAAAAGGAGCACATGCCAGTCACATATATTTCATGATTTTCTAATTAGAATGGCAGGGGGAAATTATGTGCCTGTCACTCAGAAGACAGGCCCTTTGAGACTGTAGTAGCTACTGGTTTATGCCAACTGTGACCATGTGACTAGATTATGGAAAGAGTACATTTGCCCTGAAAAATAGAAATAACTAAGCATGGAGGAGGGCCGGCCAATGGAAGACCTTGTGACTGTCATGAGCAGCAGGGAAGGACACACCACAGAGACAGAGGAGGAAGGCACTCCATTTAATCTCATTCTTCCGAATGTTGAACATTGGATTCAAGCTTTAGAGTTTTGACAACAAATTGGATTCAGAGTTCAAATCATTCACAGGGACAAATGTGATACTCTGATAAGGTGGCTGGCTGAAACTCAGGTCACATTTAACGGTAACACTTTCATTAGTTAACATGAATTAAGAATAAACAATACTTCTACAGCATTTATTAATCTTAGTTTCTTAATTTAAATCTTAATTAATTATTAATTTACAAAGCTCACATTACATTTTGCATGAAGAAAATGATGCCTATTTTAGGACCATTAAGATTTTTCTCCTTTACTGTACATCTAGATGTGATTTCTGTAAATGTTTCCAATGATTATTCAAATTAGATTCTCATCACTGGAATACAGTTTTTCTCAATGAAAAAAAATTGCCAATAAAATCAATTTAAATCAGCCTACATTAAGATAACATATCAATCCAGCAAGCATGATGTATAAATATGACTGATGGATAAATACACACACACACACACACATGGCTAGACGACTGGGTCAGAGCATCTCCAAAACTGCAGCTCTTGTGGGGTGTTCATGGTCTGCAGTGGTCAGTATCTATCAAAAGTGGTCCAAGGAAGGAGCAGTGGTGAACCGGCGACAGGGTCATGGGTGGCCAAGGCTCATTGATGCACATGGGGAGCGAAGGCTGGCCTGTGTGGTCTGATCAAACAGAAGAGCTACTGTAGCTCAATTGCTCAAGAAGTTAATGCTGGCTCCGATAGAAAGGTGTCAGAATACACAGTGCATCGCAGTTTGTTCGCGTATGGGTCGGGGGTGTCCATGCTGACCCCTGTCCACCTCCGAAAGCGCCAACAGTGGGCACGTGAGCATCAGAACTGGACCACGGAGCAATGAAAGAAGGTGGCCTGGTCTGATGAATCAAATTTTCTTTTACATCACGTGGATGGCCGGGTGCGTGTGCGTCGCTTACCTGGGGAACACATGGCACCAGGATGCACTATGAGAAGGAGGTAAGCCGGCGGAGGCAGTGTGATGCTTTGGGCATTATTCTGCTGGGAAACCTTGGGTCCTGCCATCCATGGATGTTGCTTTGACACGTACCACCTACCTAAGCATTGTTGCAGACCATGTACACCCTTTCATGGAAACGGTATTCCCTGGTGGCTGTGGCCTCTTTCAGCAGAATAATGCACCCTGCCACAAAGCAAAAATGGTATAGGAATGGTTTGAGGAGCACAACGAGTTTGAGGCTTTGACCTGGCCTCCAAATTCCCCAGATCTCAATCCAATCGAGCATCTGTGGGATGTCCTGAACAAACAAGTCCAATCCATGGAGGTCCCACCTCGTAACTTACAGGACTTGCTGCTAACATCTTGGTGCCAGATGTTAGCATATATATGTTAGCATATATATATATATATATATATATATATATATATATATATATATAATTTCTTATTACATTTTCAATGGAGTAAAAAAAGACAATCAGATGACATATTAATAACACCCTTGTAGACTTCTGTAAGGACTCATATGCGTCATAGCTAATTGGAGACAGAAAGAAAGGAACAGTGGATAACCACTGTCACTGTCTTTAATAAATGAATTACACATATAAAAATTTAATCTGTGATTACTTTATTAATAACCTAAGTTTTAATCCAAATATTCTCTTGCGTTTATAATAAAAATGACTTCAAAACAGATGGATCTCATGTCCAGGTCATACATAAACAAACATAAAATATATATATACTTTTTATGTTGGTTTATGTATATTTGGATTAAAATTTAGGTCATTAATAAAGTAATCACAGATGAAATTTTGATATGTGTAATTCATTTATTAAAGACAGTGACGCACAAATGTTCTCTCACAAATTTCTGTCTCCAATTAGCTATGTCGCATATGAGTCCTTACAGAAGTCCACAAGGTTGTTATTAATATGTTCAAGACATCTGATTGTCTTTTCTTACTCCATTGAACCTGTCAGATGCATTACTACACTATATGTGTTGGCATTTGTCTGTTTAACAACAAACATGTGAACAAACCAGTTAACAAGTTTAATTGAGCGGAGCCTGCATTCTCGGGTTAATTGCAGTTGTCAAAGTGGTCAACTGGGAGTTCATTGAACACTTTATTGCCTGTAAGGCACATCCACACCAAAAGCCTTTTCTAAAAAAAATACATCATAATATACATCACAGCAAGGAGACAAATAGGATTAATTCGAAATTAATAAATTTAGCTTCACATATTTTGATGCCCATCATTATTGATGACTGAAATGGAATAAGACCCGAGGCCAGAATGAGCTTTTCAACCTAGTCACCTTTGGCTTTAGTAGCCTGGCCTACTGACACTGACCTATCTGAAGCTTTCTCCAGCTAATCTAAATGTGTTGAAAACTACAATGCTCATTCTTGTTTAAAAATGACACATGAAAAAAAGGCATTACTAATGGGAAATCTCTTCAAGTAGCCTATATCGGTAACACTTTACAATAAGGTTCATTAGTTAACATTAATTAACTACATTAGTTAACATGAACTAATAATGAACTTCACTTATAAAACATTTATTTATCTTTGTTAATGTTAATTTCAACATTTACTAATACATTATTAAAATCTTGTTAACATTAGTTAATGCACTGTGAACTAACATGAACAAACCATGAAAAGCTGTATTTTTATTAACTAACGTTAACAAAGATTAACAAATACAGTAACAAATGTACTGCTCATGGTTAGTTCATGTTAATTAATACATTAACTAATGTAAACTAATGAAACCTTATTGTAAAGTGTTACCCCTATATCAAATCCATCCCTTAACTGAAGAACCATGCACGAAGAGCGCAATCTAACTTGCTTGGCATGACACAGCACTCTTGCGCTACTTACCAAAAGCCGCTGAAGGGGATTTGCTGCCATCCTGCGGTCATTCAGCGTAACGCGCGCCACTACCAGGTCAAATCCCGGTAAACACACACATTCACAGTTTACTACTGAATGAATTATGCAGTGGGACAAACTAATAGCATATCGCATTCTATATTATAAAATATCCTAGATTAATTTTTATACTTCATAATTTCATAATATTTTCAAACTGATCTGAATTATGGTTTTCCTAAAATGAAGATTAAATATCATAAAAGTCCCATAGGTCAAAACTTGTTAATCCATGCTAGCAGTGTGTTAAAACATGTTACCAACATGTTAATAATGCTAGCAGCATGCTAATTAATGCTAAATCATGCTAGAAACATGCAAATTCATGCTACCAACATGCTAAAACATGTTAGCAAAATGCTGATTAATGCTAAAACATGCTAAATCATGCTAGCAACATGGAAAAAAAACTTTTTCGAACATGTTTTTTCATGCTAAATCATGCTAGCAATGTGGTAAATCATGCTAGAACGTGTGTTTTCAATTTTAATAATTCAATTCAAACTTCCAGACAAGGCCTTTTCAAGCCAACTTCAAAGTTTGTTTACAAACTTTACTCATCTAGTTTGATATATAAGATCTACAGAAGCTTCTAGGCTAAATGTTAAAAAGCTATAAGTATCAAGGCAGACAATTCTTTTTTTTTTCCATTGTAGGTCTGTCTACTTCGACTTATTCGCGTCTTGACACTGTGTAAAGCTCCCCCTAGTGTACAAATGTTGTGTTACTATCCCGGTGTTCCTAGAGGGGTAGTCATTATATCCAACACTATTATTGATTTGACTGCACTGACAATATTGAACCGCGCTGGACGATGACATCACTGTTTTCGGCAGAACTGCTTTATAGATTAAATGAAATAATTTAATAATTGATTATCTTTAACAGAACTGAATCAACACTGAACTGACTTTAGCTGAACAATGACCTAGCTGAAATACCTAAACTAATAACATGTTTTTTTTTTTAACGTGGCGAGTGCTAAATGTTGAAAATGGTTTATGGTTCTTGAAAATTAATTTTTCGTATAACATCTGAATCGTGATATGGCCATACAGAAACGGAAACATAATTACGACACTAGGTGGCGACAAGTGAGTGTCTTTTTTACATTTAGTGAGTGCAAGTCGCCTAAGTGCCTTTTTGACATTTAATACCAAGGCTGCATTTATTTGATGCAGTATCAAAATACAGTACAGTAATATTGTAAAATATTATAAATTTTTTCAATTAACTGTTTTTTTTTATTTTAATATACTTCAAAACGTAATGTATTCTTGCAAAACTTGGAAAACAATTACGCCACTAGATGGCGATAAGTGAGTGTGTTTTGAATGTTATTTTATACAAATACACACCAAGGCTGCATTTATTTGATCAAAAATACAGCAAAAAAAACAATAGCCTACTATTGTAAAATATTATCACAATTTAAAGTAATTTAAAATGTAATGTAATATATTTTAAAATAGGCTATATTTTAATCCTGTGAGATGTCAAAGCTCATTTTCAGCATCATTACTCCAGTCTTCAGTGTCACATGTTTTTTTTCAGTCACATACCAATTCAAATAGCTGATATTTTGCAACTAGATTATACACGAGGTGTAGACGTCAGATCAAATCTTTCTAGTGGCTGTTCTGCGTTAAGCTTTGAGTTTTGTGTGATTCTTCGACGTCAAGCATTTCACAGTGTTTGGACAGCCTCAGTTGTTCTGAAAGGAGAGTTTCCTGGTCTCGGAGGCTTTTGTTCTCCTCTGTGAGGAAGACGGCTTCTATTTACCCCAGGGGATGTTCTACGCCGTCTGCGGGGGAGGGCGCATGCCACGTGACAAAGAGCTCTTCTGCGTCACACCGAGGCGTCGAACCACAGCTAGAAGAGACAGGCTTCTTTTGCATATGCTCTACACAGCTCAGAGAATACTTCGGTAAACCTACACAAAACTGCTGGTTTTTATAGGTTTCCAGCATTTACATCACCATGATTTACAGTCACATTTGATGTAAGTGAGTAGAATAGGTGGTTTATACACTTACCACTACTGAAACACATACCTGGGAGTCCATGGCGCAAGGATGATACGCAAATTCGTGAAGCGTTCCTCATTTTTATTAATTATGAATTATTAATGATTCATTTACTGTTAATTTTCATATTTTCTACTGTATCTAGTAAAAAAAATCTATGTTTGAGCGTGCAGTACGCAGGCTGACCGCCAGATGGCGGCATTGCACTGGTAGTCTCGCGCTAGAGCGTTTCACTGTCTCACAGCAGAATTTACACATTCGACTCGGGATCGAAGAAGTAACAAGAACAGAAACGGGTTGCTTTCAAGCTAAAAGAATGCTGTATGTATTCGAAATAATTGCATTTACCATCCTGACGATCTAATTTAATCTGTTTAATATATCTTAATCTGACAGTTGTCGGGGGGAGAAACTGGGAATCGCCGCCACCTTTCAAACCACTAGCAACGGCTTGGACCACAGCTGAAGATTTCCTCAAATTAAAGTTAAAAACACTAATCATTCGTATTTCTCTGATGTATTGTACATTGCTGTTGTGACTTCTGCTTAAGTATATATAGTTTGAAGGTTTTGATGAAATTGCGAGAATATAACTTGTTATTGATATCTTGAAAGCGTCAATTAATGTTACGGTTGTCTGTCAAAGATAGTTTTTGTTTTTTTCTGAAGCTATTCCGACACAAATAAATAATTGATTCTTAAGATAAGGGACAAAACATGTTTTAGATGTTAAAAAATAAAAACTAACACTACTAAATTGGTATTTTTGTAGAAAAAAAAGTCTCAAATAATGAACCATGTAAGGGAACAGGCTTATTTCTAAATATTTTTTATCTAAAAATTCATATTTATTCACTTCATAACGTAATTTGAGTCAACTACAACATTTAATCTGTCCAAAAACAGTGTCTTCAGGTATGTAATATTGGTGTTCAGTAAAGAAGCTTTAGTCATAAAATACATTCTCTGTTTTGTTGTTGTTTTCACACTATTATGAACAACCCAGTTCCCAAATTCCTTAATTCTCCTCCCTTCTTTTAATATTAAACATATATCACCAATGTTCTTAGGTAATTAAGACATAATATCATGTAGTTCCATCAATGTTTTAACATTTTTACACAATAAATTGAAAAAAGAATAAGTAATTTCTTTCAAAATTAGTTGACAAAGGTCCAAATACAGTATATGTAAATAGTCATGAAACAACATTAGAAGAATTCCCCATATGCAAAAAACATTAAATCACATTATATAGACTTTTTGAGAGCACTTGTCAACCATCAGATATAAAATCTGACGGAGTTGACAAAAAATGTTTTTCCCCCTTTAACCACGAGTTGTACAGTGGAGCAATTTCGTTTTTTCTCAGTTGTGGCTGTAGTCTTTCTTTCTTCTTTCAAAAGAGTTTTGAGGAAAACATTTCAGGATTTTTCTTCACATAATGGACTTCAGTGGCAACCAAATCAATGCAGTTTCAAAGGGCTTCAGAAGGCTCTGCACAATCCCAGCCGAGGAATAGGGTCTTATCTAGCGAAACCATCAGCCATTTAAAAAACAAAAATGTATATACTTTTTAACCACAAATGCGCGACTTCAGTGTTGTGCTTCTTCACGACGTATGACGTCATCATGTCGGAAAGGTCACGTCCATGGTGTACGTGGAAGAACCGACCCAGTGTTAAAACGAATGTGCAAAGACTAAATCAAATGGCCTTTACAAAAATAAAGGTAAAACAATGACGTCAGACAATTTTAAAGTTGGAGAAGAACATGAGATGGAGTTTATCGGCACTGGGTTGGTACTTCCACGTACGTCACGGACGTGATCTTTCCGACGTGATGACGTCATGCGTCATGAAGAAGCACAACAGTGAAGTCGCGCATTTGTGGTTAAAAAGTATATAATTTTTTTTATGACCGATGATTTCGCTAGATAAGACTCTATTCATCGGCTGGGACCGTGCAGATCCCTTTGAAGCCTTTCGAAGCCCTTTGAAACTGCATTGATTTGGACCTTCAACCCGTTGGTTGCAATTGAAGTCCATTATGTGGGGAAAAATCCTGGAATTTTTTTCCTCAACAAACTTTTGAGAAAGTAAGAAAGAAAGACATAAACATCTTGTATGAGATGGGGGTGAGTAAATTATCAGGAAATGTTCATTTTGAAGTTAACTAATCCTTTAATAAACATATAAAAAATGGCAAGATTTATCCCACAACTATTTACAGAAACTATTACACTGCGATGACGGAGTTGACATGTTAACGCTGTGACCGCAGAGACTTCAATATTGTTTGTTTAAAATATTTTAAAATATATAACTTCCAGGACTTTGTGTTCTACTGTGAGATCCACAATGAGGAGGAAATAGTAAGCTGCCCATGACACTGTCTGATTTATTCAGAATTATAAAAATTCCTGCCGGTGTTGACGCAAAGTGAGGACACAACTTTGATAAGCATTTTTTAATGGAAAATATAATTCAAGATTTACTTTTTGTAATGTTTGATATCTTGATATTTTTAAACACTTTGTTTGGCAGTTTTTGCATTGTGACCACATGATGAGGACAGGTTAAATTACATGCGTATAGAGTGTGCTTTTAAAATAATACTAAATAAATTATTTAAAAGTATAAGCAATGAATGTCCCAAGTATACAAATTTCCTTTAGATGTAACTTTTTAAGTATTTTTATTTTGTTGATATTCTTACTTTTTGAGGGCGTTTGTTTTGTCTCTTATCTCAAGAATCAGTGAAATACTATACATACTACAAATATTTTATTAAATTATACCAGATATTAGCAAGGGACTTAAAACATTAAGTGCTGAAGCATTGACTGCTGATAATGAGCTATTAGCATTCATCCTAGTACAAGCTCAAACAGGTGCACAACGTTTTGCTACGGTTTCCGGGTTGAACGACATGTTTCCTGGAAACGGTGTGCAACGGGATTTTTCTCTCGTTTGGTGGGTGTGTCAAAAATGTCAGCCCAATCAGCAGCAACATGTATATAAACCATGCGGTATTAAAGAGACAGCTCGCACAATGGGTCCAACTTGTAAAGTTGTTTACAAATGTGTCCGCTGCAGCTCGGTATACGCAACAATTGAAGATATTAGAAGACATGTTTGTCTTTTCATCCTGAAATGTGAGGCAAATGTTGGATCACAATAATTAGGAACCACAGTTTCCAAAAATCCCTTCACTCGATTGGGATGTTCTCTTTTATTCTGGACGGCAAGGGCAGCGACTGTAACATTAAGCGTATTTTTGCAGTATTAAACACATTTATACAGATTTCATCAGGCTCTGAAAATTCTTCAAAAAGAACACAAAGAATGGCCTTCTCAGCTGCCATAGTTGCAACTCTTGCATCATCAGAACAGGGTGTTCAACGCAGCACCGTTTCCGTTTAAAAAACGTTTTGTCGGGGCTGAACACAGACCTGGGCTACAGAAAAATACAGTCAAATACAGTCACTGCACTGCCCGTCCAGAATAAAAGAGAACATCCCAATCGAGTGAAGGGATTTGTGGAAACTGTGATCCCTAATTATTGTGATCCAACATTTTCCTCGCATTTTAGGATGAAAAGACAAAGATTTCAGGTGAAGGATAATCCACTTCCTACCTCCGAGACTGTGTTATGATCATGATCTATTTTTATTGGGAGTATTAGGCTTATCATTATTGCTGATCACTGTTGTGCTATATTGTAATATTTACCATTATATAGTCAGAGGAGTATAGAAAAGTTTATGAAAGTGTCACTCCACAATACAATAGCAAAATATATAAATATGTATAGTATTTTTATGGACCCATTGTGCGAGCTGTCTCTTTAATACAGCGTGGTTTATATACATGTTGCTGCTGATTGGGCTGACATATTTGAGCTTTGAACGTGCCCCAGGTGTGTTCGACATCGGCCGCGGCTGGATACAACCGATCAGCGACAGTAGCCGCGTGCATGCGGGGAGGAGCTGCAAACGGAGACGTGACGTCGTACACTTTATGCTTCCCGTAGTGATGCTCGCGCTGTGTTTGCATTCTTTATCACAGCTTAAGTGAAATAAATGCAATATTTGTCAAATACACAGATGTTTCAGAAACATTTTTATTCAATAATTAATGCACTGCTTAATACAGCGTTTGTACAAGAATAAAGTTTAACATATAAGCCTCCACTATCAATGAAGTGGGGTCTACGTTTTTTATCAGTTTTATTTTGATAAAGATGACAATATACCCAGCAGGCACAGGACGTCATTATGACGTCAGATTGACGTTAGACCCCGACGTCAGACGGACGTTGCATTTCGGTTGAAAATGAGAATCAGGTTGATGTCAGAACCCTAACGTCAGAGTGACGCCAACATCCAACGTCGGACGGACGTTGCATTTTGGTTGAAAATGAAAATCATACTGACGTCCTGTGCCTGCTGGGAAGCCATCTTTTACTCACCCTACTGCTGTTCCAATGCCCTATGTCCTTCTATCTTTTTTGAAATTTTGAAAAACGTCCTGCACGCGCTCCTTCATATAATGGCAGTGAATGGCGACCAGGCTAAAACTTTACAAAAAGGATACAAAAGTATCATGTAATGATACAGGGAGACGTGCGCCATATATGGAAAGTGTTCAGGAGGGAAATCACTCGCTCCAGACGCTCTATTCGCGTTCGCTATGAACGCAGCATAAGGTTTTGCGAGAAAGAAACCGTATTATTCAGTCAAAATACCGATCTCGACGGTTACTCTGTGCGCGAGTTCCTCTGAGTGTGTGCGAGCCGTCAGCGCTCACAATGTTGTCATGACAACCGGTACAAAGCATTCACCTCAGGAGGTTTACCTCAATATAGTATTATTGTATTATTTCTTATTATTTACCTTATAAAAGAGACGAGAGTCGCGTTTGTTTCTATTAAGTCTGATTTCTCAAAATGGTGCGTGTGTGTGTGTGTATCCTGAGTTATAGTAGCCTAATATGCTGATGGCTCGCACTCACAGGAACGCGCACGGAGTAACGGCCGAGCTCCGCAAAACCTTATGCTGCGTTCACACCGAACGCGAATAGAGCGTCTGGCCAACAGAAGGGTGACTTTATTTTCATTCCAGGTTGACTCTAAAAAGTAATTAATTAATTAATAATTTATTTGTTATAAAAAGTAATAATAAAAAATATCACAGGACAAAATGAAATTCCATTAAAATAAATTAGAATGTCCAATAAGATTCTAAGAATCCAATAAGATCCCACAGGACAAAGTGAAATTCCATTAAATAAAAACGCAATGTCCAATAAGATTCAAAGAATCCAATAAGATCCTACAGGACAAAGTGAAATTCCATTAAATAAAAACACATTGTCCAATAAGATTTAAAGAATCCAATAAGATCCTACAGGACAAAGTGAAATTCCAATAGGATTTTTTGACAAGGGTTTGAAAGCCATACGATTTCCCTGCAGTTTTTGGCCATTTTTGAAGAGCGAAACAATTAATCTAAACGATATAACGTTATGGTTTTACAATTATTTCACAATTATATTAACAATGATTTCAGCAGAGGAGGATCGAAGCAGACGTTTGAGATAAACTCGTGCACGCGCATCATTTTCATTTAACATCGAGGAGCAAACAAATATGTAAGTTTAAGCAACTGTGTGCAAGTTTTTACCTTTCAGAATCATTCTACTGGTACGCTGACTTCTGACAAGGCGAATCGCTTGTTTCTTTCCAACGCTCTTTTCTCTAAGTTTGTTGAGCGGTCCAATCTTAAAGGGGTATTTCACCCAAAAATGAGGTTGTTCCAAACCTGTATTTATTTCTTGTACTGAACACAGAAGAAGATATCTAGAAGAATGTTGGTTACCAAATAGCCCACATGAAAAAATACTATAGTATATTATAGTAAAATTACTCTAGTAAATACTATAGTGTTTTTACTAGAGTAGTAAAGATACTACAGTAAGTTGTAGTATATTATAGTATTTAGCCTACTACACTTTAATTTATACTACAACATACTGTAGTATTAACTATAGTCAATTGTTAAACTATAGTAAATACAGCGGTAGACTATACTACAATTTACTGTAGTATATTTACTATAGTAGCCTATGGTTCAAAAACACTATAATATTTACTAGAGTAATTTTACTATACAGGTGCTGGTCATATAATTAGAATATCATCAAAAAGTTGATTTATTTCACTAATTCCATTCAAAAAGTGAAACTTGTATATTATATTCATTCATTACACACCGACTGATATATTCCAAATGTTTATTTCTTTTAATTTTGATGATTATAACTGACAACTAAGGAAAATCCCAAATTCAGTATCTCAGAAAATTCGAATATTGTGAAAAGGTTCAATATTGAAGACACCTGGTGCCACACTCTAATCAGCTAATTAACTCAAAACACCTGCAAAGGCCTTTAAATGGTCTCTCAGTCTAGTTCTGTAGGCTACACAATCATGGGGAAGACTGCTGACTTGACAGTTGTCCAAAAGACGACCATTGACACCTTGCACATGGAGGGCAAGACACAAAAGGTCATTGCAAAAGAGGCTGGCTGTTCACAGAGCTCTGTGTCCAAGCACATTAATAGAGAGGTGAAGGGAAGGAAAAGATGTGGTAGAAAAAAATGTGTACAAGCAATAGGGATAACCGCACACCCTGGAGAGGATTGTGAAACAAAACCCATTCAAAAATGTGGGGGAGATTCACAAAGAGTGGACTGCAGCTGGAGTCAGTGCTTCAAGAACCACTACGCACAGACGTATGCAAGACATGGGTTTCAGCTGTCGCATTCCTTGTGTCAACAGGCAGCGTGAGAAGCGTCTTGCCTGGGCTAAAGACAAAAAGGACTGGACTGCTGCTGAGTGGTCCAAAGTTATGTTCTCTGATGAAAGTAAATTTTGCATTTCCTTTGGAAATCAGGGTCTCAGAGTCTGGAGGAAGAGAGGAGAGGCACACAATCCACGTTGCTTGAGGTCCAGTGTAAAGTTTCCACAGTCAGTGATGGTTTGGGGTGCCATGTCATCTGCTGGCGTTGGTCCACTGTGTTTTCTGAGGTCCAAGGTCAACGCAGCCATATACCAGGAAGTTTTAGAGCACTTCATGCTTCCTGCTGCTGACCAACTTTATGGAGATGCAGATTTCATTTTCCAACAGGACTTGCACCTGCACACAGTGCCAAAGCAACCAGTACCTGGTTTAAGGACCATGGTATCCCTGTTCTTAATTGGCCAGCAAACTCACCTGACCTTAACCCCATAGAAAATCTATGGGGTATTGTTAAGAGGAAGAATGCGATACGCCAGACCCAACAATGCAGAAGAGCTGAAGGCCACTATCAGAGCAACCTGGGCTTTCATAACACATGAACAGTGCCACAGACCGATCGACACCATGCCACGCCGCATTGCTGCAGTAATACAGGCAAAAGGAGCCCCAACTAAGTATTGAGTGCTGTACATGCATTCAGTTGGCCAAGATTTCTAAAAATCCTTTCTTTGTATTGGTCTTAAGTAATATTCTAATTTTCTGAGATACTGAATTTGGGATTTTCCTTAGTTGTCAGATATATTTGAAATATATCAGTCTGTGTGTAATGAATGAATATAATACACTCACCTAAAGGATTATTAGGAACACCTGTTCAATTTCTCATTAATGCAATTATCTAATCAACCAATCACATGGCAGTTGCTTCAATGCATTTAGGGGTGTGGTCCTGGTCAAGACAATCTCCTGAACTCCAAACTGAATGTCAGAATGGGAAAGAAAGGTGATTTAAGCAATTTTGAGCATGGCATGGTTGTTGGTGCCAGACGGGCCGGTCTGAGTATTTCACAATCTGCTCAGTTACTGGGATTTTCACGCACAACCATTTCTAGAATTTACAAAGAATGGTGTGAAAAGGGAAAAACATCCAGTATGCGGCAGTCCTGTGGGCGAAAATGCCTTGTTGATGCTAGAGGTCAGAGGAGAATGGGCCGACTGATTCAAGCTGATAGAAGAGCAACTTTGACTGAAATAACCACTCGTTACAACCGAGGTATGTAGCAAAGCATTTGTGAAGCCACAACACGCACAACCTTGAGGCGGATGGGCTACAACAGCAGAAGACCCCACCGGGTACCACTCATCTCCACTACAATAGGAAAAAGAGGCTACAATTTGAACGAGCTCACCAAAATTGGACAGTTGAAGACTGGAAAAATGTTGCCTGGTCTGATGAGTCTCGATTTCTGTTGAGACATTCAGATGGTAGAGTCAGAATTTGGCGTAAACAGAATGAGAACATGGATCCATCATGCCTTGTTACCACTGTGCAGGCTGGTGGTGGTGTAATGGTGTGGGGGATGTTTTCTTGGCACACTTTAGGCCCCTTAGTGCCAATTGGGCATCGTTTAAATGCCACGGCCTACCTGAGCATTGTTTCTGACCATGTCCATCCCTTTATGACCACCATGTACCCATCCTCTGATGGCTACTTCTAGCAGGATAATGCACCATGTCACAAAGCTCGAATCATTTCAAATTGGTTTCTTGAACATGACAATGAGTTCACTGTACTAAAATGGCCCCCACAGTCACCAGATCTTTGGGATGTGGTGGAACGGGAGCTTCATGCCCTGGATGTGCATCCCACAAATCTCCATCAACTGCAAGATGCTATCCTATCAATATGGGCCAACATTTCTAAAGAATGCTTTCAGCACCTTGTTGAATCAATGCCACGTAGAATTAAGGCAGTTCTGAAGGCGAAAGGGGGTCAAACACAGTATAAGTATGGTGTTCCTAATAATCCTTTAGGTGAGTGTATATGAATATATTGAATATATTATATAATATAATGAATTTCACTTTTTGAATGGAATTAGTGAAATAAATCAACTTTTTGATGATATTCTAATTATATGACCAGCACCTGTATATGTATATATATATATGGAAGTAAATGGGACCTGTAGCTGTTTGGTTACCTAGAGTGGTTAAATTGGGCAGGTGTTGTGCCAAATTCTTACCCCCTGCTAGATTATTACCCCCCTAGTATTGGTAGGTTTAGGAGTAGGTGTGGGGGAGGGGTTAGGATTAAGGGCGGGGTTAGGATTAGGCAATCAGGTAGCGACTTCAATGAGGGAGGGTAATAATTTGGCAGGGGGTCGAAATTCGGCACAACACCTGGGCACATAAACCTGATCGTTTGTGTCCTGATGTGCCTGTTTGCAGTCAGTTGCCTACTTGAAATTATGTCACATAAAATTTGATAAAAGTGATGCTTTTGAAAACACATTTCTGACAATAAATGAAAGATTTTTGAAATGGCATGTCTATTTTGTCTCGGCGGAGCTGAGATGAGAACAGTGGGAGCACGGCCGTATTAAAAATAAGACTAAATCAAAATTAAATAACCAAGACTAGGTTGACCATGTGATTTTTCTCAGGAGATGTTTTGAGCATTTTACTTCAGACACCGGATTATCAGCAAACTGTCAAGAGAACTACTAGCTGGCTACTCAAAATAAACTGAATCTATTCAGTCAGCATATTTGTGTTTGATCTGTGTGAATTACAGAAATATAAGACTTGCTAGACTTACTTTTAGCTACCAAACAACCTTTCCACAAGGATAGATTGATTTTATTTTTGTGACTTGTTGCTACTGTCATATACTGCACTCTCTCTTCATGTGGCACAACATTATGTTTGGCGTATGGGTCACTATATCATGACAAGATAATACAATGTGTAATCAAGTGATGACTGATTAACAGTAATGTAAATGCTAAATGTCCTAATACCTGTTGATACTACAACAATGCAAAGTATATGCTCTTAACCTGGCAGTTTTTCACATATCATGTATAACTCAATTTCTCCATTTCTTTGCACAAAACTCTCCAGAAAGTGCCATATAGTGATTTTTTTTATTCCCGGGGGAGCATACCCCCGGGAATAAAAAAAGTGTTGTTGTTGTTGTTGTTAGCGTATTGTTAGCGTATTTTTGAATGCATATCAGTTGATTTCTAAAAATGGAATGGGTGGGTTAGCGTGAGCGGCAATATATGTTTTTTTTCCTCCAAGTACATCCATTAAATATTTCCTGGTTTAAAGCATGTTGCCATCGCGCGGCGTATCTCCTGCACCACGTGACGGCAGGTTCCGGCTCGTGGTTGTCATGGCGATGATTTGAGGATTTGATGCGGAGAGTCGGTAGGAATTAGACTGCGCTGCAGGAATATCCGTGAGTACACGACAACCTATTCATGTTGTACAGTTTTAGCACATATTAATGTGCTAAATCGAGATTAGCAGTGTATTTCAATGATTTTTTTATAGACAAAATATTAACTGCGACGTTACAAAGCTATGTTGTGTTGCCATTCTCGTACAACAAATGCAGCTCTGCTAATTTAGTGTTTGTAGAGGAATTAACTTAACTAATTTAACCATAAAGATCATAACCACAGTCTTCTGTATGAGGAAGAACTACGCTAAAATACATCTACAGCATTTCTGCACATCTGCAGTGTAACGTAATAGTTATTAAAATGATGACTTTGCTTGATATAATACTATATCTAGTATACACTTATTGTATAAAGTATGCTATATGAAGTCATTCAGGTTGATGTAAATGTACAGAGTAAACACATACAGTAGGTCTGATCTGATTGTGCTGACAGTGTGTGTCTTTCACAGGCGAGTTTCCCCAGACAACCTGCTGACAAGACAATGCATTTCAGCCCTCCTGTCAGCAGAGACAGGATAATATCTACATTTCCAAAGGTACACTGTCTAAAGTCACATTATGTTAAATATTTACAGGTACTTTAATTGAAGAGATCATTCAGTATTTGAACAGGTTAAATCATCCAGTCTGATTCATATTGCAAGTCGTACTATGGGAAATTCAGCAAGCGTTTTGTAAACTGTAGCGAGCACACCAGATTAGTATATTGAGAAAGTTTGACATCCATATAAAGGGGCCTCACTGCAGATGAATCCGTCAGGATCACAGGACTGCAGCTAATTCTGCTAAAATAAAAAAGTTTTCCACAGCTGCTTTGTGTACTAGTTTTCTCAGCAGTGGGGTCATATTAAGGGCAAATGTTACATATTTATTTCTTAATGCACATTCCTGGCCTTATAGGCCCTTTTCACACGACGTCACACAACCTCCGTTTTGACTTGAAGCGGTGTATTTTTACTTCCGTCAGCATAGTGGAATACTAGCACCACTCAAATGTAGTACAACCAATACTTATATATCTGCCACAAATAGGGTGCAGGTATGACGTCACTTTGTAGGCCAATCAGCATCACACTGGTTCCCTCGACAAAAACCCAATAGGATTTTTCCATAGGCTTTTGGATTATTGCAAAAAACAAGCTTTGTGATCAACGAAAGTTTATGATAGTTACACGTTTTTTATGAATTTTGAAGCCTAAATGCAGTCACCAGAAGTTCTAAAGGTAGGCTATAAACTAACTATACCACAGTCGCACAACTTCAACGTCACTAACTCTTTCGGTTTTTGGGCCAGATTTACTAACAGTTCGCGGCAGCGCAAACCCTCTTTTGCTGTTAAAAAAACTACTGTCAGGATTTACTAAAGACACGCAGTGAAAAATTGCTGAGAAGGCATGGACACAGTTATTTTTGTGGTTATTTGTAGGAGCAAAATTTATGGGAGGAGAGTATTTAATTGAATCATGCAAGGTGATTTACTAAGGTTTGCGCTCATCAATTTACTGGTGTTTGCACCATTAATTTACCGCCCAAAAAGAAGCATGTCTTAAACCAGACGCTAACTGGTAGATTGCGTTGGTCATTATGGAAATGATCCGGCTGCGTCTGTGTTCTTAATTTGCTCGTCGTCAGTAGATCACGTACTGAACTTTCCACTCCCACCGCTCTCACGCTAATTTGCCTTGTTTAGTAAATCTGGCCCATGATCTAAAAACATGTTCCCAGAACATTTGAGTTAGAATAGTTTATAAGAGCTTACCTATTCACCGTGATGATGTTTAATGTCCCAGACACCCTCTGTAGTCCCATTTAGCCACTTGTTAGCAACTGCCTTTTTCAAGACACGTAACAGCTTAAAATAATCACAAGTATGGTAATACTGATGTATTTTATGTTTTAGAAAAAAAACATGAAAGTGCCTTGAGCTTGTGTTCATCAGACCTTATTCCAGTCATTTAAAGGATTAGTTCACTTAAAAATGAAAATTTCCTGATATTTTACTCACCCCCATCTCATTCAAGGTGTTTGTGTCTTTCTTTCTTCAGTCGAAAAGAAATTAAGTTTTTTGAGGAAAACATTCCAGGATAATGGACATAATGGACTTTGATGGCAACCAACGGGTCGAAGGTTCAAATCAATGCAGTTTCAAAGCGCTTCAAAGGGCTTCAGAGGCTCTTCACGATTCCAGATGAGGAATAGGGTCTTATCTAGCAAAACGATCTGTAATTTTCCCCCAAAAATGTAATTTATATACTTTTTAATCTAAATTGCTTATCTTGCGCTGCTCTGCGACGCGCCACGTTAAAGGTCACGCTAGACGTAGGCGGAAGTACCACCCCAAGCGAACGTGTGAGGACTAATACAAACGCCTTTAGTCTTCGCACGTGCGCAGGGGTGGTACTTCTGCCTACGTCTAGCGTGACCTTTCCGACGTGATTATGCAATCCGTGGCGTGCCGCAGAGCAATTTAGGTTAAAAAGTATATACATTTACATTTTTTTTTGAAAATGACAGATGGTTTCGCTAGATAAGACCCTATTCCTCAGCTGGGATCATGCAGAGCCTTTTGAAGCCATTCGAAGCCCTTTGAAACTGCATTGATTTGGACCTTCAACCCGTTGGTTGCCATAGAAGTGCATTATGTGGTGAAAAATCCTGGAATGTTTTCTTTTCTACTGAAGAAAGAAAGACATGAACATCTTGGATGATATGAGGGTGAGTAAATTATCAGGAAATTTTCATTTTGAAGTGTAATCCTTTAACCAAAATCCCATTAAACTCACTAAACTCATACCTGCACCAATCTATACGGTTAGAGAATGACTGCAGCCGTCTACTTATGTCTACATTCAAGGTGAGGCATTTGGCAGATCTCAAACAAACTTAGTGATTGGCGAGATTTGCCACTTAAAGTCGGGGGAGGAGTTGAATATGGAACACTGAAGTCGTACACTTTCTGCTTCCCGTAGTGACTCTTACACAGAGTGTTTGCAGTCTTTTTTGCAGATGAAGTTGTTTAGATGTATTTGTCAGCATTTTTAAGTAAACTAACTTTCAGACATTTACATGTAGCAACAGAAAAACTTTTTATTCAATACTTTATGTACTACTTAAGTGCCTGTATGTACATAAAGGTCAACATTATAAGCTTATTAATTTTAAATGCCAATAAAGGGGGGTCTGTAATTTTTCAGTTTTATTCTGATAAACATGACAACACAATAAATAAATAATAAATATATTTAAGTTTACACAAAGACTTTTTAATGTTATAAAAACAAATTTGTGAGCATTGGCGGAACTGAATAAGGTCTCCAACTCGCCATCACAGCCTTTTTTTATTTTGAAGGATTAGTTCACTTTAAAATGAAAATTACCCCATGATTTATTCACCCTCAAGCCATTTTAGGTGTATATGACTTTTCTCTTTCTGATGAACACAATCAGAGTTATATTAATAAATATCCTGACTCTTCCAAGCTTTATAATGACAGTGAATGGGGCCCACGAGTTTCAAAAAGTGCATCCATCCATCATAAACGTACTCCACATGGCTCTGGGGGGTTAATAAAGGCCTTCTGAAGCGAAAGGATAGGTTTTTGTAAGAATAATATCCATATTTAACATGTTATAAAGTAAAATATCTATCTGTAAAATATATATCCGTATTCAATTTACGGAAAACTGGCGGGACGTATTCGTTTTGAACTGCGAGAGACGTTACACTTTCTGCGTAAGTTGAATACGGAAAGCGTTCTGGCGAAAGCTAGATATTTTACTTTATAATGTTTTAAATATGGATATTTTTCTTACACAAATGCATCAGTTTGCTTCAGAAAGCTTTTATCAACCCCCCCGGAGCCATGTGGAGTACGTTTATGATGGATGGATGCACTTTATTGAGCTTCAAACCCGTGGGTCCCATTATAAAGCTTGGAAGCGTCAGGATATTTATTAATATAACTCTGATTGTGTTCATCAGAAAGAAGAAAGTCATATACACCTAGAATGGCTTGAGGGTGAGTAAATCTTGAGGTAATTTTCATTTTAAAGTGAACCAATCCTTTAAAGATACCATATTAGCACATACCAAACATAAAATATGATCAGTCCTGAAATAATCAATAATAATTCACAAATAAAGAAGAGGGCATACATGTATATTTAAATTAAAAGTAGAAATTTAAGTAATTGTAGATGTCCATTGTCCTAATAGGTCTACGGCTTGAAGGTCTTGCAATGCTTCAAAATAAAGCTTAACTTTATTCTCGAACTGGATAATATTGGGTTTCCTTTCAGACCACTTACATTAATGGATGTGAAATTTGACATGTAATATGAGAATACTTAATATAAAATATACAACGTCATTATAAAAAGGGTCTATTGTGAATGATTTCGAAATGCAAAGTAATGAAACTGAAAGTTTCAACAGCCTGGACTAAACTTCTTTTTACACAATAAATGTCCAAATGTATCTAGTATTTGATGTTATTTATGACACAAAGAGTTGGTCGGCATTTATTAATTCTGTCCTATTATTCTGTAGTGTTATAATCCACAAGCCTGCCTACAGATGAAGGATGACTGGAATACAAAAGCCAAGACGGCTTGCCAAGACCGGGCAGCCCGCCTGCAAGGGTATCTATCTATCTATCTATCTATCTATCTATCTATCTATCTATCTGTCTAATTTAAAATGTAATTTATTTATGTCTGTCACGTAACGTGTAGTAGAAAACTCTCACGACGAGGAAGACTTCAAGGAGACTAGTTTTAATAAATTTTAAAAAACAAAAGAAACAGGCTAAACAACTTAACAACCACGCTTACATAAACGGGAATGGACAGAGACTAATGCTGAGTTCAGACTGCACAATTTTCAAACTGGTCGGATCACTGCTCTTTTCACACTGCATGACTATGGGGTAGCATTCAGTTGCTGCTGTGTTCACACTGCACGATGGATCGGCGACAAGGGGTTTCACACTGCATGACTGACAAGAGGAAGAATCGCCGACAACTCTGTCTCGTCCACAAACTACTGCTGCATCCCAATTCGTATACTATCTGTCCTAAATAGTATTCGAAAATAGAATTAGTATGTCCCAAATCGTAGTATGTTGAAAAGAGTATTCCAAAGATACCCGGATGGTCTACTATTTCCAGTCAGAATTCGAAGTGCATATCCGTGCTCACTCTAACGGCTGATATTGCCCACAACCCATTGCAAGTTGGGCGAGGATTCGATTAGAACTACAAACGCGGATAAAAAGTGTTAAAAAACTACAAACATGACGGAGTCTGACGGTTAAGTAGAGAGGTTTAGATTAAGGGGCTTGAGTGATCAGTTATCTATGGAAGCCCATTTCCGCCACTAAATAAAAAAATAAAAAGAGTAATTGCGACTTTTTATTATAATTTGCGAGTTTATGTCTCAGAATTCAGACTTTATAACTCGCAATTGTGAGAAAAAAAGTCAGAATTCTGAGATAAAAAGTCGCAATTACTCTTTTTATTTTTTTATTTAGTGGTGGAAACGGGCTTCTATAATTATCAGTATTTAACCTGACGAAAAGATATTTATTCAATGTTATCCACATTATATTTAACCTGCAGCAGCATTGTGAACTTTTGTACAGATACGATTAAATTTTAAATGCATCATTATATTTAATCTGCAAACACATGAGGAGAGTCTCTGCATTAAAGACCCACAAATGGCAGATTAACGTGCTACTACAATTCTCTCCGATACGGTAGGAAATTAAATTGAATGTGGAGGATTTTAACTGTGACGATGATTGACAGGGCAGTTTAACGGTAGTTTAACGGCGACAGAGTCCATTAAAGATGACGAAGTAATATGTCCCAAAGCTTGCATACTTTTCTGCTACACACTCAAAAATATGTACTTTTTTTTTACAAAAAGAGTACATACTTTTAGGTCGTAGTATAAGTAGGCGAATTGGGACGCAGCATGGGTTTCACAACCAAACACACCCGAGAAGTGACAAGGAAACAACGCGAGATCACACGTGCATCAGACCGGAGTTCTCGCTCGAGACTGGAATTGTTATTAAAAATATAGACTGCAGAAAGCTTGCGATCCAAATAGATATTTTACATAAACATTTTTACATATAGTTCACAAGACAAAAAATAGCTGAATTTATTAAAATTACATTCAAAAGTTTATGAACCATTGATTCTTAATACTGTGTCGTTCCCTGGATGATCGAAGGCTGTTTTTTTTGTTTTGTGATGGTTGTTCTTAGTCTCTTGTTTGTCCTGAGCAGTTAAACTGCCCAATGTTCTTCAGTAAAATCCTCCAGGTCCTGCACATTCTTCAGTTTTCCAGCATACCCGACGCATTAAGAGCCGGGCGGTGAAAACTTATTGAATTTGAAGATCAAGGTAAATTGTACTTAATTTGTCTTCAGGGAAACATGTAAGTATCTTCTGTTGCTTCCGAAGGGCAGTACTAAATTAATTTTTATTTTATTTTATAAGAATAAGAAAAATTTGGACATCTTTATTCTGTTCAAAAGTTTTCACCCCCCGGCTCTTAATGCATCATGTTTCCTTCTGGAGCATCAGTGAATGTTCGAACCTTTTTTAATAGTTGTGTTTGAGTCCCTCAATTGTTCTCAGTGTGAAAAAGTGGATCTCAAAATCATACAGTCACTGCTGGAGAGGGTTCAAATATGCAAAAGATGCTGGAAAACTGAACAATGTGCAGGACCTGGAGGATTTTTCTGATGAACATTAGACAGTTTAACTGCTCAGGACAAGAACAACCATCACAAAACAAAAAAACAGTCGTGGATCATCCAGGGAACGACACACAGTATTAAGAATCAATGGTTCATAAACTTTTGAATGGGTCATTTTGATAAATTCAGTTATTTTGTTGTCTTGAAGACTGTATGTAAAACAAAAATTGTATGTAAAATATCTTAATCAGGACAGCACTAAATAAAAAATAACACATTTTGTATATGATCTCTTTTATTTTGTTAAAGTCCCTGTAAAGGCAATTCTGATTTATAAATTATAAATGTTAGAAATGTATTGCTGAAACACGTTACAAAGACTGTGAACTGTGTAGTACTGAATTGTGGAGTTAGACTGTTAAACAGTTTTTCACCATTGCTGTGTTCAGTATTTTTTAGGCGGGGCTAAAACGGTGGCTCGATGACGCACTGGAGCCACTGTGCATATGGCCCCTCTTTAAATATGAACTTTAAATTATTCACATTTTCATAGATTCTGCAAGCGGTTCACATACTTTTTCTTTCAAATGAATGCGGCGAAAGCTCGTCAGATTTTACTTTCACTTTCTGGAGTGAATAATTGACTGGGTTTGAGACTTCACTGATATAACTCGTGCGCAAAGTTTGCACATTGCGTGATATCTATTGACTCGCCTTCATTATTTAAAACGAAAAAATGTATTTCAATATTACGACGTGACATTTTTCTTTATCACCAATTGTCAAATAATGGAAAACAGTTCACATTTCCCGTGATAATAAAATTAAGTAAATATTAAATAAATGAGTAAATAAAGTAAAAAGGGAAACAAGTAAATGATCAAGTAGGCTACTGAATTAATAAAAGAGGTGCTGGATAGGCTACACAGTGGTTTGGAAGACTTGGATTATCCATTTTACAACACGAACTGGAGGCATGCAACCATTTGTTTAATTGCTGCTGTTTGATAGCTGCCTACAGAACTTAAAGATCTTCCTCTTTTTGTTTTCTTTCTTACTGCATTAAAGATGAAATGGTTCAACTTCTGCTTTCGCGCAGTGAGGGGAAAATAGGGCAATCAGTTTGTAGCTCTGCTTCAGCTATCCGATACCCTCACGAGGGGCGACCAGAATTTCTGACATGCCAGAAATTCGTCCGACCATCCGATTTGCCGATTGGGAGAGGTTTCTCGCCTCTCGTTTCCCCCGTACACTGTACGAACACCTCACGACAAAGCTGAAAAAAGAGTCGCACAAGTCAGAATTCGGCTCGAAATCGGACGAAAATCGCAGTGAATGCCCAGCTTAAGGGAGAACTCAGAATATAAATGCATAGACCAAACAAAGGGAACTAATGAGATAATTGACATGGCACAGGTGAATGACATAACTAATTAAACAGACTAGGGATAACTAGGGCTGAATCTGAAATCGCCCCCTAAACCCTCATCACTATTCCCTACATTAGTCCACTAATACAGTTCACTTGAAGGAGTGAATGAAAACGATTGAATGAATTCGGACAGCCGTTGTGTGTACATCAGCTGTACACTCGTTATTGCGGTGCTTTGTGGGATAGAATTAGTGCACTCAATAACGTCCACTATGGTTTCGGACACCACTACAAATGGCATAGTGCGCTATTTGAGGGTATAGGGGGCAATTTCGGGTTCAGCCCCGGTCACAGAGACTGTACCAAAAACACAATGAACGGGGAACACAGAACATAGGCTACATGTAACAATGTGATGGCAACACTGAATTTTCAGTAGCCATTACACCAGTCTTCACCAGTGTCACATGAAATATACTGTATATATTCATTCATTTATTACTTAAATATAATAATTAGTTTAATATTATCTTCCAGGTTTGATAGGCTTAAGATGTCAAAAGCAGTAGTGGTTGGAGATCTGAATGTGGGAAAGACGTGCTTAATAAACAGGTAGAGTGAACAGGTTTACTTAAAGGGTACATGTTGTATTTTTCATGGACATTAAGGTCCATTATGTTCTTGTATGTCATAGGTTCTGTAAAGATGTGTTTGAGAGAGACTACAAGGCTACTATAGGTGTTGACTTTGAGATCGAGAGATTTGAGCTGTCTGGGCTGCCCTATTCTCTTCAAATGTGAGTAGTTTTTTCTGAACGATATAAATAACACATCTGTTCGTTTGAAATTTTCATGTGTTTTATATTTGCTTTTGCCCATTACAAATTTTGTAGATGGGACACTGCTGGCCAAGAAAAGTTCAAATGCATTGCATCAGCATATTACAGAGGAGCTCAAGGTAAAATGTAGATTCCCTTTCAAGGGAACTCACGCTGCGAACGCCTCTGCGTGATTGCGTTGTGAAGCACATGTAAAATCAGTCCAATGGCGTGACGGTCATAGGCGGGTGACGTCATTGACCAGGAAACTATAAAGCACCCCTGAACCAAACAATGTCAGCTTCTGTTGTCTTCAGCAAGAGTTCTGTGTTAAAATCGTTTGTGTAAAAAGATATATAAAATGGCGACTAAGCAGCAATTCAGGCAATGTGTTCCTCCTTGCCCTCGTTTCCTTGCGGGTGGGGATACACATTTGCTTTGTGTTGTTTGTTTGGGATTGGAGCATGCTCAGGCAGCCCTCGAGGGGGATCTAACAGCGGGGTTAGAGACGGGCGAAGCCCTTTCTCTGCCCTTACCTGTTGGACCCAACGTTTCAGATCGCGAGTCAGAAGCACACTCTGCGATTTCTTCTGCTCGCGCTGAAACGTAGGTGCAGCAGCATTCCAGTTCCGAGGAACTGGATGTTGTAAGCCTGGATAATGTTGATAAGGATTCGCCACCTCACACACACGCTCATGAGGAGCTTATGGATGTTGTGACTTGTGCTGTAGCTAGATTAAAAATAGATTGGCCAGCCGAGAAACAGGAGGTTTGTCAAAGCAGCAAATTAGACAAACGCTTTCTGCCTTCAAGATCACAACCTCCAAACCTCGAGAGGCTGGTTCCCTTAGTAGATTTTCTGGTAGCGTAGAAACTTCTGCCAAATATCTCTTCTTGGGTCCTGCAGACAGTAGAAAATGGGTACAGAATTCAGTTTGGGTCACACCCGCCCAGATTCAACGGGGTGGTACCCACAGTGGTCAATGGAACAAGAGGTACAGACTCTCTTACGAAAAGAGGCTATAGAAAGGGTCCCTCCCCACAGCAGTGAGTCTGGGTTTTACAGCCGGTACTTCATAGTTCCGAAGAAGGATGGAGGGTTGCGTCCTATTCTAGATCTGTGCCAGCTAAATCGAGAGCTGTCAAAAAGCTAAAATTCAAAATGCTCACCTTAAAACAGATCGTGTGTCAGGTCAGGTCCGAGGACTGGTATGTCACAATAGAGTTAAAGGACGCGTTCCTCAGGTTTACTATTGGGGCGAAGCATGCCAATATCGGGTACTTCTGTCCGGCCTAGCATTATCTCCCCGCACATTTATGAAATGCGTGGATGCAACTCTGGCTCCATTGCGACACCAGGGCACCCACGTGTTGAACTATATAGACGATTGGCTCATTCTGGCACAAAAGACAACTAGTGGTTCAACATCGAGATGCTGTTCTCGCTCACATGAAAGTGTTGGGGCTGAGGCTAAACGCCAAGAAAAGTGTTTTATCTCCACTACAGAGTACCACATTTCTAGGCATAGTTTGGGATTCAAAGACCATGAGGGCCCATCTAGCGCCTGCTCTGGTAAAAGCGATTCTCATAGCCGTAAACAACGTGAAGCTAGGCCAGTCACTTACTGTGAAACAGTTTCAGAGACTGTTAGGTCTTGTGATACCTTTTGGCCTGCTGTACATGAGACCCTTGCAGTGGTGGCTCAAAACCAAGGGGTTCTCCTTGAGGGGAAATCCGTTTTGCATGCCTTCGCTGTGATGCCTTAATGCCTTGGTTATGTGGAAAAATCCTTGGTTTCCAGTGTTGTGGGGGTCCTTGTCGTCGCTTGATGCTAACGACGAATGCATCCCTCACCGGCTGGGGGTCGATCATGAGTGGTCGCTCGGTTCAGGGCCTGTGGAGCGGCCATCAGCTGTCCTGGCGCATAAACCAGTTGGAGATAATGGCTGTGTTTCTGGCACTCAGACACTTTCTCCCAGACCTGAGGGGCCACCATGTGTTGGTCCGCACGGACAACACAGTGGTGGTCTCGTATATAAACCACCAAGGGGGTCTGCGCTCGCGCCTATTATGCAAATTGGCACACCAGATCCTTTTGTGGGCCCAAGGGAAGTTGCTGTCAGTCAGAGCAGTCTACAACCTAGGGCATTTGAACCAGGGGGCAGATTTCCTGTCGAGGCAGGGATTGACACCCGGGGAGTGGAGACTCCTTTGGGAGCGCTTCGGGCAAACTCAGGTGGATCTGTTTGCGTCTCGAGAGACGAGTCACTATTTTACTCCCTCACTGCCCCTCTGGGGTTGGATGCCATGGTGCAGACGTGGCCGAGGCTACGTCTGTATGCCTTTCCCCCGGTGGCACTGCTCCCAGGGGTTCTGGAGAGAGTACGCTGGGACGGGGTTCATCTGTTATTAATAGCCCCGTTCTGGCCGGGCCGAGTGTGGCTATCGGACATAGTGTCTCTCCTCGACTGCCCTCCGTGGGAGATTCCTGTCAGGAGGGACCTTCTTTCCCAAGGGATGGGGTAAAAAAATTTTCACCCTCACCCAGAGTTGTGGAAACTGTGGGCTTGGCCTCTGAGGGGGCCCAGCTCATAGATTCAGGTCTTTCCACTGAGGTGGTAGAGACTATTCTTCACTCCAGAGCTCCTTCTACGAGGAGGCTTTATGCCCTTAAATGGAGAGTGTTTGTTTCATGGTGTACGAGTCATATGTTGAATCCAGCTAGCTGCCCGGTGGGTTCAGTACTGGAGTTCTCTTCAGGGTTATCTCCATCCACCTTGAAAGTATATGTGGCAGCTATTTCTGCGTACCACATTCCTTTAGAGGGTGCATCTGTGGGTAGACACCCTTGGGTAACTCCCTTCCGTGGTACTCTGAGGCTAAGGCCTGTGGCACGCTCAAGGGTGCAGACCTGGGATCTGGTTGTCGTTTTGGAAGGCCTAGCTCTGGCTCCCTTTGAGCCTATTGAGGTCCTGACCTAAAGAAGGATATGTGCCTATGGTCCCTAAGTCTGCAGCCGGTCAACCTTCACCGTTAAGGGTCCGATCCTGTTCAACTCAGAGTATGGCTGCTTCTACAGAGTTATTTTTAGGAGTATCTCTTCAGGAAGTGTGTGATGTGGTGGGTTGGTCCTCACCGCATACCTTTGTGAGGTTTTATAACCTTGATGTGTCTTAGACTCCGGGGTCTCGAGTGCTTGTGACATAGTGTGTTCGCTAAGATTTCACACAGACAGGCACTTAGTATTATGGCGTTGTGGGTATTGAGTTCCCGCAGCTCTTTGACGCAGCGCGAGTTCCCTTGAAAGTACGTATGTAACCATGGTTCCCTGAGAGGGAATTTCGCTTTGCCATACTCCCAGCATGCCTGTGACCGACTTGCTTCGACCTTTCAGAAGCTGACATTGTTTGGTTCAGGGGTTCTTTATAGTTTCCTGGTCAATGATGTCACCCGCCTATGACGTACCGTCACGCCATTGGACTGATTTCACATGTGCTTCACGACGCAATCACGCAGAGGCGTTCCCGCAGCGCTTTGACGCAGCATCTCGTTCCCTCTCAGGGAACCATGGTTACATACGTAACCTGAGACGTTCTCATTTAATTCTCGTCTGTTTAAACCCTAATATAATTTTTTTCTGTTTCTACTCTAAAAGTTATTATTACTGTCTTCGACATGGCGGATATCAAGAGCTTGGAAAACACACAGTAAGTGTTTTTTTTTTGGAGATGAAAATGTCAGTTTTTATTATTTTATTTATTTACTTATTTTTTATTTGTTTGTTTCTCAGACAGTGGTTATCGGAGGCACTGAGAGAAAATGAACCAAACTCCTGTTTTGTTTTCTTGGTTGGCACAAAAAGAGACCTCCTGGTGAGAATAGTCCCACACACAAGCATGCATAATTGCATATGTACACATACAACATGTAAAATCTATTACTAAAGGGGTCCTATTATGCTTTGTTATATTTTCATCTTTATTTAGTGAGTAACGTTGCTATTTGAGCATGAAACAGGTCTGAAAAGTTACAAAGCACAAAGTTATTCTCTATATTATGCTCACTGTTTCTGAACTTCCTGAAACGCTTGAATATAGTCTTGAGTTTTCTTCCAGGAACAAACACGTCACAATATTCCTTTAAATAATTCCGCCCAAGGCATATGCAAAATATAGGGCAGAGGCCTGGATGAGTTAGTTAGTAGTAGCTGTGTCTCATTTCATTTAATTTCGAAGGCTGCGTCCTCCAGAGGACACATCCTGTGAAGGATACGGTATATGGAGTGTCCTCAATCAAAATTAAACGAGACGTTCTTCGTAGGACACAAAGGCGGAAAAGGAAACAGGAAGTATCACGTTGCTATGCCAACACGTTCACAGTGTTGTTGCGCTCTCACACCAGTTGAAAATTATTTATAACTTGAAAATGACTATGAAATGTTTCTTGACAGCAAAGTACTGTTCTAAACGTTTAAAAACCACTAAACACTTGTAATCCTGTTTACCACAACTATCTATTTGAGGTAATACAGTTTAAAAAACAAAAACAAGCTTGAAACTACTTAAATTTAAACACCACATCTTCGCTTGCATGTATATCTGCGCCGCCATTAAAAAAAACCCCAAATATTTAAAAGAATATGACGGTTGTTAATGGAGACGCAAAGAATTGTGGGTTATCTGCAGCAGCGAAGGATACACCTCATGCACCCTCCGAATTCCTGTGAAAGAAGGGCGCATTTGAAGGTTCGGAGTGTCCTACTTACTTTTCTGAAATGAGACAGCCTTGATGATGCATGCAGCCTTCGAATGCGACCTCTGGAGGACGCAGCCTTCGAAATGAGACACAGCCAGTGTGTTGAAACTGAAGGTTATGGTAAGGGGCGTGACATTTTAGAAACACACTCAAAGTGGTTGACAAATCACAAGCTGACCAATCAGAGCACAGTGAGCTTTTCAGAAGGAGGGGCTTCATAGAGACAGGAACTAAACAGAGCATTACTGACAGACTAGGCAGAGAATACAATATGTGAAAAATAATGTGTTTTTTAAACATTCAAGCATGAAAACCTATTCTAATAGACCACAAAACTGTCTTTATGTGAAGTCTGCAGAAGAGTGCGAGAGAACAGAGAGGGATGCCATAAATATTGCAGCAGAAATGAACGCTGAGTTCTGGTCGGTGTCCTCAAAAACAGGTACATTCTAAAAGGATAAGAATATGTATATACTTAATCTACTCCACTGCCCATTATAAGGATTATAAGACGATTACTACATGTAACTGTTACTACTATTGGTTTGAAGGAGAGAACGTCCAGGAGTTTTTCTTTCGCGTGGCAGCTCTGGCCTTTGAAGATTCAATTCTGAAGGACCTGGAGACAGAAACCAGCACTGCTCAGATCGGAGATGGAAGTATTCTCAGTAAGAGATTCAAGTCTAAAATCATAAAACAGAGATGTTCACTTATGTAAATGCTGTGAGGTGTAAGATGATGTGCCTTTATTATTTCAGATGATAAAGCACTGGAAGATGCACAAGAAAAGCCGAAGAAGAAGTCATGTTGTTGATCCTGGATGGGTCAAGAAGAAAAATAACCAATTTGTATTACAGAACAGAATAAATATTTAACATAGTTGAAAAAGAAGTGTTTTTCCCTGACATAACCAACTCCTGAGTTGGTGCATCACTAATGTACTCTCTGAGAGGGACCACCTTGTCAGAACACACATAAGGGACTGATATCTAATATGAGTTCAAACATTTCATTTATACTGTAGTATTAACATCAGTATTTTGTACTGCTTAATAAACTGCCATTTAATGATTATATTGTGTTATATTGCAACCTTTTGTACTTTTTTTATTTTCCTTTGGCAGGCAAAATAAACATGAATTATAATTGAACACAGCTTATGAAATTAATTATTATTTGTCTTTACATTACCCAAACTTGAGAAATCTACATGTTCAGCAGTAATAGAAGGAAACATGCTGTTTATCAGTAAAGAAGCATAGTTTGACAATGTATTATTTTCATTGCGTGATTTAAACACCCATCAGTTTGAAAACACCCAGAAATTTAGAAACGGCCACTTTTGTTCTCAGTGAGAACGCTTGTTCTGCAATCTGCATCAAGGGCACATATCGACCGCAAAGGGGCCACTTGCGAACACTCTTCTGAAACGTATAATGACAAATGGGACACTCCTGCCTGCCTCCCACTCAAGACCGATTACTTTCCCGACCGCCAAACCCTGCAGAATGACTACACAGAGGGCTGCTATGACCTGCTGCCACACACTGACCTGGACCGGTACAAACACATTGGGTCCAAAAATGATGTCTTTCAAATTACTTTTAATTTTAAGGGATGCACAATATATATTGCACTATATCGGTTAACAAGTTTATTTGACAAAAGAAAAAAGGTGATAAATCATGAAAATATTTTTTTTACAGTTGCTGTTAGTTATAATTGACAGGTTAACTTGCAGTGTTTGTGTGCATTTTCAGTAAAGTGAGTACATTTCAAACGACGTGTAACAGACAAAGCAATAGTGACGAATGGGCTGTATCCAAAATTACCCCCTATAGCCTTAAATGGTGTCTGAAACTATAGTGGATGTTATCGAGTGCACTTATTCAATCCCACAGTGCACTGCAATAACGAGTGCATCAGAAATTACTTGTGCCTTAAAGGGTGTGGAAAGCATCTTAGGCACATAGACTCATCCGGGCATTAGGACAACTTTGCTGTTGTTGGGCCCAAACTCGAGGCAGGAAGCATCCACTGAAAGAGCCTGCAGATCACCAACTCGCTTTACTGATACTAGGGCCAGCAGAAAGGCGGTCTTTAGCAAGAGAGGCTGAAAGTCAGCTGTCGTGAGCACGAAGTGCCCTCAGGACAATGGACAGGTCCCAGGACGGGATCATGTTTGGGCGAGGCAGGTTTAACCAGTGTGAAAGAGACTCAAAATTCTCTGTCGATTTTAGTCATACAGACAAGTGTTATACATCATTCTAAACTGTTGAGTGTCTACTTTTATTTGTGTACACTCACAATAAAAACTAAATGATGTGCTTTTTGCAAAATAAAGAAAGCAAACATGATGTGCAATCTGCCACCTCTCTCTCTCAATGAAGTCCATTCTGATACTTGAAAATGAAAATGAGAAAATTAGCTGTAACTCAGCGAATACTTTATAGCGAATTAGCTCAAAGGGGAAATATTAATAATTATTTATAACTCATTATGATTAATTATGAATATTTGAATCAGTTAATGAGATTAACTTGATGTAGCTACATTAACATTACAATCAATCAATCAGTTCATCCTGTGAACACTCAATATTGATTATTAATGAATTCTAAGAGAAGGGTATTTTCCATGGTCACAGAAAAATTATTCTTCCTTAGCATTAACAGCGCTTAGAGCTTGTAACAAAATCAATCATTTAAGTGACAATTTGTTTGCAGACAGGGAGTCAGAACCAGATATGTATTGTGCACAATCTTTATTAACTAATCACAAACACAACTAAACTAACAGAAACGCATACATACAAATCACACTGTAGGAATTGATTCGGATTAAATAACTCAAAGGGTTATTGAATTACAGTGAAAAGTACCGAACTACATATTAATGATTCAAAATTAATATTTACCAAAATTAACTATTCGTCCACCGATACGTTGAAATAACAGTATTTTATCAATCTTGAATTGTGATACTACCCGTGGCCAACGGCAATAATATCATTAACTTTATGTTCACTGTTTGTGAGCTTAGGTAACACAATCAATCAGTTTAAGGCAATAACTTATAAACACAAAGCACAAGACACTTGTATAGATGAAAAGGTAAACAAGGGTTTATTGAACTATTCTTAACACACAATCTAATCTACTAAGACACACAAGAACGCATCCATTCATACAGTTTGCAGGGAAAGTGATGTTTGTTAACGGAAAGGAATGGAGTCCCAAGTGTCTCGTTCGGACACGATTTCTTAACCACAACCTGAGAGAATAAAAATACACGCAATTCAACCTTAGTTTGTCCTAAGTTAAAATGGAGAGTTATGTACTTGTGTTTGGATGCTCCTGTGAGCATGGGTTCCTCTTGGGACGGAGTTGCTTGGCTGGCGGTTAGTCTTTGTGTTCGGAGGGACACTTGGTGATTGGATGGATAGCTGGTTTTGCAGGGTAGCCTCGTAGTGCCGGATCCTGGATAGCGTTAGCTGGTTGCTACCCGACAGGAGTTTTTCTGAGTCTCGGTGAGCGGCTGCACGGACTCTAGGAAGTCTTCTTCGGCGAGGTTCAAACTGAGTTTTCGGAGTTTCGTGAAGAGCTCTTGGTAGCTCAAAGGGCAGTGAAACGTGCAGGCAGGGAGGTGGAAAGGCCAGCACGAACCAAAGCAGAAGTCACCGCAAACCATGGCAGTCAGCATAAGCACGAAGCAAAAGCAAAAAGCAAAGACATCTTGTTTGTACTTTGTTTATAAGCGTGTTCCAAAGTCCGTCCTTGAAAGTGTCACCAACCAATAGGCTGTTGTTTTAGGCATCCTGCCCAAAAACCTGTGAGGTCTTTTGGTGTGATATTCAGAGAGTCTCTGGACTGTGTCGACCGAAAGGGAGGGGGAAGGCAAAGTGTCCCTGTTTGATGTTTGGGCGCACCTTTTGCTCCCAGATAACACTTTGGTTTCATGTGTGAGGGTTCCTTACAGGGGTCCTTACCCCTGTGGTCTTTACAAGTTTGAGATGAGGCAGACGAGGCGTCTTTTCCGGCCATTTGGTTCCATGGATTAATTTTTATGATTCGTTTATGGTTCGGAGAGGGGGTCTCTGGAATGCTTTGTTGTGTCGACTCGCTGCTTGTTCATACATATTCTTACAACACATACATGGGTAAAAAAATGGATCAGAACAGAGGAATAAAGCTATGAAAAACCATGAACACATGAAAAGAACATCAGCTTGTTATTTTCAAAGCACCTCGTTAGGAGGATTTTACTGCTAAACCTAACCCTCTGATTAGTTAAAATAGGCAATACTTGCATTGCCGCTGCAGTTGAAGCAGTTTTGTAGACTGAAGAAGATATGATGAACTTGCACGGTTAGTTTGACTCCACCATGGTCGAGGAAGTTGCACATGGCTTGAGGTGTTGGGCCTGCGGGCCCTCGACCGTGTGGTCAGACCGGGTTTCTGTAGCAGGAAGAGTGCTGATGGCTTCTCAGTGCAGTGATGGCGAAGTTGCAATTTCTGATTCCGATTCGAAGTTGAAATTTCAGACTCTGTTGGAAGAGTTCTCTCTCTCAACTGACGGCCGACACACATCTGCTGGCCAAGCCGGCCAGGCTGGCAGGCCTACAAACACACATCAACCCGATCCGACCACACGGTTGCGGGCCGGCAGGCCCAACACCTCAAGTCATGTGCAACTTCTAAATAATAGTCTAAAAGTGCATCATATTTTCTTCAGTCAACGCAGAAGAAATCGATTGCAACTTCAACACCATCGGACCGAACTTTCAAGACTTTCTCCTGTGAATGTACACCGGACGCTTTTCAACCGCTCAGGCAAATGTAAGTAACGTACGATATACAAAATTGCTGTGTAATTAGTTAAAGCTGTAAACCCCTTTGTTCAGACAATGTAAATGCTAAGGAAGACTTATTTTTCTGTGGCCATGAAAAATACCCTTCTCTTAGAATTAATGAATAATCAATACTGAGTGTTCACAGGATGAACTGATTGATTGATTGTAATGTTAATGTAGCTACATCAAGTTAATCTCATTAACTGAGTCAAATATTCATAATTAATCATAATGAATAATCATAATGAGTTTTGAATAATTATTAATATTTCCCCTTTGAGCTAACTCGCTACAATTTGTCACAAAAATTAGACATATGTCTAAAGAAACGTTTTTTCTGTATTTTTAATCAAATAAATGCAGACTTTATGAGCATGAGACTTCTTTCAAAAACATTAAAAATAGTAATGTGTCCAATCTTTTGACCAGTACTGTATATAATTTAAAATATAATAGGCCTATACAAAATTGTTCACATGCTGTGCAATAATACATGCATACGTGAGATCACAAAAATTACGTTTTCTGTTAAGAGTGGACATTATATTAAGGTTAATACAATTGTTGCTATGATCCTGTTATCAGTATTGTCACACACACAAGAGGACAGACGAGCTAATTTAATTAAACAAGTCTTTATTGCAGGTGCAAAGAAGAGAGCAGAGCGGGAATGCAAACAGAGGCAGCAGATTGTTTGATGAGGACTTAGCTGGCTGGTAACACAGGTGGTGCTGGAGAACAGGTGAACAGGAGATCCAGGCAGACAATAATTAACGGAGGATGGCAGACAGAAGACAGATCAAGATCAACAGGTAGGTTCTCAGGTTAGTAAACGGTTCTGTAGAGCTTGTCATAGACGAGACCAGACCATGAAGTGCGGTGAAAGTGCTGCTGATATACTGTGTGGTGATTGACGGCAGGTGCAGGTGATAGTGGATAGTGTGCAGGTGGTGAGTAGGGAGGATTCTGGCAAATTAGGTGCTGAAGATGACTGAGCTGGTGACTGTGACAGTACTTCCCCCTGCTGAAAAGCACAACCTTGCGCGAAAACGGAATCCTGAAAGGGTGCTGGAACCCAGGGCAACACCGGCAGCTCAGGGGACCAGGGCGGAGCTGGCAGCTCAGGAATAGAGTCCTCTCTGGACTCTGGATGGGAGACAGAGTCCTCACTGGACTCTGGACAGCAGCTGGAGCCAACACTGGGCTCTGGACGGATGTCCTCTCTAGACTCGGGACAGGGACGGAAGTCACCTCTGGACTCGGGACAGCGACTCGGGACAGCTAGCCAGCCCGGACATCCTGCAAAGAGTCAGCGGCCTGTTTCAGCGCGCTCAATTGCCAGCGGTCCTGTGAGCTGTCGCGCCTTTCCCCTGCGCTCTCCGGTGAAACACTACGGTGTATCCTTGTTTTTACAATAAGCGACTTACGTAATGTCGCGCAATATATGTGTAACATACAGCACTCACCTGCAAGAAGAGGACGGCCACGATGTGTGCGTGATCTGTCTGGGCTAAGCCCACGCAGACGCTGCTCTCGCCGTGTCTGGCTGCTCTCACTGCGAGGGTATGCCCATCTTCTCAGAGCGCTCTCCCGGCCCTTGCGCTCTCCCGTTCCCTTTCCAGTCCGAACCCCGGCGGAGCCCGAGGGCTGAGTACACCTAGGCTAACGAGCTCACGTCGGCCCAGTGCCCGCGTGCCTCGTCTTCGCCTCAGAGAGACGTTTCTCCCGTGATGTTCTCTCGATCGGACCTGTTCCCTCCGCTCGAAGCCGAGGGCCTGGTCTCATTCGGCGGCAATGATGAGGACACACGCGAGCATCCACACAATGACTCCGTGTCTCTCGACGCTTCTGACGCTGAGGAATGGTCGGGCTCCATCGACGACCCCGCCCCCTCAACATCACAGCAATGCAAATTCCTTGGCGGGTATCGCATGTGTCTCGGCTGAGACCACGGCGAATTTGCACTATGCGATGACCCCGCGGGCTCGGCTCGCCAGCCTCGATGCATCCCGCCTCCCTCTCTCTCGCCGCGCTGAAGAAGCGACGCGGACAAAGAATGCCAGAGTGGACGAGCGAACTCACGCCGGAGCTCTCCCCGCGTGTCTCGATCTCAGACTGCTGGAAATATTGAGGGCGCGGCTTACGTTACAGCCTGCTCTCACTGCAGCTCGCGCTTATTGCCATGGCGGCCAAGCCCTGCCCCTTTTGAAGCACACTCGCCTGCACACAAAACACTGTTGAGAGAGTGACTTCTCTCTACCACTTCTCCCAGTCCCCTCTATTCAGGCGACTGGAGAGGTTCAGCATTGCAGCATACGAGCCTGTTACAAAGCACACTCGCCTGCACACAAAACACTGTTGAGAGAGTGACTTCTCTCTACCACTTCTCCCAGTCCCCTCTATTCAGGCGACTGGAGAGGTTCATCCTTGCAGTATACGAGCCTGTTACGAAGCACGCTCACCTGCACACAAAACACTGTTGAGAGAGTGACTTCTCTCTACCACTTCTCCCAGTCCCCACTATTCAGGTGACTGGAAAGGTTCACCATTGCAGTAAACGAGCCTGTTATGAAGCGCGCATGCCTGGACACAAAATGCTGTATTAAAGGCAATCCTAATAAGCAATTAAGAGTATTTTCCTCTTATGACTGTAGGCAGTGTGTCCCCTACATAGCGTGCACCCCTGCATATAAGCACTGTTAATTCAGCGCTACGGAATCACTCAAAAAATCAGGAAGAGAGGAGGGTTGAGTCCCGCCCAGACCGGTCCACCCCCCAAAAAAACTCCCCAAGAATTCTCTCCCCATGGCCCGTTTTAGTTCCGGCCAGGGAGAAAATTTTATTTTGAATGTTGTGAGTGTAAACTGCGAGCCCGCTCTGATGCGCGCTCCCTTGCATTCTGCCGCTATAATGGCGAGTTCAATAAAAGAACATATGTTCAAGAAATGAGTCTGTCTCTTCCACATCACACGGAAGTCGGCGCCCTGCACAGCACTATAAAACCCCTGTGCAACCGGGCAGAGGCTTGGAAAGCCATCCCCGGTGTGTCACAGTGGGTTATAAAAACAATTCAACGAGGTTACTCGCTCCAATTTGCTCGCAAACCACCCCGTTCACAGGCATAACACACACTTTGGTGGAGAGCAACGTGACTCACGTCCTCAAAACCGAAGTGGAGAGCCTACTGATGAAAAAAGCTATAGAGGCGGTGCCTCTAGCACAGCACGAGTCCGGGTTTTACAGCCGCTATTTCCTCGTCCCCAAGAAAGAAGGCGGTCTCAGACCCATCTTAGATCTCAGACATCTGAACAAGGCTCTTATCAGATGGCCTTTCAGAATGCTGACATTAAAACAGATCATTGCGCAAATCCGCCCAATGGACTGGTTTTTCTCAGTGGATCTGAAAGATGCTTACTTTCATATCCAAATTACCACCCCCCCCGCACTTTCATGAAGTGCATGGATGCAGCTCTCCCCCTTAAGACAAGCGGGAATGCGCATTCTGAATTACCTCGACAACTGGCTCATACTGGCCCAGTCACAGGAAGAAATAAAATCTCACAAATCTGTGCTACTCAGCCATCTAGAATGCCTGGGTCTCAGAATAAATACAGCCAAGAGCTCATTGTTTCCCAGGCAGAGAATCTCCTACCTGGGAACAATTTTAGACTCAGCACGCTCGTTCAAAATGGGAACTAACAGACCCCTGAAAACTTTTCAGAGAATGCTAGCCCTAATGGCATCAGCTTCTCCAGTACTTCCGCTGGGCATGATGCGCATGCGCCCCCTGCAGTACTGGCTGAAATCACGGGTTCCTCCCCAAGCATGGCATTCTGGCCAGCTTTGGATCAAAGTGGGCCGCGGCTGTGTCAAAGCCCTGGCCCTGTGGTCGAATCCCTGCCTCTACGAGTCGGGGGTGAGCTTGGTTTGCAGACGGATGGTGGTCACCACGGATGCCTCCAACATGGGTTGGGGCGCTCTGTGCAAGGGAGAACCGGCCTTCGGCTCATGGTCGAGCACAGAGTCACGGTTGCACATACACTGCCTAGAAATGCTAGCAGTAGTGCTGGCCCTCGAGACTTTTTTACCACGTCTCTTAGGTCACCATGTTCTAGTCTGCATGGACAACACGACAGTGGTCTCCTACATAAACCGTCAAGGCGGGCTCAGGTCGAGATGGCTCAACCAACAGGTCAGACATCTCCTCCTATGGGCAAAAGGCAAATTACAGGTGGACCCTCCATCCCCAAACGGTTCAAATGATATGGAATGTTTTCGGGAGGGCAGAGGTCGTCCTCTTCACCTCCGAAGACAACTGTCACTGCCCGATTTACTTTTCAAAGAGCAAAGATGCGTTGACCCACGAATTGGCCAGCAGTGTACTTTATACTTTTCCTCCAGTCCCACGTCTCCCTCATGTCTTAAAAAGAATCAGGGAATGTGCATACAGTCCTGCTAGTGGCTCCACTTTGGCGAACCCACCACTGGTTTCCCGAGTTGATTCAGCTACTATCAGCAGCCCCATGGCCAGTTCCACTGAGAAAAAATCTCCTTTCTCAGGCGAATAGGACAGTCTGGCACCCCCGTCTCAAACTGTGGGCACTACATGTCTGGCCACTCAAAAGGAGTGTTCTTAGCACTATCAATGAAGCTAGAGCTCCGTCTAATAGACGTCTCTATGCTCTAAAATGGTCAGTGTTCTCTGAATGGTGCTCAGCCAGAAACCATAACCCAGTGTCATGCTAGGTATCACAGATACTCGTTTTTCTACAAGAGATGTTGGATGCAGGACGAACCCCATCCACACGGCAGCTATCGCCGCTTCTCATGCACCAATAGCTGGCCAATCAGTAGGCAGACATGACATGGTTGTGAAGTTCTTAAAAGGAGCCAGGAGGCTTAACCCTCCTCGCCCTCCTACAGTGCCAGCTTGGGACCTTTCACTGGTCCTGCGAGCACTAAAAGAACCTCCCTTCGAACCGTTGCAGACGGCAGAATTAAAACCGCTTTCGTTAAAAACTGCCCTGCTATTAGCACTGGCATCAGTTAAGCGTGTTGGTGACATTCAATCGCTCTCTGTGAACGCGTCATGTCTAGAATTTGGCCCAGGTGATTCTAAAGTCATCCTCAATCCGAGACATGGCTATGTACCCAAAGTGCTTTCAACACCGTTCAAAGCACAGGTAATCACTCTCTCTGCTCTCCCCCCCTCTGAGGATGAGAGACAGTTACACCTGCTCCGCCCAGTTAGGGCTCTTAGAGCATATACCGAGCGGTCCTCCCACCTTAGACAGTCGGAGCAGTTCTTTGTAAGTTTTGGTGGCCGCACTAAAGGACTTCCGGTCACCAAACAAAGCCTGGCCAGATGGCTAGTGGACGGCTATGGGCCTCCAATGCCCCATAGGTGTCAAAGCTCACTCCACTCACTCTATTGGTGACATCTGTAGATCGGCAGGCTGGTCCTCACCGTCTACTTTTACCAGATTCTACAGCCTAGAGGTCCCGACACTGCAGGCGCAAGTCCTCGCTGTATAAGTATACTGAGATGGCCTCTGTAAGCCCGTCCTATTAATAAGTTATGATGTTGTGTTATGATGTGTCAATAACTCTAGTGTTGGGCCCTTTATTAAGTGTTCAGCTTGAGAGAGTACATGTCATTGCGCCTATATAGCACGGCGGGATTGAACAGGTTCCCGTTGCGTCTTAAGACGCAGTACGACTGACCGTTCGAAAGGGAACATACTCGGTTACTTACGTAACCTTGGTTCCCTGAGATAAGGGAACGAGTACTGCGTAGACGGCCGTGCTATGGCGCTAAAACAACGGGTGATCGTCGCTTCAGTCGATATAACCTGACATTTTAGGGCATTACAGCGTACCTTTAAGGCAGATGCCACGCCCATTTTGGTGGGCTTTGTGCTCACCTTTGCGGGCTTTGTGCCCTGGTTCGCTCAGTTACGCTGTTCTGCTATTGGTTCATGCAGTTCCCACTGGCCAGCCAATAGCGTGCAAGATGTCTCTACACTGTTTTGACTGCGTGATTTTGCTTCAGTAATTCAAGAAATAGATTATTTCCCATTGCATCTTGAGACGCAGTACTCGTTCCCTTATCTCAGGGAACCGAGGTTACGTAAGAAACCGAGTACGATTTTTTAATTACGCGGGGTTTCCCGATGACATTTCACAAGTCCACGAGAACACAAGTACAGACAAGAACGCATATTGAGAAATGACCATTGTTTCATGTCTGTACAATCATAGCGTGACTGCTGCATTCCGAGGGACAAGTGTCGTTGAATGACACTCTGTGCCTCATCAAACTTAATCCAAATCCTTCCATTTATTGTACAACCACAATTATCCGCTGTGTTTGCATTGTCTTCCATTAACTGTAAAACTCTTCTATATATAAAATGATAATCGAGATAATTTCTCTAGCAGAAATCAGCTAAAGCTAACAAATCATCCACAATCCCTCTCCAAACACGTTCAGATGACAGTGCGTATTACTTTTACAAGTGAGAGAGGGTTCGGCTCTTCAAACTGAGGCGAAAGTTGATTGGTTGCTCCCACGTGTGTAGTGTCCAATGGCATTTTTTTTTTAACTCGATTGACAAATGGATAAAGAAAAGCAATTGGCAAATAGACAGAGAAAAGCGTTTGCCAAATGCTTTTTTAAAAAGCGATTTAAAATGTGCATTTAAAATGATTTATTAATGTACTTTTTGTTTTATTAATATACGTTTTAAAACATTAATTAAACAGTTTTAAATGTGTCTATTTATACATTTATACAATGTTTTTATTTAATTTATTGTTTTATAGTTTTATTAAACTACATTTAAAAACAACTTTAAATATGTCTATTCATTTGTCCATTTAAAAGTGATTTATTTATATAGATTTTTATGTTTGAATTATTAAATTGATAAATTGATTCTTCATTTTATTTTTAAGTGGCACTCCTGGTCCTCCATATGAAACAAGGTAACCAAAAAATGTTAGAGAGTCCATGGTAGAACTTCAGACATTACCACAAAAGTAATGAAATACATGTGGCAGGGCAATTTTAAAATTGCACTTAATTATACTTGACTGATACTGACAGATAAGTCTAAGTTTATTTCTCCTATAGCCTACTTGTACTCAATCTTTTGATCGAGATATAGCCTACTTGAAAGTATAATTAAGTATTCAAAGTATACTTGGCTTGTAATTGTGTTTAATCTTTTGATTGAGTAACCTATTTTTTTTTTTTTTTACATAGTTTTACATACAGTCTTATGAAACACATTGTTTGAAAATATTGATTAGAATATTGATAGAAAACAGATATGTCCCTAATTCTGCGTATATGAATTTGTGTAGGCTAGTCCACTGGTAGTGTACATAGGAATTTACTTAAAATCTACTTTACTCTTTCCCCACCATTGAGTGCGTTTTCTGTTTTCTTTTAACGGAGTAAGGTCATAAACGGCTTAAGCATAAACCGGTCGACACAGGTAGTTCTCTTTCATCATCTCGTGTTCGAGATCCACCTATGGGAAGGGCATCCGTACCTGACCTCTGCATAAGCATCCAATTGCACAAAGTCTGACAAGACAGGCAGGAGCGCGCAACCAATGCCCAGTAAGGCCCCACCCCTTACCTGCGGGCATATATAGCTTGCATGCGCTACTGTACATCAGTTGACATTCGCTTCTCACGATCTCTGCACTGACACAGCTCGGTCGAATTTGCGCTGCTCACTTATTGTCTGCAGGAGGAAATAGTGATCACAGTGTTTTACTGTGTCTGCTCTTGTAGCCGCCCGCGCTCTCACTCATCTTTCCTGTTCCAGTGCTGCCGCCACAGACTTTTCTGAGTTTTTCGCCGGTATGTCGCTCTCTATCCCTGCTTCTTCCGGCAGTAGCTCATCACGGGCCTGCCCGGCCACGTGTGGTGCTCTCATCGCCGCTAAGGATCTTCACCAATTCTGCGTGGTTTGCTTGGGCCTCAAGCACGCAGTAGAGGCCACAGAGAATCCGGGGGGAACTGCAGTCACTGCCTAGTGCTGCCTAAGAAACTCCTATGACGGCGCCTTAAAGTTGCTGCTACCCAGTGCGGCGAGCTCGACTTTTCGGACTCAGATGTGGGACACGGCGATGACAGCGCGCTACCGGGGACCTCCCAGGGACCTCCCAGGATGCGACTGCTCTTATCTAGGCTGACCAGTCCAATCCTGAGTTCCCCGAAGAGGACATCTTCGTGGGCAACCCCCCGCTCGCCGACGATCCAACCGGGTCCGATGATGACGACGACGCGGGCCTTCTCGGGGTCTCAGAGGACGAGGAGGCCATCCCGCCCTCTGGTATTCCCCAGGCTAGTGCCCCCGCGGCCTTGCCTCAATCCATCCTCCTAGATGTGTGTGAGTGAGCGGCCGCCCGTCTCAACATTGAGTGGCCGGCTCCACAGAGCGCCACCGACCAGGAGAGGGATATTTATGACGGGAAAGTGCTGGGAGCTCCCCCGGCCCGAGGAAACAACTCTTTCCCATTCTTCGAGCGTGCGCTAAGCACATGAGGCACTACTAGAGTGACCCGCTTGACTTTAAACACGGTCTCGCGGGTCTGGAGGTTAAGGATATGGCGGCTCTCAGCATGGGCGAACTGCCTGCTATTGAGCCCTCGATCGCCAGACACCTCAACCCAGCCCAGGGAGGGCTGCTCACCCCCCCTAAGCCGGCCCTTCCAAACAAGATGGACCGTTTCTCTGCCTCGGTGCACCAGGCCGCCTATAAATCCTCGGCCTTGACTGTTAGGGCCCTGAATGTCTCCTCCCTCCTCTCCGCTTACCAGGTGGAAATTCTGGACGACCTGGGCCAACAGCTGGACAAGGGATCTCCCTCGCCTTCACTATGGAAGGAGATCATCACGGTTAATTACCTCGTTCTCCGTAACGCTCGTCAGGCCGTTCAAGCCTGCGGGCGCTCCATGGCGCTTTCCGTGGTAGGAGAGCGTGCGCTCTGGCTCAACCTTTCGGGCCTCCCGGATAGCGAGAAAAGACGCATCGCAGGTGCCCCGGTAGAGCCACGGCCTGGCTCTTTGGCCCCGCCGTCGCACTGATGCAACAACGATGTGACGACAAGAAGAAGGAGGACGAGGCCTTCAAGTTGTGCCTTCCTAGGAAGGCTGCCCAATGCCAGGCTGCCCCATGCCAGGCAACCCCTGCGCGTTTTCCTAACCCCCCGGCCTCGGGACGTAGCTTTCATCAAAGCAAGGAAAGGCCCCGCAACAAGCCCCCGCCACGGCAGAGCAACCCACCCGCTGCTAAGCCCTGGGGGAAACCTTCTCCTGCCGTTGCGGGGAAACCCCCGAGGCTGAATGGCTGCCCAGCCCATGTGTTTAGTGGACGATGTGTGTTCCCCCCTGTTCAGGGAGTCTGTTGTGAGGAAATGTGCAAAAGCAGTGTCACCACACCGCATTCATTGTGTCCCCCTCAGATATCCTCTCTCTGCAGGGAAAGTTCAGCAGCGTTCGCTTTTCTCATACAGAGGAAAGCACAGCGCACGTTCTGAAGGAGGTGTAAGATTGGAAAAAGTTTGCATATGCCAGAATGACTTAAAGGACATTAGCATCTGAACCGACTCATGCATTTAGCATCCCCATCCGAGACGACGTCACGCTGAGTGAATCATCTACAAATGACTTTAAATTTACATGTCTCTCCTTTCACCTGCATCTACCCCCATCTCCCCTCCAGAATTCACCTAAAATCTATATAGTCTAAAGTGAACAAATACTATACAGAGTTATACATGTTTGATATTATTTAAAATGTCTCAGTGTGACTGGTACAAAGATCTCCTCCCCACAGTAGTAAAGAAACCTTCAACCACCAATCGTACGCCTCCATTGGGACGATTGGGCGGGCTTACAATTTGGTGACACGCCTCCGTGATGTTGCAACTCGGATGAGCAACGTCTTTTCAGCAAAGTATTTGGATTTTAAAATCAACAAAAGGTTTGATCTTCTCTTCCTTCAGCTGTGATGGTAAGTCATATTTTTTTGTTGTCTTTTTAGAAATGTTGAGGGAAATACAGACACATCCCATATAGACACATTGATAGAATGGGTCGGAAAACCCAACGTTAGACCGGAACCGTAAATCCGGTGGGGTTTAAGAATTTAGATACAACCACATATCAGGGACATAATAGCAACAGCGCAGATCAGGAATGAAAACCTTTGTTATGGGTTTTAAATATCTCCTTGTCTGCCTATGCAACAAGAGATGTAACCTAAATTGGAATAACATCTTCCAAATTATTTTCTTGGGACTCGATGAAGAGTTGTAGATTGCAGCCTAAAGTTTTGAAATCAGCTAAGTGCTTTCTCCATTGTTGTATCGGCTTTGTTACAACAAACTAGCAACACACGATGATAATGAGGAAACACAGAATGAAAAATTTAAGTTTGTAAACAATTGGAAAGCATTTGTGATTTTATAAACAGCCACGTCGATGCATTTGTTTATGAAAAGCAAAGTTGGGAAAAACAGGGTGATGCGATGCAACAGGTAAAAGTTAATTTTTCAGAATTAGCTACACCTCAGCTATTACTGCTACAAAGCAAAATTACTCTTGACTAGAAATAATTAAGAGGTGGTAAGATTAAAATCTAAAACTAAGAAAACGCATGATTGAATGTTTCTGAGTGGCTCACTGAGCCCATGGGTGTACGCCCACTTGGAGAACACAGACTTTCTCTCCCTGATCCATGGAAGCGGTTAGCCAAGTAGCACAAACTGAATCTATCATATCTTGTAAATCAGCTAAAATGCCCACCTTGCCTTCATATAGTCTTTAAAGGCACTAAATGGAAGATAGACATTTGGAAAATCTGAGAAACAGTGAATGTGCATTGCATCAGCCCTGAGACAAACAAAAGTAAAATTCGAGCAGGGATTTGACTATGCACTCAGCATGTGCTGGTAGTTCATTGGATGTTAACAACAACAGAGTCACTCATTGGCCTTAAGCCTGACCATTGTTGTACACACAATGTACATGCCAGTGCAGCGGTGACTGCAGGGAAATATCAAAATAATTGTCTTAGCACTTTGATAAATATGTTGTTACGTTTGATTTCGTTCTGATTTACTCTAAAATTATTGATTTTAGTGCATTATGATGAATCCTTTGTTACCGCAAATCTGCGACCAGGGTGAAGTACATACTAGATCTCGGATAGTCTAGATTTCTGACTAAACTGCTCGACTTTAACTAAGTTGTTATGCAGTCGCACTATAGGGGGCCAGATAAAATACTATTGAGATAATACGACATTATTTTATGGTACTGGCCATAAACTCTGGTTACTGTTTCAGATTTAACTAAGTTGTTATATAGGCGACTGTGAGCGACTGGCGAGTTTGTGATCGTGGGCCCGCATTAACGGCCGGTGCGAGGACCCTGTGCGACTCTGAGAACCGAATGCATGATATTTCAATAAAAGAGTTAAATAGAATAATCAAACGTTTATTCATATTTATGAATGATTAAATATCTTTGGAAACCTTTTCAGTAAGAGTAAGCTGAAATAACGAAGTAATACATGTAAAGAAATGTATTTAATTTAATCTTGTTGTGTTGCGTAAAAGGAAAGACGGTAACACGCAGATAACCCTTCACCCGTGGCATTGGCAAGGATGGATCGCCTACAATTTGATTTCATTGGTCCACTACCCAGTGCCAAAAGGGGAGGGGGTTGTGCGTGTATTTTTTGCCTTGAAACATGACCAGAAGTGTGGCACAGATAATAGCAGACCAATTCATCCTTCACTGGGGCACACCATGTAAAATGGAATCTGATCAAGGAAGTAAATTTACAAGGAGGGTGTAAAATGCTAAACATCAGGCAGAAGTACCAGTTTCTACAGGTCACAGAGATCTACACTAATCAAATGTGTGAACGACACCGTATAACAGCAAATGCTAAGCAGGCAACACCGAAACAGGTGAACTAATTTATGCCCACAGATCTGACTGTAATGAGAGCAACTGGAAGTAAAGCCATGGGCACCAACCCGTCGGAATTCATGACAGTATGAGTGATAAAAGCTCAGATTATTCCAGAAAAATTCCCCAGCAGAACTGGGGTCTATAATGCTCATGACCCAGCAGTCTGTGAAGGCTCAACTGCAAGAGCAGGTGTCACACACTACACTGAAACAACAGCAGCAATTCAGATCTGGCCGATGAAACTCCTGAAAATTGCAATAGACATAATGGTGCAATTAAAATAAGTCCACGTCTGAATGTAAAGCTGTTGGTATGTCAGAATTAACTGTGGTTCTCTCTGCATTTGTTTCTGTCTCAGGTTGACCACTGCAATTCCTTGGAGGACGGACACCGGGAAGGTGTTTGACTCCACCTGCATCAGAGCCAGGACAGTGTAGCACTGGGACTAAATTATGCAACACAGATTGTCATGGCTAGTCACAAATTGATGATGCAAATTCTCAAGCAGAGACAGACCTGCTATTAAAATTCAAAGTGTCTAAACTTTGTGGTTATTGGGGTGGTTGGCAAACCAGAGGGCCCCTGGTTTCTCAACACATCACTAATATCAGAAACATTATCAAGAACAGATACATCTGAAGTGTGAGCACTTCAATCAAATTACAAAATGTAAAATTTGATCATACCATCGACTGTGACTTAGCCAGCATGCAGCATAACACACACACAACATACACACACACACACACAACAAACTGATTGCAAGGAATGCACAATTTCCATTCTTGTATGACTTAACATGGCGTAACATTTAAGTCACTTCTTAGAAATCTTAGATCTGCATAGGTGACTTGCATTGGAAGATTCCTGAACAAACACAGTGGTTATTATATATATACCTTGATAATTGTGATTGAACATTATTAATATTATTACGATATGTTTATTGATGCATGCAATCTATTTAAATATATAAGTTGCACTGGCTTTTTGATACATTTCCTTGAGTAATTCAGACCAAGAATACTTAAATTCCACTACCACTCCATCACAGTGATAGTGAAGAATAGGATGCTTAAATGAGACCACCCTACCATTCATGACCTTGAAAAACACTTGAGACCAGAAGTACCAATCGCACTTGCGATTGGTTTGCTCCCCCGCGCCATAAAACAGAACGACTGGTTCACATTGGTCGATCTGAAAGATGCTTTTTTCCACATAAGCATTTATCCACCAAACAGGAAGTTTCTTCATTTCGCCTATCAAGGCATTTGTTACGAATTCACGGTCCTGCCCTTTGGATTAAGCCTAAGCCCCCGCACATTTTGTCTGTGCACGAAAGCGGGCTTGACCCCCCCTGAGAATGTCTGGTCTACGGATCCTGGCATACATAGACGATTGGCTCATCATAGCCGATTCGAGGGAAAAGGTGTTGCAGGACACCTGCCGTGTGCTTGCGCACATCACATCACTGGGCTTCAGGGTGAATGTGAATGTAACAAAGTTCGTATCTTCCAGGAAGAAGGAGGCGGGAAACCGGCGAACTTTTAAAACTTTAATCAAATACATAAACAAAATGAAAGTCGCCGCACACACAAAACCAAACGTAAACAAAAACACAACATAAGTCCAGGCCTGGTCCTCTCTCGTCTTGCACTGTCGTCGCTCCTCCTTTTATGCTCCCGTCACTCCTCCGTGAGACTAGACCGGTGTGGCGCGCAGCTGGAGCTCATTATCGCTCGTCACTGGCCCGTTCTCACGGTCCCTCGCCTCACTGCTCGCCACAGTGAACAAGAGCAATTTTACACCCAGCCAGAATGTGATCTTCCTGGGCATGGAGCTGAACTCAGTCTGCATGCGAGCGCATCTCTCACAGGAGCGTGTTTTCTCTCTAATGGACTGTCTGTCGCAGTTCAGAGAGGGGACGAAGGTGCAATATCGCACATGTCTCAGGCTACAGGGTCTTATGGCTTCATCTATCCAGGTTTTGCCAATAGGAATCCTGAGAATGAGGGCGTTCATGAAGTGTGTTTTGTCACTACATTTCAGACCGTTACATGATCGTTGCCGCTCTGTAACAGTGACGCGCACCTGCGCTGCAGCTCTGCGCCACTGGAAGAGCATGGACTTTTACGCACAGGGCGCCCCTCTGGGGACGGCAGTGGCTTATATCAATCGTCAAGGTGGCATGCGCTCGTCGAAACTTCATGCTCTAGCTTACAAGCTTTTGGTATGGAGCAGGCGATTTTTCCTGTTGTTACGCGCGACTCATGTTCCAGGGATTCTGAACAGAGGTGCGGATCTTCTATCGAGGGGAAACCCGCTCTTCGGAGATTGGCGCCTCCATCCTCGGATAGTAGACATGATATGGATGAGATTCGGACAGGCGTCCGTAGATCTATTCGCCTTGCGCGAAAACAGCCATTGTCCTATGTTCTTCTCGCTAAAGGACTTGGACGCGCCCCTCGGGGTGGACGCACTGGCCCACCCGTGGCCCAGAGTGCTGCTGTATGCCTTTCCTCCCCTGTGCCTGATAATTCCCACACTGGCCAGGGTGAAAGAGGGGCACCTGTCTCTCATTCTGATAGCGCCCAGGTGGCCCAAAGCACCCTGGCAGGCGGAGATAATCCCTCTGTTACATGCCCATCCGTGGCGCCTCCCCATCCGCACAGACCTATTGTCTCAAGCGAACGGGAGATTTATCACCCACACCCGGACAGGGTAGCTCTCTGGGCTTGGCCCGTGAGAGGACGAACCTGAGCGCATTAGGGCTTCCCCCGCGTGTGGTGGCTACTATACAGAATATCAGGGCCGTTTCTACACGGTCCTTATATGGCTGTAAGTGGCAAGTGTTCGATGGGTGGTGTGATGGGCAGGGGTGCACTTCATATCAGTGTTCAGTTTCTGATATTTTGTGTTTCCTCCAAGACCTTATGGATAAGGGAAGGTCCTTTTCCCCCATTAAGGTCTATCTGGCAGCTATCTCTGCTTGTCATGTAGGTTTTGGGGGCTCAACGGTTGGGCAGCATCCTCTAATCCGCAGATTTATGAAGGGTCGCTCGTTGCCAGTCATTAGGAGAACGATCCCTGGGTGAGACCTCTCCATGGTGCTGGAAGCTCTGTCTCAATTCCCTTTTGAACCTCTGGGAAATATTTCCTTAAAATTGCTGTCCTTCAAGACAGCCTTGCTCTTGGCCTTGGCGTCAGCCAAACGTGTCAGTGAGTTACATGCATTCTCGGTTCACCCCTCGTGCATTAAATTCTCTCTGGGTGGAGAAAAGGTTTTTCTTAAGCCTAATCCAGCCTTCATGCTGAAATGTTCACATCGGAGGTGTTGGAGCTGTCCGCCTTTCACCCTCAGCCCTTTTCCTCCACGGAGGATCATAGGTTGAATGCCCTGTGTCCGGTCCGTGCATTACAGACGTATTTGGCTAGGACCAGTGCATTCCGGAAGAGTGACCAACTCTTTGTTTCATGGGCTCCTCCCCACAAAGGGGATCCCCTGTCTAAGCAATGCCTTTCACATTGGCTTGTGGACCCTATAGTTTTGGCTTTATGAATCGAAGGGAGTGCAACCCCCAGGGGACATCAGAGCTCATTCCATGAGGGCCTTAGCCGCCTCTTGGGCTCTGTTCAGGGGAGTATCATTGCAGGATATCTGTTCTGCTGCCAGTTGGGCTTCTCCCCATACGTTTGTGCGTTACTATAGGCTGGATGTCACCAGAACCTTGGTAGCACATTCGGTTTTGGGGGTGGGTCATCTTCTTTTGTGTGAGCCACACAAGTTTCATGCCCTGCTTGTACACCGCAGTTATGAGTGTGCGTCGGTGTGGCGGGTTCATGATTATGAGACGTGTCAAGCACCGCCCCTTGGGGTGACTGTCTCGTTCTGGCTAACAGGACCTCACTGTGAGTGTATTGTGCAATTGGGGAGCTGTCCATGTCTCTCCCATAGGTGGATCTCGAACACGAGATGATGAAAGAGAACAATAGGTTACTGTCTTAACCCCGGTTCTCTGAAACATCGAGTGGAGAGATCCACCAGCTTTGCCCGTAAAGCGAATATACTTACTGATGTACAGTAGCGCATGCAAGCTATATATGCCCGCAGGTAAGGGGTGGGGCCTTACTGGGCATTGGTTGCGCGCTCCTACCTGTCTTGTCAGACTTGGTGCAATTGGATGCTTTTGCAGAGGTCAGGTACGGATGCCCTTCCCATAGGTGGATCTCTCCACTCGATGTTTCAGAGAACCGGGGTTACGACAGTAACCTATTCTTTCTTGCGAGAGTTTTGCAAGAAAGAATGTATGAAATCTCACAAACGCAGATTCTTTCATGACCCAGAAAATGTGTTCTCATCTCATGCAGTAAAAGTGGTTCAGTCAAAACACTGCATCTGTAAATGCACGAGATGTCCGCTGACATGTTGCAAGCTTTATTTAACATTATAACTGACATAACCAATGGAATACTCAGAGTCAGATACACAAATGATTATGTTTTGACGTCACTACAGGCAAATAACCTGATTTATTAATAAAGTCATGTAAACGTGGGTTACTTTTATTGTCAGGTTACTGATGTGCATGTAAACAGGGAAAACTGGTTACTCCAATAAGCTGATGTTTGTGAGTTATCAGTTTACTGGTGTGCATGTAAACGCACTCACTGACTGAATTTTCCAGCTATCCATGTTTTCACTGTTATACGGTAGGGGGTGCTATGACACATCATCTAGTACAGAATCTCTGGATCAAAATACAGGAGGAGAAGAAGCTGAAACAAGTGATAGAACATTGCTCACGCAAATGTAAAATAACGCAGTCATCAAACATTAAACAGCATGTAAATCAAAACTGCCTAATGTTACTTAATGAAATTTCGAACCCATGAAGAGGAAACTACTGTGAAGCGGGGTTGTTGATATCTCCAATATTAACCAGACCTATCTCGATGGACTTGATCTACTCCATCTGTGTTTTGATCATCGTTCTGAATCTGATCAAGGCGTAGCAGTATTGAAATTGTACACTTGCAAGTTTACTGCTAGTACACATTGATATTAGTATACTTACTAAATAACGTATACCCAAGTAATGTTCAAGTACATTTTTAAGTATACTTCATAAATTAACTTGGAAGTATACGTCTTTTTGTAAGGGTATGCATTTGTAGGAGTTTCCCTTTCAGACACAAAGTTTATGGGAGGAGAGTATTTAAGTGAATCAAGCAAGGTGATTTACTAAGGTTTGCGCTTGTCAATTTACTGGTATTTGCGCCATTATTTAACGGCCAAAAAAAGCACTTCTTAAACCAGACGCTAATTTGCGATGCTCTTGGTGGATTGCATTGGTCATGAAAATGATCCGGCTGCGTCTGTGTTCTTTAATTTACATGTCGTCTGTAGATCATGAGCAGAACTTTCCACTCCCATCAGCACTCTTAAGGGATTGCACTCTTTAGTAAATCTGACCCCAAGTCTTTATTCATCATATCTGGTCTTTCGGTCTTAACTGTAAATTCCCCTACATTAGCAATTAATTTAATTTGACCTGTGCAACAGATTTGTTACGTGACAGCATTAAAACCCAATTTAATCCCACCTGTCACAATTCTGATTACAATTTTTCTTCACATATTTTAGTGTGGTATTAAAAGCAACTTATATTATGAAGCAAATGTTCATTTACAATGAAAATTTAAGATGTCTACATGAGTTCTGGGCAGGTTAACATTGTTGGGTAGTTTGGTCATGTGACCACACATTTATTTCCTGATACTGCCATCTTAACACAATAATTACATCAAAGCTTAGACATGACAGGCAAGTTTTTTAAGTTAATTTTTGAATAGCTCATACATTTTTTGCACACATCATCATAAAAGGGTTATCTATACATACATATGGAAATTATATTAATACATGGTTTATTCTGTTGTCAGACTGCAGATAAATGAAGACGGTCACAACTGTGACCGGTGGTATAGCACAGGGTGTCCATGACAATTCACCACATTTTGCACACTGATTGTTCACTATTGATGTAGTAAATTATCAGGCATTGTAATTTTGTTTATGTTCATCACATTTGGAGCACAAAACAAAATGCTTTTAAGCTTGGTCATCCACCATCTAGGTCAATTTCCTTACCGGCCACCACACCATACTTTTGCCAGCCAGGAAAAAGCCTCCTACTGTGGATCGATTAGTCCGTACCATTGCCTTTGAACAGAAAGAGGCATTCAATTCAGCATATAAAGAGTTCCAGACACTAAACATTTTAGACAATATCACATTTGACTTTACATGGTGTCATACCTGCAGACACATTTCACAATAACATATCACATTTGCAGTCTCAAAGTGTCGATGGATTGGCATTCAATGGCCTTGTTTGCTGTTTGATTAAATATGTTTAAATTTTCACAAAAGGTTTTTAAATTATATGGATTTCTGACATTTAAATACAGGTAGAAAAATATAATGGCAGTAATATTAATGCCCTCAGTTAAGATACATTAAAACTGTAAGACTGAGAGTGTAAATAATTTCAAAAAATATATATTTTTTGTGTTAGATAGTATCATCAATAGTTCATCAGAAGTATCATCAATAGTTAACACATTAAGAATTATAACAAAAAACACCATTGTAACAATTTTCCTAAAAGATTTCAGCATTTTAGCAAAAAACACCCTTGTTGCATTGCAATTATATATTATATTATCAAATATTCAGTCATTTTTGTCTGTCATTTTCATGGACTTTCATGGGCATGTTTCTGTTTTCCTTTGTCCTAGTTCCCGCCAGTCTTTATTTGTCATAGTAACTAATTTTATTTGTCATTCTGTTCAGCTGTGTTCATCACCTCATCATCATTTGTATTTAACTTCATGTGAAATACTGAAACAGTTGAAGAGCCATCCACAAAATGGGTAACATTTGCTTGTTGTAACTCTTCAAAATTAAACTTTATTTATTTATTTTTTTCAACACTGAATCCAATACTACACATATTTAACTCTTCAAAATGAGTATTGGTCAATCTCAGGTAACTTTTTTTTTTTTACAAGGTTTCGAAGCAGAAGATGGATGCATGTTTTCTCAGTCCTGTTACTAAAACTCATGTGCCGTTTAAAAAGCGTGTTTAAAACCATGTCAATTAATTCCTTTGTTTTCCCTTCAAGAAAGTGTATATTTTAAAGAAATTGTTGGTTATATGTTCAAATAATTAATATTTGTGACTAAAAACAACACTCTATATTATTTTAATAAAAAACACATTTTTTTTCATTTTAAAGAAGACTGAAGCCACAAGTTTATAATAATTAATTAATTTGATTTAATAAACAATTGTATAAATGATGGACCAAACAAAACTGATAAAACAGTGGTTTAACTTTATTTTTTTAGTAAAAAAGTAAAATTTAGTAACAGGAATGAACACTGGGTAACAGGAATGAGTGTCCATATGTGTGTGCATGTGTGTGAGAGCGAGAGAGTGTACATAGCCATGTGTGCATGTGTGTGAGAGAGATTTATGTGTTGAAGGGATGTACTATGTGCTAGTAGTATTTGACAGCGAAGGAGGTGGAAAGAGAAAGAAGGAGAGAGAGAGGGAAGGAAAGACAAAAAAGGGTGAAAAGAGAAGGGTTGCGGGTGTGTCTCGCTCCTTCCCTTGCAGCATGCCACGGGTGTGTGTTTCTGGCACCTGCATAGTATGGGTTTTCTCCATCTTCTACAAAAGATAAGAAAGACAAAGACAAAAACGTTTAAGTCACTTCGTGGTGGACTGGCTCCCTTTAAGTAAGGTATTCACATTGTAAAAATAATCCTAAATATCTAAAATTTTTCATAATTTCAACTGTAAAACTCATAAATCAGGTGAATATTATATCAACTAATATTCACACTTTTAAATCAACAAAACAGAGGACTCTACTCACTCCTGTTACTTTTACTCAGTCCTTTTTATTTTTCATATGAGTAACAGGACTGAAAGTAACAGGATTGAGTTTTTAAGCAAAAAATTTGCAAATACATGCCAAATTGCCACTTGGCTAAGTAGCTAATAGCATGAGGACACTGAGCAAATTGTAGTGACTTAACTAAAGTTAATATTTTTTAAATAAACAAATAACCTCTAAGAAATAATTTAGGTAACAGGACAGTGCGTTGAGATATGACCTTCATAGTCAAAGGTACAATTTCATAAAATGTACAGAAATAAAAATGAGAGGACTTACTTTTGGTCTTCCCATGGCCTGCATAAGATCCAGATGATGCAACATCCTGTTGAAAAGCTTGTCTAGTGGCATGTTCCAAGTTTTTAGAGGGGGCAATGTGTGAGAGGACAGGACAGGACTGAGTGAAAACCTGGGGACGCGACTAAAATGTGTATTTTGTATAACATATTATGGATTTTTTTATGAAAAAAAGATGTTTTAAGCATAGATGGTATATGGAGTCATACAACAATGCAAAAAAAAAAAAAGATTTCTGAACGATTTTAATGATTATATTTCATGATAAAGTTTAGATTTAGATACCGGGGACATGTAACAAACGCTATTTTTTTGTGTTCTCAGTAGTTTTTATTAATGTTTTAAATTATATATTTTACATTTGCAGTTAGATTAATGTTCAGGACACTTTGCTTAATAATAAAATGTATTTTTGAGTTAATTTCCATGCAAATTTATACATACAATGTCCTGGGGACAAAATATGTATAAAAAACAGTCTATGATAAAAAACACATTTTACAAATCTATTGCAAATGTTTTATTGAAAGTAAAATCTTTCAAATACAATTAACTAATCATCTAATACAATTAAATATTAACATGTTCTTTTATCAATTGTCAGGGCTTGTTTTGTTTGTTCCGTGGATGGCTCAGATAAACAGGCCAATACGAGACTATTAACTACTATTATTCCTTTTAATTATACTAATGTCTAATTAAAACGTCTACAAATGTATAAAACTGATCAGAGATCAGGTAAAACCCACAGACACTTTAATAGTTATCAGTGACTGCTCATGATTCATGGGTTCACAGAGATTATCGCCCCCTAGCGGTGAACCATTGACATGAAGTGTTTTGAAACGTTTCGAAACAGTGATGACGTAACGAAGCCTAGCTTATTGAAATCACGTGACTTTGGCAGTTTGATACAAGTTCGAAACAGAAGATTCGTAAAGCTAAGAAGCTTCATGAAGCATTGACCTTCTATGGATCCTACTATGGATTTTGCAGCACAGTTTTCTGCTTTGGCCCAGAGTGGCCATCATTTAATGTATTATATGCTGCAGTTCTGCAGTCTCACCTTCAGTTCCCCATACGATGAGATGCGGTGTTTTCTCACTTGGTCCTTTTCAGGGGTCTGAGCGCGGTTCGCGTGATTTTTGGCCCATATGTGAACACTCCAAACGATCTCAGACACCTTTAAAGCGAACCGAGCCGAGACCATCTCGGGAGGTGGTCTGGGTACGGTTCGCTTAAAACACGCAATCTGAACACAAACCGCTTGATTTTTCTGTTCGCAAATTCCAATGTAGTTTGGTCATCAGATGCCTCCGTACAAATCGGCTGTTCATCATGGCTGCTTATTCTGGCAAAACTCTACAAATTATTAGTTCACAACTTACACTTGTTTATTGCAATTTCAACCGCTTCCGAACTGAGAGGCGGCTGCGCGCCTTGCCAGTTTAAAATGGTGTTAAGAGCGCACACACCTAAAGCGCATGCACAGAAGCCAGCTGTCACAGCGCGTGTAATAAACGGAATCTTTAGCGTCTTGTTGCATTCATTTTAAAGTGTCAAAAACACGTTTCACATAAACGTGGTTTTGTCTTAAGTGAATGTAAACATCTGCATTACTAACCTAATATAAGAATCAGTGGAGTACGTCATACAGTGAAGAATATGCCGTTTTATTTTTTTCATGTGATTATTCCATTTCTTACTTGAATGCTGCTTTTAGGCATACCTATACTTTACCTGGAAAATGTAAAGCAGTTTACTTAATTTGCATCTTTCTTTTATTATTTTATTGTGTTGTTTATTTTTTTTATGCTGATGTTATCATTGCCTTCTGCAATAAAATAAACATGAATCAAGGAAAACAATTCAAAATAAATGTTATTTACAAAGGTGAATGTGTGATATAGCTAGTGCAAGAATATGTAGTATTGCAAAAATATATATATATTTGTGTAAAAAGATAAACAACTTAATTCAACAGCATTTGTAGCAATGTAATTAAAAAATAAATAAAATAATAATCTTTACAAACAAATATTTTGGTTACTAGGTATACCGTAGAGCCATCAAACACTGAACTGGACTAGATCCAAAAAGCAACAGTCTGAACACAAAGGGGTCTGAGACCACATTCCTACTAAAGTGGACCAAAAAAGGATCTGAGTCCTCTTTCAGGTACAGGGACAGTGTGAATGTAAAGAGAACTTGGTCCTTTTTCACTTGGTTCACCTCTTGGCCCCGCCTAGCCTCCCTCTCCCACCACCTCTCCAGACTGCTATTCGGAATGCTCTCTATTCTCTTCCTCAGTCCTCAGCCAATCCTACCACCCAGTCGTCATCATCCCCCATCAGTCCCTCATTGTCTCCTTAACCTCTTCTCAGTGGCATGGTTACACCGCGGACCTGTTGGGAGCCAATTCCTCCTGGGCGTGAAGAGCCCGTGGCTCTGCCTCCAGCCTTGGAGTGCTCTGTCACCCCTCGACCCGTCGTCCTGTCTCCTAAGTCTGTGCTCCTTCCTCCCTCTACTCCAGCATGGACCATCGGGCATTCGGCTTCGCCGGGCTCCCTCGGACCGTCGACTCCACCTGGGTCGGACATCACCATGACGTCGCTGCTCTCTGGTCCGTCACCCCTTTGGCTTCGGCAAGCTCCGCCCTCCCTCAGGCTTCACCTCTCACTCCAGCTCAACATCAGCCCTCTGGATACCTACTTCCATCTCGGGTGGTCACTGCGGCTCCGCTGCGGCCAGGTCATCTGCGTCCTATCACTCCCTCAGCTCTATGTCTGCGCAAGGGGCTCTTCTCCTAACCAAGATTCCACCATGACTCCTCCCTCCATCAACTCCGCCGTGGACTATCATCCTGTTCATGCTTTGGCACCATTCGGCCACTCATCTTATTATCTCTCATGGTCTCATCTGCCTGTTTTCATCATGCCTTCGCCTGCTCCTCTCACCGTCCCTTCACCATCACCTCATCCTCCTCCTAATCCAAGGTCGCGCCTTCTGGGAGGGGGCGTAATGTCTTAATGTCTTAGCTTCATTTTCATGGACTTTTAGTTTGATATTTTCCTTTGCCCTAGTTCCGCCACTATTTAGTTGTCATAGTAACTAATTTGATTTGTCATTCTGTATTACTTTTTAATTTTTAAAGACTTTCTGAATCTGATCTTCTTTATTGTGTGCTCTCTGCAACCATGTGTGACTATTATATTATATATTTTTTCCAAATTCAGTCAGAATCCTCATTCATTCTTCAGACTTCTCACACAGCTATTGTAACAGTTACATTTATATGTTGACGCAAGGTTAACAATTTACAAATGGTAGAAAATGTTGGTGGATATAAACTACTGGCTACTTACCCATATTCCCACAGCCAGAACCAACAGAAAATACATAACAATCACTGAGATGTCCGCTGGATTGATAATATAAATGGTGAAATTTCTTGTGCTTTCACTGCAGAGATAAGAGAATCCAAAATAATCTGCCCCCATTTTGATGCTTTTTGAGCAGGGCAAGTGGAGCACCACACTGTGTCCCTCTCTGACAGGATGGTAAAGACACCTGGCTCAGACGTTCACCTGCAGGTGTGTGACTGTGTGTGCGTGCACACGCTTTCACTTATACGTGTGCGTCTACAGATGGGTGTGACCTTCTCAGAGTTAATTATAAAAGTGTGTTTGTGACAATCTCAAAAATCTGAGATTGAGAATCATTAATAATCAACCTGTATAGCAGGATTTGTGAGACTGGGTTCCTGTGAAGCGTAAAAGCACATTTCATCAACCAAATCACCTGGATCATAATTAATGTGTTTCGTTGATTCAGCTAAAGATCAACTACTGTCCAGACATTACTATACATACTGTAACATTAGTTATAAGGACACCCTGAGGTGCAAAGTGGCATTGCAGCTTGAAGACAAAAGAAAGTGAAAATGCCTGATGAAACATCAAACTAAATTTTGCATACTGGGCTCCAAGACAACAGATGGAGCATTTAATGGCTATGAATCACCCTTCCCAGTTTTAATGGGTACTCTGCTCAGTGCCTGATTAAAAATGACTGAAAACTGCTTTACAGCGTATTTATTTTTAATAATGAAAATGTTAATTATAAATTATTATATAATTTATATTATTATATAATTTATATTATTATATAATTTATAATTTGTATGATCTAATTACATACTACATTAAATTACCAAAGCTAAAAATTAAACATTTCCATGTGTTTTCAGTTAGCCTTTAGTTTGCAAGCTAACTGTTTAGCTACTAGCTTAAGTCAAGAAAGACATGTCCAAAATCACAGGTACTACATTTGGTTTGAAACTTGCTTCGTAACTGTTAAAAAAGTACTTTAGTATGAATGTGTGTAGTATGAATGACATTCGGATGTACTACACCACGTGTTGTCAGTGTCATGTGATCTACAGCATCAGTTGCGAAGTAATTACTTATTCAAAATAAGTACCTACTCAAGAGAGTAAACGATTTTTGACGCAGCCATAGTGAGCATTGATGCTCTAAATAGTGCATTGTGGAACTTTTTAGGGGGCGAACGTTTCAGTGCACTGTAAGAATTTGGCAACTGAGACAGCCCTTAAAATGGCCAGCTCCCTGATCTGAATCCCTGACTACTGAACTAGGGAGCTGATTGAGCCTATGAATTCGGACATACTGCTCACAAAATGTTTTTTCGACTACTAGTATGGAAGTAGACATATTCAGACACAGAGATAATTTTTGTGGTGGTTTTGGTGGGTTATTTTTTTGGTGAGCTAGAACAAGATATTCAAAATGTTTTGAATCTTTAAGTTCATTAGATAACCACATTTTTCTTTAGAAACCTGCTACAACACTGTGACTGTGTGGCTAAAGGATCAATCATTAACTAATGATGCCTTGAACATTTTCAGGTTCAGATAGTACACTCACCTAAAGGATTATTAGGAACACCATACTAATACTGTGTTTGACCCCCTTTCGCCTTCAGAACTGCCTTAATTCTATGTGGCATTGATTCAACAAGGTGCTGAAAGCATTCTTTAGAAATGTTGGCCCATATTGATAGGATAGCATCTTGCAGTTGATGGAGATTTGTGGGATGCACATCCAGGGCACGAAGCTCCCGTTCCACCACATCCCAAAGATGCTCTATTGGGTTGAGATCTGGTGACTGTGGGGGCAGTTTTAGTACAGTGAACTCATTGTCATGTTCAAGAAACCAATTTGAAATGATTCGAGCTTTGGGACATGGTGCATTATCCTGCTGGAAGTAGCCATCAGAGGATGGGTACATGGTGGTCATAAAGGGATGGACATGGTCAGAAACAATGCTCAGGTAGGCCGTGGCATTTAAACGATGCCCAATTGGCACTAAAGTGCCTAAAGTGTGCCAAGAAAACATCCCCCACACCATTACACCACCACCACCAGCCTGCACAGCGGTAACAAGGCATGATGGATCCATGTTCTCATTCTGTTTACGCCAAATTCTGACTCTACCATCTGAATGTCTCAACAGAAATCGAGACTTATCAGACCAGGCAACATTTTTCCAGTCTTCAACTGTCCAATTTTGGTGAGCTCGTGCAAATTGTAGCGTCTTTTTCCTATTTGTAGTGGAGAGGAGTGGTACCCGGTGGGGTCTTCTGCTGTTGTAGCCCATCCGCCTCAAGGTTGTGCGTGTTGTGGCTTCACAAATGCTTTGCTGCATACCTCGGTTGTAACGAGTGGTTACATCAGTCAAAGTTGCTCTTCTATCAGCTTGAATCAGTCGGCCCATTCTCCTCTGACCTCTAGCATCAACAAGGCATTTTCGCCTACAGGACTGCCACATACTGGATGTTTTTCCCTTTTCACACCATTCTTTGTAAACTCTAGAAATGGTTGTGCGTGAAAATCCCAGTAACTGAGCAGATTGTGAAATACTCAGACCGGCCCGTCTGGCACCAACAACCATGCCACGCTCAAAATTGCTTAAATCACCTTTCTTTCCCATTCTGACATTCAGTTTGGAGTTCAGGAGATTGTCTTGACCAGGACCACACCCCTAAATGCATTGAAGCAACTGCCATGTGATTGGTTGATTAGATAATTGCATTAATGAGAAATTGAACAGGTGTTCCTAATAATCCTTTAGGTGAGTGTATATGAATATATGTGTTGTTGGTTATATCATGACACCATTTGTTGAGCAGCCAAATCTCAATGTATATGATCTATCCTGTTTGTTTTGGAAATCTAACAGGGAAATTCCTAGTCTGCTATCTTTTGGTCCAGACAATGATGGATTAGCTTTAAAGGTGCACAGATTTAAGTTAAAAACAGATCATATGGCATAAGGTCTGATTGACAAAGACATCTTTTGCTTTATCAACTTCTCAACAATCCCTTCAAAATACCATTATATCTCATCACAGCCATTTACATTTATTTTTTGTAAGGTCATATAGTCATAAACGCACCCAACCTTCTGCGCGGCCTTCATCTTATTCACTATTATTGTACTATTATAAATCCATCACAAAATGTAACTCTCTGCCAACATTTTTTACATAATCAAAAAAAACAAGATTACAATGACCAAAGAGATGGTGACAAATGGGTTTCTCAGAAACAGCAGCAAGATTTAGGCATTTAATTTAAAGCTAATGTAATCAGAATATATTCTATTTAAGTTCTTAATACACATCTTCCATCAACATGCTCCACCCCAGAAACAACTTGCATCCTATGCAGATGATGTCACGTAGGTAACAGGTAATGAATTTTGTCAAGTAAAGAAGTTTGTCTCAGTTTTGAAAAACTTTCATACCATTTTAAAAATGTGAAGTGTTGTGCAATCATCATGTAAAAGTAACATGTCAATGTATATATGTATATGACAGGTGAAGTGAATAACAATGATAATCTCTTCATCACAGCACCTGTTAGGGGGTGGGATATATTAGGCAGCAAGTGAACATTTTGTCCTCAAAGTTGATGTGTTAGAAGCAGGAAAAAAGGGCAAGTCTAAGGATTTGAGCGAGTTTGACAAGGGCCAAATTGTGATGGCTAGAAGACTGGGTCAGAGCATCTCCAAAACTGCAGCTCTTGTAGGGTGTTCCCGGTCTGCAGTGGTCAGTATCTATCAAAAGTGGTCTAAGGAAAGAACAGTGGTGAACCAGCGACAGGGTCATGGGCGGCCAAGGTTCATTGATGCACGTGGGGTGCGAAGGCTGGCCCGTGTGGTCTGATCAAACAGACAAGATACTGTAGCTCAAATTGCTTAAGAAGTTAATGCTGGTTCTGATAGAAATACACAGATAGCATACACATTGCATCGAAGTTTGCTGAGTATGGGGCTGCATAGCCGCAGACCAGTCAGGGTGCCCATGCTGACCCCTGTTCACCGCCAAAAGTGGCAACAGTTGGCATGTAAACATCAGAACTGGACCATGGAGCAATGGAAGAAGGTGGCCTGGTCTGATGAATCATGTTTTCTTTTACATCACGTTGATGGTCAGGTGCGTGTGAGTCGCTTACCTGGGGAACACATGGCACCAGGATGCACTATGGGAAGAAGGCAAGCCGAGCGGAGGCAGTGTGATGCTTTGGGCAATGTTCTGCTGGGAAACCTTGGGTCCTGCCATCCATGTGGATGTTACTTTGACACGTACCACCTACCTAAGCATTGCTGCAGACCATGTTTAGCCTTTCATGGAAATGGTATTCCCTGGTAGCTGTGGCCTCTTTCAGCAGAATAATGCACCCTGCCACAAAGCAAAAGGAATGGTCTGAAAAGCACAACAACAAGTTTGAGGTGTTGACTTGGCCTCCAAATTCCCCAGATCTCAATCCATCTAGTCGACATCTAGTCAATTGTACACATTATAAAAGCAATTTCTTATTCTTTTTTAACAAATTGCAAATGCTTTGGTACATTCATGCAATTATACTGGTCCTCTGTAGTCTTACCCCTCAAGTCATTAAATGCAAAATGTTTAAACTATTTGTCATAAACTGTCAAGCATATTTTCTATACATTTCTATTACACATTTTTTGGAGAATTTTGAATTTCACTAATGAAGGGAAATGTAAAGGGCTAGAACAACCAATGGCTAGTTCTCTAAAATAGCTCAAAGGTGCATCCCATGAAGCTTCATATATAGACAGCACAACACAGAGCTACAATTTCTGAAAATGGAAGAACAACAAGGAAACAAACAGGGTTAACAGCCAGGAAGAAGATGATGAGTAAGAATGTGTGGTGGAAGGGTACAGAGACAAAACAGAGGAACAGGGAAGAGGCCAAGGTTGTATGTAACTGGACCATGTTCTCAATCATTACCTTCGGGTTGAAAAGTGTATGAACAATAGTGTATGTAATCAGACAATGCCCACTATACTGTAATGCTGTATACTTACTGTAATGCTATAGTACAGTAGTCCACTTGCATTATACAGTAAATATACAGTACTTTATATAGCCTATACTTTATAGACATAATGTAACACATGTACATATACAGTATGTGTGTGTGTGTGTGTGTGTTTGTGTGTGTATATAGTAAAAGTGTGAATCCTGTCCAGTCTCCAGAATCCTGCAATCTATATCCCACATAGAGTAATGTGTAAATTTGTATGGCTGAAATTGATATATGCCACGCAGAAGAAGTGCAGTCTTTTGCATTTTCAATCATTGTCATCAAAATTGTATAGCCATAGTTTAGTCCTACATCTGAAAATACTGACATAGCACACTGTTATATTGACAACATGACTAAGCATTTTGACTATATTGTTTGTGAACAATGAGAAGAGGACTTGTCATTCTGACTGCACTGATTGTTCATTGATAAATACTTACTTTTGAGAGATGAACTAAGGATTTTGAGCAAATTACATCCATTGTGTGCTGCTGTTTGTACGAATTATTTTGAGAAATGCACTTACTGGTTGCAAATGTTTCAAATCGAGGGATTTAGTCATGACTGTGAATCTCCAGCACGCTATGCGGCGCTGTCCATCTCTATATTGTAAACCCGAAGAAGCCAAGCCACTGTCCACTTAGTTCAGAAAACAGTACAAATGTTTTATTTGTGGAAGATATATGTTAAACTATGCATCGTCAGTTTATAAATAAATATCGACCCATTACCTCATAAACCTGGGTCTTACAATTGGAATAGGTCTTTGCAGAGCGTCCTAGAAGAAATGCGTCACGCGACTTGTAAACAAAAAGCAGGATGACAGACTGTCATGAGTTTTGCTTCTTCATTTCCAAGCACTTTTAAGTGTTATTTGAGACGTGTGTTCATGGATATGTCGATTAGAAGAATGCAGCAATGAAAATGAAATTCTGCAGACTGGTTCAGCGTTGGACATTTTTCTGCATGTAAATGTGTGTGTAATTGTACAACTGAAGACTACAATGACAGTTACCATGAAGGCAAACAAGTCCTACAAGCTTGTGGTGCACAAGAAGGGCTTTGGAGGCAGTGGTGAGAATATTCTTAATACATTAAAACTGTTTTAGTTTTAGACGCTGGCATGTGTTTTTGCATGCATCTCTTAACACTCATCGTTTCTCCACAGATGATGAGTTGATGATGAATCCTAAAGTCTTTCCTCAGGTTAAACTGGGGGATATTGTTGAGATTGCACATCCAAACGATGAGTACAGGTGAGAGGATCTCAATCTCACAGAAATACATTAGCGGTCAAAGTTTAAAGTTGTGAAGATTAAAAAAAAAAAAAAAAAAAAAAGACATCTTGCCTTATGCTCACCAAGGCTGCATTCATTTGATCAAAAATACAGTAAAAACAATAATATTGTGAAATATTATTACAATATAAAATAACCGTTTTCTATTTGAATATATTTTAAAATGCTATTTATTCATGTGATAAAAGCTTCATATGATCTGTCAGAAATCATTCTAACATGCTGATTTGATGCTCAAGAAAAAAAAAAAGTCTTTTTTTAACATTATAAATATTTTTTTCTGTCACTTGAATCAATTTAATGTGTCCTTATTGAATAAAAGTATTGATATATATATATATATATATATATATATATATATATATATATATATATATATATATATATATAAGATCTATCTAACCCCAAACTTTTAAATGGTAGTGCATCATGATTTCCACTAAAATATTAGGCAGCACAACAGTTTTCAACACTGATAATAATAATAATAAATGATTTCTGAAGGATCATGTGACACTGAAGACTACAGTAATGATGCTGAAAATCCAGCTTTGCGCCGCAAGAATAAATTACATTTATAAAATGTATTCAAATTGAAAACAGTTATTTTAAATAGTAATAATAATTGTATAATTTAATAATTCAATTTATATAATTTAAATAGTATTTTTTTTTTTTAAATATTGCCGTTTTATCATATTTGTGATCAAATAAATGCTGACTTGATGCCGACAAAAACTCAAAAAAATTAATAAAAAAGTTAATATATTTCTTAATAATATTTTTTTGCCTTTTTTATCTATTTGTCTTAGTCCTCTGCTGCTGCAGGTCAAGAGTTTAAAAGAAGACCTGCAGAAAGGTGAATTTTAAATTAGTGCTTATTTTTCTGTACTAGTAACCAGCTGCATCTCAGTGTTCATTTTTGCATTTTAAAATGAATTTTTCCACCAACAGAAACTATCAGTGTAGATCAGACAGTGGCTCAGGCCTTCAAGCTTCGCGCCTACCAGGACGTCATCATCAATGTTGTAGATCCAAAGGTATTTTATACAGAAATACTCTTTATTGCGGACTGTCCTACTATTTATTTACAGACTATATTCACAATATAGCACAGCTTCTCATACCTTATTACCTAAATGCTCCATTGAAATTGAACAGGAAGTGACTTTGGATCTGGTGGAGCTCACTTTCAAAGATCAGTATATTGGACGAGGAGACATGTGGAGACTGAAGAAGAGCTTAGTGAGTAGAATCTGCATTAAATGTTCATTTTTGATGACAATGGTCTTTATGTCTCCATGATGTTCTTTCAGGTGAGCACATGTGCGTATGTGACACAGAAAGTAGAGTTTGCAGGAATCAGGTAACAACATCCATTATTACAAGCTGTCTGGAATACTCCATTGTGATTGGTCAATTTATGTATTCTGCAGTCAGAAGTTTTTTTCTCATTAAATAACATATAACCAAAAAAATAATGTTTTTATCATGATTTCAGGGCCCAGGCCAGTGAATTATGGGTTAAAGGAGAGAAGGTCACTTGTGGCTACATTAGTGAAGATACAAGGGTGAGAATGTCTCTTTGGAAATGCAATTAGTGTTATTATCCATCTTTTTTTTCACATGTCATGACTGTTTTCTCCACCTAGGTGGTGTTTCGATCCACCTCTGCGATGGTTTATATATTCATTCAGATGAGCTGTGAGATGTGGGACTTTGATATCTATGGTAAAGAGACTTTTTTTTCTTTTCTTTTTTTACCATAATGTTTATTTGAAGAACAAATCTGTTATATAAGATCATATAAGCTGCTGTCTTCATTCACAGGTGACCTTTACTTTGAGAAAGCTGTCAATGGTTTTCTCTCCGATCTGTTTGCCAAATGGAGAGTGAGTGTCAACTTCACTGACCAGTAATAATGTTATTGCTGCTTATATCACTTGGTGCATTGGCATTATTGCATTTTGTTAACATGTAGCCACTAATTTTAGGAGAAGAACTGCAGTCATGAGGTTACAGTGGTGCTGTTCTCTCGTACCTTCTACTCGGCCAAATCACTGGGTAAATGTTGCATATTTAAAACACTGCCTGGGTCATATAATTATTATAATATTAGCTGATTATGTGTCTTTCTTCATGTAGAAGAGTTCCCAGAGATGCAAAGAGCGTCAGTCCGACAAGACCATGAGGGGCGGTATTATGAGGATTTCTACAGGTTTGGAAGTTCATTAAGCATTAAAGCATTAAAGGGTTAGTTCACCCAAAAATGAATATTCTGTCATAATTTACTCACCCTCATGTCATTCCAAACCCGTAAGACTTTCATTCATCTTCGGAACACAAATTAAGATTTTTTTAATAACATCTGATCCTGTTTTGTACTCTCCATTGACAGCTACTCAACTACCACTTTGACACTTCAAAAAGTTCATAAAGAGAAAAACGAATCCATATGAATTGAGCGGTTTAGTCCAAATTCTCTGTACAGACACAATAATTTTTTATGAAGAACAGATTTAATTTAGGCTTTTATTCACATATAAACATTGATCAGCGAACCTGCTTGACTCGCAAGAACAAGCCTCATTGCTTCTTGCGGAAGCTCAAACGTGCTGCGTAGAGGCCATTACATACTCCGCAAGAACAGAGAAAAAATGTTCTCGCTCCCAGGGCTGCGAGAACAAAATAACGTCAGGTGCCGAGAAACGACACCTGCTTTTCTCATGAAGTATGGAATGTCCTGGCCAGAACGAACTTTGTTCTTGCCACCTCGAGAAAACGAACACATTTCTTTGTTATTGCGGAGTATGTACCAAGCTTAACATGAGAATGAACCTCACTGGTTCTTGCTGAATCTCAGACGTGCTGCGTAACACGAGAATAAACCTCATTGGTTCTTGCTGAATCTCAGATGTGCTGCGTAACACGAGAATGAACCTCATTGGTTCTCGCAAGTCAAGTGAACATGCTTGAGCTTCTGTTTACCACAACTGATGTGTGCGTTGATAAATGTTTATGTGAATAAAAGCCTAAATTAAACCTGTTTATCATATAAAGCGAACGTTTTGGAACATTTTTGATTAAACCGCTCGGTTCATATGGACTAGTTTAACGATTTCTTTATAAACTTTTTGAAGCGTCAAAGTGGTAGTTGCATAGCAATGGAGGGACAGAAATCTCTCAGATTTCATCAAAAATATCTTAATTTGTATTCCGAAGATGAAAGGAGTAATAATGACAGAATTTTCATTTTTGGGTGAACTTTTCCTTTAAGATTTGTAGCTTTGTACTGGTTTAAGCAGCAATCTTTATTTTCATTCTCTTCCAGGGTGGTGGCCCAGAATGAAAGACGTGATGAGTGGACGTCTCTGCTCATCACCATTAAGAAGCTTTTCATACAGTATCCTGTGCTGGTGCGTCTTAAAGTAGCAGGTGCGTATATATATGCATACTACCGTTCAAAAGTTTGGGGTTGGAAATATTTTTTTTATAATTTTGAAAGAAGTCTCTTAAGACCTGTGTATACTTCCTTTTCACAGTTAAGTGGAAAGTATACTCTTTTGGCCGTGAGCATGGAAAGACCCATTTGGATCTAGTGGACTTGTCTGATTAACGATACAAAAGTTATTCATTCAAGAGCAGTGAGAGGGAGTACAGTACTCTATGAGCAGCGGATGAGCGCTCAGAAACCGTCTCTCAGACAGCGTTCAGAGACCGTCAGCGTGCGCATATAGCGAAATTAGTTGTCTTTCGCTGCTTATTGCACTTAAACAGCAATGCTTCCAAACGCATGACCACGCAGCACAGGAACGTCACATGAACGTTACCACGATGGAGACGATAGTCCAAAATTTTGAAAAATTTACACATTTCTGCTGGTTAATCGTGTCTACCGGTATATTGGCCACCCCTAGATATAAACGTGGCATTGTGGCAGTAAAAAACACTCGCATTGTCTTTGTTTCTTTCTTGTTTTTTCTTTAGAAAATGCAAATATCTTCTTTTTATGTGTGACATGATTATGGCATTATTGCAATTCTGTGAACTAGATCAAATCAGATTGATAAACACATTTTTGTTCATGTCTCAATATTGCAGATGGATATCCAAGTGGGCATAATTCTACTTCTGCTCAGGGAAATTATCTGGAAGCTATAAACTTGTCTTTCAACGGTTTGTATTTGTGTATTTAGTCCATTGTCTTTACCCATGGCACTTCAGTGGAGCTGTTTGTCCTGATATCAGTGTCCTGATTTATCTCTTTTAGTCTTTGATAAGCACTACATCAACCGTAACTTTGATCGTACGGGCCAGATGTCGGTGGTCATTACTCCAGGAGTGGGCGTGTTCGAGGTGGACCGCTTGCTCATGATCCTCACCAAACAGCGCATGATCGACAATGGTCAGTGAGTGCGCTGTGCAATTGCTGTTTGTCTTGTAGCACTGCGGTGGATGCTAATGGTATGGTAATATTCCTAACAGGCATCGGTGTAGATCTGGTATGCATGGGAGAGCAACCTCTCCACGCTGTTCCACTCTTCAAGGTTAGCAAACACCATATTAGGTTTGGCATTTGAGCATAAAATCAGATATGAATGTTTTAATACTTGTGAATAGGGTGAACTTTTTTGTTGTATCATTTCTTTTAGTTACATAACCGCACAGTGCACGGAGACTCCAGAATTGGTGATGACTATAACTTGCCTCACTGGATCAACCACAGGTGAGATTTGATCAACTGCTAGGTGGTTGCTAGGGTGTACTGGGTGGTTACTAGGTGGTTGCTAGGGTGTACTGGGCTGGTGTCCCTCCTTCACCCATTTTCAGCATTTTTTAAATCTGATATATATTTTTATTGTATAGTGAAATATTAATGATAATAATGTGTTTTATTAAAACATTACATTGATAATTATTATTTTAATTAATATCATACAACTAATCATTGTGCAGCACCTTATTTGACAAAAAAATGAAAATGCAATGTTTTGTAAATGATTTGTAATATTTTCATTAATTTCATTGGACACCAGTCTTGATGAAATTAATATTGTGATGTTGTTGTCCATATTACCCAGCCCTAACAGGTTAATGCAGATGAACTCAGTATAATAAATGTGAATTTTACAGCTTTTACACATCAAAGAGCCAGAACTCATGCAGCTGTTTTACGCCACGGATCAAGCTGGCTGGAAAGAAGGTTAGAAATATTACACTTCCACTGACAACACCTTGTGACTTTGTAACATTGTTATTATGATAACGACTTAACACTAGTAAAACTGCTAATGAAGCTCCTGTCATTCTGATACCTTTTCATTTTAAGGCTCAAGCTGAAAAAGCCAGAAGCTCCAAAGAACATTGTAAGTAATTTGCGTCACTTGTAGGTAGTTTACGGTTGCATATGGGTTTGTCGTGAATTAACTGAGCTGGATTTGTCTCGCTCAGCTCTTGGTTCTCCAAAAGATGCTGAGAACAGCCTTCCAATCCAGGTGGATTATGATGCGTACGATGCTCAGGTCTTCAGACTTCCTGGGCCATCGAGAGCCCAGAGGTCCACCAACTTCAGGTACATTAAACAAATAAAAATCCTGTTTTTTTTTTATTTTTGACCAACTTCCTCCATTTATATGGCAGTTTATATGTTTAGCCTATGATCATGTGTGTCAGGTCGAGTCGGGAGAGGGAGTCAGCCAGCAGGAAAAGCTGGGGCTCATCGGAAGTCGGTGGAGGCGTAGTGGGCAGCTCTCCCCCAACCAGGCCTACAGGACCAGATGAACAAAGGAGCCTTGCGTCAGATGACAGTTTGGGACACATCTCCAACATTCTGCTCATCCCACGCCCGCCTCAGGGCCAATACGAGGTCAGCAGCTCCCTGGGGTACACCAGCTGCACAAGAGGTACAGGACCGTTCAGGACGCACCTGTGTTGATGTAGACGGATACATCTGGTTGATGTTTGCTGCTTCTCGTCTGTCTCATCTTTGCAGAATTGCTGGAAAAGATGGTCGAATCCCAGAGGGACTCCAGTGCTCCAGGCCGCTTCACGGTGGGCAGCGCTGAGTCTACCTTGCATGTACGGCCGGGCGGTTACACGCCCCAGAGGGCCCTCATCAACCCGTTCGCCCCCTCACGCATGCCTATGAAACTCACCTCTAACCGCCGCCGCTGGATGCACACGTTTCCTGTGGGTAAGTAATACATACAATTCTTGCTTCTGATTGGTCAATTTGTGGTCGAATATTATGCACAATGACCACTAAACTCTGTTCACTACATGTTTTTATATAATGTTGTATGGATGTTCAAGGTCCTTCTGGAGAGGCAATCCAGATCCACCATCAGACACGACAAAACATGGCAGAGCTGCAGGGCAGTGAGCAGAGAGACCCGGCTCGTACCTCTGCAGAGTTGCTGGAACTGGCCTATCACGAAGCCACAGGAAGGTCAGTCACGCCAGATGAGTGAGAGGATATTTGGAGGGGAAAAATGTGGCAACATGATACAGTGAGTCTAATAATGGTGTAAATGTGTGTTATAGCAAGCGGACAGTGTCCCGTTACATAGGAGAGAATGGACTGTACATCAATGGAGTTCCTGACAATATATCTGGAAGTCCAGCTAGTAGCAACAGCACTGGTGCATTATTTTCACTTACATAATCTCTTTATTATACAGTGGCCCTAAAAGATATTTAGACACTTTATGATGATATGAATGTCAGAGTGAATCTTATGAGCTGATTCCCAGAGTATAGTCTGATTCACGGACAAATTACTCTTATGAGTCGGTTCTTTGTAGTGAATCAAAACACATGCAGCGTTGCTGGTGCAGTCTGATTCCCTAAAGTATCACTGATATGAGTCGGTTATTTTTAGCATATCAGAAATATTCTACATGAGTGGTGTAGTCAAAGTCCCAAACAACTTAATCAGCATTTTGTAGGAGCATAATAAAAAAAGCAACGTAAAATGTCCCGGGCTCTCTGGCCCGTTCTGCTTCATACCACAGTAACGTTAATAAAACTTTATTACATTAGTTCATCTATGAACATGATTTCTGTCTGAGTCTCGTCGGATTGCTTTTCATGTGGCTGTGGAGGCGGTGAAGACGGCAACTCCCATGATTCCAGATTCATTCATGGCGCTATCAAGCTACGCTTTTGTTATTGTTTTGTATAAGCATTTTATTTAAGAATTGCACTTGTTAATGCGCCATTAAAAACCAAAAATTATTTGAGGAATCAGAATTCCTTATGATTTCCACCCCTACATAACATTCAAACATTTTTTTAAATATGAGTATGAATGCTTTTTGGGCCACTGTTGTTTTTTCTCATTTCTTTTATTACATTATCTAGTATGAGTCATTAATTGACTTGCATGCTCTCTGTAAAAACAAGAGGTTGAGTTGAGTTCAGTTGTTACTGCTCTTGCTTTTATAGGAACACCAGTGAACCGTGGTTCCTTTGAGGATTATTCCAGCAGTCTAGATCCGAGTGAGTTCTTCCCCATCAGCGAAGAGACTCAAAAACACATCACATCTCCAGTATCCATCCACTTCAACATTAATGATAATTTACCACATATATATCCTCAGAAATATACATTTGTTAGCTGCAATCACATAAACACATTCATTTTTCAAAGGGGATGGGTTTTGTACAGGAAATCTGGGATCTATGGTTGAGTGATTTAAGTTATTTAAGTCTGGGTTCGCTCTTACATTTGTTTGGTAAGGTTGTAGTCTTATCTAGCACACTAATCGGCTAATGATATTCACAAACATTAACCATTTGTTAAATTATGGTGTAAAGGGTGTAGGTTAAGCTAGCAGGCTAATCAGCTAGTAATATTCACAAAATAAGAATTTAACATTTGTTAAATTATTGTGTAAATTGTGTAGGCTAAGCTAGCATGCTAATCAGCTAGTGATAATCACAAATAAGAACATACACACCCAACAGAAAAAAGATAGTGTAATGCACAGGTGTTGAAACGATAACTAAACACCAATTTAGTTGGCCGCAATTCATTCTTAGTGAATTCCACCTCAGATTTGTCTGGGATTTCTGGCTTTCTCTCTGTACTATCCCTCCCCTTTACTGGGGATTCCTCTATTTCCTAAATTCCTCTTTCTATCTAATCAAGTATCAAACCTCAATTCTCTCTCTCTCACAAGCTTTGTAACCCTCAATAAAATCAGCAATCACAAGTATGTCGAATGACACTGCAGCACTCAGAAACTCACGCATGCCTTGCCTGAACACTACAGTACTGGTCGTCTTTTCTGCCAATTGTGTCTTTGTACAGACAGCCGTTCACACTTATTACTCATCAGTAATGTCACGATGCTCACAGTGCCTTTTTGCATGTTAATTTTGCATGTAGTAGTCACTGTAATTTCAGTTCAATTACAACAATAATGGTAACACACTCCTTTTTCTTTTCCCACTTTCTCTGTCTCCCTTTATCTTCCTTGTTCTGTGTGTTTGTATGTGTCTGTCTGCCTGAAACTTTTCACCCTCTCTTCTTCTGCCTCTTTCTCTCTCAATCTATCTGCTAATTGTCATTCGGGCCGTATGTGTGAATGTGCTTTGGATGTGGTCTATTGTGTCCTTGTGGTGCGTGTGGGCCACTCTGTGTGTTTGTGTGTGTGGTGGGGGTGCCCCTGAAGTCCTGCTGCTGTCTGCCCCTCCGACAGTGCCTAGTTTTTGCTGCACAGTCGGGGTGGACTGGAAGTCCCTCACCACTCCTGCCTGCCTCCCTCTCACTACCGATTACTTTCCCGACCGCCAAACCCTGCAGAATGACTACACAGAGGGCTGCTACGACCTGCTGCCACACACTGACCTGGACAGGTACAAACACACTGTGTCAAAAAATTATGTCTTTCATATTACTTTCAGACATTTTAAGGGATACACAATATATATCGGCACTCTATCAGTTATCAGCCGATATGCTTGTAACTTTTTAAATAGTCATGTTTAAAAATGGAATGCCTGCTAGAAAAACAGCATTACCCAAGACTCTGCAGAGAAATCTCCACCAGTAAGGGAATCACAACAAGGTAATTGCACTAAAAGAACACTTTAGCACCTGCCCACTTATCCAAAATGTTTTTAATGCTGCCTTCACGTGCTATCACTATTCCTACTTCCCACTTCTTTAGTCGTGATTACGAGCTCATTACATTAAAATTTCGACTTGAGAGGGCGTTCATGTCCCATCTTTTAACTAGGAAACTAGTATTTACGATAATTCCGATAGCACGTGATGGCAGCATAATTCATGTCTTTCGCAATGCTTCATGGGATTGTCGTTCATTCCCTCAGTAAAGCTGTTACATAGTTTTGTACTTTTGTCTGAATTTGCCATACTTTTTTGCTTCAAATCAGTTTGTATTGTTGCGATTCACCTTGTACCTGGTTGATTTGGCTCATGGCTTATAACTCTTTAACGTACACTTTTTAAAAAAAATCCCAGAGGGAAAAAATTAATACTTCCAGAACCAACTCTGTTGACAAAGTGGGTGGGCTTTTTTCATTTACTGGTGCAAGTTGCTATTGGATGTTTAATTGTTCCTGCTCATGATAACAATTAAACATTTATGCTAAAAAGTGATCAAGAAATATTTAAAACTTTGCACTATTTCTAGATCTCTAATAAACATTATAGTGACACTGAACATGCAAATTGCTTTCTAACTACAGTCACATGCTCTTGCTTCTTTTGAACTGAATTTTTTATTCATTATTTGTAATGAAAAATTTTATTAAATTAGAAAAATGCAAAATGATCAAGTACTGTTAGACTTTTGAACCCCACTGTAGATTTGATATATATTGAAGATCTCAATCCAAAATGTATGTGCTCTCCATCTTATATAGACGTGACGATGAGTCTCCAGTGATGACGGCCTATCAGGTGTTTGAAGAGTTCATCTGTCAACGACTGATGCAAGGTTACCAGATCATTGTTCAGCCAAACAGAAAGCCACAACCTGCTATTGCCCCGCCCCTCAGCAGCAGCCCTCTTTATTCCAGAGGTACGTCCCCTGCTGGACAGTTCTGCATACTAGTTGGTTTATGAAACCTTTCTGTCATAAATCGTGCTCCAATGTAATTCAGGTGAGAGATTTGAAGGTCTGCTTTTCAGGGCTGGTGTCTCGGCGTAAACCAGAGGAGGAAGAAAGTCTTTACTGGCTCAGTATGGGGAGAACCTTTCATAAAGTCTGCCTTAAAGATAAGATCATTACCGTCACCCGCTACCTCCCAAAGTCAGTTGATGCTTTTAGTAATTCAGATTCAGTTCATGTAATTTATTCTTCTAGAAATGCCTACAAGTGTGTTTTTGTTTGTCTTTAGGTATCCATATGAATCCACACAGATTCAGTACAGCTACAATCTGTGCCCTCCGCATGCAGATGCCCACTTCCTGCCATTCTGGGTTGAGTTCAGTCATGAGCGGCTGGAGGAGTACAAATGGAACTACCTGGACCAGTACATCTGCTCTGCCGGCTCAGAGGACTTCAGGCAAGTGGCTTTACTAGCATCACGACTAACACAAAACCTATGTACGTAGATTCCCACAAGATCCCATTCCTCTCTCTTCCACAGTCTTATTGACTCTCTGAAGTTTTGGCGCACACGCTTCTTGCTGCTGCCAGCGGGTGGAGCCAGGCGAGTTGCGGATGGTGAGGGTCACTGGGACGTGTATGGGGAGGGAACGGGGGCAGGGCGGGATGGCCTCTCTGGCACTGGGGACTGGTCTCTTTTGGATGGATTTATCCGCTTTTTGGAAGGCCTGAACAGGATTCGCCGGCGGCATCGATCTGATCGTATTATCCGTGTGAGTGCACAGCTACAGGATCAGCACAAATGACTTATTAAAGGGATAAAACTACCCATCTGACCAATAAAATAACAATTCTTATGTGTATTATATATTATAGAAAGGAGCTACTATTAAAGGCCTGCAGGTGACAGGGGCCCTCTCATCCTACAACCCGGAGTCTATAGCACCCCCTGTGGGCAAAAAGGGCACCTCTGCCCTCTCTGCACTTCTGGAGCTAGATCAGACACAGAAGTGAGTTGTGCAGGCAGATTTCAGCAAACCAAAGGAAATAAAATACCGCAGTGCACAATCAATGAGAAACAAGTGTTTGCGTGTGCCAGAAACAATACGATTTTGGGTTTTATCTAGTTCCACATATGGTAAAGGTTTTATAAAATTCCAGGTTTTTCCTAATGCTGGTGAGGTGTCTTTGATCTGCAGGAGTTTAGAAGAGCAGCAGCTTGCTGCTCAGCATGGTGGGAAACCATGTGGTCCTTTCAGTGAAGCTGCCAGCGTTGCCCTGACAACCACCTATGTCGATAGCCCCCGTAAGGTGAGAGCCCGAGGCAGACCGCCGAACGGACTAGTTCCTGGCTTTCTGTGTGTATGCTTGTGCTTTTGAGTGTGGAAGAGGCCTATTGTATTTGTACACTGTGTATCGCTTGCTGGCTCTTTCCTCTTTTTTTTTTTTTTTGGTCTTATTTTCGCCTTTGTCTGCTTGGTTTGAAGACTGATCACAATATTTGGAACAGAATAAATACAACTATACAACTACATACAACTATTATAAAATGTAACAATAATGTAATGTATTTTAATTATTATTTGCATATTGTGTAATTAATTCAATACATTTTTAGACATTTGACAGCCCTACTTTTCATTTAGTGCTGAATCGTGGATATTATTTGCAGTGGGTTTAAGTTTTCTTGCCTCTTTTGACCTTTGCCTCTTCCTCTTCCATTACTGCCTTCAGTGCCTTGTTCTTGCTCTGATCTCTGGGGGTTATTTTCTGTCTTTCTGGTGTTTTCCTCCTAATATGCTGACAGGATGCTGCCTTCATTTTGGACTTTATTCGTAGTCCACGTTCCTCCTACATCTGTCATTCTCAGGTCAGTCACTGCCCCCTCTCTGCTCTGTGAAAGCCGTCTGTCTCTTGCAACGCGTGTGTGTGCGTATAAACCATGTGTGCATGCCTGTGTACTTATCCAACCTCTCACTGGCATTAAAAATGTGAAGGTTGGTGTTTCTATCTGGTGTTTTTATAGTGAGAGTGATAATGAAGAGTCATTCCTGTTTGTCTATGCATACTCATCATCATACTCATTATAATGTAAAATGCTAAAGAAATTTTATATTCATTAGATTTACTTAATTTAACAACTTAACCTTCTATGAGTTCTGCTGTAAACTGCACCTCTTTGTTTGGCCAATGGAAAAATGCATGTGCACTTTGCATTTAATCTCACCCCACATCCTGTGCTCATTTAGAATATCTCACATAGCCAGATTTTTGTCTAGCGGCATACAGTAACTGTTCTACATTGCAGCTAATTCTGGCCAGGAGCAGATGGGAAGAGGCCAACATGTAAAGCACTTATCACAGTTTGCTTTTATTAACATGATATTAAGCAGCAGGTAATTCTAACATTTATGATGCCATGGTAATAGACAAGCATGCAATAAAGTGGTAAATCATTCAAATAATGTTATAGTGGTCTTTGGAGACAAAGACAAAGTACCAGATATTTCATATGTAATTATGTAATTATGAAAACAAAGCAGAATGTACAGATGTGATTGAGGACAAACCCAATTTAATGGCACAAACCATGTAAAATTTTCACAAAACCAGTGGCTTGTTCATCTTGTTGTATGCTCATTGTAGCAACCGGGTACCTTGTCAATATTGCTTTATATCCTGGCAGACAAAAACTGACTGACTTTTGGGAATTGTATTGCAGCCAGCCAGTCAGATTGGAGGTGGTGGATTTATCCAGCTCTTGGCATTGTACTGTGCAATATGCTTCATACAGTCTGTCATAGGATGTGCTGTCTGATACTAGAGTACCACAAAGATCAGTCACTGGATGCAGATAGCATGTTGATCTCTCATCATTTTGCACCTTTGTCCGTCTTGTGTAGTTCTGTATTAGACTTGTTTGCATGAAGATAGATAACATCAGATGTGCTAGTTCCTGTGCAGGAAACACAAGAGTGAAGGCACACTGCATTTCAACATTTTATCTGACACATTCCCAATGGGTTCCTCAGCTGCCAGCTGAACAGGTTCCAGCAAATCCCACTGAGGGTGGGTTGTCGGACAAAGGAGGCAACCAACCAGGTGAGAGAACATCTTCTGCATCCCAAGCCACAGGAGACCCAACCCCAGGGACAGGTTCAGAGACTGGGTAAGAGAACACCTCACTTTATTCCAACAGTCAGAACATGGCTTCCCATATATTAAACTCAGAATGTGACACTTTCATGTTGCGTTTTAGGGGGCAGTCAGGGTCCAGTGGTTTGAGTCTTTCCTCATCTTCCACACTAATGGAGATCCTGGAAGCCATTAAGCATCCCACGTGAGAGTCTTTGAATCCTTAATTATTTATTAGTCTTCTATTATGTCACCCATGTGTGATCTAAATTGACTTCCTGTGCTTACAGCACTGGAGTGCAGCTTTTGCCAGAGCAGAGAGGCCTGCCTCCCAACTGCTTTGTCAGTGCTGAGGTTGTACATTGGCTGGTGAGCACTGTGGAGAATGTCGCCACACAGGGCATTGCAGTAGAAATCATGCAGGTAAAATTGAGAACATTGCAGAAGTCACAGCAGTCTGTGTTTGTATTTAAAAACATGACTATCTCCCTGACACTCCTATAGAAAATGTTGGATGAAGGTCTAATTACTCATGCCTCCGGTGATGCCATGCGAACCTTTGTCTATGGCTTCTACTTCTACCGGATTGTTGACAAAGACAGCGAGAAGGGTAAGAATCTACTTGACTATTAAGATTACTTTGCTAGGGTTTGCCAAGCTGCTGTAGAGTTGGTTGCTGCTAGCTGTTCCTACTGTATCCAACTGTAGTTTTTTTTTTCTCAATGAGAAGTGGTGATATCCGGGGACACGAGACAGTGATCCAGTTATCTCCAGGTATCATTTAGATACAGAGGCAGAGTAGGAACGCCTATTAAAAACCAACAGCACAGTGACACTGCAACCTCCAGCTATTTTTTACAGGGATTCAGGGGGCAGATCTCAATGTCTGCAATCCCGTTGGAAGCATGACTGTACCTTGGTGCTTCTACACTCCATGAAAACAGACCTTTATTCCCTGCAGCCCCTACGACTCAGCTACCCCCAGCTGGAGCCAATGTATGGTCTGCCGCAGCTTTGGAGGACTTCGCCCTGTTCCAGAGGAAGTGGTTTGAGGTGGCCTTTGTTATGGAGGAACGTCGGCCCTGTGACTTACCGGCCTTCCTGCTACCCTGGTTGCCCAGCCGGCCAGCCTCGTACGCAAGTAGGCATAGCTCCTTCAGCCGCAGCTTCGGAGGACGCAGCCAGGCTGCTGCACTGCTAGGTACACACAGCCGGCTCTGACCCCAGAGCAGCCTTGCTCTGCACCTTAAGGCAGCATGCCACACTCGCTCCCCCGAGAGTTCGGGAAGGCCAGTGAAGCGAATGAGTCACACAAAGTCAAATCATTTCATCTCATGTAACTAAAGCATCCAGACACCACCCATACCATCTACTCGTCACTAAACAACAATGCGCACTTGGAGACTTCTACAACTCAATTAACTTATAAAGACAGATGTTGCAAAGACACCACTGAATAACTCCATACAGCGCTAAATTCTTCTTAGGAAACACCACGCCAAGCTTTTGATTCATCCCTTTCCATCAAGAATTTTTAACGTATTCAAACCTAATCTGACTTTATCTGACTTTGTGTGACTCTTCTACATTCCAGGACTGCATGCTGTTGTAGAAAAGTAGACCACCCTTAGTTAATCCTGTTCATTCCCACAATGCCCAAATCATGTTGATCATATCAAGACTCCCTTTCTAACTGATTGATGTAGTCAGTGTTTGTAAATCTGCTATTATAACAAGCCCAATTAGCCATCAATCAGTGTAACGGTACATGCACTCTCCAAATGCTGTGGTTCTACCCAATCAGGGCACACATTGCTTTGTTTGCAAACTCCTCAAATCAGAGCATGGACTGATTGCCCCCCAGTACACCAATCAATCCACTGTTTTAGGTGTGCCATAATGATGTCTTGTCCACCAGTAGTGCATGCTGCGGTGAAGTAGTGGCTGTGATCCAGTAGTGCTGTGGTATGGGTTCTTCCTGCTCTCCTCCATCTGCCCTGTTCCTGCTGGATGAATTTTGTTCCTCTATTGTTCCCAAACCTGAGCAAAGCTGTTCTGCCTACCCGTCGCATTTCTGCTTATTGTGCCAATGCACTCAGCTTTCAGAGTTTTCCTGCTATAGAAACTTCATACATCTTATTTACCTTTTAATATATTGCATGATGGAGAATAATCCCTGGTCTGAGAACCATTATATCAATTAATTTACAATGTTTATTGTCTCAGATGTCATGAACTAAGCACTAACTGCCATAAACTCTATCACAATTATTCTTCATTGACCCATTTATGATCTTAATGACTCTGTGCCTGACCTCTGTCATTTCATCCTCTTGGCCATTTCTACTCTTCCTGTCTTTCTCGCTGTTTTTGCCCCTCCTCTCTCAGCCGCCACAGTTCCAGAGCAGAAAACAGTCACCTTGGACGTTGATGTGAACAATCGCAGTGATCGGACGGAATGGTGCAGTTGCTATTACCATGGCAACTTCTCCCTCAATGCTGCTTTTGAAATCAAGCTGCACTGGATGGCTGTCACTGCAGCTGTACTCTTTGAAATGGTGAGCATAGGATGAACATAGTTGGCTTTGAGGTGATGAGGTGCTAGATGACTTTTTTTTATAATATCAGGACAATCAAACATAGTTAACTAGAACTAGATGGTATCAAGAAAGGGCACGAACATAACATGTAAGGCTGAGACATAGTCCTAAAAAGCACTGCAATTTTGTTTTTCAGGTACAAGGCTGGCACAGAAAGGCGGCATCTTGTGGATTCCTGCTTGTACCCGTGTTGGAGGTGCCCTTTGCTTTGTCATCGTACCTATATGGTGACCCTCTCCGTGCTCAATTGTTTATCCCCCTAAACATCCAGTGCCTACTAAAGGAGGGCTGTGATAACCTGTTTGAGGGTGAGGACAGAAAAAGTAACATGTTTATTGCAATGTTTGTAAAAGTCTCTCAAATGTAGCAAATACATTAGGTGTGTCCCAATGTGTGTACTTAAGCACTATTCTATGCCATTTTATAGTATAAAAGTATTTCACATCGAAAATTCCAAAAAGAAAACGTGCACTTCAAATATCCGGAGTGTGAAATGTTGGACATGTTACTAATAATAAATAAACAAAATTACATAGTGCACTAATATTATGGTTAATATTCTGTTTCTGTCCTTTACCATCTTGGATGGATTGAACTCTTCACAATACTTTTCATTTATTGTTAAAGGTGGGGTAAGTGGTATTTCAAAACTGCTTTAGAAAAGTGTCTGGGGCCAAGTACCAAAACAAACTTATAGCCAATCAGCAGTAAGGGGAGTGTCTACTAATGATGGGGAGAAGAGAGTGCTCAGTGCCCGTCGTTATTCAAAAGACACGACACAGTACGGACATTAGCCGAGCGACGACAGGAAGAGGGAGATGGCAGATAAAAAACAAAAGTAGAAAATGTCTGTAGAACAAAAGAAGGCTTACAATCAGGCAAGAAGTAGGACATGTAAATATCTGATCAGCTTTCCAGCGCTGGAGAGAACTCAAGGAGCAGGAAGGCTGAAGTTGCTTTATTTATTTCTTCTCAGTAGGCAAGTAACATTGGTTTTGTTTTGTTTCACAGAAATAATATATGCTGGCTTTTGCTTGAATATGCTCGTGTGTCACGTTTGCTTGCTTGGCCATTTGCGATCATATTGTCGTTCACTTCAGCGATGATAATTACCCATTCATTTCCACACCGTATAAGCCTGGAGCGTCTAAACCTCCTCACTGTCTGTTTCAAGTGTCAGCTCCCAAAGTGTGTCCGAAAAGTAAGATAATATACTCCTAATATATGTTTGTTTCCTTTGGTTCCTGTTTTGGTGATCGATATAGCCCTCTAATCTTGCCATAATTGTAATATATTCGTTAGTTGGACTGTCATGCTCATGCTATCGAGTTGTACATGATAACTGTGTTTGTGTTTTTGGGATGTAAAGGATGACTTTTTCACTGAACATTTGAACTGGATTACCATAGTAACACACATTGCTTTCACTTATTGATAATATCATACCCTCTGCCGCTGGCACAGCAGATTCTGCCATAGTCGTTGACTGGGTTACATGTGGGGCGGAGCTATCAAAATAGGGGCGTGTTTGTTTTGGTCATTTGAAATCAACATCGGTTACCAGAAATCACTTACCCCACCTTTAAGTTGACATGATATCCACCATTACCGCACTTCTTTACTTGTTTAGGGTTTGAGCCAGAGACATACTGGGACAGAATGCAGTTGTTTCAGGAGGCCGTACTCTCCAGGTAAAGAGAGCATAGAATGTATATTTCACTATCACTATTGCTCATTCTTTGGGTTAGTGAATTTAACTTTAGTACATCTAGTTAATTTGCAGTTAAATCTTGTTTATTTTTTAGAGTAGTATTGTCCTGTGTACTGTCATATTGAAACAACTTCCCTTATTTTTTTTGAAGATTTGGCTTTGTACAAGACAAATTCTCAGCATCAGCTTTTAACTTTCCATCAGAGAACAAACCCCAGTACATCCATGTAACAGGTACATGCTTTTATGAATAATATAAACTTTGGTTGGAAATATTATGATAGAAACCTTTCTTGTTACTTTATTCTCTTATTACTTTGTCTTGCTCTTTCTATCGCTATCACTCGGGACCTCTTTATCCAGGTACAGTTTTTCTCCAGCTGCCTTACTCGAAAAGGAAATACTCCAGTGGACAGCGGCGGCGCCGTAACTCCACCACCTCTGCCAGTCAGAGCCTGTTTGGTTCTGAGGAGCGAGTGGGCTACAATTGGGCCTACAATACCATGCTGACCAAAGCCTGGAGGACTGGCGTTCTGGGGGACGAGAAACTGGCCGACCGCCTGCTACGAGATTTCACAGACTTTTGTGCCAACAAGGATAATCGACTGGCGACCTTCTGGGAAAGTTGTGTGGATAAAATGAACGCTAGTGCCCCTTGAGAAAAGAGAATGGAGGAAAGGCAAAAGAAAAGAGAAAGAGACAGTTTGCCTCTGCATTAAGAGCTAATGTACTGCTGCTATCATCTAATCAGAGAGAAATAAAGAAACAGCCTCATCATAAAACACTCACCTCCAGTGGTTTTGGACAGTTTTTAATGCTTGGCCCTATTGATGTACATTTTCATAGGCCTGGCCCCATGTTTAGATTGGTGTAGTTTATATATATTATATTATGTATTATTATATATATATAATCCTGAGAATAAGGAGCTTAATAAATGTTGATCAAGATAGGAGTTAAGAGATATGTTCAAGGTTATAACTGTCACGCACATCTGTAAACACCTTTGCATTTTAGTTATCAAAGTAAAATCGGTAGTTAGGGACATAAGTTGAATTCTTGAACTAAATTAAAGATATATTAGATCAACTTTCTTTACATTATCCCCAAGGTCAAATTGATCCAATTAAACCCCAGTTATAATGCAGTAACTACATGTTTTCGGCAGTAACACTGCAGGGACATCAGCCAGTGCACGGATAAAAACGTGACCTTTGTTCACATTGAAAATACGTATCTGTCCACATCAGTCCATTCATGTTGTCTGGAAAAACATTGCTAAGGAGACATGTCCATGCATCCCATTATCCTTTCATCATCAGTTTTTGGACAGACAGAAGCATCGCTTCATTTGAATGCGGAAGAGTTTCTTATCAAGCGCATGCGCGGTGTGCCGCTGCATTGAACAATGCAGCAAACCTCACTGCGCAGGTGCGCGGCTGCAGGGCATGCGGCTATTTTTAGAAAATGACGTCATCGTGAAATAGAGCGAGTGCGCGCACCCCCCCTCCAACTCCCCCTCCACCCTGTTCGCTGGGATTGACAGGACGCTTGCAGCAGCAGCAGCACCCCACAAGACGAAAGAAAAAAATAAGATTCGGGCGAAACTTGGAGGATATCGAGGGCTGGGAGGGGAAAGAAAGCATTACAAAAAAATATATAGACATACAAAAAAATATAAATCTGCACCTTCAACCTTTGGCTCGCCGTTCCACCCTCACGTGCGCGGCTGCTCCAGATTTTGCTCGCGCCAGTGTGCTGACCGGAGCGCGCGCTCTATCTCGCACAACCAGTGTATTCTGCTGAGAAACGACCGAACCCCGGTGCGAACCGACAGCCTTTGACCAGAGAGGATGGCTGATAGAGAACAACTGATCCAAAGAGCCCGTCTGGCGGAGCAGGCGGAGCGCTATGATGACATGGCCTCCGCGATGAAGCTGGTGGGTCATTATTAATATACATGCATTCATGCACAATCAGTATTTAAGAGACGATTGCAATATAATATAGATGCATTGAGTTTTTTTGTTTAATTCTTTAAATAGTGCTCAAATATAGGTGCATTTCTAGTTTATACAATCAAAGAAGCTTTCGACACTGTCACGAGCAGGACCTCTTTGTTATATATAAAATATGTTGTGTTAAAGGGACAGTTTAACGTTACCTCAAATAAAAATCCTGTCATAATTCATTCACCTTAATGTCGCTGCACCTTCATAGCTTTGTTTTTTCCCTGAAACACAAAGGGGCAGAATGACAGTGTAAGTCACCGTTCACTTTCATTGTATGTAAAACAGATGCCGTGAACGATGACTGAGGCTGTCAGTAACTGGCACTAGCATTCTGCCTAACCTCGCGTTTTGTTTTTTGTAAAGAAAAAAGTAATGCGGGTGTGAAACGACATGAGGGTGAGAAAATACTGAAATAATTTTATTTTTGTATAGATTATACATTTTAAACGTTGGATTAAAAACATACAAAATTAAGATATATGATAATAAGTAATCAACAGACAAAAACGGTGCGAATGACGCTACATAATTCTAATAAAGTGTAGGTTTCGGTTCAGTATAGAGCATATCAGTCGTTACAGTGGATGAACATGGGCGGCGCTATGACACCCTCATCCACATCCATTGTGTATCCGTGTCTCTGCGAAAATAGGATAAAAACAACAATAGCTACGTTTTAAATAACGAACCCTGTTAATATAGTCAGATAAAACTTACATTGTCTCAACAGCTCATGTTAATTTGTAGTCATAAAGTAAAGCGCAATATGTGAGATAGCAGTGCAGCATCAGCTGTCTGGTTTGACATCTTAGCACAAAGGATGAAAGTCAGTCAGTCAGTTAGTGTGGGTCAAGCAGGACACATATGCTTTATTCAATGTATTGTTTTTTATCCTTTCCATTACTAATGGAAGCAACATCACTCTAATCACCCGTTTTGATTAGATATTGTCATTATTATGCCACTTTGACTGTTTGACATTGGCATATTCAGTATAGGGTTTCATAGTCATGGTAAAATGTCAAGAAATTTTTAAATAGTCAGACCTGGAAAAGTAATAGAATTTATTACAATTCTAAAAAATAATGGAAGTCATGCCATGAAAAATATTTCTTTCAAAATTGTTTGAGAGTAAAATCTCTAAAATTATTTGTAACAGTCCTGATGATCATAAATTACATGATGTTAATGTGATCATAAATGTTCAGGTTTCTTATTCACATTTCATTAGGAAATATATATCAGTGGCTATATGGGTATCAGCAAATATTAGCCCTATTTTGTTAATATCACTATTAATAATTATTATCAAAACAGTCTCAATCTCAATTTTGGCTGAAAATAACATTAGGATTTTTTCCAGTTCAAACTAACTTTTTATATATTTTCTATTCTATAAAAATGTTTGAAAACAGAAATTGTGTATTATCCTTTATCCAGGGTCTTGATAGATTTTGGTCAGAACACCTTTGTACAGCACTATAATGTCCCAATTTCAAACAAATATATGTTGCGAACATAATTGCGTTTATTGACCCAAAATCTGGCCTTCTGCACCATCAGGTCACGGAGTTGAACGAGCCGTTGTCCAATGAAGACCGAAACCTGCTCTCGGTGGCCTACAAGAACGTGGTGGGGGCCCGGCGGTCATCTTGGCGTGTAATATCCAGCATAGAGCAGAAGACGGCGGCAGATGGCAATGAGAAGAAGCTGGAACTGGTGCGTGTCTACCGAGAGACCATCGAGAAGGAGCTGGAGTCAGTGTGCCAAGACGTTCTCACCCTGCTGGACCAGTACCTCATCAAGAACTGTGACGAAACCCAGGTAGAGAGCAAGGTCTTCTACCTGAAGATGAAGGGCGACTACTACCGGTACCTGGCCGAGGTGGCCACCGGCGAAAAGAGGGCCTCTGCCGTTGAATCGTCCGAAGGTGCCTACAAAGAGGCTTTCGATATTAGCAAGGGCATGCCGGCCACCCATCCCATCCGCCTGGGCCTGGCGCTCAACTTTTCCGTCTTCTACTACGAGATCCAAAACGCACCTGAGCAGGCCTGCCAGCTTGCCAAGGAAGCCTTCGATGATGCCATCGGCCACCTGGACAATCTGAACGAGGACTCCTATAAGGACTCCACGCTCATCATGCAGCTCCTGCGGGACAACCTCACCCTGTGGACCAGCGATCAGCAGGACAGCGAAGGAGGGGACGCCAATAACTGAGAGATCAGCCATGTCCGCTCTCACTTCTAGCTGTATTAGCACCCGTCTGTCCATTCTGCAGTCTTCTTTGATGCTATATCTTATTTCTCTCTGTCTGCTCCTTCATTTTCTCTCTCTCTTCTCCATTCCATCTTTCTTGTCTCTTTGTGACACCTCAATGCTCTTCTTTGGTTCCTCAGGGCAGCACTTCAGACCCTTGATTGCTCTCTCACCTGTTTTACCCCTTTTCCGCCAACAGGATGCCGGTACCCAATCTGGAACGTTCCACTGCAGAAAAGGTGGTTCTGGGATGGAAAAAGTGCCGCTGGCCTCTAAAACCTGCTTGTCTTGAACCTGGAACCGATAATGTCACATGTCCGTAGCAAGATTTTGAAACAAATACAAAGACGCAAAACAAAACTAGCCCCCAAAACAATATATATATATAAAGCATTCAATTCATATTGTCCTTTTTATTCCTTATACATTACTTGCAATGTAAAATGCATTGCAATACTTACTGCAACCTGTAAGCAAATTTGAAATTGCGTTATTTACTAATATCACACACGCAAACTGACTATGAAAACTACTATGAATTTTAATATATAATACTCATAAATACAATGATTCAAATTACTTTGAATGTTCAGATGTATTCCTAAAAGATTACTAAAAAATTAAAATGATTTTGAAATATATGCACAAATTGAATCCTATTAATTTTGTTAGTTATATATTACTTATTATATAAACATACTAACTTAAATTAATATGGATGTTCAAATGTATTCTCAAAACATAGCATATAAAAATATATAACATTTTCTTTCGTTATATATTTGTCATGATGTCCTTATAACACTGAATCAAATTACTTTGAATGCTAATATACACCGATCAGGCATAACATGACAGGTGAAATAACACTGATTATCTTCATCACGGCACCTGTTAGTGGGTGGGATATATTAGGCAGCATGTGAGCATTTTGTCCTCAGTGGATGTTTTAGAAGCAGGAAAAATGGGCAAGCGTAAGGATTTGAGTGAGTTTGACAAGGGCCAAATTGTGATCAAACCGACGAGCTACTGTAGCTCATATTGCTCTAGAAGTTAATGCTGGTTCTGATAGAAAGGTGTCAGAATAAACAGTGCATTGCAGTTTGTTACATATGGGGGTTCTCATGCTGACCCCTGTACACCGCCGAAAAGCGCCAACAGTGGGCACGTGAGCATCAGAGCTGGACCATGGAGCAATGGAAGAAGGTTGCCTGGACTGACAGGGGTCAGCATGGGCACCCTGACTGGTCTGCGGCTATGCAGCCCCATACGCAACAAACTGCTATGCACTGTGTATTCTGACGCCTTTCTATCAAACCAGCATTAACCTCTTGAACAATCTGAGCTACAGTAGCTCGTCTGTTTGAGCAGAGCCTTTGCTCCCCACGTGCATCAATGAGCCTTGGCCGCCCATGACCCTGTCGCCGGTTCACCACTGTTCCTTCCTTGGACCACTGTTGATAGATACTGACCACTGCAGACCGGGAACACCCCACAAGAGCTGCAGTTTGGAGATGGTCAAACTCTCTCAAATCCTTACGCTTGCCCATTTTTCCTGCTTTGAACACATCAACTGAGGACAAAATGTACACTTGTTGCCTAATATATCCCACCCACTAACACCCTCATAATGTTATGCCTGATCGGTGTATATATTCTCCAAAAAAAAAAGAAAAAAAGAGTGAAGTGGCATGTTTATTTGTCAGTGGTCAGTTCTGACACTGTTCTGCACTCAAGCTGGTTCTGAGACCATTTTGGTGAAAAGGGGGTATTTATTTACCCTCATTTGCTCTGTTTTCCCACCTACTCCTCTTCTCCTGTCCTTTACCTCTTCTGTATATGATTCTCTTCTTTCCTCCCGCAACGAGTCACTGATAGCCTACTGGGGCTGTATCACAGAAACTTCCTGTCTTAATTCTTGTTTGAAGATTTTGAAGTTCTATTTCCCCAAGTAAAATTACCATGGTTAGTAAACAGATAAGCTTTTAAGTTAGGAAGCTTCTGTAATACAGCTCCTGGCCTCCATGTGATATTTATTTACTGTGTACTTGTAAGGACTCAATCTTTATAGAGACTCTGTAATACTTATTACAGGATGACATCTTGAGTATGTGGCACAGTATAGTGCAATGTTGCACTACGTTCTTCTTCTTCTTCACTTGTCTTTGATCTGTACCTCCATCACTGCTTAGATGTGTTTGTCTGTCGTTTCCCAAATCTCACCTTGTACAACTTGCTAGCCCTGTGAATTGTGTATATCTGCTGATCTCAAAACAGTATGTCGTCATACAAAATTTGGGCGACACTCTGTTATGAGACACAGTGATCAAGAGTCTTGATTAGGATTACATATGCAAGGTTATGACAGAATGACATTAAAGACATTGCTTACCATGGGAACTCTCAAAATACTGTTTATCTCTTTGGTACTTTATTATGGTTACACACATTTGTTATAAACTTTACACTGTTTTGAACTCTTTAACACACACATGACTTAATATTGGTTTTCTTGCTTATAGTCAACAATAATCTGCATTCTCACGACACAAATTGCACGACCTTTTCACGTTTCGGCGAATTCGTACTCGGTCTTATTCATATGTTTTTGTACAACCTGCCTACACTGAGAGTTTAGTTTAGAAGTAGCAGGTTAATGCTTACATTATTTTATTACAAAACATCACTTTGTAGGAATTTGTACAAAATTGCAACTTTGTAAAATACTTCAATTTTCTCATGAAATAGAGTTGGCAAATGAAGCTGAATTAAAATTCATTTTAATATGAAGTCAAAAATCTCAGGGTGATTCAACGGTCCTAATATAATAAATAAATAAGCCTCATTAAAAGAAAGAAATCCTTAAAGAGAAAATCTTAAGTAGTTTGTTAATCTTTACTATTAATAATAATAAAATAATATTTTAACAAAACATCTTATTAATATCTGAAACCTGAAAAATAAAAATCATGTGGTCCAAACATGCAGAAAACAAAACAGAAAATTACATCATAGAGAAAATATCTGTGGAGCCTCATGACTGGTGCATCAAGGTCAATAAGCCTTTTAAAATATCAGATAATTTGACCTTTTTATGACAAGCCAAAGTTATTTCAGGGTGTGAAATGTGCAACTCCCCAAAAACTTCATGATATTACTCAATAATTCATGATATTTGTGTATGCATATATATATATATATATATATATATATATATATATATACATACACCGATCAGGCATAGCATTATGACCACCTTCTAATATTGTGTTGGTCTCCCTTTTGCTGCCAAAACAGCCCTGACCCGTCAAGGCATGGACTCCACTAGACACCTGAAGGTGTGCTGTGGTATCTGGCACCAAGATGTTCGCAGCAGATCCTTTAAGTCCTGTAAGTTGTGAGGTGGGGCCTCCATGGATCGAACTTGTTCGTTCAGCACATCCCACAGATGCTCGATTGGATTGAGATCTGGGGAATTTGGAGGCCAAGTCAACACCTCAAACTCGTTGTTGTGCTCCTCAAACCATTCCTGAACCATTTTTGCTTTTAAAAAACCATTCCTGCTGAAAGAGGCCACAGGGAATACCGTTTTCATGAAAGGGTGTACATGGTCTGCAACAATGCTTAGGTAGGTGGTACGTGTCAAAGTAACATCAACATGGATGGCAGGACCCAAGTTTTCCCAGCAGAGCATTGCCCAAAGCATCACACTTCCTCCGCCGGCTTGCCTTCATCCCATAGTGCATCCTGGTGCCATGTGTTCCCCAAGTAAGCGACGCACACGCACCAGGCCATTTACGTGATGTAAAAGAAAACGTGATTCATCAGACCAGGCCACCTTCTTCCATTGCTCCGTGGTCCAGTTCTGATGCTCACGTGCCCACTGTTGGCTCTGCGGTGGACAGGGGGCACCCCATATGCAACAAACTGCGATGCACTGTGTATTCTGACACCTTTCTATCAGAACCAGCATTAACTTCTTGAGCAATTTGAGCTACAGTAGTTTGTCTGTTTGATCGGACCACACGGGCCAGCCTTCGCTCCCCACGTGCATCAGTGAGCCTTGTCGCTGGTTCACCACTGTTCCTTCCTTGGACCACTTTTGATAGATACTGACCACTGCAGACTGGGAACACCCCAGAAGAGCAGCAGTTTTGGAGATGCTCTGTCATCTAGTCATCACAATTTATCCCGTGTCAAACTCACTCAAATCCTTATGCTAGCCCATTTTTCCTGCTTCTAACACATCAACTTTTGGGACAAAATGTTCACTTGCTGCCTAATATATCCCACTAAAATGTGCCATTAATGATGAGATAATCAGTGTTATTCACTTCACCTGTCAGTGGTCATTATGTTTTATATATATATATATATATATATATATATATATATATACACACACAATGATAAGTACACTTTAAAATTGAAAAGTTTACCTTTTTTTTTTTAAGATGTGTACACTAAGTTCGTAATACACGTCAACATGCTCCACCCCAGAAATATTTCAATATTTCTTTCCTTCCTTAGAGTCTATTCTGATTACATAAATTAAAATGCCTAAATCTTGGTGCTGTTTCTGAGAAACCCATTTGTCACCATCTCTTTGGTCATTGTAATCTTGCTCTTTTTGATTACATAAACATTCTGGTATGCCTTTAACAGCCCATAAATAGTGATATGCAGGAGTTACATTGTATGATTGATTTATAATAGTACAACAATACTGAATAAGATGAAGGCCACGCAGAAGGTCAGTGTTTATGATTATAAGACCTTACATCTCAAAGATAAATGTTCATGGCTGTGATGAGATATAATGGTATTTCAAAAGGATTGCTGAAAAGCTGATGAAGCCAAAGATGTCTTTGTCAATCTGACCTTATGCCATATGATCTGTTTTTAACCTAAATCTGTGCAGCTAATCCATCAAACAGGATAGATCATAGACATTGAGATTTGGTTGCTCAACAAATGGTATCATGATATAACCAACAAGACATACAGTATATTCATATACTATCTGAACCTGAAAATCTGAGCAGAGTACCCATTAAAACTTTCTCAGTAGAACAGAATATATATTGCCAATTGTATCACTTCAGGATGGAATTGTGATTCATATCCATTAAATGCTCCATCTGTAGTGGATACAAAATTATACAAAATTTAGTTTGATGTTTCATCAGGCATTTTTGCTTTGCAATGCCACTTTGGACCTCATGGTGTCCTTATAACCAATGCTACAGTATGTACACTAATGTCTGGACAATAAACTGCAGTAGTTGATCTTTAGCGGAATCAATGAAACCCATTAATTATGATGCAGGTGATGTGGTTGATGAAATGTGCTTTTACGCTTCACAGTAACCAAGTCTAACACTTCCCGCTATACAAGTTGTTTATTAATGATTCTTAATCTCAGATTTTTGACAGCTGTAAATCACAAACACACTTTTATAATTAACTCTGAGAAGGTCACACCTATCTGTAGACGCACCCGTATAAGTGAAAGCGTGTGCACGCACACACAGTCACACACCTGCAGGTGAACGTCTGAGCCAGGTGTCTTTACCATCCTGTCAGAGAGGGACGCAGTGTGGTGCTCCACTTGCTCAAACAGCATCAAAATGGGGGCAGATTATTTTGGATTCTCTTATCTCCGCAGTGAGAGCAGAAGAAATGTCACCATTTATATTAATAATCCAGCAGACATCTCTGTGATTGTTATATATTTTCTGGTGGTTCTGGCTGTGGGAATATGGGTAAGTGGCCAGTAGTTTATATCCACCAACGTTTTTCTACCATTGACAGACTTGTGAATTGTTAACCTTGCGTCAACATATAAATGTACAATGGCTGTGTGAGATATGTCTGAAGGATAAATGAGGATTCTGACTGATTTTGGAAAAAGTTTATAACATAATATTTGCAATGCAACAAATGTTTTTTTTTTTTTAGGAAAATTTATTTTTACAATGGTCTTTTTTTGTTATAATTCTTAATATGCGGTAAATATTAATGATACTTCTATCCATTTAACACTAAAAATATTTAAAAACCTAAATTATTTAAATTGTTTTGAATTACATTACAATATTCTCAAATCAACCCATGAATATTTGGTGTAGTCTTAATTGAGGGCATTTATATTACTGCCATTATATTTTTTCACCTGTATTTGCACATTGGAAATCCAATTTTAAAACCTCTTGTGAAAATTCAAACATATTTAATCAAACAACAAACAAGGCCATCGAACGCCAATTCATCGACACTTCGAGACTGCAAATGTGATATGTTATTGTGAAATGTGTTTGCAGGTATGATGTCAAGTCAAATGTGATATTGTCTAAAATGTTTAGTGTCTGGAACTCTTTATATGCTGAATTTAATGCCTCTTTCTGTTCAAAGGCAATGGTACGGACTAATCGATCCACAGTAGGAGGCTTTTTCCTGGCTGGCAGGAGTATGGTGTGGTGGCCGGTAAGGAAATGGACCTAGATGGTGAATGACCAAGCTTAAAAACATTTTGTTTTGTGCTCCAAATGTGACGGACATAAACAAAATTGCCTGATCATTTACTACACCAATAGTGGTGATCAATCAGTGGGCAAAATGCGGTGATTGTCGTAATGTTCTACGCAAGACTGAAACGGCCATAAAAGTAGGAGTTATGTATCTATCAATGGCATGACCAGTGATTTCACTTTATAACTGCCCCTCCATTTCAGAACCTTGATATCATGATAGGGTGAATGAAATCTTTTTATGGGGCCATAATGCACTGATGCCAGATGCAACCCACAATTTTTAGCAGATATGCTTTGTTCATGCAGTTTTTATGGAGCTGTCATGTTATTGGTCCATGCTAAAGTTATCACTTAATACTAAAGTTTAAAGCTTTTTACTTGTTATTACAAAGTTCATTGCAATCGTTATTGTTTGAATTACACCTTAAGTTGTGCACAAGAAGCAGTTTTTATAGCTTATCATTATGGTGATTGCATTGACAGATATAGTCAAACAGTAGACAGAGTTAATATATTCTGAAGCAAGACACTTCACAAGCAGTTCCCACAATCCTATGCTAATGACTTTTGTAACCATTCTGACAAGGTAGCAGATCACTTGGATATGGATTTCTGTTGAGTTTACCCCTCACACTGAATATCAAGTATTTGTTTATTAGTAAATATATTATGAAGCACAACTAAAGTATCTTAAACTTTTTTTCAGATTGGAGCCTCTCTCTTTGCAAGTAACATTGGAAGTGGGCATTTTGTGGGAATAGCAGGAACTGGAGCAGCTGCTGGTATCGCCATCGGAGGCTTTGAGTGGAATGTATGTTTTAAAAAAAAAAGACTAATAATTGCATTTATGATATTTAATAATTATGATGTGTCAATTTATTTTTTAGCCTACTACTTATGACTATATGGATCATTAAAATAAAAAATAATGTTTTATAAGTATTTTGCATATAAGTGAACTATATTATTGTCATATTGCATTTTTATAAATAATATTTTATTAATACTTAAGGAATAATTTACAATCAATAATTTGTAATATAATTAATAATTTATAATGATAAAAATGTCAGTTCCCTATCAGTCACTTTCGGTGTTATGTCAGAACTGACTGACACAATGGGATCTCACCCATCTCGCACTGGGGAGAACTGACTGACATTTTGGGATCTCTCATCTCAGCCCAATCACCTTTGAGTGGTAACAAAACAAGCCAATGTACGTTGGCCAGTGAGATTTGCATCGCAAACCACTCCCCGTGCATATGGGTATATAAGGCAGTGTGCAACTCACTCATTCAAGCTTTCGCTTTGGAGCCGAGTGGTTGACACACTTCAGCACTCTGCAAGCAGATCTGAGTTGGAGAGACGGTGCATTCAGCGGTGGTCACATTCAAAGAGCAAATTGCACTGCTAAGTGCAGCGATTTCACCCCTGGGCTCTTTTTAAAAAATATATATATTTTCCCTTAAAGAGCAAGCATGGCTGACGTTGAATCTTTTTCAAGATGGCATTCCACCCGTGTATTTCTGGATGCGGTCGTTTCCTGGCCCCACCTGACAGCCACAATCACTGCCTCATGTGTCTGGGCCATAAGCTGAGCCAGTGTTCGTTGATGAATCATTCATTCGGGGCTCCAGCGAAGTACCGGATGTCGATCACTGCATCAGAGGGCTGGCTTAAGTCCTCTGGGGATGAAGACTCGCCAGTGCTGCCCCCTTTGGGGAGAGTAGCGCAGTTCGAGTCAGATTCAGAGTTGACTGCCATGCTTTCCCAGGCTGCTGCAAGTGTCAGGCTCGTGTGGAACCCTCCTCTCTGTCCCGAACGTTTGTGGCTGGACGATTGGTATCGGCCTCTTTAGCGACACTGTCAAGGATTTTGCCCAGCAGTTCTCGGCAGTACAGAAGCAGATGGAGGTGATCAAACACATTCTGCCCCGGCGGGATGCTGCTGCCACCAGACCGTCAGGGACTGCCCCTTCGCCTGCTGTCGCAGAGGGCATCCCCTTGCTGTGTCTACATCTGTTTCGGTGTGGCCACAGCAGCAGCCTTCACCCAGGCCACAACGTCGAGCTGCCCACAAGAAGGCGTCGCAACAAGTCTCAGATGCCGCTAAACCCTCTAAGCGGCCGGTGAAACACCATTCCTGAGAAGGCGACCCAGAGATTGAGGGAGCAGCTCTTCAGGAGACAGTGGGGCGAACTCCTTTCCCAGTAGGAGGGCCGGGTGGAGAATCTTCAGTTTCATTTTTTAAGAGAGCTCATTTCTGTTAGCTCACTTTTTCACCCCCCCCCCCCAAAAAAAGGACAGTTACCTCAATCACTTAGTCACACAGGCTGTGGTTTGACAGTGAGTGATGCTATGCTTCCTCACTCTCATCCCTCTCTTGTTTCACCACAAGGCAGGAGTTTGCGGTTCGAGTGCATGATGCCTCCTCGCGCATCTCCAGCTACTCCCTCGCAGGAACCATGGAGCTAGGTGTTACACCATACTCACTGCCTCTACTCACCTCACTGCCTCTTTGTGGGTACGTCTGTGGTTCCACTGGTGCCGTTTGCACAGTGTCTGGGGGGCCTGGCTAGCACTTCCCACCCTGTCTTGTTGGCTCATTTGGACGATCAAACTCGGCTATACAATTTAGTTTGCCTGGTGTCCCCCAAGGTTTAGCAGGGTCGAGTTTACCTCAGTGGCAGACAAGGATGCTTCTGTCCTGCGTGTGGAGATTGCGGTCCTGTTGGCGAAGGATGCAATAGAGCCGGTCCCTCCAGCCGAGATGAGTTCAGAGTTTTACAGCCTGTACTTCATTGTATGGATCTGTTTGTATTGACCCTTCACAAGCTTCTGTCAAGATTTTAACGTAGTGACACATCCTTACGTGCGTTTGCCCCCAAGATTGGTTTGTATGTGTACTTTCAAGTCTCAATTTTACCTCGACACAAATGCTTTCTATGCTTTGCATTCGAGGGTCGGGCATATCAGTACAAGGTCCTCCTCTTTTGGCTGTCCCTATCACCCCGCATCTTCATGAAAGTCACTGAGGCTGCCCTTGCCCTGCTAAGGGAAGTGGGCATTTGCATTCTCAACTATCTCAACGACTGGCTCATTCTGGCCCACTCTCAAGATCTGTTGTGCATTAATTGCCCTGAGTTGCTAGCATTACATCAACCATCAGGGTGGTCTTTGTTCATGTTGCATGTCACAATTTGCCCGCTATCTCCTCCTTTGGAATCAGCAGCAATTCAGGTCAGCTCCAGGTGAGCTCAGATGTGCAGCCAACGCACTCTCACGACAGCTCATTCTCCCGGAAGAGAGTGGAGACTCCACCCCCAAGTGGTCCAGCTGATTTGGAAATGTTTCAGAGACGCACAGATAAACCTGTTTACCCCACTTCACATTGCTAGTTGTTTTATTCCCTGACTGGGGGGACCCTCTGCATGGATGCACTGGCACACAGCTGGCCCTGGGGCCTACGCAAATATGCGTTTCCCCCAGTGAGCCTGCTCGCACAAACACTGCAAGGTCAGGGAGGAGGGTGAGCAGGTCTTGATGGTTCCGCCTTACTGGACCACCCGGACCTTATTCTGGGACCTGATGCTCCTCACAACAGCCCCTCGCTGGTGGATTCTCCGAAGGAAGGGCCTGCTTTCTTAGGGACGAGGTACCATATGTCCAGAGTTTGGAACCTCCATGTGTGGTCCCTGGACAGGACGCTGCAGACTTAAGTGGCCTACCACCAGCAGTGGTAGACACGATCTCTCAAGCCAAAGCCCCCTCTACAGTGTGAGCTTATGCCTTGAAGTGGTGTTTGTACCCTGTAAATGCCTGATCAGCGCCGTGCTTTCTTTCCTGCAAGAAGGGTTGGAGCGAAGGCTGTCTCCTTCCACCTTAAAAGTGTATGTTACTGCTATCGCAGTAGACGGTAAGTCAGTGGGAAAACACGACCTGGTCATCAAGTTCCTGAGAGACATGAGGAGACTGAATCCTCCATGACCACAGAGATCTCATCACCACTTGAGATCTCTGTGGTATTAACAGCCCTACAGAGAGCGCCCTTTGAGCCATTACAGACAGCACTCCTGACTGCGCTCAAGTCTAATAAGAGGGTGGGGGACCTGCAGGCATTTTCAGTCAGCGAAACCTGGAATGCCTGGAATTTGGACGGGATGACTCTCACTTAATCCTGAGCCCCCGGAAAGGTGCCCAAAGTTTCCACCACACCCTTCTGGGACCAGGTGGTGAACTTGCAAATGCTGCTCCTGGAGGAGGCAGACCTAGCCCTTATGTTGCTGTGTCCCATTCGCACAGTGCGTTTACATGGACTGCACGCAGTGCTTCAGAAGCTCTGAGCAGCTCTTTGTTTGCTTTGGAGGTCAGCAGAAGAGAAAGTCTGTCTCCAAACAGAGGTTGGCCTGCTGGGTAGTGGTTGACATCGTCTTGGTATATTAATCCCAAGGCGAGCCGTGCCCCCTTAGGGTGGGAGTTCACTCCATTCAAAGTGTTGCCTCCGCCTGGGCATTGGTGCACGGTCTCTCTGGCAGACATCTGCAGAGCTGTGGGCCGGGCGACACCTAACACATTTGTGTGATTCTACAATCTTTGAGTGGAGCCGGTTTCTTCCTGTGTGTTGGATACAAAAAGGTAATATGCAGAAAGGCTGGCTCTGTGTCTCGCCATTCCCCTCTCATGCGGCAATATTAGCGCCTTATTTGCTCTCCAGGTGATTTCCCCACTTGGCGAACCCTGGATGGAGTTTCCTCCATCCTTCAGCAGTCAGACACGGCGGAAGCGTCCAATGCCAGGCCTAGTACCTGTGTGCATGCCCGGTTGGACAGCCCCTGTACTGTACAGATACAACTTTTGATTCGATAGAAATTTTATATAAATTAACATGAACTTAATAGAAGATTAATGAATGCTGTAGTATTGTTCATTGTAAGTTTCATTGTAACTAATGTTAATAATTGAAACCTTGGTCACACTTTAGGTTAGGGCCCAATTCTCACTATTAACTACGATGTTTGCCTCAATAAACTCCTAATTACTTCTTATTAATAGTTAGCAAATACTTTATAAGTACTATTAAACAGCCAATATCATAGTAATATGCATGCTAATAAGCAACTAGTTAATAGTGAGAATTGGACCCTAAAGTATTACTCTTTTTGTTTTAGTTAACAATAACAACACTGATTATGTGTAGAAAATATCAAACCAAATATCTGTAATTACAATCTGTTTTTAATCCCCCCAGGCTCTTGTAGTTGTGATCATTCTGGGATGGCTCTTCGTGCCCATCTACATAAAGGCTGGGGTATGCTTACCTTTCTTCCTCTCCAACCAGCATTTAAGAACAAATCTGTTAAATACTGCTTACTTACACAACATGAATGTGTACTTTATTTCTGTGGTATCATTTTTATGGTCCTTTGTTGTCCGTTATCTGCAGGTCGTGACCATGCCAGAGTACCTGAAGAAACGCTTTGGTGGGCAGCGTATCCGTATCTACCTTTCCGTGCTGTCCCTGTTTCTCTACGTTTTCACCAAAATCTCTGTGAGTCCAAAATCGGTCTCAGCCCTTTACAGAAAAGTACAGGTATCAAATGGTACTTTGAGAGGAAGTTGCCATGCAGTACTTTTAGGATACTTTAACATACTATCAGCGCTGTAACACGCAGCATATTGCTATTTCGTTAATTATTATGAATGCAGCTTTTTTGAACAATTATGAGACTACATGCACACAAGTACAAGGACATTTGAAATCAACTACTGTAGGCTTAAAATAAATTGTAACCAGTTGGTGTGTCAGTTAAAAGACCAAAAATATACACTTTCCCTTATGCATTTATATGAAGTTTTACCTTACATTTAAATTTTCTACTGACAATGATTAATTGAAAAATCAGTTGGAACTTGCCAACATTTTCACAATATGCTGCTGTCTGTCCAGCCTCTATAGTCTTCACTAACACAGATTGTAGTCTGAAACAGTGGGGCTTTCCATGTGGAAATATCTTTTATCAGACTAAAATGGGTTTAGATTATAAATATAAAGACCTTGTTTTGAAACAAGACAGTTCAAACAATTTCACCACACAATTTCTTTTGAAAAAATGAAGAAAAAAAAAAAAATCTCCATTTTTACATTTCAGGCGGACATGTTTGCAGGAGCCATTTTCATCAACCAGGCTCTGGGACTGAATATTTACCTGGCTGTGATTATTCTGCTGCTGATTACAGCTCTTTATACAGTAACAGGTCTGTTGACGTAAATACAAAATACTTTACACACTGACATATTGCACTGTATAGTATATGACCATATATATATATATGTGTGTGTGTGTGTATAAATATATAGTGGTCATTTATCATTTACATACAGTATATTTGCATTATACCCACATTCCCTGCGTTCCATTTAAAAAGAAATATATATATATATATATATATTATTTCAGGGAAGCGAAATTGATTTTTTTTATGGTCCCTTGAGTTTATACTACAACAGAGAGTAAAGTCCAGGGTTGTAGGACTTGTGGGATGCTTATTGTAGCGTGATGTGTATGTTATAAGTAATTGCCCATTCTGACAGTGGATGATAAGCCTGTGCAAGCTGCATTGTGACTTTAAACTTCTGTCAACCCCATGGTCTGTTGTGCAATGGGTTTATCTCAGGAACAAGCCAGCCCACCAATAAACTGTAAGAACATAAGACATAATCCTGCCAGCTATAAATGTTTACATGAGCTGTGACCGAGAGTGTTTGTATGGTCCTGTGGCTGCTAAACTGCAGTTAGAGAAATATTTTTGAGAAAATTTATTAGCCAAACCAAAGGCATGTGGTTCGACCAACATGTAAATATGTGCATTAACAAGCAATAGCAGAAATTATAGCATAGAGAGGACCCCTGTAGACCCTCATTAATTTGTGTGAAGGTCAATATGTCTTTTCAAATATCAGATAATTTGATATTTTAAGACATGGCAAGGATAGTTTTAGAACCTGATTTCACCAAGTACATACGTTTCAATCAACCATATTTGAGGGACGGTTTATGTCAAGTTTAGGCTTGAAACCAGGATTAGGTGCTTCTACATCAGTGTTATTCACCTATCATTTCCCTCTGATTTTAAGAGTAACTTATGGGTAGGGTTAGCTTTAGGGGTAGGTATATGGTTAGGATTTAATTGTCAGGCAGAAATTTAGTTCCAGGATCAAAGAGTACTGATTATGGAAATAATATACTTTAGTGTGAAAAGAACATACTTAAGTGCAAACTAAAGGTAATGTTTTTTGCCATTCAATTGCATGTTAAATGCATTTTCATGTATTTTAATATATTTGTAATTAGTAGTAATGAAGCTGCAACTTAATACATTTAAAAATATATTATAAATATATTACGCACATGTGCTTTACTATGTTAGTCAGCACTTTAAAATAAAGTACAACAAAAACTTATTAAAACATGATTTAAAATGTACTTTAAAGTAAAACTTTTGGTAACACTTTATTTTAGTCTCCTTGTTACTCATCTTACATGTACAGTAGCTTCTTACTATAGTAATAACAGTAAATCATGCATAATTACAAGCAACTAACCCTAGTTGTAAACCCCAAACCCCTAACCCAAATTATATACACTAACACTAATTATAACAAGGACAAATTAAAATAAAGTGTAACCAAACTTTTAATGCGGCATTATTACATGTACTTAAGTGTGTTAAGAAACATAGTCATGAAAGTGTACTCTCTTTCAGTGCACTTACAGTAAGAGGCCATTTAATTAATAATTTTATATCATCTGCCATTGCAGTAAAAAAAAATAAAAAAAATAATAATAATATATATACACTCACCTAAAGGATTATTAGGAACACCTGTTCAATTTCTCATTAATGCAATTATCTAATCAACCAATCACATGGCAGTTGCTTCAATGCATTTAGGGGTGTGGTCCTGGTCAAGACAATCTCCTGAACTCCAAACTGAATGTCAGAATGGGAAAGAAAGGTGATTTAAGCAATTTTGAGCGTGGCATGGTTGTTGGTGCCAGACGGGCCGGTCTGAGTATTTCACAATCTGCTCAGTTACTGGGATTTTCACGCACAACCATTTCTAGAGTTTACAAAGAATGGTGTGAAAAGGGAAAAACATCCAGTATGCGGCAGTCCTGTGGGCGAAAATGCCTTGTTGATGCTAGAGGTCAGAGGAGAATGGGCCGACTGATTCAAGCTGATAGAAGAGCAACTTTGACTGAAATAACCACTCGTTACAACCGAGGTATGCAGCAAAGCATTTGTGAAGCCACAACACGCACAACCTTGAGGCGGATGGGCTACAACAGCAGAAGACCCCACCGGGTACCACTCATCTCCACTACAAATAGGAAAAAGAGGCTACAATTTGCACAAGCTCACCAAAATTGGACAGTTGAAGACTGGAAAAATGTTGCCTGGTCTGATGAGTCTCGATTTCTGTTGAGACATTCAGATGGTAGAGTCAGAATTTGGCGTAAACAGAATGAGAACATGGATCCATCATGCCTTGTTACCACTGTGCAGGCTGGTGGTGGTGGTGTAATGGTGTGGGGGATGTTTTCTTGGCACACTTTAGGCCCCTTAGTGCCAATTGGGCATCGTTTAAATGCCACGGCCTACCTGAGCATTGTTTCTGACCATGTCCATCCCTTTATGACCACCATGTACCCATCCTCTGATGGCTACTTCCAGCAGGATAATGCACCATGTCACAAAGCTCGAATCATTTCAAATTGGTTTCTTGAACATGACAATGAGTTCACTGTACTAAAATGGCCCCCACAGTCACCAGATCTCAACCCAATAGAGCATCTTTGGGATGTGGTGGAACGGGAGCTTCGTGCCCTGGATGTGCATCCCACAAATCTCCATCAACTGCAAGATGCTATCCTATCAATATGGGCCAACATTTCTAAAGAATGCTTTCAGCACCTTGTTGAATCAATGCCACGGAGAATTAAGGCAGTTCTGAAGGCGAAAGGTTTATACTGTCAAATACTGACTAATACTGTCAAACACAGTATTAGTATGGTGTTCCTAATAATCCTTTAGGTGAGTGTACATATACATACTTTTAAGATAAGTACACTACAAGTGCACCTTCAACACACTTTTGTTTTACAAGTGCATGTAAAATTGTGAAAAAAATCTTTTTTTTCATTTTGAAAATGATAATTAGCATATGTACACTCACATATATTCAAAGTGTAATGATGATCGACTTTAGACATTCTACTAACCATAAGTAAATTGGCAACTACATGTCAACTTACTCTTATTAGAGCATTAGTAGACTGTTAGGTCAGGGTTAGGTTAGTAGAATAAGTTGACATGTAGTTACCTTTAGTTTGCACTTAAGTATACTTTTAGTCAGTAGAATGTCTGTTGGTGGACCATCAAAATAAAGTGTTAGCAGATATTAAGCAGACAGTCTACTAATACTCTAATGACTGGTTGACATGTAGTTACAAAGTGGACCATCTAAATAAATGGTTACCGAATATGTTATTACTTTTTACTAGATGGTGACCCCACAAGTCATTTGTAAAGTCATTACATTTAAAGTTTCTTGACAATGTTATAAAAGTAAAAAAAATCATGAATGCCAGAAGTATACATTTCTAAGAACTTGATTTTTTTCAGTTGCTGATTTTCCTTGAAAAACCTTCACTGTTTCTCCTACAGGGGGTCTAGCTGCAGTCATCTACACAGACACCCTGCAGACCATCATCATGGTTGTGGGATCATTCATTCTCATGGGCTTTGGTACGTCCATTCACCTTTTTTTTTTTTTTTTGTACTTTAAACGTTTTGGATTAAAAAAAAGTCTGCTAAATGACTACTTGCTTCAACATCAACTGTTTTCTTTCAGCGTTCAATGAGGTCGGAGGCTACGAGAACTTCAAGGACAGTTATATGAATGCGATCCCGTCAGTAGTGGGTGCAAACATCAGTGAATCATGCTACACCCCTCGTGCGGACTCATTTCACATTTTCAGAGACCCCCTTACCGGTGATCTGCCCTGGCCCGGACTGGTCTTTGGTCTTACTATCCAGGCTGCCTGGTACTGGTGCACTGATCAGGTACTGATCATTTATTCACATATTGCTTTATTCTGTGCGTACAAAAGGTTTTTTGGACATAAGAAGCATTGTTTGAAAAAATAAGAAGTCTATATGTCCTACACGTGCTAAGACATTCACACATATACAACTGACAAATGTCTTCAAACTGCACTCTTATCTTGAGTTTCCCAGGATGAACAGAGTGTTTCTTGTTTTAGCCAGAGCAAGTCTAAGCTTAAACCGATATGCTTTTAGTTAGACCCTTGATTAGTCCCCACTAAATAAGATAAGATACACAAACAGCCAAAGAGAAGCAGATATAGACTCACCACGGTTAAGTTAGTTCAACAGCCCATTAACAAGACTCTACTGTTTCAGATGTCCCCTATTTGGTTGCGCTAGTTTGGTAATTGTGTGATTTAGGAACATTAGCAAAAATGATCAATATTTGAGCTTTAAAAGACTCATGAAGACATAAACAGATTCACTCATGTCACATATATTGGATTTTATTGTTTAGTGAAGATTTTTTTCCACCAAAAAAAAAGTCTTATCAGTCATATCACCAGATGTTTTCACAAACAGTATTCAGTATTCTTTGTTTGTACTCTGGCACTATAGAGAAAAATATAGCCATAAAAGTTTATTATAGTTCATGACATACATTACCTGCACCTCAACAAATGGTTTATTTGTTTCTCTATGCAGTTTTAGGCGGGAAATGATGATACCTTAAATGTCCTATATATTATATGAAATGTATAAGTATAAATGCAATTTTGAACAAAATGACAAGCTGAAAAAATTAGGAAGAAGAATGAAATAAGTTTGGGTCAGTAAGTTTTTATCAATACTTTCATTCAGCAAGGACATGAAATTGATCAAAAGTGATAGTAAAGACTTTTACATTGTTGCAAAAGATTTCTATTTCAAATAAATGATGTTCTTTCTATTCATCAAAGAATGCAAAAATACTAAATATTATAAAGAAATAATAAGAAATGTTTCTTGAGCATCATATCATATCATATAATGATTTCTGAAGGATCATGTGACAATAAAGACTGGAGTAATGATACTGAAAATTCAGCTTTGCATCACAGGAATAAATTACATTTTAAAATATATTTAAACGGAAAATAGTTATTGTAAACTGTAATAATATTTCACAATATTACTGTTTTTACTGTATTTTTGATAAAATAAACAAAGCCTTGGTGAGCACAAGAGACTTCTTTCAAAAACATAAATTCTTACTGAACTCAAACCTTTGAATAGTAGTGAACAACAAGCATAAATAAAAGTTCAAACTCTAAAGGTTTAAATCAGAAAGCTCTTGTAAATTATTTTAAACAGTCCTTTAAACAGCCAATAACCGTACTAAACGATTCTGAGCACTAAAATGTTCCTCAGGGTTATTCACACAAACACTCCATCTTGTTTTAGGTGATTGTGCAGCGCTGTCTGTCTGCCAAGAGCCTGTCTCATGTGAAAGCTGGCTGCATCCTGTGTGGTTATCTCAAACTTCTGCCCATGTTCCTCATGGTTTTCCCTGGCATGATCAGCAGAGTGCTGTACCCAGGTGAGAAAGATTGGCAGCATCCTGGCTGAGATGGGTGATAAACAGATTAACTATTTTGTAAGCCTACATGTTAGCAAATATGCTGACTGAGTGATATTATATGGCAACTTTAATGTTTGAGGTGATGTATATGGCCAACTAGGTTTTTGTTAGTCTCACAGAACTAGACTTTTGCCCATCAGAATAAAGTCTGGTCCATGTATTTCTCACAGAATATACTTACTAGCATTTTATTCTGGCAAACAACTACCTAATTAGACAGGGGGTTGTTTCCCAAAAGCATTGTTTTATGACACATGGACCTAATTAATCCTTAACTTGAACAAAATAAGCAAGCTGACATTCAGTACAATCTATAGCTTTTATTTTGAATATATACATTGTCATTTACATCTTTTAGTCAAGGGATTTAAAGTTTTCTTTGATGGACTATTACAAACCTTAGACCATAGAGCACCTTGACTTTACACCTTTTCCTTGGATGCACTCTCTTCTATTGGACTTTGTTTGAAGATAAATTAAAATTAGATGAAAAACTTTTTTTTTTTTTTTTTTTTACAGTACATGAAAATTAAAAATGTTGAAATAAGTTGAAATACTAAAAAATAAGTTGAAATACTAAAATGACTAAAACTGAAATAAAAATGAAATCTAAATAGAAATATATAAAATAATAATAAAAAATTATAAAAGCACATAACAAAAAGGCAAAAACTAAAATTAAATTGACAGTAAAAGATAATTCAAAATATGAATAAATACTATGTTACTATATAAATAATATGTATGTTTCAATTGGTTCTTTAATACCTTATTAATATCGACCTTAATAATAACGCATGTTTTTATCCTTTTAAGAAATAATTATAATTTTGTTTTAATTTTAAAAAGCAGACATGAATTAATAATAATAAAAAATCACTTCTGCATATCAGACTAACATAATGAATAAAGCTTAAACTAAAATTAAAATTAAAACTAATAATACATAACAAAAGTTCATTTAAAATATTAAGAAATGTATACGAATAGCATTGTTTGATGTGACATTTCAGCAGGGCCGGCCCTAGCATTTTAGGGGCCCCAAGCAGATTTCCAAAAGGGGCCCCCACTACCTACAGTTTCACCTTAACACCCCCAACCCATTCCAACGTACACATCCTACACTGACACCTAATTGTAAAGTTTGACCAAATTGTCTCTCAATATATATATATATATATATATATATATATATATCTTTCAATATATAATATGAAGATATCTTTACTTATGCAAACTTTTAAAATCTAATGCTTTTAGATAAATGTATAAACATTTAGTGAATTTAGCTTAGCTTAATAAAGCAAAAACACCTGCCACTGGGTTATTAAAATTACAATAGAGAATAGTATATTAATAATAATTATAATAATAGAGGATAAATAGGTTACTGTTCTGAGCTGGCATGTTTTAGTCCAGATTAAAATGCAAAGAACGTAAGTGTAAAAACACATGTTTGAAAAGTATTTAAGTAGGCCTATTTAAATATTTGGAGTTGTTTGATAAACACTAAAGCAAATACAAAAATCTGAATGGCTGTTTGAAAACGTAAATACTGGTTGCCTTCTTTTCCTCTCCGTTACGAGCAGAAACAGAAAGTCGCGCTTGCACAGCTGCTTTGTGTACAGGGGTAACCATGGTAACCGCCATATTATAAGCGCCACGTCCTGGCAGAGAGTGAACTTGCACTTTTATTCAGCCCGTATGCTGCTTGTAAATGCGATTAATGAGAAAACCAGATCGAAATTTACACGCAGCAAACACGCAGTATTGCACTGGTAGATGGAAAAGAAGCTAATATGCATTCTAAAAATCTAAACAATTTGGATATTTAGGTATCTAGAATTATTAACATATTTTGAAGTGCCCATGATAACAATGCCATGCACAACGCCAATACCGTGGCACATCGTCTTCAAAGTGCTCGTGGATGCCGAATTAAACCAATAAGACATGATGCAGCAACCAGCATTTTAACAATATCTTTTTAAAATGTAACACTTTATCTTGTTCACATTTTTCCTATTTTCCTCTTCTCTGCACCAGATTAATAGTGTTGCTGCCTCTTCATTTTCAAACATTAACGCACACGACTGGCACAAGCAAACTTGATCAAACTTATTACCACGCATTACTGTCAATAACGCCTGGCGTGGGGCCCCTGGTGGCCACGGGGCCCTATGCAACTGCTTATATCGCTTATTAGGTAGGGCCGGCACTGCATTTCAGGGAGGGTAAACCTGAAATGCATGATTCCACAACAATTTGATTTAGTGGAAATGGTATGTGGACAAGTGACAAGAAATTCTGTCAATCCAAAAGTAATGCGCACCCACGTGCTTGTATGCAATGTGCATCAGAAGGTCAGTGAATAGTGAAAGACTATTAGTGAAACTAATATTTGTGTATATTTCTGTTTGTGTCAGATGAGATTGCATGTGTGGATCCAAACGAGTGTGACTTCTACTGTGGAACCAGTGTGGGCTGCAGTAATATTGCTTATCCTAAACTAGTGGTGGACCTGATGCCAAACGGTAATATCCTGATATTTCTGTTTCTGTCTCTTTACATGCTTTGATTGATCTGCCTGGTGTTATGGTTCTAAACTGCTGTGTGTGTTTCTGAAGGTCTTAGAGGCTTGATGTTGTCCGTCATGCTGGCCTCTCTGATGAGTTCACTCACTTCCATCTTTAACAGTGCTAGCACTCTCTTCACCATGGACATCTACACCAAGATCCGTCCCAAAGCCAAAGAAAAGGAGCTCATGATTGCTGGGAGGTGCGTTCTCGTGTCTGTTTGTATGTGTTGGATATTGATTTTCTGACCTTGTGAGCAGAAAATTATGTAAATAGGCTCTGAGATGCTTGTGTTCTTGCGTGCAGGTTGTTCATGCTTTTTCTGATCGGCGTGAGTATCGCATGGATTCCCATCGTTCAGTCGGCTCAGAGCGGCCAGCTCTTCGACTACATTCAGTCCATCACCAGTTATCTGGCTCCGCCCATCGCCGCTGTCTTCACCCTCGCAATTTTCTGCAAGAGAGTCAATGAACCAGTGAGTCAGCCCTTCACATTTTACAGTTTCATATATTTTGTTTCCATTTTGCTTGTTAAATTCAGCTTGATATATCAAAATAAAAAGTTTCTTCTCTCAAAACTGTTTTTTTTTTTTTTTCTCCAGAAAATCTAAATCTCATTTTTATCTATTGACACATGATGTTGATATTCCCTCACAGGGCGCTTTCTACGGGTTGTGTATTGGTCTGTTGGTGGGTCTGGCGCGTATGATAACCGAGTTTGCCTATGGCACGGGCAGCTGCGTGAGCCCCAGTAACTGTCCCACGATCATCTGTGGTGTGCACTACCTCTATTTTGCACTCATCCTGTTCAGCCTGTCCTGTATATTGATACTGGTCATCTCCCTCATGACCAAACCCATTGACGACAAACATGTAAGCTCTTCTTATAACAAAACTACTACAACTCTTCAGTATTATATGGTACCACCATATTTTCCATTAAATTTTTTTTTTTTACAAATATGAAATATTCTTATTTCACTTAAAATACACATATTATATACACTATAACATTATACTATAGTTCAAACATTTGGGATGAAAAGATTTTTTCTTTTTAAATAAATGAATACTTTTATTCAGAAAGGATGCATTAAGTTTATCGACAGATAGATAGATAGATAGATAGATAGTCAGTCTATGAAGCAAGTGTATCACTCTGTTTCCATCTCTTTACATGCTTTGATTGATCTGTCTGGTGTTATGGGTCTAAACTGCTATAGATATATAGATATTTCTATCTATAAAAAAGCAACTTCTCAGTCACGGCCCCTCATTCTGTGGCCCTTGCTGTTGTGCAGCTGTACAGGCTCTGCTGGAGTTTGAGGAACAACACTGAGGAGAGGATAGATCTGGAATTAGATGACTGGACTGACGAACAGGATTCCAACTCAATGGAAACAGAAGGTACGTCTGCACAAGCCACAAAATACATAATCATTGATGGGTAGCACAGGTAGCACTCACCATTTTTGTGTGCAACGTGTATCACATGGCTCGTCTGTGGGTGTGCCGTCTGATGCTGAGACTAGGTTATTATGGCCATGATTAGTTTATTCTACAAAAAACAAAGGATGTTGATCCAGGCACGTCTTAATTGTGTAAATCACATTGCACATGTAACATATTACCGTTTCCGTTTGTCTTTTGACCCTGCAGAGGTGCGTGAGGAACCAGGCTGTTGTAAGAAGGCCTACAACTGGTTCTGTGGCTTTGATCAAGGCAATGCCCCAAAACTGACTAAAGAACAGGAGGCAGAGATGAAGCTGAAGCTCACCGACACCACTGAGAAACCTCTATGGAGAAACGTGGTCAACGCTAACGCTATTATCCTCCTCACCGTCTGCGTCTTTTTCCATGGTTTCTTTGGTTAAAGATCACACCATATCACCTCAGTTAAGGATATTAAACCTTTTTCTGTGGACAGAAATGTTACCTTATCAGTAACATCAAGCTAAATGTGATTAATCAGACTGTAAGAGGTTCCAAAGTTCCTCTTGAAACACTCAATACTTCCTTATAATATTCTCAACAAAAACCCTTTTCTTCCTTATAGCTGCCTACTGTACTTTGATTTAATGACAGGAAGTACAATACAATATTTTTTTTTCTGTACTTTTAAATTAATGTACATTGTTTTTAGCACCTAAACTGACTTTCATTGTAAACCCAAGACCTAATTTAACACGTGCCTGGCAGTTTTTACTGTACGTTCAACAATGTTTACTTGTCCAAAACAGCACATTCTTCCTTTATATCTTTGACATATTACAGAGTAACAGTTTCAACTAATAATACAAAGTTCTACTCCACTTTGTTGTATGTTTCCTGTAAAGTCTTCTGATGCATCATGATCAAATCAATGCAGTCTTTTTCAGTGCCATTTTTAAGCTGTCTCTCATCTTTCAAGCTCAAAAGATAATTTTCTATATGGTCTTACTATTTGGTAAGATTTGATTTTCTTGTAAGTTAAAATATATATTTTTTTGTCTGGGACAAGGCAAGATATTTTATTTAATAATATGAATATGGTTGCCATCGTATGTACTCTGTAATATATTAATTTAATGTTTTCTGTCTTCATTGTAATAAAAATGAATGAATTTGTGTACTTATGTGTTTATTAAGATGCACAGGTGTAAGAAGCCAGAATCATGTTCAAAATTGCCGAAATTACCACTGAAAACAATGATATAGTAATGTGCCGTGAGCAGACCCGTTCTAAGGCCTGAGCACAGGAGGAAAGTTAATATTTAATTTTGCATGAAGATTCTATCAATACATCTGAAATCAAAGTCCAGGACAATTGTGCTTTCCTTCAGCAACTCAAGACACAATAAGTGATCCATTAGTGTGATTCAGTGATGAATTTCCCTGAAGACGACAAAGGAAACATTCATTTGGTGGATGAGTTTCACATTTTAGAGATTTGAAAACAATTCCACACATGTAGCAGATATGTTGAAAATTATTATATTATATTTAAAAATGAATTCATTACCCTTAATTTAATTGAAGAAAGTTTTTACACACATTTTAATTTAGTTAATTTAAAACAAATCAGTTTTAAATAAATTGTGTAGTTGAGTCAACACAATTTAGTTGGTTTAGGTCAAATGAATTTATTCTAGTAGTCTACAACCTACAACATTATTCAGTTTTTTTTATGTTGGTCCAATTGAATATTTTTATTAAATTACTGAGGCTTAATTTTATTATGTTCAGTCAAGCAATTTAGACGTTGAATGCTTTAATCTGATTGGTTGGCGAACGTTCTAATAACGTTACAGAAATAGTGTTTACAGAATAACATTAAAGTGTTAAGTAAGGGATAATGTACACCCAGCCGGTTGTTATCGCAGAATAAACCCCGACAGAGTGATGAGGGTGGTATTCCAGAAAGAAGGTTATGTGACATACCCAGGTATGTTTAAGAGTAAGTAAGCGATAACCTCAACTTTCGTTTCCAAAAACGGAGGTAACTTTCAGGGTATGCAAGTAGCCATAGCAACTCACTCTCTGAACATAACCTGCTCCGGAGCAGGTTAAGTTCCAGGACAGGTTAGTTTGCTTAAGAGATATTCAGATGTGTTTTATATAATTAATATAGTTAAATTAATATATCTAAATGTGTTATATAGTTACAGTTAAAATATACAATATTATATATTAATTCTAAAGCACTATTACAACAAGGTAATGTTTGCCTGGCTATCACCAGACCAAGCTCAATTTAAGATTGAACATTGGTCTGGGGAGACCAATACATATACATAGCAGAATGTATTTTCTACTGCACAAGAGGCGTGATAAACAAGCATAATTCAAATGACTCTGTATGCAATTGGATAGTCCTTCTACCAATCAGACCACAAGAGGCGTGATCAACGGGCAACGACCCATCGCTTCTCTATCCGTCATCGTGTTAAACCCGCCAATAGCGCGCCAGGTGGATAAGCCAGTCTGTGATTGGTTCCCGCAAAAGTGTAACAGAAGCAGTAGAAATGAATGTACAGGTTTCCAGACTAAGTTGCAGGGCGAAATCAAATCGCCGGCAGATCAGGCTGGGTTTACCCAGTCTAAGGTAATGTTTAAATGTTAATTCAATTCAAATATATGTATTATTTATTTTATTGTCATCTCACACATGGATCTGCATTCAATTAATTAGCATCAAACAAACAATATAATCCTTATGCTCAGTGAATAAAGATTACTTATTAAACGAAGAGATTGAAAAATGTATTGCACAACCACCAAATAGGTGGCTATGTGCACTAAGTAGATTATGTAAATCGCCATTAAACAAAAGAAGAAGAGGAAGTAGAACGGCACGCTCTTTCTTAGCGTCTGTTTCCATGGTGAATCATCGATTCGTTGCTCTGTTGAGAATGTCTTGTGTGTTCACGGTTAACACACTCTGAGTTGTCTGAGCTTACTAATGAACTGACTCGTTTTTGGAACCAGCATACCTCGAGTAAGCAAGGTTTGGGTTAATCAACCAAGAGTTCAGGGTATGTGTGACGGTAAGTTAACCTTGCTTTCTGGAATACCGCCCTGGAGACATTTTTACGGTGTTGGCAGCATCATGATAAGACAAAAAAAACGAATAAAAGTATTGTATAGCCAACATTTTATATTTGTTATCTCAGTCACTCTTTTTCATTAGGGGAAGTTTAAATCTGGAAATGATGTCTAAATTTAGCGGGATCGGTCGGGTCTGTAAGAAAATCATTCTAAGCGGTAAGTGGGTGTCACAGTGTGAATTTTAAGCGGGAGAGAGTGGGTGCGGAATTGAACCTAGCGGGAGCGGGACGAAAAAAACAGTCCCGCGCAAACCGGATCCGAAATTTCCGCATGCGTATATGATCGGAACTCCACGCAGCTCCCGTACTACTCTACTACTCTCTAAATTAATGACTTTCGGTCCACCGGCTGTCGTTTGTACTGTCTATGGTCGTTTGTCGTGTGCAGTGGAAAGGCGGCAGGGAAATGCATGGCTAAAGTAGTTCCAGGCAGGTCCTGGCAGCATTACAGTTCCATATCACTTCGCCAAATGATTTCGGTTATTTCAAATGTCCTTACAGCCTAAAACAGCAAAAGAACCAAATCCCACAACGACACTGAACAAGCAAATAAATATAGTAAACAACTGGATAAAAACGAAAAAATTATTTCTATGTTTTTTGTGCAAAAAAAAGAGGAAGCATATACTCAATCTTTCTGCTTTCCCACTCAAACGAACATGCACGAAGCTAATTTAAACACTTCTCCCTGGATCTCGCAGCGAGCGAATCGCGCTGTACTGTCTGTTGGACCGAGCTGCGCGCAAAGTAGCGCTGTTAAGATGCAACTTAACGCAACAGATTTTTGCGCTGTATATGCTAATTAAAGATATTTTAAGAACCTTTGCTGTCACACTGGCACCAATTACGCAGTCTGTAACATTAGCCCTGTTCAATGTAGCAATGCTGATTAATCTTGGCTGGTAATCTGCCAATTAACTCACAAATGCAAACTAATGTCGTAGTAGCATACTGCTGTACGCTAATAAGATTATTAAAAAATGGGAGTGCACTGCAGAGGCCCCAAATTTGGCGGACTCTGCAGGGCGGCACGGGGCTCACGGTGATGACGTCATAAACGTTGATTGGCTGAGGCAGTTGTTGTCCCAGGGTCATCATTAAAGCACATTGGTCTCAGGACTGCAAGGACTTGGCAAAATCAAGACGTGCGTTGAGCACACAGGGACATAACCTACTCTCGCGCAGTGTTGTCAGCGTGGCTCTTTTCAGTAAAATAGTGTAGTAACTTAAAAGTACATGACATTTCTTACTAGTGAAGTAATAAAGTTTCTTACAGTTTCGTATTAGTAGACGCTGCTGCCGAACACTGTAGAAAGAGACGCACAGACTGAGGTAATTCACAATTGCTCTCTCTCTCTCTCTCTCTCTCTCTCTCTCTCTCTCTCTCTCTCTCCCACACACACACACACACACACACACAATAACTGCATTAATAACTGCATCAGTGCTATCAGTGGCTCAAGCCCCATTACTAGCTCTAAAATTATGTTTTGGAATTAGCAACGGAGACTTGGGTTTGGTTTAGATGCACACAAGAGCTCTTAAAGGACAAAACCTGACAAATGTCTTGAAATAAATCATCCGAACAATGTTTTGGTAACCGCATAAGCGGAATAATTGACTCCGGGTCATTGAATTATTAGAAAAATAATTATTAGCAATTATTATTAAGCACAGTTAAAATACATTTAAATATTTAAAGGTAATATAAACAAGCGTTAGAATCAAAAGATAAAGCTATAAAAATGACTACATGTGAGCTTAAATGTGTAATTCTCTCTATACCTATATCAACTATATAAACTTCATAATTTTGTCCTCTTTCATAGACAGCTCTTTTCTTCTTGATGTGCATATTTGTTTAATTTTTTTATATTTTTCAATCTCGTAATATCTTGCAGAAGAGAGAAGTGAATCGCGCTGCTTCTCACGCAACAACTGAATTGCAGTTTCTACTACTTCTTCTACTCTTCTGCAAATGGTAACCTCGAAATTCAAAAACATTACAGAAACTCCTCTAAATGTCCAACATAACTGAACACTAAACACTAACATGAACTACCAACATCCTTCCCTTTACTGAAAAACACATAAAATAACAATTTTAGTATTATTAAATTAAGTTGTGTCCAAATTTGATTTTTATTTTATTTTAATTAGTTTAATTAATTAAACTGAACAAGAGGCAAAACAGTGAGTGGGTTTAACCCGAGTGAGAGGGTTAAAAAAGGGCAGAAAATAGTCTATTTCTTCTAAATTAGGATGTTTTTATGTAAAAAATCTTGCTGTTCATGACCCCTTTAAAATCAAATCATAATACTGGTAATTGTGTGCAACACATTGTAAACAGCAACTGCAAGGGCTATAATAGACAGAATATACAGTTAGTACAGTATAAAAACCATTACGTCTATGGAGAGTCCCCATAAAGATAGTAAACTAGACACGTGTATGTGTGTCTGTGTGTGTAACGCTGAATGGTCTGCAGAAACATTGGACTGCATGACTAGTGATGTGCTGCAGGGGGAGCAAGTCTATAGCTTGAGCTGCTATCTGCTGCAAATACAGCTGCCAGAAAAACCTTGTATGAGGGGATGTTTTTATTCTGTGAAACTATATACACATGACCTTAAACTATACATTTCTTTGTATAACTCATTAGATATGAATGAAACCTCAAAATGTGCAGCTTTATGAGGAGAATATTCACGTGTTTCACCATGTGGATGCTAAAGAAGGCAGGAAAAAATCCCATAGACACACTGAAGGACCCATGTTATATCTAGAACCAGAGACTAGGGATAAGACTAATTTGACCCAGCACACCCTAGCGACCACCTAGCAACCTCCCAGAGCACCCTAGCAACTGCTTACGACATAAATGTGGCATGTTTTGCACCACATGTTCTGTAGACACAAAATCTGGTTGATGTTGTTTGTGTATGCACATACACAATTCCCCTCTTAGTGCTGTGGATTATCTGTAGGTCAGCACAAGGACATGTATAAAGATAAAACTGATAAAAATCTCAGTCTGTTATATAACACAATCCCCTAGTCCCAGCATCCCCCATGTTGTTCCCGCTCCACACAAATAAATAATGCACTATCGCAGACCTACTACCCTCTTCAAACATCTTACACCTGTACGTTTGCGTACCACTTTTAATGACATATTATTAGCTGACTGTCAGCCTTTCAGTGTCATCATTTGTATTGTATGTTTTTGTATTGCATCTCTCAACCTGTCACCTGGTTGTTTACAACATCTCTGTGGGCTCAAAGCGTGAGAATGATCCAGAGCAAATTCAATGAAAAAACACAAATGCTCTATGACCGCATGTGTGTAGTTGCATCTGTACGCTGTTTGAGGCAGAGAGTAAAACAAAGAGATGGATGGAGACTGAGAGAAAGAGAGCTTGCAAAGGGAGGGGGGATGAGTTGGGGTCTCTGATTGGCTGGATTTTTTTTCCTGGTGAAAACGTGATCCAGCCTGCAGAGGCACTGCAGCAGAGAGAGATAGAGAAAGAGAGGGAGTCTGAGATACGAGATACTCACAGAAACAGAGGCAAAGCATGCACTTGTGAGTCAGAGAGTGTGTGTGCGGGTGTGTATGAGTGTTTGTAAAAGAGAGAGAGAGAGAGAGAGAGAGAGAGGAAGACAGGGAGACAGGGAAAGACATGTGGCTTTACTGAAAGATATTGCTGAGAAATAGTATACAAGTGAGAATTCACAGTAAGAAGAGGACGAACAGAGCGTGAGAACGTTGAAAAGGAGGAGAGTGGACGCAGAGAGCCACAAATCCTCTTACACAACTGACTGACTGGGTGAATGAATGAATGAGTGAGTGAATGAATGACCAGGACCATCACTGGACAAAAAGAGCCCATCGTGGACAAGAAGAAGAACAGAACGGTGCTTTGTGACGCATCTGACATCTCGTCCTCCATCTTTCCCGTCCTACACCCTTCCATCCATCCTTCTTGGAGACAGGCAGGGAAGTCTTTCCTCCGTCCTCTCGCATGCAACAGGAGCATCTGATGCGATTGGCTGTGCTCAGAGGGACGAGGTAGCCTGAGACCGCAGCAGAATCACAGGAACTTTGTGTCCCCATGTGAGAAAGACGTTGAGATCTTATGAATTGACCACACCACTCCAGAGACTCGCCACTAAATACGCACTAGAGACAACTACATACAGGTAAGCATGCTTAAACTGTTTTTTTTTTGTATTACAGTATGCTCAAATGAGTTTGAACCTTTGCATGAGCATATTATTGGAAATGTAATTTAAATGTTGTGCATTGTAAAACAAGAATGTGCAGTGTTTCCTTGAGGTATTTCTAACTAATACCTAAAATAAATAGTATACATATTTAATTTATGTATGTTTTTTTAGATTTTATAGGTTTATGACATTTTTTAAAATTTAATAATATTTTAATACACATATATTTGTATGTATATATATATATATATATATATATATATATATATATATATATATATATATATTTATATATATTTTTTTACTTGAATTTAAGTAATTATATATATATATATATTTAGATGTTATAGGTTTATGAAAGTAATAATATATTCTAATATATAATCTACAATGTATATATATCAATTGAATATTTTTTTTGATTAATTTATAATATTTTATAATAAATGCATAATGTGTAATTTTTTTAATATTATATTTCATACATAATCTAAAAATATGCATATCAGATTCATATCCATAATCTAATAATCAATATTACACTAAATAATCACATTGACAAATTAAGAACAAAACTACTGAACACATTTTTAACATTATATATAAATATATTTTGAGTGCAAAGATTATGAAGGTGTAGGTGTTCTGTAGGTTTGTTATTTATTTGTCAATGTGATTTTCTTTCGTATAGCATGTGGGTTTGTGCATCTCTGTGCATTTGTGTGTAACAGCAGTGTTTCTGCATTTATGGGTCCCACATCCTCACGCAGGACTTGCACTTCAGTCCTGTATTGACCGTGTTGTGGAATAGGGCAGGTTGCAATTCACTATTGCATGCACACACAAACACAGATTCCATCAATGACTCACATTATCCGAGTGGGCATCTAATCACACTACACACCGACACACATACTAACCAATATGTGTGGTTAAGACAGGGAAGGACCTGTGCGTGACAGCGTTAGTGTGTGTGTGTTGCAAGCACAGGCGCTGCAGTCCTTGTGCTGCGTATGCTGCTCTGGTTGCATAACCGCCACTGCTGGCACACCCCTCCCACGACACTGCACTAAAAACTGCTAACACAGATGCACACACTCCCAGAATACTAATAAGCACCAAAAACTCAATCAAACACCCAGAAGTCCCTGTCTGCTTCCTGAAGTGTAGATTCAGCCCCGTCACAATGAAGATTCAGCAATCGATACTGTCCGTCAATATCTCAAAGTAGGAAAGCAGTTAAAGCTGTGTCTGTGCACCTGAGGTCATGCCAACATCAGCCGAAAATAATGACTTTGTATTGATAAATGTTATTGGTACTTGTTGTTGGTGTCACCTTTTAGTGATTACGGCAAATAGTTTACCCCGATTTTTGTTTCATATTAGGATTGATTACAATTTCTGATTCCTTTAAGAACTGGCATTTCTATAACTTTTTCCTTAGAATTCCATTGTATCCAGTAGGATATAAATATTTCCCCATTATATTAGAAAAACGGCAATTATGATCCATTTCCATATTTGGAATATATGGTTCAAGTTAAAAAGTTCAAGTTAATCATTAGCCATTTTGCGATGATTAAGATTCATTTATAGCTTGTTTGTCACTTTGCTAATACTAACCTTTCGAAGCCAGTTGGTTGTTGTGTTCTCATGATTGGCCAGTTTCTAACATTGTTAGTTATGGTATTTGCGACGTCCTGTGAAACAGACTAGGTGATCCATGTCAACAGAATCTAAAAGAACAAACAGTCTCTCGTGAATGAACTGTGGGTAAAATGGCTGACGCCTGCTCTGAATGACAGCCATTGAATTATTAAACACTGCCTCCTCCTCACTAAAACTAGCATGACCTGCGTTCTCTACAGCAGCTCAGCACACACAAAACAGCCATTTCATTGAGGATGCTAACATAGTCTGACAAAAACTTGATCATGCTTATCATACAGTACCAGAAAAAACAACATCCGTCCATAATTTCATCATCCAGAATCATCTCACAGCTTCATCTCCATCTTGATCTGATGTTTGCAACATGATTTCTCACAGAAAATTGTGCTTGTTCTTGTAGATTTATAATACAGCCAAAAGACTCCATTAAATGTTATTGTGATATGATTAATATTAGTAGGCACACTGTGGTTCTAACACATGCATTTTACACATGGTTCTACTCATGTAGAGTAGTTGACAGCATCTGACACATATTAACAATTTTAGATGTGCATATACGTTACAAACTCTTTAGTTTGTAGAAATCATAGGTTTATTTAAATTTACCAATGTATGCACTAATACATTATCAACCACCATGTTTCCAACAAATATAAATCAGGATTATACTTTAACAGTTATTATACTAAAATTCAAGATCAGACAGGATTCATTAAGGGGTTGCAAGCCCTAAACAAATATGAAATATAATCACATATTCATCATATAATCCAATCATCTTATGCTGTAATCCAATTTCTAAGAAAACAGGTAAAAATAAACCTCACTGATGTAACTTTAAAATGGTCTTGGAAAGCTTTTGTAAACTTTCCTTGCATTTTCAATCATGGTTTTGTTTCTAATGCAGTTAAAGTTTTAATATTTCAAGGCAAGTATTTAGCAATACATTTATTGACTATAGGACCAGACAAACATTTGTAAAGCTTATTTTAAGGATGCTAGAGAGAGTTTAAATTTAGTTTCTTTCAGCTTTCAAATATGCATACTAGTGGTTCCTGCGATCCCATTGGTGGATTTTGAAACCAATGGTATTTTCGCTATTTATTTGTGTATAACATTGAGCAACTATAAAATAAATACAACATTGCACAATTCCATAGAATCCACCACCACGTTACTAACTGCAACCCCATTAGTGGATTTTAAAACAATGGTATTGCAATAAAAAACAAGGCATCTACCGCCATGTAGCCAATAATTATTAACCAGCAAACACACAACACTTTCTTTTAACAGTTATAAAAACTCAAATTCAGACAGGATTGTCAAGGTTGTCAGCCCTAAACAAATATGGAGTATAATCACATATTCATATAATCCAATCATCATATTCTGTAATCTTATTGCTAAGAAAACAGGTAAGGATGAACCTCACTGATGTGACTTTGAAATGGTCTTGGAAAGCTTTTGTAAACCGTGCTTGTATTTTCAATCGTGGTTGTTTCTAACTCATTTAAAGTATTAAAATCTCAGGGCAAGTATTTAGCGATAAATGTAATGACTAGGACCAGACAAACATTTGTAAAGCTTATTTTAAGGATGCTAGAGAGAGTTTAAATTCAGTTTCTTTCAGCTTTCAAATATGCATACTAGTGGTTCCTGCGATCCCATTGGTGGATTTGGAAACCAATTGTATTTGCACTATTTATTTGTGTATAACATTGAGCAACTATAACATCAATGCAACATTGCACATTTCCATAAAATCTTCTACCATATAGCCAACAATTATAAAACAATAAATACACTGCACTTTATTTTAACAGTTAAAACAACTCAAGCTCAGACAGGATTCATAAAGGGGTGTCAACCCTAAACAAATATGGAGTATAATCACATATTCATATAATCCAATCATCATATTCTGTAATCTTATTGCTAAGAAAACAGGTAAGGATGAACCTCACTGATGTGATTTTGAAATGGTCTTGGAAAGCTTTTGTAAACCGTGCTTGTATTTTCAATCGTGGTTGTTTCTAACTCATTTAAAGTATTAAAATCTCAGGGCAAGTATTTAGCGATAAATGTAATGACTAGGACCAGACAAACATTTGTAAAGCTTATTTTAAGGATGCTAGAGAGAGTTTAAATTTAGTTTCTTTCAGCTTTCAAATATGCATACTAGTGGTTCCTGCGATCCCATTGGTGGATTTTGAAACCAATGGTATTTTCGCTATTTATTTGTGTATAACATTGAGCAACTATAAAATAAATACAACATTGCACAATTCCATAGAATCCACCGCCACGTTACTAACTGCAACCCCATTAGTGGATTTTAAAACAATGGTATTGCAATAAAAAACAAGGCATCTACCGCCATGTAGCCAATAATTATTAACCAGCAAACACACAACACTTTCTTTTAACAGTTATAAAAACTCAAATTCAGACAGGATTGTCAAGGTTGTCAGCCCTAAACAAATATGGAGTATAATCACATATTCATATAATCCAATCATCATATTCTGTAATCTTATTTCTAAGAAAACAGGTAAGGATGAACCTCACTGATGTGACTTTGAAATGGTCTTGGAAAGCTTTTGTAAACCGTGCTTGTATTTTCAATCGTGGTTGTTTCTAACTCATTTAAAGTATTAAAATCTCAGGGCAAGTATTTAGCGATAAATGTAATGACTAGGACCAGACAAACATTTGTAAAGCTTATTTTAAGGATGCTAGAGAGAGTTTAAATTCAGTTTCTTTCAGCTTTCAAATATGCATACTAGTGGTTCCTGCGATCCCATTGGTGGATTTGGAAACCAATTGTATTTGCACTATTTATTTGTGTATAACATTGAGCAATTATTAAATCAATGCAACATTGCACATTTCCATAAAATCTTCTACCATATAGCCAACAATTATAAAGCAATAAATACACAGCACTTTACTTTAACAGTTATAACAACTCAAGCTCAGACAGGATTCATAAAGGGGTGTCAACCCTAAACAAATATGGAATATAATCACATATTTATCATAGAATTCCAATCATCATATTCTGTAAACTTATTTCTAAGAAAACAGGTAAGGATGGACCTCACTGATGTGATCTTGAAATGGTCTTGGAAAGATTTAGTAAACCGTGCTTGCATTTTCAATCATGGTTTTTTTTCTAACTCAGTTAAAGTTTCAATATTTCAAGGCAAGTATTTAGCAATAAATGTGATGACTAGGACCAGACAAACATTTGTAAAGCTTATTTTAAGGATGCTAGAGAGAGTTTAAATTCAGTTTCTTTCAGCTTTCAAATATGCATACTAGTGGTTCCTGCGATCCCATTGGTGGATTTTGAAACCAATGGTATTTTCGCTATTTATTTGTGTATAACATTGAGCAACTATAAAATAAATACAACATTGCACAATTCCATAGAATCCACCACCATGTTTCTAACTGCAATCCCATTAGTGGATTTCGAAAACAATGGTAACTGCAATAAAAAAATACAATATCACACATTTTCATAAAATCTACCACCATGTAATAATTATAAACCAGCAAATACAAGTACATTTTTCTTTAACAGTTAGAAAAATTCAAGCTCAGACAGGATCATGGTTGTCAAGCCCTAAACAAATATGAACAATAATCACATATTCATCGTATAATCCAATCATAATATTCTGTAATCTTATTACTTAGAAAACAGGTAAGAATGAACCTCACTGATGTGGTTTTAAAATGGTCTCGGAAAGCTTTTGTAAACTGTGCTTGCATTTTCAATCGTGGTTGTTTCGAACTCATTTAAAGTATTAACATTAACACAAGTATTTAGCGATAAATGTAATGACTAGGACCAGCCAAACATTTGTGATTTTGAAGTACACTAGCTTGAGTTTAAACTCTTTTTTTTCAGCTCTAAAATTAGCATACTGATTGTTCCTGCGATCCCATTGGTGGATTTTGAAACCAATGGCATTTTCACTATTTATGTAACATTGTGCAACTATAAAATAAATATAATATTACACATTTCCATAAAATACTATATAAAAACACTGAAAATGTGTGTCTATTTAATTAAAAAGGGACAGTTGACATGAAGGGTTTTCGGTGTGAAGTGGCACACAGACAGAAGCAAAACAATCTTAATCACAAAGAAAGTAGAAAAGTTGTGATGTAATGGAAGTAGTGACAGATCATCTTTTCTAAAAAAAAAAAGGTGTAGACATTGATCTATCCTTCAGTTGTTGATTGGATGGAGGCAGATCTAAAGAAAGGGGTGGGGTTTATGAGGGTGAAATGATTGAAGAAGTCCAGCATTCGTCAAATCTGAACTTTCACCAGAAAATCAAGTTACGTCATTTTGTTTAAAAATTATGAGGTCAAAACATTTTTTTTAAACATGAAACCTATGCATATATAAATCATTCACAATAAGATCAATAACATGCATTTAGAAAATAGATTTTCCATTTGATGTAGACTTTAATACATATTTAAATCAAATTATGGTTAAAGGTTCAAGTTGAATTCCACTTAATTTACTATTCTACAAATGTTCATACAAAAGTTTCTAGCATAAATGATCAGTAACAAACTTTTTGGAGTCTATGAAGCAGCATAGTTCAATTCCATTACATGATGTGAAAATATTTATAATAATATTCCTAACAATACACCGCTAAATCAGTAAATTACTAAAAAGCAGATAGTATATATCATAACTGACAGTTTCACTTACATTTCATATTTGTTCAGGTTTGATGATAATACAAAGAGTGTAAATGACTACTTTTATTTATAATTTGTTTTATAATTTATAATATTCTCTGATGTTATTTGTGCTTGTATCTTATAGTCACATTTAGCAGAGTACAGCTGGACAATAATATTTTTTTAATTTTGTGACGATAAACAATAAAGCAGTTAACATTTAGCCTAGTATATATATCACTTTACAATTAATATAGTATATAACGTTATATTTAATGTATACATTAATATAAAAGTAAAAAAAATAAAAAGTCATTAAAAAATAAGGCCTTTAAAAAGATCTTTCTCTGACTATTTTTTTAATTCACTAATAAATGCACATAAGTGGGTTTGCATTTAAAATGCTGTTGATATTGTGTTTCAAAAACATGCACTTTATGTACAAACATGAATGAGATTGCCCTGTGACTGTATGTGTGAGATTTACTTTGGCAGTAAGGGCAGGGCTCAGGACAGGCTTTGAGAGACAGAGGTGAACAGCTGATAGCATCGCTGGCACAAGACGTGATGGCCTCTTGCAGACTGTCTCACTGCACAGGTGGAATGTATCCAGAGATAGAGAGACAAAGACGGGCGTCAGGGAGAGATGTGACTGTGGAATGTGCTGGGTGGTACCTGTGTGTATTTTTGTTGTGTGTTGTATATGTGTGTATTTGTGGGAGTGAGTGGGGTATGAGGACTGGAATGTTCTAGATATTTTGATGACTGTGCGTCCATCTGTCTGCTTGCTTTCAGTGTTGTTTATCGCATTCTGTTCATGATGGAAGCTAGTGGATATTTTCCGTGGTTTTTACTTTTGTAAGGTGACATTTTTGAGTAAAACAGGGCATTCAATGAGACTAAATGAAGGCAGGACTTGATTTTATCCATCAGGATTTGATTGGATCATGAAAAGCAGACATTATTTATCAGAATGAATCCAGATCGAATGAGAGTTTGCTATAACTATCAGATAACTTTATCCAGCTGCCTAAATATGGTCTCTGTTGATTTCATGTTTCGTTTAGATGTGAAGTGTTTCATTTACACTTCTAAAGTCAACAAACAGAATTGTAAAATGAAAGACATTTTCAAACAGTTTTCCTAAACACTCCCCCTTCTCTGCCATTAGTCACCCAAACAGATACCCTCACGCTATTGGTTGAGCTGTTGCTGTGTCAGGCTGATTCTCAAACAAACAGAGCAATGTTTTGATAGTGTGTGAACTTTCCAGAAAAAAATACCCTACAAATGCTTTACTTTATATCAAATTATGGTTAAAGGTTAAATTCTCTGCATATTAAACTAGGATAGAAGAAAGTATTATAACCTTAAAAAGAAAAAAACACGGTAAGGCAAATTACGTGTGTTGTCATGGTGGTGCCAGAACGTACTGGAATGTAATGTCTTGACAAAGTGAGGAGGTGATGAACTCAAGAATGCTATTGACTGTTACTCAATGCATTCAGTTAATTATCCTTCTTTTAAACACATACTTCTGTATTTAGTGCTTTAGAGGGAAAAGTAAGTATATGGACTAATGAACATTACAGAGTAATATTAACTCCACATTATTAATATGTGAAGAAGCAATGAGATTGCACTCATCTACAGTGCGACGCCACAGGAATATAAATCAAGTGACCAACAGAATGTCACATGGTAAAAAATCTGTGTATGAGAATATAGTAATCATTTAGTACTATGATATATATCAAAAATAGTACAACAATCTGATATCATCAGTAGATCGTAGAGACCACTGGCTCACAATGCTTTTGAGAAACGCAGCCCAGCTCATCAATTATTCGCTGTCTCTTCATCAACCTCTCTGCCTCTCTTCATCATGTTTTGTGCTGACAGGGTCGAACACACACATGATTTCATTAAGTGCAGCAGTGCCGTGCTGACCTGCTTTAATATGTTATCTGCTGTCTGTCTCTCTCATGAGCCTCTTACATAACGAAGGAGCTTTTCTTATCAAATATGAAATCCTGTGTGAGATGGTAGCGGAAAGGCTGAACTGCTCCTGACAAACAAAAAAATTAATAGCAGTTAATCGGTTCACAGGGCTAAAGTGTTTCGGACACTATATTGACTGAAATTGTAAGATATACACGCACACTGGAGAGCACTTGTAACTGGACTCCAGTCACAGTTACAAAAATATATTTTTAACACTAACAGAAAAGTACCATGTCTTTTTTTTTTTTTACAAAGGTAGCCTGATAGCACACATACGTCTGCAAGATGTCTGTTAAAGAGCACTTCATCTGGAAAGCATCTGCTGTGTACAAACATCTGAGGGATGTCTTTAAGATGTCAGTTTTACATGCATTCTAAATCATAAACATCTTAAAGACGTTTTCTAAATGTCTATTTAACGTTTGACAGGAAACGTCCTAGAGACGTATTGCAGATGAGCAAACACTCAAAAAAAAAACGTCTTCCAGATGTAAACACGCACAGCAAATAGACATCTCTGAGATGTATGTGTACTTGCACTATGGATTTTTTGGGGTTCCATGTAAATACAATTATGGTGAATATGTTAATCATTCAGTAATATGGTATATAGCAAAATACGATGGCATTATAAATTCATACAAAGCGCTTAAACTTTTTCCCATTTTTTTTTGCTTTCTCGGGGAATGCAAAACGTTTTGTGAGCGAACGCAAAGTTTCTCGGGGGAACGCAAAACATTTTGCAAGCCAACTCAAAGTTTCTTGGGGAACACAAAACGTTTTGCAAGCTAACTCAAAGTTTCTCGGGGAACACAAAACGTTTTGCAAGCTAACTCAAAGTTTCTTGGGGGAACGCAAAACGTTTTGCAAGCTAACTCAAAGTTTCTCGGGAGAATGCAAAACATTTTGCGAGCAAACTCAAAGTTTCTCAAGGGAACGCAAAACATTTTGCGAGCAAACTCAAAGTTTCTCGGGGGAACGCAAAACGTTTTATGAGCGAACGCAAAGTTTCTCGGGGGAACGCAAAACGTTTTGTGAGCGAACGCAAAGTTTCTCGGGGGAACGCAAAACGTTTTGCAAGCAAACTCAAAGTTTCTCGGGGGAATGCCAAACATCTTGTGAGCCAATGCAAAGTTTCTCAGGGAACACAAAACATTTTACAAGCAAACACAAAGTTTCTTGGGGGAGCACAAAATATTTTGCGAGTGAACGTAAAGTTTCCCGGGGGAATGCAAAACATTTTGCGAGCAAATGCAAAGTTTCTCAGAGGAATGCAAAACATTTGCGAGAGAACGCAAAAGCATTGAATTATTTTTCCTCCCATGTCATATTTTTTTTCCAAGAAATTAAAAAAACATGTTTTTTTTTTTTTACAATAATTCATTATGTTTAATTCATTATGCATTTTTAAATTGATTGTATTCTATTAAAAGTAACCATAACCTAGTTTGTAACCATAAGAAAGGAAAAAGCATATCTGCATATGGTTTGAAAAACATGTGCAAGTATTCATCTCCTATCTATGTCACGATTATTATTTTTCTCAAACATTAGAAATGCATTTTTATTCATGACAATATACTGTACATACCTGCCATAATATTTTAGGAAGCAATTGACATTTGGGGGTCCATTTTATTAAAAAGTTTTTATTTTTGTTTATATTATTTCACAGCTCTCACTATACTCAACACTGTACCAGTCAACCAATATCTGTCTATGCTCTATGCACATAATAAATAATTCCAACTCAAATCCAAATTTCGCATATTTGATAGGATAATGTACAGTTCGCTTTGTGTTGGTGTCCTGAATACCCTGTTGTGGTTTATTTTGCGATAATGGATGTTAATTATATATGTTTGAGGATCTCTAAACAGAAATGTTTGAAGGCTTGACAATCATTTCACCCATCACATCTCACGGTTTCCAACGCCCATGCACCAGCTGACTATGCTGATGTCAGAAAGCTTATTCGCACCTTTGTGTGTGTGCATGTGTGTGAACCAGTGAGAGCGGTGGTTATTTTTGGCTCTGCCTTACAGCTCTGCAGTGCCGTGGCAACTCGAATGAATGTGACTGACAGTTACTGGCTGATCAGTGCCTCTGTGACCTCCAGAAAATGGAGGACGGTTTGGAGCCACATCCTGTCTTCACATCCTAATTAAATCATTGTAAACAACTAAACCAATGAGAGAGATGGGAAATAGAATAAACACAGGTTATGATGATGAGTTATTAGGTCTGACTGGTCACAACAGTGTCAAGAAGCGGGAGCAAAACTAGCGTGTTTTTGTGCGCTCGCCTGCGCATGTTTCAATGTGTGGGTGGGTGGGTGTGTGTGGAGGTCTACGTCTGTGGTTGGAGAAGAGTGTGAATCTTCAGAAAAAGATGGATGGGGGAGGAAAGAAGAATGCAGATGACGCCATAAATAGACAATCTAGCTTACAGCGCATTCATGTCATGTCACGTTTGATTCCTGTGCTAAATTCATTTACTTATTTCTCTACTGTTAAAGATACTTTTTTTAGGTCTGAGGTATAAATACATTCCCAGATATATCTGCAATGCAGGCATTGTCCTTGGACACAGAAAGTCCTATTCTTTGACCTATTATGTACTAACAACAATGAAAATAATTTACATGTGTATTGTTAAACAAGTACAGTTTAACCACTTACGCTGTGTCCCAAATGAGACACTATGCACTTGTCATTTGTCATTGACAAATAAAGCTTCGAAAAAGGTGTTTTTGAAAAATGTATGTAATGCATATTTTTGAGTCATGAACAATGTGTTTAAACAAGTTTCAGTTGTTAAATAACAGTTCAAGGTGTTTAAATTCACTTTTTGACTGTTTTTGTCAGATGGTACGACCAAATAGTTCAGCTATAGAGCTGAATGGGAAAAAGTTATCAATGGGTCTGTCCACTAACTAATGATAAATATATAGCAAACTGCACAGTTTGCCAAAAAGCATTTCAGTTGCTCACCATGCTGCTAAAGGGCAAGGCCTTGTTTTTTAATTTTGATTATCTATTAAAATAATATTCCATACATTATCGGAGCTTGGTGTACAGATAATTATTATATTTTTTAGACATTAGGCCTATTAGACAGATTATTAATTAATGGATTATACATGTTTTTTTATTTATTTATCCTTTATAGGCCTATATAAATAATGCTATCTGTCATATACAATTTATGACATTTAAAAAAAATAGTTTATTTAGTAAAAAATTTGACAAATAATGAAATAATAAAGTTGTAATTGAAGTAAATAAATTTGAATTGCAGAATTGTCTAAAAAGTGGTTGCGTAAATGAGTGTCCCTTATTTTGCCACACTGAAGGTGGCAACCCTAGTCACGCTGCGCGTTTGAGGGGTAAATGTTTCACGATAAACTTGATTGTACAGTCTGCAATATACTGAGGATGCGCAATGCTAAAGCCTTTATGTAAACATATCGTGGGTGATGTTCGTCCAATCAGTGACACTGACACTGCAAATGTACAAATAGCAAACTCCTTTTAGGCGAAATAAGGCCTATACCTTTAAGTGTGGATGTCACTACCATGTTGGTTGTTTTTATATGATATCACAGCAGGCTTTCATTAATTTCAGAGTTTCCAGCGTGTAATTACAAGTCCAAAGACTGTTTTTTACTTATCGGAAACTGGTAATTAAAGTAATTCCAACATGACATGAGCATACTATTCCCCTCTTTGACACAAAGCGAGAGCATTGTGATGCGACAAACTAGATGCTCTTTTGATAATCATGAAAGTGCTGTCACGTGCTTGGAGTGTAAGCAGCTTTGTTCATTTAATGGGAGTGTTCTATTTTATCACATAAGATGGCTAGCACGGTGTGGATGTGGAGTAAAAGCATGTTCTCTCTCTACCTTTTCTGCTGCATGTAGGTCAGCTTCTTTCTCTGCTTCTTTCTCCCTCCCTCTCTTTTTTTCTCTATCTACATTCTCATCACATCTTGCACAGCGTGCAGAGAACTATTACAGATGTGTCACCACTGTTAATAAAGCACACACACACACATTCACAAACCACACCTAACCACAAGATTATTTTCTCAGACGTTAATTTTTAAAATGGTTACACATTTTCTGATGTTCATCTGTACAAAAACTAATGACATACTACAACTAAAATGGATTGTTCATGGATGCTGACTGGTAAATACAGCATATAAAACTCAAAACACTGTATATCAGTGTCCTTAATATTATAATAAAAAAAGATACTCATGCTAATACTGTGAATATATCACTCAAGAGGTTGCAGGGGCTCTGCTGTGCTTTATGCCTAACAACTCCCTTTAGCTGTGATTATATTCACAAACTATTCCGATAAGAATGTCTACTAAATGTAAATATAAAACAGTGTTTCATACAGTATTGCTTTAAGTCAACGTGAAATCAAAACATGTAACATTTTTTACTTAATAAATGCAAATTACTTTATTATTATAAACAATTTACTGTTAGCCTAATTGTTTCTCTCCATAATCTTTCTGGTATGGCACACCCACTTTTTACCATACAATCAGTTTTGCTAAATAAAATCAAGTCCCATCCCTATATTATTTCTTGTTGACCATCCTGTTTCAATTGGAAATATGTCACATTATGGAAGTAAAATGGGCTGCGAATGCGAACAGCAGTTCTCATTGACTTTAAATAAGCACTGGCAGCCATTTTAGAGGTGTGGGCTTCTGAAGTGTTGTAATGAATGTTTAGGTTTATAGCAGTAGGACAGATTGTTCTGTGGTCAGGCCCTCAGTCTCTTCCTCCACAGTGCCCATGCCCCACAGGGCCCCAGATGGCAGCTAGCAGATAGAGCAAGGGAGTTTTTTAGACTGGAAAAGATGCTGCGGGGTTCCAGATATCTGCTGTGAATGGACATGTTGCGCAGATCACAGTCTTTTGCACAGAATCAGCTCTTAAATTTTCTTCATCTAAATTTGCTCATTGCTGTTTTTTTAGCTATAGATGACAGCACACTTTTTAGACACTGTTCCCAAGAACGCAGGCAAATGGCCTGGAAAAGGCTGAGCTGTGTCCTTGCATTAGCATCACCTGAACTGTTTTATTTTTTTCCTCCAGGAAACAAAACAACACTACCTATGAGTCTGCATATCTGTGCCACCCTAGGAAAAGTGCTGGAAGCAAGTAAGGTCTGGCAAGACTCCTGAGACACTCTCGGACCTGTCACGTCATTAAAGAGTGGACGCACAATCTGTCAAGCTCAACGCAGACCCCTTAAGGAATTCTGGTCTTTTAAGGACTGGGAGAACGCCTTCCAGATCTTTCCGATGCCACATGAGCACCTCCCTGAAAAGACTTTGCTTATCAAAACAAAGGTCAGGGAGGTGTAAGTGCAGTCGATCACAAGAAGAAACAAGAACAGTGCGGGGCCATACCACAACGGGCACCTGAAACAGGAAGAAGGCTGTGACATTGAGGTGGATGTCGTTTCTGTTACGGTGCTTGCATCAGTTCCTTTCTGAAACTCATACGGATGTTTAGCTAACAACAGTATTAAACTAAACAGTATTTCTTAGTAAGATCCGAAGATTATCTTCAAGGTACTCTGTGTTTAGGTCCTTCTTGTATTTATGTCCAAATAAATGTGCTGTAACAGTGAAAACACTGAAACAATTGCCAACATATCTTCTGATCTTGAGTGTGATGCACTTTGTAGTGTTCAGCCATTTATTTGTAAGAAATAATATCATTGAATATCGCATTACATCAAACACTCAATTGTGCAATATCAGTAAACAGGGTGTAAGTCATTGCCTCAAAACTTTGTAAACCACTGGAGCCACAAGCTGCAACTTGTGACATCTGAAGCAAGACACAGTCGTCTGTGGTCCTTCAGGGCTTTTTATACTGTGCACTGGCTGTAAGTCTTTGTCCATCTGTGCCACATAAAGACTCAGGGTGACGCAGCCTGTGACTAAGGAGGGACTTTGAGACAGCAATGGACAAACCCATCCGTCCTCACGTCCCCTGCAATGGCTGAGTGTCCTCCCCCAGTGCACTGAAGACGTTCTCTGCAGGACCGTACGCTACACCCAGTTCCTCTAGCCAAGAACGCCACGCCTAGGAGTGAATGTCCTGCCTCCGGCGCCAACCTGTGACCATCCCTATGGACACCGTCAAGATCATCCAGTCGGAGAAGTTCCCTCGGGAGTGTCCGGTCCCTGTGACCCAGCCTCGCTACGCACCACCTCCCCGCGTGGCCTGGGATGGAGGAGGTGAGGGCGAGGTTATTGTTAACCAGGCATGTGGCGACCTGACCATGGAGGTCAATGGGAACACTGTGGTTTCACCCAGACCCCTAGTGTCTCCTCCTGCCCCCGTCCTCCGCCGTGAAGCCAGTTATCTTGCCCAGCGCAAGGCCAGCACGTCCGACATCTGCTACCATCAGTTCCACTACAAGATGGACAATGTAATCGTCAACCAATACGTGCTCCGCTCTTCCTCCACCTCTTCCTCCTCCTCCTCCACCTCCTCAGGCCCAGTAATGCCATGCGAACCACTGGACTGCCCAACGTGTGGACACACCTATAACTTTGCCGGCAAGCGGCCACGCATCCTGTCCTGTTTGCACTCGGTGTGTGAGGAGTGCCTGCAGATCTTGTATGAGTCCTGTCCCAAGTACAAGTTCATCTCCTGCCCCACTTGCCGCCGCGAGACCGTGCTCTTCACCGACTATGGTCTAGCCGCGCTGGCCATCAACACCAGCATCCTCAGCCGGCTGCCACCCGACCCGGCGGGGGCCGTGCAGTGGGGCAGCGATGGTGACCGCAGCTGCTATCAGACAGTCCGCCAGTACTGTCAGTCGGCTTGCACTTGCCACATTGCCAACCCTCTTTCCTCCTGTGGCATCATGTAGACTGGAGAGGGCTGATGACCGGCACAACTCATCCCAACAGCTATTCACCTGTGGCCACCATCTGAAAACCTTGAGTCACACACATTCACCTTCTCCGAAGGGTCACAGATGTATCTGTATATTTAATAGCACAGGATGCTATGTGGACTTGAAGTGAAAAGGACACTTGTGTGCAAAGACAAAGATATGAAATATCAGAGTAAATGTATTTTATGTATGAAATGATTTCCCTATAGCCCTCGATCTCTTGTTTGGATGTGTTCGTCATTGACATCTCTTTACATGGGAATGCCAAGGGAAGTCTATCTCCCCCCCATACTGGGAATAATAAAGAATTTAAAGTCAAACTTTTTGTTTGGTCTAAACTCTCAGTAGCTCATTTAGGTGCTATAAGCAATTCAGAAATTTTGCTAACATTTTCTAAACCTTGGCTGCATCCAAAATCATATACTCTAGAGTAGATATATTGAATAAGTAATTACTTGTGACCATTAAAAAAATATGTTCTTTATAGCTTTTGAATGCACGCTCGCTTTTCACTTTAGCTTTTTTTTTTCGAATTTGCGATCATGAGTACTCTGTGTATAGATATTTGTCAGGATCTGTTGCGCACACAAATCCTCTACCATCTTCCTGTCAGTCATCTCTCCTTACTAACTTCAGTGAATTAGTGAAATCTGATGTACTGTAATGTAACCGACTACTGCAGCAAGCCTAACCATGTCCCTTTAGGGGCTCCGTAGAATGCGTTACTCATTTTCTGTGCCTTTCCGAATTCAGATTTAGGCTTCAGGCACATCCCTGGTGTCCATTGGATGTGCACTTCAGAATCTCGGCAGTAGCAGGAACTTTTCTTTTTTTTTAGGAACGTATCGCCTACTACATATACTGTGAATTCGGATATCCTACTCTTTTCACATATAGTTTTCCACCTACTATATAGTAGAGAAGTATGCAATTTAGAATGCAGCCTTAGTCACTGAATTAGGCTGCACTCATTCCTACAACCACACGTCCCCTCTATCCAAAACCACACCCTCCTCAGACATGCAAGCTAACCAGATGTCAAGAAACCCAAAAATCATTTAAAAAAAATGTAAACTCAAAAAAATAAGACGGATCTGAAAAAATAAATTTTGTTCATCACTGACCTGATGGAGATAACTGACATTACAAATTACATTACATATGCACATATTTACATATATTCTACAAGCTCAAAAGTTTACATGCTAAAGTTCTTAATATCATGTGTTACCTCATCAAGCATCATTGACTGTTTGCAGTCTTTTGTGATAGTTGTGTATAAATTCATATTGTGGATAAATGAAGTAATTATTTTGTATTGTGGAATATATTAAAAACTGTATCTCTCTTTTTAAAAATATGCAAAATATCAAATTCTGCTAGGGGAATGTAATCTTACTGTATGCGACAGGATGTAAACTTGATAACACAGCTGTATATTGTATATTTTATTACATTAAACAATTATTATTAAAGTACTTTACACTTACAAAATAAGGTGAAAGAAAAACTGTTTTAGCAGCAAAGGCTGTTGTACTGAGATTGAACATGATCAATGATAATATACTAAAATAAAATGAAAGGATCCAGCAATGAAAATGAAACAATTGCAATGGTTTGCAGAGCAAATATAACAAATAAAAAGTGCATTGGCAGTTCTACAGAACAATTATGTACATGATTATTAGTACTACTGAGTACTTTATATAAGTGCTTTATATTGACTAAAACACAAAGGCCCGGTTTCACAGACAGGGTTTAGAGTAAGCCAGGATTAGGCTTTCGCTCATTTAGGGCATTTAAGTAACTTTTATAAACGTGCCTTAGAAAAAACATTGCTGGTGTGCATCTTGAGACAAAACGATGGCACTGACATTTTAACATACATCAATGCAAGTTGCTTTCAGTTAAAACAGCTCAAACATGCATTTTAGTCTGGGACTAGGCTTAAACCTGGTCTATGAAACCGGGAGATGGTTACACATAATAGTGCCATAATTATCAGGTAAATGGGAGGTGTATGACTACTTTGAAACACCATCACTAGGCATCAATGTGACCTGAATGTCAGAGACGTGTGCTCATCGCTCTGCTCCTGAAAATCTTTGGCAGTTTTGTTTTCTTCTTAGGCTGAAAGCTTTGAGTAAAGGTACATTTATGAAGATACACTTAATAAATCAACATTAACAAATGATAAAATGATACATAATCATTAAAACAGGGATCATATAAAAATGTTGTAAACTCAGACTCTTTTCTTGAATTCTTACCTTTTACTTTCTCTGTCAGACTGTTGTGTTCCCTGCCTTCTAAATGATGTAAATTTTAGCTTTTGGATCGTACTTAGCTTTTTGTGTTCCTTTTCTGGTAGCTGGTTTAACAAAGAGAGGAACAGTGATATTATAATAACTTCAAACATTCACATTTTCATGCTGCTTATACTACCCCTATTATTAAAGGGATAATTAACCCAAAAATAAAATCCATACATTACACACACTCATGTTGTTCCAAACCTGTATGAATTTCTTTTTTCAGTGCAACACAAAATAAAAAGTTTAGCAGAATGTCTGAATGTGGATGAGGATCAGGGGCTTGAAAAGCACCATAAGTCCACATGACTATAAGCCATTATAATCGCACTATATATAAGTCTTCTGAAGATATACGATAGCTTTCTATGAGGAAATGACAGAAATTAAAGTCATTATTCAATTAAAATATCTGTTGTGGTAAACGTTCCCTTTATTGTATCGACAAAATTAGCTTTTTTATAACAGTCTGTTATAATTAACTCCTTTCATAATCATACAGGTTTGCGAAAGACATCATTGTGAGTAAATGACAATGAGTAAATGAGTTTTCAGGTCATAATGTTTTGGTTCCCTCAATGTTCACTTACTGGATCTTTACCATCAGGCTCCTCGACTAAGATATCTGCAATAGGTTCGTCTCGAGCAAACCTTGTTCTCCCTGTAGGACAGACATTTATTTTTAACAGACATCCACTAATGCCATAATGTCTCTTTTTAACAAATTTAAACTAGCATTGAGTTCATCTGTCAAAAACTATTGAGACTCACTGTGACGGCTGACGGCTGCCTGAGTGTCAGATACTGATCTGTGCCGAAACCCCATGGGTTCCTTTAGGCGAGACGATCCACTGTCTGGATCTTCATGACCCAGAATCTGAAAACTTTGACTGGCAGGAGAGCTTGTTTCCTCCCGGTGCAAGCTTACACACTGAAAACATTCAGTTAGAGAGTTAATGTGCTGGAAATATGAGGCTTCAGTTTACAGGAAACAATAAGAAGTCATTTGACACCACTCTTGACAAAGCAAATTGATAGAACTGGAATGTCTTTAGAGAGTTATATGACCTAAAACAGCAACTGTATGATATATCAGTAACCTCTATTTCTGCATGCTGACTCTTCAGGATCTCCACCTCCTTCTGCAGGCTGTGGTTTTGCTGCTGTAGCTTTGCGATGTTCTCCAGCATCCTGCACACCTGCTCCAGGTACAGCAACCCTGGAGAGAGCTTGTCCAGCCTGTATTGATCACCGTCTGCAAACTGCTGAGACAGAGAGATCAAGCCCTGTATTCATTAAGATTCCCAGTGTTGGGAACAGTACAGCTTTTATCGTCTAATTTGGAGGGATATAAAAGGCAAAAGCTAATCAATGAACATTATTTGTACTGTATAAAATGTACAAATAGTTTACAGATCAGGCTATAGATATGAACTTCTATTCGGAGCAGCTGGGAGCTGTTTGAACAAATAAAAATCTCAACATAGGGAAGCTGAGCTTATGAAGTCCCTTTAAAGGAAGTTAAATAAAGGTTATAGCAGAAGTGTGTGATTTCTTTGCTACTCGCATCACCAAACGGATTTTCTAAAATAATGACTGACTGTTGTAAATCAGGTTTTCCTAACACTCCCCCTTTCAGCTATTGTTTAAATAAACAGATAGTCCCACCCCGAAAATGATGCAACTGTCTGAGATAATGCTGCTGATTAAACAGAGTAATGTTTTAATAATGCCACAGTGTTGGCACTTTACAGGGAAATCAACGACAAATGGCTTGTATTTGTCTCTGCATATTAGGCTTAGAAAGAAAATAAGTATTTTAACATAAAAACACACATTTCACCATTAATAAAGAGCAGTATGCAAATTAGGGTATGTTTACATGACAACGATGTACTAAAAACAGACGATAACGTTGTCAAAACGATCCCTGTTCACACGTATCTGCGAAAATGACTGAACAGGCTAAAATGCATGCCAGGCCAGTAGTTGGAGGATGTCGCTTTGTCAAGGAACACCCGCGAACACGTAATACGCATGCGTGAACAACATAATATGCATGCGCATTATGTTTTTCTACGTTTACATGGAGGCGGAAAAAGTATCGTTTTCAAAACCTTGCATTTACAGGCCCCCAGCTGTTGTCGTATAAATGAACGGCCAAAACGCATAAAAAGTTTTCCGTTTTCAGTCGTGTAAACATATCCTCATAAAATGCCTATATCTGACTATATCTGAAACCAGTTCAATTAAAATACCTGAATCATACAGCTGACTTTTGTCAATGTATGTCAGTGTGGTTTTTATTGAGAACACAAGCTAATATAAACATATGATTTAAAATTTTAATTTTAAGGATAGAATGAGCAAAAATTATTCTTTTTCAGCTACAAGTTTTAAACCAACATTTAAAACAAACAGTTTGACTCAAAACATTAATTACTGAGATAATGAGTTACTGAGTTAATAATTCACCACTGGCTCCCTCAAGATTTTCCCATGGGGTTTTATAATCTTTTTTTTTTTTCCAATTTATGATTAAAATAAAGCCTGTGGTAAACATAACTTGATAATACTTTGAAATTTTGTTCTACAGCATACACACCCATACCGAAAACACACATTTTTAAAGCAGTTTAGTCTACCAGGTTTTGACATCATCCCATGCACCACTCTATAACCTTTGTGACTTCTTCCTCATGTGAAACTAGCCCATAGACCCCTCTATTTCAAAAACTGCTATAACTACTTTTACTACACTAAAAACACTTTCTGGTGACATTTAAAGGGATAGTTCACCCAAAAAAGAAAATTACCCCATGATTTACTCACCGTCAAGCCATCCTAGGTGTATATGACATTCTTTTTTCAGACAAATACAATTATATTAAAAAATGTCCTTGTTACACTTTCTTTGTAAGTTGAATACAGAAGGCGGTCTGGCAGAAGCTAGATATTTAACTTTATAAAGTTTTAAATATGGATATTTTTCTTACACAAACCCATCGATTTGCTTCAGAAGGCCTTTATTTACCCCCCGAGCCGTGTGGATTACTTTTATAATGGGTGGATTAACTTTTTTGGGCTTTGAAACAGATGGCCACTGCCATTATAAAGCTTGGAAGAGCCAGGACATTTTTTAATATAAGTCTGATTGTATTTGTCTGAATAATGTCATACACCTAGAATGGCTTGAGGGTGAGTAAATCATGGAGTAATTTTCATTTTTGGGTGAACTATCTTTTTAAAACCCAATTTCTTCAGAAATTATACAAGGAAGACATTTGTTATTTCCTTATTAGAATGAAAAGATTGTTTTGGTTATGGTTCTATAAAGTTTTCTTTCCCCCACTGTTCCTGTCCAAGCGATAACGTTCAGACATGTCCCGCACAAATCTCTATCATTCCTCTCAACCTGCTGGCACCATTCCAGTCATTCCTCTCTCACCTGAACCGACCGGTTCCCAGTCTTAGAGCGCTTGTTTAACGTTTGATAACACAGATCCACAACAGAGACCATAAAAGCGATGTCTAGACTGTGCATGTGCATTTTGTGTGTTTAAGAAAGATTCAAACGCGTGTTTCAGAGTGGTTAAATAACCTGCTCATTATGTACTATATTATGATGCATTATGTACCTGAGCTAGTCATAAAAGGTTATGCAACTTGAGGACTGCTTGTCAGTTCTTGACCATGAAGACTCATATGACACAGGCAAAGTGCATTCAGAGCTCTATGCCTTTGACCTTGACCATTTCATCCGTTGTTTCCGAGAAGATTTATGTAAAAAAACAAAACAAAACAAGAAACAAGAAATTATATAAAAATCATAATCAAATAAATGTCTTGACCATTTCTTGAAACTAATTTTGAAAATGGCTCCGTAAATTTTTCTTGTCTCATCACAATCAACTATGAATTACATGGATCACTTGACGTATTTATTTATTTAATTAAATAAATGCAGTCTTGGCAAGCATAAAAGACTAATTTCAAAAACATTTTAAAAAATCATACCGACCACAAACTTTTGAATTGTAGTCAAGTCACCTTTATTTATATACCGCTTTTTACAATGCCGATTGTTTCAAAGCACCTTCACAGTGTTAAACAGGAAAATAATGCAACAGAATTTGATTCGGCTGTACAGCCGCTCTGGAGAAAACAGTGATGTCATCCAGCTCATTTCAATTATCATATATATTCAAGTAATGTAATTGACATAGTTAATTTAGTTTAGTAATTACATTTATTTGGATATTTATTTGAAAATTTAGTGTCCCCAACTGAGCAAGCCAGTATGCGTATATATCAGTCAATTTCATTTTAATGGTAAATTATTTGATATAATTATAAAATTATTAATCACCATATCATTTAACTGATGCACATTTTATGTTACCGAGGAAAAATATTTACAAAAAAAAATAAAATAATAATTAAAACAAATCCACAAATTCAACCATAATCTGTTTCAACCATGGCCTTTTTGAATCTTTCCAAGACATGCAACAATACAGTACATGAAGCCTATGATGCATATGACAAAAATGTGTGCAAACATCAGGTAAGTAATTTTGGAGTGAGGAACGTGAGGAGTGTCTGATGTCAAGTGTGTGACATGAAAAATTGGCACTATATGTCATGTACGTGTCAAGTGCATGAAGCAGCTCACAATGAGGTAGCAAAGCACGTGTGTTCACAGGTGGAGCAGCATGATTACATTAGTCATAAAAGTGAATTATTTTATGGCAAAGAGATATGCTAACCAGTGTTCCCTTTTATAGCTAAATGGTTTCAATGAAAAGTAAACACAAACACAAGTTAACACTGGGAGGTCTTAAAAACAAACAACTAGATTTTGACTGCTTACCTCCAACTGGCTGTCTACTGGATGGCAATGTTGGTCGTATTTAAGAATTTTTCTGTAGAGCTCAGCTTTCTTGGGATCTGGAGGTTGTGAATGTGTTCTCCTTGGGCAAGCAAACCTATGATGTGGTCTGTAGCTGGTTGGGTGACAGTTGGTTGGAAAAGAGGCTGTGTTACAGCGATAACGTGAGCCAGTGCCCCCCTTTTCCATCTGGTGCGAAGGTTCTCTCCATGAGGGTGGTTCTGTCCTGTCCACCTTCAGACATGTTGTTTTTGGAGCCACAGAGCTGAGAGAGACACATGAGGAGGATGAGGAGGAGCAAATAGAAGGAGACGGGGACGAAGGTCGAACATCATCCACTGTAGAGCCAAAATCTGGGTGTGATGTTTCAGGTGTCAGTGCACTCCACTGGTGAGAATGACAGGGACTAGTTGTACTAACCGTCTCAAATCCTAAGTCCTCGGATTCTGATTTTACATTGGATAATGGGACGGAGTCCCTAGACACAGAGTCTAATCTGTCCAAACCAGCTCCTGACTGATAGTGTAAACCCGGGTAGCCTTCAGTCACCCAACTCTCAAGAAGATACCCAAAATTTCTATATAGGTTCATTGAAAATTAATTTCTCTCTTCCAGTACTGTTTCTATCCCCAGACTCTCGTAGTCAGTCAGGACACGTGAATCTCCTCCTAGCACCTTGACTTTCTCACAGCTGACTAGAAACTTGCAGGTCGGTTTTTGTCACATTGAACTAAAAACACCTTTCAAGGGCCGCCCACATTCCGACTCCTATGCTTCTCAATCAGCTTCTGACAACTGCTCCACTTCCGGTGCCGTTCCTAAAATCCTGAGCTCATGTTCTTGGCAGATCTGTCAAGACATGTTGTGAGGGTGTTGAAACTTTCACAAAGCCCTTAAACAAAGAAACTGCTGGTATGCATCCTGAGAAGAATAAGCAAAGGTCCCCATAGAATTAAAAAGATTTGAACAAAAACACATGTAGGGACACATTATGGGGAAGAAGTACACCGACAATACTCAGATAAGGGCAATATTTTATAATATTGCTACACTTAATTATGCACAGTTTTGTTTGTTGTTAGGATGATAAAAAGTTTTCAAAGTTTTAGGGTGGTCTTCCTCAGTGGTCTAACAGCGCTCAACAATGTCAAAATGACTGAGATGGCCAATCAAATCAAAGACGAATGCCAGTGCGATACTTCAGTTTTACTGGTAAAGAAGTGCAAGGCAAGATTTAAGTAGCCAAACATTTAATATTTGACAGTGTTTTACTGTAGAAATGTTAAATGGCCGATAGTAATATTATGTGATGCAAACTACCTCACTGTTTTTGTCAAAGTTTGCCATTTTGAATGTGACAAAAATATAGGCCTTTTAAGTGGTTCATGTAATTCATAATTGAATGTGAAGAGACAAGAAACATATTAGACAAAAAAATTGTTTGGTCCCTCACTGTTCAAGACAATGTTATGCTCTTGATAAAGCATAATATTGATGGTACTTTGCAAATTCATAAATATACAGTACACACAAGAAATTAATGAAGTGTATTTGTAACAATTTAATGTTAAGATTTGTTCATTTGGTAACCGTCATTATTGGTCAACAGAACCAACTCAAGTTTGGAGAAATGGTACTTCAGAGTAATTTTTTCACATAGGATATAATTTATATAAAAAAAATGCATTGATAGGACCATAGAGTTTCATTCATTTTGCAGGAGCCGCACAGAGGACTAGACATTCCTTTCTAATGATAACATCAGCATTCCTTTCTGTGTAGGAAAAATGAAAATATGCAACATCAGAGAAAAACGGTCAAACTGTAATAACGATACATGCAAAGCAAATGTACAGTGCACTCCAATGAAGAAATTTAATTCAGGGTGAATAGGTTTATGGAATTATGTCAATATTCTGTGTTATTAACTTGATACCATTATGATTGCATATAATAAAACTGAGTTATAGCCTACTGTACCTAAATAGGCCTATTTATTTGCACATGTTAAGGTGTCAAGAAGAAACAGCAACGTCAACGCATTTCTTTGCATTGAGGTCCATTGATTAAGGGGATCCAGAACTCAGGCCTCCTGCACTGAGAACAATGGTTAATACATTTTTGAGCAAGTATAACCAGCCAGTGTTCAAAACTATCTAATTCCCTAGCCCGATTCACAACAGTAATCTTGTGATAATGTATTATAATTTGAGTGGTACTGGTAGCTTTCTGCAGGAAATTTGAGCATGCTTTGCATCATTACGTCACGTCTGTATACATAAAGGAGTCTGGCTCGCATGTGAGAATACTGCAGGTGGTGGATCATTTATAGCCTGTTCTCACAGCAGCTGGAATAATTTTATTTATCATTTTGATGGCGGATTGTAATCCAGAAAGGTCCAAACGACAATCATAAGTGACAACTGGAGATTCACCCGTAGTCAAAAGCAAAAGATTGTACAGAAGACTGTACATAAATTGAAATCTACAGGTAAGGCTAATACACACTAATACATGTAGTCATGCAATGCTGATGTTGTTAACATTAACAATTTGAGAACAAAGTATAACAATAATAATTTGCACGGTTTGATGTGATATGAGCTAAGCGATCGTTAAGATTTAATCGCAATTTATTGTAATGCTTTTTTTCTCAGTTGGTCAGAACAAAAGTGAATTCTTATTTTGGTCATACTTCCAAGACGTAGAATCTGTGATTCCGAAATACAGTATAATACACCAAGCGTGCTGCACTCGTTTTGAAAACTGAAGCCAAAACGTCTCGCTCGCCCCCAGGTGGTTGGTCCCGGTATAACTCATAACCCCGTCCCTCCATGTATTCTAATGGATGCATTTTAGGCAGTTTCTATCACGCTGATTTAATTTCAAGTGTTTGTTTTTTAAATAAGTTTGGTTTTAGGTAGTTATTTGATGCTATAAAAACGGGGGGTGTGACATCATGATTGACAGCTGAGATTGATGGCTTCTCTGAGTGAAGTTGTCACTGAGGCACCAACAGACTTTTTCTGGGATTTTCGGGAGGAGATTGGAGCTTTAGCTTTAATTTCTACATTTCCATAACTGTTTATTTCATGAATTGTTCTGCATCTGCGAGAGTGTGGGCAGGCTTTTGATATCGCGGCTCTACTTCCTGCTCTCTACTGCGCAGACTCTGTCCCAAATCTGCGCAAGATGTCAGTGCCATATTCGGACGTTGCCGGCTTCACTTTTCTTCAGTGGAAGGTAGTGAAGACGCATCGTCCACATTTTTTACGGTCTATGTAATATGTAATACACACGTGTATAATACATGACAGCCAGTCGCACATTCCTCAAAACATTAGATTCATCCATGCTGAGGATGAATGCACAATGCACAACCCACGTAAATATGATTTTCAAACAGAGATAGCAATAAAGAGGCAAAACTTACGGACTGCAGCTTTATGCCATTATAAGAAAAATACATAAGAAAAAACTTTAGTCGAGTCAACTTGACTAAAAAGGTTTACCGCCTTTGGTGATGCCTTTTCTGCTTCTGAATGCAACGACACACATGGCCAGAATGTTTTCCCTAACTATATTTACATTAACTAACATTCAAAATGCAATTGAATTGTTAGGTTACATAAACAGTGATTTTGGAATCTGCAGTCTCTCTCTCTCAGAAGTTTTATTTTTGGAGAACTATCCCTTTAATATCATGTCTAAAATATATTTCCAGTCAGTAAAATGGCTAGGTTTTGTCCTCTTGGGTCAATTAAATAATTGTATGTATGGATAAGGATAACCTTTTCATTAGAGCCAAAATCCTTCTTGTGGCTATAAATAATAGCATACAGTATATCCGGGTGCATTTCTCCTAGTATCCACAAGAGGCTGCAGCATCCCAACTAACTGACTGGTCATGTTACGTTATTACCAGGTTAACATACAGTGCAGTACCAGCCAAATGCAGCGAGCCAATAAACCTGTCACTGTTCAGTATCGACGTTTAGAACAACTGCTGAGAGCAGAGTTTATATCAAACAATTTAAGTGGACTTAGAAAACGCCTTCTTTTCTGTTCGTTTATTAAAATAATAGTTATTTAATGTAGGTGGAGCACACTTTATCGAGTGCTTTCATTCTTCTCGATGACCAGAGAACACCACACGTCATGTCTCTGACATAATAATGGCACGTGGACGCTCGCCTTGACTCCCTCACTAGCAACCGTTACACAACACTCACAACTGCTGCGGGTTTGAAATATGGAGCAGTTTCCTCCAAAGTTTAGTAAAGTTTTGGTGACACCTGACCCGCAATACATCCCAGGGTGAGTTCTCAGTTATTTCTCTCAATTGTTATTAAATTATTTTTTTTACTCATTTTGTTCCAGAAGTTAGCAGCGGTTAGTATATTTTTATGAAAAGGTGCACTTTCTTTATATTTAATGATAGTCTATGTATTGGTTTATTGTTGTGAATTCTGAAGCTCACCTGAGAAGTGAAGCGGAAGCAGCATTGCTTCATAATGTGCTGGTTTAAACGTCTAAACGTCATAAAACATGTTTTTTGACAGTTGGCTGGAAGCGATGGTTTATAAATAATAATAATAAAAAAAAAAAAATTAAAAAAAAAATATATATATATATATATATATATATATATATATATATATATATATATATATATATATCGTTTCACATCAGAAGACATTCTGGGGTCAGATTCATCAACTGGGGTCATATGGATCGCCATTTTTGTTAGTCAAATTATGCAAAAAGTATGAAAATATAATGTAATTGTAGTTGTGTCTCAAATGACACTATTATACTATGCATTATGTACTCAACCATGTAGTGTATGAATTTTAAAAGGTTATTTTGTCATTCAACATTGGAGTCTGATAGCCCCTCCCCCTCGGCTACATTTAACTTTACATATTTTCTTCAGATAATTAAGCGCATCATCCAGGTATTTGAAGTGCAGTATCAGAATTTCAGTGTGAACACACTACTTACGCTAAACCATTTATAGTAAAAAATTACATATAATAGTGCACAAGTACGAGTATTATTTAGAATACATTATAAGCAAAATTAGACAGAAGAGTCAGACATTTTCCCCAAAAAAATATTTAAAATGTAATTTCTTCCGCAGAATGCTTTTTAAAACAATAACGTTACATTATGAGACATTGTGTAAATTACATTGTGGTGGAAATGTGTTTGTATGCATGTATGTCCATTGTCCACTTGAATTTGTATTTCTAAAACAAAATGGTTTGCAAATCATTATATCCAAAACATAATCATCATTCCCAACATCTGCTGATGGTTGTGTGCAGGTATGCAGGCTACTGTCCTCAGCTCAAGTACCACATGGGCCAGACTTATGGTCAGTTAACAGCAAAGCTCCTGACTTCCCCGGAGGTATCTCGCTCACAGAGGCTTGTGCTCCAGACCGGTCGCCTCCCATCCGCAGAGAATGACACAGAGCCCCACGATGAGATCTGGATGAGCCAGCATGGAAGCAGCAGGAACCTGGAGAAAATGATACCGGGATACACAGGTTATAAGCAGCTTGGGGGATTGCAGCAGTTGGTGTCTAGTTTTCAAATCTGTTAACATATCTGTCTGTGCTCCAAGGTTTTGTTCCATTGCGCCAAAACTACTTCTGCAAAACATATGCAGAAACCTGTCGAGATGCACTATCGGAGTTCAGCCAGGAACAAAAGAAGAGACGTCGTACAGCTTCTGCTGACCTGTCTTTCGCTGTCAACAACAGCGTCCCAGACTTCAAAGTAAGCTGTCACAGTCGGTTTTCTCCTCTTTCACAGCTCCCCTGTGTAGGGTCACCCTATTAAATTATACATGATAAATATCCAGTATCAAAGCAGGTCGAGTGTCACACGCCTGTAAAAGAAAGGAAGCACTGTTACTAAACAAGCTCGCCAATTAGGACACCACATGATTTCACGCAATTATCACCCATTGTGATGAAACAAGCTGTGAAAGTCCCCTCCCCTGATAGATAGATAGATAGATAGATAGATAGATAGATAGATAGATAGGTGTTTTCTCAGCTTGCAATATCTAGTTTTAAAATCAAAGTTGAATATAATGGTTGTCCTTTGTTGTAGCCTAGAATATCGAGCAGCCCTCTGATTGCAATTTCTCAAGATCCTGCCCCCTACAAGGCCCTGGACCCCTGGAAGCCACAAGGCTCCCCGTACCTCATGGAGAATAGCAGCCCACATAAGTATTTCATCTCAGGTTAGCCAGAATGGGCTTACCAAGAAGCAAATTACAGTATTTTAATTAATTTTGCACCAATGTGTAACAATTGTCATTTTGACAGGTTTTACTGGCTACGTCCCCAAAGCCCGGTTCCTCTTTGGTACTGGATATCCCATCATCACCAACAAGGCACTGATCCAGTTTGGCAAGAAAATGAAGGCAGGTCAGACCTCCTTCGACCTGCAAGAGGAGTCGTCCACCAGCTTGCCTCTGATACCCACAATATACCCCTCCAAAACAGGTCTCCTGCCCTGCTACACAGGCCACATACCAGGTATGTGAAGATGGTAATCACTGTATGTTTCTTTCCAGAAATGATGCTGTCTTTTCCAGTAGAAGGCAATGGCAATTTGTCATTTTATGTCAACAGGGTACAGATTTCAATATGGCCAAACGTTTGGGCAGCTCACCCGTAATGCTCTGGGTCACACTGGTACACAGAGGAAGAGCACAAGGGAAAACAGACTGAGCTGAAGACCCAACCGTGCAACTGAAATCAGTGATCACACATAACTCATCTAAGGACAATTAAAGTCATGTGGGTCATCTAACAAGCAACATGTAGCTGTGGAGTGAATGTTGTCATATTTAATTAGATTCACCATAACATATTATACTTGTAGTATACAAAATCATTCTTATTAGTAATCATACTATCATACTAGTATTAGTATGATCATACTGCAATGATGCTTTTTACAAATACTTCCTACCTTCTTCTGGTACACGTACAAAAAAAGCACACAATACAAACATTAATAATGGCACAACAACTCTTTATTATCACAAGGTTCCAATCAGGCACAACTTTAATATCAGGAAATAGAAAAAAACACTGCTGTTAAAACTCACTCATAATCAAACCGTCCTCTTCATTGAGCTCTTGTCCATCTTTGCATCACTAACATCAGGGGACACACTTGGGCAAATGTGGTCATCAACAAATATCGCTACTTAACTAGTCCTGCCGTTAAGTAATAAATAAGTAATATATAGCTACTCAGCATGCATATTTATCAAAGAAAATAACTATATTTAATAGATCGTGCAAAAATGCAATAAAAACAGCAGTTGTAATTCACTGAATACGAAAAAGTAAAACTACAGTATTAGTTTGTCATGTGTATACATTTATGCTCTCATGCATGGAAATGGCTAGGTAATAATACTATTTCGAATAGATCATTAGGAAATGTACTTTTTATAAAGCCACATAGTTTAACAGCAGAAATGATATGACTAGATGACATGGCAGCTAATGACCTGAGACAGAGATAAAGTGCAGAGATTGGTGGGAAAAGACTTCTGGGGACCTCAGTTCCAGTTTTGTGCTTGATTGCTGACAGACAATATATGTCCATGTTATATACTCCGCACTATACTTTGTGTTATAAATGTATACTTTGTGTTTTCTAAAAACTTTTATAACATAATGGCTTAAAGTTAGTGAATATTTTGATACCTTTCAAAGACCAAGTTATAATAGAAATTCTCCTGATTGGTAAATCACTAAGGCAACATTCTATCCAGGAACAGATATGGTGCTCTTGCATTGGGTTGTACAGGGTGCGTCAGTTCACTGTGTAAGGTTAAAATCTCATTCAGGTGATTTTTATTTTGGATTAATTGTGCTTCTACTTTGTCTAGTTGAAATCAGACTCCTTGTGGGGTCTTAAGAGTTAATATTTAATCTTTATTTGCTGTGTCTCTGTCATGGTTACCACTTTGCCATTTCCCTGTCCACACTGATTGTGCTAGCAGATCCACTTTTGATGCACCAAGCTTCAGCCATTCTGAGGGCCGCCTAGAAGGAAGACAAATGTTCTGACATAAAGACAACCGAAGTTAACAAAGTGAATTTATCTGAAGCTTTGAGGAATCACAGCTACTGACCTATTTCTCAGAGATCCACTAATGCTCTTTTGTGGCCCAACTGGGGTTCCAACTCCAGAGCCAAAGAGTCTGGCCCAACGCAGCTCACTGAAGTGTTTGTCCTCCAGAGGACTTGTTGAAGATTGTGGCATCTCAATGTTTTCCATTCCGGTTGCTTCATCTTCTTTCTTCTGTGTTCCACCCTCTGAGTTAGGTGTCTGATTGAGCCCAAATCCGTCAGTTACCCTTTTACTAACATCACTGTTACCTGTTGAACTTCTGCTGTTCGTCTGGATAGAGCTCATCTGAAGAAACTGAGCTGACTGGGCAAGATACCGATGAGGCAGAGGTGCTCTGTGCTTTTGCTTTTCCATACTTTGAGGTTCGGGTGGCAGATGGAGGTCAAAGGGGACCTGGGAGAGTGGCTGCAGCAAAAGAAGCAGGTCTTGGAACAGTGGTCCATAAATTGGCCCCTGAGCCAGAGCCAAGAAACCCCATTGGTGATAGTGTTCCGTCACAACATCTGGGAAAGAATTTAGTTTAAATTGAGTATACATTTTAAAAGTATAAAATGTAGTATTGTGACAATGGACGTAATGTAACTTTACAGTTCTCTTTAAACATCATAATACTCACCTACACAAGTGTATAAATGATGGATCCAGAATTCCAAAGCACGCAAGCTAAAGAGCAATATGTTCATTAGCAAACTGTACTGTGGCATAACTTTAACAGATATGTTCATCATTTGACCTACTTTAGCAGATCTATGATGAAGACACTGAGCCGCATGCGACTTGATAACTGGGAACATTTTTTTACCACAGATACCAAACTGTCTGGTAGTCGGGTAGATGAGCCTATGAAGAAAGAAGCATTGGCAATCATAAAAAAAGTCAGTATCCAATCAGCTTTTGAGGGCACTTGAGAATGAAGATGTTTCATTTGATTTTCATTTGACTGGCTCCCACAGACCTGGTTGTGCCGTGGCCTCTACGATGTTCCATAGTTTGTTGCATCGCTTTCCAATAATCAAGTCCAATTTATATGCTTTCAAACCATCTTGAAGGATGGTCTGGATTGCGGGGTAGAGCTGTTTAAGGACAAGGATGCTGATTGTGGTGCACAGTGAACTGTTTCCCAGTCTGATCTGAAAACAAAAGGACAAAACTATTTAAGAGATCTGATTGAGACATCTTAATCTTCTAAAAGGACTTTATGTCTGTACATAAACAAACTATATACAAGACAGTTTTGCCTGGCAGTCTAATTAAGAACCCATGGCTAATATTTGACATTTCTGTTATATTCAATGATACATTTATCCAAAATATTTTGCCCCACTTTCCTTTTTTTTAACATTCTTGAATTTCTTTGTCTGCTGATACTACCTTTTCCTCTGGGTCTTGTCTTGAGTTGAAATGAGCTATTATTAGATCCACTGCAAAACTCACAGCTTTCAACATATCTGCAGAAAAACAGAAAGAAATGGTAGGGATGGGAGTGAGTTAGAGATTTAAATTAATTCTGTAAAAACACATTCTGCTGATCAACAATGTTTCTGATCCCTCAACATTCGACCTGATGATTTGTAAAGGAATTTAAGAAAATAAATATTTACAAAATGCAAATTTAAAATGCTGTACTTTTAGGTAATTTCTTTCAATCCCTCTAAAGGACAAGAACACCTGTGAATGAAGATACTAAAAAAGTAAAACCTACTAAAAAAGGAACATAGTAGTACACACATTTGTGCTCACATAGAATCACACATACAAACACGTCAAGTGTGTTAGCCAATCCAAGGCAGTGAGAGTTAAAAGTAGGTCACATTTTCCTCTTCAGGGAAGCAGAGGCAATGCTGCAGAGATCCACTCTGTATCTTTCTCTAGCAGAAGGGATTTTTGCCTTCAATGGCAGTCTGAGACAGAATTGTACTTCACTTTTCTGCATTTACTATTTCTATGCAATACATGCTACTGTAGAAATGTTCATATTCATATAGGTCTCCATACATATCATGGGCACATTGCTATACTAAATCACAAAAACTGAACATCATATATTGGCAATTGATAATAATAATCATGTAAAAAATGTCAGGAAATATGTGGGTTTTTATGCAGAATAGGATTTTTTATCATCTCACTTCTCTTGTGCAGAAGATCAATTGAAAGAATATCTGAAGGGGCTTCTGGGGAAAGGCAGAACTCCTCAGGGGGTCTGTCAGTCATAGAGAATGAGTCACTGTGTTGACGTTCCCTCATAACACCTGCAGAGATGAGGAAGCATGCATAAAATTGGACTTAAATACATAACTTCTACCAGATTCACATGCTTTGAATTACATTGTACTCTAAAAGAGAGAGCATGTGCTCGCAATACTTACTCATATAGACCACATCAGAAAAAAAAAAATTAGTATAATTTAGGTGCGAAGTTGCATGTTTAACGCACAAACATCCACAACAGTACAGTAAGTAAACGGAAACAATAACATGATCAGTGACACTTACAAGGTGATCTCCTTGGCCCAAAGATATAGTGAGCATTGGTCTTGGGTTCTTCATTGGTGCAGACCTGTGATACATCTTCAAAAGGCCAAAGGGAGGAGATAGAGGTCAAGGAGGTGACTGAGGTAATGGCAGGGGAGGAGCCTTGATGTAAAGGGTGGGATGCATCTAGAGGGCCTGTAGTCTCCTCTGTAATTACTGTTGGAGCCTGAGTCCGTACAAGGGGCACATGCTCTAGAAGACAATTCTGAGAAGACCAAGATTGTTTTTGACTTTGACTTGAGCAGGCCTTTAAACTCCCGTCTTTTTGCTCTTGGCTTTCACGGTTTCTTGGTCTCATATTTGGACTCATATGTGGATTTCTGCTCATCAAGTCCTGGTGAATAAGCCCTAACATTGTGTTGGGCTGGATACAATGGGGGCGGTTATGAGGCAAAATAGGGCTTGATGTGCAGGTGGAACAACTGTCTGAACTGGTCGCTGCCTCTAGGTGAATGTTAGAGGAACTCCCGAGAGGAGAGGGTTCTATATGGAGTGGATGTACCTTGCTTATGCAGGTAGCTTTGGATGGACCAGGCTTGCTGTACTTGTGGCTAATGTACTGATTGAGAAGAGAACCAAGAGTCTTGCTCTGTTGTTTTCCTGAGGGTGCCTGAAGCACAAAGGGCTGGATGGGGAGAAAGGTGGGTCTTTGTGCTTTTGTGTATCGCACAACTTCTGGGGATGAAGCACATGCATCTGCAAACACAATAAGAATTTGTGGAAAATCAGTTTCTCTATAAAACAAAGAACTGAATGCACAATATTAGTGGTTTTCTAGGTTATTCACCTTCTGGATTGGACTTATTACTGCTGTCAGCACTCATGGACTCTGCTGCCATCTCTGAATCCTCCCGTTTCTGAATGGAGGAGAGATTACGGATGAAGTGTGAGCCTGATGGATCCTCTATGCTCTTTTTGATAGATAATTCTCCATTTCCCTTCTTATATCGGACAATTTCTGCAAAAGAGGTGGCGTGTTGCCTAGATAGAGGTGAAGATGCGTTTGTGTCTAAATGGCTGGGACAGCTGTTTTGCAGGGCTCCCAGCTTCGATAAGGCAGAGCATTTCTGGCTGCCAGTCCAGCTCAGAGACTGAGGAGTCTTGATAGAATTACAACTACCATCTTCTTTTGAAGCAGACTGACAAGTTTTTATGTGTGCCATCCTCTCTTTTGTTCCCTTAGATTGGTCCTTATCCTTCCCTTCTTCAACCTGGAAAAGTTGGAAAGTAGTTTCACTATTGTGGATATCACTGTAGTTTTATATTATACATAACGATCAAATCATTTGGCTATTCAAGGACAGTATATTTGTTACACATTAATCTATTAATCAAACCCTGAATCTAGGAATTAACATAGGTATGGTACGATAAAGGCGTAAATACCTGGTGTTCACTTTGGTCAACCTTTGGCTTCTCCCTTTCATCTTCCACTGAATGTCCAAAAAGGAAATATTCTGAAGGTGGAGAACAGCTTCCGTGGCTTTGAGTCTCAGAGAAACTGGTCAAAGATGACCAGGGTGGGCTGGGTGAAGACTGGGATGATAGGTCACATGTCACCAGTTTATAGTAATTCTGGGTGGAACCTGCTAACCGTGCCTGACATGTGGTGAGGTCAGAAATTTCCATTGATGGGAAGCCATCAGAGTTGGATGGATAGATATTGCAGTTTGGATCAGTGCTGTGAGATGACCAGCTGGGCAAAGGGTTTGAACTGTCTTGTAACATTGCACCTGATCCATGAACAGGACTATCTAGGCTAAGTGGAGTTGCAGGAATTGCATTGTTGGTTTTGTAGTATATGGCACTGAAATTAACTAGCACTCCATCTGAGCTATTACAGGAAGAGTCAGTGATATAGTCTGTTTGGTTTTGAGTAAAGGATTCAATAAGATTTTCAGTTGGAGCCCAGCTTCCAGGTTCCTCTAGAGTTTGCTTGCTAAAGTCTTCCTCAACACCCCAATCCTGTTCATCACATTCCATTAATACAGGGGTTTCTTTGCTATCCCCGCATGTATCATGCCCCCTCCCTTGTTCTTTGTTTTCTTTGGCTTGGCTAAAAGTATTCATATTACTTTGAGTCACATTTCCTTGTAGTTGAAGGGATGACCCCTCATGGTACTTATGCAAGTTGTCTCCCTCTGAGTCCTCATCCTCTTCATCCTCATTCACTTCTGATTCAGGGATGAAGAGGTTTAGCCACCTGGGATTACATCTGCGATGGGATGGCTCTTTATTTAGTTGAGGACTGGTCGATGGAGAGTTCTCTGACAAAACACAAAGCATTGGGAATGATTCATATCCTCTTGAATTTTCAGTCCTCTTCTTGTCTGCTGTTTCTGCTGTTGCTTCCCTCGGCAGATCTCCTCTCTCAGGTAGGGATATACTGTGGGTTAAATTCAGAGAGCGTGGCTGTCTAGATGTCTGTACCGAGTTATATAGTTGCCACCCAACAGACTGGCCATGGATGTGGCACACAATCAGAGTTTCTCCTGGCTTTGGGGAGACATCCATTTTCTAAGCACAGCAATTCAAAGCATCAGTCTTTGCATGGCAGGCTGGTTAAGTGACAAACACAGTGAATGCAAAGATCAGCAGACTCCCTTGTAACCTCAGATGTCTGCATTTTCATTGCTTTCAAGCAAGAATCTGGAGAAAATAAGCATTCAGTGGATTAACTATAATAATGCTTTCATATAAATCATGACTCCATACTGTACCAACTTTAAAGGGTTAGTTCACCCCAAAATTTTTATTTTGTCATTACTCGCCCTCATGTTGTTCCAAACCCGTAAGACTTTCGCTCATCCTCAGAGGTTGAACCACTAGAGTCACATTAATTACTTTTAAGATGTCTACCTTTCTGGGGCTTGAAAGTGGTAATTGCATAGGCTGTCAATGGAGGGACAGAAAGATCTCTGATTTTAATGAAAAGATCTTCATTTGTGTTTCGAAGATGAACGAATGTCTTATGGGTTTGGAACGACATGACATAATGACAGAATTTTCATTTTTGGGTGAACTATCCCTTTAAATCCACTTTTCCATATAAACCAGTAAATCACATACATTTGCTTGGATATCTTAAAGTGTGTGTCAAATTTTAAATGAGACTACTTGTAATTACAATAGATTAACTACACCCACTTCATTACTACTTCACTACTTCATTGCCATAATATGTATCCCAGATCAGTAAGAAACACAAATGCAATCTATTGACTTCAGTTGTTTTTATGCTAATTTTATTTTCTGTCGCCTAACCCCAAATCTTATGATCGCAGAAATGTTTAGATATTTTTTAAAACATTATTTAGTATGTTTATTATTCTGGTTTCCTCATGGGAACCATTGGCTAAACCCCATGTTAAACCTGAACACACACATACACATATTTACTTACACTATATCTAAATGAAGACATAGTATAGATTTATCATGTTGCAATTATAAATCCTACTGACTAACCCTTTAAAAACCTACTGAGATTGTAAAAACAGCATTATTTAACGTTTGATTTATGAATAATTTTTCCAAATAAGGTCATGTCAAAAAGAAAAATGTCATATTTTACTAACTTTTGGTGATACTTTTTCTCCCCAAACAGCTTAGTAAAATAAACACTGTTATTTAAAAGATACTGAACAATTTATCAGCCCTGGAATTCTATGTTTAGTTAACAGTAAATTAGGACCCTGTGGTCAGGCTGTTAGCACGGGCAACTGCATCAACTCACCCCAGCCGTAAAGCTCCATCAATCTGAGTGCCAGCACATAGTCACTCTAATTCTGTCTGCACAGTAACTGGAGCAAACACACCGCATGATCACAACCTAATGCTCTATATCCACTCAGCAGAGACTAAGCAAAGAAAAATTAAAAATGAAAAGATAGGAAACGGGTAACGTCCCTCTTGTAGTTCCTCTTTAGTCACACTTCTTTCTGCTCTGCACTCCTCACAGCTCATCTGTTCCTCATACCTCCCCTCCTCCCCCTGTACAGTGGTTCTGAGCCCCACAGTCCTATAGCAACAGCATCACAGAGCCCACTGAGCATGCTCAGTGGTTTGTTGTTGAGGGATCATATTTGAGGGGATGGCAGATTTGCCTCTGCTCTCAGCATGGGGGGGATTGAACACTGACTCACAGAACACTGAGATCCTCAATAAGAAACTAATGTTTTAAAATTACATAGAAAATATGATGGTTGAAAGCCCATTTCTTTCGAGAAGCTTAAAGAAATAGTTCACTTAGAAAGGAAAATCTGTCATTATTTACTCACTATGACTTTCTTTCTACTATGGAACTTCAGAGAAGATGTTTTGAAGACTTTGCCAGCTGTTCTTTTCCTTGTAATTACAAAGGCGACTGGAGCTTACAAACTCAGGCACTATATTCCAAATCTTCCAAATTGAGGACCAAGTCATTATTTATTTATAATCTTCCCAGCCATTGAGCTGTTAACTGCTGTGACTGGAGTTATTTATGAATCTTAAAACATTAATTTCGTATTTTGGGTGAACCAATCTTTTTCATGAAGTTTTTTAATACAGCATATCTTTGAGGTAAGTTACAGAAAAAATTTGTTGCCACAATAATCATTTGTTTTAGGTTGTCCTCATCCACCCCTACATCACTAATGAGTTGAAAGACTCTTGCCTTTAATGACGCATGGATATGGATAATCTCACAAACATCTGGTGTAGGCACTGATGGAAAAGGTGGCTAAATCCCTTCACCTGACTGCCTCTGTCTTTCAGTTCAACAACACATTGGGGAAAAGCTCATATTTGTAGCCACCATACACATGATAAACAACAACAAGCTCATCAGATTATATATCAAAAAGCTCACTGGCTTTTCTGTTAATCAACTGACCTAAATCAGTATAACTATAAGATGCCTCAAAAATATTTATTATGCCACCGTTTCAAGAACAGCTGTAGATAGCATAAACTATGCATGTACGCAAAAATGGTACTCGCATGGTAGAAGCTAAAGGAAAATTGTACTCTAAATAGTATTTTAATGGTATGATAACTAACTGTACAGTGAATATAATTGTCTGCATGTAATAATTTGCATAGGTTGATGAGTACACATAATTCAGAGCTTCATTGGGACGAGTGGCCTGTCACTCAAACCTCCTGTACATTTTCATCAAGCTCATCCAGTGCACCCAAGCAGAAAACAATGACAAAACAAGCCTTGTGCAGGGGAAGTCTTGTAGTCATTTTGTTTAGATATGGACATGAACGGAACATGATAATCAGAGGACTGATTATCAATCAAATCTCAACGTTTGTCAGTCTTTGAGCTCAAAACTATAGTTAGTAAGGACAAGCATTACGAAGTGTTCTTACAGATGGAGTTTTCAAAAGAGACATGTTCTTGTAAACCTACAACGAACAGCTATTTTATGTTTGTTATTTATTTGGTTATTAATTATTAGGTACAATGTACTAATGTACAATGTACTAATTGTGTTAATTTTTCCCTCTGTACAGATGAAAACGTTATCAAAATTAACGGAAACAACTAAAACTGCTGTATTATGCATGCCAGACAAGTAATTTGGCGGTTATTTTGTAACGAAAAACTACGCGCCTGCGCACATACGTATTCAAGCACACTTGCCTATAGACTAAACACGTAATGCTTACGTGCATTCCATCACCGTTCTCACAGATTCATGTTTTTTTTTAAGTTTACAGGAAGATAATGCGTTTCCAGGTTTGCGTTCTCTAGCCGCGGGGTGCTGTTGCCGTGTGGATGAGCGGCCGGAACACATTGAGAGTTTTCTATTTTTTGTTTAAAATGGTGTCGTATAAGTGGCCCCAAAGTAAATAACTAATGATTTTTTACAACGGAAATGAATCAATCAAAAACTTACTTTAGCTGGACAAGCTTTTTCTAGAGCTGATGTACAGCCAAAACAGCACCAACAGTGTAAGTAGATGTCATTAGACATTATTTACAGCTGTAATTGTTTTTACATAATGCATGTACACTATGGGCCTTATTTTAACTATCTGAGCGCATGGCACAGATGCACTTAGGGCGTGTCCGAATCCACTTTTGCTAGTTAAACGACGGAAAAAAGGGTCGCCGCGCCTGACGCATTGTCCAAAAGGGTTGTACCTAGTCTCTTAATGAGTCAATAAGCAGAGTTTGCATGCATTGTGCACCCACCTATAGGTGCATATTACTAACGCGCCGTTTAAATAACACAAAAACTACTGTGCTATTGACTTTAGACCAGGTTTTTGTTGGTCAATGGCGCAGTCATTTTCAGTTCCTCAAAATAGCAACGCGCCTGAACACACCTCGTTTTCAGACCAGCACGCCCATGGGCGAACAGATGGGCGCGAGTACATTTGCTATTTAAACAACGTGACAAATACGATAAAAATACAAAAAGATTTTCTTAAAGTTTATTGTATATCACTAATCAAGGCACATTTGCATCTTTGTACAAAACATGATAAAGTAGAATGTCAAATCAATGCATTTTGGAGACCATTACAAATATTACTTGATTTAAAAAAAACATACAAAACATCTACAAAATTGTCATACACAATTACAGCACTTGAATAATCTCTAGGCTTTATGTGTGGACAGACTAACAGCAAGACGAAAGTTCTAATGTCCTAAAATTAATAAAAATGTATTTTGATAGGAACCATATGGGTGATTTGAAGTGTTTGTGTGTGTGCAAGTGTTGTTAATACAGCATTAAGAAACTTCAAGTTTTATGACATGATTTTCAGCTACTAATCACAGCTAAAAACAGCATCTTGCTTATTCAAAGCTTCACTTCATCTCACTTATTCCCATTTGAAATATTTTTAAGCCCCATTAAGAATACTTTTCCAAATACTCCTTTATTACACAATATTACCAATGCCGAAGCTTGACGGTAAATCCTCACAAGTGAATATACAATAGAATAAGGGCCTTTAGGGGCTCTGAGCTTCCTCGAATATGGTTCGATATGTCTGAGGTGTGCTGTCAGCCACCGGCGTCTCTCTCTGGGGGAAAAGAGTCGGTCTGGTCTTAACTGGGATACGCAGGAAGCGTCCAGAGGTGACAAGGTCTCCATAACCACGGGCATGAGAAAACGCATAACCAGATCGGCGTGTGCTGATTCGTCTCCGGGGGAATTTGCGAGGCAGCGGCGGAGGGACAGCTTTGGCCTGTCTGACTTTATGTCGTACCTGTAGAGCGGAAGAAAGATATAAGAAGAAAATATACAGTGAGTGGACAGGAAAGAATATCATTAGTAATGAAGAAGCAGCAACAAGGAAAAATGAATGATTCCTGCTCATGAGATTATGACCCCACTGATTGTGGATTCCAGAAATAACCTTGACATTACGCCTCAGCGTGAAGCAGCCGTGCCACTGCATCCCACAGCTCTGACTCATTCTACACATGCGTTCTACTCATAAAGAGAGGAAGATCTCACATTGTCATCCTGTACTGAGTACTGGCGTATTGCCTGAGAGAGTTTGAATGTGCTTTTAGAACAGAACTACTTTAAATAGTAAATATCAGGGCTTGACATTTTTTGCTTACCAGCCACTGTCTAGTGGTTTTACTAAAGTTACTAGCCACTCATCATGGGATAGCAGATATTTTTAAAATTATCTTACAATTTGGCAGCAAGTATATTTAGCTGCTGTCACTTTAAGACCTGACGTACGGATTTATTATACTGATACACTGTTTTCTTTCTCAACTGTTTATGTTCACTTAAACATACAGTAACTGGCTGTGTTTACGTGAATATTCACCAAGACCGGCATTTTTACATTATTTTGTGTGTATTTGACCGCAATAAGCAGTGAAAAAGAACTTATGCGCATTACACGCAATCCCACGCTGAAATTCAAGCCCTTTAAAACCAACAATATTTATCCGGAACAAATGAAACGAGTGAGTGAGGGGAGGCGGGTTTGTGTGTCAACTCTCTGTTGGAGAGATGAGAAAGCAAGAAAGTGCAGCTGGTATCGTGTATCTATTCTGCGGAAAATGAGTATTGGAATATATGAATGATATTTTTCCAACATAACCCAAGGACATCGGATCAAATAAACAACATGCGTAGAGAGACACATGATCACAGAATTAATTCTATATTTTTTACCAGTTCTTGGATGACAGAAAAATCTGTTTTAAATGTATTATTGCACTGAGCACAATTACCACATCGATAATTTCCCTTCTGTATTGGACTGAGTAATCTCTGAGACGGGCTCGGAGTCTCAATTAGAAAACAAGCATGCACTAAGTGATCTTTTAAATTCCTAGCCCGTTTGTACACAATCAACGGAGGATGCTGGAAAATAGCACTCAGTTCAGGATCAGAAGTCAACAAATGCCAATATTTTTTAAAAATAGATCTTATCAAATAAGACATGGATGAATGATTTGTAATAAAAGTAAAATAATGTTTCCTTTAACTTTTGAGATTTTTGGATATTTTTTTATCTTCTTTTCCTATCTATTACTAACAGGTGTGCGATGGTAATTGTCAATTAAAAGACTACAATTGAAAATGTATATATTATATATAAAATTCAACCCGCCAAAGTGGTAGAGGTAGGAGTGACTGCTGAAATCCACCTGCATTTAGCGGGTTGGCGGGTGTTAATGTCAAGCCCTGGTAAACATGTAGTAAAGGGAGTGTGTGATGCCAGTCAAGAGCCATCACCATCACACAATATTCTTATGGAAAAACCAATTAAATTTCATGTCTCTGAGGTTCATATGGACATTTGGACTCATTGTAATAATGTTGTAGTCAAGACCAGAGGAGGTCTTGAGTCCAAATGTCTCAGAAAATATGGTCTTGCACTATGGTATTGAGTACAACAACACATAAACTGTATTACTGAAGGAACTAGTTGAATCACCCACCTTGTCGTTGATAGTGGGCTTGAGTTGAATGAAGAGGAACCGTTTTGCCACCACAGGCAGTGAGCACAATATGGTGGTCAGTAAGATGGTCAGCCACGCATTCGGCTGGTTCAGGGAGTTTCTTGCAGTGCCTGAGAAAGTCATTTGGAGCCATTTAAAATGCACACAAAAAAGCAGGATGAGCAAATGTAGTTAGGATGGAGAGACACTCACCAATGAAAGGAAAAGATGACGTGAAGATCAAGTACATGCCGTTGCTGTACATGGTGAAGGTGACGGCAAAATACACAGACAGACTGCCCCACAGGAAGAACTGATTCACTGCTGTCCAATAGTATGTGTCCAAACCCAGCTTAAACACACATAAACAGTGTTTGTATGTTTGTATGAGGGGGGTTGGGCTTAGAAATGCATTAAATTGATCAACAGTAAAGATTTTTATAATGTTACAAAAGATTTCTATTTCACAACCTTCTACTCTTCAAAGAAAATGTTATCATGGTCGGTTTCCACAAAAATATTAAGCAGCACAAAATGTTTCTTAGGCATCAAATCAGCATATTAGAATGATTTCTGAAGGATCATGTGACACTGAATACTGGCGGAATGATGCTGAAACTTCAGCTTTGCATCACAGAAATAAATTACATTTTAAAATATATTCAGATAGAAAACAGTTATTTTAAATTGGAATCATATTTCACAATTTTTTATTGTATTTTTGAATTAAAAAATAAATAAATGCAGCCTTGTTGAGTAATATAGAACACTTTTTCAAAAACATTTAAAAATGGACCCCAAACTTTTGAATGGTACGGTACAGTGACCTTAAAACAATTTGGATGCTCAAGCCACACTAAAAATTTATGAAATACATGATAAACACATTTTTCTAGTAAAACATTTCACAAAAAGTAGTTGTTAGGTTCCTAAAAATGTCCAAATTTTGGGGTCACTGCAAAGTATGTGTCCAATATGAACTGAGTGATGCAATGCATTGCTAAAATGTGTAACAATAAAATTTTTAAATGATAAAATTTTTGAGTATAAGACATGAATATGCGTTAATAACTGTTGTGCTTTTTTTTGTATAGTGTTGAATGAGAATTTACCTGCACACTGACGGCAATGAGAAGGCAAGTCTGCGCCAGCAGGGCAAAGGACTGATAATCGGCGATGTCTTTGCCGTCATCTCTGACGGTGTCGCACATGGCTGCCCAAGGGACGAAGAAGAGGATGAGTGAGCTGTAGCAGCTGTGCAGCAGGATCCTCGCGAAGGCCATCTTACTGAAATACTGGTTCAGCTGTCCCGGAGCGTACAGCTGGGGGTACTGGAAACTCCAGCGGTCATTTACGTCCTGCACACGCACACATGTTCATGAATGAATTTACTTTCATGACGCTGAATGTAGCATGCTAATCCAAGGGTGGAGTATATTGATATGATATACTGTATGATGACATACTTGATCAAAGAGACTGAGTCCAATAACAGGTAAAGCCGTATACATCAGGTTGTAGAGGGTAATATACCACTCATCATACACTGTCTGCGGAGAGAGCAGAACACAAAAAAATGTGCTAAAATATTCAGAAATTCTTAGTTATTTTTTCAATTCACACTTTCACTCAAATTGTTTTGCTGATAGTGAAAATGTATATTATAATGAATAATTTTATTAATTTTATAAATATACATAAGTATTATATATTATGATTTTTAAAATGTACATTTAATATAAATGTTAATGTAATTTCATGTATTAAATAAAAAAAAGTAAAATTTAAGTATTTGACTTGGACTGTACAGTATATATAATATAATTTAAAGATATCAAATATTGTACACAGAATTGCTGAACTAAAAATCTGTAGATTTTGGCACAGTTACCAACCAGTGTCAATAATCTCAAGTGACCAAACATCATATATCACTAACAGTAGTACAACCAAATTCATGTGATATGATTTCAAAGATTTCCATCTCACCTGCGCAGAGAAGCCACAGAAGAAGCCGTACCAGAAATGGACGAAGGTGAAAGTGAAGTTCTTGTAGAAGAAGTAGCGCAGGAACTTACACATGCGCAGATAGGACCAGCGGCCGTGTACCAACAGGAGGCGCTGGAGGTAACGGAACTGTGCGAAGGAGAAGTCACTGGAGAGAACCGCCTGCATACCCTCCTGTCCACTAATGCCAACGCCAATATGGGCAGCTATAGAGGTCATGAGGAGTGGATATGTTTTTAAACAGACAAGATTGGTAAGCGATTTTAGCATACTAGTATTTAGTTTATATATATATATATATATATACTGTTTATGTTGAAAATTTTCCATTTTTGTCCCTGACCAATTGTTTCTTATGAGCGCATATAATCTTATGCTTCTCAGATCACTTTCTGTGTCTTTCACACTCATGCCATATCTCTTTGTAAGAAACACTCACTTTTGATCATACTGACGTCATTGGCTCCATCTCCAATAGCTAGAGTCACAGCCTTCTTGTGCTTCTTGACAAGTTCCACCACTTGAGCTTTCTGAAGAGGGGTAACCCTGCAACAGATGACCGCTTGGCACATACATGCGGTCCTCAAGAGCTCCAATTCCATGTCCTTCTGCAGAGCAAATGCCTGGGCACAGAACATTGGGAGACACAAAGATTTAAAACAGATTTCTACTAATCAACTGTTGCGTTTTATTGAACTTATGAGGAAGGGATCCTCTTTTCGATTAATAAACCAAGGTTAGATTTCTCTTACCAGACTGTGGCCATTAATTACCAGTCCATACTCCCCATTGACCTTCTCGTCTTCCACCACCTGAGATTTTTTACCCAGAAATCTGCTCTTCTCAATGGGTGGATCATCCCCTGATTCTGGTGACATCTTTTTCCTGGCATTTCTGAACATAGAGTATGGATCACTTAATTTCATATGTGATCCATCTGAAATCGTTTAGAGCAGGGGTGTCCAAACCTGGTCCTAGAGGGTTTAGCTCCAACTTTCCTCAACACACCTGCCTGGAAGTTTCTAGTATGCAAAGTAAGAGCTTGATTAGCTGGTTCAGGTGTGTGTTTAATTGGGGTTGGAGCTGGACCCTGGATCAAGATTGGACACCCATGGTTTAGAGATTAAACTCACACAAGCTCCTCTCGCACTTCCTCTGCTGTGTTGGCCGCCACTATGAAGATCTCTTTCATTTCCTCTCTGAGCATATTGCAAGCGTAACCAATGTTCTCAGCCGTCTCTGTGGAACATTGTAATGGTTTGCGTGATGAGAGGCTGGAAACATCAACTAGACTAGCACCAAACCAGCGTAGCATAAGCTGGTCTTTTGAGAAGGTTTAAAAGGCCATCATTAAAAGTTACATTTGTGGTAAATTAATGAGTGACCTCACCCTGTTTGTCTCCTGTCAACACCCAGATTTTGATGTCAGCTTTGGCAAGTTGCTCAATGGTCTGAGGCACTCCATCTTGAAGTTTATCCTCAACTGCAGAAGCACCAAGGAGCTGAACGCACATATAAACATATACTTCACATAAGAAGAAATACTCAGAAATAAGATAAATCCCATTGGCTTACATCGAAGGAGGAACATCTACAGTAGTGAACACCCTAGCTTTAGCATTTCATGTGATGGTGATTTTACCAGCATATCCTTCTCAAGCTCTTCATAAATAGCATCCAGTTTTGCCTCACGGTCATCCAGTGCTGTGCTGGCCTCATGATGTCGCTTTCTCCATTCCTCAAACTTGTCTTCATCTAAATCCTTATAGGCCAAAGCCAGTGTCCTCAGACCTTCTCCAGCATATTCCTGGGATTGTGATGTCAAACATGAGTAACTCACACAGCACAATCTCATGGAATCACTCAGCACAATCTCATGGAAACACAAATTTAGCTCACATTAAGGTGTTCTGTGGTGACCTCTGTGAGTTTGGAGGCTGATGGATGCAGCCTCTCGTAGATAATTGTGTCGGCTCCCTTACAGTACAGTGTCAACTTGCCCTCTGGATTACGAACTGAAACGCATACATACTTGACGATATTGTACTGGAGATTGTTGTAATTCAGAATTATTTAATGTACTGCTTTATTCAACTCATGGTCTCACCAATAACAGACATCCTTTTGCGGACATTGTTGAAGTCCAGCACTGCCAATAGCTCGTAGGTGGTGGGCACTCCCATCTCCACTACAGAGATGGTCTCTGGGGTACGAGAACGAAATACAAAGCCAAAATTCCTTGCTGCTGTGACCAGAGCCCCCTCATCTGGAGACTGAGCTTGGTAAAATAGCTCTCCTGTAAAGAAAGAGATGCCAGTCTTTATAAATTATTCAAAATAAATCATCTAAAATCTGGTCCCAATTTGATTTGAATTCAATAGGATGAATGGATGGATGATATATGAAATTCAATAATTGTTTTTTAATAAGAAATGTACTATAAATGTTATGATAATGATTATATTTGATTATTAAATTCCATAATTGATGCATACAATTTTCATTGACAGGTGCATTCATAAATTGTTACAACACTAATACAGATATACAGGGGTTGGACAGTGAAAATGAAACACTGGCTAATATAGTGTTGGAGGTTTCACACCTATATATGCACGGCAATAGCACAGCTGTACATAAAATATTGCAATCCACACAACATATCAGGAGATCAAAAGAGGACAAATTGTTGGTGCACGTCTCACTGGCTCATCTGTGACCAGGACAGCAAGACTTTGTGGTCTATCGAGAGCTATGGTATCCAGGGTAATGTCAACATACCACCACGTAGGACGAACCACATCGACCAGGAGTAATGGTCTGAAGGAAGCTGTCTGAAAGGGATGTCCAGGTATCCAAAAAACATAAAACCACAGCTGCCCAACTCACTGCAGAATTAAATGTACACCTTGACTCTCCTGTTTCCTCCAAAACAGGCACTTTGGTCACTCGTGCCATTGTCAAATATCGGTTTGATTGGCGCCAACAGTGCAAATCTTGGGCTGTGGACAATGTGAAACATGTATTCTTCTATGATGAGCCCACCTTCACTGTCTTTCCCACATCTGTGGGAGTTACGGTGTGGAGAAGTCTCAAAGAGTCTTAAGCCCCGGAGAGTGAAGCACAGGGGTGGATGATGGTTTGGGCTGCAATATCATGGCATTCCCTACTGTGCTTGATGGGCGCATCCATACCAAGGACTACCAAACCATTCTGCAAGACCATGTGCACCTAATAGTTCAAACATTGTACCCTGAACAGGGGTGCCGTTTATCAGCATGATAATGCACCAATACACACAGCAATACTTGTGACAGAATGGTTTGATAAACATGAAGGTGTAGTTGAACATCTCCCATGGCCTGTACAGTCACAAGATCTAAATATTTCTGAGCCACTTTGGGGTGTTTTGGAGGAGCAAGTCAGGAAACATTTTTCTCCACCAGCATCACATAGTGACCTGGTCACTGTTCTGGAAGAGGAATGGCTCAAAGTCCCTCTGGCCACAAGATTAATTGATGCTGTATTGGCCACAAAATGAGACTCTACACCATACTAATAAATTATTGTGGTCTAAAACCAGGTTTCAGTTTCTTTGTCCAACCCCTGTATATTGAAAACACTGTTCCAAATTTAGTTGAATTTATCTGTCTATAAATATGTTGAGAATCCATTGTAAATAGCTAATAGTGTTGCAGAGCGTGCACTAGATGGCACTCACCTTCTGTTTTTTCCTCAGGCATGACAGTGTGGCAGAGCGCCAGCAGACGGAAGAAGGCCCGGACCTCTGGAGAGCCCAACTTCACCGCTTCCACCAGCTTATGGTCATGGAAAGAGAACTTTGGGTCGGCAAGTGAGTTCCAGGAGAAATCAACCTTCTCTGTCTTCTATAAATGAGGAGGAAAAGGGAAAGAATGAGTAAGGAAAATTTATCTTTTTTAATTCTTAGGGGAGTCACTAGAGTCACTGTTTACTCAAGAGAATGTTTATGAAAAATATTTCAACTTTGTAACCTCTAACCTCAGTGACTTCAACCCTCTGCCCGGCAAAGTCCACAACCTCACCTGAGTAATGTAAAAACAGGTAAATTACTGTATACCTTGTAGTTGAAATTGTTACATGCAATGAGACAACTCTGAGTTCTTACCATATGATTTTCCATTGATGGAGCACCTGTTGAAGGTCATGATGTTCTGGGTCAACGTTCCCGTCTTATCAGAGAAGATATATTTGATCTGACCCAGCTCCTCATTGAGAGTGGTCGTCCTGGCCTGGGCTGGTGTGTCACTCTTGACATGATACATTTTACGGTCCCAATCAATGAAATAGCTGTTCCCTAGACGAAGGATCTCAACACTATTGACAGGGGAAAAAGATCAATAGCATTTTAGTCACACTTTATTATTAGGTGGCCTTAACTACTATGTACTAACATTAAATACTTACAAGACTATGGACTATTACTGTGTAACTAAAAGATTTACATGAATTTCAGAATTTTTGTGATGTAACATTTAATGAAGATATGCTTGCAAATAACCAAATCATTTTGATTCAATATAAATTAATATAAGTTCTGACCTGACATAGAGAGAGATGGGCACTACAGTGTTGAGGATGATGACATAGGACCAGAAGGTGAGAAATGCTGAGAGAGCTGCATTCGTCCCTTCATCCCTGGGGAGGAAGGCAATGAAGGAATTCCCTTCCTGGTACTCCCAAATGCCATTCCCAATGGACAAGATGGTGCACATGAAGGCCAGAAAACCAAAAATCTAACAAACAAATGAACAAGATTTTAAATGAAACATCACTCACAAACATAGACCAAAAATATTTTTAAAGATATTTACATGAATCGACTTACAAATATCACCAGGACATTCATAAGATGATCAATGCTGGTTCTCTTGAAGATGGATTTGCCAGAGTTCTGCATGAGCTTTGTGTCAGGACCTAACCAGATTTGGACAGAGCTGTTAAACTATATTATAATCTGAGAAACTTTGGGCCAGATTTACTAACAGCTTGCTCCAGTGCAAACCCGTTTTTGGTGTTTAAAAACTACAGTCAGGATTTACTAAAAAATTTGCAATAAAAAGGCGCAGACATGTGGCTGACCTTATTGCCTTATTACCATATTATGTAAGAGTTTCCTTTTCAGACGCAAAATTCATGGGAGGAGAATATTTAAATAAATCATGCAATGTTTATTTAAAGGGGTCATGAACTGGCTTTTAAAAAAATTTAATACTGTTGTCTGAGGTCAACTTATGACGTTCGTAATGAATAAGTAATAGGATATTTTCTACCCTGATTTTGAGCCTAGCTCTTGAAACGTTTTTATGGGCATGCCGCATTGAACACCTGGACGTAAACACACACTGCTATGATTGGATAACAGTTTTGCATATTATAGTTTCATATTATAGTTTCGACTCCCCCGTCAGTACACATGGGTAATTGTTTTGAAAACTTCCAATGTAGAAAAATGGCAACCGGAATGATTCGCCCATACATGTTCGACCCAGTCTGATCCCAAATCTCAGGACAATGAACCAACAACACCTCAAATACAAAGGATACTCCATCCTGTGACAGCGTGGTAAGTTATTGTTAATTATGTTTAGTTAGACACGTACACACAATCAGTAGATATCAATCGATCTGTAACAATGCAATACTATCACATATAAAAAAATATTTTTACTCACATAAGTGTGTTGCACCATTCCTGTCGGATACAATACAGAAGGCACAGCATCGTTTTTTTAATCTCATTTTGTGTGCAAATCCAGTCTCGACCTGTCTTGTTTACAAAAGAATCCACGGTGAAATGAAGCGAACAAATGTGCAATGTCTTACCCACGTGAGCTGGAACTTCATTAAAAATAAAGTTCAACCGCATTCCTAAAATTGGAATCCGAAGGAAGCTTATGCAGCGACTGTGTTCTTCCACAACCAGGCACTGCACAAAATTTTGTAATCTTCAACGGCATGTTTATTACTTGGTAGATCGATCCGGTTTAGAGCCACGTAGGCCTATGTTATTTACCGATTACATATCATGCGTGAATCGGTGGGCGGGGCTACAGAATTAGGCATTGGTCTTCTGTTGAGGCAGCGTTTTGCTGCTCTCTGACGTCACAGGGAGGAAAATTCGCAGATCCCTCGTTTGATGAGCCAGCTATCAATAAAAGCTTTTATTTGCTAACAAGGAAGTTTTCAGCTCCGAAACTTACAGGATATTCTTATATTACGATGACCTTTTATATATCAAAAGCTCAAGGAAAAGTTGATTTCTCAATTCATGACCCCTTTAAGGTTTGCGGTAGTCAATATACTGGGTATTTTGTACAATATTTAACGCCCAAAAAAAACCATTTGCCGTGTTTAATAAATCTGGCCCTTTAAATATAACCACAATACAGCCATTTTCAGTATGATTCCGCACCTCCAAACACCACCAAGCCGAAGCACCACTCTGTGTTTCTGAGAGTACATCCTCTGAGCAGAATCCTCTCATTATCCACAGCAAATGTCTCTCCTCCCACCGTCAGAGTTCCTGTGAACTTATCCAGACGGTTGTTTGGAGGCTCGCAGTGCATCTCACCTGAGACATACAGCATTTATTTAATATGCAGACAGCAAACAGAGACACATTTTGTCTAAATATATTAAGTTATCCTGAATACAAAGTTAGAGCCCTGAATTTATAAATGTTGTGACTCTAGACAGTAGACATGTTTTTCAATTTTAACGGCCTGGCAACCACTCAGAACACCTTAGAAACTACTTAGCAATGTCCAGCAACCTGATATCATGTGGTTACATTATGAGCATCTCTATTAGTGTTACTCACCATTAAATGCTGCTAGTCTCTGGATGTCATTGCCCAGGTCTCCTGTGATTGTCAGAGCTTGCTTCACCTTCAGGTTCGTCTCTCTGTGAGAGACAAGGAAAGAGAGACCGATGATGGCTCCGGGAAACAATTATTACACATGAAGTCCATGTTTACATGCACATGCTCAGTTACTGACCCGTCCAGCTCAGCCGTCTCAATGTAGATGAGGTTGAGAGGTTCACTACTAGAGAGCAACAACAGATCAGCCTAGAGCACAGGAAAAACAGGCAAGTTCCTTTTTCAAGTTGCTTACAAAGATGTAATGACTTCTAAAATAATTAATCATGTGTTTTGCACTGTACAAATGTTGGCAATTAATAGTTTTCACGACATCCCAGCCTTATAGGAACACTCACCTGCAGGGCAAAACAAGGCTTTCCTCCATTGCCCGCCAGTGATTTTGACCAGGTTTGTACCTGTACTAATGTTGTAAGAAATATCACTTTCTTAATGTTGTAAGAAAGTGATACTAAAAGACCAAATTCAATATACACCTTACTGATGATGCATACTACATACAGGCAAGCAGATGTACCCAAAATATATACACAATGCGCAGTTTCTAATTAATATTTTTTTCCATAGAAACACTGAAACATTTAGCACGTTGTGTTCAAAATCTGAGCTTATCTACTCGCATATAGATAGTATGCATCATCAGTAAGGTGTTTACTGAATTTGATCTTTTACCTTCAATGTTTTAGTACATTAAGGTTTAAGTGTTTTTCACGTTAAGCGTTTTAGAACGTCTCCCTGTTTTTGGTAAGTGAAATAGTGCAGCAGGTGCTGTATATGGATCACAAGTGCCCAAAACGTGCATATTGTTCAGATATTTTTGTTTTTCTTCTTTAAAGATGGCATGAAAGGGATGAGATGAGATGAAACTGAAAGGCCTGTGCTGCAGTTCTATGGATGTTTGGCCCTCCAAGTCTATGCAGTCACATGAATGAAAACTATGAATTAAATTGTGGTAAAATAATAGCTGTCACATGTTCAGTTTGTTTATTGCTTGTGTTTGATTTGTTCCTTTGTTCAGTTTCCGGCCACTCCTTTGTTTCCATGGTCACTGTCATTATGAGTTAAGTTGTTTCAGCTGTGTGTTGTTAATCATCTCGTTTCTGTCTGTTATTTAACCTGCACTCTTTATCCAGTCACCGTTATGTATCTGTTGTTAGTGTGTGTTTCCTTGCCCGTCTGCCTGCTCATGAGGATAATAATTAAAGTTTTCGTTTGGATTGGATCTTCTGATTCTTCTGTTTGTTCCTGAGATAACCACACTGTGACAATAGCTATAATATATTATATTCATTAATTTTATAATTATTTATTTTTTGCAAAGTTCTTTGGAGAAGAGTTCTGACACAATGTTATTTTATTATTATTTATATAATAAATCTATATACTTGTTTACCATAATTTTTTTTTTTAAAATTAGCATTCAATATCAATACTATAAACTTACTGTGACAAACTCATTGTTTTCCAGCTTGATAATGTCGCCCACTTGAACATTCATCCATTTTTCACTTTTCAACCTGTTTGAGAACATGACATTTAACATTTAATTTATCACCAAATTATTATTTTTTTAAAATATATGATAAAAGTCATATGCACAGAGGTTGAACACTTACTCTCCATCAATAAGTACTTCCACTTTTCTGTTGTTCACATGATTGTCGTTCTTGTGTCTGGTCTGTATTGTAGGGAGAACATGGAAACACAAGGCAACAGAGAGACCATATGAGCAGACAGTCACATAATTGTCTGTACTGGACATGGACAGGAAGTAGACTCACAATGTCATCAGAGAGATCTTTGGCTAGAGTTATAGACAGCACCAGCAGAAGTGGAACTACAGTAGTGAACCAGGACAGAGATGAGATTTGAGGAATCAGCTGTACAACACAAACACGGTCAAGTCTGTTAGAACTCCTCTCATTTTATAAAATGCTTTTTTTTTTATAAAATCTATTAATCTAATAATGAATCTAGTTAAGATCTATTTGACTGGTTACCTGTAAGATGAGAAGAAAGACAAAGTAGGCATTGGCCAGTCTCTGAAACTGCTCAAACAGATTGAGAGGGAGGAAAGTGAAGACATTGTACTTGGAGGTCTTGATGGCGTTGTCCTGTAAGGACACAAATAAGAAATGCTCATGATATGCTTCAAAAATGTATTGTTCGAATGTATCAAGTGCTGAGGAAATGGGCATTTCTGTAAATGGTACACCAATCACAACAGACTGGACTATCTGACCAATCAGAGCAGAGTAGATCAATCACAACAGATTGGGTCAACTGACCAATCAGAGCAGAGTAGATCAATCACAACAGACCGGGCCATCTGACCAATCAGAGCAGAATAGACCAATCACAACAGACTGGGCCATCTGACCAATCAGAGCAGAATAGACCAATCACAACAGACTGGGCCATCTGACCAATCAGAGCAGAATAGACCAATCACAACAGACTGGGCCATCTGACCAATCAGAGCAGAGTAGACCAATCCCAACAGACTGGGCCATCTGACCAATCAGAGCAGAGTAGATCAATCACAACATATTGGGTCAACTGACCAATTAGAGCAGAGTAGACCAATCACAACAGACTGGGCCATCTGACCAATCAGAGCAGAGCAGGCTCTTGGAAAGGAGGGGTTTTGAGAGACAGAATCCTGAAAAATTAGTTTTTTGACCTTAGATCTAAGTAAACCTATGGTAGAAAACCTACAAAAAAAATCGTAAAAAAATAAACCTTTAAAATAAAATAATAGGGGCACTTAAAAAAAAAAGTAAATATATTCCTACTCACCGTATACATAAACGACAGGTTGAATTCCCTGTCATTAGCTCGCAAATGCCTCTCCTCTGAGGTAAATAAAAAACATAAATAACATTAAAACAGGAAAAGAAACTAGAAAGCTGTTTTATTTCAAGCTTCAAACTGTGTGTGCATTGTAGTTATGTTATACCTTCTACTTTCTTTTTCTTCACGTTAATTCCACACGCAGACAGCAGGGAGCCCATGTTTCTATGATCAAATCATCACGCTGATAAAGAAAAACCAAACCATGAAAACACATTAAAAAAAATTAAATAGTTCTTAAAAACATTAAACATGAAGAAAACAAAACTTTAAAAACATCAATTGATTCAGAATCTTCTAGTATAGAAGAAAAAGAGCTGTGTAATCTCACATAGGGGCCGGTCAGTTGTATAGAGGTATGTTTATTGTACTATGATCTACTGTGTCAATGTCATGATGATCTTTGATTTTGATGGATTTGTTTGGTAACACTTTACAATAAGGTTCCATTTGTTAACATGACATGAACTAACAATTAAAAATACTTCTAAACTTCTATTTGCAACATATACTAATACATTATTAAAAACAAAAGTTGTGTCTGTTAATATTATAATGGACTGGTGCTAACATGAACTAACAATCAACAATAAACTAACATTAACAAAGATTAATAAATATGGTAACAAATGTATTGCTTATTATTAGTTAATGTTAACTAATGCATTAACCTTGTTGTAAAGTGTTACAGTACCATTTGATTTATAGATAACAGCCATAATTGTTTTAATTGATTATTTATTTAAATAATTAATTTAATTTATTGTTAATAATTATCTATCTGTCCAACTGCTTGTCTATGTATGGTCGTGATACATAATTAATTGAAGTATTTTATTAATAAATTACAATTTTATATTAAAAGAAAAATATGCCCTCATTCAAGTAAAAAGATAACCCCCCTTAAAATAAATAAATACCATGTGACTATATTTACATGTTTATTCTATAGGGGTTTTCTGTAAAAATTCAGGTTCATTAGTCTTACAGACAAATTATGGCCTGTCTTCCAACAAAACTCTCACTGTAATGCATTATGATATCTTTCTGTTAGTGTCTAGCTGTGGTTAATGATAAACTGGCAAAAAAGTTCAGTGTATTTTACAGCTCTCATTCTTATCAGCGCAGGTTATTGATGAGAGGAGCATTACACATATAGGCCTCCACACACATGTACTGTAGCTGTGCTTCCTGTTCTAACAGATTATTTACTTCACAGCCATTTTCATAGATGTAAGCATTTGTTCATCTAACTTTGGATAATACATAATAAATAATTCTTGTAATTACTACTAGATGCATTTAGACTTTCATATTTTGTCTACATGTCAATAAATAAGACTGAACATGAATACATCTAAAAAAAGGCTATAGTGTATCTAAATGAGTTCTTTCCCCATATACAATGAAACTGGCCAAACTGAAACTAGTGAAAAGTGTTGTGTACAGCCACTCACAACCCTGAACATTAGACCAAACTCACATCCCTTCATCTCACTCTTTATCTAATCTAATATTATATAGATGGCTCAAAAGTCAACACATCGCCAACGCCCATGTAAAGAATCACTGTGAAATATCAAAAATGGACGACCGTTTAAATTTAAAACTTTATTTACAAGCAAAATAGATTTAACATAACAGCATCAGTCCTTTCAAACATAAGCTCTCAAAAATTATTTTCCTAATACATGTGATCAAATTAAACACTATAACATTCGAAAATAATGACACTGCAAAATAAAGTTCCCTATTATTACATTATTATTATAATATGTTGTTAAACATATTATAAAGTGGTTGCTAGAACATTAACATAAAAAGTGTTGATGTTTCCGGCATTATGGAAGGGACTGAGACTGTATCATTTATGATATGTTAAAAAACCAACAGACTTAAGCTAAAATAATTTGCTTAATATTTTGAAATATAATAACCACTATAGTGATACATTGGAAGGATACATTAATGCATAACTAAGTTCAAAAAGGCCTTTTTAGCAACCATGTAAAAATTTGTACTATGAGGAACACAGTGTTACATGTGAATTACTGTGTTATATGACATTATGCAATGTAAATGCACTAAAAAAACAAGCATGTAGCACAAGTAGTACAAAACACTCCAATACACATAACAACAAAAACTATGTAAATAAAACAAATATGATGGGTCATGCAGAGACTTCTGGGAATGGCCATTTGTACACAAACGATTAGGTGATACACACTGTTACTTTCCATTAAATCACATGTATTGTCTTTTTTAATATGATTTCATGGTAAGGTTACTTATGGTTAACTAATTACAGTTTTTTTCCATAGCAATTTATTTTTCTGTTCAACATTTACATATAGAATTGTTCTATTCTATCAGTGTGACTCGAGTGCCACATTGCCAAGGAAAAGTTCAATGACCATAACTAATGTTGGCGGTAAATGGCGTTGGTCTAGAGACCGGTTTTCCCTAGACACCAGGAAAACACTCGACCCTTCACCATCTATATTCAAGAGTCAACAAGGAAAATCACACCCTTTAAATGCACTACTTAAAACTCGCCACCTTATCTCTTCACTTTTGACAAATCTACATTCTTCTCTATGTATATACTGACACAGGTATATGCCGTTTGTCTCATACTCGTTATAATGTTCAGTATTTTTTTAAACTAAGCACACTGCACTGCAAGTGCCTTTAGCTATTGTAAATAAGTAACTCACTGTACTTTGAGAGTGAAAAACCTTTCTCCTTAAAAAATAAAACCTTACAAGATCAACATACCCCCTCAAAACCTCACTAAACATCTATTAAATAATGAAGCTGCACCAGCTGAAGGTGTCATACCTGAGTCACACGTCTGCCATCCAGGACCCCTAGAGAAACATCAGCGTTTCAGAGTAAACCACCACCCGATAAACATGCGTGGAAAAGGACATGCAGAACCTCACTACAGTTCCCATAATGCAACTGCAAACGAGTCCCCTACTTAGAGTACAGGTGAAAGTTAAGGGTGTAACCTGACGTCAGGAAGAGGTTTCCAGGGCTGGGCGGAGCCACTGGCTGAAGTTGTGTCCCATTGAAAGGGTTAATGATTGTACGACTGGGTATGCTTGAAGGAAATGGAGGGATTTTACAGTGTAGCGTGTCCAGGGACAGACGGAGAGCAAACAGTGGATGATCTTTGGACTCTGCTGCCAGGGCTGGAAGAGGGAAGCTGGTAAAACAGTTGGATGAGGGAGTGACGTGAGCCAGTCACTAGAAACTGGCTGAATTTTTAAACAAAGAAAAATCTTCCAATCTCATTTACGTAGTTTAGCTTAAATTTGGACAGCTGTACCTACAAGAAGCTTATTTTTATTACTCAAGAGTTTGCTCGTTCTTTTGAGAACCAAATAATAACATTCTAGGTACGTTTTTTTTAGGTTTTATTTTTTGCAACCGTAAGATAACGTTCCCAGAACGTTGCAAGGAGGTTATTTTAAAATAACCTAAAAATAACTTATACAGAATGTTCTCTAATGGTTATTTTTTTATTATAATTTTGCAACCATAAAATAACGTTTCCAGAATGTTGCAGGGGGGTATTTTTAAATATCCTAAAAATAATTTAGAAAGAACATTCCCAAATGGTTATTTTTTGGTTAGAATTTTTCGACCATTAAATAACATCCCTAGAATGTTGCAGGGTAGTTATTTTTCTAGGAACCAAACATTGTTAGCTGGAAAAGGGCCGTTTTATTACATCTTTTATTAGCTATGTCACCCTGTTTGTATGTGCATTTTGAAGTATTGTATCAGAAACGAGTGATGGAAACACAAGATTTAGAAAAAATCCTTTAATTCTCAAAAAAGTTTTTATGCTCACTTGAGGTGGTTTTGGACTTAAGTGAGAAAGAGTTCATGCGAATAATGGGAGATGGAAATGGGCATTTGTCGAATAAAGAATAGTTCACCCAGAAATAAAAAAACAATGGTATTTACTCACCCTACTGTATGATCTGTGGACAGCAAAAGAAGATATAGGCAGGATGTTCATGGTGTTCTTTTCCATATAATGAAGGGAAATAGGGACAAATGCTACAAAAAGGACATAAAACACCATAAAAGTTCATAAAACCAATATTTGCTCACTATTATAGGTCTGTGTGACAAAGTCATTTTTTGCTGTAGTTCTGATTGTACTTCCACTAGGACCGCACAATATATCGCATTAGCATTGTGATGTCAAGTATAGGGATCGTAGTTGGTCCGTACAGACCAGGCACAATGGTTCAAAACGCACATGATTCTCAGATTAATTGCAAAGTTTAACCATCATAAAGCTAAAGTTTATCATTTGCACATTTTAGATCCTGTCAGTTTAAACATTCAAGCGATTTTAAACCATTCAAGCACAAGACGGCGCGAAAGAGAACCAGGGGCGGATCTAGAAAATAATTTATAGGGTGGCAAAGGGGTGGCATGAGGTCTATTTTCACTGCATGTTATGGCTCACTTTTGGGGGGTTTTCTACTGTGTACAGTACATAGTACCTGGTACTTTTTTTAGTACCACCTCGGTTGAGGTTCCAAGTGAGCCGTACAGAGACTAAAATGTGATGTGTCACTGCAGATCGCTGATTGGTCAGAGAGAATCTTCACTACCAGCGTCATTGGATTTGCTACACGAGACACCAAACCTGCTAGATTTAAATAGTCAGCAACAGTCACCACAGTATCATTTGTGTTCGCACTTCTTTTTTAAACGACTTGCTTTAAACGACCGTCGCAATCAGCTTGAAAAAAGAAATGGCTGTATCGTGGTCAGTAGACGAGGTGGCAGCGCAACTATAAGGATCAGTCCACCCACTTTAAAGCGGTACTAAACTGCAGTGGAAAACCTAACTGAGCCAAAGCTAGCCGTGCCGTACCGCACAGTGGGGAAAATAAATAACAACATTTCAATATCCATCATGGCACCAAGTGAAGATACTCTATATGAAAAACAACAGATTCTAAATGTTTCTGAGCTCGTATCACTAAAGAAGACAAGCAGTTTTATTACTATCACACAGGCTGCTTTCATGGTATAAATCACATGTTTTAGTGCAGGTTAAAGAGCAACAAAAACATTTGAATTTCCTAACATTAGAAAGAAATACAATAATATCAAAGCACAGAGACTGGATTGGTTTTGAAAACAATGTTTGAGTTTCTGCTATTAACAGAGGTGTGAATGTCTATGTGTGGTCATCCAGAACATATCAACCATAGCAACACCCCAGCAACTGTGCCTAGAGCCTAGCAACCACCCAGAAGAGCCTAGCAACCACCTAGCAACACTTTAGCAAACACTCAGAACATCTATCTTTTCTGGCCTAACTGACCATACTATTTACGTTTTTTTAAACAAAACTTTAAGTTGGCTTTGAAGTCGGGATAAATTTGTCTTTCAAACTTTTAAATCTAGTTATTACAGTTTTTATTGATTGCTAACACAATTCATGAAACAATTCAATTAATTTTCTCACAACTCAATCACAAAACTATACACCAACTCGCACAAACCTCAAACTTCCAGGTCAAAATAAAATCTATTCAAAAACATAATACAAGCACAATAGTGTAATCTCCCAAATCTAATGTAGGCTACTGGTAGTTTACTGTAATTATACTGTATGTGTAAGTATAAAAACCCTGTGTGATAAAGAGATTCTGATTGTTGTGTCATCAGTTTTGCTACGTTTACTCATTGTTAAACGTTTTGAGAAATGTGTCTGTTTTGAGAACTGAATGAATGGTTTGGGAAATTGGGCAAACTCAGGGACGTGCAGAGAGTTCTTCAGGGGCAGGGGCTCAAATGTAAAAAAGTAAAAATGTATGTATGTATGTGTGTGTGTGTGTGTGTGTGTGTGTGTGTGTGTGTGAAAAGTTTGGATACTATTTTATGTTTTTGCAGAAGTCTCTTATGCTCATCAAGCCTGCATTTATTTAATCAAAAATGCAGAAAAAAGCAGTAGCCTAATATTGTGAAATACTATTACATGATATTCTTTTTAACTTTTTAGTAATCAAAGAATCTTGCAGGCTTAAATGCAGTAATGCAATAAATGCAATAAATGCAATAAATGCAGGCTTGATGAGCATAAGAGACTTCTTTCATAATGCTGCATAATTATCAAAAATATAATAAAGTCCTTTCACGTCACCATTTCACCAGCCTACACTTCACATAATAGGCCTGTGGTGCCGGTGGCACTTGGGCTTCATTAACTTTGATAGTTTCATCAAATAGTAAACGGTGTATCAATATACATAAATACAAGTGAATTTAACACTACTTACCATTAATGCGACTTTTGGTGCTGCATGGTTTTGTGCAGTGCTTTGTTTGTTGTCAGTTAAAGGTGCACTGTGTAACTTTTCCGTCCACTAGAGGTCGCCTATTCAAAACAAAGGCGTAGTTTGATCTTGGGACATTTGGTCTTCACCTCACAGCCGGTGGACAAGAAACGGGATAGGACTCGGGCAGAAATCATGTTCATGGATGCGATTATTAACGTTACTGTAGTATGAAGCAGAGCAGGACCGAGTGTTGAGCTGAGCAAGGCCGCTGGAGAGATTGTTATTAAGATGAACGCAACACACGCCTTGCGAGCAGCGGGACTTTTATTATGCCACAGTCGACGGCGTCTTTTCCGCTTTTCCGGTCATGAGTATGAGGTAAAATTATGTTATGACGTTACTCTGTGCGTTCGCACGGCGGCTGCTATGACACTTGTTGCACACTGCAGTAAGAGTAAGGCCCTGTCCCAAATGGCATCCTAAACCCTCACGGTCTTCCTCTGAGTCCACACTTTCATGACGTACTGCCGCTTTGAATGCCGGGTAGAAGTCCTCTGCGTAGCTTGCGAACTTGCGGGCTCAGCTGAAGTGCGCAACGAGGGCGCATAGCAGCCGCAAAGGGGGTGCTCACGAGCACCCTTCTTTAAGCTTAAATGATGAATGGGACACCCTACGGTCTTGTGGACTTAACGGACACACGCACGCAGCGGCCATTGTAAGTCCACAAGACCGAAAGTGCACATGAAGTGTGCCATTTGGGACAGGGCCTAAAGCGTTTCTGCAAAATAAAACCGGAAACCGAGGGTAACACAGATATGACGCAATTGACAGGCGACTCCCTCACATGTCCCGGTTCCTTGGTTAAAATAGCAATTTTCTCATGATTTACAAATAGTTGGAAACATTTGGGATATTGTAAGTACTCAACTGAACAAAATATATAACACTGGCCTAGTGGTTTTTGAACATTTTACTGAAAAATTTTTACATAGTGCACCTTTAACATACATTTTATCAGCGATGCAATTTGATTTATAAAATGAGACGAACTGCAGGAAATCGTTCCACAAATGTTAGTTCGTCTGTCCATGTAATTTTTAACTGGTTTATGAATTAGAACAGAAAATTACCACTCCACTTCACATTGCCCAATGTAATTTTAACTTGTTTTGCCAGATCACGATTGGTTGGTGTACAGGACAAACGGGCATTGATGAATTATGTAATATTTTAAAATATATAATATATCGATTTTTAATTAAATCGACACATTAGCTTTGATTATTGATGAAATTTTTTTTTTTTTTTTTTTTCACGTGAAGCCACAGACACTCTCTGAAAGAACCATACAGGTGCTGGTCATATAATATCAATATCATCAAAAAGTTGATTTATTTCACTAATTCCATTCAAAAAGTGAAACTTGTATATTATATTCATTCATTACACACAGACTGATATATTTCAAATGTTTATTTCTTTTAATTTTGATAATTATAACTGACAACTAAGGAAAATCCCAAATCCAGTATCTCAGAAAATTAGAATATTACTTAAGACCAATACAAAGAAAGGATTTTTAGAAATCTTGGCCAACTGAAAAGTATGAACATGAAAAGTATGAGCATGTACAGCACTCAATACTTAGTTGGGGCTCCTTTTGCCTGAATTACTGCAGCAATGCGGCGTGGCATGGAGTCGATCAGTCTGTGGCACTGCTCAGGTGTTATGAGAGCCCAGGTTGCTTTGATAGTGGCCTTCAGCTCTTCTGCATTGTTGGGTCTGGCATATTGCATCTTCCACTTCACAATACCCCATAGATTTTCTATGGGGTTAAGGTCAAGCGAGTTTGCTGGCCAATTAAGAACAGGGATACCATGGTCCTTAAACCAGGTACTGGTTGCTTTGGCACTGTGTGCAGGTGCCAAGTCCTGTTGGAAAATGAAATCTGCATCTCCATAAAGTTGGTCAGCAGCAGGAAGCATGAAGTGCTCTAAAACTTCCTGGTATACGGCTGCGTTGACCTTGGACCTCAGAAAACACAGTGGACCAACACCAGCAGATGACATGGCACCCCAAACCATCACTGACTGTGGAAACTTTACACTGGACCTCAAGCAACGTGGATTGTGTGCCTCTCCTCTCTTCCTCTAGACCAAAGGAAATACAAAATGTACTTTCATCAGAGAACATGACTTTGGACCACTCAGCAGCAGTCCAGTCCTTTTTGTCTTTAGCCCAGGCGAGAAGCTTCTGACGCTGTCTGTTGTTCAAGAGTGGCTTGACACAAGGAATGCGACAGCTGAAACCCATGTCTTGCATACGTCTGTGCGTAGTGGTTCTTGAAGCACTGACTCCAGCTGCAGTCCACTCTTTGTGAATCTCCCCCACATTTTTGAATGGGTTTTGTTTCACAATCCTCTCCAGGGTGCGTTTATCCCTATTGCTTGTACACTTTTTTCTACCACATCTTTTCCTTCCCTTCGCCTCTATTAATGTACTTGGACACAGAGCTCTGTGAACAGCCAGCCTCTTTTGCAATGACCTTTTGTGTCTTGCCCTCCTTGTGCAAGGTGTCAATGGTCGTCTTTTGGACAACTGTCCAGTCAGCAGTCTTCCCCATGATTGTGTAGCCTACAGAACTAGACTGAGAGACCATTTAAAGGCCTTTGCAGGTGTTTTGAGTTAATTAGCTGATTAGAGTGTGGCACCAGGTGTCTTCAATATTGAACCTTTTCATAATATTCAAATTTTCTGAGATACTGAATTTGGATTTTCCTTAGTTGTCAGTTATAATCATCAAAATTCAAAGAAATAAACATTCAAAATATATCAGTCTGTGTGTAATGAATGAATATAATATACAAGTTTCACTTTTTGAATGGAATTAGTGAAATAAATCAACTTTTTGATGATATTCTAATTATATGACCAGCACCTGTATATGGCTCGAGAGCCGTCTCCGAGCAGACCAGTCAATCAAAACGCACGCAACCCATAGCAACACGTTATGGCAACGCCTCAGACCAACTGATATGTAAAAATAAACAGAAATGTTCCGATTTTTGAGCCGTTCGTTACTATTGTACACTTTGTCATGTTATTATAAGTCAAATTTATTTTGTTTTATTGACCACAAATATTATCATTGATATTTGTCGGAGAGGGGCACTTTTGATTAATTTTGAAAAAGGGCAGGGGCTCAAGCACCTCGGTTTGACTCGGTTCATAAGAATCATTTCTTAATGAAACTGACTACATACTGAGCGCCCTGCAGGCTGTGAATCTTTGGGTAGGCAGCGAATCGATTCGATTCACGATTCATAGGTTTTCGATTGATTCCAGAACGATTTTTGCTAATTTAGAACGATTCGATTCGAGACGATTCACATTAAAATTCGATGCGATCCAATTAATTCGATTCGATTCTGTATTTTTTAATATACATTTATAGGATTATTAAAATGCTTCCCCCAATGTGTCTTAGTCAGGGTGTGAATTACACAGCGGCCTTCAGGGATCAGAGAGTAGGCAAAAAAAGTTAGTTTATGTTATTATTATTTTATTTTTATTATTATTACACACTTTATTTTAATAGCCTATAAAAATTGGCATTGTCTTAATGGCTTAACAACCAAGTGTTCCAGGTACATTAAACATGCAATGCTTCTATGGAGAGACTATCATGCACTTTTCCAACTAATCCTAAACTTTCTTCACGGAATAGAAAGAAAAGCCCTCTTTGTTCTCTTTATACAGAACATTTTCCTTATGATGATTCTGCCGGGTGTCTACTGTTGCTAGTATTGGACGAAACTTTAATGCGCATCTGATTTATAGATAAACCGCGCGCTCTTATTTCAGTGTTGTTAATGTTGTAGTTATTTCAGCAGTTTCCTTCGAACATTCAGTAAAACGACATTGAGTTCAATTTAATTTAATTTATCATTCATCAGAACTGTGCGTATGCATTTTAGACACTTACATTATGTGTTTGCTCCGCCCATGCAATAAATGTGCGTCCTTGAATAAGCAGGGTTTTACTTAAACTGCTCAGGTATTGTATGACGACCCATATCCGTAAAACTTAAGTATTTTATTTTATATGAAATAACGGTGACGTTTCCACGCAATGAAAGCGTTTTATTTCAACAGTAGTGACCTGGGGCCTCGTTTATAAAACTTTGCGTAGGATTTGCGTCAGAAGTGGCGTACGGATGAAACATAGGACGTGCGTACGCACAGAAATATTCGGATTTATAAAACCGTGCGCACGCACATCCTACGCAGTTTTCCCTAATAAATCACAATCAATTCTAAATGTAGTGCAGCTTTTGCGGCTTCATGTCACGCCCATAGTTGCCCATAAATAGTCCGTGAAACGCCCAGAAGTTAATATTCATCGATTGCGAAATCATGGCAAACACAGAGAGGAAATCAAAAAAACGTAACTTCACTCAATGTGAAGTAGAAGTTATCGTTGGCGAGGTGGAAAAGAGGAGAAAAATGTTGTTTGGAGGGCACAGTGTGGGCATTACTAATTGCCAAAAAGGCACTTGAGTGGCAAAAGGTTGCAGACGCCGTAAATGCTATAGCCTCACAACATCGGACCGTGGCCGAAATAAAAAAGAAATGGTCGGACATCAAAGTCGAGGCAAAAAAGCGTCTAGCGCTCCATCGCCAGAGTGTGTCTGCCACGGGTGGGGGAAAGGGGACACCGGAGCTGACCCCGGAGCTGACCCCTCTTGATGACAGGACGGCTCGAGGAAGTCAGAACCGGCTCATAAGCCACTCGTCCTCGTTTGCCAGCAAGTCTTCTTGCTGTCTGAAGATGCGTTCACTCCGAATCCTTCCATTTGCCACATCTTCTAAGAGCGCAAGATCAGCCATTGTGCGTCATTACGCATTGTGATGGGGCATTTTATTTCCATCCATTTAATTGCATCTGACAAGCTACAGATGTCGGTTAGAATCTACGTGGAAATGGGAAATAGTTCAGTGCAAATGTAATTTCTTGCAGCTTTCTGAATGGTTGAGACATACGTCATACGTTATTTTATCAAAAATAAAACAAACTAAAGGCATATGCATGAATACCATGATTCCGTAGCTGATGAACACATTTTTACTATGAAAACAACTTTCCCCAGTGGACAATTAATACATCTATTTATCTATCTATCTGTCTGTCTATCTAATTGCATCTACATCTGCTCCGCCAGACGGACACATTGACGAGAATATCAGTTTTGTACATTATTTCGTTCTGTTTACCATATTATTTATGAGGATGAATTGCATAACATGCCAATATTATTGCAGAACATATTTCACTTTTCTTTTTGCAAATATGTGTTAATTTGCATTTCTGTTGTAATTTTCGTTTGATTTTGTTTGTTTTACACTGCAGATCGATCAAACGGGTGTTCGTGTAGGCTGTTAATTGTAAGACTTGCTGTGTGAAGTCTTCATCTTATTTATGAGAGGCAGTATTGCCATTTCTTTTACACAACGGTCTACAGTTTCACACACTTTCACGTGTTTCTTCCATCTGCCGACGGTGTCGCCATTTCTCATTTCACCCGTTTTTGTGCGTACGCCTGGGTCAGAGCTTGCGTGAAGGACCGCACATTTTCCCGTCAAGTTTGCTTTTTATAAATACCAATTATTGCGTAGAGAGCGGCGTACGCCTTCTTTTGTGCGTACGCAACGTTTATAAATGAGGCCCCTGGTGACTTGGCAGTTGACATGGCTTGAGCTGTTTGACTCAGAGCTATTCCTGTCTCGATAGAGAGCTGTCATCTGCTCATGTGAATAGCAGTGGCCGTCTTGAGGAGAGCTCAAACGTGGGCTGCTCAAAATGTGTCACTGAGAGCTATACGGACGGAACGCGAGCAGTGAAAGGTGGTAAAGAGTGCAGCGCATGTCTGTGAAGGAGAACTGTGAGGGTTAGGATGATGGCGCAACATCTCCGTTAATTGACGCATGTGGTATAATCTAATGTTTATTTTAAAGAACTGAATCGCTATCGAATTGCGATTAATTCTATTCTTAGCATTTTAAAGCGATTATTGGCCTAAATCAACGATTCAAAAATACATGTTTCAAGATCTATGCATATGCATCGTCAGGATTTGAATCCTTACACCCCTAGCATGCAACCATCATGTTTATTGCCATTATTTTGCGTTACGCAGTATTTTTTTTTATGTCATTACATTAAAGCACCACTGCTGAAAAGCCGTACTTGAAACACTGCTTACATTTATATTTTATGTTGTAATAATTCTGGTGTGGCAAAACATTTTCTTAGGGTGTCAACTAGATCCGAACTGAAACACTGAATTCCGTTCTCTCTATTTGTGCTTTGCTTGAACACACACATGCATGCAAAAGTATGTCAAAATGTCCATCTTGGGGGTTATTCTAAAACACAGTGACTTATGGCTCACATGAACATAAAAAAAGTGAGAAAGAAAACGGATGCTTATCATCAGTATATTGGATCCGTGCATTTGGTCTTAAATTGACAGCAGCCTAATGTTCCTTCTGGTGTCTGTCATTAATAGACCTTATTCAGAGCAGCGCCATGACAGGTATGAAAGCGAGGCTGTGAGGGAAGTACTTGCCGTATTTTCAATGGCATCCGCTGTAAAAAGCAGTATAAAGCTCCTAGACCTAGATCACTTATTTTCCACAGCGCATGTTCTGGAGTTTTTTGTCTACTGAAATTTCTCCGAAATATATTTTTGCAGTGTTTCATTAGCAGAATTATCTAAAAAATGATCAGTTCAACCCACTGAAGAGATGCATGTCTAGTCTATGACAGCCTCACTTTCATTCCTGTTAAAAATCAAAGATGACGCTGCTGTGAATAAGGTCAAACAACAAATACAAAGAGAAAATCTAAATCTTTTCTAGCTTTAACAAAGATTAATTATATTTAATTTGTACAGTGAAGATTATGCAGTTACTTTGAATAATCAAATGTAATTTCCATATCCGAATACTGTTAGACTTACCTGAAAAACAAAGCACTGTTTATTTCATTTGTATCCTTGTTCTATTGTATTTATCTGTGCTTGTTTATTATTTTCTATGCATATTCACTCGTCTACAAAATCACCCCAATCATTCTAGAATGATTAATTCTTTTCAAATAGAGCTATTCAAGTCATCAGGTGAAATTGTTTTCATATCGCAATATGTATCGCAGAAAAACTAAATATCGCAAAGTCAGTTTTTTCCAATATTGTGCAGCCCTAACTTCCACATACTCAAATTTGAGAGCAAGAGCGACTGACAATTTCCAGCTCATCACACAATTTTGTCCTTTACATAAATGACATCAGGCAAACATTAGTTTAAGATACTTTATACATAAAATCATTTGTTGGAGTGCGCACAAACATTTTAATAACATTTTTCCTTGCAGTGACTGTGTAGAATACCTATATAACTTCAAAAATGTGAGTAAGCTCCCAAACATGTCAGTGATTATTGTCAGTATTGTTTCAAGATTTAAAAAAAAAGGTGAGAACTTCCACAAGTTGGCACAGGGTATGTGTATATTACAAAGAGTGACAGTTCTCTTCTAAAATACAGTCCAAACACTGCTGGCCTAAACAACGGTAACAGTATATAAAGTGACAGAGTTAGAAGTGAGAAATGTACAGAAATAAATAACAGGTTTAACAGTCACAATAATGATTGGCAATATTAACATACATTTTACATATTGGCAGTGCTTGTGAAAAATACAATAATGTATTTACATAGAAATGTGGGTTAACAAGGTAAGAGTTTTTGCACAGGCAACAAAGGGACAAATTTAGTGTTACTGTCTTTTTCCTGTTTGTTTTTGCAGTTTGAGTCGTTTCTGGAAAAACAAAGCACAACACAGTACAAAATTGAACAAAACAAAGAAACGGGGTAACAACAAGACTTCACAGAAGAAAAAAGACTCAGTCACCTTTACTTAAAAGGAAAAAAATACAAAGTTAAAATCATTTAAATAGAAAATATCAGAACAAATAAAATAAGGCCGCTTTGAAACGAAAAAGAAAACTCACTATTATCTTTAATTGATCAGTGATCGTATTTGAGCTTGATCAGGTATTTGTTAACTTTCGTATGTTCTCTCCCAAGCTGATGCTGATTTTTCAGCGCTCTCATTCCACTATATAAATATAAAGTATTGAAAAGTATTACACAACTCCCCTTAAAGCATTCACACATTTTAGCTTCAATACTGTCCGATGATGCTGCATTGTCTTTCGATGGACAAAAAAAGCAGGTGTAAATGTGATTATTGCTGCCACCTATTGGTCATAGACGATGGCTGAAGTACCGCTCACTTTGAAATGAATGGTGCGAACAGGTCATCCATCATGTGAGCGGCCGCAAAGCCTGTAAGAAAGGCACACTTTCGGCTGACGGATGTGTCACGTGTGAGCTGACTTGGAAATGATGTGAAATGTACATGATATCTCTCTAAGAACTCTGACTTGTCTGTTTTGATTACATATTCTGATTCATGCAACAATTCAGTCCACAACACCAAGTGAATGAGATCTGGCCCCTAAGAAACGAACACACTGTCTCAGGAGCCACAACATTCATAATCATTACATTTCAAACTGACACATTCACAGCATCAACAAAATAAGGCAATAAAGACATGGCAAAAGGGGTTACAGAGAAAAAGTGCATGAATGGATGTGGAATCTCTGTATTCTACAAACTAATGTCCCGACACACTCACAGCGCCATCTGATGGTCGGATGTCAAATCTCAGATTCAAACATTCTGACTGCTCATAGGACCTTAAGTCAGGGATAGATCAAATATTTTTCACAAACAAAAAGTTTGTGAAAGAGACATGCCTGGTTTTACTGCTGTGTGCCTTGACATTGATTATTAAAAATGGAAGCATCTCATAAATGTTGCAGTCAAAATTCACCCCAAAATCAGAAAATAACATTTTTTAATAACATTTTAGATTATTTGCATTGTGAAATTATTTTGTATTATTTATTTTATATTAATTATTTTATAATATTAATTGTATTTTTTCTTTAAATAGTAAAGTATTAATTCATTAAAATGCATTAATTCATTAATAAATTAATGGCAATGTAAAATAGGCTTATAAAAATGTAAAATTCTACAAATGTAATATTATATTTAATTGTATGTTTTGGGGTAAATGTGGTCTGTTTTCATGAGATTCACCCAAATACATATTTCAAAAAAATGTCTAGTGGACAACAAAATACCTTATTAGGCAAAAGTTTGGCACAATACAACACATTACTGTATGTCCATCCATTACAGTCTCCTTTTTTATAAAATATGGCATCTACCCTGACTAGTCCTTTGCTAGTTTGTCAGTGGCTTGGTGTGTGAGTGTGTTTTTCAGTGTATATCAACATATGGAAAAAATAATGTCTTTATTCGTTTTATCAGGATGACTCCATTCACTTTCAGACTAACAGTGCTCTTTATAAAATGTCACATGGCTGCTGAAAGCCCTTCTCTGTGGGACAGAAGTGGGTGTCAGTGTGCAGCAAAAACATTGGTGTGGACACAGAAAGGTGACAGTGTTGACATCCAGCCTTTGTTTATCCGTTCAACAACTAAAAGTGTTTCAGACTGTCTTCGGTTGTCAAAGACTGTCCTCACCTCCCCTCCTCGGCCGAGCGGGTCTCAGACTTGAGTTTCACAAACTCTTTGGCCACCTCGTCCCCCGAGCGCTGGGAGAGGATGCGCATGACGGTGAGGCCCGTGTCATCGATGTGTATCCGTGGGCCCAGTGGACACCAGCAGGCGCAGCTGGCCCTCGGTGCGACATCACGCAACTGTATGACGGCGATACCGACCACACGGTCCGCACGGCCGAAGCAGTAGTCCTTCACACACACCTGCAGCTCATAACACTCCGGGCCATCCTCGTTTCCAAGAATACTGCAGAGAGAGACAGAGGGGGAATTCATTATTTACTTGTACTATTTACTACACATCTATCTGTATATCCACTTATCTATCTACTCTACCTATCTGTCCATCTATCCACAGTTCCGTCTGTCCATCCACCCACCTATCCATCTATCTATCTATCCACCCATACATACATCATCCATCCAACCACCCTATCCATTCATACATCAAATCCATCCATCCATAATCAATCCATCAATCCATCCATCCATCCATACATCTATCCATCCATCCATCCATCCATCCATCCATACATCTATCCATCCATCAATCAACCAATCAATCCTACCCATCCATCCATCCATCCCAATGCTGCTAACCACTTAGTAACATCTATCTGACAGTCTGTTAGACCTTTTCAACCTTCAGCCGTTTTATTTGTATTGATGCTTTGGCAATATTGTGCAATTATCATGTTCTTTCTTTCTAATGTAATTCATCCTGAATTACTAGGTTTTGCACTCACAAATGAAAGGTCTCGTTGAATTTGGGCGCCCAGCTGTTGTTCTTTGATTTGGTGGTGAACCTGCGCTTCTTGTCGCTGAGATGAGGGCCGATCATGGTGGCCTCCACAAATGGCCGAAACATCCCAGACGTCTGCCACTTCAGATCATTTGCAGCCACAACTAGATGAAGAAAAATGTGATTCAGCCATCAGACCATACACTTGTGGAACAGACAAAGCTCACTTAAAAGCAATAAAAATGCAGTAAGACATACCTTTAACTGTAACTTTATGCTCTCCTGTGCCCGGGTGAGTAAAGAGGTCAATCTGTATGGATACTTCCCCTACTGGTTTATCAACTCCTGAGCCTAAACACACAGATATATTTGCTAAGTTATCTAAATGGGGATAATCCATAGACTTTAGTTTTTTTATATGTATATTGAGCTAGTTATAAATACTATAACCTAACCAGAAAGAAAGAACTTTCTGCAATTTTATAATAAAAAAAAAAAGAGGAATAAGGAAGCCTTTAAATATCCCCGAAAGGAGGTTTTGTCAGGTTTAGCTCACTTTTGAGTGCCAATTTGTTCTCAAAATATGGTTAAGTATTTACACACACAGGCCTCACATGGACAGTGGCGGAAATTAAGAAAAATTTAAGCATTAGAAAAAAACGGAGATGACATTTACATCAATTTACATAAATAGGAAGTGATGACAATGACGAAGGGAACGCAGAGCCTAAATTACAGTGGGAGATCGTTGGGTGAAGAATCTCATCAAGAAATGTGACCCCATGAGGTCAAAATTAGATTTTTAATGACTTTTAATCCACGTTAGCATTGGGCATTAAACACCATGTTTGCATTAACTTTTCTCTAACTTTTCTTTGCATTAACTTTTCTCTCTCTCACTTTTCTAAAACCAGGGCTCATACTGTAGCTGTGACGTCACTAAAGACTACTGACTGCTTAAAAATGTTGCATCCCAACTTCCTGGAAATACATCAACAACGAGGAAAAAAATCATTAAGCCATTTCATAAGGGTCTTTTATGTTCCTAATAGGCTTCATGAAATAGGCTTAATTTTCTTCATGAAAAATAACATTTATTTATTTTAAGTTTTGGATGAAATATGACATGGTGATTGTGAGATTCACCCCATTAGAGGGCAAATGAACCCAAAACACATGTAGGAACAGATCTGGAGAAGGGGGCTGTGAAGGTATTTGGGTCTCAGGGAGTCTTTGGTGACCTACCCTTGGAGGGCTGTATTTTCTCACTAGGTGTTATCCTCATACCCTTCCCATTATGCACTTGGGGCAGAGACAGAGGCAGAAGCAGTGAAAGAGACAACGGTCAAAAGCAAAGCATTAAAAACAAGAACAACAACAGAGAAACATGGACAGTAGCCACATTAAGCAGTGAGAGACAGATTAAGCTTGAAGAGATCAAGAGGTTTCTATACAAAAAGTTTTCAAACGAGTCCCGTCTACAGTAATCCACAGCTCAATACTGACACCTAGTGAAGCATTGCTTGACAAACTAATCTTTAAGATATCAAAATATATGAGCTGAAGAGTGATCAGTGAAGTTATATTATATGGAAAAAACAGTGTGAACATTATTCAAAATATCTTCTTTTATGTTCCATGGAAGTAACTGGAATGAAAACAGTGTAATTGATGACTGAATTGTCATAAATGTTTTATATCGATATTATGTTATATTATATGTATGAAGATAGTGTGGATGTGTTACTAGATGTGTGTTAATGTCTGTGTGTTCACCTTGAGCATGCTGAGAAGTAACAAACGTCTTGATGAGTGTGTCGGTGGTCTGGGTATATAGGGACAGTGCATGTCTCAGTGAGGACAGTTCAGGACTCTTCTCCAGGAAGGCCTTCTTCAATCCATTCCCTCCAGCATGGAAGTATTGCTGCAGAGGATAGTAAATAACCAAAGATTAATTTTCAAACAACATGGAACTTTTTAGCTGCTTTAAAGAAAACGTAATTTATACCTTTATGGTATCGAGGGCCACGTCCATGACCGCGCACTGCTTGGGAGTCAGGCTTTTAGCATCACCAGACATGTGATCCTGCAGAGGCAAAAACAATTAAAAAAAAAAACACACAACACAAAAAACAACCTCTGATACAAACTAAAACTCTACAACCACAATGGACAGGAGTATCTGATCACTGAATAGATGTCATTAACTTGTAAATAGAGGAGGTAATGCATTAATGTTTTTGGATTTCTGACATCAAAAACTTATGGAAACCCATTTCTGCCCCAGAGTAAAAGAAAGAAAAGAAAGAAAAATACAGTTGGAATTATGAGAAATAAAGTTGCAACTGAGATGTAAGGTCACATTGTTGCAATAAAGTCACAATTACAAGAATTAAATGACTAGAAATAAAGTTGCAAGTATGAGAAGATTTGCAAAATATAAGGTCACAATGTGGTCATTTAAATCACAAATACAAGATAAAGTTAAAAATTACAAGAACAAAAATTACTTTTGTTAAAAAACAAAAGTTTTATTACGTTAATTAATATTTTTATTTATTTATTTAACTATAAAAGATCTTGAATAGAACTTTATACTAAGAGCTTGTGATTAAACCTTACAACTCCAGTGGATTCTCAAACTGTGTAGCTCCACCCGCCTCATGAATGAAGTACTGCACACATTTTGGAGAGCGCCTCTGCTTGTTTTCAGTGCAAGGGCAAATAAAGAACTGGTTCTTTGGTGAAGTACAGCCTTTTCTTTACTCAAAAAACACAATGTTTGTAAAGGTTAATGTTTTATGTATTTGAGGATCAGAGAAGAGTGCTTTAGCCTGGTATTTGTCGTCTAGTCATAGCCAGTACAGCCTGTGCATACCATAAAAAATTTTAACACAAGATTTTGACCAAATGTATTAAATGACAGTAAAAACTGAGCGCCCACATAGCTACAATAACCGTTGTAACCTGTAAGTTGATGAAAACGTAATGCGATGCACTCACTGCCTCAGATGCGACTGTTCTAATCTCCGGCATTCGTTGGTGAAAAACCTCAAAACTTCATTTGAGATTGATTTTGGTAAAATGTTAATAATATAATGACACATGCAAGTGTCTGACCATACATAAAGCCTCAATACTAACTTTAACAACATGGTGTTTAATTATTAAAAAAAAAAAAAAACTTTTTTAATTTCCTGAATAGTAGCGGTTCTACACTAACCTGCAATTTTCGCTGGTTTCAAAACACACACCATGCTGGATATACTTTAACGGTTGGTGACCTGAGAAAAACTCAGGAGATCCAAAAGCTAATGCCAGCAACTTACCTATGATGACTTGACAACTGAGCATAGGAATTTCACTCACGCTGGATGAGTCAACGTCATATTTGCATAAGCCATACTATTTGAATTCATGATTGGATGACTATCATATTAAAATATTAAACAGAGCGATAAAATAATGTTATTAATCGGTTAATGGTCATTTCAAATAAGCGTTTCAGTTCATAAGGATTAAAAGGGAATTAAAGTGATGCATTCTGACTTATTTACACTGTTAAAGAGTTGGATTCTCATGCTAAACATGGTCAAAATGTAAAATAATGAGTTGGACGTATGACGGAGTATTTCTGTGCCAAATACACTCCTTCAGGATTCTTACAAGTTTCAGAAAGTTTTTTTCGAGTATGGCTCTGTATGACGGCATAAAGGACGGAATATGGGCACTTCTCCCGGATGAGCGCGTGCGCACATCAACCAGAGTGAGAGCAGGAGCACATCCATCAACGAGCTTCGTCTGGGTTACAATGTCAACAATGTCACTAAAGAAGTGTGTTTTTGGTTGTGTGGGAAAGATGACCTTGTTCAGCTTCCCAAATAACCCAGCGTTAAAGAAAAAGTGGATGCAGTTTGTTTTTCCGGAGCAGCAACGGAGTTCTACAAGTGTGTTTGTTTGTTTCCGGTCACAAGTCGAAAACAGCAGGCGGGGAGTGAAACTGCATCACATGTCTGTTTTGTTGGCAATCGGCGCATAAGTGCATATAATGTAAACAACACAAACGTATAGTGAATCGAAAGTTATCCAGGGATAATGCCATGATTTATTTTGTGTGTGTGTGTGTGTGTGTGTGTGTGCTCTTGACTCTTTAGCTCCGCCCACTGCACGCCTGCCAGAGCTCAGCTGTTTTCGGAAAGAATCAGTACAGCGTATCAGTCTTTTATAAATATGATAAAACTAAAGACTCTTCAGAGATATGAAGGATGCAATACTATTCTATAGGTACTTAAGATTAACATGAGACTGGCAGAAACTGTGTGTGTTATGTACGTTTTAAACTTGATCTTTTGTTTTGTTTATGTTCCTGTTAAAAGTTTGTTTGTTTCCGGATTTTGTTTTCGTTCCTTGAACCGGCTCAGGACCCTGACCAGGGTACAGAAACCTGTAGACAGCATTTAAATTGAGACTCTTCATCTGTATTCACTTGCTGAAATCTGAGCTGGTTTAAATAGATCAGAGTCCAGATTAAACAAGCCTAGAGCGGTACCTTGAGTTTGGAGAGCTGACCCAGTTCTTTAGCCGCTGAAAATATCATTCCCTGCCAGAAAGAGATAAAAGTGTTACAGCATTGAAGTGTTTGGAAAATCTTTACATGTAAAACATGGATTTTGCATGTTAACATTTTTCTTTTTAAGACGATGTATTTCTTATAGGAAGCATTTAAAATGTTTCAGTCATAATTGCTCTCTTAAAATGAAGCATTGAGGGGCCATATAACATTTTATGGCATTTTATTTTTATTTAGACAGCTTTGTCTGGAAAAAGTGTGAGAATATATTGCAGTCATGCAGGTCTTACAAAGGTGTCATTGCCCTGAGGAAGAATGATGGTCTTCTCAAGACTGTTCATCACGATCCTCCACAGCTCCTTCAGCACTCTCTTCAGCACAGTTTTCTCACAAACCGAGGCAAACAGCATCAAACTGCTCACAAATACACACAGATTAGGACAGGCTTCATGTACACTAATAATACAGGTGAGGGGAGTTTTACTCACTTTGCATCCAAGAAGTCCATCAGTGGCCGCAGCATGTTATCAGAGTCGGCCTCCACCTGGTTACGGCTGTTGGCGCTGATGGGACCTTTGATCTGGTACAGCAGACTGGCCATCTGGCGCATGCAGTCATCAATACGGCTCTGGAAACTACAGAGGAAGATCAGAGTTTAGCATGAAGTTGAAACGTGCTGGACTGCAGTAAGAGGGGAAGTGCAAAAGTGTAAAATAAATTTCCATTTAAATTAATTTAAGCCTTTTTAATCTTTACTCAACAGATATTGCGATATTACGCAAGCCAGACTAGTATAGATAGAGTGCCCTCCACTAATATTGGCACCCTTGGTAAATATGAGCAAAGTCAGCTGTGAAAATAAATCTGCATTGTTTATCCTTTTGATCTTTTATTCAAAAACTTCACAACATTCTATCCTTTCACTGAAGTAAAACAATTGAAAGTAGGAGGAAACTCACATTATGAAATAAATGTTTGTCTCCAATGCATATTGGCCACAATTTATTTGCACCCCTAGACATTCCTATGAGTAAAATATCTCTGAAGTTATTCCCATTCATATTTATATTTTTTTATATTTTGGGTGACTAGGAGCATGAAATTGTCCAGCCATGACTTGCTGTTCCACAGGAGTATAAATATGAGGAAACACAAAGGCCAAAATCCCTTAATAATTAATCACGAGTAAAACCAAAGAATATAGTATAAAGAATATAGTTGAATATAATTGATGAGCTTCACAAAATAGAAAGTGGCTGTAAGAAAATAGGTAAAGCATTGAAAATCCCCATTTCCACCATCAGGGCAATAATTAAGAAGTTCCAATCAATTAAAGATGTTATGAATTTGCCTAGAAGAGGACGTGTGTCTATAATCGCCCTAACGCACGGTGAGGAGGAGAGTTTGAGTGGACAAAGACTCTCTGAGGATCACAGATGGAGAATTGCAGAGTCTTGGGGTCAGAAAGCCTAAAAAAATGTATCAAACAGCCCCTAAATCACCACAAGTTGTTTGGGAGGGTTTCAAAAGCTCATCCAAAAACAAACTCCAGCATACAAAAGGGACCTGGTTCTATAGTCAGATGAAACTGAAAAAAGAGCTTTTTATCCCCGTTTGCACCAAACCCATCTGGTTTGCTGCAAACAGGGATAAAAAGTACCCCATATCAATGGTTAAATATACTGCTGGATCTTTAATGTTGAGGGCCTATTTTTTTGCTGGAGGTCCTGGACATCTGATCAGATACATGGTATCATAAATTCTATCGAATACCACTCTGCTAGAAATCTTATAATGGGCCATAGTTGGATCTTCCATCAGGACAATGATCCCAAACAAACATAAAAAAAAATGTGTCACTGAGCACAAAATGAAGCTTCTGCCTTGGCCGTCCCAGTCTCCTGAACCCTATAGAAAATGAGTGGGGTGAACTGAAGAGAAGAAATACCAACATGGATCTGGGAATCTGAAGGATCTGGAGAGATTCTATATGAAGGAATGGTCTCTGATCAAGTCAGGTGTTCTCAAACCTCATCAGGCATTATAGAAGAAAACTCAGGGTGTACTCACACTAGGCACGGTTGCCTTGTACCATGCCTGAGCGCGATTGTCCCCCCTCCCCCGCTGGCCTGCACTCACATTGCACTTAACGCACCGGGCTGGAACACGCTTACGTCATTCACGATACAACTTTTAGTTTTGAAGAAGACAGGAAGAAAAGCGCTTTCGCTAATAGACTACCTAATAGATTTATCATTTATGCCGCGCAGCAATTTTCACTTGATTGCACTGCACGTATCAGAAGATTATAACGGAGGCAGCTGACTTTGATGGAGGAATTTGCAGCTTTACTCGCAAAATACAATTCATATTCATCAATAAGGTGAGAACCAGGACCGTTATAAACCTAAATATACTTGAATTAATTGAAAAGTGTATCCAAGTAGTAATAGTTTAGCGTTTGCTGTCGTAATGATGACCGTAGCGCACAGCTGTTCCGTGCTCCGGCGCTGTTAGCGCTCACACCACATTCGTACCGCACTCTGGCCCACCTCTTCCAAGCGGGCCAGGGCCGGACAAACGAACCGCGCCAGGGCACGGAACGGAGCGCCTAGTGCACCTCAGAGCGGTTATCTTGGCAAAAGGAAGTTGCAATAATTGGGTGCCAATAATTGCGGCCAATGTAAACTAGAGAAAAACATTTATCAAAAATTTACAAAAACATTTACCCGGATGAGACTGTGTTATCAGTTTTTACTGGTTGTTATCGGAGGATAGCATACTGCTGGATGGCGCGATTGACCAATCAAGTATTCCACAAAGCCGTGTAATAATGATAAATAAATACATCCATTTTTTTATAATAATAATACATTTTGTAAAATATGCATAATTACATGCAACTAACCCTAAACCGAACCCTATTCCTAACCCTAAACCTATAGTTGTTTCTTAATATTACTCAGTACTTAAATTTATAATTACACTGTAGCAAGGACAAAAGAAAGTGTAACTTTTTTTCCCTGTGACACAATAAAAAAATACTGTATTACAGTAATGAGATATATGAGATTTCTCACACATTTTTCTACCTGTATATATTATTATTATAATATAATAATATATTGCAATTGTGACATTTATACAAATGTGGCGGTATTTCTTGTGCTGCCTTTAACTTGTGCTGAATATATTGAATTATGATATGACTAATAATATTAATGCGGAATTCATGCTTTCATTTAAAAAAATACTACGCTACAGTAATGACAATAATAAATAATTAAAAAAGTTAAATGTCTGGCCTGTTTGTGGAAGAGAGAAATGGAGAAAATGTACTAAAGAAAAAGTGTCAATGCAAAAACCTTATTTTCCTTTATGTAAAAACAATATATTTTTTAATTTGCATTTACAATATGTCTGTTTTCATGTGATTGATCCGTATGTATATGATATATAAACACTGACGTGTTTCCAAAGGTGCTGCTCAGCTCGTCCAGGACGTTGTTCAGCTTGACCTGTAGATCATTCAGGATGTCACTGGCCTCTGTGTCCAGCTGCAGACACACACAGACAGCTGGGATTAGTTCAGTGGCTCTCCACCATCAAATCATGTCACCCGGTGCACAAACACCATTTTCATAACCCCAATGCTTCATTGATGGTATGGCAGTTCAGAGGGGGTGAAGAACAACATGGTTTATGGTGAAGGGGCAAAAAGAGTCTGCGAAAATTCACACAGTCCCAGTGAGAGGAGTCTTAAGAAATTAAGAAAGACAGAACTAGAGTCCTCTATTGTATATGTGCTCCGTTTATGAGCTCTCAAACACACACACACACGTGTACCATATGACAGCACTGGCTGCATAACCCACCTGATTACTGCTGAACGCCACCTTCAGAAAGAGCAATGTAAAGGAACATGTTTAACTCTCATTCATTTCAACAATTATTTCATAATCCCATTAATTAACTAGAGGTGATGGGTTTAGTCTTTCTGGGGAATTACAGAATACTATTAGTATGTAATGTCTAATGTAGGGTGTACTGCAGATGCAATACAGTGCTTTAGGGACGATGTATTTTTGTAGGCTAAAATCCAGAAACGAGGTTTCATTTTAGCACTTCCGGTTCCATCGTACTGAAGTCAATACGTTTTTGGTTAAATGCCTGAAATAAGGTCTGTGGTTAACACAAGCTCAAGGTTTTTTCATGTTTTATTCTATGACATAAAATACATCAGCAATGGTCAGTAATGAATATGTGATTTTTAGGTTTTACTTGTTTTGCAAAAGGCAGTTGCTAACAAGTGGCTAAATGGGACAACAGAGGTTGTTGTGAAAATTTCACATCACACTGAACAGGTAAACTCATCTACTTACTAGTCCGCTTTCATAGCCACATTGTGTTTATAATCGCATTCTTGCAAACTTTTTTAACCCACACTTTCAGGCATAGTTGTCGGAAGCTTAGTGATGGTGATGATGAAGTCATGAGACTGTAGTATAATTCGTTTATTGCCTATGCCTTGTATTCAGGCTTAAAAATGTATTCAAGTTGTGTTCAATTTTGAAAATTATCATGATGAAATTTTTTTTATAAGAATCATACATTTTTGTTGGCCACAGAACTTATTACCTGCAATAATTCAAAAGCCAAATGGATTTTTTTTTTTTGTCGAGTGAACCAGGGTGACCAGGCATTGGCCTTAAAATACATCATCACTGCAGCTCTCTATACTGCTAACTACTTTGCCCAATCATGAGCAATAAAAGTCAGGGATATTTGCATATGATCATCCTATTGGCCGGAAATACTGTTGCTCTAGCACAATTAACCAATCCCGAAATATTCAATATTTGGTCTAATCCATAATCTCTCATTCTTTCAATGAAATGAATGGTTATTTTGCTTGATTTCTGGACCAATAGGAAGGTTGAAACAAAATATGGGTCTATTAAAGGGATTGCTTAAATGAACAAGTCTGGGCCTCACCTTTTGCTTCCTGTCTGCTTTCTCAGGCTTTTCAAGGATATAAAGAAATGTTGTATAATTATGTACCAAGTGCAATTCAAGATCATTTTTTAATATAAAAATAATTAATATGCCAAATTCAGGGACAAATGAATCACTTTCTAAGAAATGACTCAAGGGACTCGATACACACCTTGTCCTCTGAAATCTCCATCTATGGGCAGGGTTAAGAAAAAAAAAAATCAAAATCAAAATCAAAATCAAAATCGGTCTTTAATCGTCCACCTCTCATATAGAGCTACAGTAATACAATTACTGTGCTGTTTAGGGAACAACACTAGGGTGGTGGTTAAAAGAATGAATATCAATTTTTTTTCATAGGAGGTTAAACTAAATATTATATTGTTTTTTTTATGAGGTGTGCAATGTTGTGTCGGAATATTTAAGAAATTAATACATTTTAACATTAAATACATAAACTTTACTCAAATTGAGAACCATTTTTTTATTGTGATTATACTTGTATTATACAAAATACATAAATTGCAATTATAAACTGATTAAAATATTTAATAACATGTTTTTGAAAGAAATCTCTGATGCTCTTATGCAAGGCTGCATTTATTTGATCAAAAATACAGTAAAAATAGTAATATTGTTTTCTATATTAATACATGTATAGATGTAATTTATTCCTGTGATCAAAGCTGAATTTTCAGCATCATTACTCTAGTCTTTAGTGTCACATGATCCTTCAGAAATCATTCTAATGTGATGATTTGCTGTACGGTTTGTGGAAACCGTAATACATTTTTAAGGAGTCTTTAAATAGAAAGTTCAAAAGAACAGCATTTATTTGAAATATAAATCTTTTGTAATATTATAAATGCCTTTCATTTAACTTTTGATCAATTTAATTCATCCTTGCTGAATAAAAGTACTTACTGGCCCCAAACTTTTGAACAGCTGCAGTGTACATTAAATATAAAGCCTGCTATTATTTATTTGCCCTTTATTCACTTGAAATTTAGTCTGTACATTCAGGTTGAGGGTTTGAGGTGATCTTTGGAGCTTATTAGAGATTGGTGGAGGGTATGAAGAGAAGGTAATAAAGTCCCCTATAGGACACAGACACAAATGAAGGTCACAGTGAGCCACTGTTAAAGGCTTCACGTGTGAAGGGGAGGGGAGGGGCTTAGGCTCAAATGGGAGTTCACACACAGTTCAGACACGGCTGATCAGGACAGACTGATGACTGCCGGCACTGGGACAGCAGCGTGTCTGTGGGCTGGAACGGGGCGCTTGGGAGATTGCTGGATTAAAAGGACAATAACGGATGAAACAACTATGAATCCAGCACACATGATCCAATAACAAACCTCCTGTAACTCGTCCTCCTCATCCTCACTCTCTTCCAGCTGGGGACAGAAGCCAGATCATACAGTCAGAACTGAAGTACTGAAGCTAATGTGTGCCGCCCATACAAATACGAGCCTCTCTTAAATGTACAACCTTCCTAAGCAATGAACTGTGGAGAAATCTGACCAGCAGATGTCACTGCAGAGTAAATCTGAGATATACATTTGATTTAGGCCAGATTGATACACATCTTGAAACAAGGAAAGAAAAATAACTGTCTGTTGCTTTTCTATTGCTAAGTAAATAATATATATATATATATATATATATATCTCCAATAGAGCACAATAATTAAGCAATAAGTTTGTAAGAACAAAAACTTGTCACCGTAATAAATAAATAATTTTTTTACTTGTTTTTAAGTAAAAAATATTGATACATTCTAAAAACCTAATAAATATACTTGAGAAGTAAAATTGCATAAGATGTTACAACTTGATTCAGAAAATATGAGAAAATTAAATATGAGTTTATTTTTTTCCCCCACTGGCAATTTTTTAGCACAATTCTGACAAAAGCTAGTGATATTTATATTTAAAAACAACTTGCCAATGGGGGTAAGAAAAATAAACTTGACAAACTTTATTAAAACAAGACATTCTCTGAAAAAAAAGGTTTATGATATTTATCTTATGGAATTTTACTTTATTTTACTTTTACTTTTATAAGGATGTATAGATTTTTTTACTGAAAATAAATAAATAAATAAATACAAAAAAAAAATTCAGTGCATATACAGAATTATTCAGGTTTTTTTTGTACACTAAATTGTCTTTATAAAAAAAAAAATAATAATTTACAAAGAAAAGGGGAGCCAAACAATTTCTAAAGGACAACACTTAGTCAACCACAACAATCTGAAACTGACTTCTTAGTGCTGCCATCCAACGAATCTCACAAACTTATAAAAAGTAAAAGGAAAATAAACAGATCAGCAATGTGGAGAGCTCGATGTCATTGTCTAATGTACAGAAACACATGCACGACTTCACTAATCCTTAACTAACCAGCCTGAGACGCAGAATCAAACTAATGCCATAACACACACACATGGGTTTTCATGTTTAACGATATAATGATTTTTATACTGTACAAACTGTATATTCTATACCCTAACCCTACCAATCACTGAAAACTTACTTTACATTTTCAAAAACATCATTCATGTATGATTTATAAGCTGTTTTACTCATGGGGACCAAAAAAATGTCCAAACAAGGTCAAAATTACTATCTTTGTAGGACATTTTGTCCCCATAACATAGGGTTTACTAGGACCACACACACACACACACACACACACACACACACAGATCATGTGTGTGTCATCTGATCACAAGTTCAAAATCATCTGATCCAACAGGATTTATGACATCAGGGTTCTAATCAAGCATACATTATTACATTATTCAACACAAGCAACTGCACTACTTTCAAAACTACTTTTAACAAATCTTTTCTAATTTAAATTCTATGTAAATTGTTTTACTAGAATGGAGTTTAGGGAAGTGGCTGGCACAATTACATCTAGCCTACTTGTACCCACCTCGCCATCTTCCACATTTTCCTCAATAACCTGATTAATGACAGATGAAAGCGAAATGCCTTCAGGAACACATACAGATATGTGTATTTTGGTACACAACATTTCTGTGTACCCACCTCCTCCTCCTCCTCCTCCTCCTCCTCAGAGTCCACTATTGCATCCAACTTTATTTAAAAAAAATGATGTTAATCACATGCTTTACGCTACATATTTTTGAGATCTGCTATCATGTTGACTATGAGAAAATTCAAACCGTCAGATTGACACTCATTCACAACAGCTCTAACACTACTCTACTTTTCCTACCAACTAGAGAGACCTGAATTCTAGAATGGTCTAGTCATACCCTGGCTTCCTCTGAGGCAATCTGATGAGGAAAGACACAAATGCTGCTTTAACATCAGCCAAAATAGTAATGAATGCAATACAAGCTAAGTATAATGAAATTATCAAAGAAAAACAGTTGTGAAACCCCTTACTGGCACACTTTGTTATTTATATGATTCCTAAATGACTTGCAAGCAAAACGTTAACTGTATAAAAGACAAGATGACAACGCTGCATCAAGGCCACCCGGATTTGACTGGGAAAGAGTTCCCTTAATATGCTGAGAGAGAATACAGGCCCATGATGTCCTCTGATGTCTAGACAAATGAGGAGTGGACAAATGACTCCTGTGCTTAGGAAAGATCACCTTTCTCTGCTGCTCTCCTACCTGTTTGGCACCCATAGATTCAAACATCTTCTCAAGCTGGACACGCAACTGCTGGACATTATTCATCAAGACGCATGGCTGAGGACAAACAGAGAGATTTATTAGAAGAAGAAAAAAAGACAAAAAAAATACTTTAGCCTGCACTCAAAACATGCTTTAAATGCAAGAAAACAGAGGCAAACTAAATATTTTAATATCAACATGGATGTGGAAAATAAATAAATATAAACTTTTATTTAACCTAAAATTAAAATTATTAATATAATGTAGCTAATACTATTATACTTTATTTATGATTCCATATATTTATATTATATTATATTAGTTTCATTATATTAGTCATTTTACTTGTGCATATTTTAGGTTAAATAAAAAATGTTATATTTTTTATTTATATATCTTATTATACTTTATATATTTGATTCTATATATTTATATTATGTATGTATTTATTATATTTATTTATATATTTATTTATTATATAATAAGATGCATACATTTATTTAAATAAATATTTATAAATAATAAATACATCCATATTTTATAATAAAATAAATGAACAATGGTTTATAATTTAGAGACCGTGTGATAATGGATAATCCAAATCATGAATACTTTACAAATGAAAGAGCAAAGAGAGAGATGTATTAGAAAAGACAGCAAACTAACAGAAATGTCAATGTTAACTATCAAGAGAACAACTTACAATCTTCTCCTTATCACAATAGGACGGGAAGCTCTTCTTCAAAATCGCACTGTACTGCAGGAGGACTTTGTCAATGGTCTGTGAAAACAAAGGAATAAGAACTGAGCTTAACGTTTCTCAAAAGTCAAAATGTCTTGGTAATAGCATTACCAAACAAACAAATGAAAAAGCAGACTAACATTTCAGGAAATCTAGTAGAAGCTCTCTAGGGGACTCTCAGCACTCAGCGCTCTGTGCTTGCTACCATAAAACTGCTGGACATCAGCCCAATAAACTCTCATCCACATGTCCCATAAACCTTCTTGAGGGGACTATGCATTTCTATCAGAGTCTTGGTCTGGGGACTGACTGAAGCTTAATGGAAAGGGCTGCATTAAGCATTTTCATTTGATTACAATAGAATCTCATTCTTTCAGACAACTGTTTTTGCTCTATTGATATTCTTCATCTGCTCCACACCAAGATGCCCTTTGGCTAAAAAGGGGCCATTCTCTCCGAAATTGCAGATAATTCTACAAACGAGATAATACTCTGACAGTCGACATTTGTTCTGACATAAATCTATTTGTAATCAGATTAGGAGGGACACTGGTCCACCTTGGCGAAACGGCGGCTATAGAGGGCCATGACTTTGGGGTCGGGACACTCCAGTTTCTTGATGATCTCAAAGCTCTGGTTGAGCTGGGTGAACACATCCACTACCGAACAGGAGAAGAGAGCATGCTCTGAAGTCTGCTGGAACTGTAGAGGAGATAGAAGCACATCATTTAAATGCCATTTCCATTCAGTTTTGTGTCCAAATTTAACACTTGGCAAGTGCCAAATGCACTTGATTTTAAGGTCAAGGGCAAAGAATGATTACTGGACCATTTGAATGATGTATCCATGATTATGCAGATACAAGGGTGAGCTGATCCTTTAACAAGCAGGAAGAAACTAATTTTTGTAAGCCTACAGAAAATCTAAAATGAATAAAATGTCTCTGAAAAAACGTGCATATGGCAAAACTTTTAAACTCTTCAACAGTTTTGAATGGCAAAATGACTGGTTTGTGGGCACAAGAGCACCATTAAGCCCAAGAAACACTTCTGTGATGATAATGTGTGAAAGTAACAGGCTATTAGAAGGAATTTGCACTGAAAAACATCTTACTCCGTCTTTTTTATCTCTCTCCAGGGCTCCATGCATGAACTCCATGGACACATCCTCGTTCTCATCCAGCCACTGCAGCACAAACAGCTGGAACCACCTGGACAACAAAAGACATGATGTGAACAAATATCAAAATGCTTTTGCTTCTGTATGTGTTAGTTGAGATGCAGTGCTCACTCACATGGGGTATTCGGGCACGACTCCCTTGAAGGCTGGTAGATCCTTCACATATTCGTTATACAGCCATTTGACCTTGAAGTGCAGGTTCATGTAGTCTGCGCTCTTACATAGCCGGTGTTTCTCATGTTCTATGGAGCAAGAATATTTGAATGTGAACAACATTTGGTGGCTAAACAAAAAGATAGGATGATGCACAAGATTTTAGTTTGAAGTTTAAAGAAGTTGATATCTCCGATATACCAGATCAACAAACAGAACAGTTACTGACCTTCCATGGCGTATTTCATATCCTGAGAGAACTGATTCCACATGACCTCTGCACTCAACTTCCCAACGTTCAGTTCTTGAGGAAATCTGTGGAGAAACAGGAACAGATAGTCACATGATGACAGGACAATCGAGTTAGATGAGGTGTGTATATATTCAGGTTTGTGTGCACACGCACTGGTTTAGGACAGGGGTGTAGGAGTTACGGTCCTCCTCAGTGATGGACACAATGAGGGTGATGAGTTTGGGCCAGAAATCTAAGTTCTTGATGCTCGGGCCCTGATCTTCTGGGGTGCACTCGTCCTTATGCTGGCCAAAAAAAAAAAAAAACATGAATCATTTGCATTATAAAAGATAATTAAATTAATTATAATTGTAATTATTATTATTATTAATTAATAATTATATAAATTCAAATTATCATGTCATTATGAACATTATGAACACAACAAGAAAACTACACCAAATCAGATTTAAAATACATTTAAAATGTAATAAATAAAACATTTGTAAAACATTAAATTAAAAGTCATTTTGTAATGTTAAAAACAGGTGTTATTTTTCACTAAAACTAATTAAAAAATTGGAAAATTAAATAAAGCTGAAATTAAATAAAACAGACATATACATACACATAATATAATATAATATAATATAATATAATATAATATAATATAATATAATATAATATAATATAATATATTTAGAAATGTTGCCTTGGATACTGAAATAAAATAATCTGAAATACTAACATTACTAAAACTAAAATAAATTAAATAAAAATAAAAAGCTGATTTCAACAAATTAATAAATACTATATTAGTACATAAATAATACTAAAATACTTTCTTTCATTTGCAATGACTACAAGTAGTTTATTGTTGATTTCCCCTGAAAAGTGTATACGTCGTGGCCGTTTTAAAATGTTTTTTATAAACATCCTGAACAGACCTTAAGCAAAGGTGTGAGTCTGGGCAATGTGTTAACTTATTTTTGCAACACTGTTTAATGACGCTAGCAGCAGAGAAACAACACACTTCAGCTTTAAATCTTGAAAGTATGCATAAATGTTAGGTGGTAGAGGAGTGACTGTCTAACCGTGTCTCCAATTTGAGGATATTGGCGACTGTAAAGCTCTTGACAGTTGTTGAAGATGTAGTCGTATGTGGAGTTGAGGCAGGCTTTGACACAGTCTCGCACAACCTGACTGGCTCTCGGGGGACTTTGCAGTTCCTGGACCTGTCCAGAGTAAGATGGCAGAGAGTATAAATAAAAGGACAAAATAAGCACTGATGGAAAATAGGCTTGAGAATCAAAAACTGGTTCAAATTTTTTTGCTTTTCATTCTTCACCTTCATTCTGAAGAAGGTAATGCTGGTCAGGAGGTCCACTGTAGATTTGAGGTCCTGTAAACGTTCCTTACTGCTCGCAGGGAAGTTGTTCTGAAAAAGAGGAGACAAACTCTGAGAATCACCATCTTATGGGCTAAAAATAGCTTGTAAATGAAAAAGCAACCAAAACTCACTCGATACATTGAGAGGTCAATGCGCAGGGAATTGTGCAGCTGATCCAAGAGCTTGACAAACCTCTCTTTCTGTTAGAAGAGAAAAATTAAGCAAGATTTTTAGCCATCCAGGACTTTGTCAGGAAATATTTAATTGAGGCATCTTGACATATATAGCACAGTCTTATGGACAACTATTATGATACTTTTGTGTCCTTTTAGGAGATTTATAATATGAATCGACATCCACTTTTTGTTGTCATACAGATGGAACCACATGAGCTTTAGTAAATGATGATTGAGTCAACTAACTCTCTAAGTGCTAAGGACAATATGGTTATAAGCTTATTTTTCATCTGCAACTTAAAGCTGCAGTCCGCAAGTTTTGCCTCTGTGTCGCCATCTCTGTTTGAAACCTGCAATTGCAGTTATTTTCGGCGTTATCATCTGTATGTGAGTTGTGCATTAGCTCCTCAGTAAACAGCATTAGCATTGCGTGACTGTGTTTTTAGTGTTTATTAGCGTTACCTGTAGATTTCAATTTCTGTACGATCTAATCTTTTGCTTTTGACTATGGGTGAATCTCCAGTTGTCACTGATGATGTCATTTGGGCCTTTCTGGATTACAATCCGCCATCAAAATTATAAATTTAATTACTCCAGCTGCTGTGAGAAAATGCGGTCCGCTCCTCACGTGCGTTACTACTACTAGCCGGACTCTTTCTTTATGTATACAAAGGGGACGTAATGACGCAAAGACATGCTTGAATTTCCCGCGGTTTCCAGTTGAAATGAACACTAGAGCAGTAAAACACAAACATTACACACAAGGGAAGATGACCTCAAGACACTTTTACCATAATACATCATTTGTAAACCAATACATTTTGATGTAACCAACTGCATATGTCTGGCTTTTCTGATGTAGTAAACTTGCTCTGTATCACACCTGATACAGCATTGCACTTGAGATGTGCGGCACTCAGGTATGACTCCCGTGAAAAACTTCACTACAGCCATGTTTTTCCAATGAGACTGGGCTGCTATAATTACAACTTGCAATTAGCTGAAGTGATCCAATCCATAATGGTGATATTGAATTATGTCCCATGGTGCTTTACTTGCGTAGCTGGTCTGTCAATACAAGATAAAGAAAGACTGCCACAATAGACACCTCCATTTTAAAAATGGTCTTTCGATTTTGTCTTTCGAATTTCTTTCGAGTGCTGACACATTAAAACTGTCAAATCTATCCGAAATCAGCTCAATCAACAAAATGCAGTAAAACAAGCAAACACCAAATAGAGGATTTTTTTTCTTCTGTTCCATAATTTTGTCTACTACATCATTTAGAAGTATGATTTCGCATTAACACAGACTGGTCAAAAGTTGAACTGTTAACACCAAGCTTTACTTCTCAATCATCCACTGTAGAAGTTTTGATAGAGCATAAGTGAACAGAAGTTTTGATTAGCATTTTCACTATTCAAGATGCCAAATGTTCAGTGTTTTTAGTTTGATGACAGTTATCAACTTTTTGTTTCACAAGTAAACATGCACTGTAAAGTTGCAAGTTGCAAATAAAACATATTATTGCATGTTGAACAAGAAAATACTATTTCACTATTTAAATATAAAAATGTAATGGTTAATTCAATGTGTTACTTGCTGTTTCTTTGAAACAATTTTCATTTTGACATTTGATAATATCATTTCACAAAAAACAAAAGTAAATCCTACACCAAATTCCGTTCAGTGTACTTAATCTTTGCAAAAAGCTACCAGAATTAATTACTTTGCACCTGAGTAACTTAAATAAATACATAAATAAAATATAGCTGCAAGCAGCAATTATCGGAGCCAAGCACAAAGAACACGATAAGTCATGCCAACATGCTTGGGCGCATCAGACCTGTAACAACGAGCAATTAAAGATATTTTAAGATGATTTAAGGCAAAATGGCTAAGAAAAAAATCATTAATACAGTCACTTACAATTTGATTTATTGGTTTATCACTTTCGACCAATAGTTGGCGCTAGTGTTGTTAAAAATACCGACTTCGGTACCAAATCGGTACTGAAATTTAAAAAATGCCAATACCAGCATTTCCCTCCAGCATTTTGAGTGCTGTTGAATGGATTCTTAGATACCTCTGATTGGCCATTGTGTTCACACACTCAACATATATGTCTCTGATTGGCCATTGTGTTCACACGCTTAACATACATGTCTGTGATTGGTTACAATGATGGTGTGAACAGACTTTCAGAATGGACTGTATGTGTACTTTACAGTCTGAATGTTGTTTGATAGTTGAACGTACCCCAAAGTTGGATGCGGAAAATCTGTCGCTGGCGGAGACATTGGTGGATGCAGTGGTGTGGGCGTAGTAGGCGTTGATGTTGGCCAGCAGGGTGCTCATCACAGCAGGGACACCAGGACACATATACTTAGACGAGAGACATGCAAAGTGCCTGTACACACACAAACAGGGGAGATGCAGAGGATAAACAAGCTTCTCCTCACATGTACGCATACACATTGTGCAACGAATGACAATCACACTATTCCAAAACCACTGTAGGCAGCATTTTAAGGCCTAGGTACGCTGTCGACACAAAGCTGTTCCAAAAGACTGGTAGCAAGTTCATACTGCCATCAAAAAAGTCTTCAGACATTTTAGACATGACATTTATTCTTTTCATTCCTGAAGGCACTGCAACAAGCTCAGTGAAAAGCAAATCCAAAATAGCAGTAGACGTAGAGACATGTTAATTATAAATATAAACCTAATAAAATAGCTAACTGTAATCAGAAATGCAATTAAATTAATAATTATATGTAATTAAAAATGTACCCAATATTTCTAAACAACATCATTTTTAGCTTAGCAACATGTTAACGTCAAACTCTCCTGAACTCAGTTTTGTCTCCCATGTAGCTTTCCAAATCAGTCACTTATATGCAGTGTTATTTTAGGATCATTGATATACTATTATAACTTTGGTTAATATTTAGAATTACATTTAGTTATAATTACATATACTGTTATAAGATCCCATGATGGGTGCCTATGTAGGCAACTCACAAAAGTTTGGAACAGAGCTAAAGTGGGTGAAATAAATTCATCAAGACGAAATGTTGAACTGAGACAACCTCCACACTTTTGGCTGTCAATCGGTGGCAATGGCTCTCCACAAAATATCTGTCTGAGAGGCCCCTAGTTAAATCACTGCTGATTGGCTGACTAGAAGTACCTGTCATTGCTCCAACTGACCTTCGGCCCATTCGATGTGAAATATGGCCGCTTGTGTGTGCTTTATTTGAGTGATGTGCTCCGTTAATGAGCATCTCCTCACACTCCTGATGCCTGATCGAGACCGACTCATACTGAAGCCATTAACAACCATAGACACGAACAGCACTCAGGAGTTCATTTCATTACTGCCCTTGCTAGCCAAGATCCAGCTACTGCCACAGAAATTATGATTATTTATTTATCCCTCACTACACTTTCACTGATTGGCAAAGTTATTATACTTGAGCTGTAGTTTTCAAATGCTAAATATTTCACACAACTGCCATCTTAACTAGTTGTGAACCATAGCTTCTGTGCGATTACCAGGTAAACTGACTGGTAACATGTGCAAGAGTCTCTAAAAGATCCAAAAAAGGTTAAAAAGGCTTCGTAAAAAGAATCCATGCATTTTAGAGACACAATAGCTTTATATAATGAACATATTAAAGTTAGGCTTTACTCACATATAAACACACATACATAGAGTGTGTATCACATATGATAAACACGGAAGCTTGTACGTGTCACGCTAAAGCAAACCTCATTGGTTCTTTAACCAATGAGGTTAAACATCACGCATCATGTTTGAGCTTATGTTTACACCATACGTGATGCACTCTATGTATATGTGCTGATCACTGTTTAGATGTATGAAATATCTATAAATAAAAGCCTAAATTAAACCATAAAATCATATAAAGTGATCGTATCTCTTCACAAGACACGGATTAAACCGCTCAATTTATATGGATTCTTTTTACGATGCCTTTATGACCTTTTCAGATCTTCTAAGGCCACATCCACACAAAGCCAGAGCTTTCCCTATCCAATCTTTTTTTCCCTTCGTTTCAAGAAATATCTGCGTACACACGAAACCACTGAAACCGACTCAAAACTATGCAGTATATATGCCAGGCCAGTATGTGGCGCTGTAATTCTGCCACAGAAATGCACTAAAAACGGAGAAGAAGAGTTGTGGCTAAAAGGGGTAAAACAATGGTAGGAAGGGAGGCAAAATCTCACAATAAAATAACAATAAATAAATTTGCTACTTACCAGATTGTGTTTTATTAACGCCTACACCTACCCCAACCCTAAACCTACCCTTACATTAATGCAAATACAGTAATTAAATGATGCAATATTGATGTGCGCATGCCCAGTGCCCGTAGCTGTATTCATTCTAGTCTTTACCGCATGGGACGTGGTGTGATGACATCACCGTTTCACAAAATATACGGACTGGCTGTACACACGAAAATGCAAGTGTGTCGGTTTCAGATTTATCCACTCAGGGACCCGGTTTCAAAAAATAACGGTTTCAGGCTCCTAAAACGCCTGATCCGTGTTGACGAAACGCTGATTTGATACAAAATTTTTACATATATAGCTAAACGTGTCTCCGTGTGGACGGGGCCTAAGTTTTGGTTACCTGGACTTTCAATCAGTGTTTCAAAAAATAAATAAATAAATATATTAGTATGAATATAGTATCGTATATAAATAAAATTAGGTGGATGAGGGGAAAAAAATAAAACAATGGACAAAAGTATGGACAGAGGACTAATACATACGTCATGGCTTGGTAGATGGATTCAATCCCATAGCGCATTGCAAATTCATCCACTATCTCTTGCGGCACATCGTCAAAGTAAACCTTCCAGGCGTCATCACCACGAGCCTCTGGAATTTTCACCACACCCTGACCGAGGACATCTGTGATGTGATGAAAGAGGTTCTACGAGAAAGAATAGAGATGTAAATATTGGTGACTAGATTATCAACTGTTACTGATAAAGATTTGTACATGTAAATGCATGTCAGGCAGATGCTGTGATGCTTGTGAGCTGGTTGTGTTACTCTACCTCATGCAGACAGGTGTACTGGACGTGGTAGGGGGCCACTTTCTCTTCACCCTTAATTTCGACACTGATCTGAAGACGGATGGCACCAGAAACAGCAGACTTGTCCGTTCTTTTCTCTGTGGTGTGAGATATGGATGAATAATTACTGTATGTGCAGAGATATTTAACCCAAGGAAACAGTGCAGTAAAAATAAGTGCTCAGGGTGTGTGCGTGTGTGTGTGTGTTTAATAATACCTTGCCAAAGGATTCTCTTAGTGGTGATTGCTAAGGCAATTTTGTAACAACAAATAAAAACTAAATTTTATATATATATTTATATATTAATAAATAGGTTAGCCATTCATATTTACTATATTTAGAGGATTAGAGATTTTGTTATCTCTCTTAAACTAAAAAGTTGTATTTTTTGACATGCATTTTTATTGTGAAATAGTAGTATATCATGTAAACATGCATTTACAACTTATTAAAAAATAAAAACAAAACAAAAAACACAAGAAACAATGAATCATACACTTGAAAGTTGATCATTAATTCACGACTTTCAAGCATAGCCGACATAAAATAATACACAGGTCGATCTTCATGACAACGCCTCAGATGTTTACATCGAATATTTTTTTACTTGTGTCTGCATTGGCAAAAGGATGTACTGTAGATGTTCCAGAACCAAATGTCAAGAAATCATTTGGTTTCAGTAATTTAAACAACTACTATTAGTTTAACTGGTGGTACAACTGGGTCTAACTAACTCATAATAATCTTAAAAAATATATCAAATAAAGCAACAAGTCACAAGAAGCTGTGTGTTACAAAGATATCGCCATGTTCTTGAGCTTGGTTTTATAAAACTGCAGCAACAACAAAATGATTAAAAATAAATAAAGAATAAGAATATTAAATTCAAATGATTAATGACTATTGATCTAATAAACATAGGTTTTGCCAAATAATATTGTAACTAAGATTACCAAGCCAGTGTTTTATTTAAGGTTTATCTCACCCAAAAATAAAAATTCTGTCATTAATGTATTTATTAATATTTTGAAATATTAGTTTTCAGTTTTCAATTTAATTTTCCAAGTATTTTGTTATGTGTATTTTTAAATATTTCAGCTTTATTTTCAGCTTTATTAAATATTTATTCAGCTTTAATTTTAATGTTTATTATTTTCATGTTTAATTCAGTATGTGGCTTTTCTCCCTTTGAAGATCTTTTAATAGAGACACCGGTTCTTCTTTCCCTAACCATTTCCCCTGACAGGCAAATTATTGGGATAATTTATATGTGTCGGCTAAGTGGAGAATTTCCAACTGGAGTGGGCTACATAATAATCAAGGAGGATATCTGTTCCGAAGGAGGGAATAGAGGGGGGGGTGGGGGGTGTTTGGGGTGATACGGGTGAGAAACAGACAAGAGGACGTGAAGCTGAATTACTACTATTGAGAATAATTGTTACAGCAGATGTGGTGGCCAGAGAGTTTTAGAGGACGACTATAAGAACAGTACAAATGAGGAAAGCAGAAATGAGAGAACAAACAAAGGGTAAATCTCATCAGAATCTCATAGTGAGACGTGAAAAGAAAAATAGGGAGAGATAGAAACAAATTTGGAGCAGTGGATTTCATGGTTGGGACGTCCTGGAGGCCTCTGGGCTGCTGCACACTGGGGTAATTGGGCGAGAAGGGATGTGCTATCAGGTTGGGAGATGTGGGTAATGGAGTACACACACAAATCTTGGAGTCAAGGGTCACGTCCCACTTACAGATAGACGGGCAGAGAGGTGGTCTACACAAGGTGGTCATTCATCATCATGAGCAATTTACACAATGCAATAACATGTTGTTTCTTGTACCACAGAGAATTGAAATACATTTGCATTATGTCAGGAGACTGTCAAACCACATTATGGTTCTAAAAAGACAACATGCCAATACTAACAATAATTTTTTTTTTTTTTTGACATTTATATGGAAAAGAGCAGCATGAACAAACTTGATGAAAGAATTACATTTTTTGGGTGAACTATTCCTTTAATACCAACAAGTCTACAAGTCAATATGAATGTTTTGTGCTCTGTAAGTGCCTTGGGTTTAATATTTTAGTAACAAAATAACCTTTTTCCTTTTATAGCGAAGTCAAAGAACGGCAGAGAGGTTTTCCACAAAAGACCAAACACATTAAATAGATGCATCAAGCCACAACAACATCACAGTGTCATCTGAGGAGACGCTTTACTCTTCCGGCTAGTTTACACTGACTTAACAAACACCAGCACACACCAAATTTTGTTGAGTCAGTGTCAAGTCAACATTACAGTTGTTTCATTCCAACATTCTAAATCTAATAACCAAGTTTAAAATAACTGAAATGTTTATGGTTTGCACAGTGTAAAGCAGAACGGTTTAAGTCAAGTTCCTGCATATCCTGCAGTAAGAACAGAAAAACCTGACATCAAACAACCAGTTAAATTGAACCCGTTTACCTGAACTTCTACATTATTGCAGAGAGATAGATCAGAATCAGGACAATGTGCAGGCTGGATCTGAACCTACATTTTCTGCATGAGCACTAAAGCTGAACATGAAAAAAAAGAAATCACTGACACAAGAACACACAAAAAAGCACTAGCTTACCCAGGTTGTACCAGACGTCCATTTCTCCACTCAGTGTGCGCACCTCAATGATGCTTTGGCCCAAGAAGTCGTCAGATTCCCTCTTCAGACGCTGCTTTACTCGCGACTTTATGTCATCATCTTCATCCCAAACACGAACTTTGATGCGATCAGAGGAGTTGTGGCATTCACTGGAAGACAGACAACACATATACATCCGTTTTCAAGATCAGAGACTAGTGATGCATCAAAATTTTTTTTTAACAAAACACCAAAACAGATTAAGTAAAATATAATAAATAAGTAATATAATGCATATATTTGCATATATTAGCGTTACGTGACATTGCTTACAAACTGTTTTATTGTCGTCTTTTCACTGTTGAAACACTGATTGAGCGATTACATGAGACATGATACATTTCAGTAAGTTGTACTGTATCTTTAAACATACCTTCTGACGTTCAGTTATGTTTAATTTGTGCTGTAACTAATAGTAAAGACGAAGAGATGATTAAGTAGTTGCTGTTTCTCTGAACTTGTGGACCTTTTTTTTATCTAACAATAAATCTAAAGAATCTGATTTTAAAAGTCGTATTCCAAACTTAAGGTACAATTGGACTGAATAATATTTAAAGCAGACCCGTGGCTCAACCAGATCCTGTTCACTCACACTAGTTTATTCCATTACTAAAAAGAGATGAGACTGAGAACTGGGTGACACACATTCTGAGTGAGAACTCCCTGGGCACGAGAAACAAAGAATGACACTTAAGACGCTTCTATCAAAGAGATGGTCTCTGATTGGCCGAATTATACTTACAAATGATACTTCTCCTCCCAGACAGGATTGAGGTTGCCGTAGATCGTCTTGGTCCTCTTTTTGGTTTTACCCACCTGGACGGTCACGTAGGGGTCACTGGAGCCAGTCTTATCTTTAGCCTGTAGCCCTTGAGCACAGACAACTATAACCGAGACAGAGTAGAAGATGGGAAGTCATGGAGGTACAGAAGAGAATTTGTGTTGTGCACCAATTAGAACTGAGATTGCTGAATTTTAAATAGATAAAAGGGAATGAAATTGTGACAATGTTAAATGATTAATGTTTGAACCTGTGATGGTGATCTTGGCTGACCACTTGGAGGTTCCATCCAGGACGCTCTGCTTGATGGTCTTCATCTGCTGAGCGTGGATGGCCTTGCTGACCACAAACACGTCTCGGATGACCTCAAAGATCTCAGGCTTGTTCCTCTCACGTATCTTCATACGATCCTTCATGGCCATGATGATGTTCTGAGTGCGGTCCTCTGCACCATGTTTGGAGCTCTTTTCAGCCGCACCTGAATGAAAGGATAAAAAATAGAGTAAACAAATAACAAAAAAAAAAAATATATAATTAATATCTAAAATTATCTAAATGATCTAATTTTAATATCTAAATGATCTAATTTTAATATCTAAAATTAATATCTAATAAAAAAGTAATTAAAAAAATGATTGTGATTTCTAAAATTATTATAATAAATAATAAATAAATATTGTGCATGTAATTCATTAAATACATTACTTATGTAATTGTTTTCATTGTTTTATAATGGAATTCTATAATTAAAAGCACGTAAAAAAAATTATCGCATGTTCTATTTGCAAAAAGTCGTCCATATTAATATGCACTAAACAACAACTGTACAATATGACAAGCTCATAAATCCAATAAACACTGTCTTATAAAATATACGTGTGTTTTATTTTACTGTGAGCATCACCTCTAAATCATTTTCTTAATTTTGGCTAATGGACCGGTCAACATGTCACTGAAGGAAGTCCATTTGGGTAAATGAGTTCAACAGGGCAGATAGTGTTTTGTTTCTAGTGTTTTGGTAGGACAGAAGCTCAAAGGAGACTTTCAGTGAAAGCACCAGTAACCAAGGCTGTGTCCAAAACCTTGCAAATGTAAAATTCTCAGGCAGTACATGAAGGTAGGAAGCTATAAAGCATGTCTTTTGTTTCAGATATAGTACAGGTGCTCATACTTACGCTGCAGGCAGTCTGCATTCAGTAGCTCCTGACACTTCTCGTGACACTTGACCCCACACTCAGTGCAGCGCATGCCCTGCCTTGCGATGCCCCAAAGAAGCCCCTCACACTCGTAACAGTAGGTGGGCGTAGTGGCCGTCCACACCTCAAAGTTGTGAGGTGTGGTACAGGAAATTGGATAGATTAAAGCTTGTAGCGTTTTCTTATACACATGGTTCTTCTGTAGACGTTGGGAGATAAAAGTAGATAGACATGCATTTAGAAACAATGAATAAGATATCTGTGCATAATATGGTCGGAGACAGCAAGACGTTCAACTAACCAGTTCCTCATCTTTTATGGAGGAGCGTGAAGCCATTGCAGATGCAATGCCAGCCTTCCTGGCCTGGACCAGAGACTATCATACAAAAAATAGATGTTAGAATACTGCAAAACCACACAAAATCCCATAAAACACCCCTGGTGAAACGGATATCAGAAACCAAGTGGAATCCAGATGTCAAAAATGAACATCTAAACCTAAGAGCAACAACCCAGAACTCAAAGGGAAACCAATGTCTGTGCAGTAAAGGAATGAGGGGTTAATGAAGAAACCAAACCATCACTAGTAAGCCTGGGTATGAACAGAGGCATCTACAGTAAAACACCCTTTAAAATAGAATAGAATGACCCACTTTAAAACAGCCCTTTGAAAGTGATGGACCAAATATGTCAATGCATGTAGGAGGGAAAATAAGTAAACTAATAAAAGTAAACCAGTGGAAAGGATTTTTTTTTGCTTGCTTGCTTGTACAGTATATCAAGTAAGGTTGTAATGGTTTGCAAACACATTCATTAAATAAATGTTTTATCATAATATCATAATCATATTATATATCATAATACATGTATTGTGATATTATCAGGTAAGTTAAAGTATTCAAAAGATAAACATTTAAAATAATTTGTTATTGCATTTTTTAACAATTACATTGTAACTGAAAAAAGTTGAGTATTCATTAAATTAATTTTACACTGTCAAATTTTTAGCTGTGTATTTGCAAACTATTAGAGCAATACTGATCCCGTGGATGCAGTATTATCTTGATATACACAAAAAGTAGGTTCAATTATACTGTATGGGTTATTCTGAAAACTTACCATAGCCTGACCATGCAGAGTGAATGCATTCAAAAGAGTTGTAGAGGTTTAAATGTTTGTTTCATGGGGAGGAGAGAGATCAGAGAGTTGATTTTATTTCACTTTGTATCTAGTCAGAACCTAAAATTATAATGGTTGTCACTGAAAATTTCTCTCAGTCGTTTTTGTCTAGATTGTTATATTTGGTGACTTAATATTGTCGATTTACTTATTATTATTATTATTATAAGACTAAACAATACATATTTTAGCAAAATCACATTTGGATTGAGTATGTTTCTATTGGGGAACAACACCATGTTGAGAATTACAAAAACAAAGGTACATTTTCTTCATTTTAATGCAAGGTGGAAAGAGTGCTTACCACATCGCTAACCAGAGGAATAGCTTTCTTCTTCCGCAGATCTGGCATACTGTCAATTCCAAATATTCCACTCCCATTTCTGTGGATATCAACACATTGTAAAGGAGTATTTTCCACGCTTAATAATTCATACACAGACAAATGAACACAATAATAAAATGCCACTAACTTCTTATAAATAATTCTATATACTCCGTAACAAAACTGAGAAAAAAAAAGTACAATATGGTATAGTATCCATTAAACCTAAAGAGAAACTTACCCAGCTTTAACCCAAGCATGTCTGGAATTATCTCCTTTTTCTTTGCCCTATGGTATCAAAAATACAGTTTAGAATAACCATTGTGTACAGTGGTGGTCAATAACAAAGATCGAATAAAACTTGAGCATAACCTAAGATAAATGCAGAGGACACAGGATTGGTTGAGTTTAACCAAAAGGTCTGAGAAAGCAAACCAAAACAAGAATATAAGACTTTAAGTTCCATTGATGGAAATCCTTACAAATCCAAATGATTGACATGCAACTCATGAGATCAGCTAAAAAGATGAACGAAAGGCGAAAAAAGAAATCAAACTTTAAAGCACACACACTTTTGTATTGCCAGCAGAACATAAATATATGATGGACAAACATCCCTGACAAACATCCAGCAAACTGTCCCTGTGTTTCCATCTGAGGTGAACCACTTTTGTAATAGCATGAGCAATCTTCCTCAGATAAATAGACGTACAGCTGGATAGCTGAAGTTCCCCAAGGGCATGTGGTATGTTTCAACTGCTTTTAACACTTTAACAATGCAGCAAAATGAAGACCAGCATTTCAAATTATTAATAATTTAAAAAAGATGGCAAATCACATTAAAGTAAGCAGAACAAAACAGAAGCAAAACACCACATGTAACCATTAAAAGACACAAAACATTGAGTGTTAAAAGTCAGACAGAAGATACAGCAAAATCGAGTAGAGGGCAGCCTCATACATTTACCATACACACCAATAAAGAATGTGCATTCAAATAAACTTTGGATGAAAAACAAAGAAAAACTGACGTTAATGAAAAAAAAAAAATGAAATAATGACTAAGAATTGACCAAAACATTATCATGACCTGATCATCTTCCCTGCTTCCCTCTGTAAGACAGAGCAGGATAATAAAGAAAACAAAGAACAGTTGATAAACAGTGTTAAAATTAGAGAAGATTCACAGAAAGAGAGTAGGAAATTTGTTGATCTTAATTACATTTATAACCAACCAAAAATAAACACCAGTTGAGTTCTGTACCTTGCTTAAATTCCTCTTCAGAGAATGTGTTCTTTGAGGCATTGGCAATCCTGGATAGTCTATGGCGATGTCTCTTCTCTTTGAGCACACGTTCAATATTGGCAAGGCACTTCTGGTGATGAGGGTCCTCAGGGGCAGGTTCATTGTCAAGACTATGCTCCACCTGTTTTGCATTAACATCTGTCTCCAGTGTTCCTGAATTAGTGCCCTCTGGACTTATTTCAATATTGCCAGTGCCAAATGCCATTTGTTGATCATGAGTTCCTGAATTTAGACCTGCATGTTTTGGGCTAAACTCTGGAATACACTGCAGATTGGAAAGTTTCTGATCGGTTAAAGTTTCCTCTACAGTATCTGAGTGGTTTACTGAATAGTATTCAGTTGGAGTATGTGAAGGGGAAATCGTGCTAGGAGTAGATACTAGAGGATCAAAGGCTTGAGAATTACGACGACGGTTTAGTAATTCCAGCAAGTCCTTCCCATGGAAAGAGGCTTCGATGTTCTTATGAGGAGACACACTGAGATCAAAAGTTGCACCATCAGAGGGTACAACAGTGTCTACATTTGACTCACCAGCACTCATATCCTCAGGGTCATTGGATTTGCAGGGACTTGAGACTACAGACTTGGTGTCCTCATCTAGACACTGGGATTCAGGCATGTCAAGCTTCGTTAAGGCTCCCTTTAGAGCGGAGTGGAAGGTAATCATGGCTTTATTTATCTTTACAACATCATATCCTAGATTAGGTGGCTGTGACTCTTCAGTGTCTGTATTTTCAGAGTAATCTGGGTCATATTGATCCTCAGACACACTTGGGCAAACCCCACCTGGCCACTCTTTCTCAGAGTCAATTTCACAGAGGCAATGCTCGCAAGAGGAGTGTAGATTTTGGCAACCGTCATCATAGTCTGTCATTCCAACAGTTGAACAACTAAGGCTTCGGGATGGCCCACTACATGATTCATCAGCATATGCATCCATTGTGTGGTATCCAGAACTTCGGGAGTACATGCAATTTGATGTGCAGTCACAACCAATGTCACCTACAGTCTGATTCTTAGGATGCCTCCAATCTACAATACTGGATGAACTGGATTGAGAGTCATTATGGTTTCCAAACAGTAGGGATAGGTGTTCAGAGCTGCTTCGTGATGAATGACACGGTGTGCTGCTGGTCTCACCACCATTGTACCTGTACCATGTATCTGGGTGTCCAACAGTTTCCAATTCTTCTGCACTGTTCTGGCAGGAGCAGTAATCCTCCTCACTCCATCCAGTGTCTCCACTCCATCCTCCTTCTGCACTCACGCTCAACTGCATTTCCAAACGTCTCCAACTACTGTTATGTTGGTCAACCTCCCTAGAATGATAACTTCCATCTTGATCATGACTGTTAGAACTGAGACCTGAGGATAAGGAACTAGTGCTTGTAAACTCTTGCCCATAAACTCTTTCAAGATGAGCATAACTGGACTTCTTAAATCTGGAAGAGTGGGCATTCAAGTTGTCAGAAATCTTAGGATTGAGTAACTTGGCTCTTCTAGGTACATCTCGATAATCAGTTTCCACATCCCATCCTGACATGTTAGGTCTGGTTGCTAGTGGTCTACCTTCATTCTTCTCCAATTTTCTATGCTTTACTACTGGGCTATTATTTCTACTTTGTGGGACTGCAACGGCATTCTGCCTACCTGGACTCCTTTGATGAGCCACAACTCTTCGAGGTGATGGATGCCCTACAGCACCAACTGAGTACAGCTCCTCAATTTCCAGCAGCACAGCATCTACACAGCAGGAGACCTCATCCACTGAGCCACTTACAGATGTTAGGTATTGTCTCAAATCTGATATCTCCTCTTGGATTTTATTAATCCCCTGCAGTTCCTTCAAAATGTGTTCCACTATGGTGCTTGAGCTGCCTCCCCTTGTCTGGTCTCTGTCCTTATTTTGGTTAGGTTTATCCATGGCACCTCTTCCATCTACACAGCCACTGTCGTCTGCTTGGTTTGTGGGCTCTAATAAAGGTCCATTCATTCCCATGATGCACGGAATTGTAATATTGCCATCACTATTACGCCTCCCCTGGCCAATAAATGTACTCTTGGAGGTTTTAGTTTCAAAACTACGCTGAGTTGAGAGACTACACTCATGAGTACAAGGGTCTCTCTTTATGCCACAAATGAACATGTCATCCTCTATCTCTACAGGAGAGTGCTGGGAGTCATAGGCAGTGTTTTCCCCAGAGCCCTGAAGGAATTTCTGAATCTTCTTGCGTAGGCTCCGATTGACCTTGGGACTCCGCTTCTTCCCAAGGTCTCTTTTCTTAGACATTCTTTGCTGTAGTTCGCCCGACTCATTTGTTTCATCTTGCTCATTGGAACGACTCCGTGATAACATCCCTTTAGAATCAGCTGTACCTCAGGTGCTGACCAGAACCTTGAAGCTCTGGTGCATGTGATTACAGAGCTGTTGCATTTCACCTACAGTACACAAGGATGTGCTTTTCAGTCAAGATCATAAATGAGCTTCAGGCACACCTGATATTTAAGAACAATGACATGAATAGATTAATACAATTTAACAGACATATTTTGCAATGTTATTGAGAGTGCAATGAATTTCATCAGTAATCAACAAAAGAATCAACATTTACTCCTTTGTTCATGGCCATTTAATCTTTAGCACTTCTGCAAATACACTATTGCTCTGTTCTAAAGCCTAATGAGCTGTCTACAGAGGTACTCCCAATGCAAAGGCCATTACAAAAATGTATGCATCTTAAATTTTGCAGCCTATGAACATGCTTTATTTTAGTCAAATTCTAAGGCATCAGGACTCAGGAGTGTTATTTGTGTAGCACAGTTGAGTTGCTGCCCATGTAGGCCATTCCAAATCAGATGGTTTGAATGCTGCCTTAGAAGAGAGCACACTAGCTCTTGGAACAGAGCTTATGACATCAATCTTATTACATACTGTACAGTAAGTACACAGGTGAGGTGCTGAATGTAGTTTCATAATTTATACTAATGGAGACTTTGATAAAATAATGCTACAGGCAAAGGTCATCCACCAACTCTCACACTCACCCAAGTAAAAAGTCACATTACAGATAGAAGTATATCTGGATCTCTGCCATGTAGTGAAGAAATACCACAATGGGCAGGATTTTTACAACAGAGCTAAATCCTTTTACACTGTATACACAGGATGTACATGGCACATTGTGACTCGTCAGCTGATTCTGTAACACTGGCCTTAGCTTGCTGATAAACCTAGTCATACCACAGCATGACTACTCTAATATCGTTAAAATGTTTGCAATTGAAAGAAAGCACAGAGATGGTCTTGGTCTCCAGAAAATTGCTCAATAAACCATATATAAGGTGCAAAGTTAAGCGCTTAATAAAATAATGTGATCGTATGCAAAATCTAATTAAATTTTTTGTTAAAGCATGCTGTGGTAGAAGTCAAGACATTGCCAAACTGGTGGGGCATATTCCACACAGAACACAACATATTATCTTGCCTGTCAGCTCTTCTAACAGTAACTGTTACAGCACAGGGAGGGTGACAGCCCAGCTGTATTCACTGTGCATCATGATTGCTAAGCAGAACCTGCTGGGTCTAATAGCAGCTTCATCCCATTTCCTGCCTGTCAGGACAAAATGTTAGCTAGTCTTGTATACACTAGGCTGTTCAACTTTCGCTTTTTTATTTATTTAGACACACTGTTTTACCATATTTAATGGTTAAGTAAATACTGCACTACATTGAAATAAAGGTTGCTGCTATCAATTTGATATTCCGTATATCATATCAATATATTACTGATATTCTGTATCAATTATTATTATATTATATTATATTATGTACTCATCTTAGAGCTTTGGATGACATTATGACCTTAATTTCTTAGAGTCACATAATTTTTAAAGTCTATTGTCAACAATTTTATGAGATCTTTTATATCTAGCAATGGTACAGGTTTGTAAACAAAATTGCATCTGAAGCAACAACTATTTCATGTAATATGTGCTAGCAAGGGGGAAAAAAATCATACAAGGCAGTCATTGAAATTCAGAGACTGTCCTCTGTGTTATTCTCCAAAAGCATTTAATGGCCAACATGATCTTTACTGTGACTCCAACAATGAGTGTTTAGGTTGGCAGCTTTCAAGGGCACATTTTGGCTGGCTGCCATGTGTCTGCAATAGGCTAAAATGAATGTCAGGGACAGCATGTTTTATGATGAATTTTTAACTTAACATTGAATACAGTTACAGGAAATGACATTTTCGAATGGAGCACTTTAAGTAATATTTTAATTAGTTTAGTTAAAAACTGTGCCAAAGTGCCCTAGATTTTTTTTAACTTTCATGCAACAAGAATACTCTGGATTTCATAAATTACATTAAAATATTCCTATTATAAGTTTAACCTCTGCCCAATTTCATCCAAACAGTTGAGTTGTGTGTTCACATGATAAGAGCACAGCTGACAGAAACTAATAAGCAGACACTCTTTGAAGGACCAATGAGACCATAACCAATATGTGACTAAAAAGGCCTGGTTAAACTTGCTGGAATTAAATGAGATTGTGAACCAATTTCTGTGAAATTCATTCTGCAGATATCTCAGGTATCAAAATATTTCATATTCTGCCTAATTTGCTATTCCAACCAAGAGACAGATTTAGTATATGCTGCAGAATTTCTAATAAGAAACTCTGCAACTCTGCCACTGCTGCACTGCACTGCTCAGATTAATTAGCTCTCATTACTAGTGCTCTCCCTGATTTACCTAGGCTAAGTTAAGACATAATATAAAAAAAAATCTGGATTCAGCAATTCGAATGACTCAATGCATCAGACCAGTGGTAAATATTGTGCAAATTCTGCTGACTTCTGATCATTAAAATCGTTTCGCTGACTGACATAGATCAGAATTTGTCAAAACTGCAAGAATAAATACTGGTCAAAAGTTTGGAATTATTATGATATTTTTTTAATGTTTTTGAAATAAGGGTGTGTTCACACTTGTACTTCGGTTTAATTGGTTTGTTTGGTCCGGACCAAAAAAACTACATTTAGTCCTGGTCCACTTAGTGTTCATTTTAACACAGAGCCTAAAGATACTGAACCTAAAGGCATAAGGATACGTTCACAACCTGATTGGTCGGCTTTTATTATGTATATTTAACGACGGAACTTATCGAACATACAAAACAATGCTGTGTGCTGGACTAAAATGTGCTCGTTGGATGCATAGGCTACTTTCTATCTTTTTTCTATCTATACCTATCTGATGAAAAAAGCTTAACTGGCGCGATGATGACGTCGAACGTAGCGTAAGCATTTTGAACTGCATGAGGCGTTACACTTTCTTGATAAGTTGAATATGGAAGGCGGTCCGCCAGAAGCGAAATATTTTACTTTATAAAGTTTTAAATATGGATTTTTTTTACACAAACCCATCGATTCACTTCAGAAAGCCTTTATTAACCCCCCGGAGCCGTGTGGATTACTTTTATAATGGATGGATGCAGTTTTTTGGGCTTCAAATTTTGGGCTGCCATTCACTGCCATTATAATGCTTGGATTAGCCAGGACATTTTTTAATATAATTCAAATTGTATTCATCTGAAAGAAGAATGTCATATACAACTACGATGGCTTGAGGGTGAGTAAATTATGGGATAATTTTCATTTTTGGATGAACTATCCCTTTAAGGTCTGCCTGATGGCCTATTGCCAGCGTAAACGACGATTAGGCCAGTGCTGCATTGTCAAGAAAGTTTATAATTTGCACTTGTTTTTAGGCCTTGATTATTAAAATATTTAAGCGGCAGAAGACATGAAAAATAACTCAATCCGTTACTCGCACACTGTTTGAGAAGTTTTGTGTGCGCACATATCCGGAGCCCAGAAAGACAGCCCGAAAATACTGAATTGAGTTCTCTTTCAGATCTTGAACAGACAAAAATTATGTCAAAATGCCCATATTGGCGAGTATCCTCGTAAAAATAGTCAGTTATGTTTTAAGTGAACAAACAGTTGAGAAATAAAATGCATGTGTAACAGTATATTGGATCTGTATATTAGGTCTTAAACTGACATCTCATTTATACAGTGAAGACTATGGTGTTATTTCACATTTGATTACTTTATTCAATTTCTCTATCTGAAAACAACAGGTTACTGTCGTAACCCCGGTTCTCTGAAACATCGAGTGGAGAGCTCCACCTATGGGAAGAGCATCCGTACCTGACCTCTGCAGAAGCATCCAATTGCACCAAGTCTGACAAGACAGGCAGGAGCGCACAACCAATGCCCAGTAAGGCCCCACCCCTTACATGCGGGCATATATAGCTTGCATGCGCTACTGTACATCAGTAAGTATATTCGCTTCTCGTGCGGCAAGCGGGACAAAGCTGGTGGATCTCTCCACTCAATGTTTCAGAGAACCGGGGTTACAACAGTATCCTTTTGTTCTCTTTCATCATCTCATGTTCGAGATCCACCTATGGGAGAGACATGGACAGCTCCCCGATTGCCCAATACACTCACAGTGAGGTCCTGTTAGCCAGAACGAGACAGTCACCCCAAAGGGAGGTGCTTGACACGTCTCATAATCATGAACCCGCCACACCGTCGCACACTCGTAACTGCGGTGTACAAGCAGGGCATGAAACGTGTGTGGCTCACACAAAAGAAGGCAGGGTTATGAAGACCCCACCCCCAAAACCGAATGTGCTACCGAGGCACTGGTGACATCCAGCCTATAGTAACGCACAAACGTATGGGGAGAGGCCCAACTGGCAGCAGAGCAGATATCCTGCAATGATACTCCCCTGAACAGAGCCCAAGAGGCGGCTAAGCCCCTCGTTGAATGACCTCTGATGTCCCCTGGGGGTTGCACTCCCTTCGATTCATAAGCCAAAACTATAGCGTCCACAAGCCAATGTGAAAGGAGGGGAGGAGCCCCTTTGTGGGGAGGAGCCCATGAAACAAAGAGTTGGTCACTCCTCCGGAACGCACTGGTCCTAACCAAATACGTCTGTAACGCACAGACTGGACACAGGGCATTCAACCTTTGATCCTCTGCGGAGGAAAAGGGCGGAGGGTGAAAGGCGGACAGCTCCAACACTCCCGATGTGAACGCAGGGAAACATTTCGGCATGAAGACTGGATTAGGCTTAAGAAAAACCTTATCTCCACCCAGAGAGAATTTAATGTACGACGGGTGAACCGAGAATGCATGTAACTCACTGACACGTTTGGCTGACACCAAGGCCAAGAGCAAGGCTGTCTTGAAGGACAGCAATTTTAAAGGAAATATTTCCCAGAGGCTCAAAAGGGAATTGAGACAGAGCTTCCAGCACCATGGAGAGGTCCCACCCAGGGATCGTTCTCCTAATGACTGGCAACGAGTGACGGGCACCCTTCATAAATCTGCGGATTAGAGGATGCTGCCCAACCGTTGAGCTCTCAAAACCCACATGACCAGCAGAGATAGCTGCCAGATAGACCTTAATAGTGGAAAAGGACCTTCCCTTATCCATAAGGTCTTGGAGGAAACACAAAATATCAGAAACTGAACACCGATATGAAGTGCACCCCCGCCCATCACACCACCCATCGAACACTTGCCACTTACAGCCATATAAGGACCGTGTAGAAACGGCCCTGGCATTCTGTATAGTAGCCACCACGCACGGGGGAAGCCCTAACACGCTCAGGTTCGTCCTCTCACGGGCCAAGCCCAGAAAGCTACCCTGTCCGGGTGTGGGTGATAAATCTCCACGTTCGCTTAAGACAATAGGTCTGTGTGGAGGGGGAGGCGCCACGGCTGGGCATGTAACAGAGGGATTATCTCCACCAGCCAGGGTGCTTTGGGCCACCTGGGCGCTATCAGAATGAGAGACAGGCGCCCCTCTTTCACCCTAGCCAGTGTGGGAATTATCAGGCACAGGGGAGGAAAGGAATACAGCAGCACTTTGGGCCACGTCCAAGTCCTTTAGCGAGAAGAACATAGGACAATGGCTGTTTTCGCGCGAGGCGAATAGATCTACGGACGCCTGTCCAAATCTCATTCATATCATGTCTACTATCCGAGGATGGAGGCACCAATCTCCGAAGAGCGAGTTTCCCCTCGATAGAAGATCTGCGCCTCTGTTCAGAATCCCTGGAACATGAGTCGCACGTAACGAAAAAATCGCCTGCTCCATACCAAAAGCTTGTAAGCTAGAGAATGAAGTTTCGACGAGCACACACCGCCTTTATGATTGATATAAGCCACTGCTGTGGTATTGTCGCAGCGTACGAGCACATGATGTCCCTGCAGACAAGGCAGAAAATTATTCAGAGCCTTCCAAATGGTCAGAAGCTCTAAATAATTTATGTGCTCTGAACGTAGTTTGCTCGGCCACAAACCGTTCACAGTTCTGCCTTCTTGGATGGCACCCCAGCCTGTTAAGGACGCATCTGTCGTCACAACTTTCCGCAATATAACTGTCCCCAGAGGGGCGCCCTGTGCGTAAAAGTCCATGCTCTTCCAGTGGCGCAGAGCTGCGTCACTGTTACAGAGCGGCAACGATCGTGTAACGGGCTGAAATGTAGTGACAAAACCCACTTCATGAACGCCCTCATTCTCAGGAGTCCTAGTGGCAAAACCTGGATAGATGAAGCCATAAGACCCTGTAGCCTGAGACATGTGCGATATTGCACCTTCGCCCCCTCTCTGAACTGCGACAGTCCATTAGAGAGAAAACACGCTCCTGTGAGAGACGCGCTCACATGGAGACTGAGTTCAGCTCCATGCCCAGGAAGATCACAATCTGGCTGGGTGTAAAATTGCTCTTGTTCACATTCACCCTGAAGCCCAGTGATGTGATGTGCGCGAGCACACGGCAGGTGTCCTGCAACACCTTTTCCCTCGAATCGGCTATGATGAGCCAATCGTCTATGTATGTCAGGATCCGTAGACCAGATATTCTCAGGGGGGGGTCAAGCCCGCTTCTGTGCACAGACAAAATGTGCGGGGGCTTAGGCTTAACCCAAAGGGCAGGACCGTGAATTTGTAACAAATGCCTTGATAGGCGAAACGAAGAAACTTCCTGTGTGGTGGATAAATGCTTATGTGGAAAAAAGTATCTTTCAGATCGACCGATGTGAACCAGTCGTTTCGTTTTATGGCACGGACGAGCGAACCATGAGCTAACATTCTGAAATTGTATTTCCTCAAATGTTTGTTCAACACCCTGAGATCCAGAATAGGACAGAGGGAACCCGTCCTTCTTTGGAACCAGGAAATAACGAGAATAAAAACCCTGGTTTATCAGATTGGGGGGTACCACCTGAATTGCACCTTTGCTCAGAAGAGAGGAGATTTCCTCCTTCAGAACTTGCGCTGTGCTTTCCTCTGTATGAGAAAAGCGAACACTGCTGAAACGTGGGAGTTTCATAGCAAACTGCAGATGATAACCCTGCGATGTTGTACGCATTACCCATTCGGGTGGTGCTGCAGTTCGCCAAGCCGACACACGGCTCGCGAGCGTGCCCACTCGGGCCGTGCTGGCTTCGTACATGCCCAGCTGGCTTATTTGTGATGTGGAGAAACTAGGGACGGCATGCGTGGGTTCAGAGGGGTGTCCACTCTTTGCTCTTTCAGAGGGGTGTCCACTCAGAGAGAGGGCATCTCCCTGTAACAAATTCATTTGATTTAATGTGTTTTTTGTGTTTTGGTTTTTGGGAAACACTGGGGCCGAAGCCTTTATTAACTGGGTGAGGGGGACACAATGAATGCGATGCTGCTTTTGCACATTTCCTCACAACAGACCCCCTGAACGGGGGGGAACACACATCGTCCACTAAACACATGGGCTGGGCAGCCACGGGAGGGGGGCACCCTCCAGAAGAGACCCTCCGTCTTTTGGACAGGGGTTCTGGGGCAGGAAGGGAGTCCAAAGAGCTTGTCGCTCGAGAACGTGGACCCCAAGCCCCCATAGGCCAAACATCAGGCCGGCCGCTTGCGTTTGGGGTTGGTGGGGGTAGAGCTCGGGGGTTTTCCCGCAGCGGCAGGAGAAGGTTTCTCCTAGGGCTTAGCAGCGGGTGGGTTGCTCTGCCGTGGCGGGGGCTTGTTGCGGGGCCTTTCCTTGCTTTGATGAAAGCTACGTCCCGAGGCCGGGGGGTTAGGAAAACGCGCAGGGGGCGCCTGGCGTGGGGCCGCCTTCCTAGGAAGGCACAACTTGAAGGCCTCGTCCTCCTCCTTGTCGTCACATCGTTGTTGCATCAGTGCGATGGCGGGGCCAAAGAGAGCCCAGCCGGGCTTTACCGGGGCGCCTGCGATGCGTCTTTTCTCGCTATCCGGGAGGCCCGAAAGGTTGAGCCAGAGCGCACACTCTCCTACCACGGAAAGCGCCATGGAGCACCCGCAGGCTTGAACGGCCTGACGAGCGTTACGGAGAACAAGGTCGTTAACCGTGATGATCTCCTTCCATAGTGAAGGCGAGGGAGATCCCTTGTCCAACTGTTGGCCCAGGTCGTCCAGAATTTCCGCCTGGTAAGCGGAGAGGAGGGAGGAGACATTCAGCCTAACAGCCAAGGACTAGGATTTATAGGCGGCCTGGTGCACCGAGGCAGAGAAACGGTCCATCTTGTCTGGAAGGGCCGGCTTAGGGGAGGAGAGCAGCCCTCCCTGGGCTGGGTTGAGGTGTCTGACGATCGAGGGCTCAATAGCAGGCGGTTCGCCCATGCCGAGAGCCGCCATATCCTTAACCTCCAGACCCGCGTGACCATCTTTAAAGTCAAGCGAAGATATTTCCTCCTGCAGACAATAAGTGAGCAGCGCAAATTCGACCGAGCTGTGTCAGTGCAGAGATCGCGAGAAGCGAATGTCAACTGATGTACAGTAGCGCATGCAAGCTATATATGCCCGCAGGTAAGGGGTGGGGCATTACTGGGCATTGGTTGCGCGCTCCTGCCTGTCTTGTCAGACTTGGTGCAATTGGATGCTTCTGCAGAGGTCAGGTACAGATGCCCTTCCCATAGGTGGATCTCAAACACAAGATGATGAAAGAGAACTACTGTTAGACCGACCTGAAAACCTGAAAAGGACTGTTTGCACGGTTTATTTTTATTTGTGTTTGTTCTATTGTATTTATTTGTTATTGCTCATAATTTGATTATTTGTTCTTATTTTATTACTGACTGTTTACTTGTCTTTAAAAATATTTGAGTTGCCTAAAAGTTTTGGGGGTCATAACCTTATTTATCAAGGTTACATGGGCCAAAAACAATAACTAGGCCTATTTTTTTTATTATTATTACTTTTTGTGGTGGGCCATAGACTGGGCCATTAGAAAAAAATTCTTAGCGTTGAGCCCTGGTTTGGGGTAAAACAATAATGTAATAAAGAAAGAAATTCATACTTTTTTTATTATTATATATTAAATACATACTTTTTATATTTTTAAGTATTAAATTGATCAAAAGGGACTGTAAAGACATTTATGATGTTACAAAAGATTTCCATTTAAAATAAATGCTGTTTTAAACTTTCTATTTTAATCAAAGAATCCTTTCAGTTTCCACCAAAATATTAAGCAGCAAAAAATTTCAACATTGATAAGAAACATAATAATTCATAATAACTGATCATATTTAATAATAAATTCAGCATATTAGAATGATTTCTGAAGGATCATGTGACACTGAAGACTGGAGTAATGATGCTGAAAATTCAGCTTTGATCACAGGAATAAATTACATTTTAGCATATATTAAAAAAGAAACCAGTTCTTTTAAATTGTAATATTTAACAATAATACTGTGTTACTGTATTATACTGTTTGATCAAATAAATGCAGCCTTGATGAGCTTAAGAGATTTCTTTAAAAAAACAAACATTAAAATAAAATCTTAATTATTCAAAAAAAATTGACAGATAGTGTACAAATATATACCTATTATTGCAAATTAAATCAAATCAAATCAAAATAATTATTTCGAATCACTCGCAATACGATACAATTACTGATGGATACACAAATAAAGCACTGCCCTACACTTTTTGAATAACCTGTTTCAACACGGGTTGTTGAACGCTTTTCAGATTGACTAAGTGCTCTGCTGAGAATACAAAGGCTTATAGCTTGCACCCTTCAGGGACTGAACCAACAACTTTCCACTTACTAGACCTTGAGTTGATACATTTTTTAGTTAATAAATTTTTTTATCTAGTTTAAATGATGTGCTATAAGTAGTACTTCTAATACTTTCTATTACTCCTAGTGTTTGGTGTCTGCGATCCCTCAAGGTTTTTTGAAGGGCATAAACAAGCTGACAACTTATCGGACCAAACTACAATAAAGCATTCAATTACTATTATAATAAAAATTCAACTTTTAGTTTATAAAATACCATACTGCATTGCACATTTTCAGGTGAACCTCATGAACAAGTGATCAGGACTTATTTCACCCCAAGATGCAATAAAGGTTCTAAAAAAGGTGAAATATGACCCCAGCATTTCTTGACAATTCTTTATAAAATTCACCTTACTGATATTCATCAGCACAAGACCAAAAAGCTACACACAAAAAAAGTACAAAACTTACCTCATAGGAGAAAAAGACAACATTCAAGTTTTACTTGAACACCCAAACCAACTGCAAATAAAAAAGCAGATTTCAAATTGTTGACCTAAACAACACTCCTGTTCTGCAAGGATTTATCCATTTGGCTGCTTTGGCAATCCAACACATCTTGAACAAAAAAGCAGTCACAACCCTCTCCACACACTGACATCGGCACAGTTGAGCGGATTCTAGTCTATAGTCTAGAGACCATCTCTCCCTCAAACAACCTCCTCACTCGCTCTCCCTCACTTGCTCGCTCTCTTCCACAGTGTCCTCTGGCAATGTATTCCAGCACAAAGCTAATCTGGAATTGTCAAAATGCCAGCATTCCATCTCTCCTCTATTTCCCTACTTTCTTATCGGCGTTGCTGTGTGCCCACCTCCTATTAAACATTTGAATGTTAGAGTGCACTGTTTTTTTTCAGGAATAGTATACAGTCAATGAATCAAATAACAGAAATGTTATAATACTGCTCAACAACCTTCCAGAAATATGGCATGATGGGGTACAACAATGTTAATTTAAAAAATACAACTAATAACCTCTATAAACAACTTTTCGGTAAAATGCTAAAGGCCAATCAGGGGATTAGCCAAATCTTATTACACGTAAGGTAGAGAGGTGTGTAAATCTAGTTTAACTGTCTTTTCGGTTTTTGATTTATGGCTGTAAGGAGGCACATAAGAGGCTGCCTTACAGCTAAATCTCCTTTAATGCAGATGTTTATAAGAATAAGCTTATCTCAAATAATTCCCTTTGTCCGTCACTGCACAAAAAATGTATGTGACTAAGCAATGTGCTAAACCGCATTCATTGTCTCCACTGTATTTAATTAGCAGCTTTTACATAAGCATTCACAATAAGTCGCAAGCAGCAATCACTATAATGGAGCCACAATCAAGAGTGCCGTATGTGAAACCACTTAATTAGCCTGAGCGGCGCTAGGTTAGCCTATCGGAATAAATTACTAGTGTGTACAAATTCATAGTCAAGATATTATACATAAAAGTAGACATATTCTGTCACATAAAATCTTAAGCAGGCACATTTTATCCAAAGTAATCTAAGTTAGAATTAATCTGATTTGCCATTATGATTTTGTGACACTATTAATTAAGACTCAAGGTGATCAAGCCACAAAAGTGCCTTGCGATGTTAATTTATTTCTAGTGGCTCACACACTCAACTTTGTGTGCGGTCAAATGAAAGAAACGAATGGGGACAACAGCATAGCTAATTACTGGCTGTCAAGATGAGAGAGAAAGAGAAAGAAAAAGAAAGAGAGGGAGAGAGAGAGACAGAAAGAAAGAAAGAAAGGGGGAAAACAGGGTTACATTTATAGAACAAACAGAACAAGGAAAAAAAAAAGAAGAATATAATGATGGAATACAAATCTTTAAAGTGTAAATAATCTGAATTGTACTACATAATTGACAATAAATAGTTTGATATATATACACTCACCTAAAGGATTATTAGGAACACCATACTAATACTGTGTTTGACCCCCTTTCGCCTTCAGAACTGCCTTAATTCTACGTGGCATTGATTCAACAAGGTGCTGAAAGCATTCTTTAGAAATGTTGGCCCATATTGATAGGATAGCATCTTGCAGTTGATGGAGATTTGTGGGATGCACATCCAGGGCACGAAGCTCCCGTTCCACCACATCCCAAAGATGCTCTATTGGGTTGAGATCTGGTGACTGTGGGGGCCATTTTAGTACAGTGAACTCATTGTCATGTTCAAGAAACCAATTTGAAATGATTCGAGCTTTGTGACATGGTGCATTATCCTGCTGGAAGTAGCCATCAGAGGATGGGTACATGGTGGTCATAAAGGGATGGACATGGTCAGAAACAATGCTCAGGTAGGCCGTGGCATTTAAACGATGCCCAATTAGCACTAAGGGGCTAAGAAAACATCCCCCACACCATTACACCACCACCACCAGCCTGCACAGTGGTAACAAGGCATGATGGATCCATGTTCTCATTCTGTTTACGCCAAATTCTGACTCTACCATCTGAATGTCTCAACTCATCAGACCAGGCAACATTTTTCCAGTCTTCAACTGTCCAATTTTGGTGAGCTCGTGCAAATTGTAGCCTCTTTTTCCTATTTGTAGTGGAGATGAGCGGTACCCGGTGGGGTCTTCTGCTGTTGTAGCCCATCCGCCTCAAGGTTGTGCGTGTTGTGGCTTCACAAATGCTTTGCGGCATACCGCGGTTGTAACGAGTGGTTATTTCAGTCAAAGTTGCTCTTCTATCAGCTTGAATCAGTCGGCCCATTCTCCTCTGACCTCTAGCATCAACAAGGCATTTTCGCCCACAGGACTGCCGCATACTGGATGTTTTTCCCTTTTCACACCATACTTTGTAAACTCTAGAAATGGTTGTGCGTGAAAATCCCAGTAACTGAGCAGATTGTGAAATACTCAGACCGGCCCGTCTGGCACCAACAACCATGCCACGCTCAAAATTGCTTAAATCACCTTTCTTTCCCATTCTGACATTCAGTTTGGAGTTCAGGAGATTGTCTTGACCAGGACCACACCCCTAAATGCATTGAAGCAACTGCCATGTGATTGGTTGATTAGATAATTGCATTAATGAGAAATTGAACGGGTGTTCCTAATAATCCTTTAGGTGAGTGTATATACCTTGTACTCCATTTTTAAAATACTATATTCCGCTACTTTTGAGAATTAGACATAACCAATAGCCCTGTACTTCACTTTGAGAACTTCCTCAGAGACAATTCCCCAATTTCTTTTAACTAGTCATTAAATACCCTTCAAGACACACTATCTCTAGCGCCCTGCCACTCTATGCTTAATTACTCTGAGACTTTATCAAAGACATCAGACAGCACCTCCTCAGAGCTTGACCTTGGCCCTTGCAGATTAATGTTGTTAGGTCTAGGCTATGAACCCAGCATCCCTTGTCTAGCTGATACAGTACCATAGTGGACTACCACTTTTGCACTGATGAATTTACTATGCAACGAAATGCAAATAATTATTTCCAAAAAGTATAAAAAACGTATTTCTCAAGTATAAATCTTATATGGTAAAACTCAACCAATCCAAAACAGATGTTTATGAATGAGCTGATAGTGGATGTGCAATTCATACTTACCTACTAGAAAGGAATAAAGGCAAGTAGACTTAATTCAAGAGATAATTTCATAACAGATTGATAAGATGCTGGTAACTAGTGCAGGTTTATAGGAAAAGATATTTGGTAGTGTTTCTAAAGTGTGAAACGGGATCAATGGAAGAAGGAATAGACAAAGGAGATGGAGGGTATGAGCTCCCTACTATACCTCTTTAAGCTGAACTCTCACTTTGTTGATTGCCTTAAGCCAGCGCACTCTGGATGGAGAGAATGGCAAAGGTAATCCATCATCCCTGGAGCTAGAAAAATAAAATCTCTTATGAAACTGAATTCATGCTATTGAAAATATTCTTATACCAAATGTACACTGTAAATTCACTGTAAGCCAGTACAACATCTGTACCTTTTGAGAGTTTTTTCAGGCATTTTGTCCACTTGAGAAACCACTTCATTTTTTATGGTGCTGCTTATACTCTTTCCATTTTCTTGGGATGATTTCAATCCCTCATCTTCCCCCCAGGAAGTATGTCCATTGGTAGGGTGATGCCCATTTCTGGATGGCCGATAACTGTGGTAGGAATGGTAGGACTCCTCTAATTCTGAACAGGCAGCACTCTCCTGACCAGTCTCACTAAGCTGAGAACTAGCTTGACTGAGATTGCCTGAAGATCCAAAACGACTAGACTCCACAGGGCTAGAGTTGTTAAAGAAAGTAAGAAAGAAAGCAAGCTACATCAATAACAAGTGAGTTACAGACACTAAGATTGTGAACTACATTTCACTGCATAAGCAGGTCTAAACTTCAATTAGGAAACACAGTAACACACAGCTAATGGAAATACAAATTTACGAAGAAACAAAGCACAGTTACAAAAGTCACATTGCACTGAGAAGAAAATCACATGTTGGGAAAACCACCATCTTCTTAAACTAAAGCTAAAACTAAAGTCAGTGAGTGAGTTTACATGCACATTAATATTCTTAATCTGCATATTCTGATAATAATGAGCCCCTAGAATTTTTCTATTGTTTAGAATAACCAAAACAAAATGAAAAATGAGTATTTGAATATTTCAGAGAGCATAATTTAGTGTTTTACTTTTAGAATTTGAAATAGGTTACACAAAAATATTTTTTAAGATAGATATATTAGCCTTGTTAGAATTATAACTGTGCATGTAAACTTAGTGCAACATAAATGGTTTAGGAAACCATTTATTATGCTGCTACTAGCCTTTTTGGAATCAAAAGGTCCTTCTTTTCCTGCTGTAATCCTGAAGAGGCATCTGTAGAAGGTCGGGTCTGGACATGGATTTCTAATTCTTTTTGAGGAGGATTATCAGGTGTGGAAGTAATGAGTTGGGGTTTATCTGTGTCGTTTTCTGGGTCAACAAATTCTTTTTTTTGGACTTCAGAATTTGCAACAATTTCCTGTTTAATGTCAACAGGGTGTGTGATTTCACCATTTTCTTCCTTTGAGATTAAATTGTCATGCCCTATTTTAGCAGTTGTACTATCTTCAATATGTAGTTTATTCTCCTGAGCTTTGGGCTGAATTGTAACAGCTGGAGGTGTTTGTTGCCTAGGAGGGTCTGGAGTTTCTTTCTGCCATGGAAAACCAAATTTTGTACCAAATAAAGATGTTGACGTTTCTTCTTTTGATATCACCGTCTTCTCCTCTTGAAACAGCCCTGCTGAAATTGACTTAAATCCAGAAAGAAGCTTGCCACCTTCTGTGTTTGATATTAAGGGTGGTGAAGAAAAGAAAGATCCAAAAGACTTTCCAGCATCTGCAGCTCCAGCCATGAAACCAAACTTAGGTGGTGTTAAACCTGGCATTCCAAATATGGACTGAGAAGGTTCTGATGATGGAGGGTGTTGAGCTATTTTTGAGCTACTGTCTAATGCAGGTACTGATTTGTCTGTAACCTTTGCTTCAACAGAAACAATGACAATGTTTTTCTCGTGTATTACTTCACCTTCAGTAGGCTCCTTAACTGTTTCAGCTGGATGACAGCTGGAAGCTGCGGTGGGATCCACAGTTGCAACTGTTAAATTACTGAAAGTATCATTAGCAGGCATTTCTTTCACAGGTAAAAGTATTTCTACTTTATCTTTTTTATCTTTGTCTCCAGACAATGTAACATTCCCAGAAGATGATAGTGAATCATTATGTGCACTCTGATCTTGGACTGACTGAAGCAACTGAGTAGAGGTAACAGATGGTTTTGTGTCAGCTGCTTTGGGTGCTTCTGGTAATTTAAACATACTGAAAATGTCAGTTTTTATGGACTCCGTGGGTAAGCTACTTGGAAGGCCAAAGAGTGAGGTTCTTTGTGTGGTTGTGTTTGGGTGTGGTTGCGAGAAGAGACCACCTGATGAATTTGTTGCTGAACTGGCACCAGTGAACAGTTTAGACATAAAGCCACTAACTGCTTCAGCTGATGAGTCTATGACAGATTTCTGTGGTTCGGGATGTTGAGGAAGTCTCTCAGGGCCAGAGGCATCGGGCTCTGTTGAATCACCCTGTTTTATATGTTGAGTTTGACAATCTGTAGTCTGGATTTCTGTTTTTATACTCTGCTCTGAGTTTGAATCAATATCCTTTGATAAAGCATCTCCAGGAACACTAGAATTATTTATGGTAACATCTAGATTACTCCCTTCAACAACTATTTTCTCAATGGGATCTGAGCTTTTTTCAGTGATATCAGCAGAGACTGAAGCCATGGAGACAGCTTTTTCTTGATCGGCCAAGGGTATTGAGTGCTTGGAATCATCTTCCTGGGGTCCTGGTTTCTTTTCCTCCGTGGAGCCCAAATTTGACAGGCCAAAGCCTCCCACAGTCTTTGATTTATTATCCTCAGTGGCACCCCCACGGGAGAATAATGATGCAACATTCAACAGCCCCTCAGTTTCAGATGGTTTTGATGTTGGTCCAGCTTGACTAGGTGAAGGTGTTGAACTAGGACCACTGAACATGGAAAGAAGACCTTTTTCAGGAGCATCCTTAGGAGCAACTCCAGATAAAATACCTCCTAATAGTGAAGATGACGGAGGAGTGGACTGTTGTGGACTTGATCCACCAAACATAGAAAATAAACCTTTTCCTGGCAACTCATTAAAGACAGAAGCACCTGGGCTATTACTCTCAACTTTATGCTCAGCATTGACTGTACTGGGCTGTGAAATTGGTCCAGAAAACATAGAAAATAGATTCTTGCCAGGTATTTCCTTTGATCCTGAGGCACCAGGGAAAATCCCACCAAGTATAGATCCAGTCTGAGGAGGAGCATTTTGAGAACTTGACCCAGAAAACATTGATAACAAGCCTGAGGTTGCTCCCTCTTTTGGTGGTACTATACCATGAGCAGAAGAATCCTCCTGGTGTGCTGGTGACTTGTTTGATTCAGAAGATGCAAAACTACCATCAATAGTTGGCAAAACCTCTTGTGGGGCTTTTTGTGCTGATACAGTTGAATCACAGCTTGGTATCTCACTTGGCTGAAGTGTAGCCCCACTGAGCTTTGGCAAAAGACCTTTACCAGGGGTTTCATTTGATAGTAGCCCACTTTGAAGTGAGGAGGGTTGTGAAGAGCCTGGCAATGAATTTTGTCCAGTGATCATAGTAGGAAAGTCTTTACCTTGTGGCTCCTTTGACTCTTTATTATCAAAAGAAATATAACTTGACACTAAATCTGGTTGCTGAGGGCTAGGTCCACTAGACAAGTGGGCTATTTCATTTACTGATTGCTCTTTACATGGCCCTTTAGGTGGAACAACAGATTCAGGAGACAGGCCTCCATGTACAGCTGTTGGGTGGCTGGCTGTTCCGGACCCTGCAAGTAAACCCTTTGCTGGACTGTCATTAGGTGGCTCCTTCGTAAGAGTTGCTCCTATTGCAGGAAAAGAGACAGATTGTGGTGTAGTTTGTTGAGAGTTAGACCCATCCAACAAAGTAGTATGTTTAACTTTTTGCTCATTAGTAGGGACTGGACCTCTGGTGGGTGGTGGTTGTGGGTTTTGTGCTCCAAACATAGAGAATAGGCCTTTCGCTAGGCTCTCATTAGAGCTTGTTGATCCGCCTAATATACCGCCAAGAATTGATCCTGTCTGCTGTGAAGAAGATTGTTGCCCTGAACCACCAAACATAGAAAATATACTCTTACCTAGGGGCTCTTTTGGTTGCCCATTCCCTTGGGGTGCAGGCTGAGTGGTAGAGCGTGGTTGTGATGTCTGTTGTAGATTAGGGCCACTGAACATAGATAGCAGTCCTGTTACTGGTGTATCTTTTGGTGGGTCAGCTCCAGATCCAGGTGTAGTCTGCTGAGTGCTAGAACTACTAATCATAGAGAATAATCCCATGGCTGATGTTTCCTTGGGAGGGACAGTGTGTTGACCCTGATGTGTTGAAGTATGTTGTGTACTAGCACCACTGAACACAGAAAATAAATTCAGACCCTGAGTCTCTTTTGGAGGAGCAGATCCTGGTGTGTGAGTTTGACTTGTGGATCCAGATTGTGGTGAAGTCTGTTGCTGAATGCTGGGACCTCCAAACAAAGTCAGGATGTTTTTGCCTAGTGGCTCTTTTGCAGATGCACCATCCATTGATTCTTGAGAAGAGGCAGATCCAGTTTGAGATGGAGGTTGTTGCTGACCAGAACCACCAAATATGGATAGTAGCCCTTTGCCTTCCTCTTTAGAGGCTGTGGTAGCAGAGAATATATCCCCAACAGAGAAACCAAATAACCCACCAGACTGCTTGGAGGGGGCTTCTGGTTTTGTCTCCCCAGTTGGTGGCATAGTTTGAGATCTCCCTGGTGTTGGTACCTTGTTGGCATCGGCAGAAAATATCTGAGATCCGGAGACACTCCTTCTCTGAAATGACTGTGATACACGAGGTAATTTTGACTGACCATCTTGTCCACCATCTTGTCCACAAGTACTTACTGTTTGTTGTTTCTGAATTTCTTTAGGCATTGTTGTTGTTTGACGGCATTCTTTGTTTACATTGTTTATCATAGAAGTTGATTGCAGGTGTGAGGGAGAATGTTGCAGATTTGTCTTTGATGGTGTGGGAGAAGGACTTTCTATATTTAAAAAATCACCTATTGACCCAAAAAGGCTAGACATTCCAGTTTTGTCTTGGTTTGCGGTTGAATCTTTTATGCCATCAGAAAAAGATCCATCTTTTTCTGGTTGTCTAGATACTGGCTGAGTAGATTTAGAGGGCTCTGACTTTACCTCCTCCATTCCCACTGTTGTCTTGAAAAAGTTAAAAAACCCACCCAATTGCTCTGATGGTTTTTCACCACGTGTATCTACTGGCTGAGAAACATCTGGAGAGGCAGATTTGGAGGTTACACTTGAGCAGTCTCTTGAAGTTGTAGTAGTAGAACCAATGGGTGTTAATGGAACAGAGGACTGCTGTGACATTGTGGCTTGTCTAGCCAGTTTGGGTTTCTGAGATGAGCTTAAAGTGGATGCACCTCGAGGAGCTGTGGAAGCTGGTGACTGTGTTGGAGATGTTACTGAAACTCCAGATGTTGTTGAAATTGGTTTGGATGTCAACTGATTTGTACTCTCTGACTGAGTTGTTGCACAAGAGGTGCCATCCTTTATTATCTTTGATTTAAGACTCTGAAAACCTGTCGAGATAATATTTTTGGCTTGTTGATCAACAAGTCGTGTTTCAGTGACTTTAATAATTGTGCTTTGAATTTGTCCTGGGTATGCAGCATCTTTTGCAGGAGGCGATCTTGAGGCAGTTGTGTTTTTGGTTGATTCTGAATCTGAGCTTTTGCCAACAATTGAGGATAGAAACGACGATATTTTCTTAATGGGTCGATTTGGCTGCTCCTCTCCAAGCTGTACTCTCCTTCTCCAATCTTCTTCTGAAACATCATCTACATGCATTATTTGTACTCCAGTGGATGAACGGCGCCTCTGTTGAGGCTGATAGCAACTATAGACACCTGTGGTAGGTGAATTTGTGGTTGGGGAGGCATCAAGTGAAATAGAAACCTTCTGGGATAGCAGTTCTTTCATTCCTCTGCTGTTGAGATTTGCACTAGTGTGGTTGGCACCATAAAATGAGAGGTCAACAGCTTCCTGAGAAGGATCCCAGTAGCCACAATTGTTCTGTAGCTGTTGTTTTGTATCCATCTTAACCTTGTTGAATTGATAATTGGAAAAATCCAGAGCTTGCTGTCTTTGATGAAGAATGGAATCCTCAAACATCTGAGAGAAACACTCTAGGTTCAGATTCATGATTTGGTTACCTTTTCTATAGGCTGCTGACAAGTCAAGAGGAGCAGTAATAAGTCTAGCTTCATTTTGGTCTTGCCCTGGAAGCCAGAGGAGCTCATCTTCATTGTAGAGAGGAATCTTAAAACCACAAACTTTAACCATCTCATTATACAACCAGGCACTAGGATAGAAGCCCCCTGTATTTCCCCACTCTTGTTCTGGGGCACATGCATAGACATATTGCCCAGACTCGTCTGTCAGTAGGGCATAAATATACTCATAATCAGTGTAGACAAAATATCCACAATCTCCATCATCTGCAGGCCACCACATGCCTTGTTCCAAAAGTGAAAGCCATTGCTGATACCACTCTGACTCCTCAAGATAAACATGTTCATCCATATCAATGTTGCTTGTTGAAGAGTAGTTCCAATGATTTGGTGATGTAACTTCTTTAACATAGCTTCCATTGTTCCCAGGTTGGCTGAAAATCTCTGATGTGCCTTCATAGATATACTTTCCATTAACTGAGTAAGAAAGATGTGGAGGGGTTTCCTCATAATATCCCTCATGATATGAAATGCTGTTTAGACTGAAACAACTCTCTGCACTAAACGAGTGCCACTTGCCTAATTTAGCATTATGTTCCATGCTCAAATTCAATGCACCTTCAAACTCTTGGCTACTAATCACTTCCAAACTGTTATGGCTATTCCACGCTCTCAGTCTCATTGAACTATTGGGAATATCTTTGGAATACTCCGGTTGAGTATTGTTCTCTGCCTGGCATCCCATCCATGCCTGAGTAGGCCAATATTGTTGATTAACATCCATATTTATACTGTTCAGACACTGAGAAGATTTGTGGACTTCATCGCTAAGTGCATTTCCATGTCCGTCATGATAGCAGCCCAATGACTGATCATTCAGTTGTTGCCACAAAATAGATTCTTGGATCCATGAGTATTCATCGTTGGGACCAAGACCCAATGCATATGAAGAAAAGTCTTGTTGGTAATCATATTGCATACTATATAAGGATGGATAACGCTGCCTTAAATATTCCTGTAACACTACTGCTTGAGACGGGTGACCAAGAGGGGGGCTACTAAGATTGTCAGTGCTATATGAAGTGTTTCTTACTTGACTTGAGAGCAAAAAGTTTTGTGAGCTACATAAGAGGGGTAAATTACTAGTGCTATTTGATGTGTATGCAGCACGATTTTGTTGAGACCTTGCATAACTTGCTGGTGTCCTCAAATCAAGGCTCTCTGTGTCACAGATGTTAGGCACATTATTTAGGCCAGATGCATTATGTCTCAGAAGTCCTATAGAATGTGATCCTTCCACAACCATGTCTGGCAATTTTGGGTCTGTTGTAATCCTGCTGAACATTCCAGATAAGAAACCTTGTTGATTAGATGGCTTTTGGTTCTGCAGTTCAGCTTGATTCTGAGAGGGTAGTTGAGGTAGCTGTCTTTTTGATTGACCTTGCTGAGTGGAAATCTCTGTTGGTATATGTTGCTGCTCCTGTTTCTGCTCAAATGAATTCGGTCGGTTTGTTGATGCATCTTCAGGATGCGAGGATGTAAGCTTACTGAAATTTTGAAATTTTGACTGTTGTTCAGATGAAGTTTTTTGGAGAGTCGATTCATTTTCTGTGGAGGAAATATTTAAATGCCCAGAGATAGATGCACTTTGTTGGGGGTGAGTTTGGTTTTGTGGATTTATTATTTGAGCAGACTGACTCCTTTGTTGTGACTGATTGTGTTGAGTACCTGCTGTCATATCACCTGTTGAAGCAAATTTCATGATCCCTGAGAGTAAGCCTCCTTGTTGTGATTGATTAGGGGATGCTCGGGCACATGATGCATCAGAGGCAGCTGATTTAAACAAACTAGAAAACAGGCCCTGAGGTTCATATTGAGATGTTTTTTGCTCCGTAACATGAGGGACTTCGGTTGGACCAGGATGTTGGTGCCTAAATTGCATTTGTTCTTTAGCAGAAACTGGATTCTGATTTTGCATCCTAGATACATTCTGATTTGACACTGGAGGAAGTGGAGAGCTCTGAATATTAGGCCTTTGGGTAGGTGGAGTAACAGGTTGCAGATCTTCAGTTGGTGCCATCTTAAAAAGACTAGAAAACCAGCCTGTTTCTGTGTTCACCTTAGCCTTTGCCTCAAGGGGTTCTTTATGGTCCTGTGTTGCTAATTTTGTATTGTTGTTTGTGGCAGGAAGAGATTGATCTGTCTTATGAGAATTTTGTGGCATACTTCTGGTTGTACTTGAATCCTCACCAGTAGCAAACTTAATAAATCCAGAAAACAGCCCCCCTTCTGCCTTTTGAGGTTGTGGGAGAGATGCATTGTCAGAGGAGACAAAAAGTTGCTTTACAAGGGAGGATTCATCTGAAAGTTTTTCTACCCTAATGTCTTCCGCTGATCTGAAGACAGGAAAAACTGTCTGTGTTTGAATCTGATGAGGCACCGGAAGTCCAGGTGAGATTAATGAACTGAGAGATTTCTTAAAAGGACTAAAAAATCCTGACTCCTCAGCTGATTTTAGAGGCTTAATGTCCGTGTTCTCACTATTTATCGCATTAGTAGTTTTAAGCATTTTAAGATTTTCAACGTCAGCAGTTTGATCTGACATTTTACTGTGTTTTGTACTGCCATTCAAAACTCCGGGCTGTTCACCTGGCTTCTTTTGCCTTGCATCAAAATCCTTTTGTAAATAACTTTTGTCTCTTTCATTCACAACATTTTCTCCAGTGAAATTGTTCCCATTTTCCAGCACTGAATTCACAGAGGATGGTGTCTCTTTAACACCACTGTATTTGTAGTACTCATTTCTGATTGGTTGAGTTGACTGGTCCACCCCTTGTAAGTTGGCCCTAGATGGCTGGTAAGACGAGAGAGATGGGCTTGAAAACCTCCTATCAGACTGAGGATCCTGAGTAGGTGCTACCACAGCTACTAGTGTGGGACTTGCAGACTTTGGCACAAAGGAAAATAATTTTGATATACCAGAACTAACTGGAACATTGCCTGGTGCCTCTGATTGTTCAACAGACTTAGACCCCACTTGTTTTGAGCTTGACACAACTTTATCCGTTAAAGAGCTAAATAACGAGCTCATGGCATTCTTCATACCTGCCACTCCATGGTCAGAAGCACCACTTGAATTTTGTTCTCTGGCATCTATAGGTTTTTCTTTTACTTCCTTAGAGCTGATCCCTTGCTCATCTCCAACAGATTCTGTTCTTGCACTACCCTGAGATGACAACCTTGATTTGTTAGACTTGGGTAAGGATCCATATTTACTGATCTCCTCTTCTTTTTCAGCTAGATATTCTGATACCGTTTCAACCAGGCACTGCAGCTCATCCATTGGATCAACATATTCATCACTAGGTTCCTCTACAGGAGACAGCATGACCTCTGGAGCCCATCCACCAATTTTACACTTTCCACTTTTCTTATCACGGTAACCTTGAAGCCTCTCAGTTTGGCTGCCATATGTTGTGAGATATCTATAGTGGCTGTAATTCTTTCTCTCTTCACTCCTGAGAGCCTTAGCTAAAGAGGTAATTTCCTCTAACTCTTCCTCAGAGCCAATGGAATATTGCAGCTCATCTGAGCCCTCAGAATCAAAGCCTACATCTTCCCTTAGTCTAAATGCTTCTTCCTCTTGATGTGTCACATAATTCTCCAGTGTGTTTTCTAGCTTGTTTTTGGCCCACATTCTTGTTTTGTAGAGTAAGCCATTTCTGTATGGTTTCAGGCATGGCATCATGTTTTCATCAGCCTCTTCCATTTTTTTCACTTGACTTAACACAAGCTCGCTTCGTTTTTGACGGAGAAATGCAAGATCGGGAGGGAAATGCTCTGCTCTGACATGCTCCAGTCCTCCTGGGTCCCGGATTTTTTTCTTTCGCCTTCGGTCAATAGTGGCATAACCTTCTGGATAAGTAGCATTTAATGAAGCATTTTTATTTTTTATTGGAGACAACTGGTTGACTATAGTGTCATGGTAAGCCTTTTCAATATGAACAAGATCATCTTGTCTGTCACGCTCTTCAATCCATGCCTGTTTCTCTCTATCAAGGAACTCACCCAGGGTACTTTTACCCTGTGGTTTGTATTTGACCTCCCAATCCTCCACACCCATGCCTGAATCTATTGGGACAATCCTAACTCTACCCCTCTGATTAGGAACTCTAGCGGAGATTAAAAAGGATGGAAGAGGGTAAAAAAGGAGGGGGAAAGAAAGAGAAAAATATATTTCATCATAAGAGATAAAAGCTGCTGACAGCAAAAACATGATAACAGTGATGCACTAAAGCAATGACAAAGCAAAAGCTTTGCGGTTTAAGTTAAGAAAGAACGTACATTCCTTATTATACCATGACATTCCTTTCTCCTCACTGACAAATAGATTTTTAATTCCCCCTTCCCCAACTGTAACTTAATGATCACAAGAATACAATCTCTAGTCTGTATTTTTTTAAAGGGATCTGATGCAATAGAATTATCCGGATTAGCTCTGTGCTGGGCCACACAAGAGACTTTAATTAACCACAATCTCAAAATACCACATTTCAGTTATTTCTCTTACGTAAATCACAAGTCTAAAAGACAAGGAATCCACTCTCAGATTGCAATCACATTTAATAAAAAGATATATAACAAACACGATTAATGTAACCATTTGAAAGAAAAAAAAGGATGTTTTGCTATAGCTTTTAGAGCAAGGGTGCCGCCATCTTGCAATACCACGGCGTGTGACGTCACAGTGTTGGTTTGCTCTGTTGGCTAGTGAAATAATATAAGCATTTCTTTACTTTTTTAACACACTTGTTTTGAAATGGAGGAAGACTAAATTGAAATTGAAAAGACTGTTGAGCCCATAATAAGTCAAATTGCTTATGCATATCTCTTAAAGGGCACCTATTATGCCTAATTATGCCTATGGGCACCTAAGATGTAATACAAGTCTCAGGTGTCCCCAGAGTGTGTCTGTGAAGTTTCAGATTCAAATTCCTAAAAGATCATTTAATATACCATTTTGAAAATGCCAATTTTTGGGTTTGAGAAAAATTAGCGGTTTTGTGTGTGTCCTTTAAATGCAAATGAGCTGCTGTTCCCCACCCCAGAGGGCGGAGCCTTCACAGCTAATGAAAACTGAAACATGACAGTTGTGTGGTTATGATCATCGCGGACACGCTCACGTGACATTGCAGTTCTTCATCATCATGAAATATTATCATCTGCATGCGTTTTAAAGCCATATCACTCGGGGTCTATGCTAAAACGGCAGTGTCCATCAAAACTCATGGGCAGGGCCTGTAAAATGTGACGTCACATTGCCCAGAATCTGCAAATGGCTTATTCTGAGACAATGCTTATGATTTATGGGGATTAAAAAAAAAAAAGAAAAAAAAAAGGAGTAAGTGGATTTTTACCATTATAAGGTGGTTGAGTACACACACTGCTAACACACATTTATGTTCAAACACCATGTAAAAGTGTATTTCGCATAATAGGTGCCCTTTAAAGATGTACGAGCAAAAACACTGGGTCCTGTTACAGCAGGCATTGTATTCGCAGGTAAACATAAAATATGTTACATACCACTACTGGGGAACGGGCCAGTGTAATGTGACTATGTCTGACATAACAATAAGATGCCACATGAACGATATTGTATGAAGCGTTGTTTATTTACATCATGCTGCGCCTCACGTTATGAAAACAATGTTTGGGATGCAACGATCAAAACTTTGTGATGCAGACAGTTCGATGTTGGATATTCATCCAAATCATAACAGGGTGCTCCAGTGTTTCCGCTCAGACATCTTTAGGAGAAAGCATTCCCACCTCCAGGCATAGTGTGCTAAATGTATGCACCATGGTGAAGTGACCGCACAAAACATGGTCCAGATCAGCCTCCTGACAGGAGATGGACTCTGACACGGTGGACATCGGCATACACACTCACACCAGGTAATGTTTCCGATCCACTCTTCACCCCAAACCAGCGGGTTCACAACTTCTTCCACCCGTAACGGTAGTACTGCTCGGTCCCCTCACCATATCGGCTCTAATGCATAAGCAATTTGACTTATTCAGCTGGCTCAACAGTCCTTTTCAGCAGTCTTCCTCCATTTCAAAACACGCGTGTTTTAAAAAAAGTAAAGAAATGCTTATATTGTTTCACTGGCCAATGGAACAAACCAACACCGTGACGTCACACACTGTGGTATTGCAAGATGGCGGCGCACCCTGCTCCAAAAGCTATAACAAAACAAAAATGTCTTTAAAATTGTCACATTAATCGTGTTTGTTATATAATTTATTATTAAAGTGGAAATCAGTTTACTAAATAATGTAAACATGACTGACTGCTTCATTTCCACTTTAAAGTTTGGCATAACAAACAAGAATGATCTGCAACCAGCAGGATATTTGGCAGAACACAAAACAATGAATGTAAAAAAAAAAAGAAAACACGAAACAAGGAAAAAAATACTCATAAAAAGATGTTCGTATTCCTAAATATGGGTTACATATTTTATTTCAAATTGTTTTTTCAGAGCTGGTTTGTGGACATATTTGTCCCAAAATCATTACGTTTAGTGCTAAAAGTGTTGTAAAGCGGGTGTAGTTGTACACAAAGCAACAAGACTTATAGCAAGTATGCATATAGTACTTATAGTAACTGAATGTACCTGCTTGCATGGTGATTCCTATAGTCAATTTCAAAGCTGTGCAAAGAGTCAGCACAGGAGTCCATGTGCTGCTGAAAGTGTGGCCCCATGGGATACTGGTGAAGTGAAGAGTTGGGCTGGGCCGTGGTGTGGTAGCGGGGAGGCAAACTACTGCTCGTCTCACTTCTGTAGTCACTGTCTCTATCCTCCACCGCACTGTCCAGGTCATCCAAAGCTAGATAGGGTGAGGCAGAAAGTTCAGGATGGAAATATTGCAGATGAGAAATATATTAAATGCCAATCTACCTTGGATTTCTTATATATATTTTGATGTAAATAAAAGATTACTTGAAAAATGTAAAACTAAATCAAGCAAAATCGAATGCGTCTCTCTGAAACGAAGTAGACAATACAAACGAGTAGAAGGAAGTAAATGCAGGACAACTGAAACAAGGAGCTCACAATGTACACAAAGAACAAAAGGAAATTTGGAGGGGAAAAATTCATGCATCCAACAGGAAGTAAATCTATGCTGTGATCAAATAAAAATTCGAGAAATAGAATAAGATGTGCAAACAGGAGTTTGACAAAAATCTGAAAATGGCATTTACAGAGCATGTAAAAACTTCTAAAACCTATATCATCCCTCATTTACTTGCATTACCCAGTAAAATCCAGTAAGCCTAAATTTATTCTAAAGTTATTCTAAACCTAGCTCCCAATATTTACATTTGCCACGGTAAAAATATATTTATAAAATGTGTTACAATACATACATCTATGGGGTTGTATTGAGATTTTATCTATGCAAGTGTGCATGAAAAGATCACACTTAGGGCTCATATGAAAGCACAGAAGTGTTTTTAAGGGTCCAGGGAGGTTCTAGGGAATAATCTAGAGTACAGGGTTACTATATAAAATTACATACTCTGGCTGTTGGCCCATCCAAAATAGTTGCCTGGTGAGGTTAAAAATCAAGAGTGAGAGATGATGTACAAAATAATTGACAAAGACTGACATTTTGGTTCTAATGTGACTTTTCTTCTGTTTGAAACAAATGCAAGATGCTTTGGCGAACATATGTGAACAGGTAGGCTGTGAACAGATTGCATGTTAACATATACACTACTCAAAGATGACAAGAAGTGGCATGTGAAGATAAAGGAATGGAGAGTGCACTGAAGCATCAGACATGATGCCATGTCTCCATCTAGTGTGAGATGTTGTCACTCACAGCATTGAGAGGCAGCACAGGGCAGAGGACGTCCCGCTACTTCATCCTGTAAGGGAAACTAACACAAGGAGAGAAAAAGAAGAGGATAAGATTAAACAGTAAAAAAACAAAGTATGGTTAAGAACTAATTACTGCTAACAACCTTAGTTACGGAACATGCAGATTCCAATAAATAACCATTAAATTGCATGCATATCCACTGCAAAACTCACATCAAACAGTATAGATACAATATTATGTTGTGAGACTGGTTAATTTAAGGACTACTTTTATTATGATTTTGCAAAAGATGCAATTATTGGATATGGATACATGATTACACCGATAAGTCTGCTGTGAAATAATATTAATATTTATTTATTTCATAAGCGCCTTTCCAAAACCCAAGGTCACTTTACAGAGCAAGAAAGAAATTAATACATGAAATACTTGGAGTATAACATGTCACACCACAGGACATGTCCATTTCAATCTACAAGTATTTGAACAGCATGCTGCTAATTGTTTTAAAATAAATCATGCATGCAGTTACCTTATATGTATTAGAGGGACTACATGGAATATTTGTACTTTTGTACTATTAAAAATTGTCTCACTGTAGGACCATTTAAAATGAAGTAGTCAAGGTCTAGACACATTTCTTACACACATATAAATATTTAGCAAAAATCTTGATGATGATGATTATAACACAAGTTCCTGGACAATTACCCATATGTGTGTTTTATCAATCTGGTCACATTAATGCACAGCAAAAATCACTGCTCAAAGCACACATACATGCTGATCCCATACCAATGCTGTGACGCTAATCATTAGATAACCAAGAGGGAAACAGAGGAGAAAAAAAACATTAAAAAAATATATATAAATATATATATATAAATAATATATATATATATATATATATATATATATATATATATATATATATATACACACTCACCTAAAGGATTATTAGGAACACCATACTAATACTGTGTTTGACCCCCTTTCGCCTTCAGAACTGCCTTAATTCTACGTGGCATTGATTCAACAAGGTGCTGAAAGCATTCTTTAGAAATGTTGGCCCATATTGATAGGATAGCATCTTACAGTTGATGGAGATTTGTGGGATGCACATCCAGGGCACGAAGCTCCCGTTCCACCACATCCCAAAGATGCTCTATTGGGTTGAGATCTGGTGACTGTGGGGGCCATTTTAGTACAGTGAACTCATTGTCATGTTCAAGAAACCAATTTGAAATGATTCGAGCTTTGTGACATGGTGCATTATCCTGCTGGAAGTAGCCATCAGAGGATGGGTACATGGTGGTCATAAAGGAATGGACATGGTCAGAAACAATGCTCAGGTAGGCCGTGGCATTTAAATGATGCCCAATTGGCACTAAGGGGCCTAAAGTGTGCCAAGAAAACATCCCCCACACCATTACACCACCACCACCAGCCTGCACAGTGGTAACAAGGCAACAAGGATCCATGTTCTCATTCTGTTTACGCCAAATTCTGACTCTACCATCTGAATGTCTCAACAGAAATCGAGACTCATCAGACCAGGCAACATTTTTCCAGTCTTCAACTGTCCAATTTTGGTGAGCTCGTGCAAATTGTAGCCTCTTTTTCCTATTTGTAGTGGAGATGAGTGGTACCCGGTGGGGTCTTCTGCTGTTGTAGCCCATCCGCCTCAAGGTTGTGCGTGTTGTGGCTTCACAAATGCTTTGCTGCATACCTCGGTTGTAACGAGTGGTTATTTCAGTCAAAGTTGCTCTTCTATCAGCTTGAATCAGTCGGCCCATTCTCCTCTGACCTCTAGCATCAACAAGGCATTTTCGCCCACAGGACTGCCGCATACTGGATGTTTTTCCCTTTTCACACCATTCTTTGTAAACTGTAGAAATGGTTGTGCGTGAAAATCCCAGTAACTGAGCAGATTGTGAAATACTCAGACCGGCCCGTCTGGCACCAACAACCATGCCACGCTCAAAATACTGGATTTATAAATATAAATATAAATATAAATATAAATATAAATATAAATATATATATATATAAATATAAATATATAGATAGATAGATATTATACAGTACTGTGCAAAAGTCTTAGGCACGTTGTTATTTTCACACGAAAAATGTTTTTAAGCCAGTTATTTATATCTTTTACTGTAGTGTGTCAGTAGGAAATATCAGTTTACATTTCCAAACATTAATTTAGCAATTAATTGTAATAATCCAGTGAGATTTTTTTTTTTTTTATGCACAAGAAGTCTGATAGCAGCCGGTATGATCTGATCTCACCATCATCGAGTCTGTCTGTGATTACATGAAGAAACAGAAAAAACTGAGACAGACTAAATCCAGAAAAACTAAGGCAACGTCTCCCAGACACTTGAGGAAACCTTCCTGCAAAACTGAAGTACTGTGAAAAGTTTAGGCACTTGTCAGAATGCTTTAAAGTGAGAATGCTGTCAAAAATAACATAAATAGCTTTTATTTATGAAATAACTTCTATTAACTTAATCAAATCGATATTTGGGGTGACCACCCTTTGCGTTTAAAACGGCTTTTGTCACCTGCATCTATTCCTACACCTATTCATGTAGTTTTGCAGGAAGGTTTCTTCAAGTGTCTTGGAGACGTTGCCTCAGTTCTTCTGGATTTAGTCTTTTTTCTGTTTCTTCATGTAAATCACAGACCGACCTGATGATGGTGAGATCAGATCATACCGGCTGCTATCAGACTTCTTGTGCATAAAAATAAAAATAAATAAATAAAAATCTCACTGGATTATTACAATTAATTGCAAAATGAGTGTTTGGAAATGTAAACTGATATTTCCTACTGACACACTACAGTAAAAGATATAAATAACTGGCTTCGTGTGAAAATACAAACGTGCCTAAGACTTTTGCACAGTACTGTATATACACAATGTCTAATTTCATAACTAGTGTTATGATTACCCACAATCTTACAACTATGATCTTGAATTTCTAGACAGAAGAAAAATAATGGTCATCAAAAAAGTATTTTTTTTCTTTCAAAATGAATCTAATCTCTTTAGATATGCTCATATTACTCAACAGTGAAGTACATAATGTGAGAAATGCTAAATAAAGTAATATTGTGATTTCTGGTAAACATTAAATGCAAATTACAAATGGCAACTGTAGTAAAACGAAGTAAATGCATTCATAAAATTGTCATGCCACCTCGTCAGTCTCTTCTCATTAAATTACAGTCAGTGTGGAATGTTGTTTGCCAACTAAACCCCCATGTAGTGAAATTGAAGTCATGCTGTTGTTTTGCTGCACATGCACAGGTCTTACCTCATCGTGAATGCCCATAGCATTGAAGCGTTCCAGTTTGCCGGTCCAGTATCGAGCCTCATCCTCTGGGATTTCTGTAAAAGAGGTAGTGAGCGGTGAGCGTTGCAGTCTAAGACATAAAAGTTCATGCAAAGCATTTAAATGTGCCAAGATGTTATGATTAAGTATTCAGCCCTTTTAAATGTATAATGAGCTACTTGGCCAAGGGACCTCAAAAATAGTCAGTAAAAAAAAAAACAGTGCAGTACATAACACTTCAATTTAAAAAGCAAGCACAGGGACAAAGGGATGTTGTGCTGTCGGACTAAAGCTCTATTTGCTGCAATACATAGAGGGCCAAGAAAAATCAGTAGTTTAGTTCAAACCAACAATACCGGTTACTTTGCAAACAAACCATATTTATTACACCAAGACATTAATAAAAATCCGGTATGCATGGACATAGTTTGTGTAGCCATTCAACAAAGTCATACAAGTAGCAAAAATAAATAAATAAAATACATACTGAAATCTGTTTCTGTGATTGTGGTTTAAATCAACAAATAAACATTTTTGCAAACCCGATCTAAAGCACATTCATACTGTATGTAGTTTGAAACCAGATTAAAATCTTAAAGTCTGAATGATAAGAGTCTTTCATGTTTTACAGTCATTGCTATCAGAGCTGCGCTGTAAAAAAATATTTTCCCGAAGATTATTGACAATAATAAGACAATATCGTCACACTTTAGTTTGGGGAACACATTCACTATTAACTACGATTTTTGCTCAAACCCCTAATTTACTGCTTATTAATAGTAAGTAAGGTAGTTTAAGTTTAGGTATTGGTTAAGTTGAAACAACCCAGCATTTTGTTGAGTGGATGATTAAGGGATGCAAAATATGGTCATGCACAATAAGGCATTAATATGTGCTTTATAATTACTAATAAACAGCCAATATGCTAGTAATATGCATGCTAATAAGCAACTAGTTAATAGTGAGAATGGGTCCCCAAACTAAAGAGTTACTGAAAATATTATTGGAGTGTCTATTTACACTAAGTGCAAATAGCCCGCCTTGTTGGCAGAGGCTATTTACACTAACTCCGCCCACTGACATCTGATTGGGCCAGACAAAATTACAGAAGACACTGGATTGTCAACAGTAGCGGTAAGGCACGTGGCAGATAGTTTTGACGCAAATTGACCCGAGTTCGAATCAGCCTTTTGCTGAACTCGCTCTACTCCCTTTTCCCATCACATATCAGATCAGAAAGGCATTTATTTTCAATAAAGATGAAGAAAATGTTTAAAAAGTGGAAAAGTTTCTAACGTCAGTTAATAATAAAGTGTTTATCTGTTTCTTAAAAAAAAAATTCTTAAAAAATTGTTAGTTAATTACACAAATAATTACAGTGAAAATTACTTCACCAAATTTTTTTTCAGTGTGATATACGTTTATTGATCAATGACTACACTGTCTGAACAATCAGATCCGATTTCATTACAAATGACAATGCAGACTGATTTGAAAACAAATTGGAATTGGGTGCAATGTGAACAAAGCCTCAGATACTGTGTGCAGCATCCTTTGAAGGCACATGGGATACTGAACACGAGGAGAGTAGCTTCAAAGTGCTTGGATAAAACAGTCAGGCTTATGAATGGGATCAATGGCAGGTAACCAGGCCAAATGCGGCACTTACGAAGGTTCGACCTTTCACATCCCAACAACCTGCACTGCCGCACACTTTATTTACAGCCCATAGCTCCACTCACAATGAAGACACAGCTGGCAAAAATGTAAATATTTTTGTGAAGTCTTACACAAAGAGGAGCAAATCAAAGTGATAATTCAAACAGCAACTGAATAGCTCAAGCCTCCTTTTATCTCTCTGCTGCATGGATTCTCGGGAAACCGTGCCATTCAAGCCTAAACAGCTTTTTTATGTTGGTTTGTTTTTACTTTCTATCATTTCATTTTTTTTTTAAATGACAATTTTTACAAACAAACAATTACAAGTTACCCATGTTTTACCTTTATATCAGTGTATACTGGATAAAGCAGCTGTTTTGGAGAGACAGTTTGATAACTGATTTATTAAAAAGAAAGAAGCTGCCTGAAGGAGATTCATTCAACCCTGATGACATTCAACAAATCAATGAAAAGCAAAACAACAGAGAGGCAGATTGGAATTGATCTTAAGCAGCTGCATTTCCAAACACACCAGCAAGCCATTCTTAAATGGCAGGCCTGTAGCCAGCCTAGTAAAAAAATTATATTATTTGGCATGGATAATCAAAACTTCCCCATAAAGTTTAAATCACAAATTCACATGACAGAACTATTAAGCGGTCTTGTTTTTGTTTCATTTTGTGAAACATGAAGTTTTGAAGAAGTCACTCAATTTACATTTGTAGGATCACTAACTTATAATTGGTCAGCAGCAAACAAAGGTGCTTTATTTATTTGGCCTATAGTGTGTGCACGAGCGCACACACACACCCTAGGTAATCAGGGGGGTTTCGGGGGCATGCTCCCCCAAGAAAATTTAGATTTTTTCTGATCTACATATGTGCATTTTAAGGCCAAAAAATTTATGAGAAATAGCTTTAAAACCAAGTCAGTGGGCAGTAGATTATTTGTCAATTCCTGCTCTCTCCTCATCTCCATCTCGCTTTCATTTTCTCTCATTCTCCTTATCTTGCCCTGTCTAGTTAAGAAAAGTTAATTTACTGAAGGCCAAGAACGCTAGTTAAATATATATATTTTTTAATTCATTCACAATATGTACACATTCATTATTAATCTTATGCCTTATATGAAGAAAATGGATTTGTTAATGTTTCTTGTCCTCTCACATTGACAGTTGCTAATTATTACATTAAATCACGTAAATTATATAGGCCTATTTTAAATTCAAAATGGCGAATTTAGACAAAGGTTTATTAGTTTGCCTGATTATTTTTGTCGGTATTAACATTTCAATCCTAAAACAGCTGCCAAATATGAAATGTTTAGTTTAGCTACTTACATTTTATCTCGCACTTTATGACTGTTTACTGAAGCGTCGCGCTGGAAAGGAATTCGCGCTCAGCACCTTCAGTGAACATAAAGCCCACCTACTTTGTTTTGATTGGTCATCTTAAATATTTTGACGTTGACGAGCGAGCGTTGACAGACCGCAGGCAGCTCAGATGAGAAGATCTTGGTGCTGTGCAATATCTTTGCTGCATTAAAGTGGTGTTAATACTATATTAGGCAATTATTTCACAACATTTATTATATAGCCTACACATCAGAAAAATACAGAGGTCCTGATTTGGATTATTGGCCGTCATTACTTAAAACACTTGTTTATTACAAAAAAACAAAAAAAAAATTCACAAAAAAAAACTGACTTCAATTCTGGAGCCCACTCACGCTTCAGAAGGCATTCATTAACCCCCTTGAGACGTGTGGATTACTTTTATAATGGATGGATGTGCTTTTTTGAGCTTCAAACTCAATGGACCCGTCACTGCCATTATAAAGCTTGGAAGCGTCAGGATATTTATTACTATAACTCTGACTGTTTTCATCAGAAACAAGAAAGTCATATACACCTAGAATGGCTTGAGGGTGAGTAAATCATGGGGTAATTTTCATTTTAAAGTGAACTAATCCTTTAAGGGATGTAGAATATGGTCATGCAGAATAAGGCATTAGTATGTGCTTTATAAGTACTAATAAACAGCCAATATCCTAGTAATATGCATGCTAACTAGTTAATAGTGAGAATTGGACCCTAAACTAAAGTGTTACCAAAAACAAATAATAATAATAATAATATACATTTATAACACTATATATTGTGTTATATTACCCTGTCAGCAAATGGCAAAAAAACGAATTAAAGGATTAGTTCACTTAAAAATGTACTCATTTACTCATTCATTAATTTACTCACCCCCATCTCATCCAAGATGTTCATGTCTTTCTTTCTTCAGTCGAAAAGAAATTACGTTTTTGAGGGAAACATTTCAGGATTTTTCTTCACATAATGGACTTCAATTGCAACCATCGGGTTGAAGGTCTAAATCAATGCAGTTTTAAAGGGCTTTAGAGGGCTCTGCACGATCTCAGCTGAGGAATAGGGTCTTATCTAGCGAAACAACCTGTCATTTTCTAAAAAAAACAACAACATTTATATACTTTTTAACCTCAAATGCATGACTTCTGTGTTCTGCTTTTGCATGACGTATGACGCCATCACATCAGAAAGGTCACGTCCGTGACGTACGTGGAAGTACCGACCCAGTGTTAAAACGAACATGCAAAGACTAAATCAAACGGCCGTTACAAATATAAAGGTAAAACAACAATGTCAGACAATTTTAAAGTTGGAGGAGAACATGAGATGTTTTTCGGCACCTACATCACGGACCTGAAAACCATTATGTGGAGAAAAATCCTGGAATGTTTTCCTCAAAAAGCATCATTTCTTTTCGACTGAAGAAAGAGAGACATGAACATCTTGGATGAGATGGGGGTGAGTAAATTATCAGGAGATTTTCATTTTTGAAGTGAACTATTCCTTTAACGCTGCTGCGTGATTGTTTCTAATACAAAGGCTGAAAGAGTGACGACAAATTTGACATCTTTCTCTCTTCTGACCAACTTTTTTTGCATGAACTGAGAGCGGACAGAATTCCATAGGAGTGCAAATCAACAATCTAGGACCATAAATAAAGTGGGCACAATCAAGTCTGAGCTAACTAACAAACTCCACAGCTTTAAAACAACGAAAATTAGTAAGATTATGGTCCCAACTGACTTAAGATAGTGTCAAGACAGATTGGTTTGTAGATGGCACATCTTGACTCTCCCGAGACAGAAATGCAAAACAGACCTTATTCTTCTTAAAGACCTCTGAGTGACCTTAAACACAGGATTGAAAACCATGGAAAAAACACATAGACTGTTTTTACATATAAAAGAAGTTTACCCAAATATGATGACTTCCACTTCTGAGAACCCCAGAAATGGGAAAAGGGTCCATAAGAAGCATTCAATAACACATGATAAACTGTTTTGAAATAATACAAAAGGAATTTTGTGAATCTCACCAAAGGGCAGTTCAAAGCGAGTGTCTAGCAGGACTCGATGTGGCGTTGGGTTTTTAGTCCCATATATCTCATCTGCCTTCATCAGAACTTCAGAGTCCAGAAATATCCACTCGCCAGGGCCCTCCTGTTTAGAGGAAAGGTTATTCATTACATTAAACAGCATAAACATGCTTACAAAAGAGAGGAATCTTTAGGACACCCTGAATTTGAAGATGTTCACTTAAATTACAACTAAAAACATCCCATAAGAAATGTATTTTAGCATGGAATGAAGTAAGATTTTGTGAGATGTGAAGGACTTCCTGACCTCCTCTGAATGGCAGATGCTTTTGAGAGGGATCCAGGCTGTTCCTAACATGGTGTCCCATATGAGACCTTTGTTCCACACCTCTACGATGAGGCCCAGGTCCAGTCGGCTGATCTCACTGAAAGTCACAAACAGAACAGAAAGATGCTTCAACAGTGAAAAGTTTTTTGTTTGTTTTTGTCAGCAGAGTATGTAACTGTTCACGTTTAACTTACTGTAATTTTCAGCACCTTATAAAAGGTTGTAATATATTTTAAACATACTGTAAAATTTTCTGCTAGTATTTTTTTTAAGGAGCTTCATCTTTTCAGTTGTAAATAGAATAAAATGAATGCCTAAATGTTAAAGAACTGTTCAAACGTATGGGGTTAGTATAATTTTTTTTTAAATGATTGTTTTGTTTTAAAGAAATTAATACATTTATTTGGTAAGGATTAATTCAATTACAAATGCATAAATGTAAATCAATGAAAGGTGATAGTAAAAGCATATATAATGTTACAAAAGATTTATATTCCAAATGCTGTTTTGAACTTTCCATTCATCAGAGCCCTGGAAAAATGTATCAATGTTTCCACAAAAACTGTTTTCAACATGTTTCATGAGCATCAAATCCGTATATTAGAATGATTTCTGAAGGATCATGTGACACTGAAGACTGGAGTAATGCTACTGAAAATGCAGCTTTGCATCACAGGAATAAATTACATGAAAAAAAAAAAAAAATTATATATATAAAAACAGGTAATAATTTTTCACAGTATTTATTTTCTACTGTATTCCATCAAATAAATGCAGGCTTTGATAAGAGTCTTCTTTCAAAAACATTAAGACTTTTGAATGGTAGTATATACTGTATGTGAAGACAAACGAAGCAATTTGTTAATAAACGACCTTCCATAAACTTGCACCACCACTCCAGTGTAGTGCCTGATCTCCATATTTTTACAGTCTGTGGGGCACTTCACAACACCACCAAGTGGAAAAGGACAAAAGCAGCTCTAATAAGGTTCATCTTCATCGTCTTTTATAAGATCCCAGGTGCAGTGTAGGATTTTTCAAACAAAGATTAGTTGTCATGGTCTTGAGACTAAAGATAGCCTACGACAATTTTCTGACAGTGTCAGAAATTCACCATGACCACCGCACAGTGTGTTTGCTGCTACGACCTACGGCTACTGACCAGCCAATAAAATGCGACACGAAATCAACGCGACATGGCGCTAAAACTTAAATCTGCTTACCACAAGCTTTTCCCTTCCTCTTTTTCTGCATCCTCTTTTTTTCAGCACACATAAAAACTACAACTGCCAAAGTGTGATTCATGATGGTCTTATTTACCACTAGTGCATGCTAACTTGCGTCGTAGCCTACGATTCAATAGGTGTCATCATCGTACAGTCTACATACATATCTTACTCAAGTTTAATAGATCTATGTCACACAGGGTGATTTGTAATGATCTTATAGTGGTAATCAAATAGAACAAGATGAATTGCATAAAACAAAACTCACGTCAGGAGAACCTGCTCATGACATTGATCGTCCTCCATCTGTTTTCTTCTCTAGTCACGTTTGATCTCACAAATCTCTGTAAGATCTCATCTCACTGTGAAAATGTTACTGTGTTCTCGCGGTCCAGATGAATCTTGTGCTTATATTGCTAAATATCGGTTAAAACTGCCCTTATGTCTGTGGTCTCCCACAGTTTTAAAATGGATTAAGATTTAAAAATTGGCTAGTGTGTCCCAGGCCTTATCTTCAGTGATTCTGCTTGTTAACCGCAGGTGTCATCACTAATGCTCAATCACCACTTGTAGTGTGAATCTACTTTATTTCACTAACAGCAACACTGCTTCAGTGTTCTTTTACTCAATATATAGCATATGAAAACTGAGCAGTGTTCGTGTAACACTGAGGATTTTACTGTGTACCAATAAACATGCAACCTGTAATATGCCTTTTGCTTTATTAAATAAAAGTTTTTTTTATTTTTATTAATTGGAAAATTGTCTGTCTTTAACTATGAACACACTAAGAAACGTGATATGTAACACATGCAAGTTTTGTTGTGGTCATGTATCGATTGCTCCTGTCTGATCGATTGCTCCTGTCTGCCTCCTGTCTGCCGGTCACAGTGTTTGCAGCTCTGTACAGCTTTGCTTTTGAATCTCTATTTGATATCTTTTCTTGTTGTTTATACTGCTAAATATAACTTACTCATCACCATATATTGTTTAATATTTCCTATCACGTTAAAATTGACATTGTTAGCTTTTAATTTAAATCACTATCACAACGTGTTAGCATTTCACAACGCGTTAGCATTTCACTAGCCTGTTAGCCTGCCATTTGTGCATCCAGGTTTCCTGTTTTGTCTCTCGTGCCTTTACTAGTCCATCAAACAACTGTGGTAAGTTGGATTAATCAACAAATACGGTAAGCCATGTCTTCTCCTTTTATTGTTACCTGCACTACATGTTTCATGTTTAGTATATCTGTCTCCGTTGGTGAACAGGGCTTCACATGTGATAAATGTAAGGAGATAGTCAGACTGACGGAGAAGATTTCAGAATTAGAGACACGCATCCAGATTTTATTTGAGAGTAGTGAGAACAAAACCGCTTTAGACACTGCTTTGGATGCGACTAGCTCAGTGAAATCTGTACATTGTTCGGTTCCGGCTGTAGAGCCCGTGCAGCAGGGCAACTGGGTGACGGTGAGACGGCATAGTCGCGGATCAAAAAACCACTCTTCCGTTCCGATTAGAACATCAAACAGGTTCTCCCCACTCAGTGATGCACCCACTGAGAATCCTGTTGAAAGTGCCCTAGTTATTGGCGATTCTATTACACGGAACGTGAAAATAGAGACACCAGCCACCATAGTCACATGTTTACCGGGAGCCAGAGCGCCTGACATCAAAGCAAATTTAAAAGTGCTGGCTAATGCTAATCGTAAATTCTCTAAGATTATTATTCATGTCGGCACAAATGATGTTCGACTTCGCCAGTCGGAGATCACCAAAATTAACATTAAAGAGGTGTGTGAACTCGCAAGTACGATGGCAAACTGGGTTTTTTGCTCTGGTCCCCTCCCCATTAAAAGGAGTGATGAGATACTTAGCAGACTATCATCACTCAATGGCTGGTTGTCTAAGTGGTGTCCGCAAAATAACATAGGGTTCATAGACAATTGGAAAAGCTTTTGGGGCAGACCTGACCTGTTGAAAAGAGATGGTATCCATCCCTCCTGGGGTGGTGCCGCTCTTCTCTCTAGTAATTTGGCACATAGTCTTAAAGCTAAACCTTGACTAACTAGGGCCCAGGTCAGGAAGCAGACGGACTGGCTTAGCCGACCGTCTGCTAGCTGTCTCGCGTCACAGAAGTCAGATAAATCCCAGCACATAGAGACTCTTTCACCTAGCTATTATCACATAGAGACTGTGTCTGTTCCACGAATTAGTAAATACAAAAAACCACCAAAACTATTCAACGGTAAAAATTTAATTGATGTCCAACAAATAAACAACAGATATAATACAGATGATCAAATGATAAAGCTCGGGCTGCTGAATATTCGATCCCTTTCCTCTAAAACGCTTATTGTTAATGATATGATTACAGATAATAATCTAGATGTGCTGTGTTTGACAGAAACCTGGCTAAAACCTGACGACTACATTACTTTAAATGAGTCCACCCCACAAGATTATTGTTATAAACACGAGCCGCGTCTGAAAGGTAAAGGGGGAGGTGTTGCTGTAATTTATAATAATATCTTCAGTATTACTCAGAAGTCTAGTTTCAAATATAATTATTTTGAAGTTTTGGTGCTTTACGTAACGTTATGTAGTGAAATTGATAAATCCTGTTTAACATTTGTGTTGGCTACTGTATATAGGCCACTAGGGCACAAAACACACTTTATCAGAGAATTTGCAGATTTTTTATCAGAGTTAGTACTGGCTACAGATAAAGTCCTAATTGTTGGTGATTTTAATATCCATGTAGACAATGAAAAAGACGCATTGGGATTGGCATTTAGAGACATTCTAAACTCTATTGGAGTTAGGCAACACGTATCAGGACCCACTCATCTCCGTAATCATACTCTAGACCTAATATTGTCACATGGAATAAATGTTGATACCGTTGAAATTCTGCAGCAGAGCGATGACATCTCAGATCATTACCTAGTATCATGTATACTTAATTTAGCAAAGGCTGCAAAGCCGTCCCCTCGCTTCAAATATGGCAGGACTATCACTGCTGAGACTAAAGATTTCTTTATAAATAAACTTCCTCATCAGTTTCATCTCCTCAGCATCCCAGATAGCCCAGAGGAACTTGATGTTGCAACAGAAACTATTGACTCTCTTTTCCAGCACTTTAGACACAGTTGCTCCTCTGCGCTTAAAGAAGATTAAAGAGAATAGTCCAACGCCGTGGTACAACGAGCACACCCGGGCCCTTAAAACAGCAGCCAGAAAAATGGAGCGCAGCTGGAAGAAAACAAAACTGGAAGTTTTTCGCATTTCGTGGAAAGAGAGCATGATTTCATACAGAAAGGCCGTAAAAACAGCTAGATCTGCTTATTTCTCGACTCTTTTAGAAGAAAACAAACACAACCCTAGGTATTTATTCGATACAGTGGCTAAATTAACCAAAAATAAAGCTTCAACTTCTGATGTCTGCCAACAGCACAGCAGTAATGACTTTATGAACTTCTTTACTTGTAAGATTGATAATATTAGGAAAAAAATTATAACCATGCAGCCGTCTACTACTGTATCACATCAGACAGAGCATTGTAGTGTCACTGAGGAAAAATTACATTCATTCACTGCTATAGGAGAAGAAGAATTGGCTAAACTCGTTAAATCATCTAAATCAACAACATGTATGCTCGACCCTATACCGACTAAACTACTAAAAGAGATGCTTCCAGAGGTCATAGATCCTCTTCTTAATATCATTAATTCATCCTTGACTTTAGGATATGTACCGAAAACTTTTAAGTTGGCTATTATTAAACCACTCTACAGAATTAGTCAATTACAGGCCAATCTCAAATCTACCCTTTCTGTCAAAAATACTAGAAAAAGCAGTGTCCTCACAATTATGCTCCTTTTTAGAAAAAAATGGTATCTGTGAGGTTTTCCAGTCAGGATTTAGACCACATCATAGTACTGAGACTGCTCTCATTAGAGTTACAAATGATTTACTCTTATCATCCGATCATGGTTGTATCTCTCTGTTAGTGTTACTCGATCTTAGCGCTGCATTCGATACCATCGACCACAACATTCTTTTGAATAGACTCGAAAATTATGTTGGCATTAGTGGAATTGCATTGGCATGGTTTAAATCATACTTATCTGACCGTTTTCAGTTTGTAGCAGTAAATGAAGAGATCTCACACCGATCACAAGTTCAGTATGGAGTACCGCAGGGCTCAGTGCTAGGACCGTTGCTTTTCACCCTGTACATGCTACCACTGGGAGATATCATTAGGAAGCATGGCGTTAGTTTTCATTGTTATGCTGACGATACTCAGCTCTATATTTCTTCACGCCCTGACGAAACTTACCAATTCACAAGATTAACGGAATGCATAGCTGATATAAAAAATTGGATGACTAGTAATTTCCTGCAACTTAATTCAGAAAAAACTGAATTTTTAATTATTGGACAAAAAAACTCCACATGTAGTAACCTAGAATACTGTCTAACACTTGATGGCTGCTCTGTCAAGTCCTCGTCGTCAGTTAGGAACCTGGATGTGCTCTTTGATACCAATCTCTCATTTGAAAGCCACGTTTCTAGCATCTGTAAAACTGCATTCTACCATCTTAAAAATATATCTAAATTACGCCATATGCTTTCAATGCAAAATGCTGAACAGTTAGTTCATGCATTCATGACCTCAAGGCTAGATTATTGTAATGCTCTACTGGGTGGTTGCCCTGCTCGCTTAATAAATAAACTGCAGCTGGTCCAAAACGCAGCAGCTCGAGTTCTTACTAGAACCAGGAAGTATGACCATATTAGCCCGGTTCTGTCAACACTGCACTGGCTCCCTATTAAACATCGCATACATTTTAAAATCTTGCTAATTGCTTACAAATCACTAAATGGTTTAGCTCCCCAGTACTTGAGCGAGCTCTTAACGCATTATACTCCATCACGTCTATTGCGGTCTCAAAACTCTGGCCAGTTGATAATACCTAGAATATCAAAATCAACTGCAGGCGGTCGATCCTTTTCCTATTTAGCACCCAAACTCTGGAACAGCCTTCCTAGCATTGTTCGGGAAGCAGACACACTCTGTCAGTTTAAATCTAGACTAAAAACGCATCTCTTTACTATGGCATACACATAAAACATTTTAATTTATAACATTAACTAGGTCAGCCGGAACCGGGAACACTTCCCATAACACCTGATGTACTCGTTACATCATAAGAGGAATGGCATCTACGCTAATGTTAGTCTCTCTGTTTATCCCGAGGTTTACTGCAGTCAGCCGGATCCGGGCCGTATCCAGATCAGATGGTGGACCAGCGCCCAGACATTACCAACGCATCCCTGAAGTGTCTGCAGAGACCGTGTCAATTAGTCTACCCTCTGAAATTGCTCATTGACATGGCATCCTCAATGGATCCATCTCCGGCGTGATGACTCCGATATTTCGAATATTCCTATTTAATAATTGTTTAATTGACACGCCATCCTCAATAAACCCGGTGTGATGCCTCCGATCTTTCGAATAATCCGATCTAATATTACTTCTGACCTATAAGGCTGCCAAAATAATAAACATACACTGTTTGTTAATTGGCCAGAGGAGAACTGGCACCCCGACTGAGCCTGGTTTCTCCCAAGGTTTATTTTTCTCCATTAGGACACCTGATGGAGTTTTGGTTCCTTGCCACTGTCGCCTCTGGCTTGCTCAGTTGGGGACACAACATTTTCAAATAAATATCCAAATAAATTTAATTACTAAACTAAATTATATCAACTACATTGCTTGAATATGTATGATAATTGAAATGAGCTGATGACATCACCGTTTTCTCCAGAGCGGCTGTACAGCCGAATCAAATTCTGTTCATTATTTTCCTGTTTAACACTGTGAAGCTGCTTTGAAACAATCTGCATTGTAAAAAGCGCTATATAAATAAAGTTGACTTGACTTGACTTGACATTTTGGCAATAGAGTGGTGTAGGCATGATATCACTTTGTAGGCCAAAACACGGAAACAAGTTAGCATTTTATCACTTCCGTTTCCATTGTCACGAAGCCAATGGGCTTTTGAATGGGATTTTAGTTAAATGGCTGAAATAAGGTCTGTGGTGAACACAAGCTCAGAACACTTTCAAGTTTTATTCTACGACATAAAATACATCAGTATTACCACACTCGTGATTTTTAAAAGCTGTTACATGTCTTGAAAAAGGCTTTTTCTAACAAGTGGCTAAATGGGACTAGAGAGGGTGTCTGGGACATTAAACAACATCACACCGAAACAGGTAAACTTAGTCCGCTTTTACAGCCTCATTATACTCATAATTGTGCTCTTATAAACTAGTCCAACTCAAACCTTCTGGGAAAATGTTTTTAGATAAAAACTAAAAGACTTGTCAGAAGCTTAGTGGTGGTGATGTTTAAGTCGTGGGAACGTGGTGTAGTCCGTTTATAGCCTACCTTTAGCTTTTTACTTCTGTCAGCTGCATTTCGGCAATAAAAATTTATAAAAGTTGTGTTCATCTGTGACAATTATCTTGATGGAAACATTTGTTGATCGCAGAGCATGTTTTTTGCGATAATTCAAAAACCTATGGAAAAATCCTATTGAGGTTTTGTCGAGAGAACCAGTGCGATGTTAACTGGCGGTTGGCCTACAAAGTGACGTCATACCTGCACCACTCTATTGTGGCTTTTATGTGCGCTGAAAAAAAAAAAAGGAGGAATTGAAGAGTAGAATATGGACACGTCATTGCTAGGGAAAAGAGAGAAAAATTGGCATGCCAATTTTGCAAATGTAGTTTGAGGTAAGTAAGTTTAAGTTTTAGCGCCATGTCGCGTTGATCAATACACCGTTTCAAGTTGCATTTTTATTGGCTAGTCCGTAGATGTAGGTCATAGCAGCAAACACACAATGGCTGAATCCGAAATCGCCCCCTAAACCCTCATTCACTATTCCCTACGTTAGTCCACTAATACAGTTCACTTGAAGGAGTGAATAAAAACGAGTGAATGAATTCGGAGAGCCGTTATGTGTACATCGGCTGTACACTCGTAATTGCGGTGCATTGTGGGATAGAATTAGTGCACTCAATAACGTCCACTATGGTTTCTGACACCACTACAAATGGCTGTCCCCTCAAATATTGCACTATTTGAGGGTATAGGGGGTGATTTCAGATTTAGCCTGTGAGATCATGCTAAATTTCACACACTGTCAGAAAATTATCACAGGCTATCTTTGGTCGGAACACCGTGACAACGACCGTCTTTGAACCTCTCTCACTGCATGATGTAGGACCACCACAACAACAAAAATCGCCACAATTGGTCATCTTTCGTTTGGGTCAGCCCAAAATGGTATGATGTGTGCAGAGTATAAGTGGTCCTTATGGCTTCAAATGGGGATTTCAATATGGGATTCAAATGTAAGAAATATGCTTTTTTCCATACCCATTTTCTCATACAGCAGGTGAAAGCCTCACACGTCTCCTGAACAAATGCACAAAACATTTTTTTAAACGATCAAACGAGTGTTTAGAAGCTTACAGACACACTGCAAATATTTAAAATGCAATCACGTTAATTGATATTTAATGCATAGTTTATGTATCAGGTGTGTGTTTTTTAGCTTATGAATTTGTGCAAGTCTGATCTTCATAAATCACACACAGTGTAAAGATTAAAGTAATGTTTGCATTGGTAGAATCGTGCTCCAATAACTTCACACCATCTGCCAACAGGATGCAAGGCTTTCTACCACTGAATGAGACAAACATGGCTTTTATCTGCCGCTCTGCTTGTTATAAATAGAGAAGACCAAAGCACACATGCGTGTGGTAACTAAAGAGGAGCATTTGGAAATCAATTCATTATTCATTTAGGCTTTCAATTGTCTCCAAAGTGAGGTGAGGATAAGATGGCTCTAGACCCCCAGAGAGCACCTTGTTTGCTTGTCTGCAATTTCTCTTTTTTTTGTTGCACTTGTTCATTTTCCAGAACATGCCAAGCGAGGTTGGGCTAAGTAATTACTAATTGATAGGTTGCTATAGAGACAGATAGAGCTTGCTGACGCCACATACAGTACGCATGCTAAAAATGCAGTCCCGGAGAGATGTCACGTCTAAAACTCACCCGCAGGGTCGTACGGAGGTTCACACAGAACAGCTGAACTCGTGACACGTCTGAATGATAGAATAACTTTGCCCTTTGATCAAACAAACAAATGATGAGCTATATAAACAGCCGTAATCCCATCGGTGATGCGGTTATATTATCATAATTATTTAAGCTAGTCAAACAGGCTCAAAGTGAGCAAACAGAAAAAAATTGTGCAGGTTTCTTAAGCGTAACGTCAATGGACATGAATTGGTTGGAAGGAAATGTAAGCAACACATCATTGGCTTTGAATATTGCTCAGCTATGAGATATTTAAGGCAACACTGCTACAAGACAATGTTTAACTAATTTTGAGTTAATGTGCACTCAAATACTTTGAAACTCTAATATGCTTATTTGATTTAGGAGTTTATTTTTATATCTTAAGTGTAACTCATCCCTCATCATGTGCATTAAGGACATGAACGATACTTCAGATCCAACGGCTTGTTGAGGAAAAGTTTGCTCTATAAAGTGATAAGAACATTTTCACCTGGTAGATAAGCCCCAAAAAAGCCTTAAAGGCACAGTATGTAAGTTTTGCCACTAGAGGTCGCTTTTTCAAAACAATAACAAAGTAGCTTGATGAATTAATGTGGGATCATGGGAGTTGTCGTCTGTGTGACGCAATGACACGGGCCATATCTGATTTCTCTGGATTTAAACATTGTTGGAAACATTTGGGACAATGCAAGTACACAAGTCAACAAAACATAACATTGTTCTAGTGTTTTTAGGATATTTTAAATAAAACAAATCTTACATAGTGTGCATTTAAATATCATATTATATTACAAAAGCTAAAAATATTCATCTTTCTTTGTTTTCAGTTAGCACTCAGTTAGTATGCTAACACCTTAGCCTACTAGCTTAGCATAGTGTTAACTTGTTAAGAAAATGCTTGTTTAGATAGCACAAGTTATCAAGAAAATGTACTATACCGTAAGTTATTGTAAAAGCATCAATGGAAGATTATAGTTAAGACAAAAAAATTAAAATGCATCAATTCATTCATAAAACACTGTTACAAGGGGTTTCTGTTTCAAATAAATGCTGTTCTTTTAAACTTTCTATTCATCAAATAATCATGAAAAAAGAAATTTTCCATAAAAATATTAAACAGCACAACATTGATAATAAGAAATGTTTCTTGATCATCAAATCAGCATATCAGAATTGTGTGTCATTGAAGACTACTTTAAAATATAACAAAATACACTCACCTAAAGGATTATTAGGAACACCTGTTCAACTTCTCATTAATGCAATTATCTAATCAACCAATCACATGGCAGTTGCTTCAATGCATTTAGGGGTGTGGTCCTGGTCAAGACAATCTCCTGAACTCCAAACTGAATGTCAGAATGGGAAAGAAAGGTGATTTAAGCAATTTTGAGCGTGGCATGGTTGTTGGTGCCAGACGAGCCGGTCTGAATATTTCACAATTTGCTCAGTTACTGGGATTTTCACGCACAACCATTTCTAGAGTTTACAAAGAATGGTGTGAAAAGGGAAAAACATCCAGTATGCGGCAGTCCTGTGGTTGAAAATGCCTTGTTGATGCTAGAGGTCAGAGGAGAATAGGCCGACTGATTCAAGCTGATAGAAGAGCAACTTTGACTGAAATAACCACTCGTTACAACCGAGGTATGCAGCAAAGCATTTGTGAAGCCACAACACGCACAACCTTGAGGCGGATGGGCTACAACAGCAGAAGACCCCACCGGGTACCACTCATCTCCACTACAAATAGGAAAAAGAGGCTACAATTTGCACGAGCTCACCAAAATTGGACAGTTGAAGACTGGAAAAATGTTGCCTGGTCTAATGAGTCTCGATTTCTGTTGAGACATTCAGATGGTAGAGTCAGAATTTGGCGTAAACAGAATGAGAACATGGATCCATCATGCCTTGTTACCACTGTGCAGGCTGGTGGTGGTGGTGTAATGGTGTGGGGGATGTTTTCTTGGCACACCTTAGTGCCAATTGGGCATCGTTTAAATGCCACGGCCTACCTGAGCATTGTTTCTGACCATGTCCATCCCTTTATGACCACCATGTACCCATCCTCTGATGGCTACTTCCAGCAGGATAATGCACCATGTCACAAAGCTTGAATCATTTCAAATTGGTTTCTTGAACATGACAATGAGTTCACTGTACTAAAATGGCCCCCACAGTCACCAGATCTCAACCCAATAGAGCATCTTTGGGATGTGGTGGAACGGGAGCTTCGTGCCCTGGATGTGCATCCCACAAATCTCCATCAACTGCAATATGCTATCCTATCAATATGGGCCAACATTTCTAAAGAATGCTTTCAGCACCTTGTTGAATCAATGCCACGTAGAATTAAGGCAGTTCTGAAGGCGAAAGGGGGTCAAACACAGTATTAGTATGGTGTTCCTAATAATCCTTTAGGTGAGTGTAGATATCAGTTATTTTAAAAATTACAATAATATATTACTGTTTTACTGTATTTTTGATCAAATAAATGCAGCCTTGGTGAACATAAGAGATCTTTTCAAACTTTTGAACGGTAGTGCTTGATGCATAAATAATGGTATTGCTTTGAGATGGATTGTATGTGATGCATTGATTAACTGATAAATGACTCTTTCTCAGTAACACATTAAGAATGCAATCAGGCAAGAATGTAGCACATAATATATAATTAGTAATCAATACATAATCAGCCTCTGCTTATCATCCATTGGCCTGTGTGGGTCTCAGAGGGCTCAAACTTTATTTCATTAACCTGGATGCTGCTTTTAAACGCTCCTCTGAGAACAAAGACAAACAAAGCTCGGCTAGAATTAAGGGCTCTGTTCAATTACCAGGACATCTGGCTTTCTGAAGTTCCATTAGGACAAGAAAGCCTGACGTTATCAATGGGGATGAGGGTAAATTATTGTCCCTGTGGATAAGCCGGTTGCATAAATTAATTAGGCCGGGGACAAAATTGCTCCACAGGTTATAAGGCATATTTTTAGTATTTAATTCACTATGATGTGAAGTGGCTACATATTTCAGAACTGCCTTTATTATGTGTCATTGCACCTTTACCCAGGAGGACTGAAGAATTAATCAATGTTAGATAGAACCAGAGGCGGTTCTAGACCCTTTTTAGGGGGGCTTTAGCCCCCCTGTCTTTCATGCCAGCCCCCCTAAAACTATCAACTATCATGTTATCAAAATTTATTGAAAGTGTAATTTTTACTTTTTAAAATAAAAATGACAATAAGAAATGCAGGGCATGTCGATTAAATAAAGACTTTGATTCAAGTTTTTTTTTTATTTAATTTTTTTATTCTCGTTGCTTTTCTGCGCATGCGTGTCGTGATAGCTCTTCGTCAGAAGTGCAATGCTTGTGCTGCATGTCAGCCGGAGGCGGGAGACGATGTAAAATAAATGACTTTCATGACGTCTCGCGGCACATAGGACGTTATAGAAGGTATTTGCTGTGTTTTTTTTTTTTAAATGATTAGCCTGTATTAATGCATTAAATGTATACAATGTCTATGGTAATGTGCCATCCCAAATTAGCTTTTAATTTGCTATAGGCAAACTAGCCACTAGTTAAGAATTCGTATCGTTTTCATTTAGTTAAATCGTGGATGTGATTTACTGAAACGAGGTAATAAATGGTGAGAATGAATTCTCAGTTCGTACTGTAGTTAATCATCATCATCCAGTTTATTTCAGCATTGCTTGGTCACGCTATTCAAACCAAAGCAATCAAGTTTTTTGTTGACAATTTTTTTTTCATTTACCTAGCTAACAACAGTATGATAATAATGAGATCTCAGGTGAAAAAAGTACACAACACTTCAATAATGTACTTAAAGTGCTCTATTTTCGAGCACTATTTTTGTAGGCTATTTTATATGCTAAAATTCTTCTTTAGTACGTCTTAAGATAATCTTAAAGAAGAAGTTCACTTTCAAATTAAAACCAGCCCATGACTTACCCTCAAGCCATCCTAGGTGTATATGACTTCCTTCATCTAGGATGGCTTGAGGGTGGGCTGGTTTTAATTTGAAAGTGAACTTCTCCTTTAAGAACATCTAAGTGTACTCAACTGCAAGTACACCTGAACCCATCTTTTAAACACTTTATTTTCATACACCGGTTCAAGTGTACTACAAGTGGTAACTAAATAATTTTTTTTAATACATTATGTTAAAAGCACATTTTAGTTCAGTTTTGTCATTTGTGTTTATATTTGCTGCTTATAATTGTTTGCAGGTTTGTGTTTTGAGGATGTATTTTATGTTTGTCCCTCAAGTAAACAGTTGTTGGAGGTAATACAAAATTAACACCTTGCAGTAAAATCTTTGCATGTTAACTTTTCATAGTGTTGTGTGAGCATTTTCATGATTAGATATTGCATGTTTCTGCCACCGAGTTGACATTAATGTAGAGTGTGGTTGTGTTGGTTTAATATAGTATAGACTATATACTGTGTTCTCACAATACTACAATTCAATACGTCATACCAATGCTAATGAAATTTCATGCTTCTCACAACCAATTTTGGTACTACAAAAACAATTATTAAATGAAAAAAAAATTATTCATGAATTAATGATAAAAATAATGGCATTGTTTAAAGAAAAAGTAAATATGAGTGAAAAGATTAAAAGTAACACTTCATAAGCAATGAAACAAAGACTGTAAAATTTGTAGTTTTAGGTTTATTTAAACTCATGTAAATCAGCTATGAGCACATTTGTGCTGTCCTTTATATTTGTACTATCGACATTCTGCAATACACAGCCATAACACTCAGTAGTGTTATCAGCAGTGAGGGTAAGCCCCCCTAAGGGTGAAATCCTAGAACCACTCCTGGATAGAACACCTTTGGGATGAATTAGAGCAGGGACTGCGAGCCAGGCCAACATCAGTAGATGAATGGTCAAAAATTCCCAACTTTCTCAATGGACTCCATTCAGTCCATGGAGAAACTGATTTGCAAACGCTTCAGTAGAAACTTAAATTAGTGTGTTTTCTACTTCAATATTTAAAAAAAGATGTTTAATTGACAAATTCCTCGTGAATAACTACACAACACATAATTCTGAAGCAAAACAGACCACTCAAAGAAGTAGCTATTACCTACTACTTACCGCACCATTGACCACACATTCTCTTAATGCACTGCAAATATTATGTTTATATCTGAATATACTATATTTCTAAAAATACTTACTGTATATACATTATATTGCCAAAAGTTTTGGGACACTTGCCTTTACATGCACATGAACTTTAATGGAATCCCATTCTTAATCCGTAGGGTTTAGCATAGAGTTGGCCCACCCTTTGCAGCTATAAAAGCTTCAACTCTTCTGGGAATGCTTTGCACAAGGTTTAGGAGTGTGTTTATGAGAATTTTTGACCATTCTTCTAGAAGCGCATTTGTGAGGTCAGGCACTGATGTTGGACAAGAAGGCCTGTCTCGCAGTCTCTGCTCTAATTCATCCCAAAAGTGTTCTATCAGGTTGAGGTCAGGACTCTGTGCAGGCAAGTCAAGTTCCTCCACACCAAACTCGCTCATCCATGTCTTTATGGACCTTGCTTAGTGCACTGGTGCGCAGTCATGTTGGAACAGGAAGAAGCCATCCCCAAACGATTCCCACAAAGTTGGGAGCATGAAATTGTCCAAAATGTCTTGGTATGCTGAAGCATTAAGAGTTCCTTTCACTGGAACTAAGGCGCCAAGTCCAACCCCTGAAAAACAACCCCACACCATAATCCCCCCTCCACCAAACTTTACACTTGGCACAATGCAGTCAGGCAAGTACCGTTTTCCTGGCAACCGCCAAATCCAGACTCATCCATCGGGTTGCCAGTGGGATGCAGCTGCTTGGCCATGGAAACCCATCCCATGAAGCTCTCTACACACTGTTCTTGAGCTAATCTAAAGGCCATGCGAAATTTGGAGGTCTGTAGCTATTGACTCTGCAGAAAGTTGGCGACTTCTGCGCACTGTGCGCCTCAGCATGTGCTGACCCCGCTCTGTGATTTTTCGCTGCCTACCACTTCGTGGCTGAGTTGCTGTTGATCCCAATTGCTTCCACTTTGTTATAACAGTTGACCGTGGAATGTTTTTGTAGTGAGGAAATCTTTTTTGTTTTTTGCTAGTTTCAGCACGACGCAGTTATCATTTTCACGTCCAGCGCCACGTTGTTTAAATAGCAAATGTACTCGCGCCCATCTGTTTGCCCATGGGCATGCTGGTCTGAAAACAAGGTGTGTTCAGGCGCACTGTTGGTGCCTTGCTATTTTGAGGAACCGAAAACGACTGCGCCATTGACCAACAAAAACCTGGTCTAAAGTCAATAGTGCAGTATTTTTTTTTGTGTTATTTGTGTTACTTAAAGCACGCACACTCTGCTTGTTACACACACACAGGGATGCGCAGCAGCACACAAACATTTTTAAATATTAAAAATAAAAAGATTCCTCTCTGGAGAAGCATTCAGTCTTTAAATAGCGAATTCACTATGGTGCAAGCGCAACTGGCTTTTAAAGGGAATGGGAGGTGAGACTCTGATTGGTTTATTGCACGTTACGCACAAAACACACCCATGACTCATTAAGAGACTAGGTACAACCTTTTTGGACCATGCGGCATGCGCGTTGACCGTTTTTCCATCGCTAAGCTAGCAAAAGTGGATTCGGACACGCCCTAAGTGCACCTGTAAGTAACCCCATTAAAATAGGGCCCTATAAGTGTGAAACCGCAGTCCAGATAAGCCGTTAAACTATATAGACAACCACATCCCAGTGACTATGCAAACAAAGAAACACATCCAGCACAAGAACACATGGATGTTATGTGAGGACAGGGCGGGAATCAAAATAAACAGTCTCTGAGACAGAAACAAATAAGCGACAAAGAACACAGAGCCAGTTTCATTTCCTGGAGCAAGCCACCTGTCCTTAGCATAGAGAAAAAAAATAGTTCTTTGCGTAAGAGCCATAGAGCCAGGATCAATATTGTTGCTATCTAAACTATAGTCTTTTAACATTATTTCGGTTCTATGGTACTTTTTTAATTAAATATTGAAACCACCAAAACCAAGGCCACATGTACACGGTCACACAATTTTCACTGATACTTGGTAGAGGTCGGATTTTGTTGCATGCATGTCAACAACAAAAATACATAAGAGATTAGTTTTTTTTTTGTATGCATGCATGCAATTTAGGTCACTTTCGAATGTGGTTCCAAATCTGCAACATCTGATATCTAGTCATCCTACACTTGTATCCGTATCCTGTACCCCCATTTTCTGTCATTGTTACAGAACAAATAGATACATGTGAATCATGAAAGAAAGTATTTTAACACAGAAAATTACACATTTCTCCTTTAAGGAACCGACTGGGCCTAGATGTGGAATGTGACACACTGACAGCCTGATTATCCGGGTTGTTTTCTTGGTGGCTGAGAAGCTCATTAGTTTGCCAACAAAAGCTTTAAAAGCAGTGTGTGTGTGTGTGTGTGTGTGTGTGTGTGGTTGCCAGGTTAGATATCTCTCACTGCTGCGACAGTTGAATGACTAGACATTTCCCTACCACATAGTAATTTATCAGTACATTACCAACAACAGACTGCTGTATGGTAAGTGCCGTTACAGCGGCGAGTTGTGATAAACGAACTTACAACATGAAGTCCTGCTCCCAGCATGGCTGGTCTCCCCGCACAGTGATGGTGGTACTCTTCACATTTTGCACTTTCAGCGTCACATAGGCGTTGAATTTATCTAGAAATAAAGCAGAAAATGCATGTTTGTATACAGTTTTTTTAATTACATTTTTTTGGTGTTTGCAAAGTAATTTAATTGGATTGGTTTGGAACCCTACGTATTTTAAGACCACAATGAAATCTAAAGGCTGTGACACACCAAGTCGACAACGGCCTCACATCAGCTGTGTCTGGGACAGAAGGTTGCGCTTGAACACACCGCAAAGACTACAGGTGACTGCCAACTAGCATGTGCATTCTGCGCCTGCGTGTAAGGAAATAACTGTCTATATCAATAGTCTATATTCGTCAATCAAAAAATTTAGAACTGCAGATATACAAAACGTAAACAAAGCAGTGCTTGCTTTCCATTTTGAATATCTATCATGCTGATCACTTTCTTCATTCCAGGCAGCTCATGCTTTATGAAAATATTCACGTATTGGAATGCGTGCAAGATGATATAAAATTAGAACAGCCTTCTGTTTGTGCCATCTTGACTTCTTTTGCTCGCTTTCATCACTTGTGCACTGACTTGTCTGCTAAAGTGAACAGCCAATCAGAGTGATCTCTCTCACCCACGGTCCAGGCAGCGATTCAACATTCCGATTCAGGGCGAATTGCCGCCGACGTGTGGAACACACCACAAAAACTAGCCCAACAGGTGCTAATCGATGGCCGACGTTGGTATGTCACACCCCTAAATTGGAGTTGTGAGGCTTATAGTCCATGTTTATATGTTAGTGTACTGCTAAACATTCACAAATTAGCTATTAGCAGATATATATAAAATTACATTTACATTTTTTTTGTCCAATCAAATGCTCTCTAGAATGAGAATGCCCTTCCCCCTTAATATCTAGCAATAGCAAGTAGCAAATCATATTCACGCTGTTAAGTAAGCTAAAGGCTGATGGCTATTTAAAATGAAAAAAAGGATAAGGCATTTGATTTGTCCCATATGGAGACCCGCACATGACATATGGGGGTAAAAAAAATAATAATAATAAAATGTGGCTACAATTTAACTAAAATTAGTGAACAAATGAGTGCAACATGGCCACGACTTGACTATAGTGAATTAGTATGAGGCCACGATTTAACAAAAAATAGATAAATAGATTACAACATGGTCACGATTTAACTAAAATGAGGAAACAGAAAAATAAAACGTGTCCATGATTTAATTAAAATTAGATAAATCAGTACAATGTGGGTACGATTTGACTAGAATGAGGGAGCGAAATAGTATGTAGTCACGATTTAACTAAAATGAGCGAATGGCGATATCTATTTTTTTCCTGAATGGCATGTGCGGGGCTCCGTAGTTCGGTACCACCTTCTTATTTCAAAACATACAATCAACATAGGAAAGGAACATCAATTTCATGGGGTCTTTAAAAACACATCCCTCATAGTTTGTGCTACAGAAATGAATTATACCTTGAAACAACATTACTTTTCTAGCTATTTTGACTCCTAGAAACCACTAGAACTTGCTGATAATCTGATAAACTTGCTGAAAAAAAAAAAAAAAAAAAAAAAAAAACTCTGTAGACCGTCAATAACCTAGTGGCTGTGGCAATTACCGCAAGCAAACTAAATAAATTTAAAAAAAGAAAAAAAGTTTTGCACGCTTCTAAAGTAACAGTATTGACACAAAAAAATTTGAGTATATGCGCATGCTGGTTGGTCAATTTTGCCTGGGAATCCCAGAGCACATGTGGCAGGACTGTGACTAAATAAAGCCTGAGCAATAATGCTGTAGTGCTGAGTGAGAGTAAAGATTAGTGTGATTCCCCTCCCCCAACACCAATGAGAGACAGACAGAGCCCTGACCTCCATAATCTCACATCAGATCCTCAACAGAGCTGAAAAAGCATCACTTTAGCATCAGTTCTTTGGGATTTTTTGCCTCACATAGAATTTTATACCACAAAGCGAGAATTTATCGCTATTATCTGTAAAGATATGAAACGTAATTGACCCCAGCCGAGTTTTATAATTAGCTAAGGAAAGCATCATTACAACCATTGCTCATACTTAAGCCTTCAGATAGAGTTAAGAGGGTCTGCAGGGGTCTTTACTGTGATATCATTTCCTGTTTTATGTGTTTTTCTGCATGCTTCTGAATGTTGGTCGCACCACATGACTTTAATTTGGCAGGAAAAAAATGTCCATTATTGATAAGCAATACTACAATATAACAGTTTTTTCTAACAAATAATTATCAATAATTAAGCCCATTTAATGCAATGAAGGATTTTTTTTTCTTTCTTTATTATGATATCTTGACAGTTGCACACCCTGACATTTTTAAGTCTATGGTATATTCAAGTTGCATATTTAATGTATTTCCAAAAAAAATGTGTGACATGTACAGTAATGGACTCAAGTAAAGCATGCATATATAGAATATTTTCAAGTCAAATTCATAAGGACGGTTCTTTATATGCATGCAAACAAACATGCACACAAACACACGTACGCACTAGTGACGACTGCAGAAGGATTACTGAGACAGTGACATAACCAACACTTCATTTCCTGTTTGCCAGCGATGGGGGCCGGACAACACGTGCCCGATGATACACTCTGCTAGTGTGCCGCCCAGTGCTCTCCTCCCATTCTAACAGACATCTAAAGATTCAGAGAGCTGACACAATTTTATTGTGACGCATTACATGACACCTGCTATATCAATGTGCCAAGATTGTCTGGAAAAGGGTAAAATAATGTTCAATTGTCTTATTGACCATTGTTGTTACCGGTCCATTACATTTTAGTCCAAGAAAGCTGGATATCTTTGTGTCAATAGGTCTAGCTCATGAGAAGAGTAGAAGGGACGTCAGCTGTTAAAACAGATTTGATAAACTTTAGTGCTTCACTGTGTTTGTTTCCTTGTTTCAAAAGGTTTCCACAGAGACCAAGAGAATCAGGCCTCACGAAAACAAAATTTAACACAAACCATCAGACACAGGGGTCAAAAATACCATTCAACCCATTCACAAAGATAAGAGAACTGCTAGAACGAGCAGCTGCTTGTACTGCTTTAGTACATGTTCCTTGTGTTATTTTGTATAACTCAGTAGTGTATTCGGTTATTACAAATTAAAGTGCCCTTTTTATTCTTTTCCGGATATTAGCTTTCACGTAGTGTGTAATATAGTTGTTTGTGAATATAAAAGGTCTGCAAAGCATGGAAGATCAAAATGCAGGATAAATGGAGTTATTGTCTCCTAAAAGAAAGAACTGATTCTGAACTGCCTGAAACGAGTCATCTTACTTCCTGCTCAATCCTATGCATTTTTGTAAAACATTTGCATAATGGCTGCACACGAACAATGTCTACTTTGACCCTCAAACTCTGTAGTTGTAGCTGAGGCCTTGAGGAAGTAGTTTCGTGTTGTTGACATGCCGAGAAGATGCAGTTTTCTGCTCTGCGAAAGGAAGACTGGGCAATGTGACCAATCAGAGCAGGGTAGACCAATCAAAACAGACTGGGCCATCTGACCAATCAAAGCAGAGTGGACCAAATCACAACAGACTGGGTCATCTGACCAATCAGAGCAGAGTAGACCGATCACAACAGACTGGGCCATCTGACCAATTAGAGCAGAAGAAACTCTCAGAAAGGAGGGGTTTAGACTGACTCCTTTAATCACACTGTAATACTGTGTGTACAACTGGGGTTGACATGAACTAATCAATGAGCATCTCGAGAGACAAAACTATGACATTATGCATCACACCTGGGCGGATTAGCAAAGAGCTGCTTTTCATTCAGATGCCAATTACGGATTCAGCATGTCTCCTGATCATCCATTATGTCCGGTAGCGTAGGAGAGAGCGAGGTGGGGAAAAGCTACAGAAATGCATATCAAGTGAGTAAAACTGTAAACTGTAAATTTAAATCATATTAGTCTCACATAGCCAGAATTTTGACTATTAGGATAAAGTCTAGTCCAGATTTGAGCTTATTCGGGCCAAGAACCACCCACGTAGACAGGAAAGGTCTGTCTGACTGACATCAAAAGAAGCCAAACAGAGTTTATTTTGGTTTTGTGTGGCTTTTAGCATCTGACTTCTCAAATGCCTGATATTACAATAAAATATGCGGGGGGAATTTTTTTTAAATTGAAATGTCTCACATCAGTTTTGTCTTCAACCAGATGGACAGAAAAAACATAAATTAGCAGAAAAGAGTGTAGACTTATAGAATTTTTGTTCATTCAAAAATGACATGGATATCTAGTTTATTTGCTACTAAGTAAACAAACAAAACTCTGAAAAACCTCCTACTTTAATAAACATTTTAACTACATCTGCCTGAAGTTTCATGGGAACATGATGGTTTTCTTCATGACTGCACCACATCTCCATTCATTATTGACTTCAGTTGAGTTTTCCATGAAATTAGTTAAAGGTACCGTACAATCGAGATCTGACATTTCCGTTTCACAATCCTGATGAATCTTGTATGAGGTTTGGGATGGATTTGCAGTTTATATATGCAGGATCACATGAGGGATTTTTGTATGAGTGCAGTTTCTAAAGTTATGCTACGTCAACAAGAGTTTCTGCTGAACAGTGGTGGACTAAGGAAAAATACTTAAGTTATGGTTTATGTCGTTAGGAAATATTTATTTTCCTATCTGTGAAAAAAAAATTTTTTTTCACAGATACAATTTAACTGATGGTGTACGAGTCATTAATTCGTCCATCATTTATGAATTGATGTACTGAATACATTTACTTGATCATTTATTAAAACCGTAAAATAGATAATACAAGCATACTCATTTAAAGTGAAAGTACTGCTTTTTGTCTTCACTAAATTTATATAAATTTTCTGAAGTGTGACAAATACATTTTTAAAATGTACAAATATTTCTATGTATATTCCACTCTCGTAATTCATATGAGGTAATAATTAATTATCCATGCAGTTTCTTACAGAATTATTGATAAATGCTTATTAAAAGTCTTGTTTCCTTAATATAAATTCCTGACCTTACTGTGCAGGATTCATTCGTGCGAGCTATTCCCCAAAAAACAGGTTGTTCCGCCTCTAAAACCACTGTCCTTTTAGGGCTGGTGTAATAAATCTTTTACTTTTCAAATCTGGTACAATTGTTTGAACAATGATTTATTTTTTATTTTTTTACTGAAAGTTATATGCAATATGCTAACCTGTTTAGAATATGAGTGATATGCATTTCAGAACATTAAAATGCAAAATCCAAAAAAGCATTAAAACATGGCAACACAATCTAGCAATTTCTGTATAATATAGGTCACACACATTCACACATTTAGAGGCAGGACAAGCCTGGCTCTGGCTGAAACAATCTTAGTGGTTTTAGAGAGGTAAAGTAAACACTCTCCAGTGATGGAACACAAAAGAGCCACCTGCCACAGACAGACAGAGGCCGACAGGCCTATTCTCAATAGACTGTTTACTTTCTGACACAATAGAGCCAGTGAAACAGTATTGCAGTCTGAAATGTGCATGTTTGTTTAAGTGATGGCGTAGAGTGACTGGGACATTCAGGATCGGGTGTGATCTGAATTAAGAGTGCTCAAGAGTCTCAGTCAGTTCAGAAAAAACAGTTTTATTATCCCACAGGGACAGACTATTTGTGGAAATTGTTAGTGCAGAATTTAAAGAAAATATGCAAACAATTTAAGAATATACATATTGTCCTCCAAATGTACTCAAACTTTCTCTCAAATTGGCTAAAAATTCTGTGGAACACAAAATATATTTTGAAAAATGTCAGGGTTTTTTTTGTGTTTGTTTTGTTTACTTGTATTTGTGCCATTATTTAACGTATTTAACGCTGAAAAAGTTTGTATTAAGTCACTTTGTGCTTGACATGACTGTGATAGTTGCTGCGAAAAGACAGCGTGCGGTAGAAGGGAGATAATTTTCTCCACTTGTGTTAATTTAATTGATATGCCAGAAAACGACATTATCCGAACATACTGTTTGTCAAACCACGTTATTTTTGTGTTGCCAGTAATTACCTGCACCTAATTATATATGGCTCTGCTTGTTTGCAACCCCATGCTAATTTGCGCTGCTCTTGGTCAATTGTGTTAGTCATAATGGAAATGAGCTGCTGTGTCTGTGTTCTTCAATCTATGCATTGTTAGTAGATCACCCGCAGAACTGCCCAATCCCATCTGCACTATTATGGGATTGCAGTCTCACAGTAATTTGGGCTGTTTAGAGAATCTGGCTGCAAGGCATTTTTTAAAAAACATTTTCTTTTGTGTCCATAGAATGTGCAGGTCCAAAGCACATCAACTGGTCACCGGGGTACCTCAGGGATCGCTTTTTAGACCCTTCCTATTCTCCATATAGACAACATTGCTGGGACCCATTCACGAGGCACATGGTTTCTCCTACCATTGCTTGCTGATAACATGCATTTCAACCAGAGGATCCCAATGTAGCTGCACTGATCTCAGAGTGCATGGTGGACATCTCAGCATGGATGAAAGAACATCACCTGCAACACAACCTAGAGAAGACAGAGCTTCTCGTCTTCCCAGCCACTCCAACAATAAAGCACAATTTCACCATCTACACACTCTAAAAAAATCTTGGGTTATTTTTTTTACCCAAACCCTGGGTTGAGTCTTTTGTGTCAATTTTTTGGGTTGTTTTTTTAATGTTTGGGTAGTTTTTGCAGAGGTGGACAAAGTACACAACTTTTGTAAAGTTGTAAAGATAGATTTTTACTTAAGTAAAAGTACATAAGTACTTGCTTTTAAAAGTACTCAAGTATCAAAAGTAAAAGTAAACGCATTATTTTATTATTGTTGCATTGTTGTATGAATGCACGTAGTGCCATCATGGTGGTAAGCCAGTCATGCTGCATCTGACATGCTAGCATATGACTACCTTGAACTCATTTAAATACATGTTTAAAAGTTACAAAGCTCTTATCAAAGTCGAAATCATACTAGAAAAGAAAGGTATCTACATTGTGTTTTTTTTTACAAGATTATGTAAAAACATTTCTGAAAGGACTTCAGTTAACATTATTAGCCCAACTACATTTTTGCATGCTAACTAACGTCATTGTCGAACTTTACCTATGTGTTAGCGCTGTATCCCCCAAGGCTATGGCAACTTGGCGGGCAAATCCATAAAAATAAAAAAAATTATTTGACCGACCATACTTCAAACCAGTGTTAATTCGTCTTTTTACTAAAATGCCATTTAGTTTTAATCAAATGTTAGGCATCTGATTTGTTTTAGTTTTAGTCGACTAAATATAATAAGATTTTATAAATTGTTAAATTCAGTACTTTTGCTCTGGCGTCTGAGAGGCAGCTTTCTGTGTGCGCATCCGGATTGAATTGAGCTCTTTTGTGACGTCGACTTTTTCTTCTCTTTCTCCCAGATATTCACATTTTCGAGCAATTCATCTCATGCAGGACATCAGTTCTGACTGGATCTCTTCCCAAATCATCCCTCCCTAACATGTTTCTTCTATTTATTCGTTGACAAAAATGTCAATAGACTTTTTTCAGTGTTATAGTGTTTATTTATGAAAAATGTAGGGGTGACCCCGAATAGTCAAAGATTCGATGCATCGATATGCGGAGCCTGATTCGACCACCAATCTCACAGTCGAATCTTCACGGGTGATAATGCTGTAAAAAAAAAAACGTGAAAAGAAAGAAGCGTTCAATAAATATTTTTAACGTGTGTGTGTGTGTGTGAATAAATCCAACCACCCCTGTGACAGATTTAAGTTTGTCCAGGGCCGCAAAGAGATTCCACAGCATCCCATCTACTTCCACACCATCAGAAAGAATTTTCTCCAAGGCTGGATTTATTATCAGTAGAACCAAGAGCGCACTGCTGCCGGCCAACTTTAACAAGTTGGTTTTCCTCGCACACAATTTGAAAAGACTCAAACGCACACAAGCAGAGTGAAAGACTGGATTTTTTCCGATCGGGTAGGGTACAAGTGTTTTCAAACATTTCAGCCGTTTCTAATTTTAATTTGCTGTGAACATGTTTAGTTAAAAAACTGCCAGTTAGGGTTTATTGTTGTTTCGGCAGTTAAAAAGAGAAAGTTCACAATTCTGGCTAAACTTTCGTTGTTTTAATAATTTATTTATTTTTATTTTATTTATTGATCACTCAGGTTCCCCTGCACTTTGGCATTTTGCACACATTTATTATGCTCCCTGTGACTTGATTCTGACTTTATCTCGTTTTTATTTATTTTTTATTATTAGAAATGTATATTCTGTTCTAATTTAATTCCGTAAATTAATGCTTTTTATTGTTTTTCATTGTGTCGATGTTGCGCTGCACTGAAAGCATGCTTTAATAATTTAATATAAATTTAATAATTTTTAATAAATTTAATTTCGCAAAATGTGAAATGCAAATCCTGTCTGCAGTCAGTGTGTTCTTTTCCTCTCTAGGCAGGTATTTTTTTAGGTTTATTTATCAAAATGTTCTTTAATATATTTGTGTGATGTTCTGTATTTCGATCGCGGCTTTAAAATGTTATGAGAAAACGTTTTACGATTGTTTATCCACCACATTACCTTTTATTTAAACCTAAATAAGAAAGCCATTGACAGTTCATCTGTCAGTTGGCAGACAGTTTTGGTAGCTTTATTAAAAGTTGTTGCTGTGTGCAGTGTGTAAAATAAAATAAAAATAGTTTTACCCTCCTGCTGACTACCTAGTGTCCTGCCCTTCCCAACCCATTCACACACACATAGATGATTCGACTATCAGTCGACTATAGAAAGATTCGACAATTCTGATTCGAATGTGTAAATCCTTAGTCAGGGACACCCCTAGAAAAATGTCATAGACAAATTATGACAAAAATTATTCATCAACAAAATGAACACTGTGCTTTTAGAGCTAAAGTTTCTGTATAAAGCAGACAATTTCCATTTCAAGCTTTCACCAGAAATTTTAAGTTTAGACACCTCAATATGCTTCTACAGTTTTTGAAGGCTATGATATGGTTTGTTTTAGGCAAACGCATTATTTAATTTTTTCAGAAAACTGAAACATACTTTTTTTTTTAAGTATGGCCATGAGTGCGTGCACTGCACCTGAACTGCTGCCTTCTATTTTGCCATCAACTGATTGGTGTTCAAAAAATGCTGGGAAATCATTCATGAAATCATCAAAACATCATGTGACCCTACAAGAGTAATTACTGATGGGCTGTCTGCAAACCCCCCCCCTTTCAAAGCTTTCAAAGCAGCTACATAGAAATTATTTTCTACTTCGAGGACCTTGATAGAAATGTAGTGGAGTAAAAAGTACAATATTTGTCTTTCAAATGTAGAAGTCATAAGTTTCCAGAAAAAAATACTAGTCAAGTAAAGTACAGATACTCAAAAAGTTTACTTAAAGGGATAGTTCACCCAAAATTTTTAATTTGATGTTTATCTGCTTACCCCCAGGGCATCCAAGATGTAGGTGTCTTTGTTTTTTCAGTATAACACAAATGAAGATTTTTAACTCTAACCGTTGCGGTCTGCCAGTTGTATAATGCATGTCAATGGGAACAGTTGAGAGTATGAGAGCTTTGAGAGTAAAAAAAAACATACACATACGAATCCATATTAAACCCTGCGGCTTGTGACGACACAGTGATGTCTTAAGACACGAAACGATCGGTTTGTGCGAGAAACCGAACAGTATTTATATAATTGTTTTTACCTCGAAAGAGATCTATGTACAACAGCCTTTAGCGCACAATCACTTCCGGTTAGTGAGGTCAAATGAACACGATATGGCGTATCTCAATCGGATACAAGCGGCGGAAGTGATCTCTCGCGCGTATCTCTGCGCCATATTGTGTATTTTGACCTCAATTACAGGAAGTCATCGCTCAGTGAACGCTGATGTACATAGTGTTGTATTTGAGGTAAAAAAATATATAAATACTGTTCAGTTTCTCGCACAAATCGATCGTTTCGTGTCTTAAGACATCAATGTGTCGTCACAAGCCGCAGGGTTTAATATGGATTCGTATGTGTATGTTTTTTTACTCTCAAAGCTCTCATACTCTCAACTGTTCCCATTGACATGCATTATATGACTGGCAGACTGCAACAGTTGGAGTTAAAAATCTTCATTTGTGTTCTCCTGAAGAAACAAAGACACCTACATCTTGGATGCTCTGAGGGTAAGCAGATAAACATCAAATTTTCATTTTTGGGTGAACTATCCCTTTAAGTACAGTACTCAAGTAAATGTACTTTGTTACTGTCCGCCTCTGAATTTGTGTTACCCAGCTCCTGGGTCAGACGTAACAAACCAGTGTCTGGGTAGTTTTTGTTTTACCCAGATCCTGGGTCAAACATAACAACCCAGGGGTTGAGTTATTTATCACAGCATTCACTGGCTTTTTGCAACATTTTCAGGAGAGAACAGTGCAGCTCCGTCAAATTTTATTTTATCTATAAATTCATTACTGTGCTGTATACCATTTAATTTTATGCAATGCAACATGCTGGGGCGTGATGTGAGTCACCTAAACGAGTGTCGCGTCTGTCTTTTCGCGTGATGGAAACGCCTGATGCCTTGCCCTCGATTTTATGATTTTATTCAAAGAGATACAGAATACTTAGGATGTTAAAATGTGTTCTCAGAACATAGGTTCTGTACACTGATTGTTTATGGACAGGTTATGGAGTCAGTCACAGCATATTTTTAGCTACAAGTGAAACACAGGGCAGCAGTCTAATGTTAAAAATTCCCCTGCTGAACATGATACAAGCTCCGGCACGAGATCCAGTGCCGTTACGGTGGAAACGGGACAACAGAGACTGGTCGATTACACTTGAATTAATTCTAAATGTTTAATTTGGACTTCTAATATTTGTTAAACGAGCTTAAATGTAGGTAATAATATATATATAATATATAAAATATGCTATACTGTAAAATATGATCGGAAATAAGGCACTTATTTAATTTAAAAAAGTTTAGAGGATTTCAATTAATCCGTAAATATTAATTCTTGTATGAAGTAAAAAAAAAAAAATGAAAAAAAATGAATATGCTAGTATTATAGTAAAAAACTAATCAATGATTGTGCTGGGTAAAATGAACCCAACATGTGTTCTGTCCTATATTTACCCAGCCCTTGGGTAAAAAACTACCCAAATTGGGTTGTTTTTAAACCCAGTGTTTTTTAGAGTGTAGGTTCATCAACAATAATCCCATCACGTTCGGGCAGGGGAATCTTTGATGACCAGCTGACCTTCAAAGACCACATTGCAACAACAGAACCATCATGTAGGTTTGCACTGCACAACATCAGAAAGATCAGGCCCTTCCCAACTGGGCATTTTTTCATCCCGGCCCTTGCCATTTCTAAGCTGGTCTACTGCAATGCTCTTCTGGCTGGACTTCCAACATGTGCAATCAAACCACTACAAATGATCCAGAAAGCAGCAGCTAGACTGTTCTTCAATGAATCCAAGAGAGCCCACGTCGCACTCCGTTTATCTCTCTGTGCTGGCTTCTGTTTGTGGCTCGCATCAAGTTCAAGACATTGGTGCTTGTCTACAGGACAGCCACGGGCTCTACACCCTCCTACCTCCACTCTCTCTTACGAGTCTACATGCCCTCCAGGAGCCTGCGGTTGGTGACTGAGTGGTGCCTTGTGGTACCATCACAGAGAGGCACAAAAATGTATTCACTGTTCCTTGCTGGTGGAATGTTCTTCCCAACACTATCCAGACAGTCGAATCTCTGACAATATTCAAGAAACAGATGAAACCTTGCACTTAACAGCATCCTGATTCCTCCAGAAAAAGAAATGCTATTCCTTAATCCCTCCCTGTTCTACCTTGTACTATTTTAAAACTTTGTATTTCTTGTGTTTATTGCCTCTTAAGATTAATCACATGTTGTAATCCTCATTTGTAAATTGCTTTGGATAAAATAACAGAAGTTTCATTTTGAGGGGAGAACAATCCCTTTAAGAGTTCATTTTAGACCTAAACATTGCCCAAGGTTTAGCGCTTCAAACCTCCCTTAAACTCTAGCCAACATTCGTACTATGCAAATAACCACCAAAAGCCGATGCAGAGCAGTTTTGTTCCTGTAGATTATAATTTTCAGGATAACTCGGTACTAACACATTTCACCTTCCTGTCTAGGGACACAGTATTCTGGCTTATGGGATCCATGTGAAGGCCAACAGTGTGGGGATTTGCAGATGAGGAGGGTGTGGGGATTTTGGGCTTAACCTACACTGATCTTACACACTAGCTCACAAGCTACAAGCCCTGGGACTCAGACAAGATGAATAACACATGCGCAGAATCAATTATCAAATGAACCCCTGAACCTTCATGACCCCACAATGAAAGGAATCAAGGTTTCTTCCTCAAGGATATCATATAAATGTTGTTGTATTAGGGTAGTGCAAAAAAGAGAGAGTGTAAAAACAAACACAATATCACACTGTCTAAGAATCCCGAAACCAAGATGATTTACATAAGATTTACATGGCCCAGAAAAAACAAAAACAAATAGTGTTTTTACATAATTCTGCATTGCATTTAAAAAAACAGAAGTACATGTGAGAATCTGCTTACCTGGAGGTCCTTGGAGTTTGGCTTTCTTAACTGAAAAGACAAAAATAAAATAAAAACGTTGAGAAAGATAAAATAATTACATTTTATATTATTTAATGAAAAGAGTTACATATTGTACACTGGCACAAGTCTAAGTAAAAAACATTAAATGGGACAGTCCATCCACTAACATCCTGGTGAACCTGTATGACTAATGTTTCTTCTGCAGAACACAAAATAAGATATATTGAAAAAATTGCTAACAGTTTTGGTGACCATTGACTTCCATTGTATGGACAAAAACGCAGACATTTCTCAAAATATCTTATTTTGTGTCCACTTATTTTAGAACGACATGAGGGTGAGTAAATGACAGAATTTTCTTTTTTTTGGGTGAATTATCCATCCACAGCCACAATATGTAATTTTTCACCACTAGAAGGCACATATTCAAAACATGGCATAGCTTGATGACACCTTGATTTTGCGGAGCTTTTAATATGCCACAGACGACCACTTACGCTTTTTCCGGTCATGTGTATGTGGGGTAACGCAGCACTGTTTTATCACATTAGATACATTTGAGTGTGTTGAAAGTTATGTTATAATGCTACTCTGTGTGTTTGCTCGCCGGCTACTATTAGACACTTGTTGCACTGCAGTGAGCTAGAACGATATTAGGCATGGTACTCATGGTAAATCAAAAAAGTCTTATTGTTTAAATCTGGTTAACTGTGTTGAGCTATATAACAATGATTAGTTTTCTGTCAATACTGTATCCAAACAGTTGCTCACCTGTCTAATAAAACGCATAATATATTAAAGCGGATTTAAAGAGCAATTCTAAGCAACAAAAAAAAAAACCCACAGTAATTTCACTGTTTCTTTAGATAGACATTATGTTCAAATCTTGATTTGATACGTTATCTAAAGGCTGGCCCACACTAAAAGATTTTTTAAATCTTATCAGACTTTCAAAATGTGAAAGACCAGTAGAGACCTTTAGAGTAAACAAACATGGCAGACAGCAGCCCAGAAGAAATGGTGATAATGGTGATTAGACTGCTTTTTACAGAAAATTCACAAGAGAAAAAGAAAAAGGTTTGGATGTCATGTTATGCTTCTGTCTACAGTCAGCTCACTTTCTGTTTGGGTATTGTTTCATTCCACGTGACAATCTACAGAGTGAGTGCGAGTGTCTTCTGGGTTCCCCCCACACAACAGGATTTCTGATCTTATCTTGTAGTGTGTGGGTGCCTTAAAGACCCTTGTGGTGAATTTTTTTTGAAGTTTTAATATGCTTTAAGACAAACCATGTGCAAACCAAAGACAGTCTCAAAAACTTGGTTTGAAATTGCTGTTGTTCTCTGTGTCACAAATATGTTGTAACCAATCCAGTCACAAGCTTTAGCATATTCATTAACTATGACTGCTCTGAAGCAGGGGGGGGGAGTCTCAAGAGAAGCCAGGTTATCCCAGTATATTTTTCTGTTGATATGAAAAATCATGTACATTTAGCAATATAGCGGGTGAATTTTGTACAGTTGTGGTCAGAATTATTGGCACCCCTCGTAAATATGATCAAAGATGGCTGTAAAAATAAATCTGCAATGTTTATCTTGTGATCTTTTATTTAAAAATATAACCTTTCATTGAAGTAAAAGAATTGAAAGCAGGGGGTAAATGACATTATGAAATAAATGCTTTTCTCCAGAACATGTTGGCCGAAATGATTGGCACCCCAAAAAAATTTTATTAGTAAAATATCTCTCAAGTATATTCCCATTCATATTTACATTTTTTTAGCACACCAGGGTGACTGAGCATGAAATTGTCTAGCTATGACGTCTTGTTTCACAGGAGTATAAATATGAGGAACAGAAAGGCCAAAATCCCTTAATCATCCATCAGAATGAGTAAAAGCAAATAATATACACTCACCTAAAGGATTATTAGGAACACCTGTTCAATTTCTTATTAATGCAATTATCTAATCAACCAATCACATGGCAGTTGCTTCAATGCATTTAGGGGTGTGGTCCTGGTCAAGACAATCTCCTGAACTCCAAACTGAATGTCAGAATGGGAAAGAAAGGTGATTTAAGCAATTTTGAGCGTGGCATGGTTGTTGGTGCCAGACGGGCCGGTCTGAGTATTTCACAATCTGCTCAGTTATTGGGCATCGTTTAAATGCCACGGCCTACCTGAGCATTGTTTCTGACCATGTCCATCCCTTTATGACCACCATGTACCCATCCTCTGATGGCTACTTCCAGCAGGATAATGCACCATGTCACAAAGCTCCAATCATTTCAAATTGGTTTCTTGAACATGACAATGAGTTCACTGTACTAAAATGGCCCCCACAGTCACCAGATCTCAACCCAATAGAGCATCTTTGGGATGTGGTGGAACGGGAGCTTCGTGCCCTGAATGTGCATCCCACAAATCTCCATCAACTGCAAGATGCTATCCTATTAATATGGGCCAACATTTCTAAAGAATGCTTTCAGCACCTTGTTGAATCAATGCCACGTAGAATTAAAGCAGTTCTGAAGGCGAAAGGGGGTCAAACACAGTATTAGTATGGTGTTCCTAATAATCCTTTAGGTGAGTGTAGTTCTGATGTGCAGCAAAAGATTGTTGAGCTTCAAAAAATAGAAAGTGGCTGTAAGAAAATAGTTAAAGCATTGAAAATCCCAATTTCCACCATCAGGGCAATAATTAAGAAGTTCCAATCAACTAAAGATGTTACAAATCTGCTTGGAAGAGGACGTGTGTCTATATTGCCCTAACGCACAGTGAGGAGGAGAGTTTGTGTGGACAAAGACTCTCTGAGGATCACAGATGGAGAATTGCAGAGATTAGTTGAGTCTTGGGGTCAGAAAGCCTTTTAAAAAAAAATCTAACAACCCCTATAAAATCACCACAAGTTGTTTGGGAGGGTTTCAAGAAAAATCCTTCTTGCTCATCCAAAAACAAACTCCAGCATATTCAGTTGTCAGACACGACTGGAACTTCAAAAGGGACCTGGTTCTGTGGTCAGATGAAACTTTAACGGCCTCTGCTAGAAATCTTATAATGGGCCATGGTTGGATCTTTCATAAGGACAACGATCCAAAACAAAAATCAAAATCAACACAAAAATGTTTCACTGAGCACAAAATGAAGCTTCTGCTATGGCCGTCCCAGTCCCCTGACCTGAACCCTATAGAAAATGAGTGGGCTGAACTGAAGAGAAGAAGTACCAACATGGAGCTGGAAATCTGAAGGATCTGGAGAGATTCTGTATGAAGGAATGGTCTCTGTTCTCTTGTAAGGTGTTCTCCATCAGGCATTATAGGAGAAGACTCAGAGCTGTTATCTTGGCAAAAGGGGTTGAAAAAATTATTAAATTATTAAAATAAAGAATAAACATTGCAGATTTATTTTCCCAGCCATCTTTGATCATATTTACCAGGGGGGCCAATAATTCTGACCACAACCGTTTATGGTGTATATTACGATGTTATAATGAACTATATGCCTTTCTCCACTGACATTCTGAGTTGTTCAAAGCGTTTCTAAGGATGCTGATTTTTAGAAGGCAGCTGTCAGACTCTGAGATGGCGAACGGGAACATGGTTTACGTTAGCAACACATTATTAGCGGTTTGATAACGTAGTCAAGCCGAAGGCTAATCATATTAATTACCGTTATGTGTCCGACGTTGTAAAGAGCGATACATAAAACGCATTACCATTCTGATACATCAACTTGTATACAAGCCTGTATAATTTACACTTCCACTTCTTCTGAATCAGTTTCTGGTTCAAACATATATGGCTTAATTTTAAAGACATAAAGAAATATTTTTCACAGGAAAAAAAAAAAAATTTAAATGTGTCATTTTGGTGATCAAAAGGGTTAAAATTATTGACTACGGGGGCCTTTAATACATAATCCTGCCCTCTATGTTGAATGAGGGATTTATACATAGTGTGATACGTTTGTGTGCAGTCTCAACAGACATACAAATACATATATTGCACATATGTAAGAATCTATTTACTAATATTTCATTTATTTATTCATTTGTTTGTTTGATAAATCAGACAAGAATAGAGAAGGAGAATCTGCAACTACTTCAACACTATTTCAAAAGTATCCCAGGATGCTTTCCAAGATGCATACAAGACTGAAATCTGATTTAAAGGTTTAAAGGAGGTGGTTTGAAAGCCATACAAGACTTAGCCCAAGTGAAGGTGTAAGTTTAGGAGTCTTGCAATCCACATGTGAGCAGGAAATTGTGAATAAGAATAAGAGAAACTGTGATTCTTAAACACTAGCTGTCATATCAAGTGTCAAGTGTTCAAGAGAGATTCACTGGCCAGCACTACCATAAATCACAGACGTGTACTCATGACTAAGTGTGCGACTAATGTAAATGGGCCCATAGAGGAGGTTGTGTCAGTATTGCAAGAAATACATGTGATAGTCTTAGAAGCATCTGTTAGAATGGGCTGAAATGTATTAGTAAATATGAAATGGTCATTGTTTTCCAGCAAAGCAAAAGCAAAACAAAAACAATAACAAGGTATGCACCAAAATTCAGCCGGTGAAAATTAGCAAATACTCCACTCATGTACCGCTCATGCTCACAGGAAAAGCAAAGTGCGCTCAAATAACATGCCAACATTATATTTCTATGTAGTAGTATACTTGTTTCTGTTTGCAATAGCCCTACTGTGCTATAACATGATGTGGTATAACCGTGCTGGGCAATGTTGATAAAATGACGCTACCCTTTCATTCACTGATCTGCTGCCCGCAAAAAAAAAATGTCTTCTGTTTTCGTCCACAATTGTCAGTTCCGCTTTTTCATCCCAGAATGTTCATTTCAGTACAAAAAAATTAAAAACAAAACAAAACAAAAACAAAAACCAACACTAAAGACTAAACAAAACTATTACTTCAAACTAAATTAATTCATAAAAAAAACTATATATAAATGGCAGGACAAATGACCAGCAGAACAAAAATCTTATTGCTGAGTCCTTGTGCAGTCGGTGTTTGGAAAACAAAACCCACACTTTGAACAATACTCCTGTTTCCATGCAAGACCCTGCCCACAGCCATACAATAACTGTTCTTGGATTGAGCTGTGATTTAGAGCAGATTACTTCTGATAGCTGCTTGAGCCCCATGTGCTGGCCATGGCTAGATGGATATGCCAGATGGATGCTGGGATTGGACGGCGGGCTGCGAGACATCACAGTGGATTACTAACATGTATCGCTGCAACCTCTCGCTGGATATCGGATGAGACGTGGCGCACACAGGAACACGAGCCTCGTGGGACATAATGATGTTGAGATAAAGACTGCGAGACAAAGGTTAACAATGCAATGAGGAACACGCATGCAAGAAATTGAGTTCCCAACGTGTCCATTTCCCAGAAAGCAAATCTGACAATCACCATTCGGTGCGTTTTGTTTGGAAGTCTGTGTGACGAAGGACATCCAAGTCTGACTATTTTCCACATTTCTAACTGAGAGGAAACAGACATTAGGTTTTATTAAGGCCCTGGGGTATGGGTCACGGTGTCAGTGGAAACTCATTAGTATGAGTTCATTACTGCATAACGCTAACGGAAACCGATGCATGACTTTAGATTCAAGCCTTCCTGAGATGTTGTGTTTAGATAGAGGGCGGTTGGACAGGAACTTCCTGAGAGTCTCCTTTGTGGAACGTTAGGTTGTCCAATCTCCTTGCATTTATTCCTGAATGTACTTTAGCTTGTTTGCTTCCAGTTACCCTGCTAAGAAAAACCTGTTTAAACCAACCTAAACTGTCTCCAGTCTGGCAATCTGAAAAGAGGCCAAAATCCCTCGAAAACCAACTAGAGGCTAATTAAGACCAGCAAAATTGCTTATAGGCTGGTTTTAAAATATAATCAGATAAGGCAAATAATAATGTGTGTGTTGTCTTGGGATTTTGTGAACATTGTTTCAACAGGCATTCAAAAATATAAACATCTGTCAGAGGAACGGCCTAGTGGTTACATGTAGCCCTATGATTCTGACATTTCTGCAGAATCCAGTCATAAAAGTTTGAATTTACAGTTTAACACAATGTCACGCGAGTTGTGCAGTTTTATCTACTACACAAAAATTGAGACAAACAGCAATACACAGTGTAAATAGCAACAAAGTATTTCTTTGCACGAAGTGCAAATAGCGTTAAATGCTTTTTACTAGTAAGTGAAAATATTTTTTTTTTTGCTGTGTAAAATAGTTGTTAAATGATACTGGTATTTGCACCTCAGTGTATTGTAGTATATAAAACAGTATGCAATAGTAATCATTGTATCTGATTAGATTTATTAAAATCATAAATGTATGCTGTTTTATTTGGAAATGATTGTACTTGACATTACACCTACTCCTAACCCTACCTGTTAAACACTACTCCCACTATTAAATACCCGTTATAGGCACTTTATTTCCACTTTTCGGATACTTTCATCATTTTTTTTTTTAAAGTAAACGCTACTCCAAGCTGATATGCGATGACAAAAGGGGGAAGAATGAGTTTGGTAAAAGGCAGATTTGAACTTGGGTCGGTTGCTTCAAAAACGAACACCACTTGCCTTAGGGTGTGTTCACACTTGGCATGTTTGGTTAGATTAAAACAAACCCTGGTGCGATTGCTCTGTTAGTGCAGTTCATTTGAATAAGTGTGAAAGCTGCCATCTGAACCCTGGTGTGCACCAAACAAGTGGACTAAGACCGCTGAAAAGATTGGTCTCTGTCCTCTTCCAAACAAACTCTGATGTGGTTCGACTAAAATATGAACACAACTCGGACCAAAGACATGTAAACGAACCAAAAAGAGGACGTGATGCGACCCTAAAAAGGACAGAATGCTGAAGCATACTTGTTTTTTCTCATCGCAGGAGCTACGTTGCTCATTACAGTTCAGAAACACTGTTTGTGTACATCTCATTTACACATTTTATAAGCTCTTCATAAGTTATCAGGTAAAATTCCATCATACGTACGCACATGAAACAAGTGCATTTAGCCCCGAACACAGCATTCTAAGTTCTGCTGCAAGGATTCAAAACTTACAGTCTCTCACTTAACGTTAGCGTCATGCGAACCGCACACAGTCTGCTCAGGTCCAGAGACACGATAGCACAGAGCGGATCACCAGAAAACGCATTGGACCCATTTGAATTCTGCACAGAATGCTATATTTTAAAGCGATATGGTGGAGATTAAGAGGAGAAACGGTTAGAGATTAGGTGGAAACTGTGGCTTTACCGAGGTCAATGGCTCTGGTTGAGCTACAATATAAACAAAAAATGGAAATGACATCAAACGCATTGAATAATGCTGCACGTTTCAAGGCACTTCAGTGGGCCTTTAAAAATGACAGTGCGAGCGCTAAATGAACCAGGAATAAATGTATCTTAATTTTTTTGGTCTGACCAAAATAACCAAGAGAACGGCCTTTACTCTCCACACCACTGATTCTGTTGCCAGCAGGATTTCTTTTGTAATTCTGTTTGGCTCAACTAGACAATGGTGGGCAGAGTTAGTGTTAGGAATTTGGGAAAAAATAAAAACGCATTTCATAGGATTTCAGCCCCTCTCTGCCCCATGATTTCCTGAATATTTTCTCCTTTCAGCAGGACAAAAATTCCCCAAATGCACAAAAACTTTTACATTTAACGTAAAACAGCAAAAAAGTGAACCTAACAGTAGTGGTCAGCCAATATGTGGTTTTCAATAGCCGATATCTAGAGAACAGGGTGGCAAATTCCTGATATAAATAGAGAATTTAAAATAATACTTACTATGACAGCAAATGAGGTGTACATACAATTGCTGAAACATTATTTACTGAGTATTTACTAAATTTATGACTTAAAACATCAGCTACAAATCATGTAATTGAGATCATTTCTGTAGCTTCTCAATCTCTATAAAGTGACCAGGCAAACACTGGAGGAAAGCAAGAAATACAGTGTATAAAGCAGGCAGTGGAATCAGTGCGTCATACTGTCACTGCTGGTGTGTATGGTTTACTTTCGACCCTGCAGCCAGCGAGGAGGATGCTGGATGACTGGACAGAGAAAGCAACAGATGGCCAGAGGATTACATTTACAATCCCCCCACTCATTTCAGTTCGCGGACTCACCGTCAGACACACACACACAATGAGTAAATTAAAGAGTTAATATTACAATATTTGAAATATTTCATTTTTTTCTCCTGAAGAAGGTTTCTTCTGACATTTAAAATTAAAAATTAAATTAAATATTTTTTTTTGCTGTTTTAATGAGCATTAGCAGCAAAAGCTGTACTGTGTTTACATTTATCTGATTTCAAAAGATCAAAGAAAATATCATAGATATGACCCTTCTAGGATTAATTATTACAATACAGGGAATGTCACTTTTCTATGGAAGTGTGTTTCCATCATGGAAACATTAAAACATTAAAGGACTGGTAATTGCAACTTATTTCACAATTAGTAACTTTTTTTCTTCGCAATTTTGACTTTAGTAGCGTAACCCATTACATCACACATTTAAGGTAATATAATCGGACTACTTTTTGATTACTTTCAGATGACTTTTGACCCAACTCGTTTACCACATTGATTTGAATAGGATAATAATGGAAGCTTGTTTCCACCACAGAATAAAACATTTTAAAAGATAATTGCAACTTTTTATCTCGCAATTGAGAGTTATAAAGACAGAATTACGAGATATAAATTCGCAATTGCAAGGAATAAAGTTCTCTCGCAATTCTGACTTTATATCACGCAATTGCAAGTTTTTATATATTTATTTATTCTGTTGCGGAAAAAAGCTTCCATAGATAATCTTGTACCATATTGATACAAAAAAATTAAAAAATACAAAGAGAAAGAAAATATATTCCATTCTTTGTGGAAGACAAACATGAAGTGCATTACATTTTCATTACGTTTCCCAAACTGGGGTTCATAAAGAAACTGCAGGGGGTAAAAAGCTATTAATTAAATCATAAAAATGTAAAATTAGAATAATACATTTTAAACTAAAAACAAATAGGGGGAAAAATAAATGCTTATTAAAAGTGCATGCTTGCCTGCATATCATGTGACCAATAACCAACATCAGAGAACCGTAAACTTAAATTTTATTTATTACTATTATTATTTTTATTAAATCACCTAATTTTATAATTGACCTAATTTATTAACTTAATCTCAATCATTCAAGTAAATATATTAGGTCAAAGAGGTTCAGCTAACAAAATAAATTGGGGAATCCCTGCATTGCATGTAAATATGAAAAGACGAGAATTTGTACATTTTAATGTGTTTAAAAGACAAATACCTTCCAAAGACACTAAAAGACTCACTAAGTAATAATAAAAAAATAAAAAAATAAATAAAAAGAATATTTTTCTTACAAAAACCCATCGGTTCGCATCAGAAGGCCTTTATTAACCATCCGGAGCCGTGTGGAGTACGTTTATGATGGATGGATGCACTTTTTTGAGCTTCAAATTCATGGGCCCCGTCACTGCCATTATAAAGCTTGGAAGAGTCCGGATATTTATTAATATAACTCTGATTGTTTTCATCAGAAAGAAGAAAGTCATATACACCTAGAATGGCTTGAGGGTGAGTAAATCATTGGGTTAATTTTCACATTTTAAAGTGAACTAATCCTTAAGTACTTAAGCAAAAGTGCTGAACAACAATATTCAAATGCATTCTCTGCTTTCGATAAATGCACCAACATCATAAGGTACCTGCATTCTCACATCAGGGGGTCACAGTGAGTTAGCAAGTGAATGCAGTAGAGATATAAAACCCAGCCATGCATGCATGCTTCATAAATACACACAATTCAACAACACAAGTGTACAAAGCCGCCTATTCAATAGCTCTTTTATCTCTTTAATTAAACAGTGACCACAGCAGATCAGCAGCCCATATGACTCTAATAAAGACAATCTGAACTGCAAACGTGCACCAATTCGATTATTCTGCAAAGCCACATCAAACAGGTCTAGTGATTGGACCGAACCAGTCACACTAACAAATGTAGGTCCATGTGACCCCACACAGGTGCTCTTTGTGTCCATCTTATGTGGATGCGTGGAGCAATCGTTCATTTGTGTGTGTAATGACATCACCATGGAGATGGGCCTTTTGTCTGAACAGCAATAAATAAAGAAACAAAACCATGATCCTGATGAAAGAGGTGGGCGGTGAGTCAGGAAGGCCAGAAAGCTTCTTAGGTTAGTCTAAACACAGGTAATTCATTACGGAGGACAGTATTTGGGTGATGTCTACTGTTCTGCTCATAAGTTTACAAACCCCTTGCAGAATATGCATTAAGAGCCGGGGAAGACGTTGTCTTTGGGGAAACATGTTATATTCTGATGGGCAGTTTTGCAATTCATGCAATTTTTATGATCCTTCTAATTTTTTTTTTTAGCATCTTGCATATTCTGCGAGGGGTATGTAAAATTATTAGTATGTCATCAGCTAATACCAGCTCTTACATACAACAACCTGAGCTCAGTTCAGGCCACCCACCTGCACTAAATACAATAGAAGCTCCCTAGTGTTCACTGCTATCTACACTGAGAAGGGAATATCAAAGTTCACTTCACTTGACAAAATTTGTTCACTTGGTATGTCCTGTACTACTGGGTTATGCTCCAAATACTCAAATCCTCTTGTTCCAGTTACGTTTACAAGAAAGAACAATAAGGAAACTACAACACAATTGAAAACATGCAGAAAGATTTCGATCTGGTAATTCACCAACAAAGCCAAACTTCAACTGCAAACACATTTCGTGAAAGTAAAAGGTGTAATTTGTGAAATCCGAGTATACTGGAAGTTAAAAAAAGGGTTGTGACATTTTTAAACCGTAAAAAGCTCATGTGAGACACGCTAAGGAATTTAATCACAGTCCAGTTCCTGCACAAACATTTCCTTTGTCTCTCTGAATAATTGACTTGTTTGGAGATCCTCAGTGAACACGTTTCTTAATATGCAAGTGTTTGTATCTGTGCAAATCTACTCGTCCCCACTGATTCATTATGTTTTACTTGCATAACTTCAATTGCGTCACTGTATATCAACACAGGTTCACCTTTAAAGTCACCATGAAATCAAAATGGACAGTTCTTTTTTTTATGGAATATTTCAGAATGTATTATAAATGATTCATCCATGCATACGACATCTCGGCTGCATCCGAAATCGCATGCTTCCCTATTGTATAGTATGTGAAAAACAGTATGTGACAAAAGAAGTATGTCCGAATTCACAGTACTCATAAAAGAGTAGACAAAAAGTACCCGGATGACCTATTGCTTCCGGTGAGATTCTGAAACTTTACAATCCCATGAGGCCACAGGAGAGGATTTGTGAATGGCAGTGAAGCGACGGAACTGACACTTGTAGGTCACATGATAATGACAACATGGCAAATGTAGTACGTCCAGATTACATTCATACTACACACATTCACACTATATTGAACTTTTCTTGTTAAAATTCACACGAGAAATTCACGCAAGTGATTACAAGTTTTTTCCAGTTTATACCATCTGCACTGTGATTGGCTGGATTAGTTCCACCTTTGTTGCATTGCACGCACTACAAGATCATGTGGCGATACTATCAAACAACTCACGTCGCTGACCTGCTCATACTTAATGGACATCGCCAACCGCAACGAGCACCGATTTGGTCGTGATCCACGGGTTTTGCTGCAGACCTTGTAAATCTGTCTGCGACAGCAAAATCCAGCCAAACGTCATGTAGTGTGAGCCTGTCTTGAGATTGACCAATAGCAAACCACAACCATCCAACCAATTCCTGATGGATAAAATCAAGTCCCGTCCTATATTTTGTCTTGTTCGAGAAGCAGTTTCACTCATCACATACGTCACAATAGAGTGGTGCAGGTATGCCATCAGAACCCGGAAATCTTAAATTTGCCGCTGGTTCATTCGAGATTTTCCTATGGGGTTTTATAATGGGGGTTTTCAATTTATGAGTAAAATAAAGCCTGTGGTAAACATAACTTGATGATACTTTGATGTTTTGTTAGGGCGTACAGTACACTGCACACTTACACCCCAAGCTGCATTCTGATTTATTTACACTGTTAAAGAATTGGATTCTCATGCTAAACATGGCCAAAATGTCAAAAAACGAGTTGGACGTATTACGGAGTATTTCTGTGCCAAATACACTCCTTCAGGATTCGAATAAGTTTCGGAAACTTTTTTTTGAGTATGTCCCTGTATGACATCATAAAGGGCGGATTTGCTTGTATGGGCACTTCTCCCGGATGAGTGTGTGTGCACATCACCAGAGCGAGAGCAAAAGCCCACCATCAACGAGCTTCGTTCGGGTTAAGGAAACCTTCGGCAGCGCTGTCATTTTGTTTTTAAACCACAAAATCAACAATGTCACTAAAGAATTGTGTTTTTGGTTGTGAGGGAGAGATAACCTTGTTCTGCTTCCCAAATAACCCAGCGTTAAGGGTACAGTACGCAGTTTGTTTTTCCAGAGCAGCAACGGAGTTCCCGGCATTTTGGTGACAAATGCTTTATAAACAAGGCCCAATTCGGAGCTGGATTTGCAGATCATTTGAAACTGAACAATGGAGCGGTCCCAGCGATAAAACATCCCGGTCATGAGTGGAACCGCAGGCGGTGAGTTCTGCATCAAATGTCTGTATTTTGTTGGCAATCGGCACGAAAGTGCATATAATGTAAACAACATCTAATCGAAAGTAATCCAGGGATCATGCGATGATGTATATTGTGTGTGTGTGTGTGTGTGTGTGTGTTCTTGACTCTTTAGCTCCACCCACTGCACGCTTCCGAGAGCGTGGCTGTTTTCGGAAAGAATCGGTAGAGCGTATCTGTCTTTTATTAATCTGATAAAACTAAAGACTCTTTGGAGATATGAAGGATGCAATACCACTCTATAGGTACTCAAGATTAACATGAGATTGGCGGAAACTGTGTGTGTTATGACCCCTTTAAAAACGTACGTTTTCAAAAATAAACACAACAAAAAGTATAGACAAGTTATGTTTACTATAGGCTTTATTTTACACATAAAACGAAAAACCCAATTATAAAACCCCACAGGAAAATCTTGAAGGAACCAGCAGGGAATTAGACTTTTAGGTTCTGACATCATACCTGCACCACTCTATAGGGAAGAAAAGAGTATCACAATGATTGGTCCCATTGTAAAATGTATTTGCTTCTTTTTTTAAAGACTGATTCAGTTGGTTTCAGGTGTCTTCTTTTGACAAACAGCCCAATCACTGTTTAAATCACATTATTCTGCACCTCATCATAGATGTAGATGAGCAATCAGTGTACAGATCCCATCCCACCCCCACACCCCACTCAGCCTTCAAGCTATATTGTGTGGACATTAAGCAGAGACACTTCACCAAAGACAGCAAACAGCAAAGCAAGCATTGCCACTGGAGCAGTTTGAGCACAGAAAAGAAAGAGAGGAAATGATGGAGATGTTGATCTGCAACTGGCCGTTGACCAAAGATAAAAGGAGAATGTGTATCTCTGAAAGAGTATGAGAGCAGATGACACACAATGTTTTTGATCTGCTTTCCTTCAAGAGGAAATTTACAAAATTATTTACAAAATACTGCATACTAACAATTCTACTTAAAATCTCTAAATTTAGCATTAAGAATATTAAACAAATAGTAATCAAATTAATTTATAAAATCCTACATTTTATACAAATACAAATTATAACATGTAAAATATCAACATAAATTGTATGGTCTTCAATCAATAACAATTAAATCATAAAATATAGTACTTAAAATATTACATTAATATTATATATTAAATATTTTGAAAATAAATGTTATACATTTTCATTGTTTCTATATTTTATACATGTACAAATTATAACAAAATATTAACATGCATTTTATTTGATGTTTTAATATTTTATTTAATTCACTGTGAAACTATTATGTACGGAATTCATTAGTATGTCCTTATTTTAATACTTAAATTTATATACTTAAAAACATATATTTAATAAAAATATATTTAAAAACTTAAAAAATATATATATATACTAATATAAATATATATATAAATATATATAAAACATAAATATTATCATAATGTTATATTAAAATATTATCATACACTATACACTATCATATATTGTGTATCATATATAAGTATCAGCTACATCTTTTTGTTAATAAATTAAATGTATTCTTTATTTCCCACACTGTTTGTATTTGTATTGAATGTTGTTCTGAATAACTCCCAACACCAAATTGCTGAGATATATATATATATATTTTAAAAAAGTGTATATAATATTGGGAAATATTAGTTTTTTTTTAAATATCTTAAAATAGTTTTAGAAATCAATATTTATTGTTTACACCATGACGCCAAACAGCTGTTTCACTCAAGCTATACCTATCATAGCCTACCTATAGCGAATCTCAAATTATGTAATATTTCAGACAGTTTAATCTTGACAACCTCACTTAATTTAAATGAAATGTATATCATTCAATGAAAACAGCAAACATTACAGAGAAAGTTAATAATAAGATGTTTATAGTTTATAAAAACGCTCGCGCCTCTGAACTTTTAAAGGAACAATACACCTGATGATTGCATGCTGACAGGTGCAAATACATGCACGGAGTTAGAAAACACATTTAAAACAGCACTAACCTCTCACGCAGAGGAGAGACATGGCAACCGAAGTTTTTCCTCTTGGTTAAATCCTGTCAGTATAATCTAAATTCTCAGCTGTCCGGTGACATTTCAGATGATGTCACAAGTTAGTTCCTCGTCATGAACGCACTTCTGAGGGAAGATAAAGCACGGATGCTCGACGAAGTAACTCGGCACTATCCTACAGGTGACGCGTACTGATTCATATGTCCCATCGCCATGACCAAATTGTATGTGTGGAAGGTAGAAACTCACAGAATAAGAGGCGGGGCTTGCAGGGATTTTAATGGCGTCAGAATTGCCCCTGACCCAGAGGGCGGGGTTTACTGGACTGTTGACCAATGGATGAGATAATGGGTGTGGTTTATGGCTACACCGAGTGAAGGAACAGGTGTGACGCTGGACAGTTAACACGTTCAGAAAACTTGCCTTGAACTTTTATATTGTGGTGTGAGATACCACTATTTTAGTATTGGACTTTTAGGGATCAGGTGCAATATGTTTTATATTAATTTGAGTTAATTATTTATTCTTAGGATAAAGTGTCTTTTTAAACATGCAGGTTACTGTGTTCTTTATTGTACAGCTCTTGTAATAAGTTATTGGTGTTGTGTGAATTTCCCTAAAGGGATGAATAAAGTATTCATCAATCAATCAATCAATACAGAATTTATCAATGAAAATATTCAGTTCACAAGACCTCTTACATTTTTATGGGAAAATATATAATAAAATACAATTTATGGGCTGCACTGAATATTCTAAAGATGATGAAAAGGCCTTTTATTTAATTTATTTAATTACATTTTCTGACTAAATTTCACATTCTTAAATGTAACTAATAAAAATCTGACTGAAGCAAGGCTGTAGAAAGTATTAGAGACTCTATAAAGCTATAACGACTTTACAAGTTTGTGAGTTCTACAAATATTTATATGATATTTTATGCCTGATTTATATCTGATTATATTATTATACTGCCACTTTATTTACCAGCAGCCATATCACCCTGTAGCCCAAGACTGGTTTCCCACTGAAGCTAAGCAGGGCTGAGCCTGGTCAGTACCTGGATGGGAGACCTCCTGGGAAAACTAGGTAGCTGCTGGAAGAGGTGTTAGTGAGGCCAGCAGGGGGTGCTCACCCTGTTGTCTGTGTGGGTCCTAACGCCCCAGTATAGTGATGGGGACACTATACTGTAACAAGCACCGTCCTTTGGATGAGACGTTAAACCGAGGTCCTGACTCTCTGTGGTCATCAAAAATCCCAGGTAGGGGTGTAACCCTGGCATCCTGGCCAAATTTGCCCATTGGCCTAATCATCCTCATATACTGATTAGCTTCATTGCTCTGTCTCCTCTCCACCAATCAGCTGGTGTGTGGTGGGTGTTCTTGCACAATATGGCTGCTGTAATTTTGTTTTTGTCATTTTATTAGTTTTTTTTATATGTCCATATAGTCTTTTTTTCATTAGTATTTTAGTTTTAGTTATTTTAGTACAGGATGTTAAACTAAATTAAAATTAGAAATATTGCAACTAGGCAACTAGCTGAAATAAAATAAGTTTTAGTTTCAGTTAACTTTAGTTAAGTTTATAAGTTTTAGTTAACTATAATAACCCCGTTGTTCAAAATTTGCATGTGAACAAAAGTGCATGTATAATGTTAATGTTTATTCAATAAAAAATGCATAAATTAAATGTTCTCTTTCACAAATAAATTATGTGAGGACAGAAACCTACATAATAACTATGAGACTCCCCAAATGCTAACATTTAGTTTGGATTTTTGTATTTGGTCCGAACGAATCCATAATTTAACTACATATTGCTTTCGTTTAATTTAGCAGGTATACAATCTCATTTTAGATTTTTTGTATATTTGTCCCAGAGAATTGGGGGCTGATGAACTCATTTGAGCTTGTTTGGCTTGCTCATGTGTGAGGAAAATCAGCCATTGATTCAGATGTAATGATGGACTATTTGATTGTTGAAATGTTTCATCAGTCCATCAGGTGGACGTATGAATGTAAAAGAGAATGACAGTCAAAAGTCAGCTAATTGTGACTGGAGTAGTATTATTTATATTATATTCATTATTTATATTTTTTAATATTTATCATGTTAATTTAGTAATTTTATGTGCTTTTGTAATGTTAATTAGTTTTATTATATTTCTATTCAGTTTTAGTTTTAGTGATTTTAGTACTTCAACTTAAACATTTCTAATTTCGTTTAGATTTTTCATGTTTCAGTTTGTCATCAAATCTTTATCCCCTGGTTTCATAGACTAGTCTTGGACTAAAATGCATGTTTGAGCTGTTTTAACTGAAAGTAACTTACACTGTCATATCTCAAAATACGTCAGTGCCATTGTTTTGTCTCAAGATGCACACAGTCATTTTTTTCCTAAGGCACATTTATAAAAAGCTGTTTAAATATCCTATTGAACAAAAGCCCAATCCTGGCTTAATCTAAGCCCTGTATGTGAAACCAGGACTAGATTTCATTTTATTTAAGTATTCATTTACGAAAACAATTATTAATCATTTTAGTTTGTTTTAGTGTTGGTTAAAACATTGCACATTCATCACAACAAATTATAATTTCTAATGCAAAATTAGTTGATGCAGTACAATAGTTTAGTCGTTTATGTTGTCAAGTAGTGTTTTAGAAGAAAATTACATCCAAGGGACCTTTTAGCCTACAAGACATCAAGCCCCATTGCACCCAAGATAAGTTATACACTCACCTAAAGGATTATTAGGAACACCATACTAATACTGTGTTGGACCCCCTTTCGCCTTCAGAACTGCCTTAATTCTACGTGGCATTGATTCAACAAGGTGCTGAAAGCATTCTTTAGAAATGTTGGCCCATATTGATAGGATAGCATCTTGCAGTTGATGGAGATTTGTGGGATGCACATCCAGGGCACGAAGCTCCCGTTCCACCACATCCCAAAGATGCTCTATTGGGTTGAGATCTGGTGACTGTGGGGGCCATTTTAGTACAGTGAACTCATTGTCATGTTCAAGAAACCAATTTGAAATGATTGGAGCTTTGTGACATGGTGCATTATCCTGCTGGAAGTAGCCATCAGAGGGTGGGTACATGGTGGTCATAAAGGGATGGACATGGTCAGAAACAATGCTCAGGTAGGCCGTGGCATTTAAACGATGCCCAACTGGCACTAAGGGGCCTAAAGTGTGCCAAGAAAACATCCCCCACACCATTACACCACCACCACCAGCCTGCACAGTGGTAACAAGGCATGATGGATCCATGTTCTCATTCTGTTTACGCCAAATTCTGACCCTACCATCTGAATGTCTCAACAGAGATCGAGACTCATCAGACCAGGCAACATTTTTCCAGTCTTCAACTGTCCAATTTTGGTGAGCTCGTGCAAATTGTAGCCTCTTTTTCTATTTGTAGTGGAGATGAGTGGTACCCGGTGGGGTCTTCTGCTGTTGTAGCCCATCCGCCTCAAGGTTGTGCGTGTTGTGGCTTTACAAATGCTTTGCTGCATACCTCGGTTGTAACGAGTGGTTATTTCAGTCAAAGTTGCTCTTCTATCAGCTTGAATCAGTCGGCCCATTCTCCTCTGAACTCTAGCATCAACAAGGCATTTTCGCCCACAGGACTGCTGCATACTGGATGTTTTTCCCTTTTCACACCATTCTTTGTAAACTCTAGAAATGGTTGTGCGTGAAAATCCCAGTAACTGAGCAGATTGTGAAATACTCAGACCGGCCCGTCTGGCACCAACAACCATGCCACGCTCAAAATTGCTTAAATCACCTTTCTTTCCCATTCTGACATTCAGTTTGGAGTTCAGGAGATTGTCTTGACCAGGACCACACCCCTAAATGCATTGAAGCAACTGCCATGTGATTGGTTGATTAGATAATTGCATTAATGAGAAATTGAACAGGTGTTCCTAATAATCCTTTAGGTGAGTGTATAGCTGTAAAAGTTTGCTGCACAGCATCCTCTAAAAACTGAGTTAAAAATATGACTGCCAACTAGTGGCTAAATTTTAAAATGCAAAATACACATTAAAAAACAACAACAAAAAGGAGAAAAAACATCCCTTTCAACGTTCAAACATTTATAAACGTACTGGTGTGTACAATCAAATGTTATAATTTATATGTATTTCACACTCAACGTTCAGCAGCTACAGACATTACGGGCGTATTCCCGGAACCATATATTAAAAGCATTTGTTTCCCTCACAGACCCGGATGTTTGTAATTGACGCACGCTCGTGATGTTGTAACTTTGATATCCGCAGCTGTAAGAGGGTCACGTTTGTAGTGTAAGCTCGGGAAGAGTTAATTCATTTGCTATAGACATCTTCTACATCTGTTTTTATAAAGGCTGAAAATGCTGAGGACGGTGGTGTGTCGGGCAGGGAGCGGCCTTTTAAAGGTAACACACGTGCACTGCTGTTCTGTAGGACTGTCCCTTCACTGCTTGACACTTCAGCTGAATTCGGTCACGCTGATCTATTATGTATTTTAGTGTTTTAAAAAGATACATGTACTTACTTCTATATGAATATGTGTAGGAATTAATAGAAGAATAAAAGTAGATTAATTAAATCAAACTTAATTAATCAATCAATCAATCAGTACAGTAGATTTAATAAAGGTTTGTGTCTCTTCTGCTCACCAAGGCTGCATTATTTGATCCAAAATACAGTATTATTGTGAAATATTTTTACAATTTAAAATAACTTTTGTTCTATTTGAATATATTTTAAAATGGAATTTATTTCTGTGATTCAAAGCTGTATTTTTAGCATCATTACTCCAGGCTTTAGAGTCACATGATCCTTCAGAAATCATTCTAATATGATGATTTGATGCTCAAGAAACATTTATTATTATTATTATTAAAAACAGTTGTGTACAATTTTTTTCCAGGATTATTTAATGAATAGAAAGTTAGAACAGCATTTATCTGAAATATTAAGCTTTTGCAACATTATAAATATCTATACTGTCACTTGATCAATTTAATGCATCCTTGCTGAATAAATGTATTAATTTAATACATTTAAAGTCCCCCCCCCCCCCTTTCTATTTCAGATAAATACTGTTCCTTTGAACTTTCTATTCATCAAAAGAATCCTACAAATTTTTTTACACAACTGCTTTCAACACTGATAATAATCATAAATGTTTGTTGAGCAGCAAATCATCATATTAGATTGATTTCTGAAGGATCATTTGACACCGAAGACTGGAGTAATGATGCTAAAAATTCAGCTTTGCATCACAGGAATAAATTACATTTTAAAATATATTCAAATAGAAAACAGTTTTTTTGTATTTTTAATAACATAAATGCAGCCGTGGTGAGCAGAAGAGACTTCTTTAAAAACATTTAAAAAATCGTACTGTTCTCAAACTTTTGACTGGTAGTATGTATGTATGTATGTATGTGTGTATATATATATATATATATATATATATATATATATATATATATATATATATATATATATATATATATATATATATATATATATAATTTGTTCGTTTATTTATCTTATGCAAATATGAAATAATTGTTTTACTGTATTTGTTTATTATACATAATTTAATATATAAATGTATTTGATTCAATGTATTTATGCAATAACAAATAGCAAACAAATGCAAATAAAATAATTGTTTTGTTTAATTATTTTTATTTAATTATAACATTATTAATATAACAAATCAAAAACATTTTTCCTTTTTTTTCCTAATAATTTGCAGATTCGTATTGTTTATTATTTAAAGTAGTTATATATTATTAAAATAACATATTATACAAATATTAAGTAATTTATGCAAGTAAGTTATTAATAAACGTATTTAAAAAAAAAAAAAAAATATATATATATATATATATATATATATATATATATATATATATATATATATATATATATATATATATATATATATAAATTTGTTGCTTTCATATACTACATCTCATTGCATTCTGTCTCACTTCTCTGAACAGCATTCACGTCAAACAGTGCCTGTGTTGTGGGGGACTCGAGCTCAGCAGCGATGGGCGTCCAGCCTTCCTATGAACACTGTGGTTCTGTTCGTACCCCAGCAGGAGGCTTGGGTAGTGGAGCGGATGGGCCGTTTCCACCGAATCCTGGAACCAGTGAGTTATCATCTGTTCTCCACGAATTGCTTCAATGGATTTAAATTATTTCCATTTCAAATATTTTATTTCCCTGCAGGGTCTAAACTTTTTAATTCCAATCTTGGACCGAGTTAAATATGTTCAAAGCCTCAAAGAGATCGTGATAGATGTGCCGGAGCAGTCAGCAGTTTCCCTTGGTAAGTCACAGGCATTCATCTTTTTCAATCCCACTTTTATGGGTTAACTCATGGGTTATGAGATAATTTAAATATGATGTTTTGCTTTCAGACAATGTGACATTGCAGATAGATGGAGTTTTATATCTCAGGATACTTGATCCTTTTAAGGTAAGTACTTTGCTGCTTTATTCCAGTGTTTCTTTAGACTTTCCTCTCATAATGTGCTGTTGTTCTCGTCTGAAGGCCAGTTATGGCGTGGAGGACCCAGAATATGCCGTCACCCAGCTGGCACAGACCACCATGAGATCAGAGTTGGGAAAACTGACCCTGGACAAAGTGTTTAGGGTATGAATGCCAGACAATCTGTCAATGACTTACACAAATTTGTATTTATTGCATGCTTAAAGGAACACGACACAATTTTTGAAAATAGGCTCATTTTCCAACTCCCCTAGAGTTAAACAGTTGAGTTTTACCGTTTTCGAACGAGAGTATAGTTCCTAGCCATATCGGCCTAGAAAATCGCAACTTTTTATTTTCCGTCGTTCTTAGTACACGATGTAACTCAAGAAGAGTCAAGTTTTAAATAGGAAAAATATTGAGTGAGATGCTAACTGTCTAATCAGATTCAATGATCTATGCTAAGCTATGCTAAAAGTGTTCCTGCCATACCTGGAGATTGGCTGAATGGATTCGAAAACAGTAAAACTTGACTGTTTAACTCCAGGGGAGTTGGAAAATGAGCCTGTTTTCAAAAATAGTGGCGTGTTCCTTTAAAGATAATTTTGTCTTTTTACAGGAAAGAGAATCCCTGAATTCCAATATTGTCCACTCGATAAACCAGGCATCAGATGAATGGGGGATTCGATGTCTTCGATACGAGATCAAAGACATTCACGTTCCTCCACGGGTAAAAGAATCTATGCAAATGCAGGTATGATGATTTACTCTTCAACTTGTTCTCATAGACCTAAAGGACTAAAAGGAGCACCTTCCAATCATGACTGATATGATATGAATCACGTTCAGGTGGAAGCTGAGCGGAAAAAGAGAGCGACTGTTCTGGAGTCAGAGGGGCACAGAGAGGCGGCCATCAATGTGGCTGAGGGTCGCAAACAGTCTCAGATTCTGGCATCTGAGGGACAGAAGGCCGAACAGATTAACAAAGCTGCTGGTGGGCTTTTTACTTCGATTTGGAATAACGTTACCAGTAGAATATAATGTTGTTGCTGTTGCTATTAAAGTCAAATCTGAAATTATATATATATATATATATATATAATATAATGTGTGTGTGTGTGTGTGTGTGTGTGTGTGTGTGTATGTATATATACACACACACACACACACACACACAATGCCTAAATGAACATAACAAAATGACTAAAAATGTTAAAATAAATTAAAACAAAAAATATAAAATTCTAAATATTAACCGAAGTAATTAATAGTATATCAGTGATGCTAAAATAAAATGTCACTTAAGATGTCATTTTTTACATTGAATATCCTGTTTCACTTGGAAATGCATAAAAAGAATGCAAATAAAATGGGTTGGGAGTTTGTTTTTATTTTATTAATAAAAATAATAATATATTTAGTATAGGTAAATATAATAATAAACTTAAAATAATTATTGTTTGTTTACATATTGTTTATTTATAATAAGTAATTACTTTTATAATAACAGATAATGGCAAACTAATTTAAATAAATTGTGAAATAATTGTTTAATTAAATTTTTTTTTTTTTATATTATTATAAAGAATCCATTATCATTGAAGCATATTTTAATGGACTGTGTTAGATTGAACTGTTTTTTTTTTTTTTTTTCAGTTGACTCTTATGAAAAGATTTGAATGAAGTAAGACCAGATAAAATTTAAAAACCTATTTTAATTGTTCTTTTTTTATCTCTTTCTCGCCATGAATATAGCCGGGGTAGCTGGCATGAAGTTAAACTATAAACAAACAAATAAACATTATTAGGAAGAAATACAACATATAAAAACAAACATTTTTCTTCTTATTTTTAATAAGAAAACATTATTATTATTATTATTATTATTATGATACATGTATTCATAAGTAAATATATTATGCACATGTATGTAAATTATATGTGCATAATTAAATGAATGATGGAATATTCATTATGCCCACTGGTGTATTAATCTTTTTCCCTTGTACAGGTGAAGCAAATGCTGTTTTGGCTAAAGCTGAAGCAAAGGCCAAAGCCATCCGGCTGCTGTCTGAGGCGCTCACTCTGCAGGTACATCTCATCCACCTCATATCGCACTTATAAACATGACTGTATCTTAGTAGATTGAATTCAATTCTTCAATCATTCAGGTGTGTAAACTGACACAGAGACAAATATAGTGAGTTCAGTCTGTTTTACATTATCAAGGCAACTTTTTTCTGTACAGAATGGAAATGCTGCAGCATCTTTAAGTGTGGCCGAACAGTACGTCTCTGCTTTCTCCAACCTGGCCAAAGAGTCCAACACCATCTTACTGCCCTCCAACACAGGAGACATCAGCAGTATGGTCTCTCAGGTATGGTTTCATTCTGTACCGGGCAAAAGTTAGGAAGAATTATGAATCATTGTTTTTGAAAGAAGTCTATTCTGCTCACCAAGGCTGCATTTATTCACAGTAAAAGCAGTAATACTGTGAAAATATTTCAACTGAAAATACCTGTTTTCTATTTTAAAATGTAATTTATTCCTGTGATCAAAGCTGAATTTTCAGCATCATTACTCCATTCTTCAGTGTCACATGATCCTTTAGAAATTATTCTAATATGCTGATTTCCTGGTCAAGAAACATTTATTATTATTGTCAATGTTGAAAACATTTGTGCCGCTTAATATTCTTCTGGAAACTAATACAGTAGGGTAAGTTAAAAAAAGAAATCAATACTTTTTATTCAGCAATGATGCATTAAAGTGATCAAAAGTGACCGTAAAGACATTAATAAATAAATGCTGTTCATTGAACTTTTCATCAAAAGTATTCTGAAAAATAAATGCATCTCAGTTTCCACAAAAAACATTGTTACAAAAATGATTTTCAACATTGCTAATGATAAACACCATTATTAACAATTGAGCACCAATAATAATTGATAACTAAGCAGCAAATCCTCATATTAGAATGATTTCAGAAGGATCATGTGACACTGAAGACTGGAGGAATGATGCTGAAAATTCAGCTTTGCATCATAGGAATAATTACATTTTTAAATATATTCAAACGGTTATTTTAAATTGTAATTAAATTTGACAATATAACCACAATACAGTAATAAACTTCTTATAAAAACATTAAATCTTTATTATTAAACTTTTGACTGCGTGTATATATGGCACATAATATTCCCTAATAATAAGAATAATTTTTAGTTTACGTGTATACCTCATTGTTCTCTACTGTCTTTAGGCCATGGCGATTTATGGGAATTTATCAAAGACACAAGCTCAGAGCACAGCAGACTACACGACCCCTGAGACCTTGGAAGGAAATACGGTGTCTGAAACTGAAACTGCACAGAAATAGATTTGAGTCTCATTCTGGGACAAAAGACCGGATACCTTACCGATTCTGGTTGTAGAGGACTGATGCGGGAAAATTGAAATTATGAAAAAATAGGCTACCTGAAGCTCTATGGTGTTCTGGAGTAACTACACAAAGATTTTATTGTTCGTGTTATGTTTTGTTTCTGTCTATTATAATACATTTGGGATGTTTTGTTTCTTCTGTTTATTACGGACCCGGTTCTTGTAAAATTAAAGGTTGTTCACCATTATTTAAAGGTTTCTGCTATTCATATTTTCAATAATAAAAATATTAAACAAGTAGCATTAATATTCATGCCATCCAAATTAAATGCAAATGAATGATGTGATGAACTGTAGAACATTGGTAAATGTATGGCTGTAAACAGCTTTTTCCAAACTGATATATTTTGAGAGGGTTAGGGTAGGCACGTCACATTAGCAAAATATTTAATGGGTGAAAAAGGTCCATTGTCTTTAGTGTAGTATGTATGAACCACGGCTCACACAGAAGTCACTTTCAAACCAGGCAGGATTATGTTGGTCAATGTGGAGAATTTGCATGACTCGTGAAATTCCCGATGGCATGGGGTCCTGTTGAAATGACTGGATTTTTCCCCTTGAATCTTCACCGAACAACGGTAAATGTGAATAGAAGATAAATACACTATATTGCCAAAAGTATTGGGACACCCCTCCAAATCATTGAATTCAGGTGTTCCAATCACTTCCATGGCCACAGGTGTATAAAATCAAGCACCTAGGCATGAAGACTGCTTCTACAAACATTTGTGAAAGAATGGGTCGTACTTAGGAGCTCAGTGAATTTAAGCGCGGTACTGTGATAGGTTGCCACCTGTGCAATAAGTCCATTCGTGAAATTTCCTCACTACTAAATATTCCACGATCAACTGTTAGTGGTATTATAACAAAGTGGAAGCAATTGGGATCAACAGCCACAAAGTGGTAGGCCATGTAAAATCACAGAGCGGGGTCAGCGCATGATGAGACACACAGTGTTAATAGCTACAGACCTCCAAACTTTGTGTGGCCTTCAGATTAGCTCAAGAACAGTGTGTATAGAGAGTTTCATGGAATGGGTTCCATGGCCGAGCAGCTGTATCCAAGCCTTACATCACAAAGTGCAATAAAAAGCGTTGGATGCAGTGGTGTAAAGCAAGCCGCCACTGGACTCTAGAGCAGTGGAGACGTGTTCTCTGGAATGAAGAATCACGCTCCTCTGTCTGGCAATCCAAAGGACGACTCTGGATTTGTCAGTTGCCAGGATAACGGTACTTGCCTGACTGCATTGTGCCAAGTGTAAAGTTTGGTGGAGGGGGGATTATGGTATGGGGTTGTTTTTCAGGGGTTGGGCTTGGCCCTTTAGTTCCAGTGAAAGGAAATCTTAATGCTTCAGCATACCAAGACATTTTGGACAATTTCATGCTCCCAACTTTGTGGGAACAGTTTGGGGATGGCCCCTTCCTGTTCCAACATGACAGTGCACCAGTGCACAAAGCAAGGTCCATAAAGACATGGATGAGCGAGTTTGGTGTGGAGAAACTTGACTTGCCTGCACAGATTCCTGACCTCAACCCGATAGAACACCTTTGGGATGAATTAGAGCGGAGACTGCAAGACAGGCCTTCTCGTCCAACATCAGTGCCTGACCTCACAAATGTGCTTCTAGAAGAATGGTCAAAAACTCCCATAAACACACTCCTAAACCTTGTGGAAAGCCTTCCCAGAAGAGTTGAAGCTGTTATAGTGTGGGCTAACTCCATATTAAACCCTACAGATTAGGAATGGGATGCCATTAAAGTTCATGTGCATGTAAAGGCAGGCGTCCCAATACTTTTGGCAATATAGTGTATTTCCTGCATTTAGAAGTGCATTATAGCAAACTTTGACAAAAAAAGTTGTTTATAATTCACTCAGGCCTATAACTACTTTATGATTTTAAGAGGATCATGTATGTATACAAAACAAAATAATTGTGAAATAAACCAAATGGTGATCAAGACTAGATGCTTGTTTTGAACCCAAACATTGTTACACTCTAATACCATGGAAAACTATGGAAGCTTGTTTCCACCACAGCAAAAAACGGTGATTGTGGACTTTTTTCCTCAGAATTGAGACATAAACTCGCAACTCTTTTTTCCTCACAATTGAAAGTTTATCTCACAATTCAGATTTTTTTTTCCTCCTTAGGATTGTGAGTCACAATTACCTTTATTTTAATTCTCTGGCGGAAACAAGCTTCCATAGAAAACCACAGAAAGCAAACAGTCACTTATATCAGTCTAACACACAAACATTTGTTAAGAATATCTTGTAATTCGGACAAAGATTCAAAGTTTGGACAGCTAAAACTGCACAAAATAATACATTTAATCACATTTTAAGACATTTAAGACAGTTTTTTTGACAGTTGTTTTACAATCGCTAGGACCAATGTCTCAATACTTGGGTCACGTCTTCAAAAGAGGGCACAACAGCAGTCTATATGGGCTAAACTATGGATCATTTATAATTGCTTTGGCACAAAATGCATTCAATGTGTTTCAAATCACATGAAATCTTTTCTCACTCAGACACAACAACAGCCAAAACATCATGTACCTACAAGCCAATTTACACATTTACATACTCTTTTCAAAACTGCTAAACTTAAGGTCAAAACCTAACATAATACAAAATTGAATAGGACAGCAATTTTTGCTACACTTCTACAGTAATAACATTGAAATATATTCTGAATCTAAAAATGAAATACTATCAAAACAATTAGATGTAGCTGAACACCTACAAAAGTGTTAGTCTTTCATTTTTATCATTAGGCAAAAAGGGGGGAAATAATTTTGTACTGTAATGTAAACATGTATAATGTAACAAACTGCAGTGAATTACAAACATTTGAGTGTGTTATTTTTGTAAAGAAATTTTTACAAAAGAAAGTGTTGTGTAATGCTATCTGTTGCTTTTTGTTTGTTGGGTGAAAACCTTTTGCTAGTGTTCTGGAACAATGACTTGATTTGAGACATGAATTAAGTGTTTTGGTAGTTTTAGTGCATCTTGAATGTGAAATTAACTACTGTGCCAAACTGAAAGTTGGTAAGGAGAACTGTGTGAAGAGTTTTGAGAAAACCTAAGTTTTGAGAAATAAGTCGATTGTAAAGTCCCATCAATATCAATACTCCATTTGACACGTTTGAACAATCATTCATTCATTTCTTAACACTGTTCCTCCTTGACAAAAGAATAAAAAAAAAACACTCCTAAATATGTAAACAGACTGTAATCAGCAAATCATTGATAAGAATGGCTCGTTTGCATGAAAAACACAGAAAGTTAGGAACGCATGTCAAGCCCCAGTCCAAGTGTTGGAATACTTGCCAGATTTCCAGGATTGTGATTGTCAACTGGGGGTGGGGGTGGGGGTGGGGGGTGATCATTATTAAATTTCCATGATCGCAATGCAATTTTTTTTTCCATTCACCATAAATTGATTACAACAAATACCACCATGACTTTTTCATAAGAATTTGGGTGATTAAAAAAAAAACCTTCAATTTGGTCTGCGGAAATAAAATCAAGTCACACATCCGTTCTTTTAAATTAAAAAATTCAAGTTTTGTTTGTAGTTTTGAAAACCGAAGAAACTTTAAGGCACCAAGAATAATTAACATTATATTAAATGCAAATTTGCAGGAAGAACTAAATTATGAGAATTCAAAAGAGTTTCCTGTGCACATGCATCAAACTATTCAAGTTAAAGGACTGAACAGGTGACTTAAAGGGGTCATGAACTGAGAAATAAAATTTTCTTTGAGCTTTTGACATATAAGAGGTCATCATACTCTAAGAAAATCCTGTAAGTTTCAGAACTGAAAACTTCCTTGTTAGTCGAATAAAAGCTCTTACTTTCACCAGGCCCAGCAAACGACAGGTTTTTCAAAGTGGGGATCTATGACGTCAAAGGGAGGCAAGCACCGCCATTCATCACTGCCTGTTTAGCCCCGCCCACCGATTCACGCATGACATGCAATAGAATAGGTAGCCTAAGTAAAATAGGCCTACGTGGTGTTAAACCAGATCGAGCTACCAAGCAATAAACATGCCGTTGAGGATTACAAAATATTGTGCAGTTGTGCAGTGCCTGGGCTCGACAGTAATGCAACATGTAAGTAACTGTGTTTATTCTAATGCCTGATCTGAAATGTAATGATTCATTTACAGTCAGATGTTCTTTGTCTGTGTGTCAGTAAATCAAACCAGTGACTAAACATGAACTTGCGTTGTTTCTCTTAGTAGGATGAAAATAATCTGTTATTTAACGATGATTAAATTCTATAAAGAAAGCGATCAAAGAAAGTTACCTTTGCAATCTTTGGAGCAGCGCGCGCTGAAGCTGTCAATCAAAAAGGAGTTTATCAGTGACTCCCGTTTTATTAAACAAATCTCTTCACTATATCACGTTTGCACTGTTAGTTATGATGAAAGCATTCATTAGAGTGCAGAAATCGAGTTGCAACGACGAGATGACACTGCTTTCATGCGCTCAACATGTCTGTGAACGTCTACAATGTTCATCTCTGCAACCTTTCATGCCACGAAATATACTGCCATAAATCTAAATGTAATGCAACACTTTTTACGATTAGTTAACCATGAGAGCTGTAATAGTAAAAACACGCTAAAAGAGAGATTAATACTTAGCTATTTCAAATGGAAAGACCTTAGCCAATCACAGCAGTGGGTGTTTACACTGAACTCTCACAGCAGACACACCCCTTAAAACAGAGCGTTCAAACCAGAGGGCTAAAATCAGGGTAGGAAAAATGCCTTTTATTTATAAATTATGGCAATTTTTGAAGTAAAAGCATTCTAACATTATAAGTGCACCCCAGGAAACATCATAAAACAATAAAACAACGCAGTCCATGACCCCTTTAACATGGTAGTTTTAACATATCAGTGCAAACTTAGCACATGATAGTGACCCTCACTACTCACAAACACACAGTAGTATCAATTAATCAATCAATCAATCAATCAATATTATTATAACTTTGTTCCATTTCTTTAAAAATAAAAAGAGCTGTCTAAAGTGCTAATCACAGTGCTCCAGCATACTGGACAGTTTCTCATCGCAAGCAGATGTTATTAAAAGAGTTAAGTGGGCAATATACCCTTAATCTATCACATAAACGCTCACTATTACAGTGAAATTTTGCAGTGCATCCTTGGTGGTAAAATGTACCTGAATGATACAAGAGTGATTCTCATGAAAACGGTCTAGAACACGTCCAGGTGATAACACTAAACAAGGGGAAAATATTGTATTGTAATTATCATCATGGTAATATTAGTAGGACAGTCTTTTTTTATTACAATATTTGTTCAATGTAATATGGCTAAAAATTATATTAATGAGAATATAAGGAAAATCATCAATGAGAATAAATGTTTCTTGAGCACCAAATCATTATATTAGAATTGGATTTCTGAAGGATCGTGTGACACCGAAGACTAGAGTAACATCACAGAAATAAATTACATTTTAAAAATATATTCAAATAGAAAACAGTTATTTGTTATTTTATATTATATTATTTTATCATAATATTTTACAATATTATTTTTTTAAATAAATGCAGCCTTGGTGAGCATAAGAGACTTCTAAAAACATTAAAAATCATTAAAAATCAAAAACTTTTGAACGGCAGTGTAGAATTGTTTATAATAATATATTGTATGTATATAATATCATGTAAAGTACATTGTAGTACAGATCAAGGTAGTATTTATTATACTGAATTGAACTTCTGTAATAATAATAATAATATATAATAAGATTCTTCCATATTACGGTAATGAGAATTATGGGGTGAATGTGCTTAATTGTTCTAAAAATAATGTTACTAAAAATGGGCAAAATATAATTATTTATTTATATACTTATTTTGGGCCGCACTGCTCTTCTGTCAAAGTTCACCTCTGAGTCGGGTGTGCAGGTCCTCCTGGTCGATTTTGCCCGTCTGCTGGTACCAGTGGTGGTGGGCGAGCAGGGCCAGATTACGGGCGGAAATGGCGCTCATTTCCATGGCACTGGCTGCCCACTCCACGGCATTGAGGTAGTAGAGGCGATCGTGGAGGATGAAGGGAGGCGTCCCGCGGTGCGGCGGGCTGTAGGAAGGGTACGCGAGCCAGCGCTTCTCCGACACCGAGTCCCAGGAGAGGAAGATTTGCTGCAGATGCTTCTTAGAAAGAGGCTCAGAGGAGAAGATCTTCCATACTTTGCTTTGGCTGGCAGGGCTGCGGCTGTAGCCCTTGGGAATCTTCACCGGGTCCAGAGAGCTCAGGCTCTTAATGTCAGAGGCTTTGTTATCCAGCGTGAGGATATCGGAAAAGAAGAAGTCTTCCGGCTTGTCTGTGGTGCCCAGAAAGGACACATTGAGCAGACCGTGGACCAGCGTGGCCACCGTTTGGCGGTAACGGCCAGGAAAGTGGGATGGAATGGGTGGAGAAAAGCCTGAGAAGTTGATCTCAGATACGCCCTGGTGGAGGGGTGTGGCAACTACAACTATGTCGTACATGGAATGGGCGGCACCAGACTCACCAACGTAGTTCACCTCATAGAAATTTGTGACTGAACCTGAAAGGGCAACAAAAAAATGTATAAATATGACCAGACTGTGGAGACATACATTACCGTTCAAAAGATTTAAAAAATAATAATTTTGTTTCTTATGCTCACCAATGCTGAATTTATTTGATCAAAAATACAGTAGCAGCAGTAATACTGTGAAATATTATTACAATATGTTTTAAAATGTAATTTATTCCAGTGATGCAAAGCTGAATGTTCAGCTTCGGTCACATGATCCTTCAGAAATCATTCTAATATGCTGATTTGCTGCTCAAGAAACATTTATTTATTTAAAAAAAATTCAGGAGCAATTATTTGAAATATAATCTTTTGAAACATTATAAATGTCTATATACCGTCAATTTTGGTCAGTTTCAAGAATCCTTGCTAAATAAAATGTTTAATTTCTTTTAAAAAAATCTTACTGAGCCCAAATGGTAGTGTACATAATATATAAAAGATTTACTATATATTCATAATGGACTGTACCAGTTTTGGATGGTCTCATCTTTTTGGAGATGGTAGTCACACGAGCTGGAACAAGTTCGGCTTTGGTGTGGTACAAAAGCCCAGAGCAAACCAACTTATTCCCTCCATCCACTGCCCACAAACCTGACTCGGCTCCTGCTAGAGCAACAGCACCTACAAAAGAAATACACCATTATTCACACACTTCTGTATGTATTAAATCAGTGTTTCCCAACTGCGTTTGTGTTGACCAAGTGTTGAACCCAACACAACAACAAATGTGGTACATCTGGTGGTAGGATCTGATATGTGATGGGAAAATGGAGTAGAGCAAGTAGAGCAAAAGGCGGATTTGAACTTGCGTCAAAACTTTCTGTCACGTGCCTTACCCCTACACTATTGCTACTGTTGACAATCCAGTGTCTTCTGTAATTTTGACTGGCCCAACCAGATGTCAGTGGGCGGAGGTAGTGTAAATAGCCTCTGCCAACAAGGCGGGCTAATTACACTTATTGTAGACACTCCAATATTTTAATAACCGTTTCACTGCTTTAATGAATAATAAAAAAATTATGCCAAACCACTTAAGTAATTTTTCACTGGATAGAATTTTAATGCAGAAATTAAAAGATGCTAATCATAGAAGAATTATATTCAAGTTATTTTATGTATAAATAGCATTATTGTATATTTGAATAAATTAATTGACTCTGACCCAAAAAAAAAAAAGAGTGTTTGTTATTAATGTTGAAAGGTCACAAACATCCTGTATAGTATAGACATACCCGCAAATCCATTGATACGAACACTTTGGCCGTAGTTGACTCGTGTGATGGGTGCTACCATGTCATTGAGAAAGACCTGAGAGAAGCCCTCGGCCATCATGGCCTCCTCCAGCGTCTGATTGACCAGAGTAAGAAAACCGTCTCCGCCCATAGCATGCAGCAGCTTCTCCACGCTGGAGAATGAGTAGCCAAACTGCTGGTACTGATATATCCTACAGAGAGGACAGAAGTGGACAATAAAAGGAACTTCAAGAAATAACTGGTAATCATCATTCTATTCCTCACTATATGAATAAAGGCAACATGACAGACAAACCTCATAAACTTATCCAGTATGCCCTCCACCCACATATTCATTCGAATGAATTGGAATCCATATTTCCACAGCATGCGAAAGAAATTCACAATAAACCAGTCGCTCTCTTCAAAGGTCAGCTCCTTCCCATCAAATATTGCCAGTTTAGAAGACACATCAGCACGAGGTGACATACCTGATCAAAGAAAATTACATAAGATAGGGCTTTTTACACTTAACCCTGGGTTATCGTCGCTCTAAACCCTGCTTTTAACCCCAGGCAAAGGAATGTTTCACACTTGTAATTTTAGAAGCGGGGTCAGCACCGTTTTTTACCCGGGGTTATGAAACCCTGGTCCGGAGCAGAGTTAGCACCGCTTTTGTACTGTTAACCCTGTAATGGCGTGCCAAATGTGTGCAGTGTGAAATGATCTGATTCTAATGAACTTAGAATGTTACGGCTAGATGCTTAGTAACCCGACATCCAATCACATACCTTATATTCCTCACGATGCACACCACTAATGTTTTTTTCTAAGGCACGTTTATAAAAGTTACTTAATTGCCCTAATTGAACTAAGGCCTAATCCTGGCTTAATCTAAGCCCTGTCTGTGAAATCAGGCCTCTATGTTGTATGAATAGTCGTTTCAGCATTTGAAAGGAAAAATGTTAAATGGTGATTGAAAATGTGTCTTTTTGGAGTGAACAGTGAAAACAGTTTAGTACCTTTACAGTCTGAAAAGTCCATTCGGGGAAAAATACTTGATAGTACAGCCGGCAATATATACAATTAGATTTTATATAAATCGATGCTGTGCTCATCCAATCAGTGACACTGGCACCGCAAATATGCAAATAAGGACATTAACCCAGGGTTTAGGAATGTACAGCGTGAAACAACATTTTGTGAATACCAAGGATTAACTGTTTACCCAGGGTAAATTATGAGGAGTGTAAAACGTGAAGCAAGATAACCCAGAAAACCCGGGGATTAATGATTTCAAGTGTGAAAAGCCCTGAAGTGACACACTTTAGCTTTGCCAGATTAAACTGAAAGTATCCAATTGTGCATTTCCTAGAAGAACATCATAAGACTTTACAGAGGAAAACCTTGAGAGGGAAGTAGACACTGACCGAGTCTGTCCAGAAAGTACTTCATGTGCAGGTTAAGGGGGTGAATAATGGATCCCCCCGTCTCATACTCGTATCCTCCAATGTTCTCAGTGGCCAGACGCCCTCCGACAGTCCCCGCCTCGAACACTTCGATCTTTACTCCTGGCCCAAACTCTTGTCTCAAGAAAAACGCTGCTGCCGTGCCTCCAATACCACCCCCAATTATTGCTGCAAAAGAAATTGACATTTAACCCATCAGATCCCACCAAACACACCCATTAACCCTATAAAGTTTACTGTCTCATATTTGATACATACATTTCTAAAGCCTATAAATTAACATGATAAAAACTTTTCTGAAAAACAGGCCTTCTGTCGTCTGATTGATATTAATAATTCAAACTTTTTTTAGCAAGTAAAAGGCCTTTTAGTGTAATTGTAAAAACGCCCAGCTTCAGGTCATGGTTCACATGTCTTAAAGCAGTAAATTCTTTAACAAAATGTATTAAGTAAAAATAATAACTTTTATATTGTTATTAATATTTCAAGTTAAACACTTACTGGACTGAAGCAACTGAGGTTTACCTGACTATCCATACATATTTTCTAAGAAAAATCCCATTAAAATGTGAGTATCAAATATGATAGATCAGGCTTTTGAAGAACGTGTATTAATATATCTCTCAATCATCATTGTATTGCATTGCATTATATTTCGCCCACACAATTTTTTTAATATCATTTTACTAAGGCATTATTATTAGATATATTTTATTAGAGTTACAACTGATATTTATGTGCATTTTATGCAAGTAGTCTTCTATACTGTTTTATACTGCTTTTTACAATCTATATACATTTTTTGGCCATATAAATAACATCTGCACCAAATAGCAGCATTTTGCTAAGTTTGGAACTCTAAATAAAACTGAGGCGTTTTTCTCCTCCTCAGGTGTGACCTCAATATTCTCTCTATATCATAAAAGCCTGGTGTATCAAATATGATACAAAATATAAAACACATATGCAAACTTTTTGTTTTTAGATTTTGGGTGAAGGTTCAATAAACTGTTCCATTTAAAAAAAATCTTTTTTCATAGTCAGTCTTTAAAGGATTAAAAAGTCTACTAAAATAAATAAATGAATTATGTGAATTTGATCATACCAATTTTCTTGGGTACCTCTCTGACTTCAGGAGCAGAGGCAAAACCCCTGCGTCCAACTTGACAAAGCCCAATGAAGAGAAGAGTCTTCACCGACAGGTTTCTCAGAGCCATTCTAATTATTTAGTGTTTCACAAATATTAACATCTGAAAAATAAATGCCAAGAAAATAGGTAAATGAGGCGTTTACATGAGATCAAAAACGGGTTTGAAACGACATGAGGGTGAGTAATTTTGGGTGAACTATCCCTTTAAGACCATTTTCAACTACGAAAACGAATCTCGAGAATCTTGTGTTCAGTTCAATCGAGCTCAGTCTGTTTTTGAACACAAGCATGGAGAAATGCAATTTACAATGTAGACAGTCTGCTAATAATGTAAGCTGTAATACAAATGTAAATCTTTAATCAAAAGCATTGATAATAACTGCTGCAAACAGAGAGGACAAAGTACAGTTAAGTCTCGTCGATTCAAAACATGAGTTAAAGAAGTTTGCTGTGAAACTACTTAAGACTTTCATGCCGACATTGTCATGCATGTCACGTCCAAGTTTACGCAGCTGTCAAAACGACATACATGATCTCACCTCTTTAAATGTCGGATTAAGAAGTTAAAAATAATATAGTGCGTAAAACAGATCTAGCAGCCGCAGATTCGTCCTTTGGGAAAAAAAATACGGAACAGGAAATAGGACGCACTTCATGGCGGAAGTGGCGTGATTAGTGGCAGCATGCTTAGATGTAGTAGGAGGTGACCTTACCTAACTGTAGTATTATTGCAGCATTTTAGTTTCAGTAACGTTTTAATAATGATTTCCAGGAGTTGTTAGTAAAACGTGTTCGTGTATTCATGGCTTTATAGAGTCGCTGGTTAAAGTAGAAGCTGTAAGTGGACATTAAGCAGTTGGTGTGAGATCAGGAATGGCAGAGGCACATCAGGCTCGCATGCAGAAGGCAGTGGAGGACATGGTTCAGAGTCTGGAGAGAGATCACATCCGGAAGATGCAGGTGACCTTCAGTTTCTTTGTAAAACCTGAAATCAGAAATAACTGAGCTGTGTGTTGCTGACACGTGAACAGTGTTGCTCCTTGTGGCTCAACATTCATTTCAGAGATTTTTAATGATATGAATAGGAATATTCAATATAATTAGCAATATTGTGAAATAGAATTGCAATTTAAAATAACTGTTTTCTATTTTATTATATTTTAAACTGTAAGCAGCCATTTACAGCATCATTCCTCCAGGCTTCAGTGTCGCATGATCCTTCAGAAGTCATTCTAATATGATGATTTACTGCTCAAGAAACATTTATTATTATAATCAATGTTGATGCAATGTTGCTTAATATTTTTAGGGAAACCATGATGCATTTATTAGAAATACAGCATTATAAATGTCTTTACTGTCGCTTTTACTTGCTGAATAAAAGTATTCATTTCTTTTAAAAAAATCATATATATATACTAGGGCTGTCAAACGAATAATCACAATTAATCGCATCCAAAATAAAAGTTTGTTTACAAAATATGTGTGTACTGTGTATAATTATTATGTATATTTGAATACACACACACACACACACATGCATGTATATACATTTATATCATTTATATTATATATAAATATTTTATATATAAATATAACACATTTTTCTTAAATGTATACATGCATGTGTGTGTATTTATATATGCATAATAATTATACACCGTACACACACATATTTTGTAAACAAACTTTTATTTTGGATGCGATTAATCGTTTGACAGCACTAATGTATACACATTAAAAGGTTGTGGTCAGTAAGATATCATTATTAAAGACATTCTTGTTATTCTTATTATTAAAGACTTTGCCATCACAGGAATAAATTACATTTTAAAATATATTCAAATAGAAAACAGTTATTTTAAATTGAAATGATATTCATAATAATACAGTTTTGAGCAATTTCTTGGCGAGCATAAGAAAAAAATCTTACTGACCCCAAACCTTTTAACATGTATAATTTTTTTTTATCGCTGGTTATATAATTATGTAAAGTGAATTTATATTAATATATTATTTATATACAATTATTTTATACAAATTATATAATATTATTAATTATAATTAATTTACACTTATTTAATTGTTTTTTTTAAATCATTAAAAAAAATAGTTACATGTAGTTTCTGTACATATGAAGCATATAACTACTATTTATATGTTAACTTCTGATAATATGCATTAATCTATTCTATAATTGATTTTCTATATCGTCTAGAAGTCTTTTAATATCTAAAATGTAGTCTTTGACCACTTATTAATTAGAGGTTCATTAAGTAAATGGCTGCTAACACTCAAATCTGCTTTCAGGGCCGTATGTTCCGCTGCAGTGCAGAGTGCTGTGAGCGTCCCAGTGACTCCATGAGCCAGGTGCACCAGTGTATAGAGCGCTGCCACACACCGCTGGCTAAAGCTCAGGCACTGGTCACTACTGAGCTTGAGCAGTTTCAGGTCAGTCGACTTCTGTGAGATCATTTACTTTTAATCTTCCAGCTGGAATAGCGTGATGTGAAAGAACTATTGATTCCCCTACAGGATCGCCTCACAAGGTGTACGATGCACTGTAACGACAAAGCCAAGGACCTGTTTGACTCCGGGGCGAAGGAGCCTGCTGTGCGGGCGCTGATGGACAGCTGTGTGAGCAGTTGTGTGGACGAGCACCTGAACCTGCTGCCCAGTGTGACGCGCAGACTGAAGGACAGCTTGAACTCAATACCTCAGTGAAGCAGAGGCTGTGGAAAATCATTCTTGTGGACTCACCGGTTTACTAGGAAGATTTGCTTTCAAAAAGGTTGCTTTTTGCTGTCACCTCATTGTGACTGAGTGATGTGTTGATTGTGTCTGTATTGTTTGTGGCTTTTGTACAGGCAATAAATGTGACAAAATCACATTTTCGTATTTTTTTTTTTTGTATTATGAAATTATTTTTATTATAATTACAAATATTTCTATAAAAAATTTATGACATTTAAGTAAAATATATACATGATATACGTATATTTATAAATAAATGTTTGTGTGTGTGTGTGTGTGTGTGTGTGTATGTATGTATGTATGTATGTATATATATATATATATATATATATATATATATATATATATATATATATATATATAAACACACACATATACATAATATATAAACAATGTATTTTATTCATATGTATGTTTTATAAAATATAAGTTTTTATTTTTAATATAATATGAATACTACACATCTTGGTAGTATTAATTGTTCTAAATATTTAAAAAAAAAAGTTAACTTGTTTTAGATAACAAAATATATAAAGCATGTTGTTATTGTTTATATACACTCACCTAAAGGATTATTAGGAACACCATACTAATACTGTGTTGGACCCCCTTTCGCCTTCAGAACTGCCTTAATTCTACGTGGCATTGATTCAACAAAGTGCTGAAAGCATTCTTTAGAAATGTTGGCCCATATTGATAGGATAGCATCTTGCAGTTGATGGAGATTTGTGGGATGCACATCCAGGGCACGAAGCTCCCGTTCCACCACATCCCAAAGATGCTCTATTGGGTTGAGATCTGGTGACTGTGGGGGCCATTTTAGTACAGTGAACTCATTGTCATGTTCAAGAAACCAATTTGAAATGATTTGAGCTTTGTGACATGGTGCATTATCCTGCTGGAAGTAGCCATCAGAGGATGGGTACATGGTGGTCATAAAGGGATGGACATGGTCAGAAACAATGCTCAGGTAGGCCGTGGCATTTAAACGATGCCCAATTGGCACTAAGGGGCCTAAAGTGTGCCAAGAAAACATCCCCCACACCATTACACCACCAGCCTGCACAGTGGTAACAAGGCATGATGGATCCATGTTCTCATTCTGTTTACGCCAAATTCTGACTCTACCATCTGAATGTCTCTACAGAAATCGAGACTCATCAGACCAGGCAACATTTTTCCAGTCTTCAACTATCCAATTTTGGTGAGCTTGTGCAAATTGTAGCCTCTTTTTCCTATTTGTAGTGGAGATGAGTGGTACCCGGTGGGGTCTTCTGCTGTTGTAGCCCATCCGCCTCAAGGTTGTGCGTGTTGTGGCTTCACAAATGCTTTGCTGCATACCTCGGTTGTAACGAGTGGTTATTTCAGTCAAAGTTGCTCTTCTATCAGCTTGAATCAGTCGGCCCATTCTCCTCTGACCTCTAGCATCAACAAGGCATTTTCGCCCACAGGACTGCCGCATACTGGATGTTTTTCCCTTTTCACACCATTCTTTGTAAACTCTAGAAATGGTTGTGCGTGAAAATCCCAGTAACTGAGCAGATTGTGAAATACTCAGACCGGCCCGTCTGGCACCAACAACCATGCCACGCTCAAAATTGCTTAAATCACCTTTCTTTCCCATTCTGACATTCAGTTTGGAGTTCAGGAGATTGTCTTGACCAGGACCACACCCCTAAATGCATTGAAGCAACTGCCATGTGATTGGTTGATTAGATAATTGCATTAATGAGAAATTGAACAGGTGTTCCTAATAATCCTTTAGGTGAGTGTATATATATATATATATAAATATTTACACATCTAAAAAAATTATATATATACACATACACACAATTAAAATCATCTAGGCCAGTTTTATTACTGCACTGAAGTGAGAATGAGATGTTACTGCATAAAAAAAAATATATATATATATTTTTTTCTGTCAGTGCTGTTTTAATGTACATTTTGTTTATGATTTCTATCATATGATGCTTTGGTCCAACAATATTTACATTTAACCAAAAACACATTGTGTATAAATATTCATTGGACACTTGTGGAAGTCACTTCAAATGCCCTGTTGGTAAACCAACACATGCCTGTTCAACCTTCACTGTTCCTACATCAGCATGCATTGAAAAATTACAACAACATGTATCACGTTAGCACCATTTTCAAACGATTGTACAAAACTGATAAAATTCTTTTTCTTTTTTTTTGTAAAGAAAAAAAAAAATGTGGGAATGCCTGACCATTTAACAACCAGCCTAACAATGACAAATGTTTAAATAGAAGACAACTTCCAAAAAATGCAAGTGAAGTGAAGTACATAACCAAGAGCACACTCTTAGCTCTGATGCTAATATCTAGCAAATTATTTAAAAGGCACCTGACTATTTACAAATTAAGGATACAAATACAATGAATGAAATAATATACATGAAGTTAACAGAACATAAATAATAAAAAGCAGGCTTGGTTAAAGGCTGGACTGGTGTATGCAGTGTTGGGTCACGAAACACTGCGGGCGCTGCTGCTTTCTGGCTCCGGTGTGTCGCCTTTCTTCTCATTGGACGGGGAAGTGTAGAGGAAGTTACAGCACACATACAGAGGAAAAGACAAGAGCCGGCTGTCCAGATTCATCACCACATATTCCTGCAATTGTAACACACAAAGTAATACTTCAGTCAAGTAACCAGAAATAAAGTTATATTTGACATTATTATGAAAAGAATACCTGGTCCTTTTCAAGGGTAACAAGCTGGTAGCCAGTTGACCGGCTGCAAACCACTTTTCCACTGCTATCAAAGGAAGCAAGGCGCAATCTGAAAAATAAATAATTAATAATAAAAAAATAATTATGTTCCACCTTGTTAAATACTAAATAAAATATATATTTTATGTATTAAACAATTAAATAATGTTCATAATTATATAAAGAAAATGAAATTAATTATATATTATTATTATTGTGAAGAAAAAAAAAAACAATTTTTGTTTTCCACATTGCTAAATACCAAATTAAATGTATTATTATTTTATATATAATTTATTGAATAATTAACTTTAATTAATGTATTAATTATTCAAAGCATATACATATATTCTTTATTAATAACATTATTTTATATCAACTTTTCTAGATTAATAGACATACTTTTAACACAAAGAACCATATAATGCCTATATATGTACAGTATGTACAAACATATACACTATATATACACATTATTATTTGTAGTTAAGACAGTCTGTAGGAAGATGTATAAAATAAATTAATAAATTATATGAATTTCTTCCGAATAGAATTGAATAAACAGATGTGTAACAGCTCACCGGTACGCAAGGTGGCGCCGTGGCTGTAAGCTGACAGCGCCCCCACATGGCTGACTGAGGGTGTTTCTCTTAAAGATTATGAAGCGATTCGTGTAAGTCACCAGCAGGTCAAAGCCATAATTGAACCCTGTCCATCGCCAACAGTACTGTAGAGACAACAAAAATACATTTCATTCAAAACACAAACATGCAGTAAAAGATGCAATATATTATATAGCAGTAGTTCAACTCACATCTCCATCTTTGGTCAGTTTTCGGCCACAGCGCATGCTATTCAGTTCAAACTCCTCTTTATTGGCCTCTTGTGGTCTGTAACAATCAGATTCACTCATTTGCAATTCAAACCACATGTTTAATGTGCAGCAGTGCAGGCGTTGGACGTTCTCTCACCCGTTATCATTATCATGTTCTGTCCTCAGCATGGCAAACCACTGCTGTTTGTACACGGTGCTCAGCCACTCTGATAAACACACAAGAGGAAGTTGGGTTAATATCCGCCCCACTAATATCAGCCCTAGATAACAATGGACTGTTTCAGGACAATATGATGCATATTTCACACAAAAATCTTTAATCCAACTGGCTTCATGCAATTTCTGGAAGTTAAGAGCACAGCAGGAAACTCACCGGGCGGTAGGATGTTGTCCCGTTCCAGCATGCGGGCAGAGGCCAGGTCATTAATGATGTACTGCAGGCGGATGAGTCTGAAAACGGGGACGAAGGGCATCCCATCATCTGTGTTCAGAAAGGGCTCCTCCTCTCCAGCCTCTGTGTATGAGTGCGGAAGTTAGAGGAAGATAATTTAAATGTGTATAAGCATTTGTATGCGTGGAACGTACCACTTCTTCGTTTACACAGCCAGGCATCTGCATCAAGCAGAAGCTGTTTGATAGGACCATCCCAGGATGCATTAAGCTGCAAGAACATCCACTGGAAAAAAAAAAAAAAAAAAAAAAAGTAATAAAAATAAATAAAAAAATAGACCTGTGATGTAATTTCAGTGCACCCCTAAAAACACCAACTTAACCCTATAGAGCCTGACTCACCAAAGCTGCCTTTATTTGATCATAAATACAGTAAAAACAGTAATATTGTGAAATATTACAATTTAAAAGAACTGTTTTCTATTTTAATATATTTTAAAATGTAATGTGATCAAAGCAGAACTTTCAGCATCATTACTCCAGTCTTTAATCACATGATCTTTCAGAAATTATTCTAATGATTATTTGCTGCTCAATTATTATTATTATCAATGTTGATGACAGATGTGCTGAGAAAATGACAAAAAACATCAATATAAGGAGAAAAAAGATATAGTTATCTATATATATAAATATAGATATTTTCAAAAATAATATTTAGTAGATTTAAGCAACTTTTAATCATTCATACATTATAGAACATTTGAGTATAAAATATGATGCAATACGTATTTGAGGACTATTTTACATTTACATAATTCTAGTAATTTCAACATGTATATATATCCTTTAAAGTATTTTGAATACATTATCATAATACATAATATATAATGCATAAATTAATATTAATAAAAAAACAAATGGTATCAAGAACATTGTTATAGTGAAAATAAGTGACATTTTAATAAAGATTTATGTTGTTAAAATTATATTAACATTTTTACTTCATTTAATTTAATCTGAGGTGGGCATGTAACATGTTAAAATGATTATAATTATGTAAATGTAAAATATCCCTCAAATACGTATAGCATCATATTTCATACTCAAATGTTTTATAATGTATAAAATATTAAAAGTTGCTTAAATCCTTTGTTTTTGGAAATTTCAGTAACAATATAAAATGTATTCTTTTTTTCTCCTTATATTGTTGTTCTTTAGTAATTATTTTCTCAAAATCATTAAAAATATATTTTAATGTATTAAATTTCCTTCTACTTCCTGAAGCATGTTTAAACCACCAGGCAGCAGAAGACGCATAGATCATATACCATATCACGTACCTTTTTCAGTGCCGTGTAGACATCCATCTCCACTTGCATTACGAACAGATCAGAGGACTGAATAAGTTGTTCCATAATTTCCACCCTACACACACATATTAAATGAGACCAAACATTTATAAAAACTAAACCTTCAAATGAGGTCAGACACAGATGCATATAGAAAGACTGTACCCCAGCTCCTTCATTAGGTCTACGTTCTGATGCGTCATGAGGTTATTGAGGAGCCACTCTAAACACCTGCAATGCACACAGAAAACGTGCAACACGCTCATTATGTCACATGCGTGTTGGAGAATAACGAAGGAAATCAAACAAGACTACTGACTTCTTCATGACGGAGTCCAAGCCGTACATGGTGGCCGAGTTATAATAGCTGCACACGGTCTTCACATTCACATTCTCCTTCATGGTCTCTCCACACTGCTGGATTAATCCATCCTGGGAAAGACAAAAAGCATATTATTAAGGATGACACCAGAAAGACAACCTGCACCAGTGATTAAAAAGTGAAATGAGTGGCTAAAGAGGTGTTGCTATATAGTTGCTAAGGTGTTGCTAGGTGAGTGATTATGATTGGCTGTGTATTTGTTACTTTCTGCAGCAGTGAGGACGTTTTCTACTTGCCCTGTCAACGTTTGCATTTGTAGAAAACACAAGAATTATATTATAAATATAAATGATTTACTATCATACATTTTTCACACAAGCTCTTTACAAAAAAATGTGGATCTGTAAGTTTTTTTTTATGTTTTTAAAAGAAGTTTCTTATTCTCACCAAGGCTGCATTTATTTGATCATAAATACAGTAAAACAGTAATATTGTGAAAAATTACTATTTAAAATAAGTTTTCTATTTTAATGCATTTTACAAATTTATTCCTGTGATCAAAGCTGAATTTTCAGCATCATTACTCCAGTCTTCAGTGTCACATGATCACCTTCTGAAAACATTCTAATCATCTCTCTGATGATGAGGATTGTTATTATTATCAATGTTTAAGTTACAAGTAACAGATGTCTTAATATTTTTGTAAAAACTGCTTTTTTCAGGATTCTTTGATGAATAGAACGTTCAAAAGAACAGCATTTATTAGAAATATAAATCTTTTGTAACATTATAAATGTCTTTACTGTCTTTTGATCAATTTAATGAATCCTGATTGAAAAAAAGTATTAATTTATTAAAAAAAAACAAAAAAAAAAACTTTTGAATGGAAGCTCAATAATACCTAGAAATTATACAGTTATCATAATCAAACTGGAACTCTAAGACAGCCATACATTCATTAACACTTTTGCTGAAAAATTACAAAATAGATGGCAAAACATTAGAGATTTGTAATGTTCAACCCATTCATACGAATATGACACTATGACTATCAAAAGTAATTCTTGCAATTTCACCTATCTGGCAGATTAGATAATTTGGTAACACTTTACAATAAGCTAATATGAACTAACGATGAGCAATACATTTATTTCAGTATTTATTAATCTTTGTTAATGTTAGTTAATAAAAGTCCAGTTGTTCATTGTTTGTTCATGTTAGTTCTCAGTGCATTAACTAATGTTAAAAAAATAACTTTTGATTTTATGTATTAGTAAATGTTGAAATTAACATTAACTAAGATTAATAAATAATGTATAAGTATTGTTCATTCTTAGTTCATGTTAACTAGAGTAGTTAACTAATTGTAAAGTATTACAGATAATTTTATGTAGCAAGTTCACATTCATAATTCACAGCCACATTTTTTGCAAAGCAAAGGTTTGCAAAAGATAAAAATGTGTGCACATGATCAAAAAAAATGTAAGATAGGGCAAGTTACAGGCTGAAGCTGCATTACAGAGAACACTAGACATACTAACCAACTGAAGCATACAAGCAGCAGCGAGAATATTAACAACCCGACTTGGTTTGATCAATACGTCATCCCTGTAGAGTGACCCGAAAACCACTTGCAGGGCTACAGATGGGGAAGAAAACAAGGTCAGGATATGAATGTTTGGTGTCCACAATACAAATACAACAACATAAATTTGTTCACTGCATTAAGGGGGTGTTAAAAACACATTCTCAGAATCCTCACCCTCAGTGTCAATGTTCTGGTCTGGGATCTCAAGCTCAATAACCATCATGTTAGACTCCTTCCAGGATCCACTGAACATGCTGGAGAAATAGCCAGACTGTTTCCAAACAGGAAAATGAGAGGGGGAAAAAAAAACTTTTAAATCAAAGTGAAGCAAGAGTGCTCTGTTATTAGAACTGAACAGCTGGACCAACCTGACACAGGTAAATTTTATGAAGGTTCCACTCTTGCCCCAGGGCGCGGATCTGGATGTCACTGTTTTCTCCATTCAGGAATAGTGTCTGGTAGATGTACTTAGAGGTGCTTTTCAACTTTTTCCTGTCCGCAGAAAGAAGAATGCAGACAAAAACAAACATTAGACATCTATTAAATACAACCAAACAATGCTAATTAATTCTATTAATGCGAAATATGGATATATCTTTTTTTTTTTAATGTAAAAGAAATAAATTAATTATTTTACTCAGCAAGGACGCATTAAATTAATTAAAAAAAAACACAGTAAAGACATTTATAAGATTTATATTTCAAATAAATATTGTTCTTTTGAACTTTCTATTCACCAAAGAAATGATTTCTATAAAATAGAATGGTTTCTTGAGCAGCAAATCAGCATATTAGAATGATTTCTGAAGGATCAAGTGACATTAACGCTATTTCCATTCAAAGTTGTGTGTAACCTATGCGCAAAATTGGAATATCGCATAAAGCATTTGCGAATAAATCAGCGCTTCCATTACATGTGTTAAAGAGGACAGAGTCTTCAAATTGGTGCAAAATATCTGTAATAAAAATGCTGCAATCATTGAAGCCACTTGCAGACAGATGAAACGCAACAAACGCTGTCATGTTTTCTTGCGGTCAGATGCCTGGGGGGGTATTCCAGAAAGCAGGTGTGACATACCAGGGTATGTTTAAGAGTAAGTAAGCTGATAACCGCAACTTTTGGTTCCAAAAACAGAGGTAACTTTCAGGGAATGTAAGTAGCCATAGCAACTCACTCTCTGAACATAACCTGCTCCGGAGCAGGTTAAGTTCCAGGACAGGTTAGTTTGCTTAAGAGGTATTCAGATGCATGTTATATAATTAATATAGTTATATTCATGTAGCTAAATTTGTTATATAGTTACAGTTATATAATATACAATATTATATATTAATTCTAAAGTTTAAAAGTTTAAATGTTAATTCAATTCAAATATATTTATTATTTATCTTATTGTGATCTCATGGATCTGCATTCAATTAATTAGCATCAAACAAACAATATAATCCTTATTCTCGGTGAATAAAAAACACTTATTAAACGAAAAGGTCAAAAAAATTATTGCACAACCACCAAATAGATGGCGATGGCCATTAAACAAAAGAAGAAGGATGTAGAATGGCATGCTTTTTCTTAGCGTCTGTGTCCATGGTGAATCATCGATTCGTTGCTCTGTTGAGAATGTCTTGTGTGTTAACCGGGAACACACTCTGAGTTGTCTGAACTTACTCCAGGACTCGTTTTTGGAACCAGCATACCTTGAGTAAGCAAGGTTTGGGTTAATCAACCGGGAGTTCAAGGTATACGTGACGGTAAGTTAACCTTGCTTTCTGGAATACCCCCCTGGTGGTTAGGAACATTATACCAACCAAACATTCTGATGACAGACTTTGGCTCAGGCATTTCAGAATGACCAAACCAACATCTGAGATGCTGTGCGATGCGATTGGTGCACTGGTTAGTCCAGTCAGCCAATCACATCCTGTTAAGTCACATGAGTTTTTTGTTGCGCATCAAGGGATTTATTTGGTGTCCTCGTAGTTTATGCGCATGCCTTATCAGATGAAAACTCTGCAAATATGCACATTTTTAGATTTTATATGCATCTTGCTGTTTCCATCCAGTGTCTTCTTATGTAATAACCCAAAAATTGCATTGAAATAAGTGTATGGAAACATAGCTATTGAAGAATGGAGTAATGATGCTGAAGATTCAGCTTTGCCATTTCAGGAATAAATGACATTTTAAAGGGATAGTTCACCCAAAAATGAAAATTTTGTCATCATTTACTCACCCTCATGTCGTTCCAAACCATAAGACCTTTGTTCATCTTCGGCACACAAATGAAGATATGTTTGATGAAATCCGAGAGCTCTCTGACCCCTCCATAGACAGCAATTTAATTAACACTTTCAAGGTCCAGAAAGGTAATAAAGACATTGTTAAAATCGTCCATGTGACTACAGTGGTTCCACCTTAATTTTATGAAGCGACAAGAATACTTTTTGTGCGCAAAAACAAACAAAAATAACGACTTCATTCAACAATTTCTTCTCATCTGTGCCAGTCTCCTACGCAGTTTACATTGTAAAAACAGTGCAGCTACTGCATCATCATCATCATCACACGCATGCATCGTGGTGCTCATGTGAACAGCATCGGCTGCCATAGAACTCCAAAGCGCTGCACTGTTGCGTAAACTGTGTAGGAGATTATTCAATTTGTTGAATAAAGTCGTTATTTTTTGTTTGTTTTTGCGCACAAAAAGTATTCTCGTCGCTTCATAAAATTAAGGTTGAACCACTGGAGTCACATGGGCGATTTTAACACTGTTAAGTTTACTACCTATCTGGACCTTGAAAGTGTTAATTAAATTGCTGTCTATGGAGGGGTCAGAGCGCGCTCGGAATTCAGCAAAAATATTTTCATTTGTGTTCTGAAGATGAACGAAGGTTTGAAACGACATGAGGGTGAGTCATTAATGACAGAATGACAGAACTAATCGTTTAAAATACATACAAATAGAAACAGTTATTTTAAATTGTAATAATATTTCACAGTTTTTACTGTATTTTTGATCAAATAAATGCAGTCTTGGTGAGCATAAGAGAATTCTTTCAAAATCTTTGTGCCGACCCCAAACTTTTGAGCAGTAGTGCATGTTTCTGACCTGCGTGGCGTGTCCAGCTGGCTGTCCTCTTCCTCCGGCTCGCTGTCACACTCACAGTGTGAGCTGCGTTTCCTCTTCCTGCACTCACAGCTGTGTCTGTTTCCAGCGCACTGCCTCTCCACAGCCTCCTCTGGGCCCCTGGGCGACGACTGAAAGCGGCTCCCGAGTGAACCCATGGTTATTCAGCCTAGAAAAACACTACTCATATAGTCATGTTACTAAACTGGTTAACAACACCACTGACGTGCATGACAGCTGTACAACCAATCCATTTCAACTTAGTACCACCTGCAGAAAGTCTAAAAATTATTAAATTTAAGCACTGTATGGATGTCAGGGAGTGAAGTCTGGTGACAGGTGGTGAGTGAGATCACTTTCTACTGATTCATTTACTTAATGCGCAATATCTAAAGTTATTTTGCCTAAATTCATGTTATTTCATTTTCTAATGGTTACATTAAGGTCCCGTGAAGCTTTAGTCTGATGGTTTAGTACAGAAACAGTGACGTTATGCTGTGAAGTGTCGAGGAGTCAGTATCATTTCAAAATCATGAACTTATTGTTTTTCCATAAGCTGTATATTAATGTCGTTTGTTTGTTAAAAACTACAAATCCGTCCTCTTGTAAACACTCACCACACGCTTCTGCCTCTCAAAACACTGGACACACCCTGGAATCTGCTCATCAAGCGCTGTGCAAATGCATTATTAGGTGTATAATGAACACATATTATGACTGTACATCAAATCAGCTGTTCAATGTATAATGAATTAACCAGCAGCTTGAAACAAAAGCAGACTGCTAAATAACAAACAGAGGTATGTGTCTCTCCTCCACGTCACGGTTGTCTGTGATGATCCTCGGGCGCTGCTGCCACCTGCTGTCGCGGAGACGCAACAATCCTTTCTGTTTACTTTTTGCAAACTGAAAAATAACTCTATTTTTTACTCTATTTGTTATGAAATACAAAAAAAAAAAAAACAGACACTGTTTACGTTCTTCCATGTCACAAAAACTATATTAATTTTGCAGTCTTGTTTAGTGTAATTCTGTTGTCTTGTACATTTCGTTTATGTAAGTTATTATTATTTAGTGTTCATGTCAGTGGTTATCTTGTATACAACATACGTTGTCATAACTTATTGATCATATAACTTATTACAGTGCACATTACACTTCACTCTCATTTGAGTTAATGTACATTATTAGTTAATGTATAAACTAACATGGACAAACTATGAGCAGCTATATATTTTCTTTACATAATTTATTAATCTTTGTTAATGTTAGTTAAAAAATACAGTTCATTTTTGTTCTTTACTTCACATTGCATTAACAAATGTTAACAAACACAAATTTAGATTTTAAAAATGTATTAGTAAATGCTGAAATTAACATTAACTGAGATTAATAAATGCTGTAGAAGTATTGTTCATTCTTAGTTCATGTTAACCACTGTAGTTAGCTAACTCATTTTAAACTGCAGGGTGTTTCTATATTTTAAGACATATGCTGGGACATTAAAGTTTACTGCATAACAAGAATGACTTTGGTATTCAGCTGAGATATTTTCATTCACTCTAAAATAGAAATGTAAAAAACCAAACCAGACTTGACAAACCACAGCCTATGTCTCAGTTTTGACCATAGACAGTAGGTTTTGACCGCTAGAGACGCTGCGCGTTTCCACTTCCTCCCTTTGATGGGCGGGGCTTAGGACGGAACCAGCCAATGAGCGTCCAGATATCTACGCAGTCGCCTACCTTTCTACGGATAGCCAACCTTTCAGGGTGCTGTGCGTCTGTTTGACACGTACCTCACTCTGATGTGTGGAAGTCTACCTATGTATCGGATGTGAAAGAATTTCGGTCGGTTTAAGACTGACAAACCTTTTGTAACGTTTAGTGCAGACTGGTTTCATAACCTGCAACATGGAGCCAGGGGCGAGTGACGCGACAGCAGGTAAATACTGTATTACTACAGTAGAAGTGGCATAACGAGATGGATATTGATATCGAATAACTTTGCATAACATTAGCTTTAGTATGCATCTGAATATATAAGGTGTACGTATCGTCTGATTAATAAGTGCGTTAAAGTGAAAATGTAGATAGAGGTAATTTGATGTATCTAGGTTGAGTCGAAAACAATGCAAGTAATGTTTTGTAGTATACTATGAAGTGTACTACTAAGAAATTGTATACCTTTGTAATTGTATGAGTTCTCAGTTTAGTTTTATTTAGGAAACTTCGTCTCAGATGTTTCTCCTAATATTCTTTCTGTGAAGTGACACAAATAGTAACATAAATATTTGTGTATAAAGCTGTATAATTAATATGTACAGCATATCTCAGATTATTTGATCTAAAATCAACAAGAAATATTTAAGTTCATACAGAAATCATACTGACTTGTCATTTCTGACAAGTCATTGAAAACTGACATCTTTGAAACTCTAGAAGTGATGTGCATTAGTATAATAATGTTTTGGGGGGTTTTTTCTCTCAGGAGAAAAATCTGAGATACTGGAGACTTGTGCTGTGCTAAATCTCCATTCGCTCTCAGTTTAATCTCAATGCTGACTAGGAGAAACAATATTAATGTGATTCCTTTTGTCACTTCAGCAGGTGCTCCATACGTTGAATCCTCCAAAGCGAAGAAAAAGAGCAGTACGGAGAACAAACAGGTAACCTTGTCCCCGTCAGAGCCGACCAGCACCATGAAGCGTCTTTTTGGCTTTGAGAAAGAAGATGTGTCATCGTGGCATCGGCTGGTGTGTCTCCTCAATCGCCCCTCTGACCCGGCCTCATTGGGCATTTTCCGTTTCTTATTTGGTGAGTCCTCATTTGAACGTGACATATGCGATTTTACAGCATCCAATTTGTGGTTCAGGTGTTGATGTGTGCTGTATTTTCTCAGGTATGCTGATGGCCCTGGACATCACTCAGGAGCGAGGCCTGAGTCATCTGGACTACAAGTATTTAGACGGGGCACCGGTGTGCCGCTTCCCCCTCTTCAACTTTCTGAAGCCCCTTCCCATGGACTGGATGTTCTTTGTGTATTTTGTTATGTTCCTTGGTGAGTTCCTTAAAAAACTCGCTGATTCTCTCTGAAATGCAACAGTGACTGCCAACTTTTCTAGTGGCCTTGCTTTTGGAAGTATTGTCACCTTTTATTTTCAAAAAAATCTTTAGTAAAGAGTTTGACTCGCTCTGAGATAAATCACTTAAATTATTTCAAAACAATGATACAATATAAAAATATTGACTTAAAATATGGGTTTTATAAATATTAAATATAAATATATAAATTGTAAAAACATTAATTATATTTATATGATTAAAATTATACAGTCATTCATATTACTAATTATATTATTAAAATATATATTAATTATTAAATATTAAAAATATTTTATCACAATATACTGGTTCTTGGCCGATATGAAGAGTTTTTCAATTTATGTCACTCAATATTTGTTTGTAAATATTACGTTTCCATCATTTAAAACACTAAAAGTTAGTCTTTAAAAAAACATAAAAAAACAAACTAAAAAACTAAAATAGTTGAATAACACTGTTAAATATAATCTTTCAAATGAAATTTGTGTTTCATACTGTACATTGTAATATTTTGATGCCTTTATTGTGTTGTAGCATTCAACATTAGTATTTTTAATTTATTTAGACAAAATAATATAGAATTGTATTATTGGCATTCATCAGTTGTCAGCCTTTGCTGACAATAATTATTGGCTTATTGGTATCGGCCAGAATTGAACGGTATTTATATTTCCAGAACCCATTGTGTCATTTTGACAGATGGGAACACAGTACTTCTTTAAAGCCGGGCTCAGACTACAGAAGTTTCAGGCCAATTTATGCCCGATTTACCCCTCCAGACAGAGAAAAAAATCACGTACAGCTGTACGTGATGCAACCAGATAGGCATCGGTCGGTTCCGATGTTCGGCCCAGATTATCTGGTAAGACACAAGACTGATCATCCACTTGTTTGTGTTTTGCAGGCGCTGTTGGTATCATGCTCGGCTGTTTTTATCGCTTTGCCTGTCTGATGTTTATATCCACTTACTGGTACGTTTTCTTTCTGGACAAAACAACCTGGAACAATCACTCTTATCTGTACGGACTCATCGGCTTCCAGCTCACGCTCATGGATGCCAACAGATACTGGTAAGGTTACACTTCCTGTACAGTGGCTCCCAAAACTATTTGGACCCTTAACTCCCACTTAAAAATATGCATTACACAACAAAACATAAATCCAAGAGTCATTTATTTGAACAAAAAATTGCACTTAACAAGCAAAACATTGTTTTAATGCAGGTCATTAGATGGACTACGAAACCCCAGGAAGAGGAACGCCCATGTACCGCTATGGAACTACACTTTGCTGAGAACTCAGGTCAGCTGATGTATTTAGATTTGCAGATATCATCCTTATGTTTGTAGGACATTATCTGCATAGATAAAGTTATGATGAGACAGTGAATGTGCATTGCCTTTGACAGATTTTCATAGTGTACTTCATCGCTGGGGTCAAGAAACTAGATGCTGATTGGGTGGAAGGGTACTCAATGAAATACTTGGCACACCATTGGTTATTTGACCCTTTCAAGTGAGTATATTAGCCTCCAGCAACATCTGCCCTAGCATGACACGTTGTTATGGATCATGGCTATGTTCACACTGCAAGCCTTAATGCTCAATTCTGATTTATTGCTCAGATCAGATTTTTTTTATTTGGCTGTTCACTTTTTTTTTTTTATGTGTACAATATCAGATTTAAGTGTGAAATCATTGCAGTCTCGAACTGACCCCTGTATACATAAAAGAACAATAACAGGCGTGCAGCATATCTTCCATATTAACCGAGTGCCCAAAGAACTACTGGCATGTAAAATCTTTGGAGTGACTCCCGTCAGCACATAATTGTGACGAATGTCGATCTATAGTGACGTAAAAGTCGCAAGAACTCCAATATGACTGTTCAGACTGAAGTCGCACTGCAAAACATCCGACCTGGCTGTATCTGATTTAGTACCACATATGGAAGTGGCCCAAATCAGAATCTAAAAAATCAGATTCCTTGTAGTTTGTGCTGTTTACACTGTTATGAAAATAAAACAGATCTGAGGTAAGTCACATATGAGTGAAAAAATTGGATTTGGGCCACTTTTGCCTGCAGTCTAGCCATATTTTGTGTAGGCCTGTCACAACTACTGTTAAATCTTCTGATCGTGATTATTTGATCTAATCACAATTATTTGAGATAACCGCAATAAATGTGCAGATTAAATTTCAATTGCATTTTGACATTCAAATAAGAGAAATTGGAACCCAGTCAGAACCCAGCAGACTAATTCAGAACGTCAGACGTCAGAACCCAGCAGACTAATTCGCCACAAGATTTTGCTATGGTGTTTTATAATGGGGTTTTCAATTTATGAGTAAAATAAAGCCTGTGGTAAACATAACTTGACGTTTTACTCTACAGCGTACACTGCACACACTCACACCCCAAACTTTCTTATCTAGTTATTATTAAAAACATGTTTTCAAGAATGAACAAGACTGCTTCAAAATTTGTGTTTTCACTATAGGTTTGCGTAATTTACGTTGTAGAACAAAACGCCAAAGTATGGTCAAGTTATGTTTACAACAGGCTTTATTTTACACATAAAACATAAAATCCATTATAAAAAGCCATGGAATAATCTTGAAGGAACCAGTGGCGAATTAGACTTCCAGGTTCTGTTGTCATACCTCTATAGAAATACCATCAAATGCATGATTTCGTGTCTTCCTTCACACGAAATGGAGGCTTGTGGGTTTTATATAAATCATTATGTAAACATTATCAATTTATAATTCATAATTAATCATATTTTCACAGCATTGAAGTAAATCATATGGCCCTATTTGATTAGAGTTTTATTATATGATTTCAAGTTATTCATAAACAAATTACTTATTAGGCTTGCACTATAAGTGACAAACAAAACCGCAATTATTTGTATGACACTTTATCATCAGCACAAAATTCATGATTATGACTGACCTAATTTTGTCTTTTTTTTCCCTCTCCCTCACTGTTTCAGAATGATCTTGCCTGTTGAATTGGTCAGTTTGATGGTGGTCCATGGTGGGGGTCTGATCTTAGACCTCACAGCTGGCTATCTGCTTTTCTTTGATGCCACACGTCCTGTCACCATCTTCTTTGTCAGCTATTTCCACTGCATGAATTCCCAGCTCTTTAGCATAGGTAAAAATGACGCTAAAGGACTAGTTTACTCAAAAGATTTGAGATAATGACGACTTTAAAATCTTTATTTTTATCTTCAGGAATGTTTCCTTACACCATGTTGGCCACAAGCCCTCTCTTTTGCTACCCTGACTGGCCTAGACGCTTTTTCGGCCGTTTCCCAGAGTTCTTCTGGCCTGTACTGCCCCTCATCTCTCCTGCCCCTAGTCCCAGCTCCTCCTGCGTGTACCCAAATCCATCGAGTGAGCCTAGAGAACAAGATGAGGCCCACGCTGCTCCCAGACCCACCACACCGAGCTTCAAGCACAAGATTAGAGCCTTCTTCACCATCCTTTACATCACAGAGCAGCTCTTCTTGCCATACTCGCACTTCATCACGCAGGTGATTTTAAATTGCACTGTTTAAGTGCATTTTGATCTAGAACGTTCACTTGATCAGAGAATACAGCGCTTTCACAATCAATGTAAACACAGATAGTGAACAAATGCAAATATCTGCACAAACCTTTGGAAGAGGAATCACATGCCTTGCTAGGTAGAGACTGTCATGCTGAATTTGTGTAGATACGCCAAGGCAAACATCATTATTAATATTGCTCATACTTATTGGAAGAGATTTTAACACATTTCTAATCCTAAGAATTAAACTCTGAGGTATCTGAGGTATTATTTGAATTAAACAAATACCTCAGATTGTTCATGTTATGCACAATTGCTATTATGTTTGCATTTAAACAAGCAAACTTACTATTTACACATGGCAGATGATAAAGTGGAGAAAGAATCTTATAGTCTTGCATTGAAGGTGGGACCTGAGCCATATCTAGAGAATGTCCTAGAGATTGGGATCTTTTGACTGAATCTGATGCTTAACTTCAAAGGCTCTGGTATTAAGATGTGTTTTGGTCGATCGGATCACAAGTGGACGGCGCTAAATACAGGTGTAAACGGGGTCTAAAACGGGTTGAGCTTGTCCACTTTCGACCACTTTCAGAGGTTGAAAATGCATTAGACCCGATTGCTTTCATAGTGTAGACACTCATGTGGTCAAATGTATTTGAACAGCCACAAAAGGCCGTCTACTCTCCACCTACTGACCTAATGTGTAAACATTATGGGAAGCGTGCTAGCCAGGCGGGATTTAAACTTTGTCGGCTGAAGACCAAGTTTGGTTTGAAGATGAAAAACATACCAAGCACAATGTTGTCTCACCATTCCTGATGTCTAACACACACCGCATTTGGCGTGGTCATACGGCTATCAGAACAGAAATGAAAGCTGCTGCTCTCCTGTATGTTTTTTTGTTGTCTCCGGGCACGTTCATATGTAACTTGTGCAAGCTTATTATATCGAAAGATCTGAAAAAGCCCATACAATTGTCCACCCATATTACCTCCCCTCGAAGAAATCAGGACAGAAGTGGTTGAAAGTGGACAAAAGAGATGGATTAAAACACCAGGTGTAAACAGGTATGCGTCTCCCTCATCTACTTGTGATCCGATCGACCAAAACACATTTTAATACCAGGTGTAAACAGGGCCAAAGAGATCATTCCCTTGTCCAGCACTGTCCCAGTCATGGGAAATCCCCTTAACCAGGATACGATGACAAAGATATCGCTTTCCTCATTAAAATTTTCATTGAATATATGATTTACCTGACCATTTAATCTTTGGGCCATACAGGGCTATAATAACTGGACAAATGGATTGTATGGCTACTCATGGGACATGATGGTTCACTCTCGCTCACATCAGCATGTCAAGATAACCTACAGAGATGGCGTAACAGGCGACGTTGGATATCTGAATCCTGGAGTGAGTCAAAACAATTTTACAGGAATGTTCCAGGTTAAATATAGATCAAGCTCTATTAGTAAACATATCTCAGTTTGTGGAATTTTGTTTGTTTTTATATTTTTCATTAACTTGAAATGGAAGTATATGGAAAGAAAAGTGATTTTAAATTCATTTCCTGTGATAATCCACAACATGCTACAGATAGATCTTGTTTTCAGCCCACAATATTCCTTATTTTAACACTAAACCAACTGGAGTCATTTAAATTGCACCACTACATTGTTATGCTCTTATCGTCTTATGTCATTCCAATATGGTGCAGGTTTTTACTCAGAGCCGGAGATGGAAAGACCATGGAGACATGTTGAAGCAGTATGCGACTTGCCTCAGTGAAAATCTGCCACGCTTCAATATCTCAGAACCTGAAATTTACTTTGACATTTGGGTGTCCATCAATGACCGTTTCCAGCAGAGGTTAATAATGTTTATTGTGTATTCAATTTACACTGCTAGATGTTATTTGATTCATACAGACAAAATAGTACAAGGCTTCTGACATCCAAGTTAAAAAGCCTTTATTGCAATATGGCTCTCCTTCTGTCTAATAGGATTTTTGACCCGCGCATTGACATTGTAAAAGCCGATTGGTCGCCGTTCCGCCCCAATCCATGGCTCATGCCACTACTCGTTGACTTCTCACCATGGAGAACCAAATTTGAGGAGATTGAGGGGTCTCTAGACAACCAGACTGAGGTGGTATTCATTGCTGACTTCCCAGGTATGTATCTCTAACTGTATTTTTATTTTTTTACTGGAATACTTTTCCTTAATTTGCCCACACAGATCCTCAGTTATTATTAATGTGACATCCACAGGCCTTTATCTTGAAAACTTTGTGAGTGAGGATCTTGGGAACACCAGTGTTCAGGTTCTGGAGGGTCTAGTGAAGGTTGAAATAGTGGACGAGAAGAAGAACTACAGTTTACAACCAGGAGAAAAGATGCAGGTACAATTCTGTTGCTTTATTATGAAACTCTGATTTCTTCCACTGTAACATTTTAAACATGTACTATTATTAAAGGATTAGTTCACTTAAAAATTTAAATTTCCTGATAATTTACTCACCCCCATCTCATCCAAGATGTTCATGTCTTTCTTTCTTCAGTCAAAAAGAAATTGAGTTTTATGAGGAAAACATTCCAGGATTTTTCTCCACATAATGGACTTCAATGGCAATGAAATCAATGCAGTTTCAAAGAGCTTCAGAGGGCTCTGCACAATCCCAGCCGAGGAATAGGGTCTTATCTAGTGAAACAATTGGTCATTTAAAAAAAAAAAAAAAAAAAATATATATATATATATATATATATACACTCACCTAAAGGATTATTAGGAACACCTGTTCAATTTCTCATTAATGCAATTATCTAATCAACTAATCACATGGCAGTTGCTTCAATGCATTTAGGGGTGTGGTCCTGGTCAAGACAATCTCCTGAACTCCAAACTGAATGTCAGAATGGGAAAGAAAGCTGATTTAAGCAATTTTGAGCGTGGCATGGTTGTTGGTGCCAGACGGGCCGGTCTGAGTATTTCACAATCTGCTCAGTTACTGGGATTTTCACGCACAACCATTTCTAGAGTTTACAAAGAATGGTGTGAAAAGGGAAAAACATCCAGTATGCGGCAGTCCTGTGGGCAAAAATGCCTTGTTGATGCTAGAGGTCAGAGGAGAATGGGCCGACTGATTCAAGCTGATAGAAGAGCAACTTTGACTGAAATAACCACTCGTTACAACCGAGGTATGCAGCAAAGCATTTGTGAAGCCACAACACGCACAACCTTGAGGCGGATGGGCTACAACAGCAGAAGACCCCAGCAGGTACCACTCATCTCCACTACAAATAGGAAAAAGAGGCTACAATTTGCACGAGCTCACCAAAATTGGACAGTTGAAGACTGGAAAAATGTTGCCTGGTCTGATGAGTCTGGATTTCTGTTGAGACATTCAGATGGTAGAGTCAGAATTTGGCGTAAACAGAATGAGAACATGGATCCATCATGCCTTGTTACCACTGTGCAGGCTGGTGGTGGTGGTGTAATGGTGTGGGGGATGTTTTCTTGGCACACTTTAGGTACCAATTGGGCATCGTTTAAATGCCACTGCCTACTTGAGCATTGTTTCTGACCATGTCCATCCCTTTATGACCACCATGTACCCATCCTCTGATGGCTACTTCCAGCAGGATAATGCACCATGTCACAAAGCTCGAATCATTTCAAATTGGTTTCTTGAACATGACAATGAGTTCACTGTACTAAAATGGCCCCCACAGTCACCAGATCTCAACCCAATAGAGCATCTTTGGGATGTGGTGGAACGGGAGCTTCGTGCCCTGGATGTGCATCCCACAAATCTCCATCAACTGCAAGATGCTATCCTATCAATATGGGCCAACATTTCTAAAGAATGCTTTCAGCACCTTGTTGAATCAATGCCACGTAGAATTAAGGCAGTTCTGAAGGCGAAAGGGGGTCAAACACAGTATGGTGTTCCTAATAATCCTTAAGGTGAGTGTATATATATATATATTATATACTTTTTAACCACAAATGCGCGACTTCGGTGTTGTGCTTCTTCAGGGCGTATGACGTCATCACGTCGGAAAGGTCACGTGGAAGTACCGACCCAGTGTTAAAACGAACGTGCAAAGACTAAATCAAACGCCCGTTACAAAAATAAAGGTAAAACAATGATGTCAGACAATTTTAAAGTTGGAGGAGAACATGAGATGGAGTTTTTCGGCACTGGGTCAGTGTTTCCCACATACGTCACGGACGTAGCCTTTCTGACATGATGTCATACGCAATGAAGAATAACAAGACCGAAGTCACGCATTTGTGGTTAAAATGTATATACTTCTTAAGACCCTATTCCTCGGCTGGGATCGTGTAGAGCCCTCTGAAGCCCTTCGAAGCCCTTTGAAACTGCATTGATTTAGACCTTCAACCCATTGGTTGCAATTGAAGTCCATTATGTGGAGAAAAATCCTGTAATGTTTTCCTCAAACTTAATTTATTTTCAACTGAAGAAAAAAAGACATCTTGGATGAGATGGGGGTGAGTAAATTATCAGGACATTTTCATTTAGAAGTCAAGTCAAGTCAACTTTATTTATATAGCGCTTTTTACAATGCAGATTGTGAACTAATCCTTTTAATGTTTGTATCTACACTACCAGTCAAAAGTTTGGACACACTTTCCCATCAAAGAGAATGGTAGTGTATATTGATACATTTCATTATTGTGTTTTAAGATTCCAGCTGGTGCGTACCATAAGGTGTATACTGTGTCTGAAGGACCATCCTGTTACATGTACATTTATGTAAATACTACTGAGGCGGAGCTTCAGAAGAACTTCACAAAGCTTTCTGAACTTCAGGAGAAAGTGCGCAATGGAACAGGTACGTCACTTTTTGTTTACATGGGAAAACTTTGATTTCAAAACTATTACAAATTCCTTCAGATTAAAAGAATTCTTTGTTGTTTACCAATAATTGTCACATGATCAAATAGTTCAGTTATTCTCTTTAACATATTTATTTACCAATCCAACATTACAAACTGTTCACACAAACAATGTGAATTTAAATTAAATTCAAATTTAATTCAGTGTAATGTGAATTAAGTAAGCAAGTGTAAATGTAAGCAAGCCACAAAACAAATAGCAACAAAACCCAGAACTTCTTTACAATATGAACTGATTATTTATATACTATTAAAGTATAGTATATTGTGATTTGCCTTTTATTTTTATCATTTCAGCATTTATTGTAATTTAGTTTTAGTAATTTTTTGTTTTGTCATTTTTATTTTTTATATATAGCTCTAGTCATATTTCTTAGTTTTTCCATCTTTTATATTTCATTTCAATAGTTTTAAATAAAGTCAGCATGACACTGAAGTTGTGAGATTTTTTTTTCTTCTCTATTGTGACGTATATCCGAGTGAAACGGCTTCTCGAACAAGAAAAAAATGTAGGGTGGGACTCTGTCCATGGGGAAAACGTAGGGTGGGATTTATTGGGAATTGACTGGATGGATGTGGTTTGCTATTGGTGGATCTCATGTCCATTGGGAAAATGTAGGGTGGGATTTATTGGATTGTTGTAGTTTTCTATTGGTGGATCTTATGTAAGTGACAGGTTGTCCCGCCCTCATGCCAGTAAACACATCATCAGAGAAGAGATGTTGCTGCAAGAGGGAGAGGAAGTTATTTTGATTGAAGATTACAAGGGTGTTTTGACCCTAATGTAATTTTTCTCACAAAATGGCCTTTTTTTATTGCTTGGGCTCCTGACTTGAAAAGGTGTAGTAATGACATAACTGTGCTGTTATGCTTCTGTAATCGGACAAGGTTATGTTGTATTGATGTATACTGGCTGCCTAGGGAGGGGGATGTTGGAAAATAAAATGTTCCATGTTTTATAATATGTTGCTTTATTCCTGTTTGTAGAAACAGAGCCTTTGCCTCCTGAGCTGCAGCCGCTCATCACCGGTCTCGACGACCAGGACCCTGACAACAGCGTGATCGACCCAGTAGTACGAATCTTCCTCAAACGACAGAAGCGCATACAGGAGGTGAAAAAGCGGCGGGAAGCTTCTATGGTCGAGAGGTTCCAGAGATTTGCCTCAAAGAAATACATCTCAATTAGACGAGGGTATGTTGTGGTAATAAAGGGAGATATAAAAGGCACAATATTTAAGATTTTTGGATTAAAATATACAAAAACCACTAGAACGATGTTACATATTTTGTTGATTTTTGTACTTACGTTATCCCAAATGTTTCCAAGAATGTTTAAACCCAGAGAAATAAGCCATTTTAACCAGGACACGGACCATGTCCGTGCGTCGCCCATCAATGACATCATAACCGCGTTACCCTCGATTTTTTTTATTTTGTAGAAACCATGGAAACATGACGCTTTAATATATTATGTTTTATTAGATAGGTGAGTAACTGTTTGGAGACATTCATCAACAGAAAACTAATCAAGTCTTATTGTTTAAATCTCGTTTTCTTGATTTACCGTGAGTACAATGTTTTACCATACCTAATATCGATCTAACTTACTGCAGTGTGCAACAAGTGTCGCATAGTAGCCGCCGAGCGAATGCACAGAGAAGCATTATAATAATAACTTTTAACACACTCAGATAATGTCTATGTAATATGATAAAGCAGCGCTGCATACGCATGACCGGTAAAAGCAGAAGCGGCCGTCTGCAGCATAATAAAAGCTCTGCGAAATCCAGGCGTCATCAAGCTATGCCTTTGTTTTGAATAAGCGACCTCTAGCGGCGAAAAATTACATATTGTGGCTTTAAATGTCTACAGTCACGACAGTACCAATGAATTGTGTTATTTTGGTTAATCTCTTAAGGTTCCTGATGACAGCCATCGCTTTGCGTAACCTGGCTGTAGGTTTGCCACCACTAGAGCAACTGACAAGAGAAGTGGCCTACGCCAACCTGAAGGAGCCCGAAAGCGAGACCAATCAGGATGAGCGCCTTAAAGACGAGGTAGGCCACGGAGAGCTGTGAGAAAAGAGACTGTTACTGAGCTGCTGGCTTATACTGCAGCAAACTAACAAATGCTTTAGTAGGGCAGTATTTTTGGAGCATTCCACGATTGTGAAAAAAAAAAATCTGGTTATTGTTTACATTTTTTTTATCATACACTAAAGCCCAAAAATGAAATTCTTTTACATACCCTCATGTCATTCTAAACCCGTATGACACTGTTAGATTTTAAGATTTGTTAATAATTACTGAAATTTTGTCCTGTTCTTAACATGGTCTTCTCATATGACTTTAAAGGACCTGGAATATACTGTAGCGCACAAGTCATAAAAGACTATTTTACAGTACCTTTTTCTGTTTTTTTGGAGTTTGACAATGTCTGTCTTCATTCAACTTTCCTTGTATGGGGGGGAAGCAGCAGGAACATTCTTCAAAATTTCTCCTTTTGTGTTCCATGAATGTCACACAGGTTCGGAACAATGATGACAGAATTTATATTTAGAATTTTTTTGTTGAACTATACCCAACTCTTATTTTTTCATTCCCTTTTTCTGGTTACTGATATGCAAGTAATGATTACACTAAGATTTACTTGATTCTTTTTTTTTTTTTTTTAAGCTGTACATTTACTATTTCAGTATTAAAAAAATCTAAGTGAACCTTTTGTGAGTGTTCGAAGCACAGGGTTTTTGTTTTTTCCCTTTAAACCAAATAAAAGCTTTTTTCTTACAATTCACTCATTTGTGCTTAAGGGATCCTGCTATGTTTAAATTGGACAAATCTTGGCTGTAACAAGTGCCGAACATGGACAGGTACTGAATTGTCTTTGATGCATAAGTTTCATTATGCTAAATGCTGTTATTAAACACCTGGGTGGCCTAAAATAACATGAACACGACCTTCTTTATATGCACACTGTGATTGTGGGATTCAGAATGCAAGAATGTTGTTCAGATTGGAATTTGTCTGTATGTGTAAATTTTTTTAATAAAAAAAAAAAAAGTGCAACACACTACTACGTCATAACACACAAGTATTGAGTTAATGAATAAGTGTGTGATGTTTTATTGCTATCAGTTTTAAAATGATATTCAATTACAAACTGATCTTTTCACCATTGTTAAAGTGCAAGAGACAATCCAAAGTGTCAACAATTACACACATAATGGAATGGCACATCGTCCAAACACAGAATTAATATCTAAATGAAAGCAAAAATTCTGTAGAACTGCTTGAAATGGTACATAAATCCATTCTCTGTTTTGTTGTCAGATTTATAACAACATTTAAAACAACAGCTGTGACACATTCTCAAACCGAATTGTCTTCACCAATACTACTTCCATCAGTAGTGTAAAAGCTTTTAAACTAGCGTTCTTTCTACACAGTGAAGTTCCTAAAAATATTAGAGTAGCATTAGTCCAGACTAAACTGCATTTATAAAGATGTTAACCCACTGAAAAAGATTTACTTAGCTCCAGGTTAGCAAAGCTAACTTGCATGGCAACTTCATTTTTTTACTCTTAACAACTCTTTTTCACAGTTTTGGGCAGTAACATGATATAATATATGTGTGTTTGACTTGAAGCGGCATTGTACAGACCAATCAGTGTATGACATCCAAATACCGCAAGAGGGATTAGAGAACAGACAGCTCGGTATGCTTTCGAATTGCTCTCGTTGTATTTTGATGTCACACACTGATCGGTCTGTGTAGCGCCGCTTCGTCGAACACACATATACACTGGCTTTACACTAGTTTGGTCCACCCATTACTTCCCTTTTTGCTAATTATAAGCCAAGGGTGGTAATCAAAAATTGCCACATCAAAAACAAAGTAAATAGCATCCATAAAATTCAATAACAATGAAAAGGTTCAAGGCTCTTCCAACAACTTCCTTATTTGATAAGTCACCTCATCTGGAGAAACAGAGTCAGTGGATGAGAATCCATTTGACCTCATATGACACGAGGAGAGATGTGCAAAATACATGCGGAGGTACTTCTGATATTAAATGAGACCTTAATTCGGCAGTCGATATGAACGTTCACTAAAACTAAATTCCTGAAAACAAAAACAAATCAAAATCTCATGGAGTGTTGAAACCAAACTACACTCTTAAAGGCTGTAATGAGTGAGTCTGTTAAACTGGTGCTGTGTGATTTAGTGTTGGTAATATGAATCCCTTTTTATCCGTGAACTTGATGTGATGTCATCCGTAGTGCTGAGATCTACCTCGGCTGGAAGTCTGGATAAAATATTCCACGTATCACACCTTCAATAACCATATTTGAAAACGTATCTGCAAATAATTGAAAAGCATTCATTAAATGTATATGTAACGTAATACATATGCAGTGTTTATTGTTTTTAGTAAAATACTATTTATTGCAACAAGATTCTGAAACTTTAACTACACGGTGACAAATGAACAGTAATTAGACTCAGTTCAATTCAGATATAATAACCTGTGGTTCAGTGAGAGAATGAGTCATCTGAGTCAGCTCAAGATGGGAGATGTCTGACTGATTCAAATAAATGGCTCAAATGTTGCATCAGTTGATTTGAACTTAAGTTCAGTATACATATACACCGATCAGGCATAACATTATGACATTTGAAGTAAATCACACCGATTATCTCTTCATCACAGCACCTGTTAGTGGGTGGGATATATTAGGCAGCAAGTGAACATTTTGTCCTCAAAGTTGATGTGTTAGAAGCAGGAAAAATGGGCAAGCGTAAGGATTTGAGCGAGTTTGACAAGGGCCAAATTGTAATGGATAGACGACTGGGTCAGAGCATCTCCAAAACTGCAGCTCTTGTGGGGTGTTCCCGGTCTGCAGTGGTCAGTATCGATCAAAAGGAACAGTGGTGAACCAGCGATGGGGTCATGGGCGGCCAAGGCTCATTGATGCACGTGGGGAGTGAAGGCTGGCCTGTGTGGTCCGATCAAACAGACGAGCTACTGTAGCTCAAATTGCTCAAGAAGTTAATGCTGGTTCTGATAGAAAGGTGTCAGAATACACAGTGCATCGCAGTTTGTTGTGTATGGGGCTGCATAGCCGCAGACCAGTCAGAGTACCCATGCTGACCCCTGTCCACCACCGAAAGCGCCAACAGTGGGCACGTAAGCAATGGAAGAAGGTGGCCTGGTCTAATGAATCACGTTTTCTTTTACATCACGTGGATGGCCGGGTGCGTCACTTACCTGGGGAACACATGGCACCAGGATGCACTATGGGAAGAAGGCAAGCCAGCGGAGGCAGTGTGATGCTTTGGGCAATGTTCTGCTGGGAAACCTTGGGTCCTGCCATCCATGTAGATGTTAATTTTGACACATACCACCTTCCTAAGCATTGTTGCAGACCATGTACAACCTTTCATGGAAACGGTATTCCCTGGTGGCTGTGGCCTCTTTCGGCAGGATAATGTGCCCTGCCACAAAGCAAAAATGGTTCAGGAATGGTTTGAGGAGCACAACAACGAGTTTGAGGTGTTGACTTGGCCTCCAAATTCCCCAGATCTCAATCCAATCGAGCATCTGTGGGATGTGCTGAACAAACAAGTCCGATCCATGGAGGCCCCACCTCACAACTTACAGGACTTAAAAGATCTGCTGCTAATATCTTGGTGCCAGATACCACAGCACACCTTCAGGGATCTAGTGGAGTCCATGCCTCGACGGGTCAGGACTGTTTTGGCAGCAAAAGGGGGACCAACAAAATAGGAGAAATAATGTTGTGCCTGATCGGTGTATACATGTAGGCCTTTACTTACAAAAATGATAATACATTAAAGTATAGATATAATATAGATAAATATATTTATTTATATTATATCTATACTTAATGTATTATCATTTTTGTATTTATAACTATGTATTTATTATATATTTTACTATATACGTTTAACAATTTTTAAAAATGTTTTATCTGTGACTCCCGAAGAGCAGTGAAGGAAATATGAATGCACATGCATTTTTCTGCCCCTTAAAGAATTAGTTCACCCAAAAATTAAAATTGTCATCATTTACTCACCCTCAAGGTGGCAGCCATTGACTACCATAGTATTTTTTTCCCACTATGGAGGTCAATGGCTGCCGAGATCTGCTTGGTTACAAACATTCTTCCAAATATCTTCCTTTGTGTTCAGCAGAACAAAGAAATTTATACAGGTTTGGAACAACTTGAGGGTGACTAAATGATGAGAGAATTTTCATTTTTGGGTGAACTATCCCTTTAAAAAACGAAAGCCGAATGATAGACGTGTACCGTTGGTGGCAGGCAGCAGATAGGGATCCCTCAGGAAAAGAAGTGCTGGTTGATGTGTCAGTTTACTGCAGTGTTTGTAGAGGAAAGGTCAGAAAGAAAGAGAAAGAGAAAGAGAGAGAGAAAGAGAGAGAGAGAGAGAAAGAGAGAGAGAGAACAGAATGACTCGCAAACTAGTTTGGTTTCTGATGACAGTGTTAAAAACACAAAGCTGACTATGAAATTTATCACATGGGTGGTGTCATTTCCCAGCCAGCGCAATAACTTCTCAAATACTTTTATAAAAGAATGTCACACATCAAAATGGCTCTGATTTTTACATTCTGTGCTTCTTTTAGATCAAAGAAATTTGATGAATCACATACCTTGATTCCTCCGATTCCGTTTCAAATGATCTAAACAGAAAAAAGACAGTCATTTTAACACACGTACATTTTACAATGATCTTTTTTAATTACTATATTGAAAAGTCTTTGTTTGTCCAAAGGTCTGCTTTCTAAGGCCTTTACTTCAGACAAAATTACACACTATAAAGCCTTACCCACAACTCTCGGTTTTTGGCAGTGACGGGAAATGGCGGATATTGAGGAAATCCAAGAATATCTTTGGAAGAACCTCATTTTCCATGATTATAGTCTACACAGACACAGAAAAAACAATCAAATGGTTATTCCAGAATACGGGAAAGGGGCTGTTTGTCACTGTGTGATTTCATTTGTTCAGCAAACAGATCAATACCTGGAGGTAGAGCTCTAGTCCCTGTCTCCTCTGCTCAAGAACCTTAGGTACCCAGTTCCTCACATGCTTTGAAGGGATTTCAGGAGGCTTAATGCTCTTTTTAAGCTATAAAAATAGTAGTTAGAGGTGAAAAAACATGTTAACAACTTTCCAGAAGGCAACTTTAGAGTTTACACACAGGTCAGGCATGTTTTTCAAGTGGAATTTCTGCATTTTGCCAAAACTGTAAATTGCGTAAAAGTCCACTTCATCTGACACTTGACGTCAAATATCCTCTTTCCTCAAAGTGTACACAATCATATAGTCTTGATGTACTCCAGCAGCACACAATAAATAGTCAACATTCTTTCTGACCACATATAGTAAATAAAAAGTACAAAACTAATACATTGTGCTGAGCTGAGAAATTCTGCTGTAAACTTGGAAATGTTTTCCAAGGAACTATTTGAGCAACATTGCTTTTTCACATGTACATGTTGATATTAGTGCTGTCAAATCGATTAATCGCTTCCAAAATAAAAGTTTGTTTACATAATATGTGTGTGTGTACTGTGTATAATTATTATGTGTATATATATATAAATACACACTCATGTATGAAATATTTGCATGTATGTACTGTGTATGTACACTCACCTAAAGGATTATTAGGAACACCATACTAATACTGTGTTTGACCCCCTTTCGCCTTCAGAACTGCCTTAATTCTACGTGGCATTGATTCAACAAGGTGCTGAAAGCATTCTTTAGAAATGTTGGCCCATATTGATAGGATAGCATCTTGCAGTTGATGGAGATTTGTGGGATGCACATCCAGGGCACGAAGCTCCCGTTCCACCACATCCCAAAGATGCTCTATTGGGTTGAGATCTGGTGACTGTGTCATGTTCAAGAAACCAATTTGAAATGATTCAAGCTTTGTGACATGGTGCATTATCCTGCTGGAAGTAGCCATCAGAGGATGGGTACATGGTGGTCATAAAGGGATGGACATGGTCAGAAACAATGCTCAGGTAGGCCGTGGCATTTAAACGATGCCCAATTGGCACTAAGGGGCCTAAAGTGTGCCAAGAAAACATCCCCCACACCATTACACCACCACCACCAGCCTGCACAGCGGTAACAAGGCATGATGGATCTATGTTCTCATTCTGTTTACGCCAAATTCTGACTCTACCATCTGAATGTCTCAACAGAAATCGAGACTCATCAGACCAGGGAACATTTTTCCAGTCTTCAACCGTCCAATTTTGGTGAGCTCGTGCAAATTGTAGCCTCTTTTTCCTATTTGTAGTGGAGAGGAGTGGTACCCGGTGGGGTCTTCTGCTGTTGTAGCCCATCCGCCTCAAGGTTGTGCGTGTTGTGGCTTCACAAATGCTTTGCTGCATACCTCGGTTGTAACGAGTGGTTATTTCAGTCAAAGTTGCTCTTCTATCAGCTTGAATCAGCCGGCCCATTCTCCTCTGACCTCTAGCATCAACAAGGCATTTTCGCCCACAGGACTGCCGCATACTGGATGTTTTTCCCTTTTCACACCATTCTTTGTAAACTCTAGAAATGGTTGTGCGTGAAAATCCCAGTAACTGAGCAGATTGTGAAATACTCAGACTGGCCCGTCTGGCACCAACAACCATGCCACGCTCAAAATTGCTTAAATCACCTTTCTTTCCCATTCTGACATTCAGTTTGGAGTTCAGGAGATTGTCTTGACCAGGACCACACCCCTAAATGCATTGAAGCAACTGCCATGTGATTGGTTGATTAGATAATTGCATTAATGAGAAATTGAACAGGTGTTCATATATATATATATATATATATATATTAGATATAAATATATTTTTTATTCTTAAATATATACACATGCATGTGTGTGTATTTATATATACATAATTATACACAGTACACACACATTGTGTAAACAAACTTTTATTTTGGATGTGATTAATTGATTTGACAGAACTAGTTGCTATATAATATTTTTATTATTATTATTATTATATTACCCATTTTGTAGTTAGAGTCAAAATATATTAGTTAACATTAAATTTCATGAATTAACAATGCAAATATTTTTACAGCATATAATTTAGGAGATATCTAAAATGTCTAGGAGAAACAAAAATGGTCTAATTCTCTTTTGTGCCTCAAACTTTTCTACTTGAATTCAATTCTCTAATTTCATCCATAGACGCAGTAACAAAACTACTAGATTTTGAAGCCTTATGAGAGTTCATTAAATGATATTTGATATAATGATTTATTTTATGTGCATACTATGGAAGTCAATGGGGCCCATAACCAGTTTGGTTCCCGACATTACTTAAAATATCTTCTTTTGTGTTCAGCAGAAGAAAGAAATTCATACAAGTTTGGAGCAACATGAGGGTGAGTAAATAATAACAGAATTTTCATTTTTGGGTGACCTGTCCTTTTAAGATGAATAAATGCTGCAAGTAATGTTCATCTTTAGTTTATATTAATGTATAGAACCTGAAACTGTTCTGACTTACAGAAAAATAAAAATATAATTTTGTGGTTGAGCCCTGGATACAAACACACACTTCCCCCCCTTTACACCACAATGTACATTCCCACTTTCTTCTAATCCACGTTTTCCCACCAAATACATTATACCATTACGTATTTTATTGCGGTGTGATAAAGAGTATTGTTAGCAGTTTTATGAGTGCTTACCATTTTATGCAGGGCGTGAAATTCACTGTATCGTTTCTCAACAGTGTGCTGTCTACCACACATGAGCACCTCGATCTTAAAAACCTGGAGAGACAATGTGCGTTTCCATAATTTCCTTCAAATATAATACAGTCTATTTGAGTGAGCTGAGATGGCTCATAACTATCAGGATGAATTCACTTTAAATACATATATCAAAAACATAGACATCATTTACGGGCGTCATAGGCGCGGCTGGAGTGTTTGAATCCCGTTCAAACGCGCCCAAACATGCTCTTAATAGTCAGCTCACTAGGCCTTGAGAAACTGCCAAAAAGTCTACGTCTTAAAGCGACATTTATCGTTATTTAGTGAGGTCAAGTGTAACGTTTATTATTGTAAATCTTAATGACAGTGTGTTCATGCCAGCTGGCTCGTTTAGAAAGTAGCTGTTGGACTCACCGTGTAGCCCTTCTCCGCGTTACTGCCCTCCGATCGAAAAGACGGGATTGACACATCTATAGGATGCATGATCCAACGAGATATCTTAGTAATTATGTGGCACACCAGGTCAAATAACTGTGAAAGATTGCAGTGGGCTCTTCGGAGTAATTTACTGGTCGAGTTCACTGGACGCCTGACATCATGAGAATTGAAAATATTCCACGCGCTTCTTCTCCATCGCACGCAGGAGGTTCAGCGGTTGGTCTGCACATGTAATGCTGCCACCTATCGTTCTGACAGAGAATACAGCAGAAAAACACATTTGCACGTGTACAGCCGTATCAGGCAGCTAGTTGGGATATCTGTGCATTTAAATGAGTAAAGACGGCCGGTTGCTGTTAGGTGTTTGTATTGTATAAAATGCATTTATATCTGATTGTAGTTTCAATTAAATATATTATTAATTAAGACCACTTCATTTTTTTTAAATGATCAAAAGGACTTAAATTATATGTATGTATGTCAGGTTTCCGTTCTGTTCTGTGGACTGTTTATCTGTTTTTCTGCTTCCTGTGCTCTTTCTGTTAACTAGGTTACAGATTATGCCCTAGTTTGTCATGGTTATAGATAGCTTTGTTCACCTGTTTCTTGTTCAATTTGTTTTCTCCTGTGTACGGTGCAGTGTGTGAATTTTAGTGGCGGTGAGGTTGTGTGAATTGCAATCAGCCACTGCTCACCCCTCCCTTTCGAAGCACATAGAGAAGCTACGGGGGCCAACACAGGACAAAAATGTCGTCGTCGGAGAGGGCAGAGAGTGACTAGCGCTCTTTAGAGAATTTTGTCTGTTTAGGTCTACTGTAGAAACATGGCGGCGCAAAATAGCAATTTCACTGGGTGCGTCTCATTCAGTTCCCTAGCTCCCAAGCTTGTGAATCAGTGTATCGTGTACACAAATTCGGGCACTGGTAAGGACAGTAAAGGACGCTGGCTCACTACACATTGGGACACTGATGACTATTTCCAGTGACGTGACAACGTCCTCATTGAACAACATCACTACTGGTATTTATGAACAACAGCAGAGCTGATATGTTTATGACATTACTTGTAATGTTATTTAAAGTACATTATGATAAATACTTTGCTTGTTACATATACGTGCAACATTTCAGCCTTAAATAAATTATAAATGTTAGCTAGATTGTGTTCATTACCTGTCTAATGATGTACGTTTATGCTGAAATATAATAAAATAATGGTTTCTATTTTTAAAAACGCATATTGTGTGTCGTTGTGTCACGTGATTTAAGTTTCGCGGTTCAGAACTTACGTAAGGGAGCATAGTGAGCATCAATGCACCCTGAGTTTTGCGGTGCATTGTGGGACTTTTTAGGGAGCTAACGTTTCAGTGCACTGGAAGGATTCTGCAATTGAGACATTCCTTAAAATGGCCGACTCCCTGATCAGTGCCCTGACTACTGAACTAGGGAGCTGATTGAGATGCACCCACTGTAAGGGGACCCCCAAGTCTAAGGTAAAAAAAACATAACGGTACATTATGTAAGGTTTTATACTCCACTGAAAACATAGTTATGTATATTAAATTGCATTTATGTCAATAGATCCTCATAAATACTACACACTGCACCTTTAAAGCCACAATATATAATTTTTCGCCACAATATGTAAAGCTATAGGTCGCTTATTCAAAACAAAGGCGTAGCTTGATGACGCCTGGATTTCGCAGAGCTTTTATTATGTAGCAGACAGCTTTTTTTGCTTTATCATATTAGATACATTATTTGGGTGTGTTGAAAGTTATGAAAGTTAAAATTAAAGTATGACAGTTATAATGCTTCTCTGTGCGTTCGCTCGCGGTCCGTGTCCCGCTTATTTATCTGGATTTAAACATTGTTGGAAACATTAGGGATAATGTAGGTACACAAGTCAACAAAATGTATAACACTGTTCTAGTGGTTTTTGGATATTTTAATCCAAAAAACTTACATATTGTGCCTTTAAAGGCACAGTATGTAAGTTTACATACTTGAGGTTGCTTATTCAAAACAAAGGTGTAGCTTGATGATGCTGTGAATGAGTGTGGAATAATGGGAGTTGTAGTCTTGACTCTTCATCTCCACAGCTGATGGAAAGGACGGACTCAGGCAGAAATAATTTTCATGAATGAACGAATGTATTAAAGTTTTATTAATGCTACGGTGATATGAAGCAGGACACGACGATAGCCCTTGAGGGTGAATGCTTATGAGAGAGACCTGTGTGAAACACAGAATTGAGATAGGCAGGTCGTTCCACCAGGTGGGAACGCTCTAGGAAAAGGTCTGTGAGAGTGATTTGGTGCCTCTTTGGGATGGCACTACGAGGTGTCGTTCACTTGCAGAATGCAAGCTTCTGGAGGGTGCGTAAGTCTGAACAAGCGAGTTTAGGAATATTAGTGCAGAGCCCATGGTTGACATGTAGGCAAGCACCAGTGCCTTGAATTTGATGCAAGCGGCTATTGGCAGCCAGTGCAAACTGATGAAGAGAGGTGAGACATGGGCTTTCTTCAGCTCGTTGAAGACCACCCTCACTGCTGCATTCTGGATCAGCTCCAAGGGTTTGATAGTGTATGCCGGAAGGCCCGCTAAGAGAGCATTACAATAGTCCAGTCTGGTGAGAACAAGAGCTTGGACCAGGAGTTGTGTGGCCTGCTCTGATAGGAAGGGTATCTTCCTAATGTTGTATAACGCAAATCTGCAGGACCAGGCCGTTGTAGTAATATGGTCAGTGAAGTTTAACTGATCATCAATGACAACTCCAAGGTTCCTGGCTGTCCTGGAAGGAGTTATGGTTGATGAACCTAGCTGAATGGAGAAATTGTGATGAAGTGCTATGTTGGTTGAGGCCACAAGCAGTTCTGTCTTCGCAAGGTTGAGTTGAAGGGGATAGTCCTTCATCCAGCCAGAAATATCAGTCAGGCAGACTGCAATATGAACAGCAACTGTTGGATCATCTGGTTAAAATGAGAAGTAGAGTTGAGTGTCATCAGCATAGCAGTGATAGGAAAAGCCATGTTTGTGAATGACAGATCCTAATTATGACATGTAGATGGAGAAGAGAAGTGGTCTAAGCACTGAGCCCTGAGGAACCCAAGTAGCTAGATGTTGTGACTTAGACACCTCACCCCTCCACGACACCCTGAAGGCCCTACCTGAGAGGTAAGACTTGAACAACTGGAGTGCTGTTGTGCTTCATGAATGTTGACAGAAGGATCTGATGGTTGATTGTGTCAAAAGCAGCAGACAGATCCAGCAAGATAAGTACAGTGGATTTGGCTTTTGCCAGTCTCAGTTGAGTGGCTGCTTTTGAAGCCGGATTGGTTGACACCTGTCTCTGTGCTTTTATTATGCTTATTCTGCAGTTGGATGCTTCCACTCTTTTCGTTGTGTATATAGGGTAACGTGTGCTGTTTTACATGGTTAAAACAATCATATTGAATACATTTGAGTGTGTTGAAAGTTATGTTATAACGTTAGTCTGTGCGTTCGCTCGGTGGCTGGTATTAGAGACTTGTTGCATTTTGCAGTAATCTAGATCGATATTAGAATATCATATTAATAAAAACAGGATGACTAAATGAACATCGCTAATTGACATGCAATTAGTTTTAAAATATATTGTATGATGGAGAAAGCTCTCTCTGATTATGCTATGTTAGCCACTTGACAAAACAATGTTGTCTCGGAGGCATGGTAAAAACATTACTTGCGCTGAATCAAGAAAACTAGCGATTCAAAACAATAAGACTAACCGTGTTGCGCTGTATAACAATGATTAGTTTTCTGTTGATAAATGTATATCCAAACAGTTGCTCGCCTGCCTAATAAAATACATACTATATAAAAGCGTCTTTGTTGTTTCCATGGTTTCTACGGAAATCAAGGGTAGCGCGGATATGACGTCATTGACAGGCGACACAAAGACACGGTCCGTATCACTGGTTAAAATAGCTTATTTCCCTGGATTTAAACATTGTTGGAACCGTTTGGGATAGGTAAAGAAAATACATAACATTGTTCTAGTGTTTTTTGGATATTTTAATCTAAAAACTTACATATTGTGCCTTTAAGCCCTCAGTTTAGTTCTACTCACTGTCCAGTATGTCACAAATAAATCACACAAAACTGTAATCAGACACATTCCAAATTGTCAGGATACATGCCAAATACTAAGTCAGGATACAAATAAGAAAAAAAATCACTTAATGAGGCTGAGTGTGAAGTTTATTCAAGTAATTTTCATTTCATACATAAATGTGTTGCAGTAATATGAGTATCTGTATATAAATATCTACTTAGAATACACAACTAAAGCATTGCTCTAGCACACAAAAAAAGCATGTTTTAGGTAAAAACCCCAGTGTGGATCAACATCTGAAGGTTTCATTTTTATATCTGATCAGTCTGAAAGAATGATGCTGAATGATTTGGGGAATGTGTGGTATATCTCTGCAAATTGTGGCGGTTTCTGGCAACATAATCAACATTTTATCTCATTTTTAGGAGGAATCCAGCACAATATGACCCTGGACATTTATAAAAACATTGTTTTTGCTGAATAATTTCAAAGCAAAAAAAAAAATGCAATGCAATTCACTGTAAAACTGTACTTATGCCTCAGGTTTTTATATTGTGTGGCATAGTCAACATTAAAATGCCCTGCTAATTATTGGCTCTCACAAAAAAGAAAGTGGCTCATGACCACCGTCCATTTATCTGTTCACTTTGTTGCAGGTTTTTTTTATCATCAAACTTCATTTTTGATGATCTTTTCCTATTCCTTGGGATTATTTAGTAGATTCTTAATACCTGAAATAAACCAAAAACATGAATACGTTATATTTAACTAGATGCAGTTGCCTTAGTTCTAAATATTTAAGGTATACTCACTGTGAAATGTGACATCCTGAAACATAAGCATAGTTTCCGGTGTAACGTACATCACAGCGCACAATATTGTTACTGTAGTCCGACTCTGGCACCTGGTAACTGGGATTTACACTAACCTAAACCAAAAAGGGAAAAGGAACTCAGGAACAAGACTTTGGATATTTCTTGAATACAATAACTCTGAATTTGATTAAGGCCATAAACCTTGAGGATGTAGTTTCCAGGTTTCACATCGGTAATATCTATCCATTGGCAGTCGATGTCAGCATTGTAAGTGTCGTAGCACCCTGGACTCAGACCCTGGAATAACAAAAACAGTATTCTTTCAGCACACGCATGGTAAAGGTATGTTATTTGGGTTGCACTTGATTCTACTGTACGTGCACTTACGTGTATACTTACAGCGTTCTTACCTAAAAAGTACTGGGTAATATAAGGTAACTACATGGGTTAAGATTAGGTTTAAGGGTAGGTTCAGTGTTAATGCCTAGCTATTATACAGTTATTGTAATCACTATAATAAGTACATAGTATGTACATGTGGAACAGGACTGTAAAATACAGTGCTACTGTTACTTGATGTACCTTGAAGTACAATGTAAAAACCAAGGTATATTAATCATACAGCATCATGGTATTACCATGGTACCATGTTGCAACAGTCTTTTCTTCCCTATTGTAACGTATATCCATCTTCTCAAAAAAGAAACAAATGTGGGACGGGACTTGATTTTGTCCATGGGGAATTGATTGGATGGTTGTGGTTTGCTATTGGTGGATCTTGTGTGATTGAGAGGTTCCCCCGCCCTCACACCAGTAAACACATCATCAGAGAATAGAAGAGATGCTGCAAGAGGGAGGGGAAGTTATTCTGATTAAATATTATGAGGGCACATGAATTAAAAAAATATGATATGCATGGATAAATAATTTATAATAAATATTGCAATGTTCCATAAAAAATAAGAATTTTGTTTTGGCCATTTCATGGTGACTGTAATGTATCAGGTGTGTTTGCAACATGAACACTTGCAAATGGTAGTCAGAATAATTACACATTGGCTTGTATTCTTCACAAACCTGGTAATCCCAGAATGCATTGTGAATCCATCCAAGATGGTGGACAATGCGGTAAAAATAAATTAAAATGTGCTGCTTTTCGACTTTTTAAGATTTGTGTTTTTGAGGTTTGTTTTGGTATCTTGTATGTGTGTATGTCAAGCAATAACATTTTAAAAAAAATAAAATGTCAAAAGTATCACAAAAATATTTTGATCTTAACAAAAATGCGATATTTTACCCAATATTTGTGTTTTATCTATGTATTTTGTTTAGTGTTGTTAGCTTAGCAACATGCTAACCTCAAAGTCTTTTGAAATCAATGGTGAGTTGAGTCTGTTGTGCTTTTCATGAGAACTATTTTTATAATTTACAGAGTTCCTACCAAAGCTGAGTGCTCAAATCCGCCGTCACATAGGAGGTTTGATTTCAGTTCTGTAGCTTTGGAGTCATAGAAATATATACATAAATACTGACTTTAAAGTCACCATGAAATCAAAATGGACAATTCTTATTTTTTTATGGAATGTTGCTGTATTTATTATAAATTATTTATTCGTGCATATCATTATTTTTTTAATTCATGTGCCTCGTAATCAAAATAACTTCCCATCCCTCTTGCAGTGACATCTCTTCTCTGATGTGTTTACTGGCGCGAGGGCGGGGCAACCTGTCACTCACATGTGATCCACCAATAGCAAACCACAAACATCCAATCAATTCCCTATGGACAAAATCAAGTCCCGCCCTACATGTTTTCTTGTTCAAGAAGCTAAATATATGTCACAATAGGGAAGAAAAGATTATCACAACTTCCATTTCATGCCGACTATAATAAATGAGTGTGACCTGAGTGTGGGATGTGCAGGCGTATCGTCGGTAGTAGCCGTAGTCACAGGACGTGTCCTCAAGACAGAAACTGGCCTTGTGTCCCTCTGCTACTCTTCTCTGAGAAGTGGCATCCAGCAGGTCATAATGGCTGAACTCATCCATGCTGTGGTAGTGTCTAGAGACAGCAAAATAAATCAGGTTATCATCATCATACATGACTTCCAACTGGTGCATTTAACATTTTGCCTGCCTCTGGGAATCGCATTACTAAGTGGGCTAGTAAATCGGATTTGGAATGCCTGCCATTCATTTTCAATGCTTTATTAATCCACTTGATGAATTTCCTTAACACTGGGACATGTATCAGATCTTTAGGCAGAGAAGAATGTCATGCGGAGCCTTTCCAGATGAACTCCATGGTCAATGTTTGAGCAGGAATTTACACCACGCCAGCCTCTGCTTAGTTTACCTCAAATAGTTTCAATGGCGCCAGTGAAATTGTTAAAAGGACATTTCACACAAAAATAAAAAATCTCTCATGATTTACATGATTTGTTCAAAAAGGAGAACATTTAAATACAGTTTCCCATGCGTTTTCCTCTGCAATTACAATAAATGGGGACTTTTGAGCTTCAAAAATGCAGCAAAAGCACCATAAAAGCTTCTTAAGCCATTCAATAGCTTTGTATGAGGAACAGACTGAAATGTAATATTTTCCATCCAGTAAGCTGTTAATTTGAGAATCACTGCTACCATATCATTAGCTGTTTCCATCTACCTATTTGTATGCAAATTTTTGGGATATTGCATAAAAAAATGCTGGATGGAAATGCCAAGATGCCCTATAAATTCTAAAGATGCACATAAAAAAAAACTTTTGCACTCAATTGAGGCAGATCATTTTTTATCAGATAAGAAGACGTGTGCATGAACTCCAACACTTGATGCACAACAAAAAAATGTCATGTGCCTTTGCCTTAACTGTCAGAACTGGGGCGCAGTGGTATGGCATATAACTAGACTAACCAACAGACCAAATTCATTGCACATCACCTCAAATATTGGTTTGGTCATTCTGAAATGCCTGAGCCAAAGTCTGTCATCAAAATAATGTTTTGGTATAACAAGCGTCTCACATGATTGCATACCAAGCACATATCCGAACGCAAGATAACATGACAGCATTTATTGCGTTTCATCTGCGCAAGTCATGCAGTTTATGTAGGATAAAAGCGCCACAGTGGCTTCCTCGATTGCAGCAACTTCCTTTTTCCTGTGGTTTTTAGGTTATTCACGGCAATTTCCCAGGAAGTGACGATTTTGTTCTCTTGAACACATGGAATGAAACCTTTATTAGCTAATGTTTTATGGGATATTCGAATTTAGGCCTATAAGTAGGGCCTAAAACTAACTTTTTGTCACACCTGCCAAATTTTAAAAAAAATTACCGGCCATAAAATTGTTTTTTACCGGCCATGAAACCAACATTTTGGTTATGACCAATTTCAATATTACAATTTTGATACCACAGCTGAAACGACTAGCCTAACTAATATAAATTTAAAACCATATTAAAGACAAGTAAACAGTATTAAAATTACAAATTACAAGCAAATACAGTAGAACAAAGATACAAATGAAATAAACAGTGCTTTTTAGGTAAGTCTAAGAGTAGTTTTCAGGTAGCCTACAAAAATGTAATAAAGTAATTAATCAAATGTAAAAACACTAATCTTCACTATATCAATTAAACAGATTAATCCTTATTAAAATTACAAAAGTTATTGAGTCAAGAGCAATGTCCTTTGTTGTTTGATTACATTAACATTTAAATCACAGGCGGCAGCAGCAGGTTTATTAGGCTATAGGAATATACTGTTAAGCATGTGTTTTATTTCTCAGCTGTTAACGTTCACTTAAGACATAACCGACTGTGTTTACTAGGATACTCGCCAAGACAATTTTGTGTGAATTTGTCAGTTCAAGAGCAAAAAAGAGAGCTGAATTAAGTATTCGCACGCTGTCTGACACGGCTTTCTGGGAGCACACTTCAGATGTGCGCGTAACGAATTGTGTCCCCTTTCGAAAACGTTCATGATACATTTTCAACTCTTGTATCAGTCGATAGAACTCCCCATGTTCTTCTCTTCTTTTAACTATGGGATGTATCCAATATCGGCGTCTTTTCCGTCATCTTTCCTCATTCAACAAAACAATCATTTCTTCATCGCTAGAGCTGCTGCTGCTCCTTGAAATATCCATGTTCTGTTTGCCAGGTAGCAAAAAGTGTGTGAATTGTTTTGGCAAGGACATAAATACTGGCTATCTTCTTCTGTGTGGCAAGTAGCGATGGCAATTTCAAAACACTGCTTCATGAAGCTTTGAAGCTTTACGAATCTTTTGTTTCGAATCAATTGGTTCGGAGCATGTATCAAACTGCCAAAGTCATGTGATTTCAGTAAACGAGGCTTTGTTACTTCATCACTGTTTTGAAACGTTTCAAAACACTTCATGTCAATGGTTCACCGCTAGGGGGCCATGATCTCTGTGAACCCATGAATCATGAGCAGTCACTGAGAACCATTGAACAAGTGTCTGTGGGTTTTACCTGATCTCTGATCAGTTTTATACATTTGTAGACGTTTTAATTAGACATTAGTATAATTAAAAGGAATAATAGTAGTTAATAGTCTCTTATTGGCATGTTTAGCTGAGCCATCCAATGGAACAAGCCCTGACAATTGATAAAAGAACATACACTTAATATTTAGTTAATTGCATTTGAAAGATTTTACTTTCAATAAAACATTTGCAATAGATTTGTAAAAGGTGTTTTTATGCATGTTTGGCATGGGGTTTTGTTGCATTTACACTGGTCTGACCAGCAGGGGTCGCCGTGGAGACAAGTGTTGAATTGTTTCGAAGCTTCGACACAATACGGCACATTTGCTTCAACTGTTTCAGTGTTTCACGAAGCCTTGGTCCGCCCCTCACTAGTGACAAGCGAGTGTCAGAAGCATAAAGTTGCGCAGCGCCACCTTGTGTACCGGGGTATTTCTATTTTTCAATAAGCGCCATCTACTGTCAGGGAGTGAATTTGCACGTTCACTCTGCACATTACCAGTGAAAATCACTTGGGTATGAACACAAAGACGCGTCAAAAAACGTCTCGAAAAACACTGGCAATAAGCACGTGCGATAATCGTCCCGGTGTACACAAGGCTTTATACAGACTAATGTTTTGTTTTGTTTTACATTATATTTAAGGCTTGAAAACTCCAGTCGCCATTGTGCTTGTATGGAACAAAAGCGGCCTGTACATTCTTCAAAATCTCTCTTTTTATGTTCCATAGAATAAAGAATGGTACACAGGTTTGGACTGAGTAAATTATTCAAAATGATATTTTTTTGGTGAATGATTCCTTTAAATCGAGCGGGAAAACTGCAGCACTTAATAGCGTCATATTTGATGATTCAGTAACCCCTAGTGTAAAGAAGAACATTTTGTACAGTAAAAAAAGTAAAAAAGAAAAGCAGAAAACGATCATATTATGACACATCAAATAAATGCAGATCAGCACACAGACCTCACGCCCCATTTATGCGCAAGACCTAAAGTCATTGTATACACTGGAGCTTGTCCAAATGTACGCCGTAGTTGGTGGTGAGACACGGCTTACTTCAGGATGAAACTATGCAGTGAGCTATTACTGACTAAACTGAAGTATAAGCAGCAATGGGCCTCTGCTAAGTGTTTTCATTTAGACAAGAACACAGACGTTTTTCCTTGTAAAAACAGCACCACCAGCACTAGATTCAGATATCACTCAGATAAAACATTCAAACCACGATAAAGCCACAAATGAGCTTCATAATCTTGCTTTTAGCCTACCTAGGAATTCAGTTAATTGCTTCATATCTTCTCCCTTTAGAGTTCTAAATAGTGGTCTGTGATCCATTACTAAAGATGCAAGTGAGAAAAATGCTGCAAATGGCTGGACCTGTCAGAATCAGACTTACTGATGGCAGCTGTGCCATTCCCAGGTGTATCGCGGCCTGCTGGGAAGAAAGTCGGAGGTACCTTGGTTCTTGACCCGCTGCGGGAACCTCAGCAACATACGTGTGTCGTAGTCTCTCACGCTGGACCTGTATGCAGTGCTGCTCAACAAAAACAGCCCAGCGGTTACAGAATATCAGACATTCCTTGAGTTTCTCATATTGTCCTAACAGCTTTCAGAATGTGTATCTTGGCCCCATGGCCACATTTCAAGCGCACATGGAACAACTACAAATGCACTTCTCCAAAGAAACACTCCTTTTACTGGACTAGACTATTCTTGTGTACCCCAGTAATGTGTTTCGCAGTCAAGCATGTGATAGTTTTTCCATGTAAACAGCTTTATGTGAAATCTGTTTGTAGAGTTTCTCACTTCCCATTCGTGGCAGGACTTTCGTTTAATTCTTTCCCCTCTCACAGAGCTGGTTTGAGTTATAGGATGTTCCTACCACATGGGTTTTAAATAGGTTCTCATGACTCATCTGTTACACTCAGAGGAATGCAAGTGTACTAACTCTCCTTCTCTGACTGAAACCATGCACCAAAAATCTTGATTATGTCCTTCTGTTTTATATCAATAATAATACCTTGCCAAGCAGTTTTCCTCAGCGGCGCATCTGAGATTGTACATTGGAACTCGCTGCACGTAGGCGGATGCTTGAATGTAGTATGGGTCTCCCACAAGATCAGGCAAACCTATGAAACACTGAAATGTTTTATTAAAAGATACAAGATAAATGCACAGAAATATAAAAATAACAGCTTAAACCAGCCTAGCCACCTGACAAATGCCCCAAAACCCTCCAACCAGACCACCCCGACCAGTAAACCACCTTAGCCTGTTTTTTTTTTGCTGCAAAGATATCATTATTTTAAACTGACAGTTTTAATTAAATTTAAAATATGTAATTATGCAATTATAATACAAGAGGTAGATCCAATGGCGTCATGCACATTTTTTTTGAGCGAGCACCAGTGATAGTCCTGCCTCATTTGGTGCCAAGACTTTTAATCGCTTTTTAAGTTTATAATTTTCATATAGCTCCAGTGATATACTTTTCATTTTAGCCACTAGATGGTGGACAGATTATGACGTTTGCGACTCGATTTGACTGACCAAAATTAGACATGTAAATGGTTGATTTCTGCCATAGCATTGCAAAAAAAATTTGAATTTTTAACCCACAATAATGCCAACTTAATTAGCAAAGATATAATACATTTAATTAATTTGTATTTATTTATTTGTGAAATTGCCATTAAAATCCACAAAATATGTGGTGATGCAACAATTGCAAAAAGTAGATGGATAGACAGACAGACAGACAGACAGACAGACAGATAGACAGACATAGATAGATAGATAGATAGATAGATAGATAGATAGATAGATAGATAGATAGTTAAACAAACATAGATAGATAGATAGATAGATAGATAGATAGATAGATAGATAGATAGATAGATAAACAAACATAGATAGATAGATAGTTAAACAAACATAGATAGATAGATAGATAGATAGATTGATAGATAGATAGATAGATAGATAGATAGATAGATAGATAGATAGATAGATAGATAAACAAACATAGATAGATAGATAGATAGATAGATAGATAGATAGATAGATAGATAGTTAAACAAACATAGATAGATAGATAGATAGATAGATAGATAGATAGATAGATAGATAGATAGATAGATAGACAAACAGATAGATAAATAGATAGATAGATAGATAGATAGATATATAGATAGATAGATAGATAAACAAACATGAATAGATAGATAGATAGATAGATAGATAGATAGATAGATAGATAAACATGAATAGATAGATAGATAGATAGATAGATAGATAGATAGATAGATAGATAGATAGATAGATAGATAGATAGATATGTCTGTCCTTACCATACTGGAAGTATCCTGTGCCATATCCCGGGCGCTGTGCAGGACGGGGTCTCTCGTATGTGTCATAATAGTTATAATACGGGTTGTCCGGGTCAGTAGACTTGTATGGGTTGTAGGGATCATCTCCGACCATCACTTCATCGTCCTGCGCGCGTCTGTCAGTGCCGTTGACCGATGCTTGCAGCTGATCCGTGTGATTCCTGCGCCCGTGTGATCCTCTGGCGCGCGCTCCATCGCCACCTGATAACCAGCGCGAGGCGCCACCGCGCGCACCGATACCTGATGGCAAACGCGCGGACCCGCGGCTCTGGGAGTGTCGTGAAGAAGAAGAAGCTGAGCCGTCTGTTCTCGTAGCCGCATCATCGTTGCGGACGATGGCTATCGGTCTGGCTTGCGTCTGCTCTTTGTTTCCGTCTCGTTTTAACGGTGGCTGATATTCCGAGCCTTGACTTAATATACTAAAGAATTTGCCGTTGTGCTGCCATTGTATGGTTTGTCTGAGAGCTGCCGCTCCAGTGTTGCCCTGACGCTGAGAATGACCAGTTTGTACTATGCAACTTAATAAACACACATGCGCAAAGGCGTAAATTAAGGTGTCAATTAAACTCGTACTCATTTTTATGTTTAATTGGATTCTCCAGTTCTTGCTTGCCGATGTTCCAGTAGGCTAACTGAATTAAGGGAACAAAAAACTGGGATAAGTTGTGCTCTTTCATAAAGCTTGTTTGAAAATAATAATAATAATAAATTAAATTAAATAAAGTGAGACTTACATAACGGAAAGGTGAGATATCAGTGCGACCTCCTATTGCTCAGCATTTGAACTAACTGATGCGCAAGTGTAAGAGGGAGGAGGAGCTGATTTTTAAAGTTTCTTGTTATACAAGCTCCGGTAAAGGAAAAGGCTCGTTCTTATGAAACTGCAAAACGTGAGATTCAACATGTTCAAAATATGACAAAGACATGCAAAGAATGTGGAAAAATATTATTACCATTTTCCTTGGTGCAATAGCTACATTCCCAATCATGCTCACATAAAATGAATATTTAAAAAAAATGTTCGCGATAATAAAGGAAACACCTTTTAAAATCTATAGTGTAAATACATGTGCCATGCATTTGCTTGCTCCTTGAATATATGTACTATCTGAATCATTATTTTCCAAGTTTCCATTTTTTCCAAAGTTAAAATTATTATTGTTACTTCATTATTAGAATGGTTTCTCCATTTTACTTAAAATCGCATTTTGATTAAAACAAAAATCTTAATATTTTTAAACAACAATGACTTTGATACAGTCATGTCTAAATGGTCCCTCTTTGTTTGGTTTGTTGTCATATTGCTTTATGCATTTTTAAAATAAATAAATAAATCCACATTTACACCATGTTTAAAGACTTTTTGTTACTTTTTTATTTAAATTTTTAGTTTTAAATTTTTTTATTATATTTTTGAGCAACTTAACATTTTTATTTGCTTCTAAATATTAATAACAAAGATGTTTGAGGAAAGATATGGTTTTCATGTTGTGTTGTGACAAATCCCTCTCAGTCTGACTTTTGGATGAACCTTTAGGAGGCACTTTAAAAAAATCTTGGCAAAGATGTCTCCACATATCAATGTTCTCATAGAATAAGGCCTGCAAAGTAAGCAAAACAGATTTACACTATGTTGTCTGTTCAGGATGTTGCTCATAAAACAATATATATATTTTTTAATTTTCTTCCTACTATCACTAAATCCTTTCTGCCACTTCTTTGAAAAGTGAAAGCAAAGTCAAGTGTGGGGTCTTCACAGGTTTACGAGGTGCTACATTAAACATCACATGTGCTTAGTTACAATAGGAGCTCCATGTCTTGTTGGAAACTGTTCTACGTTCGTCACATGATGCACTGTTTATAACAGTCCATCATAAACGCACCTGGGCCACCCAGACCTTAACGTAGATGTCTTCTTCCATTCTTTCCCTCAACTGTACATGCTCTCATCTGACCCGAATACTGCCTTATACTTTCCCATGAGAGATGCATCATATGGCTTGCAAAGGAAGCATGATTGCTAGTTAGAAGAACTTAATCAATGGTCTTCAAATTCTGTGTCTAGCGTCTTAAACCACTCGTGCCCAGTGACAAACCACAAGGACCAACATTGCAGAGCTTCCCAAAGTCTTCTCCCCTCTCTTTTCAGTGGACCAACAGAGAAAATACTTTAAATTTATGGGTTCACTGAACGGGTATCATACATTACATATATAATATTTCATTGTGGCCTTCGTTCTGAACCCATAGACTACACATTATCTGAGTCAATGTAAAATTAAGCTCTTGTAGATGAGCTATTATTATTCATTATCCACGAGGGCAGTGAACTTACATAATTTGGACACTAGAGGGCACATTTGAACTTAAAAGTCTTGAGGAAAAGTTTGTATCCTCAGTGCTGTAAATGCAATTAGAACAACTTGGAGATGCCCAACTTAGTTAAAATAATGCAATAAAGTTAAGATAACGCAAATTAAGAAAATTATAACAACATCCTACCTTTATCGTCCAGCCTAAAAATATGGTGACTATAAAGTTTGACCCTGTGTGCCTTATTGGGTTTATAAAAAACGTATTACCACATAACAAAAATGACATTAAATTAATCAAAATATTTTTTAAACATTAAAATATTAAATTGTATTATAATATAATGTATAACTTATTAATATTAATATATTTTCTGTTATTAAATAACAAACTGAAAAAAAATGGCATGCAAACTAACCTGCGCAGTTATATAGCCTACTAGGTGATTCATGTCACAGCAGGAATGCTGCATCGACCAATCAGCATCCAGCAATCTGTTTTATATTCTGCAGCATGTTATGCGTTAAAGCCATGCAATATGTTCTCCACTTGTGTCATCGTCAAAGTACACATCAATCAGGTGTGTGTTAAAAATGTACATTTAATCGTTTGATTTATTATAATGATCTTGAGAAAATCTATGACACGCACACATAGCCTATTATAAACTCAAAAATGGGCCATACGAACATATGACCTCCCTGAACCGCTTGCGTAAGCTGAAACGTGCCAGCAGGGCTAATTTTGCACAAAAATGGATGTCTGCCCAACATTTCTTGGAGGTAGGCCCACGTAGCGTGAGTCTTAAAAACGCTGCATTGGTTCAAGAGGCTATGAGGAATAAAATGTAAAGTAGGCTATATGACAGTAACACTTTAAAATGGCAACGTATTTTAAAACAATCCCTGAATTCCTGTCCTCCTCCATGATCTGCTGGCACATTCAAAGAGACAAATAAAAGTGTTTTTCTTCACAAGGACAAGTATTCAGAAAGCGAAGGCTCCGAATATCTGCTCATATTCCACAAAGACAGATTCAAACGTTGTAATAAAACCTTGCGTTCCAGCGTAGCTGTCTGACAAGACTTCATGAAAGAAAAATAGAAAACACTTTGTACTCGTCGTCTCAGACAGAACCAGCTGTGCTAAGTCGCTGTTATTTTTCGTACATCACCCGGTACGTTCAGCGCCTGGGCTTCCCTTTTATCTGGCAGCGGTCGCTCCTGCTTTCCTCAGTAGAACCACATATGAAAGTAATTAACCTAGTTCCTCTGTCCACGTTGCTTGCTTTCTCATTTGATAGGTTATGCAGTCAAACCCGTCTGGTGAAAACACAGAGACGCGCTGGTGTGGGTCAACCACATGGCGAAATTTCGCGGATAAAAAAAAATGTCCATAAATAGTAGGTCTATGAGTGACCCATGAATCATCTCATCAACGCAGGGAAATTCGCTTGACCAACGTGAATACGAGCTTTGAAAACATTTTCGCCTTTAGCGACGGTTATTAATGTGTGAACGCCTACACTTGTTTGAATCGCATCAACATAAAAAATACGAATAGCTCTCCTGCATTCCAGAGGAAAAGGAAGACCCATCATATTGCAATGTTTTTGTATCCCAGAATGTTCTGTGAATGTTATTTTACAGTTGTAAAAAAATATTTTTTTATTTTTTTTGTTTCCAAACGGGAACCAAATACGGATTTTCTTTCCTTTGCATTTTTCTGGTAGGCCTACAGACGACGTTATCAAAACGAACCCTGTTCACACGGGTCTGCAAAAAAGACTAAAAACGTTGTATTATTCATTCCAGGCCAGTAGTTGGCGATGTCACTTTGTAAGGAAAAACTACACCTATAGACTGAACACATAGCCTAAAGCCGAAAGTAGGCTATACTTCTTTTTTTTTTTACGCGTACGCAAGCGTATCTAATGCACAGCCTTGCAAAGTATATTTTGACTTGTACGTGTACACAGGCGTAGTTTTGAGCAATCTTTTGCCATGAGTTACAAATATGTAAATACTGCAACAACAAAAAAATGTATGTGCGACCTGGGTGTACAAAGTACGCGCACTGGGTGTGCGTACTCGATGCATGCTCTCGTGCATCTATCTTCTGATGACGAAATTCGCGTCACGCGCACTGTACGCGTACCCTCCTATACACGTAAAAAGTTAAGTATAGGCTACTTTGGCCTTAATACGCACGAGCATGGTTTCACCGTTTTCATGAATGCCGCGTTTTTGTAGTGCCAAAATCTTGCACTATGAAACCAGTTTTTAAAAGTTTGTGATTTTAGGCCACCAAAATGCTGTTGTCATGTAAATGAACGGCCAAACTGTATAAAAAGTTTTCAATTTGTAGTTGAAAACTGTCATGTAAACAGCCCCTAACAAGGGAACGTTCTTCTAGCAGCTAGTTTGCAATAGACCTACGTTTGAATATACGTTTGATATAGTTTACACGACACCGTTTTCAACTAAAAACAGAAAACTTTTTATGCGTTTTGGCTGTTTATTTACACAACAATGGTGTTTTAGGGGCCTGAAAATTTTATTAATTTGTAAACAACAAAAACGAATTTGTGGAAACGGTGACGTCATGCGTATGCGTGTTACGTGTTAGTGTTTCTTTACAAAGTGACATCGCCAACTACTGACCCGGCATGAATAATACAGCATTTTTAATTGTTTTCATGGATCCATGCGAACAGGGATCTTTGTCGTCTGTACGCGAAAAAAAAGCAAAGGAAAAACTTTTCAGTTTTTAGTAAATCGTTGCCGTATAAACGTAGGCCTACCCATGAATCATTTTAGAGGAAAAGGAAGATCTTCCTCTATAATTTTACAATGTTGTTTTTTGTTCTCAAAATGTTCTGGGAATGTTATTTTATAATTAAAAAATAAAACCTAAAAAGAAAATTTCTAGAATGTTATTATTTGGTTCCCAAAAATAACCAAACGGGAATCAAATACTAACATTAGGGGAACGTTCTGTAGGCCTACTTCAAAATTAGCACATGAAACGACTTAATTAACTCACTAAACTGAATGCGAGACAATCCCAATATATTTTTGAGGACTTTTAAAAATTCTAACATTACAACTGCTTATAAATTCAAGTAACTTAAATCATAAATTAACTAATATAACACATCTATACTATTTGTAGAAGTATCCAAATAAACTTGTAACTCGGCACAGCTCATTTCATGATTTCCCTTGCAAAAAACAGTAGGTTTCCATTACTCAGAGCAAGGAGCAAAGCTTTAACTGGTATTGTGCACATCCACACTGGCCTACGTGGCACTCTGCACGTGTGGGCTGGATTGGGAGAGAATTCATCGAGAGTGAATTAGGGGAGGAGTCCCTCTCTCCTCTAGAATAGTAACATCTTCCCATCTCCTTTCTAAACATTTCTGTCATTCCCTTTGGGCCATTTTTTAATTCCCTCATTATAAATCCCACAGAATAGCGGCTGTTTATGAGTTGGAGTAAACCACAATGTTATCATTGGTGGTGACAAAAGAAGAACTGAAAGTTATCCCAGACTTTTGGCTAAACATTTCCACCGAAATTCTTCTGAACATCAGTGGTTTTGAAGTTTGGCCTTGTTTATTTTTTTCCCTCATAATAGGGTGAAAATGTAAGTTGTTTAATTGAAAGCAGCAGAAGAAAATAGTGTTTAGTCTGAATGGCTAATAATACAAAATATGGACAATGGGGACAAAAATAATATTGTGAAAGTACATAGAATTAGCTAAACAATATGGGCCATATATAGGAACCTATTTTCACAAAACATTCAAAGCAATTGTATTTTCCAAAGCAATATTAAAATGTAGCCTATATTATCTAAAGGGGATATAAGTCTCATGAAACTGAACAAATACAGACCCAATGCAAATATCCAAATTCAGCTGAAAAGAACTCATTTCTTTAAATGGGTATAGAAATAAGAGTTTTAATAAGTAATTTTGTCAGATGACCTCATGCATTTTTAATTCTAATATTTTTAATCCAATAAAAAAAATTATTTATTGGAGGTATGATTAAATAATGATGCAAGAAAGAGATGCTGAAAATTGCTGCTTTTTTAACGTCTTCCATCACACTATAAAATATCCTCTGGGTGTTTTATGCAAAAAATTAAAATACATATATTTTATTTATAATAGTATATAGCATACTGCAACAATAAAGAGTAACATGCTATTCCGGACACTGTCACAGTCACTTTTCACTGAAGGATGTGGTACTAGCTCCACCTGTTGGCAAAGATGTGTAACTGTAGCACTTCGGTTTGGTAACATCTTGTTCATGTTCAATTTTCAAATCACTGACTTTTGGAAACAACTTATATTTGGACATATGTGGACACTTTTGCGAACAAACCCATTTCTTCACTCTGAATCAGTTCAGTCTTCTAGTTCTAACATTATTTCAGCGATCATACAGGAGTGTTTAAACAAATTAAGGAACAGGTGTAGTATGTTGACAGTCTCAGATTATAATAATTTGACAGTAAAATTATAATTTTAATGCAACTGGGCCATTTAGGTCATTCGTATTGTCTACAAATACCACTCTAACCCTAAAGCAGTCTAATTTGCTCTGTTAGCTAATTATATTATGCTGACCCATTCACTAGGCCTATAATAATCATACCAATCCAGTGGGATATTTATATATTATATTTTGGAGTATCTTGTGTTAGCATTTTAAAACGATGCCAAAAAAAAAGTGTTCTACTACCACAATGATGTTTATTTCCAACAAATATAGAAACACTCTTAATACACAGTGACTCCACAGCCCAAAAACATAAATATCAATAACTGCAGTAAAGCAGAGCTTTGAGACACACCATGTCAAGCAAAACCTAACGACACACTGAACAGTGTGCTTACGAAAACAATGCTGAAGATGTAACAAGTGTTCCAGTGCACCAGTCAGTTCGGTGTTGAGAAAAACTAGCGAACTACGTCGCTACACCCACTTCGTCTTTAGAGAGTCCCCGCAACTCTGCGTATCTCCTTCTGTCCTGCAGTCCAGGGAGATGATGCAGTGTGATCTTATTTGATTGCTGAAGTTCAGCATCTTGTCCCGCCAAAGCCAGGACCTCGGCCACAAGAAACTCCAACACCCCGGTGAAAAACACTGCGCCTTCCTCGTCGACTTTTTTCGCGAGCTTTCCGCCGCTGAGTGTTCGCTGAAAGAGCTTGACGGGAAACACGAGACCTGCACGTGCAGACAGACCCGATTCTGTTGGGGCGGCGCGCTTCCTTTTCTTCTTCATCGTCAGGGAAACACAGTCTTTAACCAAAACACAGTTAACATAAGTAATTTGGACATATTCATTTAGTTTCATTACGTGTTTTACTTCCATAAACAAATGTTCGGGCTGATCTTGCTATGGTGCCCTCCTTAGGACCGGAATATAAGTACGTTCACGACATGTCGCAATTACCTTAATTATGGTTCAAGTCCTCCTGGGAAGTTGGTATTGGCGAGATTGTCCTAATAGAAACAATAAATGGTTTATATTAATTAATAAATTAACTTAACTAGGAAGACCAATTGATCTCTTTCACTGACATTTCCACAATATTTAAGATTATAAAGCCTAATGAATTTTGTTTTATTTTCACTTTCTAAAAAAAGAATCTAGGCTACATTTGAAACACTAGGCTATACTTTGTCATATTGCCCTGGCATTAAATTACTGCCTGCAGTAATGCATCTATCTTTAGTGTGTGGAAACACAATAGATTTAGCAAAAATAATAGTTGCTGGTCCAAACCAAGAAGGTGAAGTGTCCATAAAGCAGTCCACGCATGCGTCACGTGGTGGTGGTGCTCACGTGAACAGGCTGCCGTAGATCTCTGCACTATTTACAACGGAAACTGCATAGGAGACTGGCACAGACCGAAATTGTTGAATAACATTGTTATTTTTGTTTGTTTTTGCGCACAAAAAGTATTTTCGTCGCTTCGTAAAATTATACGTTTGCATCATCAAAGCAGCAGCTGTTTACCCCGTTGCTTGGTAACGACGGCAAGTGAGAAGGTGGCAAAATGAATAGGGTTGCTCACCTCAGTTTTATATGTTCTGAATGTACTGCAAATGCTCTAAAGAACGCTGAAGATTGCGTTCACATCAGCAGCAAACCGTACCAGAGTTCACATGAACCTAACCCCAGACCACCTTTTTAAACGGACTCGGGTAACGTTACGGTTCGCGGTGCGCACCCGAGTTCGGAAGACAGCATTCACATCATCCAAACGAACCGAAGTCTGACGTCAATCGTACCCATTGCGCACCAAAAGTGCTAGTGTGAAAGCATCCTAAATAGCTGTCTATGGAGGGGCCTGAGAGCTCTCGGATTTCATCAAAATGATCTTAATTTGTGTTCCAAAGATGAAAGTCTTACGGGTTTGGAATTAATAACAGTAATTAATGACAGAATTTTCATTTTTGGGTGAACTATCCCTTTAATTCAGCTAAAATATCTCATATTGGGTGTCTTTGCTGACCTCTTGTGAAAAATAACAATAATATAACATGATATTTCATGACTCTTGCCACTAGATGACCTTATATCTCTATATGGAGCAAACAAGCTAGGTCCTAAAGTCAGTTTCTTCACTATGCATTCAGATACACATGTAGACATTATAAAATAATTTTTTGGTGAAGTTTTAGCATTTTTAGTTTTAATAGGTTTTTCAATGTGTACTAAAGCATTCCTCGTATTCCATTAATTCCTGAGGGGTCAGTCAGTTTTTTAGTGTATTCGTGGTTCAAGTACGACAAAAGTCCTAGGGCCTTGGAACACTCCTATGAACACTAAATTTTTAACATAAAAAAAAAAAGGATGAGGGTTAAGAATAGCAGTATTGAGTAGGCTAAAAAAAGGTCTGTGGTTAACGTCTTTTGAAAAGACTTTCACATATGCCTACAATGTTAATTAGACATTCATTTTTCAAATGTGAATTTTAAAGCCACTACTTATAAAAAAAAAAAAAAGCAAGAGCACAACTAAAGAAAATTTTTGCGTAGTGTTCAGTGTCTTAATATAAGAAGTCACAAAAACTTGTGGGTAGTGTGGTTATGTTCGCAACCTGCTATCCTCGTGATGTTGCTACAACCCTGTTCAGTTGATGTTGTAAGTGAAAATGTCTTCTGCGGTGATGAACAGTTAACATTTGTAAAGAAATGCTTCCTCGTGTCATTCGTGTCCCAAAGTCAAGCCAGGTCAGCAGAGTTCTGCATGATGAAGCTGCTGACAATTTCCACTGCAGTTAATACTGATTATGGAGTAACTGCTCAGGGTGATGAACAGCGTTGAATTTATTGATATGTTGGCCATGCACAGACATTTTGCAGGGTAGGTGCTTAAATGAACATGCTTAAAATTATTAAAAGTAAAGTTACATATTGTTGATCATCTTTTAATTATTTACACTATTTAACACTATAGACTATAGGGCTATTTCAACAAAATCCTTCTTACCATTTATCAAAATAAATTTTCACTGCAATTACAATTGCCTAAATAATGTTATGAGATTAATGTTCTAAATATAACAGTTTGAATATGGAAATTAAATGATGGAGGAAAAAAAATACTATTATATAACCATGGTCGGGGAGTAATGAAATACATGCAACATTTTTGTAACTGTATTTAATTACAGTTTAAATGGGTGGTAATCAAATTACAGTTACATTCGAAAAGTATTTTAGATTACCAAAGTGATTACTTTAATTACTTTAATGTCATTTATTTCATTTAAGCATTAATGTAATCTGTAACGGGCAATTAATGTAAACAGCAATTGGTGATTCTCAGACTTTGACACTGCAAAAGCATCCTATAAGATACATTTCTTTTCATACCCCTTGCAGAATATGCAATATTTTAATAATTTTAACAAAATAAGAGGGATCATAAAAATTGTCCTAAATAAACTATTTCACATAATAGATGCTTACATATACTCCACTAGACAAAATGACTAAATTTAAAATGAATTTATACAAATTGCCAATCAAAAATGTACATTCTCATAACTGTTTATTTCACACCTACATAATGAGTTGTTATGCAGTAAACTGTACTAACAGATACTTAGGGAGTGTGGGCATGTTTTGATATCGCAGCTCTACTTCCTGCTCTCTACTGCGCAGACTCAGTTCCCGAGGTCACTACTGTGCTATGTTGCGTTCATGCCACCTCATATTTACCACAATCTTGAGATGACAACACTTGATTCTGTATTCGGAGCTGTTCACGTTCACGAACTGGGGATTATCCGTTTTTATAGCGACAGTCGACAAAATAAACCCGTGTGAAAGAATGCTGTAATTGAGTAAAATGTAATAAAATGTAATTTAAGTACTAAGAAGAAAAAACACAATAGAAGTAATATTGAAGTGTTGTGGAAATGAATTATTATTAAACTTTAATTTATTTAGGTTGTTATTACAAGAATAGCCTAGATATCTCCGCCTAGATAGCCTAGATAACTCCGCGCTGCATGACTTTTGCATGGAAAAAATAGTGTACATTGGCAAAAGTTAATTACACGTATTTTAAAACATTACGAAATAACTGAGCATTTACGTTTTACTGCTGGAAGCGCTGCCATTTTTCTCCGCTTCCGCATGAGGTGCAGCGGTCACGTGGTACAAGCCGTACCTTTCAGAAAATTCCCAGCCTACAAACTGTAATTACGAGCTCTACGAGGACGTGAACACTTTTTACAAGCTAGAATCTCGTAATTACAGGAATTACGAGGTGGCATGAACGCATGAACGCACCTCTCAGCCTCAGACGGACACGGACCGTTGGCTGAACGTCTGATGCATATGGCACACTTAGATGGAAACACTTCAGGAGTTTCGAAGTCATCATCTGATTGGTTGAATTCTACAGGATGTCCGTGAGATGTGTGTGTTGCAATGGTCCATCTGGAAACGCTCAAATGTTCATTGTCACAGTTGTAAACACATCAGCGTTCTTCTTCATCAGTCGTCCAAACTCCCTCGTGGAAGAAGAACGCTGATGTGTTTACAACTTTGACAATGAGCGTTTACCAGGATTAACAACGATTTTCAAAAGTATGTGAAGTTCGCAGCTCCGTTATTGCAGTAAACTTGCACAATGTTCTTGAATGAATAATTCATCGATGCATACCAGTCTGTTATTGGAGGAACATCGGCTTTACATTTTCATGCCCCTAAACATGACGCAGAACAAAACAAACTGTGGTTACATGTCAGTCAAACGTCCTCTTGGGTGGTTTTAGGCCAATGAAAGCTGCGATAGAGTCCAGACCTTCTGCCGTCAGTCTGAAGGTCTGGCTACGCGAGACTGCTATTGTGCAGACGCAGATCCCAAATCAGCTCAAGATGTCAGCGCCCTATTCAGACATTGGCGGCTGTTCTACAATGGAAGAAAGAGGGGCGTTGTCCATATTTTTTACAGGTTAGCTACGGTATGTAACCCCTCCTGTTCGAACCGCCCACTCCAAGTGGGACTTGAACTCGGGTCCACCGGCATGAGAGTCGGATGCTCTAACGAGGCTAAAGGCTGCAACCTCTAACGATATTTTTCACAAAATAAAAAATATCAATAGTATAAACTCTGTGAACGTAAGGTAGCTACAAGTATTATGCGATTAATTCTCAAAAGAATAAATCAAAAGCCTATCATGCTGTTAAGTGTGACGTGCTGTGATGTCACAGTCAAGTTGAATTGTAGGATATAGAACTGCTTGACGTCAGTGCTGATCCTACACTTCTGGGGGCCCGAAGCAAAACTTTGTGATTGTGAAATTACAGCATGATAAATAAAAAAGGCATGGTTTTTTCAACCCAAATTTGAATGATGTCCAATGTCCGAAACAGGTATTGAATAAAAATAAATTATTATGAAAAATATTTTTACATAACTCCCCTAAAACACACGTAACGTAACGCCGCTTAACGGTGCGGCATGTTATAGCCACACATGCGCTTCAATCTTTAGCAGAAACGCAGAGGTGACACGGAGCAAAAACTGACAGAAATATTTGCGTGCTATTAAGGTAGGTATAACGAGGAGTTCCTGTAAATATTAATAAAGGTCTATAGCTCTGATTTGATTTTTGATTCATAGCCTAAAATTAAAAGTAAAATAACAACATTTCAATATCCATCATGGCACCAAGTCGCGATACTCTATGTGAAAAACATCAACTGATTTTAAATGTTTCTGAGCTTGCATCCCTAAAGAGGACGAGCAGTTTTAGTGCAAGTTAAAGAGCAACAAAACTTTTGAATTTTCTAACATCAGAATGAAATACATAGTTGAATTCGTAGTTGAAAAGCACTAGAAAAGAAAAGTTCATATACCAAATAATTGTTTATGAACTTGGCATGCACTACAATAGTATACACTACAAAAAACTTTAAGCATCCTCTGCACATTTGGCCAATTTCATTACAGTATATACAGTAGGCTACTATAGCAGTTTGTTGGTCTTCTGATACAAGACTATATCCCTAGCCTAGGCAGTCATTACTCCACTGGACAGTGCTACAGTTTACTGTACATAGAATAGTGACATTTCCCTCATTTAAAGTACTGGTACTGTGTACTGTAATTATACTGTATGTGTAAGTATAAAAACCCTGTGTGATGCAGAGATTCTGATTGTGTCATCAGTTGTGCAACCTAACGTTTACTCATTGTTAAACGTTTTGAGAAATGTGTCTGTTTTGAGAACTGAATGAATGGTTTGGGAAATTGGGCAAACTGAATCAGTTGTGTTAGCAATCGAGAAAAACTGCAATAAGATTAGATTCTTACCCAACTCTGCTATTACTTTCTGTGATCGGGATCTTCTTATTGATTTCATGTTATTTTTCGTCAGAAAAAAGCCTATATCCATGATAAAAGTGGAGCGGGCAGTCGGAGAATCAACTCGCCAAACAATTACGAAATGAATCTCAAACATTTATGGATTACATTTCTCAGAGGACGAGAAGCAGTATCTAATCTAATTATTAGTAATTATCTAATCAGAGGCCAAAAGGCCTAATATTTTTACACCTTTGGGTTGTGTATTCACACTCATCATTTAGAAAGTAGAACAAGCCTGATAATGAATTGATATATAAATGTTTTTTATTGTATTTGTTTATTCCACTTTGCTAAAAGCATACACATAAGTAACTGTCACAGAATATTTTTGTTGCAATCTGACAACAAAACAAAAAAACTACATTTATCAACATACAGAGCATAAGCAATTACATCTATGTTCCTAAATTATGAATCATTTAGCTTTAAACTATTAAAAATTCAAACATTAAGTATAACTGAACACTTAATTTTGCATAGCTAACATAGTCATCATAGTCATCTTATTAATAAAAAACAACAACAGAAACAGCTACTTCAGAGATCACAGTAAGAAAGAAATCAGTGTTTTAAAAGACAATGGAAAGTAGCAGATTTACAATTTGTATTTTATAGGCTTTTTTCAGGTTATTCTTATCCGCAATATATGTGCATTTGTACGCAACTGCATTTATAATAAATAAAAACAACAGCTACATAAAAGGAAAATAACCCATTATAAGTAATAGTCTTAAACAGGGAAAAGAATATGACCAGAGAAATAGCTGGACCTAGCTATACCATTAGCACCCCGAGAAGCCTCTATCCACACACGGTCTCCTCTAAGTAGGTTCAGAACCACCTTCCCTTCAGCTAATGATCGTTTTTTAATGTTGATAGTTTCAGCAGTTAGCTGTACAGCATCATTTTTCTTTAAAGTCACAGTGCCCAAAGTCCGAGTTCCTATGCATGAGAACTGGAATTCATATACACCAGGAATCTGGCAGAAGAACTTCCCTGATTTTTGCTCATAATGGTTCTGTCCATTGTAAAGAACCTGACTGAACACAATCACTTTAGCAGAGGCAGGAAGGGTGGTGCCAACAGAAGCAAAGAAGGCAGAATGTTGTCCTGTGGTATTAATAGGGGGTCCTGGAGGTCCTGGAGGTCCAGACGGGCCTGCTACACCTCGTTGACCTGGAGAAATTAAATATTAAATAATCAAAAATAAAAATAAATTAATTTGCAGTTGTTATCTTGGCTCTGTTATTTCTGTAATCTGGCTTAATAATGAAAACAATGAGTGAGGTTGGTGGCTTCGTTGAAGGATATTTAGAGGGGGTTATTGATGTATGACTAGCTTACCAGATTCCCCTGGAGGTCCTCTGGGTCCTGGAGGTCCTTGGAAGGACTCTGTATCTGAGGGTTAAGGCGTAGATGTTATACGTTTATACTATAAGCCTAAATGTTTGCTTTAAAGGAAAATAAATCACTTCTAAATGTGAAAGAGGCCCCTAACCAAAGCAAAATTCCTTGAAGCATGCAAAAGGTAGAAAGAAGGACTAAACAGTGTACAAAAAGGTGCAATCATAAAACACTGTTTGACAGTTGTGACATCCAAATGCATTGATTTATGTCACTGCACCAGTCCAGTGTACAGCAAAGAAGCTACTCAAGCTGTGTATAGTTTAGAGATTTTGCAGTGAATTAATTGCCATTTTAAGATAAATAATAGATCATGTGCACAACATAATCACTTGCTCTTTGTGCTTGCAATTAGATGAAAACAAACACTTGTCTAACCTCATTTCCAATGTCTGATATGTTGATGCCACCGTTACCTGGAAGGCCAAATACCAAATCACAGGTAAACCAAACCATGATGACCATGCAAACAGATTATTTAATGTCTTCAATACCTGATATGTGCCTACCATAAGTTAGGTACTCTAGAAGCATATAAAAAGGTAGTAAGAAGCTTAGGCAGAAATTTGCAGTCAGAGGAAGAAGATTTATGTATGACCACATAGCAGCATTTAAGAGCTCTTATACTATGGTGCCTTACCGGTTTCAATCCAAGGGTTGAGGTCTAAGGCAGGGATATCCCCACAGTTAACGTAACTGGCTGAACTGGTGAAGCGGAAAGGATTAAAGGGAACTTTGCCGATTCCAGTGTTGTCGCAGATGATGCGGGCCAGCGACATAGAGGCCAGTGATGCTTTTTGTTTGGTGGTAAACACTCCTTTGTTCTCCCACCATAACCTGAACACACCGTGACACCTGGTGTTAACACCTCTCAAACACATACTAGTCTAATAGACTAAATCAGGGTTGTTCATTCCTGCTCCTGGAGGGCCAATGTCCTGCAGAGTTTGGTTCCAACCTTCCCCAGTGCATTTACTTGAAAATTTCCTGAAGACCATGGCTGAATCCGAAATTGTCCCCTATACCCTCAAATAGGGCACTATTTGAGGGGACAGCTATTTGTAGTGGTGTCCGAAACCGTAGTGGACGTTTCTGAGTGCACTCATTCTATCCCACAATGCACCGCAGTAACGAGTGTACAGCCGATGTACACACAACAGCTGTCGGACTTCACGCACTCGTTTTCATTCACTCCTTCAAGTGAACTATATTAGTGGACTAATGTAGGGAATTAGTGAATAAGGGTTTAGGGGGCGATTTCGGATTCAGCCCTTGATTAGTGATTTCAGGTGTGTTTACTCAGGGTTGGAGGAGGATAGTGGCCCTCCAGGAGAGGGGTTGGACAACCCTGGACTAAATACACAGAAATCTTTACCTGTCACCCTCGCGAATGTGCTGGAACTGTGTAGCGATAAGGCAGGCAAAAAGAGGACCGACACGACCACCAGGAGCAAAAGGCTCAGCAACACCTCCCAACCAAATGTCAATGTTCTCAGGGGTGCCATAAAGCTCAATCAGCCTGCGAGCCAATTCAGTGTTGTTCATCACCACAGCCAATTCTTGCTCATTCTGAGGCGCGGACAGTCCACAGAACCGACGCCATGCATTATATCCTTATGAGGAATAACAGATGGATATCTGGTAAGTCTTCTCTCAAAAACACAGAGTAAAAATGCACGAAGCTGAGTTGGCTTCATGTGGTTGGATTTAAAGGGTTTCAAGACTTGGTGTGCATGTTGCATATTGCATATACAAAATATTTACCTGGTATTGCATGGTCACGACTTCTTTGCATATTGAGGGCAGCCAAGTCCAAAGCAATGTGTGCTGTAAAGGCGAACAGTCTCTCTCTAAGAGCATTCACCATCATGTGGTCCTGTGTATTCAGTTTTGCTGGCCGACCAATCAATCCACGGAGCAAAGGATCAATGCCCCCTAAGCAGAATGTATTATATAATATAAAATAAATTAAGATTGAAGAAGACAGATTTAGGACTTGGTAGGTATGCTGCAGCAAGTCTCACAAACTCACCTTCGAGAATCACCCTCCATGGTGAGAAGAAGGCCTCATAGAGGGGCACATTTGGAAATTGAGGATGGTTCTGGTAATTTTCATTAAGACGAAATATGATGGGTTGGATTGTTAGGTGCCCAAAACGGAAAGCTGCAGTGGCAAAGACGTTTGCAATGGTAGGGTCCACATTTTCATTGTAACCTGGATATAGTCCAAGGTGTCTATTGTAAGCATCAGGGCCCACAATTAACGGCAAGTATTCCTTAATCACCAAGATCTAAAAGAGAAAGGAGAGGTTGATTATGAATATATGTTGTACATGCAACTGCTTGTGCTTTTCATTGAGTGACTTTACCTGGTTGTAGGCGCCCACAATTTTTCTTGCCTCTTGATAAAGGGTTTCACTACTCCAGGTAGGATTGAGCACACGGAGGGCACGAGCCAGTCTATTGTGCTCTCTCATGAAAAGTGCGTGTAATGAGGTAAGAGCAATGTTCTCGTCAACACGGACATCCCCTATACACAAGAGTTCATTAGCATTTGCCACATGGAATTGTGCAAATACTATACATTTTATATGCTTGATTTACTAATGACAACTATGCCTGATAATTGCATATGAAGGCATAAGATTTTCTAAGAATGAAAAAGTTACTGACCTGCAGTGAAGCAAGGCACCTCTGTTAGCGTGGTGTCATTGAGGGTTCTCCTACGCGTGGCACATATGTAGCTTTTAACTTTGGTGAAGGGCAGGTGCTCTCGTCCATTGTCCTGGAACTGATCGTTGACTCGAAGAAGACCACCATCATTGTTCAGGTCTCTCAGTTCCTTTGCTAGGCCATCCTCTGCTCCGTAAACCTGTCCAGCATCTAGGAAAGCTGTTAGAACATTGATCTGTTCCCTAACTTTGGGGGCCCCACCAAAGAGATAGGCGGTGTTCCCAGAACCACAGGCTGGTGATGAACGGAAGACAGGGAGACAGGTGTCAGGACGCAGACGTTGATCTCCAGGAGGGACCTATGTTTTGACAAATATAACATGAAAGATAGTTTTTATAAAACAACAAGAGTGGGACAATTTTTGACAGAAGGACAGTCTTTGACTGACCAGAATTGGGAAGCAGGGTTCAGAGCGCTCACAGCTATTACTACAGTCAAGGCCACTGCTGAAGGACCTAATGCTTGGTGAGGAGGGCGTAAAAGTCAGATCGTGGTCAACCCATTGCCCAAAGATGGTTAGCATGAAGGTAAAGTCACGATCACTCTCTATGTCAGCATCTGCAGTGCTTAGAATACGATTTGAAACCAGTCTGACCTGGAAACAATGAGGAAGACAGAATTCAGACATTGTAAATTATTTGTCAAATAGAGTTCAGTAAATTATTCATAATCATCTCCATCATACCAGGGGCAGTGCTGCACCATTGTGCAATCTGTTGGGTTCCCACCCTTTGGGCTGGGAAATGCCATCCTCATAGCGAGCAGGCAACCAGCGAGCAAAAGCGGTGTTGGATGCACCAAGAAGTGGGTTCTTCCTGGGAATGTTAAATTTAGTTGTTTAGCTAGGCAAACACTTTATCAAACAAAACAATAAGTCTTTGATTAAGACTACCCTGAATGAGGATGGCAAGACGGACCTGTTATTGCAGACATTGGTGGCAGTTCGATACTTGTTTAAGTGGGGTGTGGTCCTACAAGATGGGGGCCGGGCTTGAGCTGCACAGCCTGTCAGACGTGTAATCGTGTTAAGCTCATCTACAGTGAGCAGATCTAGGGGAAAACATATAATGACAGTTTTTAGCATGGAACATCAGTCAGTGATGGATCTTTTCTAAGCTTTGCAAGTTTTGCAAAGTTTTTCGTCCTCATACCTGTAGTATTGATGGACCTCTTGTGTGCATGATGGGCTTTCTCACTGATCAGTCTGAGCGTTTGCCACATGTAGTCCGCGGCTCTCACTGCCTCTCTTGTCTTTCGAGCTGGCTGTTTCAGCAGACGTAGCTTGTCGGAAGGCTTGATGACATCTCTGCGCACCTTTGCTAAACTCCTGGAAGTGGGGAGATTTATAAAAATAAATAGATCAATGAATGATGATGGCACAGGAATATTGAGCAACATCCTAACATACTTTACTTACTCATCACGAGAATACTTGTAAGCAGCATCTACTATTTTCTTTGCTTCCTCAATTGAATCTAGAATGAAACGTCTCCCGGGACTCTCTTCTTCTGCTAAAAAAAAAGAAAAGGGTATTACATCATGATATGGCCCTAGAAAGGTTAATAATTACAAATTTTAGTGAAACCTGCAATTCATTTATTTATTTATTTTGTACGGTAGATAAATGAACTTAAATTAGTCTATAGATATTTACTAAATTAATCAGATTTTTTTGTTTTTTTTTACAAAATGCAGCAATGCAGAGTAAGTGATATTGTAGTCATGAAATTGAATCTCTGGAAGACGGATGTCATACCAGCTTAAACGACTGAAGAGAACAATGACATTTCTTGCACCGGAAAAAAAATTAACACAGGTGTTTTGATATGATTTGATTCTATATTGTTAATCAATATCGGTTTGATTTTTGATGGCATGATTGGTAAACTTACCACCCATTGAAAGGGCACAATAGCACCCCACCACAAAAAGAAAAGTGGGAAAATTCATCTCTGAAACACAAATTGAGACATTTAGAAAATAAACTTAAAAAGACATCGTTTATGAAAATTGCATTTTATGCATTTCAACAATTTTTGAAGATGCATTCCTCTACATTTAAATGAAAAAAATTATATGATTAATTAACTTAAATAAAACATGGTATAAAATGGCAAATAATCTAACTTTAAACTAAATAAATTGTTTTAAAACAATACATATTTTACATTTTATGGGACACAGGAAAAAATAATACTAACAATTTATTCGAGAAGAAAAAAATCAACAGTCAAGAATGAGACTGAACTGTCTATTAAATGTAACAGTTATTCTAAATGCATTCTTTTCATTTGCAATCAGAATTTATAAGTGCAATTAAATTTATAAAGTCATTTAAAGATAATTTTTCCATTTCTCACCAGGTCTCAGCAGGTCTCAGGCTCTCTGGTTCTGGACTCAAGGCTCAGAGTGTGTTGTACTGACTGGATGGAGCAGCTGCACTTTATACCATCCCTCAACCTCGCTCTGTTAAGCATCACTAAAGGAGTCTTAGGCGGGGTTATCAGGTTTACTTCCTTCTTCCTATTCACAGCAAGTGCATTTACCATATGTGGAGTTTGATTTATTGATTTATTTGAGGTGACAGTCTGACACTTACACTGAACAAAATTATAAACACAGCACTTTTGTTTTTGCCCCCATTTTTCATGAGCTGAACTCAAAAATCTAAGACTTTTTCTATGTACACAAAAGGCCTATTTCTCTCAAATATTGTTCACATTGTCTAAAGCTCTGTTAGTGAGCACTTCTCCTTTGCCGAGATAATCCATCCACCTATCAGGTGTGGCATATCAAGATGCTGATTACAGCATGATTATTGCACAGGTTTCCCTTAGGCTGGCCACAATAAAAGGCCTCTCTAAAATGTGCAGTTTTACTGTATTGGGAGGGGTCAGTATCTGGTTCTTAGACCACCATTTGCCCTTACGCAGTGCAACATTGGGTTCCTATAGAATGTTGGTCCACTCCTCTTCAATGGCTGTGCGAAGTTGCTGGATATTGGCAAGAACTGGAACACACTGTCGTATACGCTGATCCAGAGCATCCCAAACATGCTCAATGGGTGACATGTCCGTGAGTATGCTGGCCATGCAAGAACTGGGATGTTTTCAGCTTCCAGGAATTGTGTACAGATCCTTGCAACATGGGGCCGTGCATTATCATGCTGCAACATGAGGTGATTGTCGTGGATGAATGGCACAACAATGGGCCTCAGGTTCTCGTCATGGTATCTCTGTGCATTCAAAATGCCATCAATAAAATGCACCTGTGTTCGTTGTCCATAACATACGCCTGCCCATACCATAACCCCACCGCTACCATAGGCCACTCGATCCACAACAATGCCATACACACTGTCTGTCATCTGCCCTGTACAGTGAAAACCGGGATTCATCCGTGAAGAGAACACTTCTCCAAAGTGCCAGATGCCATTGAATGTGAGCATTTGCCCACTCAAGTCGGTTACGATGACGAACTGCAGTCAGGTCGAGAACCCGATTAGGACGACAAGCATGCAGATGAGCTTCCCTGAGATGGTTTCTGACAGTTTGTGCAGAAATTCTTTGGTTATGCAAACCGACTGTTGCAGCAGCTGTCCGGGTGGCTGGTCTCAGATGATCTTGGAGGTGAAGATGCTAGATGTGGAGGTCCTGGGCTGGTGTGGTTACACGTGATCTGCAGTTTTGAGGCCGGTTAGATGTACTGTCAAATTCTCTGAAACGCCTTTGGAGGCGGCTTATGGTAGAGAAATGAACATTCAATTCACGGGCAACAGCTCTGGTGGACATTCCTGCAGTCAGCATGCCAATTGCACACTCCCTCAAAACTTGTGACATCTGTGGCATTGTGCTTTGTGAACTGCACATTTTAGAGTGGCCTTTTATTGTGGCCAACCTAAGGCACACCTGTGCAATAATCATGCTGTCTAATCAGCATCTTGATATGCCACACCTGGATGGATTATCTCGACAAAGGAGAAGTGCTCACTAACACACATTTAGACAGATATTTTAACAATATTTGAGAGAAATAGGCATTTTGTGTACATAGAAAAATCTTAGATCTTTGAGTTCAGCTCATGAAAAATGGGGGCAAAAACAAAAGTGTTGCGTTTATAATTTTGTCTGTAAGTGTAAATGTAAGTGTATTTACTCTTCATTACTCCACATTACAGGAATGCAAAAACAATAGTTACAGATTTATGTACTTAGCTTCTTAATACTGACACAAAATATTTACAAGCATAGTCGCTCAAAAAGTCATTATTTACTCACTCTCATGTCATTCCGAAACTGTATGCATTTCTTCTTTTGGACATAAAAGTCATACAGGCAATACTTTCTAGCACTGCATATATACTATGTCAAAGTATAAGCTTTATAAATTATGTGATTATTGTGATATATTATATATCTTAAAAAAAAAAGATTCTAAACCTAATGCGGAAATACTATTACATGACAGGATTGAGAAACTTTACAAGAAGTACAGGCCAAATTTCTATGAAAAATCAAGGAAGAAACCTTTGCACACCTTAAAGATAATCAATTGGGGATTTTCACTGTGAACTTCTAGAAGTGAAGAGACCTCAGCCTCAGCACTGGTGAAACACAGAGAAGGAGGAACACTTCAAATTACACAACAACCTTCATGTTGAAATATTGAACGTTGACAAGTTACTTGAAAAAAGACATCTGCATATGTGACCACATTTAGTGGTCACTAATAAATTTGAAAGACTTTAATTTGATGAAGCAGCAAAATTTTTTTATACAAATCTTTCAAATATATGGTTTATGCTCTGCACATTTTATGTCTTGTATCTGTCATTTTGTATCTGCTCCTTATAGTTCAGTAGTCAGGGCACTGATCCGGGAGTCATCCATTTTAAGGGCTTACTCATTCGCAAAATGCTTCCAGTGCATTGAAACATTTGAGCCCTAAAAAGTCCCACAATGCACAATGAAAACCAGGGAGCATCGATGCTCACTGTTACCTTAACGGAAGTTTTGAAGTGTGCAACACATCGCCTGCTACAGGAGGCTTGAAGACTGCAGATGTGAACAGAGCAATAAATTGCAATGTCCGTAATGGATCATCCTTACAGTGCCAAACCACGTGTAACCATGTGTCCTCCCAGATGTGTTTGAGAACTTGCAAGTGCCTTGGAGAAAAGTGGAGTGAGTAACATCTCACAGAAACAGCTGGCAAATCTGCTGCAGTCCATGAAGATGAGATGTATTGTAGGACTTAAAGCAGCTGGTCCCCCCCTGGATATCCTATAAGTTCAGTAATAGCCCTGCTTCAACTGACCTAATTATCCAGTGTTCCTGAAGATCTTTAGTAACTGGTTCAGGTGTGTTTGATAGGGGTTGGAGCTAAACTTTGCAGGAAGATTTCCAGGAACAGGACTGGGCACTCCTGATTTAGGTAATAATGACTCACAATAAAACTGTGAACATTTGATTTGTTATGAAAATAAACCACAAATTCCTACAAACATAAGTAGGTGACTGGAGATATTTACTCCAGGTCACTGAATGATAATAGAGGATTTTAGTATTGCAGTATTAGTATGTAGTTTGTTTGTCAATGTTCAATTTGTTGATTTGCACCAGTCTTCTTTACCCATAAACCCTCTGTTTTGCAAAACATCCATACAAGATGTTAAAGAAATAGTTCACCGAAAAATTAAAATCAGCTCATGATTTACTCACCCTCAAGCCATCCCAGATTTATATGACATTCTTGTTTCAGACGAATACAATCGGAGTTATAAAAAATAATGTCCTGGCTCTTCCAAGCTTTAAAATGGCAGTAAATGGCAGCCCAAAATTTGAAAACCAAAAAAGTGTATCCATCCAATATAAAAGTGCTACACACAGCTCCAGGGTAATAAAAGGCTGGTCATAAAGGCCTTCTGAAGCGAATTGATGGGTTTTTGTAAGAAAAATATTCTTATTTAACACGTTATAAATTAAAATATCCGGCGGACCAACTTCCGTATTCAACTTAAAAAGAAAAAAGTGTAGCGCCTCTCGCAGTTCAAAATGCTTAAAGTCCTAGTGAACCGGAAGTTGCAACTTATTTCAGTGCTGTGATGTATTTCCAAGTGAAACGGAATATTGAATAGAGGGCACGGTTTTACTTCAGCACTCCTCCTCTCCGACTCTCGCTCATTGCAGACTAACGGTTGGAGGGGAGTGGTTAAGGATATTCAAACCCAAGCCGTCAAACTGACATCATCTGAGAAGCAACGCCATTCCAGACCGGAAGTTACTTTTCTGAGTTTGATTAAAGATTACCACGGCAAACAATTTTTTTCTGTGTATTAACTTGCACAAATTAATTGTTCACCCTAAGACCAGTAATGTTTGCTAACAAAGCAAATAAGGTCGATTTTAAGCTACGTTCGACATCATCGTCGTGCCAGCTATGCTTTTTCCGTAAGTTGCCAGAAGCTAGATATTTTACTTTTTAACATGTTAAATATGGACATTTTTCTTACAAAAACCCATCGAAACCCAATCTATTGTATGTTATGGTTTCACAATATGGTTTGTCCATTACAATTAGGTCACAACTTCAAAATGTTGTTAAAAAAGTGCTGGAAAATTAATTGGCATGTTGCTCCTATTTTCTCTTCAGGAGATCTGTAAAGAAGCAGAGCCTTAAAATGCTTGATCCAAGCCATATTCTTTATAATGAGTATGAGCTGATGCAGGAGATATAGGGTACCAAGCTATAAGTTGAATTGCTATAAATTCTCTCTAATTCCATGACCAATTCAATTATTGAACAATAAATAATTATTGCTGTGTGTGGATGAGGACAGATAAGTAATGTGCCGGGTGTTGTGTAATATTTGTGTAATAACTGATGTAGGGGAATCAGGGCACAACCTAACTTAACTTGCTGTATTTAGTAGTTACCATATCAAAACTATAGAGAAAAAATTTAACCAAAATTTAAAAAATCTTTGGAAGATATCACTGAATATTTATTTAACCATAGCAAAAGTAAATTTTTCATCTCTGTTTTTTTTGTTTATTTAAAATTAGACAAATCTGATTTCATTTTAATCTTATATCTGTTATTATTATTATGTTTTGAACTATGCTGTATAGCTGTGTTTTGTGGTGTGTTTGTTGTCAAACTCAAAAATTAGTTTATTTGTAATTATTAAAAAATGCCATTATTTTATTTAAAAAAAGTTAATAATAGTAATTTATTGACACAATATTTGAGTTTGTCTTGGATATTGTTACAATGTGCCCCTCACATTTTACAACATGCCCCAGCTATTTCACTTCCATTATTTTGGGGTAAATCAAGAAAAAATATACACTGTATAAATGAAACAAAACCACATAATTGTACTAGACATGTATGAAATGAATGTGGGGGAAAATAAATCCCAAGTGGATTTACACAAACGTTAGGTTGTGCCCTGCTCTCCCCTATGCCATTTGGAAATGTTATGTTAATGAAGTGCGACTGTATGGTGGATTGTTATTCGCCCTCTTGATTGGCAAAGAAACATTTCTCCTAACTAACTAACTAAAAATTTTCGTCTAGCGCTAATTAGTTGGTGACCGACTGGTTTCCAATACAAGAGCGAGGTTGCTACATGTGGATGTGAGTATTGAGATGTGAGCACGTGAGGATCCACTTGGTGGGGCTTTGCAGTGAAGGTTTCATTTGAAGCTTTCATTCAGAAGCACTGGAGAAGTAGTGAGTCTAATATTCCCCCTAGTGGTCAGCTGAGTTCCCTTCAGGAGTCTTTCTCATTGAAGGTTAGTAAGTTTGAATTATATGTAGACAGAAGCGCTGCATGTTGACATCACATAGCATCCCCTTTCAAAAGTTTTGGGTCAGTAAGAATTTTTTTAAAGAAATGTATTTAGCAAGGATTCTGTCAAATAGGCCTACTTTCTATTCATCAAATAAACCTGGAAAAAAAAAAAATTCAGGGTTTCCACTAAAATATTAAGCAGCACTAGGCCTACTAATAGGGCCTATTTGAAATGTTTCTTGAGCAGCAAATCAGCATATTACACTATTAAAAAAATATTTTTGCGACCTCTTCAAGAGAAAACAGTGCAGCTCCGTCAAATTGGTTGTGCATGTCTTCAGTTGTGCATTTATTTTATGGCAGCGGCTATTTACACTAAGTGCAAATGAAGACTTCCAATGCAAAAGCCTCTAAAAGCCAACTCGGTCAAAAATGAGCCTGACAAAAATGCTAATTTTAAAGAAAAACGTCAGACAGACTTAGAGGCTTTTGCATCTGAAGTCTTCAAATAACAATAGACCAATAGATGATATTTACACTAAGTGAAAATAACATATTTTCTTAGTGATAGATGCTATTTACACTAAGTGAAAATAGCTGTAGATGCTATTTACTAAGTGAAATGGCATACTAAGTGAAAATAGTGATATATTCTATTTACACAATGTAAAAGTAGCAGTTCTTACTATTTACACATATTGCAGATACATACTATTTGTACCTCAGGATTGTTGTACATTACCAGGATGCAATAATAACATAGAGTGTAAATGATTATATTTATTAAAATGATTAAATGGATGCAGCCTTAATGGGACAATAAACGCCCTCCCTACACCTACCCCTACCCAATAAATACTTTTATTTTTATTAAACATTTAGTTAGGCACTTTATTTCCACTTCCAGGTAATTTTCTTAATTTGTACTGAAAGTAAATGCCTTTCTGATGTGATATGTGATGGGAAAAGGGAAAAAAGCGAGCTTGTCAAAAGGCAGATTCGAACCCGGGTCGATCACGTCAAAAGCTTGTTCAACAAGCCTTACGCTCTAATGACTATGCCTTTTTTTTTTTTTTGTTTAGAGGAATGTAAAGTATATATATTAACCCTTTATGGTACAGCATTGCCATATGGCAACAATTAATACTAATTGACTTGTTATTTAGAAAAAATAACAAGGATGGGCTTTAAGAAGCTAGCAAATTATGTGCTGTTTTAAAGTCAAATGACATTTGAATGTCCCTCTCTTTCCCCCCTGTCACCCTCACATTTAAATCTCGCAATTCTGAGAAAAAAAGTCTTTTTTTTTTTGAGAATTGTGAGGGGTGACGTCATGACTAACAGCTGTGATTGACATCTTCTCGCTTTAGCTTTAATTTCTTGTCAGAAGGCCGGTTTAATCAGTCTTCTTGTGTTTGTGCTGTTGTTCGTTCGGAGCACATGGCTGTCTAGTTTTTCCATGCACGCACTTTGGCGTGTGGTGTTTGTGTTCGTTCGCCCTGTGCTTTGGCACGTGTGTTCTGTTGTGGTGCCATGCGTTCAGTGTCAGTTGTCGCCCCGCCCTCCTGTTACCCTGTTAGTTCATTATTACACTCACGTGCTACCCTCATTAGATTCCCCTTATATTGCCTTCGTGTTTTTTGTTCTATGTCAGATCGTGTTTGTGCGTTGTGTCATTTACGGCTTGCTTTTCATCTTGTCTGGTAGTCTAGTTATCTAGTCTTATTTTCTACAATCTTGAATTGGCTTTAGAATCTTAGTGTTTTTCTATTTTGGTGTTCACCTTCCACCACTTCCAGCTTCCCCACTGCAATCTTTTTTTTTCTTCCCACCTCACCTGCCACCACTGCCCGTTGCTTCCTCTGTCTCATCCACCATCCCGGACCTTCTGTGCAGGCTGCTCTTGGCTGAACGTTACCACTCTATGGACTTTGTCTTTGCTACCGAGGCCGTCATCAACTGTGGACCTAGCTCTTGCTTCTGTTTGTTACCCCTTCTGTTTTCCCAGTAAACTGCAAATTGAATCCTCCTCTTTCTGAACCCTGACATTTCTACATTTCCACATTTCCATAACGTCTCGGTTACTAACGCAACCTCGGTTCCCTGAGAGAAGGGAACGAGTATTGCGTAAGTTAAGTTTCCTTTTCACAAGTATAGCCAAAAATTATCCTTATAATTTTATATATGTAAAACGCAGTGTAGCTGTACAACAGACCCAAGCAGAGCGTACTAGCACCCAAAGCACGCCAATATATTTTATACCTAAGCTATAAAAGCCCATACTATGCCATAGGATTCAGGTTAAATTGACTGAAGCGATCCCCTGATCTAAGCAGAGTAGCATGGCGGGTTACGCAATACTCTTTCCCTTCTCTCAGGGAACCGAGGTTACGTTAGTAAATATAAAGTTATGAAACATCATTTTCCCCTTAGCCAAAACGATCTGGCAGGGAACAAATTATATATTCATGAGACCAAAGATCGTCCGTTAGATCTACACAAGACTAATTATATTTTGTGACACATTAACAGTAGTATTTTTAAATTACGCTGGGTTTTTTTCATCCGCTATTGATGCTTGCTGGTTGGTGCAAGATGCATTCTTGGATGCCGGTCTGTCTGAAGTCCACACAAGTCTCCTCTCGTTGCATCCTCGATAAAAGGGACGGATCAAGGACACATCCAGGGATTTGAACTGTAGCCTACTTGGCTAGATGTGAACTTTGAATTGGAACAGTACTTGGGCAGCGACTAATGACGAAGTCCATGAGAACACAGACAAGAACACATATTGAGAAACGGCCCCAGACATTCTAGATGGCTGAGGAGCCAGGACCTGTGAGTTATAAACTGCGCCTCTGATTGGGCTATAACCAGCCAATCGTAGAGGTAGTTCAGTACTCACACTCCCGTAGTCTCAGCGGGGCAAGGGCTGCATCCATGCACTTCATAAATGTACGTGGTGCTAGCGATTTCTTCGGAACGAGTAAGTAGCAACTGTAAAAGCGTGACTCGTTTATTGCTAAGGGGACAGTTTCCACAGCTCCTTTTTCGAACAGTTTTGACACTTAGGTGCAAAGCATGTGACTCACGTCGCTATTCACTGATGTCCTGACCACGGTGCGAAAGCGTGGGGGTCTGTGAGCAAACAGACCGCCATGCTTCTAAGAAGCATGGCGAACCTGACTGTTCTAGAGGTTCTGAAAGGGTTCGCTGAGCACTTCACCGAAGCACAGAAGGCGTCACAAGCCATGTGCCATTTTCTCCCAAATCGCTCCAGCTCTGTTTCTGGCCGCGCTCAGTGACAAGTGGTTAAGTCCTGCAGCGGCTGGATTACCACCATAGACTCTCCTTAAACTTCTCCCAGTCCCTTCTATTCAGGCGGCTAGAGATGTCAATATTGCAGTCAACGAGCCCGTTATAAAGCATGCATGCCTGCACACAAACGCCATTTTAACAGAGACCCTAATAAATCACAAAAAGAGTTTTTCCTCTGTTCTGTCTGTATGCAGTTTGCCCATTATACAGTATGCACCCCTGCACATAAACACTGTTCACACAACCACAAAATCACACAGATTGCGCTGAGCGTGTTCTAAATGTAGAGTGCATGCCCACTACACAGTGCGTGCCACTATATTTACATTTTACATTTATGCATTTAGCAGATGCTTTTATCCAAAGCAACTTACAATTGAGGAATACAGGAAGCAATCTGTCATGAAGAGGCGAAAAAGTAAAGTGCCTGAAATAATGATGAGTTTACAGCTGTCTTTTGAATGTTGGCCTGGGAGGCTATCCCCGGTATATCAGAGTGGGTGTTGAAAATAACAAAACAAGGTTACTTGCTATAGTTTGTTCGCAGACCCCCGCGCTTTCGCGCCGTGGTCAAGACATTGGTGTAGAGCGACGTGAGTCCGAAATTACAGAAGTGTTGAAACTGTTAGCAAAAGGGGCTGTAGAAACTGTCCCCTTAGCAATAAGCAAGTCAGGCTTTTACAGTCGCTACTTCCTCGTTCCAAAGAAGGATGGCGGTGTCAGACCCATCCTAGATCTCAGGCATCTGAACAAAACTCTTATGACACGCTCGTTCAGGTTGGGGTGCCCTGCACGAAGGCAGGCCCATCTCCGGCCTTTGGTCAAGCTCAGAGAGGCGGCAACACATAAATTGTCTAGAGATGAGAGCGGTCGATCTGCCGCTAAAAGCTTTCCTCCAATACATAAAGGGTCACCACATTCTAGTCCGAACGGACAACATGTCGATGGTATCCTATATAAATCGCCGGGGTGGACTCAGGTCAAACACCCTGTACACCATGGCCAAACACCTCCTTTCATGGACTCAGCACAACCTGCACTCGCTAAGGGCAGCGCATGTGCCAGGCATCCTGAACCAGGGCCCGGATATGTTATCCAGAAACAAAATTCCCCCAGGGGACTGGTCTCTTCACCCACAAATAGTTCAGTTCATTTGGAGCATCTTCGGCAAGGCAGAGGTCGATCTCTTCGGCTAAGAAGACGATGCTCATTGCCCAACATTTTTCTCTTTAAGAGCAGGGATGACTGGCCCAGCCGCCCGCTGTATGCATCCCCTCCGGTCGTGATGTTACCTCAGGTCATAAAACGGATCAGGAAGAGCAAGTGTGCAGTGCTTTTAATAGCCCCTATGGTTCTATGGTTCTCCGAGTTGACTCAGCTGCTAGAAACAACTCCTCACGCAGGTGAAGGGGACAATCTGGCTTCCCCGTCCTGACTTGTGGCCCCTTCATTGTATGGCCCATCAACGGATACCCAGGAACCTCCCAAAAGGGGTGCTGAATACTATTTTTAAAGCGAGCTCTTTATGCTTTAAAATGGTCAGTGTTCTTAAGCTGGTGTACAGTGCGGAACCTGGACCCACACTCATGTCTGTAAGCCTGAAGCACCTTTCACTCAAAACTGCTCTCTTGCTTGCACTAGCTTCAGTCAAGCAAGTTGGCGATTTACATGCGCTCTTGTGAGTGCTTGCCTTGAATTTGGGCCTAACGACTCCAGAATTGTCCTCAAACCAAGACACAGGTATGTACCCAAAGTGCTCTCCACTCCGTTCAGAGCACAGATCATTTCGCTATCAGAAATATTTGATTTTGAGATTCATCTCAGGGACTCAAACACAACTATTAAAAAGGGTCAAACAATCACTGATATTCCAGAAGCAAACACAATGCATTAACTTTTCTGTCTTCAAGCCGTTGTGTTTACAACTGTGGCCCCCTAAATGGAGCCCTAAAAACACTCGCAATCTTCCTACAAGACCACACATTAGTGACGTAAAGCCCAATTTATACCTCTGTGTCAAGTGTACGTTGTAGCTACGTCGTAGGCTGTATGTAGCACGCATAGCCTACAACATAAGCCCAATTTATACTTCTGCGTCGAGTGTACGCTGTAGCTACGTCGTGAGCTGTGTGTTGCACGCGTAGCCTACGACGTACCCTGACGTGCACCTCTCCAAAAATGGAACAATGCATCGATTCTACGCGGACCACAAGCGCTGTGATTGGTCTGCCAGAAACCCTCCCTCAGGGGTACAAATGCTCCCTCTGCATGTGTAACTGCACATCAACGTGGACAAGAACACAGAAGTATAAATGAAAATCGGCGCGTAGCCCACGGCGTAGAGGCTACGCCGCAAGTCCGACACAGAAGTATAAATCAGCCTGTACCCTGACGCGCACCTCTCCAAAAACATAACAACGCGTCAATTCTATGTGGACCACAAGCACTGTAATTGGTCTGCCAGAACCCCTCCCTCAGGGTTATCATGCTCCCTCTGCATATGTAAATGCACTTTGGCGGACAACAACACAGAAGTATAAATCAGCCTTAACTCCGCTTAACGGTGCGGTGCATTATAGGCTACTCACACGCTTCAATCTTTAGCAGAAACGCAGAGGCTGACACTCACACGAGCGGAAAATATTTGCGTGCTATTAAGGTGTGAATTACGAGGAGTTGTATTTGTGAATATGTAGCCTGTAAATATTTATATCGGCCTACAGCTCTGATTTGATTTTCGATTCATAGCCTAAAATTTAAAATAAAACAACAAAATGTCAATATCCATCATGGCACCAAGTCAAGTTCATACTCTGTATGAAAATATTATATTTATTATATTTAACATTTAATACTAAATGTTTCTGAGCTTGTATACCTAAAGAGGATGAGCAGTTTTATTAATATTACATAGGCTGCTTGGTATAAATCACGTTTTAGTGCAAGTTAAAGAGCAACAAAACTTTTGAATTTCAATATCAAAGCACTGAGACGAGACTTGCAATAGTTGAAAAGCACTAGAAAAGAAAAGTTAATATACCAAATAATTGTATATGAACTTGGTATGCACCACAATAGTATACTGTCAATTACAATACAGTCAGAGAATCAGCTCGCCAAACAATTACGAAATGAATATACGGATTAGATTTCTCAGAGGACGAGAAGCAGTAATTATCTAATTAGAGGCCAAAAGGCCTAATATTTTCCCTTTTGGTTCTATCATTTAGAAAGTAGAACAAGCCTGATAATGAATTAATATATAAATGTTTTTTTTTTATTTTTTTATTTTGCTTTGCTAAAAGCATACACATAAGTAACTGTCACAGAATGGACTACAGAATATTTTTGTTGCAATCTGACAACAAAACAAAAAAACTACATTTTATCAACATACAGAGCATAAGCAATTACATCTATGTTCCTAAATTGTGAATCATTTATCTTTAAACTATTAAAAATTCAAACATTAAGTATAACTGAACACTTAATTTTGCAAAGCTAACATAGTCATCATAGTCATCTTATTAATAAAAAACAACAACAGAAACAGCTACTTCAGAGATCACAGTAAGAAAGAAATCAGTGTTTTAAAAGACAATGGAAAGTAGCAGATTTACAATTTGTATTTTATAGGCTTTTTTCAGGTTATTCTTATCCGCAGGATATGTGCATTTGTACGCAACTGCATTTATAATAAATAAAAACAACAGCTACATAAAACCCATTATAAGTAATAGTCTTAAACAGGGAAAAGAATATGACCAGAGAAATAGCTGGACCTAGCTATACCATTAGCACCCCGAGAAGCCTCTATCCACACACGGTCTCCTCTAAGTAGGTTCAGAACCACCTTCCCTTCAGCTAATGACCGTGCATTAATGTTGATAGTTTCAGCAGTTAGCTGTACAGCATCATTTTTCTTTAAAGTCACAGTGCCCAAAGTCCGAGTTCCTATGCATGAGAACTGGAATTCATATACACCAGGAATCTGGCAGAAGAACTTCCCTGATTTTTGCTCATAATGGTTCTGTCCATTGTAAAGGACCTGACTGAACACAATCACTTTAGCAGAGGCAGGAAGGGTGGTGCCAACAGAAGCAAAGAAGGCAGAATGTTGTCCTGTGGTATTAATAGGGGGTGCTGGAGGTCCTGGAGGTCCAGACGGGCCTGCTACACCTCGTTGACCTGGAGAAATTAAATATTAAATAATTTAAAAAAAATAAAAATAAATTAATTTGCAGTTGTAATCTTGGCTCTGTTATTTCTGTAATCTGGCTTAATAATGAAAACAATGAGTGAGGTTGGCGGCTTCGTTGAAGGATATTTAGAGGGGGTTATTGATGTATGACTAGCTTACCAGATTCCCCTGGAGGTCCTCTGGGTCCTGGAGGTCCTTGGAAGGACTCTGTATCTGAGGGTTAAGACATAGATGTTATATGTTTATACTATAAGCCTAAATGTTTGCTTTAAAGGAAAATAAATCACTTCTAAATGTGAAAGAGGCCCCTAACCAAAGCAAAATTCCTTGAAGCATGCAAAAGGTAGAAAGAACGACTAAACAGTGTACAAAGAGTTGGTGCAGTTCAGGTGCAATCATAAAACATAGTTTGACAGTTGTGACATCCAAATGCATTGATTTATGTCACTGCACCAGTCCAGTGTACAGCAAAGAAGCTACTCAAGCTGTGTATAGTTTAGAGATTTTGCAGTGAATTAATTGCCATTTTAAGATAAATAATAGATCATGTGCACAACATAATCACTCACTCTTTGTGCTTGCAATTAGATGAAAACAAACACTTGTCTAACCTCATTTCCAATGTCTGATATGTTGATGCCACCATTACCTGGAAGGCCAAATACCAAATCACAGGTAAACCAAACCATGGTGACCATGCAAACAGATTATTAAATGTCTTCAATACCTGATATGTGCCTACCATAAATTAGGTACTCTACTAGCACATAAAAAGGTAGTAAGAAGCTTAGGCAGAAATTTGCATTCAGAGGAAGAAGATTTATGTATGACAGCATTTAAGAGCTCTTATACTATGGTGCCTTACCGGTTTCAGTCCAAGGGTTGAGGTCTAAGGCAGGGATATCCCCACAGTTAACGTAACTGGCTGAACTGGTGAAGTGGAAAGGATTATAGGGAACTCTGCCGATTCCAGTGTTGTCGCAGATGATGCGGGCCAGCGACATAGAGGCCAGTGATGCTTTTTGTTTTGTGGTAAACACACCTTTGTTCTCCCACCATAACCTGAACACACCGTGACACCTGGTGTTAACACCTCTCAAACACATACTAGTCTAATAGACTAAAACAGGGGTGTTCATTCCTGCTCCTGGAGGGCCAGTGTCCTGCAGAATTTGGTTCCAACCTTCCCCAGTGCATTTACCTGGAAATTTCCTGAAGACCTTGATTAGTGGTTTCAGGTGTGTTTACTTAGGGTTGGAGGAGGATAGTGGCCCTCCAGGAGAGGGGTTGGACAACCCTGGACTAAATACACAGAAATCTTTACCTGTCACCCTCGCGAATGTGCTGGAACTGTGTAGCGATAAGGCAGGCAAAAAGAGGCCCGACACGACCACCAGGAGCAAAAGGCTCAGCAACACCTCCCAACCAAATGTCAATGTTCTCAGGGGTGCCATAAAGCTCAATCAGCCTGCGAGCCAATTCAGTGTTGTTCATCACCACAGCCAATTCTTGCTCATTCTGAGGCACGGACAGTCCACAGAACCGACGCCATGCATTATATCCTTATGAGGAATAACAGATGGATATCTGGTAAGTCTTCTCTCAAAAACACATGAACCACATGAAGCTGAGTTGGCTTCATGTGGTTGGGTTTAAAGGGTTTCAAGACCTGGTTTGCATGTTGCATATCCAGAATATTTACCTGGTATTGCATGGTCACGACTTCTTTGCATATTGAGGGCAGCCAAGTCCAAAGCAATGTGTGCTGTAAAGGCGAACAGTCTCTCTCTAAGAGCATCCACCATCATGTGGTCCTGTGTATTCAGTTTTGCTGGCCGACCAATCAATCCACGGAGCAAAGGATCAATGCCTCCTAAGCAGAAAGCAAAGCAGAAAAAAAATTAAGATTGAAGAAGACAGATTTAGGACTTGGTAGGTATACTGCACCAAATCTCACAAACTCACCTTCAAAAAGCACCCTCCATGGTGAGAAGAAGGCCTCATAGAGGGGCACATTTGGAAATTGAGGATGGTTCTGGTAATTTTCATCAAGACGAAATATGATGGGTTGGATGGCCAGGTGGGCAAAACGGAAAGCTGCAGTGGCAAAGACATTTGCAATGGTAGGGTCCACATTTTCATTGTAACCTGGATATAGTCCAAGGTGTCTATTGTAAGCATCAGGGCCCACAATTATCGGCAAGTATTCCTTAATCACCAAGATCTAAAAGAGAAAGGAGAGGTTGATTATGAATATATGTTGTACTGTACATGTAACTGCTTGTGCTTTTCATTGAATGACTTTACCTGGTTGTAGGCGCCCACAATTTTTCTTGCCTCTTGATAAAGGGTTTCACTACTCCAGGTAGGATTGAGCACACGGAGGGCACGAGCCAGTCTATTGTGCTCTCTCATGAAAAGTGCGTGTAATGAGGTAAGAGCAATGTTCTCGTCAACACGGACATCCCCTAAACACAAGATTTCATTAGAATTTGCCACATGGAATACTGCAAATACCATACATTTTATATGCTTGATTTACTAATGACAACTATGCCTGATAAATTCATATGAAGGCATAAGATTTTCTAAGAATGAAAAAGTTACTGACCTGCAGTGAAGCAAGGCACCTCTGTTAGCGTGGTGTCATTGAGGGTTCTCCTACGCGTGGCACACATGTTGCTTTCAAATTTGGTGAAGGGCAGGTGCTCTCGTCCATTGTCCTGGAACTGATCGTTGACTCGAAGAAGACCACCATCATTGTTCAGGTCTCTCAGTTCCTTTGCTAGGCCATCCTCTGCCCCGTAAACCTGTCCAGCATCTAGGAAAGCTGTTAGAACATTGATCTGTTCCCTAACTTTGGGGGCCCCACCAAAGAGATAGGCGGTGTTCCCAGAACCACAGGCTGGTGATGAACGGAAGACAGGGAGACAGGTGTCAGGACGCAGACGTTGATCTCCAGGAGGGACCTATGTTTTGACAATAAATATAACATGAAAGATAGTTTTTATAAAACAACAAGAGTGGGACCATTTTTGACAGAAGGACAGTCTTTGACTGACCGGAATTGGGAAGCAGGGTTCAGAGCGCTCACAGCTATTACTACAGTCAAGGCCACTGCTGAAGGACCTAATGCTTGGTGAGGAGGGCGTAAAAGTCAGATCGTGGTCAACCCATTGCCCAAAGATGGTTAGCATGAAGGTAAAGTCACGATCACTCTCTATGTCAGCATCTGCAGTGCTTAGAATACGATTGGAAACCAGTCTGACCTGGAATCAATGAGGAAGACAGAATTCAGACATTGTAAATTTTTTGTCATATAGAGTTCAGTAAATTATTCATAATCATCTCTATCATACCAGGGGCAGCGCTGCACCATTGTGCAATCTGTTGGGTTCCCACCCTTTGGGCTGGGAAATGCCATCCTCATAGTGAGCAGGCAACCAGCGAGCAAAAGGGGTGTTGGATGCACCAAGAAGTGGGTTCCTCCTGCGAATGTTAAATTTAGTTGTTTAGCTAGGCAAACACTTTGTCAAACAAAACAAAAAGTCTTTGATTAAGACTACCCTGAATGAGGATGGCAAGACGGACCTGTTGTTGCAGACATTGGTGGCAGTTCGATACTTGTTTAAGTGGGGTGTGGTCCTACAAGATGGGGGCCGGGCTTGAACTGCACAGCCTGTCAGACGTGTAATCATGTTAAGCTCATCTACAGTGAGCAGATCTAAGGGAAAAAACATAATGACAGGTTTAGCATGGAACATCAGTCAGTGATGGATCTTTTCTGAGCTTTGCAAGTTTTGCAAAGTTTTTGTCCTCATACCTGTAGCATTGATGGACCTCTTGTGTGCATGATGGGCTTTCTCACTGATCAGTCTGAGCGTTTGCCACATGTAGTCCGCGGCTCTCACTGCCTCTCTTGTCTTTCGAGCTGGCTGTTTCAGCAGACGTAGCTTGTCGGAAGGCTTGATGACATCTCTGCGCACCCTTGCTAAACTCCTGGAAGTGGGGAGATTTATAAAAATAAATAGATCAATGAATGATGATGGCACAGGAATATTGAGCAACATCCTAACATACTTTACTTACTCATCCCGAGAATACTTGTAAGCAGCATCTACTATTTTCTTTGCTTCCTCAATTGAATCTAGAATGAAACGTCTCCCGGGACTCTCTTCTTCTGCTAAAAAAAGAAAGAAAAGGGTATTACATCATGATATTGCCCTAGAAAGGCTAATAATTACAAATTTTAGTAAAACCTATCATTAATTAATTTATTTATTTATTTATTTTGTTTTTTACAAAATGCAGCAATGCACAGTAAGTAATATTTTACAATGTAAAATCCAACAGTTGTTCTTACTAAGACTTTTTAGTTAACTTTACTTAATGTCCAATAATTTGTTGAACTTACTTAAAACAATTTAGTAATCTGAACTATTTAAATAGTTATGCCTTCGTTACTCAGAAAACCCAAGTAAACATTACTTGACTGGTTTGAGTACCATTTTGCCAAAGCAAAAAAATAAAAATGAATAAAAAACAGGCGGGGCAATTCTTCATAGACTTTTCACTAATTTCATCCACTGTTGCATTCATGGTTCTCAGTTGCATTCACTAATTTTCCAGTCATCTTAAATGTTATTGACAATACAATTAAAAAATTGGGGAGAATGTCACATAAGTTGACTTCATAAATTAATGTTGATTTCCTAATTTTGTGATGCAACAAGAAATCACAGTGATTTGATTTCAAAGGAAGGGAAGTAATAAATATTTTGTATATATATATATATATATATATATATATATATATATGTGTGTGTGTGTGTGTGTGTGTGTGTGTGTGTAATAAAGATCTTTTAACATTTTATTGCTAACACTTATGACATAAACTTTTAATTGGGTTGATATAATCCCTCTATGTTTGTGACAATATCTTGCAACTGACCATGCTTGAATCACACAGACTTCAACATTCAGCATGCAAAACGCAAAAATTAAATTTTTACTTAATAAGACCATTACAAATTTATGTGTCGTTATTATACTGACAAAGCATAAAATAGTAAAACAAAGCAATTAATTTATTCATGCCGCAATGCATTCTGGGAGTACACTTCCTCAGATCACAGATAGAATTAAGTTGACAAAACTTTAATGGTTTAAGTAAGAACAACTTGATGAGTGTTAAGTGCATTCAATGCTAGTTGAACTACTAATAATAAGTTCACTTTACTTGAACATATTTTCACCATAGCTGAAAATGACAGATTAAAATTTTTATAATAACAGTATTTAAGATGTTTGCAGAACATAATATAACACTGCTAGTTAAATGGAATTACTCAATTAATCTTACTATTAAATCTTAAGTAAGATTAGTAAATATACTATAGTATGTTAACTAGAATTGGCATTAAACTAACTTGATATTTATTACTTAATTTACTTGGGAGGTGTTAGCTTTCTTTACTTTTAGATGATTATTAAATTAACTTCAGTTTTCCCTTCAAGTTTGCTTTGCAAAAATAAGGCAATCGGTTTCCAAACTTTTTTTAAGTAAACTGAACTTGTTAGAATTTACAGTGTAGTCATGAAATTGAATCTCCGGAAGACAAATGTCACACAAGCTTAAACGAGAACAATGACATTTCTTGCACGAGAAAAAAATTAACACAGGTGTTTTGATATGATTTGATTCTATATTGTTAATCATTATCTGTTTGGATTTTGATGGTATGATTGGTAAACTTACCACTTATTGAAAGGGCACAACAGCACCCCACCACAAAAAGAAAAGTGGGAAAATTCATCTCTGAAACACAAATTGAGACATTTAGAAAATAAACTTAAAAAGACATTGTTTATGACATTTTATGCATTTCAACACTTTTTGAAGATGCATTCCTCTACATTTAAATGAAAAAATTATATTAATTAACTTAAATAAAAAATAAATAACTTGACTAAGTTTAAAATGCTATTTTATACTGTGTAAACATGGTATAAAATAGCATTTTAATCTAACTTTAAACTAAATAAATTGTTTTAAAACAATACATATTTTATAATTTTAAGGGACACAGAAAAAATAATACTAACAATTTATTCGAGAAGAAAAAAATCAACAGTCAAGAATGAGACTGAACTGTCTATTAAATGTAACAGTTATTCTAAATGCATTCTTTGCATTTGCAATCAGAATTTATAAGTGCAATTAAATTTATAAAGTCATTTAAAGAGAATTTTTCCATTTCTCACCAGGTCTCAGCAGGTCTCAGGCTCTCTGGTTCTGGACTCAAGGCTCAGAGTGTGTTGTACTGACTGGATGGAGCAGCTGCACTTTATACCATCCCTCAACCTCGCTCTGTTAAGCATCACTAAAGGAGTCTTAGGCGGGGTTATCAGGTTTACTTCCTTCTTCCCAGCAAGTGCATTTACCATATGTGGAATTTGATTTATTGATTTATTTGAGGTGACAGTCTGACACTTATTTACTCTTCATTACTCTACATTACAGGAATGCAACAACAATAGTTACAGATTTATGTACTTAGCTTCTTAATACTGACACAAAATATTTAGAAGCATAGTCGTTCAAAAAGTCATTATTTACTCACTCTCATGTCATTCCAAAACTGTATGCATTTCTTCTGTCGTACATAAAAGTCATACAGGCAATACTTTCTAGCACTGCATACATACTATGTCATAGTACAAGCTTTATAAAGTATGTGAACATTATAATATTTTTTAGAACGTTTATATGAATATATACATAATATTCAAGTTCGCAAGATTCAATATATTAGTAACATTTGATTTCGATAGTCCACTTTAGACATTCTACTGACTATACTTACTCTACTAACCTGAAACCAAACACCTAACCCTAACCTAATTGTCAACTACATATAGTCTACTAATACTATAATGAGAGTTAGTTGACATGAAGTTACTTATACAATTGTGATCAGAATTATTGGTACCCCTTGTAAATAGGAACAAAGAAGCCTGTAAAAAATAAATCTGTATTGTTAATCCTTTTGATCTTTTATTCCAATACTTACACAAAAATCTAACCTTTCATTGAAGTAAAAGAATTGAAAATGTGAGGGAAAATCTCTTTATGAAATAACTGTTTCTCCAAAACACATTGGACAAAACTATTGGCATACCTTTTATTCAATACTTTTGCCAAGATATATTACCTGACAAGAGATCAGAGACCATTCCTTCATACAGAATCTCTCCAGATCCTTCAGATTCCCAGATCCATGTTGGTGCTTCTTCTCTTCAGTTCACCCCACTTATTTCCTATAGGGTTCAGGTCAGGGAACTGGGACAACCATGGCAGAAGCTTCATTTTGTGCTCAGTGACACATTTTTGTGTTGATTTTGATGTTTGTTGTGGGAAAACCCAATCACGGCCCATTATAAGATTTCTAGAAGAAATTGTCAGGTTTTATTTTTTTTATCTGTTGGTATTTTCTTGAATCCAGGATACCATGTATCTGAACAAGATGTCCAGGACCTCCAGCTAAAAAATAGCCCCGCAACATTAAAAATCCAGCAGTTGCCTTTTGAACGGTCAGTCGTAATACGTCTGCTAGATGCATTGGGAAAACCTATTTTTCCTGAAATAGTGAAGCCTTTTATAAAATCACACAGTGCTACTGCACAGCCATAAAAGTGCTGAGGCCACTCGCACGCTATTGGCTGGCAAGTGGGAAGTGCATGAACCAAATGGCGCGAAACCCTCGAAGCTGAGCGCAGAGCCCGCCAAGTGGGCGGGGCATCTGTCTTTAAAAGCCGCTCGCAGAGCATCAAACAATGACTCCGTGTCATTGACCGCTTCAGATGCTGAGGATTGGTTGTGATCTGTTGAAGACCCCACCCCCTCAACATCTCAGCAACGCAGCGACTCCAGGGCTGGTGTGGATGCCGAAATCCTCCATGTCCTCACAAAAGCTGTCAGCGAGCTCGGCCTAGACTGGGTATCGCCTGCACGCAGCCGCCTCGACGAATGGTTCCTGCCAGGGCGCCAACAGGCCCCTCGACAAAGAGCCACGCCATTTTTTCCTGAGGATCACAAAGAATTGGCTAAATCGTGGCGCTCTCTACTATTGGCGGCGCTGAGGAGAAAGGATATGAAAAGCTTCCACCACTAGAGAAAGCTGTGGCCACACCTCTGCCCGCCTTGGGCTGGAAGGCCAAAGTTTCTCACCTGTCTAAGCCCTACAGGACCACCTCAGCCTTAGTATGTAGGGCCTATACTTCCACCGGGCAAGCAGGCTCCGGCCTCCACTCGATGGCAGTCCTACAAGTTTTCTAGGCCAATCTCCTCCACGCTATGGACGAGACTGGACCTGATCAGGAGGCTTTCCGCAACCTGATCAGCAGAACAGGAAGAGGGGAGGGTTAAGTCCTGCTGAGGCCAGACCTCCCTCCAAAACTGCTCAAAGTTTTCCCCCAGCAGCCCGTGTTGCCTGGTCGCGCTCCCTTATACTCGACCGCTGTTATAGCGAACCCAATAAAAAACTTAAATACTCAACATCAAAAAAACGCATTATTTCTCTGCAGCTTTCCATGCACCGATGGCTGGCCAGTCGGTAGGCAGGAACGACATGGTTGTCCGTTTGCTATGGCGCAAACGACTGCCGATCTTCGCTTCAGAAAACTAAATTAATTGTCATGGCAAAAACTATTTTTTTTTTTTTCTGTTTCAATTCTTCTACTTCAATAAAAGGTTAGTTTTTTTTTTTTTTTTTTTAATGAAAGAATGAAAGATCAAAAGGATAAACAATGCAGATTTTTACAGCTATATTTACCAAGGGGGACCAATAATTCTGACCACAACTGTAGTTAGTAGAATGTTTAAAATAGGCTATCAAAATGAAGTGCTGACAAAAATGCTAAACAAAATCTTATATTCTATCTGCTTCAAAGTTTATTTCAGCTTTGGACATTATTTTAAACAAATTGTTTAACAACCTAGTGACCTACAATCTCTCACTAAGATATCGGGAAGCGTTCATGCTAGGAAACATTTCCTTCTCTAAATTAATCAGTGTTGGGAGTAATGTTTTTTTTTACCAGCACTGCACCTGTCATAGTTTATAGCATCAAACCACATGATGTGATGAATAATTCATGAATCAGTCTCATTGTGAAGTTGTTTTAAAGCAAATGTGTCAGAACATTTCATGAAAAACATGCACACACAAGGGCTCTATTAGTAACAAGATATTTGATGTTAGCCATAAACTTCATTTATCAGATTATTATCATCAATTGTGTTATCAGGTCACGTTTTTTTTTTTTTTTTGTCCAATGCCCTACTTTTTTTATTGGGCACAAAGTCTGCCTATGTTTTTCATCTATTCATTTCTGTTTTTCAAAAACTCTATTTCCATAAGACTTTCATTATTGGAGTCATATCATCTGCAGGCTTGGAAAAACAACTTTTTTTCTTTTTTTGGGGTCTTGCAGAAATTTTCTCATACAGATATGATGAAAGTATTTAGAGGAACTTACTCCACTTTATTGGCTAAGTAAAGGCAACCCTCAAGACAACATTTTCAACAGAGACATTACTATTACCGTAGATGAACTACAAACTGTCACGTATTTGCTCTAATCTGAGACGCTCAAGGGTTGTGATTGAACTTATTTTTGTGGATATTTCTCATGGCGTATCAGTCAGTTAAAACTTTTGTAATTATTATTTAAGCTTTGTAAAAGATGAGACGTTTCTATAAGGTGATGTGATTTGATCTATTTTATCAGAGTCTTGCAGATTTTTATTTTGTAATCATACGTTTTAATTGCTCTGAACTTGAAATATTTGAGTAAGCTAATTCATACATTTAACTTAAAATATCATATAATCTCAAATTTTTAGTAGTGGAAACTTGACTAGCTTTAACTAGCTAATTCAATAATTGCCACCTTGCTAATTGGTAACACAATGCCTTGGTAGCATAGCATAGCACTTGATGAATGAGGACAGCAATATAATACATTTAATATACCTGTTCTCAAACTAAGCTCATGCTCCACTCGTCACCAAGATGTTGACCCTACAAAAAAACCTACATACTAGCTGAACAAAACATTAAACACTAATAAATCTCCCACTTCCACGTTAATCTTGCACAAACAAACATAATCATTTTGGCATTTACTGTCCCTTTTAAGTGTCATGGCAAAGCATGCTGGGAAATGGAAATCCCAGCCCAGTTTCAGTTCAATTTAAGTTAGTCTAAATGAAAAGAAACAAGTTCATAAAACTCAAAACAATAAAACAATTCAGATTACTTAAAATGTGTCAGTTTTGAGAACTCAAAAGAAAAGGAAGTTCTAAATACTCATAAAAGATCATTTAAACTAATTTAATTTGAGTTAGCTCTACTCAAACCAATTAATTATTTTGAGCGTTATGGTTTTACAGTGTACAGTAAAAATCAACATGTTCTTTTTAATGCTAAAAGAAAGTATATGAAAGATTATTAAAGCTTGAGAATCATATTTTACTGTTGGAAATTTGTTTACAAATTATGTCATACTGCTTTATCATTGTAGCACAAATACAGACTTTTGGAAATTACTGAAATTATACTGTCAGCACTACTTAAAGATGTGTTCATCAAAAAAACAACAACAACAAAGACTTTGACTTTCTTACTTTCATGGAACACACTTAGAGTTGTTCAAGCTGCTCATGTGACATTAGTATGTGACCAGGGCTGTCAAAAAAGATTTAAAACGACATGAGAATGAGTGAATGACAGAACTGAACGAAATATTCCTTTAATCTGTGTTCGACTTGATTCGAACCTCATAACAGCCTTTACAGGCATATTACCGTTTTATTTTTTTCTTCTTCCATTTTCCACATTTTGTGATGTGATAAAGCATTTATCACTTGGTAAATGCCACTGTTTGTCTCTGTATATCCTTTGTATATGGACTGTTTGTAAATTATTGAGCTAATTCATTAGACATCAGGCGACAATCCAACACAGACAATACAAAATATATTTATCTTAAATGAAGCCCTTAAAATAAATTATTGAAATGTATTAATTTATGTTATGAAAAACAATGGAGTTTCTATTTCAATGTGCAGCAGCTTTTCCCACATAATTAAATGTTCTCTAATCCAACCTGTTAAATTTCTAACATTTTGGATTAGAGAAATGGGTGCAAAATGCATTTGCTATTTGCTAAACGTGGTACAGGACGTGAAAATGATAAGGATGAAACTAGCATTGCACAGAGTGTATGATAGGGCCCTTTGAGTTACTGTGTTGCAGTACTGAGTTAACAGAATAAACCTTTTTTTGTTTTGTTTACAAAACAAAAAAAACATTGCACAACCCATTGATGTGATTTGATCTATTTTATCAGAGTCTTGCAGATTTTTATTTTGTAATCATACGTTTTAATTGCTCTGAACTTGAAATATTTGAGTAAGCTAATTCATACATTTAACTTAAAATATCATATAATCTCAAATTTTTAGTAGTGGAAACTTGACTAGCTTTAACTAGCTAATTCAATAATTGCCACCTTGCTAATTGGTAACACAATGCCTTGGTAGCATAGCATAGCACTTGATGAATGAGGACAGCAATATAATACATTTAATATACCTGTTCTCAAACTAAGCTCATGCTCCACTCGTCACCAAGATGTTGACCCTACAAAAAAACCTACATACTAGCTGAACAAAACATTAAACACTAATAAATCTCCCACTTCCACGTTAATCTTGCACAAACAAACATAATCATTTTGGCATTTACTGTCCCTTTTAAGTGTCATGGCAAAGCATGCTGGGAATTTTTTTTTTTTTTTTTTTAAGTGTCCTGACCTCTGAGAATGTTTTCTCTATCCACACAATGTTCTCACCTTTTTTACCCCTCACCCGTTTGCATCCCTGAACATTACTGCTTTTATTTAAAATTTATTTAAAACACATTTTTTGTTATAAAGTTCAAATGGCAATAAGGAAATTAACTGTTAGTGACTAGAAACCTAATGCAGGAAATACTATGACAGGATTGAGAAACTTTACAAGGACAGGACACATTTCAATGAAAAATCAAGGAAGAAACCTTTGCACACCTTGAAGATAATCAACTGGGGATTTTCACTGTGAACTTCTCTGTTTTAGAAGTGAAGAGACCTCAGCCTCAGCACTGGTAAAACACAGAGAAGAAGGAACTTCTTTTGTTTTGTTGAAAGTAAAATCAAAATGAAGTGAGTTTTTGCTTAAAACATGCAAATTTATCTGCCAATGGGGAAGAAAAATAATCTTGTTTCTGATTGAAATCTTGTTTCTTTTGTCTGTCCCAAACAGAAATAAGATTATTTTTCTTACCCCATAGAAAATTGTACTTATCTAGTAAATTAATCTTGATTTAATAATTTTTAGATATTTGGACTGGAAACAAAAAAAAATACTAAATAAAAAAACATTTTTTGCAGTGTAGTCAAATATTTTGATCATTTAAAATATAACAGGCCTTTGTAATGTGCCTTTGTTGACTACATTCTAAATAAACTACAACAAAATATATTTCCTTTGTCCTGTTGCTTAGCTCTCAGTCACATACCTGAGGCTCATTCATTATGCAGCTCATTATGCAGGTCATTATGCAGGTCTTTTGTTCTCTCAGGTGTGATTCACAGCATTATTCATGATCATTCACACCCCTTCGCATACAGCCTCTGTAAAGAAAAAGTGTCTTACAAAATGTAAATCAATATATTGTTATATGAATAAGTAGGCACAATGATTCTCACATCAGTTTGAAGCAAAAACTCCAGGCAACATCACCCATTAGTCAAAAGTCTTGTAGATATGTATCTATTGTGTGTTTTGAGACCTTAATTTTAAAACAAATTTTTCATTTTTTTTTTTAAACGATGCATAAACATTATTCTCTCAAAAATACAACCATGTACATACATTTTGCTCACATTATGGTAGCCCAGTTTGTGCTGAATACAGTGTAATTACACTTTGCCATTAATGTGTTTATAAGAAAAGTGTTTGCACAAATGTCAGAGCATGTCAGAGCTTCTAAAGGGCCCAAAAACAGCTCAGACTCCAGAGGGTTAAGAGAAAGCTTCTCAAGCTTCAAGGCTAGTGTTGCCTTGGTCAAGGTGTCATTTAACTGGCCCTATATTTAATGTGCATAAATACAAATAATATGTATTACACATCAAAGGGTAAAGGAAACCTTTTATAGCCTGTTGTAAATTAGCAACTTACTGTGTACTGTGCCTCTGTCAATAAACTTAGGCAAAAACAATCAGAGTTACGAAATCTCTTCTTTGGAGAATGAAGGTTCAATAAGGAAATGTCCAAGAAAGTTTTGATAAAATATATCAGACACATTTTATATTGTGCTCAATGACGTGGGTGCTTTTAAAGGTACCAGTGATGCATTTTATATATGTATTGTCCCAGTTGTGCAACAATGTGTTTCTTGAGAAATGCAACTAGTTGCACAAAGTAGTTCATATTTGGTTCTGTGGAAACATCCGTTTGTGCTTTTATATATGTAGCGACTCGGCTGCATATAATAATAATAAATTAAATTAGCTCAATAGGGAATTATAAGTATTAATGTTTAATTATTTATAACTAATCGCAACGGGAATGCGCGTGAGTCTTCTCAGAGAGTTCTTTGAGCTGGAGTGTGTTCTCTTTTGGTCCTTCCGGAGCGTTCTCGATCCGCGGGAAGTTTGAAGGTGGTTGAAGCGAATGCCGAAAAGGGGAGGAAAAGAAGATTGTCTCGTCGGAGTTTTTGAAGACGACTGAGCGCTGAGATGGAGCGCGCGTTGCCTGTCCACCTGGCTGCGGAGCGCGCCGACTTCAAAGGAACCAACCCACGTGACTGAGCCGCCAAGCCAGGGCCGAAGCCGCCTGGCCAGGGGACGAGCCGAGATGATAAGAGGGTTGTTTATCGACTGCACCGACTGAGCAAAGATATGCTGGTGTTACTGTCCTTTAAAGAAACATTAACATCCGCCTATCTTTTCTGAAATGACCAAGTTGTGGGACTTTTAGGCGGGAGAACACTTTCTTTGTCTCCGTTTATGACCACATTTGCCTAATTTATGATGGTGTCATACTTGGTACATTTCTACTCAAAAGGGGGGGTAACATAGTGTGATGCATTTCATAATCATCTACTGTGCACCGTTGGTTAAGAGAAAGAGAGAGGAATATTTAGATATCAAACACAGTATGACTGGGAGATATTAGAGCAGAGATACATTCTTACACATGAATACAAGCATCTTAAATGACTTTACATTGTTCGTACATCATGACTATGTTGGCAATGACATAGGGAGCATGCGTACACACAGGAATCATCATATACATTCTGGGATAGTTTAATTAAAGTTACATAAAGAAAATGTTTGTGTCTGTGTATTGGAAGGAGCCTGTGTGTCTAGGCCCCCCCCTATCTTTTTGAGTGAGGGGGGGGGATAGGGGGAGAGATTGCGTCCTGATTGAAGTTCTCACAGGATTCTAACGGTTCTGTCTGTTCTACCTCAGCCAAGCCACAAAACTGTCCACGATGCCATCTTCCTCAGACTCCTCGGTACCGAAACCTAATTTATATACGGCTAAAAGGCTTTCTGACGTTTATAGTGGAATCGACTCATCTTTGATCCTGTCCAGAGAGACTCCAGACGCTACAGTCCCCCTTTTCGTCTGACGAAGTCTGTGTGACATCGTCGGACGACAGTCATGATGGTCGGATGGCAGGTGGATCATGATGGTCGGATGGCAGGTGGATCATGATGGTCGGATGGCAGGTGGTTTCTAATTGTTCTCAACCTTTGGTTCCTCAGGCTGAGAGTCCATCTCGATGAGGTTTGGCATGGTATCTGTTTTGGTACCTCTTTTCCGTGGGTTTCGTTTGAAACCTAGGGGGAGAGCGACCGTGTTCTTGGTCATGGACTCTCGCATCTCGTGGACCTTCTTGAACAGGATGAAGGCCAGGCCCAGTGTCAGGGTGTAGCCTAATACCGTAGAGAGGCAAAGAGCTGTGTCGGCGGGAGTTGGTCAGGATGGGCAGCCGGGACAGTGTTTGGAGGGCCGTGTCGATGGGAGTAATATCAATTAGCTGGGACCCCCTTTCCTCAATCCTCAGTTCCAGTTCCGGATCTAGAGTTGTGATTCTTGAAGAAGGATGGGATTTCCAGCTCTGACCAGTACTCTTCATTTGGGAGATGGTACAACGGCAGATCATCGAGGTGGAGGATGGCACCCTTTGGTACTTGAATCCACATACTCTGGTTGGGCAGGCTGATGCGGGTGGCCGTGTCATGCTGATCGTAAGTCAGGGTGGCCGTACGAGTGGGAGTGTTGACGAGCCACCTGTCACCCACAATCTCAGCTCGAGTTTTAGTGACTTGGGTGCGAGATGTGGCCTTGGCAGGGCAACGGGTGTCACTTCTCATGGGCTGCAACCTGCAGATTCCTTCAGTGTTGTCTCTGAGGAATGGCTTGCTAGGGCAGAGATAGTGAATGTCCTTTATCAAAGTACACATACGCAGGTTGGGGGCCAGGTACAGCTGTGTGTTACTGTCGTGGTAGGCCACCACATTGGGGGTGTGTATCTTGATATGAGTGTTGCCTTGCCAAAACCCGACATTGACCAGGTCCTTGAGTCTGTAGATGTTGTTTGATTCGATGATGGGTAGATTCAGGAGAAAGGCCACCTCCCTTTGCTCAGGGTCGACGTGCAAGGGGATGGCACTACCCAAAGAGTAGGCAAGGTGTGCTTGAAGAGGATCTGCTGGGCTGGTAGTGGCAGAGGCCAGCACTGTTTGCACAAGGCTCAGGGGTACCAGATACGGAGGAATCCTGCCCATGGCTAAGCTGTCAATTGAGGAGCTCACTTCCCGCAGCATGCCTGTCATCAGGGCTGTGACCAGCTGAGTTTGGCCAAAATCATTTTGGAAAACGGAAAACAGTTGTCTCACTGAGTTCAGTTTGGTTCAGCAGGACACTGTGAGTATTGAGAACCACCACAGTGTCTTTCAATGATTTGCCGATGGTCTGCAGGGTTGCACTCTGTGTTGCGAGCTGTTCTCTCAGCTGTGGGATTTCAGTCTGGCTCATTGCGTTGACGCTAGACATGCCAATGTTGCACAGGGTTCCGACGGCAGCGTGAGCTGGAGGCAAAGGACAGTGAGCTGGAGGCACAGGACAGTGAGCCCCAGCAGCATCCTGGTATAGGAAAGAGAGAGAGAGAAAAAGAGAGATGGGGAGAGAAGTGGTTGATCAGCGAGGAGTGTCCTTGGTTGGTCAGGACAGTCTTTTTGCTGTGGGGTCTGCAACTGAGTTTAGTTTGCATTGGCCCCTCCCAGTCTTTCTCTGCCAGTAGCCACATGTCTTTTGACTTGATTGCGGTGGACCCATTTGAAAATTGGCTCTTTCTGTCCCCGGCTCAGTTTGATTCGATATGCGACCGGAGAGAGTTTGTCCACAATCTCATAAGGGCCTGTCCAGTGAGGCAGGAATTTCTTTGACAGCCGATGGGAGGCTGTCCGGGGCGGCTGGACAAAGCTATAATGCCAGACCCTATTGCCTATGTCCAGTTCCTGGTGTGACGCTTTCTGGTCATAATATGCTCTTTTGAAGTCAATGCTGGGCGAAAGCAAAGGTTGCTCTCAGGTGCCGGTGTAGTTCATCAAGATACTGGTGAGTGGTGTAGGCTGTGACAAGGCTGGAGTCTCCCGTTTGATACAGCAGGTGCAGCGGCAGTGTCATTTGCCGCCCAGCCATTAGTTCAAAGAGAGCCATACGAGTTGATTCATGTGGGGTGGCTCTGATGGCCATGAGCACAAAAGGAAGTTTCCCATCCCAGTCTTGCTGGTTGGCAGACACATACTTTCTCAGCATGCTGACTACAGTTCGACTTGTTAGTTCCACTTGGCTGGACGAGATGGAATGGTGGCTGATGGGCAATTGAGCTTGTACTCCCAGGAGTTTACAACTCTGCTGCATGATCTCAGCTGTAAAGTGAGTGCCTCTGTCCGAGTTCACTTTAAGTAACAGTCCGAACCTGGAGAAGATGTGGTTCATCAGGAGGTATGCCGTGGTCTGGGCAGTGTCGTTTGGTGCTGGAAGACACTCTACCCACTTGGTGAACTGGCACACAACCGTGAGGAAGTATTTGTTGCCCCTCGTCGATCTGGGCAGGGGTCCTACCCAGTCTATTTGGAGGTCTGACCATGGGAATGTGACTCCTCTGCGTTGCAGTGGGGCTCTATGGTTTGGGTTTGCTGGTTGGAATTGGCAGCAAACCAGGCACTCACTGACATATTCTGCCACGTCTTGCTGCATGCCCGGCCAGTATGCCACTTGTTTCAGTGTCTCGTAAGTGGCTCTGGTACCGTGATGTCCGGCACATGGTGCGTCGTGTGCATACATTAGCATGACCCCCCTTTGGCAATGTGGCACCACAAGCCTTTGCGCTGTGAGGTCATCAGGGGCATACCACAGAATGTTGTCTTTCCCACGCATCATGTGTTTGACGTCATGCAGTCGTCTGAGGCCTGAGGCAGCAGTGAATTCAGACGTAGTAATAGGGTGGTTGGAGGGGTCTGAGAGGTGGTTTAGCATAGTTTATATGGCAGAATCAGAGGCTTGCATGTCAGCTATGTCGTTGTTGGAAATTTGTGGAGCTGGCGCAAGCGGCTGTGATGTTGGAACCATCACAGGAATAGGTCGTTTGCTGCGGGTTATCGCTGCAACATTAAGGGTGGGTGGGTGGGCTAAGACTTGTCTGAGTTCTTCGCGTTCTGCATCGTCCTTTATGGCATCTGCTTCTTTCAGGATTTGCTGGACTTGTGTCTCAAATCCTGGATACGGCTCCTCTGTTGTTGTGTCGCCTGTCGTGTTGGCAGTCAGAGGTGCGGCACTGTCATCAGTCTCGCAGGCAGGCTGGCTAGTGACTGTGTATACTGCAAGATGTTGGTCCTCTGTCAGCTCTGTTCTGCACACTTGATCTTTGGCCATCGGCATGACAGAAGCGATGGAGATGATTTTGAAGGGTGCTGTGAACACTGTGTTGTCTGTGCTCCCTTCTGGGGTCATCGAAGATGGGATTGGACCAATGACTGGTAAGGTGAGTTCAAAGTCATGGAAGTCGTGACTCACTAGCCATCCCAGGCGGTAGGCCTTGGGAATCCTGATGTCCATTGCTGTGCAGTTGTTGAACAGGATGTAGACTACACGGGATAACAGTTCAGTGAGTGGTGTGCCTTCCAGACTGAGTCCAATCCCACACATTCGGGTGAAGGTTGGAAGAAGCCCAGCGTGTGGTTTAGTGTTTGGCCACATCGTATGTTGAGCCGAACAGCGGCCCCTTTGGTGTAAGCTGGTACTGTGGTTTCCTGTTCATTGATTAAGGTGCAGACTTCTGGAATGGTCTGGCCGGACAGGAGGTTTTCAAGGTTGACAGGAACCACAGGGGGCTGTGATGTCGGTGGGGCCCACACCACCTCATTGATAAAATCCACATGAACCTTGAGGCGAATCAAGATGTCTGCTCCTATGTAGACATTATGCGGCAGGTCTGGAAGGACCAGGAAGTAGTGAGTGAGGCACCGGTCATTCCATTTCAAGTTCAAAGCACAGATGCCCTTGGTAGTTACCATGGTTGATAGGCAGGAGTCCAAAGGGAAGCGGGTGTGCTTGCTGGCAGACGGAAGGTCTGGTGTGTCTTCCATGAGGGCTTTGAACAGTGCTAGGCTGATGGCTGAGTTGTCTGCCCATAGTGCGAGCATGATGTCTGTAGTTGTTACATCATTCAGCTGGAGGTCAGTCATGACCTTGGGGCAGTGACAGTCAGAGTCTATGGTGAGTTGAAAAGTGCAGAGTAGCGAACTTGAACTTTGCTCTGGTGCTGAGACAGTGTTCTCGTGGCTGGCTGCAAGGTTTCTCGTGACCTCTGTGGCCTGACAGTCTGGCTCAGGTGATCTGGGCGGCTGGAGAGGCAGAGGTTCTCGCACTTGAGCCCAAATTTTCAGCTGTCTGAAGTCCAATAGGGGCTCGAAGCGGTCTTGCAGATCTTTGCCGACGAGAAGGGGGTATGTGTCCATTGGTGAGATGTACACAGGGTGTACCAGACTCATTGGACCAATCGTTAGATGGATGAAGGCCAGGCCCAGTGTCAGGGTGTAGCCTAATACCGTAGAGAGGCAAAGAGCTGTGTCGGCGGGAGTTGGTCAGGATGGGCAGCCGGGACAGTGTTTGGAGGGCCGTGTCGATGGGAGTAATATCAATTAGCTGGGACCCCCTTTCCTCAATCCTCAGTTCCAGTTCCGGATCTAGAGTTGTGATTCTTGAAGAAGGATGGGATTTCCAGCTCTGACCAGTACTCTTCATTTGGGAGATGGTACAACGGCAGATCATCGAGGTGGAGGATGGCACCCTTTGGTACTTGAATCCACATACTCTGGTTGGGCAGGCTGATGCGGGTGGCCGTGTCATGCTGATCGTAAGTCAGGGTGGCCGTACGAGTGGGAGTGTTGACGAGCCACCTGTCACCCACAATCTCAGCTCGAGTTTTAGTGACTTGGGTGCGAGATGTGGCCTTGGCAGGGCAACGGGTGTCACTTCTCATGGGCTGCAACCTGCAGATTCCTTCAGTGTTGTCTCTGAGGAATGGCTTGCTAGGGCAGAGGTAGTGAATGTCCTTTATCAAAGTACACATACGCAGGTTGGGGGCCAGGTACAGCTGTGTGTTACTGTCGTGGTAGGCCACCACATTGGGGGTGTGTATCTTGATATGAGTGTTGCCTTGCCAAAACCCGACATTGACCAGGTCCTTGAGTCTGTAGATGTTGTTTGATTCGATGATGGGTAGATTCAGGAGAAAGGCCACCTCCCTTTGCTCAGGGTCGACGTGCAAGGGGATGGCACTACCCAAAGAGTAGGCAAGGTGTGCTTGAAGAGGATCTGCTGGGCTGGTAGTGGCAGAGGCCAGCACTGTTTGCACAAGGCTCAGGGGTACCAGATACGGAGGAATCCTGCCCATGGCTAAGCTGTCAATTGAGGAGCTCACTTCCCGCAGCATGCCTGTCATCAGGGCTGTGACCAGCTGAGTTTGGCCAAAATCATTTTGGAAAACGGAAAACAGTTGTCTCACTGAGTTCAGTTTGGTTCAGCAGGACACTGTGAGTATTGAGAACCACCACAGTGTCTTTCAATGATTTGCCGATGGTCTGCAGGGTTGCACTCTGTGTTGCGAGCTGTTCTCTCAGCTGTGGGATTTCAGTCTGGCTCATTGCGTTGACGCTAGACATGCCAATGTTGCACAGGGTTCCGACGGCAGCGTGAGCTGGAGGCAAAGGACAGTGAGCTGGAGGCACAGGACAGTGAGCCCCAGCAGCATCCTGGTATAGGAAAGAGAGAGAGAGAAAAAGAGAGATGGGGAGAGAAGTGGTTGATCAGCGAGGAGTGTCCTTGGTTGGTCAGGACAGTCTTTTTGCTGTGGGGTCTGCAACTGAGTTTAGTTTGCATTGGCCCCTCCCAGTCTTTCTCTGCCAGTAGCCACATGTCTTTTGACTTGATTGCGGTGGACCCATTTGAAAATTGGCTCTTTCTGTCCCCGGCTCAGTTTGATTCGATATGCGACCGGAGAGAGTTTGTCCACAATCTCATAAGGGCCTGTCCAGTGAGGCAGGAATTTCTTTGACAGCCGATGGGAGGCTGTCCGGGGCGGCTGGACAAAGCTATAATGCCAGACCCTATTGCCTATGTCCAGTTCCTGGTGTGACGCTTTCTGGTCATAATATGCTCTTTTGAAGTCAATGCTGGGCGAAAGCAAAGGTTGCTCTCAGGTGCCGGTGTAGTTCATCAAGATACTGGTGAGTGGTGTAGGCTGTGACAAGGCTGGAGTCTCCCGTTTGATACAGCAGGTGCAGCGGCAGTGTCATTTGCCGCCCAGCCATTAGTTCAAAGAGAGCCATACGAGTTGATTCATGTGGGGTGGCTCTGATGGCCATGAGCACAAAAGGAAGTTTCCCATCCCAGTCTTGCTGGTTGGCAGACACATACTTTCTCAGCATGCTGACTACAGTTCGACTTGTTAGTTCCACTTGGCTGGACGAGATGGAATGGTGGCTGATGGGCAATTGAGCTTGTACTCCCAGGAGTTTACAACTCTGCTGCATGATCTCAGCTGTAAAGTGAGTGCCTCTGTCCGAGTTCACTTTAAGTAACAGTCCGAACCTGGAGAAGATGTGGTTCATCAGGAGGTATGCCGTGGTCTGGGCAGTGTCGTTTGGTGCTGGAAGACACTCTACCCACTTGGTGAACTGGCACACAACCGTGAGGAAGTATTTGTTGCCCCTCGTCGATCTGGGCAGGGGTCCTACCCAGTCTATTTGGAGGTCTGACCATGGGAATGTGACTCCTCTGCGTTGCAGTGGGGCTCTATGGTTTGGGTTTGCTGGTTGGAATTGGCAGCAAACCAGGCACTCACTGACATATTCTGCCACGTCTTGCTGCATGCCCGGCCAGTATGCCACTTGTTTCAGTGTCTCGTAAGTGGCTCTGGTACCGTGATGTCCGGCACATGGTGCGTCGTGTGCATACATTAGCATGACCCCCCTTTGGCAATGTGGCACCACAAGCCTTTGCGCTGTGAGGTCATCAGGGGCATACCACAGAATGTTGTCTTTCCCACGCATCATGTGTTTGACGTCATGCAGTCGTCTGAGGCCTGAGGCAGCAGTGAATTCAGACGTAGTAATAGGGTGGTTGGAGGGGTCTGAGAGGTGGTTTAGCATAGTTTATATGGCAGAATCAGAGGCTTGCATGTCAGCTATGTCGTTGTTGGAAATTTGTGGAGCTGGCGCAAGCGGCTGTGATGTTGGAACCATCACAGGAATAGGTCGTTTGCTGCGGGTTATCGCTGCAACATTAAGGGTGGGTGGGTGGGCTAAGACTTGTCTGAGTTCTTCGCGTTCTGCATCGTCCTTTATGGCATCTGCTTCTTTCAGGATTTGCTGGACTTGTGTCTCAAATCCTGGATACGGCTCCTCTGTTGTTGTGTCGCCTGTCGTGTTGGCAGTCAGAGGTGCGGCACGGTCATCAGTCTCGCAGGCAGGCTGGCTAGTGACTGTGTATACTGCAAGATGTTGGTCCTCTGTCAGCTCTGTTCTGCACACTTGATCTTTGGCCATCGGCATGACAGAAGCGATGGAGATGATTTTGAAGGGTGCTGTGAACACTGTGTTGTCTGTGCTCCCTTCTGGGGTCATCGAAGATGGGATTGGACCAATGACTGGTAAGGTGAGTTCAAAGTCATGGAAGTCGTGACTCACTAGCCATCCCAGGCGGTAGGCCTTGGGAATCCTGATGTCCATTGCTGTGCAGTTGTTGAACAGGATGTAGACTACACGGGATAACAGTTCAGTGAGTGGTGTGCCTTCCAGACTGAGTCCAATCCCACACATTCGGGTGAAGGTTGGAAGAAGCCCAGCGTGTGGTTTAGTGTTTGGCCACATCGTATGTTGAGCCGAACAGCGGCCCCTTTGGTGTAAGCTGGTACTGTGGTTTCCTGTTCATTGATTAAGGTGCAGACTTCTGGAATGGTCTGGCCGGACAGGAGGTTTTCAAGGTTGACAGGAACCACAGGGGGCTGTGATGTCGGTGGGGCCCACACCACCTCATTGATAAAATCCACATGAACCTTGAGGCGAATCAAGATGTCTGCTCCTATGTAGACATTATGCGGCAGGTCTGGAAGGACCAGGAAGTAGTGAGTGAGGCACCGGTCATTCCATTTCAAGTTCAAAGCACAGATGCCCTTGGTAGTTACCATGGTTGATAGGCAGGAGTCCAAAGGGAAGCGGGTGTGCTTGCTGGCAGACGGAAGGTCTGGTGTGTCTTCCATGAGGGCTTTGAACAGTGCTAGGCTGATGGCTGAGTTGTCTGCCCATAGTGCGAGCATGATGTCTGTAGTTGTTACATCATTCAGCTGGAGGTCAGTCATGACCTTGGGGCAGTGACAGTCAGAGTCTATGGTGAGTTGAAAAGTGCAGAGTAGCGAACTTGAACTTTGCTCTGGTGCTGAGACAGTGTTCTCGTGGCTGGCTGCAAGGTTTCTCGTGACCTCTGTGGCCTGACAGTCTGGCTCAGGTGATCTGGGCGGCTGGAGAGGCAGAGGTTCTCGCACTTGAGCCCAAATTTTCAGCTGTCTGAAGTCCAATAGGGGCTCGAAGCGGTCTAGCAGATCTTTGCCGACGAGAAGGGGGTATGTGTCCATTGGTGAGATGTACACAGGGTGTACCAGACTCATTGGACCAATCGTTAGATGGATGGGAGCGATCCGTTCAAGTTGGATCTCATTTTGGCTGTATGACTGCACATTTAGCTCACATTTTTGGGATTTCAAAGTTCGATTTTGTCTCTTAGCTTCAATTCACAGTTGAGATGACCTTAAAGTGAGATCAGCTCCTGTGTCGACCAGGGCTTCAAGTCTCACCTCATTCTCCAATGTGATGGCTAGATATAGTTTTCTGGCCACTCCCTTTTCAATCAGGTTTCCCAGGAGTTTTGGTTCTGGGGTTTGTGTGGTGATCGGTAAGCAGTTAGGGATGGTATCATGTGGCTCGTTAGGGAGGCAGACAACCAAAACAGCACTCTCTGGTACCTTGGGATTTTGGTTGTTGGCGTGATGACTTGCGTTGTGTTGATCAGGAAGTGCAGCTGTCAGCTGAGGTGATTGGGCGACGCTGTCACTTGGTGATGAGGTGTCTGGTTCTGTGGACTGTGACTGGTGCGCAGTGCTTTGGGTGCTTGGTTTAGTTGGAGGGCAGTCAGGAAGGATGTTGGGTGCAGGCCTTACACTTAGTCATAAGGAGTCTGGCCTGTCCTTCTTGTCTCCCTCGCAAGGTTTCTTCTGAATGAGTTCTTTCAGAATCCTTTAGGATCTCTGCTGACTCAGACGAAGCTGCACTGTTTTGCTCTGGTGGGTGCTTAGACTTGAGTTTGCTCGGGGCGTGTCGCGAGCCGTTCCGCTGCTGGCCATCTGGGCTGGATGCTCTGGCTGATGAAGGTCGTCCATTTCTGGGCCGTCGGCTGGCATCCCACGTGGCTCCACCCTTTGGGTGGTTAGACTGACGTGGCTTGTCCCAGAATCTTTCAGAGCGCCCGGTCTGGTGCTTAGGATGGGCACCATGCCGGTTGTGCTGCTCTCTGCTGGCTTGGAACGGTCTTGACTCTCTGTTAACAGGTCTGTCACCGTGGTGTTGCTGGGCGCCCTCTAGAGCCAGCTCTGAACGGTGGTCAGAGACGGGGCAAATTGTTGGATTTCTCACAGTCTTTTCAGAAGCAGTCTTTTGCTTGGCATAAGCTTTATGGGCTAAGTCCCGTAGCTGTCGGGTGGACATGCTACGTGGGCAGGCCAGGACTCCTAAGTGATGGCTTACTGTTGGATGCAGATTTCGAAGGAATAGAGTTCTGAAGTTGAAGTCTTCCTCCATACCTGGCTCGTTTTGTGCTCCAAAGTAGGCCTGTCGGAGTCTGTTGTAGTAGGCCTGTGGGGTTTCCAGTCGGCCCTGTCTCAAGTCCATGGCGCTGATGATCCCTTGGTCTGAGTCAGGGTCCGAAAACTCTCTAATCAGGGCCTGACGCAGCTGCTGGTAGTCTGATTTGACAGTCTCGGGTTGCCGATCGAGGAAACTCCGCACCTCACGGCTGGACGTACCTCGAAGGAGATAAAGTCTGTCCCATGTGGTCACGTTAGCCATAGTTTGCAGGTGAAAGTCTATGTCCTGCAGGTAGGCGTGCACGGCGTGCTCCTGCAGGGTTTGGGGTGAAAGTTGGGATGTTTCTGGCCAGCTTGTAGAGTTCTTGGGGAGCCATGGCGTGACTGGGGGCACAGATTTTCTGGGCGGGCTCCCACCCCTTTGCTGCTGATGGGGGCTCTTGGAAACTGGCTGGTGACATCTTGAGCAGTGGGCTTTCACCCCCCTTTTGAGCTCGGAACTCTTGACGGGGAGGCATAGGCCCACTTGTCAGGGGAAACTCTGTGGTGTGTGTTTCCCCTTTCTGGTCACTCTGCAGTCTGTAAGCATACTTAAGTTCTCTGTAAACAGCTGCAAGTTCTTCTTTTAAATAGTCTTTTTGTTGAACCAAATCATGGATCTGGGCACGGGCCGCTTGCAAGTGGCCTTGCCGTCCCTTTCTTTCAGTTCAATTTCTGCTCTTGCTAGGAGAGCTTCACCTTGTTGGAGTTTTTCCCTTAGTTCCTCTTGGGATTCTCTCTCCAACTGCTCTCTGTGCTCTGTATCTACACGAAGGTCTGCCAGGGCATTTTGAAGTCTCTCCACTTCCTCCTGAAGCTGTGGGTCCGTTTCATCCTCTGTCTCGTGCCGGTCCTGGGCCTCGAGGAGTAGTTGATCTAGACGACTCTGTGCGTGGGCCTGGTTCCTCCGGGCCTCCTCAGCCTGGAGCTTCAGTGCTGCTGCTTCTTGCTCCAGGTGGATGTTGCTCTTTTCGCTGAGTCGTGCCTGGACGATGAGGTCAACCAGGTCTCGACGTGATCCCAGTGGTCAGTGGGGCTGGATGAACGGGACATTCTGGGCTGTAGGCAAGAGAAAGACAACACAAAAGAGGCCAATGCAAGTCCGTATAGGGTTTTAGCGAGCTATTGCAATGTGTGACTATTTAATTTGTGTGTGTAATTTTGACTAACTGGTTCAGACAGTTAGTGAAATCTAGGCCGGGCACCTATTGTCTTGGCCGTGAGCGGCCAGGTGGGGCCGATTTGTGTGGGTAAGTGTCGGATCTAAATAACAATTTTGACAGTGCGGTAGCCTACTGGGTCATTTACTGACACTGGCTGCTGGGTCGTCAATCTATTATTCAGCTTTCCTTGATGGCTCTTACAGGTTCTGTCTTTAGGTGAACTGGAAGAAAACAAAATTAAAGGAAAGCAAATAGAACAAAACAAAATAACCGAAAATAACTAAAAGAAAAGGCATGAAATAAAAATGAAACAAAAATTAGAACATAAGAAGAGATAGAGAGGGAAAAGGTCTCAGCTTAATACCAATGCTAGGGTTTATGACAGGGCCAAGCGAGTGGGAGGCGCTGTTGAGCTATAAAACCTAGGGGGATGGTATGGCTTAAGACAGGAAGGTTGGGCCAAACACTTAAATGACCAGGGAATATGTATATTCTATGGCTTGCAATAAGTGAATGGGCTTTACCTGATTTACTATGCCTGGGGTGAATTGGGGTCACTCAGGGGGGAATCGGCGGTGAAGTCAATCTCACCGGCGGTCCCTGGACACTCGACTGCGGTGTCCCCGGATCCTCGTCCCCTTTCTACCACGGTGCGCCCACTCAAACAGCTTGTGACTCTTAGCACAACTGGGTGGCACTCAGGTAAGGCGGGTCAACGGCCAGTCTGCAGGGTCAAAAATTGGGTTTCCTCTGAGGCCCCTTTGGAGTCCAAATGGGTGGATCAGAGTAATTAACCAAAATTGCCCTGGTGGTCAGCTGGACTCGTTGACTTCTCCCTGGAGTGCCCAAATTGCTGATGTCGGCTGCGTGCCGCCACCAATGGTACGAGGACAGAGGTGCCCGAGATTCACACACGGCCACTGTCAGTTACGCCGGCCAGGTGACTCCACCCCTCGAAACCCAACCAGAAGGTAACCGTCACTTCACCACCAAGTACTAGGAGAAGTACTACCTGTAAGTACACAACTGGCTGAACAAGTGAGATTTAACGTCAACTTAAGCTTAGTACTTGTTTACACCAAATTTAAATAGTTAAGTATGGTAAGATAGGTAAAGGATTATTTACCAAATGGTGCTAAAACACAAAAGAATGATGAAAATAATGGTAATTATCTGAATAACCTTGAAAAAGGGAGACATCAAAATAAATCCATTCAGAAAACGGAGCCAAAGGGGAAGAGAGAGGAATGCCCACCCATATGAGGACACCCAGTAGGGGGCGTGCTACTGGCTATCACAGGCTGAAAAGAGAACGCTTAATTTAAATTTAAGTTCAAACTTGCCTAAACTAAAATCTAAATAAGTGCAGAGTACTAGAATGGTACCAATTAGAAATAAGGTAATGATAAATTGATGAGGGAAATCAAATAACTAAAAGGGAAAATAGAATCAAAATAATTCAAATTAAAACAACAGGAGAGAAGGAGGAAAACTGACTTAGCCGAGAATGTCACATAGGGGCGTGCTCTCACCAAGTAACATTAATGGCTGAACCGAGAACTTAATTTAAATTCATGTTTAAACTTAGTTTAAACCAGATTTAAATAAGTGTGAGAAGTCAGCAAAACAGGAGGATTGAACAATTTAAAATAATAGTAATAACAGGAAAGAAATGAAAATGATTATAATAGTAAACAAATAAAATAGCGGAAAAGATAGTTCACTTTGACAAACGAGATAGAGGGAAGGAAGGAAACATCCGCAGATGCCCACAAGATGGCGTAGTTGAGTCCACACCAAGGAGTGGGTGGGGGTGTGCGTAATTGGAGAGGTGCTGAACACCTGACAGGCTGCCCTCTTGTGTTAGTCAGAGGTATTACGACACTTTAAATAAAAAAAAAAAATAAAAAAAAAAATAAAAATAAAAAAAAAAAGTGATTTAAGCGTCCGAAGAGAGGAAGTTTTTTTTTCTTCCTAAACGCGGCGATTTACAATCACGAGTGAGAAGAGAATTTATTTTCAAATCTCCTTTTTGTGCCAATTTGTACACAAAGAATATGTGGCCGGAATTCTTTTTCCGCATGCACACACAAATGTATGGAACAGAATATTTTTTTCTGTTACAAATTTTAAACTTGATCAAGGTTTAAAAATAAATACTCCCATTTACACATCAATCGGACACTGGCCAGCAGTTTTTCCGATTGATTTGTATAAGGTATAAGCATTTGGTTAGCTAGGCCAAAGTTTAACCTAAAGGAGTGAGATCGCTTAGTTGAATAATACACCGACGCAATTAAATCAACTACGATACATTAGTGAGGCCTTCACTAAGATGAAATGAGGAACATCGCTCAAATCAATATTTATCACACTGAAAGAAGATTTCTTCGTTCTTACAGGTTTTGAAAATATTAAACTGTGCTGTAAAGAGGTTTCCTTCTCTTTCACAGAAACAGTTTTAATATTATGAACTGCAGTTTATTTTAAGCAATTAACAGTGACTCAAATGTTTGACACATAGCAGCTGTTAACTGGGCTGAAATCAGCTTTGGGCCACTTTGGGCCAGTTATCAGATATGTGAGTTTGCGTCGCGTTGCGACTTCTCTCACTTTCTGAAGCGCGCATACACAAACAAAAATTAATACCAGTAATATACACATAAAACTGACACTGTTGCTCACAAAACAAAGTTTAAAATGTGCCCGAATTTTCCTCCACCATAAAATGTAGCGACTCGGCTGCATATAATAATAATAAATTAAATTAGCTCAATAGGGAATTATGAGTATTAATGTTTAATTATTTATAACTAATCGCAACGGGTTATGATTAAATTATAAATCTCCAAATCACCCAAAAAGGGAAATACCTAACCTAGGTATTTATGCAATATATTTATAGTTAACGACAATGGGTTGCAATTAACTACGAATATATATTAAATCATTACGGAATAACCTTTGAATTAGAATTAATTTAAAATTCATCTGATCCGTTCATTTAACGAACGAACAGTACTACAATCCTCTATCAATTCTCACAAAGTTTTATTCTTTCTTATCAAATCTTCGGGAAGATTATCCTTCTGGTCACGAAGAATAAACTTTCCGAACTATTAGAATATTAATTAAAGTATTCAAAGATACTTATGAGAGCTCGTAGCTAGATCTGAACATTAAAGTGACCATGTCTTGTGAGCGGCAACAATGACAATCGAACGTGGATACAATGGTTTTAATAATTGATACTACGAATACATAAACTAAACAAAAAATACATGTATATACAGAACAGCGAATAGTAACGAAAGAGAATGAAAAGAAGAGAATGAAAGAGAGGAAGGAAAGTTCAGGAATGGCAATTTCACAAACATAACCACGAGAGCCAGCAACGAATAATATCACCTTAAACAGGGGTACACATCTTAAAACGCATCTAAATTTCGATTGAATTTATACTTGCATGGGTTGTTTTGTGCTGAGTATAAAGAATGCGTGTGAGTCTTCTCAGAGAGTTCTTTGAGCTGGAGCGTGTTCTCTTTTGGTCCTTCCGGATCGTTCTCGATCCGCGGGAAGTTTGAAGATGAGTGGAGCGAATGCCGAAAAGGGGAGGAAAAGAAGATTGTCTCGTCTGAGTTTTAGAAGACGACTGAGCGCTGAGATGGAGCGTGCTGAGATGGCGCGCGTTGCCTGTCCGCCTGGCTGCGGAGCGCGCCGACTTCAAAGGAACCAACCCACGTGACTGAGCCGCCAAGCCAGGGCCGAAGCCGCCTGGCCAGGGGACGAGCCGAGATGATAAGAGGGTTGTTTATCGACTGCACCGACTGAGCAAAGATATGCTGGTGTTACTGTCCTTTAAAGAAACATTAACATCCGCCTATCTTTTCTGAAATGACCAAGTTGTGGGACTTTTAGGCGGGAGAACACTTTCTTTGTCTCCGTTTATGACCTCATTTGCCTAATTTATGATGGTGTCATACTTGGTACATTTCTACTCAAAAGGGGGGGTAACATAATGTGATGCATTTCATAATAATCTACTGTGCACCGTTGGTTAAGAGAAAGAGAGAGGAATATTTAGATATCAAACACAGTATGACTGGGAGATATTAGAGCAGAGATACATTCTTACACATGAATACAAGCATCTTAAATGACTTTACATTGTTCGTACATCATGACTATGTTGGCAATGACATAGGGAGCATGCGTACACACGGGAATCATCATATACATTCCGGGATTGTTTAATTAAAGTTACATAAAGAAAATGTTTGTGTCTGTGTATTGGAAGGACCCTGTGTGTCTAGCCCCCCCCTATCTTTTTGAGTGAGGGGGGGGGATAGGGGGAGAGATTGCGTCCTGATTTAAGTTCTCACAGGATTCTAACGGTGCTGTCTGTTCTACCTCAGCCAAGCCACAAAACTGTCCACGATGCCATCTTCCTCAGACTCCTCGGTACCGGAACCTAATTTATATACGGCTAAAAGGCTTTCTGACGTTTATAGTGGAATCGACTCATCTTTGATCCTGTCCAGAGAGACTCCAGACGCTACATATAATACAGTATAATTCACCAATAGGATATGTGGCACCCCTCAAAATTTGTTCAGTGATGAATAACATATGTCATGGCAAAAATTAACTCTCAAACCTTAGCAAACCTTAGCCAGTTGTCTTTATAAAGATTTATTTTCTTGCAAGAAAAGAGTCACAGTCATACAGCCATCCTGAATGTCTGTAGAGTGCTAACTGAAGACATAACAGAAGCTACAATCTCTTATACCCCCAAAGTGTAAACACTCCTTCTCAGTAGTTTTCCACACATGGTAAAAGTAAGAAACACAGCACACGGATTTAGAATTAGTTCTGCCCGACACCTTTGGTACAGGCGAGCCCTCAAATAAGGTGTCCCACATGGCAGAAACACGTTAGCTCCTGTATGATCTCAAACATACACTCACCTAAAGGATTATTAGGAACACCATACTAATACTGTGTTTGACCCCCTTTCACCTTCAGAACTGCCTTAATTCTACGTGGCATTGATTGAACATTCTTTAGAAATGTTGGCCCATATTGATAGGATAGCATCTTGCAGTTGATGGAGATTTGTGGGATGCACATCCAGGGCACGAAAGCTCCCGTTCCACCACATCCCAAAGATGCTCTATTGGGTTGAGATCTGGTGATCTGGTGATCCCTGCCATTTTAGTACAGGGAACTCATTGTCATGTTCAAGAAACCAATTTGAAATGATTCGAGCTTTGTGATATGGTGCATTATCCTGCTGGAAGTAGCCATCAGAGGATGGGTACATGGTGGTCATAAAGTGATGGAAATGGTCAGAAACCATGCTCAGGTAGGCCCTGGCATTTAAACGATGCCCAATTGGCACTAAGGGGCCTAAAGTGTGCCAAGAAAACATCCCCCACACCATTACACCACCACCACCAGCCAGCACAGTGGTAACAAGGCATGATGGATCCATGTTCTCATTCTGTTTACGCCAAATTCTGACTCTACCATCTGAATGTCTCAACAGAAATCGAGACTCATCAGACCAGGCAACATTTTTCAAGTCTTCAACTGTCCAATTTTGGTGAGCTTGTGCAAATTGTAGCCTCTTTTTCTATTTGTAGTGGAGATGAGTGGTACCCGGTGGGGTCTTCTGCTGTTGTAGCCCATCCGCCTCAAGGTTGTGCGTGTTGTGGGTTCACAAATGCTTTGCTGCATACCTCGGTTGTAATGAGTGGTTATTTCAGTCAAAGTTGCTCTTCTATCAGCTTGAATCAGTCGGCCCATTCTCCTCTGACCTCTAGCATCAACAAGGCATTTTTGCCCACAGGACTGCCGCATACTGGATGTTTTTCCCTTTTCACACCATTCTTTGTAAACTCTAGAAATGGTTGTGTGAAAATCCCAGTAACTGAGCAGATTGTGAAATACTCAGACCGGCCCGTCTGGCACCAACAACCATGCCACGCTCAAAATTGCTTAAATCTCCTTTCTTTCCCATTCTGACATTCAGTTTGGAGTTCAGGAGATTGTCTTGACCAGGACCACACCCCTAAATGCATTGAAGCAACTGCCATGTGATTGGTTGATTAGATAATTGCATTAATGAGAAATTGAACAGGTGTTCCTAATAATCCTTTAGGTGAGTGTATGTCTAAATAATTAATCTGCCTCTGTGATTAAATTTTTCCACCACAATTTCCCCTTTTATCATTCATTTGATAATCTTACAAGAATTTTTTTTAAAAATGTGTATACATAAATAATAGTAATAATAGAAGTAATAATGAGTAATTAAAATAATACAAGTAATAAAAATAATAAATGGTAAAAAAATAGAAGTAATAATAATAAATCAAGCAAATTTAAGTCACTCATCACACCTATACCCTTCATCGATTTTCGTATATCACTCTCTTAAATTTGTGAAAGAATAAAGAAAACACTTAGGCTGTTTTTGTGGGTAAAGTCCCTTAAACATAGCAAGCAAAAACAGTTTTTCAATCTCTTGGGGCCTTTCTAAAGGCTTCTCATTCCCAAATTTTAAAGTAGGAACGTCTTAATGCATTTCACTATCACTGCTGGTTGTATCATCATCAAATGCATCTGGAGATTCATCACCATCATTGTAAATAGACATTTTAACCATCTGGTGTGACATGCTGGATTTCACCAGTCTCTGTACTGAGCTGGACATACACTGGAAAATATATTGCAGATACATCAATATCAGTACTACTATGTCAAGGATTGGCAACATGGTGAAACATAACCAATATCCTCATCCTTTCGGATTTGTTAACCACCCAAACCATTATTCGTCAGCTCTTACGGCCATTCTCATGAAGTTCGTTGTCATCCCGCTGATTGTCACTGTACAGTTCTCTGTGGTTTCATTCTCGTCTTTTCACAGTGACTGCTGCCTGATGATCTCACCACTCTGAAGGGTTGGTGACCTTGTGTGAACTGATAACTGCATCTGTTGTTTAAACAGGATTTTGGCATACACTTTCCTCTCTGTTCCTCATTCTCCTCAATCGCTGGTGAGACTCTCCTGTCGTGGCTCGCATGAACCCACGTCACCCTCTCAGCTACCTTCACGGCCATATGAGTCTTCTGCAACAGAAAAAATCCTAGCCACCTTTCCGTCTTCCAGCTCTTCCTTCTGTAGTCCTGTATCACCATGAAATCACTTGGCTTGATGTCGTATAAAGGAGTCTCAGCTGGTTTCCCCTGCCTTTACCTACACACAGACCTTAGATAACAGAGAAGACATTTCTTTGCAGTAATTCAGCATTCTGTGGATGGAAGCTGTTGGTTACCCCTTTCCGTTCCCATGAATGGTGTTCTTCCAAAAAAAACAATCTCAAATGGGCTCAGATTTGCTCTAGGCCTTTTCTCGTTCTCATGTACATCAATACACATCGAAATTTTTCAGCAAATGCTGTAAACGAATCTTTCATTTACCATTCCCCCTTTGGCTGCATGATCGCCCATGCAGCCATTTAGCATAATTAACTAAAAAATTGTCGGGGTAACCAAGGCTTGCCATCACCACTTGTCCACACGCCATTTTGAACAGTGCATGCCACACTGTTCCCATCGTTGTTTCTCTGGCCCTGTGGCGAAAGACAGCATAGTCTGTAAAGAAGACAAAGCATTCTTGTTTATTTCAGATACTAAAAGACATTCTGGTTCTTTTGTCTCTGCAGCAGCGTCTGCTCTCACGTTTCCTGTTGAAATAAAATCTTTGTTGTTAGTACACGCTGCGCATTTACAGATAGCAACCTGGCCAGGCAAGAGAATTGCATCTAGCAGATTAGACACAAGAGAAGCATTCAAAATTGGACGTCCATCAGATTTAAAAAAAGTTCTGTGTTTCCACAGCGCCCCAAAATCATGCGCAACCCCAAACGCATACTGAAAGTATCCTATAAAATGAAAGACAAATCCATATTTCATATCTGGAAGCCGGGTTAAGTGAGAAAGCACTGTCACTGCACTCCTGTCATATTTGGGGTGTGTGATAGCTCCAAAATCTAAAACACCCGACAACTTGTCGCTATTAAGTGTTTAGCGACACATCACACATCCCTAGGCCAGACCCTCAGTCACTCCTCAGAGACCAAATACACACTTTAGAAAACATACATTCATATCATCCATCTCAATCATTATTTCCACTAAATCAATCCTCATAGCCCATATAATATTTAACTTCAATCAGCTCGTTCACTCATCTTTATTTCGTGACATTATGCTTAATCAATTAATTAGGATTTCCTTTAAAGTACATTTTTCTTTCAATGTCTTGTGAACCTCTTAATTCATGTCATTTGGCAGTGATACTTATCATCAAATCCTCACTAGCCTTACCTTGCCACACCAAAATTGTTATAATATTACAAAGAACTTACAAATTTTCATAATCTCCCCTATCACTTTAAATTTGTACTATGAGGCATCATCAGTTTCTTTTAAAGCTGTTATAACCCAATCTGTATTTTGAAAAGCATTCATAGTTCAATATATATTAACTTATTTGCTTCATGTGTTTATAAATTCTGTCAGAAGTTTTATTTTCACAACATTAATCTTTGGGGCTATTTCTCTCATTTAGCTTACTTGTCACTTTTTTCCTCTATCAAATGGTTAGTCTGCAGATGCACTATATAATCATTATTGTTTCAGTCTTATCTCTACTGCTATGCAGACACCAAAATATTATTTCCCAATCCCAGTCACACAGAAATCCTTATAGCCACTTGCTTCTTCAACATTAATTGTAGTTCTCTATATAAATCAAATGTCATGCCTCCATTTAATGGAGGAAACATAAATATTAGGGAGTCTCTAGATATTTTGGGCCAGTCTATAACATTTACCTTAGACTCTCTGTTGAATTTAGACAAGGGTGTTAACCCCATGATGGACGGCAGTCTTATCTCTACTGCTCCAGAGAGTAATTTAAATCATATCATAAATGACAAAAGTGGTCATAATTACCAGTGACAGGCAGAGCTGGATACCCAATCCACTTAAAGCGTGTCCCATGTTCTGGATCATCTTTTCACCAGATTCCTTCAGAAGTATAAGCTTCTTTAAAGTTTGTTGTTTCACTTAAGCCATCTGTAATGATAAACACTCATTCCAGAGGTGAATGACCCCATACACTCAATCAGGACAGAATAGTTTCACTAATATCAACACATTCAAAACATAAAGTTCACTCACCAAATTTTCTAGCTTTTACATGGTCTCTTAACCAATTTCACATCATGTCTGTTCATTATTAATTTGTCTTCACACAAGTCATCTGGTTTGTTTTGGTTCTTTGTTTTGTCTCAGCTTTAACAGGGCGATAGCAGACACAGTACAATCCCTGCTTCCACTCATGCAGTCTCTCTCTCTCTCTCTCTCTCTCTCTCTCTCTCTCTCTCTCTCTCTCCCTCCCTCTCCAAACCAAATAATCTTTTCACAGCCTCCTAAGACTTTACTCAGACAAACTATAATATTAAATTCCTTGACTAAGTTTAGAAAATTAAAATGTTTAACTTTTCAAATTAGAGCTTTAGTTTAAATACCTTTTGTTATCCAGACCTTCTCTTTAAACTTCAAAAGCTGTCCTCATCTTTAGGCGCCACCATGTCTCATATCATATCTAATGACCTGCAGGAGTAAAAAACTCACAATAACATTAGTTCCTGATCACACAGTTTTACTGATACCAATGAATACATTTTGTTCATCATTTCCTTTAACAAGATCATATGTTTTCTGGAGCTTTGGGAAAGTGCATTCAAGAGTCACCAGAGCCATTTGGTCTGCTTACTATTGGTAAAACATGGAGACATGTTAATTACAACATAACTTAATCACTAAAATCCATCATACCTCTTCAAGGCCGCAACCAGTGCATATGGTTAATTATAATTTAACCATAACAGCTGTCAATTTAATTTAATGTTTGGCTAGCTCTATAACCCAAGCCATCGGTTCTATACATGGTGGAGGCTAAGATCAGACAAAGATGTTACTGGTCATAGAATAAATTAGTCAAAAATTTCAGTTCATTTAAAGTCTGTATTTAAAGACATCACATTTCGTTTTACCTGAAATATTTATCATTGCCCTCTTAATGGCAATTCTTTCTTTTAACAAATCACTGTCTATTATTTTCAACTGAAGCACTGTGCTTTGCTATAAATATCTTATCACCTATGACACAGGCTCAGATAACAGCTTTTAGCTGACTTTACATGAGAGAGAGACTCTGAGGCATTCAGGACCTGTACTGCATTTTCATAAACATTCGTTTTCAAATAAACATTATCCTTTTAACGCTATCCTTAGCCAGAAATGACGTTTTTGAATAACCATAATTTTATATTTGTCTTTTGCCCATACAATGAATTTAGAAGCTATACATTTCCCCTCCCGGTTGCTGATGCCATAATTAACCTCCGCCGGGTTGAGTTTGCGGGAGAAGGCACATGGATGGAGTCTACTTGGGGTCCCCTGCTGCTGTGAGAGCACTGCTCCCACTCCTGTGGTAGACGCGTCTACCTCGACAACGAAGGACTTCGTGGGGTCTGGATGCACTAGGAGGGGAGCCGAAGTAAAGGCTTCTTTGAGGTCTTCAAAGGCTTCCGTGGCAGCGGGGTTCTAGGACAGAGACTTGGGCTTACTGCGGAGGAGGTGAGTAAGAGGGCATGAAATAAGACTGTAGTTGTTAATGAAACGGCGGTAGAAATTAGCAAATCCTAGAAATCTCTGAAGTTCTTTTATGGTTGTGGGAGGGGGCCAGTTCCTGATGGCTTCCACCTTCTCCTCGTCCATCCGGATGCCACTGCTATCGATGTTGTATCCAAGGAACTACACTGAGGGTTGGTGAAAGGAACATTTCTCGGCCTTGAGATACAGCTGGAACTCCCTCAGGCGTTGCAGGACCTCCGCAACGTGATGGCGATGTTCGGTCAGGCTCCGGGAGTATATCAGGATGTTGTCGATGTATACCAGTACGGATCTGTGGAGAAACTCCCGGAGCACCTCATGAAGGCCGTCTTCCACTCGTCCCCCTCAAGTATTCGGATGAGGTTGTACGTGCTGCGGAGGTCCAACTTGATGAAGACAGTGGCACCACGGAGATGTTCCAGCGCTGTTGGGACGAGAGGAAGGGGATAACGGAATTTTAGAAAAGAAGCTGGAAGCAGCAGGGGAAGTAGACGGGCGGATGTATCCCTGGTCGTATCCCTCCTTGATGTATTCATCCATGGCCTTCTCCTCCGGGAGTGACAGAGGGTAGATTTTACCACGGGGCACTGACTCACCCTGAAGCAGATCGATGGCACAGTCCCATGGCCGATGGGGAGGCAGCTTGGAGGCTCGCTGAGGACAGAAGACATCACTGAAGGGGGCGTAGCATGGTGGTATTTCCACCAAGCGTTGCTCAACCGGGCTCTCTATGGAGGTGGCACACACAGACATCTTCCTGGAGCATGGAGTAGAGGGAACAGAGAGAGCCGAGAAACAATCCGGGAAGCAGCTATCGCCCCACTTCAGGATCTCACCGGTCTTCCATGAGATGATGGGGTTATGCTGCTCTAACCATGGGCGCCCTAAAATCACGTCAGCGGTGGACTCATCCAGAACCAGTAAATGTTGTTGTTCCGTGTGCAGGATACCCACTTGGAGCTGGATGGGACCGGTGACGGAACGAACCTGTCTTCGGCTGATGGGTTTCCCCGTTACCGAGTGGATCTGGTAGGTAGACGGCGTCGCAGTGGTCTTGAGTTTGAGCTGATGGCAGAGGGCGCCAGAGATGAAGTTGCCGGCTGACCCAGAGTCGAGGAGGGCACATACTGGAAGGGTGAAACCGGCAGCAGCAGTGGTAAGAGGTTGCATTTTATGAGTAGATGGAAAAATGGCACTCACCACGGGACGAGGAGGGCAGCAGTGGTCAGCAGAGATTGCTCGTTCCATCCGCTGGCGGCAGCTAGAGTCCTGAACTGGAGGGCATACTCATTGATCTGCATATTATTCTGCTTCAAATGATACAATTGCTCACCAATAGAGGCATCCCATTGTGTGATTGTGTGACGTGGGAGCCTGGCGTGTCTGTGACAGTAAGTTGAATTGGTAAATTCTCATGATCAATTAAATCAATTAAATGATCAATTAAATTATTGAACAATAAGTAATTATTGGTGTGTGTGGGTGAGGGTAGATGTCAGTCATCTCACTCGCTGTCTCACTCTCGCTCACGGCTATGACAGTTACAGTAAAATTTAAATTCACCATCATCAGCTGATTTGCATTACAGTATTTGCAATGCCCACCCCTTGTTCAAAACTGAGCATATTGTAAAGAAAGGTTATGGACTGCTGTATTTACACTTGACTGAACATTGGTCTGTGCTTCACACCCGCTCTTTGCTTTCTAGCTCAGCTTCACCACACAGATTTAACTCCATACATCTAAATAAAGCAGGCTGGGTGCAGATTAATATTTCATATTCCTGATATAATTTTTTTCTGTGAAACACGTTAAGTTGCACAGAAGAAGGACCTGCCCTGTTCAGTTTAAGAAGCGGTAGCCTAGCCTACTGCTAGAGGACAATTATTTTGTTAAGCAGACCTGGGGAACATCTGATGACGTCATATGCTCAGATTTGCTTGACCAATCAGCGGAAAGGAGCATCTCATGAATGCCCACATGTGGACAACTAATTTTGAAGTAATTTATCCATTTTTTACACGTGAACCAAAAAAATCAAGCCGAAATCTCGGAAAAAACTAGCCTAATAAAAGGCACTGTTTTCTAATTTCTGATTATTTAATTTCAAATTGGAAAATAAACTATCAAAACACACACGGACATAAGAGCATGGGTGGTTTGATTTGGGCGATAGGGAAAGTGCGAAAAGTTCCGGATTTTTCAATCACTTTCAACCACCGAGTTAGGCTAGCTGTCACTAGACTGTTCTGCCTCTGCCAATTGTACATAAAATTTGTATTAACATTTTACTTTTTTTTCTGTAAAAATAGAAAAAAGGAAACAAATGTATAACTACAGAAATCAGCAGTCATTCAACATTTAAGATAATGTGTTGGTTAAAGTGAGGTTTTTTTAGGCTAAATAGTATTTGTACATACAGTATAGGCCCGTAGCTACTATAAATTGATGTATTGTTTATTTTACTAATCTTTTAACCTTTAACCTAAAAGATAATTCTGAAAGCAGAGAAGAAAGAGAGAAGGATGTAAACAACACGCAAGGAGTTACCCTCCCAGTGGAGGGCTGATCTGGAGGTGCAAGCAGATGATAAGAGTCATCAGACAAATGGAAACATTTAACAAAAAGTAAATAAATGATGTTAGAAGGTTTATTTGAACACTCAAAGGTCGCAACCCTTAATAGTATAAAAAGCTTTGTACGTTGTTTTTCGGGGCTGCTTCGGGTGAAGACTTACACGTTGTTTTTATTATTGTCTTTGTATTATTCTGAAACGTTTTAAGTAAAAACGGACCATTCTGTGGTTATTCGTATAAACTTTTCAATTAAGTCTCAGAGTGATTTTTTCCTGAAAATATTCTTATTGGTAGTTTAGATATTACCTGCCCAGCAAACTCGAACTCGAGATTGAGCTGGTTTAAGGATACCGCCGAGGACCCTGAAGCAACGCCTGACATCTTTAACCTGCAGGTGAGAACAATTTATGAATGTTATAGGTTATGGGGATGTTTTAGGATGTTACAGCGGTATAGAAATATGTATAAAACAATAATTGCAATGTTATAGTATATAAGATATAGCCTACAGATAAATATAAAAAATCATCTTCTTTTAATGTAGATATTTTTGCATATTAGGCTATAAATGATATACTAAACTTGTATTTCCTATAATTCAAGAAACTTGACATATAGCCTAATATGTTATGTACAATGAATGTAAATGTGCAGGTTCCTTTGATTAAATGTATACTATATGATTTGTTTCGTCGATATGAGAACGTGAGTGAAGTATACAAATCCTACATAATAAATAATAGTTTAGCATCCAAGTAAATAGCGAATATGGAAACATTTTGATTCGTGCCGAATAGTGAGCCCAACTACTATGTTCAGTTTCGCTTTAATGAATTCGTTTTAGCATGTTTAGGATACTTCTTCATTCTTGTTCTATTCTGAATAAATCTAAATTTATAGGATTTGTTTTGGGGTGAGGGGAACTAAAATATTCTATGTTAATAGTGTTTATGTTTGTATATTATAATTCGCTTTATGTATCCGGTATAGGCCTATATTATTTCTCAACTAAATTACTTGCTTGTTTGAAGATGATAAAGGGGGGTATTAAACCTGTTTTTCTTTCCTTGCTTATGGTCAATTTAATTTACTTCTTAATGATTTCTGGTCATGAACAGGTCAAAGCAACAAACTGTTTCGTGGAGCAATTAAGGTTTATCGGATTGTCCTGCTACTGTTCAGCTGCCAGTTCATTCACACTCTGGGTGAGCTAATGTGATTTGGGATCATAAATGTATAGGCCTATCCCAAAGTATTCATGCTAAAAGTATCTATATTTGCAATCTCTTATTTTGCGACATATGTTCACAGCTTTATACTGTGGGAGTGTGTGTGGCAATCTGAATCAGATAGACGCTGGGTCCGGTTCAGTGGTTGGAGTGAACAAGAAAAATTAAGCATTTGTCCTAATTAATAATGTCTTCACAAGGATCCACACGTCTCTAAAGTACTTAAGTGTTGGTCCTGCTGGTCTGCTCGGGGTGGATACAGTAGACAGGATCTACAGGCTGCAGGGTGACAGTTTTATGCAGATTCCAGGTGAAGAGACTGACTGTGCAGAGCGCAAAAGATACAGAATTCATAAGGCCGGTTTAATCTGTCATAAATGCATGATTTCTAATTCGTAGTCATTGTTTTAAAGCCACAGTCCCAATTACATCCATTTATTGTTATTCTTCCAGTTACTGTGACTAATCTTTCATCCAACCTGTTGTTTGCACTGTTAGGACTTCTCAAACAGGTGGATGCTGGAGGTGATCAGATCCCTGCAGGTGTCAATGTGAATAACATATATTGTTCAAATATGGATGTTATCAACAAATGGCCAATCAACACTAATCCTTGGGTTCAACTTTCTGGGAAGCTGAAGTATTACAGCTGTGGCCCGTACAGCTGTTGGGGGGTGAACCACAATGACCATATCTACATCATGAAGGTAATGTCACAATGTTAAATACAAGGGCTTGAGTACAAGTTGACCAGAGGCCCGTTTCAGAAAGGAGGTTAAGTGAAAACGTACTCGGTTACTAACGTAACCTCCGTTCCCTTAGATACAGAACGAGTACTGCATCGTTCGTCTTATTAAGTGTAATAAGACAAGACGCTACGGGGAAAACTCCTTTTTCTCCGATTCTGAAGCGTTTATACAATCACGCAGTGTAAACTGCACGTCGCTTGGTTTGTAAAGTTAAAGAAAACGAACCAATGATGGCGCAGAACGTGCAAGCCAATAGTGAGCGAGCCCGCTCGAGCCCACTGAAAAGGGGCAGTGTCTCGGGCTATATAAGCGGCTGAATCACCATGGCAAATCGATTGGTTTCAACTGAAGCAACGGCAAACTGAAGTGACGGCAAATAACGCAGTAACGCAGTCGAGTATGTTCCCTTGCGATACTATACGTGTACTACGTCATTCATCTTATTAAGCCTAATAAGACAAGACACTAACAGGGACAGTACAATCACGCCATGCTACGCAGGGGGAAAACCAGGTATGAGTGCGGAGCACTTGAGAAAGGGCTCGAACAGACACTCAAGCCATGACTAGGGCCTTGAAAGGGCCTAGTTTATGACATCGTGGCCGGAAGAATTTTTGTGCCTGACGAGAGGAGGTGGAACGGTCAATGTAAGACCTCAGGGCTCTGACAGGACAGAGTAGGTTCAACTCCTGTTCATCCTGAGGAGGAGGAAGGGCAGAGAGAACTACCATCTGTGCCCTAAAGGGGGTAGATAGGACTTTCGGGACATATCCATGTCTTGCTTTCAGGGCGACTTTAGAGTCGTTGGGCCTGTACTCAAGACACTTTAAGGCCCCTAAGAACCACAGAAAGGTCCCAAGTAGGAACCGTGAGGGGACAAGGAGGATTTAGCCTCCTAGAACCCTTAAGGAAGCGAACAACAAGGTTGTTTCTTCCTATTGACTGCCCTGCTATAGGAGTGTGAGAAGCTGCTATAGCCACGACATAGGCTTTAAGGGTAGAGGGAGAACGGCCTCTATCCATTAAGTCTTGAAGAAATGACAATATCAGAGATAAGCTCTTATTAAAAGGATACACCAAAGCGAAGAGCTGACCAGGCTGCAACACAGCAGCGTGGGAACAGGGCTGCATGAGAGGGGCAGGCTGATCTACTGCTGCTGGAAGCGGAGGGCGATCAGCGCTGCACAAGAGCGGCGAGCTGAAGAGCGACGATCTGAGCCGTGAGCTAAAGAGTGGAGAGCGCTGCGAGCTGCTCAAAGTGGCGGCTGCTTAAGAGCGGCGAGCAGGATAGAGAGTGGCGAGCAGGGAGGCGAGCTGATCACCTGCGCAGCAACGAGAAGATCAGCGATGAATCCAGCTGCTTGCAGTTGAAGGCGGCTTCAATCTCGTAGGTCCAGCGAAGAGATGATATCTAGGCTTAATAAGACGAATGGCGCAGTGCTTATGTAGTATCGCAATGTTAACCCTGAAATGAGGGAAACTTTGGGTTCCCTTTCAGTTGGTCACGGTCGACGTATGTCGGACGTCACCGACAAATTGGGATCACTTCAGGGAGCCCCTATCAGCTTCGAGATATAGAGAACCGGCCAATGACTATTGGCATGCGAGATTTGCATCTGGTACCGGAAGAGATTCCGGAGGAAACCACTGACCCCGTCCACGGGCGGCCAGTGGTGACGTTCGGGGGTCCAGCGGATAAGCAGATGTCGATCGCTGCATCGGAGAGGGAGTTCCAGTCCTCAGGGGATGAAGATTCGGCTGCACTGCCTCCCTCTGGGAGAGTGGCAGCGGTCGAGTCGGACCCTAAGTTGACGGCTATGCTTTCCTGGGCCACCGAAAAGGTCGGGCTTACAGGTCTTGTGGCCAGGCTGTGTCCGCCTTGCATGCCATGGCGTTGCTCCAGGTGCACCAGGCCCAGGCACTCATGGACATGCACAGTGGTAGGCCTGACCCATAGCTACTCCGGGAGCTCCGGACGGCGACAGACCTTGCCCTCAGGGCGACGAAAGTCACCTGGACTCCCCCATCTCCTCGGCCGGGTTGTTCTGTGATGCAGTCGAGAGCTTTGCCCAGCAGTTCTCGGCTGCACAAAAGCAGACGGAAGCCATTAAGCACATCCTGCCCTGGCGGCCAGCTGCTGCCTCCACCCTGCCGCCAGTCGCAGCGCCTCCGCCTGCCCGTCCGCCCGCCACCACCACCCCCGCTCCCGCCCCAGCCCAGCAGCAGCCTTCACCTGGGTGTCGGTGTGGAGCCGGTCGTGGGAAGGATGTCCAGCCCGCTCAGGCCGCTGCCAAGCCAGGTGGGTATGTCTGTGGTGCCGATGGTCCCGTTTGTACGGTCGCTAGGAGCCTGTTTATCGCTCCCCAGCCCATCTCGCTGGCTCATTCATACCATCAGACTCGGCTATGCGATTCAGTTCGCCTGGCGTCCCCCCAAGTTCAGGGGGTGTTCACTTCACCTCTGTGTACTACTGGCAAAGGATGCTATAGAGCCGGTCCCTCCAGCCGATATGAAGACTGGCTTTTACAGCCCATACTTTATTGTACCCAAGATAGGCAGCGGGTTACAGCCGATCTTGAATCTACAATTCTTGAACTGGTCCCTTCACAGGCTACGTTCAGAATGCTAACGCAGAAACGCATCTTCAGCAACGGGCTTGCAGTTTCGGGTCTGTGGATGGGGCCTCAACTGCAAAGGCATATCAATTGCCTCAAGTTGTTAGCAGTTCGTCTTGCGCTGAGCCGCTTCAAAACACCGCTACTAGGCAAGCACGTTCTGGTCCATACGGACAACACTGCGGCCATTGCGTCGCATGTCACAACTCGCCCACCATCTCCTCCTATGGAGTCAGAAGCATCTGAGGTCACTTCGTGCCATTCACATTCCGGGTCTGCTCAGCCCATGAGCTCTCACAACAGCCAGTGCTCCCCTGAGAGTGGAGACTCCATCCCCAGGTGGTCAGGCTGATCTGGAGTCGCTTCGGGACCACACAGGTAGACCTGTTCGTCAACTGGTGTTCTTCTCGCCAAAAAGACCCCCGGAGTTGTTCGATCAGTTCTGTGCTTTCCTTCTTACAAGATGGGTTGGAGCAAAGGCCGTCTCCCTCCACCCTCAAAGTTTATGTTGCCGCTATCGCCGCTAATCATGACATGGTAGATGGTAAGTCTCTAGGGAAGCACTATCTGGTCGTCAGGTTCCTGAGGGGGGCGAGGAGACTAAATCCGCCTCGCCCTCCCTCTATACCCTCTTGGGACTTAACTCTGGTGCTAACCGCACTGCAGAGAGCGCCCTTTGTGCCTTTGCAGTCAGCGGAGTTAAAAATTCTGTCTCTGAAGACAGTACTCCTGACTGCATTGGCCTCTATCAAGAGGGTAGGGGACTTGCAGGCATTTTCGGTCGACAAATCGTGCCTGGAATTCGGGCCCGGTAACTCTCATGTAATCCTGAGACCCCGGCCCGTATATGTGCCCAAGTGTGGACGAGACAGAGAAAAGCTAGGGCTGGGTCTGCCTCCTCCGAAGGCAGCGCTTGCAGGTTCACTACCTGGTCCCGTCCACGCTTTGCGGACTTATGTGAACAGAACGCAAAGCTTCAGGACCTCAGAGCAGCTCTTCGTCTGTTATGGAGGCCAGCAGAAGGGAAAGGCTGTCTCCAAGCAGAGGATGGCCCACTGGATAGTGGATGGCATCATCTTGGTGTATGAAACCCAAGATGTGCCTTGCCCCCTCGGGTTAAAAGCCCACTCCATTAGGCGTGTAGCTTCTTCCTGGGCGTTGGCTTGTGGCGCCTTGCTGACATATTTGTAGAGGTGCGGGCTGGGCAACACCTAACACGTTCGCTAAATTTTATAGCTTCCGTGTAGAGCCGGTATCTTCCTGTGTGCTCACTTCCCATAGTCAGTAACACCAAAGTGCCCGTTCTAAGTGTCGGCTTGCTGCACCATTCCCTTCCCCTTGGAACGGATGCGGGCGCTTATATGCTCTAGTCGAGTTCCCCAGAAACGGTGAACCCTGTTGAGTCCTCCACAGCCCGCGGCAGTCGGATGTGGCGGAGCGTCCGACACTAGGTCTAATACTCGTATGCATTGGTGGAACTTGTGTTAGGCTGGGTTCCATATGCTGTGACCCCCACGGCGGTCCCATATGTGTATTCTTCCACAGTACAGCTCCCTACGCCGAGCCCATGTCTTTCCCTCGGCAGAGCTCTCTGCTGTCTCAGTCAGGTGTTGGTACATGGTCCACATAGTAACAGACGGGGTTTGAGGGGCACTCGCTGGGCTCTGGAAGTGGTAGTAACTGTGGCATTTTCCAAAGGGATCCCAATTCGTCGTGACGTCTGACGAACGTCGAACGTGACCGACTGAAAGGGAACGTCTCGGTTACGTATGGTAACCCTCGTTCCCTGAAGGAGGGAATGGAGACATACGTCCCGTCGCCACAGTTGCTGTACCATCACTGCATGGACGAGCCACTAGTTTGGCTCCTCAGTGAAAAACAATAGTGCGCTGCATTCGCTTCCCCTTTATACCTGTGCTGCGGGGCGGAGCGCGAGATGCGAATCTCGCACACCAATAGTCATTGGCCGGTTCTCTATATCTCGAAGCTGATAGGGGCACCCTGAAGTGATCCCAATTCGTCAGTGACATCTGACGTACGTCTCCGTTCCCTCCATCAGGGAACGAGGGTTACCATATGAAACCGAGACATTTTCTGTTTCAGAATGGGAGGTATGTCAAACCCGAGAAAGCAGGGTAAGTCAAGCCAGTTTCTAAAAAAGAGGGAACTTATACTCTGAGTCAGTTACCATGGTAACTGTAAACCTAACCTGGTCTGGAGCAGGTTTTCTTTGGTAAACTCAAGAGTTTTTTCGGTCTCCTCCCCCTTTTTAAAGTGCTAGCGGTGTTTAAATACTTTATTCATTCATTCATTCACACTCTTAAATATTTTTTTCCCCCTGAGGAATCAAGACATAATACCTTATGTTATGTTTCTTATGTAGAAAATGCATCTTGATTTAAGATTCTTTAGACAATTTGAATGGAAAACGACAAGACAAAAATACAAAGTAAGAAAAGCATTCTTTGCTGTGCAGGTACATTCATTCATTGCTCATATTTTCATCATGCAGACTGTATGGAATGGAAGGATGCCAGATGGAAGGGCAGTCCGAGATATTATATGCCGTAACCACCACAGCTGTTTAATAAACGCAAATTATTCACAATTTATTTGGTAATTTTTATTTCCTACAATGACAAAAGCAACAGTTATTCTTTTTCCTGTTGGATTTTATTATTCTTCCTCCATCTCCTCTTCATCTGTCAGAGGTGCTGGTGTTTTACGAGCCTCTGTCTTCTTGCTATTGGCTGAGTAGAAGTCAAAAGTTAATTACCCTGATTAAGAAATGTAACAGGTTGGATTAGAGAACATTTAATTATATGAAAAGCGCATTAGACTATGTGGAAAAAGCTGCTGTACATTGAAATAGACACTGAATATTTATTTAATGTCAAACGTTTGTAAAGTCATGCAGCCTACAACCAATCTTTTATGCTTAAAGCTTTACCTAATTAAATTGTTTTTTATACTTTTTAAGAATTAAACTTTGACCCGTACGATTGAGGACGTCTTTTTGTTGGATGCTGTTGCCATGGTGAATCGTAATTTCGGAGCTCCATTGATCGTGGCTTTTCGTAGTCGTGGTGCATGCACTTAACTCAGAGTCAGTCTACTCAGAGTTGATTGAACTAACTCAATTCAGCTGTTCTGAACCCATCTTTCCAACATCAACCATGTTTTTTTTTTTTTTACTGACATAACTAAAGAAACTGGTGTGGAAGCAGCAAACACAGTTTCTTGATGTGACAGTTTACTGGTTTCTTGATTGTGTTTCTTTGGTTCTTGCAGGATGTGTCTAGTAATGCCTGTTCCGGGTCTGGCAAGTTTGAGAATATTGCTGGACTTCTGTCCATGATTGAAGTAGCAACCGATGGCAGTGTCTATGGTGTCAATTCTCAAGGGGCCTTATACCAAAGGTGAACTGAACAGTCATCATATTAATCTTGGTATGAACAAAAGTAGATAAATGATGATCTGATGTAAATAAAATGCAAATTTTATCAGAACTGGCATCACTCGATCCAACCCCGCTGGCACCGGCTGGTCCGTGATCGTTGTCTGTCCCAATGGTCACAAGCACGTGAGCTTTGACCTGGGAACACTGTGGGTCATCTGTGTTGATGACTCCATCCGTAAATGTACTTTATAACAGGGGCGATTCTAGGATTTTCATTTTAGGGGGGCTAAGCCCCCAGTGAGGGTATGAAAAAAATGGTAACACTTTAGTTCACGGTCCAATTCTCACTAAAAACAAATTTACTTATAATTATGAAGCAAATATTAATGCCTTATTCTACATGACTGTACTGTAGTACATCCCTTAATCATAACCAGGATTGTAGGCAGGTTTATAATCAGTGAGAACCCAAATGTGAGGTAGGTTAGGGGGCATGCTCCCCTGAGAAAATGTTGATTTCTATGCTCTACATATGTGCATTTTAAGATTTCCTGCGGGCCAAAACAATTTATAATAGCTTGAAAACCATGTCAGTGGGCAGATATGACTGATATAGTTTTTCCATTTTCGTCAGTAAAGAAAGTAAACATATGGCTAACTTATAATTATATGTTTTATGAATCATATGAAGCCCCCCGCCAGTTTCATATGTTTAAAGGTTAATCACATTTTTAGGAGGGCTTTTACATCATTTAAAAAAATATATTCAAATGGCTTGTTTTTATTTTTAAAGCCTGACTAGAAATGCAAGTTTATGAATAGCCTATGTACAAAATTATACCTATTTTTCAAAATAAGGGCATTTGACTAGTAATTACAGATTACCGTAATTAAAGAGACACAATCAGAATGTTAAATTGTTTATAATCATTACCAGATGGCATGTGAATCAGACCAGTTTCTTGTCAACAAGATTATACTTCAATAACAGTGCAGGGTTTTATGCAGTAAGAACACTACCATTCAAAAGTTTGGTTTTTTTTGAAAGGTCTCTTGCTCACCAAGACTGCATTTATTTAATCAAAAATACAGTATATATTGTGAAACATTACAATTTCTATTTGAATACATTTTAATATATAATTTATTCCTGTGATGGAAAAGCTGAATCTCCAGCATTACTCCGATCTTCAGTGTCACATGATCCTTCCGAAATCATTCTAATATGCTGATCTGGTGCTTAAGACACATTTCTTATTATCAATGTTGAAAACTGTTGTGGAAGCCAAGTGAATGTGAAAACAGTGACGTCATGCGCATGCGTATCTGTAGCGGACTTTGGATGCACCAGTAATGCTTTTTCTTGGATGTTTACTGCAAGCATGAAATGGGGCAGTGTTACAACAATCATCTTTTCTGGTTTCACAATCTCTCTTCAGAATGTTTCATGCAGACTCGTATTACAGATTGTTTTCTTTACAGTATCTTAAATTGTTCCACTCAATAAAATGCATTAAACAAAAGGCACATATATAGAATTAATATGATGTATGAATACTGAAAATCAATAAAACAATAATAAAATGAACAATAACTCATACCTGTAAGCATGAAATGGGGCAGTGTTACAACAATCACCTTTTCTGGTTTCACAATCTGCAAATACATCATTTAGTTAGTACATTCCCCCATTTTCTAATATGCAGGCGACTTACAATACCAAAGTAGCAATTCACAGTTTCACCTTAACACATATAACACGCTTTGAGTCATGAACTACATTACCCAAAATGCACCGCCGATTAGTGGCGCCCATTTCACTTTGTGCAGCAAACGAGCAACCACTCGCATCATCAAAATGAAATGAAATGAAACTCAGATGAACATTAATAAACATCCTCATACTCATGAGAAGGAACATAGGACATAAACTGATATAGAGGGAATCAGATGTTGTACCATTCATAGAAATATGACACAATCGCACTTTTAAAGCGATAGTTTATGCAAACCTCTAGTTGTGACCCAAATATTTTGTTCTGATTTCATTGTAACTTCTATTTAATACACTCTAGGAACATGTTCGAGTTGTCCATTAACAGAGACACATACCTCTCTTCAGAATGTTTAACGCAGACTGAAGAGTGCGGCAGCAGGGGAATATACCATTGATCGAAAAGAGAGGTATACCACATCAGCAACACAAAAGGGAATAAAACATTCTTCTAAACAAACACATGCAGTACAAGAAAGAAGTGTGATAATATGTCTATGTGGTAAACCCCAATATTAAATGCTGTGTAAAAGAGACGCAATTTCCATTCTGCATAAATGTTATATATACTCCCAACCCCTCCCCCCATAATGAAACAATGGATCAATCCTTACCCAGTCTTTCTGCACCTGGTTTTTCTTAACCAAAGTAACAAACAAAGTTTGATGAATTATTTTACACCATTACATAATCACGTGTTCAGGCTAGTGTTTCTTTACAAAGGGATATCTCAAAGCCAACTACTGGAATGAATAATACAGTGTTTTAGTCATTTTAACGGATTCATGTGGACATATCTCTGTATTTTTGGGCTGAATGATGTACGGTATAATCTCAGTATGTTCTACATTTTTCCATTTTATTTATTTAATTTTTTTAATCTGTATTTATTTATTTTTTTAAAGTTATGATCCTGCCCAATATTGTCCTACAAACAATGTTCATATTGAAGGTTATGAAAACAGTGAATGTAACGTGTATGCTATATAATAGGTGTTATGACCCTTCTTTGGCTCTTAATCTAGGGTTTGAGAAGGGAAACATTAAACCAGTTCGGACCACTGTCACCAATAATCACTGTTTATGAACTGAGAATAACGAAAACCACGAGACCAAGTCGAGTGAACAAAATTTTACATACATTTTGTATTTTACATATAAATAAAGAAACAAAAAGTAAATACATTAAAAAAAAAAAAAAAAAAAAATAATAATAATAATAATAAAAAGAAGAGGGAAAAAAATAAGTTTAGGAACTGGGGGAAACTGGATTGTGCCAAACAAAAGCAAATAACAATCAAAAAGTTGATTTACTAAATCATTTCAATCTAATCATAAACTAAAAAGAAAAGTTAAAAAAAAAAAGTCTTCAACATCCGGGACGTCGTAACTTAACTACACTAACTACCCAAAACAAAAATACTGAGAGTGGCACAAATCCCTAACCTAGTGTGTATAGACAACAAAATCCACCTAAATGTGTGCCATGTATGTCACGTGACATTGTTTACCTAACCCTTCTCCTCCATCCAGATTAACCCAGCTTTAAAGAGCTGTTTAAAACATTCAGAACTCCCAAATGAGGAGTTTCAGGGCAGTCAAAATAGGCAAGTTTAACATGACAGTCAAAGCACCTCAACACAAACTAAATCAAACAAAGAGAATCAAAAACAAACACATCACATGTTAAATTCAGTACAAAGGCAGTCTCTCACGCTCTGGCAGTAGCATGTCCCAGTAGGATTCATTCACTTCAAAATGAAAATTTACTCACCCCCATCTCATCCAAGATGTTCATGTCAAAAAGAAATTACGTTTTTTGAGGAAAACATTCCAGGAATTACTTATGTTTCACTTAAGAAATATATATACTATATACATAAGAACGAAAATTAAGTATAACTTAAGGGTTATTTTCTGCAACACCCCAAAGTTTAAGGGAAACGGAAGGGCGATCTTAAGGGAAAATTACACAGAGCCTTATCAATATCAAACTGTGTTAACTCCTGATGCCGACGATGCTAGCGAAGCAGCAGCGCAAGAGAGAATGGGACCACTGACCTAATCTATGGACAGTCAAATCCTTATACTGAATGCCACTAAAAATAGATCAGATACATGCAGTGCATTTTCATTCAAATTAACTGAATCAACAGGCAGTGCAGGACCAATAAGTTCAAACCTAATAGCTTATTATAAACAGATTTCCTCAAATAAAAGTTATACTACATACGCCAGCACTGTACGGTATTGTTGTTCGTTACCACGGCAACCACTTCCATGTCAGGGTTTGAAACATAGACTGTGAAAACGGTTTGAAAGCGCGTCTCATGTATGAAAAGTATCTGTACACATGACGGGCGGCAAAAAATATTGCAAGAAAGCCTGAAGTGTACTGACAACTGCATTATTTAATCTTATTTTCTTCATTAGAATGTTTATAGCAAGTGTCAAGTAAGTTTCATTCATAATGTTTCTACTTCATGTAACATGAGAGTTCCTACTGGAGTGTAGCCGTTCTCATGTGATCAATGCGGGAAAACATTTCTTAGGGCGTGGTGAGCTCGTGCCAGGGGCGTGGGTAGTGAGCGTTGGAAGAGCCAACATAGGTCACGATGACCAACAACGATTCAGCTGCAGTAGCCACTGTTCAACCTTAAGAGGGCAGCACTCAGACGTTTTTACACCATATATTGTAGAATTAAAACATTTTACACCCAAATGTCAAAACATTTACTCGAATCAATGAACTGCACTAATAAAGCTTAGTCTTGCAGATCATTAACTAAAAAAAGTTGGTTTAGGGTTTAGTTACCCTTTAAAGTGAAAGTACAAGAGAGACAGAAGGAACCTAATAGAGAAACACACGAAAAACACCCCAAAACACTCTAAACGTCCCTAAGGACGTAACATAGGCTTATGTTACACTTTTAAGAATGAGGCGGTGCTCTTCCTTTCTGCAACACATTTATTTCTGTATGAAGATATGAAAATGACAAGTTAGATCAGGAGCACTCTCTGTAGCGTGTACACTCAAACTCACTCATTACATACTGAGCGCTCTTTTCCTCTACTAGCGTAAGTTTTCTTAACCCAGTATCAAAAATAATGTCTCAAAGTGCAAGCATTTATGCATATTCATGACACTGACTGGACACAAGATACACAATCCTTAAAGTTACCTTCTCTAAACCCATTAACACTGTAACAGTAAACCTAAACATGTTCAATACTCACTCTTACACTGTTAACATAAAAACAGGCGGTGTACAAACTCTATTCTCATAAACATTGACAATTACAGTTCAGTATATAGCTACATTACTCCAGCATTTATAATTATATAACCTTCTCTTATTACTTTTTATAAATTGTATGAATTACATTTAATCAGTTTTATTAATTAAATCACAGTTTTAACCCAATATCTGTTTCTATATTTACTACAATGTAATACTATATTAACATTACATCCTCAGCAAATGGATAATAAAATCATTAAGTCTGACTTCTGAGTCTGATTCCTTATTAATAGTGCACCATGAAATGTTTTTTTTACCGTTAATGGCTGACGGAATGACACTAAATGGTTAACAAGTGAGCGGGGTGATTATAGGCCTGTTCACACATGTGCGTTTTAGCTTCATTTCTTTAACACTACACGCGACTATTTTTTGGTTCGTAAACATCGATTTAGTACATCACCCATCACTTGTCTCACATTTTTATGTCAATCATGGCATTTTTAGACACTTACTACTCATTTTCACTCATGCTGAAAGTTACCAGCTTTTCTCAGGAATACGGTGCAAAAACTTAATATTAATATATACGGAACATCTCAATATTTATTGCACAAACTACAGTTTTATAAGCACATAATACTGTTTTGCATTACTAGAGGGTTAATTTTCGTCAGCTTACCTGTATGAAGATATGAAAATGACCAGGAGCACTCTCTGTAACGTGTACACTCAAACTCACTATTAAGCGCTCTTTTCCTCTACTAGCGTCAGCGACCAATCCTCAGCCTAGTGTAATGCTTAGGGTGCCATCTATTGGTGAAGCTAAGTTTAACAATAACTCTCTTTTTTTTTTAAATACATTGCAACAGTATTATCATCCATCACCATAGTGCTTATTATCAGAACTCCATTACCAAGTTCAAAATTTAAAGGGGCAATATTTATCTGTATCATTTAAAAGGGGCAATAAACACTCAGGGCTACACTCTCCCCCACAAAACTAAATGTCTCCTGACATTTCTGTGAACAAGTAAAACACCTCATTAGAATACCTCAGCCATCCAAGGCCTCCAGTATCCCTTAGTCTGTGTTACTTGAGCCTCTGTTACCTTGCAGTTTCTTTGTACCAAGGATGGTTGACCCAATGCATCATAACTCAGTACCACAGGCTGATTTCTCCATCTCTGGGGTCGCTGTCTCACCACCTGTCGCTCTCTTTGCATCAGGACCATAGGGTCTGCCTCGGATTCACCATGCTCAGGCCTATCAGGGCTCAAGTCAGGTCTCTCCCTTACGAAAAATAACTATGGTTTTATTATAGTAAAAGTGTAGTAACCATGTTTTTTTGGCTAATTGATTACCATTTATATAACCACAGTTTTACCACAAATACCATGGTTAAACTATGGTTAGAGTAGCAAAACCATGGTTAATTTGTAGTTACTATGGTTTAACTACAATAACCATGTTTTTTTGGTTTTATTTGTAGTAAAACCATGGTTCATTTTCGTAAGGGCTGAGATTGTAGTGGCACATCCTCTTCGCTTTTTAGTGGCACATCCTCTTCGCTTTGTAGTGGCACATCCTCTTCGCTTTGTAGTGGCACATCCTCTTTGTTTTGTAGTGGCACATCCTCTTCATGATGCTGAGGGCTCTGCTGAGGCTGAAAAGGCTCTGCTTGAGGATTCAGTGAACCCTGCCTGGGTGGAGGTCCCTCCCCTGCACTTTTCTGTCGTAGAGGACTTTTCCCCGAACTGCTCCCTTGACAGCTGTTTCTGCCGCAATCTTGTATGCCTCTTGCATTCTCCTCTTCCAATGACTCACATAGTCATCATAGGTATCATGGGCCTCATCTTTTTCCAGATTGAACAACAGATCAATAGGCAGGCGAGGTAAATGGGGCGCTTAACCCGTTGCCTCATTCTTTGTGCAGTTGTACGCATGGACAACTTTAGCGAGGGACTCCTTCCAATCCTCCCTCTCCTTGTCCTCCAGGGTGCGCAGCATGGACAACAGGGTACGGTTAAACCTTTCCACCTGCCCGTTACCCTGGGGGTGGTATGGTGTCGTGTGCGAGCCCTGGATGCCAGAGAGTTTCTTCAAGCTGGCCATCAATCTATTCTCAAACTCTTTACCCATATCGTAAAGTAGTCTGCTGGGAAACTTCAGAGCTTAAGAGCAAAGTAGTTGAAAATCTTGTCAGCTACAGTCTTGGCCGCTTTGTTCCTTGTCGCGTAGGCATGTGCGAATCTCGTAAAATGGTCCATGACCACCAATATATACTCATACCCATGCTTACATTTCTCCAAATGCAGAAAGTCTATGGAGACGAGCTGGAATGGATGTGTGGTCTGGATGGACACCAGAGGTTTGCTTACTCGGTTTCTTCTTCTTGAGACATTCACACACTTTACTGACAAAATGTTCAACGTCCCTACTCATCTGTGGCCAGTAGAATCGCTATCGAAACAGGTCAAGCGTCCTTTCGACTCCCAAGTGACCCATGTCCTGGTGTAGTTCTTTGAAGACCACCGAATGATAAGTTTTGGGGAGCAGCAGTTGTTCCTGACGGGAAGTTCTACGGCGCAGAACACCATCTTGACCCACATGAACCTTTAACCACTGTTTCAGCAGTATGGCCACTGCAGAGTTCTCTGCTTTCACTTCAGCTCTACTTGGCCTCCTGTTCTGTGACTTGTACCAGAGGACTCTTGACAGGATTTCATCCTCTTCCTGTGCTTTGCGGATTTGATCTGCAGTAAGAGGTTGGCTGGTTTCACTGTCCTTCACCAGGCTCAAAGCACTGACATGAATTAACCCCACTCCGCGGCAAGGGTTTCTCCATTCCACTATGACCCTCTCCATGGATGCACTGATTACATCTTGACTGGCCTCAGCCGTACAGCAACACATGTAGTCCTCAATATCCAAGGGCATCCGTGACAACCCATCTGCATCAGAGTTGTTTTTGCCTGGGCGATACCGGATGGTAAAGTTATAATCAGCCAACTCCGCCACCCATCTGTGTCCTGTTGAGCATTGAGTTTTGCAGTGGTGAGAACATACGTCAGTGGATTGTTATCTGTATATACCACAAACAATGGAGCGTGGTAAAGATAATCCCGGAAACTTTCACAGATGGCCCACTTCAATGCTAAAAACTCTAGCTTTCCAGAGTGCAGATGGTACCTCTTCTCTGATGGACTCAGGGTGTGGGAGCCATAGGTGATCACTCTCATCTTTCCCTGCTGTCGTTGATATAACACTGCACCCAGACCAACTTGGGATGCATCACAATGTAATACAAACGGCTGGGTGAAATCAGAATACCCAAGGACAGGGGGCTTCATGAGTGCATCTATTAGCTGGTTCAATACTTCCTGGTGAGAGTTGGTCCACTGTACAGGTGTCTGCGATGGTAAGTGACCCTTGTTTTTCTTTCCTGTTTTACAGGGCTTCTTCACAGTCGGGTCTCGAGTGCACTTCTCAGGGTTAGGGACAGTGAGTAAGTTATACAGTGGGTGGGCCACGCAGGAGAAATTGGGGATGAAGGGTCTGTAGTAAGAGAGGAACCCAAGGATCTGGCGCACATCACCCACTGTGGCAGGGGTCTTCTCTTTTAACACCTGCACAGGAGCCATCTCTGCGGGATCCATTGTGTAACCCTCTCCTGTCACCAACTTGCCAAGAAACCTCACGCTCGATTTAAACAACTCACATTTCTTTGGGGTCAGCTTCACACCATGTGCCTTATAATGCTGGAGAACAAGACGGATGTGCTCCACTTGCTCCTTGAAGCTACTACTGTGTACCAGGTTGTCATCCAGGTACGGGAGGCAAATCGTGTCTCTCAGGCCAGTCAAACAGTGCTCCATGCTCCTCTGAAACTCTGCGGGTGCTGAGCTCAGGCCAAAGGGTATGCGCACCCATTCATAGAGCCCCCAGGGTGTGATGAAAGCTGTGAGAGGGCGGCTCTCCTCATCCAGATAACCCTGGTGGTACGCTTTACCCTGGTCTAAGACTGAGAACCACGAGCTCCCACCTAGAGCATCCAACATGTCTTGAATCCTCGGTATCGGATGGCGGTCGGGGACTGACTTGCGGTTAAGTTCTCTGAAGTCAACACAGAGACGAAGACTACCGTCCTTCTTGCGGACACACACCACTGGCGATGAATATGGGGATCGAGAAGGTGTGATCCACCCTCTTCGCAACAAATCCTGCAGGTACTCCTTAACTTCATTGTGAAGAGGCTTTGGAACAGACATGTAGGTCTTTTGTACAGGGCTCGTATCGTGGAGGGTGATATGCATCTTGAGTGATATATACAACCCACATCGTCACGGTCAAAGGAAAACGCCTCACATTCCTCCCTCAACATGCTCCTTACCGCCTCCTGCTGTCCCACTGAGAGATGGCAGAGATCCACCGGGGGGTCCCATGAGGTTGGTCTACTCACTTGAGTGTTATCTGGTGGTGGTGTGCTACTTGCTTCACTAGGCATTGTCTTTGTGCTATCCTTCATTTCAGCTGTTGTCCCATTCTCATTCATTTGTATAAGTGCTGTGTATACGGTCTTGACAGATTCCAGATATCCAATCACACTATGACGGTCCAGACAGATGGTGCGATCAGTCGTGTTGGTCATGGAGATTGGTATGTATGGAGCTCTCCTTTCTGGGATCTGCACCAGTACATCATTGTAGACAACGCCTTCTGGGGGAAGATTAAGCAAGTCAGGTGAAAAGAACATGTGTTGGCCTTGGGCTCGTGAACGTACATGTGCTCTTATATAGACAGTGGTGACTTGGTTAGCTGGTAAGGGCACTCTTTTTCCACCGGTATGAACTACACCAGTCTCTGAATCACCGTTCTGCATCAACTTGACCACCCAATGAGCAGTTTTCACTGTTATCGCAAGGGCTTTACTCACTTTCTGTGCCAATTGCCTTCTTTCACTTTTTGTCTTTTCCTCATTTCTATTAATGATGGCCTCAGTGACGTTGTAGCCGATAATGGGGTTACTGGCAACTGCTGGGTCTCTCGACACTAGGATTGGCACTTGTAAATCATTCATCTTGGTGGGGTCACTGCCTAGTCTGAAACTGACTTCAATCCAGCCAATATATGGAATAGGCATGTCATTGGCAGCATAGACTGTCAGTGTCTCATCCCCCAACAACTCTGAGATAGGTTTGACAACAGTGTGGGGGAGGTGGTCAGTCGCCAGGGGTCACTCACTATGCTGGACTGTGCTCCCGTGTCCCACAGGGCTTTAACGGGGCAATGGTCCATGACACAGTCAACTATACATCGGCTTCCTACAAGGCTTACTAACTGTGGCTGGTATCGAGGTGGTATGTAGTTAACTACACTTACAGCTGATGAGGTGTCAGCTGTTCTCTTTTCAAGGGCTGTTGTAGGCTGAATGACTGGGCTGGGTGGTGGCTGCTCGTTTTGGGGCGCTCGCTCTTGGACTACTGCTGGCCCCACCTCAGTAGTCCCTGCCCATTTCCCGACGAGGCTCTGCATCCGCGAGAGAAATGACCTTCCTGCCCACATTTGAAACAGTGCAAACAGCTCTCACCTGTTCTCTCATCTCTGCATTTCTTGCAGCCTTTCACTCTCTGCTTTTGTTCAGGAGGTTTGCTTCATCTCTTTGCGAAGTTCTTCCATCATCTGATGCGCATTCATGCTGTCAGGCTTAGTCTCATTCCCCTTTACTGTTGTGATCGCTGCTGTTAAGTTGGACTCCTTAAGTTTAAAGGGGCTCTGGGCATGTGTGGATTTGATCTGAGAATCTGCTTGAAGCTCCTGCACTTTGGAAGTTTTACCAGCAGTGGATCTTTTCCGTTTTTCTTGTCTCTCACTTTCGACTTTAGTCACCTCATCCACCTTCTGTATAAGTTCTTCATCTGTTATACTCACATCACTGAGGTAGGACAGGATTTGGAATTTCACAGAATCACTCAACAGTCCAGTTTCTATCGAGCGGAGGAACTTGTGTTGAATGATGGCTCTGCTGTACTGTTCATCTGTGTCCTCATTCACTGCTTTCCATAACAGCTTCTCTTTCAGCTCAATTGCACGGAATACAAAGTTCAGGGCAGTTTCTTTGGGCTCTTGAGAGATGTTAAGCAGCTGGTGGTAAAGTTCAGTGGAGCTATCTACCCAATAGTGACCTTTCAGGATGGTGAGGAGTGAACTGAGGGTCAGACCATGCTTGATCTCTAGAATGTCTCTCAAAGGCAGCCCTGGACTGACAGCCCTGATTACAGCTTCGACTACTTCAGTCTGTGTGTGCCCTTTTTCTATCCCTAGCTCTCTCCAGCTCTCTCCAATTTGCCCACAGATTTTAAACTCTCTTCGCATTGTTACCTTAGGCAATGGACGAGTTGGCTCTAGCCAGCTCTTGAGTGGCGAAACGGTTTTCTTTACATGAGAGCTGTGTGGTGAAAAGTAATTTTCCAGTCCTTCCTTTGAAGCTGGTTCCTCTGATAGGTGCTCTTCATCTGGCCGACTACGTCTTTTACTTTGTTTCTCAATGAATGTTAAAACATCAGAACAATACAGCTTAACGTCTTCGCCCTCTAGTTTCTCCTCAAGCTCATCCAATGCACACTCAGCCATCTTGATGAGCGCCCTCCGTGTCCTGCTGCGGGACTCTCCACTGTCAAGGCCATCACATTTCAGGTACCTGCAGACTTCCCAGAGAGACTCTTCACCGAGCTGCACTCACTTGATCATGCAGGATCTGACTGGCGTCCATCTTTCTGAAGGCTCGACTCGTTGGGAAGGAGGGGGATTAATGATGCTGGTCACTTTGTCACCTCCTCCTGGCTGGCTCGCCAAAATATGTTACACTCTTAAGAATGAGGCAGTGCTCTTCCTTTCTGCAACGCATTTATTTCTGTATGAAGATATGAAAATGACAGGTTCGATCAGGAGCACTCTGTAATGTGTACACTCAAACTCACTCATTACATACTAGCGTCAGTGACCAATCCTCAGCCTAGTGTAATGCTTAGGGTGCCCTCTATTAGTGAAGCTAAGTTTAACAATAACTCTCTTTTTTTAAAATACATTGCAACAGTATTATCAACCGTCACCATAGTGCTTATTATCAGAACTCCATTACCAAGTTCAAAATTTAAAGGGGCAATATTTATCTGTATCATTTAAAAGGGGCAATAAACACTCAGGGCTACACTTATTATGTGCAAAAATGGGGTAAGTCACATTACATTCTAACATGAAAATAAAAACAAAAGCACAGACTAATTAACAGGCTTTTGTTTGCCTTATACAGTCACTTTACAGTTACTGCCATTATAAAAATACAATTACTTGAAGGTTTAAATTTCTACATATGGCACATTTATGTTCACCACAAACAACAACAAATATTTTATCAAAATATACAATTTAGTCAGAATTATTGCGCTGCGTCTGTTTGGCGCGCATGCTCGTGGTGGCGCTTGTTCTCGGAAGTTTGTGCTCAAGAGGTCCCGTCCAGTCATCAAAATTAAAAGAAATAAACATTTGAAATAAATCAGTCTATGTGTAATGAATGAATATAATATACAAGTTTCACTTTCTGAATGGAATTAGTGAAATAAATAAACTTTTTTAAGATATTCTAATTATATGACCAGCACCTGTATGTACAGCATGTGAACCAGCTCCTATTTGTGCGGAGCAGTGACATGGCCATTCAGCTTGTTTCAAAGTGTCAATTGTACTTTTTAAAACTTCTACCTGAGTGCTTAGTTCTTGTTTGGTTTTCGTCTTGCTCTTTTTTTGCATTTTTGTGTTTAGTTCACTCTCGTCTGACCCTGAGTCAATCTGTGCGCTGTGAGCCTGGGTCTGTTTTCACTGTGTGACTTGACCTAATCTTCGTTGGCGCTCACTTTCCTTACTTGAAATCTTTGTCAATTAGTTCAATTCTGATGTCACTGTACTTGGGAAACCCTGGTGCATGGTACGCAGGAACACATTCTGTACCGCTCGTGGCTTATATAGTGTTACTCTGCTTGGAAGTGAAAATTACTTTCTGTGTGTGTTTTAAGTTAATAAGGTCCTATTAGTTAGTCAATGCATTAACTAACAATGAACAATACATTTGTTAAAGTATTTATTAATATTTTAAAAATTCAGAAATGCTGACATTCTGGTCAAAAATGTTTTGATGTTTTGATAACGACCTTTTGAAATTTTACTTTTTTTTTTTCTTCATCGGAATGGGATGACACTTGGTGACTTTTGTCGCATTAGCTATGTGAACACACCAAAAAATCATGGAGATGTTTCAGTTATGTTAAAGGGTCGGAAAAAAAAATAGTCATACTTGTCTCCTTCACGGTCAAAAATGACAGACATAGGAAATGAATGGGAAATACGCAAAAATACAAAAACTCAGGGAACCTTTTGGTGATACAAACCACAAATCAGCCATGATCCAGAAAAAAAGTGCACAGTAATGTAGGGGTGACACTCTAAAATATCAAGAGTGCAAAACAGACACAACCAACCCACCTCCCCCCACATATATATATAGATGAACTAGTGTGACTATAACACAGAGCACATTTTTGAAAATGTGTAAAACAAAATCAATAATTCAGCCACAATACAGTACAAAACAAACAGCTAGGAAGAGGTTACATTGTAAAACATCAAGAGTTCAAATCAGACACAAACACTCAAACACACACTCATGTAAACACACTCAAACACACACTCAGAGACACACACACAAACCACAACATTATACACATACAACTAACCTGGTGTGGCTGTATCAATATGGTAAAATTGAGCCAAAAGCCCCAAATAAGTTGTTAAAATCAGATCTATTATGCTGTGATAAAACACACCTGTACATTTTTCAAATCAACATAATTAAAAAAAAATCTAAACTTTGACAAAAAGTAGTCTTTGAGAATGTCTAAGTATAAATCCAAATCCACATATTAATAAAAACACTAGAAAATTTATAAGCCACTTTATATAGAGTTATATAGGAATCTAGTGGTCACAACAGGGCATTACATCAGTTTTTCTTTTTTTACTTCCACCAGATGGCACTAATCTACCTTCAAAAAATTGGATTTGGAATGCCTCATCTCTATTTTAACGTAGAATACTGTTTTAATTGAAAAAAAAATATTTTATATTATATTAGCATTTTTTTTATTCTTTTCAATGGGGAAAAATAGCTAATATTGCATAGTATCATAAAATACCCTCAACATTCTAAATAATAATCAAAAAATATTATTGAACTAAAATAAAAAAGTTACATTTTAAGGCTTCGGTCACTTTTGACCGCGAAGAGGTCAAGTGTGACGCTTAAACGAAGAGGACCAGAATGTAACTTTTCACTAGAGTCCTAGAAATGCAGTCCTGAAACTGCGGCAGTTTCCAGACAGTATTGCAGGGAGATAATATTGGCTATTTGCGACCTCTTCAGGAGAGAACAGTCAGCTCCGTCAAATTGCTACATATCTTCGGTAAAATACAGGTTTGTGTACATTTATTTTATCTATAAATAAATTGTGCCGTGTAACATACAAAGCAACATACAGGGGCGTGATGTGAGTCACCTAAACGAGTGTCGCATATAAATACTTGGGATGTTAAAATATGTTCTCAGAACTGTACACTGATTGTTTACGGACAGGTTATGGAGTCAGTCACAGCATACTTCGACTACGAGTGAAACGCGGGGCGGCGGTCTGAGTTGACAGAGATCCAGCGCCGTTACGGTGGAAACCGGACAACAGATATTGTTTTTAGTAGGTATTGCCTACATTTAAGCTCGTTAAAAAATATATTAGAAGTAAAAATCAAACATTTAGAAGTAATTCAAGTGTAATCGACCATTACTCGATTAGGCTACACTTGAATGATCTACTTTTAAATGTTTGATATTTTTAACGAGCTTAAATGTAGGCAATATCTATTAAACAGTATAAAATATGCTATAAAATATGTCAAATGTAAAATATGATAGAAAATAAAGAAATTATCATACAAACAGTGGTTGTGTGGAGTTTTTTTTTTTTTTTAAGTTTAGATGATTTAACCCTTTATGGTACAGCGTTGCCATATGGAATTAATTTCTACTCATTTCCTTGTTATTCAGGAAAAAAGGCTGGAGGTAATGGCTCTATGTGCTGTTTTTACGTTAAATGACATTCGAATGTTCCTCCAAAACTCTCTTTCCCCCTGTCACCTTCACATGGAAGTGCTCCAGAAATGGCTCTTTTGACCTCATTTCTAAACACTTTTTTGCAGCATCTTTGATAAGTAAATTAGATATTTTTGTTCACAAATCAACTTTGTCTAACTGTAAACGGAGAAATTATTGATGTTGCCATATGGCAATGCTGTACCACAGTGGAATTGCAGTAATGTATTTCACCATTGGATTTTTTTTATGATTGCAGCTATCTATTTATTTAAAGTGTTTGTTGTAGTATAGTTGTGTTTATGTATAAGTAACAAAATTATTTCCTCTTTTCAGAAAATGAATACAGCAATATTTTACTAAAAGAGCCAAGAATGTCCCAAGTATATAAATCTATCAATTTCTAAAAGAAACGTTTCCCTAAGTATGTTACAATCCACGCCTGTCCTGGACTCCATTTCCCATGATCCTCCCTGTCTCACACCTGAAATCACTCACTCCTCATCTCTCCCACTCGCCCTGGATTCCCTGCACCTGGTCGTCGTCATTAGCACTCCCTTTATATTGATCTCACTTCCCTGCACTCCTTGTCTGTTCTTATGTGTTATGCTTATGTGTGTCGTGTTCTGTTTCCATTTATAAATAAAAACCCGTCTTTGTGGAAGCCCTGGATCTTCTCTTCCCTGCTGCACTACACACCGTAACAAAGTAACTTATTTGAAAAAAAAAAAAATGTAATGGTTAGAACATAATGCATACCGCAGAGGGTTAAGTTAATCTGTAAACATGAATTAATGTATGAAGTAAAAAAAAAAAAAAAAGCTAGTATTAGGCCCATAGTAAAAATGAATCAATCTGGATTCTGTCCTATATTTACCCAGCCCAGCTATATTTGTTTTTAACCCAGTGTTTTTTAGTGTGTAGAATGATTTCTGTTGGATCGTGTGACACTGAAGACTGTAATGATGCTGAAAAATAAATAACATTTTACAATATATTAAAATGGAAAACAATTTGTTATTTCTTTATTTATCTGTACCGTCGGTCATTTCAGAATGCTCAGCAAAGGGCAGGAATGACCAATGCAAAGTTCTATGGTCAAGCTTCTTCAAAATATATTATTTTGGGCATTGGTTTATATTCACAAGCAAAACAATATCATCCCATATGATTCTCATCCAATCTAATTAACTTGCTTTATAAGGAATCAAAATACAAATTTGAGAATAATAACTTTTGAAAAACAATGGGTGCATCTCATCCTGTTTTCAATCTTACACACACATGCAGGGTTTATGGTGACTTACTGTAATATTTAGCAAAACACAAAACAATCCTGTAACCTTGAAAATCCTTAATTTGTGCAAGCTGAGAGCCTTATTCTTACAATATGTCTACAAGATTTTTCACTCATCTTTTAGAATGAATCGCTAACCTAACTAGCTAATTCTTGCCTTAAGCAAGAATCACTAATAATGAATGGTCTAGAAACATGACAAATATTGGCTTTACCTGGCTCTTTTTTTGTCAAATAGTGTGATTAAGCAACATTATTTGTTGAAGCACAGTTTCTCATTTGCACAGGGAAGGGTCTATGTTATCAAAACTGGGTTGTGCTTTTGGGGCGTCATATAAAGAGTAGTTCCTCTTTGAGCTGAACCTTCCCGTTGTTATATACAGGGCAATATTTGAGAATTTTACATTGGTTCTTCTAGCCGAGGTGACTGAAGACATGACTGCCTTCAAACTGGAGTTCCTCTTCTTCACTGCCCTTATGGGTTCAGGTAAATGAACTGCTATGATGACTGTAATGTTGATATATTATATGTAATGTCTATATACATTTTTGGCTCTTTTTTAAATGTAGAATGTTTGATACAGAATTACAAATATATAATAATGTAGTGTGACAAGAATTATAATCAGATATTATTGTTATATTATCAAGTTTGCCTGATTTCAACCAAATAGGAAATAAAAAAAAAAAAAAAAAAATATATATATATATATATATATATATATATATATATATATATTTTTTTTTTTTTTTTCCTCCAAATATCCTCCCAAACAGTGTGTAAATGTGTTTACATTTTAAATCTATACAAATTTCTTATTATTTATTTTACAAATGCATGCAATTTGTTTTCAACTTTCATTTTCATCTTCAGTTCAGTAATTTTTTTTAAACTTTTAACAGTCAAAACAAGATCTGCTGATACAACAGGCATGAAGAATGTCCCGATGGGTGTGGATGACACTGCGGTGAGTTTTAGGAATCTTTTTGTTTTTTACATACTGACTTAAACAAAAGGTGACCCGACTCTGTCAGTCTGCATTTCAAACACTGGTTGGACTGAGATTATTTTCTTGGGTTTATATTAGTTTTGGTTCTTTAAAAAAAAAAAAAAAAGACCTCCTGGCTGAGCAAAATTATGAAATGCTAAAATGTCATTAACATATTGCAAATCCAGAATTATTCAGATTAGTTTATAAAATCTCATACATCAAATTTCTTTCATATAAAATCCCTAGTTTGGTTGCATCTGATTGATTAGAGAAAATAGAAGTTGTCATTTTCATATCCTCAAACTCTTTCACACAGCACCTGAAATACACCAAACCACAAACCTTTAAGAGTACCACATGTCTCACTTCTCTTTATTTCTGCATCCTTAAGATTAAACATTTGATAAGATTAAATTTAAGGACACTAGGCCTTTGAATATTCTCTAATATCTTGTATTCTGTAGATGGGCGACATGTGTCAGGACTGCACTCAGATTTTTGAGCTCCTGAAGGACCTTGTTTCCAATCATGACTTCCAGGTGATGTTGTGTTTTCATGTTTTATGGGGATTTTCCATTGACATAATGATTTTTATACTGTTTGTTTGTTTAACAGGGACAATACACTAGGTATTGTACACATTGTGCCTAATTTGCAGCCCTTGTCCCTGGTTAGGCTTTTACATAAAATAAAAATAAAATAAAAACAATGGTAACTAACTGTACATTCTATCCTCTAACCCTACCCCTAAACCCCATCACAGAAAACTTTCTGCATTTTTACATTTTCAAAACACATAATTTAGACTGATTTATAAGCTGTTTTTTCTGCATGGGGACCAAAAAATGCCCACATAATTGTCCCACAAGGACAAGTACTTTGGATATTGCAATCTTTGTGGTGACATTTTGACCTCATAACGTAGGGTTTACCTGGACCACACACACAGAGAGAGAGATGTAATAGTGAATAATAATACATGGTCTCTTTGCTGATGTCTGAGATACAGTGTTTTACTTTTATCTAGGACGAACAGATTGAGGTGAGAGTGCTGCTGTTTAACACTGAAAATCATGAATTTACAATCAATGTCAAAGCTTTTGAAAAAGTCTAACATGACTGCAGCTTAATTTATTTCAAATTTGCATGATTTTCAGCATGTTTTAAATAGTATTTCAAATAAATAAGGAAGTTGTATTGAACAGCAGAAGTGTATTTGCTTCAGCTATTTTAATTGTGTCACTTTTTGAACTTCTCACTCACAAGTCTGGTGAATTTGGTGTTTCTCACCTATCCACTTTACCACCCTATCGGTCAGACCCTGTATTATATCTGTACTAACACATTCACCTTACAATGAGCTGTACATACAATATACAATGACATGATGTTTTGTTCTCTTAATTCACTTATAGGAATATTCTGCTGTTTTCAATGGAGAACACTTGTTGAATAATGTAGATGATCACAAAACATTTTTACTGGATTGTTCACCCAAAAATGATAATTCTGTCATCAGAAGAAGATATTTGGAAGAATGTTTGTAACCAAGCAGATCTCGGCAGCCACTGACTACCATGGTGGGGAAAAATACTATGGTAGTCAATAGCTGCCGAGATCTGCTTGGTTACAAATATTCTTCCAAATATCTTCCTTCGTGTTCAGTTGAACAAAGAAATTCATACAGGTTTGGAAGAACTTGAGGGTGATTAAATGATGACAGAATTTTAATTTTTGGGTGAACTATCCCTTTAAGCCTTGCTTTCTTTTTTTAAAATTGATGTTTACGGTGAGGCACTTAACACGCGGGCCATATTTTGGAGTGTTTTACTGCAGAAATGCAAAGTTTACAATTTTATAAAAGCCCTTCATTAATTATTCTGTTAAAAATTGTGTTTCTTAAACTGTAAAGTTGTTCTCATCATTTTTATAGTTGTTGTGTTGTCATAGCCTGAAGCTGTAAAATTGGATACAACTTTATAACGGTTGTTTATGTTGACAAGTATGCAATTTTGCTGTAATTTCACCAAAGAGTAAAAATAGTTATGAATTGCCATGAGAGTGTGCTGGATTTTCCTTCACACTAAAATCATGTTGATCATGATCATTTACATCTTGTGGTTGTACTTTTAAAAAGGTGAAACGTTGTCATTTTCAAGTTTATGAATTGGCCTCGTTCACTTCCATTGTGCGTGCCTCACTGTAACCAAGATATTTGCTTTTTTGTTCAAGAAAAGGAGGGACAAATAGATTTTTTTTGTAATCAACATCATATCGTAAATACTGTTGATTGAGCTTTACTTGTACTGAATCTGGAATATTCCTTTAAGACACTACAGGCATTACATTAGAATGAACCAACTGGCATCTGTAAACAAATGCTGTACAAGCTTTTCTCAGGTCTAACCAATGTTGGAATGACTTTTTTTTCTTTCTTTCACTGGATGTAGGCTATGAAGTTCCATTTTAACTCACACAGGTGTCCTAGCAGAGTCACCACAGGCGCAGTGCCTCACTTTAACTGACATGGTCCACGAACGTCAAACAACTAGAATGTGTCCAAATATTTTTGTTTTATCGTTTTGGTGAAATGTTTTGTTCTTGTACTTTCTTTATTTAAAATTAATGTCACTTGGTTTGATATTATGTATCTAATGCAATGGCATTCATACATTTTTAATGCTACTCCTCTCCCTGGGTCATTTTGACCTAAAATGAGTTTATTTTACAATTTTAAAAACCAGCTGTTCATCTGAGTGATCTAAGAGCTTGCTTCAAACTTTCACACTTGAAATGGAAACACACACAAAATTGACTGGATTCAAGGAGTGGTAATAAAAATAGTAACAAATATATTTGTCCAAAAACAAAAAACTAAACAAAAAAAACTGGCATAATCCAGAACATACACGCACAAATGAAAGGATGAGACTATAGAATATCCCCAATGCAGAACACACACACACCATTCACACATAGAAATACATAAATTAATAAATTAATTTTAATTTATTACAAAAGACAAAAAAAATGTAATGTCTAAATATATATCAGAATGCATAAAAAGCACGTTTAAGTTTCAAGTTTTGCTCCCATAATCCATTTTAATTGCTATATATATAGAATCTCCATAGAGAAGAAACTATAGGTCCCTCTATTGGCAATAATCATAAAATGCAGATTTATATAATTATTCTTTCCCCCACTAGAGGTCAGCAGAGAGAATTGGAATAAGGTATTTTTTTCTTTTTTGGTGAAATAAATGTAAAAAAAAAAAAAAAAAAAAAAGATGCTTATTTTCAATTAAAATAATAAAATTCAAGAATTTAATTTAAAAAAAAACCACTGCATTTAAAGATAATATTTGATCAAAATAGGCAATGTGTAATTTTTAGGATTTGGGTCATTTTGACCTCGTCGGAGAGGTAGTGTTCCACCATTTTTTTTTATTTCATCAGATGTGTATGGGGGATTCTCTTTTCTTATGCAACTTCAATGCAATCATTCATCTTAATTTTTAGGCCAAATTAACTGCCACTCTTGAGCAAGTGTGTGATAAGTTGCCAGCCCAATTCACTCAAATCTGCCACACTGAGGTGGAAAAGATGCTTCCTCTGGCCATCACTTTCATTAGCAGCATAATGGTGAGTAGCTCAAAGCTTTAGTTTTAGATATTGTATTGTGCATATTCAGTGGTAAAATGAATGCACATGGGTTTGAAAACTTACATGTAACCAAAAGATGCAAAAATCATAAGTCTTTCAATCTCTCTCTGCAGAATCCAAGTGACATCTGTACTTTTCTTGGACTGTGTGGAGGCCGTGACAGTGGGAAGATAAAAGATATGTTGCTTAATCACATGGCAAAAACTGTAACGATGCCAACTATGAAGGTAGCATTTAGAGGAAGTTTTGTTTTTATTTTTTTGAATGTTCTGCATAGCTGACAAAGTTCCTCTGCTCTCTGACACAGATGGAGGGATCCTTTCAGTGCTCGGTTTGCACATATGTTGTGAACACACTTGGGTATCTGTTTCCCAGAGAGAGGACTCAGGTGAAATTCACAATCACATTTATTATTATAGATTCATGAATAATGGTATACTTCCTACTGAATAGTGTGCAGTGCAAAAAAAACAACAACTATAATGTATAATATAATATTGATCATAATAAGAAATCAACAAATCAGCTTATATTATATTTTTTCCTGGTGACATTAGAATGACACTGAAGACTGGAGTATTGGCTGAATCAAATTAAAAGCCACTTAAGTGTATTTTAAGAGAGCACACTTTAGTTTTACTTTAAAGTACATTTTAAATCATTATGTTTTAATAATCTTTTGTCATGCTTTAAATAACTACACTTATAAAGCACATATAAAAAGCTTACTTTATAATTTTAACTGTAGTGTTTTATTCAATATTACATTTAAAGTTTATATAGGTTAAACATACTAAATAGCAACTGAGACATTAATTAAATTACATTAAAGTATATTTTAGTTCACCATAAATGCTTGTCAGTGCATTCAGCAGTACTTTAACCATTATTTTAAAGACAAAATAAGTAATTATGAAATGACATAAAGATGTACTTAAGTCCTACTTGATTGGGTCAAAAAGCACTTTAAAGTTCAGATAACTGCATTTAATATAGGTTTAAACTATTACATATTTTGATTTAATTGCAATTAACATGCATGTAACTGTCTGAAAATATTACATTCAGTTTGTATTTAAGTATATTATCTCAGCTATAAGTACTCTTTTTAAAGTATGCTAAAGTGTACTTTTTTGTTTAGTTTTTTTTACCAGGGATTTCTTTTACCTAAGCGAAAGTATTAATGTTCCAAAATGTACATTGTTGTCACGTGTTCTAATGATCTTCAAAATAAAATGGTTGTTTTGCATTTTTTTTAATGTGTAAAAATATCTTGTGTTTTGTAGTCTGATCAAATAATGAGTCAAAATGCAGCTGCAATTTTTTTTTTCACAATGGAAAATAAAGGTCACATTAAGCAAATTTGACTCCTAAAGGTCTTTAGTTTAATTAGAAAAACCCTAAACGCCAGTGTTTTGTGTTTCCTCCCCTACAGAACATCATAACTGTCCTGCTTGAGAGTTTGTGCAGCGAGTTTCCTCCTCTGATCCAGCCACAGTGCAATAAGATGGTTGAAAAATACGTCCAACTGTTGGTTGACATGCTACTGAACAACACCTCTCCTAACTTCATATGCACTCTCCTTCGTATTTGTGAAATACGGGAGCGTCCCGTCAATGGTTAGAGTTCAGTCAATGGCTTGTACTGTTTTTTTGTCTTTAACAGTTCTGAACATTAATAAAGAAATAATTCACAAAAATGCTAATTATAGACCAGGGGACACCCCTACTTGACACACATTTCTTTGCCTCCCATTCTGTTTCTTCATCCCTCTCTCTTTTTTGAACAGCGGCTCTGGCACTTTCCGACTGTGATTCTTGTCTGACGTTGGCAGTTCTGACTCGAATGCATCTAGGCTCCAATGCCACCGAGCGCCAGGCTGCTTTATTCCTCGACACCGTCTGCCAGCTGCACCCCAGTGCCATGCCGAAGGTTAGACATCAAGCTGCTCCTTTAAAATTGCTGACTTTTGAGTGCCCTGAATTTGTACGTTTATAATAATTTCTATATCTCGTCTAGTGTGACATGTACGTGCAGCATCATGGGAACCAACTACGTGTGCTTCTGAGCAAACCGCAGGGGCCGCTGGATATTTGTAAGGTAGAAACTACTAGATTTTTACACTTTCTGAAAAAAAGGTGCACTTTTAAGGGAGCAGAAAAGGTCTATTGTCCATCAATAGTGTGATAATGTATGAAGATCACACAGAAGTCACTTTTAAACCGAGGAGGTTTTCAGGCTTCCTGTTGGTCAACGGATACTTTCTGTAGGTGAATTCACTTGACCAACTTGAAAACCGATGCAAAATCTCTGTGGGAAAATTTTTCGCCCTCACGTGAAATTCCCCATCGCAAGGATTCCGATTGAATTTACAGGATTTTACTAGTGAATATACACTGAACCATGGTAAATGTGACCACACCTTTCAAGTTGGCATGAAACTGAAGTTGTGATAGTCTTTTCTTCTCTATTGAGACGTATTGAAACAGCTTCTCAAACAAGGAAAATTGGGAGCGGGACATTGTCTATGGGGAATTGATTGGATTGTTGGATGGTTTTGGTTTGCTATTGGTGGATCTCATGTGAGTGACAGGTTGCCCCGCCCTTGCGCCAAACACATCATCAGAGAAGAGAAGTTGTTGCAAGAGGGAGGGGAAGTTATTGTTTGGTTGGGCTCTCTGTTTAGTATTGTTAACTTGTGGTTGGTCAGTCTTTGTTTCATGGTCATGCCAAGACAAGTCTCTGTTTATCTTGTATTTGTTCATAGTTTTGGATTTCAATAAACTGCACATGGGTTCGTCAAGCTTGCCTTCAGTGGACTTTGTTACAGAATACTAGACCAGAGAGCCTAACAAAACACCAGCCTTACAACAAGGGTGTTGCTATGCAGCTGCTAAGTTTTTCAGAGTGGTATAATTTATGCCCAGAGAAAAAAATGGTGGCAAAACCAAAACTAGGGATTTAGAAATCCAGTTGTCTTGTTTACAAAATGGTGATCTTTTAATGTACTGGAATAGCCTTCCAGCAGAGGGGTTTCCAACTCTTTTGCATTGTTAAAGGAGCATGAATGCTTAGTTGCTTAGCATCGCTGTTCTTAGTGTAGTTTAAGTACCGATAGGCTACCAAAATGGTGTTAGATGCTGCTTTGCCATGTATTGTTGTGAATCAGCATCATGTCTCTGAGGTTTATGTAAATGACACAGATATACTAGTGCGTTTTTGAGAGCAGTCTACACAATAATTAATTCCCTTACCTGTCCACTACTCAGGAATGTCTCCGTCTTCAAATCTTGCAACTTGAATATGATGCACAAATGTTTACTCTCTCTGCTGGTAAAGCACGATAATAAGTGTTGCATTGTGTAATTTTCACTCTTCACATCAACAAACAACACAACACTAATGGCAGCGAATGATAGGCTGCTTCCGAAATCTTATACTTATTTTGAACAAGTAATTTTTTCACGGCTGCTAAAAACGTTTGTTCTATATATTATGAATGTGTGTAGTATGAAATCTGGACTACATTTGCCATGTTGTCATTATCATGTGACCTACAAGTGTCAGTTACATCACTTCACTGCCATTCACAAATCCTCTCCCATGGCCTCATGGGATAGTAAAGTGTCCAACATACACTTCAGAATCTCGCCGGAAGTAGGTATGTGAATTCGGACATACTTCTTTTGTCACATACATTTTTCGCCTACAATATATTAGGAAAGTATGAGATTTCGGTTTACTGAAACATTTCAGCATTACAAAATACATTGAGAGGGGTGACTCACACCATGTAAAACTTCTATAGAAAACTATTATAACTATTATAAGTCTTCATCTCATGAAAATGACTAAACTCTATTTATAATAATACTAGCATACATTTTTTTTTTAAATTAGCACCAAACTACTGAATGCACCTTTAATAAAATGCAACATGTCAGTTGACTTTCTAACAAATGTTTTTATTAAATGAGCATAATAAATAGCTTGAAATGTTTAAATGAGGTATTTTTCTGTTTTCTTGTCCCTTTAGAGGGCAAATTTGTGTGTTTCTGGTGAGGAGTCTGTGATGGCTGCCGACCCCTGTAGTCTTGGACTGGACTACATCTGCGGAGACCTCCAGATCGCTGTCGATTGTGGGGTAAGTGCACTGAAAAGCCTTTTAAATTAATAAATCTGCCAAATGTGCATGTTCTAGCTTTCTAATCATCTTTATCTTATGTTTTAAGTGAAATGTTTATGTTTTACACACATTTATGTAACTCCTACAGGCAGTGTCCTTCTGTCAGAAGAACGTTTGGGCATAAATCTGTTTCAGCTGTCCATGCTTATGGTAAATGTTAACATAGTTTACCAAATGTCAATAAATGCCTAATAAAATGGTAAATCTGTTATTTACTGAACAAGATTCTGAACCATTGGATATCTTATTGTTCCTTTACATTACACCCAGTTTATTAAAGGTTTTACAAACCTTATCCACACAGACAGGCCTCTTTCATAATTATAACTCATGTTTGCTGTGCCTGATATGTGTTATGTGAAAAATATGTGAACTTTAGGGGTCAACATTAACATTTGAACCAAAACCCAGTACGTGTTGTCATGTTGATCGATTTTTGAGTGTTGAAAGTATGTTGCTGTGTTTTCCTCGATAGTAGTCAAAGGTGAAGGTTTTAACAGCATCTCTGCATCAACAATGTAGACTATATGAAATGCTGATGGACCTACTGGACCAATGCCACAGTATTCTTCATCCTTTCCTGGATCTTTCTGGCTATATTTGCTTTTCAAGTTGAAAACGAGTCACAGAGTCATAGGCTTGGATAATATCTTCAGTACATAAGATAAAATACTAGACTTATACAAAAACATGTTTTAAGGGGCAGTTGTTATTTTAACTAAAAGGATACTGTTGCTTAAGCAACATCATTGATCTTACAATACTTTATTCATCTTTTCAGTGATTGCACAAGCCTTCATAGAGGTCAATTCAACAACATTAACAATGTTATCTTAGATATGAATAATTACATTGGGAGTGCATAAACATTTGATAAGTGATAATGTACATTTTTAACTAAAACTGCACACTATATTATGGAAATATTTTCTATTGTAACCATAGTTTCTGTTAAAATATCATAGTTACACCCTGTTAGGGACACATTTTGCCCTGAGGTGACTGGGGGAAAATGTCTCAATTACCCTGATTTAACCTTATTGGTTCAACACTTGGAATTAGACACCAATGTTAAAAAACAAAAATACTGTAGTGTGGTACTATAGGACTTAAGCCGAAACTATTACCATGGTAAATTATCGTAAGTAATATTAAATGTTGAATGACACTGTCCAAAATGCAAAATAGCTACAGTAAATTGCTAGCTCTGTATTTAGATTTAATATTTATTTCTTGACCCTTAATGTATGTTAAAGTAAACCATAAAGACAGTAGAATTACTTTTAAATGTTTATATCAGGGCATTACATTTTTTTATGGTGGCACATATACAGTCATGTGAAAACGAAAGTACACCCTCTTTGAATTCTATGGTTTTAGAACATAATGAAAAGCATCTGGTCCTTAGCAGGTCTCAAAATTAAGTAAGTACAACCTCAGATGAACAACACATGACATTTTACACAGTGTCATTATTTATTTAACAAAAACTAGGCCAACATGGAACCAAAAACTAAGGGTGCATCTCAATCAGCTCCCTATAGTTCAGTAGTCAGGGCATTGATCAGGGAGTCGGCCATTTTAAGTGCTGTCTCAATCACAAAATCCTGCTAGTGCACTGAAATGTTCACTCCTAAAAAGTCCCACAATGCACCAGGGAGCATCGATGCTCACTATGTTCCTTTTAACGGAAGTTCTAAGCGCCACAAGGAACATAAATCACATGAGCCAACTCACTAAACATAATGACATGTGATGTTTTTCAAAATACAAACTATTATTGAATTATATTTCAGCCTAAACATACACCAATAGACAGGTAATGAACAAAATCTATAGCTAACAGTTATAATTTTGTATGACTAAAATGTTGCACGAGGACATTGACGTCATCGGAAATAGTGTCCAAGTGTCCCAATGTGTAGTGAGCCAGGATCCTTAATGTTCTTACCAGGGCCCAAATGAATGTACACGATATACTGATTCACAACCTACCTAGGAAGCTGATTGAGACGCACCCTTCTTCCATGGGAATTAGGAGGGTAAGTAGCAGTCAGGCACTGCTAATCAAATGTATTTGATTAATTGATCATCAGCAAGTGTGATCACCTCTGGTAAAGCAGAAGTTTTGGCAGTTTGCTGGTCTGGAGCATTCAGGTCTGTGTTAACACAATGCCAATAAGGAAAGACAATGATCAGCAATGATCTTAGAGAAGCAATTGTTGCTGCCATCAATCTGGGAAGGGTTACAGAGCCATTTCCAAACCATTTGAATTTGAATCCATCATTCTACAATAAGGAAGATTATTCACAAGTGGAAAACACTCAAGACAGTTGACGTCCCAGCAAATTCACCACAGACCATGGCAATGCTCAGAATCGGATGAACTGCAAAAGCTCAGACTTTACAGGCCTCAGTTCACAATTAGAAAAAGATGGGACAAGTATGGCATGTTTGGAAGGGTTTCCAGGACAAAACTTCTTCTCTCCAAGGAGAACAAAGCAGCTTATAGGTTTGCAAAGTTGCATCTAAACAAACCACAAGACTTCTGGAACAATGTCCTTTGGACAGACGAGACCAAAATGGAGATGTTCGCTAATTTTAAGACCTAAGGACCAGATGATTTTAGCATAAAACCATAGAATTCTTTTTCACATTATTGTGTATACAAAATAGCCTGTTGTGCTAGATTGCAATGTTTTATATTAAAGATTAAATTGCTTTTCACATCTCTCTTATGTCAAAAGATCTGTTGATTAAACTGACTTATGGCATTGTCAGCACATACTTCCCTCTTTTATTATACCATGTTGTATGGTTTAATTCATTAGGGTTGCATTAATAAACAAACTGCTATCAACCGTTAATAATCGTAGGGTGTATTAATGACGGGATTACTAATGGCAGCTTTTGAAAATTACTCGTTATTTCTGAGGAAAATGTTTCCCCCTCAAGATACAATCACAGTGGTGAGGTTTGCACATTTGCGCAACTCCTTGATACATGTCTGATGCAAAATGATTTTAGCCTTGTGGTTTTCCACAGCAAACAATGAATTCCAGATTTGCCTAATGTCTAGTTATTTCTCCACCAAGGAATGAGGTTGTGACAAATCCACTCATCTGATTAGACCCGTATATAGATTCTTGTCATTTCTTCCACAGAGAGTGAAGTGTTACTGCAATCCCTCATGTATTACTTTGCAATGGTATGAACATTTCAGGTATTCACATTCATTTTAACCTGGCCTGAATACAGCATTTTTAGTAATTTTCACAGAACTTAGATTGTTTTGCAAAAATTTGTTTAGTACATGCTTATGTAAACATACCCTTAGTTAAAGGTCAAAAATGCATCATTTTGTACAAGCATCACAATTTTGTCTGACCTCGAAAGGTTCTGTATGGTACAGTGTGACCATATGGCAAGATATTAGGCGTGTTCGACTTCATGCAGCGCTGCACAGACCAATCAGTGAGAGTTGCCGCTTGCAGTCAGACACTTTCTGATTCCCATAGTGATGCTCATGCAGTTTGCAGAATTTATCAGACTAAATAGGTAAGATGCAATATTGGTCAAATACAGACATTTTAAAGCAAAAAACACTTAATGTACTGTTTTATACAGCAGCATCTGTACAAGAATAAAGTTCAACAAGCCTAAACTACTTAAATACCAATAAAGTGGGTCTATATATTTTATCAGTTATTTTGATAAACATTACAATAAAACATTATGGTTACATGAGTTACCATAAAACACTGATTTGAGCATTAATGAAACTTAAAGTGTGAGAAAAAAAAACAAAAAAAAAAACACGTCACATCAGTGAAATCGGCCTATTGCAGCAGAACTGTTGTCATCAGAGCTTGTGCAGCCGCACTCTCGCGGTGCTTTGATGCCGTCACAGTGACGTGGTGTCAGTGCGGTCTCAAGTCAGACAGAATTTCTAACTGGCATGTACTGCATCAAGTCAGACGATGTTCAGTCTGTGCAGTGCCGCATGAAGTCGAAAACACCTATTGTTTCACTTTCTCACCTTTAGAAAAAAAACCCACTTCAGATCATTTGTGGAAATATGCAGCACTTCAAGTAGCCAATAACATGCTATTTTTAAGCCATGTGACACGAGTTCCCCTTCAAAACACTTACGGACCCCTGCTGATGCGCTCCATAAATTTCAGCATTTCTTCTTGGTTTTTATTCCAAAGTTTGGGATCAGTAAGGGTTTTTTAATATTCAATTAGATTCTTTTATCCAGAAAGGATAGATTAAATTGATCAAGTGACAGTAAAAAGACAACACTACAAAAGTTCAATTTCAAATAAATGCTGTTCTTCAAAAGAATTCGGAATAAAATCATAGCCTGGTTTCCACAAAAATATGGTATTTTCAGCATTGATAAATGCTTCTTAAGCAGCAAATCAGCATACAAGAATGATTTCTGAAGGATCATGTGACACTGAAGACTGGAGTAATGTTGGGAAAAAAAAAATCAGCTTGGAATAGAAGTAATTTTAAATTGTAATATTTTTGATTTCAAATAAATGCAGCCTTGGTGAGCATAAGAGACTTTTCAAAAAACATTAAAATTACACAAAAGTTGAAAGGTAGCATTAGAGAAAACTGAGAAAATATAAAATCATAATGCTAAAGACTATTGTGTTACAGCCATGAGGCAGCATTTTCAGAAGACAATTTAAGTGATCGTTAAAACAATGTGTACCATTAAGAGTTTCAGGTCCTATTTTGTACCCCCACCATAAAGTGCTGCAAGTGTTTAAAAGGAAACAAGTGAAAAATCCATTAAATGAATCTGGCAGAAATGGTAAATAGCATAAAACAACAGTCTTAAGGGTCAGAATTTTTATTCAGTTCACTGATATAAGGGACAGAACCATCATGGAGCATTGAAAGGAAGGGAATTCAGGAGTTTGCTGTGGATTCACACGCATCACGAGAGGAAACTTGAGGGGAAAGAGAGCAGGTGAACAAAGGGGAAAGAGGCGAGAGGAGGGAGGAGTGACAAAGGAAAAGAAACAATAGAAAAAAGGCACTTCTACTCTTTCAGTAACCAGTCTGATGCACAAATCTATGGAATAAAAAAAAAAAAAGAAAAAAAAAAATAATAATAATAATAATAATAATAATAATAATAATAATAATAATAATAATAATAATAATATCGTATGAAATAAAAACAGAAGATGAGCTAAGAAAAAAAAAAAAAAAAAAAAAAAAAAAAAGACTGCAATCCAAGCGCATCCAACAGAGAGAGCATGTAAACGAAGCCGGTTTCTCTGTACAACACCGGCCAGACTCGCTTCTGTCTGCGGGAGCGCCGGGAGTCCTGAACGTAAAAACGCGTGCGTGAGTGCGTATGGACAGTCTCATCTATCTGCCTTCACTCTCGTTTAAAAAATAAAATAAAATTAACAATGGTCACAGCTACCAGCGCCTGCCTGTGGCAAGAGCCCAAAGCTTTCTGTAGGACACCAAGGGAAGACCACAGGGCCGGCACATGGGACATACACCATGACTACGGTGTTCAAGCAAATGAAAACAAGTATTCATTGTCTTTAAAAACAATTCCTTTCATGTACAAAAAGTAATAAAGGCAGTCACACCTTGAGATCCTGGGCTTTTCTGTACCGACGCCAAGGCTCAAGAGGATCACCGAGCAAATATTAGGTTTTTCAAGTATGGAGCGATTCAAGAGGCGGAGGCAGCCCCACTGCGAAGGCGAGGGAGCAGGGCTTCTCTGTAGCTACGCCCGCTGTCACCGATCACAGAGAGGGAGTGCTTTGCCTCCGCCGTGGTCTAGTAGAATATCACATAACAGCTACCAGGAGGGTTAATCTGGAATCACCATTGAGACCACGGAGAAGGGGTTTCGGGGAACGGTTGCGTCGCCGGTCCCACAGACACGCAGGGGTTGGTAGCAGCTTCTGACTTCTCTGTAACACGTCAGAAATAAAACAACACGGCCTGCGGCGACCAGGACGAAACCATTGCGACAGTACACACATTCACGTAAAAAGTCTCTTAAAATTTCTCAATCCGATCCTTGCACCATGTAACTTAAACGCATTCGTGTTGACTCTGACCAAAGACAGGTTTTTGACATTTCACAAGAGGTTTTGATCCCATTCACGATGGTACACAAAGCGGTGGACCTGGAAAATGGTAAGTATTGGTTCTTAGTTGGTAAAACAAAAAGTCGAGGGGTTAGTGCTTCAGCCAGCAATGCATGGCATCACAGAACAACCTTTGACCCCCATTTGTGCCATCACTTGATCTTTTAAGCAAGTAGGTAAGGAAGGAAGGGCCGAAGACAGATGGGTGGAGAAGGGGATGCATAAGTCAAACAAAAAAAAAAAAAAGAAGAAAAAAAAGAAAAAAAACAGCCACCACAGATCTTTCGAAAACAACACAGCAAAGAACAGGGTTGAAGGGAGAGTCGCACGGGGAAGGGAATTACCTTTGGGAATAGATGTGAGGTTAGGAGTGAGGGGTTTTGGTACATCTCCCCCCTCCAGTGGGTTGAGTAGGTTTCTCTGTAATGTACACCTACCGCCCAATGAAAGGAGGGGGGGTTACAGATTTAGTATTTAAGCTTTTTGGGAACTTCCCAGGGGAAGGACTCACGGCCAAAGTGGCCATAGGCGGCGGTGCGCTGGTAGATGGGCTTCTTCAGGTCCAGCTCTCTGGAATTGTACAGGAGACAGAGTGAGACAATTGCCACGCAGAAAGAAGGACGTTCAGTCAAACTCAATTAACCCTGTCTAACGTTAACTGTGCAAGACCAAACTCTGGAAACACGGGAGCAAATACCACAAAGATGACTGGGAAACCGTCAAACCGAGAGGTGGCAGTTGGGCCGCCCGATGAGCACACTTTACCTGACGATGACACCCGGGCGGAGGTCGAAGTTCTTCTTCACGATCTCCAGCAGCTCCTTTTCGCTCCTCTGGGAGGTACCATAGTGGAAGATGGAGATGGACAAGGGGTGAGCCACTCCAATGGCATAAGACACCTGAGGAAACAGGAAAATTACTAAGACTGTCTTATCCCTTCATTACATATTCGAAAGACTAGCAGATACTCACCTGGACCAGAACACGCTTGCACAGATCAGCTTTGACCAGAGACTTGGCCACCCAGCGGGCCGCATAGGCAGCTGAACGGTCAACTTTAGTGTAATCCTTCCCAGAGAAAGCACCGCCTCCATGAGCACCCCAGCCTCCATAAGTATCCACAATGATCTTACGGCCAGTCAAACCAGCATCTCCCTGTAAAACAGCATGAAGCATATAAATCTTATGGTTTAAACATACATATGCACATATAATTACACACACACTTTAAAATACTCCCAGGGTTCCCACATCTATTGGCAAATGAATGACTATGTCTGGGCTATTGTTAAACTAAAGATATTAAAAACATTTAATTGAAATAAAGCTGAAATAAAGTGGAAAAAAGGAAACTAAAACTGAAGCAAAGAAACTCCATATAGTAATAAAAAAATAAAGTTAAAAAATAAATGAAATAAAAAGACAAAAGAACACCGCTAAATTCCCATTTCCATGAATGACGGTGGGAACCCTGTTTGAGAGAACTGCATGATTATTGTTGTCGTTTAAACCTGTGGGCCTCCAATGACAAAGCGTCCACTGGGCTGCAGGTGATAGATGGTGTCATCGTCCAGGTAGACGCTGGGCACCACAGCTTTCACCACCTTCTCCTTCAAAGCATCACGCATCTCATCCAAACACACTACTTCATCATGCTGAACAGACACTACAATGGTGTGCACACGCACAGGAAGCATGGCGCCACGGTCCTGCCTGTACTGGACGGTAACCTAGATCAAAATGTAACAAGATGAGCTGAAAGGTTCAGATCTCTTCAAGATGCAGGAGCACAACATCAGACCTACAGTAGTAATATACTACGGTTCAGTTTGTGGTCAGAAGCATCATAAGGGTTTTATTAATGTTTCTGAAAGTCTCACTCTCCAAGGCTACATTTATATGACAAAGTAAAAGTTGTGAATATTGAGTAATATTATGAAATTTTTAATATATAATTTATTACTGTGATGTTGAAGCAGAATTTTCAGCATCATTACTCCAGTCTTCAGTGTCACATGATTTTTTTTTTCTTCGAATAGAAAGTGTAAAAATTTTAAAAATGGAAATCTGTAACATAAAAAGTATTTAACGGTCACTATCAATTTAATGCATCCTTGCTGGAAAGTACTAATTAAGTAAAAATCTTACTGGCCACAAACTTTTGAATGGTAGTGTATTTTTCCCCAATATTTTTAAGTTTCGTCTCACCTGGGTCTTGGAATCAGGTCGCAGCCAAGGCAGGGTGCCATTGCGGCGTAGCTCTGCCATTTTGGCATTCAGCTTGTGGGCCAGGACAATAGTGAGAGGCATACACTCCTCGGTCTCATCAGTGGCATAACCAAACATCAGGCCCTAAGAAGCAAAGTTAATCCAGTAAAGATCTTTATTATCTTTTTAAAGACCAACTCTCATCTCTAAATATGAACAAAGTCATTATCCAGGTCTTACCTGGTCTCCAGCTCCTACATCCTCCTCACTGCGGTCAAGGTGAACCCCTTGAGCAATATCAGGTGACTGCTGCTCAAGAGCCACAAGCACATTGCAGGTCTTGTAGTCGAACCCTAAAAGTACAATAAAATGCTGAATAAATAATTGTACCCTATATCCAACTGACAATTCATTCAAAATAGTAAACCAGTACACATTATGCAGTGTAGCAAAATATGCAAGTATTACACATACAGAAAATGGCACAGTAGCATGGGAGCACTCTTTCCCTTGACATTTAGTGCTGCTATACCTTTGGAAGAGTCATCATAGCCAATGTGCCTAATAGTGTCCCTGACAACCTTCTGATAGTCCACTACAGCACGAGAGGTGATCTCACCAGCCAACAAGATCATTCCAGTCTTGGCGACGGTCTCTGCCGGGACAGATTGATAGGGGTTAGGACTCACAGTAAAGACTGAAGTTGCAAGCATGACGAAAAATGTGCAGGAAAGCATAATTCGACACTCACCACATGCTACTTTGGCATCAGGATCCTGTTTGAGGTGGGCGTCCAACACAGCGTCACTGATCTGGTCACAAATCTTATCTGGAAAAGAGGAACAAGTGCTCTAACATTTAAATCAGCCATTTAGAGGTGTAGAATTCAGGTTAAACAAAACTCATTGTAAACCACAACCACCTCCATTATGGGCATAACTGGACTCCGTGACTGGTGGTTCCTTTTACTGATGGGCTTGGAATTTGCATGTGACAGGAAATAAATTAAAATGTATCAGGGCGCAAGTTGCGCCACGGTATTGCGGATATGGCACATCATTTTACTTCATTACCACAGGTTTGTGCTTATAAGGTGGGAAATTCACACAAACATTCATTCAATTAGCTTGTTGGTTGAATGAGTAAATTAATCCACACAGATTATCAGATCAAATCAGTAATTTGAAAACTTTGAGAGAAATTTCAAAAACAGCGAGAATGACTCAGCGCTACAGTGTCTTCTCCCTTTTTAAAATATGCTTCACATCACCACATCGTCTGTACAAGCAAGCTGCGATACAAGACTTCCATTTACGTTTGGGGACAGAATTGTCACTTGTCCAATCGGGCCAGTGTTGAATTCAGTAGTACGCTGTCAGACTGTTTTCTGTGTGCTCATACCCAGAGAGCATGTCGCCTCTCAAACAGCTTGAGAGTACCAAAAGGAGTGCTTTCTCGCAGCTTATTGTGCTTAAATGGGCATTGACAATTTTGTGCATTTCTGACCATCTTGGCGAGTATTCACATAAACAGTCGGTGATGTGAAGTGAACGTAAACAGGTGAGAAAGAAAGCCTAATAAACCTGCTGCTATATATCACTAATGTTATATCAAACAACAAAATATAGAGAGAAGAATTAATCTGCATTTAATTATACAATGCAACATCCAATTTATTCAATTTCTGTAGTATTCCTGTACCTGAATACAATTTAGACCTACCCGAAAACCATAAAGGGATTGTTAGTTGACCGCCAGAAGCTAATAGTTTTAGTCTATAAAGTTTTAAATATGGATTTCTCTTACACAAACACGCCACTTTGTTTCAGAAGGCCTTTATTAACCCCCGGAGACGTGTGGCGCAGTTTTATGATGGATAGATGCACTTTTATGGACTTCAAAAACAACCCATCAAGTCAATGCCATTATAAAGCTTGGAAGAGCCAGGACATTTTTAATATAACTCTGATTGTATTCGTCTGAAAGAAGAACGTCATACACCTAGGATGACTTGAAGGTGAGTAAATCATGGGGTAATTTTCATTTTAGGGTTAACTATCCCTTTAAAGCACTCCATTTCATTTGTATTTATATGCGCTTCTGCTTGTAATTTATGTTTGTTTATTTAGGTAAAAAAAACACAAAAAAAAAACAAACAAACCCAAGCTTCCTTGTGCGGTGTGTAAATACCATGCATAAAATACATGGTTGGCTTCCAAGCCTCCTCATGTGATCCAAGAGATCATTTAACAATGATACAGACAAGGAAGTTGCCATTGCCACAGTCATACAACAGGTGAAGCATGATAGCTTATTGCAGTATGGCCTCTCTAGTCGAGGCAGGAATGCCCATGCTGGCACTCCACTGACGCCCCAGGAGTAATGAGCTATTTTTAGGGCAGAGGTAAGCCAAGCTAATCAGCTGCAGCAGGGCTGCTAACCCTCCCCCCACACCATCAGTGCTGAACTTAGACCTGCGCTGATCTCATTAGAAAGTACACTGACGCAGTAGTCAGGGGCAGTGGAGCGAGAGGGGAAAGGTCATACCATGTGTACAGGTGTCAGTCCATGGCTCACAAAAACAGGATACAGTGGACAAAACATGACCCGCCCACAAGCAAACGTTACAAGAGTACACAAATGTGTGGTCAAGTATGTGATCTCATTGAACCAAGTAAACTTTCGTTGCAGTAATAACCCTCACTAACCCAAATATTTGGTGTCATTGAACTAGGTGCTTGCTTGACAGGCCTCCTCCTCCTGCCACTTCAAGACGGTAGTTGACTTGATTGAGATCACTGGCCATGTGTTTTACAGACCTGATGTAATGCAGCTTTTGGTTCATGTACGTTAGCTTTGAGGCCATCAATGTGTCAGTGAACTGCTAATTGTAAATGACGCATCCTGGGAGGGAATTCCAAAAAAGCAGGTTGCGTGACATACCTGGGTATGTTTAGGAACTTTCAGTTCCAAAAACAGAAGTAACTTTCAGGATATGCAAGTAGCCATAGCAACTCCAGAGCAGGTTATGTTCCAGGGTTAGTTTGCTTAAGAGGTATTCAGATGCATGTTATATAATTAATATATTAATTCTAAAGCACTATTATAACAAGGTCATTTTAAATGTTAATTAAACACACATACATATACACTATATACACATATACACATATATATATATATATATATATATATACATATATAGACACATATATATATAGATATATAGACACATATATATATACATATATATATACATATATATATATATAGGTGTTGATCTATTTGTCGTCATCTCACAGATGGATCTGCATTCAATTAATCCTTTCTCTCAGTGAATAAAGATTACTTATTAAACAGAAAGGATGAAAATTATTACACAACCACCAAATAGGTGACGATGTGCACTAAGTGCCATTAAACAAGAGGAAGAATGGCGTGCGCTTTTTCTTTGCATTTGTTTCCATGGTGAACCATCGATTCTTTGCCGTGTTGAGAAAGTCTTGTTTTTTTAACTGGGAACATACACTGGGTTGGCTTACTCCCGGATGCATTTTTGGCACCAGCATACCTCGAGTAAGCAATCGGAAGTTTAGGGTATATGATGGCAAGTTAACCTTGCTTTCTGGAATAACCCCGTCATAACAGATCTGTCCAATTAAAGTGCCCCTCTCCCTAACACTACCTGTAAACAACTCAGAAAAAACAAAACTACCAAAATTCTTTTAATAATGGTCTCAAACTACTTAAATGTGTATATGCAAGGTTTGCAATAAACAATTTATACTGATGCACACACAATTATCAAAAGTTTTACATTTCTCATTGTTTTTACTACCATATCATTTGCAGTGCTTCCTAGGATTATAGTTCTTTCCCTCATTAAAGTTTAAGTACAGGTATTTTTGTCTGATTTTCAAATACTTTGCTTCAAATCAAAGTTTGTAATATTGTGACTCACTTTGCAGCTGGTTGGTTTGGTTCATGGCATATAACTCTTTAACAAAGACTTTAAAAATACCTATGGGAAAAATGCTTCTGAAAAAAAGTCTACTGGTAATTCTGACATGTGAACACCATATGTTCAGGAATGAAAACTGTGCTCAATAAGTGCTGCATCTGAAATCACACGCTTGCAGAGTACATACTGAATCAGACTCTAGCCGGAGTATAGAGGTGTGCAGCACAAACATATTCCTGGAAATACATGCAATGTCTGCAATGACCACAAACTATTGACTCGGATGTTAAACAAGTACATTTTAATCCCAACTTTCATGGGGTTCCTATCGTTCTTGGTACCTACAGCACTCGCACATGAAAACTGCTGCCTGTGCATCAATAGATTGCATACTCGACCTACTGCATCCGCTTAGATCCCGTGTGGATCATGTTCGCACTCGGTTTTATGAATACTGCGTACTCATTTGACGTACTGCGTTAAATGCAGAGTCAAAGGCGCGTCGCAGCGGTGGAACACGTCCGTCAAGCAAACATTTATTATAATAATTTTAAAAAAACAACAACATACAAACCGCGCAAAAGTACGCGTGCTTTGTTAACGCCCTGAACTTTATGAAGGCAGCGACGCTTTGCTCAATTAGACGCGTTTGCCATCGTGCGTGTTTTGGGCCTAAAAAGGTACGCTGACGCAATAGTCGCAGGCAATTGAGCGAGAAGGAAAGTTTACACCACGTGCAGGGGTGTCAAAGCAAAGCACAAGGACGACAAAAAAAACTCATACAAAACAGTGTCTTATAGTCAGCGAACAAAACACACAAACATTTAGCAACGATTTCACCAGCTCACGGTGACGCGCTGCGCGGGTACCAGTGGCTCATCTCATCGGCCATTGAATAAGGATTATCAAGAAATGTAGTAAAGGAAATGATTAATACTTCTTGTAATGTATTACGTTAAAGGCTCGTCTTGACGTGTGAAATACGCAACTGGGCAAACCGGCAGAACAACAACACGCGCAGTCCGCATTGCACATGGACGCGTGTTCCGCGAGCCCGCCGATAACATGGCCACCACGCGCGCGCAGCCTTCAAACGGAAATGTAATTATTAGAAGCCAATATATAGGTGAATACTATTGTTTATTATTTTTGCTATACATCAACGAAAATAAAAATGATGAATAAGCCATTTAATCGTTCATGGCCTAAATTCGCAAGATTAGATTTGGGCCGAAAATCTGATGAGTCCGCCGCGCGTGGCCGATGAGACAAATACATTCCATATTAAGCAAATTAACATTAACGAATAACGTCTTTTACCTGCCACATAATGCGAGTATGATAAAATATGATCACGATGGCAAATGTATAGTATAGAAATGCAAAATATTTATCATAAGCCATTAGCACGTGCTAGCTGTGTGGTATCGCGCTAGATCGTGTTTACCTTCTGCACGACTTTGAGACTAAAATCCGATTTAAAAACATAGGAGTGTTGTGATACATACCAGGGTGTCCTTCACCGACAGACTCCGACGTGAACAAAAAGCAGTCTTCATCAATCAGGGAGTTATGAAAACCGTTCATTTGCCCGTTCATGTTGGATTTATTGTCGCGCTTTTCTAAATCTGTGTGTTTCTCGCGCTAGTTTCAGCGTGTTAGATTCAGATTCTCTCTGCTTTTCAAACGTCGGTCTTAAAGGGATGTTTCTAGTGATGCTCTGCCGTGGACGCGCTGTGTAGACTTGACCTTAAATAATCACGCGAGCCGGTCTTCAAGTTTATATCCCTCCCACGTCTCTCCAAACTCAAACGTCACTCGGGCGCGCCCCCGTCCGTCATGCTGTCAGCCAATCAGAAACGACGTAAGGCCCTCACACGGTGAGCAGACAAAAGAAGGCTCTGCTAGGTATACAACATTTTACATTTACATATTTAGAAATAGACCATATTGATATATAAAAACAAAGAGAAAGAAAATACTTCCATTCTTTGTTTTCAACAACATGAAATGCATTAAGCATTATATTATGACAGAGTTTCTCAAAATGGGATTAATGAAAGAACTGGTGGGAGATTTTGAGTGAATGAAAAGCTAATGATTAATTAAATCATAAAAATAATGAATAAATTATTTGAGAATACGATTGAACACTAAAAAATATTTGTTTACCTGCATGTCTGTGTGACCGTTATCTGACATCAGAGAACTGTGAACATGCAAATGTGTTGTTAAAATATTAAAAGAAAATAAAAATACTTAAGATCACCGGGGTCTCCAAGTAAAAATTTAGGTCAAATAGGTTTGTCTGACAAAAACGTTTGGCAATCCCAGAATTACATGAACAAACAATAGGCTAATAAACATGAAAACAGCAATGACATTACACATTCAGAGTTTTACAGGTTTTAAATATATTTGTCCAGACTTTAGTCCAGATCAATAATTAGTGAAGGTCACTGTAGCTATATGGTGAAGCTATATATCAGCAGTGTTGGTTTACTAAATTGCATGATTATTCTTCTCATACATGATGTAACTGAGAGGTGCTTTTGTCCCCAAATTCAGAAGAGACGGCAATCTATTTACATGACATTTGTATGGACATTCTATATTTTGAATATAGTCAAAGCTATATGGTATGACACACAATAGGGTTTTTAAAAATTTTTTTAGAAAAGAACATCTAAAACAATAAAAAGAAGAATTAGGGAGAATCAGTACATTTAAATAATTTACTGCCATTGTGTGAATAATATGTAATCATGTCCTAATCCATAAAATGTAATGTAATCTAATTACAAGTACTACATTTTTGGAATCTGATAGCGTAATCCAGATTACATGTAATCAGTTACTATCAGCACCGTGAGCCAATGTGATAGATTGCTATCATGTTGAATGGTTATGCACAGATAGATAGACAGACAGACAGACAGAGAAATAGACAGACAGACAGATAGGCAGACAGACAGATAGACAGACAGACAGATAGGCAGACAGGCAGACAGACAGACAGACAGATAGATAGATAGATAGATAGATAGACAGATAGGCAGACAGACAGACAGACAGAGATAGACAGACAGATAGGCAGACAGACAGATAGACAGACAGACAGATAGACAGACAGATAGGCAGACAGGCAGACAGATAGATAGATAGATAGATAGATAGATAGATAGATAGATAGATAGATAGATAGATAGATAGATAGATAGATAGATAGATAGACAGACAGATAGATAGGCAGATAGGCAGACAGACAGACAGAGATAGATAGATAGATAGATAGATAGATAGATAGATAGATAGATAGATAGATAGATAGATAGGCAGACAGACAGACAGACAGAGATAGACAGACAGATAGGCAGACAGACAGATAGACAGACAGACAGATAGACAGACAGATAGGCAGACAGGCAGACAGACAGATAGATAGATAGATAGATAGATAGATAGATAGATAGATAGATAGATAGATAGACAGACAGATAGATAGGCAGACAGACAGACAGATAGGCAGACAGACAGACAGAGATAGATAGATAGATAGATAGATAGACAGACAGACAGACAGATAGACAGATAGATAGGCAGACAGGCAGACAGACCAGGGCTAGTTGTCACACTTTTTACCCCAGTGAACTCAGGTCAAATATGTTTCATATGATATTTTCACCCTGTCTGCTCCTAGTTTAAGTTTTAAGCTAGATTTTCACTGCAACAATGCATAATTGTGTCTATTGTGAAATTGTATTGTGAATTGTAATGGTTTAAGATGCTTATGTAATACAGTTTTGCAGGTGAGAATTGATGTAAAATGTCCTTTGCATAACCTACAGGAATGTTTGTCGGTATTGAGAGGTGCACTTTGGACTTGTTGAGCAAAGCATTAATTGTTGTAGTGCAGCGTAGGCTCCTAAATGAAGTAAATGAAAGCTTGGGCAAAGCTGCTAAGCCTGTCTCACCACTCTGCTAATTACTGTGTGGGGGTGTTGTGAAGTTGCTAGGTACAAGTATAAAGGTATAAATAATTAAATAAATAAACAAATTAATGTGTGTGTGTGTGTGTATATATATATATATATATATATATATATATATATATATATATATATATATATATATATATATATATATATAGTTGTGGTCAGAATTATTGGTCCCCCCTGGTAGATATGATCAAAGATAATAAATCTGCATTGTTTATCCCTTTAATCTTTCATTAAAAAAAGCGCAAAAATCGAACCTTTCATTGAAGACACAATTATTGGCACCCTTTTATTAAAATACCTCCTTTTGCCAAGATAACAGCTCTGAGTCTTCTTCTATAATGCCCGATGAATTTGGAGAACACCTGACAAGAAATCAGAGACCATTCCTTCATACAGAATCTCTCCAGATCCTTCAGATTCCCAGCTCCATGTTGGTACTTCTTCTCTTCAGTTCAGCCCACTCATTTTCTATAGGGTTCAGGTCAGGGGACTGGTCATGGCAGAAGCTTCATTTTGTGCTCAGTGACACATTTGTGTGATGATTTTTGTTTGTTTTGTTGTCCTGATGGAAGATCCAACCACGGCCCATTATAAGATTTCTAGAAGCGGTCAGGTTTTGATTTTTTATCTGTTGGTATTTTCTAGAATCCATTATGCCCCTCAACATTAAAGATCCAGCGGTATGTTTAACCGTGGACCTGGGGTACTTTTTATCCCTGTTTGCACCAAACCCATCTGGTGTATTTGCTGCCAAAAAGCTTTTTTTTATAGTTTCATCTGACCACAGAACCAGGTCCCTTTTGAAGTTCTGACAACTGAATATGCTGGAGTTTGTTTTTGGATGAGCGAGGAGGATTTTTCTTGAAACCCTCCCAAACAACTTGTGGTGATGTAGGTGCTGTTTGATATATTTTAGTCTTTCTGACCCCAAGACTCAACTAATCTCTGCAATTCTCCATCTGTGATCCTCAGAGAGTCTTTGTCCACTCAAACTCTCCTCCTCACTGTGCGTTAGGGCAATATAGACACACGTCCTCTTTCAGGCAGATTTGTAACATCTTTAGTTGATTGGAACTTCTTAATTATTGCCCTGATGGTGGAAATGGGGATCTTCAATGCTTTAGCTATTTTCTTACAGCCACTTTCTATTTTGTGAAGCTCAACAATCTTTTGCTGCACATCAGAACTATAATCTATGGCTTTACTCATTGTGATGAATAATTTAAAGGAATTTGGGCTTTGCGTTTCCTCATATTTTATACTCCTGTGGAATAGGAAGTCATGGCTGGACAATTTTTATGCTCCTAGTCACCCTGGTGTGCTAAAAAATATAAATATGAATGGGAATATACTTCAGAGATATTGTATATATATTCTAGGGGTGCCAATAACTGTGGCCAATGTGTTTTGGAGAAAAACATTTATTTCATAATGTGATTTCCCTCCCATTTTCAATTTAACTATTCTACTTCAATGAAAGGTTAGATCAAAAGAAAGATTAAAAGGATAAACAGTGCAGGTTTATTTGTACAGCCATCTTTGATTATATTTACCAGGGGTGCCAATAATTCTGACCACAACCACCTATAGGCCTATATTCTGCGCATAACTGTTCAGCATGATTGCAAGCATGAACAGTTTAATTTATGTTCAATTGCACTATCACACACTTTCACTCAGCATGGGGCCTCTTTTATCCCGTCTAATCTGTAGGCAGTCATTTCTTCGAGTGCCAGGAGGTGCAGAGCCCGTGGGCTTTAGACTGCAACTCAGAGGTCATTAAGTCCGTCGATCCATATCTAACCTCAGATGTGCTCATGGGGTCCAAAAGTTTGAGACAACTTGCAAAATGCTCCTCTTTGCATTTTTCAACGTTTTTTTTTTTTTTTTTCATTTTGAGAATTCGAGTGCAAGGTCGAATTGAAAAATTAACATGAATATTTTGGAATATCTTTTGTCCCCTTTGCTTTAATGACAGCAGCAGTCAAGCTGTGTGAACAAAACCTAATAATCATATCTCACAGGAAAATGTAACTATTTTATGAGATGGCGTTTTCGTATGAATTTGTATATGTGAATCATATGAAAATATATTTAGAAAAAAAAGTTGCACAAGTTTAGACCACCCCTAAACTTAACTGCTACTGGACCGTAAGCAGATTGTGCAAAAAATTAAGCCACTAATTCACAAAAATGTAAAATAGTTACGAATTGCCATGGTATTGTGTTGCCATGATCAAGAACTTTTGACTTTGTGTACAAAATAGTTCTATTATTAGCTTATAGTGCAGAATTATACATAAATAAATCATTTTTAAATTTAAATAGTTCTCATTTATTTTACACTCATGATTTTTTGCTTACTTGCAGGTTTAAATGAAATAAAAAAGCCAGATTTTTTTAAAGTGTGGCCTCAGATTTTTTTTTTTTTTTTGTCTTCCTCCTAATTCATTATAATTATATATAATTCTTTAACATGAAATAAATGTGATGTAGGAGAATTAGACACAAGGCCATTTGGTCTTTGATTCCAGGAAGTAGTGCTTACAACACCTTGCTGTTATTGCTCTTTGTGTTGTAAATTGGTACGTTATGATGTAAAGAGTGAACAACGCTCCTTGAGTGAGCATTCATTTGCAAGTGTTTGTGAAGAAAACAAGCTCTGGTATTTAAATCAGCCATCAATGCTCCTTTTATAAACATTGGCCTCTCTTATAAGCTTTGGGTTTAATATCATAGTCTGTCTTTTTAGCCTAATGGTGTCAAGACAAGCCCGGAAAGCAGTTTTGTATGACTTGTTTGTGCAGTTTTATTTTTATTAGCATTTTACTGTTGAGGTTTTTTATTTACTGCAATTACCATTATCATCCATGTTTTTACTGTATTGCAATATATGACTTTATATGAGCTTATATGCTGTTCAAAAGGTTTTGATCTGTAAGATTTGTAATGTTTTTAGAAGTCTCTTCTGCTCACCAAGGCTCCTTTATTTGATAAAAAATACAAAAAACTGTAATATTGTGAAATATTATTAAAATGTAAAATAACTGTTTTGTATTTGAATATATTTTAAAATTTAAATTATTTCTGTGATGCAAAGCTACTCCAGTCTTCAGTGTCACATGATCCTTCAGAAATCATTATAATATGATGATTTGCTGCTTAAGAAACATTTATGTTGAAAACAGATTTGTAAAACATTGTTTTAGGATTCTTTGATGAATAGAAAGTTCAAAAGAACAGTATTTATCTGAAATAGAAAGCATTTGCAACATTGTACTACCGTTCAAAAGTTTTGGGTCAGTAAGATTTTTTAGTTTTTTTTGGGAAAGAATTAAAAAAAATTAATACAGCAGTTTATTCAGCAAGGATGCATTAAATTGATCAAAAGTGATAGTAAAGACATTTATAATGTTGCAAAAGATTCTATTTAAAAATGCTGTTCTTTTGAACTTTCTATTCATCAAAGAATCCTGAAAAAAAAAAAAATGTTTTACACAACAGTTTTCAACATTGATAATAATCATAAATATTTCTTGAGCAGCAAATCATCATGTGACACTGAAGACTGGAGTAATGATACTGAAAATTCAGCTTTGATCACAGGAATAAATGACATTTTACATTTGAATAATATTTCACAATTTCACAAACATTACAAATCTTACCGATCAAAAACTTTTGAATGGCAGTGTAGAATGTTATGTAACAAATAACCACACAAATGAATAGTTTTGAGCAGGTCTTGCACAAAGGTTGTTTGTGTTACTGCAGGAATGTACGAAATGCTGCCAGACAAAACATTGTATATTATCTTTCTTTAAATGAATGCAGGATGTTGAAATCCATTACACTGTGCGTTTATTTACATGAATGAGAATGAGAAACTTGCACCTGGCAAGGTTTGAGATTGAAGGGGGAAATAACTCTTATGTATGATCACGTTGCAGCCAGGTGATTGTTTTTGCTTGAGGGAGATGCTTTCGAAACAAATTCAATTGCACAACATTTGCTGTCAATTATGACTCAAACACCTTGCAATACATTACCAGATTCTGGCTTTTGAACTTTCATAACACACTGCTTTCATAATTTGTCTAATCGCCTCCAGGTCTGGAAGAGTTTCCAAAGTCTCATTCCTATAAAAGCTCAGACAAGGAGTGTTCAGAGAAAAATCAAACAGAAAATTCCTTTAATGCTTAATTCATGCTTTAACCTACAAGCATGATAGTGATTCTGATTAGAAACTTTTCAAGGTCGCTCAAGAGACTGGCCATTTAAAAACGGACTTTAATTGGTGACAAAACTGCATTTTTTTCTTAATTTTTTTAGGGTAATATTGTGTACACGCTTCTGTATTTCACAGTTCATGATGAGGACAATCACACCACAGGACAACATTTGACTTCAAACTCATTTAAAAATAAATAAATAAAATACATAGATATGTAGAATTGATAATCAATGATTATAGACAATCTTGGGGTTCGTTGCTTTTCAGCTAATGATCAACAAATATGACAAAAATATATATTGTTTTTTAAGGAAAGTAAATTTGACATTTCTGCCCATTTACAGATTATATATTGACAGCATGATGAGTGAATACATAGGGTGAAAAGTGCATTTTCATGACCTTGAGGTGTCTATTTTTGCTCCGAGTTTCACTCAGCTCAAACAGATCAAATAAAGCAACAAAATGTTATAGATGAACAGAGCTGATGTGATTGGTTGTCTTCCATCAGCTGCTCCTGTCAAAGGTTTTCTTCCGTTTCTGGAGAGGCTGTTGGCTTGAAAGATACCTCGGCAAAGCATGATGGGTGTTAATGAGTAACTTATTCTAAAATCAGGGATGACGTATCACTACTGGACCCATTTATTATGAAATTAATATTAACAGGCTGATATATTGGTAACTAATTGGACGACATTTTTAAGAGGACCTGTTCTGAATTACTTGTGCAAATTGTGTCGACTGGCTAATTAACAGAAATAGCCATTTCACTAAGTGTCAGTTCTTATCAATTTAAAAATTAATCTTTAAAATATGTTCCTTTAAAGTCATTTGCTGCTATCATCAGGGATTTTACCATGGTAAACAAGATTTTAAACACATGGTAATATCACTGTATGTATGATGTCTTGCTTTTTATATATATATATATATATATATATATATATATATATATATACACATACATACATACACACTACCATTAAAACGTTTGTGGTCAGTAACATTTTATAAAGGTTTATTAAAAAGCAGTCTCTTCTGCACCAAGGTTGCATTTATTTGATCAAAAATACAGTAAAAATTGTATGAAATTGTAATACCATTTAAAACATATATTTTAAAATGTAATTCCTGTGAAATAAAGCTGAATTTTTAGCATCATTACTCCAGTCTTCAGTGTCACATGATCCTTCAGAAATCATTCTAATATGATGATTTGATACTCAGTTAGTATGTTGGAAACAGTTGTGCTGCTTAATATTTTTGTATATATTTTTTTCAGGATTCTTAAGGTTTAAAAGAACAGCATTTTTTTTTTTTATATTTTGTAACATTATAAACGTCTTTACTGTCACTTTTGATGATTTTAATGCATCCTTGCTGAATAAAAGTATTTCTTTTGAGAAAAAATCTTACTGACCCAAACTTTGAAACAGTTATCTATATCTACTACACTCACACACACACACACACACACAAGTTCTTTTTTTATTTTATGAATTATGAAAACTAATCTTTTTCAAATCCTTCCAGGTTTAAATTAGGTTTAAATTTTCCGTGTGGTCTCAGACGTTTGGACCCTACATTATGTTGACATTATATTGACTCTAGATCAGCGCTTTTTTACTGGTGGCTTGCAAACTAGTTAACACAATAAAATAAATAGGATTACCAACTTTAAAAAGGAAAGATAAAACACATCCCATATTTTTCTTGTTGATGTCAATATTAGGCATTAAAACCCGGCCAACTAAAGGCTGAGATGAATGCTGACATCACTGTTTGCTTTGATTCTACGTTAACAGCAAAGTTTTACCTTGGGTCAGGTTGTCCTGCACTACAAGGTGAATGTGCAATGTTGTACTGTCATCATTTACAATATATCGTTAATAATAATGCAAAATGGATAGACCAGTTGAATCTCTATTGGCAAAGCCACTGAGAACTGACGAAGAGTTTGTGAAACAATTAAGCACGACAAGGCATGAGATCACAAACAACTGCAGGTCTGAAAAGCGGCAGAGGACGACCTGGAACAGGCCATTTCTCTAAAGTTGCATTACGATATCTGCTACAGTCTAGAAATTAATCGAAGGAAGGGGTGGGGGGATTGGTCAGAGAATCACATCCCCTGCTTTTTCTATATGAGCGGGCCTGGGCTCTCCTAAAATGGCTGCTATCAGAGCCTCCGGAGCGCTGACGTTCCTGGGAGACACAGGGCTTCGTGGACTAAGAGGACTGAGGGAGGGCGAGGTTAATGTGTCTGGAGAAACCAGACGCTCTTTCTTGGCATTGGCTGAAGGGTGCGGGGAGGAGCTCCGCTCGGGGCCGTCACGGGGCCGTGGACACAGGCTGAGAGACTGCAGAGAGGGAAGGGGTGTTGTGGAGAGTGCAGGTACAGCGGGGCTGCGGCTGCGCTGCCGCTTCTGGTGGTGGTGATGCCGTTTGCCACTGTGGTTTCCAGGGCTGGGGCTACGAGAGACGGGAGCCAACAGGACAAGCGTACTGTCGTCTTCAGAGCTGACATCTGAACTTTCAGAGTGCGAACGACACGCTGGTGCAGGTGGTGTGGACATGGGAAGCTGCACCTGTAAGGAAAATATACACAGAGAATGAAAAGTTGTATACAAATAATATATATTGAAGATTTGAATGTTACATAGAAGTTAAAGGAAGAGTTAAAAAGTAAAATCTACTTCACATTTCTAAACCCACATGACATTCTTTCTTCCACAGAACACAAAAGGAGATTTTTTTTTGTTCCATGCCCTTTTTAATGCAATTATGATGAAAAGACAAATTTATGTCGTTATTGACAAAAATATTGACATCTGCCCTAGCTTGTTCATGAGTTCATGAGAAAAGAAACGATGTTTGTGTTGTGAACAATTGAATTTTTTCATTAAATCATTTGATCAATCAGTTTACAAAATTGATGTGAATGGTTTATTCATGGTTCATCTTTTTTTAGTTAAAGTTCAATTCACTGACTCCGTCAAAGTGGTTTTGTTTTACTTTTTGGTCAAAGCGTTCATATCAGTGTTTTAGTCGAGACCAGCTTATTCGAGTCCACAAGTTTCAGAGTCCATGACAAAACTAAGACCATATTTTCATGATCTTGGTTTTGGTCTGGGTCTTGACTCGAACAACCTTCTTCTGGTCTGGGTCTTGACTCATACTGAAGCCTCTTTTGGTCTCAGTCTCAGTCTTGACTGTCTGACTCAACCCTTTTCTGGTCTCAGTCAGCCTCTTCTGGTCACGGTCTCGGTCTAGACTCAAACTCAACCTTCTGTTCTCAGTCTTGATTTGGACTCAAGCCTCTTCTGGTCTGGGTCTTGACTCTAACTCAACCCTCTTCTGGGCCTGTATTTATCAAGCCTCTGAGACTTACTCACAAGAGCACCTCCAAGAATTGACTTAAGATTAAAAAAAATACTTGGCTCAAAGCTACGCTTAAAAATTGGTTATCAAGCATCTCAGTTGTAATTTAAGTGAAGTGTAGTACTAAACGTGCCAGTCTTAGAGATGTTTCACGACACTTTGCTGTGCCACAAACAGGATTTTGGGATGACGACATAGACATGGACCAATCACTGAATAGATTTCCTTATTTAAGAATATTCTCAGATAAATTCACATTGAATGGTGAAATTCCTAAGAGGAGTTTACATTCAACACACATATGACAATAAAGAATTTTCAAGAGAATACATTATGATATACACATTGGAAATGAAAGATAAACACATTTTCCAGTCACCATGTCTTAATTACAAATTTTAAACCGGTGTGCTGTTAACTGACCTGCCTATTTATAGGCTAGATTTTATGATGTAATCCAAAAGAAAACCGAACTGGTGGGAGGAAGAAGTGCTACTACTTGCTGAATTAGTCGAACAGTGGAAACATGTTATAAAAGACAAGTTCAGCCCAACATTAACCAGCACTGACAAAGATGATGCCTGCTCTGTCGTCAAACATTTCAAAACATTCTCCCTCTCCTTAAACATTTGCGCACATCTCTGTCTCCTCAGTGCCATCACAAGCCCTTACTGGCAACTCCTAACCACTTGAGAGTAAAGTGAGTGAGTGACCCATACTTGGAATTTGTGCTCTGCATTTAAACCATCCAAGTTCACACACACAGTAGTGAACACACACACCGTGAGGAGATATTTTGGTACTAAATACTAAATACTATTTGTGCAATAATTATAAAATAATAAAAATATTAGAAGAAAAATATTTTAAGTGGTCATTAATGGACTAATGACCACTTAAAATATTTTTCTTATTTTTATTACAATTAGTGTAGTAATTAAGGTTAAAATAGAGAATTCCAATGCAAAGAGGCAAATTAGAGTCATTTTGTGGCTGGAAAAATAATTATTTTCATTTGTAATGCCACTACCCACTAGGTGCCTGTATGGCTCTTTAATAAATATACATGTATCTAGTCTAGTTGCTCAAAAAGTATTGCAGATCATAAATGCTTACTTATTTTTAGGTTTTGCATTTGAATACATATTTAGACATGATCAAACACTATTTCTTTAAATGTGAAATTTTAAAACGTTAATAACTTACATCCTAATATTTGTAATGATACTTATATAAGCACACACAAGTGAATATTAATGAATGCGAGCAAATATAATTTGACCCAAGAAAAGTTTAAAATAGTGCTTAAAAAGGCAAACTTATTTTTCCTTATGTACAGTAGGCTATATACATATGAATTGATACTGAAGCAAGATCGAAATCGATATTTGTGCCAATCAACCACGATATTTGTGGTTTTCTGTCTGTGAAATAATAATGAGTGCTTACTAATTTTGGACAGTGGGAGTCTTCACACATTTTCAGTTCATTTCTATTCAGGCAGTCTATTATTGTGGTATCCTTGATTTCAAATTTAATGGCCCTTAATCAGCATGTAAAACAAAACAAATTGTGATCAGTCACTTTATTTGTCAGTCTAAGTGGGCATTTTTTTTACCTGAAGAAGCTTTGCAAGAAATATCTTACGTAGTGAATGTTTGTAAATATTTTTACCACAGTGGTTTTGGTTTCGCTCCTACTAATACCAACTTTACTGATAAAACCTCTTTGAAACCGTGGAACACTGTGGTATATTATTTCTTATTTCTAAGACAGTGTGTGCTTTCATTATGTGGTGTCTAGCATCTAGTTGGAAATTCAAATGTCACAACTGAGTCTATGTTTGTAATTTGTGGATATCCAGCCTCAAGTACAAATCAAGGCTGCAATCAATACTTCAAATGTTGACTATGACGATGTCAGAGCGCAATGACCTAGTCATAATGACCTTGGAATAACACACTCAGAGCTTCTGAGCTGCTCATTCAGACCAAACTAATATTTGTATTTGTGCGGAATCAGAATGTAGCTGTGTGAAAGCAGTGTGGACCTGAAATGGTTCTGTCACTCCCACAATGCTGTTTGTGTTGTTACTGTAATATCCCAGAATATATTCCCCCGGCTCTCTAGGCAAATCTTCCTCAGAAAATGTCACCTGAAGGTCAAGAAAAAACAACAAGTTACAGATGATACAGATGATAGTCAGCACTCTCTACACTATAAATCTACTTTGTTAGTATTAATACTGTGATCTTAAAGCTTTCAATCCAAGATTATCCAGGAATGAATCATTGTCCAGTGAACACAGATAGACATAAAGGTCAGGATCAGGCTAATATCTTTCAGATCTCTAGGAAACATCTTACACACAAAACCAACAATTTTCATGTCCTACCTGCGTCAAATGCTCAGATTTGGCCCAAACATATGCAGCATAATCCTTGTGGTGCTTAAATCCCACCTAAAAAAAGGCAATAGAAAAGTAACATGAAGTATATAAACAATTTATTTAATTTAATTTAATATAGAGGTGCAGATTTGTTGGGGGGATGGGTGTGTGCATCTTTTTTTGTCATCATCATTTAGGATTTAGTAACTTTTAGTAACTGATAATTAAATCATAAATAGTGGACAAATAAAACATATTTTGAAATTAATACATAATACAAATTAAATCAAAAAGGTAAAATATCTGCCATGCATCACAGCACAGAGGTGAATAAACATTGGATTGAATATTTCTGTATAGACAACAAAAAAGCATATCATGATCAGCTTGATCAACCAGATCAATTAAGTGAAGTAAAAGTGCATTTGTACTCATACACTGTCCAGATGAGAATATGAAAATAATTCTCTAGTGTAAATAAAATGAATGAAAAGAGCATGATAAAGCTGGTCAGATCAATTGTGTCAAGTGTCAGATAAATAATAACTCATAAAAATGTCATAGTTTTCATGTAATACCCGCATTACAAAATGTTCTTTAAAAATATTATTGTGTCTGTTGTTTGATGTGGTGCTTTTGTATAAGCGTTGTGTAAAGATAAGCTTGTATCAGCAAATTAGGCTAGAAAACTTTTATCAAATTAATTTGTTAACTGTGTAGTTTTTCCTATTAAATAAAAGTATGCAAAATAACTTTAAACATTTCATAGGTTAATTTCCATGAAAAGTGGAAAGACTGAAAAGCTCTGTTTGTTTGAGTTTCCAGACCAGCCCAACATAGCAACACTGGCTCAACCAGTGGCGTGAGTTTGGTGGCAGTTCTATTTTTTTTCTTGACAAATAGTAGGCAGGAAGAATGTTTGGGGAAAAAATATCTGAGAAACAGTCATTATTTTGGTGATAGTGAAGCTTTAATAACACACTTTGATTTAAATGAGGTTAATAGAGTTAATGACACCTATTAGAACATCATTGTGATTAATTATTATAATAACATAATGTGTATAATTTTTCAATGTAAAAATGAAATGTACCCACTTTAATTAAATGTTGTTTTATGTGAAAATGCCATTCATGCATTACCTTGTACAGTCCCACCCAGTCCCATGAACTCCTCTGAAAGCCGTGTGCCATTGTGAATTTGGCTGTAGCATCAGAGAACTTGGTCCATTCTTTCTCCACTTCCAGTGTCACTAATGGTAGGTTCACCTTAAAGGGAAACTGATGGGACAGAAGTGAACTTGTGTAGCAAATTTTTTACTACTATAATACATATTCATGTTGTTTAGACATAATTAATAACCTTTACGGAGGCCAGTAAACAAACAAATCTGTGAGAAAATCCATTTTAATTTATTAGCAGTGTGTCTGAGGCCATAAGCAACTTTTTTTAACTCGTAAATGTCGAAGTGTCAGGATAATAAAATATCTCACATGACACTGTACGCCTAAAATACAGGCAGAGCTGCTCACAGACTATCCAGTATCTTTCCCGCCATTTTTAGACTCACATGCAAAGAGAAGAGGGCGGACACTGGCTTGTGATCGCTAATAGTGAAGCCCATGTGACTGCAGTAGAAGTGCTGGGAAACTCTAGTGGCGCCGCCCAGCCATGAGGTCAGACCCCGCTGCAGGGCAGAATATTGGGACGGCACAGGGGAGCCCGTCCTGCGCAGACGCCAAAGGATGCGATCTGTCCATGCAGGTTTTCTCTTTTTTGCACTAGCAAAGAAACCCAGGTTTGAACGAGAGGCCAGAGAAACAGAAAGACTCATGAAGAAAAGCATAACACAATCCCACACCTTGTGTCATAAGTGTGTGTTCCCACATCAAACTTGTAAGATGGCGGGAATTTCAGGGGTCCTTCCATAAATCCCTCCAGAACGGATTCGCTTTTTTTCGCCAAGTTGAGCTGTGACAAAGACAAAACAAAAAGACGAAATGTTCTTTCACTTTATCTTTTTAACAACAACCCAATCCAGCAGACAGCACAACCAAATCCAATATTTTTTTGTTGTATCTCAGTGCACATTAACTTTCTGAAGAGCTGAATCAAGCCGCTTTGTTTATAGATGTAGTACACTGACCTCTAGTGGTAACAAAAAAAAATCAGTATAGCCAAGATCTGTACAGAAACACGAGGTGTTTTGTGACTGAGACAAGTAACATTTTCTGAGCTTATCTGCGTCCAACGTTGATTCAGCAACATACATACGTACCCTTGAAATCACATGCACCTCTGCAATCAGTTTCCTTTGTGGCCCAGTTCCTAATGGTGCACTTGATGTGGACTTGAGGCCTCGTTCTACATTCATTTTATGATTCAAAACGGTGTTCATAAGCACTATTCAGGCATTTGAGGCAGGGCCTCCATTGGAAAAAGCTTACTTTCCAAAAGGGTCACTGTAATTTTGCCAAGTAAAACATGTTCCTGGATCAACATATTTTGTTGATCCTGGAACAACATTCCTGTCCGAAAATTGAGTCCTAACCCTACCTCAAACCTAACCCTACCCATAACTAATCCCTAAAATCAGAGGGAAATTATAGGTGAATAACAAGCCTAAACTTGACATAAACTGTAAACTTGTCCCTCAAATCTGATTGGTTGATTGGAATGTTGTTCTAGGATCAACAAAGATGTTGATCTGGGAACATTATGTACTTACTGAAATGACGTTCACCAAAAAATAATATACTTAAAAGTGTAATGGATGTAATGTTTTCCAACACTTTTTGCATGGTATTTACAATTAAATGAAAATGTATTATAGTTTACATTTACATTAAATACAATTAGCTGAAATTTAGAGTGCTTTTTGACCCACTTAAATAGGACTTATTTTTATATGTAAATTCATAATTCACTTATATTACTTACTTAACTACAAGTGCACATTCAATACAATACACATTTTTGCTCTCTTACCTGATCTTTTTCCCACAGTAGAGGCAGTTTGCCATTCTCAATTGCACTTTTCACCACGTGAATATCATAACCTTCGATTCGGAAGTTCAGATCACCGAACCAGAACACCACACTGTAAAAGAATGCAATAATTTCCAGTGAACCCAACAGGTCAAAGTTCATCTGTATAAAGCCACTCAGATTAATGCTCAATTGTCAGATAAAAAGGTATCACATAATAAAATAATTTCAAATGAACATTTCATATGGCATGAATATGGCATATATTTATATGTCAGGGTTTCAGTGATGATAACTGGCTGACTGCACATTAAATAAAAAAGATTATTTAAAGCAATACTATGTAACTTTTTCGTTTTACAAAAAAAGTTATTTATGAGAGAGAGCAAAAGGCATCCTCCAAACCATCTTTACCAAAATACAGTTTTATAATACAGATTTATATATTTTTTTAATACAGATTAATAATTTGCATAATTTATGCATAATTTGCATGTTAAGTCACAGAGAAAAGTAGCCTCGAACAAGAAAAATCAAACGCGGATCATTCAAAACAGCAAACCTCAGATGAATCACTGGCTTTAAAAACAAAGAAATTATTATTATTTAATAATCCATATCCATGTGTACACTAGTGCCTCAAACCACATTCAGAGCTGAAGCACAACCAAAAACAATGTTCGTCAGAAAGACACGTTCAGTTTTATGTTTTAAGCACTAGAGGGCCAAACGTTACATAGTGTAGCTTTAATAGTACATAAGTAAGGCTAGGTATCAAGGATCTGTTTTTCTCAGGTACCCACTCATGATCCAGCACGCCCACGGCGGTGCCGCCCTCAAACTGCTGCTGCTGTAGGATGCTTTCAAAGTCCTCCATCCGCTGCTCGAGGTTACGCATGTGAGCCGGCAGGTGGCAGTTGAGAAAGCAAACAGGGTGTCCGAAAACCATCATGCGTGCACTCACGCCTCCTTTATTCCCCTGAGACAAACATATAGAGGCAGAGGATAATGGGAAGACATTAATAATACAGCAGCTCTGCACTCCATAGTAATGGTGTCCTAATGGTGAAGAAAAAACAACATTATTACAGAAATAATTCACTCACCCTCATATTGATCCAAACTATTATGCTGTTATTTTTTTCTTGGAACCCAAAAGGATTTTTTTTTTTTAATCTTCATGCAGCTCTGTAGTGACCACAGATGTCAAACTCTAATGTAGAACAAACACAATTTTGGTTTCTTCTTCACACAAAACTATTGTATGGCTTCTAAAATGTAATAAAATAAAATAAAATATTGATGAAAAACATGATAAACAGATGAAAAACAAACTTAAAAAAGTGGAAATTAAATAAAATAAGTAGTACTAAAATTACTAAAGCTAAAACAGAAATATAAAAAAAAAAAAAAAAAAAAAGACAAACGCACAACAAAATTACTAAAACTCAACTGAAAATTGTTCATTCAATTTGGCATGTGATTCAGTCTCACATTTAAAATTATGTAAGACTATTTTCGCTTGTCGCCATCTACTGGGTAAAAATTAAACTGCTGAAAACTTACTGAACAAATCGCTAAACAAATATTTTTGGTGAACAGATTCAAAAGATTCAGGCCACTAGAATGAATCAAAATCCCCGCCACTACTTTTTTTATTTGCCTATTTGTCTGTTTTGGAGCTTGACAGATGTGATCACTTTGAACTGTTGTTGGAACTACATGAGGATGAGTAAATGAGTGAACTATCTCTTTAAACGCTGTGCTGAGAAGGACAGGTGTGCTGGGCAGTCAAGGGTGAAATGGGCTGTGCAGAGACTTGCAGTTTATTATCAGCACTAGTGCTGCAGTTCCCATGGGTTGTGCTCTTTCTTTCTGGGTAACGCACTGGGGAGAACTGAGAGCTGCTGTGTGTGTGTTTAGTCTGTATTTGATCAAGCAGAAATGAACCTGATGTGTGTGCTTGTGCACTGCAAGACAGATCAGAAACAGAGCTGCTGCGTGTCCTACTGTGCCCTACTCAAAGGAGACTGCTGAATGAGCCTGGAGCCATGCTGACAACAACACACAGCAGGGTCACACACACAAACACGCTCACTGTCACATGCACAAAAACACGCTCGCAGCCTAATTTCCACAGTCTCTCTTTGACTCCGTTTTTCCTGTAATCAAAGACATCACATGGCTGAGGGTCGCAACATTATACAGATGTTTGATGTTCGACATTAAAGTTTTAATGTAGCACAACAATCACTGATCACATACGCGTTTAGAAATTATTCACTCTTTCCAGAGGTCTTTGCTCACTCGACTCACCCAGTATCCACCCAGGCCAGTGCGTGTGCTTTGAGTTTGTACTCCTCTGAGGAAGGGAAGGTGGCAGAATTTGGAAAACACCAGTAAGAAAACCCCCTGCATCCTCTGTGACGCCACCTAGAGAAATGTAAATATATTTCAAGTTAAACCTCTCATTATGGTGTTTACTACGGCAAACATCAGTATTTCAATTTGAACAAACCTCTAAAGCCCAAAGTGTACATCATATTTTATGCATGCGCTAGGTTATGCCTACAGTCAAAGACTTTAGATATACCAAGACTTGTATATTACTATGAATGTCAGCGTACATACATGCTAGAAAGTTTCATCCATGTCCAATGTCCCCTCTATTTCTCTTCAGAAGTTATCACTGATAACTTGCTTATTTAAACCAGAGTTGTGTATATCTTTTAACACCTCACCCAAGCGCTTGTCAATGTAAGTGCTGCTGCTGCTACTGTACGGACTTGCTACTGCCATTAGATACACAGACACGCTGCTGTGAGCATGAAATATATGCTGCTGCTGCATGAATATGCATACATAAATCCTGTAGCAGATCTAGGCAGGTGGAGCTGGGGGAGGTGGAAGGTTTCAGAGGACTAGCTACAGGACTATACTACTGCAAACACTGAACCAGACTCTTTAAATGTTAAGCAAACAATCTCATTGGCTGTGGAGTCAGCAAAGGCCAATCAGCTTGTGCCATGTGGTAATGTTGAGATACCTTGCAAATTACATGTAAGAGTTTCATGACTGAACTGGATATTTGATTTCATACTGACCAACACATATCCAAAACGACTGAGTGTGTCCATGCAGAGCTCACTCCACTGGTCTGTGAAGAGAGCATCTTTAAGCCGCTTGTTTATCATGGAGTTTACTTCCTGCAGTCTAAAGAGAGAGAAAAGGACAGAAGTAGAGAGAAAGAAAGGCAGAGGAGACAAAGACGGGTAGAAGAATACCTTTAATACAAGGACAAGCAGGGCGAGATGACAAAAAGGACACGGAAATGAGAAAACACAAAGAATGCAGAGGAAGGTTAATAAATTAATCAACAACAATGGAAGGTATGTAAGAAAACGGCTCTACGCAGCACTTCAGAAATTCTCACCCAACAACAAACATGTCAGTGCTCCCATTTTCAACGCCGGGCCCAAACAAGGAAGTGATGTCATCAGGTGGTATACCGGAGCCAACATTCCATGTGATAATATGCACTCTAAAAGGAATAAAGCATACTGTGCCTTTAATGTAAATTTGAAAATAAATTGCATTAATTAAACTTCCTACATTTGGCAGCTACCTTCTAAGAAAGCTTTCCGACTGAAATAGAATGGAACCTCATAAATGATTTGAAACGCTCTTCATAGGCAGCAATTACACACACACACACACACACACCTGACAAACAGTGCATAACAAATAACAATATGCTAAAAGCAATATATAAAGTAAATAATATTCCAGTGATAAATGTAAAAAAATTATCATTACTTTTTAGTATTGAATTATATATATATTATTTATATATCAGATATATGTGTTGCTACACTAGGTTTTGGATTGGAGCTATAGTTTCAAATCCATGGTCATATTCTCCCTTACATTACATCATGGTATTATGAGTCATCAAAATTACTCAAATCAAAAGGCCTGGGTTAAATGTCACCTGCTGTATTTAATAGCTTCCAAAACATGCTTAACGCTTTTAACTAATTAGAGCACATGCACGATGAGTAAACAGCATTACGCATTATAAGGGCTCTGTCTGTATTGTCAAAGATGACAGGCTAAAGGATCCAGGAACACATTTGTGTGTCTATGAATGCTGCCAGCTCAACACTCCCGTGTCCATTCTGTCACCAGGCTCTGAGAGAAATATTATGCCAATTTAAGAGATGAGAAAATCTCAACTCTGCTAGCATGCGTTCTTTAGGTCTATCATGCTGCCATTCCATTAGCCGATTTCTCAGCATTTAAAGGGATAGTTCACCCAAAAATTACTCACCCTCATGTCATTCCAAACCCGTAAGACCTTTGTTCATCTTCGTAACACCAATTAAGATATTTTTAATGAAATCTGAGAGCTCTCTGAACCATCCATAGGCAGCAACGTCATTGCAACTTTCAAGGCCCAGAAAGGTAGCAAAGACATCATTAAAATAGTCCATGTGACTCCAGTGGTTCAACCTTAATTTTATGAGGCAACGAGAATACTTTTTGTGCGCAACCCCCCCCCCCCCCTCGTCTGTGTCATTCTCCTATGCTGTTGACTTAGTAAATACACTGCTAGTTCTACATCAGAACGGAGGCTTACCAATGGGGAGTCGGCGTTCTGACATAGCACTCGGAAGCACTGCGCTGTATTTACTACGTGAACAGCGTAGGAGAATGACATTGAAGAGAAGAGATGGTTGAATAAAGTTGTTTGTTTTGTTTGTTTTTTGCGCATAAAAAGTATTCTCGTTGCTTCATAAAATTAAGGTTGAACCACTGTAGTCACACAGATTATTTTACCAATGTCTTTACTACCTTTCTTACCTATGTAGGGGTGTTTATGAGTAAACTGCAGAAAGAGTCACTGAAAAATCCCCAGCATTAATGCATAGACTGACAAGTGACAAACAGACAAACAGTGAAAATTCTCACTGCTATTGGACTGTTGCACTCTTGGAATGCTGCTTGACCAATCAGATTCAAGGAACCAGAACTAACGGTTGTATAAATATGGACAAGGTATATAACGTCTCACCTGAAATCACCCTCTTCGCTGATGGTCTTGTTCAACTTCTTGTCAGTAGTGTCTCCTGCCTTGGGTACATGTGTTTCTGGACTCAGGATTGTTTGAGGAATGTGGTTAGACAGGGGATTGGGGTTTGGGTTGGAGACTGGTCTGGCGATTAGGTTATTGTGTGTGTTTGCACGGATTGGCTGTGATGGAGGGCTGGGAAGTGTTGGGGGAATGGATGGGGGGTTGAATCTGAGTTGAGAAGTGGGGCTCACTGGGTTTGGGGGGTTGCAATAAGGCAGTGGTGATTCGGCTGGGCAGTGCGACAAGAAGTTGGGCACTGCCGTAGCTTTAACCTGCAAAGAAGGCTCAGTGGGTTTGGAGACTTTGATTGTTGCCTTGGTGCCCAGTGCCGTAGGCCTGGGTCGACTAATGCTGATGCAATTTGTGGTTTGTGCTGTCGAGTCTGGTCTGACTCTCTCCTGAATGGTTGGATTTGTCTGCAGTGCTGGGGTCTGTCCCAACACTGGTGGGTTTCCAGTCATGACCATCTGGCAGTGTGAGGATGCAGGCAGTTTGCAGGTGTTTCCAAGCAGGGCTGGGACGGGTGGTTTGTGGAGTCCTAAGACTCCAGTAGGTCCTTCTGGCATAGGGCAGCTCTGAATGGGCTGCATTGGATCCATTTACCTGGAGAGACGATGCGGAGAGCCATTGAGCTTTTAAACGAACTTTTCAGGTTCAATGCCTGAAGTCTTTAGCCGCTAATTAACATAAAACAGATTAACAACAAATAGTGGCCATGATAAAGAAAAATATTGTAAAAATACAGTTTAAAATATTTAATAAACAGTATAAATACAGTATATGCATACACACACACACATTATATATATATATATATATATATATATATATATATATATATATATATATATATATATATATATATATATATATATATATATATATATATATATATATACACACACACACACTCACCTAAAGGATTATTAGGAACACCTGTTCAATTTCTCATTAATGCAATTATCTAATCAACCAATCACATGGCAGTTGCTTCAATGCATTTAGGGGTGTGGTCCTGGTCAAGACAATCTCCTGAACTCCAAACTGAATGTCAGAATGGGAAAGAAAGGAGATTTAAGCAATTTTGAGCGTGGCATGGTTGTTGGTGCCAGACGGGCCGGTCTGAGTATTTCACAATCTGCTCAGTTACTGGGATTTTCACGCACAACCATTTCTAGAGTTTACAAAGAATGGTGTGAAAAGGGAAAAACATCCAGTATGCGGCAGTCCTGTGGGTGAAAATGCCTTGTTGATGCTAGAGGTCAGAGGAGAATGGGCCGACTGATTCAAGCTGATAGAAGAGCAACTTTGACTGAAATAACCACTCGTTACAACCGAGGTATGCAGCAAAGCATTTGTGAAGCCACAACACGCACAACATTGAGGCGGATGGGCTACAACAGCAGAAGACCCCACCGGGTACCACTCATCTCCACTACAAATAGGAAAAAGAGGCTACAATTTGCACGAGCTCACCAAAATTGGACAGTTGAAGACTGGAAAAATGTTGCCTGGTCTGATGAGTCTCGTTTTCCTTTTGAGACATTCAGATGGTAGAGTCAGAATTTGGCGTAAACAGAATGAGAACATGGATCCGTCATGCCTTGTTACCACTGTGCAGGCTGGTGGTGGTGGTGTAATGGTGTGGGGGATGTTTTCTTGGCACACTTTAGGCCCCTTAGTGTCAATTGGGCATCGTTTAAATGCCACGGCCTACCTGAGCATTGTTTCTGACCATGTCCATCCCTTTATGACCACCATGTACCCATCCTCTGATGGCTACTTCCAGCAGGATAATGCACCATGTCACAAAGCTCGAATCATTTCAAATTGGTTTCTTGAACATGACAATGAGTTCACTGTACTAAAATGGCCCCCACAGTCACCAGATCTCAACCCAATAGAGCATCTTTGGGATGTGGTGGAACGGGAGCTTCGTGCCCTGGATGTGCATCCCACAAATCTCCATCAACTGCAAGATGCTATCCTATCAATATGGGCCAACATTTCTAAAGAATGCTTTCAGCACCTTGTTGAATCAATGCCACGTAGAATTAAGGCAGTTCTGAAGGCGAAAGGGGGTCAAACACAGTATTAGTATGGTGTTCCTAATAATCCTTTAGGTGAGTGTATATAGTATATTAATTAATTTAAAGGGTTGTGAACCGCATTTTTTTATTATTTTATAATGTTTCCTGAGGTGCACTCATCATGAAAATATGATTTTTAATCATAATTTAGAAATAAAAGGTCATTTTTCTACCCTGATTTTCACCCTCTGATTTGAACACTCTGTTTGAAGGGGTGTGTCTGCTGTGAGACTTCAGTGTAAAAGCCCACTGCTATGATTAGCTAACATCTTTGCATATGAAACAAGTATTACATGTGGAACTCTCTCTAAAACTCTTACTATGTTTTTACTATTACAGCTGTCAAGATTAACTAATCGTGAAAAGTGTTGATTATCATTATATTTTTATATCTACTCCTGTCGCATTAACAGTTGCAGCGATGAGCATTGTAGCCGATGACAGACATGAATGCAGTGATCTCGTAATTGCCACTTGATTTCTTCACGGTCACGAATGCTTTCATCATAACAAACAGTTCAAACACAATGTAAATAAGAGATTCAAGAGATTCAGAGATTCAAGTGTAGACAGCATCATTGATTATAACGGGAGTTTTGGCGAGAGTCCAGAACTCAGTCACTGATAAACTCACGTTTAATCACAATTTAAATAACAGATTCTTTTCATGCTATATGAAATCACAGATCACAGATTAGGCATTAGAATTAATATGGTTAGTTACATGTTGTGGCATTACTGTCGGGTCCATATCTTACAATAAAATTCTGTCTGCAAAGCCTGCACCGAAATTGCAGCTGATTTACCAAAGAATCCACAGTGAAATCAAGGCCGTAACCATGTCTTAAGCCCTATTCGGATGGCAATTGTTTCTCATGTGGACGTCTGTAAAAGTAAATTTGCATGCCACCTCAGTGATAAAACTCGTGCATTCGGAAGACGATTTATTCACGGTGGAGGAGCGAGTTTTGTGATCCTACGAACCTGGGAACGCTCTGCTCACGTGGTCACTCGCATGATTGTCTGCTTTAAATAAAATGTCATATGCTTGGAATAATATGAATAAATTCATATTTGATTTAATAACAGAAAAATAATATCCTAATTATAATTTAATTATTCAAATCTCCTATTTAAAAAATAGAAATATATGGATGTCATTTTAAAAATGTTAATGGAAATAAGTTAATACATTTACAAGAAATATTGTTCTTGTAAATACTTTCCAGCATTTCAGTAATAAAAGTGCAGGCTAGATCTTTAAAATGCATTCTAATAACCACGAAGTGCAACCATACGGTGCTCTTCAGTGGTCAAAAAGGATATAAACAGTGAATTTTTAAGTGATCTCTTCTTAAAAACTCTGAGATGTGGATTCGGACGTCAATTAAATTACCGTAAGACCTGTTTGTCAAAAAACAGTAGGTAATTTGACCGAGGATTTTTACATGGGTGGTGGGAGAAAAACACTGACATTCTGGATTCAGACGGCAATAAAATCACAGACTAGCCCCTGTAAATGATGAAAATAACTTACAACCCCATGAATAACAATCACCATCCGAATAGGGCTTTAGACATTGGGGGGACCAACATTTTTGATATTCAGTTATGATTTACATAAATAATGTCATATTTTCCATTCAAAATGGTGAAATTGAATTAAAAAATTCAAGTAGTTCGCATGACTTGATATTACTGTTGGTCGCTGAACGTTTTTATCATAAAACAGTTGCCAAATATTAAATGTTTAGCTACTTATCTTACGACGCACTCTTTCACTGCTATAACTAAAGTGTCACATTGGAATTCACACTAACAGTAGGCCGCCACTTCGGTGGCCTTCTTTGATTTGATTGGCCATCTCACTCATTCTGACAGTGACAAGCGCTGTTAGACTGCTGAGGCAGACCAACCTAAAAATTTAACATTTTACTTTTGTCATCCTAGCAACAAACAGAGCGGTGTGTAATGGAGTACAACAGAGCAGCATCAACAATATCAATATTGGGAGGGGGGGGACAATTTGGCCAGTTCTAATTATTTGGGGGGACTTGTCCCCCTCAATGTCTATGGTGGTTACGGCCCTGAGTGAAATGTACCGAACAAACAAATAATGCTCTACTAAGTTAGTTGAAAATAAATAAGCTCTTTCCTAGCATTAGGATCCTTTGGAAGGTAATGCTATTTTTAGTCCAGTAGGCCAGTGGGCGGGGCCAAAGACGTGATGATGTAGAAGTAGGCATTGATCCGAAGTGGCGGCCTTTTGTTGGCATTATGTCACAATGTGACAAAATCCAAAACTAGTCATTTTCTGAGCTTGGTTCATATATAAGCTGTTTTTGAACTAAAGAGGAAGTTTTGAGTTCTGAAACTTTGTTTTAATGGTACAATGACCCTCTACATGTCAAAAGATCAAGGAAAATGAAATTTCTCAATTCATAACCCTTTTAATATCAGTGCATTTTTGGAGAGTTATAAATAACTTATCTGATATTTTAAGTGACTTATTGACCTTGACACACAGTAACAAGGGTCTGCAAGGGTCCTCTCTATGATATAATTTTGTATCATTTACGTTGTTTTCCTGCTTGTTTTATTAACAAAGTTCGGGAGGAGCACGTTCAAATTATCTATCCAAAACAACTCATCATCAGCAATTACCACATCGATCCTATCAGCATGAGAGGAAGCCTATATATACACACAGTCGACCCACCGACAATCCTCGACAGTTTTCAGCATCCCTCCACCACCCGACTCCTCACTCTTGGCTTGTTTCTACCACAGCCAGGACTACGGGGGGAGTACTCTGGGTTTGGGCCAAATACCGAGCTCGGAGCCCTCTCCTCGGACAGCACGCTAAATACGCATACCATTTATTCTATCTGACTTATTTGTAAGTGTGAACTCGTGAAATGTTGGTCTTGCCACAAGTTTTTATTTCTTATAAACGATTACATCAAACTACTTAAGAATTTCGTTCTTTTAATTAGACTTTTTTTCTTTGTTATCTATCAGGACACTATCAGTATCACTTTGACTTTTAAATGAATAGATTTGGACAAAATGAGCCACTGACTCAAATCCCAAATGCTGTTCATAGAGCTTAATTTCTACTGAAACATGCCTTTAATAACAGAAAGGGTGACTAAACCAGAAAATAGATGCTGTGAATGCAGAGAGAGACCTGTGTGTCCTTCACACTCCTCTGCCTTCTCCCATGTTCAAAGACAGAGACCGTTGCTGTCTGCAGTGGATGGATGAGTGTGTGAAGAGCATTGGACAGTAGCCAGGGCTGAATGTCCCCACTATGTACCTGTCCCCTCTCGCTCTCTGCTTTTCCTGGGACGTCACTGCTGACATCAGTGAGCTACAATCAGCTAAGATCAATCCTTTTCTTCAAATGACAACTATATACCCTCCCCGCTGTCCTGATCTACTTTCCTGTTGCTTGGCAACAACTTTCAGTCCCAACACCCCCCACCCCCCTTCTGTTCTTTCCTTTTAACATTCCAGAACATTTCCTTTAATAAACAGGATTCTGATCGATAGGGCAATGTTTGAACAAAGTGCTGGAGATAATGGCCATCACATAGCATTAGCAATGATGCCTCTGTCTCCATCTGTTGCAGACTAATAGCTCAGAGCTTTTACACATTGGTGTCTTGGGACAGATCTTTGGTGAAATAGACAGAATGCTATTTCAAGTAATATACACAGTTTAGCAAAGATGGCCAGTCTAAAAATGCAGATATACAATAAAAGACAGAACAATTACAAACTGGGCAAAGCTGAGGAGCTGGAATTTTTATGGTTGATATATTCTATGCAAAATAATTCTAATGTTTGGAATGCAACACAATGCTATGCAACAAAAATGTCACATAAGGGTATATATGAAACTATATGAATCAATGTTTCATGGCATTTATTTAATTTCATGGTAACTATTCGAATGCGCATTAATGTACTCTACAACAATCAACTGTTATATATAATAATAATAATGTTTAGTAAAGGTTATTATTATTTTTTTTTTTAAAATCCCCATTCAGTTCAATGCATACGGTAATAGAAGAGCTATATAAGTGGCCACACAGTATTTAGTGCACGTTAATAGGATGGCATAATGAAAATAGGTCATCATTAAAAATATATAATGATGACATAATAATAACAATGGCTCAAAGGAGTTGAGTTGAAAGATACATTCACAAAATGTAACCAGGAAACAACAACAACATGACACATTTGTCCAACTATGTTTAAGATACCAAAACACACATGGTGTCAGCTCATTTTATAAAGGGAACCGGGGCAAGTTGTCACATGTTTTCAAATTTTTTAAATTACAATTTCTGGTTGTTGATGGTATTTTTGTATGTTACCTTTGATACTTTTGCTGCTGTTTTGTGCTTCATTATTGTTTTAATTTTTCTCTGCTCTGCTATTGGGGTCACAAAAGGTCATTAAAAAGCCTATAAAGAATTTGACACCTGGCCATTTTTCACCTGATATGAGATAAACAAGGTCATATGCTCTGGTGGGGTTTAAAGATGTATAAAAATACTTCTGTTTATATATAATTGTACTTGTATTTTCTTGATCACAATCATGATATTTGAACTCCATCACACAAACTGTAAAGAAATTGTTTGGGAGTTTTAAATAGTGTCCCTCATTTTAAGTAGGTCCTATTAGTCATTATGCTTATATGCAAAATATATGAAAAAAAAAAAACGTAGGTTATTCTGTCAACACATTAAAAATGTTTGTCTGATGGTAATGACAATTTAGTTTGAAAGTGAACCATCCTGTACTTTCCATTCATTAATTTTAGTCAATGTCCAATATTTTTCATTTTAATAGTGCGCTTATTATTTTGGTATCAGATATAATTCTGACCGATACTCAATGATATTGAATCACTTAATGATAAAGAAAACATATATTTTGTGAGAAAATGGAAAAAGCAAACTGAATATACTGAACAGATCAACACAAAATAATAATTATTATTATATGCTAATCATATAAACTTTTATTTTCATTTTATTTGATTTTGTCTCAAGAATCAGTGAGTATTCATGGGTCGCAAGAAGAAGAATATTTATTTAATAGAGAACGCTGGACATCAAACAAAATCTGGAGTATATATTAATAAACGTCATTTCCACCAGCCACGCGCTAAATGAACCGTTATCATGAACAAGGTCAATTAAGAGTCAGCACGCGGTGCGTATGAGATAATTCACCGTTTGACACACTGATGGGATGGACATCTTATGTTATGGAAATGAGGATTAATGCGAGTTCATTTGACAGATAGGCTGGTTTTATCTTTTCAAAGTTGTTTGTCCGACGACACTTGTTTATAAGCTGCAGTGTCTCGAGGTGAAGGATGTCACGCGCATCTCTCGCGCTTTAAACAGATGAGCGTCACGGTAAGACACAATCTCCAATCATATATGACTGCCTCATCGACCAATGTGTCGTTTTAAAAACACAATTAAGTTGTCAGCTTTTGATATCGAAAGAATTCTTACCTGTCCTGTTTCTCTGCACCGGCGCAAATGTGTTTGTCCTGTAGAGCTGCTCACATCACGCACACACTTCCACTGGTGTGATAATGAGTGATGGGAAGCGGATACGTCAGTCCCAAGAGGACACGAGGAAAGGTAGCGAAAACTGTGAGTGAAACATCTACATCAGACACTTGACTAGTAGTGACTATATTTGATTTATAAATGACGTAAGGCGACGTAAAATCATCCGCATCGCCGTGCGCGGAATAGAAATGTCCAGCTGGCACGCGGTCCTCTCACACGTGGGGTCAGGACAGGATATATCCACACAACTCGCCAGAACTTCCTTCACACTCTAATCAATAATGATTGTGATGTGGGTCATTCCTACTATCTCTACTATTATGGCCCCATCATGACAAATAATATATAATATTGGATAAATTAACTCAAAGATTAAAGTCACCACAAAATCAAAATGGAAATTTTTTATGGAATATTGCGGTATTTACACACAGAGAAAAAAAGGTGTCAAAATTGTACCTTTAGGGGTACAAGTTACAACAACTTGTCACTAGGGCAGTACCCTTAAAAGGACATCTTTGTAGCTTTTTTTTTTTTTAACCACAAAAAGGTTCATGGTATGTGTAGGCATATGTATTTGTACTCTAAGGTACTAATATGCACCTTTTAGGAGTAAAAAAGGTACAAAGATATCCTTTTTAATGGTACTGCCCCAGTGACAAGCTGTTGTACCCCTAAAGATACAATTTTGATCTTTTTTCTCGGTGTATGCGCTTAATTATTTTTTTAAATTTCATGTGCCCTCATAACCTTTAATCAAAATAACTTCCCCTCTTCTCTGATGACATGTTTAATACATTTTGTGCTGTTTTGTGGTATTATTTTTGTTTATCACTAAAATCCGATAATATATTACATTGTGTGTACGTGTGAGTAAAGAGAAAAATGCACAGAGAAGAATATCACATTTAATAATACTTGGCAAACAGTTGGTGATGTACTATGGGAAGAAAAAAAACACCCATAATTTAATCAAACCAGAACAGTGATTGACACAAACTGTACTTGTATGACTTAAAGGATTAGTTCGCTTCAAAATTAAAATTTCCTGATCATTTACTCACCCCCATCTCATCCAAGATGTTCATGTCTTTCTTTCTTCAGTCGAAAAGAAATTACGTTTTTTGAGGAAAACATTCCAGGATTTTTCTCCACGTAGTGGATTTCAATGGCAGCCAACGGGTTAAAGGTCCAAATCAATGCAGTTTCAAAGCGCTTCGAAGGGCTTCAGAGGCTCTGCACGATCCCAGCCGAATGTAATTATATTGTTTTACAATACATTATTTCTGTAATAAGTAGGGTTGCAAAGGGGCTGAAATTTTCTGGTAAATTTTCAGAAACTTTCCAAAATAATGCTCGACTTCAGTGTTGTGTTTCTTCACGACATATGACGTCATCACATCGGAAAGGTCACGTCCGTGACGTATGTGGAAGTACCGACCTAGTGTTAAAACGAACGTGCACAGACTAAATCAAACGGCCTTTACAAAAATAAAGGTAAAACAACGATGTTGGACCATTTTAAAGTTGGAGGAGAACATGAGATGGAGTTTTTCAGCGCTGGGTCGGTACTTCCACCTACGCCACGGACGTGACCTTTCCGATGTGATGACATCATATGTCATAAAGAAGCACAACACTAAAGTTGAGCATTTTTTTTTAAAGAAAATGGCCGATAATGAAGTCCATTAGTCCTGGAATGTTTTCCTCAAAAAACTGAATTTCTTTTCGACTGAAGATAGAAAGACATGGGGATGAGTAAATTATCAGGAAATTTTCATTTTAAAGTTAACTAATCCTTTAAAGCACTAATAATACTTTCATAATCTTTGATTAAATTTGAATGTCATATTTTTATTGTGCACTTAAGTCATTAGCCATGCAGCAAATAAAGTGTCAAGGACATTTTAAAAGCACTTCAAAAATTACCATTGGCCTTCTGAAACAAGACTGAAACAGGCGTCTTACAGGCCTCGAGTGCCTATCTATCCCTGAGTGAGAGGTTTTATTGGACCTAATCTCTCTTAGTGCATTTTTTTAGTGCCAAGCAAGTGCTAAGTACAATGGACTTCTGATCCTGAGCAAGATGAGAGAAACTGAAAACTATTCAAGCTGTCATATTTCACCCTATAAGCAAAAGCAACGAAAGAGCCATTTTTTTTTGAGGCTTTATAACTTTGTTGTCCTTTCTGAACTCTTTTATGTAATAGTAAAAGTGCCCCGTCTATATTTTTAAACAAACGATAAATCTGAGTTAAGTATAATTCTGCATTAGATCTCATGCCCTTATAAGCCTGATGTCTCTGTGCTGGAGCGCATTCAAAACAGGGAGTAGCAGTACCATAAAAAGCCTTCTGCATATATACACACACACATTCACACAATCTCTGAGCATAGACTGAGATTAATGCATGTGTAATCTCACTGGAATGTGCTGTTTCACAGCCCCAGCTGTACACACAGGTTATAATCCTCATCCCCTGCATGTGCGTTTATGAAACAGAGAAGAGCATGAGTACATAATAGTATGATCTTAGGTAAAAGCTGCAGGTCAGGTCACATGTGTGCTATGCTGTGTGCCTGTTGTGGCCCTTTGGTCATTTACAGTGAAAACGCTCAAAATGTTTCTATGGCATCTTCTTTTTAGTCTTGACGAGGCCTTTCTCTACTAGGCAGCGGTAGAACTCCTGGATATACGTATACACACACTTCCAGTCGGGCTCCCGCATCCGCATCAAGTCGTCAACGTCCAGCAGAGGAGCACAGTCAGCTAGTCTCCTACACACACGCATAAAGAAAATGATACCTATTTTAGGACCATTATGATTTAAAAAAAATATTATTTTCATGACTTAATCACATTTTCCCTCCAAAATACCTAAACAAAAAACACATTTCCTTCTCCCATCATGCGTTTCTCATTACCATAAATACTGATGTTTCATTTAAATGATAAAATTAAAAATACAATTGTTGTGCTGTCTTTAATGTAGATTGAAAAAAAAAAATGCCTGAATGAGAAAATGATTAAATGGGTCATGAATTGAAAAATCAACTTTCCCTTGAGCTTTTGATATATAAAATGTCATGGTAATATAAGAATATCCTGTATGTTTCGGAGCTGAAACTTCCTTGTTAGTCAAAAAAAAGCTTTTATTGACAGCTGGCTCAGCAAACGATCGATCTGTGAATGTGCGTCCCCGTGACGTCAGAGTGCAGTGAAACGCCGCCTCAAGAAAGCCTGATTCTGTAGCCCCGCCCAGACATAACATACATAAAAGAACATAGGCCTACGTGGTGCTAAACGGATACCGAGCAATAAACATGCCGAAGAAAACAATATATTGTGCTGTGCCTGGTTGTGGAAGAACACAGTCTTTCTTCATAAGCTTTCTTCGGATTCCAATGTTAGCAATGCGTGGTTGAACTTTATTTTTAATGAAGATCCAGCTCACGTGGGGAAGACATTGCATTTGTTCGCTTCATTTCACCGGATTCGTTTGTAAACAAGAGACTGGATTTTCAGACAGGATGAGATTAAAACACAATGCTGTGCCTTCTGGATCCGACAGGAATGATGCAACACAATTATTATTTTTTTTTTATTTTATATGTGATAGTATTGCATTGTTACATTTGATATCTACTGATTATGTATGTGTCTAACCAAACATTACTCCAGCCTGTGACAGCATGGAAGTTTCCTTTGTAGGCTATTTGAGTTGTTGGTTCATTGTCCTGCGATTCGTGATCATACTCAGACATGTATGGGCCAGGCAGGGCTTGCACTATCTTAAATAGTGAAATAACTTTCCTTTCTTGATGTGCGTTGTTTACTCTCTTGACTTGATATTTGAAGGAAAAATACAATTGCGGAAGTTTTGATCATGCTGATTTGTCTGCAGTGAAGTTTTGCTTATGCACGTATTTGGCTTGTGGGTGCGCGCGTGTGTGTGTGTCTGTGTGTGTGTTAGTGATGCGGTTTGCTATTATATTCACCGATCGGGCCGGCCAAGTGATAAAAAGTAACATTCCAATTAATTGCGGGTGGATGAGAGATAAATCATTGTGTTTGTTTGATAAAGACATTTTGCGAGCCCTGTGGGCGAATCATTCCGGTTGCCGTTTCTCCACATTGGAAGTTTTCAAAACAATTCCTCATGTGTAAGGGAGCCGAAGCTCATTATAATATGCAAAACTGTTATCCAATCATAGCAGCGGGCGTTTACTTCCAAGTCTTCAATGCGGCACGCCCATAAAAACAGAGCGTTTCAAGAGCAAGGCTCAAAGGGTAGAAAATAGCTATTACTTATTCATTATGATGTTTTTGAATGTAAAAACCACGCGAATGTCATGTGACCTCAGACAACAGTATACTTTTTTTTTTTTTAAAGGCAGTTCATGACCCCATTGAAAGTCATTTAGATTTAGTTAAAAAAATTCATTAAAAAAAGTGTAATTTAAGCAGGGCTCGACATTAAAGCTTGTTTGGGACAAGTGGATTTTTTTGAAGGGGCAAGAGAAAGAGAATTTTACTTGCCCAACCGGACAAGTATCCTGATTAAAATATCAATAACAAAAAATAACTAGGGAGTCACCAAAATGCGAGAATGATTCTGCATTAATTTAGTGTAAGTGGCGATTGATAGTGAATAATATATAATGTACTGATGTAACAGCGTTGTGCGGTTGAGGCTCGTGCAGCCTCACGAGGAGAAATCGCAACAAATAAGTGCAGCTCGTACAAAGAAACTCAGTTAACTTACTGTGGTAAAAATTCTAAATGTGGAGTTTTTATATTTTTAACATATGATACTGTTAAGCAACATCACACGACAAAGAGTGCTGAGTACCATCACGACTGAAAATGTCATACAGATTTCATTTCATAGTTTGAATGAATGACTCGCTCATTAAGATGGTCACCTGCCGCCACCTACTGGTGGTTTAGTTTCATGATTAAATGTATCATTCTTTCAAACATTTATTTGTATGTTCAAAAAATATTCAAAGCAATCTCAAAACATTTTTTAATGCAGTTGTAATTTTTCAGTGTAAATTATTTAATTTGATTGGTAACAGCCCTATAGTGTCTTATTATTCTAATTGAATTTATTGATCAAATTTAAGAATTTAAAATGAAAGATTAAGCATATATTTAATTATATTTTTATATTTTATATTTCATTTATTTTTATTTAAAAAAAATCATAAATATGCAGATTTAAATATGTCAAAGCTGACTGAACACTGATGCTTCAGAATAAATTATATTTATAACACGAAAAAATCCTATTTTTGACCGATTTACTTGTCCAAAGGACAAGCACATGAAAAGGCTTAATGTCGAGCCCTAATTAAAGTATAATAATATAACTTAATTATAATTAAAAATTAATTATAAATAAAATGAATTATATTAATATTAAATAATGAAATATTACTATTATTTATATTAGGAAATTACAATAAATTAAGTTTTTATTATATTATTTTTAATATTAAAATATTATTTTATATGATGATGATAAATTCTGGTGAAATATGACCCAGACATTTCTTCATGAGATGCAAATGCGGGTGCAGTAAATGCTGTCCAGTCTTACTCTGCAGTCTTGAATGCCTTCTCAAAGTTGGCCCTGCGATCATACGGGTCGAGAGTGCAATATTCAAAGCCCTCAGGGAAGAACCTGTGCACCAGGGCACAAAACGCCAGACCGTCTGCCCAGCTAGAGGAGAAATTTTGGATGTTCACACCCTAAACATAGAAACAAGTATAAGAGAATGATGATAAATTAGAGAATGATGATAAATGTCTGGGTGAAGAAAAAAACTGTCAAGAATAATATATATATTCGTGCTGTCAATCGATCAAAAATGTAATAATCATACATTTTTTCTGTAATTAATCACGATTAAGTTTTTAATATTTTTATATAATTTGTCATATTTACACTTTCAAAAAAAAAAAAAAGATTACAAAATTGTATCTTTTAAGGTAGCCGTCACTGGGATGGTACCCTTAAGGGTAAATTTTTGTACCTCTAAGTAGAGGAAAACAATGGTATAATTGTACCCTAAGGACCAATTGTGTACCTTTTAAAGGTACAGTTATATGTTTTGTTCCCCAAGGAACAAAATTGTACCTCCACTGTACCTTTTTTTCTGAGAGTGTACCTGTGGCCTTCCTACCTGTCTAACAGGTAGGAAATATACAGAAATTGAATAAAGTTATCCAATAGTCTGCACTGCATAAATAATAAATGAATCCTTGTTAAAGCTACAATTTTCTCTGTTACCTAATGATTAACATTAATCATTAACATTAACATAATCTGCCGCTGCCAAACATGACGCGCTGTCAAGTGCATCTCATTTTGTCACAAGTTCATTTAAGGCTTTATTTAACTTATTTAAGACTGCTCTTATGAGAATACTCAACAAAACGAGCATTTTGGCATAATTCTGTGTGTTATTGTTCTTTCAAGCACGAAATAGAACTCGATTGTCAGGACATTCACAGACAGCGTGTTCTCTTTGTCTTGTTGCCCTTTAAAAATGGTTTAAAAGCATTTGCATGAATAAGAGCATGATAAAGCTAGCCCAAGAATGACAGAAAAAATGGATGCTAAGTTAATTGCGTTAAATATTTTTAACCCGATAAACTGAAAAAAATTAATCGCATGCATTAACGCGCTAATTTTGACAGCACTAATATAGTTTGTACTACTTGTTATCCGACAACGCCAACATTTAGATAAACATGTAAATATGTGCTGCATGCTTTCCTCTCAATAATAAAATTAACTAAAATGACAGCAGTGAGAAAACAGCAGTTAAGAAAGCATCTGATCATAGTGATGTGGATGTTTGCACGAGCTCTGCTATTCAGCACTCCAGTCATGTCACGTCTCATTTATTTATATATGATTGGAATTATGTTTTGTTTAGAATTACAAATTCAGTTTCTACTATAAATCAGCTCTCTAGTGTGTTAATTTTTTTACTCGTGAATGACCTCGACAGACTGAATAATGAACCGGAGAAGATTTCCACGTCAAAAAAGGCAGAGCCTCAATCACCACGACCCAATGGTAGTTCGAAGGTGTTTACCAGCCAGAGCAAAGTTTTCCGGAAAGTTTGCTTGGGCAAGCTGTTTTGAACTCCCGTATTTAATTCCAAATGAACTTTGCTTTGGCCTGATTTTGTTTGAAATGATGTCACACCAGTTTGTTCTTCGATTTCGCTTGATTTCGATTTATTTTTCCACTACTTTTCGCATTGTAATAATAAAGCAAATAAAAAAAAATTATTTATACATCAAGCATTTGTTGTAAAACCATTTATGCTGATTTAAGATTTTTAAGAAAATTCAAATAAAAAAGCATTACAGTATTTTTGGCTGTAATACAGTAAAAAGAGAATCATCATTAAGCATAATCTGTCTTACAAAAAATCAGGAAGCATTACACTAATGAGAATGAAAGGGACAATGTGCTTAATTGTAATTGTCAAAATGCAAAAAAAATCTTAGTGGTCCTAAAAATAGGTTTGATTTTCTTTGTTAAATACAATTTCTTTCTTTCTTTTTTTGTATTTTGGGGTGAAATATGATCTGGACATGTTTCCATGAGATTCACTGAAGGAGAGTAGCAGAGCCAGAGAAATGTAGCAAAACAGAAACTGTTTGATTTGATCTTATTTGTTCTTTTCAGGCCCACCTCATATGGTTCAGTCTTGACACGACACCAGTCCAGCAGCATCTGTTTGACATCTTTGGTGTTTGGGCCCCCGACTGCCGAGCCGCCCGGCACTTTAACCCTGGCCACATGGGATTGAGCAGGGCTTTAGGAGGAAAAATAAAACAATCAGACGATGGGATTCGACCCATGCTGTCATCCTGTCAGGCCTCTAGGAATGACTCACCTGCTCCCAGTTTTTGGAGAGAAAGTAGAGGTTGGTGTTGAAAATGTTTTTCCCTGAGCCGTCTCTGTACCGAAATGAAGTAAAAAAAAAAGAAGAGGTTATCAAAGCCTTGCAGTTAGAACCGCAGTAAAAGTACATAGTGTTCAGATCCTCAAAAGAGAGGGTTACTCACTGTGTGCACTGTACTGAGCACCACTTGGGCTATTAGTGGCTTTCTGGTCCTTATTCAGTCCAGCAGCTGTCTTGCCTCCGCCACCCTGCTGACGCAAGTTCTCCATTCGGGCCGCCCGCTCGATATCACGCCGCTCTTAGAGAAAGAGACGAGTAGAGAGAGACGAGAGGAGGATGTTTTTCACTCAAAAAAACAAAACAATAAACAAAACAAGTTTTGAATTCTGAATAGAAGTTAAACAAATAGTAGATTTAGTAGATAGTTTATTCTGTTGAGTTTACTTTCTGTGGTTGTTTTTGTAATGACTCTTAAAGGTGGAATCTCATGAAAACTGTCAAGAACAAAATTGTTATCTTAACTTTTTTTTTTTTTTTAATTAATAATAATCAAAAGTGGAATTTATAATGTTACAAAAGATTTCTATTGCAAACTTTTCATAATTAATAATAATCATAAATGTTTCTTGAGCAGCAAATCATCATATTAGAATGATTTCTGAAGGAGCATGTGACACTGAAGACTGGAGTCTGAAAAGACTACTATGGAAGTAAAATAATGCCAAATGTTTTTGAAACAAAAAAGCTTGTTGAATTGCACTACTTGGAAAAAATTAGCATTGCATTAACCATGCTTTTTATGGGCTGAAATTCAACATGGTTGTATATTTAAGATGTGAATATTTCAATTCAAAATACTTCACACACATTTTCATGATTAAAAATGCAATAATTCATATTCACCTCTCAGATTTCACTTCCAAAATATTCATTCCGTTTAAAAATTCAACCTATAATATTCAACAGGCAATTTTCGGTCCATTTTATTTCGCTTTAAAATTCGCTTCCACAAATTCAGTGGTTCAAATTCGACTAAAAATTCTACAAAATCCATCTGCTGTTAGTCCACCTCACCAGCAGGTGGTGCAAGCGGCTGTTGACGAAGACCAGAGCAACGGGTAGAGAGAGTCATTCATTAAATGGATTTACAGAAATGGAGCAAGAGATACGGATTTGTGATGATCATCAGGGCCAGTATATATATGGAAAGGCTGATAAAGACAAAGCTGTGTTTACATTTAAGTCTTCACGGTTACTTTTGTACATGTAAGCAGCTTTCTCTACCGTGAACAAGATTATAATGTTATTCCCCGATGATGACGGACAGATCAAATATTACATCTGAGGTAGACATCTCTTGGTTGTTTAGTTTCCTTAACTTTATATGGCAGCGCTGTGCTGTAGTACTGTAGTACGCAATACGTCATACTCCAGGACTCCCCTGCCGTAGCTTAATACAGTGCTATAAAAGACCAAATTCGCACCTTATTGGGGATGTAGGCTATACTATATAGGCTACAGGCAAGCAGGTGGACTCAGAATATGAACGTAACGCACAAAGTTTCACGCTAAGTTCTTCCCAGTGAGTGATTTACTGGCAAGTTGGCTTGACAATAAAATTGGACAATAGTCGCACATTTAGGGACCGTCTCTAAAGTTACATACGACATGTGTATACACGTTTCTAATTTCTTTAATTTAAAAAAAAATGTTAAAAGGTGTGCATCATGCCTGACACCTACATGAACACTTTACAGTTGGTTATATGACTGTAAGTCATTCTCTTCAAAAGCTAGTGAAGTTAGAAACGTGTATACACATGTCATATATAACTTTAGAGACGGTCCCTAAATGTGCGACTTCCTATGTGCGGTAGAGAAAGCTGCTTAACATTACATGTACAAAAGTAACCGTGAAAACTTAAATGTAAACACAGCTTTTATGTCTTTATCAGCTTTTCCATATATATACTGCCCCTGATAATCATCACAAATCCGTATCTCTTGCTCCATTTCTGTAAATCCATTTAATGAATGAATGACTCTCTCTACCCGTTGCTCTGGTCTTAGTCAACAGCCGCTTGCACCACCTGCTGGTGAGATGGACTAACAGCAGATGGAGATTATGCTCGGTAATCTACTGCTATTCCTGCAGTTCTGTTGAATTTTCAGTCGAATTTGAACCACTGAATTTGTGGAAGCAAATTTATAAAGCGAAATAAAATGGACTGAAAATGGCCTGTCGAATATTATAGGTTGAATTTTTAAACGGAATGAATATTTTGGAAGTGAAATCTGAGAGGTGAATATGGATTATTGAATTTTTAATAATGAAAATGTGTGTGAAGTATTTTGAATTGAAATATTCACATATCCAACCATGTTGAATTTCAGCCCATAAAAATGCAAGCCCTAAAAATACAATGCATTAAAATGCAAGCATGGTTAATGCAATGCATATTTTTTCAAGTAGTGCAATTCAACAAGCTTTTTTGCCATTATTTTACTTCCATAGACAGCTTTGATCACAGGAATAAATTACATTTTAAAATATATTCAAATAGAAAACAGTTATTTTTAACCTTTTTAAAGTGTAATAATAATATTTCACAATATTACTGTTTTTACTGTATATTTAATCAAATCAATGCAGCCTTGGTGAACATAAGAGACTTCTTTCAAAAACATATACAATATTTTTTTGACTTTTGAAAGGTAGTGTTTATAATATTAATTTACATGTATATAAATAATAAATTCTATTAAAACAATGACAACCTATTTTTAGAATTGATGTTTTGCATTGTTACATTATTTTCGTGGCATTTGACCTCTGTCCATTTTTTTAATTACTGTAATAAAAATATAATTTTTATAACTGTACAGAAAAAAATAATATTTTACGTATCATATATTATTAAAAACAAATTTTTATTTTAGATGATAAAATAAAATGTCTTTAACTCGTGTTTTTCATGCTGATTTTAATTTCAAATGTATTGTATTACAGTCATAATCAGTATCATAATGCTGATAATAATGAATATGATATTGATAATGAGATAAAGATAATGAGACTCCAATAAGAATTAACACTGAGAATGATGAGATTAACATAGAAATTAAAAAATTAAATGTCTAGATTTATTACGGTAATGAGAATGAATAATACAAACCCAACTTTTTTATTTGCATGACAATTTATCACATTTCCACCCAAAATTGCCATTATTGTAATGCAAAAAAATCTTAGTAATGCAATGGGAATTACTCTGTCCAGATCCTTTGCCTCCATTTAAAAATGAGCATGAATACTAAAGACATTAGCACAAACCATGAATTATGCTTACAATAATGTCACCAAAATATAACAAAATATGCTTAATTTTCTTAATTTCCCTTTTGACTTTGGACTAAATTGTAATCCAGATTCTTGACAGGTTTTGAGATTCACCAAAAAGCATGTTGGGAATAACATTAGTTTTAACAGAAAATGTTTGAACCATATATATATATATATATATATATATATATATATATTTGAATATGTAACATTAGGGACATGACCCAGCCCTCACCCCTCTTTCTCTTGAGCAGTTCTCTCATGGCAGCCCGGATCATTTTTCTCTCCTCGAAATCCACAGCCTTATCTAGCTATTACATGCAGTAAACAGAAGGGAAACTTTCCTAAATATGGTCAAGACAAACCATAATAACAAGCCTGCTCCGCTTGTAGCGCCTATAGTTGCCTCTTACCATATTATTGAGGATCTCTTCATCCTCTATAGCTGCCAGCTGTTCGACTGTCAGTGGACCCGTCATATCATGTTGCTCTTTGGTACCTGCCTCTAATGTTCCCTTCTCACCCTCCATCTTTAGTGACAGCTGGGACAGAAGGAGGAACAGGAGGTGTTGATGGAGCCAGGTTACGAGATGTGTAAATCTCCATGTGTGCGTGGGAATGAGGGAGAATGTTTATAGAAAGGAAAAATGAGGAAGAGCTAATCTGACAAAAGCTTTGTGTGAGAACTTCTAGTACAGGGATATTTTAAGACACATCAAGATGCTAGTAAGCTAGTCTGTAGCTACTAAACGCTGATATAACGTCACAGCCAAATTATTGGTTTGAGCGGCTTCTTAACAAACAGGTTTCATTAATAAAAAATATTTCACGTGATTGTTTTCGCACAGATTAAATGTCAAGCTGCTTCCAGCCACACACATAATGATAACTGTGTGCATCTCCATATATGTAAAAAGACAGTCGAACAGCAACAATCCATCATTCATCTCAACGTAAACAGAAACCATGTTGGTTGGCACTGACATTAACCATGCAGTAGCTTAGGATGTGTCCTGCACCATCTGCCCATAGTCCTGTAAACCAACTGGGACTCAAATACAAACAAAGAGATCTTTGGAATAACATGTGCTTTATGAGTGGAGACAATTTACAAGGATGAACATTCTGTCATAATTGTCATGTCGTTCCAAACTTGTATGACTTTCTTTTAGGGATGCACCGATACCACTTTTCCAGAACGAGTCCGATACAATACTTTTATTTGTAGTACTTGCCGATACAGAGTACCAATACCTGTATTTTCCTTGCATTTTTTATTTTTTTTAATATTGGGAAAAACCAAAAGAATATATATCAAATTATTTGGCTTAACAAATAGATATTTACTTCACTTATTTTCATGCCTAATTATGCCTGTTAAAATGTATTGTAGGAGCTACTGTTACTTTCACTGTTCATATTATTATTATCATATTTTATTTTTAATTTAAAGGGTTAGTTCACCTAAAAATGAAAATTCTGTCATTAATTACTCACCCTCAAGATATTTTTTATGAAATCTGAGAGCTCTCTGACACATCTATAGACAGCAATTTAATTAACACTTTCAAGGTCCAGAAAGGTAATAAAACATTGTTAAAATAATCTGTGACTACAGTGGTTCAACCTTAATTTTATGAAGCGACGAGAATACTTTTTGTGCACAAAAAACAAACAAAATAACAACTTTATTCAACAATTTCTTCTAGCCTGTGTTAGACTCTTATGCGGTTGACATAGTGTAAACAGTGCAGTGCTTGGACACAGTCACACAGTTGTGTTCCGAAGATGAACGAAGGTCTTACGGGTTTGGAACGGTGTAATTAATGACAGAATTTTCATTTTTGGGTGAACTAACCCTTTAATAGTCTCTTAGTCGTTTGTTGTTAGATTAACATTGAGGACAAAGACAGCAGTAGGTTTTTTAGGCTGATGTCACTTTTAAGAGCTGCACGTATCCAACATACTGTTACAAAAGCATTTTCTTTTCAACAGTTTACATTCACTTAAGACATAACCACTATGTTTCACAAGAATACTTTCCTATACTGGCATTTTGAAATAATCTTGTGCCTTCAATCGCAAAGAAGACGTGAAAGAGAACTCAATTCAGTGGGCTATTCGCACGCTGTCTGAGAGGAAGCTTCTGGGTGCGCTTCGGATGTTTGTGCACAGAAAACTTCTTGAAAACGTCATGTGATTACTGTACCGTCTTCCTGTAATAATGTAGGGAACCACTGGTTATACATAAAATCATGTAACAGTTCATGGTTTTACTTCATTCAGTTCATTTTCCAACTCCCCTAGAGTTAAACAGTTGAGTTTAACCGTTTTCAAATCCATTCAGCCGATCTGCGGGTCTGGCGGTAACACTTTTAGCATAGATTAGCATAGATCATTGAATCTGATTAGACTGTTAGCATCTCGCTCAAAAAAATTACTTTATATATATTTTTCCTATTTAAAACTTGACTCTTCTGTAGTTTACTCGTGTACTAAGACCGACGGAAAAAGGAACTTTGCTGCCGTACCATGGATGCAGCAGGCGCAATGATATTACGCAGCGCCTGAAAATAGGCTAACTTCTGTCAACATAACCAACGTGACAACCTGCTTGCACAGGGAGCATGCTGGTGACTATTTTCAGGTGCTGCGTAATACTACAGAAGAGTCAAGTTTTAAAAATAACGAAAATCTGGTCATTTTTTTTGGAGCGAGATGCTAACAGTCTAATCAGATTCAATGATCTATGCTAAAAGTGTTACCGCCAGACCCGGAGATCGGCTGAATGGATTCGAAAATGGTAAAAGTCAACTGTTTAACTCGAGTGGAGTTGGAAAATTAGCCTATTTTCAAAAATAGTGGCATGTTCCTTTAACTATCTCTTTAAGACAAATAAAAGTTTATAAATGCCACTGCATTAGATAAAAAATATCAAACCAACCATTATTTTAAAAAAAGATAGTACAAGTGCACTTTTTAAGCAAAAATGTTAAAACAGTACATATACTGTTTAAAATAAAGTATCTGGACAATTTGTGCTCCTCTACGGAGCCCTGTAAGAACATGGTTATTGAAAAAAATATGAGATGGGAGGAAAATTATATTTAATGCTTTTCAAATTCTGCGTTCCCATCAGTTATTCTCTCGAAGTATAATTGCATTCCTCTAAGAAACTTTGCATTCACTCCCAAAAGCATTGAAAATATGTTTTCCTTCAACCTCATATTATTACCATGTTTGAGACATTCAGTCACAAAAATTCTATGTTCGCTCGCAAAAGCGTTGAATATATAGTTCCTCCCAACTTATATACCAGTTTTGCATTCTTTTGTGAGTGAACGCAAAGTTTTGTGAGCAAATGCAAAGTTTCTTGGTTGAAGACAAAAGCTGGTTAAACTTTATTTCGATGGCCCACTTTAGACATTCTACTAATTATAAGTAACTTTTCAACTACATATCAACTAACTCTCATTAGAGTATTAGTAGTAGACTGTTAGGTTAGGGGTTCAAGTAAAATAAGTTGACATGTAGTTGCAAAGTTACTTATAGTCAGTAGAATATCTCAAGTAGACCATCAAAATAAAGTGTTGCCCAAAAGTTTTACGAGCAAACACAAAGGCATTGAAATATAATCCTTTCCTCCCATCTCATATTTCCCCGCCATCACCATGTCCCTTCAGGGGCTCCTTAGTGGTCAAACGTTAGTGGATCATGCTCACAGTCAATTTAAATTTGTGGTTACTCTGATAGGACACCTGTGTTGACCAGTTAATTAAAAGTCAATGCCAAAAATGGCTCAGATTACTAAAGTTAGTCCTGATAAAAGACCTGGCAGCATTTGAGTCAGATGTCGGATGTCTTGCGTGTCCAGATGCTGTTTGATACTGCTGTATGTTAGCATGTGTTGGGAATAACGTGTGGGCTGAAGCTAGCAGAATGGGTAATGTTGTTTCTGGATGCCATAATACAGTTTTACCCTAATAACACATAATAATGTTGGCGGAATTTATATAATCGCTCAATAATAATTTGCTCTTGCACTGGTGTAATAGCTGTTATGTAATCACACAATCATTGCACTGGAAAATAAATGGAAATACACAGAAAAACAACAAAAGTCAAAGTTCTCATAAAATCTTGCAAAATAAGAAACATAAAGATGAAGCTCACCAATCTCTGTCCAGAGGAAAGGTCTTGCGGTCTGATCTAGAAAGGTCACATACACTCAACTCAACTCTGATGCTGGAGTGAGTGAGTTTTTCAGAGCCACCGTGAGACCACTCCCACCCCGACCCTCATCACCCTATTCTGAAGGGACCAGGAAAAAAATGTGGAATCAGTAGAACGGGACATTAAGTATTAGTGACCTATTTTGGCACTGCTTGTCTTGATCTTTCCCTACTGTCAGCTTTGACATATCTACTACTAAGAAGATAACAATGAGTCATCTTTTTATCTAAACACTGTCACTTTAAAAAGTGGTATCAGGGTTTTTATACATTTGAAAACTAGAGGAAAGAAAACATTGAGATAAATGGTGCTCACCCAGCATGCTTTGTGTTGACAGTGATTGCATAAGCAGGTGGCCTGGCTCTATGCAGAACTAAACAGTGAATGAGTGGACAGACGGAGAACACTACCTTTTTAAGGCATAACAAGAATGATGTTGCCTAGCAGCGGCTCCATGTTTACACAGGTCAGACACATCCTTTTCTCCTCTGCAGACATAAACATGCTTGTTGCAGTGTTTATCTGCAAAAGCTGAGACCAGAAATGTCACTGGCACATGCACATTTTCACACTCGCACTATTACAGTATGATAGAGGCATTCTGTGTGTTTAATGTGTTTGTGTTTGGCTCCACCTAGTGGTGGCGGATGGTTATCGTAATCATTTGCTGGCAGACATGAGCTAGCATGACACATGGAAACAGTGAGGGTGAAGGAAACCTTGACTTGGACTGGATGTCCAGTGAGTCACTCACTAATGTGGCATATTAATTATACAAAAGTGGTCCAGTTATAGTGAAAAAGTCATACAAAGGCACTTATGTTACATTTCATAACATTCAACATGGAGAAAATGCTAGTTTTGCAAAACTGACAAGCATGTTGGTAGGGTGATGTGGGTGGTTACCAGGTCATTATGTATTTGTAATGGTGTTCTAATGGTACATCTAAGACATTTGAACCGTTTTATCATCATCTAGGTGAAAATACAAGGTACAATACAAGTTAAGCTCAATCGCCAGTATTTGTGACTGTTCATTTTACCTCAAAAAAGAAAAAAAGACTCTGTGCTCCTTTTCTTTAAATACACAACAATGAAAGTTGGGTTGAGGCACCCACACTTAGTAAGTAAATAGAGCCAATTTAAATGGAAAAATGTGAAATGTCAAGCTTATTACTTTATAAAAGCACTTACATTAATTCTTCTGTTAAAACTTGTGCATTTTAGGGTTTACAGCTTGTTCAATTTGGATATAACTTTACACAGAAAAGTTTTTTCCCCACACTAAATCATGGTAACATGCATACTGTTTACACTTTGTGGCTATACTATTGAAACAAACTATGAGTATTTTAATGTTTTCAAATTGGCCCAATTCACTTCCGTTGCAAGTTTCTCACAGTAACATTGATTTTGAAAGGAACGAAATAGCTTTAAAAACTTGAGGCTTGAAGGTTTTATTGTCAGATAGACAAAGTCAGATGAAGACAGGAAAACAAATCAAATCTCAGAGCATATTAGACCACAATCATGCTAGCATGTTTTAACACTTTGTTAGCATGCATTAACTTGTTAGCATGCTGCTAGCATGTTTTAAGACACTGCTAGCATGTTGCTTGCATATTTATTTCGAACTACGTTTTAAACACTGCTAGCATGTTGAAACGAGTATAGTGATATGAACAATAATAATAACAAACAACATTTTTACATACTAAAATGTGAGATAGCAAGAGACATAAGAAAAAGAGACATCAGACAGTGTTTTTTTTAACTGGTGTATTTGTCCAGCTTTCCATGATTGTAAAATACATAAATATAATAAAAAGCATTTACATCTCATATTTTGCTGACATCAGAAACCATATATACACAGGAGCCATAGAATAATGCAAATCGTCAGCGCAATTTTGCGCTGCAACCAATAAAAGACACATCAAAACCGTCAGTACCGCTCTATGCTAAGATATCTCAGCATTGAAAACATCATCCAGTACACTGTGACAGTAAAACGTCATCACAGGAATAAGCAATAACATCTGAGGTATTTATCTAACAACCCTCACCTCATGTTTTTACGGTGAAGAGTAAAATGTATCAGAAACTATGCTATTGTTCTGTTGATAATTTTTTCATACTAATTGTGGTAAATTAACCGCTGTGCTTGTGGTACAGAGAGACAGGATGAAAATTATTGTGAATACGCTGTTGCTTTCACTGATAAGGTGCAGCCATGTTAGCGAAATTTTGCAGACAAAGAAGGTCCATTACCCATTATCAATAGTGTAGCGATGTATAAACGCTCACATAGAAGTCACTTTTTCAAACCAAGCAGCTTTCTGTTGGTCAACACAGTGAATTGGCATACAAATCTTTCCCAATTACCAATTGCCGCTAGACCGTTTGATGGGCCATTTTAAAATGATCAGCATAGGTAACCGATAACCATGCAAGCATAGCCGATTACTAGTGTTAGCGCCCCCTTGTGCAACCCTTAGTAACGGATAACGCAGCTATCCAAAAAAAAAAAGTGTACAATGTCAAAATTAATGCTGTAATGCTGATATATATTAGCCACTCTGCTCTTTAGTATGGTCGATCTTGTACAATGCTTTTCCTATGATGCTGTTCACTAAATTAAGTAATGAGTGAAAACACTGAAGCATAGGTGGACAGTTGAGACCTTAATAAATAAAGCTTGAAAGGCTGTCGTTTCCTTATGAAAACAGCCCTCAGGTAGGCACACTTGAGTTAGTGTAGGCTTTTATCATCTCCATAAGACTGCCTACACCTCAACACCCGCTAAGATACATTCACATCCTTGTACATTTCCAGTTACCCAATTTTAAGAACCCAAAATGGTTCAAGTCAGTTGTTATGAGAATATATTAAACTATGAATTCCCATCAGGTTGGGAAACAGGCAAACTGCCTGATATTTGCAGCCAATGCACTTCAATTCAGTTATAAAAAACAAAGTAATAATAAATGCTAATCTGCTTTCTATCCAGCAGATGGCAACAAAACCTCTTTGAGGGAATGACCTTGCTATGTACCTTGGTCTATAACCTCTATTGTCAATTTCTTATAACAGCTTTAAAACACAATTCAAATAGGAGGTAAAATAATACTGTCCAGCAGGCGTCACAAAAACAATAAAACATCAAAGAAACAAATGAAAAACGATGAGCACCTACTCAGAGGAGACGAGCAAGAGCAAGGACGCCTTTTGTGGAGGATTTAAAGAGGAAAATATAATTTTGATTTCTCCTAAGAGATCATAGTGTGCTAAAGATGTATGAGACTCCTTAAAGAGACCTATTAATAATGATCTGCACTGGGAATTACATAAGAGGCACCAGTTTATATCTGCCTGCCTATGATGGGACACAGTCACATTCATAATATTTAAAAAAAAACGCCAATTTTCTCAACTGATACTTTGGGTGAATCTTACACCCAGGTAGTATATCACTCCAAAAGCAAAATAAAACCTTATGAAATTATATTTTGCATAAATAAAATAAGGCATACGTTTATATTTGGATTTGTGACATTATTTGCATGACAATTAAGCACATTTCCTCCCTTCTTAGTAAATTCTTAGTAGCGTAATGAAGTTACTCTATAATTCTTAATGTCATTATGATATATATGATATAAGTTCTTAGGTAAATAATATACTGTATATATTAAACATATTTTGGCATGAATTAACAAAAAAAATTTAAATGATGTATTAAAATTGTACAGTATTTATACATGATGATAATATTTGTTGTATATTACAGTAGTGAGAAGCCTTTAATGAGAATGACAATTATAAACCTCACAAGCAAAATATTCAGATGCACTGCGTTCATGAGATAAAAAAAATATATATCTGCAAATGATTTTGAGGTAAAATATGACTTTTTCTAGATCTTTTCTATAACAGAGAGAAATAAATTACATTTTCTGAAAAGAAAAGTACACCAAGCTAAATAAAAGTAAACCTAAATGAGGATCCAGTAGTCTTGCTCGTCTCTCTTATGTAAACGTAACCTAGATGAAAAGTGGTAGTGCTGTAACAAACATAGGATACTCATTCAAACATGGCATCCTACAGAAAGCTGCCTTAAAAGTACCGTCCATATCATCAAAATCAAGACGGCTGAGTTACAGTTTCTAAAAATACATTATTCCTATGTATTTTTTTTGTGTGCCCATCTCTAATATTTAAAAAGTGCGAACAAGTCCAAAAACAGCTATACTGACCATTAAAGAGGGTCAGAGGAAATCAAGCAGTTGTATTTCACAGTGCATTAGATGGACACAGTCACAGAATGAATATGGCAGGATATTGGAGATCTTCCTGATGCTCATGCAGAAGTTTTTATGAACTTTTAAGTACGTGTTGGCAGAACAGAGGTAATAAAATCCAAACAAATGGTTGCGGTCGGCATTTGCCAAAAAAGGCATGTGCTAAGTCTGTCCCCATTGGAAGAATGACTGAAATAAAAAATATTGGCACAGTGAGGAGGTACTGGGGAAAACTACACCTCCAATATCATCATCATTATCACTGACTAGGCCACCTCGTATCGTGTCAGACTCCATATTTAACCAGATAACACTGGATGATGCTAGTCTTCTGTTCCAAAACCTAGCGAATTGTCGATATTCAAACAAAAATGTAATATAAATGTACTCCTAATTCATTCAATAGTGAAAAGTATCAATAAAATAGTTTAGTCTCATTAAAATAAACAATTTTATCCAATATTTGTGTGTGCCATGTATTTTTATGCTTTTTAGACTATCACAGTGTTAGCTTAGCAACATGCTAACATCAAATTCTTTCTAAGACTTAGGTTTTTATGTGTATGCTAGGTTATTCATACAGCACATTTTTTTGTTTGCGTGCTGAGCGCCTTTGTTCGCGCGAAGTATCAAATAAAGTATCATTTGAACGGCCATGCATTTTGCTATACACATATGATAGCATTTACATCAAAACTTAAGTATAATTGAAAATCACTTGTGAGGTGCGTGAGGAGCACTATCTATATGACACGCAAAGTTGTCGCCAATGTAAAACGTTGCAAATTGGTCACTTATGATTTCTTTAAAAGAGATTGTTCACACAAAATAAACTTTTCTGTCATTATTTTCTTACACATGTCGTTCCAACCCTGTATGGCAATCTTTCATCAGTAGAACACAGAGATATTTAACAGACCATCCAAGCCAGTGTTATTTTAATATCACTGAGATACTATTATAGTTTATATGAATATTTTGAATCAGTTTTTATATTTTGCATTTTTATTTTAAAAAGCCCCTGTTATGCTATTTTAAAGTTTAAAGCTAATATTTCAAGGTCTCCTACAATAGGTGTACATGCATCAAAGGTTAAAAACACTTTAATTTTCTCATGATATATATTGCACATCACCTTTTTTCTAAGTGTCTGAAACAGCTGAAGGATTCGGTCTCTCTAAACCTCTCCTTTCCGAGAGCCTACTCTGCTCTGATTGGTCAGATGACCCAGTCTGTTGTTATTGGTCTACCACTTACAGCGTGTGTCAATAAAAACACACCTATTACTACAATATCTGAATTTCAGCTTCAGAGGCTTCCTCAGCACTTTTAGTTCCGTATCAATTCAAGATCTTTTACATTCACAAACAGCTATATTACACACTGCATGAAAGGTAATATCCGAAAAAGCATAATAGGGGCACTTTAATTTTAGTTAAAGTTTTAGCTAAAAGTTAAGATAAAGTAAAATGTAGTTCTTTCAATACATAAAATTAAACTAAATTCAAATATGAAATAAAAAAAGTTTAGGTTTTTTAATATTTTTATTCCAGTTAACGTTTCAAATAATGATTTTTTTTTAATCAATTTTCTTTTCTTTTTTTTATGATTTTAGTTTTAGTTTCTGTTTTAGTTACTGTGGCAAGCAGCGAGGTGAGGGGCCGTGAGAGCGGGCCAGTGGCGAGTGATAATGAGCTCCAGCTGCGCGCCACACCGGTCTCGTCTCATGGATTTACGTTGTGTTTTGTTTGTTTGGTTTTGTATGTAGGCGGCAGTCGTCATTTTAATAAAATAAACCAACAAAATAAAATAACGGCGGCAGCCCCTCACGGACGACTGCCGTACACAACGTAAATCCAGGCCTGGTCCTCTCTCGTCTTGCACTGTCGTCGCTCCTCCTTTTATGCTCCCGTCACTCCTCCGTGAGACGAGACCGGTGTGGCGCGCAGCTGGAGCTCATTATCACTCGCCACCGGCCCGCTCTCACGGCCCCTCACCTCGCTGCTTGCCACAGTTACTTATTATAACTCTGGTCCAAGCTGCTCTTTTCCATCTAATGAAAGTGGTTGAGGACCAGAGAGAACTGTGGTCACCTTTTATTTTCTTTGTACTCCTTTTGTGCTATATGCGAGAAAAAAGTCCAGAGTTTGGCTACAGACAGCACTGCAGCTCACTAGGTTTTGGAACACAGCCTTTGTTGAGTCTCTTCAGTCAGTTTTCTCATGAATCTGATCCTCTGTCCTCTCATTAGGTTCTTGAGCTGGTTCTGTAGACGATTCTTCTTCTAAACACGGTTGCGGAGCTGGTTCTGCAGTTGTCTTTGATATGCTCAAGTCATTCTCCTCTCCTCTTACGTCCTCTCCACTATCACTGGTTGTTGTCCTGGCCTTACGTGCATCGAAGTAAGCTACAATGATCTCAGAGTTCTGGTAGATGATCATGCCCGAGAGGGTGAGGGCAGCTCCAGCACAGCTAAGAGCCGTCAGCTGGTGGCCAAACAGCATCTGGGAGAGCAGGAGGTTCCCCACCACATTCAGGTTGCCCAGGATGTGCAGCGTGACAGCGGAGGTCAGGGTGATGACACAGCAGCTGGCCAGGTTGTAAAGCACTGAACCCAGACAGCTGAGCAAGATGAAACCCCAGAGGTGATGGTCATACTGGAGAGGGGACTGCATTGCTGCCCAGTTCTCCAGAACCAGGGCGGCCACGGCCAGGATGCAGAAACTAGGGATGGACATCAGATACAGTAGGAAGATAGAGTTGATCTTCTCCTCCTGGAGCAAGATGCCTGACAATTACAAATATACAAAGAAAAAGTGGTGCAATTTAGCCATTATAGAGTGCAATAGTGCCCGCCCACTTTTTCAGCAGCGTTGGTTCCAGAAGTATTTTTTCCATTCAATAGTCTTTGTTAATGTGTTATAAACCATGAATGAGGCAGCCAACTACAAGGTGAATCACAATATTACAAACTTTGATTTAAAGGTGCACTATGTAAAAAATTTTCAGTAAAATATCCAAAAACCACTAGGCCAATGTTATATATTTTATTTTGTTCAGTTGAGTTCTTACAATATCCCAAATCTTTCCAACTATTTGTAAATCATGAGAAAATTGCTATTTTAACCAAGGAACCAGGTCAGGGGTTACTCTTTCGCTGTAAATCGATGTGTACGGCTGGCTGTCGGAAGCTAGTTATTTTAGTTTATAAAGTATTAAATATGGATATTTTTCCTACACAAACGCATTGCTTCGCTTCAGAAGGCTTTATTAACCCCCTGGAGCCGTGTTGATTACTTTTATGATGAATGGATACACTTTTCTGGGCTTCAAAATCTCGTCCTCCATTCACTGCCAGGACATTTTTTTTTATATAACTCTCATTGTATACATCTGAAAGAAGAAAGTCATATATGACTTGAGGGTGAGTAAATCATGGAGTAATTTTCATTTTTGGGTGAACTTATCCCTAATGGCTTTAGTGATAGAAAGAACTACAATCTCATGAAGCATTGCGAATAGCACAATCAAATTAAGAACGATAGACTCATTTAAATATGTTGCTTTATACTGTATATACATATATTAGTAAAATGTTGAAGTATTTTGAGAGCGTAGGATTGGTGAAATTCATGGGTAATGTAGTTGTTCACATTAAGACACCGTTAAAAATTAAATGGATTTTTACTTACGGAAACGGACTGTTGCACTCTATACTGTCTGACACATCATATTTTGTTGGCCATCTGGATTGTCATTTACGAAAGCGCATGTTGAGCTATGGTGTAACGCATATAGTAAACAACATTAGCCTCTGTGATGCAATGGTCACAACTAAAATAGAGCACTGAAACATAACACCAACAGATGACCTAGATAAGTCTAAATGGAATATCTCCCCTGGACCAAAAGAGCAAAATAGCTGAATAAGTTAATTATAACCTCAGATTTTTTTTTAATTCCCTGAAATTTTCAAGTTTTCCATGAGATCTTAATCATTACAAGATATGAATTACTATTATTAATAATAATACAAATATTTAGCCTCTGTTAATTCTTGGTTTCCTAATATTGACATCATAGTTTTTCTTGTATACCTACAAACAAAGTTTAATTTATTAAAAACAAGGCACTGCCTATTTAGCTCGCATGCAAACTGTAGGTTGTTATGCAACCGTTTCTTTGACATACATTGAATGACATCAGCATATGTGGTTGCAGCTGTGACAAGATGTGAAGTCATAAAAAGACTAAATGTGCACAAAACAGGTTCTCCCAGTAAACTCTTGCCCTCAGTCCGGTCTGGCTCCTTGATGTTCTCAGAGCCAGCCACCTACATAATTATTCTAGTGAGGTGGTCACTTAGTGTAATAGAGCTCAGCTGACACTCATTTTAAGAAAAAACAGTCAGTAGTCAATCCCCATCTGTTACTGTGAGTTAATTTGCTTGGGAAATCTGGTTAGAACAACAGCGCCAGCATGTAGCCACTCGTGTTGTGAGTCTCTGGAACAGGATGTGCCAGCTGTTGGCAGACAGGACTTTCTCCACTATGACTCAGACAGACACTAGGAAGTTGCAGCAGTACGGAACATACTGACCAAGAGCTAGCCTTATTGAAAGACAAAAATAGACTCTGCTGTCAGCAACCTTTGGTTAAGAATATTTTCATATGTCAATAAAAGAGCCAGTGACCTTTTAAAATTATAATAATGATGAATTTAGATGGAAAGGAATTTGAAACTAAAACTTTGAACACGTTTTACTGTCAAACTGATCAGGTAAAAACTCTGCAGTTCAGCAGCGGGTTATGAGAAAGCTCACTAGTCATCCGAGTTGTGAACGAATCGTTCTTTTGAGCTGATTCTTTTTTAATGATTCAGTTGAAACACTTTAATCACTTGACTTGTCTAGGAATAACGTAAAATGTACTTGCCTTAAAGGGATATTTCACCCAAAAATTATAATACTGTCATTAATTACTCACCCTCGTGTTGTTCCAAATCCCGTAAGACTTTCGTTCATCTTTGGAACACAAATGAAGATCTTTTTGATTCAATCTGAGAGATTTCTGTCCCTCCATAGACCGCTATGCAACTACCACTTTGACGCTTTAAAAACCTCATAAAGAGATCGTAAAACTAATCCATATTAATTGAGTGGTTTAGTCCAAAATATTCTGAAGAGACACGACGCTTTATATGATGAACAGATATTGAATTAAGGCTTTTATTAACATATTGATCAGCGAACAAACAGAAGCTTAACCGTGCTTGTTTTACGATCTCTTTATAAAGTTTTAAAGCGTCATAGTGGTAGTTGCGTAGCTGTCAATGGAGGGACAGAAAGCTCTCAGATTTCAAAATTATCATGAGGAAAAGTCATGTTTGGGTGAACTATCCCTTTAATTTGACCCATTCATTTCTTGACTTTTACAGAACAGTAGCTACATTTGGATTTTAAAAAAAAAATTAATTTTATAGTCATTGCCCTAACAAAAAGCTGTTTATATCCACATTTGAAAGCTGAACATAAGACATGTTGCTGTAGTGCAGACGTTTGCATACATTTTTTTTATAAATTATCAATAACTGACATTTCAAGCTATGGAATCAAAAAGATAAAATTGCCTAATATTTCCATGTTTTAAATGACATTGACAACTAAAATGTAGGCAGCAAAAATGTATGGCTACACATTTCAGTGACAGTTCACTAAAACGAATCGAATGAATCGGTTCGCTTTCAAAGAATCTCATTCCTGACGCTATGACTTACTTTGTTGAATGGTTTTTACGCCTCTTAACATGGTGGCGGCGAACACAAACAAGCAGCCGATCTGGTCGAACTGGACCTCACCCATAATGCTGAACGACGCCCCGAGACAGATGGGCATCATTGCGGTGTACTTCAAGATGTGGTGCTGCTTTCCGAGAATCAGCGTGGAAATCGCCAGTGTAAACAGCGGCGTAGTGGTGTAGATCATCTGTGCGAACGAAAGCTGCACATAATTGAGTCCCACATTTCCAAACGCGATACTGGCACAGAATGTCAAACTCAACAGGAATACTTTGAATTTGGCGCTGGCGGTTAAATCCTGCTCGCCGATGCCTCTGTGCTGGACAACCCTGCATTTGATCAGTCCGTAGTCCACCACTATCGCCGTCAGCATGTGGAGGGCTGACAGAAGCAGCGGGTATCTGAAATTGTACACGGTGAATATCCATTTGTTGAGGCTGGATATGGTGGTGCCCGTCACCAGCCACACGGAGACCGCGAACATAAGGTGCAGCATTTCTGGCGGTTGCCTCTCTCTCTTCCCGGTGTCCCGGGTCTCCGCGCACTTGGTGGAGGGGCCATCGATACTGATCATGTTCGTTTCATCTTCGCACCTGAAGGGTAAACACATTTTTAGTTCGTAACGTAAATAAATAATTCATCTCCACAAATCTAAAAACACAGGTAGTAGCAAAATTATACGAGTCGAGTAGACTATTCACTCTGTTGAAAGAACCGAAGCCGAGTGTGAAGTCCTGTCTTGACCCGCTATAGCAACCGTGTGTTTTGGGAGCAGAGAGAAACAACATTCCGTCTCGCCTACACGTGTTATTATGTGTCATTAGTCTGGTTTGTGACGTAAGGCACGGACGTTTTAGACATGAGAGGTAGTGGTGTTTCATTCGGGAACCAATCGGTTCTTTTGAATGAATCTTGATTCTTTAGCTGGACTCGAATAGCATACCAACGTTACTGTCCCAATTCCCACACTTGTGGTCTTTTCACTTGATCACTTGTCTACTTAAAGTCACCATAAGTTCAAAATTGACCACTCATTTTTTTTTTTTTTTTTTTTTATTTATTATAAAATATTTAACCATCCACATCATTATTCATGTGCCCTCCTAACCTTTAATCAAACACTGATTCTTGAGATAAGGGACAAAACATGTCCTAAACACAAAAGCCCAATTTATGTTAAAAAGTAAAAATATCAACAAAATAAAAATACTTAAGTTTGTATACTCACTCAGGGCATTTATTGGTTATGCTTTTAAATAATGTATTTAGTATTATTTTATAAGCACACTCTATACGCATGTAATTAAACCTGTCCTCATCATGAGGTCACAATGTGCCAACAACTGCCAAACAAAGTGTTTAAAAATGCAACAAATTAAAAAATACACAGTTACATTAAAAGGCAGAGATCTTTAAGATATCAAACAATACAAAAAGTAAATCTTGAATTATATTATTTTCCATTAAAAAATGGCTTTCAAAGTTGTGTCCTCACCTCAATTCTGAATAAATCAGGCAGTGTCATGGGCAGCTTTAACTCTGAGGAGCACTTACTATTTCCTGCTGATTGTGGATCTCACAGTAGAACACATAGTCCTGAAAGTTATATATTTTATATTACTTTACAAAATTGTTCCACTGTACAATGTAGTTGAGGTGGAAAAATAAATTGTCAACTCCGTCAGGCGTCAACTCCATCAGGTTTTATGTCTGATGTCTGACAAGTGCTCTCAAAAAGTCTGTATAATATGATTTAATGTTTTTTATTTGCATATGGGGAATTCTTCTAATGTTGTTTCATGACTATTTACATATACAATATATTTGGCCCCAGCTGAACCTGTCAACACCGTCAGGTGAAGGTTTGTTAATTTTGAAAGAAATGTCGATTTTCTTTTCAATTTGTGTAAAATTGTTAAAACATCAATGGAGTTACATGATATTATGTTTCATTTACCTAAGAAAATGTTTAATATTAAAAGGAATTTACTTGATTGTTCATAATAGTGTGGAAAAAAACAAACTAGAATATATTTTATGACTTAGCTTAATTACTGAACACCAACATTACATAACTGAAGACTTTACACTGTTTTTGGATGGATTAAATTAGCATGCTTTTTAGTGCATCTGACGGAGTGGACACAAATTAAGTTATGAAGTGAATGAATATTAATTTTTTGAAAAAATATTTTCATAATCTGTTCCCTCACATGGTTCATTATCTGAGACCTTTGTCTACAAAAATATAATTTTTTAATAATGTAGTGTTAGTTTATATTTTTTAACATCTAAAACATGTTTTGTCCCTTATCTCAAAAATCAGTGCAAAACAACTTCCCCTCCCTCATACAGCGACATCTCTTCTCCAACGATCCGATCAATTTCCCATGTACAAAATCAAGTCCTGCACATTTTTTCTTGTTCAAGAAGCTGTTTCACTCGGAACATATGTCACAATAAGGAAGAAAGGATTATTGCAACGATTTTTGCCCTGATTTGCAGTCTGGACATGCCAATGCTAATTGCTGAAAGTCAGAGCCTGCACATTTTGAGGCAGGCACAGTTTTCACAGAAAATCAGGTACTATATGATGGGCACAGAGACTTTTAGATCACTTTTTTTTTTACTTATCACGCAACAAGCCGCATATTTCTACCTGAGTTTGTTTTCAGAAAGACTTAAAATCTGGTAGTGTGTGATCCTCAGTTGTTTATAGGGGTGGGAATCACAGGGTACCTCACGATACGATACATGGCTCACGATACTGATAATATTACGATACAGCAATTCTGTGATAATCAATATATTGCTAGACAATCCTACAATGATAGGGTTGCAAAGGGGCTGAACATTTTCGGCAAATTTCCAGAAACTTTCCCAAAATTTCCCAAAAATCCTGGAAAGTTTCTGGAAACTTTGCAACCCTAATAATGATACATCACGATATCTGTCTAACTATGAAAACAAATGTCTGTGAAAAGGTTAAGTGCAGGTTTTCCAGACTTTGGACTTAAATGGGGTTGGGGCATCTATTTTACTCACACTGCTGTCCAGCATCCCGTTAAAAACCTTTTTCGCTAGTTAACTTACGTTTACGTTTCCCTCATTCATAAAATATCGATATTTGGCGATTCTCGTATCGCAACGGAGGAGGACAACGATATATTGCCCTATCGATATTTTGTCCCTCTACTAGTCATTTAGTGATGGTCAGTTTTTCTCTGTGACCATTTACAAAGACGGCAAGTATGTGATACATAGCGTTTTAAAAAGGATTCGGATTTTGAAAGTGGTGTAGCCTTTGCATGATGTATTTCCTGTATTTGGCCCAAGTGTGCAAGTATGTGTGAAGAATGCTAGTGTGTATAGGACTTTTGATTACCTGATGCGACACACTTACCACATAATTTAGTAATTGTGGCGCTTGTAATTAAGTGATAAAAAGCAGATGCAAACGTTTTACAAAATACACATACTCATCTCTGCACCAATAAAATGTGCAACACTGTTTTTCTACCAAATTATAGCCTATTGAATTAACTTAGCGTACACTGTAAAGTTTCCCTCAACATTGTGAGATTTCAGGGCATGCGAGTTTATGAACATGATGAATGTGAAGGATATATGGGATACGCTTGGCCTCAAATATCGCTCCAAAGTGGTATTAGACATAGTGTGGATTTAGATTAAGGGCACAGAGCTTTTGCCTTTTTTTCTGAGACGGTCTTTTCTGACCGGTCATGTGTACACACCCTCACATGGCCAAGACCGCAAGTTTGGGTCCTTACGATTTCTGCCGATATTTCAATCTTTAAATTGCAAGAATGGAGAGAGTAGTATGCTTTACAGAATTTAGCCAAAGACTCGCCTAACGAATCAGCAAATGACTCGAGTTACTGTAATGACCAGGCTGTCAAAGCGATCCCATTGGCTCAAAGAACTTGTAATAGTTACTCTTTAGTGCCGTTTTTACAATTCCTACAAAATCACATTATGATATATGTTGTTTATGTAGTTATTTTATAATGACCATTAATGTCTGTTTTATAGCATACAGATACCAGATTGGCCTGATAGCTTATCTTGCACTGTGCATTTGTCCCTACGTGTAGGCCTATTCACCAATCTTTAATGTAAATATGTAAAATATACAAATATTTCAGTTAGCCTACTAAAATAACAAATAATGTAAAAGAGTTATAATGTTCAATTATTTGTTTATTATTAGGCTATTATTTATTAACAGTTTATCAAGTGAAAGATATTACATTGTAATTTGTTTTCTTATGCACTAGTAGCCTACGCAGTTATATACATATTTTAATGTTTGTTTGTGTGTACTTAGAGACCCGATTTCTAGATGGGACCGTAGGACTCGTTTTCTCACGACACCGGAAGAGCGCAGGGAAATTAATCCACCGAGTCTACCAATTAGAAATCGGCTCGTGTTGCCCTGACGGTTTTGGATTGGTGGGCCCTGTTTATTCAAAATACTCTATGAAAATAATTCAGTATACGCAAATCCTAAACAAATTAGTGGCTATGTTAATTAAACAGTCGGAATAGTGAGTCGCTGAATGTTTTTGTCGCTGACTTCACTACTGCCGGTGGCTTTTAGATTGACATCGCAGCAAATGGTCGCTCTGTGGTCCATGGAGGCTTATTTCATCCGGGATCCCTTGATGGGGTGCCTGAGACTGCGACGACTGTCCAGCCAAGCCACATTTACCAACAAATACATAGTTTCCAGTTTAAACAATAACAAGAGACGAGCAATGAATAATAAAACAAGCCCGTATATGTGTGCAAATGACGCTGGTCGATGACGTCTAGTCACCGCAGCATCGGTATATTTTAAGTCCCGTTTGTAAATACCCATGGAGGTTGTTTAAGCCTAAGCGTGTCATTAATTCAAATATCCTTATACTCGCTTGGTAATGCGACTGTCGGATCAATGAACTGTCTTGATCGTCACATCGTACGCTTATTGTCACGTTCAGTGAAGCTAAACGTTTTATAAATGACACAAGACCCTCACAGAAGAAATAAACAACAAACCATCCCGCATCAACACTAGACTATAATACCACCACAACACATCAGCATCATATCCAAACGCACAGTATGATCAAATGTATTTGCGTCGTCTCTTACCTTTTTCCCGCACTGCTGAAGCTAGATGCGTTTAAATATACCCTTCGCGGAAACACATTCGGCCCTTTCTGTGAGCTCAGCTGCCAGTTGTTGCCAGATCAGCTGTGCAATACGTCACCCCGTCTATTCATTCAGTGCGACGGCTGAAAGGTGACCGACCCATCGCGTGCTGCTGGCACGTGGACAATCAGTTTAACACACACACACAAAAATGCTCGAGCATCTCAAAGAATGCGTGTTTATTTATTCATTTCGTTAACATACATTTATTGATCATTTGGATATTTTTAACTACCCCTTTTATAATCACTTTGTATTGTTTTCTATATTCAAACACTAAAAAGGTTAACAATACTGCTAATAAAGCTTTTAGATTTTCATGACATTGTCAAAAATGTCACTCACATCACTATAGGATACATTTTTACAATGTAATACAATATGGAAGATAATGTAGCTTGACTGATGAAGGCCTGTGACTTAGATGGTTATTAAATGCTTTTGAGGCCAATATGATGAGCAAGTTTAACCTGGTTAAAGGGATAGTTAACCCAAAAGTGACAATTGTGTCATACTTTACTCACCCTCAAGTTGTTCCAAACCTGTATGAGTTTCTTTCTTCTGTTGAACACAAAATAATATATATTTTTAAGAATGTGACAGTTGATGGACCCCACTGACTTCCATAGTAGGAAAAAATGCTATGGAAGTCAATGGGGTCCATCAACCTTTTGGTTACCGACATTATTCAAAATGTATTATTTTGTGTTCAACAGAAGAAAGAAACTCATACAGGTTTGGAACAACTTGAGGGTGAGTAAATGATGACAGACTTTTAAGTCTGCCCTTCTGAACCAGTGGATCAGGATCTTCCATTAATGGGAGTGTTCAGGGTGCAACAAATAGTAGGTCTACTGTGAATATAAAGATGATTAACTGAGCAATGTTGCCACCCATCATATTTACTTTATAGTATCAATGTGGAATAAAACATCCAGACATTTGATCAATGTTAAATGCATCTACAGCAGAACATTCTGTCTGCCTGTTCATGAGATATAAAAATATTTTATATTTATCTTGTAGATTTCAGTTTGTTTTGGTGCCACAACATTAAATTGCTTCTAGAAGATTAAAACAACGTTGTGTTGTATTTTGCCATTATGTTGTAATTTTACCAAATAATGGTCCGGTGCTATTCCAAGTACGTTGGTGCCAACTACTGGCCGTGATGCTACAAGACAAACCCTTGAAATATTAAACTTACAACTATTGTTCTTATCTTTCGTTTGAATATATGTATACACAGATCAGGCATAACATTATGACCACCTTCCTAATATTGTGTTGGTCTACCTTTTGCTGCCAAAACAGCCCTGACCCGTTGAGGCATGGACTCCACTAGACCCCTCAAGGTGTGCTGTGGTATCTGGCACCAAGATGTTAGCAGCAGATCCTTTAAGTCCTGTAAGTTATGAGGTTGGGCCTCCATGGATCGGATTTGTTTGTTCAGCACATCCCACAGATGCTCGATTGGATTGAGATCTGGGGAATTTGGAGGCTAAGTCAACACCTCAAACTCGTTGTTTTGCTACTCAAACCATTCCTGAACCATTTTTGCTTTGTGGCAGGGCGCATTATCCTGCCGAAAGAGGCAACAGCCACCAGGGAATACCGTTTCCATGAAAGGTGTACATGGTCTGCAACAACACTTAGGTAGGTGGTACGTGTCAAAGTAACATCCACATGGATGGCAGGACCCAAGGTTTCCCAGCAGAACATTGCCCAAAGCATCACACTGCCTCTGCTGGCTTGCCTTTTTCCCATAGTGCATCCTGTTGCCATGTGTTCCCCAGGTAAGCCACGCACCCGGCCATCCACGTGATGTAAAAGAAAACGTGATTCATCAGACCAGGCCACCTTCTTCCATTGCTCAGTGGTCCAGTTCTGATGCTCACATGCCCACTGTTGGCGCTTTCTGCGGTGGACAGGGGTCAGCATGGGCACCCTGACTGGTCTGCGGCTGTGCAGCCCCATACACAACAAACTGCGATGCACTGTGTATTCTGACACCTTTCAATCAGAACCAGCATTAACTTCTTGAGCAATTAGTAGCTCGTCTGTTAGATCGGACCACACGGGTCAGCCGTCGCTCCCCACGTGCAACAATGAGCCTTGGCCGCCAATGACCCTGTCGCCAGTTCAACACTGTTTCTTCCTTGGACCACTTTTTATAGATACTGATCACTGGAGACCGGGAACACCCCACAAGAGCTGCAGTTTTGGAGATGCTCTGAGCCAGTCGTCTAGCCATCACAATTTGGCCCTTGTCAAACTCGCACAAATCCTTACGCTTGCCCATTTTTCCTGCTTCTAACACATCAACTGTGAGGAGAAAATTTGTACTTGCTGCCTAATATATCCCACCCACTAACAGGTGCCGTGATGAAGAGATAATCAGTGTGATTTACTTCACCTGTCAGTGGTCATAATGTTATTCCTGATCGGTGTATATATTGATTATTTTGACAATCAAAAGACAACTTCACATCATAATCTAAAGTGAACATTTTAGAGAGATGAATTTCAATAAGAGTCCCTGGAATGTCTAACACATTCTATATCACCATATTTAATTAGCATCTAATTAAAACAATTTTTATATTTATAATAATCAGCTTAATATTATCGATATATCTGGTTAATACTGCGTACACTGGAAAGTGTAATTTTTCCAATGCTTATGGTGCTGATCTCAAGAAAGTTCTCAGAAGACACTTGCTTTTGGTTGAAAAACTCAAACACAGATGGTAAATATGAAGTTCAATCAGTCCTTTACATTTTGCACAATGTACTAACACACCTGACATTTAAAGTGTACATACAACACTGGGCTGCTTATATTGTGAAAGTTTTTAATGCCTAAATATGAGTTTCCTTCATCCTCATTTTGGTTACAGTTTACGGTCAGTATTCCAGACCATTTTTCCTTGCAGCATGAAGGGTGTATGTAGTGTTAATGTGCTTTAGCTGCTAATACTGGAAACTAGAAAGTATTTCCACCACAAAATGCTAGTTATTGACAATATAGTCAAGGCCAAAGGTTTGCAAACACCCTAAAATGTGATCTGATACCGTGTACTTTCCTGTGAGTCTTATGAACGTATCTGAAGTGCATGCTTAATTTGCATAATTATTTCAAAAAAATCTGCAGTGCATGCAGATGAGTCATACTCCACAATGTGCAATGTGTTATTTATTCATCTACTTAACTAAATAAATGTGCAGTTGAATTCTAGCTTTATGTTTTAGCATGTTTGCACACATCTAACCATGACTCTAAATGGAGAATCTCAATTAAGCCGTAATTCATCACCTACACAATGACATTTACATTACGCTTGTGCTAAATAACTAAACAGGCAGCTAAAAAGGAATTCTCACATTATATATCTAATAAATTAGCTTTGATTAATTGTTATTTTGTAGAAGCAACATCAATTCACTGATCTGGATTCTATCTAGGTTGCGTATGGAGCATGTTTGCACTGTTGAAACTACACAGCTCTTAATCTATACTACAGCTCAATGGAGGAACACAGTCTTGAGGGCATTCGGTCTCCATACTTCAAAAGTAGCATGTGCTCTGAATGTCTTTTATCACACGACGGTAGATAATTGATGGGTTATCATACAGTTAACCTGAAACAATCAGCAAAAGCTTTGAGGAAGAATCTTATCCCTGGTGAAGTGTTACATTCCCCAGATCATTAATGTTATTAGTGTCTTTCACTGTGACATTTATAAAATGCCTCCGTCTATTGTGCTTAAAAATTTTGTTTTTTTTTCATGCAATGTAAATTTTCCCTGCTACAATACAAGTGTCCCAATGCCCCCATGAATACACTCCAAATTAAGATATATATTTATATACATGTGGGTGCCTTAGTAGAGACTGAACAGAATCAGTATATTCCACATCTTTGAAACTCCTTGGAATGGGAAACCTCGGTAAGCAGCTTTCCTAATACAAGATGATTCGAAATGGCAAGCTGGTCCTGGTGGAAGAGAGGCCTCAAAAGATGGCAGGGCACTGATTCCAGTCTTGTCTGTCTTTGGCTTCCCAGTAGCCTCCTCTGTACAGGTAGCTGTTCTCACCTGTCTCTGTATCAGTCCTTTTCTCAAACCACATTGGTTGGTAGCTTTCTGCTTCTTTGCCTGTCGAATCCAGAACAAAACATCTTTATTGAAATAATGGAATACTAGCCTACTGCTTACGGCACTGTAATGTACTGTATACTGCCTACTAAGTATATTAAACAATATGAGTGTTTGAGGTTCTGTCTTGCCTTCTTCTAGTGCGAGGTTGGCCTGCGCCTCTCTCTTCCTCCTCTCCAGTCTCTGACGCTCCTCCAGACGCTGTTTCTCAGCGTTAGCTTCGTCCCACAAACCCGCCTCCATCAGCCGCTGGTCGGGCCGTAGACGGCTGTCAGTAGGGGCCACACCATCCTCAGGCTCATTCAGAGTCAAGGCCAGAGAAGAGAAAAAATGCATGTTCTCTGCATTCTCGCTGGAATTACAGCAGGAAAAAGAGAGTATAGAAAGATACATTTACTAAACAAAATACTAAAAGAAAAATTAATATATACATATTATAAATAAAAAATATATATAAAAAGACAGATTACAGTTTTCACATGCAAAATGATCGACAGACAGACAGACAGATAGATGAGTAGAAAAACAGAGAAATATAGACAGCCAGACAGACAGACCGATAGATAGATAGATAGATAGATAGAAAAACAGATAGAAATATAGACAGGCAGCCAGATGAATAGATAGATAGATAGATAGAAAAACAGATAGAAATATAGACAGGCAGCCAGATGAATAGACAGGCAGACAGACAGACAGACAGATAGATAGATAGATAGATAGATGGACAGATGGACAGACATAGTTTGATTCTTACGGGAGAGGGTATTTCTTCCACAGTAGTTTTGGTGGTAGAGTCTGATAGACAGTTTTCTGCTTGCCCTCAGATCCTCCACAGCCGTGGCTGCTCTCTATGATCTTTGCACTTTCCATTTTATCATCCCACGTTCCAGAGAGAATGTAGTGGGCGCTGCTTTCACCGTCCGTCACAACGCCTGTTACCTAGTGACAGGACACACAGCACACACTCTTGATACCCTGCAGAGGGCAGTAGCACACAGCCTTGCATTTCACATGCTGGAAAAACTTGGGCTGAATAGAGGTAATTGATGCACGAACTGACCTTGCGGGGAACATCCCTGGAAAAATAGCTGTAAGGGGAGAATTTGAGGTGGCACGTGTCCTTGCTTCTGTGGTTCACTATTATAATGTCCCCAGACTGCATCAGACAAAGAGTGATACATTAATAATGACAGAGCTGCAGTGATGACAGCAGTTGTATGGATTAGAATTAAGGAATATACTGTATATCTTAAATGGTCTATTTTGAATTCAGGCCTTGATGGTACATTTTTTTTTCACTGCATTCCCTACTGATACAATCTAGAACTGTAATAATTCTTCCGGTTTCCTCTGGAGTGGGAATGATGGGGCGGAAGACAGATGGAGAAGAACAGTGTCAATGGTGACTTTTCTCCAACAGATAGTGTCGAAGATGAGTAATGCCACACCACGTGGATGGACTCAAACCATAAATTTGACTCAAAAATAAAATAATAATTTAATCACCCTCAAGTTGCTGATGTAAAACAAAATGGTGACATGTTTGATTTGAGAGCAACAATAAAGATTACTTAAGTACTTAAATGACAAAAATTAGAAGTTAAATAAAATAAGCAAAATAAATATATATATAAAAATAAAAAAGACAATTACTGAAACTTAAAGCGGCAGTCCGCAAGTTTTGCCTCTTTGTTGCCATCTCTGATTTGTGGAATCTTTACGTGAGTTGTGCATTGACACGGCTCCTTAGCGTGGATGAATCTAATGTTTTGAGGAGTATGTGTGGCTGTCATTCATTCACCACACCGGTGTGGATACTGTACTTCGGAATCACAGATTCTACGTCTTGGAAGTATGACCAAAATAAGAATTTTCACTGGAAAATGTCATCTGAACAAGTAACATGTCTGCTACCAACCGAGAAAAAAAGCATTACAATAAATCGCGCTATCAACGACGATTAAATCTAACGATCGCTTTGCTCACATCACATAAAACTGTTAAATGTTAACAACAGCAGCATTGCGTTTATGCATATTATTAACTATGTGTATTTAGTGTTTATTAGTATTACCTGTAGATTTCAATTTCTGTACAGTCTAATCGTTTGATTTTGACTACAGGTGAATCTCCAGTTGTCACTGATGATTGTTGTTTGGACCTTTCTGGATTACAATCCGCCATAAAAATGTTAAGATTAATTATTCCAGCTGCTGTGAGAAAAGGCTATAAATGATCAAAAAGTTGATTTATTTCACTAATTCAAAAAGTGAAACTTGTATATTATATTCATTCATTACACACAGATTGATATATTTCAAATGTTTATTTCTTTTAATTTTGATGATAACTAAGGAAAATCCCAAATTCATAATCTCAGAAAATTAGAATATTACTTAAGACCAATACAAAGAAAGGATTTTTAGAAATCTTGGCCAACTGAAAAGTAAGAACATGAAAAGTATGAGCATGTACAGCACTCAATACTTAGTTGGGGCTCCTTTTGCCTGAATTACTGCAGCAATGCGGCGTGGCATGGAGTCGATCAGTCTGTGGCACTGCTCAGGTGTTATGAGAGCCCAGGTTGCTCTGATAGTGGCCTTCAGCTCTTCTGCATTGTTGGGTCTGGCATATCGCATCTTCCTCTTCACAATACCCCATAGATTTTCTATGGGGTTAAGGTCAGGCGAGTTTGCTGGCCAATTAAGAACAGGGATACCTGTTTTGATGATATTCTAATTATATGACCAGCACCTGTACAAAATCAAAAATTGATTTTGCATATTTTTTAACCCCAAAAAGTTACGGACTGCAGCTTTAAGTCAAATAAAAAAATGCGGAAAAGATTTCAAAATATTCATGAGTACTATAATTGCATATAAATAATACTAAAATATATACAGCATGAGCCTATGGATTACTTTAATAATACTTTTATGGTGATTTTGTTTGATTTGGAACGACATTAAAGCGAGTGTAATACATAGCAGAAGAGTAATATGAACACATAACAAACAAGGAGAAACCGAGCACGTACTTGGTCAATCCATAGTTTGCCCACGATAATGTTATGCACAGTGGAGGTCACCTTGCTCCACACGTAGTGATTCCCACTGGTGTGGAACTTGAGGTGAATGTTGCCTGGAGAGAGCAAAGAGAGGCATTATGACCGAATAATAGCATGAGAAGGAGAAATGTACCTGGAAATGAAAGCGAACCACGTTGATTCGCTCTAAAAACAGCTCAAAGCTGCAGGGAAAGCTGCAATAAACATTAGTATAAAAGGAACCAGAAATAGAAACCATTCCACAAATGAAATGTTCCTTTGAAGTAACGTTTCCCGGGAAGCAGCACATCTATATATACATTTGCATGTGCACAAAGTGAATCTAGGTAACTACTGTTGTTTTAAGTTACATTAAGATTTAAAATCTTGATCACTAATTTAAAAATGTAGTGATCAATTTTAACACATTTATAGAATTTACATATTATTACTGTTTTGTTCTGCTTTATATTTCCTTTAGGACTAGGTAATCAAGGTTTTGATGTAACTCTGGATTGTGTACATAATAAACTAGAAAAGTGGTAACTATTCAATAGTCTAAAAGGAGCTGTGACTGATGGATTGTGTGTGTGACGATGTGAAGGTCCTCTAAAGGCGACTCATAGCTCATGATGGATCACCTAACGGCATGATAGAGATGTATTTGCCACGAAATTTGCTGTCGATGGTGATCTCCTGCCACAGGGTCCAGCCTCGCTGCGATACCACATGATGGGCAGCTGCCGGAGGGTGATGACTTATCTGTGAGAGAGAGAGAGAGAGAGAAAGAGCTAATCAATGCGTCACACAATGTGTGTGCAATCACTGATGCATTAATTATAAATGGGTAAGTAAAATTATATTATATACACGTTCAAAAGTTGTGTCAGTGGTGTCAGTAAGACTTTTTTAAATGTTTTTGAAAGAAGTCTCTTTTTTGATCTATGGTAAAAACGGTAATATTGTAAATATAAAAAACACTGATTTCTATTTGAATATATTTTAAAATGTAATTTATTCCTGTGATGTTAAAGCTGTATTTTCAGCATCATTACTCCAGTCTTCAGTGTCACATGATCATTCTAATATGCCGATTTGATGCTCAAGAAACATATACTATTATTATCAATTGAAACTGTTGCTGCTTAATATTTTTGTGGAAATGGTGATTTATTTATTTTTTCAGAATTCTTTGATGAATAGAAAGTTCAGAAAAACAATGTATTTAAAATAGAACTCTTTTGTAACATTATTAATGTCTTTACTGTCACTTTTGATCAATTTAATGAATCCTTGCTGAATAAAAGTAAAAAAAAATCTTACTGACCCCAAACTAATCCATAATAAGGATTTAATTATAAATTTATTTATTTAATTATTATTATTATTATTATCAACATTTCAGATTTTTTTCAATTTATTATTATTATTATATTATAATTTATAATCAAATGAATATTTGTGTACTGTGAGTGTGGTATCGGACCTGTTCACAAATGGAGCGGTATCCGTACTCCTCTACGCGGTCCAGCTCATAGGTCTCTCCCAGCAGAGGGTTGAAGGGTTTCCCTGTGCGGTGGATGGTGGTTGAATAGGATGAGACGGAGAAGGCGGCAACCAGACACATCTGCTCCAGAGAGGAGTCGCAGCTAGCCGCCCGGTCCAGGAGCTCGCTGTATTCAAGATCCTCCGTCAAACGCTGCAGCATCGAAAGCGGCTCGTTGAAGTTCACCTGGAAGGGAGGATTCAGACACTCAAATCCATGTGAAAATTCAGATATCAACAGTCAGCTACACAACACACCAGATCTGAGACTCCTCTTACAGGCATGGGGATCTTGGAGAGCTCCTTGCCAATGCAGTTCTTCATGATGCTCCACAGGTTAAGAGAGTAGTTGGGCTTATCTGGGATGCGACAGCGTCTGCCCCTGCGCAAGTAGCTACCAGAACTGTCCTGTGAACAAAGAGAAAACACTTTATTGAACAAACACAAGGGACAGTTCACCCAAAAATGAAAATTATGTCATCATTTATATCATTTTTGCCATTCCAAGACTTTAGAACACAAATCAAGATTTCTGTCCCTCCATTGAAAGTATATTCACCCATTTTTTCCGTCATTAAAGTCCCAGTGAACCGGAAGTGACAACTTATTTTATTTCAGTGCTGTGACGTATTTCCAAGTGAAACAGAATATTGAATAGAGGGCAGGGTTTCACTTCAGCGCTCCTCCTCTCCAACTCTCGCTCATTGCAGACTAACGGTTGGAGGGGAGTGGTTTAGGATATTCAAACCCAAGCCATCAAACTGACATCATCTGAGAAGGAACGCCATTCCAGACCGGAAGTTACTTTTCAGATTTTGATTAAAGATTACCACGGCCAACTTTTTTTTTCTGTGTATTAACTTGCACGGATTAATTGTTCACCCTAAGACCAGTAATGTTTGCTAACAAAGTAAATAAGATCGATTTTGATTTCATGAGGACTTTAAGAGATCATTCTGTTCCTTCAGAAATCATTCTAATATGCTGAGAAAACACTTCTTTTTATTAACAATGTTGAAAACAGTTGTACTGCTTCATATTTTTGTAACATTATAAATGTCTTTACTGTCGCTTTTGATAAATTTTATATATTCTTGCTAAATAAAAGTATTCATTTCTTAAAAAATTATGATTTATGTATAAATTATTTAATATTATTATAATTTCTGATGATTTATTATTATTACTAATATCATCATGGGCTTAACATCAACTTTTTTGCTTACCAGCCACTGTGACTAATGGTTTTCCAAAGTTACTAGCCACTCATCATTTTCACTGGTCACAATTTTGACATAGATACCATGGGGAAAAACTCCCATATAGATATTTTTAATATCATCTTATAATTTGGCAGCAGGTATATTAGGCTGCTGTCACTTTAAGACCTGCCGCACAGATCCAATATACTGATACACATGCGTTTTCTTTCTCAACTGTTTACGTTCACTTAAAACATAACTGACTGTGTTTACGTGAATACTCGCCAAGACTGGCATTTTGACATTATTTTGTGTGTATTTGACTGTTTAAGTGCAATAAGCAGCGAAAAAGATCTTAATTTAGTACTGAGAGGCGGCTTTATGTGTGTGCACTTTGGGTGTGAGCAAAAAATCTGCAGGAATGAGTAAAATTATGCGCAATCCCACGCTGAAATTCAAGCCTTGTAACACCAGCAATATTCATCTGGAGCAAATGAAACGAGTGAGTGAGGGGAGGCAGGTTTGTGTGTCATCTCACTGTCAGAGAGATGACAGAGCAAGACAGCACAGCTGGTATCGTGTATCTATTCTGAGAAAAATTTGTATTGGAAGCGATATCGATATATATGGATAGAAAAAGCAATATTTTTGACAGCACTTTTGACGAAAATGTATATATTATATATAAATTTTAACCCACCAAAGTGGCTAGTAGGAGAGACTCCGTTACACACCACTGCTGAAATCCACCTGCATTTGGTGGGTGTTAATGTCAAGCCCTGATTATTATATACAATATAATCTTATGTACTGTCCTACTTTGATGCTTCAAAGCGTTTATAAAGAGATTGTAAAAAAATTCCATATGAACTGAGTGGTGTAGTGCAAATTTTCTGAAGAGACACAATCGCTTTATATGATGAACTGATTGAATTTATGGTTTTATTCTTTATGAAGTTTTAAAGTGTCAAAGTGGTCAATGGAGGGAAAGAAACCTCTCAGATTTCATAAAAAATATCTTATATCATTTGTGATGAACTTTTGTTCATCTTTCGATTTGAAAATGAACAAAAGTCTTATGGGTTTGAAACGACATGAGGGTGAGTAAATGATCACCGAATTTTTATTTTTGAGTGAACTACTCCTTTGATTAAGATGTTAATAAGAACATTATTTGCCATGTGTGGTTTAGTTTGGATATATTACGGCTAAACAAAAAGCCTAAACTCACATTGTCGTCCTGGCTCCAATTACTGGATAAACTTCCACTGGTCACGCTCTGGTTTCTACTCAAGTGTCTGAGAGACACACACAGAGAAACACAAGTGAAGGATGAAACATCATCTGACTCTTACTGTAAATATATACTGTACTGAAGGAAGATCATTTCTATATTCAGGCACAGAGTAGATAAACATAAATGCTGAAAAACTATTTGTTTCACAATATTCACAATTATTCCAAATATTATATTATTAATATTATTTTGGCAGAGAACTGCCCATTTATACAGTTAAAGACCATCTAACTTACATGAATAACCTAAATGTAATTGAAAAAGCTAAAACAATTGTGTAAATTGTGAAGATTAGCATAAGTGAGCTAGTAAAACCTGGGCACTCTGACTCCCAGAAATTGCAAACAGCCAGCCAATAAAATCTGATCTTGTCATTTTATCAAGCTTATCCTTTTATATGCATCAGATGGTCAGTGATTGGACCGTGGGGGTGCCGTCTGGTTCAGTGAGTAAAAGCCATCAACTATTATGTGATCTATATATGAACCTGTGCTGTGAGTGATCGTCTGCAGGCACTGTGATGAAGGCTGGAGAATCTTCCATGGCATCAAAGAACTCTATGTCTTCATTCTCTTCACTGGATTCCCCCTCCGGTGTTCGTTCTGCCCCTTCTGAAGAGCAACACGTGGAAAATCTCATTTAGTGCTAGGTCAGCATTTTTACAATCTTTATTTTATTTTACGTAATGCAGTTTTATAATAAATCTAAAATTATTTACACTACCATTCAAAAGTTTGGGGTCAACAAGGTATTTAATGTTTTGGAAAGAAGTTTCTTGTACCAAGACTGCAGTTATTTGATCAAAAATATAGTAAAAAACAGAAATATTGTGAAATATTATTACAATTTAAAATAACTGTTTTCTATTCTATTTGTACTTTTTGGAGCATAACGGCCTCAGTTTACTCTTCACACTCATTGTAGAGAAAAAAGCAGCTTAGACATTCTACAAAACAACTCTTTTTGTGCCTAATGGAAGAAAAAAGTCTCACTATTGTGTGTACTGGGCGCTTCCCTCCAGGCTCTCTCCAGATTGTTATGCTGTTTGGCTAGCTGTTCGATAGTCTCCTCCAGGTGGTGGCGCTGTTCCCTTTCATACTGAAGAGCACGCTGCCACCGCCGGCTGTGTGTATCCGCTAGATCCACAAAGTCCTGGCAGGCCTAATAAAAAGACCAATCATTTAGATTCATCATTCATTTCATTTAGTTCAACATGCTGTGTCAATTGTGAGACTCACATTTATCATAGCATTGGAAGTGATGCGGAAGAGAGTGGCTCGCTCGTTAACGGTCTTCAGCTTATCGGCGCCGTCGTTGGGTGTGCGCAGGTCCTCCAGTTCACTGAGGGAGCGCTGGAGGGCGGCACCGTGCTTCCCTATGAGCTCATTGCAGGTGTTGAGGTCTTCAAGCTTGCTGGCCAGAGTCTTGAGCGCCCCCTGGATCAGAGCACGATCCGGCTGGGCTAATGGACCCTCGTCACCAGAGTCATCTGCAGAAAAGAGATAAATGGAGAGATAGATGGCAAATTAATGAGAATATGTTATAAGTTAAGTAAAGCTTAGCCTTATTTTCATTTGTGTCAATTTTGAATTTACAGTTAGCAGACAAATGTCCATTGGCAGCATATGACATGCTTTCGATTAACACAAAAAATATTTTAAATCTTTTTATACACTATTTTCTAGGGCAATGGTTCTCAACCATTTTGACTCAAAAGCCCCCCACTCTTCAACACAATATTCAAAGGCCCTCTATATAATATTAACAGAACTATAACTACACTCACCTAAAGGATTATTAGGAACACCATACTAATACTGTGTTTGACCCCCTTTCGCCTTCAGAACTGCCTTAATTCTATGTGGCATTGATTCAACAAGGTGCTGAAAGCATTCTTTAGAAATGTTGGCCCATATTGATAGGATAGCATCTTGCAGTTGATGGAGATTTGTGGGATGCACATCCAGGGCACGAAGCTCCCGTTCCACCACATCCCAAAGATGCTCTATTGGGTTGAGATCTGGTGACTGTGGGGGCCATTTTAGTACAGTGAACTCATTGTCATGTTCAAGAAACCAATTTGAAATGATTCGAGCTTTGTGACATGGTGCATTATCCTGCTGGAAGTAGCCATCAGAGGATGGGTACATGGTGGTCATAAAGGGATGGACATGGTCAGAAACAATGCTCAGGTAGGCCGTGGCATTTAAACGATGCCCAATTGGCACTAAGGGGCCTAAAGTGTGCCAAGAAAACATCCCCCACACCATTACACCACCACCACCAGCCTGCACAGTGGTAACAAGGCATGATGGATCCATGTTCTCATTCTGTTTATGCCAAATTCTGACTCTACCATCTGAATGTCTCAACAGAAATCGAGACTCCTCAGACCAGGCAACATTTTTCCAGTCTTCAACTGTCCAATTTTGGTGAGCTTGTGCAAACTGTAGCCTCTTTTTCCTATTTGTAGTGGAGATGAGTGGTACCCGGTGGGGTCTTCTGCTGTTGTAGCCCATCCGCCTCAAGGTTGTGCGTGTTGTGGCTTCACAAATGCTTTGCTGCATACCTCGGTTGTAACGAGTGGTTATTTCAGTCAAAGTTGCTCTTCTATCAGCTTGAATCAGTCGGCCCATTCTCCTCTGACCTCTAGCATCAACAAGGCATTTTCGCCCACAGGACTGCCGCATACTGGATGTTTTTCCCTTTTCACACCATTCTTTGTAAACTCTAGAAATGGTTGTGCGTGAAAATCCCAGTAACTGAGCAGATTGTGAAATACTCAGACCGGCCCGTCTGGCACCAACAACCATGCCACGCTCAAAATTGCTTAAATCACCTTTCTTTCCCATTCTGACATTCAGTTTGGAGTTCAGGAGATTGTCTTGACCAGGACCACACCCCTAAATGCATTGAAGCAACTGCCATGTGATTGGTTGATTAGATAATTGCATTAATGAGAAATTGAACAGGTGTTCCTAATAATCCTTTAGGTGAGTGTATAATATACTGTATATTAATTTATTATTAGGAGAAACTTGGGAGTGTATATTGGTACATTACTTAACCACAATTCATTTTGTGATTCCAGACATTTCAAGAACTGTACAGGGGTTTTTTTTCAATGAGAAGGGATCGAGACTCTGCGCCCCACGAACCCGGTGTCTGAACCATGTGTGAATACACGCCAATGCCAATGATGTCACATGGAGCCTCCAAGTGTACATAAGAATGCCTGCATTACACTTCATCAGATTTGAATTATCTGAAGGAAGACGCTCAGGCATGCCTGTAGCATGGCAACACACCACAGCGTACGTTCCCTTCTCAGGGAACGAGGGGTTACATACGTAACCCTAAGACGTTCCCTTTTGAGGGAACTCCACACTGCGTCAGTTGCTGACTCTATGGGGACATTAATACCCACTACGCCATGCTGACCAATGCCTGCCTGTGCACTGTAAAGGTCACCAAGCACAATCTTGTCAGGCTAAAGCACTGAAGGACTCGATGGGCCTCGACCCAGAGTAAATGCAATAAATCAGCAACCAATTAGGTGCATCCTGTGACACCACAGCCTTACTTCCTAGAAAGCTCAGTATTATAGGCACTAGACAAAACCCAGAAGCCTCCATGCTCAACTGTTTCTGATTTTGGATTCCTGCATTAGACCAGTCACAGCTACAGGACAGCCCAGAGGCCCGAAGAGCAGAACTACCAGGGGAGACTATAGACATAGCCTCAACTAAGTCCTCATCTAAGCTCAGTCCTCAGCTAAGCACTACATCTAACAGCTGAACCAAGTGATAAAATAAATACTCAAAGCAACTTTACGTATACCAAACCTGAATGCAAGCCTAAGGGCGCAGTGTACCAAAGGGAGCTGGAGAGCAACAGGGAATGGGTCGCTAACCACAACACACCATTCCGACCTGTTCAAAGCCCCGTTCCGACATTCAAGTAGCCTGGGGATGGGGATCATTCACAAGGAACATAATCCTGCTTCGATACCAATATAACAAATTGGGGTGGATGACAAGTGAGAAAATGGAAGATCCCATACTTAATGTCAGCGGTCAAGCTCTACTCGTGCCTAGCCCCTGCCAGGGAGCTCAGCCCTTCTTCAACTCCCAGTCGATGAACTGGGGAGGGCAAAAAATTATCTGTCAAGCTCAACCTACAGATATCCCCAAGGAGCATAACATTGTATTAATACCCAATCTGATAGATTGCGGAGAGCAACAGGTGAGTGAGTGGGCCACTTCTGCGGTTTAGTTCACTTCAGCCCTCATCTGTCAAGTGCTAAACAATGAGCATACTAAGTGACCATTGAGAGGGGAGCCTATAACCCAAAATTTAAGACACCTGTAGTGACAAAGTCCACTACATTCTAAACATCTGCCCATTCCTCATGTACTTTAGGAAGTGTGTCAACATAATGACTATGTTTACACAAACACTTTCCAGTTGAATATGCTGGGGGGACTGATGGAAGCGTTATAAAAAACACCAGCTTTTAATCCATCAAGCCTCTTCTTTCTATGCTGGAGCTATGCTGGAGAGAGGGAGGGCGCCCAATAAACGCAAAAGAGTCGCATCATCTCACCATGACCAACACCTTCAGCAGCCCTTGGAAGACCTTACATTAGAGGATCATGCAGATCATCTAATGGAGGATCTGGTCCATTACTCTGGACCATTACTCTGGACCAGATAAGAAAGCAAATTGGCTTATCTCACCGCAATTTAACACTCTCACTTAACATTAGTCCATAATCTGGACATAGGCCCCCGAGGAGCTTGATGATCATCTCACCGCGACTTCGCACTCTTAACATTAGTCCATACTCTGTGCCTAAGCCCTTGCGAAAGCAGGATGTAAGCACCAAACAGGGTTCTCCTATAGAAGCAAGCAGACATAAACTGTATCCACTCTAATCTCCATGCCTAGAAAGCTGGAGAGGGTGACAGAACTGTATGAAGCTCTATCTGCCTCTTTAACTCCTCCATAGGAAGCATCCCAGAGTAAGTTGGAGGAGGAGTAACCTAGGGCGAGACAGAAATATGTTTCCTCCATCTCTTCCCAATATTATTCCTTCAACCCTCACAGATCCCCAGAGAAGGATATATCTCCTGAAAGATTCCTCCGTAACTTCTCTATGAACCATCTCACTGGTGGTCCGAAGAGACCAGAGAGCAAGATTAGAGCATCAAGGAGCATTGAGATCAGAGCATCAAAAAAAAATCTGCATTTCTTCTCTTCTCTAGCTGGTTTTCTAATTGAATTGTCTAATAAACATGTCATTGTGTACTACAATGATTGTTGGCTCTTTGATGAATGCTTTGTTCCTCTGTAAGTTGCTTTGGATAAAAGTGTCTGCTAAATGCATAAATGTAAATGTAAATCAAGGAGGTTTTTTTCTTTCTCCTTATCAAAGACACCTCTCTGTGGCAACCATAGAAGCTACTGAACAGCCAATGTTCTAATCTTTTTAGTCTGGAAAAAGAAAAAAAAACATTTAGTCCTGGTCAGCTTAGCGTTCACATTGGCATTTTTAACACCAAACCTAAAGAAACCAAACCTTAAGTCATAGGGATATGTTCATAACCTGATTGTTAGCCTATATTTTGAGACAGAACTTACTGAACATACAAAACAATGCTGTGTGCTGGGATAAATGCACTCATTGTATGTGCGTAGCCTACATATTATGGTATTTTGACCAGCTGAGAACTCGTGAAGAGCTTATAAAATGTGTAAAGGAGTCAAAACAGTGGAAAGAATTACTCCGTCACACACACAATTCCGCTACAAGGAGACGCAGTACTGATGCCTGTACCAAACTGTGATGGGCAACATCATGACTATAACTAGAAAAAACAGGTATGCGTGAGCATTCTATGCTTTTTAGGGTGTCATTTTCCTGTTTTTGGTTTGTTTATATGTCTTTGGTCTGTGTTAAGTTCATATTTCATTCTAACTGCACCAAAGTTTGTTTGGAAGCGGACCGAGACCCATCTTTTCAGCAGTCTTGGTCTGTTTGTTTGGTGTGCACCAGGGTTCAGATGGCAGCGTTCACACTTATTTAAATGAACCGCACTAACAAAGCAATCGCACCACCGGTTCATTTTTTAATCGAACCAAACATGCTAAGTGTGACCACACCCTAATTCCTATACAGGAATTAGGCCACATAATATGCCCTCAGTCAGGTCAGAACCCAGCAAGCAATAGCCATCATTTCACCATCTCGGTTAACTATAGACCCGATGTAGTCTGGCTATGAGTAACCCACTTAAAATAAACAATCTTGATATTTGGTCGTTTTTTTGACAAAATTTTGCCTTGTTTTAGCCTAGACGTCAAGGCTGCGTTTGGACGGCTATCAACGTTAGCTCGGTTTCTTCAATCAAAATTTCTTGCTGGGAAGTGGCCGCAGAGTGGGCTTCCTGAGCCGACATGAGAGTATAATAATGGGTCTAATAAATCTCCATTTTGGATCGGAAGCTTCCACATCCAAAAGCTGGATTTGAGAGCAATGGAGATATCAGGAGAAGCCCACAAAAGAGAATACTCTCATCAGACTACAATCCCCTCGCTCCGCCTACAATCCCCAATATCGATCCCATCTTGCCGCCTCAGCAGCCGTGGGACCCAAACCGTGAAGTGCAAATGCTCGACTCTCATCCCTCAAGAGTGAGAGCAAAACACAGAGCTACCCACAGCGAGTGACTGCATCCAACTCCATCTGAAGCCTAATGCGCTCCATTCAAAAGCTTGATTCTCTCCCTCGAGAGAAAATCAGGCAAGATCTCTTATCTTCACATGCACATATAAACAAAACAGCTTCCTGAAGACAACAAAGCTGATGATGTGTAATGCAGACACCCTTTTATATGCTCAGGCACTCTGTGACATCATCGGACTGCCGTCTGCCAGTAAGATTGGCGTGAATTCACACTTGCTTCTGAAACCAAGTTTCACACCCATAGCATCAACAACTGACATAGAGTCAAGTTCCCTCAAAAGGGAACAATAGTTGTTGAGGTGGGAGAAGAAATATTTAAATGTTTATCATACTATTTTCCTCAGAGTAAAAATTAGTCTTAAAATATATAGCTGCCTTTAAATTTTAGAAATGGGTTCCTAGCAAGGGGATCATCATATTTGGGGGTCTTTGCCATTCAAAAGTTTGAAAACCTGACTTCCATTTTAAGTGAATTTCTGTATTTACTTTTTGTTTATTTTTTGCAAATTAAGGGATGATTCAAAATTTCATCCTGTGGTAATCGAAAGTATGGCACATTCCTTTAAATAAGTGAAGTTATTGTGTGTTATGATGTTCTGCAGCCAACACAGAGATGATCAAATTTACTGCAGTCCTTCAGGCCAAACTAAAATAAGTTTATAAATAGCACAGACGCAGCGCTGGAGGGGTCTGATGTGACAGATGAGAACTAAAACTGTCCTTTTGTGGAGGTCTTTTCAATTACAAGCATATTTTTCAGCCAAGCTTTAAATGGATGCTGAGAAAAGACCACAGAGATGGACAGAGGCTGTAATGAGAGGAGATGGCTGTCAGAGACAGCAAGAAAGAGAGAAAGATAACGTTTTAAACAGAAAGAAAACAACAAAGATGCAATCAAAGGGAGACAGATCCAGATTTAGATGTCATTGGAGAGTTGAAGGACATCATAATTGAATGTGGGCAGTAGGTGATGGAATGAGCGAGTGTGAAAGAGAGGCGTCATAATAACCAACAACCAACCCATTCAAACACCAGATTTCTGTGAATGAACATGGTTACCATGGAAACTAGGTCCCACGCAATTGGAAGGATGGCTATTTTTAGAAGCTATAAAGAGAATGAAAAAACACAAACGGGCTAATGCATCTCGCTTTGCCTACTCTCTCACAAAACATGGCCATCACTCACTGGCAAATAGACGAGGACAGGCTGTAAATCGCCTCTTGTGTGACGCAAGACATTTTTGGAAGCACCTGCTTGTAGGAGCCTGAGGCAGCTACACAGAGACGAGCAGATGACATGCTGGCACACTGTTCTCTGAAACTCAGTCAATCTCTATATCAGTGACTGGAGAATAATTGGGTAGAAGTGTGACCTTTAAATGACCTGCTCAGATCATCAGGTGACCATTCTATATGTGTGTATACACTCACCTAAAGGATTATTAGGAACACCATACTAATACTGTGTTTGACCCCCTTTCGCCTTCAGAACTGCCTTAATTCTACGTGGCATTGATTCAACAAGGTGCTGAAAGCATTCTTTAGAAATGTTGGCCCATATTGATAGGATAGCATCTTGCAGTTGATGGAGATTTGTGGGATGCACATCCAGGGCACGAAACTCCCGTTCCACCACATCCCAAAGATGCTCTATTAGGTTGAGATCTGGTGACTGTGGGGGCCATTTTAGTACAGTGAACTCATTGTCATGTTCAAGAAACCAATTTGAAATGATTCGAGCTTTGTGACAGCTCTGGAAGTAGCCATCAGAGGATGGGTACATGGTGGTCATAAAGGGATGGACATGGTCAGAAACAATGCTCAGGTAGGCCGTGGCATTTAAACGATGCCCAATTGGCACTAAGGGGCCTAAAGTGTGCCAAGAAAACATCCCCCACACCATTACACCACCACCACCAGCCTGCACAGTGGTAACAAGGCATGATGGATCCATGTTCTCATTCTGTTTACGCCAAATTCTGACTCTACCATCTGAATGTCTCAACAGAAATCGAGACTCATCAGACCAGGCAACATTTTTCCAGTCTTCAACTGTCCAATTTTGGTGAGCTTGTGCAAATTGTAGCCTCTTTTTCCTATTTGTAGTGAAGATGAGTGGTACCCGGTGGGGTCTTCTGCTGTTGTAGCCCATCCGCCTCAAGGTTGTGCGTGTTGTGGCTTCACAAATGCTTTGCTGCATACCTCGGTTGTAACGAGTGGTTATTTCAGTCAAAGTTGCTCTTCTATCAGCTTGAATCAGTCGGCCCATTCTCCTCTGACCTCTAGCATCAACAAGGCATTTTCGCCCACAGGACTGCCGCATACTGGATGTTTTTCCCTTTTCACACCATTCTATGTAAACTCTAGAAATGGTTGTGCGTGAAAATCCCAGTAACTGAGCAGATTGTGAAATACTCAGACCGGCCCGTCTGGCACCAACAACCATGCCATGCTCAAAATTGCTTAAATCACCTTTCTTTCCCATTCTGATATTCAGTTTGGAGTTCAGGAGATTGTCTTGACCAGGACCACACCCCTAAATGCATTGAAGCAACTGCCATATGATTTGATAATTGCATTAATGAGAAATTGAACAGGTGTTCCTAATAATTCTTTAGGTGAGTGTATTTGTGTGTACTGACAGTAAATACATTTATAATGTTTTCTTATTTCAAATAAATGCTATTCTTTTGAACTTTCTATTCATAAAAGAATCCTGAAAAAAATGTATCACAAAAATATTAAGCAGCACAAGTGTTTTCAACATTGATAATAATAAGAAATGTTTGTTGATGTTCAAATCAGAATATTAGAATGATTTCTGAAGGATCATGTGACAATAAAGACTGGAGTAATGATGCTGAAAATTCATCTTTTATCAGAGGAATAAATTACATTTTAAAATACATTACAATAAAAAGAGTTCCTTCATGTTCGGGGGTTAATAAAGGCCTTCTGAAGCGACTTGATGGGGTTTTGTAAGAAAAATACCCATATTTAAAACTTTATAAAGTAAAATATCTATCTTCTGGCAGACCGCCTTACATATTCAACTTACACAACAAGTCTAACGCCTCTCGCAGTTCAAAACACTTACGCTACTTTCTAGTGATACGTCACGCCAGTTATGCTTTTTCCGTAAGTTGAATACGGAAGGCGGTGGATGCACTTTTTTGAGCTTCAAACTCAATGGACCTCGTCACTGTCCTTATAAAGCTTGGAAGCGTCAGGATATTTATTAATATAACTCCGATTGTGTTCATCAGAAAGAAGAAAGTCATACACCTAGGATGGCTTGAAGGTGAGTAAATCATGGGGTAATTTTCATTTTAAAGTGAACTAATCCTTTAAATATTGTATAATTAATAATACATCAATAATAATATATTATTTGTAAGCTTAACAGTTCTAAAATAAACACAAATATGTATTTCCTACCATTTACATAGCAACGTTTCATATTATTGCATTAATAATAATAATAACAATAATGAATATCAATGTTTTCTTTTTGTTTTTCATTGTAGTAGTATTATATAGTATTGGTATTATCTATGATTAATTTGTTTTATATAGTTTTGTGATTATTTATTGTGTCAAAAAGCAGGAGTTACTTTGAAACCATTTTCACTCAGTAACTGCTAGTAAATTTCACAAATAGTAACAAAGAAACAGCAAGTACATATTGTAATACGTAAATTTTTAAGTAGGAAGGCTGAAATATAGTATTCTCTTGTGAAACGGTCCAATAATCTTTGTTTTATTTCCAATTTCAAAAAAGGAACTTTTGTTACAAAGATGTTTAGAGTATTCTTGTTCAGTTTACACAAAATAATAAACTGACCCCTACTAACTAAAAAAAGCTTTTTTTACATTTGTTAGAAGAACATTTTGCAAGTTGAGTTTTTTTATACAGTGTCAAACCCAGCAGCTGCAAAGATTACATGATCACTGAACGACCAGCTTCAATCTTTCCATCCAAACTGCGTCTAAGCCAAAGCATCTTCAACCCAATCCAAGCAAAAGACTGCAGTTTTATGCTTGCCAAGAAAACAATCGGAAAAAGTGGATTAGTATGGCTCTCTAGAGAGCAGAATCAAAGAGAAGAGAGAGAGAACTCCTTCAGTCGGATGAGCCACATACAGCTATTGTGTGCCTCTAAACTCCTGCCTGCCAAAGGTGCTCATCTTCCATCAGAGCAGCAGCGAGAGGGAGTCCTGAAGGTGGTATTCGGGGGAATTAAAATAGAGAGAGTGAGAGAGGCTTGCTCAGCCTCGGTGGGCGTAAGAGGAAAAGCACCAGTGCTGGGGAATCAATCAAAGATCAACTTCCCCTAACCTGCTGGAGAGAGACGAGTGACTCATCCCTGACTAACCACACCTAGACTAACAGGGAAGATTCAAAGTGTGGAGACGAACATGAATGGAGGTGGAGCGTGGAAAAGGCTAGAAGGATCTTTGAAACCAAGCGACAGTAAAGTTCACTGGCTGTCTGAAAATCCAATTTGGCCCATCAGCCTGCTTACTTTGTATCACAGATAATCTGATTTGCACAGAGTTGTGTTGTAAGTTTCTCACACTACTGTACAGTAAAGAGGTGCTGACGAACCAGACTCTTAGGAGTTTTGACACCAAGAACATGCTAGCAACCACCTAGCAACGCCCAGACAACCACAACACTGAACACTGGCACTTTTTTTTCTGAAAATGTAAAAATGTAGTTATAAATGCAGGCTGTACAGCATATCATGCTGTTGTGAAGTCAAACATTAGCTCAATGGGATCCTAATGCAAATCCTGAGATTTAGCTTTAAGCGCTAAATGTATTTGGCCCATGAAAAAGCATGTGACCACATGCGAACATCAACAAGTTGACTGATAGGAATTGACTGGTAGACAGTAGCCACTATGTGCTTCAGAGCATCTATAAAAATAGACTCATTCCCGTAACTGATCATAAAAGGCTACTGCATATTTAACTTTGAAATCTAGGCTGAAATTAGGATGTACAGCAGACTATTCCATTAAATTCAAGTAGTACTAAAATAAAACACTAGCTATGAATTTATTTTCAGACAAAAGACATGTTTTTGTATAAATGCCATTCAAACATGTGTATTTATAATATGTCCTACCTTTTCTCGACAGGATGGAATCACTGATAAATACAGGGCAAATGCTTATGCAGTGAAGATGTTCAAATCTTTTTGAATGAAAGCGTGAAGCAGCGTTCCCTCTCGGTCACCTTCCAAGCTTCCCTCCCATCGCTCACGCTCCTGTTTTCCTTCTCACCCTCCCTCTTTCCCCTCACATTCTCCATCCTGCACAGTGGGCGGAGCTAATATGCTCGTCACTTCATTCAGTAGCAGATGAAATCGTCCAAACGGGAAGGTGTTGCAGTATGCATATTAATCACATTTGGGATAAAAGAGGCTCATGTAAAGGCAATAATGTAGGAGGAGTCGAAAACACATTCAAAATTATCTGTGCATTTAAAATATCAAAGATATTTTACATAAATTGTATGTTTTCTCAGGCTATGGGTCAAAAAATTTATTCTGAGGATAGAAATAAAAAGTAAGACATTTAATTTTAAATGTAACCTGTAAATTAAATGTAACACACATATAATAAAAAATAATATTTATGAGGAAATAATAATTACTTTGTATATAATTGTAGATTTATGAATACTTTAAATATGAAAGGAAAAATAAGCTTTAAAAATTCAGGAACAATGGTACCCCCTAGTGGCATTTTGTTAAAAAGAAATGCACTAAAAAATAGTAAAATTTGCCTTAAATGGTAAAGGGGGGTTCCAGTAGTTTTTTTTATTTTTAAATTAGGGATATTCGAGATATAATATATAATTTAAAATAAAAATAATTTACTCAATCAAGCCAGATAAATCAAACCTACATAAAGGAACAAATGGTTTATGTGGGAAATCATTTTACTGTGTAACAGCCTTTACATGTGAGGTTGGCAAATCTGCAATAAATAAATAATTTATATAAAACTTGCACTGCCAAAGTGCTTTAAAATAAAAAAGGAAATTCATGTTTAGTTTTACTATATACAACACCAACTGACAACAATGTTCTGTTTATTATAAGCACACTGTAAACCAGAAATTTTAAGTTTAAGTAAACAGAACTTGCAGATTTTTATTTTATAATCATACATTTTAATTGCTCTGAACTTGAAATATTTGAGTAAGCTAATTTATACATTTAACATAAAAATATTACGTAATCTCAAATTATTAGTAGTGGAAACTTGACTAGCTAATTCAATAAATGCCACCTTGCTAATTGGTTACACAATGCTTTGATAGCATTAGCATAGCATAGCACTTTCTGAATGAGGACAGCAATATAATACATTTAGCATATATCTGTTTTCAAACTAAGCTCATGCTCCACTCATCAACATGATGATAACCCTACAAAAAAAACAACATAACAGAAACTCTTCTAAACTAACATAACAAAACATTAAACACTCAATCTCCCACTTAACGTCAATCTTGCACAAAAAAAAATCATAATATAACATTTAATTTTGGCATTTACTGTCCCTTTTGAGTGTCATGGCAAAGCATGCTGGGAAATAGAAATCCCAGCCCAGTTTCGATTAAATTTAAGTTAGTCTAAATTAAAAGAAACAAGTTCATAAAACTCAAAACAATGAAATGATTCAGATTACCTAAAATGTGTCAGTTTTAAGAACTCAAAAAAAAAGAAAGTTCTAAATACTCATAAAAGTTCATTTGTTTGAACTAATTTGTTTAATTTGAGTTGGCTCTACTTTAAATGCTCAAGCTCCTTAAAGCAGGATGGATTTAGCAGATTCTGATTGGCTCTCAATGTTTTTATCATTCATCAGCTGGAAAAAATATTGTTCTTAAAGTGATTCCAAGAAAGGACATTGTTTCTCTGTGCCTTTATGGTTATAGTTGTGGTGTGAACTCTGTTATTCTATTGTCATTATAAATATCATCTTTGGTGTGAACAGGCTTTAAAGGTTATGAGAAGATAAGAATGCAGACCTGTTTAGAAATAATGTATATGGCTGAGATAAACGTATTATTAATGCCTGAACAACAAGACAGATTATTTAAACAATAACAATTGAATACGTGCACACTCCTCATTCTTTATTATGAAAATTGTACACATTTTTTTATATAATATTAAAGACTTGAAAAATGAGAATTATAGGAACTATCTATTGAGCAAAAAAATCTTATATTTTATGATCTTCAAAGTGACTGTGACAGCCAAAGACGGCTGTTACCAGAAGCCAGGGATTATAGTGTATAAGTTATAAATACGGATATTTTTCTTACAAAAATGCATCGCTTCACTTCAGAAGGTCCCTCTGTTCACTCACATTATAAAGCTTGGAAGAGCCATGATATTTTTAATATGTTTGGCTGAAAAGAAGAAAGTCATATACACCTAGGTTGGCTTGAGGGTGAGTAAATTATGGGATCATTTTCATTTTTGGGTGAACTAACACTTTAAATACCTGAGCTTTTTAAAGCAGGATGGATTCTGATTGGCTCTCAATGTTTTTATCATTAGCTGGAAAAAAATGACATTGTTTCTCTGTGCAGTTATTGTTATAGTTGTGGTGTGAGTAGACTCTGCTATTCTTTTATATTATGAACGATTCTTAGAACTATATCTCAGTTCTAACTAAGATAACTATATCTTAGTTATAACGCCATTGTCAGATTTGTGTGTTACTAGTCGCCGTCTGCCAGCTCTCTTTTTTGCTAATTGAACATGATTGAATATTGGTCTTGGAATGTCTGAGAAGTGAAGTGCTGTAATCTGGTGACTGCTGGCGTTTGTCTGAATCTGTCAGTGTGAATTGGACTTTTGAGGTGCATCCTGGGATGCTTTTCATTGGCAGTGTGACAGGACTCACCTGAATGGGGCATCATTTGAGTGGCGTTTGCTTTGGCCTGTTGCAGAGCAGAAACCCACCGCTGACACTCCCCCTCTGTATATGCCTTCAGGTGGTAGCTCCGCCCTCCACTTGTCAACACAAAGTGATAGGTGTCGCCCATCTCTATGTGCACCGTCGCCAAGGTAATCGTGCCTCGGCAGGTGTGTGCCATTTCTGCTTGAGTCCTAAAGACAAATTCACATATACACAAACACACAACAACATGGGTTAAAGGGGCAACTAGCTGAAGCAAGTCAAACTGAGTCAAACCATCACAAACACACCCATATACTAGAGACAGACTGATAGCCAGACCAATTAACTAACATAATGGTGTCAGTTCCAACATCTACCAGCAGCCTTGTCAATAATTCATACGCATTTTCTGTGCAAATATTTATGAATGAATTTATAATTGAGAGTAATTATTATGTAAAATATATTTTAATTGTATTATTCTGAGTAAATTTATTATTGTGAATAATTATGCTTTAAAGAACAAATGTACATTTATAATTTTATTATCATTTTTATTATTTCATTATTATAAGTGAACTTATTATTGTGAGTAATTATTATGTAAAATCATAACTTATTATTATTAATGGTGAATGTATTATTGTGGGCAATTATGCTGTAAAAATAATCATTTACTTTTATTATTATTATTGGAGAATTTTTTGTTGGGTAATTATTGTGTAAAACATATAATTTAGTTTTATTATTTATTATAAGTGAATTTATTATTGTGAGTAAATATGCTGTAAAAAAAAATAATTAACTTTTATTATTTTATTATTATGAATGAATTTATTATTGTGGGTAATTGTGTAAAAATAATAATTTATTTGTATTATTTCATTATTATGACTGAATTTATTATTGGAAGTAATTATTGTGTAAAAATAATATTTTTATTATGAATGAATTTATTTTTGTGGGTAATTGTGTAAAATAATCATACTTTTATTTTTAATGGGAAATGTATTATTGGGAGTAATTATTGTGTAAAAAAATAATCATACTTATATTTGTATTGGGGAATTTATTATTGGGAGTAATTATTGTGTAAAAATAATCATTTACTTTTATTATTATTGGGAATGTATTATTGTGGGTAATTATTGTAAACATAATGTAGGTTTACTATTTTATTATTATGAGGTAGGAGATTTTATTTTTTATTGTAATTATTGAGTTAAAAATTTTAGTCTAACATCATTGTTATTATTTTATTATTATGAGTGAATATATATGGTTTAAAATCATACAACATTTTATTTTACTTTCTTTACTTATTGCATTTCAGTCATTTTAATCTCATGTGCTATTACACTGTATTTTATTTTATTAGATAATTGGTACCCTGCTCACATCAGCACTGCTGTTAAAGCCACTGAAAATTCAAGACTGACATACTGGTCAAATACTACATGCTGGCTGCAATAAATAACTGCCCATGAGTCCATGAGTGCTGAATCAGAGCATCATTAATATCAAATCCATACTAAACCCAGATACACTGCAGTAGTAAGGCATCATTTACAGCTGCATTAGAGTCACACTTGAGTACAACATAGCTGAAGGGCACAAAAGCAATTATCATATGAGAATAATAATGTTAATAGCATTCAAAATGCAATATGTAAAACACCAGGCATTTTTAATTGAAGGTAGGTCTGTAATGAAATTAAGGTACATTTATGATATTGAGCATTTAAACTGATTTATACAGATGGACAGATGTTCCACTGAAGCACAATTTGTTCTTTAAAAACATTTTTAGGTCATGCTGTAGAACATGATCACCGGGTTTTACACAAACTTGAGGAGTTCATGCCACTTAAAAGAGACACCAAATACTAAGACATCCTGAAATTCATGTCCCTTATTAAATGGATATACTGATAATATCTCTAACGCACAATTTTGTATTAAATGAGAAAGAGTTATTGTCACTAGTGTTCTAAGACCCCACTGCATATGCATACACTGTATGATGTGTATTAAATATTGTTTCTCGGTTAGGCCCTTGCAGAAGGGTGGAAACTTGATCTAGGCTAGTTGCTTCAGATGTCCCCATTACTAATTATAAACAGGAGAGGCATTGTTGCAGTATGGAGCTAAGAAATTAATTGTGCCATAACCTGTCAATGGTGCCCACAGGTGCCAACACAGACAAGAGGCATTTTAATGAAAACTTCTGCGCAACTCTTACCCTAAATATAACCACAGTCTGTTACAAGTCAGATAATGTACGTACCGTGAGTGAAAGGGGTGACACAGCAAAGTCACGCGCGCCGAGAGTCTCGAGCGCTCCTCGTGCGCATCAAATGAAACGCAGTGCACATACCTGTAATACGACAGGAGGCCGTTGCTCAGGACGAACCACCGGCGCTGGTAGCCCTTCAGGTAGTTTGTCCATTTAAAGAGCCATCCTTTATAAGTGTCCGGGCCGGGACCCTGCACACCTGAAGGAGACGGAAGGGTCCGCACCACCAGTTCGGTCATATTGACCGTTCACCGCTGGGATACGAGTGCTGCTGTCTCACCACTGCGGATCGCGCGCCAGACACCTGCCTTCGCATGTATGCAACACGTTTAGGGCATGAACGAAGAGTCAAATTTGCGGTCACAGTGAGGAGAGGCGGCGCTTCTGAGAGATATGATGGAAAACTGATGCTACTGGGAAACACAGTGGATGACGTAGATGCATCGCGGACGCACAGATTGCTCAGAATCTGCCATATGACGTAAAGACATTAGTGAGGAGAGCGGATGCGAGGATGCACAGGCTTTTAAAAGCTCAAGTATGCATCCCGAGATAAGCTTGACAAGAATGCAGGGCTGCATCCGATATCGATTAGATTCTTGATCCTTTGGTGTTGCAAAGTCATGCGGTGTTTTTCCTCTCAGTTCAATACATCTTGCTGAACAGATGTCTTGAAAGTTCGCTGTGCTATCCGCAGGGTGGCGCTACAATTAATACTTCAACGCTTAGGGTCTTCAACATTTACTTGCACTCATGTTCCAAAACTTTTCCCCCGTGGAATAGAGAATTAATTATCTCCACGCGGCTTTTTCGTGTAACTATAATTTTTGATTGGCCATTGGGCTAGTTTTGTTGCAGACTGGCAACCCTGCATGAGGAGCAGGTTTTCTTGGAATAAATTTCAGTCTGTTCACACAAACAGTTATATGGCCTCGTAAGATCTCAACAATCAGGATGTTTTAACTAGCAGAGAAGATGCTCCAAAAACAAACCAAAAAAAACCTTTTGTTCCACGCAGGGGAAAAACAACATTATACACTTGAAGAACAAAGGCAATAACTTTTCAGAATTTTATTTTTTTTAGGTGAACTCTTAAACACTGTTTGAAATTACATAGGGGGCTGAAAAGCATCAGTTATTTACATTATTCAGTTACAGAGAAGATGCCACACTGTTCAGGTGAAGTAAATGACAAATGCACAAAACAATAAGCACATGGCCTAGTTTTTTTAGCCATGCATAAAAAATACAAATAAAAATAAAAAACAGAACAGAATGGTTTAAATGGTTTTACTCAACATTTCCACACACAAAAGCAGAGTAAAGCAAATGTGGGGTATTGGGAATTAAAAAAAAACCAAAAAAAAAAAAAAAAAAACACAAAGTTCCACAAATACATTTCTGACATATCCAAATGGCACACTGAACACCCTGCATTTACATGTGCATCTGGTTTTAATGACCAGAAAAGCAAGCACAAAACACAAAAAGAAGTTTAAAAAAATAAAACATTCACTGAGGACTAACAGCAATGCAGTAATAAGTTCCATACTAAACATTTATAAATATGGAATTGCAATTTAAAAATCATTTGAAAACGAACAGGGTTGAAGATGGTGACCAGCGAGGTATGGTCTCTCAATATGGTCTCTCTCTTCGGTCCTGGCGATGGTCTCCCCTGCAAAAAGACCAAAAAATAATATTACTGTTCTGTTTTGTGGCTACAAGACCTTCACAGATCCAAAGAGACAAGTTTCTTCATACTCACTTCATATCCATTTTTCCAGGTGGTCCCATTCCTCGTCCCCTTCTTCCCATGTCATCCATAGGTGGCCCACCACGACCTCTTCCTCCAAAACCGCCTCTGTCCATGCCACGCCCTCCTCTGAAGCCTCCACGGTCCACACCTCTGCCCCCACGAAAGCCACCAGGTCCCCCTGGCCCTCCACGGTCCATACCACGGCCGCCACGCATCCCACCTGGTCCACCACGACCACGGTCACCACCTGAATCCCAAAAGACAGCAAGTGAATATTAACAATGCAAACATCTGAAGCACCACTGTTTGCGGTTCTGAAACCTATGAGACTTTAATATAACAGACAGCAACCTGGAGGAGGGAAGGGAGGAGGGCCAAAGCCTTCAGGTTTGGGTGCCTTGCACTGGTTACACTCCATTCTCCAGGCAAAGTTTTGATTTCCACATCCCCTAGAAAATCAAAGACTTAAAATTAGAGACCGAATGGAATATATGGATCATTGAGTAACACTGCACCACTACTGAAATACGTACGCATTTGGACACTGCCAGTCTCCTGCCCTCTGCTGCATGTTTCCTCCAGTAGGTCCTCCACGGCCCATTCCTCTGGGACCCCCACGTGGAATGAACCCTCCTCTATCCCCACCTCTGCCCATTCCACCACGACCCATCATTCCTACAAGTAAAAAAATAAAATAAAAATTTACTTCAAATTCCAACTTAAAATGCATAGAGATGCAGTTTTCTGTTGCTTCTAAAACAGCAATGAAACAATGTACCTCCTCGTCCCATCATGCCACCTCGGTCTCCTCTCATTGGCATGCCTCCACGCATCATTCCCATCATAGGCTTGCGTCGGGCCATGGACACCTTCAGCTTTTTCCCCTGGAAATCTTTGCCTAAGGAGGAAAAACAAACATTTCAGTTTATCTAGAGGATTATCACATTGAATAGAAAGACATTCAGGACTGATTTCAGTAAAGATCAACATACCATCAAACCACTCTACAGCTGCTTTAGCAGATGGAGGCTCCTCGTAGGATAAGGTGGCATCACCTTTAGGTTTCCCAGAATCTTTATCAGTGTATATGTTGACGGCAGGCAGGCCCGTCCGTTTGTTTATCTTAGAAAGAAATTAAACAATATTCAATCATAAGCTTCAAGAAATCCAATAAAATGCATGTAACCCAACCTGCTACATGTTTCAGTAATGGACCAATTGTAACATGAAGAAAAAATTAAGCCTTCTATCTTTCCCAAGCCCTTTCATTGTACTGAAAGACTAGCAAGTACCCTAATGATTCCACTGTGCTTGAAAAATTCAGCAACTTCATCCAATGTAGCATTCTCTGTCAGCCCAGTGATATAGATAGTGCTGTTTTCAGAGTCATCTTGCTCCTCTGGCCGTCCTGCAGAGAACACACAGGGTGTTAAAAGAAGAAGAAAATAATAAAAGTGGACAGAAAAGGACAAATAAAAATCCCAAAATCCAAACCTACCCATGTCACCATCTGTTCCGGATTTTCATTAAGCCAGACACCAAGAGAAAAAGACAGGGAGAAACAAGTTAGTTTACAAGCTTAGCTTCTAAAGCACCTGACAACATTATGCTACCATTTCCTGGTCAAGACTGCCCCGGCACACTTGCTCTGACCATTCAAAGACATAAAAAGACAAAATACCATGGTGCTGTTGACCCAAGAATGGTTTGATTGTCAAAAATTATTAAGAGGAAACTATTCAAAAGCTACCTAGTTTTTATTCCAGTGTGCCTTAAATAGAAAAATATTTATTTGCAAAACCCTTGAAAAACCAAGGACCCAAATTGGACTCCATACCTGATATCATATAAAATTGAAAAAGTAGTAAACACTGAAGAGGTGATACTCTACATGGCTGGGTCGGCCATTTACCATTAACTCCTAAATATGAGAGCAAAAATAACCTTTCATTGGAGTCCACACTCAGGATTTTTAACCAATAAAAATAGGACTGAACCATTCCTATATGACCAAAGGAAAAAGCTGAACTCTTAATTTTAGCCGGCAGTATAGTTTTGCAAGGCATTAATTATTTCCCTTCTGAAAAACACCCATAAAAGATGGAGAATTCTAGTGTATGGTCTTGTGATTCTCATTAAACTTACCACCAGGCTTAATGAAGCCACCTCTGTCTCCAGCGATGCTGGGGGGAATAAGCGAAGATATGAAGGCGATATCCCTTAAAACAGCCACTTCGGTACCACAAAAGGGGTAATGGGGGTATTTACACAGTTCTGACTGACTCTTAACCCTCAAAAAAAAACTCTTAAGCCCCCCCTTATAAAAACACAGTATTTCTGAGAGGAACACTCAGTTGGGGTGCTGTAGCATTACAATGTCTCTGCCCTTGGCCTGACTTGCTCGATTTACAATTTAAATGACATTAGTGGCTGAACAATATTGGGGTTGTATTAATCAGAAGTAAGGGTTGATCTTTATTACTATTATAAGTGGAAAAACCCAGAAATTTGTACACTGAAATTGGGATGTAATTGTTTCAGATGCAGCCTTGCTACAAACTTTAAGTAAAAAATGAATGAGATGATGCAATATTTAAAACTAATCCAAATGAACTCTTGAAAACAATGATAATTGATCCTCAGTAAGGAGCTAAAAGCTTGTTGGTGGCCACTGCACCAAAATGCAGGAGTAGCCTGTTTGTGGCTGCATCTGAAACAATCTGTTTACATAAAGCTGGTACATGCATTTTAGTCAAATAAAAAAGAAAAAGCAGATAAACCACAACACCATTTTCTCTTTACACAAAGGTTTCTAATATAATTACACAACAAAAAAAGGTTTTGTAAAAAGAAAAAGTAAACTTGTATGTTCAGATAATTATTACAATTTTTCTTTGGTTGCAAAACATGATTCTCATTCCTGTAGGAAAAACACATTTGGAACACCTCTTGACACCACCAACTTTAAGTCCCCATTTCAAAAGGCTGCCGGCCCAGACTCAGAACTGAGTAGTGGTACTGTAAAAGTATTGATGTGTTTACATGGCTCTCACTTTGTTACCTGTAGCGTATAAATGCGACAAAGCATGTTAAAGAAAACTTTTCATAAATGCACAAGACAATTGCAATCCAAATGTGTGACAAAGAAAACATACCTTTTAATAAGGAAAATGAATGCAGTGTATTTTCACAGTTTGGAGCGTACCTTAACCAAAATATAGCTTACTTGAAAAGTGGTATTGAACAAGCTCACTATAAAATAAATCTATGAATGTATATAGATTTTTTTTTTTTTAACCGCCTAGGAGGGGATGCACCCAAGATAATAACGAAGGGAAAAAGACATTCTGTAGTAAAATTTCTCTTTTAAACAAACACTGCATTCACTTTCATATTTGTTTTGTGTTAGCTTCTTGCTTTTGGCAGCATAAGTCATCTTTGGGAACCAAATATTCTTAATTATAAAACATTTAATTTTATGCAAACTAGACCTATCAAAATATTTTTCAAACTTTGCAGAGAGTAAACTGATATTTATCCTGGATGCTAGTAAATGTCACCCATTTTAACACCTTCGTCTTCCAAAAATACCCCTAAATTTCACTTACCGTTGACAGTAAGACTAAATGAAACTGAGTAATTAGTTTGAATCTTATGTACCTGCAAGCCTGTGATTTGCAGGTAGATCTACAGAATACCATTTAGATTAACGAATACACCTTTTGAATTTATCCTAAAGGATCACACTTTGCATTGACGATGTTATTACAACCACGAAGCACAGATCTTTTGAATTGTGCTTTAACTATCGTTCCCTTTTCTAACAAAATCCTTCTTGTAAATCAAGATCTCACAAATGTATTTTATTATAATTATTATAAGTGGTATAAATGAGACTGAAATTATTATGCACATTCTCTATCATCTTACCTTAGGCCATAATGTAGGGTTGTAGCATTTATGTATGGCAGTATATCACAGTATGAACATGTACGATTATCGCATCGTACACATTTACTTATCTACTGTATTGGAGAAAAAAAAATGGTTGTCCTTGAGGATAGATATCATTTTGCAAATTAAGAAAAGGTGGACATAAAGTGGCTGCAAAAAAGGAGGAAATATCCCAGAATCCAGTCATGAAAATGGACTTTACAGTATAAAGCAGATGTCACGTAAAATACACCATTTGATAGAGATGAATAAGTCTAAAGGAGAGCTGTACAATAAATCAAATCGTGATAAGGTCTAGTGTCTGTGAATATTAAAGCACAAAAAGACTGCTATATAAATATATAATCGGCTTGATCGTTTGGTCTATTACATACTCAAATACGCATGACACTCAGTGTTTTTAGGATCTACCATCTTGCTATTTGAGGACATGAACACCCAGTTTTATGCACTCATTTGTTTACCACCACTTTTGATCATTTATTTGTATTCAAATATAAAAACACAGAATCCAGAAAAATTAACAAACCAGAATTTCTGAATAACAGATTTGATAGGACTATTATAGCCTACTTTATTTTAATTAAAAATTAATCTAATCATTTACTTGATTAGACGTGCTTTTGATTGAAATTTGAATAAATAAATGGTTTCAAGTTAAGGATAATAATTTTAGTTGATTAATACCATATACCATGAAATTGTGATATTTTCTGAGATTGTTATCATACCATGAAAATCATACCGTTACAACCCTACCCTAATGAGGCAGAGCTGAGAGCAGCAGCACTTAAATCAGTTTGCTTTAATACTCAAGATTGTGATGTCAGAAATAGTTTAAATCATTATAAGATAATGACTATAATTCAAGCTTTGGCTCCAAAAAACAAAGTGTCAATTTATGAATAAAGCACAGCTCTCAGCCCTGTATGGCCTTTTTCAGCTCCTGTCTGAGGGAAAGAGAAGTGAAGTGGTGAGGTGAGACTGCACAAACGCACACTTACCCCATGCCTCCACGGCCCCCTCGCATGCCACCACCTCCTCGCATCATCCCCCGGTCAAACCCACCCCGGCCACGCCCGCGGCTCTCCCCCCCTCCCATGCCTCGGCCCTCTCCAGGGCCCCCATATCCTCCGGATTCAGGGCCCGAGTAGCCACCTCCGCCCATGCCATTCTGATGGTCTTGTCTGTAATTGCCTGTGAAGGAAAACTGTTAATCAAATGTAAAAACTTCAGTGACAGTCTCTACCAAGCTACTACCAGAAGACTTACCATACTGGTTGGGTGGTTTGTAGTCTGACTGGGCATAGCCTCCTCCAGTACTGCCCTGCTGTCCATACTGACTAGCAGGGGGCTGTCCATAGGACCCAGAAGATGCAGTGTAGCTGGAAGGCGGAGCTTGTTGCTGCTGGGGAGGAGTTTGTTGATATCCTCCCTGCTGGCTATAGGAGCTCTGCTGTCCATAGCCTCCTTGTTGGCCCTGGTATCCTCCCTGCTGCTGCTGAGAATAGGAACTTTGCTGAGGCTGTTGGGAATATGAGCTCTGCTCATATCCAGAGGGCTGCTGACTGCCAGAACTGTAACTGCTGAAGAAAAAAATAAAACATAAAAATGTACAGACTGTGACAACCACAAACACACTGACAAACTTTGGGCACTATGAAGAACAGAAAAAGCCCAATACCTGGGTGGTGCAGCAGAAGCAGGCTGTTGCCCATATCCAGGATATGTAGACTGGGCACCGTAGCTGGTCTGCCCAGCATAAGAGGTCTGGCTATTGCTGGTGGTTGAGGCAGCAGTGGCAGCAGCAGTGGAGGAATCATAGCTGCTGCTTCCATAACCCTGCACAGGCTGACTGTAGCCCTGCGGTGCAGCCGTAGCAGCATTATAACCAGCTACAAAAGGAAAAAATAAAAAAAGTCATTGAATTGCAGATATTGAAGAAATTCAGTGCAGTTTGAATAAACACAAAAATGAACCAAAGTAAAAAATAACACACTGCTGGCTGGTGGCTGCTGTCCATAGGATGATCCATACGGCTGCTGGCCGTAACTGCTGGAGGACCCACTGGTCTGAGAGTAGGTCGAGTCAGCCGGTTGGCTGTATGAACCGTAGCCTTGCTGTTGACCATAGGACTGCTACACAAAAAAAACACATACAGTAAGTCACTTATCCAGACAAAAAGCATACAGAAAAAGAATTTAAGGTGACAGTTTACCTGAGTGCCCTGTGCATAACCCTGCTGTGAGGGCTGGGCCGCATAGGAGCTGTACCTGATAACAGAAGATGATAATGGTTTTATTTCCTCATTTTATTACTGATAAATGACAAACAACTCTTAGATACAGCAGTGTGTATATTTGACACATTTACATGATTATACATGAATTTTCAGTTGTTCATTATTAGGGAGTTAAAGTTCAAAATGAAAATTGTGTCAATTTATTGACCCTCAAGTTATTCCAAACCTGTATGAATTTCCTTCTGCTGAACACAAAAGACATTTTGAAGAATATAGGTAGCCAGACCATTGATGGACCCCACTGACTCCCATCGTATGGAAAATAAATACTATGGACGTCAGTGGGGCCCCATCAACTGCTTGGTTATACATTCTTCAAAGTATCTTTTGTGTTCAGTAGAAAAAAAGAAACCCAAGTTTGGAACAACTTGAAGGTGAGTAAATGACAATTTTCTTTTTTTGGGTGAACTATCCCTTTAAGATAAAACAAACTTTACAGAGACTGCAATCACAGTATAGCTAGAAAAAAGTATACTATACAACATAGAAACTTCCATGGAAATTCCCTAAAATACAAAGGTTTTTATTCATTTTTGACTGTGGGAACAATATATGTTATACACACCCCTGTTGGCCTCCAGCCTGTCCGTAACTGTTGTAATCTGCGAGAAAACATTAACATTAAATTTAAAATATCAAATATATCAAAACAAGAGCAAAGCTGTGGAAATGGGTCAGATTCAAATAAAGGTACTGTCATATACACTCTCTGCTTATCTTTGTTCATTAAAAACACAAGTGAATAATGTAGGGGAAAAAAACAGTAAAATTAGTATTAAATTTTTTTTTTACAAAATACCTAATCCAGTAGATATTTGAGAGAAAGGGTAGGTTTCGATGAACGAGCAAGCACCAGCAGGTATTACAAACGAAAACGAGAAAAAGGGAGTGATATTAATACCACTTCATTCAATTGTATAGCACATATTGAAACAGATGCATTTTGTGATTAATATTTACACGGTTAAGAAAAGCAGCGGATCACTTAGATACGACACATCTGAGCACTTTAACACAGACATACGAGCTCGCGAGCTAATAACAATTAGCCCGCTTCTTAGCTCAAGCGTTGCCAAGCAACAGACAGGCACGTGTAAATTGGTGCTAAAAAAAAGAAAGAAAGAATATGCGTACAATAATAATAATTAAGGCAAATGTGTGTGGTATCCGCTAAAGAAATTATTTGAATGTGTCTGAAGCAAAGCAAAATGTAAAATGCCGCAGTTTTCCATCCCCTCCCCCATTTCCAACGCAGACAGACCGAACCGGCTCGAACCACACCGGTAAACATAATAAAATGAATATTTTATGGACTCAACGCATTTTATGGAACAAATAACATACTTTACGATAACTACACCCCGAGACATTAAGATACATCCACACTGGCATTTTCTAAAATGTCTAACATACTATGAAAGAGTACAAAAGATTTTACATTACCCTTACCTGCAGCAGACGCCATTTCGTGTGCCTTCTGTCGCGACGCAAACGGCGCATGCGTGGATTACACTCTTCAGGCGCTACCATTTAATCAAGCAGGGTTGGACATATATTACAAACGTTATAATATCGCGGTTACTTGGTATGCAAACCTTAACTTTGATGTAGTTTGTTTGGTAAAGCACATCACTAGGGAAAGAAGCTTAATATAGCGAAATTAAATATTGCTGTCAATGGATTCGTCCTGAGGTTCTACGGAATGACCTACTTAAAAGATTTCATTTAAATAAATCCCGCACAACAGTCACGTCATGTATGATGTATCAATGTATGAAATGGTCTTAAACTGCATCACTATAAGCACAACTCTGCACTATTTACATAATAAAAGTTCGTTTATAAGTGACTGAAACACAAATGTAAATTTACAGGAGTGCTAATGAAAAACATGGCAAACAAAACTGTAATCTCAATGTACATCTGTTGGCTTGTCAGTTCCTAAACACAAATATTAAAAATGTTTCATATGAAATATGAATAAAGCATTGTCTTATAATTAATTTTGAACCCAATATACTGCAATCACACCCAAAATGCTACTTTGGAAAACTGCATTACACGCTAAATGCTGTAAATTATGCTTTAATATCACATTGGAAATTATATTGATTATTTGGCATTGTTCATTGCACAGTGTAGCATTACCTACACCATAATTTACCTGCAGAGTTTTTTTTCTGTGTAAGACCTAGCTAAAGCAAGCAAAAGTACAATTTAGTGTAGCATACAAAACTGTACATTGAAAAATAGCTATGGCACTTCGAAAATCGATATGACAGCAAATGCTTATGAAGGTGTAATACCAAATACAAGTCATATCTCTTAAGATAAATATAATAACAGGACTTTGTTGACACTCCTCGAATGACAGTACATGACAGAACCACAGGTGATTATCCCGCACCAGAAACATCTGATCTGAACTGGTGCAAATTGGGCTGTCAGGTTAGCCTACTGATCCGACCGTGACCACGTTTTGCAAGAAAGCATGTTTTTTTTTTCTTTTACAACTGCTGCCTGGATCGTTGGATCAACAAAGTTCAGTAGGCCATGATAAGCTACAGTGTCCTGTTGAGTCGTGGGTTACAGTCAGAGTAACCCATCTTGCTCAAAAACAGAAGGTAGCAGAGAGAAGTCAAAGGGGGCAAATTTGACTCCTGTTCCACTGTAGAATTTGTTCTGAAATTCCACCCTGCAAAAAAAAAAAAAGTTAAATAAAATAGTGGAACAGAGAATTTTTTTAAAAATATCATTGGCAATATAACGTAATATTTTCAAATATTTATTTTAACTTCAAATGTAACTTACAATATTTTATGTATGCATGTAAAGTCCTAGAAGACTTTTTAGTCCCACAAATCATTTCTGATAATTAAACCTGCCCATATCTGAAGGCCTGTGCTCACCAGTGAAGACGGAGAGCATGGAGGAAAGCGGACAGACCCTCCATGATCAGGAGAATGGAGACAGTGAGCAGAGCAAAGACACTGAACACAGGCACAAGGAAAAGCACGCCCAGTCTGGAGCTCATCCTCAGACCCAGACGCATCACCATCGCCCACAGTACCTCTGACAGCTCTAAAACAGTATATAAACAAACACAATATATGCACAAATAGTCTAGAAAAGATATTCATATGCCCATGATGCAATGAAACGTAGGTATTTCAATGTGTTTTCTGTATGAACGACCAGACACTCACGGGCGTGGGCGAGACTCAGGGCCCAGAGGCGCAAGTAGGAGGCTGTGTTGGAAATGCAGCCTAAACAGTACTCTATGGTGTGAATTGCTTGGTGCAGGAAGACGTCTCCGAAATCAAACTGCCAGTGAACAAACAAGCTGTTAGTGGCATTTATACAATGAGAGTGCGTATGCACATGAAATCTGTGTGCGACCATTTTCACAAACAAATCATAATTCATCAATAACTTTCATATTAAAATTTATTCTAAATTTACAAAAAATTTAAACCCTAACCTAAACCCGAAACCACACACACACATACACAGTGTTTAGATTACATTTTTTATACATTATACATTTATATATACACAGTACTGGTCTGTTTGGAGAACATTTGGAAACCTTAAGGTTTTTTAATGTTTTTGAAAGTAGTCTCTTAATTTCATCAAGGCTGTACTTATTTGATAAAAAAATACAGTAAGAACAGTAATACTGTGAAATACTTACCGAAAAATTAACTGGTGTCTTGTAATATATTTTAAAATGTAATTTATTCCTGTGATGGTAAAGCTGAATTTTCAGCACAGCATCCATTACTCCAGTCTTCAGTGTCACATGATCTCTCAGAAAACAATCTAATATAATTTCTTATTATTATCAATATTGAACAGTTTTAGCTGCTAAATTTTAAAAAAAAATCATGATACAATGCCATTCAACAGTTTGGGGGTAAGTAAGATTTAAAAAAAGAGAACAAAATAAATGAATACTTTTATTAAGCAAAGGCACATTAAATTGATCAAAAAAGACAGTAAAGACATTTATTAAATTAATAAATATTTAAAAAAAAATCAGTTTCAACAAAAATATGAAGCAGCACAACTGTGTTTAACATTAATAATAATAATAATAAATGTTTCTTTAGCACCAAATCAGCATATTAGAATGATTTTTCAAGGATCATGTGACACTGAAGACTGGAATAATGATGCTGAAAATTCAGCTTGCAAAGGAATAAATTACATTTTAAAATATATTACAACAGAAACCAATTCATTTAAATTGTACTGTTTTTACTTAATTTTTTTTTTGATCAGATAAATCCACTGTGTATATATATATATATATACAGTGGATTTATCTGATCAAAAAAAAAATTAAGTAAAAACAGTACAATTTAAATGAATTGGTTTCTGTTGTAATATATTTTAAAATGTAATTTATTCCTTTGCAAGCTGAAAACAGTTTAAATAAATATATATATATATATATATATATATATATATATATATATAAAAGAGTAAGAAAAGCTTGAGTTGTGAGGTTCCTCTTCAAAAAGAATGGTTTTGAAGATGGCACACTTTTTATAACTGTGCAAACTCAGGATTTTATGTGTGTATGTTTTGCTACTAATTATTTTACTAATTAAATTACTAATCTCAGGCAAGTGGTCAGACTGGTCACTCAATGTGAACAATGTTGTGAATTAAGTGAAATTGTGAGAAGCTCTACTGTGTGCACAAATTCGAAATAATCCACGCAATTATTAGTCAATGAGACCCACTGTGTTTTAATGGTGATTTTATGCGAGATAAGTCAACTTTAACCTCTTGATGCTTTCCTGAGTCACTTAGTCCCTCCTCTTCATCATGGACTACAGACGGTGAAAGATCTTCTTCACTCACACGCCGCACTCTCTCATAGCCCTTCACACAAAGTGATATGATGTAGCCTCTTTAACCAGGTAATCATGCATCAATATATCAGTATACATATTCTGTTACACACATATGCACATACATCTGGAGACTACATTTGGGTCACTCTCATAAAAACATGTGGGTGACACATAAAGTTGTGTGATTAATTAGGTTTTTTTAGAGCGATCCACAGCCCTAATAATTTATGAATGTACCACATGATATCTTGACATCAGATACAAACACATACATACACAAGAACACAGACAAACCCTGTGGACCCCCAGTCTCTTCCCGCCATGATGCAGCCAGTAGAGGTAAAGAGGTTTCCCGAGCAGCAGCACTGGCACCGACAGCAGAGCCACCACGACTAAAAACACCTGCAGTCCCATCTGTTACAAGAGGATTAACATAAATGCAGATATCAAGCAGACTGACTAGTACACACACACACACACACACACACACACACACACCTGCCCAGGGTAAAGGGGTGTAGTGGCATTCCCCTGCATTAGGAACATGTCGATAAAGTGGATGAGAATGCTTGGAGCCAGCCGTGAGTCTTGCACTGAGAACGCCAGCCATTTGTAAAAGATCATGAAGACCAAGTACCCAAAGAGACAAAGTAGAAAGAGCAGCTCAGGAAGAAAGACAAGATAGATCTTAAACTTCTGTCGGAAGTGCCTGTAAATACACAGAGAGGAAAAGAGCAAAGAGAGAATTTAAAAGTATAAGAGAGCTTAATTTGATGTTTAAATTTGATGTTTATCTGCTTACCCCCAGGGCATCAAAGATGTAGGTGTATTTGTTTCTTCAGTAGAACACAAATGAAGATTTTTAACTCCAACCGTTGCAGTCTGCCAGTCGTATAATGCATGTCAATGGCAACATTTTAGAGTATGAGAGCTATGAGAGTAAAAAAACAATCCAGGAACTTTGCTGCCGTACCATGGGTGCAGTGGTGCAATGATATTATTTTCAGGCGCTGCGTAATATCATTGCACCGCTGCACCCATGGTACGGCAGCAAAGTTCCTGGATTATTACGCAGGAATGAGAGTATAGTCCTTAGCCACATCAGTCTAAAAAATTGCAACTTTTCATTTTCCGTCGGTCTTAGTACACGATGTAACTATACACATCACAACATGTAAATAGGAAAAAGTTGGCGTTATTTTGTCATTTATTAAGTAGTAGGCTAGATGGAGCCGTTTACCTCCAGTCTTTGTGCTAAGCTAGGCTAGCGGTGCGTCAGACAGAGTTATGGCACGCACTGAGATAAAAATGGTATGTATGGACTTATCTAACTCTGGGGGATACGGTGAATAAGCTAAAGTCCCAAAAAGTCAGCGTGTTCCTTTAAACCTTGCGGTTCGTGACGACACATTGATGTCTTAAGATACGAAACGATCGGTTTGTGCGAGAAACCGAACAGTATTTATATAATTTTTTACCTCAAATACAACACTATGTACATCAGTTTTCAGTGTGCCATCACTTCCGGTAGATGAGGTCAAAATACACGATATGGCGTAGAGATCAAGCGGCAACCTCCCCCAGTTTCTCTAGAAGCCAATACGGAAGTGACTTAAACTGCAATTCATCAACTGGCCACTAGGGACAGGCTCCAGAAGGGAGCAGAATCTCATTGAGCCCCATGTTAAAATGCCCAACTTTACAGCAGAAAAGGTACAAATTGTGCCTGGTACAAATTGTGGTTTTGGTCTATATGACTAATTTTGCCCTTTATGACAACTATGAGGGGGGTGAATTTTTTTATTACTCATTCGTTTACATTATATAAAGCCTAAAAGTTCTGCATAATTAATGGCGTGGCCACTTTGAGTGACAGGCCATTTATCTGCTGTCTGTTAGTCATCGCGTCACCTCAGCTCTGTGCACGTGCCGCCTCTTTGCCCATTTTCTGTTATCCGGGAGTGACACGCGATGACATGCTGCCAAAGATGGCAACGACCAGCTCGTCCCTACTTTACACTTCAAAACTGCTCTTCAGAAGCACTGAAATCACTACTTCCATATTTTTTTACAGTCTATGGTAGAGATACATGCGAGAGGTCACTTCCACCGTATGTATCCGATTGAGATAAGCCATATTGTGTACATTTGACCTCACCCACCGGAAGTGAAGGCTGTTGTACATAGATCGCATTCGAGGTAAATTTTTTTTATATAAATACTGTTCAGTTTCTCGGACAAATCGATCGTTTCGTGTCTTAAGACATCAATGTGTCGTCACGAGCCGTAGGGTTTAATATGGATTCGTATGTGTATGTTTTTTTACTCTCATAGCTCTCATACTCTAAAATGTTGCCATTGACATGCATTATACGACTGGCAGACTGCAACAGTTGGAGTTAAAAATCTTCATTTGTGTTCTACTGAAGAAACAAAGACACCTACATCTTGGATGCCCTGGGGGTAAGCAGATAAACATCAAATTTTTATTTTTGGGTGAACTTATTTGAGTAACAACTGATGTTATATGTGCTTCTCATCATTTTTTATATGATGTGTCACACAGAATATTTTGATAAGGACCTTTTCCGAAAATATTAAAGAAACTATATATTTTCATGTATAAATTTATATTGTGGGAGAGAAATATAAATATGAAATCATAAAATTGTTTCCAACATTAAATAATTGGCAAAATGCTGTAACAATATTGCTGTAATTAATTTTCATGCTGTACTGAAGCCAAATTATTAAAAAAATTTTTAAGCACATTAGTGAAATTTCGTAGCGATGTATAAAGCACAGATCACACAGAAGTCACCTTCAAAACTTTCAGATGAAATCTGCATGAAGTACTCGCACAGTTTGAAGTCGAGTACTTGTATTTTTTTAAATACTCGCACATTTTTTGAAGTGAAGTACTCGCACACTTTTAAAGTAAAGTACTTGCACACTTTATAAAGTCAAGTACTCACACACTTTAAAGTAAAGGTACTCGCACAATTTTTAAAGTGAAGTACTTGCACAGTTTTGAAGTGAAGGACTCACACACATTTTTAAGTCAAGTACTCGCACACTTTTTGAAGTCAAGTACTCGCACACTTTTTAAAGTGAAGTACTCGCACACTTTTTGAAGTACTCACACACTTTTTGAAGTGAAGTACTCGCACATTTTCTGAAGTACTCGCACACTTTTTAAAGTACTCGCACCTTTTGAATTGAAGTACTCACACATTTTTGCAGTGAAGTACTCGCCCACTTTTTGCAGTGAAGTACTCACACACTTTGAAGTGAAATATAATAAAAACCATAAACTTATTTTATTTCAACTAGTTGCCAAGACAAGTTTAGCTTGGTACTAAAACAACTACAACTAAAAGTGATATAATAAAATTTATAAAAATGATACAGACTAATAAAAATGTCAAACACACAACAAAATTAAGTAAAATGAAAATGAAAACGGAAAATATAAAAATAAAAAACTAATTCAAAATATTAACAAACAATAAGAGTATCAATGATACTGAAACACTGCCTTGGAGTCCCCAGACCCCAGTTTGTAAACCCCTGCACTAAATGAATTATTTGTATAATAATTAGTAACAGAACCTTTACCATTACACACACCATCACATTTAGAGATAAATGGCTCACTCACAAGTGGTTGAAGACACTAAGCACCACCCCAAAGCTCATGTGGATGACACCAATGATCACAGACATCTTCATCTTGTAGGAGTTGAGGAAGGTCAGGCGATTCACGGCCATGTTCCAAATCTACAGGTCAATCGAACACGACAAATCAGAGCTCTGCAAACAATATCAGTGAATTACTCTGAGCCGTAATATACTATGTTAGGATGTGGCTGCCACCCACAGAAGAGTGCTTCATAAATCCTCAGAGAGTGTGTACTCACTGGATCAATGCCCAGTGGATATGGTCCAGAGAAAACACCGGAAACATTGGGATTCAAGGTGAGTAAAATATTCGTTCGTAGAGTTTCATTTCTATTCCAGAGTAAAAAGAGAAAACAATAGTATCCAATGATATGTATGATTATTCAGCAGAATTACATTAAAGTCATGTTTTGCAAACAAAAAAAATGGTTTCTTATAAGATTTATGTATTTTGTGTCTTACGACCACTCCTGTTCTGTGAACATGGCCTTGACGCTCCAGGCTGAGCCAAAAATGTTGAGGGATTTGGAGAAACAGTCATTATAAATGAGACCAGTGTATATGGAGAATAATCCCATCATCAGTATGATGTACCGCCCATCAAAAAAAGTCATCCAGATCTAAAGAGAGACAAAAATGTATTTAAAAACAGAACAAAAGAACATGGCCATGTATAATTACAACAGTTCAATGCATGTTGAGCTACACCAAGGCTAATTGCAATTAGTGTAATTAAATTTAGTTACAGCTCTGACCTCATTTCCTGGTCGTCTCCGTGTGTGGTCCTTCTCAGTCAACACCATCCACAAAGCAAAAAGTGTCATGACTGTACCATGACCAACATCTCCAAACATCACCGCAAACAGGAAGGGAAAGGTGATAATGGTATAAGGAGCTGTGAGATAAAGAAGAAGAAATAAATAAAAAACAAAATTAATTAATTACCTGAACTATAACACTAGACTCTTAAAAATAAAGGTTCTTAATGGGCATTGACAGTTCCATGAAGAACCTTTAACATCCATGGAACCTTTCCATTACACAAAAAGGTTCTTTATAATGGAAAAAGGTTTTTCAGATTATTAAAAATATTTTTCACACTAAAAAAATGCTTTCATTGTATGGAAAAGAGCAGCATGAACATTCTTGAAAATGAATAAATCAGTTTAATAAAAAAAATGATGAATTCTGAATTCTAATTTTAGGGTGAACGATTGCTTTAATTCTCAGTGTAAGCCTTCTCAATCAAGCTGATAAATGTGGTCTGCACTCACCCGGGCTGGCCTCCCTGTAGTCGCCCACTCCATAAGCTTCCACTATACTCTGGAAGCCTGAGGTAAACTTGTTGCTCCTCAAAAGTGTCGGTGGAGTGTCGCTGCTCGGGATACGGTTCACGAAGGACGGGACAGTGGCGTCGCCTTTTCTCTATTAAGAAAGTTAAATGGCTGCAGTTACAGCACTTATCTGTAGAATTGTCTAGAAGCCACATTAAAACTTCTCGTACATCAATAGCTGGGCTCGACAATATTTTAACAAAAAATAACTAGGGAATCACCAAAACATGAGAATGACTCTAATTGTATTACTGGATAATAATATATAATGTATAATTTACTGCGCACAGCCTCTCCAGGACAAATCAATTCATAACTGCCTCATTCTTGAATTAGCCATTTGAACGAATCGTTTGAATGAATGACTCAATGGGCCCTATTTTAACAATCTAAGCGCATGGCGCAGGTGCACTTAGGGCGTGTCTGAATCCACTTTTGCTAGTTTAATAATGGAAAAAATGGTCAGGACGCCAGGAGCACGGTCAAAAAGGGTTGTACCTCCCCCCTGATGAGTCATGGGTGTGTTTTGGGCGTAACGTGTAATAAACCAATCAGAGTGTCATCTCCCATTCTCTTAAAAAGCCAGGTGCGCTTGCACCATGGAGGATTGCTTTTTACATGGCGGAATATAGACAGCCTCAACCTGACGAGTCAGTTTAAATGCATGTGTGTATTGCCACGATTGATCAAATAATTAGCCAATTTAATTCGTCATTACTGCAAATAGGTAATACTGATACATGCAATGACTATCCATTATGACATGTAGGCATTTTTATCTTTATGTACACAATAATAATCTTTTACATTGTAATACTTTTATTTTTAATATTTAGCATGTTTGTGTGCTGCTGCGCAGCCCTGTGTGTGTAACAAGCAGAGTGTATGCGCATTGCGCACCCACCTATAGGCGAATATTACTAACGCACCATCTTTTTAGACTTTAGACCAGGTTTTAGTTGGTTAATGGCACAGTCGATTTCAGTTGCCTGAAAATAGCAACACGCCAACAATGCACCTGAACACACCTCGTTTTCAGACCAGCATGTCCATGGGCAAACAGATGGGCGCGAGTGCATTTGCTATTTAAATAACGTGGGGCGCTGGACGTGAAAATTATAACTGTGTCGGGCTGAAACTAGCAAAAAACACTTGCATTGCGCCTGGCGTCGCATTGCGCCGGGTGTATGATAGGGGCCCAATGACTCACTCATTAAGACTAACCTTAATTATTAGGTTATTAACCTGCCGCCACCTACTGGTGGTTTAGTTTCATGTTTAAAAGTATAATTTTTTCCCCACAACATTACTTATTTGTATTTTCAAAAAATACTTAAAACAATATCATAACTTTATTTAATGCAGTTGTAATTTTTCAGTGAATATTATTTAATTTGATTGGTAACAGCCCTGTACTGTCTTATTATTCTAATTGAATTTATTGATCAAATAAAAAAAATTTAAATGAAAGATGAAGCATACATTTAATAAGATAATGGAAAAAATGCCCTTTATAAAGGTAAAAAAATGCCCTTGGGGTAAATATCACAAATATGCAGATTTAAATATGTCAAAGCTAATAGAAAACTGATGAGAATATTGGTTCAAAATAAATAATATTTACACCACAACAACAACAAAAAAAAAAAAAAATATTTCTTTTTTACTCAGACAAATGAATGACCAATTTACTTGTCCGAAGGAGAAGCACATGACAAGGCTTAATGTCAAGCCCTGAATAGGTTGTATAAAATCAGACGACTGTCACATGAGAATTATTTTACTCACTGAGCCCTCTTCCAGCGCCCGCCTCAGGTTGGCCAGGTCACTGACCGGACACCACACCTCAGCAATGAGACACTTGTTGGTGACGTCAAAGCTGCAGAGGTTGAGGATGTGATAGATTGCTTTCATCTTCTTCACTTGCAGCACCCATGAGTGCGCCGACTCAGACGCCTTATGCAAGACCTGCTTCAAGTAATCCTCAGTGCGGTGCAAAACCTAATGAGCAAAGATCGCTTCATTAATGTTTCAATTATGACATTGCAGGTTAATATAATTATGCTAATCCTCTGGTGAATGCGATAACATCAGAATTATTTTGCAGAGGACAAACCAGTAACAGTGTACAATAATCAACCCTCGCCCCAAAAAGACACTGAAGGCACTCAGGAAAGCAGAAGACCTACATTTTGTAAGTCTTGGATGCGTGTCCTCAAGCTGTCCATCACATCGGCTCTTTCCTCATCCGTTTCAGGGTGGGGGTAGAGATGGCAGTGGTAACTGGTACACAAGCAAAATCATATAGCAAAATCCAACATGACCGAGGCATGCTTAAGAGCAGGACATGCTCTCTTATACCATCTGCAAAATACTTTCATTTTTTCACTAATGGTCAGACACATGCTTCAAATGGATGTCTTTGACCCAATTTGTCACTGACCTAAAAATGTAACTGTTTTTAACTTGACCTACCATCTTAAAACATGGCACTTAACCCTGAAAAAAGTGAGAGGCTACACAACAGTCAGTGTTCACGATGCAAAAAAAGATCTTGGACAAATCTTTTAAAAATCTAAAAACACATGTGCCACGTTCTTAGAAATGTACTACTTGTATTCATGATGGTTTTATATGTTTTATTTCATGAAAAAATTACAGATTTTTTTTTTTAATGCCATTTGTTTTTTTGAAATAATTACTTAAATTACTTCAACTAAATTAAAATTAATTGTTTAATTGATAGCCCTAACATTAATATTAAATTAAATATAAAGTGTAAATAAAAAAAGACCCAAAAAGTCGCAAAAAGTGCATTCTTGTGTTCAAACTTGCATACTGTTTGACGTATGTGTCCAAAGACCAACAATTAACAGATAGTGCAGACTATATGCAAGAACATGCCATGTGTGAATGACCCCTAAAAAGATGAAAAAAGACGAAAGAAGTCTCCATCTAGGTCTTTACTCACCAGTCGCAAATTTTTTGAACCTTCTGCCCAATCTGGTCGCCCCAAAAGGAGATAAGGAACACTACATTCTTATTGATCTCCCCCTGAACCACATAAACACAAGACAGAGCATCTGTAAACAAACTGAATCATCACTCTGAATGCATTTGCACGCTTTGGCTGCGGCAGACGGGTATTATCTAAAACTGTGATACAAACACAGGCATGTTTGCACCATGCAGCTTATTTTGTTAAACCAAACAATTTGGATACAGCCATTAAGATGCACTTTGTTGCTGGATCTCAGCATTCTAGTTCACACACAAAGTTTGCATACTGTGTCAAGATCAGCCAGGCTCTCGTCCACCTCTGCGTAGCTGAGGATGGTGTAACCTTTACAGACGCGCCAGAGCATGCGCTCAAACGCCTCCACCTTCACCCGCTGAATCAGTCCTGAGATGAACCTGCAGCACACAAACATCACATACACATAAAACACAGGCAGCTGTGTGGATCTAAACTGAAACACAATGATCTGTTTAAAAGATGTAAGAGTGTGTACTATGACGAGTGAGGCACTATCTGTGACTCACCCGAGTTTGGCGCCCAGTCTCTGCATACTGGTGCAGCCGGTCACTGATTCAGTGTCCAGAGACGGGAACTCTTCATACTGAGGGCCCAGGGCTTCATGCTAAACACATACATGCACATTCACACATTCAATTAAAATCTGACAGCTACAGATAATAAATCAACTTCCTCAAATAAAAGGTTTATTTTAATATTACTTAAATTGTGATCGACCAATATAGTTAAACCAATTAATCAGCTATTTTAAAATGATTAGTATTGCCTGATAAATATGTCCACTTAACTAATGCTGCCTTCACGTGCCCTCGGAATTAATCGAGTATACACATATATATATATATATATATATACACACACTCACCTAAAGGATTATTAGGAACACCATACTAATACTGTGTTTGACCCCCTTTCGCCTTCAGAGCTGCCTTAATTCTACGTGGCATTGATTCAACAAGGTGCTGAAAGCATTCTTTACAAATCTTGGCCCATATTGATAGGATAGCATCTTGCAGTTGATGGAGATTTGTGGGATGCACATCCAGGGCACGAAGCTCCCGTTCCACCACATCCCAAAGATGCTCTATTGGGTTGAGATCTGGTGACTGTGGGGGCCATTTTAGTACAGTGAACTCATTGTCATGTTCAAGAAACCAATTTGAAATGATTCGAGCTTTTTGACATGGTGCATTATCCTGCTGGAAGTAGCCATCAGAGGATGGGAACATGGTGGTCATAAAGGGATGGACATGGTCAGAAACAATGCTCAGGTAGGCCGTGGCATTTAAACGATGCCCAATTGGCACTAAGGGGCCTAATGTGTGCCAAGAAAGCATCCCCACACCATTACACCACCACCACCAGCCTGCACAGTGGTAACAAGGCATGATGGATCCATGTTCTCATTCTGTTTACGCCAAATTCTGACTCTACCATCTGAATGTCTCAACAGAAATCGAGACTCATCAGACCAGGCAACATTTTTCCAGTCTTTAACTGTCCAATTTTGGTGAGCTCGTGCAAATTGTAGCCTCTTTTTCCTATTTGTAGTGGAGATGAGTGGTACCCGGTGGGGTCTTCTGCTGTTGTAGCCCATCCGCCTCAAGGTTGTGCGTGTTGTGGCTTCACAAATGCTTTGCTGCATACCTCGGTTGTAACGAGTGGTTATTTCAGTCAAAGTTGCTCTTCTATTAGCTTGAATCAGTCGGCCCATTCTCCTCTGACCTCTAGCATCAACAAGGCATTTTCGCCCACAGGACTGCCGCATACTGGATGTTTTTCCCTTTTCACACCATTCTTTGTAAACTCTAGAAATGGTTGTGCGTGAAAATCCCAGTAACTGAGCAGATTGTGAAATACTCAGACCGGCCCGTCTGGCACCAACAACCATGCCACGCTCAAAATTGCTTAAATCACCTTTCTTTCCCATTCTGACATTCAGTTTGGAGTTCAGGAGATTGTCTTGACCAGGACCACACCCCTAAATGCATTGAAGCAACTGCCATGTGATTGGTTGATTAGATAATTGCATTAATGAGAAATTGAACAGGTGTTCCTAATAATCCTTTAGGTGAGTGTATATATATAATTAACAAACTTTTATGCTGGAGGCGATTAATCACAATTAATCAATTTGACAGCACTCATTTATATATAAATTAAAGTGTCTAAATTTTTTTTTTTTTTTACATTTCTGAATTTTTGTTCAACTCATTTGCTTTTAAATCGTATTGTCTGTACATCATATTTTATTTTATTTCTGTAAAATATTACAGAAAATATTGTGTAAAACAAGTCATTTAAATTAAATACATTTAAAATTAAAATGCATTAGGTAATATTTGTTCATTGCATTTGCTTTAAAAAAAAACTATCATACATTAAAACAATAAAAAGTTAAGAATTTCTAATAATCTATTTTCTTGTTGTAATAATATTTGTTTTAATAAATAATAAAACAAAAATTCGAATTAAAAAAAATGTATAATAAAAATATTTTTATTAAAAATCTTTTTATTTTTAAATGTTCAGCATTTGTTCAACTCATTTGCTTTTAAATTCTATTATATCACATTTCAGTGAATTCTGTAAAATATTTTAATGAAAACGTGTAAAAAACATATTTGTAAGCACCTCATTGGCTTTCAATACATTTTATATATATAAAGATCTGGCACACTACTTTATAGATAATGAAACTATCACTGGGCAACCATAAAATATTTACATAAAGACAAGCTAACATTTCCATGGCAAATATAACAAAGATAGGATTTGATCCAAGCTGATCTTCTCACAGAAAATTGGGCTTGTGTGTTTTTCCAACATTTAAACATCAAAAACAAAGCTTTGACAGTGTTTGCTCACCGTATACTCACAACAACAGGACTTCAAGAACAGAAGTCAATGAACATGTCGAATAGGCCACATTAGTGACTGTTAAACAAGTGAATGGGACGCACCCTGGAGCGGCTGTGCATGAATGTACGTGTAATTCTCAGCATGTGCGTGTACTCCGTCAGCTCCAGCAGGTTCCGCTGGAGCTTTTCTTTATTCTTGGCGACCTCGCTGAGCTCCACCTCCAGCCTCTGCAGTTGCTCCTGACAACAGCCAATGACTTTCTGTCAGTGATGTTAAAACACATCATACTTACACATTCAATATTTATAAAGGTCTCCAAAACGAGACCAATCAATAAAATTCCGCACACAATTACCCAAAACAATGCTTAACACACTAAAACTGGCCATGATAAAAAAGTCAGGGGTATATTACTATAAATAAACACACAGCAGAAAGCCAGACATGATGCATCTGCCATGCATAATCAATTCCCTCCATTCACAGGAAGCTTTCTCACCACATTGTACACAATCAATCACTCTAGGCAACTTGACACGGTCAATTACCAGCACTGGGTCTTGATGCTCTCATATACAATCAATTACCACAAACCACTGACCACATGGCCATTGAACCAAAAATATTCGCACTGTAATTGAACAAAACTACATGGGAGAGCATTTCCTTCCCTTTTAGGGGTCTATAACCCAGGCAGCATCACAATAGTGAAATTTACACACAATAAAAAGTTGCAAAATGTAAGTGATAATTTACACACAGTAGAGCTGCACGATTCTGGCTAAATTGAGAATCACAACTTTTTTGTTTCAAACAGAGATCATGATTCTCTCACGATTCTGAACAGACAACTAAACAAAATAATAGAGGTTTTGACAAAATATGAATTGCTGCTGTCTATTTAAAATATTTAATTAATCTGAATGAATTATTAAAAAAAAAAAAACATTTTGAATGAATGATTAATTGACTCCCTCATAATATACATTGTTTCATTTACTGGATGAATCAGCGTTTTTGAATGAATCTCTTGCATGAATGATTCAATGACTCATAAAGACCACCGCTGTGTTTGAAATCACCCCCTATACCCTCATTCACTTTTCCCTACATTGGTCCACTAATATAGTTCACTTGAAGGAGTGATTGAAAACGAATGAATTCGGACAGTGAGTGCGCTAAAAGGTCTGCCACTTGCATAGTTTGTGCTTGCCACTTAATAATCATTTGAAACTTATCAAAATGACGCAGCTCCAGTAGTAATAAAAGGATTTATCTTGAACTCATAGAAACTAGCATGTATAAACCTTAATTAAACAATTTAATAATCAATTAAAAAGGAATTTATACCTGTATGATATTACGCTGTAGCCACATTGGATCAGCGGTTTGGAAAATGGATGGATGGATGATTCAACTGTGGGCGCCATCTTCGGGTCAGTCGCGGGAATTCATTCGGCACGACAGTCAAAGTGTATTATGAGTATTCTGTAGCCGTTGAGTGTACATCAGTTGTAGTACACGTTATAGCATTGCATTATGGGATTGAATGAGTGCACTCGATAACATCCACTACGGTTTGGGACACCAATACTAATGGCTGTCCCCTCAAATAGTGCCCTATTTAAGGGTATTGGGGTCAATTACAGATCACTGGATGAATCAGTGTTTTTGAACTAATCTCTTGAATATATGATTCATGGACCAATAACATTTTTAACAAACACTTTTTTGCCACCTGGTGGCGTAATGATGTAATTAATACATTCGTTATTTGAAGCGCCATGTTAATTTTCAAAAGGTGATTTACTCTATTTTGATCACTACCATAGACATCAATGTTTATATCCGAACTATAAACTTTATCCCAGTTCTTCTGTGATAATATGAATATTTGTAACACAGAAATAATGACAACTGCTCTCTCTGGCTCAGCGGCAGCGCAACCACAGATTTGAATGTTCCGGTGTGAATTTGTCAAAGGTTTAGTAGACAGGAGTATCTATTCAAGTATAGTATTCAAGTATCTACATGTTTACCACAAACATTATTTTACCCATAAATTGAAAAACCCCATTACAAAGCCCCACAGGAAAATCTCAAGGGAACCAGTGGTGAATTAGTCTTCCAGGTTTTGACATCATCCCTGCACCACTCTATAGTGTAGTGATATATGAAGCACCGCTCACACAGAAGTCACTTTCAAACCAAGCAGATTTCTGTTGGTGAGCGTGGCGAAATCTGCCTGTTGCAAAATTTGCGTGGGGAAACCTTTCGTCCTCATGCGAAATTCCTGGATTTTGCCAGTGAAAATTCAACTTAACAGAATTAATGGAACTCAGACCCAAGATAGTATTTATGAGGACTAGAAAAAGCATTCACCTTGTCTACTAAAACAGTCAATATCTGTAGCCTATATCTCAGCACCTACCATGATCTCCAAGACATTTTTGGGTGCAGGAGCAACAGGAGGGACTTCAGCCTCTGGCACTGCAATATTAGCCTTCCTAATTTCTCTCAGCAGATACCCTATCGGCGATGGAAACAAAGAAATGCCATTTTAAACATTCATCCCATACTGGTACAACAAAAAAGCACCATTTTATAGGAGTTATAGGATTCAGTCATATCAAAAAAGCTAAATTCAGAACAAAGTCTGTTCTGATGTACAAAAATATTCTGTTCTGTGCCTTTTTCTTGTGTTACTCCAGCAAAACTACAGTGCAATTATACTTTTATCTTCATTTTAACTTTATGGGTCTGTGCAACAATACCTTTAAAGGGATAGTTCACCCAAAAATTTCAATTAGCCCATGATTTACTCACCCTCAAGTCATCCTAGGTGTATATGTCATTCTTCTTTCAGACGAATACATTAAATTATATTTAAAATGAGTTATATTAAAAAATGGCCTGGCTCTTCCAAGCTTTATAATGGCAGTGAATGGCTGTTTCTGTTTTGAAGTCCACAAAAGTGCATGTATCCATCATAAAAGTGCTCCACACGGCTCCGGAGGGTTAATAAAGGCCTTCTGAAGCGACGATGCATAGTCTCTCGTGAACGTGCGTACAACAGTTAGCTGAAGTTAGAGTTACCATTACAGAAGCAAAATTACAGTTTGTAAAGTTTTAAATATGGATATTTTTCTCACACAAACCCATGGCTTCGCTTCAGAAGGTCTTCCCGGAGTTATTTTTGGGTGAACTATCCCTTGAAGGCTAAGATGAAAGGAAATGTATTGCAAAACATAGAAAAGTAATCCCTTAGTAATTAAGATTCCTTACCCAGAATCCTCTCCATCTCCTCACATCTCTTGATCTCACTGACAAAGCGGCGCTGGAAGGAGCTGATGCTGGGGTTGAGCTGAAACAGGTAATCAAATTATGATTTATGTGTTTGACATATTATAATCTAGATGCAACAAGACAAGGCTGTGAGTATTAGGCTACATTAATCAAATTATATTTGGTCATTTAGAGATTGCAGCATTGGGTGATTATCAGGTCCGCTTTGCTGATTAACAGAAGTTTATGTGTAATTTCCAAAATCGACTGACGGCTTTGATGTAATGAATGAGGAATGGTTTATATAACTCATGCACTATACTTTCTTCTGAAGACATATGGTAATTTTGTGTTACACTCTAGCGAGCTGTTAACCAACCAGATCCACTAAGTCAGTGAGTTGAACTCAAGAACAGGATCAGACAGATATGGGTGAATAATGTATCTTTCAGACTGGTTATGAGTTTTCGATGGTTATCGATTCACTGAGTAGTTTTGATTCAAAGGAATGATTCATTCATATATTAGCTGAGATTAGATAAGAGATCATTTCATAATATCTTACATGGTTTGTTCCTTTACACAAAGCAATCAAAGACTTTGAAAAGAATGTGTACTTTTGAATTATTTATTTATTGTCATTTTGGAGCCTACAGCCCCAATCCTCACTCGTTTTTTATTTTATTGTATTGTACAGAAGAAAATAAGTCATATGATTTTGAAACAACATGAAGATCAGTAAATAATTCATTATTAGGATGAAAAAAAACTATTAAACTCATAAGTTCTTGGACTATCAACATCCACAATTTAGATTAAAATTCATACAAATGCGTAAATAAGAAAGTGCATGTCTCAGAACCAGTGGTTTAGTATTATTTATATAATATAGTATTTATTAATATTTTAAATTAGGTTTTATTTTCATATTTTCAGCTTTTATTTTAATTACAGTTTAACTTCAGTCATTTTTTTTGTTTAATTGTTATGTGCCTTTAATATTTCGAGCTAGATTTGGTTTAACTATATTTATTTCATTTATTTGGCCATTTTAGTACTTCAACTTATCTTGTTTCAGGCAGTATTTTTTTATGCGTTTTGGACCAATATTAATATTTTAGCATTATTTAAATTATTGAAAATTATTTTTAATAGTTGTAGTTAGCAATAAAAACACTTATTTTTAAATGTAACAAATAATTATTTAATATATGCACTGCATGCATAAATTAACGAATTAGCACAATTTTATTTAAAACAAATCCATAAAAAATAAAAAAATAAAAAAAAAAATACATTATTTTATACAAACTACCCTTACTGATGCCAACAAAACAGCAGTAGGTCACACACAGACATACATGACCAAAACAGGGCCTACATGAAGTTGTTAATGAGTGTCCAACACCCTCGGGGTTAATAGAAAACACAGGCTTTTAACCAGACTAGCTCTGTTTTTAACAAGAAATTGATCAAGCTCATCAGCTGTAACCAGGACATTAACCTGGCTGACACACATCGGCCTCCCTGTCTGACCAGGCCAAAATGTGCACACTTATAAATGCAATTTAAAACGCATAACAGGCAGCAAACAAATATGGGTTACCAGGTAACACCGATAATTTAGGGTCAATTAATTCACTCTGTCTGTTCTGAGAATTAAGGTTGTGGCTCAGAATCTACCTAGACAGCATTTTTGGGGCATCAGATAGATGCATGCAGCAGCAGCAGCATCTCTGACTCGGAACGCGCATATGATGCACCAGAAATGTTGTCTATGTAGGCAGCTCACTAGTTTTTGATAAACAGGCCAAACTTACATCTCGAAATTCGACCAGTCCCATTTCTCCCAGTTCGCTGATGCAGTCGTACGCCGAACCGGACTGCAGGAACAGCTGCGCCAAGCACATCTCTTCACTCCGAAAGCCCGAGCCCATCTTCTCTCTCCTCTCTCGGCCACCTTGAGCACTCAACCCGCCTCTGGCCTTTGCGATTCACTTTGATACAACACGACCAACCTGTCGCGACCGTCAAGTGTTCAACACAAATCGCAATTTATTTGACTAAATTGACTTGTTAGCGCGCATTCTGAATTATTGAAGATTTTATGTCTGATTGAGCCGGGATGGGATTAAATTGTACCGAAAATGATTAACCTATAAATCCTATTTTTAGCAACCTAGGGAATGTTCTCAGCATTCTCATGCAAATTAAAATGCTATTGCATTATTCACAAAGTGTCTTACCTAGCTGGCTGGACAATAATAATCGATAGGAGTCTGTACCTTTAATAGCCGTCTTGCCATTGAAACGACAGAAATAGCGTGAGATTTAAGGCTACTACTACTACTACTATTTTAAGGCAACTAAACACTATCTAGCCTTAAAGTTTACAAATACAAGTAAGCCTTGATGTTGAAATAAATCGCATTATAAAAAGATCACTCCCGTAAAGCACAAACCCTGCCGGTGTTACAGATTGCGCCCATGGGTTGCCAGGTAGTTCGTTAACAAATCCCCCTTCTCCGATTTAAAGGGATAGTTCACCCATAAATGAAAATTATCCCATGATTTACTCACCATTAAGCCATACTGGGTGTTTATGACCATCTTCTTTCAGACAAACACAATCAGTTACATAAAAAAATAGCATTGCTCTTCCAAGCTTTATAATGGCAGTCCTGAAAAGTGCATCCATCCATCATAAAAGTAATCCATACAACTCCAGGTGGTTAATAAAGGCCTTAAACGTGATGGATTTTTGCAAAGAAAAAAAAAAAGAAACTTTATAGACATCTGGCAGATGGCCTACGCAAGTCAATTTGCGCCAAAAGAGTAACCCGACGCAGTGTGTGACGTAGTATGTAGGAATCTCTGCACTTCCGCGTTCGTCAGTACGTCATGCATCAAGTCAAGAGTTACTCTTTTGCCGTAAATCAATGCGTACGGCCATCTGTCGGAAGCTAGAATTATGAAAACTAATTATTTATTGTTTTGGAAAGTAGAAACATAGCATATGTAGTAATATGTAGTAAAATATGTAGTAAAATATTACTATATGATTTAGCAAAAATGTTCTCTTACAAAACACACCCACAATCTCACTTTTTCACGGTCTATTAAATTAATTAATATACATTAAATAAATATATTAAAATAAATGAAAAATACCTGTATTTCACACCTTATTAATGCTTATTTAATTGTACTTTTATTTATTATTTCTTGATGTATTTAATAATTTCATTATGTTTTTAGTCTTTTAAATCGCTCCATACCTTCCATCACGTGTAATTATATTTAATAAAATTATGACTTAATTATGAAATGCCACTGTAGGCTATTGGTTATTTGAATACAAACCCACAGTGAACCCGTGGCTTGATTTGATCTGTTTAAAGGTCCACTCTGTCATTTTTGTCTGGCGCACAGGCTGTTTTAAAATTTCTATAAAAAAATAATAAATTAATCTTTAAACATTTAAAAAAAAAATCTAGTTAGAAATTGTATGTAACAAATCTAATAATATATCCTAAATTGTGTACTGCGCATCTTCTAATTTCTTAAGGTTAAGGTTTTTCTGCAATCTGGCAACCACATGTTCATTTAATATATTCTGTGGCGTATTCTACCAGACCAGAGGCAGGCCATCTGCCTGTCCTTTGTTTAAATGATTGAAAATGAGAAGATTTATAGGGCAAAACAACCCTTTGTTAAAAGTTCTCAAATAACAAACACCAACAGTGCAATATGATGAACAATTTAAAGATGCATTGAGATTGTAAAGGTCCTGATGTGACCGTAACGTCATTCAGCCCACTGGCCTCCACCTAGTCGCACACCACAAATTTACTTACTCTTATGTTCCACTAATTGCTCTGATATGCATCACAGGAACATGCTAGTAGTCTTAATTGCTGAGAAGTGTAGTGTTTCTGTATATGTAGTGTTTCTCTCTCTCTCTCTCTCTCTCTCTCTCTCTCTAATATATATATATATATTTATTTTTTGTTATGTTCATTTTAGCCTAATTTTTTGTAATTGCATGCTGTGCTTTTGTTATATTTTTTTGTGTAAATATTGCTATTTAAGTTCAATTTATTTTTATTTCAGTTTTTATTTATTTCCAGTTGATTATTTCAGTGCTTCAACTTAATCTTATTTCAGATTATTGCCAAGGCAACATTTCAGTTTTTCAGCTACTATGTATATATACACCGATCAGGCATAACATTATGAAGTGAAGTGAATAACACTGATTATCTCTTTATCACGGCACCTATTAGTGGGTGGGATACATTAGGCATCAAGTGAACATTTTGTCTTCAAAGTTGATGTGTTAGAAGCAGGAAAAAAGTGGTCCAAGGAAGAAACAGTGGTGAACCAGCGACAGGGGCATGGGCGGCCAAGGCTCATTGATGCACGTGGGGAGTAAAGACTGTCCAGTGTGGTCCGGAAGTTTGCTCAAGAAGTTAATGCTGGTTCTGACAGAAAGGTGTCAGTGCATCGCAGTTTGTTGTGTAAGGGGCTGCATAGCCGCAGACCAGTCAGAGTACCCATGCTGACCCCTGTCCACCACCGAAAGCGCCAACAGTGGGCACGTGAGCATCAGAACTGGACCATGGAGCAATGAAAGAAGGTGGCCTGGGCTGATGAATCACGTTTTCTTTTACATTACATGAATGGCCGGGTGTGTGTGCACCACTTAACTGGGGAACACATCATAATCATAGCTTTCATGACATTTCTAAATAAGTAAACTTAAAAATTACCTGATAATATGCACTACTGTCGTTAATGCTTAATATAAAAGTAATTATGAGGTGTTATCAGGAAAAAAAAAAAAGCTTTCTATATTGAGGTTCCTGAGTTAGAGAGTGTGTGTGTTGGGGGGGGGGGGGGGGGGGTATGGGGGTACCAATCTAGAGTAAATATTTTGAAATATTTCCATAGTATTTTGCTTCAATAAAAAAAAAAAAAAATGGAAAATGAATACGTTTAATACTAAAATCATGGACTTTAAACCATGATGAATTTAGTTAAGATTTGTTTACCGATTTTGCATGATATTCTAAGAATATCTTTTTGCAATATTATTTTTACAAGTAGTGAATTACTGTAGAAAACATCCCTCCTCGCTCGGCCACCCTTACCTTAATAAAGCAACTATTGCAGATCTGAATTGGGTTGAAAATGTATCTTTAATTTGTTCAAAAGGTGTCTTAATCACACGCAAGCTTGAAAATGAAACCGATTCGAAGCAGTGAATCAATGTCATCTGAGGTTTTGTGCAAGTCTGTTGAGCTCCTGTGAGAGGCCAGTGACTGTGTCGAGGATCCTCTGCCTATCAGAGTCCACCAGACGGCTTCCACAGCGCTGGGAAAATTTGTCCGGGTGCCAGAGGGCCTGTTGCCGACGGAGCACCTTCCGGAAAGTGGATAAATCAGACCGGTCAGCACCGTGCAACATAACGCCCACCATGTCCTCCAGCGAACCGCGAGGAGCGGGCCACGGGATGTCATCATATCCCAGCAGTCCTTCAGGTCCCTTGCTGGTGGAGCTCTGAAATGTGGCGGCACAGCGCTCCTCATAGTGCCTCTTCCTCCCCTGCCGTGTCTCCTCCTCCTTACGAGCAGCACGCTGCAGGTACTCCTCATGCTCCCGTTCCAAACGGGCTTGCAGCTCCTTACGGCTCTTCTCATCTTCCTCCGTCTCCTTCCGCCCCTTTGACCGCTTGTGTCCAAAGGAAGCCGATCTCTGTTCTCTGGCTCGTTGCTTAGTAAAATACTCTCGCCTGATACGATCCGCCCAGTTTCCGAAGTCTTCATCATCTTTGTCATCCCATAAGAAATCAGCTGGGGGGAACAGGGACATATTCATACAATATTTTATCAGCCCTTGGACCAATCCGTTCAATGACTGTCTGATGCATATTGCTCACTTTATCTGACTGGCTGGAGTTACACAACATGCAAAGGTCTGAATACATGAGACTACTTACTGTAAGGCAGGGTTGCCAAGTTTGCGTAACAAAACTAGCCCAATGGCCATTCAAAAGTAGCACAATGACCATAACCCAAATATCAAAACTCAAAATATGCCATTCCCACAGCTAAATGTTATGCAAATTGAAAACCACTATATCATAGTGATCATGAACTCAGCTACCAGTGACCCTCCTTCACAAAACTTAACATCTAGCACAGTTTTATCATTAAGAGAATATAACATTTCAATACATGAAATTCAGTCAAATAATATGTTTGCAATATGTCAAACATTTAACCCGCCTGGAGAAAAAACAGCCTGTGGCAACAGTTTCATAGTAGCCTGATTCCGCAGGAAAACTGTGGACTTGGCAACCCTGCTTTAAGATGATGCTCATTTTTAGTTAAAGTCATTAACAAATATTTATTGATTAACATTTTTGCTAATTTTATTCAAAAATACAATTAATATATAATCCATACATGCATTGACTTGAATACACCTAATCTAGGATGAGAATGTTTTTTAATTTCTGTATTAAAACTTTTTTATATTTTGGGGGGCATAAAGTTAAAAAAATAGAGTAAAAAAGCATAATGAAGAAAAAAAAGTCTCACTAAAAGAATAAAATAATTCTTGACAAGAAAATGTAGTAGTAAAAAAAGTAGTTTGGCATAATTGCTTAGTACCATTTAGTACTACCTTAGTACCAAAAACTGCTTATTCATATTTTAAAATATGTCCACAAAATTAAAGTCATGTGGTGCACACAAAACGTAGGAAATAATGTCATGCCTTCATGACTCTGTATCAAGGTCAATAAGTCCATATCATATCATTTCAGCAGGCTGTAAAGTGTCAAGCTGTGTGACTCCCCAGAAACTATTATTGTTATGAATTAATAATAATAAATCATGATATTTGTGACTTTTCTAAATACTTTGAATGTATCTAAAAATGAATGTATTGTATCTAACGATTAAGATGTGTACACTACACTACCAACATGTATTGAAGGTATGAGGAAAATATGTTATTATTTTATACTTTGATGGTTATACCACATGACACTGATATTTTTAGTCATTAAACTGAAACTTCTTCAAAACCATTTTAAACCAACATGAACACAGAGTAAATGAAGAAGAACTTGACATACATGATTAGATTTGTATAACATTTTTCCTTTTCTTTAAAAGACACATCTCTGTATTATTTTATATTGGACTGTGATGTGTAGGATAACCAGCCATTTCAAATATATAATGTAATAGTGAAGGATGTACAAGAACAAATAGCTTACCATCATACTGTCCGAATGTCTCAAAAAACTCATCCTGGCATTCGCCTAACAGCTTCTCTCTCCATTGTTGCTCTGGATCAACATTTGAAGATTCATTTTTGACGTTCCCCTGTTTCAATTCAATTAATACGAAACATATTATGAACTTGCATGAAGATGCACTCAACATGACAGCACAATCTGTTCTAAATATAACTAAACCATTATTTCATTAGTTTAGAGAGTCTGTATTTTCACAGCACCTGCTCAGGCTTCATCCACTGGAGCAGGTCATGAGGAGTCACTCCTGTTTTATTGGGAATATCCATGGCTTCTGGACATTTTTTTCGTAATGGCACCACCAGGTCATCATAAGCTGCGAATGATAATAGGAACAGCATTAAACACAGAAAAAAAACGTTTTTCCGATATTGCAGCGCACCGTCTCATACCGCTTTTGCCATGTTTAAGGGCTCTATTTGCGGCCAGATGTAGCGGTGTGTCTCCATTCCGGTCGGTTTGCAGGGGATCTGCCCCGTGTTTCAGCAGCAGTCTGAGAATTGCATCATCCCCGTGAGAACAGACAATGTGTAAAGGACTTCTGTGCTTCTTCCCCTGGGTGAAGTTCAGTTCCAGATCTTTGTGTTTACGAAGGAATGACTTTAACTTCATCAGACTCCCCTCCTCCACATAGCGCAAAACTCTTCTCTGTTTTCTTTTCAACATCGGGACTACGTGCAGATATTAAAATCTGGATAAAATTATCGCTATGTATATATCTAATACCACATTTGATCATGAGAAGTCCTATCAATTATTTAATTACGGACATCAACAAACGTTACACGACACCACTGCAGTACGTCTGCGAAATCATTCCGGACTAAGAACCCAATAGTTCCGTATTTGACACGCAGGTTTGAATGGTGACCAGCAGGTGTTGCTGTTTCACAACAAATCTCTCTGCTAAATTACTAAATGGAATATAGCTCAAATAAATTGTCCAATACGCTATTTATGCTAGTTCATAACTTATATCAGACACAAAATTGAACTGGTCAACCTGTCAAGCTAGATCTAATAGGCTACAGCAGGGGTTTAAGATGCCAAGGACCCCCAAATATGATTAACCTTTTATGAGGTACCCCCTTCCTAAAATCCATCTATATATTTTTATGTATGGAAAAACATTTAAAGTGTTAGATAAATAGCAGAGGTGTCAAAAGTATTCACATTCATTACTCAGGTAGAAGTATAGATATTAGGGTTTAAAAATACTTCTGTAGAAGTTGAAGTATCAACTTAAGCTTTTTACTCAAGTAAAAGTGTAAAAGTACTGGTTTCAACACTACTTAAAGTATAAAAGTAATGTAAGGAAAAAATGCCATTAAGGACAAAAGCTTAGGCCGTGCCGCAGGGGCCTATAGTGTACTACCCCACCTCCTCAAAAAACATTTTTTTCTAAAAGCCATAATGACTATAATGTTATATTAAAATGTTAATGTTGAAAAATTTGGGATGCACTAGGCATACCTGTTTCAGCCGCATATATGCCCATTGAAAATGAATGCATTTTCCCTTGTGAAAAAAAAGTGCACTTTAGTGTACTTTTATAAAGTGTACTTATTACACAAATAATATACTTTAAAGGTATACACTTAAGTGTGAATTAAATGCAATGTTTTCGGTGCACTTAATGCACATTAAGTATAATTGATTTAAAATGTATCACATTAAGTTGAAATAAAATGCAATAAGTTGCCATTAAGAGTGATTTTTTTGAACAACTTAAGTGGGATTTTACTACAACTTTATATGTACTTTCATAATTGCTTCTAATGTCTTCAAAATATAGTTAAAGTGCACTGCTCAATCTATTGACAAGCAATTCATGTGAACGAAAATATACTTTAATGTCAGCTAAAAATACACTTAAAGGAACACGCCGACTTTTTGGGACTTTAGCTTATTCACCGTATCCCCCAGAGATAGATAAGTTTATACATACCATTTTTATCTCCGTGCGTGCCATAACTCTGTCTGACACACCCACCGCTAGCCTAGCTTAGCACAAAGACTGGAGGTAAACGGCTCCATCTAGCCTACTGCTCATTAAGTGACAAAATAACGCCAACATTTTCCTATTTACATGTTGTGATGTGTATAGTTACATTGTGTACTAAGACCGACGGAAAAAACTAAGGGGCCTTTTACACAATACCGTTTTAACTTTTTATGCATTTTAGCTGTTAATTTGCCTGAAAATGCAAACGTTTGAAAAAGGGGTCCAAAATGCAAGTTTTTGAAAACGATACTGTTATTGTCTCCAAGTAAACTACAAAAATGTGAATCTGTGAAAATGGTGACAGCATTCACATGCGTATTACATGTTTAGTTTATAGGCATGTGCATTTGGAGCAAGTGCTCTGTAGAAGAATGCGTAGGGGTGAGCGGGGCACAACCTAACGCAGGGTTAGTTGTAACACACATGGTAACACATATTACTAGTTGCCATATCAATAGAGAAAGAATTGCACCAAAATTTAAAACATCTTTGGAAGATATCACTGAACATTTATTTAATCATAGCAAAAGTAAAATAGTTTTTTTTTCCATCTGTTTTTTGTGTTTATTTAAAATTAGACAAATCTGATATTATTTTAATCTTTTAATTCTTTAATGCTGATCTAACCAGCAGAAGACATGAGCCAGGTTTAAATCCCAGTTGCGCAGGTGGGGTGAGTTGTAACACTGCGTTACAATGTGCCCCTATTGGAACTATGCTATTATATTCTATACTTGTATGCATTCTATTGAGAAACCTTGAGAATAAGGTGAATAATGACTGAGAGTCAATGTTCAGAAATTATTAATTACTATTATGTTTTGAATGCTGTATAGTTCTGTTTTGTGGTGTTTGTTGTCGAACTTAAAAGTTTGTGAGTTTATTTTTAATTATTAAAAAATGCCATTATTTTATTTGAAAAAGTTAATAATTGTATTTTATTGACAATTTTTTTGTTGTTGATTGTATCAGATAACATTTAAAGCGGTCTTTTGGTCATGTTACACTGTGCCCCTCACATTACAACGTGCTCCACCTCTGTACAAAGGAAAAAACGTTTCTGTTTTTAGTACAGTTTTGTTGTGTAAACCATTGTTTCCTTTATAGTTATCAAAAATACATTGTGTATTTTTGTGCCTGATGAAGACCAAGGTCGAAATGTTGTGCTATCAATACAATTTGTTTGGAGCAGCTATTTTCAGTGTGCGGACTTAACGCTTCTTTTTTTCAAATAGCTATGGTCAGCCACTTGCACGTGTCATTATCATATTAACATTTAATGAAAATCAAGCTCAAATTGAGGTTTTTTAAAAAGGTTTTTAACCAGCGAACAACAGACATCTGAAGCAGTCAGTGCATCACATTATGTTTTAATTACAGGATATAAAGTTTATTGTCGCTATATGGGATCTAGATCTAGAGACAGACTGTGGAAGGGCTAGCAGAAGGGAACACCACAGAAGAGATGAGGGAGAGATTATATATTATAAATGTCCTCAAAATAATATAGGTCAGGGGGTGTTTAATCCTGCTCCCGGAGGGCCACTGACCTGCAAAGTTTAGCTCCAACCCCAATTAAACACACCTGAAGCTAATCAAGGTCTTACTAGAAACTTCCAGGCAGGTGTGTTGAGGCAAGTTGGAGCTAAACTCTGCTGGACAGTGGCCCTCCAGGACCGAGTTTGGACACCCCTGATATAGGTGTACCAACGTGTGTGTGTTTGGAGTGAAAAGGATTGAAAAATAATTATTTTTTAATACTTAAGGGCAATTAAAGAGAATTTCTTGTTTATAAAGCCAATGCAGTTGGTTCTTGTCCTACCTTAACTGATGTCTTTCCTCAGTCAGGTTATTGATGTGGGTTAGTAACTGGTTTCTCTTGATGGTGAAATACACACAATTACAGCAGTCAGCAGAAGAACAACACACAGCAAACATAAACACACTTCTATCAGGACCACTATCGTCAAAGATGATTGACAGTTAGCATATAATTTGGATTGGCGGTATGGTTCTGTTCTGGGCAAGAACTCCCTGCGGGATAAACCCCTCTGCAGTAAACAGAACAGAACAATGTATGCAGATATCATTAATGTAATTTAAATATTAAAAGTAACATAAAAGCAACATAATTCGGGAATTTAGTCTGATTCAAGGGGAATCAGAATGCCAAATCCTGACTGATGAGAGGAGGAGCTGGGGATGGAGGAGGGTAATTAGCTCTGGAGAAGCGCGATAGCTGCTGATAGTACTGAAGGAGCTTATATGCTGTGATAGACATCTTATTCCTATAGGTAGACGTGATCAGCTGACAGTCAGGTGATGCAAGCTTGACTAACGTGACCTGCCAGAACTAACGCTACACTTGATTTCTAACAGGACCACTATTGTCAAAGATGATTGACAGTTAGCATATAATTTGGATTGGCGGTATGGTTCTGTTCTGGGCAAGAACTCCCTGCGCATCCATGCAGCCTAGCATGGATGAGAGCAGCGATAAACCCCCAAAACAAAACCAGCTGATATCCCCCAATCACAAACTAATGGGAAATCAAAAAACTTACCTGAATGAGCTAAGGCATCAAGTATGCTGCCAATAATATCGGAAACCCTTAAGCAACAAGCATGTTGCCCATACCCAGATGACCTAAGCCATAGCAACAACCATGTTGCCAATACACGCATACCTGAAGCTTAAGCAACAACAGCATTTTTCCATGAATGATATGCCATCTGGAATAAAGAAAGTGAAGAATCAGGCGCTGCTTGCTTATGGCTGTATACCAGCGGTCCAAGTTCCAGTTCTTTGAGTGATGAATGCTACCACCATCTGCTGGTGTGTACCATTATTCCTCTCATGCAGTTGCATATGTGCATGCTTGTTGGCTGTAGTCTTGTGGTGAACCTTCATCCATGCAAGCTGTCTTTAATAATCTTTACTCAAAATGTGAAAATGTCTTACCTTCTGGAATGGTGTTCTGTCTCTGATACGTCAGACGTCACCACTGGGCAAAACATCCTTAACTGCGCCCCTGCAACCACAACTGCTGTGAGCTAGAGATGAGAGATGGAGATTTCCTCTTCGAATATCCTCTTCACTTGGAAATACCTCATAATACTTAAGTAACATTGGTGACAACTTCGCACAGACTTAGGCAACAACATGTCACCAATAAAAGCTGAATGGTTATATGCAACAGCGAGATGCTGATACCTAGATATAGGCATGAATATGTAAGAATTGCATGATTCAGAATCATTAGAATAAAGTATATTGTTGAACGTGCACCCGCATGATCCCAAATGTTTCCAACAAGTTAAACTCAAGAGAAATCCACCATTCCAACCAGTGAAGTGGTCCGCTCACTGCGTCGCTTGTCAATGATGTCATCCTTGTTATACTTGGTTGACGGTAACTCCTGTAGAATGGTTAATCCATCCCGATGTTATCGGCAAATGTTGAGCACTATAGATCCAATCTTATGGCTCTACCGAGGGAAGCTTACACCCCTAGCGGCAGCAAAATTTTGATACAACAAGCATGTTGTAATCACAGAACTAGTATTAAACTGGTAGTCTGGTCGGGGAAATATACACCCTGCATTAACAGCTCCAAGTTAGATGCATCGTGCAGCTAGCAATGCAATACACAGTGCTTCCTCATTCATGATCATGATTCTGCTCCTGTCGGGGTGATTCCATCGGCTATGGAGGAGAAGACTCCTTCACGGGATCATCACGATGTTAGTAGTGTTGAATAAGAGACTTCTGCAGTGAAACGTTACTAACGTGTATTCAAGCATGAATTTCGGCATTATTGTGACTTAGAACAAATTGAGCTTGTTAATCAGAAACATAATTTAGAGAATATATATAAACGGAAGGCTGAAGGCGCCTTCATCGGGTCTAGCCGGAATTGGCTAGAGGAGGGTGAGCGAGTTAAAAATTCTATTCAGCAACTATGTATTGATGGGAATGTAACTGATGATTTTAAGATAATTGCAGACTTTTGTGCTAAATTTTATAATGATTTATATTCTTCTAAATTTTGCCAGCGATCCGCCACAGAATGTTTTGATTCCTTATCTCACATTAAACAAATGAATAATAAAGATTGTAGTCTGTGTGATGCACCCATTAGTCTTTCAGAAATTCTTGATTCAATAAATAATTAAAAAAGTAACAAATCCCCAGGTACTGATGGGCTATCTGCAGAGCTCTATAAAGCATTTAGTAAAGAATTAGCACCTTTTTTACATAAAATGATTTTAGAGAGTATTGAGAAAACAGCGCTTCCTCCCTCTTTATGTCAAGGGCTAATAACTTTGATTCCCAAGCCCAATAGAGATCTCCTTCTAATAGAAAATTGGCGCCCGATTTCCTTATTGAATACTGATTATAAAATGATTGCCTTAGTTTTAGCAAAGAGGCTAAAACTTATTCTTAATAATATAATAGATGAGTGCCAATCAGGTTTTATACATCAGAGACATATTTCTAATAATATACGCTTGATTTTTGACTTGTTGGATTATTCAGATCTTATTTCTACTGATAGTTTTATCCTCTTTCTTGACTATTACAAAGCATTTGATTGTTTAGAACACGAATTTATGTTACAAGCCCTGCACAGAATGGGTTTCGGTCATTTTTTTTTGCAAATGTATTAAAATGCTTTATTGTAATGGTAATAGCTCTATCCGACTCAATAATTGCACTTCTCCTAGATTTTCTTTAACGCGTGGTGTAAGACAAGGATGCCCCATTTCCCCATATCTTTTTCTAATAGCTACACGATTTTTTAATTTACATATTAAAGAGAGCCCTGTGAAGGGGATTTCTATTGCTGGTACGGAATTGTTTATTAGCCAACTGGCAGATGATACAGCGTTGTTTCTAAGAGATGTCTCTCAGATCCCAATTGCTTTAACCTCTCTTCAGTCTTTTTCTAATGCGTCTGGCCTTTTGCTTAATATTAATAAATGCGAATTACTACCGATAAAAAAATGTGCTGCAACCTCTATCTCTAACATTCCCATCAAAGAAAGTGTCACATATTTAGGAATCAAAATAATAAAAGATACTAAACTAAGATGTCAGATGAATTTTAGTTCAATTGTGGAGAAAACACAGAAAAAATTTAACCTTTTGTTGTTAAGAGATCTATCTTTGAAAGGCAGAACTCTGCTTACTAAAGCAGAAGGGATTTCCCGGTTATCCTATGCTGCTCATTCTTTATTTGTGGATAAATCTACTTGCAAGTTGATTGATATAATGTTGCTTAAATTTCTTTGGAAAAATAAAACTCATTATATTAGAAAATCAGTTATTTTGAATTCTTATAATAAAGGTGGCTTAAATTTCATTGATTTTGATTCTCTTAACAATACCTTAAAAATTAATTGGCTTAAACGTTTCCTTCACAATCAGTCTTCTATTTGGAGTATAATCCCAAGATATGTCTTTTCTCAATTAGGAGGTATACATTTCCTTTTAATGTGCAATTATTCAGTCAGTAAACTTCCTATCAAACTTTCCAATGCTGATTTATCATCAGCAAATGCTTATGGCTTGGAGACTTATTTACAAGCATAATTTCTCGCCACACAATTTTTTTATTTGGAACAATTGTAATATTCTACATAAGAGGAAATCGTTATTTCTTGAAAACCGGTTCACTAATGGAGTGATGTTAGTAAACCAGCTGTTTGATAGTGAGGGGAATTTATTTAATTATTCCGATTTTGTTTCAAGATATCAATTCCCAGTATCTAGTAAATAATTTAATATAGTTTTAAAGTCCATCTCTTTGGAAATCTGTATACTGTTTAGAAACAATAATAGTGCTACAGTGATTTCTGTTTGTCCCCCTAGCCCTGAATCCACTGTGGTTGGTTCTATTTGTTTCTCAGTGCATAAATCAGGTCATTATTTTTGGACCTTGTTACTTCAATTCCTTCCTCCATTTCGTATTGGAATAACCTTTTTGATGACATTAAATGGTCATATGTTTGGTCACTTCCTCAGAAATTCTTTCTAACAAATAAAGTTGGAATAATATTGATGCTCTGATTGTCCAAAAGGTTTTGGGTAACTTTTCTATATCATATAGACCCATTCTTTTTGTTTTTTATGTCAAAGACAATAATCTACTTAATGCAAGTTTTGTATAAACCTTATTTCATTTATTGGGAAGTTTCATATCCATAAATGTAAATATATGAAAAGTAAACCCCACTTTAATTTTTTCAAACAAGAATTGAAGATGTATTTAAATACAATTTCAACTTCTGTTAACAAGAAAGCAATGAAAACATCCAGAATTTGTGCCATGTTTAATATTCTTCCTTAATATGTTTTTCTTTATTGTTATGCCCTCTTCTTTTCCTTTTTTTCTTCTCTTCTCTTCTCCTTTCTTTCTTTTTTTAGAATATATAATTGAATTTATTATTGTTCAATAGTATATTTCCTCTGTTTACTATTGAACCATAATTTCCTTTTGATTTGAAAGATTGTTTATATTTCTTGTATGTATCGACTTGTATCGTATGTTCTGTTTGTTAATATTGCAATAAAAAAAAAACATATAATGTTGACAAACCCAGAGCCGAGAAAACTAATGGGGACATTTACACAATACCGTTTTCAACTTAAAACGGAAAACTTTATTCATTTTGGCCGTTCATTTACATATTTACACAAACACACTTCAACTGCTCTGTGCTTTCTGTTCTGACGCTTCCTGAAGACAACAGACACAATTAAAGCTGCAAGCAGCGATGAAAGGGCCCTCGCACACGGGAGCACCGCCACCTGGTGGCCTCAGGAAAACAGTGAATAGTGGGCGACATGCATTTAAGCCGGTAAATATAGGAGAAATATGGCAAAGTCACTACAATGTGCCACATTTCCTGCTGCCAGCAGGTGGCGCTTTGACTATAACTGACTATTGCCATGTAGTTGTCTTCAGGCCAGGACTATTATTAAACAAGTGAAGCTTGGGGCAGATAGGACATTGTATGCCTGAGTTACAACAACTTCCTGTTTCGTGGCGTTAATCGCATACGTTAGCACTTAGCCATGAGTTGTATGATTAAATGTGTTTCTAGCATGTTTGGGACATGATGGCATATTTAAATGTGTTTCTGGGAGTGAATTACAATGTAAAGCATGCCATTTCCTTTTGCCAGCAGGTGGCGCTTTGACTATAACTGTCTATTGCCATGTAGATGTCTTCAGGCCAGGACTATTATCAAACATGTGAAGTTTGGGCCAGATCGGACATTGTATGCTTGAGTTACAACAGCTTCCTCTTTCATGGCGAAACATCAGATTTTGTCAGGCCGCGACGGACTTCAGCGAAAACTCAAGATCTTCGCAATTTAACGTCGCAAAGGCCTTTAGATTTGACTGTGCAAATATGATGTTGATCAGATTAAATCTCTAGGAGGAGTTCGTTAAAGTACAATGTCTGGAAATGGCAAAATTTGCAAAGAAAATTTAAAATATCTCACTTCCTGTTGGTTTTCAGATTTCGTACCAGGAGACTTTTTTGTAGGTATTGGGCTGTTACATGTGTGTACCGAATTTCATACCTGTACGTGAAACGTAGTGGGAGGGGCACTTCGTTGAAATGTTGTAGGTGGCGCTATCGAGCCATTTGGCCACGCCTAATTCTGAAACCCATATCAGACGTAAAGTTTCACCACTTTTGACGCGTGTGCAAAGTTTCGTGAGTTTTCGAGCATGTTTAGGCCCTCAAAAATGCGATTCATTTGGGAGAAGAATAATAATAGGCTGAGCAATTCCAATAGGGTCCTCACACCATCGGTGCTCGGGCCCTAATTAAGCTTAAATTAATATTCACACTTCTACTTCATTCTTATGAAGAACTTTAATTCAATTTTAAGAGATACTAAAATACTTCTGTCTGACTGTTAATGTATTTCAGATGAATTACATACATTACTATGTATGTTGAAGTGTCTGATGTCTCTTGTGTGTTTGTCCTCAGATCAAGATGCTAAAGCCTATTTAAACTGTGATGGATGTTCAGCGTATACATTTTTTTTTGTAGTTTTGTTTAGGCTGCACTTCAGTTCTTGTCTTTTTAAACACAAGACGAGACTAAATATCAAAATGATCACATGACATTGTTGTGTACTGTTTTGGTCTTTACTTCTGTTTCTTTGAGTTCGTAGCTTATTACTTTGGAACGCAGCAACAGTTGATTAAGTAAGTAACAGTTGGTGTCATTTACACACTAACCACGCTGAGGGTTCATTCCTTTGAGGCAAGGTTAAGGACTGTGATATAAAATATGGGCCTAGTTCAAATAAATAATGTCGCTGAAGAACCCTTTAAGAGAAGTCTGGTCTGTTAAAATGTTTTATGGAGGCAAAATAATAATATGCCTACTTATGATTGTGATGAGAATGATAACGAAAGTTTAATTTTTGGTTAAACTGTTCATTTAACTGGTAATGGATAGGCAAAACTACACTTCCCATAATCCAGTTCTTCAAGGGCGCTTCCTGGTACAGCCTGCAAGCGCGCGCTCAATAGCACAGGTTTCGCAGAAACGGACGATCGCATCGAATTGACCCTGTTTCTCAACTCAGTTTACCCTACATTTACTTTACAACATCACGTAAGTCTTTTGATATATGCAGCTTAGTACAATATTCCGGCACGACTATACTATCAGCCGACATGTTGCAATAGCAGATTCTTTCATTGAAAGAAAGCTGTTGGCAAATAGCCATTTTGCTGCGCGTTCATATGTTCGGCCTTGTTTGTTCTTATAACAGTTGTAAACGACTGGCGCCCTTGCATCATTTTCTCTTCCACTCATTTAATACCTGCAAAACACAACAAGCGTAAATGCAAGCATTGCTTCTTTGGAAAATAAATTGATGTTTTTAAGACTTCGAGCATCATTGCAAAACACGAGGATGCAACCATAATGAAGTTGTTGCTTACCTGCACGTAGATTATAAATATTTTTTTTATTCCAAAATGAGTTTCAAGCAACATAGCCCTGAATGTATTAGTGCAATATATGCTTGTCACAATCATGGTGTGGTTTGGCTTGTTTTTTTTAATTTAAATTATATTGTCCTTTTCAGAATGCCTAAGTCAAAGGAAGTGTTGTCTTCTTCCTCAGACAGTGACTCTGACAGTGAAGTTGATACGAAGGTATGGAGACAAATAACCCCACATTACACTTTTAACTAACTGAAAGAAAATGCATATTATCCAAAAGTATTTGCTTCTGAAAAATTGGATATTTCTTGAGAATAGCCACCAGTTTCATGTTGTCAGAACTTTAGAAGCATGACCGTACACAGGGTTTTAGAAGTACTGAGATCCAAAAACAGAGCTTGTTCGGTGCCCCTGGGATCATTTTGAGCTACATATGAGCATTTCTATTCTGGATGGCAAAGATTGGATAACATAGCTTTAATACCATGTCAGTCTTTTGTTTTTATCTGTGAAATTTCTTTTAAGTAGCATTTGGGTTTGGCTGGTTGGATGAACATTTTTTTGGCCCTGTGTCTTCTACATTTTCTAAATATTTAGACCAATTCTATTATTGATTGCTATAATGATGTGAAATGTTGACCGTTAAAACTCTTACTTCTCACACTGCATGATTAGAAGTACCGTCATTATGTGAAATCCAAAGTTCCTGTTACTGGCTTTCAATACAATGTAAAATTCTATATTTCAGGCCAAGAGAAAGAAGCAGGCAACACCAGAGAAGCCATCAAAGAAACAAAAAAGTGGGGAAACTTCAAAAGTGTCATCTGCCTCCAAAAGCAGCAGCAGTAAAAATGATAATATGTTCCAGGTGAATGATCTAACAGAGATATGATGACAAAAATGTTTAGCTTTACTCGATACAGCATTACCACACTGTATATATTGTATGTTATATTGTTTGTTTGTGTTTTTTTAAGATAGGAAAGATGAGGTATGTGAGTGTTCGGGATTTCAAGGGAAAAGTGCTTATTGATATCCGGGAATACTGGATGGACCAGGAAGGTGAAATGAAACCTGGCAGGAAAGGTAGGCGTCTATTCTTCATGGATTCAAATGTGACAGTAGAAATGATAATTGGTAGAGATTCAGCAGTGTGTTTTTAATCAGTGAGACAGGGCAGCTTTACTGGGGCTTGGATTTTAAAGTCACCATGAAATCAAAATGGGCAGTTCTTCTTTTTTTTACAGAATGTTGCAGTGTTTATTATGAATGATTATTTCCGTGCACATATATTTTTTTTAATTCACATGCCCTCGTAATCCTCCCCCCCCATTGAAACGACATCTGTTCTCTTCATGACGTATGTCTCAGCGAAGGGGTGGACAAAATATCCTCCACAACTGACTGCAAACTGGCATTTACATTTGCCTCAATTTAGTTAGCAACACCCAAGTCCCACCCTACATTTTAGTCTCATTCCAGAAGCTGTTTCACTTGGATGTACATCATAATAGGAAAGAAAAGACTATCACAACTTCTGTTTCATAGCGACTTTAAAAATACACTGCTAAGAGGAGCTAAATAAACAAACAATATTTACATTGTGATATATGTATGTATGTATGTACAGTTTGTGCAGAATTATCAGGTACGTTGATTTTCTGATCATATTTTTTTTCTAGGCACATTTTACCAATTCCAAACCACATTAATCTTAACTACTATAAATTTTGTATTTAATCATTTATAAGTGATATATAATTGTTCATGAAGGCTGGAAATGAAAAACACTGTATATTCAGGTTTGCATAATTATTAGGCACGTTTTCTTTTACTGATAAAATAAGCCAAAAAAGAGATTGGATGCAGAGAAGGATGCAATACTAATGCAATACTAGAAATTGCAGTTAAGACATGACCATTGGACATCTGAAATCCTCATTGGGTCAGGCAAAAACAGGTGATGAAGAAAAGACGTGTTAACTGCAAAATAATTAAGAATTAAGGTAAAGAATTAAGTGTGAAACCATCAAGAACCCTTTAGTCTCCAGCACCACCATTTTCCAGAACCACAACTGCGACTTAAATTAGGTAAAGAATCCTAAAAAAAATTACCCCCACTTAATAAGAATCACAAGCTGAAGTACTGTAAAATAAAATAAAAATGTATAGGCTTTATAGACAGACAGGTTGAGAGTGGTCCTTCAAGAGTCAGCATCACATCCTCTTGTACCACTGTTTGAAGAATTCATCTTCCAGAATCTGGCAGTAAGTTTTGGGAGTTCATTCCATCTCCTATCCTGAAGTCCGTTTTGCAGAGATGGACTAAAAATGAACACAGATGCTGGATTGGATTGAGATCTGGGGAACTTGGAGGCCAAGTCGTGCACCTCAAACCATGATTTCCTGAACCATTTTTGCTTTGTGGCAGGGCGCATTATCCTGCTGAAAGAGGCCACAGCCACCAGGGAATACCGTTTTCATGAAAGGGTGTACATGGTCTGCAACAATGCTTAGGCAGGTGGTACGTGACAAAGTAACATCCACATGGATGGCAGGACCCAAGGTTTCTCAGCAGAACATTGCCCAAAGCTGCCTCCGCCAGCTTGCCTTCTTCCCATAGTGCATCCTGGTGCCATGTGTTCCCCAGGTAAGTGACGCACACGCACCCGGTCATCCACATGATGTAAAAGAAAACGTGATTCATGAGGCCAGGCCACCTTCTTCCATTGCTCAGTGGTCCAGTTCTGATGCTCACATGCCCACTGTTGGCGCTTTTGGCGGTGGAAAGGGGTCAGCATGGGCCCCCTGAATGTTCTGCGGCTGTGCAGCCCCATACACAACAAACTGCGATGCACTGTGTATTCTGACACCTTTTCTATCAGAACCAGCATTAACTTCTTGAGCAATTTGAGCTACAGTAGCTTGTTTGTTTGATCAGACCACACGGGCCAGCCTTTGCTCCCCACGTGCATCAATGAGCCTTTGCCGCCCATGACCCTGTTGCCAGTTCACCACTGTTCCTTCCTTGAAACACTTTTGATAGATTGGGAACACCCCACAAGAGCTGCAGTTTTGGAGATGCTCTGACCCAGTCGTCTAGCCATCACAATTTGGCTCTTGTCAAACTCACTCAAATCCTTACGCTTGCCCATTTGTCCTGCTTCACAAAATAAACACTCACCTAAAGGATTATTAGGAACACCATACTAATACTGTGTTTGACCCCCTTTCGCCTTCAGAACTTCCTTAATTCTACGTGGCATTGATTCAACAAGGTGCTGAAAGCATTCTTTAGAAATGTTGGCCCATATTGATAGGATAGCATCTTGCAGTTGATGGAGATTTGTGGGATGCACATCCAGGGCACGAAGCTCCCGTTCCACCACATCCCAAAGATGCTCTATTGGGTTGAGATCTGGTGACTGTGGGGGCCATTTTAGTACAGTGAACTCATTGTCATGTTCAAGAAACCAATTTGAAATGATTCGAGCTTTGTGACATGGTGCATTATCCTGCTGGAAGTAGCCATCAGAGGATGGGTACATGGTGGTCATAAAGGGATGGACATGGTCAGAAACAAAGCTCAGGTAGGCCGTGGCATTTAAACGATGCCCAATTGGCACTAAGGGGCCTAAAGTGTGCCAAGAAAACATCCCCCACACCATTACACCACCACCAGCAGCCTGCACAGTGGTAACAAGGCATGATGGATCCATGTTCTCATTCTGTTTACGCCAAATTCTGACTCTACCATCTGAATGTCTCAACAGAAATCGAGACTCATCAGACCAGGCAACATTTTTCCAGTCTTCAACTGTCCAATTTTGGTGAGCTCGTGCAAATTGTAGCCTCTTTTTCCTATTTGTAGTGGAGATGAGTGGTACCCGGTGGGGTCTTCTGCTGTTGTAGCCCATCCGCCTCAAGGTTGTGCGTGTTGTGGCTTCACAAATGCTTTGCTGCATACCTCGGTTGTAACGAGTGGTTATTTCAGTCAAAGTTGCTCTTCTATCAGCTTGAATCAGTCGGCCCATTCTCCTCTGACCTCTAGCATCAACAAGGCATTTTCACCCACAGGACTGCCGCATACTGGATGTTTTTCCCTTTTCACACCATTCTTTGTAAACTCTAGAAATGGTTGTGCGTGAAAATCCCAGTAACATGCATACATGCATACATACAGTGGTGCTTTTGAAGTTTGTGAGCCTTTTAGATTTTCTATATTTCTGTATAAATATGAGCTACAACATCATCAGATTTTCAAGTCCTTAAAGAGAACCCAATCAAACAAATGAGACAAAATATTATACTTGGTCATTTATTTATTCAGGAAAATGATTGAATATTACATCTGTGAGTGGCAAAGTATGTGAAGCTCTAGGATTAGCAGTTAATTTGAAGGTGAAATTAGGTTTCACCTGTTCTTAGATGTTTTCAATCAATGGTATGACAATCAGGCAATTGCATATCCCCCCAAATCACATATCCCTAGGAAGATGCTTACAGAAATGTGAATGCTTAACTTGGATGCTAAATGGTGCTATAGGGTCATTTTCAATGCACAATAGATTACACACGGTGAAAGGGTGTTTGATTTCAAAGTTATTTTATCTAAAAATGAAACTGGAAAAATAAAGTGCAGTCAGATTAAATTGTTTTTTTCACCAAATCTCACCAACAGGCCAAACAGATGTTCAGTCTTTTTTTTAGGGAATCAATCTCTCATTCTGATTATGGTCTTGGATTCTGAATGCATCTAGTTTTATACCTATAGGTGTTTGTTTGGTTCGCTGTGTTAATATTTTACATACTTAAGATATTAAGGTATTGTCTGTCAAAATAAAAGACTAACAGATGTCGATATGTGAAATAGAAACCTTTCTAAAACAGAAAACCCTTTGTTACTCATTGCTTATTGCTGCCGTGGCTAGTTAGAACAAAAATCTTTTAATTAAAATGGAAAAGATGCCTTTTATCGCAATGCATTGCATCTGGGAGGAATTTTTAATCCTTTTCATATTCACCAATATACCAATACATGGTAATAAACAACATTTTCATGCATAGAATGCTTTAGTAAATAAGTATATCTAATTAAAGTCAAGTGATAAGACAAACAAATGGTTAATTTGGAATGAATCAAACTTTCCAGCTTCTAATGCTCAAAAAACAAAACTATATGTATTCAGATGCATTTTGTGTATAAGTGAGCCGAGTTGTTTATTTCGCGGCATTCTGTTTGTGCTCATTACAGGTATTTCACTGAACCCAGAGCAGTGGAACCAACTGAAAGAGCAGATAAATGAGATTGACGACGCCGTGAAGAAAATATAACTTCCTGGCAACTTGGATGCTTTTTTTTTAAACAGATTCTCACTTTACAGTTCTGCTTTTGCTGCCCTCCAAAGCCCAAACACAGTATCTATACCTTCTCTGAATCAGTCAAGGGACAGGTCATAGTCTTAGAGACCTGAATTTGAAGTAACACTTACCCTTGGTTTCACAGACAAGGCTTAAGCTAGTCCCAGACTAAAATGCATGTTTTAGCTGAAAGCAACTTGCACTGGCATATCTTAAAATATGTCAGTGCCATTGTTTTGTCTCAAGATGCACATCAGTAATGTTTTTTTCTAAGGCACATTTATAAAAGCTACTTAAGTTCCCTAATTGAACTAAGACCTAATCCTGGCTTAATCTAAACCCTGTCTGTGAAACCGGGCCTTAATGTATAATTACTGTTTTTGCCTTTGTAGAGCGACATGCTTCACAAAGCAAGTGCGATGACCAGGACACTTTGTATGTATATTTTAGATTAGGTTTTATTGAAGTAGTTGTTCATTGTATTTTTCTTTACGTTTCATGGTTGGGGTTTTCAAAGGGTTTTGCTAGAGAGATAGGGTGTGAATTTGTGCCCTTCGTTTTCAATAAAGATGAGAGAAATTCACACAACAAGGATTTTGTTTTGAGTTACAAATTTCTCACAAATAATAAAGGTACAGAAAAACTACCATTTCAAAAAAGTTTTTAAAATAAATTAATACCTCTATTCTGCAAGGATGGATTAAATAGAACAAAAGTAAAACATGATTTCAAAAATTATTTTGAACTTTGTTCATCAAAGGATATTGAAAAAAATGTTTTCAACAGTGATGATAGTCAGAAATGATTCTTGAGCACCAATAAATTACATTTAAAAAATAAACTTTTTTTTTTTTAATTGTAATAATATTACAGTTTTTACTGTATTTTTAATTAAATGAATGCAGTCTTGGTGAGCATAAGAGATTTCTTTCAAAAACATCTTACTGACCTTAAACTTTTGACCTGTAGTGTGTTGAATTATGGGTACTGTTAAATGTTATAAATGGATTGGCTGTTTTAAATTGATGGTAAATTGTGTTTTAAAATAAATGCGTTTGAATATATATAATATATATATAAAGTATATGGGTAACCAAACAGGCCCATAGCCCCATTGGCTTCCATAGTATTAAAAAAAAAAATAAGTCAATGGGGCGCATCAACTGTTTGGTTACAGACATTCTTCAAAATATACTTTGTGTTCAACAGAAATAAATTCATACAGGTTTGGAACTTGAGGGTGAGTAAATGATGACAGAATTTTCATTTTTGGGTGGACTATCCCTTTAAGTAAAAATATTATTTTATTATTGTTATTGTTTACTGTCGTATATGTAGGTTGTTGTATTTTTATGTAACTATAATATTAGATTATTTCAGTATAACTTTATTTAAATAGCCCTACGTCTAGGCCTTTTGAGCAGGATGTGTGGATCATTGCAGCCTTCTGCTGGTCATTTCGCTCTAAATAAATACCATAACACTCCAAAAGAACTTTAGTTAATGTAGTGTTAACATGTCTCATATGAGTATACTATTATGTCATTAATTATAAATTATGTTAGCATTTATAGTAAGTATCGTAGTAAGTAATAGTCTTTGTAGTAAGTAAATAACGCTCAACAGACTAGCAAAATGAGCAGGTCCACCATGCAAACATTATCTGCACTGAAAATATACAAGAAACCTGTTATATATCATCGCAAGTCAACATCTGAAGTATTTAACACATCCAGCCATAAACTAGAGGTGTTTTTAAGGCAAATGCTGTTTTCAGTTGTAGCACATTTATGTCAGTCACTGAGTCACCTAAAGTACTTGAGCGCAATGAGCGATATGGAATGCAACTTCACAGTTCGGCCACTAGGTGGTGGAAAAAGTCCACGAAAGGTTGTGACTGGGTCCGTTCACTGTTCCACCGCAACTTTCGCTCTCTGGAAAGACGTGAAAGATGCTCGTTTAGGACCCTGAGGCGAGTGTTTTATACTCTTGATGTGCACCAGACCATCTCTGCGGTGTGAAATCAGTCACTGCGTTATTACAGCCTGATACGGAACTTCAGAGTCACTTTCTGTGTGAGCAAACAGCAGCCGACGCAATGAGAGAACTACATTTCAAGGATAGTTTTTGGGTAAGGTTTTGGGGGGCATGGAGTCAATGTTTAGTGAAACGTATAGTAAAGAGACTGTTTATTTCTACCATACTAAATGATAATCAGTGGTATACGTTTTTAAACGAGTTTAACCTCGTCTGTCAAATCGAAACAGCGTCAATTCCCTTAAGGGAAGTATGGTCAGCTCATACTGAGTGGCCTAGGAGTCCATTAAACAACCTAAATAGATATTTCCTTCTAAAATAATACATTGCAAATCAAACGGAATTATGCCTGCATGTTCTTAAACTATTGGTCATCCCAGCCTGGGAACTTTGAGACCTTATTTGGCAAAGCAGGCACTGAAATGCAATTTAGTTTTGTTTTCTTAGCTTTTATTTTGGGCCATATCTCATGTTGACTGTGGCTTTGGGTATGATGCTATGTCTGCCCTTCAGACTTATAAATTACAGAGACTGTGATGGGCTCTCATGGTTAATGATAGTCAACAGCCCAAACCACCATGTTTCTGAAGGCTACAGTGAGGAATTAGTGATATATGTGGCACTGTGTGGATTCCTGGCAGATTACCTTGAATGTGTTTTGTGTATTTCTTTCAATATTATTCTTTAATTGTGGGTGAAGAACACTGATATCACTAGCACAGCTGGATATGACAGCATCATCCAGCACATGAATGACGGCAAAAGGACATGCAAAGAAATTGAGGACTTCATGAAAGCCAGGTGAGAAGTCACAGTTACGAGCTGATCTGACTTGAGTCTCGCACATCTAAATTGACCTGCTTCGTGCATTCACATGAATGTCACGGAATTTTACTGCCTCATGACGAGCATTGTTGCAAGATTTCCTGTTCTTCATGTGAAAAAGATTTACAGTTTTAAGTGTTTCCATGCTGTGTTAAAGGGATAGTTCACCCACAGTTCATCTACTCACCCTCATGTTGTTCCAAACCTGTATGAGTTTCTTTCTTCTGTTGAACACAAAAGAAGATATTTTGTCTTGGTAATCGTCAAAAAGTTTCCCATTGACTTTTTTTTGGCCATATAATGGAAGTCAATGGGTTCTGTTAACTGTCTAGTTACCGACATTCTTCAAAATATCTTTTTTTGTTTTCAGCAGAAGACAGAAACTCATACAGGTTTGAAATGACATAAGGTGAGTAAATATTGTCAGAATTTAGATTTTTGGGTGAACTATCCCTTTAAGTTACTGGAGTTTAATGTCAACATGAAATCCAAATGAATAAAAAAAAATTTATGTTAACATTATGCCCCCAAAACAAATGTAAATGCACAGAATACAGTTTATTTGTAATCCAGTTTCTTACCATCTTATTTGCCTAGTATGACTGATTAATGTTATTTAAAATATAAAAACATACTTTTCAGAGCTGCAATAGAAGAGAAATATGCCAAGGAACTACTGGGTTTGTCTAAGAAAGTGTGTGGACACAGTGAAATGAAGTAAGTACCAATGTCTAATTACAGGTAATATTTTGGTTATATTTTTACAAATTGCAGACATCAAATCATGAGGTGTCTTAATATTCTAACCAATCAGACTATAAAAGAAGGAACCTAAGCCATATTAGAGACTTGGAGGTGGGCACTTTTGGGCTGAGCTAGTAAACGGTAATCAAGCAACCACATTAAAGCACCGTAGTAATCGTATAGCTAGACCCTAGCAACTGCCCACAACCACTTACGAATGCACCACTTACTCTTTTCAGGTTGTGGTCTTGTTTTAGCTGTTAAATTCTTTTATTTGTTTAGCCAGGGTTAGGGACACTACAGGCAAAAACAGTTTTTTTATGCATCTGGCAGATTTTGTGTTTTTTGGCTTTTCATAAAGTGTTTTTTTTTTTTTTCAGATTAGTGGAAAGGAAACTTAGAAAATGATACTTTTATACATGTATTTGCGTCTGTAGATTTCAATTACAATACATATCTTTAAAGGCTGTTTTCTCTAAATTAGTTTTTTCTCCTGCACTGAGCCAGAAATCTCTAACTTCAGTACCAATTACATACCAAACTTTACAGTTTTCTTCCTATCTATATGCTGAAGGTTTTTACAGAGGGGTTTGTTCATCATATATATATATAAGAATTTTGAACCTGACTTCATTGTTCTAGAGATGTATGCAAATTAGTGCATATTTAATTAGATAACAACTAATTTGCATATTTAATCATAACATTTCAGAAAACTTGTAATACAAAAAAATTTTGAAATTCTTAATGTAATCAAACAAATGGGGAAGTATGGTGATATCTATTAGTTTATTTTTTTTACTCTATTCACCTAGATTGTCTTGCCTTAAATGAACTTTATAAGTCATTTGAAATGTTATTGTGTTGTTCTGGTTAGATACTGATGCCCTTTAAAAAGATAACATTTAAATAGAGCTGTGTTGATGTGCTGTATTAGATCATTTCAAACTCATCTAAACAGTCTCTGTGTTGGTCACAAGTTTGTAGTTGGTTTGTGGTTAGTGCCTTTCCTCTTACTATGGGGTGATTTAAAAAAAAGTGTAACTGTTCTTCAGTGACTGATGTCAGCAATTTTACAAAAGTTTTATTGCACAAAATGGGCGTTGGTTACTCATTAATGTTTTGTCTGTTTTTAGCACCCTGAAACGATCACTTGATGTTTTCAAATTACGTAAGTAAATACTGTCTGAAAATGTATTGATTGCAGTTTATTGTTCTGTTACCCACCTTTGTTTAAAATGCATGTTTAGAAACGGAAAATGTGAGTTTGTCTCATCTGCATTTGGCCCACACAATGAGGGAGGAAGCAAAAAAATTAGAAGACTTCAGAGAGAAACAGAAAGAGACCAGGAAGAGGGTAAGATGTACAAACTGCATTTTATACTTTGTAATTTACTTATTAAAAGTGAAGTGTGCCATTTTTGCATTACCAGTGTCACTAAACAGAAAGACTTTTCATACCTGGAGAAACATATCATTAGGGTTCCCATTCATCTCTATAGGGTTGCTCAGCTGGGTCAGGACCTCTTGGAAACAAGTGTCCAGTTCTTGCCACTGTTGGTTTTTCTTACCCAGGGGTAAATGCGACCAGTTGCTCTGGAGTTGCAAGGAAATGACAGTACTAACTGGCTGATGGCACAACATAACCACGCACTTCTTCATGAACACTTCACTATTTCGACTATCCTGAGCTGTGACAACAAAAGCTGCAGACGGGGAAGAATATATGTTGCCTCCAACAAAAATTCTACTACTGTACAAAAATGAAATATTACCAATAGAGTGCTGCAGTGATAACATATTTTTGTAGGCCAAACCTACAAAGTTAGCATCGCCCCGATTCCCTCAACAAAAACCCAATAATATTTTTTCATTGGCTTTTGGATTATTGCATGAAAATAAGATCTCTGACCAACAAAAGCTTTTGATTCTTACACACTTTGTTTATTGTGGATAGTCTTCACAAATGAACACAATGAATTTATGAATTTTGAAGAGTAAATACAATTGACAGAAGTCAAAACATTTAAATTTACCTGTTCAACCTAATGATTTTTAATGTCCTGAAAACCTCTGTAGTACCATTTAGCAACTTGTCAACAACCTCCTTTTTCAAGACAAGTAAAAGCTTTAAAAAAATCACAAGATGGTGTTACTGATGTACATTATATTGCCAAAAGTTTTGGGACGTCTGCCTTTACATGCATTTGATCTTTAATGACATCCCAATCTTAATCCGTAGGGTTGAATATGGAGTTAGTCCACCCGTTGCAGCTATAACAGCTTAACATTTTCTTGGAAGGCTTTCCACAAGGTTTAGGAGTGTGTTTATGGGAATTTTTGACCATTCTTCTAGAAGCACATTTGTGAGGTCAGGCACTGATGTTGGACGAGAAGGCCTGGCTCACAGTCTCTGCTCTAATTCATCCCAAAGGTGTTCTATCGGGTTGAGGTCAGGACTCTGTGCAGGCCAGTCAAGTTCCTTCACTCTAAACTCGCTCATCCATGTCTTTATGGACCTTGCTTTGTGCACTGGTGCGCAGTCATGTTGGAACAGGAAGGGGCCATCCCCAAACTGTTCCCACAAAGTTGGGAGCATGAAATTGTCCAAAATGTCTTGGTATGCTGAAGCATTAAGAGTTCCTTTCACTGGAACTAAGGGGCCAAGCCCAACCCCTGAAAAACAACCCCATACCATAATCCCCCCTCCACCAAACTTTACACTTGGCACAATGCAGTCAGGCAAGTACCGTTCTCCTGGCAACCACCAAATCCAGACTCGTCCATCGGCTTGCCAGACAGAAAAGTGTGATTCATTACTCCAGAGAACACGTCTCCACTGCTCTAGTCCAGTGGCGGCGTGCTTTACACCACTGCATCTGACGCTTTGCATTGCACTTGGTGATGTAAGGCTTGGATGCAGCTGCTCGGCCATGGAAACCCATTCCATGAAGCTCTCTACGCACTGTTCTTGAGCTAATCTGAAGGCCACACAAAGTTTGGAGGTCTGTAGCTATTGGCAGAAAGTTGGTGACTTCTGCGCACTGTGTGCCTCAGCATGCGCTGACCCCGCTCTGTGATTTTAAGTGACCTACCACTTCGTGGCTGAGTTGCTGTTGTTCCCAATTGTTTCCACTTTGTTATAGTACCACTAACAGTTGACCGTGGAATATTTAGTAGTGAGGAAATTTCACCAATGGACTTATTGCACAGGTGGCAACCTATCACGGTACCACGCTTGAATTCAGTGAGCTCCTGAGAGCGACCCATATATTCACAAATGTTTATAGAAGCAGTCTGCATGCCTAGCTGCTTGATTTTATACACCTGAATTCAATGATTTGGAGGGGTGTCCCAATATTTTTAGCAGTATAGTGTATTTAATGTCATAGAGTAAACATGAAAATATCTTGAGCTTGTGATCACCACAGAGCCTCATTTCAGGCATTTAACAAAAAACCCATTGACTTCAGTAAAATAGAAATTCAGTTCCGGGTCTTGGCCTACAAACATTTATCCTAAATTTATCCGTTATCCTGCATCCCTGCAGAAAGAAGCTTGCAGCCTTCTTTAGAATTTTGTCTTTGAACTTCCATTTTTGCGGTAGCTCTGTATATTTCTATGGCATCACTGTCGAAGAATAGTTAGCTAGTGACATGGATTCACTTGTAGAGTTAACGAAAGTTATCATGAGCATTGTAATGTTTGAAGCGGACGTCATAACAAATGTCAGTAGACCGGGAAGATTTTAAAATGAGCAGTTCATTCATAAATCCGTAAGATCTTACCTTCATGCTGTGGAAATACAAACCAGAAGATAGAACACAACGAGCTGAGCAGTGCTAAAAATGGGCGGGGCTACATAAGGTCTATATATTTGGAAGTAAAAGAAAGAAAAAAAACTCCTCCCCTCTGCCATTAGTCAAACAAACAGATAGCCCCGCCCCAAACTCACAGGATTGGCTGAGTCTGCGTTGCAATGCTGGCTGGTCGGAATGCTCTAAACAAACAGCACAATGTTTTGATAGAGAGTGAAAGAATGTTTACACTTTTCTGGTGAACCAGCCTACAAATTACTTGCTTATAATATAGGAGAAAGTATTTTAACAAGGGAAAAAATGACACTTCATTTTCTACAGTACATAATGATATTCATGTTAAATTGAAGAAATTAAATTAAAAAGCTGTATTTTTTTCAGGTAGAACAGCAGATGGACGCTCTTCATAAGCAGAAGGCTGCTCAATATAAGAAAACAGCTGAGGTAAGCAGCATACATCAGAGAGCAAAGCATACTCAGGAACTATGTACTGTCTGTATACTGCCATCCATCATGGCTGTTGCTAATAGGCAGTTTTATGTGGTCCTTTATGGGAAGTGTATGTTCTGAAGCAGTGGCAGGAAGTGAATAAGTGCACCTGATTTTAGCCATACAAAATGGGAAGTGATCTGTGCTGAATGGCATTGTTCATTAAAATGACAGCTTCTTATTTAGACCGTTTTGAACTTGATGAATTCAGGTTGGTGAATAAACTATTTCCTTTTCTTTTATTTGCATCAAGGTTTCCCATGATGCATCCGTATTTCTTAGTTGAGAATGTAACGAAGGTTCTAGTACCACATCTGATCTTGCACATGACCCTTTTGTAGAAATAAACAAAGTTATTTGTGTACCTACTCAACTAGTGTACGGCTGTTACCAGAAGCCAGTGATTATAGTTAATAAAGTTATAAATATGGATATTTTTCATATAAAAACACATTACTTTGCTTCAGAAGGCCTCTATTACCCCCCTGGAGTAGTGTTGTCAAAAGTACAGACCGCGATACCAAGTCGGTACTGAAATTTAAAAAAAGCGCTGTTGAGCGGAATCGTAAACACCTCTGATTGCGCTCATCAAATATGTCTGTGGTTGGCTACAATGATCAGCGCTTTAAAAACATGTTGTAAATATACATCAATGACGCTTTTCATATATGGACCTGCGCCGTAGCCTCTATGCCGTGGGCTATGCGTCGATTTGTATTTATACTTCTGCGTCTTTGTCCGCAGCAACGCGCAGTTACACATGCAGAGGGAGCATGTGTATCCCTGAGAGAGGGGTTCTGGCAGACCAATCACAGCGCTTGCGGTCCGCATAGAATTGACGTGTTGTTACATTTTTGGAGGGGTGCACATCAGGGTACGTCGTAGGTTACGCGCGCAACACACAGCCTATGACGTAGCTACGGCGTACACTCGACGCAGAAGTATAAATTGGGCTTTACACCGATACACATGTGAGCGTTTGAAAGCAGGACTGGTCCGCTGATTGACACCTGCTTGTTCTTTCAAACGCTCTCGCTCCTGCTTTCAAAACACTTTCAAACACTTCTGTGTGCTTTCAAACTCTCCTGTGTGTTGATCATCTCAGTTACGAGCTGCATGGATATACTTTTAATGATGATAGATGTGCTTTTTTGGGCTTCAAAATCTATTACTAATCTGTTACTATTCACTCCCATTATAAAGCTTGGAAGAGCACCGATATTTTTTCATATAACGCCGATTGTGTTTGGCTGAAAGAAGAAAGTCATATACACCCTATAAACACGATTATTAAAATTTTTTTGAACTTGATGAATTCAGGTTGGTGAATAAACTATTTTCTTTTCTTTTATTTGCCATTGCCATGGTTTCCCATGATGCATCCGTATTTCTTAGTTGAGAATGTAACGAAGGTTCTAGTACCACATCTGATCTTGCACATGACCCTTTAGTAGAAATAAACAAAGTTATTTGTGTAACTATCTACATAAGATAATTGTGATTTTTTTACATATTCATGTTTAGAATAACAGTAAAGTCATCAAAATAGTGAAATTACACAAATGGATGTAGTAGACTTGGTTGCTTTTTCTTCACTATCTGCTTCAACTCATCCATTTAAATAAATATGATTAAAATATTAAAAGGAGATTAATACGTAGGCATAATTAATCATTGTCTATGTTTGTGTTTTTATATTTTTTATATTTTTCTACCTTAATCTCTAGATCATGAGAAACAAGCTTGCAGTTCAGCATGTTTCTGTATACAGTATAATAAAAATTGATAGACAATTTTGACTGCCATATTATAGCTTATATAGATTATAGTTAGACATGAGATGCATTGGTCACTCAGTTTTTAAATATCAGTGGGTATTTTTAAGGCAAAGAAGACCTATGATCAAAAGTGTCGGGATAAAGAGGAAGCAGAGCAGAACATGAACAGAAACGCCACCACTAGCAGTTCCAAGCAGCAAGAAAAGGTACGCAAGTTCACTGTCATGAACTGTGACAGTGCATCTGTTTTTTTCCTATCCTTTATGACCACTGCAAGAATCTTGCTTTCATTTACATTTTCTTTGCTGTAGTGCATAATTAGGAGCCTCTTTATTTTCCTGGCTTCATGCATTTTGTACAGTGTTAGCAAGGCATCACTTTATTGATATTCCTCTGGTTAAACATTGATCCGAACCCTAAACTGTTAACTATTAAACTTCTATGAGTACTTCAGCCTGAACTGATTTACATACAGACTCCATTTTGTAATGGAATGTCAGTCCATAGGATAGAACTACCTGGTTGACTTCACAAAATGCATTTAAATAGTTATAGACTAGCCATAGACTAGAAAAGTTATAGAGTGCAACAGTGCCCGCCCACTTTTTCAGTTGCGTTGGTTGCAGAAGTTTTTTTTCTATTAATTTCTCCCATTGTTATATCAAAAAAGTCTTTGCTAAAGTGTTTTAAGCCATGAACCAAGCCAATCAGCTACGAGGTGAATCACAACATTACAAACTTTTATTTGAAACAAAAAAGTATTTGAAAGACAGACAAAATGACAAAGGTACAAGACTGTGTACTTAACGACTTTAGTAAGGGAAATAACTACAATCCCATGAAGCATAATCAAATAAAAAATTATGAAGAAATATAAAACTACTCATTTAATTATATACATAAAGTTTCTTGTAAAATATGCATATATATTAAAATATTTAAGTATTTTGAGAGCGTAGGGAGATCGACTCAATTATGTAATTTGACGTGCTTCATGGGAGTGGGCGGAGCTAACGAGATCTTCAACTTTTCAACAATTTTCTGTACAGCATCATGGGTAATTTAGGTTTTTAAATTGAATTCCACTGTTAAAGATTTTGAAGCCCAGAAAAGTGCTTCTATCATCATAAAAGTAATCCATATAGCTCCAGGGGTTAATAAAGACCTGAAGCGAAGCGATCCGTTTTTGTAAGACAAATATCCATAATTATAACTTTATAAACTGTAATCAATAGCTTCCGGTAACATCCATCTGCGCATTCACTAGAGTCGAGTTCTGGCGTATGACGTTGACTTAGGTGTAGCGTAAGCTTAGGTGAGAATAGACGCCTCTTGCGGTTCAAACAAATAGGGATGGGCAACAAACTCAAGCTCCTCAGAAATTTCTCTTTAAAAATTCTCGTTTTAGACTTCTAATTCATGACCAGTGTTTTGTTTTGCTCTATCCTCTATGCTTCCGCGTTCATCAATGTGTCATGCATCGGGTCAGAGGTCACTCTTCCACCGGAACTCAACTAGTGTACGGCCGTTACCGGAAGCCAGTGATTATAGTTAATAAAGTTATAAATATGGATATTTTTCATATAAAAACACATTACTTTGCTTCAGAAGGCCTCCATTACCCCCCTGGAGTAGTGTTGTCAAAAGTACAGACCGCGATACCAAGTCGGTACTGAAATTTAAAAAATGTGACGCTTTGAGCACTGTTGAGCGGAATCGTAAACACCTCTGATTGCCCATTGTGCTCATGCGCTCATCAAATATGTCTGTGATTGGCTACAATGATCAGCGCTTTAAAAACATGTTGTAAATATACATCAGTGACGCTTTTCACTGAGCGCTTAAGGTTGATTTATACTTCTGCGTCGGACCTGTGCCGTAGCCTCTATGCCGTGGGCTATGCGTCGATTTTCGTTTATACTTCTGCGTTGTTGTCCGCGGCGATGCGCAGTTACACATGCAGAAGGGAGCATGTGTATCCCTGAGGGAGGGGTTCTGGCAGACCAATCACAGCGCTTGCGGTCCGCGTAGAATTTACACGTTGTTACATTTTTGGAGGGGTACACGTCAGGGTACGTCGTAGGCTAAGCGTGCAACACACAGCCTACGACGTAGCTACGGCGTACACTCAACGCAGAAGTATAAATTGGGCTTTACACGGATACACTCGCTCTCGCTTTCAAAACACTTTCAAACACTTCTGTGTGCTTTCAAACTCAGACAAAATGACAAAGGTACAAGACTGTGTACTTAAAGGCTTCAGTAAGAGAAAGAACTACAATCCCATGAAGCATAATTAAATTAAAAACGTCCACGAAATATAAAACAACTCATTTGATTTTCACCATGAATTCCACTGTTAAAGGGTTAGTTCAGACAAAAATGAAAATTGTCCCATAATTTACTCACCCTCAAGCCATTCTAGGTGTATATGACTTTCTTCTTTTAGACTAACACAATAAAAAATATCCTGGCTCTTCCAAGCTTTATAATGGGAGTGAATATTAAAGTGTTCAAGAGAATAAACTCGTCACTTCCTGGGAAATTGGCACAAAATATCTGTAATAAAATGGAAGTCGCTGCAATCGAGGAAGCCACTGTGGCTCTTTTATCCTACATCATAAATGACTCGCGTCAGAGTGCACAGACGAAATGCAATAAATGTTGTCATGTTATCTTGCGTTCGTTGTGATATTTGCATATGGATTCTCATTCGTCTTCCTTTCTTGCATCTGTTTGATCATTTTATAGCTGCTTTTATACTTCACAGATGCATTACATTAAGTTAAGAGACTTGTGTGCGGTCGACAGAAAACAAGATGTGTGCTGTACCGTTAGCGTAATGCTTCTGAAAATTCAAATCTAATTCTGTTTTGTGTGTAAAACGTTATTGGCATTTACCTGGAACACTTTCTTTTCTAAATGGAGAGAAAAGCAAAGATAAATTCAGGCCTAAATTCCACAGAGTAGCGTATCTCCAGAGGAGGCAAATGAGTAATAGCAATGCAGCATGCAAAGCAAACCAGCAAGGCCATGCATGGGAACAGATGACTGCCTCAGCATGTACAGTACTGTGAATCATCGTCAAACATGGCAGTGATGTTGAAAGTATTTGTGATACCCTTAGGACAAGACTCTTGAGCTGTTGAAAGGCTATAAAACATTTGTAGCGAGTCAAGTAAACCATCAGTCTTCATCCGTTCGTACAGGGAGTAAAAATGCGATAGGAAACTACTGTTTTTAGAGAACAGCTAAAAAAGAGAGCAGAGCAGTTTAGCTGTCTGTAATATGTGCTGGTAAGATATGAATGACTGTACAAAGACATTCTGTTATATAAATGTCACTCTCTCATACTTTTAGCTGTATGCCAAAACACAGCAAGCCAAGCAGACAGCAGAGGAAGCCGGTAAGAAGATGCACTAATAATATATTTGCTAATAATAATATTCTTTAAATAGGGCTGGTCAATATATAATTTTTTTTTTTTACATGATTCTGTTGGCAATATAAGACTAAGCAATATTGTACATTTGGTATATGTGCTTTTTATCTGGCTATTATGCTTCTTTAAAAACATGTTTTTAGACTAATTCTGCAGCTTGTATAGCCTATATGAGAGCATTAAGACAAGTGAATAATATACCAGTATATTGGCCAGATGGATAAATCGGATTATAATTGGTTATTTTGAGCACTACTACTTAATCTACAGCGTGAAACGTGCAGCATGGCCAATGTAGTCTGATTCCCGAATGATTGAGTTGGTTACTTTTTAGTGAATGAAGAACATACTGCGCAATCAATGTAGTCTGATTATCAATTGAATGACTCTTATGGGTCAGTTCTTTTTTAGTGAATCAAACACATATATCTTAACCTTTAAAACCTGTGTTGTTCTTAAGGCTTATGTAGTTACTGACTAGTTGTGCATATGTCAATGTGTAGTTAAATGTACACATTATGTGTTTTGTCAGAAGATTTTAATAAAAATAAATTAATTAAAAAAATACACTGATGAGCCAAAACATTATATGGTCAGCTGTTTTCCTAATATGTTGTTGGTCCTTCATGTGCTGCCAAAACAGTGCCGACCTGCCAAGGCATGGATTTCACAAGACCCCTGAAGGTGTCCTGTGATATCTGGCACCAAAATGTTAGCAGCAGATCCTTCAAGTCTTGTAGGTGCCGCTGTGGATCAAACTTGTTGGTCCACATCCCACAGATGCTCAATTGGATTGATATGTAGAGAATTTGGAGGCCAGGGCAACACCTTGAACTCTTCATCATGTTCCTCTAACGGAAAGAGATAGCCTTCATTGCTCTTGTGTATCAATGAGCCTTGGGCACCCAACACCCTGTAAAAATGTTGCGATATGACTTTATTTAGCTGTATTGCCCAGCCCTACTCGCAACACGACTCTTCTATTTCATTTCTAATTATGTCTTTTGTTTGACTGCATAATAGACAGGATATATAGTCAGAATGTGTCTGTGCTGGGGAAGATGAGAGAGGAGTGGCTGAACGAGCATGTCAAAGCATGTGAGGTGAGTGCTGCGCCCCGGCCTGCATCACACACCCCAACACTGATAATTGCTTTTCACAACTAATCGATGACAAATCAAACCTGATCATGCCAGGTCATGTGAAGCCTGATGGGTTGTAAATGGCATTTCATGTTTCACTGTAAAACAATTAAAGATCAAACAAAAATTCTAAACTATTGAATGACACAAAAAGCCTGAATTTGAACATGCTTTAACAAGTTAGTGACTTACTGGCTGGTGTTCTAATGTGAATGAGGAAAGGCATTTTATTGGGTTGTTTTATAATATTATGATCTTTCTACTTTGACATCTTATGAGCATGTTGCTGCAGTTTTTTGAGAAACAGGAACTGGAGAGGATCAACATGCTGAGGAACGTAGTGTGGACCCACCTCAACCATCTCTCCCAGCAGTGTGTCACCAGCGACGAGGTAACCTGAGCTGTGCACCATCAGGTAAGACCCACATATGGAACTCGCCTTACCATGTCCACTTCTGTTACGCAGCTCTATGAGGAAGTGAGGAAGTCACTGGAGCAATGTAACATTCAAGAAGACATTGAGCATTTTATCAACCTCAGAAGAACCGGAGACAAACCGCCAGGTATTTTCAGCAACAGTTTTTTTACAACAATCACATTGCGGTTTCATTTATCATTGTTCATTTCCAGTCATTAGGGGCCAAGCACCAAAGGTACGATGGCACCTATTGTATCTGTTGGCATTCTTATTATTCTTCCATATCTTTTTCTTACGCTCTGGAAGTCTATGGCAGCCCATAGAACCGCTTGCAGGAAAGTTATGAAATTTGGCACAGTCAAGTTGTTGACAGTCCCAACATTAACTACAAATTTGGTGTCTCTAGATCAGACTCTCTAGCGCCACCACTTGTCCAAAGTTTCACATGTTTATGCTAATAACTTTTGAACCATAAGGGAAAGAAACAAAGTTCTCCTCCGATTCCTTGGCTCAATACAATTCTAATGCTCCCTTTGATGTCATAACTTTTCCCACCAAAAAAAAAAACTTTTTCAAACTTTTCATGAAAATTGAATCAGATCATCTACAGACCATGCTGGCAAAAACATACTTGGTTATTTAACATAACCTAAAATAATCTATTTCTCGAAATACTGAAGCATTTGTAAAATCACGCAGTGCTACTGCCCAGTCAAAACAGTGTCGAGACATCTTGCATGCTATTGGCTGGCCAGTGGGAACTGCATGAACCAATGGCAGAACAGCGTAACTGAGCGAACTAATGGGCACTAAGCCCGCGAAGCGGAGCGCAAAAGGCAGCGAAAAGGGCGGGGCATCTGCCCATAAGGTACACTGTAATGCCCTAAAACGTCAGGTTATATCGACTGAAGTGACGATCACCCGTTGTTTAGCGCCATTGCACGGCCATCTATGCAGTACTCATTCCCTTATCTCAGGGAACCGAGGTTACGTTAAGTAACCGAGTACGTTCCCTTTCGACCGTCAGTCATACTGCGTCTTGATAGACGCCATGGGAACCTGTTTAATCCCGCCGTGCTATGATAAGGAGGGCGAGAAGGGTTAAGCCTCCTGACTCCTTTTAAGAATTTTACGACCATGTCGTGTCTGCCTACTGATTGGCCAGCTATCGGTGCATGAGATGCAGCGATAGCTGCCGTGTAGACTTTGAGTGTGGATGGAGTGCGTCCTGCATCCAACATCTCTTGTAGAAAAACGAATATCTGTGATATCTCACATGACACTGGGTTATGGTTCCTGGCTGAACACCAGTCAGAGAACACTGACCATTTAAGGGCATAGAGACACCTAGTAGATGGAGCTCTAGCTTCACTGATAGTGCTCAGGACACTCACTGGGAGGTTCTCGAGCTCCCTTTGAGTGGCCAAACATGTAGAGCCCACATTTTGGGACGGGGGTGCCAGATTGTCCCGTTCGCCCGAGAAAGGAGATCTTTCCTCAGGGGAACTGGCCATGGGGCTGCTGATAGTAGCTGAATCAACTCGGGAAACCAGTGGTGGGTTCGCCAGAGTGGAGCCACTAGCTGGACTGTGTGCTCGCATTCCCTTTTAAGGCCTGGGGAAGGAGCGGGACTGGAGGAAAAGCATAAGCAGGCAGCTGGGCCATTCGTGGGCCAGCGCATCCTTGCTCTTTTGAAAAATAAATTGGGCAGTGACAGTTGTCTTCGGAGGCGAAGAGGTCGACCTCTGCCCTTCCGAAAACACTCCATATCATTTGAACCGTTTGGGGATGGAGGGTCCATTCCCCTGGGGACACGAGGCCCCTGGAGAGCATGTCTGCTCCCTGGTTCAATCTGCCTGGCACGTGTACTGCTTTTAGTAAATGCAATCTCGAGCATGCAAGCTGCTATGTAGTCAGAGCGCGAAGCAGTGAGCTCTTGGCTGTATTTATTCTGAGACCCAGGCATTCTAGATTTGTGAGATTCTAGTTCTTCCTCTGACTGGGCCAGGATGAGCCAGTCGTCGAGGTAGTTCAAAATGCACAATCCGTTTGTCTCAAAGGGGAGAGAGCTGCATCCATACACTTCATGAAAGTGCGGGGGGGCCTGAGACAGGCCGAATGGCAGGACTGTGTACTGATAGGCCTTCCCGTCAAACGTGAATCTCAAAAACGGTCTGTGACGGGGGATAATTTGGATATGAAAGTAAGCATCTTTCAGATCCACTGAGAAAAAACAATCCATCGGGCAGATTTGCGCGATGATCTGTTTTAATGTCAGCATTCTGAAAGGTCGTTTGATAAGGGCCTTGTTCAGATGTCTGAGGTCTAAGATGGGCCTGAGGCCATCATCTTTTTTGGGGACGAGGAAGTAGCGGCTGTAAAAACCCTGACTCTATGCACCGCCTCTATAGCTTTTTTATCAATGGGCTCTCTACTTCGGTTTTGAGGACATGAGTTCCACCGAAGTGTGTGTTATGCCCGCAAAGTGGGGTGGTTTGCGAGCTAATTGGAGCGAGTAGCCTCGTTGAATTGTTTTTATAACCCACTGTGACACACTGGGGATTGCTTTCCAAGCCTCTGCCCGGTTGTACAGGGGTTTTATAGTGTCGCTGTGCAGGGCGCCGACTTCCGTGTGGTGTGGAAGAGAAAGAAAACTCATTTGTTGAACATTCATGTTTTAGTTTTTTTTTATCTCGCTATTACAGCGGCAGAATGCAGGGGAGCGCGCATTAGAGCGGGCTCACAGTTTACATTCATAACATTCAAAACACATTTTTCTCCCCGGCCGGAACTAAAACAGGCCGAGTCTTTTGGGGGGCGGACCAGCCTGGGCGGGACTCAACCCTCCTCTCTTCCTGACCAGCCTGTCAGGACTGCTTCCTGTGTTCTTTTGAGTGATTCTGTAGTGCTGAATTAACAGTGCTTATATGCAGGGGTGCACACTATGTAGGAAAAAACTCTTAATTGTTTATTAGGATCGCCGTTAATACAGCGTTTTGTGTGCAGGCGTGCACGCTTCATAACGGGCTTGTTTACTGCAATGATGAACCTCTCCAGTTGCCTGAATAGAGGGTACTGAGAGAAGTGATAGAGAGTGAAAAAGGCACAGGGCTTGGCTGCCATTTTACGACGCCGCTATGCACTAGACAGCGAGTGCAGCAATGATGTAAGTCGCGCTCTCAACAGAGACAGATCACGCACTCATCGTGGCCGTCCTCTTCATGCAGGTGAGTGTTGCATGTACCACACATGTGGCGCGACATGGCGTATGTCGTTATATGACAGTAAAAAGGATACACTGTAGTGTTCACTGGAGAGCGTCGGGTGAAGAGCGTGACAGCTCGCGGAATCGCTGGCGATTGAGCGCATTGAAACAGGCCGCTGATTCGTTCGCAGGAAGTCCGGGCTGGCTAGCTCGCTATTCCGCAGCAGGCTCATCTTTTCTCGGCGAAGGTGGTGTAGCTTCAAGAGTTTATCAGCGAGGACCGAGATCGTCGCTGAAGGAGATTAATCTGACGTTTTAGGGCATTACAGCGTAACTTATTGGCCCCTTTTGGCGAGCTTTTGTGCTCCGCTTCACGGGCTTAGTGCCCATTGGTTCGCTCAGTTACGCTGTTCTGCCATTGGTTCATGCAGTTCCCACTGGCAAGCCATTAGCATGCGAGATGTCTCGACACTGTTTTGACTGGGCAGTGGCAATGCGTGATTTTACAAATGCTTCAGTATTTCGAGAAATAGATTATTTCCCATGGCGTCTAGCAAGACGCAGTACGACTGACTGTTCGAAAGGGAACTTATAAAAAGCTTTTTGATAAACCCAACCGTTCTCGAATAACTCACGAACAAATTTGATAAAGAGCATGCCCAATTGGACACGAGGCTATATCTCCATAACACTTTGGCATATTCAGACCAAACTTGGCAAATGTCATCACAAGCATGACCTGAGGCTACATGTAGTGTTTCGGCACAGCACCACCTACTGGTCAAAATATATGAAAAACTGTTTTTTTTTTGCTTGCAACTTCTGAATGGTTTGCTAAAAACTTCGGAAGTTTTAAGACAGCGCCACCTAGTGGTAAAATCAAATATTCAAATGTTTATTACTTTGAGTGTGGTCGACTTATCTCCTTAGACTCCTGAATCCTTGCCGATTCCAACGATACCAAACATGCTAGGTTTCGCCTTATGGTTTGTGCAACGTGGTGATTTAGCACTAAATATCTTCGAAACCGTCAGTCCGATCGAGGTGAAATCACTGTAGGAAAATCGGAATCATAGCACATTGATTTATATCTTTAGGGCAAATGTCAAAATGTTGACAGTAAGTGGCAAAAAATTGCAATCAAAGTCAGGTTTGGGGCATTTTTTATATGCTTATAAATACAAATATCTATAACTCTAAACGAAATGAGATGTTTTTACCAAAGATATTCCCACACAGATTTCACATTGGGTTCAAGTGAATTTGCCGCATTGACCAACAGAAAGCTGCTGGGTTTGAAAGTGACTTTCTTGTGAACTGTACTTCATACGTTACAACCAGGGCTTGACATAAACTTTTTTGCTTACCAGCTACTGTGACTAGTGGTTTTCCAAAGTTACTAGCCACTCAGCATTTTCACTTGCCACAATTTTACATCGATATCATGGGGAAAAACTGCCATATAGATATTTTTAATATTATCTCATTCTCATAATTTGGCAGCAGGTATATTAGGCTGCTGTCACTTTAAGAGCTGAACCATGGATCCAATATACTGATACACATGCGTTTTCTTTCTGAACTGTTTACATTCACTTAAAATATAACTGACTGTGTTTACGTGAATACTTGCTAAGACCGACATTTTGACATTATTTTTTGTGTATTTGACTATATAAGAAGAAAGAACTCAATTTAGTACTGAGAAGCAGCTTTATGTGCGAGCACTTTGGGTGTGAGCACAAAATCTGCGGGAATGATTAAAATTATGCGCAATATGCACAATCCCATGCCGCATAGTGAGAAAGCACAGCTGGTATTGTGTCTATTCGGCAGAAAATTAGTATTGGAAGCGTTTCAGATCAAATATCAATGTTTTTGTTCAAATATCAATATTACAAAAATCTATATTTTTCACAACACTAGATTGCACTTAGTTTATTATTCAGATTCATATTATTCACCTTTTTAAAAGTGTATAATTGAAAAATGTATATATTATATATAAAATTCAACCCGCCAAAGTGGCTAGTAGGCAGTGTTGCCAAATCCGCAGTTTTCCCACGGATTTGGGCAACTTTTAAGTTGTTGCTGCGGGTAACATTTTTTTCGACGATTTTTAGTGAATAATGATTTAAATTTCAGTCTTTCCTCACATCAAGCTATTATATATCTTCGGTTTGGTTTACTTTTATTGTGTTTTTTTTGTTCTTATCAGAGCTTGATGGTCCGCAGCGTGAACATTCATACTAAGTTTTTGTTTGATTTTTGGTTGAACCATCATTGTAATGCTTATTAAACTGATTTTTCCTCAGCGCCTGTTCCATATGAGAACTTCTACAATAATCAGAGATCGGCTCCCGTTCGCTCACTTCCAACAGCTGTCAGGTGACCCCTCACTCCTTACAGATGGATCTCGCAAACTGACATTCAACGATTAGTTAGTCACTTTATTTTTTAGGTAAATTCTTACTTTTATAATATCTTATGTCTTGCTGTATGCTATATTTCAGGAGAGGAGCAGCACCTCCACCGCCAACTGCAGAAAGTATGAAAATATTATATGTATATAGCAATGTGTTTATACGTTCTCTTCTGCATGTTTATTCAATTCCCAATTCTTGTTGTATCTTTCATCCTTCAGATGATCCTTTATACTCGACTGTAGCGGAACCAGGGTACAGCCTAATACGATACTAATAAGAGCATAATTCGGTAAGAATTCTTGAAGGAATGTAACCTTGATGTACAATTTACAAACAGTAATATTAATGCTAGAGCAAGTATTATACAGTTACTCATGTTGTTTATAAATCCCTTGAATGTTTCCTTGAGGAAATGGTGTTTTAGTTATTGTAATGTTCTTTTCCAGTCTTTACAAAACCTTCTGCTGCTCAATAGGAATACAGTGAAGGCATTTGCGACTTTTTTTCATCAAGGGCTGAAAAGCACATTGGTTATCTTCTAATGCTGTTGCCAGCATGCTCACAGTCTTTGGGTTGAGAATATATTGTGTCCTGGCATGAAGGGGTGTTCTTATCTCTGTGTAAAAAGCATTTTTAACTTGCTAACCTAAAATCCACCCTTGCAAACAGAGTGAGCTTTGACACTATTGTGTAGTGGTAAAAAGTCTAATCTTGAAGTTCTCACTACATTGATAACATCATCAAAACAATATTTTATAAATCTTTGTATTTTAATTACTGTAAACTGTAAAGGTTGACTAATATAGATTAAGGAATTTAAAGGTGGTGTGTACAACATTGCACCTCTAGTGGCACCAAATGGAATTGCAGTTTGTCTGAGCAGCCTGACTGGGCTCAACCAATGGCGTGTATTTGGGGGTGGGACTACCAGTTTGGCCAGCCAATGAAAGACAGGAGGGGACTATTTTTTTGTCATTATTTTTAAATGTACAAACTAAAAGTTTGGTTCAGCTAGTGGTACACACTTCACCTTTAAAGCAGCTTTAAAAAGGCTGCAAAAAGTATAATTTATTTGTAATGTAAAATTCTAGACACTGTCAATACAGTCCTGCACCACTGGATACATTTCTTCAATAAATGCATATTTTATTTGATCTCATTGTCCATTGAAAAACAGTGTGGTATGTCAGCTTTATTCCTCGGTTGAGGAGTGTCCGTTTGAGACATGAATAGAAAAACATTTCCAAGATGGCTGCCAAGTGAACAAACGAGATTTTAAAGCGTGCAACCATTTAACATTTTGCTATCCCATAAGGCCACAGGAGCTGAGGAGCCGCTAGATTTGAAAAGTTGAACCATGAGTGCTGTACCTCTAGATACCAAGAAAGTCCTTGTGGTTAAATTGTTTTTGCTAACACATCGCAGGTCAAAGAACATCCAAGTAAAATTATAAGATGACGTATATACCGTGTCTATAAATGTAAACATACTACACATAACCAGCATACACTCTTAAAATCGGGATAGTGTTTTCTTCCCTATTGTGAAATACACTCACCTAAAGGATTATTAGGAACACCTGTTCAATTTCTCATTAAATGCAATTATCTAATCAACCAATCACATGGCAGTTGCTTCAATGCATTTAGGGGTGTGGTCCTGGTCAAGACAATCTCCTGAACTCCAAACTGAATGTCAGAATGGGAAAGAAAGGTGATTTAAGCAATTTTGAGCGTGGCATGGTTGTTGGTGCCAGACGGGCCGGTCTGAGTATTTCACAATCTGCTCAGTTACTGGGATTTTCACGCACAACCATTTCTAGAGTTTACAAAGAATGGTGTGAAAAGGGAAAAACATCCAGTATGCGGCAGTCCTGTGGGCGAAAATGCCTTGTTGATGCTAGAGGTCAGAGGAGAATGGGCCGACTGATTCAAGCTGATAGAAGAGCAACTTTGACTGAAATAACCACTCATTACAACCGAGGTATGCAGCAAAGCATTTGTGAAGCCACAACACCCACAACCTTGAGGCGGATGGGCTACAACAGCAGAAGACCCCACCGGGTACCACTCATCTCCACTACAAATAGGAAAAAGAGGCTACAATTTGCATGAGCTCACCAAAATTGGACAGTTGAAGACTGGAAAAATGTTGCCTGGTCTGATGAGTCTCGATTTCTGTTGAGACATTCAGATGGTAGAGTCAGAAATTGGCGTAAACAGAATGAGAACATGGATCCATCATGCCTTGTTACCACTGTGCAGGCTGGTGGTGGTGGTGTAATGGTGTGGGGGATGTTTTCTTGGCACACTTTAGGCCCCTTAGTGCCAATTGGGCATTGTTTAAATGCCACGGCCTACCTGAGCATTGTTTCTGACCATGTCCATCACTTTATGACCACCATGTACCCATCCTCTGATGCCTACTTCCAGCAGGATAATGCACCATGTCACAAAACTCGAATCATTTCAAATTGGTTTCTTAAACATGACAATGAGTTCACTGTACTAAAATGGCCCCCACAGTCACCAGATCTCAACCCAATAGAGCATCTTTGGGATGTGGTGGAACGGAACTTTGTGCCCTGGATGTGCATCCCACAAATCTCCATCAACTGCAAGATGCCATCCTATCAATATGGGCCAACATTTCTAAAGAATGCTTTCAGCACCTTGTTGAATCAATGCCACGTAGAATTAAGGCAGTTCTGAAGGCGAAAGGGGGTCAAACACAGTATTAGTATGGTGTTCCTAATAATCCTTTAGGTGAGTGTATATACAAGTAAAAAACGGCTTCTCGAACAAGAAAAAATGTTGATTGGATGGTTGTGGTTTGCTATTGGTGGATCTCATGTGAGTGACAGGTTGCCCTGCCCTCACGCCAGTAAACACATCAGAGAAGAGAAAAGATGTTTCTGCAGGAGGAAAGGGAAGTTTAAAGAATACGAGGACACATGCATTAAAAAAAATTATGTGCATGGATAAATCATTTATAATAAATACTGCAATATTACATACAAAAATGAAAACTCTCAATTTTGATTTCATGGTCACTTTAAAATTAAAGGTTCCAAAAGGGGTTTGCAGAGTGTTGCAATAGAAGAACCATTTTTGGAACCTTTTTAGAAAGTGAAGAGTTCTTAAAAGAACCATTCTTTTTTCTTAGTGTAAAGAATATTTTAATAATCTGAAGAACCTTTTTCCACTATGAAGAAACTTTTGTGCTATGGAAAGAAACGAAAGCTGCTGCTCTTCATGTTTTCCCATCATCTCCAGTCGTGTTCATATATAAATTGCGTGAGCTTATTTTGTCCATTAGATCGAAAGATCTGAAAAAGCCCATACATCTACCCGCCCATAGACCCTCCCCTTGAAGAAATCAGGACAGAAGTGGTTGAAAGTGGACAAAAGAGACGGATTAAAACACCAGGTGTAAACAGGGCCATATATCTGTTCAGTGCTCATTAGGAACCCAAAGGAACCGACAAGATCCACTTGGTGTGTGAGCGGTGAATGCCTTTCCATGTGAGAAAACCTTTGTCTTTACTGTACTGTGGTCTCTAATTGCAGTCTTGAAGCATACAAATTTCCTGTCATCACTGTTTACGTTCAGTTCAGATTTGATGGATGGGGTTTCCGTAACCACCTGAAGACCATGGAAAGCTCCAAATATGTTCTTCCTCTGTGCGATCAACCCTTCAGAGGACATTTCAAGGCTATGATTCTGAGTCAGCACTAAATCTTCTATTAGTTGTTGAGGAGCGCGTTCATCCTGGTCCAGCTGGGCCTTCAAATGCTCCAAATCTACCTGTACAAGTTCATTATCAAGCCTTAACTGCTTGGAACCTGATGGACATTTCAAGCTGGAGTCCTCAGCGTCTTCACAGAGAAGCTCATTCCAGCTGGACCACAGCTGCCGCTTGACCCCTGATGTTGGGCTTTGTGCATCAGTAGTGCTGGAGTTAGTTAAAGCTGTGGAAGATGGATCTGATGGCTCTTCCTGTGTCAGCAGAGAGATCCAGGAGTGTTCAGAAGAATCATCCTCTGTTGGCCTCACAGGTGTACAGTCTCTCTGGAACGAAGTTGTCAAGACCTAGTAGACAGGAAGTGGAATTGACAAACGGTCATTTGTGGACGTGACAGACAGTGTGGAGGTTAACATGATTTCACCAAGTAGAACATGTTCCTGAATCAACATCCTTTTATCAATTAGGAAATTATTAAATGGTGAGAAGTGGGTGTTACATACTATAATGGAGCAACGACTAACAGTTTTTTTCTTTACAATAACATGAACAGATGAAATGTTCACAATAAGACCAGGGTTGTGCATGTTGACGTCAAAATTGTGATTTAGATTTTTTGAAGAAAAAAAAAGATGCTTTACATCTAGTAATGTAGCGTAATGCTCAGTCTGTTCAGCCAGATTTCTCAGCTGGGCGTTCGTCTCCTTCAGGGCGAATATTTCCTCTTGCTTTCTCCTGAGAGTGGCATGAAGCTGTGGAGAGAGACACATGATTATTACTCAGTAATACAATTAGTGAAGTATGTGAGCACGGGTATGGAGACATCAGAGATGATGTGATTCATCTAAACATGTGCTCTCAAAACATCACGCACACAATGAGCTCATTCAGAGTCATTCCGTTTGCATACCTGAACGAGCAAAGAATCATTGTCACAGGCTGGAATTTTCATATATGAAACAATGTATTGGATGACATGCCACAGAATCGGAATATATTGCCCAGTTATTTGAATTACAAATATAAGGATGCACTGACAAAGTGTGGCCTGAACGACTCTTGCAAAGACAAGATAATAATTTATGAGTCACTAAGCAATATAACACACAAAATAGAGAAGTGATCTTCAGTTATGTCACGTAGTCAGCAGCTGCAGCGTGTGAATATTTTCTCTAAAACGTTTTGAACTCATTTAATACATTTGTGAAATAAGAAATGTACTGAAAGGTCAGAAAGGTGTTTTCTACACGACTAAAGCTATTTATAAAGTTTGCTTCTCAGAAAAAATATGTCTGTTTTTTTTACATGAACCCTTGTGCATCCTTATGGACATTTTTGGCTTTTTCAGTTTTGTTTTTTTGATAACTTTGCCTGTGGTAATGATAACTGCATAAAATTTGCCACAGGTGTGTATTTCACCACCATTTCCTTTAAAAAAATTATTTTGCACTAGGTACACAAAATACTTCCTCTCAGCCCCTTTTGGACTTTGCTATTTTTAATCCCATTGCCATTTAACTATAAAATGATGCAATCTTTGTTAATATGCTTTTATTCTGTTGGCAAGGCTTCAAAAATTTTATTTTTACTATTTTTTACCAGATGGTGCCATTTTTTCAGGTTAGGCGTATAAAGAAAATACTCACTTTATTCCTGTTTTTTGTTTATGCATATTATAAAGCCAATTTGATCAATTATGCAGCTATAACTGTGTGGGTGTGTTGGTATGGATGTCAGAGTGTGGTGTGTATGTATGTAATAAAAAAATTCTGTGTGGGTGTGCATGTGTGTGCTTATAATATATGAGAGAGAAAAACTCAACTGCAAATAACAAATCCAACCGCTGTGCACCAGTGGAGTTTTGCTGGCATCTAATGGGGAAAAGTTGGCACTGCGCCCAAACAAAATCTTACTGAGAGGTCATTTTTTGAGATATCAACCTCAAATTAGAAACACAGCTTTTTTAGATTTATGGCTTTGCTTTTCGAGCAGTTTTAGAGCTCAACATGTTTTAAAAAAAAAGTTTTTTTTATAAAATATTATTCATAAATAATTTTCATAAACTTAAACCTCTATAACTTCTTTAAAATGAGACCAAACTTAAGTCTGTGCTCCCAAGACTCATTTTTTAATGACAGTTTTTCGACATGGACATTTTTGTCCTCTATGGACCTATGTGTAACTTTTTTAAATTGATGCACAAGGGTTAAGTGAAACAAAGTAAAATTTAAAAGCACATTTATTCTTGATTTATCATTTCTGTTTTCCAAACAATTGCTGTGTAGTAAAAAATAAAATACTATATCCCTGTACTTTTGCGTCCATTCGTTTTTCCTTTTTTAAACCAGAAATGAAATATGAAAAATGTGGTTTCTTGCTTTTTTATTTTAACACTGATGAATAAAATTAGCAGATACAAGATAATTTTCCATATGCAAGATAATTATTTCATTGAAAATAATATAAATGATATACAACAAAAAATGCTAACTTTAATTTCTAGTGTTTTGCGTCACGCTGAAGCGCCTCTAGTGCCTTTTTCCTCTGGCGTCAATAGAATGACTCGCATCAACAGCCTAAAAAGATGACACTGATTAATTTTTATTCATTATTATTATAATTATTACATTTATATTTTAACCTAAACATGACCATTTCTAAACCTTATAGCCTCTTGTTTAGTTCTCCAACACATTATGGAGTTCCCGCTTGTGGTCTCGATCCCGTCCTTTTGCTTTTTCCTCTGTTTTATATGAAAAAAGGCCCAAACGACACTTCTGTGACTTTTTTGTCTGGCTGTTAGGTGTTTTTATTGTTTTACATCCAGAAATGGTTTAGGATTAGGAGTCACTTTATGCTATAGCCTATGTCTTGCTGTTCAAATTGAAAATATACAAATTATGACAAAATTATACCCCAATATGTAGCCTAATTTTCCTGAAGACAAAATTCCCATACCCTTTGGCAATCAACAGCATACTGCTGAGACAATGGCAATGTAAACAAAGGGGAAGGACAATATTTTTAAGTTAAGTGTGGAAAACGCTGAACGTTTAAGTGCGTTGCCTTCATATTCGGCCTGACCTGCTTGTCTGTATAGCTTTATTGGGCTTTTAATATCACTGTCTTAACTGTATTTTTATTTTCTAGGAAAACGCTTAACGTGTTATTAATTGTGTTCGTGGGTTCATCTGCTTGTCTGTATATGTTTTATTTATAAGGTGTGTACTAAATTTGCTCCTCCAATACCACTATTTTTTACCGTTTTTCAGGTTAAGCGCTTTTAATGTCCCGCTTCGCTGGGCGAGTTTGCCGCCAGCATTCTCTGGACATGCGGCAGTATCGGACCCCTCGTGAGTGACAATGGGTTTACTTTTTTTTACGGGAACAAAAGGGGAGCAATCTCGCCCGTCACCATTTTGGGACAGGTGTTCTGCATCTGCAATGCCCGTTTCAGTTTTAAAATCAAGCATGTATTATCATGATTTCAGGCTATCGAAAGTGTGGGAGAAACAGTTGGCCTAATTTACAAAAGGAAACTCTTTTAAATTGACATTTTTTCGACTTTAATCTGTCCATTTTTAATTTTGGTTTAAAGATGCAAAACGTAATAAACAAAAATCTAAAAAGAAGTCAATATTTTATTTCATGCGCATGAAAATTGTGTTACCGTTTTAATTTTAATTTTGGTATTCAACATAGCATTTAAAAATACAACAACCGTTCATTTTTTGTTTTTCTCGCCGTGGTTAAAAAAGGAAAAAGGAATGGACGCAGAAGTACATGGACCTATGTTACTTTAAAGTGTTTGCAACTTTGGAAATTAGTTGGGTTTGAGCAATTGAGCATACTTTTACAACTGTGATGATTTGGAAATGATGTGTGATATTTAGGCCGATTCTTCAGTTAAGAGGCATGCATTTTCGACTATATTTAAAAAAAAAAATAAAAAAAAAGAAGAAGAGAAACATCTTTAATCTATGTTCATTTACATGTATCACGTATCTTGGAATAAAGATCTGATCATGGCCTTCAACAACCTTCAAGTGGACTTTTCATGGTTTGGATTAGAATTTTTTTAAATTTAATAAACTTGGATAAACCTTGGAAACTTGGCACAAGAAGTCAGCTAGCAGTCAATTAACTCTGAATTTGTAAAAAAAAAAAAAAAAAAAAAAAAAAAAAAAAGATTGTTAAATCTTATGGCTTCTGTTTAAACTTCTCTATAAAAAAATTAAGCCAAATAAAAAAACAACAACACACAATTGTTCTCTAAAATGCTTGGTAGGCTTCTTGCAAATTAGAGTCTCCCCATTGTAAGGCTATAACACCATTTTTTTAGGATTAGTTCACTTTAAAATGAAAATTAGCCCATGATTTACTCACCCTCAAGCCATCCTAGGTGTGTATGACTTTCTTCTTTCTGATGAACACAATCAGAGTTATATTAATAAATATCCTTACGCTTTCAAGCTTTATAATGGCATATAATATATATATAATGGGGCTCACGAGTTTAAAGCTCAAAAAAGCACATCCATCCATAATAAACGTGCTCCACACGGCTTCAGGGGTTAATAAAGGCCCTCTTAAGCGAATCGATGGGGTTTTGTAAGAAAAATATCCATATTTAAAACTATAAAGTATCTAGCTTCCGGCAGACCGGCTTCCATATTCAACTTAGGCTACACAAAAAGCAAAACTAAGCGCTTTGAACTGCGAGCGGCGTTACACTTTCTGCGTAAGTTGAATACAAAATATATATTTTACTTTATAAAGTTATAAATATGAATATTTCTAACAAAACCCATCCATACGCTTCAGAAGGCCTTTATTAACCCCCAGAGGCGTGTGGAGCACGTTTATGATGATGGATGTGCTTTTTTTGAGCTTCAAACTCAATGGACCCCATCACTGCCATTATAAACCTTGTACGCCTCAGCATATTTATTAATATAACTCTGATTGTGTTCAACAGAAAGAAGAAAATTATATACAGGATGGCTTGAGGGCAAGTAAATCATGGGTGATTTTCACTTTAAAGTGAACTACTCATTTAACACTATAGAGGGGAAATTATAAAGTTTAGGTGGGGGACAAGCCCAAAACAGAGCAATTCTGGCTAATTTAATTAGACACAAAAATAAGACGAGTAATAGTATGCAAGATTTATGCAGCTTTGTTATTGTTAAAGCTGCACTGTCTCACACCCACCTGACTATTCAGCTCTAGAGAGAGATCTGTGTGCTCTGACACTTCATGTGACTGACATTGCCCTGTGGATAAGAGTAAGATAAAAAAAATAAAAATAAAACTCTATTCAGTTTGTTATCATTTAAAAATTAATACTACTATAATATTTGTAGCTTAATAATACAACAATAATAAAACGTAGGCTAAACACAATGTTAGCGACATATTTTCAGATGTAAATTCGTATCTGTATCTAACTTTTAGTATTTTGTCATTTTCTCAGGTCTGTACCACATCTCACCTGTGGCAAAGTCCAACAACAGATCTTCGTTAGATGATTGAATGGCTGGGCTCGCTGCATTATCCTGCTGATGAAATGTCATAAAATGACTCTCATGCAAATTCTTAAGCCTTTTTCATTCATTGTACAGTAATAATACTACCATAAAATAAGACAGCTGAGTGTAGAAGCAGGTCTGCATGGTGGAAGGATGCGAGTGTTGCGGTCAGTCAGACCTAGAGTGACACCACAGCGCGACCGGCGACCGTTGTCGTCAGGTGCGTGTGTAGCGACGCCTGCCTGGAGTCCGCGCGCTTCAGAGCGCCGTTCATTTCAGCGGCAACCGAAGCTCCGCCCACTTCAAACGCTGCTGTTGTGTACACTGGATTCCTTCACATCAGGATTAATACTTCACAATTAGGGAGAGCGGTGCACATCCTAACACTTTTTGACTTTCTCAGTTTGTGTAAATCCACTTGGGGTTCAGAGTATTAATTTTTCCCCACATTAATTTCACACGTCTAGTTACAATTATGTGACTTTGTTTCATTAAAACAGTGTATACTTTTTTCTTTATTTACCCCGAAAGAATGGAAGTGAAATGTGACAACATGCCCCGTAGGTGGGGTACATTGTAACATGACCATATGACAGCTTAAAATGTTATCTGATACAATCAAAAAGATATACAAGACAAACTAAAATATTTTGTCAATAAAATACAATTATTAACTTTTTCATATAAAATAATGGCATTTTTTAATAATTAAATTATTTTTTTTTTGAGTTTGACAACAAACAGCAAAATACAGCTATACAATATAGTTCAAATTCAAAACATAATAATTAATCATTTCTAAACATTGACTCTTTTTTCTCGTGGTTTCTCAATGTAATTCATAAAAGTATAGAATATAATAGGATAGATTTAATAGGGGCACAATGTAAATCTGAGTTTTAACATGCCCTGTCTGCGCAACTGGGATTTTAACCCGGCTCATGTCTTCTGCTGGTTAAATAAGCATTGAAGAATAATCTCAACTGGTAAATAACAGATATAAGATTAAAATAATATAATTTGTCTAATTTTAAATAAACACAAAAAACAGAGATGAAACATTAACTTCAGTAAAAAAATTACTTTAGCTATGGGTAAATAAATGTTCAGTGATATCTTCCAAAGATTTTTTCATTTTGGCAAAATTTTTTCTCTATACAGTGTTGATATGGCAACTAGTAAATACACTAAGTTTCATCATGCTGGCATGTGTAAACCGTGTGTTACAACTAGCCTCACGTTACGCTCACCCCCTAGTCTACACTCACCTAAAGGATTATTAGGAACACCATACTAATACTGTGTTTGACCCCCTTTCGCCTTCAGAACTGCCTTAATTCTACGTGGCATTGATTCAACAAGGTGCTGAAAGCATTCTTTAGAAATGTTGGCCCATATTGATAGGATAGCATCTTGCAGTTGATGGAGATTTGTGGGATGCACATCCAGGGCACGAAGCTCCCGTTCCACCACATCCCAAAGATGCTCTATTGGGTTGAGATCTGGTGACTGTGGGGGCCATTTTAGTACAGTGAACTCATTGTCATGTTCAAGAAACCAATTTGAAATGATTCGAGCTTTGTGACATGGTGCATTATCCTGCTGGAAGTAGCCATCAGAGGATGGGTACATGGTGGTCATAAAGGGATGGACATGGACAGAAACAATGCTCAGGTAGGCCGTGGCATTTAAACGATGCCCAATTGGCACTAACGGGGCCTAAAGTGTGCCAAGAAAACATCCCCCACACCATTACACCACCACCACCAGCCTGCACAGTGGTAACAAGGCATGATGGATCCATGTTCTCATTCTGTTTACGCCAAATTCTGACTCTACCATCTGAATGTCTCAACAGAAATCGAGACTCATCAGACCAGGCAACATTTTTCCAGTCTTCAACTTTCCAATTTTGGTGAGCTCGTGCAAATTGTAGCCTCTTTATCCTATTTGTAGTGGAGATGAGTGGTACCCGGTGGGGTCTTCTGCTGTTGTAGCCCATCCGCCTCAAGGTTGTGCGTGTTGTGGCTTCACAAATGCTTTGCTGCATACCTCGGTTGTAACGAGTGGTTATTTCAGTCAAAGTTGCTCTTCTATCAGCTTGAATCAGTCGGCCCATTCTCCTCTGACCTCTAGCATCAACAAGGCATTTTCGCCCACAGGACTGCCGCATACTGGATGTTTTTCCCTTTTCACACCATTCTTTGTAAACTCTAGAAATGGTTGTGCGTGAAAATCCCAGTAACTGAGCAGATTGTGAAATACTCAGACCGGCCCGTCTGGCACCAACAACCATGCCACGCTCAAAATTGCTTAAATCACCTTTCTTTCACATTCTGACATTCAGTTTGGAGTTCAGGAGATTGTCTTGACCAGGACCATACCCCTAAATGCATTGAAGCAACTGCCATGTGATTGGTTGATTAGATAATTGCATTAATGATAAATTGAACAGGTGTTCCTAATAATCCTTTAGGTGAGTGTATAGCCGTTTTTGTTTAGAAAATAACTAGGCGTTCTTAGAAGAATTTTAGAAGAGAACAAAGTTTTAGAGTGCACATTTCTTTCTCTAAAGTAACGGTCCTTTCCAGTCATGTGGTCTATTCTATTCTATTCTACAGATAATGTAACACCATCATGGTGATAAGAATAGTTTTATATCACCTGAAGTTTTTCATCTAATATTTTATTTTAAGCTTTATTTATTACCAAAAATGATTTTTAGTAGTTTTAGTTAACAATAACAACACTGAGAGAGGCTTAATTCTATTCTATTCTGTTCTATTCAACTCTATTAGTGGGAAAACACTGAGCGTGGAGTAACATGGTTCAAGATCTACTAGAAGTCTTGTTTTCCTGCTGGAAAGAACCGTGTGTTGTTGATGGGTTTGTCAGGAAGTACACTAATGTAATTATTATTAATTTTTAAAGGCTTTTAAAGCAGACGGATGTTCATGTGGAGCCTGAAAGCATGTAACTCAATTTCAACTTTAAAAGAGCCCAGACTATAATTCATATACTGAGAGTTACTGATTTTTCTTCTGAATAATATGATTTGATTTTTGAAAGATTCCATCCTCAAAGTCCACAGTGTCCGTGACATTACCCAAGTTAACCTTTAATGTCTATTATTTATGTATGATAACTATGGTCAGACTTGAGACATGAATCTTAGCCACTTCACATAACTTGATATTGCATTCATGTCTATCAATAACAAAACAATTACATTATCACCACAAGATTGTTCGTCTGCATTCCAACTGGCTTATAGTAAAAACACAACCCTGTCAGTCTATTATGGTAATGGGGTTTAAGAATACCACAAACATTTTGTTTGTCTTAAAATATTTTTATTCTAGTTTGGCAACATAATTTACAGTCTCACCCCTCAGTGAGGTTTGTCAACATTTAATTCATAGTCAATACATGGTTGAATACAAACAGGCACTTCCTCAGAGCATGCTTTCTGACTTGATCAGTTCTGTGATGATCTGTATGGTCTTCTCATCTGAAGAGGATAAAAATGAAAGACGGCATCATGTATGCGTTCACTACACAAAGACTGTTTGAAAAGGTACGCATATAAATATACCGACTGACTATGATGATGATTCATTTAATAACCAGTTACTTGTACGGTTAAAGTTACCTTCCAAATTCATTTTAGGGTTGGCCAATTTCCTCTCCAGGAGGGAGTCCATCAGCTTGCGAAGGTGTTTGAAGATCACACCAATTCTGACTGGAGCCTGATGGGAATTGAAACAGAGTAAACTGACAAACCATTTTGTGATGCATCAGTGCTCCTGCCAATGACGTGATCAATGCAAAGCAGGTAACCAGCCAAGCATGGATAACCAATGAAACAGGACACGCATATAAAAGCTTTCCCTGACCTGGAAATAGATCCATCCATCCAGAGAGATGAGCCTCTCCCTGTGCTGCACGTCAATATCACCTCCAAACAGCAGCATTGATAAAGGATAGATCAACGTAGTGTCTCTTAAAAACACCTTAGAGTATTTCACCTGTAGGCAAAATGTGAAAATTTGTGATTAAAAATTGACAAAAGGGTCAATGACATATAAGAGTGTCTATAATAATGAAAAGAAAAAGTTATTTAAAAAGAAAGGAAAAACAGGTGGCAAGTCCTTAGAAATATACTATTTCTATTTATGTTGGTTTTATATGGTTTTGTAAAACTTTTTAAAGAAATGTTTCAAATTTAGTGACACCATTTTAATTTTCAAAATGTTTTACAATAAAAGTATTTATTACAAATATCATGAATTATTTAATCCATAAATATCATTGTTTTTGAGGAGTTACACCATATGACACTTTACTAATCTAGTCTTGTCTTATTTTTTCAGCATGTCGGTCACACCACATGAATTTGAGGACGTTTTTGCAAGTATTAATAAACAATTTGATTAAAATATAATATAATGATCTAAATACATCATTTTAAATCAAAGATTTTTTTCTAAGAAATAATAAAATATAATGGCAAGTTCCTTAATAAGGTTTTCTTTTCAAACATTTCCTGTTTTTTTCTTCCTTTTTTTACAAAATGTCAAAATTATTTAAATTAATTTTAATACAGAAATTAAAAACATGTCAATTATAAGCCCTATTCAGATGGTAATTGTTTCTCACGTGGAAGTCCGTAAAAATAAATTTGCATGCCACCTCAGTGATCAAACTCGTGCATTCGGATGGCGATTTATTCACGGTGGAGGAGCGAGTTTTGTGATCCGGCGCACCTGGGAACGCTCTGATCACGTGGTCAATAACATGATTGTATGCTGTAAATAAAATTTCATATGCTAGGAATAATAAGAATAAATGCATATTTCATTTAATAATAGGAAAATAATATCCTAATTATTATTTAATTATTTAAATCTGTTTAAAAATAGGAAGATATATAGACGCACATTATAGTTAAAATGGTTTTATGTCTTGTATTTTATCTCAAAATAAAGGATGTCATTTTATTCCACATGGAAATGAGCGGAAATAAGTTAATACAGCCTCTTATTTACATGAAGTTAACATAATGCTGCTTGGTTATTTTAACATGTATAATTGTATAATAATGGCCCATTTCAAATGTTTACATGCTTTTATTCTTTTTCATTTTTTGAGCGGTGATAAAATATATTGCTCTTGTAAATACTTGCCAGCATTTCAGTAATAAAAGTCTAGATCTTTAAAATGCATTCTAATAACCGCGAAGCGCAACCGTACGGTGCTCTGCAGTGGTCAAAAAGGATATAAACAGTGAATTTTGAAGTGATCTCTTCTTGAAAACTGGATTCGGACGGCAATTCAATTACCACACGACCTTGGTGTTTGTCAAAAAACAGGGGATTTTTACGTGGGTGGTGGGAGAAAAACACTGACATTCTGGATTCGGATGGCAATAAAATCTCATAAAATCTTATGACCCCATGAGAAACAATTACCGTCCGAATAGGGCTATAGAAGAGGTGTATTCATGCCTACTTGTGAAGACTGTTCAAAAGTTTGGGGTCAGTGAGATTTTTATTTGGAAATTAATAATTTTATTAAGCAAGGATGCATTGATTGATCAAAAGTGAGAGTAAAGACATTTATAATATTACAAAAAATGTCTTTTTCAAATAAATGCTGTTCTTTTGACCTTTCTATTCATTCATTAATTATTCTATTCATTCAAAAATGTATCACGGTTTCCACAAAAATATGAAGCAGTTCATATCTTTCAGAACTGTTTTCAACATTGATAATAATAAGATAATTTCAGCATCAAATAGTATAGTTTTCAGCATCAGTCTAATATGATGAGCATCAAATCATCATAGACTGATTTCTGAAGGATCATGTGACACTGAAAACTGGAGTAATGATGCTGAAAATTCAGCTTTGATCACAGGAATAAATTATAATTTAAAATATATTACAATAGAAAACAGTTCTTTTAAATTGTAATATTAAGCAATATTATTATTATTTTTGATCAAATAAATGCAGCTTTGGTGAGCGAAAGAGACTTCTTTCAAAAACTGACCCCAAACTTTTCAACAGTAGTGTATGAGTAGCATTTTAATGCATTTTCAAATAAATTAATAGATTAACATCAGTTCAAATTAGTTAAACAAGCAATAGTAATAGTAATGCTTGCCTCACCAATAAATCAAGATAATTCGATTGCCAAATAATAAAATGCTACCAGAGAAAGCCTGGGATAGATTAAAAAACACACAAATGTCAAAGTCATATATTAAAGCTAGCCCAACACACCTTTTCCTGGAAGAGCAGCCAACCATGGGTCTGTAGGAAGCGGTTGACGGAGGAGGGGTGAACATGGGCCTTCCCCTGAGCCGTCTCAACCACACATACCACCCGATCCTGAACGTCCACAGAGGGAGTGAAGAGGATACGGCCCACGCTGTCATACAGACCCGCCGTCAGCACGGCATTGAGAACAGAGACGTCCTGCTTGGAGAGCGAGCCGAGGGCTTTCGGTTCAGTGCTGGGCCGAGAGCGAGGAGTCCGGCTGAGCTTGGAGGCTGTGAAACCGGCCTGCTCCACCATCCTAATGAGTTCCTGCTTCACATCCTGAGAAGGAAGTTAAACACTAAATAGTTATGTCAGTTTAATGCATTGCCTATAGTTATTCAAAAATGCACTCAGAATTCATACATTTAGTTGAATACACCTTAATAGCTGAATTTCTAAATTCATTCCATACATTTGGATATTTTTGTGACGAGAATCCCATTTTGTTTTTATATTATTCGTATTTGAAAAATTTGCAATAAATCAAAAGCAGTGTGGTGTACCCAACATGCAGGAAGCCATTTTGTTATCAATTACAACACAGGAAATAATTAAATCAGACAGGGACCCCCTGTAGACCAAAAAACTGTTCTGGTTCTCAAATGTCAACTAGACTAACTTCAGTGAACTTCATTATATTCATGCTTCAAAAATTTTGAGATTCATGATATTGTTTAAAAATTGTTCACACCAAGAACGATAACTATATTAGCGTCCACACCAGCAGTTTATTATAAGAGCACGCTGCAGTTTTGTCGTCTGTCACTTTAAATGCTCAAGCTCTTTAAAGCAGGATGGATTCTGATTGGCTGTCAATATTGTTAACGTTCATCAGCTGGAAAAAATTATTCAGAAAGTGATTCCATTGATATCGTTGCTCTCGGGGGCCTGAAAATGCAAACTTTTGAAAACGGGTTTCAAAGTACGTTTTTGAAACCTATACCATTATCATCTCCATGTAAACAACAAAAATGTGAATTTGTAAAAATGGTGATGTCATGCGCATGTGTTCAGTCTGTAGATGGGTAGTGTTTCTTTACTAAGTGACATCGCCATCTACTGGCCAGGCATGAATAATACAGCGTTTTTAGTTGTTTTCATGGATCATTTTGACAATGTTGTTGTCGCAAAAACACAAAGGTTTTTAGTACATCGTTGCCGTGTAAACGCACCCTAAAACTATTTTTTTTGGTAATTAAAATAAACCTAAAATTAAAATATAAATATTAGATGAAGATTAGAAATGTAAATAAATAGTTCAAGTACTAAATTGCTAAAACTGAAATCAAAATAAATACGCTATATAGAGATACTGGTAACACGTTACAATAAGGTCCCATAAAAGCACAACTAGTTAATGTCAGCTCAAATTCATTAAATTACAGTAAAAGATACAACTTTCAATTTTAATAATGTATTAGTAAATGTTGAAATTAACCTTAACTAAGATCAATAAATGCTTTAAAAGTAAAACATTTATTGCGCATGTGTTCATGCGCTTTGTTAGTTCATGTTAAATAATGCTTAACTATAGTAAAGCATTACCGAAATATTATAAAAGAACTAATAAAAATGACAAAAGCAGGTATCAAAATTACTAAAACTTCCACTAAAATTAAATATAAAAATAAAAGCTAATTCAACATATTCATTAATACTTTAATAGTATATAAATAATACTAAAATAACACTGGATGGTTACATCACAGAGACATTAATCTAAAATAAATGGCGATATAAATTATGTATGAAAATTTTTTTTGAAACCAACAAGAATGTTGGACACACTTTTAAAACTTTAAAGAAACATTTCAAATTCTATTTGCACACACGCATATCAACCGATGCATGTTCTAGCAGATCAGACGTACATTTGTTAGATTATCATGACTCTGCAAAAAAATCAGCAAGTGTGTTAGGAGCTGTAAGTTGATGTCACCTCTATCGTCATGAGGGCGGTGCGATTCAGGAAGTGTCTCCTGCAGTAGGCCATCTCAGCACGCGTTCCCTCGCTCCGTGAACTCTTCCATCTGTGAATAAAACAGTAACTTCATTACAATGATTTCACTTCCTTTGTCCGTGAAGTACTGTTTTGTTGATCACGTGTGATTACCCAAGGTAAGCATTGAAGATGGTCATGTGATCTGAGTTTGCGACTGCTAGAGCATATTTAGCTAGGTTGGCCTCCTCCTTCCTGCTCATAGGAGTAGCAAATGGGGACTTCTCAGACATGGCCGCTGCAATGGTGGCCTGAAAAATAAACGAACAAACTTAAATGTATATTATGTTATATTATGAATTTCTCACTTTGGTTTTGGACCCCATTGACTAATTCAAATCAGTTAAAGCACACTACAAAAATATTATACAGATTACAAATTTATTATACTACAAAATAAAGAACGTTATACAGGTTTGTAACAACATGAGAGTGAGTAAATTACGACAGAATTTTTAAATTAATAACATGCTGAAAAAAACTCTCACAATAGGTTCCAGGCAGCCAAATATGGCACCAAAGATGAGCATTTTGCCAATCTTGACATTGACAGGAAGGGCAGCCAAGTGATGGCCGAGTGGTGTTAGGGTGTGGCTATCTTGCTGACAGGCGTTGATCTTCCTCAGCAGACTGACAGCGTTACACACGGCCTGCGGCTGAGGTGCATCGAGAGCTTGACACAGAAAATCCTCTGGAGAGCCATATTCACACTTCTGTTAACACAGAGATAGAGATGACAGTGTTTTTTTTTTAACCTGTATCACAGTTTCCACAAAAAATATTAAGAAGCACAACTGTCTTTAACATTGCTAATAATAAAACAATGTTGGTAATACTTTATTTTGATGGTCCACTTTAGATATTCTACTGACTATAAGTAACTTTGCAACTACATGTCAACTAATTCTACTAACCCTACCCCTAACAGTCCATTAATACTAAACTAATACTCTAGTGAGAGTTAGTTGACATGTAGGTGCAACATTACTTATAGTTAACAGAATGTCTAAAGGGGACCTACAAAATAAAGTGTTTCTTGAGCATCAAATCAGTATAGAGGATTTGCAGTGATGTCACTTTCCCACCGGATTACGCCCCTTCCGTCAGACTGAGTGGCAAAAGAGCCTGCTGCATGACTGGGTTTAATAGGGAAAACTGCGAAAACGCAAGTAAAACAAACGATTATCAGTTTAAAGTAAAGGTTGGACTTGATATTGGAGTTCCTTAAAACTTACCAAAGATCTAGTGATCCATAGATATTGACATGCAGCCAGGAATCGTGTTTCCTGACATTTACATGTGCCTGATTTCAGCGCCGGGGAAATACATAAAGCAAATGTGCCTGTGAATGCTTTATTTAAATACAATATAGGTAGGTCTAAATCCGGTTGATCACTTACATCAATGTTATAGCCTATATATCGTCATATCGCCCAGCCCTAAAACTTGTAGTTTTTGTCAGTGTTTATTTAAAAACATCCAATTATGCAGAATATAAGATGAAATATTTAATTGATGAGTTGTCAATACTATATATACACTGTAGGGGATGATTTTACCCCAAAATTCAACATATTGACAAAAAATGATAACTGTAAATCCACGTTTCGCTGCCTGGAGTTCAGTTGTTTCTGTGAATTGCAGTGATCCATTTGCTTCTCTTCTCTTTTCTGTAGCAATTGGCAGTCTGTAAAAATATCCCTCAGATTTCTTGTCAAATCTGTTTGTACAGTCAATCTCAAAGCTTTCCCGTTTTAGAAGTGTTTTGTGATGCTGCCACTCAGTGGGCGTATCCGCAGTGACTCTGGCCGGCGGTAACGGCACGTGCATACCCTCCATATTAGAATGATTTCTGAAGGATCATGTGACACTGAAGACAGCTTTACCATCACAGGGATAAATTACATTTTAAAATATATTATAGAAAAGTTATTTTAGATTGTAGTAATATTTCATAATATTGCAACTTTATTGTATTCTTAAAAAACATTAAGATATCTTAATGACAACAAACTTTTGAATGGTAGATTAAAGAGAAAAACATGGTACTTAACATAATATGAAGGCAAAGCTCCTCCAAAGGCACTCTAAGAATCTCAGGGATAGAGTAGTCAATGAAGCTGTCAAATCTGTTGAGGGAAAAACAAAGAACATGAGAATTCACTCACACGTGTGTGGTAAGACAGTATATACATTGTACAAAAATGTGTATATAAATCAGAAAATAGAGATCTATTCATTTTATAATATTTAATTTACTGTTTTGAGTCTTTTGTTTCAAGTATTTAATAATATGAAGCTGTTTTTGCATACTCTGTGTCCATCAAATTCCAATACATTTTCAGCAATAATAACTAAATTGTGATATAAATTTACTTCTCTTGCGATGAAATTAAATTCCCCCCTAAAATATCTTTGATATTGCCAACCAAAACAGGTCACTGATCTGATCACTGATGAAAGGTTAGTACTGTATGTGCCACAATCTTTAATGTCACCATGAAATCAAAATTGACAATTCTTGTTTATGTAATATTGCTGTATTTATTATAAATGATTATTCCGTGCACATTATTGAAATCATGGTTCAATAACTTCCCCTTCCTCTTGCAGTGACATCTCTTCGCTGATGACATGTTTACCGGCACGAGGGCAGGGCAACCTGTCACTCACATGAGATCCACCAATAGCAAACCACAACCATCCAATCAATTTCTCATGGACAAAATCAAGTCCCGCTCTACATTTATTCTTATTCAAGAAGCCGTTTCACTCGGATATACATATACAATATATACAATAGGGAAGAAAACACTATCCCAACTTCCGTTTAAAACATCTCAGAGGTGTTGTACCTGAATTTGGGATAAAGGCGGAAACAGAAGCCCTCTCGAACACGTCCTGCCCTCCCCTGCCTCTGGAGGGCGCTGGCTTTACTCACAAACATCTCCACCAGAGAGCTCATTTGGCTGCTTTCATGATACCTGAAACCAAAAACAGAAGGCAACCACTAACATTCAAAACCATTCAATCATAGATAGTTAATATCTTATAATATATTTTCTGCCCTGCCTCACCGATTTTCTTTTGTTTTTCCTGTGTCAATGACAAAGACCACATCAGGAATGGTGACACCAGTCTCAGCGATGTTTGTGGACAGAACGATCTTAAAGAGAAATGAAGATGTGACAGTGGTGTATACATACTATGTACTGCAGAAATAGTAATTTATAGTTTACAGTTACATGACCGGCACGGAGACCTGGAGGGCAAAACGTCCATAGCACTGCAGCACAGGCCAGTCAATTTTCCATTTCAAAAGAAGGCTAATGTTTTGTGGCAATTGTCATCCATATACTAAGATCAAATTCAGTATATGCTCAATGCTCAAAACGCTTAATGAGAAACTGCACATTGTGTTTATATTCTGGGTTCATCTGCTTGTTTTACCCTCCAGTTGGGCATTTTTATAAGGCTGTGACGTCACGTAAAAACTGTATATAATATGCTATTCTGAACGGTACCTTTCTCACTCCAGCAGGGGGCACTGTAAATGCAGAAGACTGGTCCTGTGATGACAGTGAGGAATGGAGGGCGACCAGCTTGTATCTAGATGTAAACAAACACAACATAAACATATAAAAAAAAAAAAAACATTTGATGTGAAATAATTTTTGAAATGCCATCTACAGACATTTTTATTTAATTAATATATATTTCATTGTATTTATAGCATACTTCATATATAGCGTATTTCTGAAGGATCATGTGACACTGAAAACTGGTGTAATGATGCTGAAAATTCAGCTTTGACCACAGGAATAAATTACATTTCAAAATGAAAAAAAAGAAAACAGTTATTTTAAATTGTAATAATATTTCACAATATTACTGTTATTACTGTATTTCAAATAAATAAATCAAATAGATCAAATAAATGTAGCCTTGGTGAGCACAAGAGGCTTATTTAAAAAATAAAAAAAGCATTAAAAAACTATTAATTAGACAGTACACAAAACATAAATTAAAGAGGCCATATTATGCCCCTTTACAAAGTCTTGATTTCGTTTTTGGGCTCTACTAGAATAGGTTTTTATGCTTGAATGTTTTACATATTTGACATTGTTGCAGCACCTCTCTTCCCAGTCTGTCAGTAATGCTCTGTTTAGTCCCTGTCTCTATTTAGGTTGGAGTTACCTGTTCTTTGAGCTGAACCTCTTGTCGGTGGTCAGTAGATCATGCAGCTGTTGAATATGAGCCAGGCCTGGGAGGAAGACCAGAACCGCACCATCCACATCTCGAAACTGAGGTGATTTATCTTAGGAAAAGAACCAGAGGTACTCCATTTATTAATAAAAAACATTTCACAGTCTTTGAGGAAAATATGAATATGATATATGCATCCTAATGAGGTGCATGTTCAGTCAACTGCTGACTGCTACTGCATACAGTATATGTGTTGTTATTTTACCAAGGTACGCCAGCAGGTCTAATATCAGATCCATATTTATCTTGTTGGGGTTCATGTACTGCAGGGCGTGTCGCGTCCGGCTGCTGAAGTGATCCAGCTCAGGGCCCAGATCCCAGCCTGAACCAGAGTCCCTCACAATCAGCTCCTGAACAGAATATATGAACAAACATTTACAAAATAACATATGTCTGCAATGGCACGCCACAAAATAGCCGTAAGCATGCTAACTAACCTAAGTAAATAACGTTTAGACAGAGCCCAACAGGGTCATGTACCATTCAGGATTGAGTAGAGAATGCCTGTTAAATTCCAATTCAATTCCTCAGTTTGAATTGTGGTTTCAAGGAGGATGCAAAACTGTAATTTGAATTTGAAATTAAGTAGAATTAAAATGGAATGAGTTTCAAAAGACATTCATGTAACTGATCTGATGTAAGTGTAGTTAATTTAAAGGGATAGTTCACCCAAAAATGAAAATTATGTAATCATTTACTCACCCGCAAGACTTATTTTCATCTTCGAAACACAAAGATATTTCAAATTAAATCTGAGAGCTTTCTGTCCCTCAATTGACAGACTACGCAACTACCCCTTTGACGGCTCAAAAAGTTCATACAGAGATCGTAAAACGAATCCATATGAATTGAGCGGTTTAGTCCATATTTTTTGAAGAGACTCGATCATTTTATATGATGAATTTAGTCTTTTATTCACATATAAACATTAATCAACGCACACATTCGTTTTGGTTCCGCAAGAACCAATGAGGTTTATTCTCGTCTGTCCAGCAGGTTCGCTGATCAATGTTTATATGTGAATAAAAGCCTAAATTTAATTTGTTCATCATAAAGTGATCGAGTCTCTTCAGAAAATTTGGACTAAACCGCTCGATTCATATGGATTCGCTTTACGATCTTTTTATGAACTTTTTGAAGCGTCAAAGTGGTAGTTGCGTAGCTCTCAGATTTCATTAAAAATATCTTCATGTTCCGAAGATGAACGAATGTCTTATGGGTTTGGAACAACATGAGAGTAATTGATGACAATCTTTTCATTCCCTTTAATTAATTGAAAAAAATTCCAGTATGAATTACCTATAAACATGTTTCAATATATGTTACTTTTAGAAAAATGTGATGAGATTAATCATCTTTAAAATGTCACCTACAGAAATGTTCATTTAATTAATTAATATATATATCATTGTATGTAATAAATTAAGTTAATTATTATGGAGCATGGCAGAATAATGCTTTATTTCCCAGAAAACTTACTGCAAGGTCCTTTAAATCAGCATATTAAAATGTTTTTTTATATAATCTAAATAACATAATACACTGCATAATTATTCAAAATTATATAGAGATAACATTTAAAATGATACAATTATTTATCACAAAACTAATGCCGCATCCCAATTTGCCTACTTATACTATGCCCTATAAGTATGTACTCTTTTTGTGAAGACAAAGTAAATACTTTTGAGTGTGTAGCAGAAGAGTAGGCAAGCTTTGGGACATACTATTTCATCATAACTGCGTCTTTAACGGGCCGCTCTGTTGCTTAGTGCATCCTGTCACCATTTAAACCGCCCTGTCAATCATCTTGTCAATCCTCCACATTTAATTTTATTTTATTTCCTACCATATCGGAGAGAAATGTAGTAGCACGTTGATCTGCCAGTTGAGAGTGTGCATGGATCTGCACTTCGGATTCTAACTGGAAAAAGTAGACCATGCGGATATCTTTGGAATACTCATTTCAACATACTACGATTTGGGACGCACTAATTCTAATTCTGAATACTATGTAGGACAGATAGTATGCGAATTGGGATGCAACATAAATCTTGGACTAATGAAATTCTTCTGTTGAAAAAGAAAAGATTTCTGTCTCACCTGATGCAGAAGAGTCTTTCCTCCCTTCTGTGCGATGCTGATGCTGACCTCGTCTTCCTCCTCCACAAACTTCTGACTGTAGTCCGAGTCCTGCTCCAGAACATAACCCGTCTCCTCCACGATATCCTCCAGGTGAAACACCTACCACCACAGTTTTTCATGATTTTTTTTCTTATTTGGAATTTATTTGGCATTTATAACAAAATAAATGAAGCATTATGTAAATATATTTGTTGATATTTATTTAGATGTATATAATCTTGCCTCCACAGGGAAGGTTCTGCCAGGTATGGTGACCACAGGACAGCGGTTGAAGTAGTTGGCAAACTTCTGACAGTCGACTGTAGCACTCATCAAGATCAAACGCAGATCTGCACGCTTATGAACCACTTCTTTTAGTATGGTGAGGAGGAAATCTGACTGTACGCTGCGCTCGTGAACCTAAAATATTGAGACATAAGTTTTGGGTTATATGGTCCAGCCCTAAGTGTGGGTATATATCTAGATATATGCGAGCATGACCTCGTCCACGATGATGTGAGTCAGGGAGCTGAGGAGCCGGTCCTGCTGTAATTTGCGCAGAAGGACTCCAGTGGTGCAGTACAGCAGTCGTGTGGAGTCACCAGAGCGGTTCTCCATACGGATCTGGTATCCGCACAGTGAATTCTGTAATACAAATATTCACAATATTGTTATCATGGTGTCTCTGCCGTCAACTACCCTTAAGACACCTTTACTGGAGTTCTTTGGTGTCAAGTTCTTAGATATGGGTTTAAAAATCTTTTATACCATTTTTAGGAAAAGTATTAATTTAAAAAATGTCATGTGGTGTTTTCCTTACACTCTGAATACATGTGAGTGTATCTTAATCATGTTTTGTTTTTTTATTAAATATTTTTCAAGGTACAATTTATTTTTTGTTTCCAAATATCAGGAACTATTAATTCATGAATATCAAGTTTTTGGGGAGTTGCACCACATGACATCTCACAACCAAAAAAATTAAAATGAACATATTTTTATAGACAAATTGACCTTGACATACAGTCATGTGGTTCACCAGGGCTCCTTCTCTATGATATTTCTGGTTTTATGTTGTTGTTTTTTTGTTGTTGGTTACACCACATGACTTAATTTGGCACACAAACATTTTTAAAATTTTAAATAAAAATTTGTATAAAGGATTTTTGTTTTGTTTTTAAACAAATAACATGAATTGTTTTTTTTTCTGTTGGTAGCACCACAAGACTTTTATTTGGCGGGCAACATTAAGTATTAAGCAGTTTTGTTAAAATATTTTATATAAAAAAGAAGAAATAATAAAAAAGAATTATGCCAAAATACTTAATAAAATTAGATTCAAGAATTTCATTCTCCCCACATCGTAAAAATAAAAAAATAAAAAATCTAAATCAATTTTAATTCAGAAATGACAAACATTCATTTTAAATATATTTCTGAATAAATTAATTTAAAAAAAATGAGCATTGTCATTGACCCATTTAATAAAAGTATATCGACTTATTAATTTGTGTTAATATTTATATTATTTATACATAGCTAAATATTTCCATTTTAAAAAAGTCTATTTAGTTTAAAGTCTAGTTTTCTAGTTTAAAAAAAGAAAAAGTTTTAAAAGATTAAAAATCTACTTTTTGTTGAGCCTTAAGTTGCAGTAGCTTAAGGACTGTCTCTTATGGGGTTTGAACCTAAAACTTTTGTGGTTACTGGCCCAAATGTTTAATTCCCGGCCCAAATGTTTGATTCCCATCACATACCACCTGACCTATTAGAGATGAACAACAATAAAAGCAAGTTTTTTTCCACACACACAGTTTTATAAAATATCTTCCTGAGATCTAACCTTGCCTCCCGGTCCGTCCTCACTTCCCAGCTCCTGTGACACCCTGCTGGCCAGACTCGTGGCAGAAATCCTTCTGGGTTGCGTCACCACCACGTTGCAAGGCTGCGCAGCCTCCCCAGAAGCCAGGAGCTCCTCCAGGATGAATTGAGGAATCTGTGTGCTCTTCCCACTTCCCGTTTCCCCAGCGATCACCAGCACACGGTGGCGCCGTAGAGCCTCTAGCACCTGCTCACGGTGCTGGAAAACAGGCAACTGCTCCCTCTCAGTCAACAGCCTGCGCGCCACAGGAGAGCCTCGTAGTTTGAGGAACAGCTTCCGGGACACCTCCTCTACCATGAGGCCTCCTCCACGCTGGGGCTCGTGGTCCTCCTGGATGTCCAGGTTCTCCCAGGAGTCTTCCGGTTCAGTGTCCTGGAGACTTTCCTGTGGCTCGGACTGCAGTTGGAGGGCCTGCTGCTGTTTGAGGCGAGTGAGCAGACGTGCGATAAATTGATCACGTGGTTTGTTGATGGCGGAGCGGGTTTGCTCCTCCTCTTTTTGTTCGTCATCTCGCCACTCAAGCCACACGTCACGGTAGGTGGGCGGCAGCAGCTGATGCACCGACTAATGGAGATCAAAGGACAGATGACATTAAATGAAATACATAAAGCAAGCATCTATCTGCCAAATATGTCAACTGTTTTGAAACTCACCTGTCCTTTGATTAGTTTATAAAGGGCTAGCGTGGCTCCTAAGTGCTGGGCCTGCATGCCGTCTTCAGTCAGGATAGTGGGACACACCTCCAAAACGTCATTAGGCCTCTGAATGCGCACTCTGACATCAAGGACAAATAACCAGACAGTCAAATCTGCATTCAGTACACAGTCAGAATCAAAGATGCAATTTTAACACAACATACTTGCATTTCCAATATCTCCCAACTGCAACTTTCTCGAAGGATGGTGGAGGGCTCTTCGGGAGGTTTTTCCTGCACCAATCAATCAAAAACTGTTTAGGCGACTTGCCAGTCCAGCTTCTTGATGTGTAGTCAAAGTTTCGGATGTCTTTGGGCTCCTTCTGCTTTTTCTCCACTAGAGCATAAACAGTGACAAATGATGGTGTTAAAAATCAGGGATGCAAAAAATACATTAATATCTGGCAATGAACCCTAGGTATTACCAAATCATAAGCATAGCATTGTATAAAATAAAATAATAAAATAAATATAAAATTATGACATAGCATAAAACAAAACAACACAATAAAATAACAGCATGAAGTTAAAATAAAAAATTAAATTAAATAATAAAAAAAATGAACATTGACAACATAAAGCAAAACAATAAAATAACAGTTAAAATAGAAGATACAATATAAAAATAATAGCATAACAAATACAATAAAATAATGTAAAACAACAAAAATAACAGTGAGAAAATAAGTAAACAGCATAAAATAAAACATAAAATAAAATAAACAGCATACAATAACAAAGAAATAGCAACAATATAATGTAACAAAATAAAATAAATAAAAATATAAATAACAAAATCATAGAACGGCATAAAATAAAATATCACTAAATAAACTGAATAAAGCAATAGCATAAAAAATGAAAAATAAAAAGATGAAAATGTAAAATATAAAAATAACATGACAAATACAATAAAATAACAAAATAAAATAATATAGTGCTGTCAAATCGATTAATCGCATCCAAAATAAAAGTTTGTGTTTACATAATATATGGGTGTACTGTGTATAATTATTATGTATATATAAATACACACACATGCATGTATATATTTAAGAAAAACACGTTATATTTATATATAAAATATAAATATATATACAGTATACACATGCAAATAATTCCTAAATATATACATGAATGAGTGTGTATTTATATATACATAATAATTAAACACAGTACTATATTAATGTAAACACAAACTTTTATTTTGAATGTGATTAATCGATTTGACAGCACTAAATATAAAACAACATAAAACAAAATCATGTAAAATACCATAAACAAAAACATAAAATAACATAACAAAATATAACAACAGACTAAACAGAATACAATAACATACAAAAAAATAAAACTAACTAAAATAAATGATCTTACTTTTTTCTGCTGGTGGTGTGTCTGCTTGCTCAAAGAGGTTGAAGTTGAGTTCATCCTTGCCATCAGTGAGTGTAACTGGCTTCTTTTCCTCTTTAGGAGTGTCTTTAACTTTGATAGCTGAATTAAACATTGGATGACACTCCAAATACTTCATTTCTGTAATGTAAACAATGAACACTACATTGAACAATGAACAAATGAACAAATACCCTTAAAAGTAGCGAACACTGCAGGCACAGAGACCTTGCTGGATGACTCTGATCCGATCCTGTGCTGTCCTCTGCCCTGCTTTGTCTTTCTTGGCTTTTGATCCTGCGGCCATGTCCTTCGCATCATAGAGCTGAGCGCTCAGCAGCAGGTATCTGTCATTCTGCAGGAAGAGTGCGTGAATTTATGGGAAGCTGCAGGCGTAATAGCCACATATTATGGAAACTAGACTGAGTAAAACTCACAGGATCAAACTTCTCCTCCAACTCTGGGTTATAAACACTTGTGTCCGTGTTTTCATCTTCTTCGCTGCTCTGATCTTCAGATTGTTCGGCGTAGCGCAGTATCCACTCCTTCATACTGCCACCACCATCTTTTACAGGAGTCTGCCATCAAATGAAATGTTTTTGACTCTTAAAAGATTAAAGTGCCCCATTTATGCTTTTTTGGATATAACTTTTCATGTACTGTGTAAAATAGCTGTTTGTGAATGTAAAAGTCCTCATAAAATTACACTTTAACCCACCTTTGCCTTAGGTTTCTCCTCCTCTTTGGGTGCTTCTTTCTTGGTCACCGGCTGTTTCTTGTCCTCCTTAGGAGGTTGGAACTTAGGGCGAGTCTTCTGCTTCTCCTCTTGCATCTTTTGGCTGAATCCCTCCGGTAGCTCATCTTTATTCATGGAAAAGCAAAACAAGTGTTTAGGTTTGAGGAGCAGAACTTGGGTTTATGAAGTTTATGACTGCAAGCTTTTACCATCTCTGAGATTCAGACAGAGCCAGTCGAGCGCTGAGTGCAGATCGCCTCCATACAGCACACTGCTCTTCATGGCCTCCTCAATGTGCTCCGTCTTAAACTGGAACTTCTGCAAGGCTGTGTACAAATCCTGCCAAACAATATATGATAGATGTTCATTTAAAAAACGTAGATAATAAATAATATTCTTTATTTTTTGCAATTTTGGACAAAAAGGAAAAGAATTACCAGCAACTTTTTGGAGGTGAGTCTCCCAGATATTGGTCCTTTATCAGCATGTTCTTGCCTGTAATCATTGATCAACTTGATCACCTTCCTTTCCAGCTCTGGATGGATAACAACCTTCAAGACATGCAAAAAACAGACATTGATATGTACACTAACTTGTTATGCTTATTCTCACCAAAGCTGCATTCATTTGATCAGAAATATAGTAAAAATTATGAATATTATTACAATTTAAAACAACTGTTTTCTATAATATATTTTAAAATGTCTATTTTATCTATTCCTGTGATCAAAGCTGAATTTTTAGCATCATTACTCTAGTCTTCAGTGTCACATGATCCTTCAGAAATCCGTCTAATATGCTCATTTGACACTCATGAAACATTTCTTATTATTATCAATGTTAAAACAGTTGTGCTGCTTCATATTTTTGTGGAAACCATGATAAAAAAAAAAATCAGGATTCTTTGATAAATAGAAAGTTCAAAAGAACAGCATTTATTTAATTTTTTGTAACATTATACATGTCTTTATGTCAATTTAAAGCATCCTTATTGAAGATATTTATATATATAATAGCTCTGGAAAAAATTATCTGGAGAAATCAATGTTAAGTGGTCTCTTATTTTTTTTCCAGAGCTGTTTTTAGGTATATATATAAATATATACAGTGCTGTTTTTTTTTTTTTTTTTATTACTGACCCAAACTTTTGAACGGTAGTGTATGTGGGAATTTATGTGTTCAAATGTATTAATCTGTCTGCAGAAGCCATTTATGCTGATCAGTTGTAAATGTTATTTTTAGACTGGGTAGGTTTTCAGTTTGTTTAAACATGAACTATATATGAATGTGAGACTTACTTTCAGGATTGATTTATCAGATACACTGCTTGTGTCCGTCTGGGCATTAGTGTTTAGACTATATGTTTTGGGAGCTAAAAGAAAAAAGGAACAAATATTAAAGACATTTGCAGACAAACTGTCATGACTGTATTGGCTCTGTCTGAAAATCATGTGAATCAGTGAAACAATTTAACAAACACTTACTGTATATAATAATAACTCTTATTGATTATGACATTACACTGTGCATCTGCATTCAAATTAGAAACGTCATAAAAATGTTGATTCATATATTGTCATATCTAATTACATAATGCTTGTGAATGTCTTTATGAATCAAACTTCTCACTGTGCAATGCAACTTTTATAAGGACGCCTGACCTCTGGGTTTGTTTTCCTTCGAGCCTGATTTCTCATTATTTGGTCTCTGTTGGTGTTTTTTGCCTGTGGATTCAGATGCTGCATTGGTCGCGTTCACAACAGCAGCAGCAGCAGCCGGCTGCACACTCGTGGGAACTGCTGCCGACTTCTTTTTCTTCCCACCCATCACGAAAATAATCAGTTCAACTGCCTGTTACTGATTAGAACACAAAATGATCAACATTTCTATAAACACAAATCCTATAGCTAGAAAATGCTAAAGAAGACTGTGCTGACAGCCAGCTAAGCCAACTCTATGAGAGTCTGTGAAGGCTGAAACTACAGAAGCTTCTTTCAAAATAAAAGTTCAGCGGAAACATTTGAAAACTTAATATAATAAAACATAATAATTATATTTGAAAGTTCTTTCTTTCTTTCTTTCTTTCTTTGCCTCCATAGATCCAAACACGACAACATACTTAATTATTGACAGTAGAATACACATTTTCAGAGGTACAGAGGCATTTGTTGTAGTGTATCAAAATCTATCTCTTAAGAAGTTTGAATTACTAAATAGTAGTAATTAAATACCAAACTCAAATTACGGATTAAATTACCATATATTCTAATTTTTTATTGTGATTATTTTAGAGGAAAGCATTTGTTTGTCTTTTACCGTCGCTTACTTTACACGTTCGACGCGCCGCATGTCATTTCCGGCACGCGGTCTGTGGGATTGTGTCTGTTTGAAGTCATGGCGGACGCCTTTGGAGACGATTTGTTCAGCGTATTTGACGAAGAACAGGCTGGTTCCAGCAAAAAATCTACTCCAAAGTCTGCAGCTCAGACAGGGTAGGTTAACGGGCGGGATATATGTTTGTTTTGCATAACTAATCAATAGATATTGTAGTAATTGTCTGGTCTTCCTGAACACATGTGACGCGCACTCGCAGATCGATAGAAACTCCTACTGGAAAAACACCACATAAACCCTTTAGCGGTTTATTTTGGGATTCAGGTTTTGCTATAACGTTATATGTCGTCTCTTGCTATTGTGTTTAGATGCCGCGTTTTTACGTTCTTACTTTTGTGTGCACGAGCATGCCTCCCTAAAAATCCCATGGACAAATGTTCAAACTAACCAAGACCGTTTAACTGTCAAAAAAATAATAAAAAAAATAATGTAAACACACACACACACTTCTTGTGTCTGTATATCTGTCGGTATCTGTCAGTCATAATACACACACACACACACACATATATATATATATATATATATATATATATATATATATATATATATATATATATATATATCTGTTTAGCAACTTATCAGATTATACTAAAAATTGTTGAGTGAATCTTTTTTGTCTTTACATCTAATAGGAAAACTCCCAATAAAGCCGATAAACCGCAGAATGATTCACCAGCCGTCCGCAAAAGAGATGCAGAAAATGACGGTCCAGATGAGGTGGTGCTTGGAAAAAAACAAAAGCTGGAAACAGTGTCAGCTGAGGAGATCAAGTAAGATTGGTGTACTTGATGTACTGTTTGTGTACTACTTCTGGAATACTTCATAAGGGCTTTTCACACTTGAACTACTTAAAGGGGGGGTGGGGGGTATCACACACAGTTTCTGTCAATCTCATGTCAAACTTGAGTACCTATAGAGTAGTATTGCATCCTTCATATCTCTGAAAAGTCTTTAGTTTTATTATATTTATAACATATATATTATAGTTATTTCCCACTCTTTGTGTATTGTTGTTTGGAGTGGTTTTACAATAAACAAACAGACACCAATAGTGGTCAGCTAAACAAATATATTTAAACACACACCATACATCGCATGCTCCATTGATAAATTAACTATACATGATCATGTTGTTTACTTGATGTGCACTTTTAAGCAGTTTTACTCACCACCTGCGGTTCAAACGCACGACCATGAACCTTTATCGCTGGGACCACTCCATCCTTCAGCATTAGACGATCTACAAATCCGGCGTCGAACTGGGCCTTCTTTATAAAACAATTGTCATCAAAATTCAGGGAACAAGCAAAACCACTTGCACAACTTTATTGCTGCTCCGGAAAAACAAACTCCATCCACTGTTCCCTTGACGCTGGATTCTTTGGGAAGCTGTACAGGGTTGTCTTGCCCTGACAACCAAAAACACACTTCTTTGGTGACATCTTTTTGTATCAGCTTTTGGATTTCGTGTGACCTGTGCAGCGCAGCCAACGACTTCCCTAAAGCAGAGCAAAGCGCGTTAATGGGCATGCTGCTTTCGCTCTCTCGCTCTGGTCGACGTGTGCGTGCGCCCTTCCGGGAGAAGTGCCCGTACAAGGAAATTCCACCCTTGTTGACGTCACGCAGACCCATACTCGAAAAAAACTTTCCGAAACTTGTGAGAAACCGGAAGGAGTATTTTTAGCACAGAAATACCCCATCAAACGTCCAACTTATTTTTTGAAACTTTGTCCATGTTTAGCATGGGAATCCAAGTCTTTAACAGTGTTAAAAGCTCAGTATGACCCCTGGTCAATGGAATCCTGGGTTATCTTGCTTCACGTTTCACATATCTCTCTGCAATGCGCGTCCACGCATTACGTCCTATTATCTTAGCTATCCCTATGGGTGAAATCCACTCTTTGGTTGACCTCTAGTAATTCTTTCCATCTGTGTCATCCTTAAGTCTGTCAGAGCTCATGCCTAAAGTGAAGGTGGAGCAGGTGGAGACAGTGGAGGGCTGCACTCATGAGGTAAATATACACACACACACACAGTAGAAAAAAAAAATCTCTCTGTCGAATGATCATGTGCTGACCCTATCTTACTTTCTCAGGTGGTTCTTCCTGCTGATGTGGAATACACTCAGCTGAAACCACGTGTTGGAAAAGCTGCTAAGGTCATTTGAACCTCCTTAAACCTCCTTATGTCCTATGACAACATAAGTGCTTTGCTTTTGTTTGAACATGGTTTGCTTTCCCCAATGCAGGAGTACCCCTTCATACTTGACCCTTTCCAGCGTGAGGCCATCCTGTGCATCGATAACAACCAGTCTGTGCTTGTGTCGGCACACACATCGGCAGGAAAGACAGTGTGTGCGGAGTGAGTGTCCGTTACTTTGAAATATTGTCTGTGTGACATTTTGCGAGCCCCATTCCGGTTGCCGTTTCTCCACATTGGAAGTTTTCAAAACAATTCCCCGCGTGTACTCATGGGGAGTAGAAACTCATTATAATATGCAAAACTGTTATCCAATCATAGCAGCGGGCATTTACTTCCAAGTCTTCAATGCGGCATGCCCATAAAAACAGAGCGTTTCAAGAGCTAGCCTCAAAACCAGGGTATTAATTATTCATTATGATGTTTTTGAATGTAAAAACCATGCGAACGTCATAAGTTGACCTCAAACTAACAAAATAAAAAAAGCCAGTTCACGACCCCTTTAAGATACATCAGTGCAAGTTGTTTTCAGTTAAAACAGCTCAAACATGCATTTTAGTCTGGGACTAGGCTTAACCGGGGGTATAACTTGGTATGAGCCACCAGAGTCAAAAATATACAATTGGTAGTATTTTGGCTTAAGGTTACGTAAATTGTAGTTACCATGGTGTAAACAACACCAACATGAAGTACAGAATAATTGACTACAGGCTATTAAATTATTAGAAAATAATGCACACCCGAGGTGTAACTGCCTCTCTGCTTCACGTTGTGGCCACATTACCACCTCGGGTGTGTGTATTATTTTCTAATAATTTAACGGACCGGAGTCAATTTTTTCCGCTTGTACTACGGTTACCACACCTCAAGACATGATGTTGTATTAAGACATTTGTTAGGTTTTTGTCCTTAAAACGCTCTTGTGTGTAGGACTAATTTCTTAATTTTTTTTAACGGCTTGAGCCATTGATAGCGGACTAATGCAGTTCTATGAGAGAGAGATTATGTCAGCAGCGTCTCTACTAATAGTGAAACTAAGTTTTTCTGCTTCAAGAACAGCGCTGCTATTACCTCGCTAGTGACAAATGTCATGTAGATTTTAAGTTGCTAAACTATTTTACTGATAAAATCTTCAGAGCAGTGCTGACAAAGCGTTTCTGTGCGACTGTGTCCATACTGTGTGTGTGCGTTTGAAGTCAGTGATATATACATGCAGTCAAGACCTGTCTGGAACTACTTTAGCCATGCATTTCCCTGAACATAGTTGCATAACACCTTTTATAAAGTTTGTCAACCAATCAGATTCAAGCAAGTATAACTGTTAAAAAAAAACCCTGATCCTGATGAATAGAATAAACATAGCTGCATGCAAATCCACAACGTACTAGTTACATACTTTATTTGTACATTTTTGGTAAACGACAACGTAACCTCAATTTTAACCACAGAAATGGGTTCTGTGTTAACCGGCCCTGACAAGTTACAAAAATTGCGTTAGAATAATGACTAACATTTTGCCTGACATCTGACAGCAGATACTCAATCAGGACAACGTGAGACGCAGGTCAGTGAAAGAAAACCTGCAAGGTCTAAAGACTTGACCTTTTAACTGAAGCGCCATGTTTTTAGTGTCATGCGCAAGACTCTGCAAAAGATGCGAGATGCAAGCACAACGGCCAAACGCATCTGTTTAGCGCGTTTACATAGAAAAACAATAGAAAAGTAGCGCAGTGGAATTCAACAGCTTTCATGTACATCTTTTTTTCCACGACCACGACCCACTCAAAACGGTCTTGTGATCCACTGGTTGAGAAACGCTACTTTAGATCTAAGTGTGTTTCCTTCTGCACCCAGGTATGCCATTGCTCTGGCGCTTCGAGAAAAGCAGCGAGTCATCTTCACCAGTCCCATCAAAGCTTTGAGCAATCAAAAGTACAGAGAAATGTACGAAGAGTTCCAGGATGTGGGTCTGATGACCGGTGACGTCACTATTAACCCCACAGCCTCCTGTCTGGTCATGACCACTGAGGTGAGACAGCGCCCCGTTATCTGCTGCAACATCAACGGCATGTTATTTAGTGATTCATTTGTTTTGGGGTGTTTTCTTTCAGATTTTGAGGAGCATGCTGTACAGAGGGTCAGAGGTTATGAGGGAGGTGGCATGGGTCATCTTTGATGAGATCCATTACATGAGAGACTCAGGTGGGTTGTATTTAATGTTTAATCGGCAGAAAATTCAAGTTATATTATACAATATTGTGAAGTACATAATAGTGTATGCATGTTTGCTGTCATTTGAGTATGTCTTTCTGGGCCATGTGACATGCAGAGCGTGGAGTGGTCTGGGAGGAAACCATCATCCTGCTGCCGGACAATGTGCACCATGTGTTCCTGTCAGCCACCATTCCCAATGCTCGACAGTTTGCAGAGTGGATTTGTCACCTCCACAAACAGGTGGGTCATTATGTTGATTATGTTGACCACTATTTTTTCCCCCCTGACTCATCTGGTGGTTTTCCTTTAGTGAATGGTCTAATATCCCATAGACTTGCATTGAACATTCCTAACTTTAGGCCCTGTTTACACTAGTGCAATTTCATTTTAAAACGCCATTTTGAAATAAAAAACGATACTCGTTTATACTGGAGTTTCCGTTGCGTTTCAGAAACGATCTTCGTCCACACTACATGACCGAAAACGCATGTCACATAACCGTTCACGCACACTGGGCATGTGCGTACAAGTGTAAATAGTTGCCTCTTGCGCATGTAGGCAGCTGCAGTATTATAAAATACAGCATGTAACTGCACAACGGCTGGACCCCAAAATCAGCAAAGCATGCAGTTCCGTCTCCCTGTTATTGTTTACACAGTCGTCGAGGCTGGTACGTTACAGAGCCGTTGATAGAGATAGCTCAGGGCTGCGTTTCCCAAAAGCATTGTAACAATAGCCACCAACTTTTGGGAAACGCAGCCCTGGTCTGTTATTGTCGTGTTCAGGTAGCGTAATGTGGGCAGCCACGCCATTGTTTTCAAAAATCTCAGTTTATACTGAAACGCAACCTCAGAGTTTTCAAACTAAAATGGGAAAAAACACAAACTAATAAAAATGCACAGCAAAATTACCTAATACTACAAATCTGAAAATATAAAAAAGTTATTATTAATTAATACTAAAATAGTACAGCGTTTCCCATACATTGATTTATTTCATAAATATCAACATTGACCGCCACAAATAGATTTCAGTGCTTCCCATGTATACTGAGGCAAAATATTAGAAAATATATTGAAACTTATCATAATAACATAAGTCTTTAATTACGTGTTTTGCGCATGCTGTCAAACAAACTAAAATCGAGTTCAATAAGCGTTATTTAATTACAAACGACTCTGTTTGCACTGCGCAAAGAGAAGTGCACGCTTTGCTAACGCGACCAGCACATGACCAGCTCCGCATCTCAGTTCACATGTGCTGAGTTTAGCGTGCATTTGGGAAGGAAGCGGGCACCAGTTACTCATTATTTTCTCATTTGCATAGTTGACGGCAAACTGGTGCACATGTCGTTGACTCGTCATGCAACAGGGCAAACTAAGGTCGCACTGGTGCCAACTGATAAGAGCTGCCGCCATTACTACACAGCGCTTGGAGATCCAGAGAGAAAGCGTTTGAATTCACCGCAGAATTAATAACATCGCTACTGCGAGATCTAGTGGAAGCGCTCAGCGCAGAATTCTCTGTTATAAACCACAGATATCAGATCAAACAGCGCTGACGTGGAAACCAGGAGAAACATTGAGCCACGAAAGAAGTTCAGGGGTTTCAGTCCACAAATCACCAACATTCACCATGGATTTACTGTAGTAACACCACATGGTGTTGTGGAAGAAACAGCCGGGTGTTGTTGTTTTTTATGTTGCTTTTTTACATTCATCTCGGGGTACGTACAACCTTTTGAGAGTGAAATTCAAGCGCTTTCAAGTACACCCTTTCCAGCACTTCAAAGCTCTAAATATTATCCACTTTAATGTTAATGTGATTTGTAAAACTAAAATTTTAAAGGTATAGGCCACTTTGTGGCAAAAAGCACTTTTATTTAAAAAAAGACATGAAATTACCACTATGAACAGTAGATGGCGGCAGAGTGGCACTTATTGATTTCTTGGCCATTTCCACTCCCTAATATATGGACAAAAGTAGGACGTCACAAAGTCTCATGAAAAACAAAAACTTTTCAAATTGTGACTGAATTACCCAGAAAACAACTAAAGAGTGCTTCTTTTATAATCACTGAAGCTGTCGGTCAGTTCAGTGTGATACTATAGAAGAACAATGGGACATTTAATAAGAGCAGAATATTTAAATTTTACCTATAAAAATTAGTTTTTTGCACATTACTATTGTTAATAAGTTAATTTTATCTGCATATCAATTCATAAACCTTTGTTTGACTAGTTCATCAAGCAGCGCGCCGAGCCAATCCGCTCTACCCACCACCACAAGTAAATTCTCAACCTATGGGAAACACTGTAGTATATAAAAAAAATCATCTGAATGTTGTCAACCACCCAAAATGCCCCACTAACACAAGTGTCTACTTTAATCAGCTAGAAAATTCTAAACAAATAGATTCAGTTTAAAGGAAGTGGATCTGAGTTCTATAATGCATCCATAGTGCATCTATAATGGCTCCAGGATGACTGTTATTTCCTTGCGTTTACATGCAGCCCTGTCACGTGGTGTATACAGACTACCGCCCCACTCCACTGCAGCACTACATCTTTCCAGCAGGTGGCGATGGACTCCATCTTGTTGTGGATGAGAATGTAAGTAGGCAAATACTTTGAATAGTTGCATTGAAGCCTTTATTCCGTCATCAGAGATGGTGAACACACCTTAGTGTTCTCTGGTGTGTGCCGCCCTCAGTTTTACAATGTAGGGAATTTGTGTACCATTTTCTGATATGGGTGTAGAATTGGAGCTGTCATTCAAGAATGGCACGTCTACATGTAATTAAACACAAATCCTGAATGCTAAAATATTAGTGCGCGTGTGTATTGTATAACTGCCAAGCTTCAACTATGCAACAGGCTGATCAAGTTTAAGAAAATGTTTCCATATCACTGTGATTATGTAATCATAATTTATTTTGGCATTTCTTGTCAGGGAGACTTCAGAGAAGACAATTTTAACACAGCTATGCAGGTCCTGAGGGATGTGGGGGACACTGGAGCCAACACAGGAGGCAAATGGGACCCCAAAGGCAGAAGGGGTGGAACCAAAGGTTAGTATTTAAGAGCCAATATAAAATAAAAATGGCACGATCAATATAATACCAAGGACAAAAAAGAGTATTCTGGTATCTGACACCCACTTTAAAGATCCAATCAACAATAAAATTAAGTCCAACCCCACATTTTATTTTTATTTAATATCTATCATAAAATAACATCAGATTATGAAAGTACAATGTGTTATGAACTCTTCCATGTTGATTTTAAGGTAAAATTGTGTAAGAATGTGCAGTTAGGGGCCACAATTCGTTTTCTAGTTAAGACAAATGGTTAACCTCAGATGGACTCTCATTGATTTACTTTGAATAGTGCATATTGAATTATCTGAAGTGGGGATGCACCGATACCATTTTTTCAGAACCGATCCGATACCAAAAATTCTGAGTATCGGCCGATACCAATACTAGCGCATTTTTGTTTAAAAATTCAATGTAGAATTTCTGTACCTCAGTGTGTTGAACTGATAATCACTCTTTTGTGTGTTAAACACAATCTACTAAATACAGACAACTTCATTATAAAGAGAAACAACAAATTAAAAAAATATATAATCACAATCTATGACAAAAATACTATAAACTAGATGGTGGATAAACTAGATTAGTGGATAATTCGGCAGCAATAGTTAACTCTAGAAAAATCATGAGTGCACTAATTGTATAAAATCTAAACATTTAGTGGGGAACAAATAAAAGTGAAGCACTAAATCTTTTCAAATGTTACACGTTGTAAAATACTTTCATGCAAAACAAGTAAATATATTTATATAAATAGGGTCTATATACTAAGAAATTAAGACATTTATTTTAAATGTATAGCGCAGCTTTTTAATGACACAGCAACATATTATAGATAGGGCAGAACAAGAAAGGCTATTAATAATCTTTCATTGCGCAAAAGTATTATAATATGAAAGGCTCCAATACAGAGCGGTACAAAACGCGTATGCGCATCCCGTGCGCAGGATGATGCGCTTGAAGCAACACAGTTGCAGCGCTCCATCCGCTGCATTGAAAAGTTCAAAACACAAAGGGAAAAGATGTTGATGCATAGTGTATCTATCTATGCAATATTTTGAGCTTTTTTTTTTTTTTAGTTTAACATTTCAGTTACCGTGCGTATGAACAATACAATCTCTAACAAAATCTAACAGACACCCGGTAGAAAGTAACACGATTTAGAAACAACAATAAACTCCAGCCAGTCATTTTTTGCAAAAGCATAAACCATTATCTACAGATCAAGTATAATAACAGGAACATTGAATCGTCTTGGAAAGAGTTTCATCATGTTGACTGTCGTAACCGAACGCGGCACGCGGTTTGAAAACAGAATGGAGAATGACTGGCAGCTGCAGCGGAGGGAAGCATTTACATGAGCTTGAATTTAATGACTTAAATATTCATCTGTACCTCACCTTAAATTATGGAATGGCTTCAGAACACTTTATATAGTGCACAAAGAGTTTTGATGCTTTATAATGTTTTTGTGCCTTTTGTGGGGCACTGGGGCTTAACAATAGCAGAATAGTATGCTCACATCGGATTTGGGTCGGTCCTGTCTGACCGATACCCGAATATCGGATCGGCGCATCCCTAATCTGAAGCATCAATATGGCACTGTTTACACCAAATATTAACATTCATCTCAGGTGAGCGATCACAACTCGTCAGCTGAGATGGATTGTGCTAACATAAAGCACAAAATAATCTGCAGACTCCCAAATGTACTTCATTTAAACTCACCACAAATGTTTAACTTTTCAAGCAGAATTCTTAATGTTTTTTTTTTTAAATCAAGCTGAACTTCCTATTACTGCCTAGTGATGGGATGTTCAGCTAGATTCAAATTTAATTAATTTCATATTACTGAATTTTGCTGTCAGGCATACCAACAATTCACATACAACAAATAAGTGGTTGATTTAAACTCTTAATTTTAAAATTAAATGTTTTAAATGTATGTGAATATAGAATTCATGTACAGGATGAAAAAATAATATTTTGATATATGTTCAATACCTCACATTTATGCTTGTATTTTAGCAATGTCCACATGTGATCAAATCGCCTTGGATATTAATATTAAGCATTAACAGGGCTGTTTGGAACATGCTGATTGTTATATTAAAGCATTGCTTTTGTTTTGTTTTTTGTATTTATTTTTGGTCAGGTCCCTCTAACGTTTTCAAAATCGTAAAGATGATCATGGAAAGGAACTTCCAGCCGGTGATCATCTTTAGCTTCAGTAAGAAAGAATGTGAGGCCTATGCACTGCAAGTGGCTAAACTGGATTTCAACACAGGTATTAATGTTACAATAATTAATAATGCTTCTTGCTAAGACTATTACTGTTGCTCATGCTTGAGTTAGGGGTTTAAACTGATATATTTTATCTTCAGTCACACCTGCAAGGGCTAAACTAAGCCTTGGAAGAGCATAACATAATTTTTCTAGTTTTCCATTTTAGAACTTAAGGTTTATCTCACTCTCATTGCTCAAATATTGGCGCAATAATGATTTAACTATCCTATTAAATAGAAAGAGCAGTTCCTATTAAAAAAAATCAAACATCATGGGCAAAAAAAGTGGCAGAAGAAGAAATGAGCTCAGCTTTGTGCTGTTTTGGGGAATTTTTCATTTTTGAAACGGTTACATGGTGTTCTTTTATCAAGTATTCATCTATTTGAAGCAGAATGTGTTACAGAGCCAAATGCACAAACATGGCTCATCCTCCTCTATTGACGTGTCAAACCTTCTGTTCTCTTTTAAGGGAAATGGACAGCATGTACAAGTCTTAACAATCTTCAAAAGTATTGCCACTTCCCATACCACTTTGCTTTGAAAGGCCTAATTCATTTCTTTTAAAAGTGACTGATGTGGCGCACACGTAAGCGTTGCGTTATTGTGGACTTTTAAATGTTTTGTTTGTGAGTAGTGTGCAGTTAACTTGAAGTCCTTTGGCCTTTGATGGTATATATGGGTGAGCACTTGGGACCGCACTAGCAGTCATCCACACAGCTGTTACTGTTTTGCGAGTCTTGCTTTAGGTGGGGAGACTGTTTTCATTAGCTCTATCTGAGCAGATGTCATCATAAACATCATAGTGTAAATTTGTTTTTGTTTTTATTTATATAGAGGGTTTCCAGAACATTTTCATAATTTCCAGCATGCACAAGTAGATTGGTCTCTTGGTTTTTTGAGACGTTGCTTAAGCAGACACCACTGCACAGATATTGTGGTCTCAAGTTGCCATATTGTGATAGTCAGATGCACGTATTAGTCTCTGTTAGTGGTTTTGTTCTGGTTGGTCTGTTCTTTCGTGGATAGATAGGGAAAAACAGTAATGTGCACCTAACCATATGCTCATGCATATTAGAATAACTAAATAAACACATAAGTCAAGGTGGCACAACTGTCCTGATATCGTTATAAAGGCAAAAAGCTTAATTAAAAGAACAAAATTCTTGAAAAGAAAGCTTTAAGTACTTTGGGTTTTTTTTTCTTCTTGGAAATAAAAAATAAGCAACGAAGCAGCTGTTGAAATATTATAAAAATCAGTCATGTGGTGCAACCAATATGTAAAATCATAGGGGGGAAAAAGAGGACCCCTGCAGACCCTCATGAGTGTGTCAAGGTCATTTAGTCTCTTAAAATATCAGACAATTTGATCTTGTGACTAACTTGGAAACGTTGTTTCGGCTTGAAAAATGTAAGTTGGTACAGCCTGATTTTTTTTATTTTTAATGTTAAATATATACATTTTTACTTGTTACATTTACACCATGACATTTAAAGACTGTTAAATTTCACTGTCTAAAGAGTGCAAGTTAATTTGAAATGATTAAATTGTGAAATTGAATATTTACCTTTAGGGCTGGTATAGTTCAAAAATGTTTGATACAGATACCTTGACTTCGATACCGGTTCCTGAATGATACTTTTTTCAAATACCAATTTTATTTATTTATTTTAGCAAGATTACATTATACATTTACCTCAAAAAAAGTTGGTTGTATTTTTTTTTTTTTTTTCAGATTGTTGACTTTTGTTTTGTTTTTACGGACTCAAAGATTCATATAGGGTACTGGAATATATGCCTCACGCTCAAGTGTGCACACATAAAGCTTGCCGCAAAAGTAGCCTAATATTATGAATATGAATGTAAAAATAGCAAGGAGACATTTTAATTGTTTATTAATCAACTAGTGTTTTCTGAGTCCGTGTTGGCTGCAAAGATTACGTCGACAATGCTGACTCGTCATCTCCGCAGTTGTGAGTGCCCGCACGCCTATAGAGGGAATTGCACCTTTCATTTAGATTATATAAAGTATTAGTTTTCGATTCAAATTGGTTCGTTTAGAAGTAGACATTTCAAGCTTTCTATAGGCCTATTTCTCATGTCTGTGAGGCAAGTAGTTTCGGTTAATGTGACGCGCAAATATTCAGTAAATATTCCATGCACTGTCAAGTGCTTCAGATTTGTTGTTTATCCGACCAGATTTCCTCGCATCTCTGTTGCGTAACCGGCGTGTTTTTCCACCACAGCCAATCATTCTGCATACTTCTGCTCACTGATGTTGACAATTAACCCCTTAGGGATCGAACAACAAGACCTTTTATGATACTTGATGGTATCGAGGCAATTCTGTTGGTACCTAAAAAGTATTGATCTCGATACCCATCCCTATTTACGTTACTGTCGCTAAAAATAGTTCATTTATTTAATTTCATGCAGTTGAGCACTTTTTTTTGCTGTTGTTTTAATAAACTTTAGTATTTTATTTTAAAGACTTTTTTTGTGTGACAGTTTTGCCGTTGTGTTGGGTCACCATTTGATGTTTGATGGGCAAATGCAGAAAAACGAACTCTGAAGCAAAACCAGTTGAACTGCTGGTCTATATTTAGTTTTTATTTTGTTATGCTGTAAATTGATTGCTAAGTCTAGTGAGATCTGACTACACCGTGTTGCAGGCAGAAATAGAGATGTTCTAATCCCTCGACACATTGTTTCAAGGCTCTGTTTGGAGCAGGTAACATGGAAACTCTCCCTTTACTCAATACACTTCTTAAATATTTTCATTCTCTACACTAACCCTACAACATCTATATCTCTCTGGTTTATAGTGCTTTTCATGGGATATTGGAAAGTCCTTAGCAGCTGTGTAAAGCACACACACACCTAACTTTGTGATGCTGGCTGTGTTTGAGGCCTTTTAGCTGACTCGCATGCACACTGAACTACCAAAAACCAGTTGCTTTTTCTAGCCACAATCCTCTAAAATTCCCAGTTTGATGTCTGATTTCTAATTTCCCTATCCAACCCCAGATGACGAGAAAAAACTGGTGGAAGAAGTTTTCAGCAACGCCACAGACTGCCTCTCTGATGAAGACAAGAAGCTGCCACAGGTAAATTCTTTTCATACCCAGCCACTGCTCGTCTGTAAGGGCAGAGCCCCACCAAGATATTCATCCAAACATAGACCCCTATACACTCACCTAAAGGATTATTAGGAACACCTGTTCAATTTCTCATTAATGCAATTATCTAATCAACCAATAACATGGCAGTTGCTTCAATGCATTTAGGGGTGTGGTCCTGGTCAAGACAATCTCCTGAACTCCAAACTGAATGTCAGAATGGGAAAGAAAGGTGATTTAAGCAATTTTGAGCGTGGCATGGTTGTTGGTGCCAGACGGGCCGGTCTGAGTATTTCACAATCTGCTCAGTTACTGGGATTTTCACGCACAACCATTTCTAGAGTTTACAAAGAATGGTGTGAAAAGGGAAAAACATCCAGTATGCGGCAGTCCTGTGGGCGAAAATGCCTTGTTGATGCTAGAGGTCAGAGGAGAATGGGCCGACTGATTCAAGCTGATAGAAGAGCAACTTTGACTGAAATAACCACTCGTTACAACCGAGGTATGCAGCAAAGCATTTGTGAAGCCACAACACGCACAACCTTGAGGCGGATGGGCTACAACAGCAGAAGACCCCACCGGGTACCACTCATCTCCACTACATATAGGAAAAAGAGGCTACAATTTGCACGAGCTCACCAAAATTGGACAGTTGAAGACTGGAAAAATGTTGCCTGGTCTGATGAGTCTCGATTTCTGTTGAGACATTCAGATGGTAGAATTTGGCTTAAACAGAATGAGAACATGGATCCATCATGCCTTGTTACCACTGTGCAGGCTGGTGGTGGTGGTGTAATGGTGTGGGGGATGTTTTCTTGGCACACTTTAGGCCCCTTAGTGCCAATTGGGCATCGTTTAAATGCCACGGCCTACCTGAGCATTGTTTCTGACCATGTCCATCCCTTTATGACCACCATGTACCCATCCTCTGATGGCTACTTCCAGCAGGATAATGCACCATGTCACAAAGCTCGAATCATTTCAAATTGGTTTCTTGAACATGACAATGAGTTCACTGTACTAAAATGGCCCCCACAGTCACCAGATCTCAACCCAATAGAGCATCTTTGGGATGTGGTGGAACGGGAGCTTCGTGCCCTGGATGTGCATCCCACAAATCTCCATCAACTGCAAGATGCTATCCTATCAATATGGGCCAACATTTCTAAAGAATGCTTTCAGCACCTTGTTGAATCAATGCCACGTAGAATTAAGGCAGTTCTGAATGCGAAAGGGGGTTAAACTAAGTATTAGTATGGTGTTCCTAATAATCCTTTAGGTGAGTGTATATACACTGAATTAATAATAAATTGTAAATGTGTTCAGCATTCTGCAACAAATATTTTTTGGATGTTCTAGACTAATTTTAAGTTGTAAAGTGAGCAGGATGTATTTTAATTTAGCACATGATTCGACAGGCATGTATCATGATAATAAGCAGTGCAGCGGGTGCCTGAGCCCTCCCCAGCTCTACAGCGCCCCACAATTAGAATTCTGCCAAAAGTGTCTGTTCAGCAATTAGAATACAAAGCTTACAAAATGTTTATCATAAACTAGTGCAAAGACCCATAATCTGCCCTACCTAAATTTATGGCCAGGGACCGCTACTGTATATACTTCTGTTTTGTACACAGGATTTATTAATTGGTCTTTGTCAACAATAAAATTATAAATTTGATTATTCTTAATTTGTCAGCATAGACCCATAACATTTCTTGTTGCCTGAATAGCGCCGCAAGATGAGTATTTCAACAATTTTTTTTACGTCATTTATTTTACTTGCATGACATTTTATATTTAAATGGTCTCATTTTACATCAGTAAAGTTTTTAAAATAAGCTAACTTGCCTGTGAAACTTTCTTCATGTAAAGTTTTTAAAATAAATTGACTAATCTAAACTGATTTGAAAATTAGATTGCTGCCATTGAGCTAATGCATATGTAAAAACTAAAGGCTATTGTATTTATATATTTTAGATTTTGTTTCACATGTTCTTATCCAAGCAAACATTTGGTAAAAATATTTTAACAGCAGCACAGTACACTCTGTAATGTGAGTCCTTGTGCAGTGGGATGCACTTTAAAAGATCAAAATATTTTAATAAGAATAGAAAATTTGCCACTTTTGGATGTGCCTGAAAGCACATGCCATCATGTTTTGTCACACCCACAGTAATAACAGTAATGGCAAGATTTAAATGAGGCTTTCAAAGCAAAAAGTATGTAATTGGTGCCTGCAGCATGCAAAGTTTGAATATATATTTTTTGCTAGTCGACTACAATTATGAACTAAAAGCATTGCTCTGCTCCATACAACACCAGCTGCAGTATCACAGCAGATTTCGCTTCTCACGTGAAGAGGGTAAGGAGAGATGACTGACAGGACAATGCTGGAGGATTTGATGCGCAACAGATCCTGAGCGTCATTGATGTCTTATCTTGTAAAATGTGTGGTCAATACCACCGCTCCCTATACACAGGGTACACATGATTGCGAATTCGAAAGCAAAAGTGAGCGTGCAGTCAAAAGCGATTTCAATACCCTGCATATTGTTAGCGGCTCCCTGATGCCCCAGTGTTATTGGTAATACAAATTTCCTCACCGTAACATGCCTACTAAAGACTAAAGTAATGATGCTGAAAATGCAGCTTTGCCATCACAGGAATACGTTTTTTATCAATCTAGTAAAATGGAATAAAACAGATATTTTAAATTGTAATATTTCAAAATATTACTGTTTTACTGTCTTTGGTAATACTTTTATTTTAAGATGACATAGTTACACATTACTATATGTACTTACTATAGAGTTATGGTTAGGGTTGATTACATAGAGTAATTATGCATAATTTACTGTTATATTATAGTAACTGCCACCTTAAAATAATGCATAATTACAAGTAACTAACCCTAACTGTAACTCTATAGTAAGTGCATGTAGTACTGTGTAACTACGTCACCTTAAAATAGTGTAACCCTGTCTTTTTAATAAATTGTAAATAAATGCAGCCTTGGTGAGCATAAGATATTTTTAAAAACACATAAAAATTTTTTAAAAAAGTACCTACTCCAAACTTTTGATATGTTAAATGATAGTAAATGACACGTACACAAAATTGCTAATAAATTGCTCTTTGACTAACCTAACATTTTCCTTACATGGACCACATTTGAGTTTGTACTATAATTAATGCCTACATTTAAAAATAGTTTTTCTGTTTTACCAAAATATTTACTTAAACTCATAAGTTGTTTTGTTAATTGAAGATCTGCCACACAAACCACAGCAAAGTCGGGCTCTACGTGTCAAGCTTGTTTGAGGTGTCTCTGTGTTTTAGCAATTCCCAAAATGGTTTTAAGAGGCTCGTAAAACTTTCCACTCTCTTCAACCCTCCTGTTCACTGTTACTCCTACCTCATTTTTCCTCCTCTTTTACATCTCAATCCTGTCATCTATTTCCATGTTGTAGGAGAGCAGAGTTTGGGTTGTACTCTTGCAGTAGAGGTGCTGATCTCAGATCAGATGGTCTTTAAGGTTGCTGCTCTGTCATGAAGATAAACTGATCCTCCATCAGAACACTTGCTGTTGGAGGACGAGTGATTACAGGACTAGTTCAAATATGCAGTTTGTGTAAATGTTGCCTTTATGAGGAATGGACCATCCTTCAACTTGACCCCTGCCTGTTTGTTCTCTGACATATTTCTGAAGGCTCATCCTGAGCTGTTCACGCTGCTAACCTAGATTTGCATTTGCGGATATTTTCACTTCCCTGACATAAAAAAAATGTAAACAATGTGGAATAAATTAAATAATTTTTGTATGTAATACATTTTCAATAGTTTTAATTTTCAATAAATTCTTAACAAAAACAATTTCAATAAATTAGTTATAATAATTATTTATAATTATTAGGTTAGGTTAATTAGGTAAAATTATTAGGTTAATTTGCATTATAGCTTAATATACAACTATAAATTCATAAACATACTTGCTTTTAAAGGCAATTACAAAATGAAATAAAAATCATAGTACATTTTAGGACTTTCATAAATTCATAAATATGCTTTGTTTAGGGGATAACTCTCCAAACAATTCAAACTGTCATTGAGTAGAACCCAAAAGGAGAAATGTAGTAAAATGACCAAGATGCCCTTTTCCACACATTGAAAGTGGATGGGATCCAAACACTGCTATGATCACCATTTACTTTCATACATTCAAAAAACTTTTTTTTTATTCCATACAATTAAGCTTGACTAGGGTTGTGGGTAATAAATTACCAACTTTTAATTTTTAGGTGAATCATTCCTTGAAAATGTGCTTGTTTGTGTCTTGGAAAATGTGGCCTTGAATAGGTGTTTAAACTGGTCTTGATTGGCTACACTGAGCTGTGATTTAAACACAATAATGGCCTGTTATAATTGAGATAATTTCTCAACAGGTGGAGCATGTTCTGCCGTTGCTGAAAAGAGGAATTGGTATTCATCATGGCGGCCTCCTCCCGATCCTCAAAGAGACCATTGAGATCCTGTTCTCTGAGGGTCTGATAAAGGTGACTGGAAGAACCTTTGTGCATTTTTGGATAAACGCGTTCACCTTAGCTGAACATCGAGTCATTCAGAGTTGACAACCTTTTATCAAGTTTTTTTTGTTTGGTTTTTGTTCATTGACTCACTCACTCTTGTTTTTCCTGTATGAAATTCTCTCATGGAACATAAAACAGTGAATTCCCCCCCCAATGTAAATGAGGGCTGAAGCTGTCAAGCTCTAAAATGAAACTGAAGACCAACTAAAAGTAGTCCATACAACCCGTGCTCTATATTCCAAGCCTTCTGAAGCTTCTGCAGAAAGCAAGATTATGAATGGCATATTGAGGGCATTTGAGTCAAAGCAAAGTCCCTTTTAAGACAAGTCATTTCATTCGGTGGGCGGCGGCCATCTTTAAAAATTCCTTCGGGCAGCTATTTCAGTAATGCAAGTGCAGCTCCTATATCTTTGGGGAAACATCAAATTCTCCAAAGCTGTTCACCAAGCTCTCGATTAAAATTAATATATGACTACATCAACAGCTGTCTCATGAATTCTGTTTGTAAATGCTCAAATCATGACAAAAGTCTGCATTTTCAGACTGGACCATTTTTTAAAACACTGGAAAATGTTTTAAAGTGTTTGGTCAAAGTGTCATTGACAATTAAATTTAATCCATCTAATGCCGCCATATTTATTTTTTTGTGAGTTGTGCGTTGTTCACACAAAATGATCGTATGGCTTCAGTTTTTTTTTTTTTTCATTTCAATTTAACCATCCAATAGTAGAAATGTATCAACTGATATTATGTATGTGTATGTATGCATGCATGCGTATATAAATTTAGGTTTAGCTTTCAGCGAAAATAACATCATCATGCACAGGTCCTGTGATAAAAGATTTATATCATACCGTCCACCGTAGAGCAGCCAGGATATTCTTCAAAAAACCTGTTTTATGTTCCATGGAAGAAAAAGTCATAGAGGTTTGATTTATGAGGGAATAAGATTTGTGTTTGGGTGAACTGTCCTTTTAAGACACCTCACTAGTTTCTCAGCCAGAATTTTTATAATGGCTTGTGTGTGTCTGTGGTAATTCTCTCTCTCTCTCTCTCTCTCTCTCTCTCTCGCTCTCTCTCTCTCTCTAGGCCTTGTTTGCTACAGAAACATTTGCCATGGGAATCAACATGCCTGCACGAACTGTGCTCTTCACCAGTGCACGCAAATTTGACGGCAAAGACTTTCGCTGGGTAAATCACAAGCTATACTGCTTCTCATCGAAATTACTAATCAAATTTCCAAATGCATTTCTTTGCCTCTTCGTCCAACGTTGCAGAGAGACACGGGGTCGAGCAACAGTGCCGTCCAAGCTGCCACGTATTGTTTGCGTGAGTGTGAGGCAATGACTCAAGCTGTTGTGAATAAAAGAGGCCCTTGGCTTTTATACTCTAGCACAGAGCGAGTGAGAGATGGAAGCGTTTTGTGAGGAACATCTGGTATCCATGAGTCTGCCAGAAAGGTTTTGACTAACCGTTCGCAGGCACTGAGCCCCTCTCTGGGACTTTTAGCAGTTAATAGAAGATAAGACTGATCTGGGGTCAGCTACGGGTTGCTGTAATATAGCAGAGGAACGTTAGGAGGGGTTATCAGGCAAAAACAATATTTGCAAAACGAATAGGCTTGATATGTTACATTGTTTGAGGTTGGTGCCAGATTGTGATTTATCAGAGCCGTACCAGTAAGGAACTTTTAGATGGAAACCTTATCGTTTGGGCAACTGCAGATGTTTCCCTACAGCAAAATCTATTAACAACCACATCTTGTGGTGATTTTACCACCATTATGCACATCAACAGAACGCCTAACTTCCTGATCTATGGAAAACAAAAATCAATGGAGAGAAATGCAGAAGATGAAGTATACACTACCGTTCAAAAGTTTAGTCAGTAAGATTTAACAAAAAAAGGATTTGTTCTTTTTTTTCTTAATTCATCAAAGAATCCTGGAAGAAATGTATCACTGTTTCCACAAAAATATTATGCTGCACAACTGTTTTTAATATTGATAAGAAGAATCTTTCTTGAGCAGCGAATCAGCATATTAGAATGATTTCTGAAGGATTATGTGACTGAAGACTGGCAACAGTTAATAATTGTAATTATATTTCACAATATTACTGTTTTACTGTATTTTTGATCAAATAAATGATCATAAGAGACTTACTTCAAAAACATAAAAAAAAATTTAACGGGTAGTATATGTGGTTAGAAATGCTCTTATCAACATAAATGGGCCGTTTACTTTTTTTAATTACCTAGGTCTGATTGTGAACAATTCATCTGTTTTGGTCCCTTTGGTAACTGTACATTTCATAGACATATTTCATTAACTACTGCATTTCTAAAAACATTAACTAAACATAAAATGTGATGAAACAGAATGTAAATAATAATAATTCATATTTAAATAAAATCGAATTAAATGCAATGCACCACATTTGGTTATGTCCTTTTACAGTTGGTTAGCTGTTTTTCTTGCAAAAATAACAATTTTACTTTTCAGTACATATTCAATGTTTAATATAATTTAATACATTTTTGTTGTAGATAATTCAGAAAGCAGTTTTTACAGTGTGATTACACATCCTATTAAGTACATAAAGTTTCACTGTATATGGTAAGGTTAATTTAACCAATTAACATGCTTTTGCTGTTTCTTATTATTTATTTTTTTCTATTAAAATTAGAAATATTTTTGAATTCTTTTTGTCCTTTGGTTCCCAAATAGCTGCAATAATTATAAAATATTTTTTCCCCACCACCCATATTTTTAGATCACCTCTGGAGAGTATATCCAGATGTCAGGACGTGCCGGCAGAAGAGGAATGGACGAGAGGGGAATAGTCATTTTCATGGTGGATGAGAAGATGAGCCCTGCGGTGGGCAAACAGTTACTGAAGGTAAAACTAAATTGCCAAAACATGCCATGAAAATGATGACTCTTTATTTTTGTTTTCCTTTTTGGGTGAACTGTTCTTTTAAGCCGTTTTCATCATGTTTTGTTCAGGTGATGGCCAACACACTCTGACGCACAAACGTTCTGATCCTAAACCCCTTATCCTCCTCTAAGCCTTGGCACCCTCTTTAAGGGGCCGTCCCATTCATTTAATACACTCTTTAACGTGTGTGCTTTCTCAGTCTCACATGCCTGCCTGCCAGGATTCGTCCCTGCAGACTCCTGATTTCCCCCACCCCCCTCTGAAGCTTTGCCACATCCCATCTCTGCTTGGGGTCCATTAAAGTCTTGCTCAATGCCCTTCCAACTGAATTTCAGTACTTTATAATGGTTCATTTGTAAGTTTTAAAGAGAATATGGAGAAAGCCATGTCACTAAAATTGAATCAACTGGCATTTTCTTCTCTGGGCCTGTGTAGAATCAGACTCTATTAAATCAACAGGTTTTGCAACACAGAGCCCTGTGTTTTTCTTACTTAACATAGCATGGTCAGAAGATGTTTACTCGTGTATAAAGAAGGCTTCAGCACACAGATAGAGGACAGTCCCAACATTAACCACAGCAAATTTGCTGCACCTCTAACTGTCAAGTTATGTTTATGTGAATAACATTTGAACGCCAAAGGCTAGAAACAAAATTCTTTTTCCTCTGATTCTTTCGCTCAAGGCGATTAGAATCCTAAATGTGCTTGCAGCTATGTTTTACACATGGTAATTGTCAATATAGTAAAATGTTAAAATTATTGAATATTCACAATATATTTCTGATTTTGCTGCTACTGTATAACATCATTACCAAATATCAAGATAAAATATTGCAATGGTTTCATTGAGCTTTTGGTTTGACCTTTAAGATGATGTTTTAATATTGTCAAATACTTGCCCACAATAGCAAAACTATTGTTTAACGTGTTTCTGTGAATCATTTCAATCTGTTCCAGTGAATCAATTCAAAACTCTGATTAGACTATTCATTTGTCTTTACATAAAATGTTTTTGCATGTGATTTTTCATGCATTTTAAGGGGTTTAGTAAAAAATTAGCTTTTTTATTATAAGACTTTTTTACAAAATATTTACTCTAAAAACGTTAAATGTTAAATATTGTCAAATGGTTAAATAGGTCAGCCAGCCCTAGTGTTCCAGAGAATTTTACTGCCCGTCATCTTCACCATAGGGGTGTCAATGGGCTGTGTTGGATTCATGATTTGAGTAACACCTTTTATTCTCGTAGGGTTCGGCGGATCCTCTGAACAGTGCGTTCCACCTGACCTACAACATGGTGCTCAATCTGCTACGTGTGGAGGAGATCAACCCAGAGTACATGCTGGAGAAATCCTTCTACCAGTTCCAGCACTATAGAGCTGTGCCTGGCGTTGTAGAGAGTAAGAACGATTATGATTTAAAGGAATATTTCCCATAGTTAAAATTCTGTAAGCATTTATTCATCATGTTGTTCTCTGTGGAACAGAACATCAGGAACATTTCTAAATGTCTTTGTTTCTCACCAAAAAGCTTGTTAGTCATACGGGGTTAGCACAACACAACAGTTAATATTTGGTTTAAAATCCTGTCTTTATTTCTGTGATTCTCATAGAGATGAAAAAGCTGGAGGAGGAGTATAATGCGATACGAATCCCCAATGAAGAGAGCGTGGTGACCTACTACAAGATCCGTCAGCAGCTGGCCAAACTAGGCAAAGAAATTGAGGAATTTATTCACAAACCTAGATACTGCCTGCCCTTCCTGCAGCCAGGCAGACTGGTCAGGGTAAATGGCCAGTGCCTTTTTCTGTACAAATACAGTTAATGTTTCATCTAAATCTAACAACTGTTTTGTTGGAAAATATAGCCCCACAGACCTGCTTGGTTTTGTTGGTTAGAAAAACTGAAAATGCTAAACACTCTTTTTCATTTCCAGGTGAAAAAAGATGATCTGGATTTTGGTTGGGGTGTAATTGTCAACTTCCAAAAGAAGGCAAATGTCAAGGTATTATCAGATTTGTTTTTTTCTTCTTTGTGGTTAAAGTCCCCAAGTATAATGTACTATAAGAGCACTTGTACTAGTTCTCTTACTTTCAGAACTCAAAACATTCTTCTAAGTGGGGAAAAAAAGGAAACAAAAGCCTGGAATACACATTCGCGCAATTAGTTTTTTTTCCTCGATTTGTTGTCTAGACGAGTCAATGCTAATTGCTGAAAGTCAGAGCCAACTTGCAGATACTGGACAGTCGAAGTTGACTGATATCACAAAACATTGCATAGTTGTTTTTTTTTTTGTTTTTTTTGGCTTCAGATTTTGATTATATCCAAACATGTTTCTCCTAGCAATGAATGGCTGTGTCCACCAAAGCGTTTTTTCCTAAGGCCAGCGTGTTTTCAATAGAAGTGCTGGCAAGCCTTAAAGTCCGGTAGTGTGTGATCCTCAGTCGTTTAATGTATGATGTTCAGTTTTCTCTGTAACCATTTACAAAAATCGGCAAATGTATGATGCCTGGTGTTTTTAAAAGCGTATGTTTAAAAAAAAAAAAAAGCTGTGTAGCGTATTCAAGACTTGAGCTGTAAAAACGACTCATTCTGAACCTTTCTTTCATCAGACATGATGGCTTGTATCACCACTTGTTTCTGAAATGCTAAGCAAAAAAAAAAAAAATGAGGATGCTTTATTTTATTTAAAGTCATGGAGTGGGTAAAAAAAATGGTCATGAAAACCTAAATTCTGTCTTTTGATGAATGTATATGTTGTAGGCCGGAGGTGGTGATGTTGACCCGTTGTTTGTGGTGGAGGTTCTGGTCCACTGCAGCAAAGACAGTGTAAAGAATGCGGCCACAGAGGCAGCCAAACCAGCTGGCCCAGGGGAAAAGGGCGAGATGCAGGTGAGAGAATTTGGTGATTAACCTGCCCCAGAATCTGAAAAGATGCGAGACACGAGCGCAATGGTTAAATACATCCGTCTAGAATGTGTTTACATTGAAAAACAATGGAAAAGTAGCCCAGTGGTTTGTAAATGCGTTCTGTGTGAACTGCCCCTTATAGTGTTTATTAATATTTTGAATTAGGTTTTAATTAAAATTAAGTTTAAGTCTTAGTAATTTTGTTTTGTGCTCCATTAGTTTTTTTATTTCTATAAAATTTATTTGTATTTCAGTTTTAGAAATTTCAGTACTTCAGCTTAAACTTATTTTAGCTATTTAAAATTCCTGAAAATGATTTTAATTAACAATAACAGCACTCGTCATCAATATTAACGGAGTGAGTTTTTAATTCGAGTGGCAGCCCTAATTTAACCCTAATTCAGCAGACTGACCCTGTTCCTGTGAAATGTGGGAACTCTGCCTCCACCAGCTGGATTTTGAACAGGTTTCATTTGGTTGGAGTTCAAAATACTGGTGCTTATGTTCTTGAAGCATAATCTACTCTTAAACAAAAAAAAAAACTTTTCATCCGTGTCACAAAGCATAAAAATCACAAAGTGCCACGATTCAGCTGTGATGGCAGTGATTTTTGTCATTGTTTTCCTCTCTTGACCTCTTCCCCCAAACTTTAAGCAATTTAACTGACGCTCCAGAGGTTTGTGGTTCGATGGCTTTAGCTGATGGCTCTTCTTTTTTTTTTCCCATCTCCGTGGGCTCGTAAACTCTGCTTTATGTCTACGCCAGGCCTGCTAAATGTGTTTAGATTGACCCTCCAGCTTCTCGCTGTGGTTTTGGTCATATATGGCCACGACGTGAAGTTCTTCATGCAGAGGCAGCCAGAGAAGGTTTGTCCAATCAGTACTGTCTGTTTATCTTTCAGGTTGTTCCTGTGATTCTTCATCTTATTACCTCCATTAGCTCTGTTCGCCTCTACATCCCCAAAGACCTGCGGCCCTACGACAACCGACAGAGCATGCTCAAATCCATACAGGTCAGCACACACACACGGCATACTGCTTGAACTACTGCTTATTTCATTTTCTTTTAAATTAATTCTCACTTCATTTTTTTTTTTTTTTTTTTTACACTTCAATTTGAAGTGATCAGTATTTTATTAGGCATGAACGGAATGCTTATCACTGTAAAAGGGCATGATAGGTTCCCTTTAATACAAAGTGTTGATTTAGTTTTTTGGCTCTACTAGAATAGGTTTTCATGCTTGAATGTTCAGAAAACACCTTATTTTTCACATTTAACATTTTCAGTACCTCACTTCCCAGTCTGTCAGAAACACTCTGTTTAGTTCATGTCTCTATGAAGCCCCTCCTTCTGAAAAGTGCAGTATGCTCTGATTGGTCGTCTGGAACAGTGCGTTGTGAGTGGTCAACCGCTTCCAGCGTGTTTGGGAAATGTTACACCCCTTAACTTTGATCTTTGATCACCAAAATGACGTTTTAAATTTGTTTTTTTCATATGGAAAAAATTTATTTATGCTTTAAAATAGCTTGAATGTAACTACACCCTTGCTTCATCATGAATATGCAAATGAGCCCCGCTTCCACTCACTCTACAAGTTGATTTATCAGAATGGTAATGCATTTTATGAATCGCTCTCTACAACATCGGACACAATGGTAATTAATATGATTAACTTTTGTCTTGACTGTTATCAAACAGCTTATAATGTGACGCTAATGTTACACAAACCATGTTCCTGTTCACCATCTCAGAGTCAGACAGCTGCCTTTTTAAAATCAGCATCCTTAGAAATGCTTTGAACATTATAGAATGTCAGTGGAGAGGCTGTTGCCTCATAATATACGTCATATACATATAATTTATCCACTATATTGCTAAATGTACCCGATTTTTCATATCAACAGAAAAATATACCAGGTAACCTTATTCTCTTGAGACTCCCTTGCTTCTGAGAATAGTTAACATGTTAAAGCCTAACTTTCAACACTCATATAATATATCTAATATGATAAAACTGCGCTGCGTTACCCCATATACGCATGACTGAAAGAAGCAGAAACGGTGTTCTACGTCGGCATAAAAGCTCCACAAAATCAAGCCGTCATCAAGCTACGCCTTTGATTTGAATAAGCAACCTTTAGCGGCGAAAAAATTACATTTTGTGGCTTAAACATAACTGTGAGTTTCAATATACTAATAACACAACTCAACCAGGCCTCTGCCCTTTTTTTTATTATTATTTTTTTTATAAATATGCCTTGGGTGGGAATTTTTCTAAATTAGGAACGTGATTCGTTCACAGAAGAAAATTCAACACTACAATGGAGGCATTTTAGGGAGTTTAGAAACCAGGACACCAGACAAAAAAAAAAACAATTAAGGAGCCATTGGCTCCTATAAGGTAAAAAGTTACACAAAGTGCCACAAAATAATAATTTATACAAAATAACGTGTTTTAATTTTTAACATGCAATTATATATTTAGCAAAATGCCCCTTTCTATAGTTATTTTTCTAGCTGACTAACGAGTTTGAGCATTGAATGGCTTTTCTGAGGTAAATTTGACGTTACGTGACATGATTAAGCTGTTTTATACAAGCTCTTTCCAAGGTCGAAATGCTGATTAAGCGATCTGTCAGGCCACATTAAAGAGTTTGTTTACTTAAATTAACAAACAAGTTAAGTGACACATTAAAGGTGACCAGTTAAGTACAAATCTTCGTGCGATTATGGATGGCTGGGCTACTAAACGTGAACTTCAGGCAGTAACAGAAAGCAGCAAAGATTAAAAGATATTGAGAATAAGAATCCATATCCGTATCAATTAAAAACGAGAATTTGTTACCGATTATTTCGCGTCCACACAGCTGACATGTTTATCTGTTGTGGTCAACCACGTTGTGTGCACGAAATGGACACTTGCCTTCCTGCACTTTTACAGTACTGGGATGTTCGTTCATTCATTGAAACGTCTTTGAAAAACCTCATTTTCCATTTTGATGTCCGTTTCTTACGTGTATTTTGTGAGGTGAGGTTTTTTCCATTTTATTATGTCAACACAACTAAAGATGTGATGGGCTACTCATCACAGAACATGCCGGTAAAAAGGCACGCAATTTTTAATCATACCATAACCGTTCATAACCGTTTTAGTTGCAGTCTGGAGACTGTGCTTTGTAACATTGCAGACATTTTTCATGCTCAAACAGCAACATTACACACTAAAGAAAGTTGAAAATGTATAAAAGCATAATAGTATTACATAGTAGTGATGTCATGTGGCAACACTATAGTATACTGCTACTGTTGCATACTACCGCACATACACTACACTGCAATAAGTTAGGGCACATCTGTGTTATTCCATGCTGAGCGTAGCAAATTGCTTAATCTTGTTAATCCTGAACCCTTCCCTGCACAATCACACGATTCCTTTATACTTCACCGAATTGACCTCAATTAGTTGCAGATGCTAATCTCTAGGAGCGGCCATGCGACTCTTTTTCCTGTTGGACCATCTCAACCGTTCTCTTAATGGAAGGTGTTGAGTGATGATCTTAAAGATTAAAGCACATAACTGCTTCTGGTTTCCAGGAGGTGCAGAAACGTTTCCCAGATGGCGTTCCGCTGCTTGATCCCATAGATGACATGGGTATCAAGGATCCAGCGCTGAAGAAGGTCATTCAGAAGGTGGAGGCATTTGAGCACAGGATGTACACGCACCCCCTGCACAGTGACCCCAAACTGGAGGCTGTTTACACTCTGTGTGAGAAGAAAGCGCTGGTGAGTCCACTGTAGGATGTGCATGAATGTGCAGAAGTCAAAGCGGGATTGATATAAATGTCATTTCTTTTCATAGACGTAACCTTTTTCTGGTCAGCGCAGGAGTCACAAATGTCATTTGAAATATGGCTCCATTGTTTAGCACGCTAGAAGGGGTGGATGTCATTTCCTGCGGCTGAAATCTTGAAGGTCCACCAGAACCAAACAAAAGCGGGAAATTGGCTTTAGCGCAGGGTGAATAGGTGCTCAAATCGGATCACAAACAATCCTACGGCCACATAGTTGTTCGCATTGTGTAACAGTATTAAAGGGATAAGTTTTTTTGTTTTAATACAGTCCCTGTAGGCTTTGCACACGGTTATATTTTGTTGGAAATCAAATGGTCAGTTGCATCATGGGGACTTGGGATATCCCTCCAGACCAGATTAGATTTTTGTTTAGATCAGCCCTGTTGTATAAAGATCTATAGGAACTAACCCAGAACTAAACCTTCACAATGGCCTTGAGAAACTAATACTTGCTGTATTAAGGCCAGATTCTATTATACAATATTTGTTTGTAAAATCTACTATAAAATGTACAACTTAAATTTTATGTAATATCTAAAATATAAAATACAATAATACTTAAAATATATACTGTATAAATTACTTGTATAACATAAAATTATCTCTTATTGATATTTTTATTTCTCTTTTAATATATTATTTTTATTTTTAAAATACTGTAAAATGCTCAACTTATATTTACTTAAAATATATCATTTGTTTATTATATAATATTTTTCACTAAAATTATTGGATTTATTCTTAAAATATTTTATTCACTGGATATTATCCTAAAATATACAGTGCATCTGGAAAGTATTCACAGTGCTTCACGTTTTCCACATTTTGTTATGTTACAGCCTTTTGTTATTCATTATTGTCTTCAAGATTCTACAAACAATACCCCATAATGACAACGAAAAGTTTTTTTTAAATCTTTGCAAATTTATAAAAAAAAAAAAAACGGGAAAAAAAAATCACATGTACATAAGTATTCACAGCCTTTGCCATGACACTCAGAATTGATCTTGGGTGTATCCTGTTTCCACTGATCATCCTTGATGTTTCTACAACAACTTGGTGTCCACCTGTGGTAAATTCAGTTGATTGGACATGATTTGGAAAAGCACACACATGTCTATATAAGGTCCCACAGTCTGTGGAGCTCCGTGACAGGAAAAATGTCTACAGCATTGTAAGTCCAATTGAGCACAGTGGCCTCCATCCGTAAATGGAAGAAGGTTCAGAGCTGGCCGCCCGGCCAAACTGAGCAATTGGGGGAGAAGGGCCTTAGTCAAGGAGGTGACCAAGAACCCAGTGGTCACTCTGACAGCGCTCCAGCGTTTCTCTGTGGAGAGGGAAGAACCTTCCAGAAGAACAACCATCTCTGCAGCAATCAGGCCTGTATGGTAGAGTGGCCAGACAGAAGCCACTCCTCAGTAAAAGGCACATGACAGGCACCTGAAGGACTCTTAGACCATGAGAAACAAAATTCTCTGGTCTGATGAAACAAAGATTGAACTCTTTGGCCTGAATGGCAAGCGTCATGTCTGGAGGAAACCAGGTCCTTTTTTTTATTTTTATTTTTTTATAAATTTGCAAAGATTTCAAACAAACCTCTTTCATGTTGCATTATGGGGTATTTGTAGAATTTTGAGGAAAATAATGAATTTAATCAATTGTGGAATAAGGCTGTAACATAACAAAATGTGGAAAAAGTGAAGCGCTGTGAATACTTTCCGGATGCACTGTACCGTAGCACATTATTTAAATACTTAATGTTTATAATTTAATAGATCTTTGGTTTAAATTAAATTTGTATTATGCATTTTAATATTTTACAATTTAAATATTTATATTTTGTTAATATATTAAGCATTTTGTTTCTTTGAATTAAAAAAAAGTATATTACAATATGGTTACCATGATATAAAATTACTTTTCTAGGATTTTACTGCTCATAACTTTCCAAGACTTCTTTAAAACATTGTTGGCCAGCCTTTGTTGGCATATATTTGCTTTTAAAGTCTATTATAAAACATAAAATGTAACTACTTGTTTTTGGTGATTTAAATGACTTTAACTCTCTTCTTGGACATTAACATATGTTCTGGTTTATTGCGAGGTTCAATTGTTCATTAAGCTCATGTCCTAGTTGTAGGCATGAATGTAGGTCATGCCATTCAGACCACACATTAGCATTAGCAATACACAATACAGCATGTTTGGATATTAAATGCTGAAGAATGTGTTGAGTGTTGGGTGCGGTTTTCTAGAAATTCTTGCCCTTTTTGCTTAAACAATTCAGCTCTTCTCAGTGTCCTGTTTTCAGTCTGAGACTGAATCACTTTAGAAAGATCTCAGATAAGCTGTAAAGTGGATAATGGCATTAGAGCTGAGTCTTGTAAGGGGTGAATCAATTGTGCCTTAGCAGGCCAACACCATTTAACCTTTGTCTCAACTGATGTTAGCCATCTGGACTGATTTGGGTTTCTTTTAGTGAATGGTAGCTAATTGTTTAATATAATCCTCTGTCATTTACAGGTTAGTGCTTTCATTCTGAATGTGACTTTCATTAGTCCAATTAAAAGAATGAAAAGTGTAGTCCCCTGATGTTGATAGGATTTTAAGTAAGTTCAAAGAGTAAATACACCATTATTTATAACTTTTGATCAGTAGGTAATGCTGCCATCAAGTGTACCTGATATTGTCAGGGCATTACCAATGCCATTATTGTTAAAGGTGCACTGTAACTTTTCCGTCCACTAGAGGTCGCCTATTCAAAACAAAGGCGTAGTTTGATGATGCCAAGTTTGAGCGCAGAATCTTGGGACATGTGGTCTTCACCTCACAGCCGGTGGAAAAGAATCGGGATAGGACTCAGGCAGACATCATGTTCATGGATGCGATTATTAATGTTACTGTAGTATGAAGCAGAGCAGAGCCGAGTGTTGTGGGAGCTGAGCAAGGTCGCTGGAGCGATTGCGCAACACACGCCTCGCGAGCGGCAGGACTTTTATTATGCCACAGTCGCCAGCGCCATTTCCGCTTTTCCGGTCATGAGTATGAGGTAACGCAGCTCTGTTTATCATATTAGATACATGTGAGTGTGTTGAAAATTATGACGTTACTCTGTGCATTCGCTCGGCGGCTGCTATGACACTTGTTGCACACTGCAGTCAGAGTAAAGCGTTTCTGCTAAATAAAACCGGAAACGCAGATATGACGCAATTGACAGGCGACTCCCTCAGACGTCCCGGTTCCTTGGTTAAAATAGCAATTTTCTCACGATTTATAGTTGGAAACATTTGGAATATAGTAAGTACTCAACTGAACAAAATATATAACACTGGCCTAGTGGTTTTTGGATATTTTACTGAAATGTTACATAGTGCACCTTTAACTAAAAATAAAACCATAAAAAAAAAGTTTTCATTAATAAAGCTGAAATTAAAAAAATATTAGATGGAAAAACTTAAACATTTTATTTACAAGTTAATGCCAAGTTAAGTACTAAAATGACTAAAACTGAAGAAAAAAAATGAAGCTAAATAAACCTGTGATTTAAAAATAAAGCTAAATAGAAATTCAATAAATGAAACCTAACCTAAATTAAGAATGACAAAAGCACATAACAAAATTACTTGAACTTGAAGAAAAATGAACTGAAAATATAAAAATAAACATGTTTGCCGTCATTTTCTCTATGACCAGCAATTCTGTTTGGGTGGGTGTTGTACAGCAAAAAATTTAAAAATTAAATAAAGTAATGAATGAATAAATATATAAATATTTTTTTTTAGAAAGTAGTAACTTCACATGAATTGACTCTTAATGGTGTAAAGGAGTGGCTGATCTTGAGGAAAAAATACTGTTCTGCATGCCTCAGAAATGCATGGAATGAAGAAGCATGACTTATTCTTAAGTTAGTTACTTAAAACATGGGCAAAAATTTAAGTAAATAGTAACTTATGCACTTGGACAGATGGTGGCGCTGTCTCCACTAGTTTTGTATATTTAGTGTGCTGTGACACTGTAAAGTCTATGCATTAAAACATTACACTTCAGATACAGCCTTGTTTTCTATGTGGTGCTTTTGCCGCCAAGTTTGTTGATGCATTACATGCAAACAGTTTAACCGAAAACCGTTAGGTTGCGGAAAAAAATTCAAGTGCATGTTTACAGATGTCATTTGTTTGTGAAAACCTCTAATGGTGTATTTTGTACGCAAGAGTGTTCGACAGGTGTGTTATGAGTAGCTCTGCTATTTTGTGTCTTCCTGGAACATGCATCTTTGAAGTGTACGTTTGTTGCAAACATGTATGCGGAAACTAATGCGTTAAACCACACGTTTTGAACAATAATACGTGTGTCTTTTCTCACTGCTTGTGTGCATCAGATTGCAGGGGACATTAAAGCGGCGAAGCGTGAGCTGAAGAGAGCTCGTACTGTGCTGCAGATGGACGAGCTGAAGTGCAGAAAGCGCGTGCTGCGACGCCTGGGATTCGCCACTTCCTCTGATGTCATTGAGATGAAAGGTCGTGTAGCCTGTGAGATCAGCAGGTAGGATTGCCACAAAAAAATTGTTCACAATTCTAGTCGATGTTCTAAACCGTTATTGCTAACAGACATGCACTAAAAGCAACAACAAAAAAATGCACCCAAAACAGCCCTTATTTTTAATAAGTTTTGTTTCTAAAGCATCTTGTGGTTTTTCCTGTGTGTTTACAGTGCAGATGAGCTGCTGCTGACAGAAATGGTGTTTAACGGGCTGTTCAACGACCTGACGGCAGAGCAGGCTACCGCGCTCCTCAGCTGCTTCGTCTTCCAGGAAAATGTAAGGCCAAAATGTCGTCATGCACATGCAAAAATGTGGTTGGGATGTAATACGAGAGAAGTCAATGGGTTATGACAGTTGTGGGCCCAAATAACCTGTTGTGTTTGGATTGAAATGGTCATGAATGCAGGAATGAGGTTATTCAAAGGCCTAACTCCTATTTGAGACTTGTGAAGAGCATGCCATGTTCATTGAATAATTACACTATATGCAGATTAGCCCATAAAATGTTATCATATATTTTATTTGATACCATAGATATTGATTTGTAAGAGGTTTTGTTCATTTGGAAGTTTTCCATTTCCATATATGCAGCCAGAATCAAAAATTAAACTGCTGTGGTGTAAGAAATATTTAAATGTTTTTGAGAAATTAGTTTAGCCGATCAGAAGAGGTAATTTACATACAGAAGTCTTAAGAGTGTGTGATATATTTTTTTTGCTATCAGCATAGTATGAACTGTTAGGGAAGAAAAAAAAAACAGGGTACGTGTACTATGCTGAAATTTATGCCATGTGCACTGCAAATTAGTTGATCCACAACACAAGGTGGAAACGCTGGCCCAGCCCATTGTTTCACAGTCAAAAAAGTAAGTATACATTGGGCTTTAAAGGTGCAGTAGCAAAAAATGTATGCAAGAAACTTATTGTAAGGAAACAATTAAAATTCAGTAGTAATGAAAATGGCCACTAAGTATATTATGTTTGTTGCACCGCAGTGTAATGCTATTAGTCACAAACAGTGTCCCACCCCAAACATGCCATTTGTTCACCCAGTGTTATGTCTGACCCTGTTGTGCCGTTTGCCATGCATGTCGGCTTGTGAAGCGTGTTGGTCATGGGACAGCTGTTAATTCTTGTCAGTCATCTGTCAATTTGAGCAGTGTCACCTGTCATAAGCTGGAGGGAAAGTCTGGGATAGAAAGGAAAATCATCCCTCAGCAGGTGGCAGAGAGAGAGATGTTAAACTTGTGGTATTTTACCATGAAACTGGCTCCCAGGGCCATGAAACCCTGGTGACTAGAATTATGAGATTTCAGTAGTATCAAATTTTTATATCATGGAACCTGTTAATTAAAATGTTTAAGAAATGCAAGTCCAAAATGTGGTACAGCTGTCTTAAACAATACTAATGAGAAAATAAGTCCTTAATAAAAGGATTAAATTCTTGAAAAGAAAACTTTAGTTATACAATATAGCATAATCCTTTATTATTATTTCTTAGGAAAAATATTACATCACGACTGCTTTACTGCTCATTAATATTTAAGAAACTTTTTTCCTGCCAAATTAAGTAATTTGCTGGAAAAATACAAAATAAATTATTTGAGTGTATATTCACATGCTTTGAAGATGTAAGGAAAATGTATAATTTTTACTTGACATTAGCCATTAAATTTCATTTAAGTTGCTTTGTTGGAAAGTCAATCCATTTTTAACACATATTTGACATCATCCATGCTGACTCAGTGTTCAGAACTAAAATGAAAGCCTCTCCCATGAAACCTGGCAGATCACATTCCCATTATGCATAATTTAGAAGTTAAAGTGCACTGTGTCAAGATGTGTGGTATATTTCTGACGGTGTTCCTTTTTGGCCCTCTTTCCATCCATCCACAGGCTAATGAGATGCCCAAACTGACGGAGCAGCTGGCCGGACCGCTGCGACAGATGCAGGTAGCTTGTTCAGGGGGGAGGACTTGGTCAACCACCCTGGAATTCTTCACATTACAAGCTCAATATCACGCACACTATTTACCAAATGACGCTTAAACTCCCGCGCTCTGTTTGCATTCACGGATTATGCGGATAGGTCAGTCTGATCTTCCAAAGACACTGTTTTGAACAGTTTGACAGTGTTTTTACTATGTGTGAAGAGTTTCTGCGAGGGCATGTGTAGGTCAGTTTGATGGCCTCATTTTACTACTACATTTGCAGTGTTGATAAACTGTTCACAGTTGGAGGGTGTACAAATTGCTACTATATTAGTATTAAAATTAAAGAGAGAGCCCTCTTAAAAACTAAAATGGTCACCATTTACTCACACTGATGTCTTTCCAAACATGAATGGCATACTTCTGTGGAGCACAGAGGTTTTGCAGAATGTCCTGGGTGTTCTTTTGCTGAAATTGTCCCCCATATTTCAAGTCTTCTGAAGCCAAATGTCACCTCCACCATAAGCTCTCAAAGAATCTTGTCTTAACTGTCTCAGACGTTCTAATTTTGATTCAGCATGTTCAATCGGTGAAAACAAGCTCTGACAGACTGTGGTGTGAACTGGCCTATGTTGTCGTGAATGACTCAAGTTCTGCTGTGGTTTTAGGAATGTGCCAAGCGAATTGCTAAGGTGTCCGCAGAGGCCAAGCTCGACGTAGACGAGGACTCTTACCTGAATCAGTTCCGCCCGCACCTGATGGATGTGGTCTACACCTGGGCCAATGGCTCCTCGTTCGCTCAGATATGCAAAATGACAGACGTGTTTGAAGGTACTAGTTCCTTTATTTTTTAAATGTTATATTTGTATATTAACTTTTTTTTTTTTATTTCTTTTTGCATTTTAAAGATTTTGAATTGGCATAATAGTGGCTGTTTGGTCCATATTATGGTTCTGTCTGGGCTCAATCACACTTTTAATGCACTAGCTAACACAACTAAATTTTAGTTTTTACCCATATTCCCCAGCTCTAGTTCCTGACAATGGCTTGTTGTGAGTTCTTCTATAAAGACTATTTTCGTATCATCCGTTTCCCAGAAATGAACAAATGTAATTAGTTTGTAAGAAAATTGGGAATCAGCGATGTTGTTGTTGGTCCTGACTAAATAAGTACAGCATGAGACATGTCTCATGCTGTACTTATTTAGTCAGGACCAACAACAACATCGCTGATTCCCAATTGAAAAGGTTTAAAATGTGTCTTTAGCATGTCTTGTCCCAGAGGCCTCTGCTTTGAGATTTGGCCTTGTCCGCAGCATGACGCAGCCTTGAAACGTGGATCTCATGTCTTGCCGTCAAAAGAAATTCCCCATCTGTCTGTGCTCCAGCTCCTGAGTGAGATTTTGGCTGTGTTCATGTGCATTAGCAAACAGCAAAGCACTTGTAGTGATAAATTGTAGTCATGGAGAGATGTTATGAAAAATTGAGAAGTTCCCCTATTCTCTTTCTCTCCATCCCCCTTTCACCTCGTGCTAGATTCTCATTGGAGAACATCATGCCAGTAAAGGCCCTTGTGCCAAGAAAGGTTTCTTAAAAAATAAACATTTCTAATGCAACTGGACATTGGAACTATGGGTTACAAGCACTGAAAATGACCATATGTGATTGGTATGTAGTGAGCACAGTGGACTCACTCTCTTTTTCTCTCTCTCAGGCAGTATTATCCGCTGTATGCGCAGATTGGAGGAGCTCTTGAGGCAGATGTGCCAGGCAGCCAAGGCCATTGGAAACACAGAGCTGGAGAACAAGTTTGCAACGGGTAGGACATGCCGTAGACTCGTGGTGTGACTCATTCAGCTAAATGGAGCCATGTGCAAAGAGTATCCAGTTTATTGTGGGCAGCTTTGAGCACTTGACTGGTAAACCATCTTGGAAAGATTTAATTATTGATCACATTCATTCCACACAACCTGTGGGCTTGAGGTATAAGATAACGTTAACTATAAAGCCACAATCCAAGATCATGTCAATATGGCCATTCAGTGTTTTGAATAATTTCATTTACACGCTTTTTTTCCCCCTTAAAACCTATTGGGCTGAAAAAAGTACTTGACGCAAAACATAACGAACGCATGCTTTTTGCTTTCATATGGCAGTAACAGACCTCCGTAGTCAAGGGGGCACTAGAGTTCCCTTCCTTTCTGTTCCATTAAACCAGATGAGTAAAATATATGTAAAATATGCAAAATTGCACCCTATACCCTTATATAGTGCGCTTTTTGAGGAGACAGCTGTTTGTAGTGGTGCCTGAAACCATAGTGGACATTGGGTACACTCATTCAGTCCCATAATGCACCTCAACAATGAGTGTACGACCGATGCACACAGAATGGCTAACTGCTAGAAAATATCCATGCACTGAGTGTCATGCCGAAATAATTCCTGCGTCTCACTGGAAGATGGTGTCCACACCACTTCCGCCGCATTCAGCTTCCAACTTTGCTCACTGGTTGTCATTGACTCATTCAGTGCACTATATTAGTAGAGTAATAGGGATTTTAAAGGGTTAGTTCACCCAAAAATGTAAATTGTCATTAATTACTCGCCCTCAAGTTGTTCAAAACCCGTAAGACCTTCGTTCAACTTCGGAACACAAATTAAGATATCTTTAATGAAATCGGACCCCTCCATAGACAGCAGTTTAATTACCACTTTTAGGGTTTGTTAAAATAGTCCATGTGACTAGTGTTTCACCCTTCATTTTATGAAGCGACTGATTACTTTTTATATGCAAAAAACAAACAAAAATAATGACTTTATTCAACAATTTCCTCTCGTCTGTGTCTCCTACACTGGTCACGTAGTAAATACACTGCAGAACTTCCGAGTTCTACATCAGAATGCCGGCTTACCATTGGCCAACGCTGTTCACTTGAGCACCATGACGCATCCGTGTGATGCTGACACAGGAGCTAGCCAATGGTGAGTGCATTCTGACGTAGAACTCTATGCAACAATTTATTTTCGTCAAAAGTCACATGGACCATTTTAACGATGTCTTGACTACCTTTCTGGACCTTGAAAATTGTAGTTGCATAGCTGTCTATGGACGAGTCAGAGAGCTCTCGGATTTCATCAAAGATATCTTAATTTGTGTTCCGAAGATGAACGAAGGTCTTACGGGTTTGGAACGACATGAGGGTGAGTAATTAATGACAGAAAAAAATGTTGGGTGAACTAAACCTTTAAGTAACAGCTGCTGAAGAGCTGCCTTTAAGTAACAGAAGTAAACTCTTAACTGCCGTAGCAAAAGAATGCAAAAGCAGCAATAAAGAGGACGATGTAATGGATAATTTAATCATTTGCCAGTTTTATTCTAGCGTCATGTTTTTTTTTTTTTTTTACCAACACTTTAATATGGGTGTTTCATAAAAAAGCAACATTTGACAAAAACAGGATTTTCTCAGCTTTTTGCTCAGACTACATCCAGATCAGATTGAGAACAATGATCAAAACATAGATTGAGTAGATCGAGTCCATCAACACCCCCAAAGCTTGCTCAGTCCTAAACCTCGTCCTGGGTCGACATTTCATTTAGTAACATTAGGCAGTTTTGATTTATATGCTGTTGATCACGTTTTTACATATGCATACTATTACATATGATATTGCTTGTTTCTGCATCATTTTTGCATGTTTTGATCAGGAGATTCAGTACTCTTACATAAGATTCATAATAGCTTATGACCATAAAAAAACATGGAAAGCCAGAAATTGTCAATGGCGAAAAAAGCGTTTTCTCACAAATGACAATTTCCTTCAAAGACTACAGGAAATCAGCTACTCTACCATATTAGACGGTTACAGTAGACGTAAGAAAGTAATTGAACGCCAGTGCGCCGTTGCCATTCCATCAGCAGCTGTTACTTAAAGTTCCAAATGTAGGGAATAGTTTGGGAACCTAGGCCAAAATGAGATGACAACTTATGGAACAGCCTGAAGTGTCGTGTAGCACGTCTGACTCCTCAACATGCTGGAACAGAGCTTTGTTCTAAACACACTTTGACTGCCTTTCCATTTTCCACTTATGTCAGTGTTTTGAGGGTGGCTATGGGTTTCATTTTAAATCAAGACGTTTTCTTGTTTTTCACAGGTATAACGAAGATTAAGAGGGATATCGTGTTTGCCGCCAGTCTTTACCTGTGAATCCTGAGTTTTTTTTTTTGAGCGCTTGCTTTTGCTAGTTTTTTTTTTTAAGACATTGTTCATTTTGCATCAGAACACTGAAGGACAGAATGTACATGGAACATGTTTTATTTGTTCATCAACGAGCATAATGGGTTCTTGTTTTCATCATAAAAGCGCAATATATTGTACATACAGTTTTAACAATTTTAATAAAAAAAAGTCTGTATAGTGATTTCTTTTTTTCATACAGATAAAAAAGGTTTTTCTTTTGTGGCATAATAGAGGTACACTTATATTAGTATTTGGAGATACACAGGAAGCTGTGGTAGCAGCAGAAGCAGTCCAGCCAAGGCAATGTGGGACAGCGTCCATAAAATGACCCCCAGAAAGGGGTATCTGGAGAACAGAAAGCAAGGTTACATTCACAGGTTTCCACCCTAGTGGTCTGCCCTCGTAGTGGGTACACGTGAGACCCCTTCCCATCGGCAGAGGTTCATGATAGCTTAGCTTGGGTTCTCGTAATGATTTCCATTCGTAGGCGTCTCTTGTAAGGTGGTGTGTGGGATCTCAGCCTCTTTCTGAGGTTCAACTTTCTTTTTGAAGAAATCTGACACACAGAAAACCTGTAGGGTGTGAGAGGAGGTGATGTAATTGAGTCACGTAGTGGCAGAGCCTGAAATAGCAATGTTCTGTATTTAGCAAGTTTTTTAAAATATAAATGCTTGTTCCGATTCTATTTCCTGTGAAACAAAGTTGCATTGAGGACTTGGGCTGTTAGACTGCAAAGATTACAGATTTTGACCTTGTTTTGAGCAGTGGTGGACAAAGTACACAAATCAGGTACTTGAGTTAAAGTACAGATACCTTAATAAAATATTACTCCTGTAAAAGTATTTGATTTTTAATGTACTTGAGTATTAAAAGTAATAAGTACTTATTGATATTTATTTTGCAACTTTATATTCATTATCCACCCCACCCCACTACTAAACTCAGAGCTTAAATAGGTTACAGGGTGGAATGTGTTAACATTTTAAACGCACTAGTTTTATATCATTTGAAACTGCCACGGCAGCAAGGGAAAAACATACAATGCATTAATTTGCGTTGTTTTAATGTTATTTTTATTTTTTACCTAAACCCCATTCAGACCGTTTTACACAAATGTGGGCATGTCCACATTCAAACATTTCATGCTTAAACGGCTCGCCCGTTCACAGTAGATACAGTCACAGTCGTAACCTAAATATGATTTCATTTACAATAATAAATCCTAAAATTCGTCATTAGTAACTTTTTTTTTTTTTTTGTGCTGTCAGGCACGCACACTCAAGCGCCGATGATCTCTGCTCTGACCAGATCATTTGAATCAGTGAGTTGATTGGAAAGAATCGGCTCGCTCACGTCTCAAAGCGGGTGACGATTTCTTCAGTTCAAACTAAAGAGAAACATGCTTTTATAAAAGAAGTACAATATTATGCTTTGGAGTAAAGTAAAATTTCCCAAAATAAAAGTACTCTGTTGCTGTACTTTTTTCTAAATATCTGTACTTTATCAAAGTAAAAATACTTCATTACTGTCCACCACTGGTTTTGAAACAATGTTTTTGAGCTCTAAATTTAGATGGAGCACTATAGACATTAAAAAAAAATTCCGTTATTGTTGTTAACCAAGGGGCCGTTTACACGACACTGTTTTCAACTAAAAATAGAATACTTGAACGTTTTGGCTGTTCATTTACAGGACACCACAAACTTTTGTCAAGGCCATGTATATTATGTATTCAAGGAAAAACTTCCAATTTTAGTACATCATTGTGTAAATGCACCCTTAAACTATCATAAATAGTTTTTAATTAAAATGAAGCTAAAATTAAACTTAAATGAAAAATGTATATTATAGTACTAAAGCTAAATAGAAATGTTTTTAAAAAAAACTCTAAATGACAAAAGTACATAAATTACTAACACTTGACCTAAAATAAAAACTGAAGATATAAAAATAAAAGCTAATGCAAAATAAGTACTATAATAAAATAAAATCTAAAATATACCGATTCTACTGTGTCACACAGACATTACATAGTCACGTAGGTTGGGAAAACACCAGGATAAGTTGAACTTTGGTCAATTTGCGGTTGATCGTATCACTCACCACTAGTAAAGCCACGATGGCTCCTTGTATGAGGCCTGTGAGCACATCACTCCAGTGGTGTTTGTAGTCTGAGACACGGGACAGTCCTGTATAGACGGAGGCGGCGATCAGGAAGAACTGGAGAGTGGGTCGAAGGAGCCGGGCCCATTCAGCTTGCATTCTTGCTTGAAGATAAAGCTTTGAGAAAGGGAAAGGCTGTTAAAGCACACTGAATATGAGAGCAGTTTAAAATCCGCTGCCTGCCAAACTCATACAGCACGTGACTTACACTGATCCTCACGTGATGACCTCACTAACATGGTCATATTGACTGAAGCACACTGTGACGGTGCTGTGTGTGTGTGCGCAGTGTTTTCATGTTATTACAGATCCCATGCTACCAATTTTTTCCTGTTTACGAAGTGACTCATTTTTCTTATCTCATGCCCAAGAGTAACATACCTAAAAATTTTGGCATGACGCATCAAAGCTGCCATCCGTTCCACTTACTCAAAGTAAAGACTTCCTTTAACAGGAACTCAAACTCAAGTTATTTTAGTTGACTACGCTGGGCCTCTAAGAAATGTAGATTATCCTTAAATATTAATCATCATGCTATCACATTACAGGCCTTGTTGTCAAATTCATTACTCATTTAGAGGTTTGATGGAGTGACCCGAGTAGAACGATAGTTTGCAACAAGGAGTCAATGTGGGCAAAACACAGTCTGTTTAACTACCAATACATGTAGACGTGCTTGTGCAACAGCATGGAAACCTAAAATCAAAGCTGACATTTGTTTATCAACCCTTAACAAACTAAAGATTACTTTGACAAGTTGATGGGACGAAATCTCCCACGCTGGGTAAAAATTCCCAGAAATCTTTGGAGGTCTCTAAAAATACCCCCTTTAAAAAGTACACAAGCTCAAGAATGGTTTCTTGTAATCTACATTTGAACGTGTAGTTAGGTAGTTAATTTCTGTATCGAGGGGTCAGTTTAGAGCAAAAAAATAATACAATGTTATCTTTCTGAGTGTTGCTGAACATTGACCCCGGGTCAAATGTGCTATGAACTTTAGCTGCATGTCCTCAAAGCTTACTCTCGTGATAAGATTATGGTAGGTTGTGTTTGCTAACAAGGCTGTAATGGAGAAGTTAAGCAGACTGACATAAGACTCCTTAAGATTGCTCCACTGAATCAATACACCGCACTGAAACATAATGGGTATTTTCCAATGGAAAAATCAATGTGGTAAAGCAAAAATCTACATGATTTATCCCATTTCCTAGTCACTCAGAAACGATGATGGTATTCATTGGATCAGTTTGTTATTTGGTTATGTAACATTGTAGTTTAAATGGAAACTAATCAAGGACATCAGTACTGCATACAGTACAAGAAAACTCAAATTTTAATTTAAATGGATAGTTCACCCAAAAATTAACATTGTCATCATTTACTCATCCTCATGTTGTTCCAAACCTGCACTCCTTTTTATGAAAGTCAATGGGGTCCAAAACAACATTGGACCCTATTGACTTTCAATGTATGGGGGGAAAAAACTAATATTCATTTTAAGTTTCTACAGAAGAAAGTCAGTCATATAGGCTTGAAACGACATGAATGACAGAATATTAACATTTGGGTGAACTGTATCCCTAACAAATTACATGCAAAGAACAATGAAAAGACACTTACTGCCAGGAATAACATGCAGTACATGGAGAAAGAGGAGTGACCTGAGTAGAAGGAGAGTCTGCAAAACGAAAAAAGAATCAATGTGGGTAATGCAGAAGGGCTGTTAACTACTTCATACATGTAGACATGCAACAGTATGAAGCCCTGAAGACGAAGCTGACATTTGTTTTTCCAACTTTGTAAAAACAATCTAACAATTACTTTGACAAATTGGCAGGATGGAATCCTAACACTGAACCCCACGCTGGGCAAAGATTTGCATTGTCCCATTTGGTCCCGTAAAAAAATAAAAGCATGCACACACCCTTTTCCGGGTGATAAAGGCATGCTCGGGGGAGACGTGTGTTGACCGGTGGGGTCGGGGCAGGGGAAGCACGGAAAGCGTCGGAGAGGGAGGGTGGTCTGGCTATCCGGCAGGCTTTTGTGTGTTCCTGTTTACTTAAGCTTAGACCACTTGTCGACTAGGAGCATCCGCCTAGTGACGGCAAATAAATCTGGAAACATCTAAGCAGCACAGCACTGCGATAAAGTCAACCACTGCAAAAATAATGAGGCCAGATCTTCATGTTCCTGCTGATTGAATTACAGACCCAGTCATGAGACAAAGTAGAGCTCAAATGAATTATCTGTGAGGTAGCGAAGCTGAAATAAAGCACTGCAGACTGAATGTAAATGTGCCTGATCTCTATGAGGACAAAACTGCACTCAAAGAAATGCTTTAGATTTTTAAATCCTTTACACCTGAACTGTTTTGACTTGACCTGGAGGACTCTCTCACCCCTTTTACAATCAAATACGCTTGCTTATCTAGTCAGAAGATCCCTTTTTCCTGAGAACACTCCCGTGTGAAAGCTGATCCGGGTTATTCTGGGCTTAGACCCATACTGCTCTTTATTTGTTCTATAAATGGCATCGTCTCCTAGGCAAACACTAGACAACCACTAAAGAGGTGAGAGAGAGATGGGAACCACACCTATGTTATATGAGAGCATTCTGAGAGGTCCTGGGATTCTGCTGGCCTTGAGTCTGTCCCAAGAACCCCAACAGAAACCCTGCGTGCTCTGAAATGGTTTACCGCAGGATTAGAGACCACTACGGCGTGTGAACCACAGATTTCCACCAAGAGCCTGGGTGGCCAACTGTGTGGACAACTGACCCAAAAAGGGTTCACAATAAACACTTCAGAAGAAGCCCTTCATTTCAATGTTAATAAGGGTGTTTCTTCTCAATGCCAGATACAAAGAACTCCTGCAAACTTGAGGTCACAACTGAACAGGTTCTGCTAATTAGACACCTTCTGGGTAACTCCCTACAACTATGCCTAATTTCATGTAAGATCCATCTGTCTGAAGATGTTCTGAGGTCAAGTCATTTTGAGGGACAAGCTTATCTAATAATGAATGCAGATGCAGGCTTGACTGGTTAGGAACTTTCCAGGATGGAACAACATTAAGGAACTAATTTGAGGGATTCCTACTTCCACCTCAAGTACAAAATTTCCTTTCTTACAACAACTCTTCCATCCAGAGCAGGACACAGAAAAGTACAGGGGTGTCCAATTCTGCTCCTGGAGGGCCTGCATAGTAGCACCTTCATACCAGCCTAGATGTGTCTAGTGATCCTAAAGACCTTAAGTTGGCCCTCCAAAAGAAATATTGGACAACCCTGCATTAGTGCGTCTCGTCCTTCGGATGAGAGGTCATGATTCTTTGTGGTCAGTAAAGATCCCAGGATGTCCTTCAGAAAAAAGTAGGGGTGTAACCCCTGGCCAAATTTGCCCATTGGCTTCTGTCCATCATCACGACCTCCTAACCATCCCTATACATATACTGATTGGCTTCATCACTCGGTCTCCTCTCCATCGATAAGCTTGTGTGTGGTGGGCGTTCTGGCGCAATATGGCTGCCGTCGCATCATCCAGGTGGATGCTGCACATGGTGGTTGAGGAGATTCCCCCCTTCCATATGTAAAGCACTTTGAGTGCAGAGAAAAGTGCTATATATCATTAATTAATTAGTTAAAGGAGGGGTGTCCAATCCCACTTCTGGAGTGCCTCCTCCCCACAAAGTTTATCTCCAACCCCAAATGTATCTGACCCTACTAATCAAAGTCTTTGATAATTTGATAATCTTTTGACCAACTGATCAAGGTCTAGGATCACTGGAAACTTCCAGGTAGATATGTTAGAGCAGGTCAGAGCTGAACTCTGCAGGAAAGTGACCCTCCAGGAGCAAGATTGGGCACCCCTGCGTTAAGGTAAAGAATAACAACTAGTGAACCTGAAGGAAGTGTTACCTACCTTCCCTCATTGACCTTGGTTGCGTCCCCAGTACAGATGAAGTCCTCAATGTAAGCCCCTCCTGTGCAGTTGATCTGTGTCCAGTCCGGTTTGCACACATCCAGGAAGTGTGGCCGCAGCCGGCCAATGGAATACTTGGCAATGTCAGTGAGTGATTGGCTCATGGCGGCACCAAACACGAAGGTGCCAGTGGCCTTATAGATACAGGCCACATAACTGTTGCAGAAAGACTTTGATTTGATGCGGTTTAGATAGACTGAAAGGCACTCCCCTATGATCATCTGTGATGGGAAAGGAAGCAATGAAGCATTACTTGTCTTTGTTCCGGTGAGAAAGTCAACAATTTTGTTACAACCAGTTACGTATTTGTAATATGAGGATATTTGATGATTGTTTCTTACAAGGATGTCCACATGTACAAGAATAGAAGACAAGATCGAACAGCAGAAGCACCTGACAATGCAGCTAGCTTTCCCTAAAATGTCCCTAACATCACAGTTACCCATGCTTGCATTGCCTCCTTTAGAGGTTATCCCTGTTGTCCTTGATCAGAGTAGACACCATATTTAGTTTGATGTTAACAAGGCTGTGAGGGATGGGACTACAGTTTTAAAACTATCTAGTTTTCACAAATCAGGTTTTTGTCCTTCTGAAGACTTTTCTTCATCAACTGAACAATCAAGAATGAAGTACACACCAGTACAACATACTGAATGGACTGTACTTCAGTCTCTCACTTTATGGTGTCTACTCTGACTACGGTCTAGTGACTGTAATACAGTTTTACCTTCTCTAAACAGCTAAAAAAAAAAGAATGTTTCTGTAGTTTTGAGGAGTATGATCAATGAATAATGTATATTAAGATGATACAATTCTTTGTACTTTCTATTTACTTTTGCTTTACTAAAATATGCAGGTTAAAATGCATAGAATTCTGCACTTTCAAAATATACATTAGCAGTAACCTAAATAAGGCAAAGGGATATGTGCTTTGAGCTCACACGGGTGACTGTGAGGGTATACAGATGTGAATGTTTGTATATATATGCATGTATATAATGTTAACCACAATAAGCTCAGTTTAAACATATTTTTTCTAATACCCTTAAAAAGGACAGTGTTGAAATTGTAGATGGTATCACACAAGATAAAAAGCCTGCATTAAAGAAACAGTTATGAGATGTAACCACAGTGTGTCTCCAACTCTAGTCTAAACGTCTCACCACCAGACTTTCTGTGGTATATGGGCTTTTATGGGAGAATATATGTGGGTAGAAGACCAGAAAACATTATTTCCACTTAAGTACTTACAAATACTGCATAAATTGCAAATGTTCATTTTTAAGGAATAGTTCGCCCAAAAGAATTTACATTTAAATTTACAAACTTGATGTCGTTACAACACATTTGACTTCCTTTCTTTCAAGAACACAATTGGAAAATTTGTAAAGAATGTTCATCTTTTCCAAACACTAAAAGAACACAGAAACTGTCAGGACTCAAAAAGAACTATAAAAGTAGTCCAAATTACTCCAAGGCCCTGTTAACACCTGGTAATAAGATGCGTTTTGGTCAATTGGATCATAAGTGGATGACGCTAAGTACAGGAGTAGACGGGGTCTAAAACGCTTTAAGCTTGTCCCCTTTCGACCACTTCCAAAGGTAGTCGAAAACTCATATCGACCGGATTGCTTTTGTAGTGTAAACGCTCATGTGTTCGAATGTGTTCGAACAGCCACAAAAGACCGCCTACTGAGCTATAGGGTTGGGTACCGAACTCGGTACTTTTAAAGGCACCCACCGAATTACGTCGGTACTACCAAGTACCGATTCACATTAAATCAATCGGTACCAAATTTCGGTACCTGAGAACGCATCTGGTGATATAGAGTAGTGTCTGTGAATATTAAACAGCAAAAATACTATTTAAATATAGGGCTGTAACGATTCCTCAATTAAATTCGAGTAATCGATTTTAAAAATTCCTCAATTGCAATTTACCAGTGTCGTGTAACCAGCAAAATACCGGACGTACACATTCCACGGATGAGAATCCATGAACTGCTGTGAATTTACCTCACACTCACACACAGAATCACGTGTGACGGTCGCGTGTTTCCATCTCATACGAGGACATGAATGCATGACCATATCTCCAAAGCCGCTCTGAGAGTCACTTCATGAGCATTTTACCATTTCATTTGAGAAAAACTACCATCATGTCATTAAACACACAGAAACTCATGGCAATCCGTCAAAATAAAAAAAAGTTTGGTTTAACTTGACAAATATATTACTGTTGTACAGTAGAATTTAGATACGTCTCAGTGTAATAATAATACTAACACTCATATAATAATAATAAATTATCAAAACTTGATTTAAGTAATAAATCAAAATTTTCTTCCATGTTTTAATTTTCACAGTATAAAGCTCAGTTGTGCAGTACTTTGTTTGACAAAAAAGTTTAATTAAGTTAAAAGATAAATGAATGTTTTATGGCTTCATTTGATTGCCAGAAAATACACAACAGAATTTGTGGGAAATCTTTAGAAATTTAATTAAAAAGAAAAAAAATAATAATATGGTTGTCTTTATGAATTCAATTAATTAAGTAGATAGTAGCCTACAATTTACTGGTAAATATTTCAGTAAACAAACATCACAGACAATGACAGACAGAGACCAAGGCAGCTCTGGCATAATGTCAATAACACTTTACAGTTCTCGATGTATCCCTAAAGTACCGAAAAAAGGTACCGTTGGGTACCAGTACCGAATTTCAGGTACCAGTACCGGTTAAACTGAACGGTACCCAAGCCTACTGAGCTAATGTGTAAACATTATGGGAAGCGCGCCAGCCAGATGGGATTTAAACTTAGTCAGCTGAAGACCCAAGTTTGATTTGAAGACAAAAAACATACCAAGCACAATGTTCTCTCACAATACCTGATTTCTATCATGCACTCATTGTGTTCGGCATGATCTTGCGGCTATCAGAACAGAAGCAAAAGCTGATGCTCTCGGTTTGGTTTTCCGTCGACTCCAGTTGCGTTCATATTTAAAGGGGTCATGAACTGGCTTTTTTTTTTTTTTATACTGTTGTCTGAGGTCAACTTATGATGTTTGCGTGGTTTTTACATTCAAAAACATCATAATGAATAAGTAATAGGCTATTTTCTACCCTGGTTTTGAGCCTCTCTCATGGAGCGCTCGGTTTTTATGGGCGTGCTGCATTGAAGACTTGGAAGTAAATGCCCACTGAACGTGATACGTTTTGGTAGCCCGGTTTAGCTCCACGTAGGCCTATTTTATTTATCTACAGTATAACATGCCATGCACAAATCGGTGGGCGGGGCTACAGAATCAGGCGTTCTTCTTTTTCGGTTGAGGCGGTGTTTCACCACACTCTGACGTCACAGCTTGGCACATTCCGAGATCGAGCGTTTGCTGGGCCTGGTGTCAATAAAAGCTTTTCTTTGACTAACAAGTAAGTTTTCAGCTCCGAAACATTCAGGATATTCTTATATCACGATTAACTTTTATATATCAAAGGCTAAATGAAAAGTTGATTTCTCAATTCATGACCCCTTTAAATTGCGCAAGCTTATTTTGTCCATTATATCCCCCTCCCCTCGAAGAGATCAGAAGTGTTTGAAAGTGGACAAAAGAGACAGATTAAACACCAGGTGTAAATGGGTATGCATCTCCAATCAATCTTACGCATCTTACCAGCTGTAAACAGGGCCCAAGATATTCCAAGTTTTCAATGTGCGCAGTTATTAATGTCACATGTTTGTTGCAAGTTTGAAGTCCCAATGCCTCATAACACTTTTTTTTGGACCTTGACAGCTTCTGGTCACTGTATGCTTTGATTGTAAGGAAAAGGACAGAATGAAATTGCTTCAACACATCTAATTTTGTGTTCAACAGAAGAAAGTACATCATACTGGTTTGGAATTGGGTGACTAAATGATGACAGAATGTTCATTTTTGATTTAACAATCCCTTTAAGCATCTATCTACAGGACTGTATGTCCTTTGAACTGTGGTTAGATCTTAAAGTTCTGTTTCTCAAGCTGGCATGAGAACAGTCGTACTGACCAGAGAAGCACACAAACATTGAGGCACAATGAAAGGAGAGAGGGGGTGAGCTGTAAGTAACAAACAGATGGGCACTTACAGTAAGCACATTGATAGGAATCATTACTCCTCCTACTAACTGATAGGAAATGGTGTCTTCTTTATATGGGTACTTGATAGAGTCATCGTTACAGAAAAATCCTCGTTTGAATGTTTTGTGTTGTATTGTGAGTATTGCGAATGGGAGTCCAACTAGCAAAAAAAGAAGTAGTGAGGGAGAAAAAAAAAAACAAAGGTTAAAAGAGTGCTTTGTACCCTTTTCTCCTTAATTCAAGCAAATGACGTTCTCTTCAGGGAGGTGCTCGTACAGAAAGAAAAGCTGTGGGTTAGACAGACATTAGATTTTCTACTTGAACACATTATGAACAAAGGGTTAGAAAGTAGGTGGTGTGGCAGCCAGGGCTGAATTTGGATAAAAGTTGTACTCTGTCTTTGTGTAATGCAGGATATTCTTGTTTAAGTGCTTTGTTTTCATTCTCCAGTGGTTTTGAGGTCGTCATGGGAAATAGAACATGTCAAAAATAGCTCAAATGATTCAACAGCACGCTATGGTGATGGGTAGAGCGTTGAGTATTTGTACATCAGAACATTCTGATAAACAGATGAATGGTGTGAAATGTTTTTTTCTCTCTCTCTTTCTTTCAAGCCCTATTCACAACTGACAGCGATTTTATTGCTTGAGGTTACTGACATGGTTTTCCATGCATCATTTTATTATATCACTGTATGTGGGCAGAGTTGACCATATAGAACATAAACACTCACAGTAACCTTAACTTCTCCATCTTAACTAGTCTTGACTATAGTATCTCATGAGACAGATCATGTGAGCTTCACGGTCTACCATTGGTAGTCGCCACATTCGCTAAACACACTCCCACTGACGATGAATGACATTGGGTCGCTTTATCATTTTCCAAGTGTGAACAAGCCTTTATAGTTCCTAAAAATGCCTTTCCCGTGGTTTTTCACACCACGATGTTATAAAAGAGCTCTTAAATGCTGCTCCACCACAGTTAGAAACATTAAAGTGGCAACATAAACATCACAAAAGCGCAGGAATGGTGACTGTGGTAAGACCGGCAGAAATTTACAAGCCTGTTGGGGACATGAAGGTTACTCAAGCGTGGCAGCAAAGCATGTGGTAGAGATTAAGACATTTACCCAACATGCAGTGAATATGGTCTGCTGAGATACTTGTGTGCGTGTTAACGTCCATGAACTGCTCAATCTGCCATGTGGATCGGAGCAGGTTACTCAGCGCCACTGAAGTCTCCTAGCATTACACCGTATCTTCTTGCTACCTCCGGTGAAAGCTGCATTGTCATGGTCTGTGATGTGCTGTCTGAACGTATGGGATTTAATTGGGAACATTGGTGTAACATTCACGGCGGACGGATCGCTTTAGATCATCACTTGCACGCTGCCTGACCTGACTTGGCAGGCAAGTGGAAGCTGAGGGCTGCTTACATAGAGGTCAAACCCAAATCTTGCACTATGGGACGTATGAGGTTCTCTCAATCTTGAGGGTTATGTCATATGGGGTTAATCAAAAAAAAAATTGCTAACACTTTTGGAGAGATGTATTAGAGGCAAAAGTATGGCATCTGTGCTCCAGATGATATCAACTATCCATTGTTATCACATTCCAGACAGATCAAAATATCCTTGATACACCTTCCATCAAGTCTCGATTTTTTTTTTTGCAACTGTCATGCATGGCGTCTGAACACGAGTACTTGATTTGTGAGTAAACGGTGACCCTTCCTGAACATATTCAGGAAGTTTCTGTGGTTTGGTGGTTAAACCCAAGAACCCTCACATGATGAAAACCACAAACTCTGGCTAATTTGCAGTTACGTCTAAAATAAAAAGCAGCAGCAGTAGATTGAAGGAGGGTGCGTTTAAATTCAGAGCCAAAAATACCTCAAACCTGAGCTAATCTGAAACAGCTACTAAAGGCAATTTCTTGTACTTGTGGACATCCTTGGCTAAGAAGTTGATGACAAGCAACATGCCCAGAGTATCCCTAGCCAAGCTGCCAAACAATGTCTACACCGGACACATATAGTCCATCACGATACGCCACAACTAGAAAGCAGTCTACACTGGAAGTGTCTTTTATGTCACACCTTTAGTTTAGTTAATTTTATTTACAAACTATGAATGTTCTTTGTTATGCATGTAAATAACTTCTGAAGGAGCCAGCTTGTTAAGTCTCTGACCTGTCAGCTTTTGTTTTTAACTGTATGTATTAGGAATGCGTGATATATCTGCCAGACTGCCACCATATCGGTATCGGCCGATATGTTCATTTTTAATGTTATCGTTATCGGTCCAATAAGAAAATTTGGCCGATATATTAAAGCCGATAAATGATGGATTATTTCTTTCAGCTTTTCCTTTCAATTCAGATGCGCACCGTTCGCCATGATGGTTTTGAATTGCTTGAAATATGATTGGAATCACTTCAAAAAAGAAAAATACAGTTAAGTGCAACATGTGCAGCCCAAGTCTGTCATATAGGCTATAAAAAAAGGTGTCCTTGGGACATGGATTTTAATGGTGAGACTTTTGTTTTTGCAATCAGGCTCTCAAATTAAAAATTTGGATTTAGATTTATCGGCCAATATATCGGTTATCGGATTTCAAATATAAAAAATTATCGGTTATCAATATCGGCAAAAATGTTCATATCTGTGCATCCCTAGTATGTATGCATATCATAATGTTTTTTTTATACGCATTTACAAAAGGAATTCATTTTGCTCATGTTTAATATACAGTGTTATGATTGGTAAGTAACATTGGTCCTCATTTTTTAAACAAGTAGAAAGATTTTTTTTGTAAATACGTAAAAATCATTCTTAAATCAATTGTAGTTTGAAAATTAGGGCTGAATTATTTTCATATTATGGTCGATAATCAATAATGGCCTGATATTAAAATGTGAAAATATTTTGTCTAAATAAAATTAAATTTAAATAAAACTATTGTCGTAAATGCTACAATACACATTGCATCACAATACTATATTGTGCAGTATAATAATTGGAACACACAATTATTAACATTTAAATTGTTTTTTTTTTTAAGATTAGCTATTAACTTTGTAAATAAAAATGTGGAAATGTGCATGCACTATTAAATGTCCAATATCAAACAATGTGTATCATTTCTTTTCTTTTTTTTAATCTCGGAAATTGCCCAAGAACCGATAGAACACTGATATCTTGTTTGTCCCTAAAAAGAATTCACACAGAAATTTGTTCTCCTCATGTAACATTATTTTGCTATTATAAAAGAACCCATGCAAAGTTAAGGAATTTGAACTCATTTAATTTTCAATAATAAATAAGATGACCTGCTCCACTGATACTTCACTTCCAGTGTAGACAACCTCAGTGGTCCCTCTCTTCCAGTGTAGACACAATGTTAGATGGCCTAATGCGATCACAGATGAAGTGACTTGAACAGCTGCTTTCACTCCAACTAACAAAGCTCAACTGAAATTGCAGTTTGCACCTGTTCAGTGGTCAGGAGTCATGTTGAAACAGCTGCTCTTCGGTGTCTATTTGGCTGTTTGTTCATTTACAATGAAGGGCCACTTCCTGTGACTGCAATAGTCCATTAAACTCTCAAATGAATTGGAAAATACCCCTTGAAACGAGCTTGAGTGCACTACAGACTTGCTGGGCATGTAGAGTGTATATGCTACTGTATCTGGGATTACTTACACTACATATGGGAAGTGTGAAGCCCACTGTGTAGAGCACAGTGGAGGTGACTGTGCTGGAGTGGAAGGGATAGCTGATGCTCTCATCATTACAGAAAAAGCCCCGCTGATACGGTTTGATTTTACCCAGGTTAAACGCTGCAAGCGGGAGGCCGGCTGTGGGTGAAGAAGGGTTAACAATGGGTTAACAACTCGATAAAGAGTCTACCAACCAATCAAACGCAAGGGCTGATTTCCAGTGTTGATGATTGGCTGCTGCCACCTAAGAGATAACAATTACATAATGGATGTGGGTTTATAATGACAAAGCTTGTGCAGAAAGGAAACCTGACAGGTGATGTAATAGAGTTTTGGCTATTAATTTACAAGACAACAGCGTTTTGGGGGCCTGAAAATGCAAACTTTTGAAATCGTGTTTCAAAGTGCAAGTTTTTGAAAACGTTATCATCTCGGTGCAAACTACAAAAACACAATTTTAAAACAAATGTTGACATCATGCACATGCGTATTACATGTGCAATCTAAAGTGTTTCTTTACAAAGTGACATTGCCAACTACTGGCCTGGCATGAATAATACAGCGTCTTTAATTGATGTCGCAGATCTGTGTGAACAGGGACCGTATTGACAATGTTGATGTCTGTACACGAAAAATGCTACGTTTCCTGTTTTTGGTACTTCGTTTATTGTGTAAACGTACCTTTGGATTTTAAATATCTGTTATTTTAATGTGAAATACGTAAAGCCAACAGTGCCTGACGACAGTTTTACAAGGGATCAATGACATTTAGGAGTGTTAATGATAAAATAAAGGAAACAATCTTTAAAGGAAGTTCTTAGAAATGTACTCAGAAAAGTTTTAATTTAATTATTCATGTGGTGTAATCATCAGGTAAAAAGTAATAACATTAAAGCAACTGTTTAGCAATTTTGTAATATGTTTAAAATCATGAATCATTAAATCATAAATAGTGTTTTGGGGGACTAACCTTGCCAAAAGTTACATTAAACAATATTTTATGAGACTTACTGACCTTGATACAGTTATGAGGGTCTCTATGTCTTTTCTTGTTTTGTTTTTTTTCTTCTTGTTTTTTTCAGCATGTTTCCTGAGGCAGTTGCACCACATGACTTTGATTTGGTGGGAAAACATATTTCAAATATCAAAAAGCAGTGAAGCGGTTTTGTTACGATTTTTCCTCAGAAATTATATAAGATTCTTTTAACTAATTCAGAAGTTAAAAACATGTTCATCCTCGAAGAGGTGTATATGTATTATGTTTTTATTGCTAATTTCATCAAGGGCTATCCTTCCTTAGTGCTCGTACCAGACACATTGCTATTCTCACTTAACAGCCTTTTAAATTTTAGCTGACACTAATGTCTTTATCTATCCCGTATTGCACTAATGTGACCTGACGGTTTAAATTGTAACGTGAGAGCTCGTATGTAAACTTTGAATCCTCTATATCCTCAGCCTATTGTTGCTGCTGTTGCAAAGCATCATGGGAAAACGACACAAACCCTCATTCATAGAGCCTGAGGCTCCTCTCCCAGTAAAAGACTATGGGTCTGTTACTGACGCTGATTGCATGTGACTTGCGCACACATATAGATAAAGCTGGCTGCTCAAGCTTGAAAAAAGGAAGAGCTGAATTGAGGTAAAGCTTAATTGTTCAGTGAAGCCCCATTGTAATTCAAATGCCAAAAGGGCGAATCAAACACAACTGGGAAAGACTTGGGTTTAAACTCATCAGTTCTGATCTGCTCTTCTGTGTAGTCTCATAGTTTGAAATTAGGTGATACCAGTGCTATGCAAATATCCATTTGCAAATGCAGAAACCAATAAGGCTTCCCTGTAAAAAAGAAAGACACGCGACACACGAGTGTCTACTTGACAGCCATTGACCGTGAGCTACTTTTGAATTAGAAAAAATGACCAGCATATGTGTTGAGATGATATACATTATCATACTTATTGATGCTGAAATTCAGCTAAAATCATTCCTCCATCTTGGTACATCTAGCAAAGGACAGAACGAACAGCCCTCTTATGAAAGTGACTCAGATGGCTACTTTGTGAAAAGTCCAATCTGTTTGTTCTTTGTGTAAAAACATTTTTTAAAAAATCCCCATGTGCATGGAAAAATAAAATAAATAAATAAAATACAGTTAAAAACTCTGTAAGACTAAGTAGCCTATTGGTGTCAAACTAGATTAAGCATATAATATTACACGGTTCCCACATATTTTGACAAATGGATTTCCATGATTTGTTCAGTCATTTGTGATTATTTGGATAAGGATTTGAGAGAGAGAATGCTGTGTAATATTGCACTACCATGCTATAATAGCTTATACATTATTACAGTAGAGTATATGGGCTGCTGTTTAAAAAGGCTGTAGGGTTTCTTAAAGAGATTTGTAAGGATTTTCAGTTGAGTTTCACGTGTCATTGTTATGCATAAGAGAATCTCTGCATAAAGGTAACGCCCTGTTCCTGAGGAAATGTGGATAACGCAAGATGAGTGTATTACGAGGGCTCCAGTATGCATTATGACGCACACTATGGGTGTCGTGCGTGGTTATTGTGTGAGTAGGCTACTACTGTTGCAATGTTGAATCTCATGCAAATAAATAACGTGCATGGCAACATGTCCAGATACGCCATTAGTATATTTATGTATTTAATATCTTTCTGTACAGCACTTATGAACGCCTAAACAGGTTATAAATAATTGTCACTCGTGCAGTCAAGACAATATAAATTAATTAAATAAGAAGTAGGCTACTTAATAAAAATAATGCTTACCGAGTATTAGGCACGCGATGTCAAGCAACATAAAGGGGATTCCTCTGGTTTCGAACATCGTTCCGCGTGTCAGTGTCCTTCTGTGTGTCAGCTGTGAAGATAAAGGCTTTATCTAAGGCGTCCTTAGTGTTCCCACAGTAAACAGCCTGACGGAGCGTCCACCTCTAGAGCTCTACTGAAAAAGAAATGAGCTGCACGGGCGCGCACTAACGCGAGCTCAAACACTCTTAATAACATTGACTGCGTAATGACGACTAATAATCAGCCGGAGAGGAGATGGAGCGAGCTATTTGGTTGTAGTTCCTTAGATAAGACGACCATTTCATCGCATGCGGTTAAGAATAAGCGATAACGAGCCGGTATATGATGTTTCGGCCAGTCAGATTAAAAGGACTCGGGTGTCTTCGGACTGCACACTGCCGAGCTTCTGCTAGCTGTCATGACGGACAACAGCTGAGGCTCATTACAGCCAATCGCGTGACTCTGTGTCACCCACGCCCACATGATCACGCCCATCCGCATATATAATTAGATCTATATCATGAGTCGTCAAAAAAGATTGGGTTTTGGGTTTAATGAATTACTAAATAATTAATTACTGTAATTTAATTACTTTTCCCTTGAAAACGTAAAGTAAGAGATTACTCTTATTTTTCTGATGTAATTGCATTAAATAGTGTATAGACTATAGAACAATAGTGGATTTAACATAAAAATGTAACGTCTAATGATACAATGGATGTTTTTAATGTAGGTGTTTGTGTGTGTGTGTGTGTGTGTGTGTGTCCTAACCTTTTCCATTTAAATACTTTGGTCAGTTCAAGAATAATTTAAGCAATTTTATTTTATTTATTTGAAAGAATTAAAAGTGCAATTTCATGTCTGTCCTTGTTCAACTCGGTAAGGTAAATATAGGATTATAATAGGATTATAATAAGTACTATATTAATAATAATAATAATAAAATATTATAATTAGGGTTAGGTACAGAAACCGTACCTATATAACCGGTATGTAACGCAGATTTCGGTGCCTCATTTCGGTACAACTTAAATTCAAACGTGCTTTCGCGCGTCTGCCTCTGTCTCTGTGGACCACAACTATTCAGTGTTTTCAACCACATAATGTTTATTTTAGGTTTCAGACATTTAAATGAACATAACTATACACACCGATGTCTATGTAAGCGGCAATAACAATCCTTTCAGTTATACTTTTGACTACGTGTCTTATTTATATCAAATACACAGTAATAGTTAACTATATAGTTTACTCTATTCTTCTCGCCGTTCACCGGTCACTTACTTTCATGTATTTTGTGAGACGTGGATGAATTTACGTGATGTAAATCCGATTCTCTGAATTGCGGCGCAAACTAACATGGCGGCGCCCATCGCTCATTATAGATCCACTAACATGATCATTATGACAAAACACATTGACTTAGATATATTTGAAAATCATAATATCAGATAGCTCATGAGATAGTTAACAAGTTTGTGAATATTTTGAAGAAAAAAAAAACAACGAAATAAAACCGCTGTGTGTCACGTGAGAAGCATGACGCGTCGCCATGGAAAATAAGGCAATGCGTTCTAAAATATTTAGCCAGAGGTCATATTTCTGTAAAATAATTGCTGAAACTTAAAGCTGGTTTGCAGCATACCAAGAATACAGACAACTTTGCTGTTATTAGTACTGTAACTGTTATTTAGTGTTAAATTAGGCCTATTGTATTTGGGTTAGATGCATAGGTTTTATTGGGAAAATGCTGGGTTATTTTTTTTAACCCAAATGCTGGGTTCAGCCTGCTGGGCCATTTTATTGGGTTATTTTTTTATATTTTTTACCCAGTGCTGGGTAGTTTTTCCTGTAACTCAGCTGCTGGGTCATCACATACCTACCCAGTGCTGGGTGGGTCAATGTAACCCAATGTTGGGTAGTCTGTGCCAAACCAGTTAAAACTGGATACATTTGTCAATGGTAATTTTCTGTTTTGTTCTGAGAGAAAATGTCCTGAGGGGAAACTTCGTGATTGAAATTAAGGTTTGTATTACATTGTATTCCAATCAAAGTATTACTGTACAAAGAGGAAAATGTCTGTAGTCTCACAGTTTAACTTTTCTGTTTACATGTAAGTCACTGCTAACGTCTGCTGGGAACGCTAGACGAACAACGCGCCAGTGCCATCAGGAAGTTTCACCTCCCGCCAAACGGCTGCTTACTGCTTACTGTCTGTCTGGCATGTTTTTACCCTTATACGGTTTTTAATTGTAACAGTAGCAAACCCACAAGAGTGGTCGGGTGTTAATCAGTCTTACAGAACTACAGTTCAGACTGGGATATATAGTTTTTTTTAAAAAGAAGTCTCTTATGCTGAATATGCTAATTTTTTTTGATGAATGGAAGGTTCAAAAGAACAGATTTATCTGAAATAGAAAGGTTTTTTTTATTTATTTTTTAAATTGCAGTTTATCTAGTAATTTATTAAGGTCATTTCGCGATTTCAATAAAGTAACATGCAGCAAGAAATTATTTAATGTGCTCTTGGGGGCCCCCTGGTGGCCAAGAGGGCCCTAAGCAATCTTAGTTTGCTTATGCCTGCCAGTTTTCTTCCCACAGATTCCCATTGCCTGCTGTTGCTGCTCCTGTCACGTCCTAAAACATTTACTAAATGTTTTTGAGTATTTTATGACTGTAAAAGACTGACTTTGACAAAAATGTTGTATATGAACTGTTCCTGTCCTATATAAATATAACAGAGATTTTAGAGTGTAAAAATAACCCAGCATGTGTTCTATCCAATATTTACCCAGAGCTGGGTTGCCAGCATTTTTTTAGAGTGTAAGTAAATTGTGTTTTGTATTTATTTATATATTTAAGTATACTTTAAACTTTTAATAAATTGTTAAATTTAAAGATTTTTTTTTTTTAATAAAAAGCCATTCTTTAATGTAATCCACCGTCATTTTGTGGCTTTTTTTTTAAAGTATCGGTTTATGCACTGGTACCGTTTTAAAAGTATCGGTTTGGCACCGGTATCATAAAAAACCCAAACGATACCCAACCCTGATTATAATATAGTAATTATAATAAGTAATCCAATACTTTTTAGAGAGAGAGTAATTAGTAGGCTACATTAACCCAATTACACTGTTGAAGATGTAATTAGTAGTAATTAATTACTTTTTTATAGTAACTTACCCAACACTGCCTATAGTCAACAGATAATGTGTAAAAAAAAATAAAGTTGATCTAACTTAAAAAAAATAAGGCAACCTATCGCACTCAACTTTTTAAGTTAACTCAACTAAATACTGCTACTCATTTCATGAACAACTGACTTTAACTGGAGAATTAGTTGCGTTAACTTAAAAAGTTTAGAGTGCGATGGGTTGCCTTATTTTTTTAAGTTGGTTCAACTTGTTTTTTAGTTATTTTGACAAGAAATTTTAAGTTCAAAAGATTACCTGCAATAAGTTGCCTTAAGTTAGCTCTAATATTTTTTTTTTTACAGTGAATTTATAAATAAATTGTGTTTTTAATAATTTAAATATTAATAATAATAATGTTTATCGTAGCAAATATCTGTAATAATTACAAAAAGGTTCTGAGAAATATAGTGAGAAGTAAGATCTGATGTTTACCATGTTTAAAGTAGCCTATGTAAAAGCCCATGTAAAAATATGTAGGCTAGTAATAATTTAATGACAGAATTAAACAGCAAAATAAGAAAAGGTGACTATTAGGTCAATAAAAAGATAAAAAATACTTAGTGTATTGTTACAATTTATAAAAAATTATAATATATTATGTATCATCACATAGCGAGAAAATTAGTTAGAAAATAGTAAGGCCTACAGAATGTTCATACCATCTGAAATTATGGTGCAATACTACCATCTAGCGGCGAAGGCTACACAAATCATTTTCATTCGTAGTCGATGATATTATTAGTAAAAAAAAAACAACAACAAATAAATGAAGACGTATGAAAATTAGTCACATTCTTTTGCTTTATTTTCTGCTTTGTCCTCTCAAAATCTAAAAGATTTTTCATTTACAAATAAATGAGAGCGATTTTTTCCCAAAACAACATATTTATAAAATACAAATAGACATACAAGCTTTGAGTTTTGGGGTGAAAAAGGTTCCCCAATAAATAATTATTACTTTAGGCTATTCTACACCGATCTAGGAGAAAATCAGAGTGCTTTGCGTCCTGATGCCTTTTTATACCTGACAGACTTGTATTCTGCCTGAACTTCAATAAAATTCTGCTAAATCTGTGAACAAATATAAGTATTTGGAAGAATCATTAAATAATCTCTCTAACCATAATACTCATCGAATCCTTCAATACAAAATATCAATCAAATAGTATGGTTCTTGGTCTATAATTTGATTATAAATGAGGGTTATTTTATCATTTGAGTACATAATGAAGTTCCCTTTTAAAACCATCAGGTCACTGTCAATTTTCACCACTAGGTGGCGTCACAACATTAATAAATCAAGGGTAACATAAAATGAATGGCAGTTCTTTGAACCGCTCGTCATATCAACCGTCTCAGGACAGTTGTCCAGATACATGCATTAAGGCCTTTAATCGTCTTACTCAACGATTCACAATTAAATGTATGTACCCACATTACATTAACAGCAATAAGGCATTTTATTGCATTAAAATTTTTTTGCAAACAACGCGTTTTCTCCTAATGTCATTTGTACTAAAAAGTGTAGTATAGAACGCTTTCCAAAAGTCAATCAGCGTAACTCACTGACCACGTGAAGTGCATTACAGACACATCATGTGCTGCATCTCGATAATACTGTGGATCATTTGTAGCAACCCAAAGAGACTTGAAGGTCCTCTGCTGCACACCCACGCTTGACTATCTTGTCTTTAGGGAATGTCTGTCTACTGCTCTGTTCCCGTGGCGTCTCTTGGTTATCTCATTGTTCGGGTTTGCATATGTGTGCGTCAGTCTTACTAAAACCGGCTCTTCACTGAAGGCAGTACTGTATAATTCCTTCACTTCCCCTCTCATGCATAACAAAAATAAATTCTGTCACCATTTACTCGCCCTCATTTCGTTCCAAACCGAATCAGTTTTTTCCTACTGTGGAACACAAGGAGAAATTCTGAAGAATGTACAGCTCGCTCTTTTCCATGTGATTACCACTATAAAAGCAGAGCTTTAAAACTTAAAAAATGCAGCAAAAGTACTTATTTTGACTGGGTTGAACATGCCAATTTGTTAATTTTAATCGATTCTCATTTTTTAAATGAAACAATATTGAGTCTTAAAGGTGCACTGTGTAAATTTTATCGCTCACCCCTCCATTTCGAAGCACGTAAAGAAGCTACGGTGGCTGACAAAGGACAAAAATGTAGTCGTCGGAGAGAGCAGAGAGTGACTAGCGCTCTGTAGAGAAGTTTGTCCGTTTAGGGCTACTGTAGAAACATAATGGCAATTTCACTGTAAGGGGACCCGTGGTGTATGAAGATTGAAATGGCTCATTCTAAGGTAATAAAAACATAAAGGTACATTATGTAAGGTCTTTATACACCACTGAAAACATAGTGTATATTATATTGCATATCTGTCAATAGAGCCTCATAAATACTACCCACTGCACCTTTAAATCCAAAGTTGATGCGTGAGCAAAACTTCACTACAATAGTTGTAACGCGTCTCCCATCCAATAAATCGCAATAAGCTTTGTGCATTGCTACTTTTGATATGAAACAAAGTCTCAGCTTTCCAATTCTGTCCATTACGATATTCAAACAATCATTACACTAGGCCTACAGTTTTGGCGCTCTTTCCTGTTGCGTGACAGCGTAAACCGCACGTTAAAGGGATATTTCACCCTAAAATTTAAGTTCTGTCATCATTTACTCACCCTAAAGTTGTCCCAAACCTGTACGAATTTCTTTCTTCTGCTGAACACAAATAATATTTTGAAGATTGTTTGTAACCAAACAGTTGTGGGGCACCATTGACTTCCATAGCATTTTTTTCTATACTATAAGTCAACTGTTTGGTTCCCGACGTTCTTCAAAATATCTTATTTTGTGTTCAGCAGAAGAAAGAAATTCATACAGGTTTGGAACAACTTCAGGGTGAGTAAATGATGACAGAATATTTGGGTGAAATATCCCTTTAACTGATCTTTTCTTCCTCTTTACTACTAGTTATAGCACAAAATAAACATGAACGAACATCAGAAAATATGTTAAAAGAAACCGTATGTATCGTGACATTAAGTCGCTTAATCAGTGTGCGGAAGGACGTAATGTTACATCAAAAAAGACATTCAATTATTAAACTTGATAGTCAGCTAGAAAAATGAACTCTAGAGAGGAGCATTTTATTAAATATATGCACTATATTATATTTTTACTTAACCTGTTCTTCAATATTAAGTGTTTGAATAAATCCGACATGAAAACCTCATACCCTCATAGAAATTGTAATGGTTTTAATGGTTATAATGTATTGGTTTTAAAGGAAACTGTAATGGTCCTCCCTGTGGTATTTTGTTGCCTTCTGTTGGTGGTATGTTAAAGGACCACGCCAACTTTTTGGGACTTTAGCTTATTCACCGTATTCCCCCAGAGTTAGATAAGTTTATACATGATATTACGCAGCGCCTGAAAATAGGCTAACTTCCGTCAACATAACCAACGTGACAACCTGCTTGCACAGAGAGCGTGCTGGGGACTATTTTCAGGCGCTGCGTAATATCATTGCGCCGCTGCACCCATGGTACGGCAGCAAAGTTCCTGGATTATTACGCAGGAATGAGAGTATAGTCCCTAGCCATATCGTCTAGAAAATTGCAACTTTTCATTTTCCGTCGGTCTTAGTACACAGTGTAACTATACACATCACAACATGTAAATAGGAAAATGTTGGCGTTATTTTGTCATTTATTGAGCAGTAGGCTAGATGGAGCCGTTTACCTCCAGTCTTTGTAATAAGCTAGGCTAGCAGTGGGTGCATCAGACAGAGTTATGGCACGCACGGAGATAAAAATGGTATGTATAAACTTATCTAACTCTGGGAGATACGGTGAATAAGCTAAAGTCCCAAAAAGTCGGCATGTTCCTTTAAAACCACAAAATCAAAAAGAGCCCAAAACAAGCCCAGTGACCCTGTCCAACTATCATATGCCACACCCATACCTAAAATATTTTACAGTCACTGTTATGCGTTATACGCAATTTCAACTTGAAAATCACTAGTAGTAATCATAAATAGCCTGTTTTCATAAAGGAGCTCAAAGGCCCCTCCGTCACAACTCATAATCTAGCATTTTTATAAAATATTATAAAACACGCATTTTAAAAAAAAATTACAGTTTATGCAATGCGTCTTTAAAAAACCTTTAAACCGCAGGGGGGAAAAAAAATCAAGTAGCCCATTTCTGCAGGAAAACTGCAAACTTGCCAACTATGCTACTGGAAACCATTTAGTAATGGTTTTAATGGTTAACAGCTGATGATATGTAATGATGATTGTAATGGTATTTGGAAAACAGTGGAAAGCAGAACCTCTCTGATGGTTTCCTTTTTGTTTAGCAGGGACGTTTAAAAGTTTATATTTAAAAAACGAATTGGAGTAATTTTATCATTTAAAGTTATTATAATTGTATTAATATAAAAACTGTTGTGCAATTAAAATGTTTGTATACACATTGCATCAAATTAAATCGTGATCAAACTGAAACGAAAAGCTTGTGAATCGTGAAATTTCGGTCAAAACCCATGCAGCCCCAATTTTTATGCTATATTCCAAGACTTCTGCCATACAGTAGGAACAGAACAAGATTTTTCCGATTTGTGAATAAATCATTCAAACTGGTTTTTTGATGAAAAGATTAGACTCAAAATAATGTTTTTTTTTGTCAAAATTGACATTGCTGCTTCTTTGAACATAATTTTGGGCTTCATGTGGACCCCTTTTATGATGACTTTATTGTGCAGTGAAAAGAACAACTAGAACATTTTGCTTCCACAGAACGAAGAACGCCAAATGTCATGAGTGTGAGTAAATGAGGACCGAATGTCTTCATGTGAACTATGTGAACTATCCTTTAAAGAGCATGTATAGAAGAGGTAACATCCATCAAGCTTTTTTGGCTCCACTTCGCTGTTTCTGTTTTCGGAGGTGTGCCTCGATCTCGTGTCGGAAGAGCAGCATGCCCAGCTGGCCGTGTGAGGCCTCGTTCATGGCTTTGGACTGCATGCACATCTTGTACTGGTCCGGCGGCAACTCGTCAGCGCAGCGCTTCTCATGCCACAAGTGGAAGAGGCCGCGCGACGGGGCGCGCACTACTAGTAGATTACTGTGGAGGTACTTCCTGTACAAGTGGACGTCCTCGCCGCCCCAGCCTTTAATGTCCACATCAAAACCCCCTGTAAGATTAGGATACAGTCAAAATTGGCATGAACATTATGAAATTTCTTGAATAGCAAAAAATGGAACCATCAAGCAGTAGAGATGCAAGTCTTCTCAAGATTCTAAAATTCTAGCTATTAAAAGCAATTAAAACGGTTTGTTCCATTATAAGCTGCTTTTCCACCGTCGGGCCAAACGGTTCTAAGAACGGTAAGGCATGGCTCCACTTATATTTCCACTTGAGATTGGTACGGCACGATTACAAGCCGTTCCCGGCCCCCAATTCCCAGCAACCGTGCTGGTAGGATGCGTGTAGCGTGTAGGTCACTTCTCTGGCTAACAGTTTCTTTGTAGCTGGCTAGGCATGCTATTTGAGCGTCAAATTTGTAAACACAAATTATTAATAAAATTAAAAGAAATATCTGATCATCCTCCATAACACGGTTGCTATTTACATCTCATATCTGTAAACTCTTGCATTACCAAAGCAACAACCAGTGTTAGGGAACGTTACTAAGTAATACGTTATAATATTGCGGTACTCCCTAAAAAAGTAACTAATTGCGGTACTTACTTTTTGTGGAAAGTAATGCGTTACATTATATTTGCATTACTTTTTCTTTAATAACAAAAAAAAGTTCTATTTTTGGCAAATGTAAATGCCCTTTCACACCAAAAGTGAAATTAATAAATGCAGGAAAAGAAAGTTCAACACTCAAAAGTCCCTGGATGGTCTACTATTTCCGGTAGATTTTCGAAGCGTGAATCTGTGCACACTCTAAACAGGTAATATTGCACACAACACATTGCGTTTTGGAAGAGGATTTGGTTCAGAACTACAAACATGCATCAAAAGTGTTAAAAAACTACAAACATGGCGGATGTGTGAGACTGATGGTTAAGTAGAGAGGTTTAGATAAAGGAGTTTGAGTGATTCATAAATCAACATTTAACCTGATATTTATTTAAATGTTATGTTTTATATTTCATCTGCAACAACAATGTGAACTACTAAAAAGATCTGTTCATTAACTTTTAAATGCATCATTGTGCAAAAATATGAGGAGAGTCCTCTGCATAAAAGACACATGACTGGCAAAACATTGTGCTACTTGTCTTCTCTCTAGTACGGTAGGTAGGACATTAAATTAAATGTGGAGGATGTTAACTGATGTTAATTGGGATGCAGCATCTTCAGCAAAAAACAAAAACAAATGTGATGTGTCATTTTTGCATGAATTGGATCATCAAGACACTGGTTAATAAAGTGAGATTAAATACATAAAGTATATTTGTATTATTTCAGGTTTACGTAATATTCTGAGTTGACATTTTACTGTATTTATTCAATTTGAGGAATACTGAATGTTTTTGTGCAAGTGAAATGAGTAAATGCATCCTCACATTTAGGGCCACATTTAGCGCAAATCCTCTTTTGCCGTTAAAAAAACTACTGTTAGGGTTTACTAAAGACACGCAGTGAACAATTAGTGCTGAGAAGACGTGGACAGTTTTTTTTTTGGCTGACCTTATTGCATATGCATTTGTAAGATTGTTTCCCTTTCAGACGCAAAATTTATGGGAGGAGAGTATGTAAATGAATCATGCTAGTTGATTTAGTAAGGCTTGTCAATTTACTTGTATTTGCGCCATTATTTTCCGTCACAAAAAAGTATGTCTTAAACCAGACGCCAACTGGTAGATTGCGTTGGTCATTATGGAAATGATCCGGCTGCGTCTGTGTGCTTTAATTTGTGCGTCGTCAGTAGATCACGTGCAGAACTTTCCACTCCCATCTGAGCTTTTTTTTAAATTGCGCTCTCACGCTAATTTGCCCTGTTTAGTAAATCTGGCCCATAGTCTAAAACTACAATAACCATCATGTTTACACAGCGCAGGCAAAACCTCTGCACCTGATTTCTTTCAACATGGGACAGGAGAGCTGCCAGTCAATATATGGGAAAACCTGCACTAAGTAACTTGCACTACTTATTTGAAAAAGTAACTCATTAAGAGTAACTTATTTGAAAAAGATATTTTGTTGTAAATTTGTAAAAGCAATGCGTTACTTTTTTCACTAGTTTGAAAAAAGCAATCTGATTAACATAACTTGTGTTACTTATAATGCATTACCTCCAACACTGGCAACAACTTACACATTTGTATCACATTTTAAAGAGCTCTGTTATCAGCCCCACAGTGGAAAATTAAACCACGTCTGTACCGGCTGGGCCGGATCGGCAGAGAATGGAACAATTAAGAAAAGAGAACGGTTTGCCCTGATAGTGGAAAAGTGGCTATAGTCTCAACATGTTCAGTATGCATGTTGTCAGGTAACCTAAAAATCTCAATGTCTTCTTAAAGGGACAGTTCATCCAAAAATGTACTCATTCTCCTGTCCTTACAAACCTTTACAACTTTCTTTTTTCTGTGGAACACAAAAGAAGATATTCTGAAAAATGTCTGTCTATACCCATCCGACATTTAAACGTATATTCATGGGTGAATCAACATCTTGGATAAACGATTAAATCACAGTTAAATTTTACAACGCTATATTAAACGTCTTACTTTCTGTACAGATCTGTACTTTTGTACAAATTAAAGTTGATTTATACATATTTACTTTACATTTTTATAACCAGTTAGCATTAAACATTGTTTAATAATTTTTTAAATATTGAAACAACAATTTACAACAAACATAATTTGTCCAAACATTTTTTGAGTTCCACAGAAGAAAGAAATGTCATTAGGTAAATGATGACAGACTTTTTGTGTAAACTGTCCCTTTAAGAGAAGAAAATGGCAGTTAAAAAGAATTCTTTTGTCAATCAGGCAGAAATAGCATATTATTCCTATTTATTTAAGGCAGCAACAGCACATTTAAATTTCGCCACTGTATTGTTAATGCGGTCAGCTGCTATAATAATGCATCCACAGAAAGAAAATGTTAAATAAACACTTTGTTTATACACATCATCTGTTAAAAGGAAGCTTGAACTTCCCTCAGGACAAACAGCTCTGTTGTCTGTTCCTGTGTTATTGTGTAGGAAAGCGTGTAAATGTGTATTTGTTCAGTCGGAAATCTCCTTTTGAACAGTAGTGTATGATGTAGCTTATGTATTTGCTTAATTGTGCTTATGAAACAAAGTATTGACTACCCTGAATGTGATCTGTCTGCTGAGATGTCCATGGTCATGTCCATGAAATGCATATACTGACTATACTAAACACTCTTCTTAAGTATTAATATCAGCCCTTGTTGTATCAGATAATGTTACACATGTCCACACAGGTAATCGGTTAAGTCATGAGAACTGCTTGATTCTCACAGGTGGGACCTATTGTGTTCTCTGAGATTATTATTTGACAGTTCATGTATTTTACTTTTACATACTGCCTCTACATAAGTGTTTCAAGTGTTTTTTACATACAAAATGACCTTAAAAAGGACGTTTACCTATATTGATGAAATCGGATCTGTATTGGCAGGTCATTCCAAAGCCAAAGTCCCTCCAAAAGCCAGTGTCTTTCTTAATGATCTGTAAAAGAATGAATCCTGATGAGTATGAACACTAATATAATCCTTTATAGTTGTCTACTACTGTCTCATTCACAGTCCAATATTATCACTTGCCAAGTGTCAAATGTGTGTAAAAATTGATTTGGTGAGTAAATAAAACTGCCAGTTGCCAGTAACTATATATCAAACTTAAAGAATGATGGTGATTTTACAGGAATTTCAACAAGTGTTATTATTGTTAAAGGTGCATTATGTAATATTGATAGCTAGTGGTTGAAATGGGTATTGGAGTCCAAATTCAAAATATTGAAGAGAGTGGTTTCCCTCGCCCTCCCCAACTTGACGCTCACGCGAGTTGCCAGATTGAGGACACGCAACAGGAACGAGCGCAACTGACAACAGAGAGCGACGAGCAATCTCTCAAATGCATCTCCAATATTTATCCGCTCTTTAATATGCCTCTGGTCATGGAGCTTTTTAGATGGATGCCGAGGCTTTTTAGGATAAAATAAAAATAAAAACATAACTAGAAAATCTAAACTAAAATACATTAATTGCCACTAGATAACACAAGACTGTGCTGAATTTGTTTGAAATTATAAAAAAAATTTTGTGCTTATTTATGATTTTTTTTCATTATACAACATAAATATGCAATTTTTCTTGCATTAACCCACCAAAACTAAATAATCAGGAACAGAATCATTAAGCGCTGCCTTGTTTTTTTTTTTGTGCAAAATGCAGTTAACCCTTTCTCCGCCATTGACGGAAATTTCCGGCTTTCTGTGTTTTCACCGTTATACGGTAGGGGGTGCTATTACGCATCTTCTGAAAGATTACTGATCAAAACATGCGAAGAAGCCACAGAAACAAGCGATATCATATGTAATCATATGCGTATGTAAAATATCACGATCATAAACATTATACAGCATATAAATCAAAACTGCCTAATGTTACTGAATGAAATATCGACCCAGGACAAGCTATAGGACTGTGAAGCTTTGGGGGTGTTGATGGACTCGATCTACTCCATCTGTGTTTTGATCATCGTTCTGAATTCGATCTTGATGAAGTCTTTGACAAAAATGGGATTTTCTCAGCTATTTTTGCTGCATATTTTCAGCTATGTTGCTTTTTATGAAACTTACCCATATTCAAGCGTTGATAAAAAAGGAATGCATGAAGCTTGTTTAAAAGCAGAGGTCTGTTCTTTCTTTTGATGTATTGCATGTTCAGATATTCATACAACAAAATATTCTGGGGGCCATGACATTTTTGTGAAAATTATCAAAAATGCTGCCGGTGGCTGGCAACTTTTTAAAAAGAGTTAAGCGAGACGGAGACTAACTTGAATATGTTTTGCCCTTTTTTATCCCTAATATGCATGGTAATAGCTAAATAATATCACTCTACTAAGAGCGAAAAATACATTTTTTAATATACATATGGCAAAATATATAGTCATGGCCATTAAGAAATATTTGGGCCAGTAGATTTTCTCAATTCAATCAGCATTGGCAGGTGTGGTAAAATGTAATTTTGTCCTGTAGCCTCAAGTCAGCTTTCCGCATTATCAGTACATTTAATCAAGCTCTTTATTATCTACACGACCAGAATATCAATGCCAAACGACCGTGATGATTGTGTGTTCCATCACAATGCGGCAATTAATCACATCCAACTTGATGAAGCATTTTAATCTCCTCATGAAATGAGTTGCATTACCAGCTGCTGTTCCACAGGGGGGATGTGATCGTGGCTGCCGTAGATTACAGCTGGGTTGTACTGGCTGAAGAGAACAGGGTAAAACACTTTCTTTCCTAAAACAGAGTAAGACAATGCCATCACACAGCTGGTTATGATACGATCACGGCACTTAAGCAGTTTATTAGATGGTCATCCTCTCTTATATAGTCTCAGAAACAAAATAAATGTATTTACACTACTAGTAAAAAGTTTGGAGTCAATAATTGGGGTAAATAATTTATTCCTCTGATGCAAAGCTGAATGTCACATGATCCTTCAGAAATCATTCTAATATGATGATTTGCTGCTCAGGAAATATTCCTGATTATTATCAATGTAGGCCATTTTTAAGTGTCCAAAAACGTTTTAGGCTATACACTCACCTAAAGGATTATTAGGAACACCATACTAATACTGTGTTTGACCCCCTTTCGCCTTCAGAACTGCCTTAATTCTACGTGGCATTGATTCAACAAGGTGCCGAAAGCATTCTTTAGAAATGTTGGCCCATATTGATAGGATAGCATCTTGCAGTTGATGGAGATTTGTGGGATGCACATCCAGGGCACAAAGCTCCCGTTCCACCACATCCCAAAGATGCTCTATTGGGTTGAGATCTGGTGACTGTGGGGGCCATTTTAGTACAGTGAACTCATTGTCATGTTCAAGAAACCAATTTGAAATGATTCGAGCTTTGTGACATGGTGCATTATCCTGCTCGAAGTAGCCATCAGAGGATGGGTACATGGTGGTCATAAAGGGATGGACATGGTCAGAAACAATGCTCAGGTAGGCCGTGGCATTTAAACGATGCCCAATTGGCACTAAGGGGCCTAAAGTGTGCCAAGAAAACATCCCCCACACCATTACACCACCACCAGCCTGCACAGTGGTAACAAGGCATGATGGATCCATGTTCTCATTCTGTTTAAGCCAAATTCTGACTCTACCAGCTGAATGTCTCAACAGAAATCGAGACTCATCAGACCAGGCAACATTTTTCCAGTCTTCAACTGTCCAATTTTGGTGAGCTTGTGCAAATTGTAGCCTCTTTTTCCTATTTGTAGTGGAGATGAGTGGTACCCGGTGGGGTCTTCTGCTGTTGTAGCCCATCCGCCTCAAGGTTGTGCGTGTTGTGGCTTCACAAATGCTTTGCTGCATACCTCAGTTGTAACGAGTGGTTATTTCAGTCAAAGTTGCTCTTCTATCAGCTTGAATCAGTCGGCCCATTCTCCTCTGACCTCTAGCATCAACAAGGCATTTTCATCCACAGGACTGCCGCATACTGAATGTTTTTCCCTTTTCACACCATTCTTTGTAAACTCTAGAAATGGTTGTGCGTGAAAATCCCAGTAACTGAGCAGATTGTGAAATACTCAGACCGGCCCGTCTGGCACCAACAACCATGCCACGCTCAGAATTGCTTAAATCACCTTTCTTTCCCATTCTGACATTCAGTTTGGAGTTCAGGAGATTGTCTTGACCAGGACCACACCCCTAAATGCATTGAAGCAACTGCCATGTGATTGGTTGATTAGATAATTGCATTAATGAGAAATTGAACAGGTGTTCCTAATAATCCTTTAGGTGAGTGTATATAGTGGTTCCTCTTTTCTCTCACCGGGCTGGGCATTAAGGCGGCATGTGTTCAGGAAGTCGGCTGTGAAGATTATGTCCACGTCACAGAAGAAGAGCAGGACATTGCCTCCCTTCCAGGCACGAGCGCCCACATCCAGCCCTCGACCTCGAGAAAACTCCTCGTTCAGCTGGATCAGAGTGAAGTTACGGAAGTTCAGCTCCCTGCAACCAGACACATGAAAATCACTGTATGAGACTGTCTCATAACTGTCACGTTCTCTCATTGATAAGCATTAAGATCAGTACAGCCAACAATTATACATTATTCTTCAACAACATCTGTTTTTCTGGAAACAATGCCACATCAACAGGAAACATTATCATAAGCATCTGCAGACCTTCATGACTGTATCAAGATCAATTAAAATATCCGATAATTTGACCTTTTTTTGTTTTTACCTTAAAGAGTACCTATTATGCTTTCTTTAGTGTGTAATGTTGCTCTTTGAGCATTAAAAATGTCTGTTACAAAGTCACAAAGGGAGTTTTTCTCTGTATCAGTGCGCACTGTTTCCGAACTCTCTGAAACGCCTCGATTTCTGGCAGCGAACACATCACAATATCCCTCATTTAAATAATTCCCGCCCAAGGCATAGAGGGGTCAAGGCCTGTTTGAGTTGCGATAAGACACTTGCGATTATAGTAAGGCACGTGACATTTCCCAAACACACTCGAAACGGTTGACCAATCACCACACACTGCTCCAACTGACCAATCAGAGCAAAGTGTGCTTTTCAGAAGGAGGGGCTTCATAGAGACAAGAACTAAACAGAGCGTTCCTGACAGACTGGGTGCCATTAAATATGTGAAAAATCATGTTTTTTTAACATTCAAGCATGAAAAGCTATTCTAGTAGAGCCCCAAAACAAAATCAAGACTTTGTAATTTGGGGGGGCAATTAAGTCAATTGTGACGGTAGTGAAAGATGTGCTGTGATTGATGGTGGATGTAGATTTTACAGCGTGACCTGCATCAATTCTAGTGGATAGAGGGAATAACAGGCATCCTCAGCGAGTCTGTGTGACTATGAATACAATCAGCCGCATAGACAGACACACACAAGATGATTAAAGTGTAATGTGCTGGGCTTGAGCCAAGCTGATATATAAAAGCTCAATGCCACACACACACACACACAGCCACACACACAGAGAGTGCAGATCATACCTGCTATTAAATCCATACAGATGTTTTAGCAGGAACAGGAAAAGCTACTTCCTTTATATCACTAACAATGCAGCACCACAAAATATCAACCACTACACTCTAATTGAGAGATCTATATATATATATATATATATATATATTTACAGGCTTTGGCCGGAGAAAGACTTTTTTAATAAACATAAATTGTACATTTTTTTACAACTGTTTTTGAGTTTGGGGTAAGACTTTTCTTTGAAAGAAATTAATACTTTTAATCAGGAGTACGCATTAAATTACTCAAAAGTAATGACATTTGTAATGTTACAAAACATTTGTTTTTTTAAATATGCTGTTCTTTTGAACTTCTTATACATCAAAGAATCCTGAAAAAATGTATCACGGTTTCCACAAAAATATTAAGCAGCACAACTGTTTCATCATTGAGAATAATAATAAATGTTTCTTGAGCAGTAAATCAGCATATTAGAATGATTGGGTCAGAGCTTCTCCAAAACTGCAGCTCTTGTGGGGTGTTCCCGGTCTGCAGTGGAAGGAACAGTGGTGAACCAGCGACAGGGTCATGGGCGGCCAAGGCTCATTGATGCACGTGGGGAGTGAAGGCTGGCCTGTGTGGTCCGATCAAACAGACAAGCTACTGTAGCTCAAATTGCTCAAGAAGTTAATGCTGGTTCTGATTGAAAGGTGTCAGCATACACAGTGCATCGCAGTTTGTTGTGTATGGGGCTGCATAGCCGCAGACCAGTCAGGGTGCCCATGCTGACCCCTGTCCACTGCCGACAGTGGGCACGTGAGCATCAGAACTGGACCACGGAGCAATGAAAGAAGGTGGCCCGGTCTGATCATGTTTTCTTTTACATCACGTGGATGGCCAGGTGCGTCGCTTACCTGGGGAACACATGGCACCAGGATGCACTATGGGAAGAAGGCAAGCCGGCGGAGGCAGTGTGATGTTTTGGGCAATGTTCTGCTGGGAAACCTTGGGTCCTGCCATCCATGTGGATGTTACTTTGACACGTACCACCTACCTAAGCATTGTTGCAGACCATGTACACCCTTTCATGTAAAATTATATTCCCTGGTGGCTGTGGCCTCTTTCGGCAGGATAATGTGCCCTGCCACAAAGCAAAAATGGTTCAGGAATGGTTTGAGGAGCACAACAACGAGTTTGAGGTGTTGACTTGGCCTCCAAATTCCCCAGATCTCAATCCAATCGAGCATCTGTGGGATGTGCTGAACAAACAAGTACAATCCATGGAGGCCCCACCTCGCAACTTACAGGACTTAAAGGATCTGCTGCTAACATCTTGGTGCCAGATACCACAGCACACCTTCAGAGGTTTAGTGGAGTCCATGCCTCGACGGGTCAGGGCTGTTTTGGCAGCAAAAGGGGGACCAACACAATATTAAGACAACATAATGTTATGCCTGATCTGTGTGTGTATATATAATGCATTATAAAAGTATTTATTTATGCCTTGTAATGCATTGCTTGGTCTCATGACTAAATGTAACCACAGTTATAATGCATTATAATACTTATTGATTCATTGTTACACCTTTAGAAAATATAATGCATTAAAACACATGACAAACAACCAATTTCAGATGTAACAAGGAATCTGCAAATATTATAGTGCATTTTAACTTTGGTTACAATTATTTATTAAAAGATATAATGCATTATAATGTACATTATGAATACCTTTATAATGCATTATACATAAAGGATTTAAGTAAAGTGTGCCAATGATTTCTGAAGGATCATGTGACACTAAATACTGGAGTAATAATGCTGAATTCAGCTTTGAAGGAATAAATTACATTTTAAAATATATTCAAATAGAAAAAAGTTATTTTAAGTTAACATTTCACAATATTATTATCTTACTGTATTGGTTTTTCTTTCAAAACCATAAAAAAATCTGACCAACCTCAAACTTTGGTTTGGTGGCAAACATGAACAGTTTTAATAAGGACAAAAAAAAGACAGAAAAGATGTTATTCATTACCAAGCAATAAAACACTGGAGCCACAAGCATTCAGACACTAGAAAAATGCTTGTAAAGCACCTGTCACATGTGGCTGCCCGCTGCTCTTATTGGCCCAATACAAAATATAGGCCAGCATGTCTGACTAAAATAAAAAAAAGCACCTACTTTCCCTGACCGAGATTCATAACCCATGAAAACACTGCTGCAACCCATGGGAGTCACACTGAATAAATACTTTCAAAACCAGTCATTGTTAACATAGCCGACAAAAATGTTCAAGCGCCACTAGTCGTGATTTAGAGCAGTTACAAATAGCAGGCAAACTAAATTTAATTTAAGTCACATTAGCGGAACAGATTTGGAAAAGAGCCTGGGGCATTTCAGCATGTATGCATGTGATTCAATTCGCCATCAGCCAAAAAAATACTCAAATATTTCTCTGTATGATACTGACTTTAAAAGGCTGTCTAGAATAGAGAGCACTTCAGCTTTGGGACAGCATGCAAAACCACACATAGACATACACGTGCTGTCCTAGTTAAACCAATGAGGACATAATATAGATCTCTACTGTTTTATATGGCTAATTATAATCACTATAGACTTAACTAAACCCTAACCCCACTTTTGCAAATCTAGAATAATTGTATAAATTTAGCCTGGTTTTTATTAGATTTAGCTCAATTCTGGAGAGAAATTTGTCTCCAAATTATTCTACACGCAGGTATTAGCATGTCTGATCACTTCAGGGTGATGTTTAATGGTGGTTATATCATAATGAGTACTTGGACTATAAGTGTCATCATCAATATTAACATGAACCAGGTTTATATAATGCAGTGTTACTTGCACTCTCCACTCTTCCCCTTCTCAAATGAACACAAATTATTCATGTGTATTGACTGACTTTGCCCGGCAGATACGGATATCACATCTACCCATTTCTGTGAGGACTGACACTGATGATCTTAGCAGTGAAAGATCTACGGATTCTTAACAGCAATGTGTGTGTAGCTTCAAGAGAGCGAACATATCTGTGTTGTTTATTTTCTTAGGTTTTATTCATATATATATATACACTGATCAGGCATAACATTATGACTTCCTAACATTGTGTTGGTCCCACTTTTGGTGCCAGGACCCAAGGTTTCCCTGCAGAACATTGCCCAAAGCTTGCCTTCTTCCCGTAGTGCATCCTGGTGCCATGTGTTCCCCAGGTAAGTGACGCACACGCACCTGGCCATCTACGTGATGTAAAAGAAAATGTGATTTATCAGACTAGGCCACCTTCTTCCATTGCTCAGTGGTCCAGTTCTGATGCTCACGTGCCCACTGTTGGCGCTTTCGGCGGTGGACAGGGGTCAGCATGATTGGCACCCTGACTGGTCTGCGGCTATGCAGCCCCATACACAACAAACTGCGATGCACTGTGTATTCTGACACCTTTCAATCAGAACCAGCATTAACTTCTTGAGCTATTTGAGCTACAGTAGCTCGTCTGTTTGATCGGACCACACAGTCCAGCCTTCACTCCCCACGTGCATCAATGAGCCTTGGCCGCCCATGACCCTGTCGCCGGTTCACCACTGTTCCTTCCTTGGACCACTTTTGATAGATACTGACCACTGCAGACCGGGAACACCCCACAAGCGCTGCAATTTTGGAGATGCTTTGACCCAGTCGTCTAGCCATCACAATTTGGCCCTTGTCAAACTCGCTCAAATCCTTACGCTTGCCCATTTTTCCTGCTTCTAACACATCAACTGTGAGGACAAAATGTTCAGTTGCTGCCTAATATATCCCACCCACTAACAGGTGCCGTGATGAAGAGATAATCAGTGTTATTCACTTCATAATGTTATGCCTGACCAGTGTTTGTATATTTTAATCATTTATTCATGCAATTTATGATATTTTTATAAAACTACTTATTTTCTTGATCTTGCAATGCTTGCTATTGTTGCTTAATCTTAAAATTATGTGGTTTCAAAATATTTTTATCTTCAAAAGTTAAAGATATAAGAGAATGTCTCCAAGGTTTTTAACGTCACAGGACGATTTATGGAAGCTTGTTTCCGCCACAGAACAAAAAAAGCTGCACTGTAAAAAAAAAGTAAAAGACTGTAAAAATATGACAGCAAAAACCTGTTATTTGTTTAACAGTCAATTTCCTTACTGCAGTGAATAACCGTTATCTAACATGACATTTAATATAATTCTACTGTAAAATACTGTTAAATTAGCATTTTTTGGAAATGAAAGAAAAAGTAATTGTCAATTTATGGTTTTTCACTGTAAATTATGCATTCCCAGATTTCCCTGCGTGACACTTCACATTTGATGTACACTACCAGTTAAAAGTTTGGAAACTGTACTATTTTGATTGTTTTTGAAAGAAGTCTCTTCTGCTCACCAAGGCTGCATTTATGTTATTAAAAATACAAAAAAAGCTGTAATATTGTGAAATATTATTAAAATGTAAAATAACTATTTTCTATTTGAATATATTTTAAAATGTAATTTATTCCTGTGATCAAAGCTGAATTTTCAGCATCATGACTCCAGTCTTCAGTGTCACATGATCCTTCAGAAATCATTCTAATATGATGATTTGCTGCTCAACAAACGTTTATGATTATTATTAATGTTTTTTGGATTATTTGATGAATAGAAAGTTCAAAAGAACAGTATTTATCTGAAATAGAAAGCTTTTGTAACATTGTACTACCGTTCAAAAGTTTTGGGTCGGTAAGAATATATATATATTTTTTTTTTGGGAAAGAACTTAAAGAAATTAATACATTTATTCAGCAAGGATGCATTAAATTGATCAAGTGACAGTAAAGACATTTATAATGTTGCAAAAGCTTTATATTTCAGATATATGCTGTTCTTTTGAACTTTCTATTCATTAAATAATCCTGAAAAAAATTGTACACAACGGTTTTCAACATTGATAATAATAATAAATGTTTCTTGAGCAGCACATCATCAATTAGAATGATTTCTGAATGATCATGTGACACTAAAGACTGGAGTAATGATGCTGAAAATACAGCTTTGAATCACAGAAATAAATTGCATTTTAAAATATATTCAAATAGAAAAAAGTTATTTTAAATTGTAAAAATATTTCACAATTATACTGTTTTTGCTGTATTTTGGTGAGCAGAAGAGTCTTCTTTCAAAAACAATCAAAATAGGACAGTTTCCAAACTTTTGATTGGTAGTGTATTTCTGTTGGAATAACTGTTTCTTCTTAGTTTTTATATTAGCATAGGTTGGAATATTAACATTATATCAGTTAATGAAATACTGCATGTTTTTTATTACTGTAAATTTAAGTTAAATCTGCAAAACCTAAAATTTTGCTACCGTATTTTTTTATGGTAAATTTCTGGCACTCACAGCTGCCAGTTTTGCAGTATGTGGTATAATAACACTTGCTGGATTTGTGCTGGTCAGACGAAGTACATAATTTTATCATCATAATTTTGTCTTCTGCTTTTCTCTGTCAACTTCTCAGGCTAATAGAACTTTTACACTTTTAACTTTTACTACAACTTTTAGTTGAAGTAAGTGTTTTGAGCATGAAGGAAATGTTGGTAAAGAAAGGCAAAGTTTGAGGATGTTTTTGTGTGATGAGCACATTACTAACAGTAGGGTAAATAACTGAGGAAGAGAGTATGTTTTACTGAAATGCTTTAAAAGGGTTTAGATGCTTTTAATTTTAAATGATCATCAAGGGAGGAGCATGTTTTGCACACATAAAGTTGTTCTTGGTATTCCTGGTCGAGAATGGTGCGATGTCATTGGTTCAATACCCAGGGAACACGCCAGTTCACATAATGCATAGACTATGACAAATGCACTGAAATTCATTTTGGAAAAAAGTTTCTGCCAAATACATAAATGTAAAAACTTTAGTTACAGAGCATACATGCAAGGGCTAAAGCTAACTAGAGAAACAGTGAAAACAAATAAATGTAATGTTCATGTAGAAATAACTCTACATAAAGTGATTAGGAGACATTCACACTGACAGTGATTTGTGGTGACAAACCGACCTGAAGTTAGTGATTCAAGGCGACAAAAGCGACTCTTGTTGATGTGGGATTCAAACTTTTTGCAAATGATCAGTCAGCCAATGCAGCATAAAGTTGCAGTAACTGTCAGATACTGTATGGAGTGTGTGAAGTTAATAGCAACTGTGAGCAATTTTCCTCTTCTCAATGATTTTTCTCTGCCCACATACAGGGACATAAATCACGAAAATTATGTGTGGAAAATTGTGTCAAAACTTGTGGGCATTCCAAGTGGGTTTGATTCATGTATTTATAGTCATTCATCTTGTTTATGATATGATGCATTATCTACTGCAGCAATACATTTACAAATGCTTTCTCCCTCAGAATTTTTATCAGCTAGAAACCGAGTATTAGGCTAAATAAAATGACATTTAATTTTTAACCAGCACAAGTTGTGGTCAGATGTTCAACGGCTATGGCTAGTTGTGCAGCTCACCAAAAACATTATGGTAGAAACACTCAGTATGGGCAAATTCAGGACACACAAGGTGAATAACAGAAAGGCAACAATTGTGTTTATAACATTTTTGAAGATGTAAATAAAACGAAAAGTTTATGTTTGACACCACGCATGCGTGTTGTGTTGACACAAGAGCAGACGTTGTTGCATGAACGTGCGTCGGAGATTAACATTTTGTAAATAAAGTGGTAAATTGTGTTTTTTTGCGGAAACAAAGCACTCATCTCGCATCACAAAATTAAGGTTAAACCACTGGAGTCACATGGATTACTTGTCTTTACTACACTTCTGGGGCTTGAAAGAGGTAGTTGCGTAGACTGTCAATGGAGGGACAAAAAGCTCTCAGATTTCATTAAAAAGATCTTCATTTGCGTAAAGATGAACGAAAGTCTTACAGGTTTGAAACGACATGAGGGTGAGTGATTATTGACAGAATTTCAATTTTTGGGTCAACTAACCCTTTAACTTGTATTTAAGGAAAGTTAGGTGATTGCTTTCTCATTTCTCTAACAAATCCACTCCAAAGGTGTCCCTGTATGTGGGAACAACCTGTGTCCAGCTGCATTTCAATGCTTCTCCATAAAGAGAAATGCTTTTTTCCCCTGTGAATTGAGAGATATCTTATCCGCTGAAATGCAGGGAGGTTTCCAGCATGACCTTGGCTGAATTCCAGGCAATCTACTGCTCCGTTGATTTCATCTGCCTCCGAGCAGCATCTGAAGTGACCTGTTATTTTCACACCGGATGGAGGTCAGAGTCTCTGCAGTCTAACAGTGCAGATTCACTGACCTCCAATCTGTAATCATGATAGTGCCGCTAACCCCAGCTGTGCTCTCATGATTACAGATTAGAGGTCTGTGTGCCAGTGCGATTGATGATGACAAATAGTCAAAGAAAATTAGAAAATGTCTCGTGTTGTGGCTCTCTGAGAAGGGGAACTTCAACACTGTGTCTTGGATTGACTCTATAGTGGAACGCCATCTGAAGCACGTGTAACAAACGACAATTTCACTAGCGGAGCGCCTGCAAGAATAACGCCTTTTTCACACTGGATGCGCAAGTAGAACGGAGGCAGTGCAGAGGCTGTGTGTATGCAGAGTGGGAGAACCCAGTGTGCTTTCACACTGGCAGTGTTTTTTGTGCACAGCTGAACCGCGACTTGGTACTGCAAATACAGACAAGTATCGTCCACGTTTTTTAGGTGTTCTCCTCCTTTGTGATAGGCACCATACTCTGCTTTGATGCAACCATGTTCCCCTCATACTGTCCCACACACATATACATATACACTCACCTAAAGGATTATTAGGAACACCTGTTCAATTTCTCATTAATGCAATTATCTAATCAACCAATCACATGGCAGTTGCTTCAATGCATTTAGGGGTGTGGTCCTGGTCAAGACAATCTCCTGAACTCCAAACTGAATGTCAGAATGGGAAAGAAAGGTGATTTAAGCAATTTTGAGCGTGGCATGGTTGTTGGTGCCAGACGGGCCGGTCTGAGTATTTCACAATCTGCTCAGTTAGTTGATGCTAGAGGTCAGAGGAGAATGGGCCGACTGATTCAAGCTGATAAAAGAGCAACTTTGACTGAAATAACCACTCGTTACAACCGAGGTATGCAGCAAAGCATTTGTGAAGCCACAACATGCACAACCTTGAGGCGGATGGGCTACAACAGCAGAAGACCCCACCGGGTACCACTCATCTCCACTACAAATAGGAAAAAGAGGCTACAATTTGCACGAGCTCACCAAAATTGGACAGTTGAAGACTGGAAAAATGTTGCCTGGTCTGATGAGTCTCGATTTCTGTTGAGACATTCAGATGGTAGAGTCAGAATTTGGCGTAAACAGAATGAGAACATGGATCCATCATGCCTTGTTACCACTGTGCAGGCTGGTGGTGGTGGAGTAATGGTGTGGGGGATGTTTTCTTGGCACACTTTAGGCCCCTTAGTGCCAATTGGGCATTGTTTAAATGCCACGGCCTACCTGAGCATTGTTTCTGACCATGTCCATCCCTTTATGACCACCATGTACCATCCTCTGATGGCTACTTCCAGCAGGATAATGCACCATGTCACAAAGCTCGAATCATTTCAAATTGGTTTCTTGAACATGACAATGAGTTCACTGTACTAAAATGGCCCTCACAGTCACCAGATCTCAACCCAATAGAGCATCTTTGGGATGTGGTGGAACGGGAGCTTTGTGCCCTGGATGTGCATCCCACAAATCTCCATCAACTGCAAGATGCCTTCCTATTAATATGGGCCAACATTTCTAAAGAATGCTTTCAGCACCTTGTTGAATCAATGCCACGTAGAATTAAGGCAGTTCTGAAGGCGAAAGGGGGTCAAACACAGTATTAGTATGGTGTTCCTAATAATCCTTTAGGTGAGTGTAATACATACATACATATATATATATATATATATATATATATAGAAAGTAAACATAGGGTCAATTTATATTTTGAATATTTTTTATTAATCACTTTCTAAGACAAGTTAATTTACTGAAGGCTACGAACGCTAGTTACATTTTTTTAAAAAAAAATTTTATTCACAATATGTACACATTCATTATTAATCATCTTATGCCTTATGAAGAAAGCTTCGTTAATGTTTCTTGTCCTCTCACATTGACAGTTGCTAATTATTACATTACATGAATCACGTAAATTATATAGGCCTATTTTCAATTCAAAATGGCGAAATTAGACAAAAGTTTATTAGTTTGCCTGATTATTTTTGTCGGTAGTTTAACATTTCAATCCTAAAACAGCTGCCAAATATGAAATGTTTAGTTTAGCTACTTACATCTTATCTCGCACTTTATGACTGTTTACTGAAGCGTCGCGCTGGAAAGGAATTCGCGCTCAGCACCTTCAGTGAACATAAAGCCCACCTACTTTGTTTTGATTGGTCATCTTAAATATTTTGACATTGACGAGCGAGCGTTGACAGACTGCAGGCAGCTCAGATGAGAAGATCTTGGTGCTGTGCAATATCTTTGCTGCATTAAAGTGGTGTTAATACTATATTAGGCGATTATTTCACAACATTTATTATATAGCCTACACATCAGAAAAATACTGAGGTCCGGATTCAAATTATTGGCCGTCATTACTTAAAAGAACACTTGTTTATTACAAAAAAACGGACTTAAATTCTGGACCTTTGGCAGTGAGGAGGGGGTTCGTTCGAACCCCCCGAACCCCCCCTGCCTATGGGCATGTAATATAATATAATATAATGTAATGTAATATGATTATATAATATGATTATTATAATATAATACATTGTTTGACCAAGAATGTTATTAATTGCTTGTTTATAAAATTATTGTACTGTATAAAAGCTATATTATACTTGCTTTTGTACTGTTAAATATATATTAATTACATATTAATGTCACATTTATTCTACATAATATATATTGTAATAAATATATAAATAATGTTATAATCTGATATTTATTAATATATATTATATTACATATGTTTAACACTACTCAAAAATGTATGCATATCTCTCATTAAAAATTCAAGCTGACTTTGATTATTACTCAGTATACCATCATCTTTTATTAATACATCTTTTTACAACGAATTTTAATATATTCGTGAAGATGGGCATTTTAAGTCTTGCTTGATCTATAAATTAAAGGAATTATTTATGTCGATTAACCCTGTCTATGTAGAATTTCTGCAGAAGCTGAGGGTGTTCATTTGATCAGTTTCAGATCTACAGTTTGGACAAAACCCATAATGCATTCGGGATTACTGGAAGGAACTTATGACACCCCTCTAGTTCCTTTTTGTTTAACTGTATTTCTCAGCCTTAACCTCAGCCTCATCTGGTCTTTTGTGTGGATACACACACTTCCGCACACACATATCATGCCATACCTCGATGTGTTCTCCAAGGTTCCTTTGACCTCATTCATCTGATCTCTTCCAAAGTAAACCACGGTAAGGTGCACCCGCCTGTCTTGCTTCACACAGACCTCTCTGTAGACATGCACAGAAACAGAAACAAACACACACTTAGGTCAGCACTCAACTGGACAATCTCCAGCTGCACCAGCTCAAAAGGAACATTGATTGAAAAGTAAAAAAGAAAAAACAGAGGAGGACAAATATAATAAGTGCTAAACAGATATATTTAAATACTATTAGATTTCCAAGGCTTGTTCTCATTAAAGTGCCCCATTATTTTGTTTTTTTAAATGTTACCTTTCGTGTAGTGTCTGAAAAGTTCAAAGTTCAAAAATCAAAGTGCACAACAAATAAAGGTATTGGGCCAGATTTACTACCAGCTTGTGCCAGCACAAACCCTCTTTTGGTGTTAAAAAACTACTGTCAGACACGCAGTGAAAAATTAGCGTTGAAAAGGGGTGGACACGTTATTTTTGCAGCTGACCTTACTGCATATGCATTTGTAGGAGTTTCCCTTTCAGATGCAATATGTATGGAAGGATAGTATGTAAATTAATCACGCAATGCGATTTACTAAGGTTTGCGCTAGTCAATTTACTGTTATTTACGCCATTATTTAAGCCAGATGCTAATTTGCGGTGCTCTTGGTAGATTGCGTTGGTCATTATTTATACACTTAATATGCACAGTCAGTATATCATGCGCAGAACTTTCCACTCCTAGCGGCGCTTTTATGGGACGCTATTTAGCCCTGTTTTGTAAATCTGGCCCTTTGTCTCCTAAAAGAAAAAAAGAATTCCGAACTACCGAAACGAGTCGTCAGCAATTCCAGTCTCACTTCCATTAAATACCTACGTAGGTTTGTAAAACATTTGCATAATGCCAGCCTATGGTCTTCATTGGACGTCCATGAACAACATCTACATGAACAGCATTGGTAAAACCTACGCAATTGTTACTGTTCGCATCACTATATATTAAGCGCTGAGGAAGATCCAAAGCTGAAATCAGACCAGAGTAGACCAATCACAACAGACTGGGCCATCTGACCAATCAGAGCAGAGGAAATTAGGGGTTTAGAGAGACTAAAGAGAAATTAAAGTGTTTACTTGGATGCATGTAAATCTATTGTAGAAGAAAGATTAAAACAGCGTAATAGGGGCACTTTAAAACCAATTAATTATTCATAAATTATATACTATTACTGTGATGCCAAATCAAAATATTTTGCATTACTGCAACAAAAACTATACAAAGCACTGTGGGTAGAGTGGGTATCATAAAAGTATGTTTTAAAAAAAAAAAAAAGGCAGCATAATTATGAACATTATAAATCCCAGAATGCATTGCAATGAGCTCAGTGTAAAAAAAGATCCGCAAGATGAAAAAGAGCTATTAAGTCTGGGCCTTAAAACACTGTTGCAGATTTTGACAAGACAAGCTCACCCTACGTGGCACTGGAATCGCAACACACAAGGAGTGCAGTGCTAGCGTGAAATTCCTGATCTGAAACAGCCACATTCTGATAGAAGTGTGGCAAGTGTTTCAAGAAGATCCTAAACATGATCTTTTTATGTCCAATGCACAATAAAGGCATGGTTAGAGCGTGACAAGATTTTTGATGGTTAGTGGTAGACTAGCGGTTCAGGTTTAGTCCCTGAGGGAAAAAAAACTTTAATGGGAAAAGAGACATCTTTTTTTTGTTTTTAACTCTTTCCCCGCCATTGATGGAAATTACCGAATTAAATGTCAACCCAGGACGAGCTATAGGTCTGTGAAGCTTTGGGGGTGTTGATGGACTCAATCTACTCCATCTGTGTTTTGATCATTGTTCTCAATCCGATCTGAATGTAGTCTTTAACAAAAAAAACGCAAATTTCTCAGCCTTTTCTCAAAATCTAGCTTTAATCTATCTTTTAATGAAACTTGCCCATATTCAAGTATTGTTAACAAAAAAAAAGGAATGCATTAAGCTAGAATAAAAGTTTTTTTTTTTTTTTTTTTTTTTAAAGCAGAGGCTCTTTTCTTTCTTTTGACATATTCTGGGTGCCATGAGACTTTTGAGAAAATGATAAAAAATGCTGGCAACTTTTTTCAAAAACGCTGGCGGAAAAGAGTTAACATTTTTAGGTCTTCTTACCATTTTATTGATAACATAAGTGTTTGTTTATTTATAAAGCATGATTAAAACAACAGAGCGTTGTTTGCGATGTACAATAATAGTTAAATAAAATTATATAAAATAGCACCAAGACATAAATGTAACAGCTAATAACATCATAGCATAATGCAAACAAACAATAGTGGAAATATACGCAATACAGAAAAATAAACAAGCTTCATTCTACGTTAACCAGTTGAACCAAATGCATATTTCAGACTTATAGTTTAAAAGAGCCTAGAGAAGAAGCTAATCTTAGAGAATTACAATAATCCAGTCTAAAAAAGAAATAAAAACATGAACAATTTCACAGAATTAATGTGTTTTTTCAGAGTCGTCAAACTGTACACCAAGATCCTTTACCACCGATTTACAGCCAAATTGCCCAAATCAGAGAAATTTTGGGGGTCAGGAGACCCAAACCAGATTATTTCAGATTTGCTTTCATTTAAATGTAAGAAATTTAGAGACATCAATGATTTAACTTTATTTAGACAATTCAATAACCACTCAACTAAACTCCTATCCCGTTTCTGTAAAGGTAGGTACACCTGAGTGTCATCTGTGTAACAGTGAAAAGATATTCCTTTTTTTTTTAAATGCTGCACCATGCTGTATGGAAAGAAGCATGGAAAATGGAATGGGCATATTGCCCGTGCCACATTCAAACCTAATTGTCCCAAATAAGCACCACTTCTAAACGTCTCTGGAGCTCATCACTTCCGCTATAATGTTTAATTCTGATACATAAATTATCATTTTATTACGCTACAGTTCAAAAGTTTGGATAAGTACGATTTATTTATTTTGTTTTTAAAAAATGGTGTACTTTTATTCAGCAAGGATGCATCAAATATGACAGCAAATGTATTCATAATATAACAAAAGTTTTATTTCAAATTGTATTCATCAAATAATCCTGAAAAAAATTTATTATGGTTTCCACAAAAATATGAAGTTTTCAGCACTTATAATAATAAGAAATGTTTCTTAAGCATCAAATCATCATATTAGAATGATTTCTAAGGAAAATTCAGCTTTTCCATCACAGGGATAAATTACATTTTAAAATATATTGAAACAGAAAACAGTTATTTTAAACTGTAATAATATTTCACTATAATACTGATTTTACTGTATTTTTGATCAAAGAAGAAAACTTTTTTTGTTTTCCTATTGCCTTTTTGACATGGCACATCCAGTATTCATATTTTCATGGCACATAAACACGAAGATGATATAAACTGAAATAACTTTCATCATGATTGAGCAACAAAAGCGTAAGCACACGAAAAAAACTAAAAGCTGTTTTTCTGTTGAGAATACAAACACTATCTATATGCTGTGCTACCATGTGCATGCCACAACAAATTAGTTTGATGGGTCTGCCGGCATTGAGCTCATTCTGATCGTAACCCACAATCCCCTTGTTTGTCCTCTCCTGCCTCTGAAACGAGAATGAGGTCAAAGTGTTCGCTCAACGCCTAATATACGATTTTTTAAACACTGCTCGGAGGCACTAATTAAAAAAACAGAAATTAGATGTAAAACAGGCTGTAGAGGTTGGAGAAAAATTAAGTAAATTGAATACGGAAGGCGGTCTGGCGGAAGCTAGATATTTTACTTTATAAAGTTTTAAATATGGATATTTTTCTTACACAAACCCATCGATTCACTTCAGAAGGCCTTTATTAACCTCCTGGAGCCGTACGGAATACTTTTATAATGGATGGATGCACTTTTTTGGCCTTCAAATTTTGGGCTGCCATTCACTGCCAATATAATGCTTGGAAGAACCAGGACATTTTTAATATAACTCTGATTGTATTCGACTGAAAGAAGAATGTCATATACACCTAGGATGGCTTGAGGGTGAGTAAATTATAGGATCATTTTCATTTTTGGATGAACTATCCCTTTAATTGCAAAGTTTAACCATCATAGACTGAAAGTTTATCATTCGCATGTGTTTTTAAGTCACACACACAGAGCCGCGCAGACAGCATGTGGACGCCGAATTCAGTTCTCTTTCTTTTGAGCTTAAACGGACACGTGCACGCAAAATTAAGTCAAAATGCCTGTCTCGGCGAGTATCCTCATAAATAAATTGAGAAAGAAAATGGATGCGTATCATTTATATTAGGTCCGTGCATTCGTCTTAAAGGGACAGCAGCCTAATGTACCCACAGCTGTTTGTGTGTCACCAATGGTGATCAAACAACAAAAGAGAAAGAAAAAAATATTTTTGTAGCTTTAACAAAGATAAATTGTCTTGAATGTGTTTGAAAGAGAGGGTCAAAAAGAGGACAGAAAACAGCTTATGTATTACTTCTAAATTACTATGTTTTTTTATGTAAAAATCCTGATAACATTATAAGTAGACCTCAGAGAACATTTTAAAAAAAAGGCATTCATGACCCCTTTAAAGGACACTTTATGCCAAAAAGGTTCTATATAAGGAGAAATATCTTAAATGATTGCATAATACTTTCATGTTTAATGGTTATTTCGATTTTTTTCTTGTGATAAAAGCTGTTTATCCATAAAAGGATCCATAAAATGATTCCATGATGGGAACCCCTTAAAAGGTTCTATATATGAAGTGCCTGACAGAACCCTTTAAGGTTCTATATAGAACCTGTTCTTCTAAGAGTTTAATAAACATTAAATACACACCACAAGTAAATAGACAAAGGCATAACATTATGACCACTGAAAGGTGAAGTGAATAACAATGATTTTCTCATCATCACGGCACCTGTTAGTGGGTGGGATATATTAGGCAGCAAGTGAACATTTTGTCCTCAAAGCTGATGTGTTAGAAGCAGGAAAAATGGGCAAGCATAAGGATTTGAGTGAGTTTGACAAGGGCCAAATTGTGATGCTATCAGTATCTATCAAGTGGTCAGTATCTATCAAAAGTGGTCCAAGGAAGGAACAGTGGTGAACTGGCAACAGGGTCATGGGCGGCCAAGGCTCATTGATGCACGTGGGGAGCGAAGGCTGGCCCGTGTGGTACAGACAAGCTACTGTAGCTCAAATTGCTCAAGAAGTTAATGCTGGTTCTGATAGAAAGGTGTCAGACAGTGCATCACAGTTTGTTGAGTATGGGGCGGCATAGCTGCAGACCAGTTAGGGTGCCCATGCTGACCCCTGTCTACCACTGAAAGCGCCAACAGTGGGCATGTGAGCATCAGAACTGGACCACGGAGCAGTGGAAGAAGGTGGCCTGGGCTGATGAATCACGTTTTCTTTTACATCACGTGGATGGCCGGGTGCATGTGTGTCACTTAACTGGGGAACACATGGCACCAGGATGCTCTATGAGAAGAAGGCAAGCCGGCAGAGGCAGTGTGATGCTTTGTGCAATGCTCTGCTGGGAAACCTTGGGTCCTGCCATCCATGTGGATGTTACTTTGACACGTACCACCTACCTAAGCACTGTTGCAGACCATGTACACCCTTTCATGGAAACGGTATTCCCTGGTGGCTGTGGCCTCTTTCAGCAGGATAATGCGCCCTGCCACAAAGCAAAAATGGTTAAGAAATGGTTTGAGGAGCACAATGAGTTTGAGGTGTTGACTTAGCCTCCAAATTCCCCAGATCTCAATCCAATCGAGCATCTGTGGAATGTGCTGAACAAACAAGTCCGATCCTTGAGGGCCCCACCTCACAACTTACAGGACTTAAAGGATTTGCTGCTAACATCTTGGTGTCAGATACCAAAGCACACCTTCAGGGGTCTAGTGGAGTCCATGCCTCGATAGGTCAAGGTTGTTTTGGCAGCAAAAGGGGGACCAACACAATATTAGGAAGGTGGTCATAATGTTATGCCTGATCGATGTATATATTAATATACTACAAACTCAGTATGGGCAAGCTAGTCTGGGAGCAGATGTTAAGGAAAAAACTATATTTCCTATAAATTACAGAAACATATTTATTTGGTAATTTTTAACACTATGGTATGTGTAAAATTTAAGAAAATGGAATTTACTTGTCTTCCAGTCATGTTGTAGAAAGAGTTCAAATTGTGTTATTTTTAGAGTGTATTAAAGGCGTTTTATTTTTTATTTTTTGGGTAAAACATGCGATATTAGGTTTGCATGCTAATGAACTGAATATAAATTCAACATAATGCTTTAAAAATATTGGACACCAAAGTATACCTTATTTATGGAAAGCACCAGGAAGATATGTATGAATGTGAGAAAGAAATAAGGGGGCAGAGGATGATAAATAACAGATAATAACAGAGAACGAAAAGAATGAGAGGTGTCACCTGAAGTTGTGCATAAACTGTTTGAATTTGTCAGCTCTCTGGGACAGAGGCAGCACAATGTTAATGGGCATGTTAGCCGTCTCCACAAGCTCACTTTTCACTTTCATGAGGGGGCCGAAGGGGCGAAAGAGAACCAGCCTGCGGAACTCTAGTTTCTGCTCGCCACGGAAGGTCAGCTCGTACAGCGTGCCCTTGTCCTTTTCAGTGCGCGCTATGCCTGCAGAGATGAGAAGACATTGAGAACAGTGAAGAAAAGGAACGATTTTCCTGAACACCCACGTGGACACACACACACACACACACACACACACACACACACACACAAACACACAAACACACACACACACACACAAACACACAAACACACAAACACACACACACACACACACACACAAAATTCAAAGAAATCTAAAGCTCAAGGACAAATACTACAAAGATAAACACACAAACATACAAAGACTCAAACATGAAGGAAGACACACAAATCAAGATTACAAACGCAGGCATTCAAAAGATTGTCACAAATCTCTTGACTGAAAAACCCAGAGGAAAGTAACATTTTATTGCTCATTCATGGCAACTTTTTCTCTAGTCTAGATGTTTCTACTCGGATGTTTCTTTCTTGGCAAATTCAAGGACAGTGTGAGACATTTTTAGGTTAGCCTTCTAAAACTCTAAAGGAGACAGTGGATCTCATTCACTAACAGTTGCATGGATTATTTCATATTTATATGCAAAGGACTTCTCAAAAAAAATTCCGCCTTGTTAATCTTTTTCTAATGTTAATGAATTTGGAGTTTTCTAAATGAACTAGATAAGCTAATGCAGCTTTTTATGCAGAGGATAAATAATTTTATGTGATGACACATAATTAAGATCTATATATAAAATATCTATATATACAATTTTATCTTAACATGATAAGGATACTCAGGCTGCATCCAAAAACATAGGCAACTGACTTGGCTCGCTGCCTTATCAGGCAAAGTAGGCAGCGTTTGCACACAAATTAACCTCACGAAACTGATTTCAGACAGACTTCTGAGGCAGCGTAATGGTTTAATAATCTACAGCAAAACAGATAGAGAGCTTTGATGATAACTAAGCGAATATTGAATTACTACAATATTAATTTCTCACTAAAAATGACATCAGAAGTGGAAAATGTTGGCAGAAACATACATTTCCACACAAACTGACCACCACCAGCAACTTTCAGATGCCAGCTTTAATTTTTAGCTCAACTGTCACAGAATGGAAAGCACAGGATTGTGGGATATCAAAGGGAGCAAAGGATACATATGCTGCCTTCAAAAATCAATCAGATGACGGTATCTCAGGAGACAGGAAGTGAAGCATACATTGGATAATTTGGATGTGCCTTGATCCTCTGAAGGCAGCATTTTTAAGCTTTCAGACGCAGCCTCAGAGTATGAGATCTTTACACGTATGTGTGGTTTAAGTTGTCCCTACGTATTTTTTGTGAATTTATAATACGTTTTAGTATGAAAGTTAGTTTTTTTTTAGGAGGTCGCTTATTCAAAACAAAGGCGTAGCTTGATGACACCTTGATTTCGCTGAGCTTTTATCATGCCGCAGACGTCCGCTTCCGCTTTTTCCGGTCATGTGTATGTGGGGTAATGCATCGCTGTTTTATCATATTAGATATATTATTTGAGTGTCTTGAAAGTTATGTTATAATGCTTCTCTGTGCGTTCGCTCGGCAGCTACTATGAGACACTTGTTGCACACAGCAGTAAGCTAGATTGATATTAGGCATGGTAAAACATGGTACTCGCGGTAAATTAAGAAAACGAGATTTAAACAATAAGACTAACTGTTGAGCTATATGACAATGATTCGTTTTCTGTCAATGAATGTATCCAAACAGTTGCTCACCTGTCTATTAAAACACATAATATATTAAAGCATCTTTGGTGTTTCCATGGTTTCTACTAAATAAAACCGGAAATCGAGGGTAACGCAGTGATTTGATTGATTTGATTGATAGGCGACGCACAGACACGGTCGTGTCTCCTGGTTAAAATTTCTTATTTCTCTGGATTTAAACATTCTTGGAAACATCTGGGATAATGTAAGTACACAAGTCAACAAAATATATAACATTGTTCTAGGGGGTTTTGGATATTTTAATCCAAAAATGTTACATATTGTGCCTTTAAGTGTGACATAGAACCAACTAGACTTATAGGATAAAAAAAAACATCACGAGACCTTTTTAATATCTTGATTGTTTCTCCTAGACAGCAATGAGATTGAATGGAGAACATTTGGAGATGTTCATTAAAGTCTCCTCAGATTTCTCTCAAGAAAAAGACGCTAGCAAAGTCTGCAATGAAAAGTCGCACATTGCAATTTGAACTTCTTTGAAGATCAAATGATCTGAGCTATGCTAAGATATGGATTTATGATAAGGAATTTCAGAAGAAACATCTGAGCAGATGTTGAGATCACAGGGGCACCAGGTCATCTGAGGCTTGGGTAACATACTTTCATGCTTCTGAAAATGATCCAGATAAACTCTTTAAACAGATCTGCACTGTACAGCATCAAATGTGTATTGTTCAGGTTCCATATCCGTGGTGCTGATAATGCTATAAAAGGCATAATGACTCTTATTCTAAAGGAAAATCACGCTCATGCAAGGTTTGCACAGAGCATTCCCATTCGGTTAAGGGTTATATGAAGCATGTATACTTCACAGCTTCATACTTCATTAGCTTTGGTAGCACAGTGTGGTAATATTATTATGATCTACACTGGGAAGTATGTGTATCTAATTTGTAATAAATTTGTATGAAAGTTGCTATGGTGTTCAGTGTTCTGGATGGTTTCTACAGTATCCGGTTGCCTACTGGACAAAGTCAACAGACCCCAACTTAATAATACTGTATTCTGGGCCATTGATGTCTCGAGACCTTCTTTCAATACAAGTCTGTAGGATCTGTGAAATGCGTAAGTTTGATCATTTAGATAAATTAAAGCACACCTCAACAAGCTATACAAGTTTGTCCAAACAGCAACAGTGATGTCTGCATTAGCAAACCAGCAAACTGGTATAATTATCATGTCCAGCCCTTTCCATTCCACACATAAAATGCATTTATGGGAAAACAGGGCCATTAGGGAAGCAATCTGAATCAATACAAGCTACTAACAGCAAAGACATCAAAGCATAACCCGCAGGCTCAACTCCCCCTCACTGAAAAACTAGCTACAGTAAGTAAGACAAAACATTTCTTCGCTCAACATAATCATGCGAGTTACCGAACATTGGTAACATTATCTCAGGCAAATATTGCACTTTTAGTGCAAAATTGGATTGTGTCACCACAAAATGGGTCTGGGTAAAGGAGCACTATATAGAGTTAGCCAACAGAGATAACGGACACAGGATAATGAGAGAGATACATGTATCCCTTGAGGGACAGGGTGGGAGAGTTATTTTGTGGGTAGAAAAGATATGCTTTCTATAAACATTCCTGTTTGCTAAAGCACCGTTTCAGGCGTAATGGTCAAGCTCCCTGTGTTTTTTCAGGACCAAATATTTTTAGAATGTCCAACAATATTATTCAGTCTTGTTCAGTGTTAGCAAATTGACATTGTGTCTGGACACTGAGTTGTAAGTTATTACAGAGAGGGCCTCTGGCTAAGACTTGGCCTTGGCTCTCTTTGAATTCTTCACAAGCTCTCCATTGTTGATGTGAAGTAGAGTAGGTCTATTCAATTATACAGTTGAAAAAGAACTCAGAATAGACTCAACTTGACAAGTGAAAGATGCACCAAATAACCTTTTTCCTTGTAAAAAAAAGTTTTTTTTAAACACCATCTAGACCAGCAACAAACCAGCATGAACTTCTAAGCTGTGGCCAACAGCATAAACTGCTTTTTTACTGAGACTAGTCTTAAAAGTTAGTTATCTATATTTTTTCTTTAAGACTGTTCATAACTTTGTCAGTTACGTAAAAGTGTATTGTGGGTATAATTTGAGTTGGAAAAGCATGAATAATTACCCCTTGGTTAACTGCTAGTTGGTCAAAATAGTTAAGACCCAGTTTTAACACACTGGCTAGGTTTATGCAACTGGTCTTTTCAGCAGGAATGTTAAGTTCAGATAAATCTAATCTCTGCTTTCAGCTTACCTCACTGGATCATTGCACCTACCTGATCTTGAAAGTTGGCAAATTTAACCATAGCTCAATTCTAGCATTTCAGTTTCAAGTACAGGGAACAGTTATTATGGTTAAACAAGGTGCATAGCAACATGAATTATGCATTTCCTGTAAAGTCTATAACCACTGAGATGCGTCACTTTCTCTCTAGAGGAAATGGCAGAGATGACACAGTTCTGAATATAAAACAGCTGTGTTCATTTCCTAGAGTCATCACAGGATATCCTAGCTTTAGCATGTTAGCATGCTGCTACAGGATGCTCTATTGTTTTGCTGACTTTGTCCTAACAATGCAAGAAACGCAGCAGACCACTTCTGCAACATGCTTCAGAGATCATTTTGAGAGATTTTTTCCCAAATATGTCCAACAAACTCTAAAGATCTAAATCAATGGCCCACAGACATGCAGAGATTTCCTATGGTACAGTATTAAAGTTTTTCATCTCTGCACTAGCAGCACTAAATGGAATAGCATAACTAATGTTTCCAAACAGGCTTCCAAATAACTCCTACCATCCTTTCCAAACCACTCTTAACTTACACTATGTAACACTAAAATCATGTTAACACGCATATTGATTACATCTTGTGAATATACTATTGAAACAGTCAGCATTTTAACATTTACAGATTGGCTGTAAATTGAGCTTAACTTGAACTGAGCCTGGAATATTCCTATAAGTAGCTTCTTACCTTCTATAAAGTCTGATGGGGTGTAGACTTTACTGGCTTTCATTTTATCTCCACCTTGATTTGGTGCATTGAGGGAGTGCAGCGCACTCTCCACCACCTCCCCCAGCTCGTCCCTGCGGTCCTTCCTCACTGGCTTCTCCTCAGGGTGACGGGTCAACCCCATTTCCAGCTGGTAGACGCGTTGTAAGGTGAAGCTCTCAAAGGGCACCACCGCATACTCGCTTGGAAGTCGCACACCACTGTGTACCTCTGCCCGGTTCAGCTGGCTGCGTAGGAACTCCTGTAGGTCGCTGTGACTGCGATCGTCAGCCATATCCCCCCCCGTGCCTCTCCCAGCTGTCTTTTCCAAAGAATTCTGCATTCCCTTAAGTTGTTCGCTCCGTTCCTGGAGAGCCTCTTTAAGTTGGGCAATTTGTTTTTTTAAGCTGGCAATATGCTGCCGGTGCTGCTCTTCCCGCTCTTGTAGCAGAGCCTGGAACCCTTCCCGCCCAGCAGGGCCAATGGGGGCACCTCCAACACCACCTGGCCTGCTTGGACCCCCAGCAATAGCCATCCCTCCAGCCCTGGGAAGGGGTTGCCCAGCCATGGGCTCATCAGCGTGGGGGCTGCAAGTGATGACATAAAGGAGGGAAAGGCAACAGCACACCACCACTAACAGAACACCCACACGTGAGAGCCAGGCCAGCAGACCCCTGCGCAGCATCACAACTGACAACCTCAACAACAAGGCAGGTAAGAAGATGTAGTTCAATAAAGTTGGGCCATCTGTGCGTACCAACAAAAACAAGATGTAAAGATCAGCCAAAGGCTGCCTGCACCAGAACTGCTTGTTAAAGTCACTCACTTGTTAAAGTCACTCAAAGTCACTGATTAAAAAGAAGAAGAACTGTTTGTGTTTTGTCGGTTGACTAAAGTCTCATATTTCCCAGGTGCAGACCACAAAGCAAGTTTTGTTCAATACTTTACTGTCGATTCCCATTTCACCCAATCTTTAAACTTCAGCCGGGCTCTTCAGCCACATACTTTGTCATGGGTCAAGTTACGGGCACTTCCTCTTCTTCAGGGTACTATTAGTTCTCTGTCCAGACAACTGAACCATTGGACCAGTTCAGTAGCAACATGCGCATATCTCCATCTGGTGAAAATTGCTCATTCTTCTTGGAGGTAGCATGACAGACCCTTGAGAGAATGTCTGGAATGGATCCTCCATTCTACAGCACTCCCATTGACCCAAAAGAGAAAAACATTCATTGCCGGTTTAGCCATTAGGACCATCAATGGCTATGGTCCATTAGAAATGAGTTTGGAGGCTGCTCAAATACCATCCGTTTCTTTCAACTTCATATAACATTCCAATGTTGTTGAGAAGTTTTCAGGCAGCCTGTATGACTTCCTTAATCTATTCAGAGTCTTCTGCATGTTTCATCATGTGTAGCTTTTGATCCTCACAGATTTATCTACAAAAAGGTAGAGAAAAGAAGATTAAATTGATTATGTTCTGTAGAGCCAGATCTGTAGGTGAATATGTTAATCAGTCTGGCTTCAAAGTACATCAGTGCTGATAGCTTGGCATTATCATACCATTAAACAGACAAAATAGAGATGAGGGAGATAGGGTTCAAGTTAGTCTATCTTACTTCCAAACATGCTGTGTTTATTTTAAAGTGACCTAAAGGTCTAAATTCAGGACCTACGCAGCCAATAAAGCATTCTGGGACGGCTCCAGTGCTGGAGAACAGTGCTGTCACTGATGTGTGAAAATAAGAGATGTGTGTTAAAAGCAGACTTATGGGAACACGCCTGACAACTCACACTGGGGAAGAACAGCCACACTGTAAGTTGAGCAAACACACACGAAAGGCAGAGCATTCATAGACATACACACATGCATATGCACACAGTCACAAACACATGTGTATCTGTGATCACGGGAACACACAGGAACACTGTGTTAGCAAGCTGGAAAGCTGTGGTGGTAAAAGATACAACGTGAAAAAAAAGAGCGTAAAGAGATGTAGGAATCTCTGAATATGTGTGAGTGCTTGTGCGTTTGTGTGTGCTGACTCACCACACAATTAGGTCTTTATAGGTTAGTGGGAGGCTTGATTTAATGAAAGGATTAGTTATGTTAGTGGTGAATACTGGACTGTATCAAGGAGAGTTGGACACAGACCAGCACTGAGGAGGGGGATGTCTATTTATCTGAGACTGGCACTCAAATATGAACTCACTCAATTATTAAAACACTCCATCCATCAATTCACTCACTCACCTATTTATACAATAACTCATCAATTCATTCACTTACTCCAATCATTCATTCACTTACTGATTCATCCAATAACTTATTCTTTGATTCATTCATTCCTTTACTCACGGTATAGTTAATTTAATCACTTTTGTATTTATTCTTTCACTCACTCACTCAAGGTGAGTTCCATTCCACCGAAATGCAATTCTAGGATCTTTCTGGCTCGTTTCCACTGAGGGGTACGGTTCAGTCCAGTTAAGTACGGTATGCAATTTTTTCCGTTTCCATTGTCAGAAGTTGTGAATGGTACCCTAATTCCGAACCGTACCACTGTTTTGCCACCCTTCCGTTTGGTTACCTAGTACAGTAGTCTGGTACTAAAAGGTGGAGCTAGACTCATTGCAGAACGTTGATTGGTTGACAGAGAATCGTCACTTGCGCATGCTATTTCGACTTTGTTTTTCCTTGCAGCTTGCAGCTTGCAGCCTCGGCTCAAACAAAGCTCGTCGTCTTGACAAACAGCCACATGCCGAGAAGCAAGAACAAGATATGCTGTATGTTGTCCATTGTTGTTTACTGTGTCACTTTATTCTTCGCCTATCATAAGGGTACTGTTGGTGGTGGAAACGCAAACCAGATCAGGGTTTACGGTCCCGAATCACACTGTACTGTACCATACCGCTCAGTGGAAACCAGCCATTGAGGGAGATTCTAATTCGAAGGGAGCAAACATGCTCAAACTTAAGTTTGAAAGACACTACGAATAGCATTGGAAATAAGGGATCATTGATATATCACTTCACAAGAAGTGGACAGGGAAATTAATCCACAAGTTACTGTGTATCACTCCAGCACTACAAGACGTTTGACTAAAATAAATGCAGTGAAAAGGAGTTGAGACATTTTTATTGAGTTGAATTAGTCCCAGGTGTGGCTGGTACTTTGTACACATATTTGTGGGTATTAAGTGCACAAGATCCAAAAAATACAAGGCTGACTTATTCATTCAATTACTTTCACTCACTTGAAAGTCCTGCTTACACCTGGTAGTAGTAGACGAAGGAGACACATACCCGTGTACACCTGGCATTTTAATCTCTTTTGTCCACTTTCAACCACTTCTGTCTTGATTTCTTCGAGGGGAGGGTCTATGGGCGGGTAAATGTATGTTTTTTTTTTTTACAGATCTTTTGATCTAATGAGCTAATAAATAAGCATGCACAATTTACATATGAACTCGAAAGGAGACAACGGAAAAACATACAGAGAGCAACAGCTTTCGTTTCTGCTCTGATAGCCACAAGACCAGTTAGAAATCAGGAACGGTGAGAGAACATTGGGCTTGGTAGGTTTATCTTTAAACCAAACTTGGGTCTTAATGCCAACAAAGTTTAAATCCCGTCCGGCTAGCATGCTTCCCATAATGTTTACGCATTAAGTCAGTAGGCGGAGAGTAGGTGTCCTTTGTGGCTGTTCAAACACATTCGACCACATTTTGCATTTACACTACAAAAAATCTGGTCGAATGCGGTTTTGACTACCTCTGGAAGTAATTGCAAGTGGACAAGCTCAAAACGCTTTAGACCCCATTTACACTTGTATTTAGCATCATCCAATCCACCAAAATCCACCAGGTGTAAAAAGGCCTTACTGATTCATTCGATCACTTATTCATTCACACTAGCAATGTTTAACCTGTGCACGACCATTGTCAGTATTATTGATAATAATAGGTTGTAATGGCTTTTGAAACGTCCTACCACTCGTGTCTGATGTAGTGTCATTAACTCACTCACTCACTACATTATTCAGTTTATTCAGTTGTTTACTTATTTACTAATTCACCCACTCTCTCTTTAAATTCTTTACTGATTTACACACTTAATTATTCACTCTCATTTACTCATCCACTGACTTATTCATTCACTCTGACTTAGGTCATAAGCTCATTCATTCATTCAATCACTTATTCACTTACTCATCAATTTACATCAGGATTAATTTCCTATTTTGTAACCTATTAGATATTGTATACAACAGCAAAGACGTGTCAGTTGCTGTATAACAAGAGTGAATGGCATTCAACAAATCTTCTCTTTCTTTTCGTCTCATTTAAGAGCTCACACGTGAGTGGTGAAAAGACGCCTCACACCATGTTACGCTATTCCAGCTCATTCGTACAGCAGCCAGGACGAGCACAGCACGAGTCTGCCAGCAATTCATTCTCCCTGCCGTGCCCATGCCATACAATACCAGAGCCAAGACCACGGACCAAACACACGGCTGAACAGCACTGAGGAAAGTTAGGAGGGGCTTGACAACCTCAAACAAATAAGAAAGACTTCAATTTTCCCTTCTGAAACGGAGTGTTGTTGTTTTAATAGATGTGATTTGCCATCTTGCTTACAACAGTTTGTTCTTTAGATGTTGGCCTACTCTGTGGTCAAACTTTATCATCCCTGTTGGAAAATACAGCTGTGTTTTGGAACATGCTAACTGGTATAAGTTGGTCATTTAGCTGGAAGTCCTTGAGCAAGTATGACCAAAAGGTTGTTGGTTTGATTGCTGGTCTAAGACGATCTACCAGCTCTACCAACTAAACACCAGATACCTTATTCCAAAACACAGCAACCAGCTTAAGCTAGATTTCCTAGCAGAAATAAATTAGACTCAAGTTTTATAAACACCATTACATACATTTTGCAACAATACTGTTAATACCTTCCGGTCACTATTTTCTTACAAATTCCTCAAGGATTTTAATCAGTGTGAAAGCTCTAGCCTGTCTACAAGTATCGTCTGGTTTGTGAACCAAGCGCATTTACATTAGTTCAATTACTTTCACAAGCCTTCATCTGCAGAGTCAGCAGCAGTTATACTATCTGGCTGTGGTGTGCAGTCAGGAAATGGTGTTTTTTTTCCCCTCCTTTTGCAATTTTAACTTTCAGAGGCTTTTGCTGACCCTTGTGCCTGACTGCAGTAAGAGTATCGGACTTAAACACAGAGACACTTTGCATGCTTGTGTATTAAACACATACAATTACTTAAATACACCACTTACATGATGAACATGTTCCTGAATTAGAATTAATTTTAATATTTTTTGGTATACCTAAATTGTGCAACCATCACATTTTAGACAAAAATAGCCTCATTAAAAGAATTCAATTCTTGACATTTTAACAAAAATAATTGTCTGCAATATCAAAGTCATGTGGTGCAAACAATATGTAGAAACATGCAGGAAATGACATCATAGAGAACCTGTAGCTGCATCCGAAATCGCATACTTCCCTACAATATAGTAGGTGAAAAACAGTATGTGACAAAAGAAGTATGTCTGAATTCACAGTACTCATAAAAGTGTAAGCAAAAAGTACCCGGATGACCTACTTCTTCCGGTGAGATTCTGAAGTGCGCATACGATGGTTACTTTAATATCCCATGAGGCCACAGGAGAGTATTTGTGAATGGCAGTGAATCAACACAATAGACGCTGGTAGGTCCCATGATAATGACAACATGGCCAATGTAGTACATCCAGATTACATTCATACTACACACATTCATTCTTGTGTACACATACTTTTTTAGCAGTTGTGAAGTAATTACTGATTCAAAATAAGTACCGACTCAAGAGAGTACGAGATTTCGGAAACAGATTTGACCTTTTTATGACAAGGAAAGGTTTGTTCAAAAAGTAAACATGTCATGTGATGTGACCATAAATGAATTATGAATTAAATCACAATATATGTAAAACTACTTTTTGACTTGAAAATATATTTAGAAACTTTTTGAAAATAAAGATTGAGATATACACTCACCTAAAGGATTATTAGGAACACCTGTTCAATTTCTCATTAATGCAATTATCTAATCAACCAATCACATGGCAGTTGCTTCAATGCATTTAGGGGTGTGGTCCTGGTCAAGACAATCTCCTGAACTCCAAACTGAATGTCAGAATGGGAAAGAAAGGTGATTTAAGCAATTTTGAGCGTGGCATGGTTGTTGGTGCCAGACGGGCCGGTCTGAGTATTTCACAATCTGCTCAGTTACTGGGATTTTCACGCACAACCATTTCTAGAGTTTACAAAGAATGGTGTGAAAAGGGAAAAACATCCAGTATGCGGCAGTCCTGTGGGCGAAAATGCCTTGTTGATGCTAGAGGTCAGAGGAGAATGGGCCGACTGATTCAAGCTGATAGAAGAGCAACTTTGACTGAAATAACCACTCGTTACAACCGAGGTATGCAGCAAAGCATTTGTGAAGCCACAACACACACAACCTTGAGGCGGATGGGCTACAACAGCAGAAGACCCCACCGGGTACCACTCATCTCCACTACAAATAGGAAAAAGAGGCTACAATTTGCACGAGCTCACCAAAATTGGACAGTTGAAGACTGGAAAAATGTTGCCTGGTCTGATGAGTCTGGATTTCTGTTGAGACATTCAGATGGTAGAATTTGGCGTAAACAGAATGAGAACATGGATCCATCATGCCTTGTTACCACTGTGCAGGCTGGTGGTGGTGGTGTAATGGTGTGGGGGATGTTTTCTTGGCACACTTTAGGCCCCTTAGTGCCAATTGGGCATCGTTTAAATGCCACGGCCTACCTGAGCATTGTTTCTGACCATGTCCATCCCTTTATGACCACCATGTACCCATCCTCTGTAACTACTTCCAGCAGGATAATGCACCATGTTACAAAGCTCGAATCATTTCAAATTGGTTTCTTGAACATGACAATGAGTTCACTGTACTAAAATGGCCCCCACAGTCACCAGATCTCAACCCAAAAGAGCATCTTTGGGATGTGGTGGAACGGGAGCTTCATGCCCTGGATGTGCATCCCACAAATCTCCATCAACTGCAAGATGCTATCCTATCAATATGGGCCAACATTTCTAAAGAATGCTTTCAGCACCTTGTTGAATCAATGCCACGTAGAATTAAGGCAGTTCTGAAGGCGAAAGGGGGTCAAACACAGTATTAGTATGGTGTTCCTAATAATCCTTTAGGTGAGTGTACACTCACATAGGCTGTGTAAGGAAAAGGTGTAAGACAAATGCGTTATTTTTCACTTGATGGTTAGTCATTAAAGTGAAACCTTTCTTGAAAATGGTATAAAAGTTTTCCAATACCATATGAAACCAAAATAAATAGCAATATTACATTTTTTTTAAAGATTTTTCTGCATTCATCTGCACTACTTTTCCGGCATGACAACATGAAAATGGACTCTACTGTCAGACAAAAAGATGTAAGGAGATAGACAGAGAAGGAAATAAAAGGAAACCCTCAACAGCACTCCTAACAGTTGCTGTGCACTGCAGCAACTTCACTCTTAATCAAACCACTTCCTATGTCCACAGGGCATGGGTGCCTGACATGGGCTTCCTGTTGGTCCCTCATTAAACTAGACAGCACCAGCTGCATGTCCATATCCCTGTGAAAGTACAGCTCCCATCATCAAAGACAAGCCTGACGCAAAAAAAAAGCGAGGAGGAACATAAAAGAGCTTCACATTTTTCTTCATAAATGAATGATCTAAAATCCTGATCCACTACTTTCCTTTAAACTGTCAATGCTTATATAAATAATGGATGTGTCGGATTGTGTAACCGAGCAATGCTGCAGAATCACAACGACTGGTGTAACAATTTATTGCAAGTCTATTCTACATCCAACGCCTGTTGTTTTCTCCATGATTCCTGTATCTGCTGTCCTCTTCTTCTCCACTGAAAAAATCATCAGCATTCCCTTGAGATGTCTTTGAAGAGGAACTGTCTGACCCGGCTAATTTAAAAAGGTGGGATATCCAGATTGAGAAAAAGAGAATCCAGATGCACAAGCCAAGTCAAGCCCTGCTGTTTCACTGCTGCATTAGAGGGAGGACACCAGAGAAAATAATTCCAGGTGTTGCTCATGTTCCGTTCATGGAAAACAAAGGGGAAGAGGGGCCCCAGCATTGCTGGTCACCAGCATAAGGTATGTTTTGCATGCTGGGACCAGCATGGGATGCTGGTTGCTGGTGGACCAAACCCTACACCAGCTCGGGTTTTTGCTTGAGAACAGCATGACTATGCTGGTCCACCAGCTCTAACCAGCATGGACCAACATGAATTTATGCTAGTTTATGCTGGATTTTTCAGCAGGGGCTGAGGGGACGGAAGGAAGTTAACGCAGAAAAACAGGGAATGTGGGAGCTTTAGAGAGAGAAAGGCCTCTTTGATGTCCTTCTGGGCCTCAGGTGATTCTCATTCCCCTTAATTAAGTTGGATCTCTTCATGTGCAACCCAGATCATACCTACCATATGTCCTGCCTTTAAAACCAACTCAACATGAAACAGTGTTCACAACCCATTTTATGGCTGTTTGTGACACATTTCTGAGTGAAACAGGATGTATTTAGGCCTGTTCCAATATTTAAACAGTGAAACAGCCAACACTGTTGTTCATGTAGTATTTATAGGTTGAGTCCGAAAACCTAGACAGCTGACTCGTTGCCACGCTGCCTTATTAGACAATGACTTGTAAGGCAGCGTTTGTGCATGGAAGGCACCTCACGAAACTAATTTCAGACAGACTTCTTAGACAGTGTAACGGTTTAATGATCTACAGCAAAATAGAGACAGCTTTGGTGAGAACTAAACAAATATTTAATTACTACATTAGTAATTTCTCGCTAGAAAGACATAAGAAGTGGAAAATGTTAGAAAAAAAAACAAAAAAAACTTGCATTTACACACAAACTGACCAGCAAACGCAACTTTCGGACACCATCTTTTTTTTCTAGCTCAACTGTCACAGAATGGAAAGCACAGGATTGTGGGATATCAAAGGCATCGAAGGATACATATGCTGCCTTCGAAAATCGATCAGATGAAAGTATCTCAGGAGACAGGAAGTGAAGCTAACATTAGATTCGGATGTGCCTTAATGCGTTCCTACCTTGAAATGTGTCCTCCGAAGGCAGCATTTTCCAGGTTTCGGATGCAGCCATAGTTATATTGCGTTGTTACTTAGCAACATGCTAATTCCAAACTCTACTGAAATCAATTTCAGTTGAGTCTCAGCCTTTCTAATTCCTCCTAAGATATGTCAAATCAGTCAAAACGTGTCATCAGAAAAGCGATAAATAAATGTTACTATTTCATTGATTTTCGCCCTCCAAAACTATTTCAGCTAAAACTGAAAATTTATTTATTTTTGCGGTTTCAGCTAAATATTTTAGGCTGCCGAAATTCCATTATAAGTTGAGAATTTGTAAATATGATGACGTGTTCAAGTCACTTTTGTCAGAGCAAGATGGCAAATATACCTTTTCTACAAAAAAAATACAGCAATATTTTTGTCTCTACTTCTAGAATGCGCATGAGGTGTGTGTGTTTTGCTTTATGTTTTCAATTTATGAAGGTGATGCAACCTGAAAAATTGTATATCATAATATGCATTGTATACTACTGTACAATACGATCGTATTTTGTGCATGCAAATTAATTTTTGTTAATACAGACACTACATTGCATTGCATCTTTCATATTTTCTCTCTGACATGCTCCCAACTCGAGGTTCAAAGAAAATTCAGTTTCCCCACTCATAACTACCACTTTATGGTGCAGTTCATGTTCGTTTAGCTTGAAAATATGATCTTGCCACCATTAGTTGGAGGAAAGGTGTTGGTGACGTCAGCAGAAAAGTCATTTTAAAGGTTATATTTTAAGATTATGAAGACAAACATTTTTTTCTTTGGAATAACATGCACTATTTAACCATTCACAGTAACACTTGGACATCAATTAGTAATGCAAATAGAGTGAATTTTGATTTAATGTTAGCTTAAACACAATCCTGTTTTTAAACACGCCCCTTCACACACAACCACCATTCATACTCCTCTCAAACAAAACACATCTCAAATTATGTCAGCACTTTAAAAACACACCACAGTCTCTCATTACGACAAAATATCTACACCTCCTTCAACTTGAGGTTTCCAACATCCAGCTGCCTCCTAATTTAAGCCACTTCATATTTACGGTCAACCTCTGCCAAAAAAAATAAAAAATGAACAATACGCCTTCAAAACTCACAGAAGAGGAAAATTAGAGGACACATGTCTTCATTCCATGCAGTTTTAGAAGGACTCTGTATGGCTCTGTCATTCAGACCTCCCTTCCTTCCAAACAAGACACAAGTGTTTTAATACAACAGCATATAAAGGATTGCGATATACATAACCAATTTGTTCGAACAGCAGATTTGATGGTGAATGGAAGAATGAATCATAAAAAAAAAAAACATTTAAAATGTCTAGAATGAGTGCTGACAGGTCATGGTTTGCCATGTAGCCACACGTTTCCCACATTTCAGCCACAATTGAAGGACACTTGTTCATAAAAATGTTCTCAACCCTGAAATCTTTATAAAACACAAATATGCTCTTGAACAGAGCAGCAGAAACAGAAAATCCTGTCTATTCGTCCAACAAGTGGCTCTTGATTCAGCCAGAGGAATGATCCAGCAATGGATCAATATAGCCTAGCACAATAAGAATCTAGTAGGGGTATAACAATATATCACAATACAAAAATGCATCAACAATATGTATCGTGGATAGTGACAATATGTATTTTGAATAGTTACTAGGCGAGGAAAAAAAGTTTTAGTGTCAGTAGTCAGTACTACATTAAACTACTATATAATGTTACAAATATACATTTGTATTGAATTCTCGGATGGTCAAAATGTGCTGTATACGAAAGAGATCACTGTGAAAAATACTGTATCCCATAATGCATTGCTCTTGACTTGATCTTATATTTCCATCATAGTGAATGAACACAAGTAATATAATTTTTCCTTCTTCCTTGAATCACTATTTGATAGGATTAAGTTAAGACTAACTTTGATTAATATGCAAATTAACCTTTCGAAGTAACCTGCTAGGACATTTCTACACTAACTTGGTCTACACTTGCAGAATTAAAGGGACAGTTCGCCCAAAAATGAAGATTCTGTCTTCATTTACTCAGTCATACAGTCAAAATGACAATTTTCACCTGAGATTTGGAGCCAAATTACAGGGGGGTAAAAATGACTTTAGAAAGCAGCATCATTATTTTATTTTTACATTCTCTGTTGCATTATATGCCAACGGTAACAGTTCAAAAATGGGAAAAAAGCAGTTCTTGTGATTTTTGTCTCAAGTTTGAATGTCTGTAACTCAAGGAGTATTAAAGATATCTTAATATCCTTTTAGATTCTGATTCTTAACAAACTTTTCTTTTAGTATCTCCATTTTAAAGACCCTCGATGGTTCAGTCCCAGAGATATGGAGATCTTAATGTGGCTCCATGAGTAAACTGGTAAAGTTCAGTGGTCGAAAACCAAATGTGGGTCAATTTGGATACAGCTGATACTTTTTATATTTAAAGAGGAATATCTGAAGATAGTTGAAACTTAAATAGTTTCAAATAGTTTCTAGTTTCAGCATTATTTGTTCTTCAGATCAGCTGTGTGCAAAATGACCCACATTTGGTTTTCGAACACTGAACTTTACCAGTTTACTCATGGAGCCGCATTAAGATCTCCATTTAAGAGACTGAACCATCGAGGGCCTTTAAAATGAAGAAACCAAAAGAAAAGTTTGTTAAGAATCAGAATCTAAAAGGATATTAAGTTACAGGCATGCAAAATTGAGACAAACAATGCAAGAAGAGCTTTTTTCCCATTTTGAACTGTCACCTTTGGCATAATGCAACAAAGATTTGACCTACCAATCTCTGTGTAAAAATGGTTATTTTGACCCCCCTCTACACAACAGTGGATTACTCAGTAAATATAAATTTGTGACATTTAATATTTTGACTTTCATCACTATTTATGTTTTTCTACAGAAAAAATATTAACAAAACAAAAAAAATTGAGCCGGGGAAGTTTCCGAAATTTGCTTGATTTGACAGGGAATGAACCCAAATGTATTTTTTTGTCGATACAATGGAAGTCAATGGGGTCCAATGTTGTACGGTACCAAACATTCTTCAAAATATCTTTATCATACAATTTTAAAATGTCATGAAGGTCAGTAAATGACGGCATAATTTAAACTACCAACTATTGCATATTGTTAAAAATAGTTAATGCAGTGTGCAATTTCAAACACAGCCTAATTAAATCACATGATATTGAATATATAAATGCTAAATAAAAAACTGCACAAAGGCTTTCACATTAATAGTCTATGAACGCACACTAAAAATAATATTTCACTAGCATTGCAGTGTAATGGGTCAGCCTGGTTTTTAATTTTCTTCTCTTTATTAAAGCTTTGTGGCATGCCTCAATTGGCCAAATGCTTCTTTCAGCCCAAAACAGCAGGACCGCTCATTGCCATAGAGATCACATAGTTGAGGACACCTAGTCACCATAGCAATCACCTCAACAGGTTGTTGGCTGTAGTGACAGCTTTTTTACATGAGATGGATACCAGATTCTTCTTCTGGAAGCAAGAGAGAAACCTACAACATACTGGTTATGGGGCTCAAAGACTTGAACACGAAGAGCAAAAAGGATCCCAGTAATTACAGATAAATATGATGGTACTTTTGAGCAATCCAGAGCATGCTGCACAAAAATTATGTCATTATTTACTCCCCCTCATGTCGTTCCAAACCTGAAAAAAAAGATATGCTGAAGAAGAATGTTTTTGTCCATTAAATGATTGGGGTCCAAAACATCATTGGATGGATCCCATTGACTTTCATTGTATGGACAAAAGGTTGGGTGAACTACCTTAAAAATCCCTTAAAAGTACGCAATTTCTGCGGCACTAACGACACCAAATAGGACAATTTGGACAAACAGGCGGTTCTGCTTCAAAAATTCATGCTATTGGTAGAGTCAGTCTTGTTTTGTTCTGTAGAAATCACACACTTTCACCTTCAGTCTCCATTTAGATTAGAAGATTTAGATAAGCCTTTGAATTTGCATGCCAACATTGTCAGGGAATTAACACTGATTTGTTTCAGTGCTGCATACTGTATAATAAACACCTACAGACCGCTGCAAACACGCCAGATATTCCAAACCCAGGACAGCACAGAAAACTGTTGTTAATATTAATAAGCTTCAATGTGTGTGTGAGAGAAAGCGGGCATTAGTGTGAGAAAAGAAAATTCAATAATTAGAGAGCTCAAGTTTAATAAGACATTGCTATTACAAACTCATCAGTCTGTCAAAATGAGCGGGGACTGAAATTAAAATTGAGTTTTGACTTAAAGCTGCCATTGAATGTCCAAAGGAGTGTGAGGTCTCGAGACATCTATTAAGAATGAAATGACTATTTTAACTAATGTTACATCCTATGCTTTGAGCAATACCCATCATTCATCAGGAAGCAGATTCAGTTGCCCAATGGTTAAAAAGTAAAACAGTGTTTAAAGGAATTACCTGCAGTTTTAAGTTTTCAGATCAAATTATATAATATAGTTGTTTGAACCTAATTTAACCTGTTATTAGAAAGAGGAACGCCTATGTATTTCTTATTAGTGTATTCAAAATTTGTATTGTTATTTTATTAATGTTTGGCATATAAGGGACTTAGTAACATCACTTCCCTTGTACATACACTACAGTTCGAAAGTTTGAGGTCAGTGAGATTTTTTTTTCATGAAATAAAAAAAATTATTCAGCAAGAATGCGTTAAATTGATGAAAAGTGACAGTAAAGACATAATTTAACTAGTGCCTTCAAATCGATTAATCGCATACAAAATAAAAGTTTGTGTTTACATAATAACCTGTATGTGTGTACTTTGTATAATTATTATGTATATATAAATAGACAGTCATTCATGTATAGATTTAAGAAATATTTGCATGTATATATATATATATATATATATATATATATACACACTCACCTAAAGGATTATTAGGAACACCTGTTCAATTTCTCATTAATGCAATTATCTAATCAACCAATCACATGGCAGTTGCTTCAATGCATTTAGGGGTGTGATCCTGGTCAAGACAATCTCCTGAACTCCAAACTGAATGTCAGAATGGGAAAAAAAGGTGATTTAAGCAATTTGGAGCGTGGCATGGTTGTTGGTGCCAGACGGGCCGGTCTGAGTATTTCACAATCTGCTCAGTTACTGGGATTTTCACGCACAACCATTTCTAGAGTTTACAAAGAATGGTGTGAAAAGGAAAAAACATCCAGTATGCCGCAGTCCTGTGGGCGAAAATGCCTTGTTGATGCTAGAGGTCAGAGGAGAATGGGCCGACTGATTCAAGCTGATAGAAGAGCAACTTTGACTGAAATAACCACTCGTTACAACCGAGGTATGCAGCAAAGCATTTGTGAAGCCACAACACGCACAACCTTGAGGCGGATGGGCTACAACAGCAGAAGACCCCACCGGGTACCACTCATCTCCACTACAAATAGGAAAAAGAGGCTACAATTTGCACGAGCTCACCAAAATTGGACAGTTGAAGACTGGAAAAATGTTGCCTGGTCTGATGAGTCTCGATTTCTGTTGAGACATTCAGATGGTAGAGTCAGAATTTGGCGTAAACAGAATGAGAACATGGATCCATCATGCCTTGTTACCACTGTGAAGGCTGGTGGTGGTGGTGTAATGGTGTGGGGGATGTTTTCTTGGCACACTTTAGGCCCCTTAGTGCCAATTGGGCATCGTTTAAATGCCACGGCCTACCTGAGCATTGTTTCTGACCATGTCCATCCCTTTATGACCACCATGTACCCATCCTCTGATGGCTACTTCCAGCAGGATAATGCACCATGTCACAAAGCTCGAATCATTTCAAATTGGTTTCTTGAACATGACAATGAGTTCACTGTACTAAAATGGCCCCCACAGTCACCAGATCCCAACCCAATAGAGCATCTTTGGGATATGGTGGAACGGGAGCTTCGTGCCCTGGATGTGCATCCCACAAATCTCCATCAACTGCAAGATGCTATCCCATCAATATGGGCCAACATTTCTAAAGAATGCTTTCAGCACCTTGTTGAATCAATGCCACGTAGAATTAAGGCAGTTCTGAAGGCAAAAGGGGGTCAAACACAGTATTAGTATGGTGTTCCTAATAATCCTTTAGGTGAGTGTATATATATATATATATATATATATATATATATTTATATATACAATTCTTAAATGTATACATGCATGTGTGTATTTATCTATACATAATAATTATACACAGTACACATATTATGTAAACACAAACTTTTATTTTGAATGTGATTAATCGTGATTAATCGATTTAACAGCACTAAATTTAACTTTTTTAAACAAATGCTGTTATTGAACTTTCTATTCACCAAAGACCCTTGAAAAAAATGTATTAAGGTTTCCATAAAAATATTAAGCAGCACAACTATTTTTTCAACATTGAAAATAAGAAATGTTTCTTGAGCAGCAAATCATCATATTAGAATGATTTCTGAAGGACCATGTGACTGAAAACTGGAGAGCTGATGCTGAAAATTCAGCTTTGATCACGGGAATACATTACATTTGAAATATATATTAAAATAGAAAACAGTTCTTTTAAATTGTAATAATATTTCACAATATTACTGTAATTCTATTGTATTTTTATCACATAAATGCAGCCTTGGTAAGCATATAAGAGACTCCTTTCAAAAACCTTACCAACCCCAACGTTTGAACAGTAGTGAATAATTTACTTAGATAAGTTTCTGATATGACTATTCAAATCTTTCTTCTTACAAGACTCACCTGAATAAACGGACTCCACTATACAAGTGCACACACAATATTTGAACGTCAGTTTCTGTATCGCCACATACACTTGACTGCAGCAAGCTTTTGAACATTTCCATTGGTATTGCTCCATAAGAAAGATACAGTTCATTTAACACAACATTGATCCTATAGTGGAACATGTTGTCCCACTATATATAGGGTAAGTCATCACAATGGAACCTGCCATTAAACAGCATGTAAAAAGGCTTTACTGCCAAATTAAAACAGTAAAACAATTATGAAAAAGCAAACATATCGTATAAAAATTTCAAATGACCAACAAATACTGTAATTAATAAACTGTACAAAGCTAAAAAAGGACAGAGTTCAACCTTTCTTCAGATGACTCCTGTGGATGTTGTTTCCATTGTGTTGACTTGTTTACAGCTATTACAAAAATATGAAGATACTGTAATTTTAGCTTTGGAGGACAGAATTAGATCCCTAATTTAGGATGGTTTAAACCAATGTTTGAAACCAACATACAAAGCCACTTCTAGAAAACCAATAATTTGTTTCATTTGACTTTAGACTCGACTCTCTTAAGTTACAGCCCTTGATACAACTTCCTCGTGTGATAACTAGCCAGTGTTCTCATACATATATTTTTACCGTTTAATAACTGTTATACAATAATAATTTCAAGAGTGGAAATTATTATTGTATGGACCACCAATGCTTCTAGTCTGCATCTGTTACCATGAGTATGAGGAATATGGCTTACCAACATAACAGAGAAGATGAGCTGTCACAGCGTGCCTCATTGGCCAGAGTCCTCCAGAACAGCGCGCTGTGTGCAGGAACAGCATGCGGTGGAGACTGAGCGGAGAAGCGGTGAACCACTGTGTTTCTCTCCCGGCGAAACCGGATCCTCCGGTCCACCCCACCCCTGAGCTGCCTCCGCCTCCAGCGAGCGCATAAAGGGTGCGTTGTTACCTGCAGCCGACACACTCCTGACGCCCCGCACGCTTCTCTAGACTGGGAGGAGAAACTTATTTATCTGCAGTATTTAATCCGTACAGTTTCTTCTCTTTAAGCTCCACCAGTATATTAATTTCTGCCCATCTTTTGCACGCTTGTAATGCCCCTGCTAGCATGTTTATAAAGTAAAACCAAATAGCCCACGCGCAATTAAAGCCAAATCGCACGCGCGAGAGCGCTGTTGTACTGAATATCAGATGTAGGTAATCACAGCCTTGCAGATATTCAAATATATTTGATGTTTTTATTAAACAGTTCTATAAAAAAGTAATAAGGCTACTATCGCCTAATTAAATTTCCAATAAAATGAACATGTTAGGTGGTATATTTCTTCTAGGCCTACATCAATGAAAATAGCTCCAACGCGTCAATCTCCGCATGACACCCAGCAAGAAGCCGGACTGGCGCAGCGTAAATGAGTGGAGCGGATTTCCTCACTTTGCTAAGGTGCAGTCAGCGAATTTACATTGGCGAAATCCAGTCATTTCAATAGGAATCCATCCGGGAATGGGAATTCTGTGTGAGGGCGAAAGATTCCTGAACAAAGATTTCGCGACGGGTTCAATGGGTTTGAAATTGACTTCTGTGTGAGCTGTGCTTCATACTGACAATTGAGGGTTTTTTGTTTGTTTGTGGTTTTTTTTGTGTGCAAATGTTACTGAAATTTCGCTAATCTACCCTACCATACCTTCAACGGATACTCCACACAATAATGGAAAATTCTCAATGTCGGTTAAGCTGGTTGTGAAACATTAGAAGTGCCTCTCTGTCACACGTGACTTTCACGCGCTTATCATTCACAGTGCTGACAGTTGACCGGAAGTGACGTTTTTTACTTTAAAATATTCTAAAATGTTAGTATTTTTTCTTTCAAAGACCTTTCATTCAGGAGAAATTGGTTTATCTACTGGAGTCGTTTGGATTATGTTCACTTAGTGTGGTTTTTGAGGAGTCAACTTTGAAGGACCCTTCGATCCACTTGCATGAAGTCAGTCGTACATCTGGGACATGGGGCATGAGGGTAAGTAAGTGTGAGAGAATTTTCCATTTTTGGGTGGAGTATCCCTTAAAGAGAGTCAATAAATGAATCATAATTAATGAATAATAACGTTATTATTTATTAAATTATTCAGGCGTCTCTGATTTATAACTTAGCCTAGTTTAGAAAAAAAACCTGAATTCTACACAGTTACAGATTCACTGAGTTCGGGTCCCTGGACTGGTCTGTATGCACCCCATTCATATTTGGAGGGGTGACGACGAACAGTTGAAGCTATTCATCCCATACTGTTGAGGTCTATTTTGGGTTTTATCCTGTTTGGATAAAGTTAGATGGTAGTGCTTTCTTGGACTAATCTGTAGATAGGTTTTTATTTTCTAAAGCAAATAATTGGCAGCAAAATTTGTATGACATTTGTTTTTTTTTGTAAATGCTACACTGATTAAACTGGAAACAATGTAGAACAGCAATGAAAAGTGCTTTCATTCACATTTTTTTGACTAATTCAATAGCTAAACAGCGCCTCCTACTGGCTAGTAAATGTGAAAGCAGCACACTTTGGAGTAATATCTATTATCTACAGTGGCAAAATGACAGTCACATTTTCATCCATAAACTTTTAAGATAGATGTACTGAGATATACTGATGGGAGCTTCTGCCCTTTCAGTTTGAACATTACTTGATTGACTTTTTGTCACGCACCCAATAATACACCACCAACAATACAACATATACATTGTATATATGCTCAGTAGGGTGTGCAAATCAACTGCACAAAGCATTTCACATTCTTGAGAAAGAGAACTCAGACCGAAGCTGAATAAAATGTTGACAGGCTGTAAAGGGTTTCAAAGGTCAACCACAGAATTGGCTAATATATGTTACTTGATCTCCAGCCAGTGTGTTTGCTACAAAATGTGAGAGACTGGAGCTGTGGCATTTTCAGAGGGGGCCACTGGTTGGTTAGCGCTGTAACTTGGTAACAAGCATGCTTAAACATAGAGAAGCACAGGGCAGTTTAGTCTGAACGAAAGGTACAATTTTGGATCCCAATTACTTTTATTGTACGGACAAAAAAGCACTTTTTAAAAAACATATTCTTTGTTTTCAACACAGGTTTTGAACAACATGAAGATCAACACATGTCCCAGATATGTTATAAATTAAATGAAGAATGTCTGTGGACTTTTTTTTTTAAAAGTCATACCACAAGTTTTACTTTAGATTCAAGCCAATTTCTCTTGTTATTCAGGGCTCTGGGTCATTGTCCGGCTGGCCTCTACTTAATTTATCATAAAATTAAACATTTTTGGTTGCTCAATGTTCTATCTATCTGTGTCTGTCTAATCTATCTGTCTGTCTTTATCTATCTATCTATCTATCTATCTATCTATCTATCTATCTGTCTGTCTGTCTGTCTGTCTGTCTGTCTATATGTCTGTCTGTCTAATATTTTTGTCTGTCTGTCTGTCTGTCTGTCTGTCTAATATTTCTGTCTATCTATTTATATATCTACCTATCTGTCTGTCTATCTGTCTGTCTGTCTAATATTTCTATCTATCTGTCTGTCTATCTATCTATCTATCTGTCTGTCTGTCTAATATTTCTGTCTATCTATTTATATATCTATCTATCTATCTATCTATCTATCTATCTATCTATCTATCTATCTATCTATCTATCTCTCTATCTGTCTGTCTGTCTGTCTGTCTGTCTATATGTCTGTCTGTCTAATATTTCTGTCTGTCTGTCTGTCTGTCTGTCTATCTATCTGTCTATCTGTCTGTCTGTCTGTCTGTCTAATATTTCTGTCTATCTATTTATATATCTATCTATCTGTCTGTCTGTCTGTCTAATATTTCTGTATCTATTTATATATCTATCTATCTGTCTGTCTATCTGTCTGTCTGTCTGTCTGTCTAATATTTCTATCTATCTGTCTGTCTGTCTATCTATCTATCTATCTATCTATCTGTCTATCTGTCTAATATTTCTCTCTATCTATTTATATATCTATCTATCTGTCGGTCTGTCTAATATTTCTATCTATCTATCTATCTGTCTGTCTGTCTGTCTGTCTAATATTTCTGTCTGTCTGTCTAATATTTCTGTCTATCTATTTATATATCTATCTATCTATCTGTCTGTCTGTCTGTCTAATATTTCTGTCTATCTATTTATATATCTATCTATCTGTCTGTCTATCTGTCTGTCTGTCTAATATTTCTATCTATCTGTCTGTCTATCTATCTATCTATCTGTCTGTCTGTCTAATATTTCTGTCTATCTATTTATATATCTGTCTATCTATCTATCTGTCGGTCTGTCTAATATTTCTGTCTATCTATCTATCTATCTATCTATCTATCTATCTATCTATCTATCTGTCTGTCTGTCTGTCTGTCTGTCTATATGTCTGTCTGTCTAATATTTCTGTCTATCTGTCTGTCTGTCTGTCTAATATTTCTGTCTATCTATTTATATATCTATCCATCTGTCTGTCTGTCTGTCTAATATTTCTGTATCTATTTATATATCTATCTATCTGTCTGTCTATCTGTCTGTCTGTCTAATATTTCTATCTATCTATCTATCTATCTATCTATCTATCTATCTATCTATCTGTCTATCTGTCTAATATTTCTCTCTATCTATTTATATATCTATCTATCTATCTGTCGGTCTGTCTAATATTTCTATCTATCTATCTATCTATCTGTCTGTCTGTCTGTCTGTCTGTCTGTCTATATGTCTGTCTGTCTAATATTTCTGTCTGTCTGTCTGTCTGTCTGTCTAATATTTCTGTCTATCTATTTATATATCTATATCTGTCTGTCTGTCTGTCTGTCTAATATTTCTGTATCTATTTATATATCTATCTGTCTGTCTGTCTGTCTGTCTGTCTGTCTGTCTAATATTTCTATCTGTCTGTCTGTCTATCTATCTATCTATCTATCTATCTATCTATCTGTCTATCTGTCTAATATTTCTCTCTATCTATTTATATATCTATCTATCTGTCGGTCTGTCTAATATTTCTGTCTGTCTGTCTGTCTATCTATCTGTCTGTCTGTCTGTCTGTCTGTCTAATATTTCTGTCTATCTATTTATATATCTATCTGTCTGTCTGTCTGTCTGTCTAATATTTCTGTATCTATTTATATATCTATCTATCTGTCTGTCTATCTGTCTGTCTGTCTAATATTTCTATCTATCTGTCTGTCTGTCTATCTATCTATCTATCTGTCTGTCTGTCTAATATTTCTGTCTATCTATTTATATATCTATCTATCTATCTGTCGGTCTGTCTAATATTTCTATCTATCTATCTATCTGTCTGTCTGTCTGTCTAATATTTCTATCTATCTATCTATCTATCTATCTATGTCTGTCTATATGTCAGTCTAATATTTATATCTATCTATCTGTCTATTTATCTATCTATATATCTGTCTATCTATCTGTCTGTCTTTCTGTATGTCTGTATCTATCTATCTATCTATCTATCTATCTATCTATCTATCTATCTATCTATCTATCTATCTTGGCTATCTGACTCTTCAACATTTTTAACTTTTCATTAAAACATCCAAATTCGTATTCAATTATAAATGACATTAATCAGCGTTTCAGTACATAGTATATATAGTACCCTATAATATGTCCAAGGATTTGGGAAAATCTTCCATGTCACTTCCTTCAGACTGCATCCTGTGCAGAGGATCACGTTCGTGACTGTAGTAGAGGCGGAGTTTAGGGTCAAAGTTTTTCACAGAATTCGGATGGTTGCTCCTGAAAAAAAAAATGCTGCGTTAGCGGTTAGCAACATCGTTCCAGCAACATAACTGGTAAATATAACATTTTGTTGCACTGTAACTTTTCGCTCATTTTAAAATGAGCGTGCATTAAATAGTCTGATTGCCTGAATAATCTGACAAATGTATATGTCACTGTCGTATTAAAGTGAAATCAAAAATTCAAACGACTAGATTAAAGTCTTGCCATTGTCTTAAATGTAATTGTCGTCACTCGTGACAGTGCACGTGAAAAATTCTTTGACTTTAAATGTTCGAATGTCACAGGAAATCACGAGTTAAACTCAAGTCACGGATGAAAATTCTGTGTTTTATGATGCATGTCGAGTCTGTGTCGCATAATAGGCAGAAAATAGTTTTATACTGGCATTTTGTTCAATCAGGTATGCTGTACTTTTTGTTGTATAAATTGTTTAGCATTGTTTCTTACAATAAGGCACCTGTTGAAGGTTTTTGTAGATGGTGGCATTCAAAACTTTTCTTCAAGCCTAAGATTTGAATACTGAAACGCCATTTAAAGCGGCGATAACATGTAGGCTATTGAACTGCTGTTGTTTATGCATAGACTATTTTATATCTGATTAACTTGTTTGCGTCTTAATTTTTGTGAATTCAGTCATCCAAACTATAATTTCAGTATCATCAAAATTGTATGTAATTGCTGTTGGGTGACATACAATGAAACCAATATCTATCATTTATGATTTATTATATTTGCTTTTTCTGCATGTTACCGTTTACATTTTGCTGTTTCATTAATTGTTTTATATTTTAATACTGTGTTTTAATGTTGCTTAAAATCACTCCAGGGACGGTTATGACAACAATTAGCCCTGTTAGTAGTCATTGAATTGTATTTTTATTGTTAGAGTATGTTATAGTTTTTTTTTTTTTAAACAAGATTGTGCCTACATAAACCGACCTTAAAAATAAATATAAATAATAATGATTTGAGGAAAAGTGTGACAACCAGCCCCGGTCTCACCAACATTGGTTGAAGCCGTCTTCATGAATAATGGTCATCACAATTTAAACCAGTCACAAATTTGAATACTGAATATATGAATCAAATACACATTCAGGTGCTGTTCCGTTTGTTTAACGTTCAACTCATGTGACCCCTGAGGAAAATGTCCCGTTATTTGAAGCATTTCACTGCGGTGGGCGATGAGCAAAACACCGCCCCCCAGTGGCATGACGAGGAACCACACGATGCCAGTGAAGACTTGGAGCTCGCCACAGGGCAGCACTTGGAGCAGGTCAGCTTCAGGGACTCCCTACGCCGCCTCTACAGAACAGAGAGGTTTCAGGTAAATCATTACACTCTTGATATGTATATGAATATATAATATTTAGTTTACATCAATGAACGTAACTTTGGACTGTTATTTTGTTGATTAGATTGTTGTTGTGTGCTTGGTCGTCTTGGATGCAATTTTCGTTCTATGCGAGTTGCTTATTGACTTGTCTATCATTCAAGCAGATCATCACAGAATCGCCCCGCAAGTGAGTTCGCTTTAGAAGCCCAGTCTGCACAAAATGTGGATTTAATGTGTCATGTGTCAACAGAAATATGACATGTCAGCAATTATTCTGTTTATCCACTATCCAATTGTTCCTATCATCATTCCAGGTATTCCACTATCTCAGCCTCGCCCTTCTCACATTCTTCATGGTGGAGCTGTGTGGAAAAATCTATGCTTATCGTTTAGAACTCCTCCACCATAAGTTTGAGGTGTTTGATGGGATTGTGGTGGTGGTATCCTTTATCCTGGATGTTGTATATGTCTCAAAGGAAGATGCATTTGATGCCATGGGGCTTCTGATCTTGCTCAGGCTGTGGAGAGTGGCCAGGATCATTAATGGTATGGGAATGATTTTTACCCAGCAATAGAGCGCAGTAATCGCTCACTTTTCAGGTACCCTGGATCTGGAGGTGTTTTTCCCATTCATTTTTCTTTTTTAAAAGAAATAAAGAACAACGAAATATTCCAAACTTCAATTTGGATTTGAAAAAATATTAAAGTATGATACAAGACTGTGTACTTAAATTCGTTAATGAATTATAATAATTGTTTCAAATGTCAGTCAAAAACATCAGTAAAATAAAAAACAATTAATTAAATAACTTTTGTGAAAAACATTTGAAAGTCATTAAAATGTTTCAGTGTGATTAAAGGCACATGATGTAAGATTTTTGGATCAAAATATCCAAAAACCACTAGAACAATGTTATATATTTTGTTGACTTGTGTACTTACATTATCCCAAATGTTTCCAAGAATGTTTAAATCCAGAGAAATAAGCTATTTTAACCAGGACACGGACCACATCTGTGCATCGCCTATCAATGACATTATACCCGCATTACCCTTGATTTTGTAGAGACGCTTAAAAATAATAATAATAATAATATGTGTTTTATTAGACAGGTGAGCAATCTATGTTTGGATACATTGATCAACAGAAAACAAATCATTGTCATATAGTTCAACACAGTCTTATTGTTTAAGTCTCGTTTTCTTGATTTACCGCGAGTACCATGTTTTACCATGCCTAATATCGATCTAGCTTACTGCTGTGTGCAACAAGTGTCTCATAGTAGCCGCCAAGTGAACGCACAGAGAAGCATTATAACACAACTTTCAACACACTCAAATGTATCTTATATGAAAAAACAGCGCTGCGTTACCCCACATACGCATGATCGGAAAAAGTGGAAGCGGTTGTCTGTGGCATAATAAAAGCTCAGCGAAATCAAGGCGTCATCAAGCTACGCCTTTGTTTTGAATAAGCGACCTCTCGCAGCAAAAATTACATATTGTGGCTTTAACTTACCAAACTGCTGGTATCAGTAATTATTGTTTCCATGACGCTCACAACGTGGTCCATTTTACTTAAGAAATTGATTTTATGTACATTATTACTAAAAATATATATCTCTACAGACATAATTTATAGGTTGTTATACCTCTGGAACCCAGTGTTGCACTCCATTATTTTAAAAATGTTCTTGTCTTTTCTTTCTTGTTTGCTCTCTTATAGGTATCTTGATGTCGGTGAAAAATCGTGCCCATCACAAAGTTCAGAAACTAAAGGAGATCAATGAAAATCTTGTTCATCAAATCAATGACCTTCAAGAACGGAACACAAAAATGGTGAGTAACTCTTCTTTAACATTAGTAATGATTAATTGTATGAATTATTAAATTAAATCATTTAATCTTTCAACAGGACGAAGAAAACGCCAGGCTTTGTGTGCTCTTAAAACAGCACAGCATTGAGTTTTGATAGGGTTCCAGGGTTATTCATTATACTCATCACAACATGAGAATGAGCTTAAGACTAATCATGTCTATTCATTCCATATGGAATGTGAAGAAGGTCATGTTACAGTGTGATATGTTTATTGTCACTCAACGATCTCAATCTCTGTCCCCTGGCAGATCTTTAGCGGCACAAATAAGGGCAGATGGTTATTAAAGCCAGTGACCCATGTAGGTCAAATGAATAAAAAAAACAAAAGGAAATCTATAAACTGCACAAGGTATATACTGGAAATTTAAACTCAATAGATTGGTTAATTTTGTTTTCTTTCTGAATGACTATTTTCCAAAATCATAAGAAGTATTGCTGTTTTATCTATGAACTGCACTTTTCTCTCAATGTTTTTTCATTCTAAATGTCAATGTGTTTGAGCAACTGAAAGCTATGCAATAAATACTGTTTTGTAAAAAAAGATATGAAATGTTGATAGACCAATATATCTACCTGGTGAATTGGCTTATTAACGGTAGTGGTATTTCATGGTTAAAAAGTATTCTTTATTTTTTTTTTAAATATGAATCCGCACATTATATACAACATGACTAGACAATATACACTATATACACCTTTTTCTGAAAGAAAAAGAAGACCTGAGAATGGACAGAGAAAGATGGTTTCAGAATGAGTGGTCTTCCTTGCATGCGATTGCCAAAAGAGATGGAGAACTATTGTATTATACAAATGGAAAGAAAAAGTCAAAGGGCAGTTTAGCATCAATTGTAGGAGGAACTTTGAATCCTGGACTGGCAGATGCAGAGACATCAATAAAACTCACTGAGCTTGTGACCGACAGAAGACCACTGGCACTGGTAAGGAGGGCCTAAACAAAAAAAGGTTCAAATGTTCATTTTATATCTGTGGCCAGTTGGATAAACTGCTTAGACTAGTCTTAGAATTTAGTCAATTTTTCATTACGTTCTTAAGACACAATCTTAACATAGTGGCTATGTTTATGCAACTGGCCCCTGATCTCACATAAAACATGATTTTATTAAAGGGTTAGTTCACCCAAAAATGAAAATTCTGTTATTAATTACTCACCCTCATGTCGTTCCAAACCTGTAAGATCTCCGCTCATCTTCGGAACACAAATGAAGATATTTTTGATGAAATCCGAGAGCTCTCTGACAGCAATTTAACTATCACTTTCAAGGCCCAGAAAGGTAGGAAAGACATCGTTAAAATAGCCCATGTGACTCCAGTGGTTCAACCTTAATTTTAATTTAATTTTTTGTGTGCAAAAAACAAACAAAAATAACTTCTCGTCTGTGCCAGTCTCCTACGCAGTTTACATTGTTACCGCAGTGCAGTGCTTCGCCGGCTCACCATTGGCCAATGCTGTTCACATGAACACCCGGACCCATGTGTGTGATGCTGACACAGGAGTTAGCTAATGGTGATCCGCCATTCTGACGTAGAACTAGGAAGCTCTGCACTGTATTTACAACGCAAACTTCATAGTTTGAGACTGGCACAGACGAGAAGAACTTGTTGCATAAAGTCGTTATTTTTGTTTGTTTTTCGTGCAAAAAAAAGTATTCTCGTTGCTTCATAAAATTAAGGCTGAAACACTGTAGTCACATGGACTATTTTAACGATGTTTTTACTACCTTTCTGGACATTGAAAGTGGTAATTAAACTGCTGTCTATGGAGGGGTCAGAGAACCCTCAGATTTTATCAAAAATATCTTAATTTGTGTTCCGAAGTTGAACGAAGGTTTTACGGGTTTGGAACAAAATGAGGGCGAGTAATTAATTACAGAACCTTCAATTTTGGGTGAACTAATCCTTTAAAGACCTAAAAATTAGGGGAACGTTGAGCCATGGTTTTGTGGTAGATAAGTAAAAAATATTATGGCCATCTACTGTATGTTGACTGTCCAGACAATTTTAACTGTGATTATAGAAAAGATAGAAATTTTCTGGTATGTTAACTTACCAAACTGCTGGTGTTAGTAATGATTGTTTCCATGGCGCTTACGATGTAAGCCTGGGGGTTCACCAAGGTTCCGTACTTGGTCCATTTTATTTCAAGATGGTAAGACAATGGTATGCTGCAAGCCTGCGTGCCCTTGGTAAACCATAAAAACGGTGAAACAAGACATTCTTTGAAAGAATAAACAGTGGTTTACAAATCAGCTTTGCATCATCATGTCAACATTTCCCCTAACTTAGACACTTCTCTTTAAAGAAATTCCCAAAGGGTGAGAACTTAAGCATGAGTTCTCCATTCCACACAGAGAAAATGAAAGTATGCTGTTTACCGATGTTACTGTTTGGTTTTGTATTGGCACCCAGTCCAAGGGGTTCTGAGGCAAGGAATTCCCAAACGAAGCCACATGATCGGGGAAGCTCTGCCCTTTTAGTGCCCATAAAATGACTTCAGATACCAGAGAACAATTAACCCCATCAGACAGCCTACAGGAAGGGAGGACATGAATGCACATTCAATAATAATGGTGATTAATATTACTTACTTAATTGTTGGACAATGCTTGTCTAATTCACCAAAACACAAATTATTCAATAATCATTATTATTATTATTACAATAGCCTCTTACTTCAGAGTGCAGCCTGATACCATGTCAATCCCAAACAAGACAGGGGAGCGCCGAGACGAGCTAAGCAAGCAATCCTGATTTTCAGAGTTTTGGAGGATAGTGAGTGATCCTTTTGGGTCAGCGGACTGAACTATCCCAGTAAGACAGGGGTCAAGGACTGTGCCACAACAGTGGATGTTTGGATACATGACAGGCTTTGCATTTATTTATTGAAATGTATTATGGAAATGAAACACTAGCACACTTTTGAAATAATTCTAATTATATATTTTTCACTATGAATTAACATGATGTCATACACACAAATTTTCAGAAACATTAATACACTGTAAACCTGAATAAGTTGGGCTAACTCAAAAAATGTTTTGAGTTATGATGTTCCCAATTTTAAGTAAGCAGAACTATCAAGATTTGAGTTTAGTACTCATGCATGTTAATTGCTCCTAATTCAAAGTAGTTAGCTAACTCGTACATTTTGATAGCAATTAACATAAAAGATTTAGTTAATTCACTTTTTTATTTTTAGTTCTTGCAAACCAAATGAGTTATTTTCTTCACCGTAAACCCTAATAAGTTGTCAGAACTCAAAAATGTGATTTTTTTTTAAGTTAAGAAATATTTTGCTAGCTATAACAAACTAATTCAGAAAATCCAACTTGCTACTTCGCTAACATGTTAACAATAGCATGGTATAACCATAGACTGTAAAAAAATATGGACGTAGTGTCTGTGACGTCACCCATAGGATTCTGAAGAGCAGTTTTGAAGCGTAAAGTAGGGTCGAGCTGGCCGTTGCCATCTTGGCAGTGCATCACACCCGGATAACTGAAAATGGGCAAAGAGGCGGGACGTGGGTGGAGCTGAGGTGACGCGATGACTAACAGACAGCAGACAAAGGACAATCCACCTGTCACTCAAAGTGGCCACACCCTTAATTATGCAGAACTTTAAGGCTTTATATAATGTAAACGAATGAGTTATAAAAAAAATTCACCCCACTCACATGAAGGGCTAAATTAGCTGTATAAACCAAAACCACAATTTGTACCAGGCTGTAAACATGTTTTTTTTCTGCTGTAACTTTGGACATTTTAACATGGAGCTCAATGAGTTTCTGCTCCCTTCTGGAGCCTGTCCCTAGCAGCCAGCCGATGAATTGCAGTTTAAGTCACTTCCGTATTGGCTTCAAGAGAAACTGGGGGAGGTTGCTAACTGAACAATAACACTAACACTAACACTAACTGAATGAATACAGCAACTTAAAACATGTAATGTACCTGCTCTCAAACCAAGCAATATGTGCCCCTTGTCACCATGATGGTAACTCTCCAAAAACCCACATTAACAGAAACTCTTCTAAATTAGCATAACAAAACATTATATCAAGTATTTTGAGCGTTAGGGTTTACAGTGTACACAATATTAATAAATTCCACCAATATACAAATTATTAGTGTATATATATATTATATATATATATATATTACATTTTAGGGACTAAATTAGTGGTGTTTAATTAATGATGTAAGACTCTGCCCCAAATCTGCGCAGTAGTGACCTTGGGACCGGAGTCTGTGCAGTAGAGAGCAGGAAGTAGAGCCACAATATCAAAAGCCCGCCCACACTCTCGCAGATGCAAAACCATTCATTATGTTGGTGTGAAATAAACAGTTATGGAAATGTAGAAATTAAACCTAAAGCTCCAATCTCCTCCCAAAAAATATTTTTTATGGCATCAAATAACTAACTAAAACCAAACTTATTTAAAAAACGAACACTTGAAATGAAACCATCGTGATAAAAACTGCCTAAAATGACAGAAGCCATCTTTGGGAAAAAATTATGAGCTATGAGGGAGTTATGACCTATACTGGGACCAACCACCTGGGGGCGATCGAGACGCTTTGGCTTCAGTTTTCAACACAAGTGCGGCAGGCTTGGTTATAATAAAGGATATTCTGCAGTTCTTGTTCCGGCCACAAGGGGCCGTCCCACCACATAGCCAGGATTGCCACTAAAACGTAACCCTGCTGTGCTAGAGATCTCCTGTCAAAGGATGTACACAAAACTATTAAGATATGATATGATTGATTGAAGATATGATTGAAGAGTTTTCAAGAAAATATTGAAAGAGTAGAATTAAATACCTGCAAGAATGTAATATGAAACTCTTGTTGAATGGGCACTGTGACACTTTTAATGGCTCCCAGCAAAAACGATGCCAACACTTTACGGATTTCCCCAGCTTCACTGTACCAGAAAGTGTATTTCACCTAACAGAATAGTCATGACCTTGTTAAACAGTTTATGACTCCTGATACATTTCAGATTTCTGATATACTAGTAATAGGTGCATTATGTGCACACCTGCTGAACAACATTGTTGCAGATTTCACCAGACTCCAGGAGCACAGGAAAATAAGCAGCACTGTCAGCTGGGTCCACTGGCGTCCGCGTGCCCTCCAAAGACTGCAGGGTAATGGCTGCCACTTCCACACCTATGACCTCAGGTAACAAACAAAATGTATGTAAAGATAAACTGCAGAAACAATGTCTTTGAATGCAAATAGTACATGTAAAATTCCACTTACTTTAGCCTCCTGTTTTTTTCCCTAGAGAAAACAAACAGAGGTTGTTAAATGACATAACATCAAAACGGTCAATAAAGCCCCTTTGAAACATTGGTTTGAAGACCAAGGAACTCACAGAACGGATGTTGAAATTAATATAAGTCCTCAAGCCCAGAGCTTCAAGTGTTGCACAATCACGCGCCAAAACAAAGCTCCTCATACATCTGCTTGTCTGGTCCTTCAGAAAACCTGTTAAATAACAGGGAAATCTATGTTTAGCAACAGATAAGATGATTTAGTCTGGTGCAAGTGGTTCAACCCCAACAGGAAAACTATATAAACAAACCCTATATATCAAAGTACCTTTAAGACAAATCATTTCATTCGGCGGCCATCTTTGAAACATCTCTCGGGCATGCAAGTGCAGTTCCTATCTCTTTGAATGGGGAAACATCAAATTCTCCAAAACTGTTTGCCAAGCTTACGATTAAATTTCCTATTTGAAATCACCAATGAAATATGACAACAACTGTCTCATAAATTTTGTTTCTAAACGCACGAATCGTGACAAAAAAATGCATTTTTCAGCCTGGACCAGCCAATGTGCATGTGCAATACCAAGCGCACGTCTCAGAACACTGCCTGTTTCTATAGCAACTGGAGCGGCAGCTTCAGATTAACTATTGGTTCTTTCATTTAGAAGGCAGGGCTTATTAGCCATATTGGGCAAGTAAGTAATTGGAGTCTTCCTAAAGTCTTTGCCTATATATTACACTTTGACATGTGAATTGTACCACACTGCACAGTTGCTGCTATAGAAATGAATATCTATGTTTCCATCCACCTGTTTTATGTGAATTTTGGGGTATTGCAAACGCCAAGATGCATATAAATTCAGAAAATGTGCATATAAATTCGTTTTTTTATCAGATAAGAATACATGTGCATAAACTACGATGGAAACACATTTACTAAATCCCTCGATGCACAACAAACAAGTAATTTGGCTTTGCTGTAAAGGGATAGTTCACCTAAAAATTTAAATTATCCCATGATTTACTCACCCTCAAGCCATCCAGACGAATATTAATCGGAATTAAATAAAAAAATGTCTTGGCTAATCCAAGCATTATAATGGTAAATAATTCAAAAATTTGAAGCCCAAAAAGTGCATCTATCCATTCTAAAAGTAATTCACAAGGCTCCAGGGGGTTAATAAAGGCCTTCTGAAGCGAATCAATGGGTTTTTGTAAGAAAAATATCCATATTTAAAACTTTATAAAGTAAAATATCTTATCGTAAATTGAATATGGAAGGCGGTCTGCCGGAAGCTAGATATTTTACTTTATAACATGTTAAATATGGATATTTTGCTTACAAAAACCCATCGCTTCGCTTCAGAAGACCTTTATTAACCCCCCGGAGCCGTGTGGATTACTTTTCTAAGGGAAGGAGGCACTTTTTTGGGCTTAAAATTTTGGGCTGCCATTTACTGCCATTATAAAGCTTGGAAGATCCAGGACATTTTTTTATATAACGCCGATTGTATGCATCTGAAAAAAGAATATACATAGTCATATACACCTAGGATGGCTTGAGGGTGAGTAAATCATGGGGTAATTTTCATTTTTGGGTGAACTATCCCTTTAAAAGATCATCTAAGATGGCATAACTGGGCTAACAATTGGACCAATTTCATTGCACAGCATCTCAAATGTTGGTTTGGTCATTCTGAAATGCCTATGCCAAAGTAAAATGTTTTGGTATAATGACCTCCCAGAAGAGTCTCACATGATTGCGTTCCCAAACACCAGGCATCCGAATGAAAGATAACATGACAGCGTTTGTTGCGTTTCGTCTATGCACTCTGAGGCGCAAGTCATTTATGATGTAGAGTAGACTACAAAAAAATTACAGATTTTTATTACAGATATTTTGCACCAATTTCCCAACTATTTTGTTCTGTTGAACACATGGGATGGAAACGGTGCTTTATTCGCAAATGATTTAGGCAATATTCCAATATCATGCATTTGCTAAACTTTGGATGGAAACTAATGATACATCAAACCATGCAGCATGCTGTTGCTATTAAAATGGGGGGGAATTTCCCTTCCCTGTGGCCGCAACTTTATGGACATGCAGCACTAACATTTTCTTTGGAAAAAGTTTTTGTTCTGTCTACCTGCAGGGTTTGCGTCTAAGCAGTGAGCTGTGCCTGCAGCGGCAGGAAGGGTGAAAAACTCCTGCTCCCCCTCCTCATTCACTGTTTGAATGACATCTCCATACTGAGGGCAGAACAGAGACAGAAGGATTGCTTAAACATTGGAAACATCAATTCAAATTGTGCGTTTTCAGGAGAACATACAATAGCTGCGTCTCATTTTGAAGGCTGTGTCCTCTGGAGGTCGCATTTGAAGGCTGCATACATCATTGAGGCATCTCATTTTAAAAAAGTAACCGTTAGATTGCAAAGTAAGGAAGAAATTACAGTATTCTACACCTCATGAGGAATAACAGTCAGTTTTATTGCAGTTACTTTTCCTAAATAAGACATACTTGACATATGCAGCCTTCAAATGCGACCTCTGGAGGATGCCGCCTTTGAAATAAGACGCAGCTAATAATATGTCATGTTAAATGGGGAACAGATTGGCCTATACAGTAATCAAATTATTTTAAAGTTACGCTCTCCACTTCTGCAGACATTTTAAAAATCAATATGTTTTTGGATTAAAGTAAAAACATTGGCAGAGAGAGTGAAATTGTATATCAGTGCAGGCACTGATCGGTTATAATCATATTAAATCTGATTCAGCACTGTTTCCTACATGTAACTTGATGCTAATGTAAGTGGCAGAACAAAGTCAAATGATAGAATTTTCATTTTTGGTTGAACTATCCCATTAACAAATATTCAAAAACTTTACCTGGTATCCTGGTGAATTTCCCACATCAGGACTTTGAAGTGCACTGGTCATGCTCAGACGGCCAAAGAAGAATCCCAAAAATCGGCCAAAAAGGGAGTCAAAATTCTCCTCGGTGGGAACTTCTGGTGTTGCAAACGTCAAGCCTTCTTCATCTTAAAAGGAACCAAGGGTGAAATTTAAACTGATTTAAAACATAAAATGATTAGATTAGATTAATCTAATTCTAAACATTTAGAATTCTTGAATGACGATATACTATATTGTAAATCCACTTTAAAATGTACTGTCCATTATTGCTTAATAGAATAAAGGTGTATTAGAGGTTAATAATTAAATGAAGAATTAATTCTAAAGATTTCATAGATTGCCGTACAGTTAGCAGACTGAATGCAGAAGACATCAGGGTTGAGCTCTCGTTGGACAGTGGACTGAACTCGAGATAAACCCTCTTGTGTAGAGCTCAGGGAATAGACAGCCGACTCCTGGTTGCACATTCTGGGGTCATTACTGTAAGGACCATAGAAGGTAGTCACTCATGAGGATTTCTTTTTTATAAAATAATTATTTAAATACTGTCAACAACCAAATACAAAAACAAACACAAAATCAAGTCAGAAAAGGTAAAATGTCCCATTATAAATATTTTATTACAATATCTATTTTTTTTACTAAATTACTATTTTTTATGTTTTTGAAAAAAACTCTCTTCTGCTCCCCAAGGCTGCATTTATTTGATCAAAAATACAGGGGAAAAAAACAGTAATATTGTAAAAAATTGGTTTTCTACTTTAAAATATAATTTATTTCTGTGATCCAAAGCTGAATTTTCAGCATCATTACTCTAGTCTTCAGAAATCATTGTAATATGCTGATTTATTATCAATGTTGGAAAAAGTTAATATTTTTATAACCTGTGATACATTTTTCAGGAATCTTTGATGAATAAATATTGAAAAAAAGAACAGCAATTCCTTTAAAATAGAAATCTTTTGTAACAACTACCGTTCAAACGTTTGGGGTCAGTAACTTTTTTCTTTCTTTTTTTTTTTTTGCTGAAAGAAATTAATACTTTTATTCAGCAAGAATGTGTTAAATTGATTTATATTGTTAGAAAAGATTTGTTTTTATTTTATTTTATTTTTTTACTTTTTATTCATCAGTGAATCCTGAAAAAAGTATCACATGTTCCAAAAATATTAAGCAGCACAACTGTTTCCACCACTGATAATAAATCATCATATTAGAAAGATTTCTGAAGGATCATGTGACAATGAAGACTATGTAATAATGCTGAAAATTCAGCTATTTTAAAGTATTTTAAAATAGAAAACTGAAAATAAGAAAATAAATGCAGGCTTGATGAGCATAAGAGACTTCTTAAAAGTGCTACAACTAAACAAAAGTAAACTAATATAAGGTTGATCTGTAAGTCTTTTAATTTAGCATTCATCATGATAAAATACATGACTATGAATCATGTTAAATGAATAGTTCACCCAAAGAAATACAAATTCAAAACATTCTGCATAACGTTTGTTTACCACTAGTGAAAGACAATAATACAAGTTTGGAATGACCATAAATGATGAAAGAATGTTCATTTTTGAATGAAATGCTCATTTAAATGTTCCTTCTTTTACCTAGTTACGATATTTATATAAAAGGGATAATCACATCTACTATTCCAGTTTCTTTTTGAAGCAGATCTTACCTGACTCTCTGTACTGAGCAGTCAGTGAAGAGAGACAGTTCATCTGTACAGTCTGGATCACAGCAGCAGTTTATGTCGCACTGCTCGTTCTTTAGGTTGCACGGACACAGCTGAACGACTGAAGGGAAAGGAGACTATTAGGCTGAAAATAGTTAACAAGCACACTGTTTTAGTCAGATTAGTAAGGCATCACATTCCTACCATCGGTGACCGGGGTAGGGAGGACACCGGACAGGAGCAGAGGCGGTGCTGATGCGGCGGCTCGCGGGGATTCGGGGGTCGCGTCGGGGATGTGGCTCTCCGAGGACTCGGTCTGGTCGGGTAATGCGGTCACGGATTCGAGCGTCCAGGCTGTTGGAGGGGGGGAATTAGACGAAGAACTGACTCCCAGCTCCGTGAAATTAAGCGATTCATCTCGATCAGAAGACGTGTCGTTTGTGTTTCTGAGTGTTACATTACTGTTTCCTGTAGTGTTCGTGTCTTCAATGCAGAGCGCGATTTCTAAATATGTCAGAATAATAAGACAACACAACGCCGCCATGCTTGGTTACAACGCGTTGTCATTGGTATCTAGGAAGTGAAATGCATTGTGGGATTGCGAGGCTGCATATCCAATTAAAATCCAAACCGAGCAGATTCCTGTGGCTCTTCTATATATAAGAGTAAAATATAATTTAATATATTCACTTCTATAAATTAATATATATAACCGACTGTCTGGTTATAACAATTCAGAAATACTCTTTTGATTATCAATCATGCAAAGCGTGATCCAACAAGAAATTGTCAAATCTACTAGGCTATGTAAAGTTGTGTTTAGGGATGTAATATTTTGCTAAGAAAAATAAATCAGTTTTGATATCCTCCAGTGATTTATTTTCGCAACCACTGCAGATAACTTTGTTTTATAAATACCATGTACGAGATCAACAGAACTGAGATACAATGGAAAATATACATTCAAAGATAAGAAAAACTAAACAAAAAAATAATAAACCAGTGCCATTGTAGAATACAATAATAAATATATGTATTTGATTTTTTTTATTATTACATTTTATGTTTTACTATTATAAAAAAAAATATTTAAATATTTTTATTACACACACACAAACATACACCGATCAGGCATAACATTATGGCAGGTGAAGTGAATAACACTGATTATCTCTTCATCACGGCCCCTTTAGTGAGTAGGATATATTAGGCAGTAAGTGAACATTTTGTCCTCAAAGTTGATTTGTTAGAAGCAAGAAAAATGGGCAAGCATAAGGATTTGAGCGAATTTGACAAGGGCCAAATTGTGATGGCTAGACGACTGGGTCAGAGCATCTCCAAAACTGCAGCGCTTGTGGAGTGTTCCCAGTCTGTAGTGGTCAGTATCTATCAAAAGTGGTCCAAGGAAGGAACAGTGGTGAACCAGCGACAGGGTCATGGGCGGCCAAGGCTCATTGATGCACGTGGGGTGTGAAGGCTGACCCGTGTGGTCCGATCAAACAGACAAGCTACTGTAGCTCAAATTGCTCATGATGTTAATGCTGGTTAGAAAGGTGTCAGAATACACAGTGCATCGCAGTTTGTTGCGTATGGGGCTGCACAGCCGCAGACCAATCAGGGTGCCAATCATGCTGACCCCTGGCCACCGCCGAAAGCACCAACGGTGGGCACGTGAGCATCAGAACTGGACCGCGGAGCAATGGAAGAAGGTGGCCTGGTCTGATGAACAATGTTTTCTTTTACATCACGTGGATGGCCGGGTGCATGTGTGTCACTTAACTGGGGAACACATGGCACCATTTTATGGGAAGAAGGCAAGCTGGCGGCGGCAATGTGATTCTTTGGGCAATGTTCTGCTGGGAAACCTTGGGTCCTGCCATCCATGTGTATTATATTTTGACACGTACCACCTACCTAAGCATTGTTGCAACTTGCAGACCATGCACCCTTTCATGGAAACGGTATTCCCTGGTGGCTGTGGCCTCTTTCAGCAGGATAATGCGCCCTGCCACAAAGCAAAAATGGTTCAGGAATGGTTTGAGGAGCACAATGAGTTTGAGGTGTTGACTTGGCCTCCAAATTCCCCAGATCGCAATCCAATCAAGCATCTGTGGGATGTGCTGAACAAACAAGTCCAGTCCATGGAGGCCCCACCTCTTAATTTACAGGACTTAAAGGATCTCCTGCTAACATCTTGGTGCCAGATGTTATGCCTGACCAGTATATAGCATATATATATATATATATATATATATATATATATATATATATATATTTATACAGTGTGTGTGTGTGTGTGTGATATATACAACAGGAAATGTGTAAAACAAAAAATTTATATCATTTTTTAATTGAGAAAAATGGTTTGGAGTAATTTATTTTATGAAAGTGAAACAATTTGTATAAGATAACTATTAATCCCTCTTAATTAAATGCTCCACAACATGGAGAATGGAAAAATAAACCTTAACATAAGTCGCAAGAGTAATCAATACGATCCAGCACATGTTCTTCCACTACGTCCTTGGGTTTCCACTACGCTCTGACGTCACCGCAGCTGGTCATGTGACCTCAGGGCCCGTATGTGCTTGTCTCCGGAACACTGGCGTTGGTGACCGAGAATGCGAGTGAGTACACGGAAGGATGTCCAATAGGATGGAGAGTATTGGAGGAACTGTGTCTGTTAAATCCGCCAAGACATAAAAGAGCCATATATTTTACGTATCCGACATTCAGTAAAGAAGAAAGGACCCTTGTATCACTTTAAACCAGCTTAGTTTGGTTTGTGTGGTTTATCTGCGGCGAGTGGAGCCGAATGTTGGAGCACAGAGGCGCAGGTAGTGCACGCACGCGCGGATCCTAGAGAGACGGGAGACGGGCTCGGCAGGTACACGCTTACCGTATACCGGAGGGGGATGTTATCGGTACTTTCCTATGGCAGGATCGTTGCCAGGGCTGTCCTGGGCGGACTCTCGCAAACGGACGGCAGAGACTATAGCCTGATCACGGCCAGCTGCGGCTTTGGGAAGGACTTTCGGAAGGGGATCCTGAAGAAAGGCATGTGCTACGGCGATGATGCCTGCTTCATTGCCCGGCACAAGTCCGCGGATGTTTTGGGTGAGTGACCATTAACCTGACACCAGAATTCAATGCGATTTATATAACATATGACATTTGTTTACGTTGTTATATCGAACATATGCACTTGTTAGTGGCTTTTAACTATGAAAATGACCTTCAGGGGTTAATGTAGGCACTCATTTCACGATGGAGGGGGTGTGAGGGACGATCTGTCCAGCCCTTACCTTAAATAACCTCCCTCTTTTTCAATCTTTGCTATTTTTCTGATCACTCTGGTAGATTTAACATACTTTCCTTAAATAAGGAGCAGCCAGGCAACCGATTATACATATTATATATCATATAAAATGTAAATTTAAGGCAAAATGAGTTTGAGTAATCCCTGTTGACCTTTCACCCAGAAAGATGCCAGGCTGCTGAACCCCCAAAGCGCGACTAGCGGCAGAAACTAGAATCATTTCCATGTAAAACATTTACCTCATGGAAACGTGGATATAAATGATATGTTGTTAGGTCAGGTGCGCTGAACATAGAACATTAATAGATCTGTCCGATCGAGTGTACTTTTGTTTGCCTCTACAGATTCGATTTACTATGAATATTAATGTTTTAAGTAATTTGATCTATTGAAATAACGATGTGAGCTACAACGTGTATAATTACAGTCTATCATAATATGCAAGAGTCTTGAGGGCTCCCTTGTACATTGTGCAGGAGCTCTTTGTAAAGGTCAGAATGGTTGAGCATGGAGGCGGCCATGTTGTTTAAACGCGTCCGTCCACGCTCCAGCGACACACACAGGCGGCTTCATTGTCCTCACTTTGACCCAAAGAAATACTCCCTTTCTATTTCTATGATCTAATATAGTAAACCTAAAATAAATAATACCAGAGGGTTTTCATGGGGAAAATGTGCAGTGATTTTAAGTTGACAAAATACAAGAAAACAATGAGTTCCCTATTACATCCACGTGCTACAATGAAGGTTCACCGGCTTTTGTTACAGACTGTGATCAGCAGGCCAGCTGTAAAATCACCGTGGTTATGCGTAACTTGACTATAATCCATTGACTTCTATAGTAGGAAAAAATACTTTGGAAATCAATGGATGCTGTAAACTGTCTGGTTGCCAGTGATTCACCTAGTAGCTAGTTGGTTTAGTTCATGGCTTATAATGGTTTAACAAATCCCTATATGAGGAAAAAATGTATGGAAAAATTACTTTCAGAACCAAGGCTGCTGAAAGAGCGGACGCCCACTGTTGCACACAGTTTATTGGTCCAATCATGTATATAATAGTCCTGAATCTCCTGATCACCCTGGTCAGAGTTTATTTTCCAATAATAACTGACTGGTTGTATCATCTGCCCATATATAGCCTTCTTAATTACATTTTAAATGAGTATGTGTCTCTGCCCGCCTAGTCTGGTTAACTCCTACATCTACTATCACAAGTCTTTAAAGGTCAGTAGGTGATCTTCACTCTCCTGTACAATTAGCTAAATTAGCTGGTCTTAAGAAATAGGAAGAAACATCTAGAGGGTTTATTTGGAAGTGATCTGTTTTCTCAGCAGTTCATGTTGAAGTTTCAGGGGGGACCTTGAAATCACATTAGCAGTTGGGTGAGACACTTTTCAGTGTTGGTTTTGGCATTAATTAAAAAATGATTAATTATTTAATTTTCATTTGATAGGATTTGCTAAATATTTGTACCATTTTCAAGAAAAGTTTTTGATTTTAATTAATGACTCTAAAAATGTCATGTTGTGCAACCATGAATAACGTATTTTCCTTCACCGTGTTACATTTTGGTGTATGCATCTTAATTATTATTTTCAAAACACTTTTAAATATATTTTTTACGGTAAAAAGTATTAGCGTGATCATAAACATCATTACGTTTTTGGGGAGTTGCACCACATGACATGAGCCAACATAGATAGCTGATACACACAAATTTATCAATTAATAGGCAAATAGATATGCTGTCTGCTTGACCGTGTGTGTCACGAGAAAGTTGCGCTTTCATATATAAAAAGCTGACTCGTATGGCAGCAGTGGAATCTGCCTTCAAGTGTAAACAGATGGACGGTTCCCTTTAGCCATTTGCTATAGTAAATATGGTCGTCTCAGGTTAATGTTTCTGAAACTAAATAGTGGAATAAAGATTTGAGTCATGGAATCATCTCATCTGACTTCGCTGCTTGGCTGTTGGACATGTGACATCATATGACAGTAATGATAAACTTTTTTTTTTTTGCAAAGTGTTAAGATACAGTATACGTCACTTTATAATGTCACATTCTCTCTGTGCTTTGAGGATTTATTCATACCCTAATGCCAGTATGTTTGCCGCCTTGTCATGAACAGTTGGTCTTGTTTGCAAAGCTTTATTGAGATGTTAATGGTGGCTTGACTTGTGCTGCTCTAAATCGTGTTTAACTCCAAGTCGCCTCTCATCTGGATCTCCTTTTGTGCTCATGCAATCTCTTAATTCTCTGCGTGTTTGGATATAATATGTAGTGAGAGTAAGATGTCACAGTATCAGTGTTGTGGAGTGGCTACCTAAAATTACACAACATTTTCCAACAGTGTGAGTGTGACGGTGGAACTTCCCAGTAACAAGGAAAGTAGTAGCAGTGTAGCGCATCAAAACACAGTATTTTATTCTATACTATATTGGACACACACATAGCCTTAAGTTGTTGTCACGTTAGTAAAAATTTTGTGGGCAGGAAAGTGTAGTGATGTATAAATCACAGTTCATATTAGGGCTGGGCGATATGACTATTTATACACTCACCTAAAGGATTATTAGGAACACCATACTAGTACTGTGTTTGACCCCCTTTCGCTTTCAGAACTGCCTTAATTCTACGTGGCATTGATTCAACAAGGTGCTGAAAGCATTCTTTAGAAATGTTGGCCCATATTGATAGGATAGCATCTTGCAGTTGATGGAGATTTGTGGGATGCACATCCAGGGCATGAAGCTCCCGTTCCACCACATCCCAAAGATGCTCTATTGGGTTGAGATCTGGTGACTGTGGGGGCCATTTTAGTACAGTGAACTCATTGTCATGTTCAAGAAACCAATTTGAAATGATTCGAGCTTTGTGACATGGTGCATTATCCTGCTGGAAGTAGCCATCAGAGGATGGGTACATGGTGGTCATAAAGGGATGGACATGGTCAGAAACAATGCTCAGGTAGGCCGTGGCATTTAAACGATGCCCAATTGGCACTAAGGGGCCTAAAGTGTGCCAAGAAAACATCCCCCACACCATTACACCACCACCACCAGCCTGCACAGTGGTAACAAGGCATGATGGATCCATGTTCTCATTCTGTTTACGCCAAATTCTGACTCTACCATCTGAATGTCTCAACAGAAATCGAGACTCATCAGACCAGGCAACATTTTTCCAGTCTTCAACTGTCCAATTTTGGTGAGCTTGTGCAAATTGTAGCCTCTTTTTCCTATTTGTAGTGGAGATGAGTGGTACCCGGTGGGGTCTTCTGCTGTTGTAGCCCATCCGCCTCAAGGTTGTGCATGTTGTGGCTTCACAAATGCTTTGCTGCATACCTCGGTTGTAACGAGTGGTTATTTCAGTCAAAGTTGCTCTTCTATCAGCTTGAATCAGTCGGCCCATTCTCCTCTGACCTCTAGCATCAACAAGGCATTTTCGCCCACAGGACTGCTGCATACTGGATGTTTTTCCCTTTTCACACCATTCTTTGTAAACTCTAGAAATGGTTGTACGTGAAAATCCCAGTAACTGAGCAGATTGTGAAATACTCAGACCGGCCCGTATGGCACCAACAACCATGCCACGCTCAAAATTGCTTAAATCACCTTTCTTTCCCATTCTGACATTCAGTTTGGAGTTCAGGAGATTGTCTTGACCAGGACCACACCCCTAAATGCATTGAAGCAACTGCCATGTGATTGGTTGATTAGATAATTGCATTAATGAGAAATTGAACAGGTGTTCCTAATAATCCTTTAGGTGAGTGTATATTTACCATGGTATAAAATGTCTATCGTTAGAGATTTTGATCACTTTACTTTATCGTTTTAGATCACTATTGACACATCAAAGAGTGATGAAATGCGGTGGCTGAAACACAGCTGCAGCGCAAGCACAGAAAGACCCGTCTCAGCATGTGATCGTGAATTCAGTTCTCTTTCACATCTTATTGCACTTGAATGGTCGAATACACACGTTATGTAAAATGCCTATCATGTGGAGTATTCATGTAAACACAGCCGGTTATGTCTCAAGTGAAAGTAAACAGCTGGGTATAAACCGGATGTGTATCGGTATAACCTGTGTGACAGCAGCCTAATTAAAATGTGTCATTAATGTGAATCAAACAAAAGAGAAAATAACTTGCAGCATTTTACGACTGTTGCTGTATCAGTAGAAATTTTGTGTGCTCAGTCTAGTGTGATTAGTGTGACCGCAGCTTAATTTAGTTCATTGGTTTATTCAAAAAAATCAATTACACCATATTATAATTCCAAAATATTTCATCAGATAGTTATTTAAAAATGTCTCCTTAAATATCTTTGAAGTAGATGGTTGTTAGTTTGTTGTGTAGTTAACTACTTTTTATAACAAGTGATTTTATATTATACATTTATAATTTTCTTTGTGACAATTTTTCATTTATAGGTTTTTAAAAAAAAAAAAAATATGAGAAACTAGCAGTGCTGGAGTTTTCTGGTTAGATTTTGTAAAGAATAACCAGCCGTTACTACACTGATTCGTTGTAAATAAAATTTGTCTAATTTGTCAACAAAAATTTGTTTTAGTTGTAAGTAAAACAAAGATTATTGAAGTACATTTTACAAGAAAATACTATTTCAGTTTTTCTGCTCAAAAATGTCACATTTATTTTAACGTTTTGCTTGCCCTTTCTTTTATTTTTTTCAATTATTCATGAAATTTATTAGCAATTTCTGATTCCAGACTTACTCGTTTGTTTTTATTGAAAGGTGATGTACCACCAATATGTAATTTTTGTCAAACACCTTTGTCTATAAAACATATTTTATTGGAATGTACTGCTTTGAATGTCACTAGGCAACATCTTGCCATGAAAATAGCCACAGATGCTGATATGGCAATAAGAAATAAATAAATTAGCAATTTCTGAGTGAAATTTTTTCTAAGAAAATCCTACACCAGAGTTCAAAGGCTTCACAAGCTTTTACGTCTAACAACCTCTTTGTTGAATGAAGGCGTCAGACATGCTGTAGCAGAAAGCCGTTTTTCATTACCATCACAATTCACAGTCAGTCAGTAGGTCAGGAAGGAGGTTTGTGGCAGCTGCCATCTGTCTCTGCGGCATCAAAACTGACATCACTTCCTTTTCATCTTTAGGTGTTAAAGTCTTCAGGTTAGCATTAACACTGGTCTGACTGGTTTTACACTTAATGACAATATCTTTCCCCTGCTCTTTCTGTCTCAGGTGTTGCGGATGGCGTCGGGGGCTGGAGGGATTACGGCGTGGACCCATCTCAGTTCTCCGCCACACTGATGAGGACGTGCGAACGGCTCGTGAAGGAGGGCCGATTCACTCCCAGCAGCCCCGTGGGCATCCTGACCTCTGGTTATTATGAACTCCTGCAGAACAAAGTTCCACTGCTGGGTAAGATCATATCCACACACATATACACCAAACTAAACAATGCGGTGAGTCACACACTTACTGCCGCTTTTATAGAATAAATGAATTAAACCGCTGCAGGATGACTCACAGGCCTTGCGTCGTGATGTAGGGTATTGATTCTTGTTTAGGTTTTTTTTCACCACTTTTCCACTTAATGTCATAGACTGTTATTTTAGCATTATTTATGTTCTATAATATTTTTTTAAAATTAGCATTTATTTTTTAAATTGAGTTTTCATTTTAATTTTATGTTTAGTCTTTATTTTTATTCTCTTTTTTTTCTACCTAGCTTTTATTTTTGTTTGGTTTTAGTCATTTTAACTTATTTTATTTCCATTGGTTTATCGACGATTGATTAATTATTGAGAATAATTCAATCGATGGTCAATTAAAGGTGCACTATGTAACATTTCATTTCAGTAAAATATCCAAAAACCACTAGGCCAGTGTTATATATTTTGTTCAGTTGAGTACTTACAATATCCAAAATGTTTCCAACTATTTGTAAATCGTGAGAAAATTTGCTGTTTTAACCAAGGAACCAGGACGTGTGAGGGAGTCGCCTGTCAATTGCGTCATATCTGCGTTACCCTCAGTACCCTTTATTTTACAGAAACACTTTACTCTTACTGCAGTGTGCAACAAGTGTCATAGCAGCCGCCGAGCGAACGCACAGAGTAACGTCATGACATCATTTTCAACACACTCAAATGCATCTAATATGATAAAACAGAGCTGCGTTACCTCATACTCCTGACCGGAAAAACGGAAATGGCACCGGCGGCATAATAAAAGTCCCGCTGCTCGCGAGGCGTGTGTTGCGTTCATCTTATTAACAATCTCTCCAGCAGCCTTGATCAGCTCCCACAACCCTCGGGTCTGCTCTGCTTCATACTACAGTAACGTTAATAATCGCATCCATGAACATGATTTCTTCCCGAGTCCTATCCCGATTCTTTTCTACCGGCTGTGAGGGGAAGACCACATGTCCCAAGATTCTGCGCTCAAACTTGGTGTCATCAAACTACGCCTTTGTTTTGAATATGCGACCTCTAGTGGACGGAAAAGTTACATAGTGCACCCTTAAGCAAGGCACCTCAGCTTTCAGCTTTGGCACCTGTTCTATGGTGCATGGTAAATCAAAACCTGTCAATCTGAACGATCAAACCAACCTAAGCATGCTCTAAGCTGTAAAACGGTGTCTGATTGGTCTCTACACATCGTCCCTACACTATACCCACCTAGCACACCCGAGATCCCGTTTCTATTGGTTGAACTTTCAAATGACATTGGAAAACCCTGCGTCATGATCGTCACGATCGGATCCTGGAAGTCCTGTAGCTTTAGTTAAGCAGTATGTCATGTCACTCCGTGATCTACGTATTGTCTTATGTTGTGTTTGAGCTAATTCAAGACCACCTGCTCTAAGTAAAGGTATCGATCTACTATGGTTTACTAATGTTTCGCGAAGTTACTAACCAAAACTGACGCAAAAGCATCATGTGCATGCTGTTTACACGTGCGTTGGCGGGGATTTTTCATACATGTATAACACAAGTCTGTTATTTATTATGATTTTACAGATCATATTTTCATGTATGAAAATAGAGTAATATGTCAGCAATTTAAAGAATTGATGGTCATATTCCCTATATTCACTGTAAAGCCAAGCTTCTAAGCTTTAAAATGGTGCCTATTTTGTGGGTTAAGCAAGTTGTTAAGTAACATTATATAACTTAGTAGCGCTGGATTTATAAGGTTAAGGTAAACTATTAATTGATCGTTAATTTAAACGGCGATCAATTATGGGAATTTATGTAAATTGACATCCCTATTTCTAAGGCATAAGTATTTTAAGTTTTTTCATCTAGTATTTTTTTCAATTAATAAATGTATTTGTTTTATTTTTAGTTAACAATAAGGAAGGACACATAAGTGATTGATTTTGAATGCTGTACATAGGCAACAACTTCTCGCGCTAAACTCTCAATTGATTTCAGTTTTGTTTAAGTTAGCACACAGTTTGTTTTTTACAAAGGTCTCATCGGGAAAAGTTAAACAATTCTGTCAAATATCAAATTGAAATATCTTAGTGTACTGTAATGGTGTGTTTATTGTTAATCAGGTTATTTTAAACTATCTTGTCCTTGTAATGAAAATACCATTTAGTGTTATACCATAACAAAAAATGGAGCAGTTATTATTAAGGTAACTTCAAGTTAACAAATGGTCCAGATGCAGTTTTAACCTGGCATGTTTTATGATGTAACACTAAGTGCAAAGACTAAGTTAGATTCTTGAAAAGGGCGTTGGATTACCAAGCACGCAACTGGTCGTCTTTTTGCTGAAACCTGACATCAACGGCTGTCAGAAATGTCACTCTATGTTCTTCCTCTTACTGAGTTGTTTGCCTCTTTTCAAGTGACCTGCTTTTATTTTGGGAAGGCATGTGGAGCGATAAAGGTCTGTGGGTGACCGTTCTAAGACAAGGTCGCTTGGACTACAAGGCTTAGGCCAGGGATCGAGAGAAGGAAAGGTGTTAAGTGATAAACTGAGAGACCCTCACCTAATAAGAAATGCCTGTATTTTTAGTGTTAAACCTAAAAACTGTTGTAAAAGAATAGGGAATCATTTAACAACCTGGTTAATTTTTTTAACATCAGTTAACATGTTAGGTGTCATGAACTGACAATGAACAATAGTTTTACAGCTTTTATGAATCAATAATTTTTACATGCACTAGCGTAAGTTTGGGGTTGGTACAATTTTTTTTCATGTTTTTAACAGAAGCCTCTTCTGCTCATTGTTTACCAAGGCTTTATTTGATCAAAAAAGTGTCACATGATCCTTCAGAAATCATTCTAATATGATGATTTGATGATCAAGAAACATTTCTTTTTAATAACAATGTTCATAACATTTGTTTGTGTTCCTTCATATTTATGATGGAAGACAAATTGATACATTTTTTCAGGGTTCTTTGATGAATAGAAAGTTCAAAGGAACATCATTTATTTGCATAATCTGCATGATCTTTTGTAGCATTATAAATGTCTTGAATGAATACACTTTTTATTCATGCAGATATGAATGAATGAATGAATGAATGAGGCATTTATATAGCGCTTTCATATGTACTACTGTACACCCAAATCGCTTTACACTCATGTCAGGGGTCTCTCCTCAACCACCACCAGTGTGCAGCATCCACTTGGATGATGTGACGGCAGCCACAGTACAACGGCGCCAGTGCACTCACCACACACCAGCGATAGGTGGAGAGGAGAGAGGGTGATAGAGCCAATTCAATGGATGGGGATTATTAGGAGGCCATGATTGGTAAGGGCCAATGGAGAGAATTTGGCTAGGACACTGGGGTTACACCCCTACTCTTTTACGAGAAGTGCCATGGGATTTTTAATGACCACAGAGAGTCAGGACCTTAGTTTAACGTCTCATCCGAAGGATACAATCTTACTGACCCTACACTTTTGAATGGTAGTAGTAGACTAATACATTTTAATTATTTTAAATGTAATACTTTATTTTAAATATTATGAACAAAAATTAAAAACGAACAATAGTATATTTATTAGGACAGTCAAACGATAAAAGTTTACATTTATTGTATATGTGTGTGTGTACTGTGTATAATTATGATATATACGTCTGTGTGTATATTCAAATATATATTTAAGAATATTTACATGTACATGCTGTGTGTGTATGTATGTGTGTGTGTGTATATGTATATGTATATGTGTGTATATATATTAAAAAAAGTAATTTATTTGTTTTATATGCAAGCAAAAATGATTTTCACGTTATGGTGTAAATTAAAAAAATTTTATACTTTACTTTTTTTCAACAAAAGTTATCTTATTTTTACGCAACTCTGATGCTAATAGTTGATTATTTGTTCAATAATCTCTTATTTTCTCATTTTCATTCTCTTCTCCTCTAGGGAGTAGCACAGCTTGTATAGTCGTTCTGGATCGTCGGAGTCACAGGATACACACCTGTAACCTGGGAGACTCAGGCTTCTTGGTGGTTCGAGGTGGAGAGGTGGTCCATCGGTCAGATGAACAGCAGCACTACTTCAACACACCCTTCCAGCTGTCCATAGCACCGCCGGGGTCAGAGGGCGTGGTATTGAGTGACAGGTGGGTTGGTGACACTCGGTGACAGCGGATACACTCACTGCAGTATCACAGAGGGTGGCGTGTTACAGATCAGTGTCACAGATGTCTGCGTGTGGGGGACCGTATGGCTTTTACATCAATTGATAAGATGCACCTATTGTAGGAGCTGACACATTCATCTAGTGCTTATGCAGGGCGCGTGAGTTTGAGTTTAATTTATCACATTCCCATCACACACCATTTTGATTTCCTGTCTTGTCTTTCTCTACTGGATCTATTATTCAAAAATACATTAAATAATAATGACTTGAATACACCACACCTCTTCTATAGCAAGCATGTTTTTCATTTTCTGAATTATGAGATTTTTGTATTTTGGGGGAAGGGGGTCAGGGTGGTACTTATATTACTAGTACTACTGATATATGGTACTACAAGTATTACCTTATTGTGTAGTTTAACATAATATTTTATTACTATGTAAGCAGTTTATTTAAAACATTATGAACAATTGTAAAACATTTGCCAAATCAAAGTCATTTGATGCAACCAATGTGCGTAAACATGCTGAAAGAAAAAAACATACAACAGGAAGTGATATCAGAGAAAGGACCCCCATGGCCGTGTCAAGGTCAATAAATCATTTTAACTTGAGTGAATTTTTTACAATGCAATAAAAAACATAATGTATTAATAATTCATGATATTTGATATATATATATATATATATATGTATATTTATGTGTGTATATAATTTTTTTTTGCAAGGAAAATGTGTTAATACTTGATCATGGTTACACCACAACATTCATTAAGTGTACACTCTATAATTTGAATCCAACATGAATATGCATAATACATTTCTAAAAACTTTGAACATGCTTTTAAAACTACATATTTAAATATATATATATATATATTTCTTTTTTCTTTATCTTGGACGCTTATTTGATGGTTTTCCCCTTGATTAGATTGAGCAGTGTTAGCAGATATTAGCTCGTTCCTCTAAAAGCACTGTGTGTGTGTGTTGGCCCAAATCCTTAATGTCAAGGCCATGTGATTTTAGTTCCTCACTTCCACAGTCTTGCCAGGGCACATGTCCAAACATACACGCGCAAATACTCAAAACTCAAAGAGAGAGGGTGGTGAAGCAAACCCGTTCTCCTCAGCCAATCACGGATGTGCTGAAAACTTTTTTTTCCCCCTGTAGTCCCTGTAGAGGGTGTGATTATTTTAAGCTCCTCATGTCCTGCTAAATTTATGTGGGACCTTTAGATTTTTGTGTCGTCAGTTATAGCAGAAAAACACTCATCTAACTTTCTCATGTGCTGCAGGGAATCTGACCTGAGCTTGACCTGAGTGTTGTGTTCTAAGTGCACCTCACTCATTTACATGCATTTACTTTGCAGCCGCTTTGAATTCCATGTTAACATTAACACCACAGTGACTTTGTACTTTGTTGGTTGATTAAAAATCAGATTTAGAATTCAACCAATCCATTAAAAAAAGGGGGGATTTTTTGCGTTCAGACTTACGATTTTTGACCACACAATTGCGATAGATTGACACAAAGTTTTTTAAAGCAAGTTTTAAACCGATAAGTCCTGTTATCTTCAAAAAAAAATTTACATTTACATATGCTTTCTTTCTTACCAATGTGGCCACAATTTTGGCAGTTAAGTATTTACATCAAATCAATTTCCATGCGCTGCATAAAGAGCGGTCACATTAGCAAAACTTTGGTGAAATTTGGAAGGCAAAGTAGGCCCATTACCCATTGTCAAAAGTGTACTTGAACGCAAAATTCCTCACCCAAAATTCCCAATCATGCTGATTCCTATTGAGATTACTGCATTTTGTCTGTGAAATTTTGCTGTACATAGGTAAATGTGACCAAAACCTTTAGTAAAATATCTCTTTCTGAAGTCTTGATATTTTGTCCTCTTTTTACCTTAAATGTGACCTATAATCGGAGCGCCAATACTTAACCAATGCACTAAGATGGATTAAACTAAAATTCGGCCTCAAGGGATTTGGAGCATGAAGAGGCCAGTCTGGTTTCCAAGAAAACAACCTGACTGTTTGAATTTGGTCCAGAGGTCATGTTGGGTCTGGCCGAGTTTTCTTAACCCCAAGTTTCCATTACCCCCTGTTTAGGTCAGACTGATATCTGCCCTGTTACACTCTTGCACTACTGCTTGAGTTTCAACCCTCATCAAGTGTCTCATTCTAATTTGGTGAATTAGATCATTGTTTCCCCATTAACTTTTCTACAAAATGACTGAATCGTTTCCCATAGAAATTAGAACTGTAGATACTTTACACATATTGGATTGGATTTTTGTTTGTCAGTGCAATTCAGAAGGTTACATTCAATTTTTCATAACAATGTTCAAGACTTGGCAATGTTGGCATCAATTTGTTCGTATGTGGGTGGCAGTCATTAAATTACACTGGTATTATAGAATGGTTGGCGTGTGCCATGTACGTCTTATATTTGGTTTAACTGCACAAGTCTAACTGCATGTCTTTCTGTCTCTCTTTCAGTCCTGAGGCGGCAGATAGCTCCTCCTTTGATGTCCAGTTAGGGGACATTATTTTGACCGCTACTGATGGCCTCTTTGACAACATGCCTGACTACATGATCCTGCAAGAACTCAAGAAACTGAAGGTACAGACAATAGTTGCAATAAATGTGAAACTATTTGGGTGACAGTCAACTGATTTGTATTTTGGCCAATACCAATATTATAGAGAACAGAGTAGCCAATATATTACATTTATATATGTATATAACACAGTGTTGTTATGGCAAATAATATAAAACTGGACCCAAGCAGACCAGTGTTCACGATTATTGACCAATACTAGGGATGAACGATGTATCGGTATCAGACAATATATGTTCTTTTTTTTTTTATGTTATCGTTATCGGCCCGAAATATTGAAGATGAATAAATAATGGATAATATCCTTCAGCTAGACACTTCAGATGTGCACTGCTCATCATCATGGTTTTGAATTGCTTTATATTTGATTGGAATCACTTCAAAAAGGAAAATACAGTGCAATGTGCAGCACAAGTCTACAGAAAATTATAACGAGAACATTATAATTGTGTGCTTGGGACATGGCTTTTAATAGTGAGACTTTTGATTTTGTAATCAGGCCATCAAAAATTATTTTTTTTAAAAATGATTTACATCTATCGGCCAATATATCGGTTATCGGCTTTCAAATAAAGAATTATCGTTTATCGATATCAGCTAACATTTTTATATTAGTGCATCCCTAGCCGATACCAATAATCTCAAAATAAAACTGCATATATATCTATATCTATATCTATATATATATATATATATATATATAATTACACTCACCTAAAGGATTATTAGGAACACCATACTAATACTGTGTTTGACCCCCTTTCGCCTTCAGAACTGCCTTAATTCTACGTGGCATTGATTCAACAAGGTGCTGAAAGCATTCTTTAGAAATGTTGGCCCATATTGATAGGATAGCATCTTGCAGTTGATGGAGATTTGTGGGATGCACATCCAGGGCACGAAGCTCCCGTTCCACCACATCCCAAAGATGCTCTATTGGGTTGAGATCTGGTGACTGTGGGGGCCATTTTAGTACAGTGAACTCATTGTCATGTTCAAGAAACCAATTTGGAATGATTCGAGCTTTGTGACATGGTGCATTATCCTGCTGGAAGTAGCCATCAGACGATGGGTACATGGTGGTCATAAAGGGATGGACATGGTCAGAAACAATGCTCAGGTAGACCGTGGCATTTAAACGATGCCCAATTGGCACTAAGGGGCCTAAAGTGTGCCAAGAAAACATCCCCCACACCATTACACCACCACCACCAGCCTGCACAGTGGTAACAAGGCATGATGGATCCATGTTCTCATTCTGTTTACGCCAAATTCTGACTCTACCATCTGAATGTCTCAACAGAAATTGAGACTCATCAGACCAGGCAACATTTTTCCAGTCTTTAACTGTCCAATTTTGGTGAGCTCGTGCAAATTGTAGCCTCTTTTTCCTATTTGTAGTGGAGATGAGTGGTACCCGGTGGGGTCTTCTGCTGTTGTAGCCCATCCACCTCAAGGTTGTGCGTGTTGTGGCTTCACAAATGCTTTGCTGCATACCTCGGTTACAACGAGTGGTTATTTCAGTCAAAGTTGCTCTTCTATCAGCTTGAATCAGTCGGCCCATTCTCCTCTGACCTCTAGCATCAACAAGGCATTTTTGCCCACAGGACTGCCGCATACTGGATGTTTTTCCCTTTTCACACCATTCTTTGTAAACTCTAGAAATGGTTGTGCGTGAAAATCCCAGTAACTGAGCAGATTGTGAAATACTCAGACCGGCCCGTCTGGCACCAACAATCATGCCACGCTCAAAATTGCTTAAATCACCTTTCTTTCCCATTCTGACATTCAGTTTGTAGTTCAGGAGATTGTCTTGACCAGGACCACACCCCTAAATGCATTGAAGCAACTGCCATGTGATTGGTTGATTAGATAATTGCATTAATGAGAAATTGAACAGGTGTTCCTAATAATCCTTTAGGTGAGTGTGTGTGTGTGTGTGTGTGTATATATATATATATATATATATATATATATATATATATATATATATATATATCTCAAGTATATGTAAACTTTCCACCTTTTTTAATTTTCTTCAGGTTATCGGTCCGTTCCGATAATCTCAAAACAGGCGGATAATGGGCGATTAATCCCCCTGGCCGATATTTTGGTCTAACAGTACACTTGGTTATTTGACCCATTACTATAATCACACAATTTCTGTGTAATGGCCACTTAATCCCCCAAGCTGATATATCAATCTAGCACATGCTCATTCTGCTTTTTTCATTTTATTTATCTTCAGGTTATTGGCCCATTCTTATCATCTCAAAATTACTGTATAACGGCCGATTAAACCCCCCTGGACGATATATTGGTCTAAGACCATACTCTTACCCTTTCCAATTATTTTTTTTATATTTATTTTTCCTCAGAACACCAACTATGATAGTATCCAGCAGACTGCCCGCAGTATTGCTGAACAGGCTCATCAGTTGGCCTACGACCCTAACTACATGTCCCCTTTCGCTCAGTTTGCCTGTGACAATGGGCTGAATGTAAGAGGTGAGTCTACAAAGAGGTTCTTGATTTCCATTACTGCTGTGATACCAAAATGTCTTTGAATGTCCATAATTGAAGGTACTGACCTCATTTTGTTTGTTTTTTTATTTCAGGGGGGAAGCCTGATGACATCACAGTGCTCCTGTCCATTGTGGCAGAATACACAGACTGAGCGTACTCAGTGGAGCTTGCTCCTCTCTTACACCTGCGTCTTCCACCCATGTTCTATTGCACTGCTTCCCATCTCCCAGCACCCCTTTCCATTCTTCCATTTCTCAAGTAGAACTCCAGTCAACGCAGAGAGGATAGCATGAACCCGTGGGTGGTGATGCAGGTGGTACTGCATCACCTGCAAATAGTCCAAAATTGATGACCTCACTCTCAAAAGGATTTTGGGAATCTTTCAACTGTTGTCATTTCTAGTTTCCGAAGGGGCAAGGAGGGCCATGCATTACAACAAAAAGGGGTTTCTAATGGAAGGAGCTTTTGGATTTCAACCTTGTGGCTTGTGCAAATGAAAAGTTGTTTTTGTTGTTAAATGGTTGATTGTCTATGCCTTGAGAGAAAAATGTAAGCGTCTCTGAAGTCTGTATGAGCTGAAGTGCTTCTATGTGTGTGTACGTGTATAATAAGTGTCCCATTTGGTTGTTGGTTGACTTTGGTTAAGCTGTAAAGGAAAGGTCGGTTAAAGTTCAGAAGGAGGCCTGGCTAGATTTAAACCTGTTGGGAAATGCAAGTGCTTTAGTATCTGCTGACTAGGTCTGTTCAGTCTGCCTCTAGAGTTATACAACCTTCACCTACACTGTCACTTTGTGAGGTCTCAGATAATGGATTCCAAGTTCAAAGGCAGGAAGGAGTTGGGTTATAATGGGCTATAATCTTGTTTGATTTATAAGAGAGAGAAATTAAACTGCACAGACGTCATACCAGAGAATGTCACAATCCGCAAATATACAGATGCACTCGCTCACGGGGACGGTGGATGTTGACGTTGACTGTGAATGCGTGTTGGATGTATATTTACATGACTTCACCTCTTGAGTTTGAAAGTCTACACGCACAAATGGCTAGCATCTGGCAATGCTTTTCATGAATCAAAAGGTCAGGTATATAAATAAATGTTTTATTTTTATAAATAGTTAGCTTTTAGTGGATAAGATTCAACAGAATGCAGAATCTAGGGAACGTTGGTCTTTATGGATCGACTGTAAGGCCTTTTGGCTTTTTCTGTGCTCCCTAGTGAGGCTTGGGTTATTTTTTTAATTGACTGAAAGGTATCCAACGCTTTTTTTGTGTTGCTCTAGATTGGTTCTAGAGAACATTTTCACATTCATGTGCTGCTTTAATTTTTTGTAAATTATAAATGTGTGAGTGACTACATTTATTTATATGAATGTTTTTACCTGTACAATATAAAATGGGTGAGCTGATGACGATTTTATTTCACAAAAAAGCGACAATTCAAGCTGATTGGGTGTTGAGTGATTGCCTCAAAGTCTTTCAATAAAATGGAACACAGATTCTGCTGTATGAAAAACAAAAACTATACACAATTGTTATATTTTTGTTCAGTTTATTGAGGGAAACCATAAAGCAATAGTTATTTAATGTGTCTTTTTAGTTTTAGTTTCTCCTGTTACAGCTGTCAAATGTGATGCATGCCCAGGATGGCAAACCTCAGTCAAGTATGCATTTGATTGGTAAAGCTGATTGATATATGTATAGCCATACATATAAGCTTTCATATTCAAAATGCTGTATAACTAAACATGTAACTCAATGTTTTGTGAGGTTTTCCATCCTGATATGTTCCTAAAAGGCATGGCTCTAGTTCTTGACCTACAGATATTGAGGACTGTAATCAAGTCCTCAGTTGTGCCTGCAACATAATTAGACCAGAACTGTGGTCTCTTACCATGTGTAACGTCTTGTGGGTTGTGGTCATGTTGAAGTCAGTGTCTCAAATCCACATTGTGTAATCGGTTAAGAAAACCAAAGCAGGAAAGCCATAAGACCAGCATGACCAAGGTCTCACCCAACGTCTCACCCTATCATTGCCACCTTTGAAGACTGCAAACTAATTGTTAAATGTTGAGAGTATCTGCCGGAATCACCATTGTGTCCCATGTCTGCTCTTCTTTCTAGATAAATGAAATGGAAATCAACTAAACAGCCAGTAATGTGTAATGGTTATTAAGATCAGTTGTGTACTTGGCATATACAAAATGAGTGATCTAAGTCATTTTATTTTAGTTAAAGGTGATGTGTGTAATTTCAGCGCCTCTAGCAGCTGCGAACAGAATTGCAGTGTGTCTGTTTGACCAGCTCTAGCAACGGCGTGATGTCAGTATTTGGCTTTGTTCAGACAGGCAATAAGAATTACTTTTGTGTGTGCGTCAGGAAAAAAACAATTTAATTAAATTAATAAAAAATATCCATGGTGGGATTTTTAGCATGTCTCCATGTGAACGCACCACATATGTCATCATACAAATGACAAAATGCGCAATATTGAATATTCCTCACAAGGAAAATTTTCCAGTTTTCTGTCCTCTCCATCCACACTGAGCTACTTTCATTTGTTGTATCAGAAAGTATTTGGTATCACAATAATTACTCAACCGATGTACTATAACACCGGATATTGATTTCTTCACTTAATTTTCTTCCAAATGACAATACAAAAATCAGTGCTAGAGATAGAATATGAAAAATAAAGGATTTGTGTGCAGTGTGAACAAAGCCAATTAAACTTGTTTGAAAACATGCAATTCTGTTTGGCATCGCTGGTGGTGCATAAAGTACACGTTTTGGCTTTAGTGAGTGTCATTGCATGAGATGATGTCTTGAGTGAAACATTTTAGTGTCTGGGGTTTTGCCACTTTGTCTGTCGCACACACACACTACTTTTTTTCCCCAAATGCTTTTGTTATGGCCCATCCAAATCAAATCAGATGCACTTTTAAAATAGTGCAGTTTTCTTACATCCTAATTTAAAACAGGAAACTTGCCTCCCTGAGTTGGGCTGATAATGACTGAATGCTAATCCAATATGTGTCCGTGTTTCACTGTGAGTGAACCTGGATGGCAGTGGCTCCATTATACAAATCAACATACTATTGACGCCTTAAAATCTCATACTGTCCCATCCAGAGGCCTTTGTGTGGCAAAGCTTGCGTGTCTCATCTGGGTGTTGCTTACAGCAGTGTCGTCATTTTTGGTTGTATCATCTGTCCTTCTTTTATTTGATCGTTTCTATGGTGCTTCTGCAGTCAAGATGAGTCTCTCAGTCTCTGAAGCAGACAATGTGCAAATGAGAACTACACTTTTTGTGTGTACAGTGTAACAATGCAAGAAAAGTTCCTGTAAATATGTTTTCCAAGTTGTAAAATATTTAAATAAAATATAGTATTTATACTAAAATATGAGTTGTTGCTGTTTTTGTGCAATGAGTATTCTTTGAAATTAACCTGACTCTTGTCTGGTCAACATATGTCTCACACTAATATTAAAGATTTAATGCTCATATTATTTTGCATTTAAAGGGACAATTCGCATAAAAATGAAACACCCTTATGTAACTGAACCATCAAAATACATGAATCAATCGTCTTCTCATTCGGCTTGTGGTAAGAAGGTGTCAGCCACAGGAAACCTAATAGCAACAAAGCAGCAAAGTGATTCATGACAATGTAGTTTAGCTTGAGTTATTGGGGAAAATCCATCATAAAGGGTAAGGATGACCCTTTAATATTCAATTAGGGGATCTTTTGTGCAGGGGTATTATTATAACTGAAACAAAAACTAAAACCATCAAAAAACAAAAACATTTGTTACTTGACAAAATAAAATATAAAAAATCTAGGCCATTTTTATTTAGTTTAAGTTGGTGTATTAAAAAAAACAAGCTAAAACTGAAATAAAAATTCCCAGAAACTATATAGACATAAAAAATCAAATGGCAAAATCACAAACAAAATTGCTAAAATTTAAATTAAAATAGAAGTTTATAAAAATTCTAAGTTTTAATAAATACTAGTAGTAAATTAATAGTAAATGACACTGCTTTTCTGTCTCCTCTGTGATGATTTTCAAGTAATAATGTTTGTTTGTTTTTTCAACAATGATTCTGTATTTAAAAGATTCGGTAACACTTTATTTCAATAGTCAACTTTGGATATTCTATCCAAACCCTAACTCCTAATCTAACAGTCTACTACCAAATATGTCATCTAATATTTATATTTTATTTTATCTTATTGCTGGGTTGTTTCAACCCATATTTGGGTCACATATGGACAAACCCAACCGTTGGTTTAATTTTTTTTAAATTATTAAACCCAACTGTTGGATTATTTTTTATTTTTAAACCCAACCGTTGTTTTTATTTTTATTTATTTTTTTATTTTTTACATTTTTAAACCCAACGGTTGGTTTAAATGTTTTACATTTTTAAACACAACTGTTGGTTTAATTTTTTTTATTTATTTATTTATTTAAAAAAAAATTTAAACCCAACTGTTGGTTTCATTTTTTTTTTTTTTTTTTAACCCAACGGTTGGGTTTGTCCATATGTGACCCAAACATGGGTTGAAACAACCCAGCATTGTTTTGAGTGTAAAAGAATCAGCCACAGAGTGAAATGTTGTCCCCTCCCTGATGACAGCCCTGGATGTAGAAATATCTGCGAGGAACCCTCAGTCGTCTGTTGGCAGCACATTGTCTCTAATCTTTTATTCACAGCACGTGCCTGTGAGTGAACACTGCTCATCTCAGCCCGCTGGAAATCTCTCTCCTGTCACACTCACATACACGTGTAAGACAGTGAAGAGTGGACAGAGCCTGCAAACTTACTTTTGGGGCACAATCTGCAAAGCTGCATTAATTTGCTTAGATTAAACACGTCCTGCCCCTTACACACTTACACACGTGAATGGAATTGGTGCAAGAGGAAACCTGGGGCATTCTGCAAGGCCCACATGTGGACAGATGACACAGATGTGAGGGCTGTTTTTTTTTTTTTTTTTCAACATATAGATTACAGAACCAATAACAAACAAACAATCAAATAAAAAGAAAGAAAGACATTTCTTAACACATGAAAGAAACCATAATTGTTATGCATTAATACATAAAAAAATAAATCACTATAAATTTAAATCAAACTTCCACATAAAGTAATAATTGTAGTAATACAAAGAATGTCACTATTTATAAAATTGCATTACTATAGGCTAATTCACTGTGGTACGGAGTTGCCATATGGAAATGTTCTTTACAATTTACTTAATCTGTCAACAAAAATAAAAAGATGCAGAAAAAATACAGATGATGGGGTGTCATGTGGTTTAAAACAGCATATTATGGTTTCTTTTAAGCTCGCAAGAATGCAATGTGTTTTTAAATATCAAGAATGTAAAGTAAATACTTACATAAAGGGTTAAAAACTTGCATATCATTCATGATTAAAATAATGTCTGTTGCTTGATCATTCACTTTGGTTAACTTAATCTTCATCTTGTATAACAAGATTTTTTTCCCCTTCATATATTCTGGTGTGATGTTCCCCAATCTTCAAGCAGAAGGAATTTGATGAAATATTCTGAATGATATCAATCCACAATCTGACTTGTGATGCAGGAATCCTCTTGTTTAGTTGGGGACACTTAATGGATAATTCGCCCCAAAGATGAACATTTTGTCATCATTTACTCCAGGGCCAGCCCTGACCAATTTGCTGCCCTGGGCAAGATTTTAGTTGGTGCCCCTTGTATCAAGGTTTAGCACTACATGTTATCAGTCTAAGTTGTGGAAACACTGGTACTGTTTTATTTTTGTAATGCATTGATGTTTTTTTTTATCTTATTGTTGTTGTTTTATATGTTGTTTTATATGATGTCCAGTCCACTCTACCCGTCATTATGTTCATGATATTATTATTATTATTTTTTTTTAAAAAGACTGATGATAGTTAAACTATACAAAAATAGGGGGTTGGGGGGAGAATCACTCATTTTGGCGCCCCTAGCATTTGCCTATGCTGCCTTATGCTTCGGGCCGGCCCTGATTTACTCACCCTCATGTTCTTCCGAACCTGTATGAGTTTCTTATGTTGAACACAAAAGAAGAATGTTGTTAACCATACAGTTGACGGTAGCCATTGACTTCCATAGTATGTTTTTCCTACTATGGAAGTCCAAGTCAACTGTTTGATTGACATGACAAAATTTTCAAATAATAGTTCACCCAAAAAAACGGTGCTTTCATGTTCTGTAATATTATTGATATTATTACTGACACGATTGGATGAGAACTGAACTGAGCTGGATGATGATCTTTACACAGTTATTGAAATGACACTGAACTGACTTAAGCTAAATAATGACACTATTCTTCTTTACAGCAGAATTTAACTCTGTTTTCATCACTGACCATTATTGTCCTACTTATCACGGTGCTTTGAAACAATTGTATAAAGGCAGCGCTATATAAATAAAGGGGAATTGACTTGACTTTATAATGATTCAGATTTTACTATAGATTTTGACTGTGCTAGCCCATCATTTGCAGTCGAACTGCACGTGAATCCGCAAAATGCTCTACACGCTTCACGTGCCTCTGGCACATGGTGATATTTGAGTCACCCACAGGAGGGCAGCCATTAGCTTGATTTAAGACCCCCCCCCCCCCCCCCCCCTTTTTTTAATGGTAAATGACCTTCCAGCACTTAAATCTTTAAATATCTCTATTTATAAATCGCAGATTTCTTGTAATTTGCACATTCAAACACTTTGTGTTTTTAGGAAAACACCGTGCATCCGAATGTGTGTGTGCGTCATGTGAACTGAATGTGTGCAAGTTCATTACGACTTCCTTAGGGCACTTTTATGACAATCATGAGAACAGCATGTGAAGGATACACTTATAATTGCTTTGCCATAATGAGAGGCAATAATCAGTGCAAATGACACGGTGAACCATTGAGCTCTATGGCAACTTGAAAGCATTGAGGATGATCCCCGGTTCTCCGAAATAAGTAATTAAATAAATAATAAAGAAATATTATTAAATTATTTTATTACAACAATTATTATTATTATTATTATTATGTAATATTTTAATTCAATTTTTAAATGTAATACACCATAAAATATATAAATAAACTATATAGATTACAAGAAATTGTACCAAACACTAAGTAAAAATATCTACATATAAAACCCCTGTGTATATTAGTGAAATCGATAGATTTAATTATTGTGGTTGCACTTGCGATTATAAGGTGATGTAAATAATACTGCATTGTACACGCGCGCTGTACTGCGCATAATCAGCCACGCCTCCTTAAAGCTCGCGACTGCGACTTTAGCTCAGTTACATACAAACGCTCATAAACACAGATTATATGAAATAAGATTAAAACTATCGCGTCAGGAACATTATACAAGCGCTGACTTTACAACAGTGAGTCTATCTGTTTTATTCGTTTATACTGAGAGTTGTCAAGCTGTGTTTTTTTTTACGTCAGGTTAGCTTGTTAGCTTATAACTCTTACAATTGTGGTTTGTTTGACAGAATTTGACAGAAGACAAACATTAACTTACATTCAGTCGAGTTCCAGTTGGTTTCATCTATAATACGCTAGCGTTAGAGATTTCCTCAGACAGAGATATTTGCTAAGCTAATTTAATACATTATTTTATAATATGTCTTTATGTATATGTCTAATTTGAAACTGTCGTTTATAAATATAGCTTTTAAATATCCACAATGGCCTGTCAAGGTCAGATAAACCTCGGTTTTACTTTACTTTAATGTTTTTACCATCAGATATGGCGTATCGTTAGTGTCGCTGGAGGCTGTGAGGCTCAAATCTCAGTGTGTTGATAGTTTGAGGCGGTTGTCAGGAGGAAATCCACTATCTGTGTGTCAAAAGACATTTTAATCTTGCTTGGGCCATAAGCAAGTTCATTTATCGCGTTTGGAGCGCATATACATCATGGCTAAGCTTCAGGTAGGGAACGGAGTGCAGTGGAAGGACAGCAGGAGTCAGCGTGGCACGGTGGAGAATCTGGCCGAGCAGGAGAGCTCTTCTCTGGGCTCAGACTCTGAGCTCAACGGCTTCGCCAACACTGAGATCCAGACCGACAGATATGGATTCATAGGAGGAGCTCAACAAAGCGCAGGAGAAAAGTAAGTGGCACATTTATGGAGTTAAAAGAAAGACATTAACCATTAATAACTGTCAATTTATGCCATAGAAACGGGTGATATATAATAGCTATAAATGAATCAGTAACACTTTGTAATAACTTTTATTCATAACATTTACAGATCAATAATAACATCAATACCTAACGTGCACAATAGTTATAACTTTCATGTGGTATTTTGCATATATATTCCAGTGTCCTTGAAATACTGATTAAGCATTATGTAATGTTTGTTAATGACCTACTCATGAAAGTTATGAAGCATACTGATGTTTTTTTGTTGTTGGTTTGTTGAAGTTTGTGCCACATTTTCACACCTGCATTAAGTGTACTCTGTGAGGACAGTCTTTGTTGAAAGTCTTTGTCCATGTGAGCGCAGATGAGTTGACAGGTCTATAACATAACTAAAGTCCCCAGTGGTTGTTCTTGCTGAGTTTTTCTAAGCCGACTAGCTTTGAGAAGTGCTTGGTCAGCTTACATTCCTCCATCCATGTAAGACCGGATAGATATTGTTATATAATATCATAAGCTGTGTCTGTATCTTATCATTTGCTTTCCATTGTCTTAGATATGTTTTTAAATGTACTATTTATTTGGAGGCCCAAAGAAGTAGAAACGTGTAAATATTGGTATAATATACACATTACCATTTAAAAGTTTTTTTTAAAAATGTTTTTGAAAGGAGTTTCTTATTTTCACTAAGACTGCATTTATTTGAAAAATAAATCAAAAAATTGTTTCTATCAAAATACAGTAAAAACAGTAATATTGTGAAATATTATTACAATTTACAGTAACTTTTTTCTATTGAATTTATTTTAAATGTAATTTATTCCTGTGATGTTAAAGCTGTATTTTCAGCATCATTACTCCAGTCTTCAGTGTCACATGATCCTTCAGAAATCTAATATGCTGATTTGATGATCAATTATTATTATCTTATATTATCAATGTTGAAAACAGTTGTGATGCTTAATGTTTGTGTAAAAACTTTTTCTTCAGGATTCTTTGATCAAAAGTGGCATTCTTTTGAACTTTTTATTCAGTTTAATGCATCCTTGCTCAATAAAACCAATCATTAATATCTTTCAAAATAAAAGTCTTACCCCATACTTTTGAACTTGTATTGGTCTCAAGACTGGATATATTGTATAAACTAATGTTCACGCCATTTATTTTTTCTATAGATGATCCAGTAAATTGCATACATCCTCTTCTTATGCTTCTATTACAAACACTTGTCTGTTTTGCATTGACACATGAGTGTCTCTAATGGCTCGGGACAATGTAGTTCTGTTTGGCCAAGGAAACATGCCGTGATTAAATGGATCTGCTGTTGAATTAATCACAGAAAGGCCTATCTGTCCTCTACAGTTCACATGAAGAATCTCCCCTTTTCCCTGTGTAACAGAATGTTTCTTTCCAGTCTTACAGTTAGGCTCTCATGCAGGACGTTCCCCTTCTTGCTGTGAACTCCCTTTAGCACTCAGAATTGCTCATTGATTTGTTTTGGCAGAACCTCCCTGCAAGTGTTTTCAGTTGTGTAATGAAACTGCTCAATGACTCATTCAGTTCATCCTGCAGGCAATAGTGTGGTGGTCAAGCATCTAAATAGTTTTAATTGCTGATAAAATAGCTCAATGTTTTAAACTCTGATGAGCGCCAGCAGATCCACACAGAATCGCAAAAAGCTCAGTAAATTCTGTACATCCACTGATCCTTGCATGCAATACTTTGGCAGATTACACATCTTATATAAGATAGTGAAATACTTGCGATTTACATTTTGCTTGGCAAAAAATTGATTTAATCGGAGTAAACAGCTACATTTGAAAGGCCCTCAATCATGTTTTTTTCCATGGTGTAGTTACGGCTGTAGTACCAGCTGAGCTTAGGAACTAACCTGACCTCTGGTTTTTCTACACTACTGTTAAAAACTTTTGGTCAGTAAGATTTTCCACTCTTCCACCAAGGCTCTTGCAAGTTCTCTAACATGTCTGGGGGGACACATGGTTACATGTGGTTTGGCATTGCAAGGACAATAAGCTGTCCTTACATCCTGTCTCTCTGTAACACTGTCTGAGGCATCTTATGGACATTACAGTTTATTGTTCTGGCCACATCTACAGTCCTCATGCGTCCTGCAGCAGGTCTATGAATTAAATAACACTGATTATCTCTTCATCATGGCACCTGTTAGTGGGTGGGATATATTAGGCAACAAGTGAACATTTTGTCCTCAAAGTTGATGTGTTAGAAGCAGGAAAAATAGACAAGCATAAGGATTTGAGCGAGTTTGACAAGGGCCAAATTGTAATGGCTAGACGACTGGGTCAGAGCATCTCCAAAACTGCAGCTCTTGTGGAGTGTTCCCAGTCTGTAGTGGTCAGTATCTATCAAAAGTGGTCCAAGGAAGGAACAGTGGTGAACCGGCAACAGGGTCATTGGCGGCCAAGGCTCATTGATGCACGTGGGGAGCGACGGCTGACCCATGTGGTCCGATCAAACAGACAAGCTACTGTAGCTCAAATTGCTCAAGAAGTTAATGCTGGTTCTGATTGAAAGGTGTCAGAATACACAGTGCATCGCAGTTTGTTGCGTAGGGGGCTGCATAGCCACAGACCAGTCAGGGTGCCCATGCTGACCCCTGTCCACCGCAGAAAGCGCCAACAGTGGGCATGTGAGCATCAGAACTGGACCACGGAGCAGTGGAAGAAGGTGGCCTGGTCTGATGAATCATGTTTTATTTTACATCATGTAGATGGCCGTGTGTGATTGTGCGGCTCGATTACCTGGGGAACACATGGCACCAGGATGCACTACGGGAAGAAGGCAAGCCGGTGGAGGCAGTGTGATGCTTTGGGCAATGTTCTGCTGGGAAATTTTGGGTCCTGCCATCCATGTGGATGTTATTTTGACACGTACCACCTACCTAAGCGTTGTTGCAGACCATAGTACACCCTTTCATGTAAAACGATATTTCCTGGTGGCTGTGGCCTCTTTCAGCAGGATAATGCGCCCTGCCACAAAGCAAAAATGGTTCAGGAATGGTTTGAGGAGCACAACAACGAGTTTGAGGTGTTGACTTTGCCTCCAAATTCCCCAGATCTCAATCCAATCAAGCATCTGTGGGATGTGCTGAACAAACAAGTCCGATCCATGGAGGCCCCACCTCGCTACTTACAGGACTTAAAGGATCTGCTGCTAACATCTTGGTACCAGATACTACAGCACACCTTCAGGGGTCTAGTGGAGTCCATGCCTCGACAGGTCAGGGCTGTTTTGTCAGCAAAAGGGGGACCAACACAATATTAGATCATATAATATTTATTGAACAAAAAGTTTTCTATTTTAAATAAATGCTGTTCTTTTGAACTTTCAGTTAATCAATAATCAAACAATCTTGAAAAATCACGGTTTCCACAAAAATATTTAGCAGCACAACTGTTTTTAACATTGATAATAATAAATGTTTCTTGAGCAGTAAATCAGTATATTAGAATGATTTCTGAAGGATCATGTGTCACTGAAGATTGAAGTAATGATGCTGAAAATTCAGCTTTACCGTCACAGGAATAAATTATATATTTAAAAATATTACAATAGAAAACTATTTTAAATTGTAATAATATTTCATAATATTACTGTTTTCTGTATTTTTGATCAAATAAACGCAGCCTTGGTGATAGTAAGAGACATCTTTCAAATCTTTCAGAAAACCTTACCGACCCAAACTTTTGAACGGTATAGTGTAGATTTTTTTCTTCATTTACGTGTAAATACTCTCCACTCTCCACATTTTTTTTACCATAATAAAATCCATTCCTCAGAAATGTGTTGATTCTCTATCTTATAAGAAATGTATTGCATTAGTTTTGGCTTTGATTGTAGGAAAAATCTTCTTTACCCCGTATGTGGTATTGTTTTTTTATTGGAAAATAGCATTTTTCTCCCATTCTTCCTTCTCTCTTACACGCATCACTCTTTCTTTCCCATCGAACATCATATAAAAGAGGTCTTTGAGGATTCATTGAGGATTTGCTGTGGACCTTCATGACAGAAAAATCATTCATGCTTAATGACATTATAGTCTGTTAGAGAAAGAGGACTGTGATTATGCGACTAGGACAGTTTGTCTGCACAATTGACAATTGCACTTCTCTATGGAGAGGACAGAGTCATTGACTGAGTTATGACATTTCACCTCTTGGCTTTTGTTTTCCCTCCATTTGTTTACTACTGCCATGGAGATGAAACTGAGCGGCAAGCCTCTGGGGAGTGGTTTAGTGAACCTGTTCACGTTTGGCAAGCACACAACAGAGCTAAAAAGTTTTTTTGGATTGTTTCACACTTTGAACATGGCTCATCCAATCAGAATTTAATCAGAACTATATAATTAGTGCTGCCCTCTAATAGTCGACCAAACATTAGTTGTTTAGAAGAGGTTAATGCTGCTTTCACGTGCCATTGGAATTATCGTAAACAAGTTTCCTAGTTAAGAATTGGACATGTACGTCTCTTAAGTCGTATTTACCACTGGGAAGCTCTGGGATAATTTTGATACCAAAGTTCCCAAGTTGGGCGTGCCATAAACTTTAAACATGGTGGAAGGGAGAACGATTGCTGCTGTGACTGCTATTAGTTTTTCCACAACAGCTACATCACATCGTATTGACGTTAAAGTAGTGCATATTTACATATTTGATTAACCCTTTGAAGCATATTGTATGTTTTATACACAGCGAAAAAAAGCCTGCATTTGACTGAAATTCTAGAATTGTCAGCAAGCTGACTATCTAGACTGCAGTGAATGTTTATATGGTGGTCAATCAATGGGTCACTGAATATCATTTTGGCTTTAATAAGATTTTCCTAATAAATAGGCAAGAATAAACCTGGTGTCCTTCATGATTCCTGCTCTTTCCGACAACAAAGCACTTGAATGCAACAAGCTCATAATCACAACTTCTGAAGTGGGAAGTAGGACATTTCTGATATCACATGAAGGCAGCATTAGTCCAGTGACTTTACCTGTCCTGGGGACCCGCCACCACTGCACATTTTGGGTGTCTCCCTCATCTAACACCTGTTCGGGCAGGAAATCCAAATGTTTGCTTATCATTCATCAACCTCAAACATGGCTTATCATTTGAAACATAAGTAGTAGCCTGACATTAGCCACTTTACATGGCTGCTCGCTCTAAAGTTAACCTAGATAAATGTGCGCTATTATTAGGCGCATATCCAAGTGTTCGTGTGGAGTGTGGAAGCTAAGTTAGCGCTTGCTGCATGATATGTTAATGTGCATTTCTATCTATACTATAAGCGCATCCAATGTACTGTGGAGATGAGTCCGCAGCCAACACTGACTCAGAAAACACTAGTTCACTAATAAATTATTAAAATGTTCAAACAGTCTTCTTTCTGTTTTTTTTTTATGATCATTACTTTTGCCAGTACATTGCAGCAAGCTTTGTGTGTGCGCTTGAGCGCTTAATTTATACTTTAAAGGCTCATTATTATGGGTTTTCTCTGTAATGTAGAACAATAGCCATGTTTCCATCCAAAGATGCGAATTTAACTTATGAGCAAAATTGGAATATTACATAAGACATTTGCGAATAAAGCAGCGTTTCCATCCCATGTGTTCAAGAGAACAAACTTGTCACTTCCTGGGAAATTGGGGCAAAATATCTGTAATAAAAATGAAAGTTGCTGCAATCGAGGAAGCCACTGTGGCTCTTTTATCCTACATCATAAATGACTTGCATTTCAGAGCGCACAGACGAAACGCAATAAACGCTATCATGTTATCTTGCATTCAGATGCCTGGTGTTTGGGAATGCAATCGTGTTGTTATACCATTATTTTGATGACAGACTTTGGCTCAGGCGTTTCAGAATAACTAAAACAACATTTGAGATGCTATGCAATGAAATTAGTCCAATGGTTATCCAATCACATCCTCTGTAGAGGCAAAGTCAAGTACGTTTTTTTTTGTTGCGCATCAAGGTATTTATTTGGTAAATGTGTTTCCATCATAGTTTATGCACATCGTCTTATCGGATAAAAAAATTTATCCAACTCAATTGAACACATACGTTTTTATGTGCACGTGGGTGTTTTTTTGTGATATCCCAAAATTTGCATAAAAATAGGTTGATGGAAACATGGCTCTTGTTAGCATTGTTACATATATTCTTTCTCAGCTGTGAAAGTCAAAGCCTCTAGTCGACTAATTGCTTAATAAACGACTACTAATAAACTAGAAAAATGGGGCAGCCCTACATATAATATATTGGCATTTTCACTTCTTATCTAGTCAGTCAGAGTTTGTCTGTCTGTCTGTTGTTTTAGCCATATGTGGTATATTGAGTACCAGGAAGGGAACGAAGGGATTTTTCCCGCTGCAGTCATGTGCTTCCTGTTTTCTTCCTCTACTAACTGCAGGCTGTCTGCTTTGACCTGAAGAACGTGTCTATAGGGTGAAAGGAAACACTTTTAGAGTACTTATATGATACTTGTTGGGGGAAAGGGCACATGCCCTACCCTTTCCATGAGACCGCTCCTCTTGTACTTCAGTCCATCCTCTATCCTACATTCAACTCTTTTTGTGTTTTCAGCATAACACAATTAGCTCGACCTGCGTACACGGGAAAAGTAAACAGGCAAACGGCGGGCCCAGTTTCTGTTCCATAGATCTAAACAACCGCAGTCATCTGTAATCTGATCACTGACAATAATCCAATCTGGGCTGCGTAATCTGTGTACACACAGTGTGTGTGCAAGTATATTTGCTTTCCATTTCAAGACCGTACGTGTGCGTGTGCCATCAGGGTTAACACAGCCTGTGCTGTCACTAACCTTTTGCCAAAGGATTATTGGATGCATTGTTTTCTCAGACTTCCACAACATACTTTTCATCCATCGTCAGAGAAAAATGTGATTACCGAAAATAATGAAAAGAAAAATCGTTTAAAAAAATGTGCCACGTTCTTGGAAATGTACTCATGTTGGTTTCATATTGTTTTTATACAATTTTCAAGACAAATTTTGATTGAATGACTTCAAAAATGTCTCAAACTTAACTAATTTTTTTTTTTTTAATATTCGACACAACCAATGGCTTGCATGATAATTCCTTTATTTTAGCATATTTTATATAGTTTTAAATACATATTGCCAACATTTAAGCTTGTTTAACAAATATTAGAAGTAAAAATTAAACATTTAGAAGTAGTTCTAGTTTAGGTGACTTACATCGCTTTGTTGCTTTGCATAAAATGAAACGATATACACTCACCTAAAGGATTATTAGGAACACCATACTAATACTGTGTTTGACCCCCTTTCGCCTTCAGAACTGCCTTAATTCTACGTGGCATTGATTCAACAAGGTGCTGAAAGCATTCTTTAGAAATGTTGGCCCATATTGATAGGATAGCATCTTGCAGTTGATGGAGATTTGTGGGATGCACATCCAGGGCACGAAGCTCCCGTTCCACCACATCCCAAAGATGCTCTATTGGGTTGAGATCTGGTGACTGTGGGGGCCATTTTAGTACAGTGAACTCATTGTCATGTTCAAGAAACCAATTTGAAATGATTCGAGCTTTGTGACATGGTGCATAATCCTGCTGGAAGTAGCCATCAGAGGATGGGTACATGGTGGTCATAAAGGGATGGACATGGTCAGAAACAATGCTCAGGTAGGCCGTGGCATTTAAACGATGCCCAATTGGCACTAAGGGGCCTAAAGTGTGCCAAGAAAACATCCCCCACACCATTACACCACCACCACCAGCCTGCACAGTGGTAACAAGGCATGATGGATCCATGTTCTCATTCTGTTTACGCCAAATTCTGACTCTACCATCTGAATGTCTCAACAGAATTCGAGACTCATCAGACCAGGCAACATTTTTCCAGTCTTCAACTGTCCAATTTTGGTGGGCTCGTGCAAATTGTAGCCTCTTTTTCCTATTTGTAGTGGAGATGAGTGGTACCCGGTGGGGTCTTCTGCTGTTGTAGCCCATCCGCCTCAAGGTTGTGTGTGTTGTGGCTTCACAAATGCTTTGCTGCATACCTCGGTTGTAACGAGTGGTTATTTCAGTCAAAGTTGCTCTTCTATCAGCTTGAATCAGTCGGCCCATTCTCCTCTGACCTCTAGCATCAACAAGGCATTTTCGCCCACAGGACTGCCGCATACTGGATGTTTTTCCCTTTTCACACCATTCTTTGTAAACTCTAGAAATGGTTGTGCGTGAAAATCCCAGTAACTGAGCAGATATATACTCAGACCGGCCCGTCTGGCACCAACAACCATGCCACGCTCAAAATTGCTTAAATCACCTTTCTTTCCCATTCTGACATTCTGACATTCAGTTTGGAGTTCAGGAGATTGTCTTGACCAGGACCACACCCCTAAATGCATTGAAGCAACTGCCATGTGATTGGTTGATTAGATAATTGCATTAATGAGAAATTGAACAGGTGTTCCTAATAATCCTTTAGGTGAGTGTACAGCACAATAATTAATTTATTGATAAAATAAAATGTACACAAACCTATATTTTACTGAAGATATGCACCAATTTGACGGAGCTGCACTGCTCTCTCCTGAAGAGGTTGCAAAAAGCCCTCAATAAATAACTCAACCCTGGGTTGTTACTTTTGACCCAGGATCTGGGTAACACAAAAACTACCCAAATACTGAAAAAGTAACCTAAAAAAATTACACAAAAGGCTCAACCCAGGATTTGGGTAGAAAAAATAACCTAAGATTTTTTAGAGTATAGTTTTTACAAATATAATGAATTATTAATTCATAAATATCAAGCTTTTAGGGAGTTGCCTTGTCAGTAAAATGTAAAATGATGTCTAGTCAAGAGGGTCTCTATGATATCATTTTCTGTTTTCTCTTTTTTGCATGTTGGTCACGCCACATGATTTTGTTTTGGGCAGACAAAAGTTTTTTGAGCATTAATAAGCAGTGAAGCAGATTTGTTGAGTATTTTAAGAAGCAAAATAAATTAACAGAGCTTGAAAAAAAAAATCAACATCATGTCATTGTTTCTTGTTCAGGGGGGCTTTGAGTAATAATTGTGTAATCTGTTTTCATTCATTGTATGCTAATCTTTTACCATTTGATAAATAAAAGCACTGTCAAAATATTTCTTCAGTGCTTAATATGTGAGTCAGTCCACCTCCCACCAATCAGAGCTTCGATCACTGCAGTTATAAAACACAGAAGCAGGACCAGAGCCATTATAAGTGATGTTATTAATTATTTTACCCCTAACCCTAATTGTAGTGTCAGGTTTTTTGCATGGACGTGCAAGAAAAATGACTGTAAATCTCTGTATTGTAATGTTTTCCTGTGTTTTATCTCATATAAAGCCAGTCAATCTCATATTAAGGGTGTGTCTGTCAGCTGGATGTAATAAAAAGGCATTTAGGCCGAGGTACTTGGGTCACTTGAACACAATCAGACAGAAAGATTCCCAGAAACAGGGCTTTCCCTAGTGATCTCCCCCATTCTGACTGTCCAGAACATTCTTATAAACAGTCATCCCACATTAACATCACATAGAGGTTGTGCAACCAAGTAATATATTTGGAGTTGTTAAACATGATGGTAGTAGTTAAAAACGGGTGATTTTTCTTCAGCAGTGGAAAACAGTGGAATTTCCCTCAGAAGAACTTCCTGTGAACATATGATGACACCTACAGTATTCTGTTTCAGTTGAGCTAATTTGACACCCATGTTATGCTTTTCAAACAGTTGGAGTGGACATATCAGGTCAAGAGTTAACAAGCTTCTAAATATATATATAGATGGGTTTGTAAATGAATGGCAATGATTTTGTAAATATATAGGGATACATTTTCTAAACATAGCGATAAGTTTGTAAATAAATAGGAACAAGTTTGTAAATAATTTAACAATGAGTTTCTAAACATAGGGATGTGTTTATAAATATATAGGAATGCCTTTGTAAATATAGGGATGCATTTCTAAACAAAGGGATGGATTTGTAAATATATGGTGATGAATTTCATAGGGATGAGTTTGTACAAACATAGGGATTCATTTGTAGACATCTGGATGCGTTTGTAATAGGAGATGTATTGAATTTCTAAACATATAGGGATGAGTTTATATATATAGAGAGTAGTCATAGGGATGCATTTGTAAATGTATAGGGATTGATTTCGAAATGTATAGGGATGAGTTTATATAGAGAGATACATTTGTAAATATATAGGAATGAATTTCTAAACATAGGGATGCGTTTGTACACGGATTCATTTGTATACATGGATGCGTTTGTAATAGGGATGCATTTGTAAATATATAGGGATGAATTTCTAAACAAAGGGATGAGTTTTTATAGAGAGATTAGACATAGGGATGCATTTGTAAAAATATAGGGATTGATTTCTAAACGTATAGGGATGAGTTTATATAGAGAGATTAGACATAGGGATGCATTTGTAAATATATAGGAATTGATTTCTAAACGTATAGGGATGAGTTTATATAGAGAGATTAGACATAGGGATGCATTTGTAAATATATAGGGATTGATTTCTAAACGTTTAGGGATGAGTTTATATAGAGAGATTAGACATAGGGATGCATTTGTAAATATATAGGGATTGATTTCTAAACGTATAAGGATGAGTTTATAGGAGATGCATTTGTAAATATATAGGGATGAATGTCTAAACATAGGGATGTTTGTAACAAGTGTGGTTAGGATTAGCCAAGAAGCTCTCTGACCGGTTCAGTGAGGAAGTGAGTTGTTAGGCTGATTAAAACTGCCCTTGTAGATTCAGTATCAGTCATGCTCTGCTGCTGAATAGCGTTGCAGAAAACACTGTCAGAGTATGCTCCATTACCGTTAATAGAACAGATTGTCATGAACGTCTGTTCTGAACGAGAACCGGTTCTCTGTTCCCAACCCTGTATTTGCTAACATGCGTGATTTTGTATGTGTGGGTGTGCTTACATGCATATTATATCAGATAAATGATCTAATCTCTCTTTGTTCTCTCTCGATGCAGTGATGATATTCCTCCAGACGTGCTCCGGCAGAGAGAAGCCAAATGGCTGGATATGCTCAACAGTTGGGACAAGTGGATGGCCAAAAAACACAAGAAGGTTGGACTCTGACAAACAAGCCTGTGTTTGTCCACAGGTTTTATTTTTGTTCTCGAATAGCTCAAATTCTTTAGAGAATGCTGTAACGTTCATAAAACGTCCAACAACAGCAATCATGTCCACTCAATGTTATCTTAGGAATTTGACTACACATCTCACACCGTGTGCTTCACACACTGTTTAATAGAATCAGATAATTACCCACACAAAATCTCTGTGATGACCACTAGTCTCTACAATAATGCTTTTTATCATTTGCTTTTATAATTCTCACTGATGACTGTCTTGGTGCTGAATCTCTCTCCAGTTACTAACCTTCCAGACAGAACACGGAGTTAGTCATTTCACAAGTTAACAGCAGCTGGATGCCACATCTGCAGCTCATGCATAATTACTGTAATTCAGCTCGACAAGATCTGACACGAATATTTGCGATAACTATAATTAAGCCAGTCATATTTTGCCATCCAAATAATGTAATTTTGAGCAAATATAGGCATGAAATGCTCTTGTGTTTTTATGTCTATTGCTGGTGCGGTAGTGAGTTATGCAAGCACATTAAATAAACTTGAGGAACGTGTGAATGCCTCTAGAGGGCTCTGGTATTGGTGGTGTATAAATTAGGCTTATGAGCGCAAGTGCTCCGTTTCATTTAATATTTGTGTAATGGCAAATGTCATTGGCTATTAAAGGTCGTAGGCCAACCTAAAACACAAGTGTATAATCCCACTGTCTTTCTCTCCGTCTCTCTGCAGGTGAAGTTGCGTTGTCAGAAGGGCATCCCTCCATCACTCAGAGGTCGTGCATGGCTTTATCTTTCTGGAGGCAAAGTGAAGAAAGAACAGAATCAGGGCAAATTTCAGGTGAGATCATCTTCAAGGTTTATCCACTCAAACCTTTGGTAGCACCATGGCACTGTTCCTTGATTATGCCACCTTTTGAGACATTATTTCAGCCAAATTTCAATATTTTCAGCCAAATAATTTAAGACTGTTATTAAGCAAGGATGCAAATCGATCAAAAGTGACAGTAAAGACATTTATAGTGTTACAAAAAAAATCTATTTTAAATAAATGCTGTTCTTTTGAACTTTCTTTTCATCTATGAAAAAAATTTATCACAATTTTTTTTTTTTACAAAAATATGAAGCAGCACCACTGAATGTTTTCAACATTGATAATAATAAGAAATGTTTAAGCGTCAAATCAGCATATTAGAAGGATTTCTGAAGGATCATGTGACTGACACTGATTGAGACGGGAGACTGTGTACAGTGGGCCCAGAGGCCTGGAGGGCCTATAAGGGTCTTCCATAAGGGCCCCGGTCCTGGAACGAGATTTCTACTGGCCCTCCCACCACCCACAACCGACCCCTCACTCGTCACCCCGGAATTCGCAATAATGCAATGACCAGTACAGGGAGCCCAGTTTACCTTGAAACACCATTCATTGTCAATACTGTGGATAATCCTTTTTTTATACCCTAAACGGGCAACGTGAACTGGGAGTTACAACTCATAAAATCAAAACTACATCAAATATTAAAAAAATTCCTTTGGATATGTTTTACTTAAGTCCAGATGAAATAATTTTTTGCTGATCATTTTCCAGTCATGCCTGTTTAAGGGTTAAATTGTAATAATATTTCACATATTATGTGTTTAATATCTGTGTGCATTGCACATTTTATCATCATCTCAAATCTATTTATTTCAGTCTTGTGCTTTCATTAATGAGTTACCATTGTATTTTGGGGTTTAAAAGACAATTAATATTCAGTAATATCATCAATTTTACTGCACTGGCACTGAAAACAAAATTTGAACTAAATTGAGCTGGATGATCAGTGATCACACTATCTTGGCAACATATACACTGTTATTGAATCAATAGTGAACTGACTTAGCTGAATAATGACACTATTGTCTTTTGTAGAGCTGCTTATAGCTAAATTGAACATCTTTTCATAATTCAACATTGACAGTTATTGAAACAATATTGAGCTGAAAATGACAGTATTATTCTCTCTAGAGCTATTAACACTGTTATTTTCCTGTTTTATTAAAGTGAAGCTGTTTTGAAACAATCTGTGTAGTATAAAGCGCTATATAAATAAATATGACTTGACTTGGCAGGAGTTGGACAGTCAGCCTGGAGATCCTAAATGGCTGGATATAATAGAGAAAGACCTCCACAGACAGTTTCCATTCCACGAGATGTTTGTAGCTCGAGGAGGCCACGGGTATGTCCCTTTACCTACAAGCCTCTTCCTTTGGACCTCATCACTTCTGTTACATAATGCGTTGATCTGTGTGTGTGCAGGCAGCAGGATCTGTTCCGGGTGTTGAAGGCGTACACACTGCACAGACCGGAGGAGGGTTACTGTCAGGCTCAGGCCCCTATAGCCGCAGTGCTGCTCATGCACATGCCTGCTGAGGTGCGTTATTGTGCTCTGTGATCACTTACTCTCCCCTGGATGCATCTCATCAATTATGTATTGATTTATACAGTTATCTATTGTACTGTTTTATGTTATAATAAAACACTATAATTATCAGTTACACTTTATCTGAAACCTTTATGTATAATACATTATAAAGGTATTAATAATGTACATTGTAATGCATTATATATGTTCATAAATAATTGTAACCAAATTTAAAATGTATTATAATATTGTCAGATTCCTTGTTTCATCAATTGGTTGCTTGTCATGTGTTTTAATGCATTATATGCATTTTGTAACAAGGTGTAATGAGGAATATATTATAATATATTATATTATAATAAGTATTATAATGCATAATAACTGTTGTAATTATTAATGAGATCATACAATGCATTATAAGGTGCTTTACAGGCATAATTACATTAATTATTGCATTAAAGTACTTTTATAATGTACTATATATAAAGGCTACAAGTGTTATTGCATTATCATTTTTTAAATAGGCCTATTATTTATATAAATATAAATACACATACAAACACACATACTGTATATATGCACATAATAACATACATACACATAAATACGTGTGTGTGTGTATATATATATATATATATATATATATATATAATGTATATATGTGTGTATATGTATATATATGTGTGTGTGTGTGTGTGTGTGTGTATGAATGTATGTATTTATGCATGTATGTGTGTATATATATATACACACGCACGTACATGCGATCCATTTGAAATAGACTACTTAACCTATAACCAGTCAAATCTCTTACTGAATGCCACTAAAAATAGGTCAGAAACATGTGATGGGCTTAACTTGCATTATGATCATTGTATATTATTCTTAAAGGTGCACTTAAGCAATGTTATCCATATTTATTCAAATCAACTGAATCATAGGCAACGCAGGACCAGTTCAAACCTAATAGCCTATTATAAGCAGATTTCCTCAAATAAAAGTTAGTCCACATAAGTCAGCACATTAAGGTATTTTTTTATTTTAACGTTTGAACGTTTCTCCTTTAATAATTTTCATACCATATTGTCCCTCATAATCGGTAGTATAACAAGCCTATCGGCAAGCTTAATTTGTTATAAACCAGTTTGACATGACATAGAAGAAAACAGAAAAGTTTTGTGTAGGCTGTCAAAATACTCCTTCACCTCGCTCATGTTCTGAGTGGATGTTTCTCTGAACCCGGCGTGAGTGAAAACGTACGTATGCAAAATGAAATGATTTTGATTTCTGCTCCAGATATACACTTTTCCAAATAATGTATTCATTTTAAAATGTAACATTAACATGACTGTAATTTAAACGGAACCTTCGTAAAAATATAAAGCAAGACATTAAAATGTATGAATATGTGTGTGTAAACGACTAGTATTTCCAAGTTGACTAGCAGCGGCACACGCACACACACACGCACATGCACACAAACATATATTAGTTTGAATGGTTTAAATTCTTTGAGTACAGAAGCGAGTCAAGCTCATACCCTCTTCTGGTGTCTTATTCTTTTATGTTCATGCTCCGGTAGGATGCATTCTGGGGTCTGGTTCAGATCTGTGAGAAGTATCTGCCCGGATACTACAGCGCAGGCCTGGTAAGAGCAGACAACACACAGTCCTCCTCCATTCAGCACTTATCTGCATGTTGTCAACCCTCAGATCCACAAGAGAGCAATCAATCATCCTGACAAAACACTAGATTGATTGCTGACAAGATGCTGATGCTCTCATGTTGAATTTGTAATCACATTCAGCAACACGGTTCTGCTAAGGGAAATATGCTGATGTAGAGAGCTGTTGTTCAGAGTGATCAGAGTTCAAGGGTTGCTTTTCTTGTACACTTCACAGCCTGTCTAACCCAGCAGAACTGATTATCTAGGCTCACCTAGTTAAACTGCACCTGAAGCGCCCTTTCTCAACAAGACTTACGCAGAACAATAGCTACTTTGCTTGGGACTTCTGTTTGTTAGCAGCGTGAATGCAATTGAAGAGGTTTCAGTGCTGCTACTCTAGCCACGTACAAACTGCAGTGAGTTTGGCCCCATTCGACAACCTAATTCTATGAATTTACTCCCAAAAAATAAAGGCTGGTCAACACAAAAAGATTAAGATCTTATCAGATTTTCAAAATGTGAGAGACCACAAATATGACAATACATTTTTTTTTTCTTTTGTTCCAGCAGCACAACACACACTAACAGATTCAATTACAAACAACCAGAGTCCTGCCTGTGAACATGGGAAATCTCGCAAAATCTATCATGGTCAAACGTGACTTTAGAGTAGACAAACATGGTGGACGACTGCCAGAAGAAATGGTGGTGATAACTGTGTTTGGACTGCTTTTTACAGAAAATTTGCGGGAAAAAAGAAGGAGGTTTGGATGAAGTTGTGTTATGCTTCCGTCTTCTGTCAGCTCACTTTCTTATTGGGTATTTTTTCGTTTAAATGTGACAATCTACAGAGTGTGTGCGTGTTTGTCCTCAGGGTTCCCCCCACACAACAGGATTTCTGATCATTAATATTCAACATATTGATCAGTCTGGACCCATAACACACCTCACACCACAGGAAAATCTGATAAGATAATTTGATATTAGAGAGTTTTTTATTTATCAGTATCGGTCGGTTATATATTGGCCGGTATTGAATATTTAATTATGCATGCTCATTTCCTCTAATTATTATTAATTTTCATTTTCTACATTTAATTTTTTTTTTACATTTAAATTATTCTTTAATGCTATTAAATTATATACCCTTATAATTGAATAGCATTAGCATTAAAGGATTAGTTCACTTTTAAATAAACTTTTGCTGATAATTTACAAACCCCCATGTCATCCAAGATGTCCATGTCTTTCTTTCTTCAGTCGAAAAGAAATTAAGGTTTTTGACGAAAACATTCCAGGATTTTTCTCCATATAATGGACTTCAATGGGCACCAAACGGTTTCAGTGCAGCTTCAAATGGCTTTAAACAATACCAGATGATGAATAAGGGTTTTATCTAGCAAAACGATCGGTCATTTAAAAAAAAAAAAAAAAAAAAAAAAAAGTTTAAGTTTTATAAGCACAAATGCTTGCTTGCTCTGTTCTGTGCTTATAAAACTTTAACTTTTTTTTTTTGAGAGCGCACAGTCTAAAAACTATTTGATGGTTTACAAACAGTCCTATTCTGGTCACCAATACCTGACACAAAACAGATTAAACTGTTGCTGTAGTTATCAATAAGTCAACCATCATGAGTTTAGGTGTCAGGATTGACATAAAACTAAAAAGGAATGCAACAGTCAAAGCCAATCATGACATATTTGATGTTTAATGTCAAGTTTGTGGACCAATAGGACTTCATTGTGAGTGGGGTTACCTGCCTTTTAGGACGTGTATTAGGGTTTTAATTAATTAGGCTCTCAAATGGACCAGTACAATCTTTAGTATTAACAAACTACTGTCCTCTTCAACAAACAGTCTTCTTTAACTTACTTGCAGTTTAAGGAATACATATTTTCTTTGCATAATGTTTTTTTATGGGGGCGATGTTCCATTACCAGGAATCCAGTGCAATCCAGCATTATGTGAGGTCTTGTCTGGTCTGACCTTCAGGAGCCAACAGGCAAATGCTCCAGAGTGGGCGGCAGGGCCCTGCACGTCAGATAAGGCATAAGCTAGATTAAAACCAACATCAGGATCTTGCTCTCTCTCTATCGCCCTTTCTCACTCGCTTCTGCCTGCGGGGTTTCCTCTTACCGTTTCTGTTTTAAGCGTGTGAATTGTTGCTATCACAAAATTTGTTTAACACATCCTTGTATTCGCAGTGTCAGATTGTAGGAACTTATCAGCGAAACTGTTCATTCACCACAGATAATTTGCATGCTGGGAATCTCTTTAAAATGGAAAGTGGATATAGGGAAATGGATCCACTTCAATACATCCCAGACTTCACTTTGTCATCTTTCTTTGTTTCTTCCCTGTCTCTCTCTGCACAGGAGGCCATCCAGTTAGACGGCGAGATCCTGTTTGCTCTGCTCAAGCGCGTGTCCCCGGTGGCCCACCGGCATCTGAAGAAACACAAGATTGACCCTATCCTCTACATGACAGAGTGGTTCATGTGTGCCTTCTCTAGAACGCTGCCCTGGTCCTCTGTGCTGCGCGTGTGGGACATGTTCTTCTGTGAGGGTGAGACATACATAAAAGGCCCCTTTAACACTGTGTGCACTTTGTCCATTGTTGACAGCTCAGGGATTTGCTGGATTTGCACCTTGCTACTTGTGACATTTACTTGCAGAGTGCAATAACTTTATGCCAAAGCAGATATGTAAATGTTGGATGAAGTTGTGTTATGCTTCCGTCTTCTGTCAGCTCACTTTCTTATTGGGTATTTTTTCGTTTAAATGTGACAATCTACAGAGTGTGTGCGTGTTTGTCCTCAGGGTTCCCCCCACACAACAGGATTTCTGATCATTAATATTCAACATATTGATCAGTCTGGACCCATAACACACCTCACACCACAGGAAAATCTGATAAGATAATTTGATATTAGAGAGTTTTTTATTTATCAGTATCGGTCGGTTATATATTGGCCGGTATTGAATATTTAATTATGCATGCTCATTTCCTCTAATTATTATTAATTTTCATTTTCTACATTTAATTTTTTTTTTACATTTAAATTATTCTTTAATGCTATTAAATTATATACCCTTATAATTGAATAGCATTAGCATTAAAGGATTAGTTCACTTTTAAATAAACTTTTGCTGATAATTTACAAACCCCCATGTCATCCAAGATGTCCATGTCTTTCTTCAGTCGAAAAGAAATTAAGGTTTTTGACGAAAACATTCCAGGATTTTTCTCCATATAATGGACTTCAATGGGCACCAAACGGTTTCAGTGCAGCTTCAAATGGCTTTAAACAATACCAGATGATGAATAAGGGTTTTATCTAGCAAAACGATCGGTCATTAAAAAAAAAAATCCCAGACTGTGTGCACTTTGTCCATTGTTGACAGCTCAGGGATTTGCTGGATTTGCACCTTGCTACTTGTGACATTTACTTGCAGAGTGCAATAACTTTATGCCAAAGCAGATATGTAAATGTTTAACATGCTCACTTCAGAGGGGTATTCCAGAAAGCAAGGTTAACTCACCGTCACATATACCTTGAACTTTCGGTTGATTAACCCAAAGTTTGCTTACTTGAGGTATGCAGGTTCCAACACATAGACTGCCAGTCAAACCTAATTTTTATTATTACTTGGCACATTTTAGAATAATGGTAACGCTACGGAGCTCCTAAAGGGATAAAGTGGTGGAAAAAATATGATGTGTATATATATAAAAGTAATAAGTCAATGCTTTTGCATTCACTGAGAAACTTTTCGCTCGCTTGCAAAACCTTTTGAGCTCTTTTCGAGCGAATGCAAATTTTCTCCGGGGGAACATAAAGGTTTTGTGAGCGAACGCAAAGTTTCTTGGGGGAAGGCAAAACTTTTAGCCAGCGAACGCAAATTTTCTCGGGGGAACACAAAGGTTTTGCAAGTGAACGCAAAGTTTCTTGGGGGAATGCAAAACGCAAAGGTTTTGCAAGCAAACGCAAAGGTTCTCTGGGGAACGCAAAACATTTTACAAGCAAATGCATTTTTTTGCGGGGGAATGCAAAGGTTTTGCGAGAGAACGCAAAGTTTCTTTGGGGAACAAGGGGAATTGCAAATTAATCCCTCTATCTCATATTTTTTTCCTTCACCATGTCCCTTTAGGGGCTTCATATAAAGCTATTCAGTGTTGAAAATTTGTATTGTTAAATAAATACTTTTTATTTATTGATTTTATTTTATTGACAACCAATTATGAACACACCTACACCAAAACACATTTATTGCACGCCTGTTTCCTGTCGACTGAAGTTCTAAATGTTTTTGATATGTTATATAATATAAATACTGAGCTACCTGAGACAGCCTTAGATGGATATATAAGTAGTGCAAACGTTTCTAATATAGCATATAAACTGTTACCTAATGGGAATGCCTGTGTCTGTCTGTGTGTGATGCAGGAGTGAAGATCGTCTTCCGTGTGGGTCTGGTGCTGCTGAAGTGCATGCTGGGATCTCAAGAGAAACTGAAGGCGTGTCAGGGCCAGTATGAGACCATGGAGCTGCTCCGATCTATTGAGCCACGATACATGCATGAGGTTTTCCTAGTGCAAGAGGTATAGCACACATATACCCATATTATATTATATTTATAATATTAATATTTAATATTATAATATTTATAATATAATATTATAATTATGAATAGAAACAGTAGGCAGTATTACATTATATAAGGTGCAGTATCAAACATAACCTATGTCACCCCCTGCTGGTTGTAACCTGTCTTTTTGGCACATGCCTGCCTTGGGTACAATTTGATTTGCCTTGTCATATGTGTGAATGTTCAGAAAATGTAATGACATATACTTTATCGTCGCTGTTGGATGGAAACCTCGTAAATTGATATTGTCATTTTTTTTTGCATGTTTTTTTTATTTTTAATGATCATTACTATTGGTAACCCTTTACATCTGTCTATGGGTTTTGCAAATATTTAACCAATGAAAAGTATTAAAAAGAGCTTGTGACTAAGCCTCATAACTCCATTGGCTCCTCCAACTGTCGGTTAAACTCTCTATCGTGATTCGTGAATGTTTTATGTATTTGAGGAGCGGAAAAGAGTGTCTTAGTCTAGCATTTGTCGTCAATTCATAGCCAAAATAGCCTGTGCGAAGCACTTCATCTTTTATAATATGAGATTTTGGCCAAATGACAGAAAAAACTCAGCGCCCACAATTCTCAGAAATTCGCTGGTCAAAGACCTAATAAATCAATTTGAGCTTAATTTTGCTAAAATGTTAATAATATAAAGACACCTGCAAGTGTCTGACCAAATATAAAACCACAATATCCACTTTGACAATAGAGTTTAATTATGTAAAACAGTGTTTTTTTCCCCCTTTTCTATTATTGTTATTGAACATTTTAAGACGCAATCTTCCTCTCTTTTGCCCACCCTGTCAGGTCATTGAATTGCCCGTGTCTGAGCGAGACATAGAGAAGGAGCACCTCTCTCAGCTCCGTCGCTGGAAGGAGACCCATGGAGAGCTGCACTGTAAATCCCCACCCAGAATGCACGGCGCCAAAGCCATAATGGCCGCTGAGCCGCCCAGTCGCCAGGACCTCAAACAAAACCCCACAATCATCGTCGAGGCACCACAGACGACTGAGAGCCAGGCGGACAAAGGGAAAAAATCCAAGAAGAGCAAAACGGAGAAGAAAAAGGACACAAATAACACCTCGCCTCCCCTTAATCCGTACCCGTTACCCAGCGAACCAACATTACCAACCGACAACCTCTCACAGCACCTGCAAAAAGACGCACCCCTGCAAAAAGACGCACCCCTGCAAAGCTCCAGTCAGAGTCTTAGTAGCACAGAGCACGACACCTACCTGTAAACCGCTGGAAGAGGGGCGCCAGTGCTGCCCACTGAATGTTTACTGTGCTAAAACATCTGGCATCAGTCCGCTCCTGCCTCCCCACTCTCAGGATTTTGCATCAAAGGGGAGTTCACGTGACACAACTGGACCAAACTATACTTGTGGGAGTCACATAGGAGAAGTTATTACAGAGGATGAAACTTTATATCATGAGCTTTAAAGTGTGTTTACATGATTATATGTGTATGTGCATGTTTGGAAATGGAAGGAAGGACAAATAGCCAAAAGCAACTCTCAGATCTCTAAATGAAACGTTTATGAGCTGCGCTGGATGCAGATGTTCTCATGCTGTTTAAACTAGTTAGGATTCCTGCTAGCAAGTACAGAGGACACACTGTAGTGGGATGCAAGTACATTTCCTCCATCGTCCTCAGGAGATTAAATTTTTGTCTGTTTTTGTACTTTAAAGAAATACTCAAACAAATATATATGCCTAAATTAAAGATTTATGTATTTGAATTGCATATAAAAGGTTCATCCTTACACAGTTTTAACATAAATGAACTAATAGACTTAATATGATGCAGATTTGTCAGTCATACATAAATAAAACGGGTAAGATTTCTATAATAGTACTAATAAACTGAATTTTAATGCACAATAACCAGGTTTATATATTTATCATCAATCAATCAATTGAATATTGCTTGTTCCACGGCTAGCCATATTCTAACCATACTCATACTTTTAACTGAATAAATGTATGCTCATTCCAAGCAATTTGGATGAATCCATTTTGAAATATTTAAATAAAATCAAATAGATGCAAATAGTTAATAATAAACTATGCAATGATTTGTGTCATGTACCTGTTTCTTACCTGCTCTATTTATGTGTGACTGACAAATATTCATCACATTACGTTTATTTATTTATTATTTTACTGTGTAATCCAAATGAATGGAAATTTCCATAATTCCATAATTTCCCAAATTCAAATACATAAATGAGTAAATAGTTCTCCCAAAAAATAATTAGTCACCCTTGTTTTATTCCCAAATTTGCATGTTGTTATTTTTTTCAGTGGACCAAAAAGCAGCAATTTTGAAGAATGTTTACACTGCATTTTTCTATCAAGCTCCAAAAAAGTAGTTAATATGACATCATATGCTCATATAGACTGGTTTTATGATGCTTATTTTACTTTTAGGTCGGAGGAGCTGTGTAAATATTCTTCAGAAAAATTAGAGTGAGTAAATAATAACAGATCAAACTCTAAAAACTCTTAAAGTGGATAATTTTGCATCTTCCTGGCAGCAAATATTTTTCCGAGGTAAATTCAGTTGTAATTCATTGTCTTGACCACTAAGGGACTCTATTGAGCTATTTTTTCAATCCCAAATTCAGTTGCAGTTCACCTTCTTGAGCACTAGAGCAGAATTGGGAGACCAAAAAATTGACAGATTTATGTTTTCTGACATGACTTAAAAACATGAACTATATAAAACTATTTAACTTAGTGCCAAAATGAACACGTGTTTTATAAAACAGAATTTTGTTCTTTCGCTAATAGATTTTAATTCCCTGCAAAAGTCAATCTTAATCAATCCATTGAATTAACTTTTGGGAGAAACATATAAGCCAAGCAGGTTTGCACACTCTATCATGACAGATACTGTGTACATTCTGTGCATATATTCTAATTATCATCATCTTGTATTTCTGTTGCGGTCCAATGTTATCGTATGTGTAAGTTAGCTGTGTATATATATGACTTTGACTGTCAAATTCTTGACCAAGAGATTGTTTTTGCACATTGCCATTTTGATTTACTAAAAATGAAGGGATGCTGTAGGGCACAATCCTCTGACCTTTTGTAGGGTGAAGAAAAAATATATTTTTAAATATCTATGGATTTATTTTCTCTGATGTAAATAGAATAGCCAAGACAATTTTAACACTATGAGACTTTTTATTTCTCTTCTTGCTATGGCTTCTTGTAAGATATGTATATGAGCATTTATGGCATGATTTCCCTATGTATGCACACATTGGTCAGGGTATTTGTCTTTGGGAGGAAGTGATAATTTTGTGAGCTAGCAGTGCTATCTAGTTTATATCAGATGTTAATTCATTTAACTGACATCATTTATCCAATATTTCACTATAAGGAACCACAAACAGATACTTATGCATGTGTGATCTCTATTGATTGCTGAATTTTATACGCTGATGATCCAGGTGTCATATTTATTACGCTTTTTAGAATTAGGTTCAATCCTCCTGTGGGAAATCACATGCATTGAAGTTGAGAAGGTGTTCTCGTATAGATTTAGTCCCAAAAACAATGCTGTAATAAAGCTATATTACATTATTAATGTGAGAAGTAAGCATATTCTTAATTTGGTAACACTTTATTTTAGTGTCCTTATAGTTACTGTGGTAATAACTATAAATTATGCATAATTACATGCAACTAACGCTAAACCAAACTCTAACCCTATAGTAAGTTCATGTAGTTAATTAATAATTATTACTCAGTAATTACATTTATAATTACAGACACTGAAATAAAAACTTGGCAACTTTACAATAAGGTTCCATTAGTTAACATTAAATAGTGCATTTATTAACAGTGCGCAATACATTTGCTACAGGATTTATTAATCGTTGTTAACGTTAAAATAAAGGTTATTGGGTAACACTTTATTTTACCGGGTCCTTGTTAAGTGTTACATGTAGTTACTGTAGTAATAACTATAAATGTTCACAATTACATGCAACTAAACCTAATCCTAATCCTATAGTAAGTATGTGTAGTTAATTATTATTACTCAGTAATTACATTTATAATTACATTGCAACAGACACTAAAATAAAGCATTACCCTTTATTTCATATATTGGCAACTTTACAATAATGTTCCATTAGTTAACATTAAATATTGCATTAACTGACAATGAGCAATACATTTGTTACAGGATTTATTATATCTTTGTTAATAGATATATAAGATTAATAGGTAACAACTTTATTTTACAGTGTCCTTGTTACATGTAGTTACTGTAGTAATGACTATAAATTATGCATAATTACATGCAACTAACCCTAAACCAATCCCTAATCCTAACTATAGTAAGTACATGTAGTTAATTATTACTCGCATGTATAATTACACTGTAACACAGACACTAAAATAAAGTGTAACTCTCAATTTTCTCAATCATATACTGGTAACTTTACAATTATGTTCTATTAGTTAACATTAAATAGTGCATTAACAATGAGCAATACATTTGTTACAGAATTTATTAATATTTAACGTTAAAAGTAAGATCAATGGGTAACACTTTATTTTAGTGTCCTTGTTACATGTTACATGCATTAATAGCCATATATTATGCAACTAACCCTGAACAAAACCATAACCCTCATTTTATAGGAAGTGGTTAATTGATAGTACTTAGTACTTAATGTATAATTACACTGTAACATGGACACCTTAAAATAGAGTGGGTTACACTTTATTTTACAGAGTCATTGTTACAGTTTAATTATATATTTAAGTACTGAGTAATATTAATTAACTACATGTACTTACTATAGGGTTAGGATTAGGGTTTGGTTAAGGTTAGTTGCATGTAATTATGCATTATTTACTGTTATTACATGTAACAAGGACACTGTAAAATAAAGTGTAACATTACATATTGTAAAAACGTTATTATGTTAGCTAATGTAGTTAACAAATAAAACCTTATTGTAAAGTGTTCGCCATATTTACTGGTTTTATTGATGCAGTGGTTCAAAGATTTACATTTTAGAGCCCTTGAAAGGAACCAGTTGCATTGCAGCACTGAGTCAACATCATTTTGTTGATAATGAGTTATTTTAGATTTTATTTTCCTGCAGTCTTTCTTATTCACACTCAAATTGTTACGTCCTACTGTATGCAAATGAAATTTCGAGCAGTTTTTCATGATGAAATAAATTTGATACTCTCAGATTGTCTCTCGATGAATGATTCTTTGCGTCTGTAATTAGTGAGTCAGGCAGGGTACGGAGGGGAGAGTGAGATGGAATGAGGGATGAGGAGAGGTGAAAGAGGGTACTGTGGCTGTGCGGACTGGACACCTGTTGTCCTCGCTTCTTCAGCTCAGCTCTCGGAGATTTGCATGTCAAAGGTGCTGGCGTGCTCCCCTCTCCTCATCTCCTCATCTCAGCGTTTCCCAGAACCCCCTCCTGTCAGCGGATGTGCCAAAGTGATCCATCCCCATTCTGACAAATGCATTAGTCAAACCTCAAATAAAGTCAGTAACTGGGGGTTTTAAATTTGGTCTAAAAAGTTACATTCTAATGTACCTATACATCATAACGTAAGATCGGGTGTTGATATTGCAAAGTAGTATTTGTTATCATATTATTTTAATTTATTATTGTTATAAAAAAAACAATTCAAACACAGGCGTGGTGCTTAACTAAAGTAGCCTAAATTCATTTGCGGTTATTTGTATGGTTACATTTGATAATCCAAGATCAGCAGCAAAGAAATTAAATGGATTAATTGTTCACCGCAAGACTAATGTGCACTAACAAAGTGAACATGGTCAGTTTTGACCCATAATGTATTGACCCATATAATGAACGCATAATGTTTTGACGGTTACACTTTATTTGGTAACACTTTATTTTACAGTGTCCTTGTTACATATGTTACATGTACCATAGTAATAACAGTAAATTATACATAGATTCATGTAACTAACCCTCAACCAAAACCTAATCCTACCCCAACCCTATAGTAAGTACATGTAGTTAATTAATATTGCTCAGTACTTAAATATATAATTACACTGTAACAATAACACCTTAAAATAAAGTGTAACCCTTTTTTTTAAGGTGTATTTGTTACATTGTAACTACATTTAAGTACTGAGTAATATGAATTAACAACATGTGCTTTCTATAGGTTTAGGGTTTGGTTTGGGGTTAGGTGCATGTAATTATGCATAATTTACTATAATTACTATGGTAAGTACATGTAACATCATGTGTAACAAGGACAGTGTAAAATAAAGTGTTACCGTTTTAACTACAGTAAAACAAAACTTTAAATTCACCAGTTCTATTTTTTCCTTTTGACAGTCCTTGATTTTATTTAAAGGGATAGTTCACCCAAAATTGAAAATTTGATGTTTATGTGCTTACCCCCAGGGCATCAAAGATGTAGGTGTCTTTGTTTCTTCAGTAGAACACAAATAAAGATTTTTAACTCCAACCGTTGCGGTCTGCTAGTCGTATAATGCGTGTCAATGGGAACAGTTGACATACGAATCCATATTAAACCCTGCGGCTCGTGACGACACATTGATGTCTTAAGACACGAAACGATCGGTTTGTGCGAGAAACTGAACAGTATTTATATAATTTTTTACCTCAAATACAACACTATGTACATCAGCGTTTACTGCGCGATCACTTCCGGTTAGTGAGGTCAGATGTACACGATATGGCGTATCTCAATCGGATACAAGCGGCGGAAATGATCTCTCACGCGTATCTCTACGCCATATCATGTATTTTGACCTCAATTACCGGAAGTCATCATGCAGTGAACACTGATGTACATAGTGTTGTATTTGCGGTAAAAAATTATATAAATACTGTTCAGTTTCTCACAGTTAAAAATCTTCATTTGTGTTCTACTGAAGAAACAAAGACACCTACATCTTGGATGCCCTGGGGGTAAGCAGATAAACATCAAATTTTCATTTTTGGGTGAACTATCCCTTATGGTATGGGAGCTGCTCTGTTGCAGAGCGCAAGGCACTGCAGCGGGTGGTGAAAACCGCCCAGCGCATCACAGGGACTCCACTACCTGCCATTGACCACATCCAGAGGAAACGCTGTCTGCATCAAGCTCGCAGCATCCTTAAGGACTCCTCTCACCCAGCCCACAAACTGTTTTCTCTCCTGCCCTCCGGTAGGCGTTTCAGGTGCCTCCGGACCAGGACCAGCAGACTAAAGAACAGTTTTTTTCCCAGAGCTGTCTCTTTATTGAACTCTAACCCTCGTTGATCCCACTCCCCTTATATACTGCTAACCTTCCTCTCCCCCCTCACATCTGCCTTCACTTTGTTATTTGCACTACTGGATGTTCATTTGCACTATCGACTGTTTATTACAGTAACACCTGTACATATATGCATCTTGCACTACTATACCTAACTGGAATATGCTCATTTGCACTATATCGTCCTTTGCTATACTGCCCAACTTAGCCTAACATATCATTATATACATCTATCTGTAAATTCTGTTTATAGTAATAGCCATCTGTATATTATATTCAGTACATATCTATCTGTAAATTCTGTTTATATTAATAGCCATCTGTATATTATATTCAGTACATATCTATCTGTAAATTCTGTTTATAGTAATATCCATCTGTATATTATATTCAGTACATATCTATCTGTAAATTCTGTTTATAGTAATAGCCATCTGTATATTATATTCATAGTACATATTAACCTGTAAAATTCTATTTATAGTAATAGCCATCTTTATATATATTCAGTACATATTCATGTCCTGCACTTATGAAACCACTGTATATCCTGCACTTGCTGCTATTGCACTTCTGGTTAGACCTAAACTGCATTTCGTTGCCTTGTACCTGTACTTGTGTAATGACAATAAAGTTGAATCTAATCTAATCTAATCTAATCTAAATGTGTTCACCTAACATAATAAACTTTTATAAATTCAACATAACATTATTAAGTAAACTGCACATATAAATATTATGTAACAGTGACAAATTTACTCAAATTTAGTTTTGTATTTACTCAAAGAAATTTTGTCAGCTTTACTTGAATTTCTTTTGTTCCTATAACTAAATTGTTATTTGTAAAAATTACTCAATGTAGTTGCGTGGAACCACTTGACAGTGCTTTTTTTAAGTAAATTCAACAAGTCATTTTTTTGAGTGTAGTTCAAAAGGTCCATGAAATGCAAATGTTTAATTTGTAATTTTTGTGATTGTGATCAAATTTGTAGTACAAGTCACCATGAAATCAAAAATGACAATATTTCTTTCAGAATACTGCAGGATATTTTATAAACAATTTACTCTTGCAGCGACATCTCTGATGTGTTTACTGGCATGAGGGTGGGGAAACCTGTCACTCACATGAGATCTACCAATAGCAAACCATCAAATAAATTCCTCATGGACAAAATCAAGCCCCGCCCTATTTATTCTTGTTTGAGAAGCCGTTTCACTAATATACGTCACAATAGAGAAGAAAACACTATCCCAACTTCTGTTTTCAGTTTTAATGCTCTGATATGTAGCGCAGTAAATGTGACTAAAGCTTATATATCTCATTTGCAGAAAAAAATCTACTTACTAAATCAAACACCTGTGGCATTCATGCTTTTTTTATATGCGTGAACAATTATGCCTTGGACTAATTGAAGCAACTCTCCTTCCCTTTGTTTATTTCCATCGAACTTCATGCAGTACTGGGCTGGTGTGCAGTGACTGGTGGGTAAATTTCCCTCTCTAATTCCAGTAAAGTGATGTATCAATGTTAATTTGTTCCTTAAACCGTTGACGAACACTTCGGACTGAACATAGATGCTCACTGTGATTTGTAAAATCGCTTAAAATCGCCATAAAACAGATGTTGGGATAATCTTTTCTTCCCTATTGTGATGTATATCTGAGTGAAATGGCTTCTCAAACAAGAATAAATGTAGGACGGGACTTGATTTTGTCCATGGGGAATTGATTGAATGGTTGTGGTTTGCTATTGGTGGATCTCATTTGAGTGACAGGTTGCCCTGCCCTCACGCCAGTAAATCTATGATCTATTTTGATTTCATCATGTCTTTACTGTAAGATGGCAAAATGAGCTATGGGTTACAGGCATGATATACACAGTACATTGGGACATTCCTTTGAAAATCAATCTGGGGACTTGAGCACGGTGGGGAAAGCTCATAAACCAACCTGCAGGAAATGCTGTGATTATTTATGACCGCTTAAGACAAAAATTCCCTCTCCTGCATGAGGTGTAGCGGATGTCAGATCGTACGGAACAACTGTGTGGCTTTCCCATTTCTTCCTCCTTTTGTACTCCTTTCTTTTCCATTTTTTGTTCCTCTTTTTTCCTCTGCTCAGCCACTGACACTCATTTTCTGTCACTGTCATTTTACGAAAAATAAAGTCTTGTCCAAAGATTACTTCATTAAAAATGAAAATTCTGATATGTATTTCTGCTGTGGAAGGCATAAAATCTGAGACAGATGACCCAGACATCGCCCCTTCAAACCTGCAATGCCCAGACATGGGGCAGCTGTACAGTTCATGGTGAAAAAACTGTGCAGAGGATGATGACCAGATGGATATCCTCGGTTATCCAAATTTGGTTATCCAAAATCCAAATTGCAGATTCTTATTTTTATGAAATATTACAGTATTTATTATAAATGATATATCTGTGCATATATATAAATATATATATATATATACACTCACCTAAAGGATTATTAGGAACACCTGTTCAATTTCTCATTAATGCAATTATCTAATCAACCAATCACATGGCAGTTGCTTCAATGCATTTAGGGGTGTGGTCCTGGTCAAGACAATCTCCTGAACTCCAAACTGAATGTCAGAATGGGAAAGAAAGGTGATTTAAGCAATTTTGAGCGTGGCATGGTTGTTGGTGCCAGACGGGCCGGTCTGAGTATTTCACAATCTGCTCAGTTACTGGGATTTTCACGCACAACCATTTACAAAGTTTACAAAGAATGGTGTGAAAAGGGAAAAACATCCAGTATGCGGCAGTCCTGTGGGCGAAAATGCCTTGTTGATGCTAGAGGTCAGAGGAAAATGGGCCGACTGATTCAAGCTGATAGAAGAGCAACTTTGACTGAAATAACCACTCGTTACAACCGAGGTATGCAGCAAAGCATTTGTGAAGCCACAACACGCACAACCTTGAGGCGGATGGGCTACAACAGCAGAAGACCCCACCGGGTACCACTCATCTCCACTACAAATAAGAAAAAGAGGCTACAATTTGCACGAGCTCACCAAAATTGGACAGTTGAAGACTGGAAAAATGTTGCCTGGTCTGATGAGTCTCGATTTCTGTTGAGACATTCAGATGGTAGAGTCAGAATTGTTACCACTGTGCAGGCTGGTGGTGGTGGTGTAATGGTGTGGGGGATGTTTTCTTGGCACACTTTAGGCCCCTTAGTGCCAATTGGGCATCGTTTAAATGCCACGGCCTACCTGAGCATTGTTTCTGACCATGTCCATCCCTTTATGACCACCATGTACCCATCCTCTGATGGCTACTTCCAGCAGGATAATGCACCATGTCACAAAGCTCGAATCATTTTTAAATTGGTTTCTTGAACATGACAATGAGTTCACTGTACTAAAATGGCCCCCACAGTCACCAGATCTCAACCCAATAGAGCATCTTTGGGATGTGGTGGAACGGGAGCTTCGTGCCCTGGATGTGCATCCCACAAATCTCCATCAACTGCAAGATGCTATCCTATCAATATGGGCCAACATTTCTAAAGAATGCTTTCAGCACCTTGTTGAATCAATGCCACGTAGAATTAAGGCAGTTCTGAAGGCGAAAGGGGGTCAAACACAGTATTAGTATGGTGTTCCTAATAATCCTTTAGGTGAGTGTATATATATATATATATATATATATCCCCCCTCTCTCTTGCAAGCGACATCTCTTCTCTGATGTGTTTACTGGTGTGAGGGCGGGGCAACCGGTCACTCACATGAGATCCACCAATAGCAAACCACAACCATCCAATCAGTTCCTCATGGACAAAATCAAGTCCCGTCCTACATTTATTCTTGTTCGAAAAGCTGTTTCACTGGATATACATCATAATAGGGAAGAAATTTTACAGATGATCTCAAAGAAGACATGAGCCATGTTTCCACTAAAAATTACCCGGAACAATTTGTCCCAGGAACTCCCCCCCCCCCCCCAGATCTGTTGCTGACAGCATTTCTATCGCGGTCTAAAGTACCGTGAAGATTAGGCAAATTAGTCCGGTGACGTAGGACTGTGCGGGACTTTCCAGTTCCCGCTGGACTTCGTCCCTTTGCATATAAGCTTAATAAAGCCTGAACCTCGCCGTTGGTCCATCCGTCATATTTTTAACACTATTTTTGGAATAACAAACAACTTTTACCACACGCAACGCAAAAGAGTTTTAAAAATGGTGGTTGAAATAAAATGCTGCATGGAGTCAACCAATCAAAATGCTGCGTGAACTCAACCAATAAGCATATTCAGCGCCCAAGTCCCACCCCCAAAAGTTCCTGAACTTTGAAAAAGTTCCTCGCGAACAGGGACTTTAAGGGGAACATTTTTATCCGGAAATTCATTTAGATTTGATGACTGTAGGGAATAAACACGGCTCTGTCTCAGGGTCATTGAAAGCTACTCGTGTCATTTTGATGCAGTTCACACTGAGATCTTTCAGAATGAGGAGCGTTTTATAAGACACAAGACAGCTCCCATGCACATCACCATGATATATGAAGATATTAATAACGCTAAACTCTTGTTATTGCGTGACAAACTCCATATGGGTATTTGACATGATATGTCAGAGTCACTGATAGCAATGTCCTGCAATGTGTCGCACTAGACTTCATCTAAAACAGGGGTTCTTGATTCTTGACTGGAGTAATGATGCTGAAAATTCAGCTTTGCATCACAGGAATAAATTACATTTTAAAATGTATTATAATAGAAAACAGTTACTTTAAATTGCACAGTAATACTGTTTTTACTGTATTTCTGATCAAATGGTGAGACTTTTGAAAGGTAGAGTATATTGTTATAATGATTTGTTTTTCATAATTGTTTTACTGTTTAAATCTCTGGAGTCTTTAATAGTAGACTCATATTGGGGCATGTTGTCACAAAAGGTCAGTATGTGCATGTTCACTGATGAACTGTATTGTTCTGTTGCAATAACTGTGGAAATGTAGTATGTAATAAAGACTTTAAGGTGCAAAACTATACAAAAATAAACCCTGATGAATATTCAGTGGAGAAAAACATGTGACAGCCAGCCCTGGATTCTTATAATATAATATATATTTCAACATTTTAATCCATTTCAGACATTTCTCTTTTGCTTCTATTTTTTCATACTGCATACTGTAGCTGAGTTAATGTGTTAAGGTGTGTGTTTGTTAGTTCAGATGATAGTCATTGGCATGGAAACATCCAGTAGTCCGTGTGGGTCAGGAAGTTGGTTGTCGGGTCAGGGTCAGAGGTCAAACAGATGCTTTTACTGTGGACAGAGGGCAGGAAGAGGAATTTGGCTGTTTACTCCTGGTACAGGATGACTCAGAGATCAACAGTCCTGCACTGTCCATATCACCGCTCACTGTTTATTGTTTACAGCTTTACACGCACGTCTTTGGGTGTGTGCCTGCAGACTTTATAATTTTGTTTGTTATAATGCATTGATTTAGTCTCATCAGGAGGTTCTGCCCAACTGTATCTGTGTCAGTGGAGAAACTGTCTATTTTTGGCCTAGTTTGACCTGAGTGGTCTTGCAGCCGCAGCTTGTTTAATTGAATTTGTTGGGGTCAGAATAAGAGGATAACCTTTAGAGAACATTGTAAACAAATTGAGAAATTGAAGTAAATTTAATTTAGTGACATTTAGTGTGCTGTCTGCTCTTGATAATATGTTTTGGTGTTGCATGTGGTTGCAGCTGTAGGGCCCCATGATTCAAAAAATCCAAATTTCAAATCCAAATTCTGTTTTTTCCACTTGAATTTCTCATAAACAATTTAATGAATCTTTTCAAATGTAATCAAATGAAAATGAAACAATTTATTTTAGTGTTGCACAGCAGAAGATTACTGTCAAAATGAAAACGCGTCAAAATTTAAAAATAATAATATATTTTTTAACACTTTAATATTCACAGACAATAGTTCATAATGCAATTTGTTTATGCTGTTCGGTCATTTTTTTTTTTTTTTTAACTTCATCGGAATGGTACGAAACTTGTTAAAGGTTTTGGCACTTGTTATGTGAACACACAAAAAATCATGGACATGATTCGAAAAGGTTAAATGGCCCTGAAAAAAAAAACACTTGTCACACTAAAAAACACAAGTCACACCTGTATTGTTTGTGGTCAAAAATTACCGCATTGGAAACAAATGGGAAGTGAATTTCATTTTTTGAGATCAACCTCAAATCTGGAACTTGTTTAGATTTATGGCTTTGATTTTCTTACATTTTAGAGTAAAACATGTTTTGGAAAATATATATTTCATATAAAATTTGAAAATGTGTGCATTTTTTATAAAAATAAATGTAATCATTGTTATATTGATCATAGTTTTATTTCTCCGTTTGTCCCAGTGCCTCAGTTGATGTACATTTTTTTGGATTTTCTGTATTCGCCAATGAATTCCGCATTTGTCCACGCGTGTTGCCATGGTTTCTATAAGCGGAAAGCGAGGATAGCGTGGATATTGTGTCATTGATAGGCGACAATGACAAGGGATGAGCCATTATTTAAATATCTGGATTTACAAATCTTTGGGAACTTTTGGGATAATGTAAGTACACAACTGCATGAAATATATCACATGATGCCTTTTGGATATTTTATTACAAAAATCTTACATATTGTGCCTTTAAGTTGGAGATTTTATTTGCAGGCCTATGCTCAAAATGTGGTTAACAGGTAATACATGGAGTATAACTACTGCATAAATATAATTTCGTACCATAAAATCCCTTAAAAAAATACTAAATATTAAATAAAAAACATTATCAAACTAAAATATAGAACATTAATTCCATTTTTTTTTTAAATCTGTCATTTTTGAACACCATGCAAACAGCACCAGAAGGTTTAGTGTACATCCTACTTTGATGTATTCCTCCAAAATTAACCAAATTCTGACAAATATGTTAAATTAACAGCCCTGCTTTGTATTTCCCCCTAATGTTCCCCTTTCAGTCTCTGTCTAAATGAAAGGGCATGTGGTTTTCCCAGCCGATTCAAGCGCGTGTTAAAGCAGTGTGTTAAGTGTTTATTTGAGGAATGTTTTTTGTCTTAATCTCTATTTGATCTGGACGGTCTTCCTGCCATTGTTGCTTCATGTCCCTACCGTCTCCTATCTTCCCGTCCCTGAAACCCTCTCTTCTTAGTGAGGAAGCCATGGATGCAGATACAGGATACACACACTCATTAGTGGGGGTGATTGTGGCAAAACATGGTGTTTAACTGGGTATAAGTGGGTAAAGGCTTAGAAATACACATACATACACACACTGAAGATAAGATGAGAAAAGATGACGCGAGGAGCATCTCGTCTGGACTTGTCTGTGTCTACTCACAATCTTTACAGTTTTTTTAACAACTTTTTCCAAGTAACAAATAATAAGATAAATGAATTTATCATTTATTAAAATGATTTAATAAATGTATCAGTAAAAAGTTGGCATGAAACAGAAGTTGGGATAGTCTTTTCTTCCTTATTGTGAATATCAGAGTGAAACGGCTTCTCAAACAAGAATAAATGTGGGACGGGGCTTGATTTTGTTCATGGGGAATTGATTGGATGATTGTGGTTTGCTATTGGTGGACCTCATTTGACTGACATGCCCTGCCATTGCGCCAGCATTTATAATAAATACTGCAATATTCCATTAAAAAAATGGTCAATGTTGGAATTATAAATGTTGTAAAAAGTCATAATTAAATGTAAACATGCAGAGAAATTCTGGCTTTCTTGGTTTTCAAGTGAAATTATTTTATTATTTACTCACGCTCATGTTGTTTCAAAAACTAAATGCTGCTATTTTTAATGTGTGACCTTAACAGTGGCTGCAACTTACATGGACTCTAATAATCCATTCATAATCGGACTGTTAGTGACTAAAATGACTTAAAGTCAGCATACAATTTCATATTGATCTCATAATTTTAAATAAAAAATTGTCAACTGGATCATCTGGTGAAACGATGTAAAGTCCCACACTATATTTTTAATATAATCAGTTACATTTGGATGTACGTCACAATATGCAAAGATCTGTCGTAACGTCAGTTTCATTGTGACTAAATTTAAATTCTTTACATTGACATCACTGAAAAGATTCTTCATATTTTTACTTTTATGTTTTATAAAACAACATGAGGGTGAGTAAATAATGACAGAACTTTCATTTATGGGCGAACTATCCCTTTAAATGCTTCTTAGGGACTTAAATGCAAAAAGACTTTGAAATACAAAGACCTTGCATACTCCATGTGCCTCTAGAGTTTGGAAGTGAACAATGGGTCCTAATGAGGTGATGATGTCATACATATGTGTGTCAGAGACCACGCGTGTGTGTGTGTGTCCTGACAGTGAGTAGGATGGATGAGTAGACACTGATGTTGTGCACAATGGGTAGCCACTTAAGAGCACATTTTGGTGTAGATGGATTACAAAACCATATGGCAAGCAAGAGACTGATTTTTTGGACAATGGTTTATTGTGTTCCAGCTGTTGTGAACCCCACCTTCATTATGTGAACTGTTTGAATGGTATAGTGCATATGTGTGTAAGGACACGTGCCAGATTTGCATTCTCTTTTAGCAAAAGCTCAATAAAGCTGAGTTGAACATCTAAGTCCATAAACGGTACATGACTGTGACAAAGCTAGAAATCTCTATTATAAATATAACTGACTCTATACAAAAACATTCTAACAGTTCACATCATCACCTTATTATTTGAGCGTGCCAAGCATTTTCATGCTTATTAGAGTATCACACTGTTAGCTTAGCAACATGCTAAAAACAAACTCTATTGATCTTCTTAACCCTCCTGTTACTCTCAAATCTGGTAGAAAAATTTACCCCAGCAATTTAAACCAAGTTGTTTTTTTTTACAAAGGTTTATGTCTCAAGTCATTTATGACTGACAGCATATCTGGTGGGCCCTGGAACCATTTTGATGACATTAGCAGCACTATGTCGTTCAAGTGGGGAGCGGGACTATAACAATGTGAACTACTAGTGGTTCTCGCAATACTACAGGTAAGGTTAGGTTAGGTTAGATTAGGTTAGAGCCCTAAAACAGAGGGAAGTTGTTTGAATATTATATTAAATATATAAAATTATAGCATGTTATAGTGACCTCAATGAAACAACCAAAACAAATGTGTAAAATTTTGATATTTCTTATGTCTTATACAGCTAAAAGGACCTGGGGTCAAATTGACCCCAAAAAACACAGATGCTACAAAATGTGTACAGGACATTGGAAAAATATCATCATGTTAATTTTATGTTTAAAGAGTTGTCCCCATTAAATTAGGAAAAGTCATTCAATCTGAAACAAAAAAAAAAATGATGTCAATCGTGTTTTTACAGTCGTGAAACATTGAATCAAATTGACCCCAAAGATAATAGGAGGGTTAATTCAACTCTTTTCCCAATAGCACACTCCTTCCACATTTACTGGTCCAGGAAGAGCTTTATCAATAATCTGAAGACTTGCAGCTTACAAAACAAGACTGTCCTCCAGTCTCAGAGGGCCAACACAAATGGAGGCCACATCCTGACAGGCCCTTTCCTGTCACAACCCATAAGTCTGCTTTGTGCTGCCGTGATTGCCAGCGTAACCAGCACTGCTCAGACTTATTCTCTGAGTGTCTTGGGAGCCATTGTGATGTGCAGTGTCTAAATGAAGATTACTGCTGTGGAAACGTGTGCCCCTGTTTTTGTGTGCCAAGCACCTTGGTGTTTAAAAAGCTATTTCAGGGCTCATTCTCAGGAAACAGTGGCATTTGTGTGCTAAGTGTGTCCTGATACAAGAAACAGGATGATCTTAATCAGATTCTAATTTTGAATGTTTGTTTTTCATTGGAATGCCAGACAATATAAATGTCACAATTCATCACCATTACCTTTTAATAGGTTATCTGGGGGAAAAAATAAACATTATTAATTTAACATTTATTAATTGAATTAAATTAATACATTTTGGTTTTATTGAAATTAAAACAGCATGTTTTAGGCTTATGTCAAGTTTAGGCTTATGGTTAAACACTGATATATAGGAGAAATCATTGTGACATGTTGAGTGGTGCAATTTGCCAGTTTAGGCCATTATTAGACAATCAACCAGTAACATATTCCAGCAAAGTTGAGACAAAACATGTTTTAAAAGTGAAATATCACCGGTTATTAATATTTATTTTGATGTATAATGTGCTAAATTCCCAAACTGAATGAGACTACCGAAGGTAAGGTTTTAAAAAATACAGTAAAAACATTAATATAGTAAAATAACTTTTTTCTATTGTAATATTTTTAAAATGTAATTTATTCCTGTGATCAAAGCTGAATTTTCAGCATCATTACTCCAGTCTTCTTTGGTCATATGATCCTTCACAAATCATACTAATATGCTGATTTGATGCCCAAGAAACATTTTTCTTTGATGAATAGAAAGTTTAAAAAAACACAATTTATTTGAAATACAAATTTAATTTGTCTTTCAAAAAAACACTTTCGACCTCAAACTGTGTAAGTACATGAAATCCAAACATATTGTGATGGGTTTGAAATTATAAATTGCTTTAGGGTTCAGGGTTAGTATTTAGGATTAGTAATGGTAAATATTATCTACTGGTATTTGCAGGGCTGTTTGCTGGAATGACCCTCAAAATTAGTGTAGCAACAATGGATGAGGATATAGATATTTACATCAGAAGAAACCTTTCCTCTTCCAAACAATGGCCATCACCCACAGTCGCCCACAAACACAGTCCAGACACGTTTACATCAGTCAGAGTTGCAACATGTAGTAGGCCTACTCAAGATGGTGTTTCCTGTTAAAGCCTGTGTTTGGCCATCAAGCATTTCACTTGAGCCATTAAGAGGGCAAAAATTGAGACGGCACACGTTTGGACACACTTCAATGCATGTCTAATTTTAAAACAGGCTGTGATTAAATCAAAGCTCAAGCCTGAGTGCTAACTTCCTACACTTTCACGCGGCATGTCGCTTTTGCTCATGCAACACTATAACAAGAGAGGAAACCAAGCCATGGAGATACACCGCAAGGACAAAAGACACTCAGCTTTCGTGAGAGATCCGTGAGACCGCTGCTCTCTGGGGGCAGGAGATAAGAAAAAGTTAAGTAAACATTTGCTAGCCGCTAACTGCTAACAACACCAGCGGCTCCCATACGGATCTCATCTTTCAGCTCATTTAATTGGACCGGACAATAGCCTGTACTGGCTGGTCTGTAAATCAGCACTACTGGGGAACATGTGGAAAGAAGGCCAGCCTTGAAGCATCTAGTGCCGAAGCTGAAACGCGTTGGTGTTACGTCTGCCTGATTAGCATCCGATGTTTTCAACAGGTCGTTAAATACAGACGCACAGAGCAGCGGGGCAAATGCTTATCTAGATATTCAACCCTAAGCATGGCGAGGAAACTCTCAGCAGCAGTAGATAAAATGGCAACAAATGGAGCTCCTTAGGAAAGAAAACACTGAACCGCAGCTCCCTAGGAAAGATAAACTGCATTAACTCATGACTTCTAATATCAGGGAACTCATGTGGTTGAAAGAAGTAGTTGTCACGCAACTAGGTACTCCAGTATCACAACTCTGTTTTCAGAAAAGAGCAACTTTTCTAGTAACAAACTACTTTTTCCAACAAGTAGTTGTGTGACCTGACAAAATGCAATATTTTTTACACATGCTTGTGTTGTTATAGTGTGCAACAAAGGCCATCCAATTTTTTTTTTTTAAAGACCTTCATTAGTTATAAGTCATGAACCAAACCAACCAGCTATGAGGTGAATCACTACATGACAAACTTTGATTTGAAGCAAAAAGTGTTTGAAAATCAGACAATAGAGGGGTGCAGGGATGACGTCAGAACTCTGAAGTCTAATTTGCCTCTGGTTCCTCTGACGTTTTGTTCTACAACGTAAGCTACACACACTCACACCCCAACCGTACGTTTTCAAAAATGAACAAAATTACGTAACTCCTTCAAAATTATGTAATTTGCGTTGTATAACTAAACGTCAAAGTATATTCAAGTTATGTTTACCACAGGCTTGAACTTAATGTAGCTTTAATGAAGTAATGAACTACAATCTCATGAAGCACTTTGAATGTGCGAATGGCTATATATATATATATATATACACACACACAAATATTGAAGTGGTTTGCGTAGGGAGACTTGACGTCATATGCCATGCTGGGAGTGGGCAGTGCTAAAGAGATCTTTTGTCAAGATTTCTCTGCAGAATCATGGGTGATATCATTTCTCTCCTGCAATTTATGTTGTTGAACACAATTATTTTTAAAATAATGTTGAAATTATGCAGGCTGACGGCTTGAACAAAAGCATATACCGTCTTTAACGGTTTGGGTTATCGTTAAAATTCAATTTCCCTATGGAGAAAATGAATAGGATTTTTACTTCTGGAACCCGACGGTTGCACTGTATTGTGCTAGATAATAATGGTTTTGATTGTTTATATAATCTAATAATTATTGTAAAAGATAGTGCCCACCTAAATAGCATATTTGTAGTTAGCTTCTTTTTACCTAACTGCATTTTCAAATGGGTAGATTGACTTTTACTACTTTAAATTATAAGGATCTTGTAGCCTGCAAACTAAGTTTCAAAGTAGCTTCCCAAACACTTTAGATGAGCTTAATTTGTGACAGAGTGTCTTCTTTTGATGATTTGTGTTCTGGGTCATGGCAGGACAAGAGAGACAGGAAGGGGCTTTGAGTAACCTGGGATGTTTGGCCCATGTAATTAGCTTCCTTGTTGTCTCCAGGAAGACCATACGGATGTTGTCCACACTCTTGATCCCGCAATCCTGTTTTGTTTTTTTTGTTTTTATCGAGCCCATGCTAATAGCATTTTAGATTCTGACTAGAAACTGTAACTGAAACTTATTTAAAACAAACATCCACACCTTCAATACACTGCCAGACTCAAGGAGCGTGTGCTCAAGGGCTGAAAGGAGGTGGTCGTGCGACAGCTCCAAGGTGTGAACTCGTTCATTGTCCCGTCCCTGGTGCTCAGCGACTTGGTGTCAATGAGTCGGAAACTCTTGTTAGAATCAGTCAATGAAGCGCGGGTGGGGTGCCGTAAAAGACCGCCACACCTTTCCATGTGAAGAGGAAAAGATTACGCATTTACAAATGCCTCTGGTATCATTTAACTTTTAAGATTCAGAATCAACAGCCAAATCAATTAAGCTATTTTCTAAGCTCCTCATTGTTCTTTCGCTTTAGCTTGTGTGTGATGCCAGAGATGATGGTCAGAGCACATCAACACCTGAGAGACGCATCTGTCATGTGACACAGGGGGTCACACTCACACATCAAATACTCGGCTTATCATGCCAGTCATATGCCAGGAGTGAGAGTGGGAAAAGACGCAATGTTTCACATTTATCAAACTACACCAATAGTTTTTTTTTATTGGCATGATTCAGTGAAGAACATTGAATCACAAAAGGTTCTTAATAGCAGAAAAAGGTTCTTAAGATTAGATTATTAAAATGTTCTTCACACTAAGAAAAAAGTGGTTCTTTTAAGAAGTGTCCACTGAAAGGTTCTTTGGGGAACTGAAGATAGTTATTCTGTTGCATCGCTATACAAAACACCCTCTTGGAAGCTTTATTCTCAAGAGTGTAAATGCACTTTGCTGATTTCATCCCAGGAAGGAGGTTTAAAAGTGTTTTTGAATATCCAGACAGTTATCATGCCCTTTTACCACTTTTTATTTATTAATTGTTTGTTAAAAGTTCATATGGACAACATTGTTTCTGGTGGCACCCATACAAGATTTTATCATATTGTTTGGGTGCAATTATATGTGGCTAACTAAGTAACTAAGTAACTAACTAACTATTAATATCTTGGCTTACAAAAGAAACATCTCAAAAAAAGGGTGAGCTGGGGCTTTTATCACACACACACACACACACACACACACACACACACACACACACACACACACACACACACACACACACACACACACACACACACACACACACACACACACACACACACACACACACACACAGGGGCGTAGCACAAGATCCCGGGCCCTATGCATAGGCAGTCCACACACACACACACACACTGGTTTTTATTGTTGGTTTTTATTTATTTATTTATATCAATCAAATTCTAATTATCAATTCAAATCAAACTTTAGTTTTTTATTCATTAAAATGATTATATTTTTAAATAATTGTAAGGTACCACTTTGAGGTATGTATCATATAAACATGCAAATATGTAATCATATGCATTAAAACAACTCTCAATTGTGCTAGTTTGAGAATGCGACTTTTTTTTACAATGATATTAAGCCAGTGTTACAACATTCTGACTTTAATTCAATATTCAATATTATGATCAAGTCTTTCACATTATAAATATATTACTGTTGTCATGTTACTGTTGTCAAAAGATGCAGGTAGATGTGTAATGCTGTGAGTAGTAACGTTTTTTTGTGTTTACCGAACCAAATAAAGTATAATGAAAAAAAAAAAAATTAACTTAAAAAAAACTAAACATTAACTTTACCAGTAAGTATACATTGTGACTTAAATAAAAGCAATTGAATAAGAAAATAAAATGGCACCATGTTATGCAATTATATGCAGTTTGTTGTTGTAACTACTGAAAATACTTCTTTCCCTCATTCATTCATTCATTCATTTAAATAACTTCATATATTTGAAGGGAAAACCGTTCTACAATTGCTGATGGTCGACAGCTGCTGTTTTGTTCAGATTTAATTTGGTTGAAAAGTAAATAAGCACAATTGTTCTCCTCTGTCAGAAGGTGTTTTCTCAGTTGTCTAAAACATATACTTGCACTCCTAAATCCCTCACACAGATGCCTTGTACACATTTGTCCTTATTAAGCAGTTCATTTGCGGTGCACATTGAGTCGGTTAACTTCTGAAAAACAGAGTCAATTATTATCCATGGCCAAGGTCGGACACAACGGATCAAAGAGGCTGCGCTGAATCCAGCTGCTCGGAGAGCTCTGTCACTCAGACTCTCTCCCTGTGTGTGTGTGTGTGTGTGTGTGTGGTCTAATGCGCTTGCCATTCATTCCATGTATGGTGTGTGCATGCAAATACCACATCAAACTCTGTCATGTGTGAAGCCCACAGATCTTAATAGCAGTTTCAGTCCCATCATTTAACGTTTAAACAACACTGCGCCATTTAGAGACGGATATAAGATACTTTATTTTGGATAGAGGACACTTGAGACCTACGGAAATAAATTTAATTGCAGAGGAATAAACAGTTTGGCAGTTGTTGGACCCCCAATTGCTTTTGTCAGGCATTTGCATATCTATCTGTACCATTTGTCCCATTATCATATCTATCCTGTTCAAATCAAGGAGAGATAAGTCCAGTGCCACCTGTGATGTGTGTATTTGGAGGGAGGAGAGCATGATCTCTGATTTAGCTTCAGATAACACAGCTTTTAGCTTTTCAATAAGGAATAAATAAAAATAAACTGTAGGGAGATTATGTTGGGACACTGGGGGTTTTCACATACAAGAACAATTTTATTCTCGAAAGAAACTTTTAGCGAGCAGTTCTTAAAAGAACCATTATTTTCTTATTGTGAGGAACATTTTAATAATCTTAAGAAACTTTTTCCACTACAAAGAATGGCACAGTTCCATTAAATGGAACCATCAATGCCAATAAAAAACCAAAAATAGCTTGTGCATGATGTTTAGAGGGAGTTTTAGAGATTCAAACAGCCAGAAAACACAAACTAAAGCACATGTTGATCCATTTTAATGATGTCACAACACTTACAGGCACTGCTGCCTCCTGTCCTGGGCCTGGCCAGTGTGTGTGTGTGTGTGTGTGTAGGATAGGGTCAGGGAGGGATAGTTGTGTCTGAGCGGGTCAGGTCCTCGGCGCCACTGACGCCTCATCGCTGAGAGACGAGGAAGGGTGCCGAGTGAAACCTCCCGTCTGCTACTTCACTGTGAGACAGTACTACTGCTGAGCCAAATGCTCTGGCTGTTATCTGTCATTTACAGTGAAATAAATCTCAACTCTCGGCTGCTGTCTTTGTCATTTGCAGGATTATAATGTCCTAGTTGACCCATTTCTATTCTTGATTATATCATTCTTTTTTCCTTGCAGTATCTTTTTAAAACCCTGTTTATATTTCATACAACACTTCTGCATTTTTAGACCTGATGCAGTTAGAAGGCAGTTGCATTCAGAAGTGGGTGGGATTCTATTTTAGTTCTATTTTCTGTTTTATTTAGCAAATATCTGACTTCTTTTCTGGAACTGGGTTCTTTTATTGTTGCTTGTGGATGTTGTGTAATCTTCTAATAAAGACTGACAAGGGGATGCTGTTTCTGTTTACTAAACCGAATAAAGTGTAATATAAGAATCGAATTATTATTCAACTTATTAATCATTCAGTGCATTGTGAAATAAAATAAAATTACACCATGTTACAATAAAGCATACAGTTTGTTGCAGACTCTGCCCAAGTAATTCTTTCTTTCTTTCTTTCTTTCTTAATTTAATCATTCATTCATTCATTACCATATAACAGCATATAACTGTTATAGCATATAACAGACTGTAGATAGATAGATAGACAGATCAATTGTAAATAAAACACTGTAAATTAAAGTGTTACCTTTATTTTTTACATAATTATTTATTGTATATCATCAAACATGGTTTAACACAAAATATGAATACATTAATCATTATTTTGTGTATTACATTTACATTAGCTTATTTTGGTTATTTGACACTCTCTTAATGTATCTTTCTTTCTTAACGTATAAACATTTTTGGCACCGTGATTGCTGCTAGTTCAACACATGATGTTGTTTTTATTATTGCATGTATACTTTTACATTATAGCCTCTTTTTTGATTACAATTAGTTGAGTGAAATCGAAGGACTGTAAGACAAATGAGAACGAGAGAAAATGCGGAGGTTCAGCAGTTCATCCTAAAATAAGTTATAGGCTACGGCAAGTAAATTTCAGGTTGAAAACTGCTTTAAAATCTGAAGAGAAGTCTTAGGCACAAACAAGGTTTATGATACGCATTTCTCGGATTAAGTGGGACAGATATGATCTTGCTCGGACAAGTCAGTGAGCGCAGAGTCAAACGCATTGGAATGGAAATTAGAGCATCGTCCAGCTAATAGACTGTTGTTCACACATTCACATCCGACCATTACAATATCAATTAATCCGTACAGGGCAAAAACACAGGTCCTGACATGTCACGAGAGATAGAGAAGTTTCGTGTTTAATTTTAAAGTAGTGAAACTCCTGAAAATGTCATCGTATATACGGTAGTAGGTTATAGGACTAGTTTATTCGCGATAAATAGCCTATATTAAAAACAACTGTGAAGCAGAGCTCTATCACGTTAAATATTCTCCTCTTTTTGCAGCATTATTTACAGCAGTGATGTACGACTATTTGTGATGCTGTTTCTTAGTAGTTCCACTAGTAAATATTTTTGTTTACTTATTATTTCTATAGGCTATTTCCTTAACTAATCCTGTGGGTTTTCCTGTGGAGGCTGCAGTGCGGGGAGGAGGAGGGATCACTGGGGTAGAGGGGAGGGGTCAGGGGTGAGGGGAGGGAAGTGTGAGATCCTGAGGGTTTAAAAGACACCGTTTGTCCAGCTGAAAGTACATTCTGACCTGAACACATCACAAGCAACTTCTCTGTGATCATTTAGATCTCTTGTCAACGGATACTTTAAACACTTAAAGATTTTCGGAGGAATGAATGCCATGGACAACATGACTGCTGACTACAGCCAAGATTACTACGACGAGACAGTAAACAACTCAATGTGTGACTTTGATGAGTGGGAACCATCATATTCACTGATTCCTGTGCTCTACATGCTCATCTTCATCCTGGGCCTCACTGGCAATGGTGTGGTCATCTTTACTGTGTGGAGGGCCCAGTCCAAACGGAGAGCTGCGGATGTCTACATCGGAAACCTGGCTCTTGCTGACCTGACCTTTGTGGTGACTCTGCCTCTGTGGGCTGTCTACACTGCCCTGGGATACCACTGGCCCTTTGGCGTGGCCCTCTGCAAGATCAGCAGCTACGTGGTGTTGCTCAACATGTACGCCAGTGTCTTCTGCTTGACCTGCCTGAGCCTGGACCGTTACATGGCCATCGTGCACTCCCTCACCAGCACACAGCTGCGGACCAGAGGACACATGTGGGCCTCTCTGGCCACCATTTGGCTCCTCTCAGGTGTGCTGGCTGCACCCACCCTACTGTTCCGCACCACGGTGTACGACGCCGAGACCAACCGCACCTCCTGTGCCATGGACTTCAGCCTGGTGGTGAACAAACCGGGCCAGGAAGCCTTTTGGATTGCGGGCCTCAGCATATCCTCCACAGCTCTTGGCTTTCTGATCCCCCTTCTGGCCATGATGGTGTGCTACGGATTCATCGGCTGCACCGTCACACGTCACTTCAACAGCCTGCGCAAGGAGGACCAGCGCAAGCGTCGACTGCTGAAGATCATTACCACATTAGTGGTGGTGTTTGCTGCGTGCTGGATGCCCTTCCATGTTGTGAAGACCATGGACGCCCTGTCATACCTGAACCTAGCGCCTGACTCCTGCACCTTCCTGAACCTCCTGCTGCTGGCCCATCCCTACGCAACCTGCCTGGCGTACGTCAACAGCTGCCTCAACCCACTCCTCTACGCCTTCTTTGACCTCCGCTTCCGCTCTCAGTGCCTCTGCCTCCTCAACCTGAAGAAAGCCCTTCACGCCAGTCCCGCCAGCTCCCTTTCTTCACAGAAGACCGAGGCCCAGTCGCTGGCTACTAAGGTGTGAGGAGGCGGGTGGAAGGATGACACAGATTTGGGGTAACAAGCAGGAACTTCCCTCAAACTGTTACATCCTTCACAAGAACTCAAATGTAACTCTGTTTGTTGGGGACAAGAAGACTATCCTTTTGTATCTGATTATGGGAACTTGAGGAACCAGCCTCCCCTGTCCCGGGACTAAGTCTGGTTCTGAAGAACTTGATGCAGTCTGTTTGTCCTGGTGTCTCTGAGACCACAAGCAGCTTCTGGAGAGCAGACCCCCTCCGACAGCTGCACTCCAGACGTGCGGGACAGAGTTGAATGTACATTGAGGAGAACGAGCGAGGGCTTTTCTGCTTCCCTCTGCATCTCTTGCGGCCTCCGAGTTGCGTCTGGAGATTGAGCTTCATTGACTCTGCTGTTACTTTGGAGTTGCAGGATGGTGGATGGGTGGGTGGCCCACAGAAGGGTTTAAGAGCAATTTATGAACTCTTTACTTTTGAAACTGTTTTAGTGCATTTAACCATGCTCCTTACCATGCTTGTTTATTTTTTTGTCCATTAAGCACTTGTTCGTAAGGGCAGGGATAAGAACCCTGGTGGCCAGTCTGTCTTATCTAAACTGTCAAGATAGGGGAGGGAGGGATGGGAGCCTTACTTGAGAAGTGTTGCAGCTTGATTAAAGACTTTCAAGGGGGGAGGTGGATGTTTTGGGGGAGACGAAAACATGGAGGGGGGTGAACTCAGACAGACAGATGGCAGTTGACAAATGTTGTCGGCGAAAAGGGACGGCCAATTAATAGGTGGCAGCTTCGACAGATGAGATACTGTGCGTGTGAGCTAATGAAATGTGTGCAAGTCAACTTTATTTTGACACAACCTTGTGGAAAACAGTGCTGTATGATTCTTTTATGCAGTACTTTATGAATAAAATGTGTATTATGAATTTCTCGTTTATGCCTCTTGTTTTGTCATCCGTTAAAGCTTATGCATTCGACTGGAATGTCTGTAACATTCCCTCATGTGCGCTGTTTTCCTGTTAATGCAGGGCTGAAGCTAGTTGCTTTTGTCTTTTGTCCTCAGTCAGTTCAAAATCAAAGAAAGTGACTGACAGGAAATGCATGTTTAAAGCTGATTTCCTTGTGTTTCTTGTTTTGTACTGCCTCAAACCATGTTTATGTTGTGTACACAGACACAACAAAAAAAGAAAGACACAAAAAAATCTTTTAAATCACCTAAAACATTAATTCCCTGAGATGTCAAGTACGACAAACTTTTTAAAATAAATAATTTAACAACATCTTCACTTGTTATTTGCATATACTTAAAACAAGTGTAATTGAATCGATTAGTACACAACTATATTATAATAATCTTATAATTTTCTATTTAATTATATATTTATACATTTATAATTGTATATATCATATAACAAAGTAAAACAAAAATAATATATATATATTCTAATAATTTGATCATATAACAAAGTAATATATATATATATATATTCTAAAACAATTATATATATTTTTTCTTTCTAAAAATTATATATATATATATATATATATATATATATATATATATATATATATATATTCTAATAATTGTATAATTTTCTATTTAATTATGTTATATATATTTACATTTATCATTCTCTATATCATATAACAAAGTAATATATATATGTATATTCATGGAGGTAATAAATAATAGTATATATATATATATATATATATATACTATTTATTTATTACTTTGTTATATGATATATAAAATTATAAATGTATAAATATATATAATTAAATATAAAACTATAAAAGTATTAGTAATATATAAATAGTATATATATACACACACACACACACACACACACACACACACACACATATATATATATATATATATATATATATATATATATATATATATATATACCCTCATATATACAGAGGGTCATATATACATATATATATATACATTTATAAAAAACTGCTCTGTTGCATATGGAGGGTCATCAGACCCTAAACAGCCCTCTAATGACTAAGCTCCCTAATAAGCTTTGGTCAGGATATAATCATTGTCGGAGACACTGTGCTAATCTGAGGTAATTAGTGGCACTGATGTCTTTTGCATGGACTAATATGTGTCCTTCATAATAAAGGGTGTGGTTATTATCAATAACATAGATGATAGTGCATCGTGATACAAAAGAAAAAAAAACTTGATGAAACCACAAATGAGCTTATAACTTTATTTGCTTGTAGATTTACCACAACATGCGAGTTTGTAACTGCTAGAAATGGAAAAGAAAAAACACATTTTACCATTTGTGTAGCATTCCTCACTTTGGATAAAATGATCTGCTGATTTAATAAATGTAAATGTATACACTCTAAAAATGCTATGTTGTTTCAACCCATGTTTGAGTCAAATATGGACAAACCCAACCTTTGTGTTTACATTTTTTTATTACATTTTTAAACCCAATGTATGGGTTTGTCCATATTTGACTCAAACATGGGTTGAAACAAACCATTTATTTAGAGTGTAAGTAAACACAAACAGGCAGTTAATAAATAAGTGAATTATATCTAATCTGAAGATTACTGCATAATAGATACAGAATAGTGGACAGACTGAACATGCTACAGTACAGGGATTATGAGGCGGGCAAAACACATGTCTGTAAAGCGGGAAACAAAAAGCAGAAGCAAGAGGGTGGGGCATTAAGATAGAGGAGGAAAAGTAAAAGAATGGAGGGTGTTTCTTTTATATAAATGATAGAGACAGAACAAGTCTGTTTTGTATGTGTGTGTGCAGTTGCTAGCATGTGTGTGGGCTAGTGACCACCTTTGTGTTTATTTTGGTTTGTTTATTTGTTTTCTGTCAGGGATGTAAAGTGAAATATGAAGACAGGATGCCCAGTGAAGTAATATTCCCTAAATTTGAATACACAAGACTGTTAGCTTGTATTTATGGATAAAGACATGAATGCAGAAATGAAGAACAACACTAGAACAGGGTGATGTAAAGTTAATCTATGTTTCTGGCGTCTGCTGCAAACATGTTCCATGTTTCTGTGCTAACAGCTGCAGTGTGTGGGTACAGATCAAATGTTGAGCTCAGTATTGCCCACAGGTGTCAAATTATACCTTAGGTTTTCAAAGAAACGTCTGGACGATATATTGTAGGGACATTTTCAAAGATGTTGTAAAGATTTAGAACAGTAATTTAATCTCCCTGATAAATGTGAATTTCATGGTGTGAAGTTGCATATGTTAAATGAGCTGCTTCCTGTGCTTTAAAGTGAAACATTTATATGGTGGAAGTGGGAAACCTGACAGTGTAAAGTCAGACAAAGAGAGCATAAAATAAAACATGAACAATCTTTTGTAACTCACTCCATTTAAAAAAAAAAAAAGCGAATCCCTACACATCCTGTACACATTTTCGTTGTCTAAACATGTTTTTTTCTTTATCTGGACATTCAGATTTTTTCAGTGTCTATGCTGATAATATTTAGGTAATCTTTTGGATATGAGAATATTTTATCTAGATAATAAGGGAATCATTTGTGGAGCTCCAAAAACTGTAAATACTGTGGAACAAAACATTGTTCTGTTTATTTGAGCATCCTGGCCGGCAACACTGGCTCAACCAATAACATGAGTTTGGGGGCGGGGCAGTCTGTTTGCCAACCAATGGAAGACAGGGGGGATTGTTTGAGAAACCGTGTTTGAAAACAATTGTTTTTGCAAATCCGTCTGGTGATAGTTTAATGGTGCAGAAATCACACACTTCAGCTTTAAAGAAAAGACTATTATTGACGATTGCCTGATCATATATGTTTTCTTGGGGCCCTATCATACACCCGGCGCAATGCAAGTGTTTTTTGCTAGTTTCGACACAGTTATCATTTTCATGTCCAGCGCCACGTTGTTTAAATAGCAAATTGCAATATTTTTTTCGTTATTTAAAGGTGCACTGTGTAAATTCTAGCGGCATCTAGTGGTGAGGTTGCGAATTGCAACCGCTCACCCCTCCCTTTCTAAGCACGTAGAGAAGCTACGGTGGCCGACACAGGACAAAAATGACGTCGTCTGGGACAGCAGAGAGTAGCTAGCGCTCTATAAAGCAAAAGTTTGTCTACTGTAGAAACATGGCGGCCTAAAATGGCGATTTCACTGTAAGAGGACCCGTGGTGTATGTAGATTGAAATGGCTCATTCTAAGGTAATAAAGACATAACGGTCTTTATACACCACTGAAAACATAGTTATGTATATTATATTGCATTTCTGTCAATAGATCCTCATAAATACTACACACTGCACCTTTAAAGAGCGCTTTAGTAAAAAGCGAATCCGCCATGGTGCAAGCGCAGCTGGCTTATAAAGGGAATGGGAGATGAGACTCTGATTGGTTTATTGCACGTTACGCCCAAAACACACCCATGACTCATTAAGAGACTAGGTACAACCCTTTTGGACCATGCGCCTGGTGCACCGACCGTTTTTTCCATTGTTAAACTAGCAAAAGTGGATTCGGACACGCCCTGAATGCACCTCCGCCATGCGCTTCAGACCATGCACTCAGGTCGTTAAAATAGGGCCATTGGTGTAAAAAGCATGAATTTGTGACTTGAATTGGTTAACTTGTAATGGATTCATCTGTACTTTTACTCAAGTATGGTTTTCAGGTACTCTTAATACTTCCTGTCCTGGCAACTTGAATGTCACATGACTCACACATTGATCACTAACAGTTTCATTTTGAGTTTAGCTCTGACTTCAGTTTCAAAAGCAGGCTGATGAAATGCAATGCAGCCTAAACAATCTGAAACTAGTAATACCTACAGCATTAACAGTGTTATAATGTGCGGCATCAAGAGATCAGAGATAACTGAAGTTATATATGATGATGTGATGATGATGACTGAGACTGTGGAAATGGACAGAGGAGAAAGAGTGGAGATGATGGTGGATATCTATGAGAGTGCAGATACTGTGAGACATCATGATCTGAGGACACAGCACACAGGTAACATAATTCATCTGATACACATTATAGCAGTCAGACAGAGGTATTGTAGTAGGCCTATCTCTTTTCTCAAGTGCTTTGGTTTATTTTTTTAAACAGTCTTAACATTCTCTAAACTCTAAGTACAATTGTCACAACTGTTTTATGGGACATCATGTCTGCAAAATGTAGTAACTCAACCAAAACATTTAATTAATTTATTTTTTGTCATCATGTGAGATGTACAGGTCAAAATGTTTTTTTCATCATGGCAGTCCAAATGTTTGTTACAAATTTCAGTTCACTTTTTCACTGAGCTTTTTAGATACGTGTTTCATCAGTAGGTAAATGTTTACAGGGAGAAGTCATAAAAAGGAATATGTACATTTTTATGTACTATACAGTATTTGTTTTTGTAGCAACGTGTTACATGTAAACAGAATATTAACATTTTCATGTCTACTTTTACACATTTCTTATATGTAAAATCATATATAGAGAACAGAAAATTGCCACAAAATTACATGCAAAGTTTCCAAACTTGATTGTTTGACTGGTAAGATTGTACCTATTTCACTACTATATGGCAGGTCATTTGGCAATTTAGCCTAGATCAAAAAACATGCCATGTCATAAATATTTTTTTGAAATGACACGTACTATATCTGACAGATTTGAACTGAATGGCTTGCACAACATGTGACAATGTTCAGATGTGAAAAATATGAGTTTTACTGATAATCAACTTGTTAGTTTTGTTCAGCAAGCCATGTGCATTAAGATGTGTGTAGTACTTACTCTTTTGCACAAAAACACTTGTGCCAAAAGACGTACAATTTGTTTAAAAAAAAGCAATTACAATTTAGATTGAACAAGAAATTATTGTTTTGAGAGATCTCATTTGAGAATTGAGCCAAAGCGATTGAGAAAAAATAAGAATAGAGTTCACAAGTAGAAGTGTGAAGACTATAAACTTGTATCTGTCATCTTCAGGAAGCGTCTCAGTGAAGAACAGAAAGCACAGAGCAGTTGAAGTGTGTTTGTGTCTGCTGTGTGTTCTTCTGCTGACTGCTGTAATGGTGCTCTCTGTGTATTTCACCACTGAGAGAAACCAGTTACTAACCCACATCAATAACCTGACTGAGGAAAGACACCAGATAATAACCAAAAAAATTGATGAACTTCAACATGGCCTTATTTCCAACAAAAATAAGCATTGACGTAAATATCAAGTGCTGTTCATCAAATAAATTTCAACATGGACAAAGATTAACTAATATCTAAACTGGTGTATTCACAGATCAGCGTGCTGACAACTTTAAATGGATTTACTACAACTTCAGTTTCTATTATTTTTCATCGGAGGAGAAGAGCTGGAGGGACAGCAGACGAGACTGTCAACAGAGAGGAGCAGATCTAGTGATCATAAACAGCAAAGAGGAACAAGTGAGTGAGAAAGAAAATGATTCTATGTTTGTTTGTGCACATTGATACATAAGGGTTGGTCTGTTTTAACTAGTGAGAGAAAGGTGTATTACTGTTATTGTAATTATTATTATTACATATATTATACAATATATGACTGTTCTATCATAACAGGAGTTTTTGCAGAAGGTTGTTGATTATAATGATTTTTGGATTGGTCTGAGAAAGACAGAGGGAGTGTGGAAATGGATTGATGGCACCACAATCACAAATGGGTAAGAGAGATTTCTCTACTGTGAGTATGATATACTCATAACTGACTGTACTGGGAATCAAACAGTTTTCTTCATTGTTGTTTCAGGTACTGGAGTTCTCAGTACCCTCAGTATCAATATTCATATGGTTATTACTGTGCTCTAACGACTTCATCAGGTTGGAAAGATTGGCCATGTGATTATTATTCAAAACAATATATCTGCAAGAGAACAATTTTAAAAATCACACATTACATAAAATAAATATACATACAGTGAAAAAACCCCATCATGTTTTTGAAAAGCAGTGGTTCTGCTTTTTAATAACATTATAAGTTATTTTTAAATGAAATATCTTTATATGATTCATCAGCTTTTTAAATATGCAGCTTAATTGTAAATCTGATCTATATTATATATGTAAATTAGAGATGAAGATAAATTGCTCATGAGAAAGGCTCAGTGGTCTGGTGTCTCATCCTGAAGAAGGACTTCAGCAGTTTTTGCTCCCTGCTGGTGATATCAAGAGCAATCAAAGCCAGCAGACAGACGGACGGTCCCTCATTCTCCTCCGCGGATGTGTATTTGTCTTTCCTCATCAAAGCCTCAGACTCTTAAACACTGCAACTCAATTACAGAAGCTTTCATCTACTTCCTTTTCAGTGAAATCAACAATATCATGTAGTCAGATCCCAAATACTTATACTTGATGCAGAGGGATGCCTAATGTGACAGATTTAATAAATAAATAAAGTTAACAATATATAAAACTAGATCTAATGTGTTGTTTAGTGTAAATACAGATTTTAGGTAAAGCTTTTTATGCCCTGTAATTTTTTCTGTGCGAATCACATGCTGTGCTGCAGAAATAGGTGTGAGCAACACTATCAACTGATCTCTTGAGTAAACTCATGTTTCATTAACACAGCAAAGCACTAAGCTAACAGCCTCTTGAAGAGCAAAACAACAGACTTAAAAGGAGATGAGCCATTTAGTTTACAATAAACTCTCTGACTAATAAACATCACAATATCACATTCCTACCCCGATGGGCAGGTTCTGCCTCAGAAGCAAAAGCCAACAGAATGCATTTGATTCAACACAATCAATCTGTTATTAACAGTGCAGCATATGCATGTGCTGTCTGTCCTCATTTAAATCCATAGTTGAAATATAGCTTTTAAATTCAGTTTTTGCTTTCTTCACCTAAGTCACATCAGCTAACCACTGGTGTACCTCAGGGCTCAGTGCTCGGCCCTCTTCTCATTGATTGTATTGCTACTATTATGGCAGTGACACACAGCTCTGATGTCCTTAGTACCTGGAAAAAATCTCAAATTGCCATTTGGACAGATTGACCTGAATGAAATAACACCATTTTCAGCACAGTCTAGTGAGGGTTGAACTGTTTTGTCATCATCTAACTGCTAAGCTCAACAACAATAACACTAGTGAGGTCAAAATTTTAGGGTCTTTAAGATTTATTTTCTTTTTTTTTGAAAGAATATAATACTTTTATTCAGCAATAATACATTAATTTGCTTAGTAAATACATTTATAATGTTACAAAAGATTTCTATTTCAAATAAATGCTGTTTTGAACTTTCTATTCATCAAAGAATCATGAAAACAAATTTATCACAGTTTCCACAAAATATTAAGCAGCACAACTGTTTCAACATTGATAATAATAATAATAAATGTTTATTTTAAAATATTTTAGAAAACTGTTATTTTAACCATTAGAGACCATCAGAGACTTAAAAATATTATCCTCCCAAACCTTCAAATGGTAGTGTACACTAAAAATTATCTGGGACAAGATGGATAAAAAAATAATAATTTATTGGATACTTGGTTTTGTTATGTTGTATGTAATGCAATGACGTTCATACATTTTAAAGGCACAATATGTAAGATTTTTGGATTAAAATAACCAAAAAACACTAGAACAATGTTATATATTTTGTTGACTTGTGTACTTACATTATCCCAAATGTTTCCAAGAATGTTTAAATCCAGAGAAATAAGCTATTTTAACCAGGACACGGACCGCATCTGTGCATCGCCTATCAATGACATCATGCCCGCATTACCCTCGATTTTTGTTTTATTTTGTAGAAACCATGGAAACACCAAAGATGTTTTAATATATTATGTGTTTTATTAGACAGGTGAGCAGCTGTTTGGGGACATTCATCGACAGAAGACTAATCATTGTCATATAGCTCAACACAGTTAGTCTTATTGTTTAAATCTCGTTTTCTTGATTTATCGTAAGTACCATGTTTTACCATGCCTAATATCCTTCTAGCTTACTGCAGTGTGCAACAAGTGTCTCATAGTAGCCACCAAGCGAACACACAGAGTAGCATTATAACATAACTTTAAATTTAAAACATAACTTTTTTCTCGCCGAAAATCAAGACGTCATCAAGCTACGTCTTTGTTTTGAATAAGCGACCTCTAGCAGCGAAAAACTACACGTTGTGGCATTAAGTGTCCAGATACTTTCTGGGCCCTCTCTACATCTCTGTACTAGCTTGTACATATCTGGACAACTTTAGACATTTGTATTGCAGCACTTTCTGTTTGTGCTGTATAAATTCCTAATTAGAAGTCCCTCTGGATAAAAGCTTCTGCTAAATAAAAATACTTGTAAATGTAAATGTTCCTAATGGCCACAGACTGTAACCACACCTATGCAAAATGCCACACCCTTATGATTGCTTGCAATGAATATGCATTACAACACAGTTTGGACCATGCTTAAGTATTCATATGGGCTGTTGATATTGTAGCACAGCTAAAGCTATTGCAGTAGATGCTTGGTGGTCAATGAGGCTTTGTTTTGATTGCCACCATTTTGCCACCGCCCAGGTCAGTCGTGAGCATAGGAAAAGAGTTGAGTCCCAAAAACACACTCTGGTGTCTTGTCCAAAAGTTGTATATCAAGACAGTGGGGCTCATTTCATTGCACAATGGTACAAAAGTGGATAATGTGTTATTCTTAGAATGGAAACCAGTGGAAAAAAACACCCTTAATGTGCGTTCACATCAGCGAAATTTCAGCAAAATTTTGCGTGCAAAGATTGGACCATTATCTATTGTCAGTGTAGCGATGTATAAAGCAAAGCTCACACAGAAGTCACTTTCAAAACAATCAGCTTCCTGTTCATGTGACCAACTTGCATTGAAATTTGTGTGGGGTACCTTTTCGCCCCTCATGTGAAACTCGCGCAACGGTAAATAAAGGATACTTAAAGGTGTGGCCACATACAGTGAAATTTCATAGCAAAAAGGTCAACTGTCTATTGTCAATATGTCCTCTAAACTCCTCATCACACACACTCCTATTGGAATGACTGGATTTCGCCTGCAAAATTTCTCCGAGCAATGGTAAATGTGACCTCACCTTTAGAGAAAAAGGGAAAGACCCAGTCAAGACAGAAACCATTATAAATCAAGGCAACATAGCAGGTCAGGCAAAAATAACTCTTGAGGAAACGTGTGTGGCTTTACTGGGCCAGAACAATGGGACGAGAGAGGGCGGCTCAAGTATGGCTACAGTAGAGGGAAACTAGCGATGACCCCCAAGGAGCTTGTGGAAGACTCGTGGCTTCCTGTCCTGGTTCATGCCTCCCGCACTCCCTCCAGAGTGATGGAGGGCTCTAGTGCACAGGATAGGAGTCGCAAGGCCAAAGAAGGTTGAGGGAAAGGTTCCTGGCCAGGGAAATCCTGTCTTTCAACAGCATCACATCGTGGTTCAGGACCCTAACTGTGTCTTCGGGCCCCTTAGGGACTGTTAGCTCAAAACTGCAGCTCTGCCGATTGTCTGGCAAAGCAGGCCACACTTCCTCAGCGCTTTTATGATTGAACCCGAGGTCACGGAGAGCGTACGACAGGAGTTTGCAAATTGCAGAAGCAGGCCAAAGATCATCAACACCTTCAGCATAAGCGGCGTCTTTAGACACCTGAGGTTCTTCCTGCGTGAGAAGCGATGCTAAAGACTGAATATAGTGGGTTGTACAGACACGTCGGTGGTATGCATGATGCGATCGCACCGGATCTATGGGTGTGAGACCAGGAGGGCTCATCCTCCCTGATGCACAAAGCATCCCTTCATGAGCAGCTCTATTCTCTCCTTTGTGAGCACTGGTTTTAGGGCAGTCTCAAGCTCTTGCTCTCTCAGGCCTGTCACTGGAGCTAAATGACTTCCCTGTCATCAGCTGAGCCCACAGCCGGATCAGCTGCAGGCATTCTGGCAAACCGAGCTGACAGCTCTCTCCTGATCACAGAGGCTCACAGAGGCACATCTTAAATGGTATGCAGTAAATTAAATGAGGCTGAGCGACATTATGTGGCCTTAATGGGAAAACATTACCTGTCTGTCAAAACTAGAATGCAACCGTGTCTAAAAACAATGACAAACTGATATGCACAAAGTGTGTGTGTCCTGGTAAACCCTACGTTATGGGGACTAAATGTCCCCACAAAGATGGCAATATCTGAAATCCTTGTGGGGACATTTTTGTTTTAAACATTTTTGAAAATGTAAAAATGCAAAAAGTTTTCTATGATGGGTAGTTTAAGGTTAGTGTAAGTGGATATAATATACCGTTTGTACAGTATATATATATATATAGTGAGAGATATATATATAGTGGGCATGAACCATGTTATTGGGGGTCCATGAAAATAATTCCAGAGTTTGTGGACTGATGTTTAAAATTCTTTTTTTGCAAAAAATTATAAATAAATAAATATTAATAAAAGAAATCCATACTTTTATTCAAAATGACAATAGACTTTTACATTGTTACCATTTTTTTTTTCAAATAAATGCTGTTTTTTTTAAACTATTAATCAAATTCATTCATTCATTTTTCTATTCATCAAAATATCCTGAAAAAAAAGTATCATGATTTCCACAAAAATATTAAGAGAAACGTTTCTTGAGCATTAAATCAATTAGAATGAGTGATGATGCAGAAAAATCTTTGATCACAGGAAAAAATTATATTACAACAGAAAATATTCACAATATTACTGTTTTCACTGTATTTTGATCAAAGTAATGCAGTCTTGGTGAGCATAAGAGACTTCTTAAATGTAAAAAAAAAAGGCTTTAGAGGACCAAAAGAGCAGTCAAACAGTCGGGCATGTCCTTTGAAACAAGAAATTAACAGTCCACAACTAATGACAGTTTGAAAAGCAACAGTGATTTTGTCAATGGTATTAAACCACCCAGATGCAAAATGCACTCAGAAAAGACCTGCTATAAAATGTCCTTTTGCTGCCTTTTAACAGTTGGATATAGGGCTACTGTTGGTGTAAAGCATCTCTTGTCTGCAAAAACAACTAGATGCCACACACAGACAAACACACAACTTCTTCCAGACAGGTGTAAGAACCAACAGCAACATGCATCATTATATCAGTGCATTGACAAGAACAACTGCTTAATTTAGATCTAAATGCTTCTTTTTTTACGACATTTTTAGCACTTCATAAATCTGATTTAGATCTCAGTCTAATCCAGAAATAGCTATTAGACCCCCTGTTGAACAAATCAGTTTATAAACTGGTACTAACTCTGCTTTTGGATCATGCAGCTGGCATTTATTAGGTGTACGTTGGTCATTTATTGGTCCAAGATTGGTCGTTAACCAGCTACCATGTTCCAAAAACCATCCTGACCACTTTGAGATAGTAAGACAAGAATGTTGCTAGTTTTTTGTAGTTTGTTGCAGGATATAAGCTAGTTAGAAAATTATGTCATTATTTACTCACCCATACAGAAAAGAAGGTATTTTGAAAAAAGCCAAAGGGGTCAAAAAATGTAAGTGTTGTTCAGACCCCAGCAGCAGACAGGATTCTTCAGGTTTAGAAAGACAAGAGGCTGAGTAAATGACATAATTTTCATTGTTGGTGAACTATCCCTTTAAATTTGATTTCCCAGAGGGTTGTTTTAATTCGGTGTCTAATAAGTGTCTAAATTGCAAATCAAGAATGAATTTACCGTCTTGTACCTATTCTCAGTGATTCAACATTATAGTTTGTGAAAACTTCACGCCACTTATGTCTTCCACCCCTGAACACTCGAAGGAAGTAAAGGATTGATAACGGAGTCAATATGTTATGAGACAGCGCCACCTGCTGGTCTGCCTACAATGTACAAGTAGTGCTCGCTGCAGAGCATCTGGAGCTCAAGGGTGGAGCTTAACCTGCTTAATGGGTGGAGAGATAGGGCTATGGGTAGGGTTAGGGTGTGGTTAGGGGATGCAGCTCTGTTGAACTGAAGGAGAGTTTGTAAGCTTTCTCTGCCCGTTTTCTAGACATATTTAATATTTATACTTTCACTACTCTTCCCCAGTATTATTGCTGTCTGATAATTATGAATACCAGCTGCTGGTCTATCGGCCGCATTCATGTTATTATTACTCTGATCATGTCAGTTTTAAGCCTGTTTTTACTTTTACTTTTATTTGACCATCTCTACTCTTTCTGGGCCCTCCTCTGATTTGAAGAAAACATTTATCAACTGTTTATCAACTTAACATGAGTCCTCAATGTTAAAATATAATGGCAGACTTGTAAACAATACTGGGGAATAATGCATTTATGTGTATATATAATTATGTAATATATAGGCCTAATTTGTAAAGTATGTAAATAAATAAACATGTATTTGTGACGTCATCTGTCCTGCTCTATGCTTCCCCCAGTGGGCGATCCTGGAACTAGATGTTCAATTCACGATGCTGCTCAACTGTTGGACACTCTTGAACAAACGTGATGATCTTTAGTTTTATATCAATCTTCTGTTCAGGTTAATCGTTTTGTAGTCTTTTAGTAGTAATGTGAGCATAAACAAAAGAATGCCGTGTAAATAATTATATAGGCCCTATTTTTATTTTTATGTAATTAAGTTAGAGATAATAAACCTGATGGCCTAATTTGTAGTAAATATTGTTTTCACCACTATTAATTAGGGTGTTTTGCATCAAGTCACAGTAAGCACACAGGTTTTTGCGATTCTCTCATTCCTCCAAACATATAAATGTTATCACACGTCACGAGATAATGACGTAACAGGTCTCAGACAACAAAACACTGCCACATTCCTAATAGAAATGAACACTGTGGTCTGTTTGTTAGATTCTTTTTCTTAGAATAACAATAAGATAAGATAATGTAAATGACAGCTCACCTCAACCAATCAGCGGCCAGAAGAGAGACTTCCTGCGGAGGGAGGCAAGCCTGAACAAGTGAAACTAAAACCAGTTGAGGGAATGTTTTCTTGTCATGGAATATTCGTCTATGTTTTCACCTCACGAGGGAAACTCCATTTCACAATGATGTTCGCAATTTAGGAAATTCGACTGATGGATAAAACAAACAAACCAAACTGAGTTTTATATGCCTATGAATGTAATTGCATCTGAACATCAACATTACATTTTGACACTTGAAACAGTTTTGAGGTTAAATTATCTAATTTTGTGTCTGGGAACATTAACAATCTATGACATTGTATTTGTTAAATATCAAAGTTTTTGTGTCTGTTTGTTAACGATGGATGTTTTTAGATTTGTGGAGTAAAAAAATATTGTTTTTATTTTGAAGTAAGAAGATAAAATAAGATTTATTAATTAAGTGCTATTATTTTTCAAGGGTTATTCTTCAATAATCCCATGAGTTTGATGTCATTTTTTATATTCATTATAACCAAATTGAGGTTTGAATTTGAATCCATAGTGTTGTGACATATCTTCAATTAAAAAAATAGCAATATGAAAATATTCATATGATTAAGTCATAGAATAAATGTATTTTAGAAGAATATTTGTGGTATTCTGCATGCTTTGCCATTAGTTATTCAATTATTCAACTAAATTGTCAAAACACATCTTACGTTGTTTTTTTTAATAAAGATATCAAAAGTCATATTCTGGGCATCTTCCCATCTTGTAGTCTATATAAGGTCATGTATTTCTACAAAAATGAGTTACTTTCGCTGTTATCGTTCTCACAATGTACAGAGTGTACAGTACTGCTTATGTAAGTGCATAAGGTGGTCATATTATCAGTTCAATGGACAGTCTTCCTCTGATGAAGAACAGGTAGACGCCATGTAAACACACGGAAATTGGACATATTCAAATACCACGTCGACTGGAATTCTTGGTCACGTTGTTTACTGCGTCACCAGCTATTTAAGCTCAGAAGCTCTAACAATAATTCAGAGAAGTGTGATAGATCACCGCAGTCAGCCGCTTTTGAAGGAACTAGCGCGTGTTAATTCATCCAGACTGAGCACACTGGTGAAACTAAACTGTCACGATCTGAAATGGCGAAGAAAGGTAAAACAATTTTACTGACCTGTTTAAAATCAGTGTTATTTTAAAAATACATAGCCTGTGTTGTGATTGCAACTTGAAACGAAACGAGTTTCGATTCTTCCCCATATAGAGCAAGCCGCTGTTGTCGAGTGCGCGCAACAGTTGCGCAAAATTGGAGATCTTTTAGACTGGAAATACAAGTTACTGGAGCTCATAATCGCACTCCAGAAAATGCAGAACGACGGAAAAAGCTGAAAAAAATAAGGAATCTGAACCAACGTACACCTGACATCTGAAGAAGATTCATTTCTGAAGACGAGGTGCGTCGTCTTCCAAAAACAACAACAACAAAAGTTGGACAGGAATGGCCTTCCGAGACGAAGACATGGATAGGATGGCCCTTGAGGACATCGAAACACCGTGGACCATTTCTGTGCTATTCTGAGACCATGTTTGTCTCTTGACTGTTTCTCTCACGGGGTTTGAACTAGGAGTTTTCATTAATCGGGTCGAATTGCAGAGCTCGTTTACAACTGGACTTCTTTTTCTAACGATTCTGAATTTAGTAAACAATAGGCTACGCAATGATCTGTACAAATAGAGATGGTGCGAAATGGATGCCCTTATTTATAGCCTACATTTGCTTTTAGGCCTAGCCTTATGATAATGAAGTGTAGCCTATTTCCTTTGGGAACTGACTTTACTTATCCATGAAAAATCACCTCGAGACTAGATGGTTAAAGGTTACTTGCCTGATATTCTATAACTAATGTGTATTATAAGGACCTGCAATTGTATTTCTCTTTTTTTTTTTTTTTTTTTTGAATAATTCCCACACTATTTTGTACGAAATGCAAAGCTTTTTAAAGCACTTGTAAACTTAATTGTTACATCTTGCACATTTAGGTAATATCTATCTTTTTAATGATATAGGCTATTTGTAATATGTAAATCTATAATAATTGAGGTAACATGACATTACATATGTGACAGCAATGAAAATCTACCTACTGTAAGCCTATAAGCAACTTCCTGTATAAGCAATTGAAATATTTAATACTTTCTGACTGTTAATGGTGTTTTCTGAAACTGATTAAATATAACCAAGACAAAAAAACAGCTTTCATGTGTGTGATTGATCCCTCACATTTAGATTTATAAGATTTTGGAAAATTTCATGGGAAAATGTAACTATTTAATGAGGTAATTAATTTATTAGTGCTGTCAAATCAATTAATCGCGATTAATCACGATTAATCACATCTAACATAAAAGTTTGTTTACATAATAGGCCTATTTGTGTGTGTATATATATTATTATATTTATAGGCTATATTATATATACATCTGTGTGTGCAAGTGTCTGTGTATATATAGGCCTAAATATACACACATTTTAATAAATATGTGTGCGTGTCTGTATATATAGGCCTACATATACACATGTGTAAATATTTGTGTGTTTGTACACAGTATATACACACAGAGAGACATAAATATAATATACACACATATTATGCAAACACAAACTTTTATGTTAGATGCGATTAATGGATTTGACAGCATATGATGTAAACTGTAAGCTCTACCACTTAACATAAGAGTCACTGGGGAGTATAGCAAATCTTACAAAAACATTCAAATGACATCATACAAATACAGCATGACCAGGTGTGCGTTTCCTGAAGACAACTAATTGAACGGAACTTGTGACCATAGCTGGCTAACAATGCTTTTGGGAAAGGCACCCTAGAGTAGTGCGATTAACAAACAAATGACTTTTATGAACCGGTTCTTTTCAGTGAATCAAAAAATTGAGCACGACCAGTATCTGATTTCATTTGATTCCTGAAAGACTGAACCATCAGAGCAGTTTCTGAATCAACATTCATTCTGAACTGGTTGAACTTGTTCAATCTTGTCTGAAATGCATGATGCGTTTTGAGAAAAAAAACCTTTACAGTCTATGGAATAAACACACTGCAGTGCTTTTCCTTCTAGCATAAGCATGCATGAGGTTATGGTCTCCTTGTGTGCTCAGGTATGAATTATCATGGCATGATAATCCCCTGTACATGTTCTCAGTGCATTCTACATACAATAGAGCAGATTTGCAGGGTTCCCACTCATCCTGGAAAACCAGGAAAATTTATGAAAAAATTTCCAGTCCTGGAAAACACATGGAAAATTAGTTGTCCTGTAAAAATTATTTAAAAATATATATTTTTTTCTTTAGCTGAGTACAAAGAGTTTATCACTGGCCCAATTACCGCTAGTTGCAGAAAGTGCAATGTTCAGGAATGCTGAGTTTAGAGACGTGAGACTAGTATTTTGAATGAGGTTGTTTAGTCTTGTGTTGCCACTTGCAGCAGTTAGCTAATGTTATTAACTGCTCAAATGTATGCAGTGAATGTTAACTGGTAAGCAGCTACTAATCACATAATTTTGATATAAACTCGCAATTGTGTTATAAATTCAGAATTGTGTTATACAAACTCAATTGTGTTAAAAAGTCAGAATTGCGTGATATAAACCCACAATTGCGTGTTATAGTCAGAATTGTTAAAATGTCAGAATTGCGTAATATAAACTCACAATTGCGTGTTATAAAGTAAAAATTGCGTGATATAAACTCGCAATTTTGTTATAAATTCAGAATTGTGTAATTCAAACTCTCAATTGTGTTATAAAGTCAGAATTGCGTGATATAAACTCACAATTGCGTATTATAAAGTAAAAATTGCGTGATATAAACTCGCAATTGTTATAAATTCAGAATTGTGTAATACAAACTCTCAATTGTTATAAAGTCAGAATTGCGTGATATAAACTCGCAATTGTGTTATAAAGTCAGAATTGCGTGATGTCACAATTGTGTTATAAATTCAGAATTGTGTAATACAAACTCTCAATTGTTATAAAGTTAGAATTGCATGATATAAACTTGCAATTGTGTGTTATAAAGTCAGATTTGCGATAGTCAGAATTGCGTGATATAAACTTGCAATTGTGTTATAAATTCAGAATTGCGTGATATAAACTCTCAATTGTTATAAAGTCAGAATTGCGTGATATAAACTCACAATTGTGTTATAAATTCAGAATTGTGTAATACAAACTCTCAATTGTTTTATAAAGTCAGAAATGCGTGATATAAACTCACAATTGTTATAAAGTCAGAATTGCGTGATATAAACTCACAATTGTGTTATAAATTCAGAATTGTGTAATACAAACTCTCAATTGTGTTATAAAGTCAGAAATGCGTGATATAAACTCACAATTGCGTTGTCAGAATTGTGTAATACAAACTCGCAATTGTTATAAAGTCAGATTTGCGATAAAGTCAGAATTGCGTGATATAAACTCTCAATTGTTATAAAGTCAGAATTGCGTGATATAAACTCACAATTGTTATAAAGTCAGAAATGCGTGATATAAACTCACAATTGTGTTATAAATTCAGAATTGTGTAATACAAACTCTCAATTGTGTTATAAAGTCAGAAATGCGTGATATAAACTCACAATTGCGTTGTCAGAATTGTGTAATACAAACTCGCAATTGTTATAAAGTCAGATTTGCGATAAAGTCAGAATTGCGTGATATAAACTCTCAATTGTTATAAAGTCAGAATTGCGTGATATAAACTCACAATTGTTATAAAGTCAGAAATGCGTGATATAAACTCACAATTGTTATAAAGTCAGAAATGCGTGATATAAACTCACAATTGCAAATTATATTGTGTCAGAATTGTGAGATAGTCAGAATTGAGTGATATAAAATCACAATTTTTTTTCCGCACAATTGCTCGTTTATATCTTGCAATTCTGACTACTTTTCTCAGAATTGTGAGCTATAAACTCACAATTGCAAGTTATAAAGTCCAATTCTGAGGAAAATACTTTTTTTTCAGAATTGCAAGTTTAACTTTATAACTTGCAATTGCGAGTTTATATCACAATTATGTAAACTTGCAATTGCGAGAAAGTCAGAATAGCGAGATAAAAACAAGCTTCCACAGTCATAATGTATGATTAAGAGCTCATATTAAAAACTGTTTTTATAGTTAAGTCATGGCAATAATCTGTATACCTTTTAAAGTCTAAGAGAGCAATATTTGGCATGATCCTTGTCTTTTATTCCAGTCATAAGTAAAATTGAAAATGTTCGCTGAAAGAGTGGGAACCCTGATTTGACTGCATCATTACAACAGAACCATACAATCACATAACTTAAAGAATGAGGACAGCTAATATTCATATCCCTTCCAGGCACTTAAAGATATTTCTTTATTATATGATAAAAAGCAGATGTACAAATCAGGGCATCCATTTCACACCATCTCTACTTTTACAGCTCATTACGTATTTTTTACTAACAGAGAATGAACATGTCAAACACCTGCTTTCTTACAGAGGAAAGGCATATCCCTACCCAATTCTTTACCAGTCCAGAAAAACATGACAATCGACTCTGAAAAATTGCGCTAACAGCTAAAGGAATGAAATAAAAATGATTAAAAACATAGTATAAAAATTGGAAATATAGCAAGAGGAGAGATTATGACATGAACCATACATATGAGACGAGACAGCTACATGTATGCAGTGATCACTATGGACAGGCCTCGGGAATGAAAGACTTCCTTGATGTTGAGCTCTGCTAGTGTTTGACTGGCCATTCGCATTAAATGGATGAAAGTTATGACGCAACTTAAACCCAATGTTTGACTTAGGATACGTGAGCTCAATGCTTCCTTGACCTGTTTGTGGTGTATTACAGTACAAAAAACCTTTGTAAGTTTGAATATAGATGTGAATCTTGGGCTGGATAGATGAACTGGATTTCCTGATCAGCTAAACAAAAAGGCTGCGAGTTATATAACAATTACTATCAGGTTTTAGTCACTTTATACACAGGCCGATGAGAATTGCCAGCAAATGTCTTTGAATTAAAACCAGTAATATTAGCACACATTTGAACATTTTATTCTTCGAGCATTCAGAAAGAGTGGATTTCAGGAAAGAAGACTTGCAAGGAAGCAGGGTCATAATATCTTTAAAGCACCAGAGAAAAACTGATGCTTGCATTTCAGTCTTTTTAAATGTGAAATGGTTTATTTTCTGTTAATTCAAGACCCATTTCAGGTATCAGAAGCTCACGGAACATTTCCTGCTGAATATGGAAAAGCAACGGAAACGGGACCGTTTCATGTAACCATGACAAGGACCATCAAACCCGTGTATTCGGAAGTAGTGGCTCCTTATTCAAAGATACATGGAGATTGAGATTACTGTAGAATTATACCAGGATCTGGATTAAGATTAGAGTCATGGCCTAGTTAAGTACAGGGAAACAGACCCTTGACAAAACACCTCCTTCAATGTCCTCATTTCCGTTCTTGCATGAACTTTATGATTAAGTGCATGAACTACAAGAAGCCTCACAGTGAATTGCAATCATGTAGCAACTATTGGCCATTAGACGTAGACAGGGCAACACCTTTGTGAAGGTCAGTCAGATCTGTGACAATGAGAAAAAGCCGTCCCTTTCTAAGTGTCATCATCATCTCCTTCAAAAATTGTATTTCCATCATCACCATCACCAATATTAGTCCGAATCAACCAAGCTTGGGGCCAGTGGTCTGAGTCCAATGCCATGAGCACAAATTTGAGTCCCTTTCTCTCTACACTGGAGGTTCATTTGGTGAAAGCGGCCACAACCGCCCACAGCAGCTCGTTGGCGCCTGACTTGGCAGCCTCTGCCTCTGGCTCGAGATCCAGGAGCAGTCGCACCCTCTTCATGGCCAGATCGTACTGGTCGTCCAGCAGAGGAGCGAAGGCGTTCTCTAGAACATCAGAGGAATGTGCCAGGAACAGCAGCGCCAGCAGACGCTTATCCATCCGTTGGGGCTCGTTGACCCATTTCTCCAGGACGGCCTCCTGGACTTTGCGCACCAGCCGCTGCTTGATGGTGTTGTTGGTGAGCGGGTGGGTGGTCATGTCGAAAAGCAGGAAGTTTTGCTTCTCCGTGGTGAGGACGCCCTTCTCCACCAAGTTCTTAGCCAAACGCTCTCTGACATTTCGCAACTGGTAGTGCAGCTTCAACGGATTCCAAGTTTCACCTACAGAACGTAAAAAGGGCCTTTGAAATTGACTAGAACTGAAGTGATCCATGTCTAGTGATGTTTGAAGCATATATGAATCAAGCACACAATCTAATTGCCAATATAAAGCTTAAAGTCAGCATGACAAAAAATTGCCCAATATATCAAAATAACTCTGAAGCAATCTTTCATTTTGGATGATGCCACAAATTTGTTTTATTTTTCCACCTCCCACCATCGGGCTTCATTCTATTATGTACCGCCAACTTTTGACGATTCAATTAATTCCCAGCACTTAGGGATGCTCATAATTAACCTGTTAACCATTGACCGCCATTAAAGGATTAGTTCACTTCAAAATGAAAATTTCCTGATATTTTACTCACCCCAATCTCATCCAAGATGTTCATGTCTTTCTTTCTTTAGTCGAAAAGAAATAAAAAATTTGAGGAAAACATTCCAGGATTTTTCACCCTATCACAGACTTCCATGGCAACCAAAATGTTTAAGGTCCAAAACAATGCAGTTTCAAAGCGATGTGAAGGGCTTCAGAGGCTCTGAGCGATCCTAGACGAGGAATAGGGTCTTATCTAGCGAAACTGTCATTTTCCAAAATTTTTTTAAATGAATATACTTTTTAACCTAAATTGCTCATCTTGCACTGCTCTGCTACGTGCCAATGATTGCGCAATCACGTAGGAAAGGTCACGCCAGACGTAGGCAGAAGTTCCGCCCCCGTGTTTACAAAGACTAATACAAACACCCTTTAGCGAAAAAAATGGTAAAACAATGATGTCGGATGATTTAGAAGTTAAAGATGGAGTTTTTTGGTAAAGGGCGTTTGTATTAGTCCTCGCACGTTCGCTTGGGGCGGTACTTCCGCCTACGTCTTGCGTGACCTTTCCGCCATGAATGCACAAACCATGGCACTTCGCAGAGCAGAGCAAGAGGAGCAATTTAGGTTAAAACGTTTTTTTTTTTTTTTAAATGGTCGATCATTTGGCTAGATAAGACCCTATTCTTCGTCTAGGATCGCACAGAGCCTCTGAAGCCCTTCAAAGCGCTTTGAAACTGCATTGATTTGGATTAACATTTTGGTTTCCATGGAAGTCTGTGATGGGGAGAAAAATTCTGGAATGTTTTCCTCAAAAAACGTAATTTCTTTCCGACTGAAGAAAGAAAAACATGAACATCTTGGATGAGATGGGGGTGAGTAAAATATCAGGAAATTTTCCTTTTGAAGTGAACTAATCCTTTAAGAATTTTGACCGATTAATCCTATCGATTAAATGGATTAAGTAATTTTTCAAGATATTTTGAAAATGTTTGCTGCATGGTTGAAAATATGCCACACATATAAAAAAAAAAAAAGAGCTTTTTGAGGAGATCTACACAATAACTTGAAAAAGTTCCTTATAACAGCGGAAACAACTTAAAGGTGCACTGTGTACATTTTAGCAGCATCTAGTGGTGAGGTTGCAAATTGCAACCAACGCCCCCCCCCATTCCCTTCCCTTTAGAAGCACATAGAGAAGCTACGGTGGCCAACACAGGACAAAATCGTCCACTAAATTTTCAAATAAATATCCAAATAAATTTAATTACTAAACTAAATTAGCTATGTCAACTACATTACTTGAATATATATGATAATTGAAATGAGCTAGATGACGTTTTCTCAAGAGCGGCTGTACAGCCGAATCAAATTCGGTTGCATTATTTTCCTGTTTAACACTGTGGAGCTGCTTCGAAACAATCTGCATTGTAAAAAGCGCTATATAAATAAAGTTGACTTGACTTGACAAAGATGTCGTCGTCTAAGACAGCAGAGTAACTAGCACTCTGTAGAGAAGTTTGTCCGTTTAGGGCTACTGTAGAAACATGGCGGCACAAAATGGTGACTTCACTGTAAGGGGATAGAAATGGCTCATTCGAATGTAATAAAAACATAACGGTTCATTATGTAAGGTCTTTGTACACCACTGAAAACATAGTTATGTATATTATGTTGCATTTCTGTCAATATATCCTCCTAAATACTACACACTGCACCTTTAAAATATTCCACCATTTATGGTCATACAGATAAGAGCAAGAAATGTTTTATTTGTGTACACTCACAATAAAAACAAAACATTGTGCTTTTGTAAAATAAAGAAAAAACAAACAGGATGTCGTCTTGATTTCCTTGTTTTTTGAGCGCGGCACAGAAAACCAAACCGAAACTCAGCATATAGCCTACTACTCGTCGCACAGTTTTTTTTATTTTCTTTCGTTTTGTTAATCTGTTAATATTTAAGTGAAATATATATTTGCATATTTATTCCTTTTACATATATAATTTTATTGTATTTTTCCTCCGTTCACAGAAGCGCTGCAGGTGTGTGATGTGACGATGAATCCTCATGTTCTGTTGTTTATTCTGCTATTTGCGCATGTAAAACTAAACCCCTGGAAAACAAATTTAGTTATTTTTAATGGGTCACAGACACTTATCCATTCTAATTTAATTTAACAATCTTATAGGTCAATGGTCGGTTAACGAGTTTCGGTTGTAAGTTAAGGGGGAAAAAAAACGAAATAAACATCCCTAACCACTCTACATTATTTTTCTTGTTAAATATTTTATTTCACTCCAAAATAAATCAGATTACAGAAGTAACATGGGTTGCAAACAATGTTTCACGCGGACTTAAAGGGAATACATTTATATTATCATTATTTACACATCGTCCCAAAACTGTATGAAGAATGTTTCAACTTTTTTTTAATCAAACAACTAAAGTCAGTGCTCAGTGGGGCTTGAAACAACACTGAATCCCATTGACTTTCATTGTATGGACAAAAAATAAGTAACTAGTGTACTTGTACATGTGTCAAATATATTCACAACTCACCACTTAACAACTCAACCCAGCTCTGGACTGTCTCTGGAGGTTGAGTCTCTTTAATATGTTTCAATGCCTCATCCAGCAACATGTCTCCAGTGGGGGCATCAGATTTACACAACACCTGGTGAACAATCAAGTATAAAGAGTAAAGATGAAGTGTAAAAATTGCATTTTTAAAAGCCTCAAAATGACACACACACCTTTCTGGTCAGAAGGCTTTTCCTCCTCATTCCAGATGCCTCCAGTTGCAGGCGTCCTCTTATGGCCAGCTCAATAAGCATACACCCTCTCAGACCAGACGATATGCAATCATTCCAGAATGACGTGTAACCCTAAGCAAGACAGAAATTAATCAATTATTATTCTAAGAATAACATGAAAATACATGCTTCCATAGACAGATGGTCAACAGTTAAAACTACTTAAATGCCCTATATGGTCCTGATTGCATTTATTTTGTATGACATCAACAAGATTGGCCTAACTATGTTTGGTTTGCAATTGTTATATGTAGGGAAGTTATAAAGAGTTACATAATTAACATTTACGACAGAACACTTGGAAACCTGTGCCTTTTAGCCATATTTTGCTACAAAAAAAAGCACGACTGGGACCCTCTTATCAGGCTAAATGGTGAAGGTCTCCAGGAACAGCTGTTCTTAAAACACTTAATCTGGGTCACATAACAGGATTTATCTAGTCCTCATGTTAACTATCTTCTTCCTGGCGACCATTTGACTAACAAAGCTACACAAGTCACGTCAAACCTCTCGATCCTTCAGTCCGAGCAGCAACACCTCTTCCATCAAAGTCAGTCGTGTTTCTTTGGAGTCTCCCTTGTCTTCGTCCTCCTCTTCTCCGCGGCGGGACTCAAACTCATCGTCCTCTCCGGGGCTTTTCTCCTTATCCGCGGCGTTACGCGAGGCCTCGGTCCGTCTCTGCACCAGGCCCGAGCTTCTCTGCGTTAGCGAAGTCATTGTTTGCACAAGCCTGAAAACACCAATGTGTTTAACAGTCTTTTAATTGTACATCCGACAGATGATGTCTATATTCACGCTGTTCCGTGCCCCTATAACTATTTCATCAATATACTTTCTGTTGACGTGGATGTTTACATGCATCCGGGACGTTCCACCTCTTCCACTCTTATTTCCTTATTCAATATGGCGGACGTTGATGACGCATGACGCATGTAATGTGACGTCTACGCGAACGTTTGCGCGAAAACGCCCGCGGATCCTTTTTCTGTGGGTGACAATTTGATATATAGAATGGATATGCTAATGACGTCGCGCTGTTGTCCTTTTTGTTTTTTGTTTTTTTTATAAATAAAGTGATCTGTGATGAAATAATTTTCTCTGTGTTAGGTTAAAATAGGGGAGAACGGGGCACAGACTATAACACTTTTAAACTTTCTCATTGTGTGTAAATCCACTTGGGGTTCAGCGTATTTATTTTTCCCACATTAATTTCCCACATGTCTAGTACAATTATGTGGTTTTGTTTTATTAATACAGTGTATACTTTTTTCTTTATTTACCCCCGAAAGAATGGAAGTGAAATGTGACAACATGCCCCGTACATTGTAACATGTGACAGCTTAAAATGGTATCTGATCTAATAAAAACAAAAATATCCAAGACGAACAAAAATAATTCGTCAATAAAATACAATTATTAACTTTTTCATATAAAATAATAGCATTTTTAATCATTAAAATAAACTATTTTTTTCAAACACCACAAAACACAGCTGTACATGGCTCAAAACATAATAATTTAATTATATGAATAAATGTTCAGTGATATCTTCCAAAGATCGCAAAGCGCAATTTTTCTCTATGGGTGAATTCAGGTTGATTGGGACACTTTTTTGCCATTGAGATGACTTGAAAAAAGTGTTCCAATCACCCTGAATTTACCCTATATAGTGTTGCAACTACAATAAGTTTCGTCATGCTGGCATGTGTGGAAAGTTTTAAACCATGTGTGTTACAACGTTATAGGTTGTGCCCGCGCTTACCTAAATGAAGCAATGTTCCGACAATCATGGAACAAATTATTATTAATTATTAACAAATTATTGCCACTCTTGTGAAAAAAAAGTAGGCCTTTTTCAATGAAATCTCTCTTTTTTTAAAGTCACAAATTCCAATAAACACAGAATGTTTCCCTAAAGTTAGGGTTAGGGTTATTTTTGGAAAACAAATAACGTTCTTCTAGGAACGTTCTCTTCTTTCTTTACCCAAAAATCCAGAACATTGCAGCAAGGTTTTTTAGTGACAACCTAAAGAGAACCTATAACGTTGTCTAATTGTTATTTTTAGGCTTCTTTTTTATAACCATAGTTTAACGTTGATAGTTGCATGTGTGTTTTCTTTTTCTGTGACAACATGAAAATTGTATTGGCTACATGTCTATATATGATCAGATGTAAAACAAACTTTATTTTATTTAATTCATTTAAATGTATTCCAGAATGGAACTGAGATACAATTGAACAAACAAATAAATCTTCAGCAATCACAGGAAACTGGAAAGAAAATTGAAAACGTCATTGGTTAAAAAAAATGATGATAGTGATATAGGCCTACTGAAATTTGGAAATACAAATATAATGCTTACAACACTGCTAATCATTACAACGACATCTTTGCAAGAATAGAACTTTAATAGTCAAGTGCTTATACTGTAGCTATATGATGATACAATATCAATATTTTGGTTAGTTAGATATCATATTAAAACCGCTGAAATATAACCATGAAAGCAATTATCCTCTATACTTATTTCATTGTCAATGTGTAGCCTACAACATCATCATCAGTTTGCCACATATCGCGAATGTTGTACCTGTTGTGGGCGTGTCGAAGTGTAAGAGGGCGGGGCTTCCGCTGGCGGGTAATGAGATCTATTTTTCTCGGTACAGTAGTTTATACTCAAGCTCAGCGCTGAGTACCTGATTGGTGCCCCTGCATCTACGTCACATCAAATCAATAAAAAGGAGCGAGACAGACTTACATTAGTGGCCCTGTAGATGTGTAGTTCATTCTCTTTGGTGTTTAATAGACTAGGCTATCATTTAGAAGATAACGGCGCATTTGCTTTCTGACATGGGAGATACACAGAACAGTAAGTTTTCATTGATCAAAAGTTAATTTTAAGCCTTATTATAGGCTAGCGTAAGATGAGATGCTTATTCGTATTTTGAAATGTCACTATTAAAAGATTAGAAATATGCATGATGTAATATTTGTTAAGGAAATACGCTGATTTCGTACTGCGTGGGTTGTGGGTATGAGATCCTGGATCGCTTCATTCTGCGGGTTTTTCCTGATCTGGAGTGGCACGCGCAGTGTCTGAGGTGCGCGGAGTGCCATCAGTATCTGGACGAGTCCTGCACCTGCTTCATCAGAGATGGGAAAACCTTCTGTAAAGACCACTACAGGTGCTACTTTGCTCATCAGAATTTTTTTTATTACAGCTTCTGTCCCACAATATTGTTTCTTTAACTAGGCTTCTATGTACTAACATTTAAATTAATACTTTGATACAATGCACTTATTGTGTTGCCTACATACGTTTTTACATTGTACTTGTAGCCTATCAAAAAAAAAACCCTGCATGTAATTACAGCTGTAATTAATATCTGTAATTGCATTCATAATTACACTATTGACTTTTCTCTTACACCCTTAAACCTATACCACCAAACCTGTCCCTAACCTTACCTATATCCCACCTCAATAGCAATGTAATACATGAACACAATACATGTTAAGTACATATATTGTCTAACAATTATTTTATGTAAGTATAAAGACATGCACCAAATATAAAGTGCGATTTATTTTTAAATAGGGTATAGTAAATTGACATAATTAAAACAAGTGTTGTAAAAATTCCAAAATATGTAAATATTTCATTCAGCAATTTTGTTAGTATTATTACTATTGTAATGAATTATATACATATACATTTGTGAAACATACACCATGTATAGTAAAGTGCTATTTTTTATTTTAAAAAAAAATGCCCCTATTCTCTGTCAGACTAGGCAGCAGTAAATGTGCAAGATGCCACAAAGCCTTCGTCAGCAAGGAGTATGTCATGCGAACACGAGTGAATATTTATCACATCCAGTGTTTTCGATGCGAGAGCTGCAATCGTCCGTTACTCCCTGGAGATGAGTATGTTCTGCGGGACGGTCAACTGCTCTGTACAGACCATCCTGAGTTTTTTAACAAATTAAAGTGTGCATCAAATAACCAACAGAAAGAGACTGCTGATCCATCCGGTAAGTCTATTGAGTTTCTGGACAAGCTTCCCAATCCCAGCCAGCATTTAAATGTTTATTCACAGGTGAATCTATATCATACCTCAAGGTTGAATCGCGGTTGAATTTCTTTTTACAGATTGAATCAGTGTTGATCCCAGTTGACAAAAATATGTTCTTAGAATTTGCTAACATTCCAATTAAAGGTATAGTTCACCCAAAAATGAAAATCCTGTCATTTTCTCACCCTTATTTTGTTCCAAACCTGTATGAGTTTCTTTCTTCTGTTGAACACAAATGAAGATATTTTAAAGAATGTTGGTAACAGTTGATGGGCCCCATTGACTTTCATATATTTTTTCTCCTACTATGGAAGTCAATTGCTGCTGTCAACTGATTATCAACATTCTTCAAAATACCTTCTTTTGTGTTCAGCAGAAAAAAAGGAACTCATACAGGTTTGGAACAACATGAGGGTGAGTAAATGATGACAGAATTTTCATTTTTGGATGAACTATCCCTTTAACTTATGAAAACCTTATTTCTGAATGTTCAAAAGATCCAGTTTCTAAAAAGTTTTACATATGTTTTTTCTTGGTTATGTGAACATTAAGAAAACATTCAATTTTATAATTTTGTAAACATTATGGGAAAGCTACTTTTGAATGTTCTAAAAACATTCTGAAACAAGTAGTAACATTTAAAAACATACACTCTAATGCTAGAATTAAAATGCTTTAGAAAAAAAAACCCTTCCATAAATGTATAAACATTATTAAAGATCAACTTTGAACAAACATTTAACACTGGAAAAACGTTTGCTGATAACTTTGTGAGAACCTTGCCAGAACGTTCCCTGTTAGCTGGGCTACTGTGACATTCAATTTCTTATTTTTCAATATGAAATTTAAAATTTCAGCATTGATTTTTATATTTTTTGTTAACCTTTTTTACAGCCATTTAGAATTAAATGTTAGTTCATGTTATGTTGAAACAACAACGCCCATGACCCTGTCGCCGGTTCACCACTGTTCCTTCTTTGGATCACTTGATAGATACTGACCACTGCAGACCACTTGTCTAGCCATCACAATTTGGCCCTTGACAAAATGTTCACTTGCTGCCCAATATATCCCACCCACAAACAGATGCGGTGATGAAGAGATAATCAGTGTTATTCACTTGATTGGTGTATATGTTGTTTTGAGGTAAAACCTCTCATTATATATGTGTCTATCACAGAGGGTATGAAATCCACAGCATCCTGGTCATCAGCGCAGAGGAGGCCAGAGAGAGTCACCCGCGTGAGGACGGTTCTCAGCGAGTCCCAGCTCCGCATGCTCCAGACCTGTTACAGTGCCAATCCCAGACCCGACGCCCTCATGAAAGAGCAGCTCGTGGAAATGACGGGCCTCAGTCCCCGGGTCATTCGCGTCTGGTTCCAGAACAAGCGATGCAAAGATAAAAAAAGAAGTCTGATGATGAGACACACACAGACGCAGCTTGAGGGCCGCCTGGTGAGTGAGCAGGTACTTACCCATAGCAGGCCTGGCATATTGTGTGACTGGGGTGAAAACTTGGTGGACTAGCATTATCTTGCAATGCTTGGTCAGACTTGGTTCAAATCATGATTCATAGGTTTTTGATTGAATTCAAAAGCAATTCAGAATGATTCAATAAAATTGATTTTTAATACTTTCTCTAATGTGTCTAAAGCAAGAAAAATAAACTATTTAGGATTGTTTATGACACTAAAGCTGAGGTCATAAGTTTACACTTGCAGATTGTTAATCATTTTACAAAATAAGAGGGATTTCTTAAAGGCACAATATGTTATTTTCGCCGCTAGAGGTCGCTTATTCAAAACTAAGGCATAGCTTGATGACTCCTTGATTTTGCGGAATCATGGGAGTTGTTGTCTTCACATCTACAGCCGGAGAGAAAGAATCCGACGGGACTTGGGAAGAAATCATATTCATGGATGAGCTAATGTATTAAAGATTTATTACCATTACTAGTCTGAAGCAGGGTGGGGCTGAATCATGGATAGGCCAATATGGAAGTGACTTAAACTGCAATTCATCGTCTGGCCGCTAGAGATAGGCTCCAAAAGGAAGCAGAATCTCATTGTGCTCCATAATGAAATGCCCAACTTTACTGCAGAAAAAAATTATATTAAGCCTTAAAGTTCTGCATAATTAAGGGCGTGGCCACTTGAGTGACAGGTGGATTGCCGTTTGTCTGCTGTCTGTTAGTCATCACGTCACCTCAGCTCCAGCCACGTCCTGCCTCTTTTCCCATTTTCAGTTATCCGGGAGTGACGTGCTGCCAAGATGGCAACGGCCGACTTTACGCTTCAAAAATGCTCTTCAGAATCCTACGGGTGACATCACGGACACTACGTCCATATTTTTTTACAGTCTATAGGGGTAACGCTGTTTTATCATATTATATTTGAGTGTGTTGAAAGTTATGTTATAATGCTTCTCTGTGCGTTCGCTCTGCGGCTACTATGAGACACTTGTTGCACACTGCAGTAAGCTAGATCGATATTAGGCATGGTAAAACATGGTACTCGCAGTAAATAAAAAAAACGAGATTTAAACGATAAGACTGTGTTGAGCTATATGACAATGATTCGTTTTCTGTCAATGAATGTATCCAAACAGTTGCTCACCTCTCTAATAAAACACATAATATATTAAAGCGTCTTTGGTGTAAGTACACAAGTCAACAAAATATATAACATTGTTCTAGTGGTTTTTGGATATTTTAATAAAAAAATCGTACATATTGTGCCTTTAATAGGCTACTTGTTACCTGGATGATCGAATGCTGATGTTCAAGGCAACACACTATATTAAGAGCCAGGGGGTGTAAATTTTTGAATGATTGGTGGAAATTTTTCTTATTTTGTTTAAAGATCTTAATTTTTTATTACTGTCCTTCAGAAGCTATGCAAGATATTTACATGTTTTCCAGAAGACAAAATAAGAACAATTTACCTCGATTATCTTGTGCAAAGGTTTAACCCCCCCGGATCTTAATGCATTGTGTTTTCTTTTTGACCATCAGTGAATGTTTTCTTCTTTTGTAATATTGTGTATGAGTCCCTCAGTTGTCCTCAGTGTGAAAAGATGGATCTCTAAGGCCCTGTTTACACCTGGTATTAAGATGCATTTTGGTCGATCGGATCACAAGTGGACGCTGCTAAATACAGGTGTAAACGGGGTCTAAAACATTTTGAGTTGGTCCATTTTCAATTACTTCCAGAGGTAGTCGAAAAGGATTAGAACGGATTGCTTTTGTAATGTAAACGCTCATGTGGTCAAATGTGTTCGGACAGCCACAAAAGACGCCTACTCTCCGCCTACTGACCTAATGCGTAAACATTATGGAAAGTGCGCTAGCCAGACGGGATTTAAAATTTGTCGACTGGAGACCCAAGTTTGGTTTAAAGATGAAAAACGTACCAAGCACAATGTTCTCTCACCATTCCTGCATGATTTTTAACACGCACTCACAGCGTTCACACACTCACAACTGTGGCCTCTGTATGTTTTTCCGTCGTCTCAAGGTGTGTTCATATGTAAATTGTGCAAGCTTATTTCGTCCATTAGATCAAAAGATCTGAAAAAAAACACACATTTACCCACCCATAGACCCTCCCCTCGAAGAAATCAGGACATAAGTGGTTGAAAGTGGACGAAAGAGACAGATTAAAACACCAGGTGTAAACGGGTATGTCTCCCTCGTCTACTTGTGATCCGATCGACCAAAACGCATCTTAATACCAGGTGTAAACAGGGCCAAAATCATACACACTGTTGGAAAGGGGTCAAATATGCAGAAAATGATGGAAAACTAAAGAATGTGCAGGATTTTTCTGAAGAACAGCAGCCAGTTTAACTGCTCAAGACAAACAAGGGACTCATGAACAACCATCTAGAAAAAAACAAAAACAAAAAACAGTCGTGGATCATCCAGGTAACAACACACAGTATGTATGTAAACTTTTGAATGGGGTCATTTGTCTAAATTCACTATATGTAAACATCTTTTATGTGAAATATCTTATTTGGGGCAGTACTAAATAAAAAACAAAATGTAATTTGTATGATCCCAGGTGGAGCTGAGGAAGCAAGGAGTAATATTATTACAATTTAAAATATCTGTTTTCTATTTCGATATATTTCAACATGTAATTTATTCCTGCGATCAAAGCTACATTTTCAGCATCATTACTCCAGTCTTCAGTGTCACATGATCCTTCAGAAATCATTCTAATATGATGATTTGCTGCTCAAGAAACATTTATTATTATTATCACTGTTGAAAACAGTTGTGCTGCTTAATACTTTTGTCAAAACTGTGATACACCACCATTCAAAATGGTAAATAAAAAAAACATTAAATTGATCAAAAGTGACAGTAAAGACAATTATAATGTTACAATTTTTTTTTTTTTCCACAAAAAAATATTAAGCAGCACAATTGTTTTCAACATTAATAATAATAATAATAATAATAATAATAAGATAGTAATAATTGAGCATGAAATCATCATATTACACTAATTTTTGAAGGATCATGTGACACTGAAGACTGGAGTAATGATGCTGAAAATACAGCTTTGATCACAGGAATAAATTACATTTTAAAATATATTCAAATAGAAAACCGTTATTTTATATTGTAATAATATTTCACAATGTTACTGTTTTTACTGTATTTTTGATCAAATAAATGCAGCCTTGATGAGCAGAAAAGACTTCTTTCAAAAACATTAAAAATCTTAATTATTCCAAACTTTTGACTGGTACTGTATCAGTACAGTGACAAATTTGAATTCATTTTATTTTATTATTTTATTGGAATCTTGATCTCCCCTAAATATGGTCTAGCAATTCCTAAGGCTTAGACAATTTTCAGTAGAGAACTTAAGTTGTTTAAGGTGTTTGTTGTTTCATCTTGTTGAAAGGTTTCAGAGGATCCAATGCTGGCCAGTCCAGAGAGCCAGGACAGTGACATGATGATAAGCCCACCATGGAAACTACTGACTGACTTTATTCTGCAAAAGGAGGCTGAACACAGATCATACCAGCAATTGGTAAATATCAGGATACACAAAAGATGACTTGTGTAATGGATACCTTGTTTTTGTACTATTGTTCATTTGTTTGGATCTGGTTTTCAGCTTTCTTTATCAAAGGAAGGACCTTGTTCTGCTGGAAGTGAAGTTGTGTCAATATCAGCTCAGTTACCAAACACACCCAACAGCCTGACAGCAAGTGCCACAGACATCAGCGAGTAAACAGAGCAAAACAAAAAACGGGTAGGGTATTCCTGCAATACGGGAGGCTGCAGTTTCAGGGCCGCAGTCCTAGGACCCATTTCTAGGACACTCATTTTTTTGTGTGTACTGTACAAGCAGTTTATACTATTTTAGAGCATTTACTCTTTAATTCTGTATTTGTATTAATAATTTTCAGGAATGGTTTAGTTGTTTAATTATTTAAATTTAAAGGTAGAGTAGGCAATGTTTTTCAGAAACACGTTTTGTTATTCTGATAGCAATCAATAACAGAAGTGGTCTAAATAGTAAAACATGTACATATATCTTCTGTGGAAGTTTTGATGGAGGACCAAAAAATTTTTGTCCAATCACTGTATTCAATCCGAACTATCAACGCTGAAATGGATCTGCAGCAGTCAGGAGGTACAAGTAAGAGCTCTGTAAGTTGTTAACGTTCATTATTATTGTAATGTTATGTGCTTTGAAACATGAGGTAATTGAACACTGTCAACCATTGGTAACCCTCTTGTCTATATTCGGGTTTTAAATTCAGTTTTGATGAAAAGACCTTATTTTTCCTTTACAGACCTTTATATTTTCTGTATATGTACGACACAAGACTTCCTTTTCATTAGCCGCAGGTCGGCGTGGTGCTTCTCATCTGGTGTGTGTGTTTATTAATGTTAATAAATTAAAACAATATGAAAACAAATACCAGTTTACAACGGCAAGCTAAAATAACTGGAGATTCCTGACACCTAAAGCCTTAACATGCCCGCATCCAATCTTATGTTAAAAATAAGGTGAAAAAATAATAAAAATGTCACAATTTCTGTGGTTCTAGTCTTTGTTTCTGTTTGTTTTAGGTTTAATTCAGGTTCTGTTGGAGTAGAATACATGGCAAAGTCACAAAAAACATGGGTCCTAGAATTGCAGTCCTGAAAATGCAGCCTCCGGTATTGCAGGAATATAGTATCGACTAAACAGCCAATAATTGACAGTTAACTGTGAAAATGATGAAGGACTTCTTTATATACAGTACCTTTCACAAGTTAGGGGTTAATACGTTTTTTTTTTTATGTTTTTGAAAGAAGTCTCTTATGTTCACCAAGGCTACATTTATTTGAACAAAAATACAGTAAAAAATATTATTACAATTTAAAATAGCTGTTTTCTATTTTATTCTATTTTAAAATGTAATTTATTCCTGTGATTCAAAGCTGAATTTTCAGCATCATTACTCCAGTCTTCAGCTGATTTAAAGATCAAGAAACATTTCTTATTATTATCAATGCTGAAAACAGTTGTGCTGCTTAATATTTTTGTGAAATAGTGATACTTTTTTTTACTCCCCACGTGCATCAATGAGCCATAATTTACTGTTATTACTATAGTAATAACAGTGACCCATGACCCTGTCGCCACTTTTGATAGATACTGACCACTGCAGACCGGGAACACCCCACAAGAGCTGCAGTTTTGGAGATGCTCTGACCCAGTCGTATAGCCATCACAATTTGGCCCTTGTCAAACTCGCTTAAATCCTTACGTTTGCCCATTTTTCCTGCTTCTAACACATCAACTTTGAGGACAAAATGTTCACTTGCTGCTTAAAGGGTTAGTTCATCCAAAAATGAAAATTAGCCCATGATTTACTCACCCTCAAGTCTTCCTAGGTGTATATGACATTCTTCTTTCAGACGAATAAAATCAGAGTTATATTAAAAATGGCCTGGCTAATCCAAGCTTTATAATGGCAGTGAATTGTTGCTTCATTTTGAAAAGTCCATAAAAATGCATCTATTCATCATATAACTGCTTCACACGGCTCTGGTGGGTTAATAAAGGCCTTCTGAAGCATATTTAAAACTTTATAAAGTAAAATATCTAGCTTCCTTGACTTGAGGTTGAGTAAATCATGGGATAATTTTTGGGTGAACTAACCCTTTGATATATCTCACCCACTAACAGGTGCCGTAATGAAGAGATAATCAGTGTTCACTTCACCTGTCAGTGATCATAATGTTATGCCTTATCGGTGTATATTAACAATTAATGTTTTAATGTAATATTAAAACATTATAAATGTGTTTACCGTCAATGATCAATGGAATGCATCCTTGCTGCATAAAATAATAAAAGTATTAATTTCTTTAAAATAAAAATATTACTGATCCAAAACTGATCCAAAATAATTCAATTATTTGTGTTTAAAGCTCATAATCTCAGGATTTTCATGCCGGGGCAGAATGTGACTCTGATTATTATTATTTTACAATGTATTGGATATGTAGTTTTATGAACCTGTGTGCCTCATTTTGTGTTTCTAACTTAGAAATTAAACTAAGAATTGTCCACATTCATGTATTTTATATTTTTAATTATATAGATTTTGTAGACGTTTTACTGTTCAGTTATTGTATTTATTTCTTGAAATCTAATGTAAATAATAAAACTGTTGTTCAGCAGTCATTGCAGCCTAATAGACATATTGCAAAGTATTATTTTGGTTACACTTTATTTTAAAGGGATAGTTCACCCAATAATGAAATTACCCCATGATTTACTCACCCTCAAGCCATCCTAGGTGTATATGACATTCTTCTTTCAGACAAATACAATCGGCAGACCACCTTCTTCGTATTCAACTTACAGAAAAAAACGTAACTGGCGCGACGATGACGTCGGACATAGCATAAGCATTTTGAACTGCAAGAGGCATTACACTTCCTTCGTAAGTTGAAAACGGAAGGCGGTCCACCGGAAGCTAGATATTTTACCGCTTCAGAAGGCCTTTATGGATTGGAGCCGTGTGGATTACTTTTATAATGGATGGATGCACTTTTTTGGTTTTCAAATTTTGGGCTGCCATTCACTGCCAATATAATGCTTAAATTAGCCAGGACATTTTTAATATAACTCTGATTGTATTCGACTGAAATAAGAATGTCATATATACACCTAGGATGGCTTGAGGGTGAGTAAATTATGGGATCATTTTCATTTTTGGGTGAACTTTCCCTTTAAGGTGACATTGTACTTACTCAAATAAGTACTGAGTAATATTAATTAACTACATGTACTTACTATAGAGTTACAGTTAGGGTTTGATTTAGTTACTTGTAATTATACATAGTTTACTGTTATTACTATAGTGTAAGTACATGTAGTAACGTGTAGTCACCTTAAAATAAAGTATTACCTATTATTTTGATAATTATCAGGCACTTTTTCTAAATTTTTGTTTCTCTGACCAATTTATGACAACATTTACTTATGAAGACCAATCAACCATTAAGAGATTTTGTATTAAACAGCAATGTTTTAAAACTGGCTGGTATCTGAAGGCCTTGTTGGTCTAAAAGTCCTAAAGATGTTTTGTTCTTGAGTGAGGGAGGTTTCCATATTTAGGACTGTTCCTCTTTGCAGTGTGGGTTCATGTGAAGGACCTGTCTCTTATGTTGGAGCTGTGTTTTGAACTGAATTACGTACCGTATAATCAAATCAATGCATCTACTATTTCACCCCATTTCTCTGCTGTTGAGCATGTAAGTGAATTGAAAAGATCTTGTTTGGAGATGCTGCTTTATACCATTGGTTTGGGCTCTCAACCTTTTGTGCTCTAGATCAAATAATGAAAGAGGGGCTGCACTTCAACGGGGCAATTCATCCTCACAGAAAGAGATGAATTAATGGATCAAATCTCTGCTTTTTGCTCTCACAGCTTTCATCTTTGCCCCTACCTCTTTATTGTCAAGTTACAAACCTGAGTGAGAAATATCAAGCCTCAACCGTAATTATCCACGTCTTTGAGAAGCTTGTATTAAAATGCTAATTTAGTGAATGTGCGGCAACAAGGAAAGTAAAAAGTGGCATTAGCATGACTACTAGATGTTGAAACATTGATCAACCAGTTACTTTTTATTTTTTATTTTAATAATTTTAATATTTATTAAATAATTATAATTTGTTGCATTTCGTTTGTAAACTACTTTGTTGTTTGCATTATCTGTCTTTTTTGTTTATTATTTATGAATAAAGGAACCAGTTTTCATTTGATTGTCATTTGTAGATTTACATTGTTTATTCATAATTCTGTCCTTTAGTACTTTTTATTTTTATTTAAAATTTTTAAATTGTGTCTAAAGTTTGGCAATAGCCCTGGTTATTATTTCATTATACTCCAAAATATTCCATCACAGGCCTGTAAAAATAATGTAGTTTTTTTTGTTGTTGATAAAAAGACAAATTTGAGCAGTAATTCATTATTATGTTCATTTCACCTGCCAAACAGACTTCAATTACAAGTACATTTCTATGCATTGGCCATTGTAAAAATGATTAAATAGAAGTTCAATTAGAGATCAGACAAGATATCTTTCTTTGAGCAAGTTTTTTTTAGTTTAGTTCTAGTCTACATGTCATGATTTCCACTCTGGGCAAACAAAATTGCACATTTATAACACAAAATGTTTTCAATAATACATGGGAAATATAATCAGATAAGTGCATTTACTATTTTGCCACATTTCTCGGTTGTTAGAGTCGATGTAGGTGAATTGAAAAGATCTTGTGCGCTTTATACCGTTGCTCTGGGCTCTCAACCCCATACAGACACCTTTGTGCTCTAGATCAAATAATGAAAGAGGTCCTGCACTTCAACGGGGCAATTCATCCTCACAGAAAGAGATGAATTAATGGATCAAATCTGTTTTTTGCTCTCAAAGCTTTCATCTTTGCCCTGATCTTTTTCTTCTCATCAAGTTACAAAAAAAGAGTGAGATATATGAAATCTCTAACATAATTACCAAATTTGACTGAAATGAATATACTTTGTTTATAGTTCACCCAAACATAAATTCAGTCATCATTTACTCCCTCATCTGTATGGCTTTCTTCTGTGGAACATAAAAGAAAAAATATTCGAAAGATATTCTAAAGAATCTCTCTTTGGTCCATCAAATACAATAGCATCATAACTAGCTATAATAACTAGTTATTATTACAGTGAAATAAAATAGATCATAATTAATTTTATGTTTGGATGTTTCAGAATAACCCCTTGTTTTCCCTTCAATATATTATATGACTTAAAGGGTTAGTTCACCCAAGTGTCGATCCAAACTGTAAGCCCGCCCAATCGTCCCAATGGAGGCTTACGATTGGTGGGTGAAGGTTTATTGCACGTTCGATCTTTTCAGCGGGGCAAAGGAATTTAATTCCAATTTATCTTTATCTGACTCCATTTTATCATGACCTCAAATTTAGGTTAGAATGCCAATTGGTTATTTGGTCATTTATATTTAATAGTTTAACTACACGTTTAATTATTCTGTTTAACCCTTTATTGAAATTATACCCGTTCATAATTTACTAGAGATAGTTAATAATTCCAGAGTAAGTCAGAATAAATCAGTGTAACAATTTATTATTAGTCAGGTAAATGTATCATGCCAATTACATAATCAATTCAAAGATAATCCATACATAACATCAAATGCTCTGATGTAAAGAATAAAATATGGATACTTGACTTCTGAAAATTACACAACGCTGAGCATCTAGTAGACACTTAGCGTTACGGGCTGACCGATGTAAAGGTTCGAGCCCTGACCTCTTTGCAACATCTCCTTAAATACCAGACCAAGATGCAAAACTCTTTCAAATGTAAACGTGTTAACAATGGGAATTAGCATTAATCAAGTCCTATAGACCTGTATTGAGGACAGGAGGTAAAGACCAATTGGCCGAAGACACACCCATCATACATTAAGCAAAAACTCTTAAAACCTTTATTACCTTTTGGTTTACTTCTGTGGGGATGAGACCTTTGTACCAGTCGCACTGAGACATTTCAAATGATATCAAACATGTATAATACTTTATAGTACTTGTTCACATTAAACCATAGCCTATAGATTTTGGGTGAATTCTGGAGGAGAGATGGGAGAAGAGGCAGTGAAAGGAAAGGCATGTAAATTCAATTCATTCTTAGATTATTAAATCAGCGTGACGTTGTCTCGGAGTGAAATCAGATGCTAATTTCCTGTATTTTCTCAGGGAGTCCTCGTTCCTCTATCAGACAGTCCAGCATTTACTAGTTTTCCCAGCCTTACAAAACCCATAAGACCTTTGTTCATTTTCGGAAAACAAATTAAGGTATTTTTGATGAAATCCGAGAGCTTTCTGAACCATCCATAGGCAGCAACATCATTGCAACTTTCAAGGCCCAGAAAGGTATAAGACATCTTTAAAACAGTCCACATGAATACAGTGGTTCAACCTTAATGACCAAAGATGGACGAAGGTCTTACGGGTTTGGAACGACATGAGGGTGAGTAAATGATGACAGAATTTTCATTTTTGGGTGGGCTAACCCTTTAAAGTGTTAAAGGTACACTATACAGTATGTGACTTTTGGCCTTTAGCGGTTAAAAAAAAAAAAATTATATTTTATTTTATATTTTGCTGAAGAACATGTTTTGGTTGTGCTTTAGCTCTGTGTGACTGTGTGGATGAATATGGCTAATTCTCATAACTAAAGAGAGATTAAAAAACATTTCTGATGAGTCGGGTCAGAGGTCACTCTTCTGCAGGAACTCGACTCGCGTACGGCTGTTAACAGAAGCCGGTTATTATAGTTTATAAAGTTATAAATCTGGATATTTTTCTTACAAAAACGAATCGCTTGCTTCAGAAGGCCTTTATTAACTCCTGGAGCTGAATGGATTACTTTTATGATGGATGGATGCACTTTTTTGGGCTTCAAAAAACAAGGTACATTCACTCCCATTAAAAAGCTTTTTTAAATATAACTCTGATTGTGTTTGAGTGAAAGAAGAAAGTCAAATACACATATTGGCTTGAGGGTGAGCAAATTATGGGATAATTTTAATTTTTGGGTGAACTAACCCTTTAAGAGATATAAAGGGATCTTAAAATAAAGAAAATACAATGTGGCAACAAATGTACACTGTTAATATTAGTTTTGCTGCTTGCCTGGATTTGCACGAAATAAAGTAGACACAACGGTCTTCTGTATAAAAACCCTAGCGGCCACTAGATGGCAGACTAAACACTTGCTATTTTAAAACTGCACTTTCTACAGATGGAATACGCCTGTTGCATTACATACAACTGTGCTGCTGAAATAATTAAATTAAATAAAATAAAATAAATAATGTTACCCTAATGTAATTAGCTGTTCTTCCAGCATAGCTGGACTATATCTGTGTTTTAGAGGGCCACCAGCTAAACAGCTAGGCAAGGATTGGACACCAGCACAACCAGCTTAAACTAGACCAGCAGAATCAGTTTTTTTCTTCTTCTTCTTTTCAGAACTGAAGAAAAAGAGAGACAGGAAGAGGAAGGACAAATAAGAAGCAATGCACAACTCACACATGTGTTCCCACAGTGGGCAGAAAGCTCGGCCTTTGCCCCTTGTGGCTAACAGTGTAACTGATATCTGCAGCAGTTGTGTGAGAACTACAGATATTTATACTATTAAACTATTCCACTTCCAGCTGCACTCATTATTGATGATGATAGTTTTGATGATTGCTGACTGTTCAGAGGAAGGACGGGCCTTTCAGGGACGTTTTGTGTAGCTTGTTCTGCAGTGATGGGACAGCATGCTTCCTGTGCACTGCAGACTGCTCTGATCAGGGGTCTTACAGCCTAATCTGATTTGGACAAAGTATTTAAGGGAGACAGACAGAAACTGAGAGGAAAGGAGAGGTTGGATGATCCAGAGGTTGCATCTCCACAATCCCCTTGAGGAACTATCCCCAAAAGGTATTGAAATATGTCCTGTGTAAACACGGTCTTGAATAAACAGTCACATCCAAATGCCTTGCCTCCCTGACCATTTTGGTAACATATTTGTGTGTAATCCAAGAAAACGGAGTATGAAGACCTTTTCTGATTCAGTTCTGTGAAAATGACAATGCTCTATGTTTTCTATGCTAACTCACACTATTGACAGATTAAGTCCATTAATTAAGTTAACATTAATACCATTAAAACTATCTTGACATTTTTTTAACATGTATTCATTTCAAAGTCATGTATTTCATGTGCATTTTATTATTTGTCTTATATGAAAAATATGAATTATTAATGTATTAAACTTTAATAACCAAAGTAAAAAATATAACTAATTTCAATATTTATTATGTGAAACAATATTTATACAAATAAAAAAACTGTCAGTGTTGTTATTGTTAACTAACATTAAAACTACTGAAATCGTTTTTGTTAATTGAAATAGTTACATTAAAATAAAATATGATTATTAGATGAAATCTTAAACTTTAGAGAAAATTTAATTTAAATTAAAACATTAAAATTAAACTAAATTAAATTAAACTAGATGTTGAATTGTTCAACTATAACTGAAATAAAATACGTTTAATTTGAAGTACTATAACTGAAACAAAATAAAGTAGCTAAATAGAAATAAAAAACAAAAACTAATAAAAATTAAAATTAAAACTAGTCCCCTGAGTCAGTGTGCATTCAGGTTGAAGTTCCTACCGGGATAGAAAAAAAACATACACACAAACACACACACACATTGCACAAGGTGTGAAAATATTTACTAGTTCATATTTAGGATACATAAAATGCTATAGCCTTAGCAAGGCGAGTGGACAATTTAATTTAATTTAAAGTAATTAAACATCATTCACTGCCCTCTTCCTCATAATTTTTTTAAAGTTAGAAATCAACCTTCTTAGTATTCCTCAATCAATTCATTATAAACAACATAACAAGAAATGAAAGAATGCCTGTTTTCCCATTTTTGTAAAAATTGTATAGTTTCGCTAACAACTCCAGGTGCGTATATTTTTCTGCACAACAATAATTGAATCTTTGATGACTGAATAAGTGCATTTCACCTTTATTCCACAAGGTGGCAATGTCTGATACACAATGATGAAGTGACGTTTCACTCATAGTTACCGCAGGCAGAATAACAAAAGAATAGGAAGTATCATCAGCAAAATTTGAATGGCTCAGCGATTTACTGAAGAGCAAATACTGAACACAATCAAATATTAGTGTTACTGTCATTTGATGCTGGATCTGGTGAAGAAACTGTCAGCGATCAAAATATTGATTTTAAAGACGTTGAAAATTATAGTTTTGAGAATATGTTTGAGATAGCGAATATGAGCCAGGTGCTGAATGTACTGGGAAATGAGCTCTGATGAGGACAGTGATGATGGTATAAAACATCTGCTCAAACTGAACCCTTCTAAGTTACAAAAGGTAACAAAATATGCTCTATTTTCTGTAATTGTTACTCTAATATCTGAGAGTTTTATATTATCACGACAGGTAGAGATCCATCAAGATCCGGGTCGCTAAAGACTCGAATATGTAATAATGATTGGTAAAAAAAATCATGCAAGGTTAAAGAAAATACTTTATTTCATGTGATGGATATGCCTTTAAGGATAAATGACAGATGCATATACACTGTTGGACAGATTAAATAAACTAGTAGAAATGAAAGTGAAATGTATTTTAAGAGAGATTAGACTATTTATAAATGTGCACAAGCCCAAAAGAGCCAAACAGCTGAAGAAACACCCATATTGACTAGAACATGAACAGCTCATCTCAAACATCAATATTTCATTCACTATGCTCATTACGGAGTAATGAGTGCATCATAACTGGTGATGAGCCTATGTGGATACTTGAAACGCAAAGGCAGTGAAGTAAATCAATGATAATTGCTGTAATAACTCTCAATGAAAAGTTTAAGGTTTTCTTTATTTAGTTTCCAGCTCCTGCTGCTCACATCAAAGAAAACACGGATAGTTTCAATAACGGAAGTAGATAAACCAATTAACAGGCCTTAAAAAGAGAAATAAACATTCACTTGCTGCATTTTCGCACATCAAACCCATGATACAGCTTGAGCTGCGCTGACAGGCGCTTTAAATCATTCCAGAAAGGTCAGCTGTGAAGACCTCCACTCCAGCCCATATTGGAGCCATTTCCTGGCTCATGCGTTAGCCGTAAAGCCCCCCGTGTGAGCCTGCAGTCAGCACCATTCTTAAAGACAACACACCCACATGCTGAGAGATTCTCTTACCCCAAACACTGCTGCCCACCGCGGCTCTTTCCCCGGCTGTGCACATCAGACACATCAGCAGCTTAGGTAAGCATGCAGTGGCCCATAATGGTTGGTGTCGCTCCATGCAGCAAAAACTATTGTGGATTATTTATGAGCGGAGGAGACAGCAAATACAGAAGATGGGCAGCATTTTAAAAAGCTTTTTCCTTGTGTTACATCATAAGTGAGCTGCATGTAGGGTAATCTCATTTATAAGATCTATAAAGAGGCTGAAACACAACATTACCATCGGTGCAAAGATCCTATAACATGTTTAGTAATGGACCTTTTTATTTTGTCCGGATCTAATAATTTATTCAGAAATACATTACAATGACATATACACCGATCAGGCATAAAATTATTACCAACTTCTTATTGTGTAGGTCCCCCTTTTGCTGCCAAAACAGCCTTGACTCGTCGAGGCATGGACTCCACTAGACCCCTGAAGGTGTGCTGTGGTACCTGGCACCAAGATGTTAGCAACAGATCCTTTAAGTCCTGTAAGTTGCGAGGTTAGGCCTCCATGGATCGGGCTTGTTTGTTCAGCACATCCCACAGATGCTCAATTTGATTGAGATCTGGGGAATTTGGAGGCCAAGTCAACACCTCAAACTCGTTGTTGTGCTCCTCAAACTATTCCTGAACCATTTTTGCTTTGTGGCAGGGCGCATTATCCTGCTGAAAGAGGCCACAGCCACCAGGGAATGCAGTTTTACATGAAAGGGTGTACATGGTCTGCAACAATGCTTAGGTAGGTGGTACGTGTCAAAGTAGCATTCCCATGGATTGCAGGACCCAAGGTTTACCTGGCAGAACATTGCCCAAAACATCACACTGCCTCCCGGCTTGCCTTCTTCGCCTGGTGCATCCTGGTGCCATGTGTTCCCCAGGTAAGCTACACACACGCACCCGGCCATCTACGTGATGTAAAAGAAAACGTGATTCATCAGACTGGGCCACCTTCTTCCATTGCTCCGTGGTCCAGTTCTGATGGTCACATGCCCACTGTTGGTGCTTTCGGCGGTGGACAGGGGTCAGCCTGATTGGCACCCTGACTGGTCTGCGGCAAAGCAGCCCCATACACAACAAACTGCGATGCACTGTGTATTCTGACACCTTTCAATCAGAACCAGCATTAACTTCTTGAGCAATTTGAGCTACAGTAGCTCGTCTGTTAGATCAGAGCACACGGGCCAGCCTTCACTCCCCACGTGCATCAATGAGCCTTGGAGCCTTGGACCCTGTTGCCGGTTCACCACTGTTCTTTCCTTGGACCACTTTTGATAGATTGGGAACACCCCACAAGAGCTGCAGTTTTGAAGATGCTCTTACCTAGTCGTCTAGCCATCATAATTTGGCCCTTGTCAAATTCCTTTTTTTCTGCTTCTATCACATCAACTTTGAGGACAAAATGTTCACTTGCTGCCTAATATATCCCACCCACTAACAGGTGCCATGATGAAGAGATAATCAGTGGTATTCACTTCACCTGTCAGTGGTCATAATGTTATGCCTGATCGGTGTATGCTCCTCTTCAGTGATTAGCATGTTTTTAATTTCTGACTTAAAATTATTTTGACATTTTTGGGGGGCATAAAGTCAAAAGGTCAGAGTGGTACAACTGTCCTGATATAATAATGAAGAAAAAAACTTATTGAAAGAATTACGTTCTTGAAAAGAAAGCCTCATTGAGTAGTTTGACATAATGTTTTATTATATTTTTTTATTATTAAATTGCTTCACTCCTTAATTTAAAAAAAAGTTAGGCCTATATACTGCAACCAACATGCAAAAACATGCAGGAAAAAAACCTAAAACCATAAATTAACAGTGTTAACTATCACCTTATTATAGAAAGCCAAGGACACATTCCTCATGGTTCATAAACAAAACCAAGGCTAAATATCTAGCCAATGCCATGTGCTCCCAGAAGCTCATTATATGTGTAAAATGAGACCAAGCGAAACAGGCTTGCAATTTTTTTTGAAAGCATTTCATATGTCATCTGTTCAAGTCAGGACAATTAGAGGAAGCTCTGTCTTATTGCTTTAGTTTTCTCTAACAATCATCAAGGCTTGATGGAACAACAATAACGCTGATGCAATCTGAAGAGCATGAATCAGTAGTCAGTGTTTGTGAGGAAAAGGAAATCAGACAGTGAGTGATATAGCTATTTGCAGTTTGTCTGGCTATCACCAGACCAAGCTCAATCTTTTAAGATTGAACATTGATCTGGGGAGTCTGCTCTGTATTTTCTACTGCACAAGAGGCGTGATCAACAAGCATAGTTCAAATGACTCTGTACAAAATTGGATAGTCCTTCCACCAACCACACCACAAGAGGCGTGGGCATAGTTCAAATGACTCTGTACGCAATTGGATAGTCCTTCAACCAATCAGACCAACAATCCATCGCTTCTCTATCCTTTATCGTGTTAAACCCACCAATAGCGCGCCATGTGAATAAGCCGGTTTGTGATTGGTTCCCGCAAATTTGTGACAGAAGCAGGATAAAAAGATGTACAGGTTTTCACCCTGAGCTGCAGGGTGAAATCAAATCGCCGGCAGATCGGGCTGGGTTTACCCAGTCTAATTTGCAGTGTGAGGCATTCTTACTCTTATGCTTTAACCTCTGCATCGCTGTGTCATAATTAACTAATAACACAAAAGTCATCATAAATGCTAAGAGAAACATTTTGTGCATTCACTGTGATTTTGTAAGACATCTTCCTGCGTCAACATATTTTGTTGGTCCTGGAACAACGCTTCTGTCTGAAAAATTAATCCTTACCATATCCCTACCCCTAAACCTAACCCTACCCATATATTTTATTCCTCAAATCAGAGGGAAATGATAGGTGAATAACACTGATGTAGAAGCACCTAACACTGGTTGTAAGCCTAAACTTGATATAAACTGTAAACTTGCAAATCTGATTGGTTGATTGGAATGTTGTTCCAGGATATTGATACAGGAACATGTTGCACTTGGTGAAATCACGTTCACCATAAGGGTCAAGGGGGTGAGCTCAGACACAACCTGACTCTAACTAACTTTCTCATCAACCCTGCATCCAAATATGTCTACTTCCATACAATATAGTAGGCAAAAAACAGTATATGAAAATAGTTATAGTTACAGTTGACCGTGGAATATTTAGTACTAAGGAAATTTCACGAATAGACTTACTGCACAGGTGGTAAACTATCATGGTACCACGCTTGAATTCACTGAGCTTCTGAGAGCGACCCATTTTTTCACAAATGTTTGTAGAAGCAGTCTGCATGCCTAGGTGCTTGATTTTGTACACCTTTGGCCATGGAAGTGATTGGAACACCTGAATTCAATGATTTGGAGGGGTGTCCCAATACTTTTGGCAATATAGTGTATGTGATACATTACGCTAGTATGTCATGTCACAATGACAACGTGACAGATGTGGTTACTTCACACATTCATATAAAAAGTGTTATTTGAATGATCGCAAGTTTTAAACCAAATGTAATACCTACTAGACAGAAGGCCTATTTGGTTTCAGATGCAGCTCAAGATACCATGCAAACTGTTGCTCAGAGAAAACTGACCGTAAAAGAAGACTTTTATGCCAATTACTGTTATACTGGGAGAATGCATATTTACAGTGGGCTTAAGGCCTGTTCACACCAAGACGAAAATCCGGTTGTGATAAACATTTTAATTTGAATGAACATTTGTATCTGTTAATGCATATGTTTAGAGTGAAATGAACATTCACATGCAGTCAATTTGACAGATTTTTATTTATGGAGAGGTAATCTAATCTCTTTTGCATCAAACTGCGAAGAAAACTGACCAACCAATAAGTTAAGTCATGCTTTTGGTCATAAACATTTTTTTAGATAAACTTTTTTTAGAATATTAATAAAAAATGAAAATAAATAAATAAATAGGGCATATCAGCATTGTGATGAACAAATAGTACACCTGCATTTCTGCTTTTCCATAAGCTCCACCTACTGTTAGAAAGTGAAACTGCACTTTCATTCTGTCCAAACTGGAATGATTTTTCATGCAGAACATTTCAGTTGGTCTTCATGTTTTCACTCAAAATTTATTTTATTCTTTTCATTATGATATCAGGACAGCTGTATCACACTGACATTTCTGATTGCATGTCCTAAATTTCAATATTAAAATATACAAATTAAAAACATATTCAACATAGAAGACGTGTGATTTGTATTTTTAATGTACTAAATGAATGTCATGTCATTAGCCCTAATATTGAATGTGTTGAGAACAGTTTAACCAATGCTGATCCTTTAGCATGGAAATGACACAACTTGCTGCAGAAATTTCAATGTGCTGATGAAATACGCCCAGATTATATCTATTGATATGTTCTTTGAGTTTGCAAGTGGCTGCCAAACCACGCAGTAAACTCCCTTTCCTCTTCCCTCCACAGAAGACGTGCAGGAAGTCAATAACAATAGGACCCCCTCTGCTCAAGACTTGCACAGCCTCAGCTCTGAGAAAAGACCCATAGCGAGGAGACTACCCAACTAACCCAGGCCTCTGTTTACCATTAATCTAGTCCAGGTGATGTGCAACCAAGGTCAAGAGAGAGCAGAAGTCATTGCCTGGTGGTCTGGCTCCAACCCGACCCAGTGATAGGTTCTGTCAAGTGAGTAAGTGGGGCCACATGGTCTCCCAGATGTGATGTAACAACATGTTGAATGGTGTGTCAAAGGGGGAGTGAAAGAACACGAGACACCCCACTGTGGCGAATTTTTATCGCAGTTCAGGGCATTTATCAGACGCAATGGGTTCACACTTGATAGACCCTCCACGGAGACGCTGTGGTCACGGATGGAGACCAAAGTGAGCATTAGATTACAGCAAAGAGGGTGACCTGAGTGTTAGAATCTCAATGAGAATATCGCCATATCATTCGCATTTCTCTCTAATGGCTAGACATTTAACATTTGAACTCAAGTGTCCTGGTGGACTAGGTAGCTGGTTTCTCCTCTCCTCTTGTTACATTACCCCCTCACCCTCTTTACTAAATAATACCAGACACATGGAACTCTCACACTCCTAAACATGATCATTGAGGGACCTCTGAACTCTTACGATCGGTGTCGATTGCTTGGGCACCTGCTGAGACCTGTCAAACAAGCCGATCAGAAAAGGGATATTCTGTTTCTGCCAATCAGTGAACATGACAATATAAATTAAAGTATAGAATCAAATGTATTAAAACTGCCATGTGTTTGTATTTGGGCTCATCTCAGACTAACAGATTACATTTGAGTATATATATATATATATATATATATATATATATATATATATATATATATATATATATATATATATATAATACATTATATTTTCTTGAATAAAGAAAATTAAGCTTATTTTTAGGAACATTATGCATTGTGACATTATTTTACACAGTAATTAATTCTGGCATTCTAGTCATTTGTATTAGGACCTCTTACAAATAGCTGTACTACAATAGAAAATGCAGCACTCTTTAATTTAAATCAACATAATTTCAAAGAACTACAACAAACAATACCATGATGTATGTACCATGAATTTTCCAATTTAATTTAATTTCTTTACATTACAATAAGAAAAATATATTAAGATTATGAAAAATAATATTAATAATAATTAAAGTGCCCCTATTATGGATTTTTGAAAATTACATTTAATATAGTGTGTAACATAGTTCTAAGTGAATGAAAACATCCTGCAAAGTTTTAGTTTCTGAAAAAATCTGAAAGTGCACCGTATATAAAGTTATTGTCTCTCAAAAGTAAGAGTCGACTAACGAGTCAATTAAACGAATCATTTTTCAAACAAAACGTAAGCCGTTCATTGTGACTTCAAGACGAAACATTAGCATATTGCCTGTCCACTTATTGCGTGCAGACACCAGGGAAAACTTGAACCAGCTCAAACACTGCAGCAGATACTGGATAGCATCATGTCGAGAAGACGCTGTGCTCTACAATGTGTTTATTGTGTTTCATATTGTGTAGGTCTCTGGCTAACCGGCTAACTCACGTTATCACTGTCTTACTGAAATACTACTGTAAATCAGCTGTGGGCTGCAGTATTACCTAAAAGTCTATTAATGCAGATTGTCTGTAATTCTTACTTTGAGTAAAGATAAAGCATGGAGCAAGATTTGTTTTGCAAACTTTAATGTTCCATCAGTCATTCATGTAGTGCTCGGCTAATGTATGTGCTGTTATTGATACAGTTCCCGCATGTGCACCGCAATAAATTAAAAACACACACACGGGTTTGTTGATGGACGCACACTTGTTAATGCTGATGGTGAGGAATTACAGTTGAAACATCTCAAACTGAGTAGCATCACTGAGAAATGTCCTGCTCAATGTTCGGGTTGAATAACTAGTTCTTTCAATGTTTCATCGATTTGGACTCGCGCTGGGATTGATGTAAAATTAACATCATCGTTACTGTCTTTAAAGTGTACAATCTCTGAGCTTTAGGAAGCCTCCGGGCGGAGCTGGAGTTCAGTCATGGTAATGACTTTTTGTGTCCGAAATACGCACTGTACGTGGTAGACCAATCACAACAGACTGGGCCATCTGACCAATCAGAGCAAAGTAGGCTCGTGGAAAGGAGGGATTTTGAGAGACTGATTCATCCATTGAGTCGTTTGAAAATCATTGAACACTGTGGTGATGTGCAATGTATATTATGGGAAAATGACCTTTGACCTTTGATGCATGTAAACCTGTTGTTGGAGACCTCCAAAACTAAATTAGGAAACTTTAAAATAGCATAATAGGGGCACTTTAATGATAATATTTTGTTATGGTCTTAGACTCTTATTTTGACATTCTGTTGTGTTTCCCCTAGTTCCTGTTTCCCTGCTCTGTTTAGTTTCAGTTTCCTTGGTTTTTGATTATGTCCCTATATGTTTCTATGGTTAGCCTAATTATATATGTATATATATACTCCCTGTTCAGTTTAGTCTTTTGTTGGTTACTGTCTAATCATAATGTGTTGTTCTAACGATCTTCTGCGTTTATAATAAAAGACAGTAGTATAGGCTATTCCTCGTTTGTGTGTGCTGCTTACTTATACCAGACCATTACAAATTTTGGGGGATCAAATTAATTAGGCTTAATTATCCTGAAAAGAATGACAAAATCTTAATGGTCCTAAAAATAAATGAATTTATATATTGCATATAAATAAAGGTTTTACCCATCCATCATCCAGATTTTAAATAAATTGAATGTGTTCATGTGATCAGCTATAACAATACTTTACAGATAATATGCTTTTTTGTCACTGCTCACTGCATTATAAAACTTCACACTGATTTGTCATGGTCTGTGTTGTCTCTTCAGTTTAGGAACTTTGTAAAAAAAAACTGACATGCTCCAAATCACTCTAAATGCTGGAAATCTGCAGGATTTGTGACCACAAATTGCAAATAACAGTGTGACGGTGGGAGGAAGGAAAAAATATTGGCATACATGGAATTCCATTAAGAAAGTTCACACAGATCCATGCCAAGCCAACACAGTTGCACAAAAACAAGCAGGCGTGACATTGGGTTGAAGGGCACTTTGGATTTTCATTAATGATCCGCATAACATTGTCCAACAAATTTACTGAATTTCTACAGAATTATTCTACTGTCAAAAAGTGCTTGACTATTCAAATGATTCAGTAATTTTCTAATGAACTGTCATGAAATGAAAAGCCACTGCTCAGTTTTAAAAGCACATCTGATTGTGTTTAAGTATTCATCATGTTTACCAAAATGTAGCAAAATTTTTAAAGTGCTGCTGATGTTGCCTAATAACTGAGTGGGTGTGTATGGGGTAAACCACAGAGACACACAACACCAGTTCCCACACAATAATTAGTGATCCAAATGGGCAGAAGGTAAAAATGTTGGTTTGAACTGTGTGTACCATGAGGCCACATATCAGGAGGAAAGGTGGCCCTCATGTTTGTTCGTTTCCTAGCATTTGTCATGTTCCTCTTGTGAGCTGTCACGGATGTTGACTTTCAAAAATATGCTACTGTTGATGAAATACGATAAATCATGAGTGATCTGTAATGGATTATTTTTAAGTTCTACATTCTGAAATTCTAACTGTTTATCCAGAAAAGAATATAGAAAATGGGCGTTAAAAGAAAAGAACAGAACATAGGCTTTAAAAAAAAACATCTGACTGTCCTGGACATGACAAATCAGATTATGTTGTGTTAAGAGGACTCATTGTGATCCATCAAACATCTTTCCCCCACATTAAGACGACTTTTATTATTTTAACCAATCTGACAGGCATCTTCTGTAATAATGGCTCTTGTATGGCTGTCTGCTGAAAAGCAAATTACATCTTAAAAGCTTTCCTTTGGTACCAGGATAACTAATCAAGATCGTGCTGTGTCCAGAATAAACAGACTGACCACAAAAAAAACTGAAAGTGTTTTTGTGTGTGAAAGGAAATTAATTCCATCATGTGGTTACAAATAAATTAAACCTTTTGTCAAAAATGCATGCAAAATGACACAGATATTTTTATGCGAGGCAATGACAAATAATTATGTCCAAGATGATGAAAAGGAGAAATCTTTGTAAGAAATATTGTTTCTGAAGATACTCTTAAACGCCCCCTTCAGTGAGGAAGAAATTTGGCAAGCTCAATGCCATCAGGTAAAGCTCCCGGCCCAGACGGGTTTCTGTTGTGTTTTTTTTGGCTTGTAGCTGCGAGAACTAATGCTAACATACACGGCATTAAAATAAGTCTAAAGGGAACATTGTTTCCCTATCTGTCAGTAACTTCAACATGTCTAGGCCAACACTAGGGGTCATACTTAGGAACCTTAAACACCTGTGATATTTCAGGAAAGGCCTATGAGAATTGGAGAGTGGAATTTGCATGCGCCACTCCCTCGGACAAACAGGTATAAAAGGAGATGACGTGCATCCATTCATTCAGATTTGTTCTTTGGAACCGAGCAGTGGCATTATTCACTGCTCAGCCATTTCACCTTGGCTGTAGAAACGATTACTGCTGGAGAGATATGGCGCATTACAGCGGTCTCTCTAAATGAGCAAGCAAGTGCAGAGGGCTTCCCCTAGGTGCTTCAGCTAAAAGAGCATCTTAAGAGAGCCTTTAGGCTGGATGAGTACGAGATTTCGTTAGCAGCATAGAAAGGCTAGCACCTTCTGACGCAGAAGAATTGGCTGGGTTCCCACCCTGGGGTGCGGTGGCCCAGTCTGAATATGATGCGGAGTTGGTGGCCATGCTTGCCCGGGCCACCGTGGTTGGATGATTGCTATCTGGGCTTGGAGGGCGACTCATTTCCACGCCCCACCCTAGTGCCTTTCTTCCTAGAAGTGCATGAGGAGCACCTTTTACTGCCCACTCTTTCACTACCCTTTACAGTAGTGTGGCCAGGGGGTACATGGAGATTCCCCAGGTGGAGCGTGCAATTTTAGTGCATTTATTGAGGTGCAGGGACACACTAGTGTGGCTCTTGCTCTGTTGCAGGTCAGCAGACCTGATTTTGCGGAACAATGCGGGACACGAAGGAGAGATAACTTACTATTATTATGCTAGGTGAATAAATGTTTATTTTGTATTAGTTTACTTTTTGCAATGATGTTAACATGCTTTAAATCGCTAATAGGCTTTATAAAATGTTAATGATACAATAGGATTTGTTGTTGTTCCGATTTCCTTTATGCGTGGCAAAAGAATGCAGAATTCATCGTACAGCTGGTTCATGTCCAGTTTTAAGCTCATTTTTAATGCTTCGGCTGCTCCACAGAGGTCTTGGAAGCTAAATTCCCTCTTGATAGCCAGGCATGAGATGTGCTTTAGTGTAGTTGCCATCAGTGAAATCAAACCACTTGTTTAGGTAAGCAAGCGCTCTTTGATAGAACATAAGAAAGTCCTGCTCTATAACAGCAGCCTGTGCGGTGGGAAACGGTTGCAGGAGAGTGCTGGTTTCAATCCAAAGAATCAATCCTTTTCCCTTTGCTCAAGTTTCAATTTGAGATTGGTCATCAACTCGAAAAGCTCACACACAGTTGTCTCGTCTCCCTCAACTTTACACACTGCGTTGAAAAAAACTTTGAGGCTATTTTGCAAAAACATCAGGTATGCCTGGAGCGTCCTCTCCATCCTCGCCATTTGCAAGTGCTGATGGACAGCGCTCTTCTCCAAGAGATAAAAAATAGCTTTTGACAGCTGGCCAGGAGTCGTGCAAACTCTTTACTGCAGGCCACAAACTTAGCCACCGTGTCGGCACGTTCTTGTAAAGAGCCGTGTAGCTACTCCTTGTCCACAAACTCAAACACTTCCTTTAATTCTTGCACACGTTTAGCTGAAGACGAAAAGCGAAACTTTTGTGACTATGATCACAATGTCAGTTCTCAGCTGTGTAGAATATGGGCCACGCAGTTGGCCTTGATAATTGAGGCATTCTTGTCCATCTGTTTTTTATACATTGAGTTATGCACACCATAATTAACGCTGGTATTGTCAGTCGAGTATGCAGAGATCCGTTCTAACCCCAGGTTTCTCTCCTCGAGCCTTGAAACGACCTGGTTAAAAATCGCATCAGAGTTTTTGTTGCAAATCATCATAAAAGTCCAACAGTTTGTTCTGCACTCCTAGGTCGGGTGTAATATCCTAATGCTAACAGGAATAACTTGTTGTTCCATGGTTTGATGCATCAGATGCAATTGAGAAAGGTTGAAGAGAATGTTTCAAGTATGTTTCTAAAGATGCTGGTGATGCACTCTTAGTTCTTCCACAGTCAAGCTTCTTTGCTATTTCTGAATCGGGGAAAATGACCGGGGATAGTTTAGTAGTATAGTCGCCTGACCTATACGATAAACCATGCTGCACATTATGGTAGACACTTGTCACTTCAGCTGCTGTGATTTTATTGTGGTTGCCATCTATTGGTGGAGAGAAAAAATTTGTCATGCTAGCGTTAGCATTTCTTTGTTGTGCATTTCTCTTGTGACTTTCCCCATCTCCATGCCTCCTTATATCCCTCTCACCTCCATGCATGATGGTGAAACTTTGATGGCATTTGGTGGGATGGACATGACGCCTGATCCAGCACAAAATGGAGCGACTGAGCGTGAATATGCGCCTGACAAGGTGTGTGATTCGGCTACGTCGTGTGCCACCGTGGGAGTTATATTGGATTACGAGGGGATGAATTGGAGCCTTGCCCACACTCCCGCCACCAAGGGTGAGTCTGATAAATGGATTTGGGAAGAGGATGATTTTATGCCCCCGCTGAATCTGATACCGCCCGACTCTGAATGCTTACCTTCATCTCAGCTGGTCCCACCCAGCCTCCCTCTCCCACCTACTCTTCACCTAATTCCTCTGCCCAGTCTCCGCTGCCTCCCGTCAGCCCCTCTGCTCCTCGGTCTTGTCAATACTACGGTTGTGTTAAGTTACCTGTGAATACCGTTAAAAACCGTTTTGATTCTGATTCTTCATCGTTGTGCAACTTCCCGTAACCAAGTGTGCCATTACCTGGACTGTTCCCTGCTGGTGGAATGACCTGCCTATCTCAACCCAAGCTGCAGAGTCTTTAGCCATTTTCAATAATGGGCTGAAGACATTTCTGTCAACACTTGACCCATTAATACTAACACTTACTATTCTATATATCTATTAAAAAAACACCTTGCATTGTGTACTGTGCTAGACTAACTGGGACTGGTCAGCATTTACATATTGTTGCTCTATTGTTGGCTTGATTGCTTCTATTGTTCTCCTCATTTGTAAGTCGCTTTGGATAAAAGCGTCTGCTAAATGATTAAATGTAAATCTGTTTGTAAGTCATGTAAGTCATAGTCTGTATTGAATTTTTAATAATAACTCAATAGATCATTAGTTATGTTTTGATCTAAAATGCCCCATGCAAAACATTGTTTTATTATTATCTGACCTTTTGGCAAAATATTTGTCAGTCAAACATGCCTCATTTCCTTCAATTTAGGGGATTTGTTTCGAATATACATACCTACATGCATATGATGTGTAAGATCTCTTCTATGACAGGCTGTGTCTGCTCATTCAGAGGGAGGCCTTCCAGACGGGTGTGGTGTAGAAAATTGATTAAAGAAAGACACAGACAAAAACAAACAAAAAACCCACTAATCAGTGTTTTCCTGAAACGTGATTCTGGGAGGACCTAGAGAACAGAGGAAGCTGGAATAATGTAAACTGTCTGTTTCTCCAGAGATTCTTGAGATTCAATTTTTGATTCGTTTTTTGTCTGAAAAAACACAGGGCGCAAAGGAACTATACTCTCAATGACTATACACTCTTGTGCTCTGACGCTTTGAACTTTTCATTTTGTATGTGACCACTTGCCATCTGAAAATGTCATTATTGCAGGAAGAGTTCTCCAGAATTCCCTTGGTGCTGCTTTAGTCTTTTACCAGGTAGTGTATATGAAGCAGACTAATGGCCACACTCATGTCAGAATAACTAATGATTAGTGAGATTTGCTTTGACAGACAGTGTTTGATATCTAGCACTGATGCATTGAAGCAATATAAAAACAGCATTTTTGAGAAAGGAAGTGACTAAACAAGATTGTGAGAATAAGGAACAGACACAGCAAGAGCAGTTTTTACTAAATCTACACATGCAGACTAACTTAGACCAGCTAATTAATCAGTTTGGACCAGCTACCGGTAATTACCAGACTGAACCAGCTAATGACAAGTTTAGACCAGTTAATGACCAATTTAGACAGTTAGCTACCAGAATAGAATGCGTTCTATGAACAGAGGTCGAGGGCTGTCATTCAAACTACACAACTTTGCGATGCTGTTTGCGAACGTTCGTTGGTATTATGGTTTTGGGAAACGACGGAACTTGTGACCATAGTTGGTTAATGATGTTTTCGGGAAACGCACCCCAGTTTAGACAGTTACCTGAGAGAATAGACCAGCGTTTGACTATAGTTTAGACCAGCTAATGATCATAGACCAGCTAATTATCAGGTTGGACCAGCTAATGAGTAGCTTAGAGCAGGGCTGCATGCAGCCCCGACAAAACGTTGCAAAATGTTTATTAAACGGAAATGGTGGTGTGTTGAACACCCTGTTCTGATGACGCAAGAGTTGCAACTATGGCAGCTGAGAAGGCCATTCTTTGTGTTCTTTTTTAAGAATTTTCGGAGCCTGATAAAATCAGTATAAATACATGTTTAATACTGCGAAATACCTCCAATGTTACAGTCACTGCCCTTGCCGTCCAGAATAAAAGAGAACATCCCAATCGAGTGAAGGGATTTGTGGAAACTGTGGTTCCCATTCAGTCGGTCACTCTCGACGCCACGTCGGAGTACCGACGAATAGGAATCTCGCTCGCGAGAGCCAATCTACTTCGAGTGAAACTAAACGAGCCAATGCACATCGGCATGCAATGATTGCACCAGGTGCTCATGCCACGCAGCGCAGGTATAAATGAGACACAGGTGTTTGCATCAAGTTAGCTTTTTGCTTCGGAGCCGAGTGGTAGATGGTTCAGCCAGATATCACTCTCTACTTCGCAGTCCTGACTGAAAAGAAGCCTGCCCTTTTGGAAGCGATCTATTCAGTCGGTGTTGGTGTGACGGCACTGCAGCGGGTCGTGTGGTTCTTTGATCATCTCTCTTTCTCTTTTTTGAGCAAACACAAAGGCTGTTCTCACAGCTGGTTCGGTGCGCTAGGTGGAGAGCACTGAAAAGCCGTTCTTACGGCTAGTAAGAGAGCGCCTTCGTGTGAGAGAGAGCGCGCACGTCAGGCTGCACTATCCCCTGACTGTGTCGCCGCGACCCCTCCCCCTGCGTGCTTCAGCACCAAGGAGAGCGTCCTTCTATTAGAGCAACACAGATAGAGCTTGCGTCCTTTTCAGGATGACATTCTATCTGTGTGTTTCTGGATGCGGTGTTTATCTGTCACCGAGGGATGGTCACAAGCGATGTATCTCGTGTTTGGGCGTTCAGCACGCTGAGGCAGCGCTGGTGGATGACTCATGTTCTCACTGAACATGACCATCTCGGAGTTGCGGTCGAGACTCCATCTCGCAAGGGGTGGAGTCCCCGTGCCTCTGCCTCGATCTAATCCTCCACAGAGGGTTACTTTAGGCAGTAGCGCGGGTGATCTGAGGATTACGGTGAGCGTGCTTCCCCCAGGGAACCAACCCCCGGGGAACCCTCACTCCTCCCGCACTTCGCAGCCAGTAGAGCTGCCGTTGGAACGCGGTGGGCCACCCACGAGGTGTGTACCATCCGTATCCTTCGGGGCTCCTCTTGATGATCAGATGTCCATCGCTGCATCAGAGGGAGGGTCAGAAGTTTCTGGAGATGACGTGTCGGCGCAGGGGGCTCCTTCGGGAAGATGCTGGGTCTGATACGGATCCGGAAATGATGGCCATGCTTTCCCGGGCCGCTGAGAGAGTCGGGTTCGTGTGGAACCCTCCACCGTGTCCCGAACCCTCAAGGCTGGACGATTGGTTTCTCGGGGTGGCCCGTGCTGGTTCTCAGCGCCCCACCCCGGTTCCTTTCTTTCCGGAGGTGCATGACGAGCTCACTAGGTCATGGACGGCACCTTTCACTGCCCGAAACCGGCCCAGTGGCTCCTCCTCCCTCACCACCCTCGATGGGGGAGCGCAGAAGGGTTACATGCAGGTTCCTCCCGTGGAACAGGCCGTTGCCATGCAACTGTGCCCTAACTCCACTTCTAGGGGGAACCCGTGTCTCCCCTCCCGGGCCTGTAGGTACTCGTCCGATCTGATCGGAAAGGCCTACCAGGCTTGTGGGGATGCTGCCTCCTCCTTACACGCTATGGCGTTGTTGCAGGTCCATCAGGCCCAGGCACTGAAGACCTTGCATGAGGGTGGTCATGATCCCGCAGTTCTCCAGGAACTGAGAACCGCAATGGACCTCGCGCTTCGTGCGACGAAGGTTACGGCGCGGGCAGTGGGTCGTGCGATGTCCACTATGGTGGTCCAGGAACGGCATCTCTGGCTGTGTCTGGCTGACATGAGGGAAACCGACAAGATCAGGTTCCTTAATTCCCACCGGCCTCTTCGGCGACGCGGTCCAGAACTTCGCCCAGCAGTTCACGGCCGCACAGAAGCAGACTGAGGTGATCAGTCACATCCTGCCACGGCGGACAGCTGCTGTCTCCACCCTGCCGCCGGCAGCGCCTGTCTGCTCGTCGCCGAGGGCGGCCGCCCCGCCCGTCCAGGCCTCTGCCAAAGGGGTGGCAAGAGCAAGGGCAAGCGGCCCTGAGACGGGCGACCTGGAGATGGGGAGGACTGCTCTTCTGGAGACGGTGACCGCACCGCTCCATCCCCCGGAGGAGGGCCGGGTGGAGAATCTTGTGTTCCGTTTTGTTTCTGTTCTGTTCTGAGGCGCTGCCGGCGGCAGGGTGGAGACAGCAGCTGTCCGCCGTGGCAGGATGTGACTGATCGCCTCAGTCTGCTTCTGTGCGGCCGTGAATTGCTGGGTGAAGTTCTGGACCGCGTCGCCAAATTTTCAATAAAAGAGCAGTTTCCCCTATCTCCGGGTCCCCAGCAGGCAGCAGTGGATGATCCCCTCACGGTCCTTATGCCCACCTGTGGAATCAGGTAAGTGTTGCAATGCACACTCACACCTCGCTGCGGGCCGCCTCCACGAGACAGCCGCCCCAGCCCGGTACCTGCATTCCGCCTCGCTGCCCCACGGTGGGTACGCCGGTGGTCCCTTTGGTCCCGCTTGCACGGTCTCTGCGAGCCTGGCTAGCGCTCCCCAGTCCGTCTCGCTGGCTCATTCGGACCATCAGGCTCGGCTATGCGATTCAGTTCGCCCGCCCCCCCCCAGGTTCAAGGGCGTCCCCTTCACTTCGGTGAACGCCGCAGACGCCCATGTCCTGCGTGCGGAGATTGCAGTCCTACTGGCGAAGGACGCGATAGAGCCGGTCCCTCCAGCCGATATGAAGACAGGCTTCTACAGCCCGTACTTCATTGTACCCAAGAAGACCGGTGGGTTACGGCCAATCTTGGACCTGCGAGTCTTGAATCAGAGCCTTCACAAGCTACCGTTCAAGATGCTCACGCAGAAACGCATCTTCGAATGCATCCGTCCCCAAGATTGGTTTGCAGCGATCGACCTGAAGGACACGTACTTTCATGTTTCGATTCTTCCTCGACACAGGCCGTTTCTGCGCTTTGCGTTCGAGGGTCGAGTATATCAGTACAAAGTCCTGCCCTTCAGGCTGTCCCTGTCCCCCCGTGTCTTCACGAAAGTCAACTATCTCGAAGACTGGCTCATTCTAGCACAGTCCAGGGAGCAGTTGTGCGAACACAGGGACCTGGTGCTCAGACACCTCAGCCAGTTGGGTCTTCGGGTCAACTGGGAGAAGAGCAAACTCGCCCCCGTGCAGAGGATCTCTTTTCTCGGTATAGAGTTAGATTCGGTCGAACGGACAGCACGCCTCACAGAGGAGCGCGTCCAGTCGATGCTGAACTGCCTGAACACGTTTCAAGGCAGGATGGCGGTTCCACTGAAACAATTTCAGAGGCTCCTGGGGCATATGGCAGCCGCAGCGGCAGTAACACCGCTCGGCTTGCTTCATATGAGACCGCTTCAGCATTAGCTACACGGCCGAGTCCCGAGATGGGCGTGGCAACGCGGCACTCACCGGGTGAGCATCACACCGGCCTGCCGCCAATCCTTCAGCCCATGGTCAGACCCCTCGTTCCTTCAGGCCGGAGTGCCTCTGGAACAGGTGTCCAGGCATGCTGTGGTCTTCACGGATGCCTCTGCCATGGGCTGGGGAGCCACGTACAACGGGCATGCAGTGTCAGGGGTTTGGACGGGCCCGCACCTGCATTGGCACATCAACTGCCTCGAGTTGCTAGCAGTGCATCTCGCTCTGAGCCGCCTCAAAAGGCTGCTACGGGGCAAAGATGTACTGGTCCGCACGGACAACACCGCGACCGTTGCGTATATCAACCGACAAGGTGGTCTACGCTCCCGTCGCATGTCGCAACTCGCCCGCCATCTCCTCCTCTGGAGTCAGAAGTGTCTGAGGTCGCTTCGGGCCATTCATGTCCCTGGTGTGAGCAACCGTGTGGCCGACGAGCTTTCACGAGCTGCGCTCCCAGGGGAATGGCGACTCCACCCCCAGGTGGTTCAGCTGATTTGAAGACAGTTCGGGGCGGCACAGGTCGACCTGTTTGCCTCCCCAGAAACATCCCACTGCCAGTGGTTCTATTTGCTGACCGAGGGTACACTCGGCACAGATGCACTTGCGAACAGCTGGCCCCAGGGGCTGCGCAAATATGCGTTTCCCCCAGTGAGCCTACTTGCACAGACACTGTGCAAGGTCAGGGAGGACGAGGAGCAGGTCCTGTTGGTGGCGCCTTACTGGCCCAACCGGTCCTGGTTCCCGGAACTTATGCTTCTGGCGACAGCCCCTCCTTGGCCGATTCCTCTGAGGAAGGACCTTCTGACTCAGAGACGGGGCACCCTGTGGCACCCGCGTCCAGATCTGTGGAAGCTTCATGTCTGGCCCCTGGACGGGACGCGGAGGTTCTAGGTGACTTACCCCAAGAGGCAGTTAACACCATCACTTCGGCACGAGCACCGTCTACAAGACAGGCTTATGCTTTGAAGTGGAACCTGTTCGTCGAGTGGTGTTCTTCTCGCCGAGAAGACCCCCGAAGATGTTCGATCGCGTCTGTGCTTTTCTTCCTGCAACGAGGGTTGGAGCGTAGGCTGTCGCCCTCCACCCTCAAGGTCTATGTTGCTGCAATATCTGCCTATCACGACCACGTAGAAGGTAAGACAGTTGGGAAGCACGACCTGGTCGTCAGGTTCCTCAGGGGGGGCGAGACGGTTAAATCCTCCTCGACCCCCCTCCATACCCTCTTGGGATCTTGCTCTGGTGCTCCGAGCACTTCAGAATGCCCCATTTGAGCCCTTGCGGTCAGCAGAGCTAAAGATTCTGTCTATGAAGACTTTGCTGTTGGCCGCACTGGCCTCCATCAAGAGGGTAGGGGACCTGCAGGCATTTTCGGTCGACGAACCGTGCCTAGAGTTCGGGCCGGGTGACACCCACGTGGTACTGAGACCCGGGCCTGGCTATGTGCCCAAGGTTCCTACCACTCCCTTCAGGGACCAGGTGGTGAACCTGCAAGCGCTGCCCCTGGAGGAGGCAGACCCAGCCCTAGCTTTGCTCTGTCCCGTCCGCGCTCTGGGGATCTACGTGGATAGAACTCAAAGCTTCAGGACCTCAGATCAGCTCTTTGTCTGTCACGGAGGCCAGCAGAAGGGAAAGGCTGTCTCCAAGCAGAGGATGGCCCACTGGATAGTGGATGCCATCACCTTGGCTTACCAAGCACAAGGTGTGCCCTGTCCGCTCAGGGTGTGAGCACACTCTACTAGAAGTGTTGCATCCTCCTGGGCGCTGGCACGTGGCGCCTCGCTGTCAGACATCTGTAGAGCTGCGGGCTGGGCGACACCCAACACGTTCGCTAGATTCTATAGTCTACGTGTAGAGCCAGTGTCCTCCTGTGTTCTCGCCTCAAACGGGTAGAAGCACTGAGAGGCCCTGGCTCTTGTCGGCTTGCTGCGCCCCGGCGCTTTTATTCTCCAGAAGCAAACTCTGTCGAGTCCTCCATCTCCCTCGGTGCCGGACGTGGCGGAACGTCTGCATCAGGCCCCTTGCCGTTGAATCCTTGAGAACCGGTACTGGGCTGGGGATATATGAGTGACCCTGCGGGGATCCCATATATTTTTCCACGGTCGCTCCTACGGGAAGCCCGTGTCTTTCCCTTGGGAGAGCCTTCCCGTCACTGGGACTGAGCCCCCTCTCTCCATTGCGGGCTACGGCTCAGCATTGTACTCCACATAACTCCTTCGGGGTACGATGTGGGCTCCGCAGCGTTCCCCCTCACTAGGGCACGCTTTCCCAGTGTTATCCAATAGTCACTGAACGGGTCATGCGGAACAGCAGTGATGGACTTCTCTGTGTGAGCCCCGTCTCATCAGGTAAGAGAGCTGGAGGCTCACACGGGGCACTGGACGGGGGCAGAGGCCATGGCGCTTTAGTAGGGATTCCTATTCGTCGGTACTCCGACGTGGCGTCGAGAGTGACCGACTGAATGGGAACGTCTCGGTTACGTATGTAACCCTCGTTCCCTGAAGGAGGGAACGGAGACGCCACGTCCCGTCGCCATGTCCTCTGCACCCTGCTGGGGTGCCAGTCTACCTACTCGGCTCCTCAGCAAAAAGCTAACTTGATACAAACACCTGTGTCTCATTTATACCCGCGCTGCGTGCAATGAGCACCTGGTGCAATCATTGCATGCCAATGTGCATTGACTTGTTTAGTTTCACTCGAAGTAGATTGGCTCTCGCGAGCGAGATTCCTATTCGTCGGTAACCGAGACGTTGCTAATTATTGTGATCCAACATTTGCCACACATTTCAGAATGAAAAGACAAACATGTCTTCTAAGCTTCTTCTTCAATTGTTGCCTATACTGAGCTGCAGCGGACCCATTTGTAAACGACTTTACTTGGACCCATTGTGCGAGCTGTCTCTTTAATGCCATGTGGTTTATAGGAAACCACCGTTTCCAGGAAACATGTCTTTCAACCCGGAAACCATAGCAAAACGTTGCGCACCAGTTTAAGCTTGAACGTGCCCCTGATAAATATCACCTTAGACCCCACAGCTAATGAATACATTAGACTGGCTAATTGCTGGTTTAGACCAGCAAATGACCAGCTAGACCAGCTATTTACTAGTTTAGACCAGCAAATGACCAGCTAGACCAGCTATTTACTAGTTTAGACTAACTAATGACCAGGGGCCTGTTTCAATAAGGAGGTTCAACCAACTCTGAGTTTAAACTTGAACTCTGAGTTGACTTACCCTGAGATGGGAAACTCTGAGTTTTGGGTTTCAGAACAGCTGAATTGAGGTAGTTCAATCAACTCTGAGTAGACTGACTCTGAGTTAAGTGCGTGCGCCACGACTATGAAAAGTATATACTATATAATATCAGAGGTGAAAACTGGCAGAACGGCAAGTTATTAAACTAACATTCATTTTCATGGTATCCCACCGGCAAAAAAGAAGAAAAAAAGAATGTGGTAGCAACTAAAAATGAGGTATAAAAATATTGATCAGGTATTTATAATTTAATCAGGTAAAGCTTAAAGCATAAAAAGTTCATGGGTGTAGGATTCATGACTTTACAAACATTTGACATATTAAATATCATTCAGTGTCTTTTTCAATGTGCAGCAACCTTTTCCTCATAGTCGAATGCTCTTTTCACATAATGTTCTCTAATCCAACCTGTTACATTTGTAAATTAGGGTAATTAACATTTGACTTCTACTCAGGCCAACAGCAAGAAGGAAGAGGCTCGCATAACACCAGCACTGACAGATGAAGAGGAGATGGAGAAAGAATATTAACATAGAACATTAAAACCGGAAAAAAAAGAACTGTTGCTTTGGTATTTAGCAAATAAAGATTACCTAAATAAATTGTGAATAATTTGTGTTTATTTAACACCTGTGGTGTGTGGCATATACACTCACCTAAATGATTATTAGGAACACCATACTAATACTGTGTTTGACCCCCTTTCGCCTTCAGAACTGCCTTAATTCTACGTGGCATTGATTCAACAAGGTGCTGAAAGCATTCTTTAGAAATGTTGGCCCATATTGATAGGATAGCATCTTGCAGTTGATGGAGATTTGTGGGACGCACATCCAGGGCACGAAGCTCCCGTTCCACCACATCCCAAAGATGCTCTATTGGGTTGAGATCTGGTGACTGTGGGGGCCATTTTAGTACAGTGAACTCATTGTCATGTTCAAGAAACCAATTTGAAATGATTCGAGCTTTGTGACATGGTGCATTATCCTGCTGGAAGTAGCCATCAGAGGATGGGTACATGGTGGTCATAAAGGGATGGACATGGTCAGAAACAATGCTCAGGTAGGCCGTGGCATTTAAACGATGCCCAATTGGCACTAAGGGGCCTAAAGTGTGCCAAGAAAACATCCCCCACACCATTACACCACCACCAGCAGCCTGCACAGTGGTAACAAGGCATGATGGATCCATGTTCTCATTCTGTTTATGCCAAATTCTGACTCTACCATCTGAATGTCTCAACAGAAATCGAGACTCATCAGACCAGGCAACATTTTTCCAGTCTTCAACTGTCCAATTTTGGTGAGCTTGTGCAAATTGTAGCCTCTTTTTCCTATTTGTAGTGGAGATGAGTGGTACCCGGTGGGGTCTTCTGCTGTTGTAGCCCATCCGCCTCAAGGTTGTGCGTGTTGTGGCTTCACAAATGCTTTGCTGCATACCTCGGTTGTAACGAGTGGTTATTTCAGTCAAAGTTGCTCTTCTATCAGCTTGAATCAGTCGGCCCATTCTCCTCTGACCTCTAGCATCAACAAGGCATTTTCGCCCACAGGACTGCCGCATACTGGATGTTTTTCCCTTTTCACACCATTCTTTGTAAACTCTAGAAATGGTTGTGCGTGAAAATCCCAGTAACTGAGCAGACTGTGAAATACTCAGACCGGCCCGTCTGGCACCAACAACCATGCCACGCTCAAAATTGCTTAAATCACCTTTCTTTCCCATTCTGACATTCAATTTGGAGTTCAGGAGATTGTCTTGACCAGGACCACACCCCTAAATGCATTGAAGCAACTGCCATGTGATTGGTTGATTAGATAATTGCATTATGAGAAATTGAACAGGTGTTCCTAATAATCCTTTAGGTGAGTGTATTTCAGACTACCCTTCCATCTGGTAAAAATACTCGGTAAGAAAAGCATTTGTGCAGCATAAATGAATGAATTAAATATTTAAACACACCACTGGCGCTTTAAAAAGGAGGAGGAGACCGAAAGAAACTCTGGGTTTATCAAAGAAAACCTGGGGCCTGTTTCAGAAAGGAGGTTAAGTGAAAACTCTGAGTATGTTAACCCTGAAATGAGGGTAACTCTGGGTTTTCTGTTTCAGAATGGGAGGTATGTTAAACCAGAGAAAGCAGGGTAAGTCAAGCCCGTTTCTGAAAGAGAGTTAACTTATACTCAGAGTCAGTTACCAGGGTAACTAACTCTGTGAACCTAACCTGGTCTGGAGCAGGTTTTCTTCGGTAAACCCAGAGTTTCTTTCGGTCTCCTCCCGCTTTGTAAAGCGCCAGCGGTGTTCAAATACTTAATTCATTCATTCATGCTGCACAAATGCTTTTCATACTGAGTATTTTTTCTTACCCTATTGGCAGATAATTTGCAAAATAAGAAAAATGCACTTAAATTAGCTTTTTTTTTTTGTCCCCCAGGAAACAAGACTAAATACTTATGCTTTCTATATAATATCAGTGATACAGAGCATATTAGTAAGGCCACTGTATGCAGAGAGGTAAGGAAAGTTTGCCTCACTCTCACGTGAGCTCTTTCTGGATATGTTTGTGTTGTTTCCTGGGCACAAACCCATGAGAGCATCAAAGAGGAGTTTCACAGGATTGCAGGTCAGTGGTGTAGAAATCAGGTTAAATGATGTTCACGTGATATATTTTTGCAACCTCTGGAAGAAACCTAACAATTAGAATTTCCTTTAGTATTTCCACTGTGGTTGGATGCATTAATATGCATATTCCCATCATCGCACCTTCCGAAAATGAAACAGATTACTGTATGGAATGGAAGAATACCAGAAGGAAGGGTCTGAAATATATGCCATACACCACAGGTGTTAAATAAACACAAAGTATTCACAATTTATTTGGTCATCTTTATTTGCTAAATACAAAAGCAACAGTTCTTTTTTTCCCTGTTTTAATATTCTATGTGGAGCCACTTCCTTCTTGCTGTAGAAGTTAAATGTTAATTTCATTACCCTAATTTACAAATGTAACAGGTTGGATTAGAGAACATTATTTAAAATGAGCATTCGACTATGAGGAAAAAGCTGCTGCACATTGAAAAAGACACTGAATGATATTTAATATGTCAAATGTTTGTAAAGTCATGAATCCTACACCCATGAACCTTTTATGCTTAAAGCTTTACCTGATTAAATTATATTTTTTGTAGCGGCTGCATATAATAATAATAAATTAAATTAGCTCAATAGGGAATTATGATTATTAATGTTTAATTATTTATAACTAATCGCAATGGGTTATGATTAAATTATAAATCTCCAAATCACCCAAAAAGGGAAATACCTAACCTAGGTATTTATGCAATATATATATGGTTAACGACAATGGGTTGCAATTAACTACGAATATATATTAAATCATTACAGAATAACCTTTGAATTAGAATTAAATCAAAATTCATCTGATCCGTTCATTTAACGAACGAACAGTACTACAATCTTTTATCAATTCTCACAAAGTTTTATTCTTTCTTATCAAATCTTCGGGAAGGTTATCCTTCTGGTCACGAAGAATAAACTTTCAGAATTATTAGGATATTAATTAAAGTATTCAAAGATACTTATGAGAGCTCGTAACTAGATCTGAACATTAAAGTGACCATGTCTTGTGAGCGGCAACAATGACAATCGAACGTGGATACAATGGTTTTAATAATTGATACTACGAATACATACGACTAAACAAAAAATACATGTATATACAGAACAGCGAATAGTAACGAAAGAGAATGAAAAGAAGAGAATGAAAGAGAGGAAGGAAAGGTTCAGGAATGGCAATTTCACAAACATAACCACGAGAGCCAGCAACGAATAATATCACCTTAAACAGGGGTACACATCTTAAAACGCATCTAAATTTCGATGGAACTTATACTTGCATGGGTTGTTTTGTGCTGAGTATAAAGAATGCGTGTGAGTCTTCTCAGAGAGTTCTTTGAGCTGGAGCGTGTTCTCTTTTGGTCCTTCCGGAGCGTTCTCGATCCGCGGGAAGTTTGAAGATGAGTGGAGCGAATGCCGAAAAGGGGAGGAAAAGAAGATTGTCTCGTCTGAGTTTTAGAAGACGACTGAGCGCTGAGATGGAGCGTGCTGAGATGGCGCGCGTTGCCTGTCCGCCTGGCTGCGGAGCGCGCCGACTTCAAAGGAACCAACCCACGTGACTGAGCCGCCAAGCCAGGGCCGAAGCCGTCTGGCCAGGGGACGAGCTGAGATGATAAGAGGGTTGTGTATCGACTGCACCGACTGAGCAAAGATATGCTGGTGTTACTGTCCTTTAAAGAAACATTAACAGCCGCCCATCTTTTCTGAAATGACCAATCAGATGTGGGAGTTTTAGGCGGGAGAACACTTTCTTTGTCTCCGTTTATGACCTCATTTGACTAATTTATGATGGTGTCATACTTGGTACATTTCTACTCAAAAGGGGGGGGTAACATAATGTGATGCATTTCATAATCATCTACTGTGCACCGTTGGTTAAGAGAAAGAGAGAGGAATATTTAGATATCAAACACAGTATGACTGGGAGATATTAGAGCAGAGATACATTCTTACACATGAATACAAGCATCTTAAATGACTTTACATTGTTCGTACATCATGACTATGTTGGCAATGACATAGGGAGCATGCGTACACACAGGAATCATCATATACATTCTGGGATAGTTTAATTAAAGTTACATAAAGAAAATGTTTGTGTCTGTGTATTGGAAGGAGCCTGTGTGTCTAGGCCCCCCCTATCTTTTTGAGTGAGGGGGGGGGATAGGGGGAGAGATTGCGTCCTGATTGAAGTTCTCACAGGATTCTAACGGTGCTGTCTGTTCTACCTCAGTCAAGCCACAAAACTGTCCACGATGCCATCTTCCTCAGACTCCTCGGTACCGGAACCTAATTTATATACGGCTAAAAGGCTTTCTGACGTTTATAGTGGAATCGACTCATCTTTGATCCTGTCCAGAGAGACTCCAGACGCTACATTTTATACTTCATTTTTAACTGCTACCACATTCTTTTTTCTTCTTTTTTGCCTGTGGGATACCATGAAAAGGAATATTAGTTCAATAACTTGCCGTTCTGCCAGTTTTCACCTCTGATATTATAACAATGATTAAGAATTAAACTTACGTTTTACCCGGAAGTATGCAGACGTCTTTTTGTTGGGTGCTGTTGCCATGGTGAATCATAATTTCAGAGCTCAATTGATCATGGCTTTTCATAGTCGTGGCGCACGCACTTAACTCAGAGTCAGCCTACTCAGAGTTGATTGAACTACCTCAATTCAGCTGTTCTGAAACCCAAAACTCAGAGTTTCCTATCTCAGGGTAAGTCAACACAGAGTTCAAGTTTAAACTCAGAGTTGGTTGAACCTCCTTATTGAAACAGGCCCCTGCTCCCGACCAGGTTAGGTTCACAGAGTAAGTTACCCTGGTAACTGACTCTGAGTATAAGTTACCTCTCTTTCAGAAACGGGCTTGACTTACCCTGCTTTCTCTGGTTTAACATACCTCCCATTCTGAAACGGAAAACCCAGAGTTCCCCTCATTTCAGGGTTCAACCAACTCTGAGATTAAACTTGAACTCTGAGTTGACTTACACTGAGATGGGAAACTCTGAGTTTTGGGTTTCAGAACAGCTGAATTAAGTTAGTTCAATCAACTCTGAGTAGACTGACTAGTGTGTGCACCACGACTATGAAAAGCTATGATCAATGGAGCTCCGAAATTATGATTCACCATGGCAACAGCACCTGACAAAAGAAGTCTGTATACTTCCGGGTCAATATGTAAGTTTAATTCTTAATTTATTTAATTAAGTTTAATTTTCATGGTATCCCACAGGCAAAAAAAGAATGTGGCAACAGCTAAAAATGACATAATTCACATAAAACATAATTCAATCAGGTAAAGCTTTAAGCATAAAAGGTTCATGGGTTTAGACTACATGACATATTAAATAAATTACCAGCTAATTATCAGGTTGAACCAGATAATGAGTAGCTTAGACCAGATAATGATCACCTTAGACCACACAGCTAATGAATACTTTAGACTGGCTAATTGCTAGTTTAGACCAGCTAATGACCAGCTTAGACCAGCTATTGACTATAGTTTAGAATAATGACCGGTTAGACCAGCTAATGCTAACCAGCTTAAACCAGCCAATGACTACACTCCAAAATAACCCCTCAAAAACTGACATAACATAATCTCTTTTAAATGTTAAATATAACTGAACACCAAACTTTAACAGGTTTTTCCCTTTACTAAAAAAACACATTAAACAGCACTCAATTTCAACATTAACTCTCCTTATCTATCCCTATGCAAAGCATGCTGGGAACTAGAAATACACTGCCCAGTTCAGTCAGCGCAACAGAAATTATTCATGTAGTCCACAAATGGTTTAGGTTAAATTAACATTTTACACATTTAATTTAATTTAACATAGCCTAATACAATTGAGTGCAAATGGCAATTAAGTAAAAAACTAAAGATTTGTGTTGTTTCAGCTTATTTTATTTTAATAAACTGAGCAAATAGCCTAATGACTAGTTTAGACCAGCTATTGACCGCTCGCCATCTGAAAATGTAATTATTGCTGGAAGAATTCTCCAGAATCCCCTTGGTGCTACTTTAGTCTTTGATGAAGAGCAGGTAGTGTATATGAAGCAGACTTATGGCCACAGTGTCAGAATAACTAATGTCTAGTGAGATTTGCTTTGATGGGCAGTGTTTGGTATCTAGCACTGATGGCATTGTAGCAATATAAAAACAGCATTTCTAAGAACGGAAGTGACTGAGCAAGATTGTGAGAATAAGGAACAACAGCAGTTTAAGGGTAGCTGCGTTTACATGACAACAATGCACTCAAAAGTTGTTCCTTTGTGTTTTAAGTGTACAGGCGACAACATTGTTAAAACGATAAATTCATGCCAGGCCAGTAGATGGTGATGTCACTTTGTAAAGAAACACTATGCGCCAAGATTGAACACATAATACGCATGCGCATAACGGAACCGTTCTTACAAATTTGTGTTTTTGTGGTTTACATGGAGACGATAACGTTAGCTAATTACCCGCTATCAGGTTGGACCAGCTAATGAGTAGCTTAGACCAGATAATGACTACCTTAGGCAACAGCCACAAGAAGCCTAAGCTTTCCCCATCCAATCTTTTTTTCCCTTGTCTCAAGAAATATCTGCGTACACACTAAAACCACTGAAACCGACTCAAAACGATGTAGTATACATGCCAGGCCAGTATGTGGCGCTGTAATTCTGCCACATAAATACACTAAAAATGGAGAAGAAAAGTTGTGGCTAGAAGGGGTAAAGCAATGGTAGGAAGGGAGGCAAAATCTCACGATAAAATAACAATAAATAAATTAGCTACTTACCAGATGTGTTTTATTAACGCCTACACCTACCCCAACCCTAAACCTACCCTTACAATAATGCAAATACAGTAATTAAAAAATGCTGCAATATTGATGTGCGCATGCCCAGTGGCCGTAGCTGTATTCCTTCTAGTCTTTACCGTGCGGGACGTGGTGTGATGACATCACCGTTTCACAAAATATACGGATTGGCTGTACACACGAAAACGCAAGGGTGTCAGTTTCAGATTTATCCACTCTGGGACCCTGTTTCAAAAAATATAAATTTCAGGCTCCTAAAACGCCGGATCCGTGTGGACGAAACGCTGATACGATACAAAATTCTTACGTATACAGCTAAACGCGTCTCCGTGTGGACGGGGCCTTAGACCACACAGCTAATGTATACAGATTAATGATCAGCTTTAATCAGCTAATAACCAGCTAATGGCCAGTTTAGACAAGCTATTGACTAGTTTAGACTAACTAATGACCAGTCCAGGTTAGACCAGCTAGTGCATGTCAGCACCATTTTCACAAATTTGCGTTTTTGTGGTTTACATGGAGACGACAACGGTATCGTTTAAAAAAAAACATACACTGTTGTCATGTAAATGAATGGCCAAAACACATAAAAAGTTTTCTGTGTGTCATGTATACGGCCCCTAGATCTGCACAGACTAACTTAGTACAGCTAATTATCAGGTTGGATCAGCTAATGACCAGGTTATACCAGCTAATGATCAGTTTAGACCAGCTAATGACTAGTTTAGACTGCCTAATGACTAGAAAGACCAGCGAATGACCAGCTTAAACCAGCTAATAAATATTTTAGACCAGTTAATGTCCACCTTAGAACAGCTAATGACCAGAATAGACCAGTCAAATATACACAATTGTAACTATAATAATAAGTATACATTATTATTATTATTGATATGTTTTAATTGTGTATAGCCTACCTTTGTAAAAAAAATTGTACATAGGTTATATAATATTACAAATGCCTAAAACTTTTTTTCTACTATACTTAGTCAGCTCCTTGAATCTGAATAAGGAAGAATCCTCCCCTCAAATGCCCAGCTAAACCCTCCCTCACAGTCACTCCTCATGCATTCAAATACGCACTGTAAACTCAATCAAGGAGTAAGGTCGGACGTAAAGGTGTGAGATCTGTAGACTTGCACTGGGACATTGACTTTGCAGGAAATGCCCTCTAGCTAACTCTTAGAGTAATTGAATCTAGTGTTTGCCCCCAGAAAGTCGGACTGCTGCTCATTTGAGGGTCTGCGCTTCCAAGGGAAGGAGCCTCGTATCCAGACTCTGACAGGGAACCGGGAAGATGCTTTCTGGAGTCTATCATTTCACACTAGCGGCGCTTCTGGGTACGTTTTTCTTTTATTATGTCCTATTTGTGAAACTGATTTGGTTTCGGTTATGCGTGTTATATGTCAAAAACGTGAGAGCGAAACTTTGCGCATTATTTATTCGATGTATGACACTCCATATTCCGAAGACCATACATAAATGATAATGTAGGCTATTATTGATGATCTGCTTTTAGGCTATATCCACTTTGCCCTATTGCGGTCTGTTAAGCTATTATGAACATAAGTCATTGTTATTTATTTTGTAGACGTAGAGAACATTACTTAAGCGCTTATTTACGCATTTTGCGCTCCACACTGTACAGTGTGTATATGCGTTTCCATCACAGTGGTCTTATAATCTTACGTGCAAATGGGTATATCTCTTGGTTACTGACATTTTGATACTGCTTTCCTATATTAATATCAGCATTACATTCTGCAAATTTTAAAGGTGTACACTAAGAAATGTATATAATTTTTGAGAAAAAAAGATAAAGACTCTAGTTACATCAGTCTTCTATAAAAAGCTGTTTTATTCTAGAGTGGGGCGCCCCATTATAGCAACTGCCATGTTAGGATCACATGACCTGCTGTCTCATGCAATTAAAAAAGTTACTAATTATTATAATAACATTATTATGTTTAATTTGTATGACACTTTCAGCCAGAGTGTAAACAAACTTCATATATCCAAGCCAATAGGTGCCAGTATAAAGTCCAAAACCACTAATATCAGGATGGATTTTATTCAACAACAAAAAAAAAAAAACATGAGGGCACCTTTAAATATAAATCAACATTTTGGCTGTTGTCCATGAAGCTGCATATTGACTTTTTAATCAACTTTCATGTCAAATTTAATTAATGTTATTAAATGGCAAGTAGGAAGAGCAACTTTTATGAGGAATAGCAATCAATGTTCCCTCCCAGTTTAACCAAACGAAGAGAGCTCAGATGTCTCCTTGGGTTCAGAGTCTTAGGAATGCATGTGATGCAGGCGCGTGACGTGCGTTAAGGAATTAAGTTATGGATGCAGCTGCAGATAGAGGTTCACACTGACTCACTTTAGGTGCAGGTTCATCACACCGTTGCTACATTCATGCACTTAACTCTAGTCAAGTTCCTATTTGCTAGCACACTTGGTGGTCGTTGTATAAATATCATTGAATATACCAAGATACTGGATGATTAACATATTTATGCTTATCTTGTACTATGAAGCATTCCATAATATACCATGATACCTTTTGGTGGTTTTATGTTAGTTTAGGTCTTGTCATTCGAGTGTCTCCTCCACAGCCCCAAAGACCCAGATGTGGTTATTACAGTGGCGACACTTAAGCCATGTGAATTCCTAATGGAGATGAGTGTGCAAGTGTTTTTAGTTTGAGACTGAAAAGAAAATTAATCAGTTTTCAGTCAGCATGTGCATATATGGATGTGTGGGACTTCACCGACATACATAGCCTAACATATTCACATACATGTCTAAAGGGTGTGGAATATGGTATAAAAAATCTCTGTTGTAGATTTCCTTATAAAGATTTTTTATTAGAATATCTTTAGGTGTGGCAACTGTTAAATGCTCATGGGAGATTATAATTGTTATAATTAGCTTGCTTACAGTAGTGTTTTTCTTAATTGGATAAGTACGTTAACTCGAATAAACTGTGTTTTTGTTTGTATTTTTAGATCATGACTTTTCTGTATTATGATGTTAATAAATGGTGCACATAGCAAATGACTTAAAGGCACAATATGTAATTTTTCAGCGCTAGCATATTTAAAACAAAGGCGTAGCTTGATGATGCCTTGATTTCGTTGAGCTTTTATTATGCCGCAGGCGATAGCTTCCACTTCTTCTGTTTTATCATAACATTTAAGTGTGTTGAAAGTTATGTTATAAATCTACTCTGTGCGATCGCTCGGCGGCTACTATGAGACACTTGTTGCACACTGCAGTAAGTTAGATCGATATAAGGCATGGTAAAACATGGTACTCGAGGTAAATCAATATTAGGCATGGTAAAACATGGTACACACAGTAAAACAAGATTTGAACATGAAAAAAAAGTGTGTTGAGCTAACAACTGTGTTGAGCTATGTAACAATTCTGTTGATGAATGTCTCCAAACAGCTGCTCACCAGTCTAATAAAACACATAATATATTAAAGCATCTTTGGTGTTTCCATGGTTTCTACAAAATAAATCAGAAATCGAGGGTAATGCGGGTTAAATAGGAATGCATTCCTTCTGCATGTGCTTTATGTACAAAACACCTGCACTGTCTCAGATAAATAATGCATTTATCAAATGCTTAACAGATTGATAACAGCGGAACAGTTTGTGCACTTTGAATTTAAAAACATAGTTCAACCCAAAATGAAAATTTAAGGTTTTTTGTCCATATAATGAATGTCAGTGGGGTCCAAAGCAACTTCATTTTGAACCCCATTGACTTTTATTGTAAGTACAAAAACATTTATCAAAATGTATTATTTTGTTTCACAGAATAAAAAAAATAAGGGTGAGTAAATGATGGCAGAATTGAAATTTTTTGTTCAACTATCCCTTAAAGGCATCTTCAGCGCAGACTCATTAACCTTGTTTCACTTTATCGAGTGATTTGTTTTTATCCTGCACATTTAATATGGCTAACTGTAGATTCATTCCAACCATTTTCTTCTAATTTAATAATGTGCACCAAAAATAGAGTCATTAGGTGATGAATGGTCAAGTGTAGAGTGAGACTGGCTGAAGTTAGCCATCTGCCACTCCCCTCTCGCTGGCATGAAGATCATCTCCACAGTTATAAATCTAGAGCACTTACTGGCAAGGGCTTCAAATCTCCCAGAAGACCTTGCTTTGAAATGTCTTCTTCCATACTTGGAAACTTCAAAATGGCATTCCATTACATGCAGACAAGCCCCAGTCCTCTCAAAGGAAACACTCCGACTCATAATTATAATTGAAGATTGTTGTAGACAGTAGACATGGTTCATGTACTGTACTGTTCCTGGGAGAAATAATCTCCAGACCTGGCAAATTTGGAGTTGATGGTACCCAAAGAGGAGTTCAAGAGCAGGTTGGTTCATGGAAAATATCATAGTGGCATCAATAATGTTTGGCAACCCACTAACTTTTTCCGAGAACTGGCACAGAATGGGCAGTTAAGTTTAAATGGCCGTAATAGATATAATTACCGCTTTGGTGAGCCTCCAACTTAAACAACTATTCAGAAAGCTACTGTGAAAACATTCACATTGAATATGATACAACCATGCAATCTGGGATGTTACTCATTTAATTGTTGCGATAAGGCTCGTTTTCTTGCTATTATGACATGCTCACAGGAAGTATTCCGGGTTCCAGGGTATTTTAAACATTCTTGCTTGCTGGGAAAACTGCTCCTGTCATCCGCTTTGTGCCAGTTGACTGTCAAGTGCTGGAAAAGTACTGTTGGTTGTTTGGGCGAGTGCACCGGAGGCTGGAACATCTCTCGCTGCTGCTCCGTTCCTCAGATTCATCAGATTCGCCAGTGACTGAAGTTTCCATCCCATCTGCACATACTTAGCTTCCTGAGGTTCAAAAACATCCCCAACTTTGATCTGTAAGTGGCATTGAAAGGAAAATCATGTCTTTTGTTTCCAGTCGCTCGAAAAACGAATGTGCTCATAGAATTACGTATGGTTTATAGTTATAAGTCATGAAATTTGGCACAGGCTGATAGGTCCTTAACTCAATCTGCTTGCAATCACAACGTTCTCTATACGGCACAGCTGATTGGTTCCTGCTGTATCAGTAGCCAATGAGCTTGTTGCTCAGCCTTCAAATACTTGGTCAGCATTTGCTTTAGCAGTTGCAGTGCACTTTCAGAAACTCTCCACTAGGGCTGCATGATTAATCGTATTTTAATCGCGATAACGATATATGCTTCTCTCGATTGATTACAGATAATCGTCACGATATTGGCCCGCTCGTTATTTATCCTTAAAACTTGTTTTTCTTTGGGATTTGCGTTATCTTGCATTGGTAACAAGCCTCCACTAGCAGTCATGTGGTTGCCAGATGCGAAGAGCTTAAATCCCCCAAATAGAGCTTTTCCCTTAAAAGGATAAACTTTCTTCCAGGTGTTTTACTTAATCTGTGCAATCTGGCAATTCTGTGCACGGCTGCACGAGCTCCCTCTAAATGTGGAAGAAGCGCTGATGATCTGAAAACAAACATGTGCGCTGGAGTTTAGCGATTTCCACAGCGAAATTCTGTCATACAGCCAGTCTTTGTTTCTTCACAATCCACTTGTACTAATTGTGTGACTAAATCTGCCATGATCAAACCTTCAGCGATGAATTTCAACAAATGCAACACGGATCTCCACCTTACTGTTTGCAGAATAAATGCAATTTATGTCACAATTCAATCGGGAAAATGAACATAATTTAGAATTAATGGAAATAATATTAGGAGTTTCGCCGTTTTATCTTTTGAAGTTCCTATGGTTTTACCAGTTTTCATAATGTTAATCAGTTGAAAATTATATCGGCACTGGGACGTTCTAAAACGCTTAACATGAAAATGTGAAAAAGCTTAACGTGGCTTAATTAACTAAGACAGTGTTATTAACAAACCAAACTCAGTGAACACCATACTAATAAAGCATACTATGTACAGAAAAGCAGATGAGCCCAGAATAGGAACGCAACACGTTTAATTAAGCATTTTCCTCCCATAAAGAAAACGCTTAACGTGGCTTAATGTTACTAAGACAGTGACATTAAAATACCAAACTTAGTAAACACTATGCTAAGTTTGTGCAGAATTTGATCTTTTGATTTTTCTTTATAGCCTACGTTTTCTATGGGAGGAAAACACTTAACGTGTAATTAAACGAATTGCGTTCATATTCTGGGCTCAACTGCTTTGCTGTACAGTATGGTTTACTATGATGTTTACGGAGTTTGGTCTTTTAATATCACTGTCTTAGTGCATTAAGCCACATTAAGCGTTTTTCACGTTAAGCATTTTAGAATGTCCCCAAACGAATTGTGTTGCTTTAAAAATCTAATGTGAATGCAGATTACAAAGTGTTCGCCAAAACCATGTGTTTTGTATTGATTTAACATCTAACGAAGTTATCATAGTTTGTTAAATGAAGTCGGTGTGCCACCTACAGGCCTTTAGGGTGAAGTGTAGGTTGGTGAAGAACATGCAAAATGGCCATAACTACATTACCCTTTTTGATAGAATAATCGTGATTATAATTTTGAGCAAAATAATCGTGAATATCAGTTTAACCATTATCGTGCAGCCCTCCCACCTTATTCCCCAGCTCCACCTGTTTAGATCCGCTACGGGTAATTCATCTATGCTATTTTGTACAGCAGCAGCATGTCTTACTTGCTCACAGCAGCATGTTTATATGTATTGGCATTAGCAAGTCCCACAGTAGCGTAGTAGATCTATAGCAGATCCATGCCAAACAATAAAAACTTGTCATAATTTATTTACCTTTATGTCGTTTCAAACCTGTATGACTTTCTTTCTATTTTGAAGAATGTTTTAAGTTATTTTGTCCATACAATGAAAGTCAATGGGGTCCAAAACAACACTGGACTTCATTGACTTAATTTTTTTTCTTTTTAACAGAAGAAAGAAAGTCATAATGGTTTAGAACAACATGACACCCTCAGAAAAGTGATGATAATGGTGGACAAGAATTTAACTTTTGTTATGAATAGTGCATCTGGCTTTAGGACTTATTTTTGAATCATTGATTTAAAAAAAAAAAAAAAATTTTTGACTCACAACTGTGATCTCATACACTTACTTTGACTTCAAAAAAGATACACAGGAAGCAGGGGCGTTGCCTCCGAGGAAGCAAGGGAGGCAGTGTCTCCTCAAAAAAAAAAAATCAATATTACAAAAGTAAAACAATGCAAAATTACAAAATGTGACTTTAAACCGTCTGTCCCCATTGACTTAAAACAGAGCCCCTAATGCGTGCAGTGAGTTTTGTAGGGGGTAATTGAAATGAATGGGGAAAAGTCATGTGCAAGGAGCCAATCCTATGATTGGATATGATGGGTTATAATTGGATATGATTGATTTGTGGTTTGTTTTCGTGTGCGTTCACGGATCGGCCTGAATAAAGATAATAAAAGCGTTAATGGAAAGACTAATTAAAAAGTAAGTAAACAACTCAGCCAATAAGACATCACTGCTTTATGTCACGCCAAAATCAAACTTGAAATGGCTTGAAAACATGATGACTGGGGTTTTTAGTGAGCAATCAGCTTGGGGAATTTAAAGGTACATCTTGGTGTCTGTGAGCAGTGTGTACAAGCTTGATGACTGCTCAAAATAAGTTGACTATTAAAAAGAAAAGCTGAACATTAGTTCACAAATAATATATATTGTTTAAATTGCTATTATTTTGGATATATATATATAAAATGTGAGGTCTTTGTTCATTTTAAAACACCACCGCACACCACTGACAGGAAGTAACACTTCTGACTGAGACCGTTAGACTATCATTGTTAGTTTTAGCATTCAGATATGCTGAGATCTTTGCACTTCTTTGTAAGAACTATAAAGCGAAACCCTGCAGTAGATTTGAATTTTCTGTCCTGCTTTCTGCTAGTGCAAAATCAATGTATTTTACAGTTTTTTACTCATTGCTTAGACACATTTTACTGAAATCTATAGACTCTCAAAACTATAACATAAAAACAAAAATGTACAAACCTAAAAAAAATGACAGTTCAAAAGTTAACTTATCTATCTTTGCCTTCAAAAATATCCTAAAGCTATCGTAGATGTACTGAACACTCATTACACGCTGTGTCAGATTTAATAAAAATAATGACTATGGCCTACAGTAAATGAGATTTTACAGAGCAGCCTCAAAATATGTTAAGCCTTGCAATATAATACTACAGTAATCTACATAAATTATAGTGATTGTGCTAGTAAATAGAAGACTATCAAATTTTAAACAATTCTTTAAAATACAGTTTGGGTAAAATAAGCATCATTTAAGGAAAAGTAACTTTGCAACTATCAGTTTGTATGTGCATGGATGTCATAACTTCCTGAATGTTACATTTACGTGAAAAAGTACATTTTACAAATGAAACGTAAATTATATTTCCTAAATATTCAACCATCGTATGTGACACAGTTTATATGTCAAATGTGCAATCACATTTATTCTGAATCAGCATCTTGTCTCTGGCCAGGATTTCTGTCATATAACTTCTAGCTTTCCATAGAAAAGGTCAACTACAGTAGCACAGATGCACATCAGACACAAATGTTTGGGTGTTACATACCAGGAAGGAGCCAGGCAGTTAGAGGGTAAGAGGGTGAAAAGTGAGAGGGATTTGTGATGTCAGCCGAAAAGCAAAAGCTGTTTCAGAAGCGCTTGTTCTTTTTAAAGCAGCATTCCTCAAAACGAGCACCATAGTAATGAAACATTACAGGGTAAACCCCTGTTCTCCCATAAAATGTTCAACATAACCAGCCAAACATTTTGAAGCATATAAAAAACATGACCCCAGGGGCACGACCTGGTGACCTCTCTCTCAAAGGCCATAAACCTCACAGCACAAAAGTAATGAGAGCAAACAGATTCTATACATGTTCTATTTCACCCATGTGTCACTGTTAATGAGATGGCTGGGACACCGTGAACATCATAGTGTAGGAGTATCAGGACAGCATCAGGAATTTCTATGTTGGGTGCTTTGCTGTTATGCAAACATAAACATAAATTCTGTTATGTTTTGAAGATATTTAATTACTTGTTTTTGCTTTTTCTGATGTAAATGTAACCAGGGAAACGTTATTTAGCTGATATAGTGTGTGGTATTTTTCAGCGTCTCTTTCTGCAGGTTACATTGTTACGCAAGTAGGTGGCGACAAGTTACTATGAATCTTTCATTCAACCGATTCGTTAACTCAGGAATGAAACGGTTGGCTGCATCCGAATGTGCATACATTTAGGGCTGGGCGATATGGCAAAAAAATGTAATCTCGATTTTTCAGAACGATTGACTGATTCACGATTTCGATTTCGTTTTTTTTTTTTTTTCTTAAAAAACGTAACTACAATATAATTCTCTTCCATCTGGTTAAAAATGTTCTATTCCGAGTGCACACATCTAAAGTCAACATGGTGTAAATGTAAAACAATTGACTTATTTAATATATATTTGCAGAAAATATGCAGAAAATATGAAGACAAATATTGTACAAACGTATATTAAACATATCCTATATAGTCAGAAATAATATAATATAAGAAAAATGCTACATTTTTCTTAGCCAAAAAGTAATAGCAATAAGTAACACCACTAATAGGCTATTATTAACAGCAAATGCTTTGTACATACAGAAAATAACAGCACCTTTCAGCCTGTCACCATCATGCAAACATGAAATATCAAACATGCAGTAGTAGTTCTTTACAGGTTTTTCCATTGAGTTATTTTTCCTGTTGTTTTTATGTTTGGCGAATGTGTTTGCACCATAGACTGTAAAAAAAATATGGACGTTGTGTCCGTGACGTCACCCATAGGGATCTGAAGAGCAGTTTTGAAGCCTCAAAGCCGGCCGTTGCCATCTTGGCAGCGCGTTATCGCGCGTCACTCCCGGATAACAGAAAATGGGCAAAGAAGCGAGACGTGGGTGGAGCTGAGGTGACAAACTGCAATCCCCCTGTCACTCAAAGTGGCCATGCCCTTAATTATGCAGAACTTTAAGGCTTTATATAATGTAAACGAATGAGTTATAAAAAAATTCACCCTCCTCACAGTTGTCATTAAGGGCAAAATGAACTGTATAGACCAAAACCACAATTTGTACCAGGCTGTAAACATGTTTTTTTCTGCTGTAAAGTTGGGCATTTTAACATGGAGCTCAATGAGATTCTGCTCCCTTCTGGAGCCTGTCCCTAGCGGCCAGTCGATGAATTGCAGTTTAAGTCACTTCCGTATTGGCTTCAAGAGAAACTGGGGGAGGCTGCCACTTGGTTTGCACGTCTGTTGCACTCGTGTCTCGCGACTTTAGCAGTGTCTAACCCATTAAACGGCATTCTAACAACGTGGCACTCAAGTTAGAAGAAAGTTCAGCTGGCATTTAAAATCTTTGCTTTTTTACCATTCCACTGCCTGCAGCTGGTTTTTTCAATGCAATATCGCATTCTGAGTGAACAGCCACTTGACGTTCACTGAGCGCATCACACGAGAGCGGTTAGGCGCGCCATCATGTGGTCGGATCATTTTCTTTTGTCATTTGTCAACATGCATATTACATTCACTAACATTTTTATTCGAAACTGCGATTTTAAATAATAAAATCTCGGCAAAACATTAAATTCGAATTAATCAAAATTGGAAAAATTGCCCAGCCCTACATACTAAAAAAAAACAGTAATTAATAGAATTCATAAAAAAGTAGGTGAAAAGTAAATTACCTATTACTTCTGGAGAAATTCTGAAGTGCGCATGATTGACATTTTACTATCCTATGAAGCCACGGGAGAGGTCTTGAGAATGGCAGTGAAGCAACTCAATAGGTCAGATGACAGTGACAAAATTCATACTACATACTACACATTTATACTATATAGAATATGCTTTTTTAATGGTTGTGAAGGAATTACTTTTACTAATTATTCAAAAGAAATACCTACTCAAAAGGTATGCGATTTTGGACACAGCCATTGAAACATTCATTCAACTGATTTGTTTAAAACTCCAGATTAATTTAGTAATGAAACAAGTGACTGTTTTTATGAAATAGTCATTGAATCATTCATTCAACCAGTTAGTTCAAAACTAGTGTTGTCAAAAGTACAGACTTCAGTACCAAGTCTACACTGAAATTTAAAAAATGTGACGATACCAGCATTTCCCTCTAGCATTTTGAGCGCTGTTGAACGGATTCTTAAACACCTCTGATTGGCCATCGTTTTCACACGCTCAACATATACGTCTGTGATTGACTACAATGATCAGCGCTTACACAGATACACACAGGAGTGTTTGAAAGCAGCCGTCTTTTAGCGGATCCTTAATATATCCTCAAAATGCCAGAGGGAAACTTTTAGTACCAACTTTTTTACCGAAGTCTGTACTTTTGACAACACTATTCAAATCCACTGATTTATTCTGAATTCATTTGCTACTGTGTTGCTCATTTTTGAAGCAGCTTTGTTTGGAATTGTTGGCAGACAAAGTAACTCTTAATATTGTGTCTAAAATGTAAGTAACTCAATATTTACTTCTTGTTTATTGAACTGCTGAAAAAAGACTGAATCTAGCTACTTATTCCCTATTCACTTATTGTTACGTGTACTTCCCCTTTAAATAATGTGAAGTTTCCGATTTATATACATTTTTTTATAAATAAAATATAGAGTGCTGTATTTAGGAGGACAGTGCAAGAGAAAGCTAAACAATGTTGGTCTTCATGAGCCTTTTTTATCGGTCATGTGATTGAACTTCACAGGGTATATGAGAAGAAAAGGCAAGAAAGCCCCTAATATGATTATCTACACTTAAGAGCAACAACAAATAACATCTCTCTTCCAGACACAGAAAAGTAAATCCTTCAGCCCATTAATAATGTTGACGTGCTGTACAACAACACAGAGCTCTTGTTTTATCAAGCCTCTAAGGCACACTAAATAGAAACATCATCATTTCTCTTGCATTATCAATGGTTTTTATATTTGCATTTGCTGCCAGTCTAAAAAATACTGCAGCTTTTTTCCCATCTCACTATAATATTTAGCTTGAACTTTGCCCTCTACAGAGACTTCATCCCCAAACTCACATGAATCAAGTACCATCCGGGACAACTAGGCAAGCTTTGACTTAAACGGCCACTCCAGCTGAGAGACATAAGTCAGTCCATGTACATGATGTAGGACTGTTAATTTCAGCAGCATGTAAAACGGCAGTCTCAGGGAATGTTGGCATTCAGAAACAGCTCCAGGAAGTGAGCTGGATAATGTCTGCTGCAGAGAATCGAACTCCCCTCCTGCGGGACAGGCAGAACAGACTAACTGTTTCCAGAGCCGCACTATAGCACATGTGACATTCTGTGATTAGCCACGGGGGATGTTTCGTTTTATTCTCATGCTGCAGATAGACAGCTTAACCTTTTCCTTTTGGAATGAGGGAAGCGCTATTTATTTTACCTAATTTGCAATAATTGCTAAAACATCTATTTTATCGCCAATTTTGCTTTCTGATTGGAGGGGATCACAGAGTCTGAATATGTCAATGTCCTAGATAATCCAACACAGATTTTTTTCCTTTTATATACTATTATACTGTGTGTATATATATATATATATATATATATATATATATATATATATATATATATACACTCACCTAAAGGATTATTAGGAACACCTGTTCAATTTCTCATTAATGCAATTATCTAATCAACCAATCACATGGCAGTTGCTTCAATGCATTTAGGGGTGTGGTCCTGGTCAAGACAATCTCCTGAACTCCAAACTGAATGTCAGAATGGGAAAGAAAGGTGATTTAAGCAATTTTGAGCGTGGCATGGTTGTTGGTGCCAGACGGGCCGGTCTGAGTATTTCACAATCTGCTCAGTTACTGGGATTTTCACGCACAACCATTTCTAGAGTTTACAAAGAATGGTGTGAAAAGGGAAAAACATCCAGTATGCGGCAGTCCTGTGGGCGAAAATGCCTTGTTGATGCTAGAGTTCAGAGGAGAATGTGCTGACTGATTCAAGCTGATAGAAGAGCAACTTTGACAACTATTAACTTTGACGTTACAACCGAGGTATGCAGCAAAGCATTTGTGAAGCCACAACACGCACAACCTTGAGGCGGATGGGCTACAACAGCAGAAGACCCCACCAGGTACCACTCATCTCCACTACAAATAGGAAAAAGAGGCTACAATTTGCAGGAGCTCACCAAAATTGGACAGTTGAAGACTGGAAAAATGTTGCCTGGTCTGATGAGTCTCGATTTCTGTTGAGACATTCAGATGGTAGAGTCAGAATTTGGCGTAAACAGAATGAGAACATGGATCCATCATGCCTTGTTACCACTGTGCAGGCTGCTGGTGGTGGTGTAATGGTGTGGGGGATGTTTTCTTGGCACACTTTAGGCCCCTTAGTGCCAATTGGGCATCGTTTAAATGCCACGGCCTACCTGAGCATTGTTTCTGACCATGTCCATCCCTTTATGACCACCATGTACCCATCCTCTGATGGCTACTTCCAGCAGGATAATGCACCATGTCACAAAGCTCGAATCATTTCAAATTGGTTTCTTGAACATGACAATGAGTTCACTGTACTAAAATGGCCCCCACAGTCACCAGATCTCAACCCAATAGAGCATCTTTGGGATGTGGTGGAACGGGAGCTTCGTGCCCTGGATGTGCATCCCACAAATCTCCATCAACTGCAAGATGCTATCCTATCAATATGGGCCAACATTTCTAAAGAATGCTTTTAGCACCCTGTTGAATCAATGCCACGTAGAATTAAGGCAGTTCTGAAGGCGAAAGGGGGTCAAACACAGTATTAGTATGGTGTTCCTAATAATCCTTTAGGTGAGTGTATATATATATATATATATATATATATACAGAGATCAAGTGAGCGAGTGTATTACCTGCATTTAGAAATTTTCCATCAGGTCAGTCCTGTGTTCATAATAAAACGTTTGAATGTCCACTGCGATATCTTGTCCTTTTAACAGTTATGGGGTTTTCCCCTGCCTGACAGCGCCAGTCAAAGCATTTGTCAGTTGCGTCTTGTTCTGTGTTCAGTCCTTTCAATATAAAAGTCTTCACTACTGAGTGACTCACTCATAAAGACAATCTTTGCCGCCATCTACTGGTGTAATAATGTAACTTCTGTTGCTGTTCATGGTCAGGGACAATTTTTTCCAGCGGAAGGCTTTTAGTGATTTTACTTCATGAAAGTTGCATTGATACATATTTTTTTACTTTAATATTTGTATTGTGTGGTAACCATTTTATAAAAGCAATAAGGTACTCGAGGCTAGTGCTGTATCGTGAGTAGGTCACGGCCCTTCAGCTGTGACTTATTCACGATACAGCACAGCCTCTCATACCTCATTGCTTACATATATATGTAATGTATGGTAATATATGTAATATATAATATATGGTCATACTTTAGATTAGGGTCCAATTCTTACTATTAACTAACTATTAACTACGACTTTTGCCTCAATAAACTCCTAATTACTGCTTAATGATAGTTAGTAAGGTAAGTATTACCTTATTAAGGTATTAGGTAGGACAAAGGGATGTCATGCAGAATATGGTCATGCAAAATAAGGCATTAATATGTGTTTTATAAGTACTAATAAACAGCTAATATCCTAGCAATATGCATGCTAATAAGCAACTATTAATAGTGAGAATTTGACTCTAAACTAAAGTGTTCAGTCAAGAATAGAGGGCTCAGGTCCTTTTACATGCAAGAAATTAAATCATTTCCCCATGGCACAAGCTGATTGGCCTCTGCTGATCCTGCAACCAATGAGATTGCTTGCTCAACATTTAAAAAGCTAGTCCTGCTATCAGAGTTCCTCTGAAACCTTCCACCTTCCCCAGCTCCACCTGTCTAGATTTGTGACAGGATTTATGTATGTCTATTTATGCAACAGTAGCATATCTTATATGCTCACAGCAGTGTGTCTGTGTATCCTTTAGCAGTAGCAAGTCCATACTTTCTCTAAAGCAGCAGCAGCAATAATCAACAACAGCAGCAGCAGAAGCAATGTAGCAGATATAGTCCACCAAGAGGAAATACATTAACATTGCCATATTCAATAACATGCTAAAACTATTCTGTGAGTTGTCATGATTGAATAAACTAATGGAAATATATTTATGGAAATGTGTTTTAAAATTAGCAATATATTTTATATTTAATACATTTTATATTAGCAATATATTTTGCCCATTATTTCTATTTTATTTATATTTATATTTATATTTTTATATTTATATATATATTTAGTTATATGGGAGGTCATAACATCAATAGTTTGCCTTCAATTGTTTCCTTACTGTATGTGATAGTGATTCTCCGGCCGTTATTTTTTTGTTGAGATGCAGGAAGTGACCCGCTTTGCCCTGCTCTGTGTATTTTTAGTCTCAAAACATTTGTGTGCGATGTTTGAGCAAGCCTGGGTTCCTGGCCCATCTGTGCACCGTGTGGCTGGACACTTACAAAACTGTGTGGGAACCACAGTTTTTGGGGAGTGTCTGGGTGTGTTTGTGTGTGAGTGTTTGTACATGGTGGGCGTTTGACAGAACATGGTCAGGGGTCTCTCTCCCTGCTAGTGCGGAGGAAACTGGAATAAAAGCTTCTGTAATCAGCAGGGAGCATTATGTCATTCTGTAGGCGTACTTTTTCATGGCCAATAAAACGCTGGTTCTCCAGAGGACACGTTTGAAGGCAGAGTATTCAGGGAACAGGATATGGGCCTGTGTGGTGAATTCACTAAAGAGTTCTGCCACTTTCACATGCGGCATTTCAGGCTTATTTACTAATCACCTGCAATACAACTTACCAAGGTGCTACATGTAGTCAAATAAAATGACTGTGCAAATTACATTCAGCACTAGATTTGTGGGAATGGTTGCATTTGAATAAATGTATCTATGTAGGCTATGCTTTACATTATGGGCAAAAAGGTTTTCAACAAAAAAAAATTCCAAACATAGTAATACATTAATTTAATTTGTTTATCTTTTGAATGTAATTAAAACATTTTTTAAAGAGCTTGATCTGTGAAACAGCCTTTAAGCACAAACAAAACACGTCACCTCCAGCGACTGCTTTAGTTAAAATTGCCCTCGAACCACCCAGAATACCCTCAAACCCGCATAGCAACACCCTAGCAACCGCGTAGCAAACGATTTGTCTGAGAGACTTAAAACATTTAAACTTTAAAACTACTTCAAATTTAAACTTCTAAAGCTGCTTCAAACTTAAAACCTTCAAGATTTGTAATCTCTCTCTCTCTCTATCTAAACTATTTCACACTTCAAGCTTTTACAATTACTTAAACTTTCAGGCTAGGCTTTCTCAAGCCAACATCAAAGTTTGTTCACAAACTTTACTCATCTAGTTACTATTATTACTATATTATTGTTTTAACTCTATAAAAATGAAGAAATAAATATATTACTGTTGTAAATTATAATTGCCTATGAAAAAATGAATATTATAGGCCTGATAATAATTTTATTTTACAGAAGTTACAATACTAATGTTCATGTCTTAAATTCTTCACCAGGGGTTCGCAAACACACATTTGGGAAACCCCATTTAATTAATTAGCACATTTGTATTGGCTGGATTTTAATTTTGGCAGTACATACTATAACACATACTGCTTATAATGTAAATAGTTGTCATTTTATTCTATCTTGTCGTTTTAGTGCACTTAATAATCCAAGGAAGTGTTTCCTACATTGTGTGTATGTCAGTCCTTTTGACCAGGAAAGAAAGCGACAAGGAGAGAGTGTGCATGAGGACACATTTACTTGATTATCTTGAGATCTGCTTTGTCATAAAAGAACATGTGTGAGCCAGACAAGGCCTCGACCCAGGCCTCGTTTCTCATCACGCAGCTCTCCTGCTGCCAAATGGGCTGATTTAAAAGTCTTAGCACAGATAAATCCAATACATTGCCGGCATGACTAAATCTAAATCTTACAGCTTTATACAATTAATCACATTTTGGCACTAACATATGACATATGATCAAACCTGAAGGGGGAAGACAGCATCATTTCACTCACTTTGACCTTGTCTGCAATATTAGCTTGGAGCTTTACCACTTTAAATAGCTTGTAGCGATCCAAAATGTGTTCCTAGTTTTATTGTTACATCTCCACGGATACCAAGGCTTGCGCCATAAACATTTGGGCGTGATAATAATATTTCGATGATGTCACTATGATGTCATTGTGAAGTGTTATCCAGCTATGGTAGTTATTATAGTTTGGCAAAATTTTCAGAAATGAAAGCAGGAAAGGTTATGCATGCTTTCTGAAACCTTTGGAACAAATAAAAAGATCAAAACATGCCTACAATTCTTTAGTATTGTCTGCATATAGTTTTCATCAATTTAGGCTACAATCCCACCAGCCCCCACCCACCCACACTTTAGCCCTGTATGTATTTGTAAAGGATGTCCTGTTGCATTAAAAAATGAACATGCGAACCACGTTATACATTTGAAACATTTAGCAGATGCTCAGTTGTGACTTGCAGGAAGTGCTTTTGATACATGTGTGAGACTTTTCAAAAAAAGCATAAAAGCAGCTTTCAGTGAATCAAAAACATACAGCGTGACTAGTGCAGTTACAAAACGAATGATCAATGAGCCAGTTCTTTGAATACATATTCAACACACTCTCGTGGCTTTTGTACAATATGATTTTGCCCCATTAAAGGTTTTATTGATGGACCTTTTTTCTAAAAAATGTACATTTTTGTATGAATCAAAATGTAAAATAGTTACATTTTCTCATGAGATTTGCAAATAGTTGAATAAAAACTGTAGTTACCAGTTTGAAACCGCCCTGTATAATTTACAGAATTAGTTGAGAGAAAATTCTTTCATATATAAGCTAAATGTAAATACCAAATTAACTGGAATTGACATTATGCCAGTTATTCTGAGATGTTTAATATTCAGTTCATATTCTTGTAATATTCAGTCTGTGGTTAGGAGGAATTCTGCCATTCTTTCAAAGAGGCCATGTTATGTCTTGATTTTGTTTTTGGCCTCTACTGTAACAGATTTTAATGCTTGAATGTTTAAAAAACACCTTATTTTTCACATATTTTACCTCTCTTCCCAGTCTGTCAGTAACACTCTATTTAGTTCCTGTCTCTATGAGGTCCCTCCTTCTGAAAATCACACAGTGCTCTGATTGGTTGGCTGGGCTAGCGTGTTGTGATTGGTCAACCGATTAGAGCGTGTTTTGGAAACGCCCCTTACCATAACCGCAGGTTTCAACACTTAACTCAACCAGGCCTCATTTCTTTATTTTTGCGTAGGCCTTTGCCTTGGGCGGGAATTATTTAAATGAGGAATATTGTGACGTGTTCGTTCCCGGAAGAGAACTTACAGAGTTTTAACAGAGTTTGCGCAGTGATGCAGAGAATAACACCCTTTGGAGTGACTTTGTGTTTTGTAACTCTGCAGACCTTTTTCATGCTCAAACAGCAACATTACACACTAAAGAAATAATAAAGAAATCATAATAAGTCCTCTTTAAGAGTGAGATGCCTGACTGTAAATGACTGTAAATATTGCTTTTGTAGAGCTGTGATCCATGCGTCTGGGCATCTCTTCTCCATTTGTGATCAATGCAAAGGGCCTCTTTGGCTGGTGGCCATCTTGAATCACCTAATTGACTTAGTATTTTCTCTATACTGTAGCGGGTTGAAATAAATCAAGTCTCTTGAGAGAATGGATGAATCTTTTCCATTCACCATTATCATGAATCCAGTGAAAATGACTGAAATCTAATGCAAGGATGTTTTTAATGGTGTATTCCCAAGGTTTCAGAGTTATGTGTGTGTCGTTGTGTTTGCATAGGCGCTGTGTGTGTATGATTTGTAGTGTGTTTGCAAAGCACTAGCTCACTGTGTGCTGCAGGCGCGTCGTGCATTAAACCTCAGCAGGAAGTCTTGCCTTTTCCTCTCTTTACACATTACAGACACCTACTTCATTAAGAGAGGATTCCGTTTAGAGGATGGTGTGTTTGTCTGTGAGGAGGTAGACGTAGTCGAGGAAACCAGCTGTCCGGTTGCCTTTGGCTCTCCATGTCTTTGTTTACAGAGTCAGTAGATTGCAGAGGAAATTCGTTCTGTTTATCTAACTTGCAAATCCGACCCAAAACAAAACAGCTGCCCCTCAGGATGAGAAAGGCCCATGTGTTGGCACATCTCTTCTTCTTCCTCTTCTGCTTTTTCGTCTTCAGTGTCGTCTTTGTCTGTCTTTTTCTTTGTCGTAGTTTCATTACTCTTCTTGCTTTTCCAAAACATCAAAACATGCTTGAGAATATTTGTTGTTTATCTAACTTGCGAATGTTCTTCTTCATGCTCTTCATTGTGTTTTTCTTCAGTTTGTCCATTGAGGTTTTTGCAGCTTCTTCTTTAGATTCATCATCATCTTCTTCTTCTTTCAACTTCTTTTTGTTCTTCATTCAACTTCTTCCTCTTATTATTCTTTGTCTTCTTGTTCGTTGATTTTCTTCAGCTTCTCCTTTGAGGATTTTACAGCTTCTTCTTTAGAATCATCACCTTCTTCTCCTTGTTCAACGTTTTCATGTTTCATTGTCTTCAACTACTTCAGCTTCTTCTTTGCCTTCATCACCTTCTATTTTCTGTTCTTTTTCCAAACACATTGATTAATGTGCAAAAGAAATTTGTTCTGTTGCACATGTTCTTCTTCTTTATCTTCTTCAGATTCTTCATCTTTGTCTTCAGCAGGGCTCCAGACAAAAATATCAATTAAGGAGCCTTTGGCTCCTATAAGTGAAAAAGTTAGGCGGCAAATAATTTTTTCAAGTGCCACGGGCGGTGTTGAATTTCATTTTTAGCTCCTTCCACTCTTTCTTATGAGGACAACAGTTTAAGTAAAAATATAAGGATTATGTGATATAGTGCATATATTTAGCAAAATGCCCCTTTGTATAGTTACTTTTCTAGCTGACTAACGAGTTTATGAGCACTGAATGGCTTTTCTGAGGTAAATTTTATGTTACGTGATATCATTGTTCTTAAGCCGTTTTATATACAAGCTTTCAAAAGGTGGAAATGCTGATTAAGCGATCTGTCAGGCCACATTAAAGAGCGCCTAAAAGTTTAAAGTTTGTTAATTGTTTACTAAAATTAACAAACAAGTTAAAAGTGACATATTAAAGGTGACAGTTAAGTACAAATCGCCCTGCGATTATGGATGGCTGCGCTACAAATACAGGGCTCGCAAAATTTAAAAATCGCTGGTTAGCGCTCACACTGCATGCGAACCGTGCTCTGGCCCACCTCTTCCAAGCGGGCCAGGACCGGCCAAACGAACCTCGCGAGGGCACGGAACGGAGCGTTCACACTTGTCAAACGAACCGGGCTTTGGGGTCAAACGCGCTCGGACACGGTTCAGAGCGCCTAGTGTGAGTACACCCTTAAACTACTTCACTAAAACGCTCCCACATTACGTAACTTTCCTTCCTTTCGTTTTTAATTTGGTAAATTCTGCAAATTAGTACCTGAAGAAAAAAAAAAGTTTTAAACACGTTAATATTTCCAATCATTATGTTGGGAAAAAATTTATCAGAATAATTAAGTTAGTGTATATTTTTAGGTAAAACTGTTAAGTTATTAAGCAATATCTCATGTAGGGTTTTTTCTTTGTGTTTTATATACTGTCCACTAGAAGGTGCTCAAGGCATGATATCCTTGATTTGTTTTCCCTGAAGAGACGCTGGTTTTGAAAACGAAAGTGAAAGAGTGACACACGTTCGTTGCGTTTTACAGTGAAATTAGAGTTCCGTTTCTTTAATAAAATCAACACATTAATTATTTATCGCTCATCCACCCGCGATTAATTAAAATGTTATGTTTTATTATTTGGTCCGCCCGACCAGCGGATATAAAAACGCGATCCGCTCATCACGAACTCACTCAAATACACGCACACACATAGGCTAAACTTAACTGCGGACAAATAAACATGATCAAAAACCTCCATGATCTTATTTTACCTTCAGATAATAAGTCAAGAGAGTCAACAACGCAACGCAAGAAAGGAATTTTATTCACTATTTAAAATAGCTCGTCGTGCTAGTGATTTTGCGAGCCCTGAAATAACGTGAAGTTCAGGCAGAAACAGCAAAGAGTAAATATTGAGAAAAAGAATCCATATCAGTAGCTATCAATTAAAAACGAGAATGGTTACCGATTAGTTCGCGTCCACACAGCTGACATGTTTATCTGTTGTAGTTTATCCACGCATGTGCACGGAATAGACACTTGCCTTCCTGCAATTTTACAGTACTTGGATGTTCATTCATTGACGCTTATCCGCCGTTTCCTATCTCAAAGCCGTCAGCGTTGTTGCTCGATAGAGATGACCTCAGTGAGGTTTTTTTTTCACTGTAACTTTGCTGTGCATCGTATCATTTTATTATGTCAACACAACAACAGATGTGATGGGCTACTCATCACAGAACATGCCGGTAAAAAGGCACGCAATTTTTAATCAAAACATGTACATTTATATGGTCGTCAATGGCGATCTCAGCAAAAATATCACTCGCAAATTAATATTTTTGGTCGCAAATACGACCGTTTTAGTTGCAGTCTGGAGCCCTGCTTCAGTGTTTCTTTTTAGGTTCTCCTTCTGTATTTGTCATTACCTTCATCTTCTCCAGATTCTTCTTGGCCTTCTTGAGCTTCAACAGCTTCTTTTAAGACTTCCTTTTCAGATTCTTCTTAATTTTTTTTTTCATTTTCCATCATTGTTATCAGCTTTGTCTTCTTCAGCTTCTTCATATTCAGATTGTTCTTAGTCTTCAGCTTCATCATGTTCATCAGCTTTGTGTTAGTCTTCTTCTTCACCTTCATATTCTTTAGCATCTTCATGTTTATGTTCAACTTTTACAAAACACATTTGGACTAGATTGCAGAGGAAATTCATTCTGCTTATCTAACTTGCAAATCTCACTAAAAACAAAGCCACAGTTCCTCAGGCCAAGAAAGGGTCAGCACGTCTCAAATGAACATGTTTTTTCTTCTACAGCTCTTCTTCATCTCTACATCTTATTTTTATTCTGCTTGCTTTTCCAAAACACTCTGGTTGCGTCTTGCTCATCATGTGTATAAATGGTCTTTGGTCTGGTTTTTCAGATGGTCACCCATCATGCATGCACATCCTCCTCAGAAGTAAGACTCAGTGGAAACCGGGTTTGGAGGCATAGCTGGAAATCTTAATTTGTTGAGTGGACATTCATATGAGGCATGCCCACGGACATACACTGCCTCTCTGTTTCCTTAGTGAGCCATGACATCAGCAGTGAGCCCAAAGTGCCAAAGCCATATTATTCAACATTCATTAGCTCAAAACATGACTGTTATCAACAACAGACATTAGGAAGTACAACTGGCTTTCTGTCTCTCTGTCTCTTCATGTTCTCACCAAGATCCAGGAACCTACTCAACACCACAGTGATTTGTTAATCTTCACAATTCCCTTCCAAATCTAGGAATTGAATAAATCATGACAGGAATTCCGTTGCACACAACATGTGAAAAGGCTCTCTGTGGCCTCTGCACAATGAAGCATTTAAACACTATATTTAGTTCTCCTTTTATATACAGTACTAAAAGACAGATTTTGGTGGTCTTCGTGAAGAGGACATTGTCCAAGAGGTCAGGACGGCTGCTCCACATTGCTCTGTGAAATTCCTTTGCCTACTGTGCGTGTATTGCTCCCTGTAGAATTCACATTTTTCATTCCCACACAACTGGGCATGCACAACTGAAACCATTTTCTCTCTCTCAAAACAAAAAAGCGAAATGGAAAGTTTTTGTTTATTTATTAATGTATTATTCATTATAAATATTTAACAATTAATAAACAGCTGAATAATTGCATTAACTAAATAACTGTTGTGTTCCATTCGTCTTGTTTTGGCAATCGAACAGATTAGGGATTGGAGTCAGACTTCCAAACAGAGATTACGTTAGTTATCAAATAAATATTATCATTATTATAGCCTTTATCTGCTCATTGGGAATACTTCTTTAAATGGACAAACTCGTCTTGTGTAGAAGAGAAAGTTAGCAGTAGCGGCCTTTGATATGTTTCACCCGTTTTACTTGAAACGGGCCTCATAACAGAAAAGACTTCCACTTTCACTAGAAAAAGAGCCCTGCCCATGGAAATGAATGGGGGCTAGGGGAAAAAATGCAGTCAAAATGAATGAAAACGCCAACAAAATTCAAGATATATGAATAAAAAATGTCCTTGTATGAGCTCTTGTTATTAATATTTATAAGTGGCCATAGAGAGCTGTTTTCACAAATATCATCACGATTGCAAATGTGATAGCATATTGATTTCATACAACAGTTTAATAAACAAGAGGTTAATGTTAGGTGACTTTCATTTTAGTCTTAGAACATTGTCTGTTTTTGCACTATTTTGGCAACAAAAATTGTTCCAAACAAATTCAGAGCCATTACGCATCTCTGAGCAACGCAGTGATGTTTCGTTACTAATTTACATTATGCATTTTTAACAAATCGTTTGAATGAATGATGGAGGGCCTCCAACTGTTTCTTTGAAACGGGCCTCTGAATTGCAAAGGTCAGCTCTGGTTATATGTTGTCTTGTATGTTGATTATATCTTTTTTTTTTATAGTTCTGCTGCCATGGTTGTCATGTTTCAATGTGGACGAGAAGAACAGGATGTCATTCAGTGGACCAGTGGAAGACTTGTTCGGTTACACTGTCCAACAATTCGAGAACAGTGAGGGAAAGTGGTAAGCTACATATTAGTTGTATTGATGTTTGCACTGTGTCTACACTGGACACGACCGTTGATGCTTTGCATTGCGCTGCAACAGCTAAAAGCTGTCTACTCTGGATGCGACAAAGCGACCGTTGAGAAGTATGGCGAGTGCATAAATAGAACAAGGCATCAGTTAACTGTCAGGGATTTGTGCCGCGTTGTACCGCATCCAGTGTAGACAACATCACTGATTATAATGGGTTCTATTGTCTTTTGTCATGACGCTCGCGTTTGGTGTAGACTCATGCTGCGTCCCAATTTGCCTACTTGTACTACGTCCTAAAAGTATTTTTGTGAGGAAAAAGTACATAATTTTGAGTGTGTAGCAGAAAAGTAGGCAAGCTGTGCGACATACTACTTCGTCATCTTTAACGGACAGCTCTGTCGCTTAGTTACATGCATCCTGTCACCGTTTAAACTGCCCTGTCAATCATCGTCACATTTAAAACCCTCCACTTTCAATTTAATTTAATTTAATTTCCTACCGTATCGGAGAGAATTGTAGTAGCATGTTGATCTGCCAGTCGTGGGTATTTCATGCAGACACTCTCCTCATGTGTTTGCAATTTGAATATGATGACTTTAAATGGCCAAACGTATCATTACACAAGTTAACAGTGCTGTTGCAGATTAAATATAATGTGGATAACACTGAATAAATATCTTTTCTTCAGGTTAGATACTGATAATTATTCACTCAAACCCCTTTATCTAAACCTCTCTACTTAACCGTTGGGACTCGTACATCCGTCATGTTTGTAGTTTTTTTTCATCCGCGTTTGTAGTTCTAATCGAATCCTCGTCCAATTCACAATGGGTTGTGGGCAATATAGACCTTTCACACAAAAAATGGAAATTCGTAATCGTTGCGGAACCGGAGTTCCTGTCAAGCGTCAACACATCAGAAAAACATACCCGGGATCAAAAAATGGTTCAGAGAGTCTACACAACTTCGCTAACAGATTTGCCAAATATTACATTTGATGGAAATAAACAATTAGGCCTATTAACTTAAATCGCGGATTACGTAGCTATAAAGAATCAGCGTTACATCATGACACATCTTCCTTGAACAAGATGATATCTTGTTTGTCTGGACTTTGGCTACAGTTCAAAATAGTTTAAACATCACGCAGTGTGCACAGTTCAATTTTTTTTAACATACAACATAATACTTTTTATAAAATTATAAATATATTTTTATTTTAAAAGACAATCTATAATAATAATATATGTTTACAACAATTTTTAGAGGAGGCAAAGCACTGAATATGAATAAATGCTGAATATTAATAGACATGAAACAAAATATGATAAAAAATAATGTTGATTAACATCACGGTTATATATTTTAAAACAAAATATATTCAAAATATCTATGGAAGCATTTTGCAGAAGTTAATTTTGCTTAATTTGATCATGTACACACACACTTATATATATATATATATATATATATATATATACACACACACACAGAGACATTATACTGGTAATCATATAATCATTATATTATATATATTATATTATCATTATTAAATCAAATATCATACATTTTGAAAATATAAACAAGGCTCAAACATCCATTTTAGCATGCGTGTTTATTTTAGTAGCTCCGTCAGAAACAATACTACAGCCTGTAAAACATTTAAATAGATATCAGTAAATACTTGTAATATAAATAATATAAGTTAAATATTAGTTAAAAAAAATATTAGTTTTATATTTCCCTGCAGAGGTGCGTCATATGCCACTTTGCGCTGACAGGGATGTAGGACACGAGCAGGAAAGTTTGGTCCTTAATCCCGCCGGATAGCCTGAATTCATTTCCGTCAAACTTCACCATCAACAGGGAAGGAATGAAACGACAGATATAGCTGCTTTTGGGAATAACAAGAACAGCCCGGTACGCTACAATAACTCTTGCTCGTTGCTTGCGCCATTTGTTTACCTGTTGCCCTGACCGGTGAGGAAGAAGATTACGTCATGATTGCGTATTTCCGGTCACAAATACGAAAGTTGTGTGAAAGGTCTATTAGCCGTCAGAGTGTGCATGGATCTGCACTTCGAATTCTAACTGGAAATAGTAGGCCATCTGGGTATCTTTGGAATACTCATTTCTATTTTGGGACATACTAATTCTATTTTCTATTACTATTTAGGACGGATAGTTTGCAAATTTGGACGCACAGACAGTGTTCAGTTTGCTATTTATTTTGGAATGTATGTAAATTTAATATATTTTTAAGAACTTTTAGATTTGAAAGTTTGAAAATCTCCCCTTGATGTAAGCTTTTAGAATGTTCACCATTCAAACTCTATCTGACAGCAATGATATCATTGTCTTTTATTTAGATACTGAATTATGATTGTCTTTGATCATTCATGACGCTGGCAAATAGTTTCGATGCAGAATTTCATTTTACAGAATTTCAATTCCATAATAATGCTAGAATTGTCTATAAGCACCTCTGATGTAGTCTGCTTTTGTAATGGCTCTTGTTTTTTTTCTAATAAAGACATCAAGCTAATGCACTCAGGCCTGCTAACTCCATTAAGCATATAAATAGATGGAAAGGATTCCCTACTGTAGGAAACAGTTCCACTCAGTGAAACCTTAGTGAATTCAGACATCTGTAGCCTCTTAAAAACTGGTCCAGGAGCACGTTTTAGCACTGCCTGTAAAGGTTAACCTTCTACCTCCCGAGAAACACCTCAGCTGAAAACCCCAAGACAGCTTTAAGTAAACCTCTAACAGGTGGCTTTGACTGTGGTGTAAACCTTGCCAATGATATGTTCAGGGTCGTTACATGATTTGAACAGATTTTACAATCAATTTAATTGATTCAATGGAAAGCTTGAAAATATCCATCTAACCACCTGGAGTTATTTTGCATAATGTTCTTGCTGCTCCTTTCCATACACTGAACATGAATGGGGATGTTGAGTTGTTGAACTCCAAAACTGGTAACAAAAAACATTGAATTATCTTAGAAGTGGTCTATGGCATCATGTAAAATCCCTGGTTCTTGAATGTCTTGTGGCCACATGACTTCATGCACCATATTTTAATTCCACAAATGGGATTTTAAAGTTACAGTGGAGATGTTTTTCTGTGAATGTGACTTAAATTCTGGGTTGTTTCTCACACAAAGAACTCTGTTGCATTATTTTCCTGTTAACACTGTGAAGCTGCTTTGAAACAATCGGCATTGTAAAAAGCGCTATTTAAATAAAGGTGACTTGACTTGACTTGACAAAGCTGTCGTATGACTTCAGAAGACTTGGAATAGTCGTGTGGGTAAACTTCATGGTGGTTTTTGGTGCTTTTTTTTTTTTTACTTGACAGCCTCCGTCCCCATTCACTTTTATTGTATGGAAAAAAGAGCAGCCAGGACATTATGCAAAATTTCTCCTTTTGTGTTTTGTGATGCAAACCACCAGGTTCTTTTATCTCTCAATTGTGAGCTTATATCTCACAATTCGGACTTTATAACTTGAAATAGCAAGTTTATCTCTCACAATTCTGGAAAAAAGGCAGAATTGTGAGATAAAATGTCACAATTACCTTTTTCATTTTTATTCCATGGTGGCAACAAGCATCCATAGATTTGGAATAACATGATAACATTATTAAAAAATGACATATCACATATCACAAATCACATATTTGTGAAATATTCCTAAAATATATTGTTTGTAGAAGGTGACTGGTGCCTGTTGTAACCAGGGAAGATTGTGTTGTATCCACTGCTGTGTCAAGGCCCATTTGTGCACAGGAATGTTAATGACTTGAGTTGTTTACATGCTTACACAAGGATGTCTACTTTTAGCACTGTTGTCAAATATCTGAGAAACACGGCGGATGTTCTTTATTCAGCTAAGTGCACTCAGATGTACCACAGAGCATACTGAAACCTAAACAGCCTTACGTTATCTCACTGTAAAGCACATAAATCACAGTGGGGTTCAAGGGTAAAACATCACATATCCGTCAATATCATAGTCAAACTCTCTAACTGTTATTGTGGCGAAAAAATAAACTCTTTGCTCCCCATCGTACTGACATTTCACATATGTTCCATTTGACTGTAATATTTAAAAATAAGCATGTGCATATTTATGTTATGCTTTTCTTTCCCACTGGAAAACTGGCGAATCAATCAACTGCACTTTGGCTCAGCGGGCTTCCACTTTCTCACAAATCCCAAAGGTTTTTTGTGGTTAGGGATTAATGACCCCATTCTCTACTTCCTGCTTTTTTCTGAAGGGTTCTGATTGGTTCTCCTCTTAGCGGCCAGCCGGCTAACCGGACCGGAGACGTCTATAGGTGCCCCGTGGGACAAAACAAAAACACTGGATGTGAAAAATTCCGTTTGTCAGGTGAGAGGTGTCCTTCCTGTAAGCGTTAGTGCCATCATGTTTTCCATGGACTATTTTTTGTTCATTGCTGTGTACCCTCTGTCTGTATTCATTGTGTTTACTGTGGTTATACCAGAACCTGTTACAGGAAGGGGTAACAGACATTACCTCAGTTGCCCTGAAGTTGTCATAGTTTCTAAATTAGTACTTTGACCGTCTTAAACATTGCTGCATGACTACCAGTGGGTACCATGGGTACCAGTGGATTTCAGATTAGAAGTATGTCATGCACCAACATGGCACTTTGGTACAGGGTGATTTGAAAAAGAGGTTCTGAAATCATCTTTCCTCTTCTTCAATTTCCAAAATAACACCTCCAGGGAGGGAAAATGGTACATGCTACCTCAGTGCATTTCCTAAAGTCAACATGAAACACTGTTTATTTTTGTAAGGCATGTTCTTGGTCTTACTACACATCATTCATCATTACATCTTGTGTAATTACATCTTTTTGATCAATCCTTTAAATTTAGTCTATTTTATCCTGTGATATTGATTAATTTTACTTTTCATCAACAGTACAAACGCCCACTTTTTAACAATTGCTTTCTATTAAGCAATAATCCTTAAAAAATGTACGGTTACACTTTATTTTAAGGTGACGTAGTTGCATTGTACTTACTCAAATAAGTATTGAGTAATATGTACTTACTATAGATTTACTAGTTAGGGTTAGGATTAGGATTTGGTTTAGGGTTAGTTGCTCATAATTATGCATAATTTACTGTTATTACTATAGTAAGTACATGTACAAGTACATGACACTGAAGACTGGAGTAAATACAGCTTTAATCACAGGAATAAATTACTATAATAATATTTTTCAATATTACCAGTCACCAAATTCAGAAGTGCATTCCACATATTTAGTTGCTTTGAGAAAAGCAAGGGAAGTCCCATCCTTCTAATTGATTAACTAGTATGATAATTTAATTCAGGAAGCCTTTAAACAATATTGAGTAAGTTCAAATGACTTGACACTTAACACCATCTGATTGTAGCCTTTAACAGATGCACTGAGAAAACCGTACACCTGAAACATCTGTGTACAGTTTCCCCTTTCTAGAGGTGTTATTCTGAGAATTGAAGAAGAGTTCACACTGATACAGGCCAGAGAGACTTTGATCTTAACTCATGAGTCATTTACATTACATTTATTACATTTATTTAGCAGATGCTTTTATCTAAAGCTTCTTACAAATGAGCAATAATACAATTCAAGTGATTCAATACAAGTGAATAGAACTAGTACAGAGGACTTGAACAAAGTTCGTTAACACTTTAGTTTAGGGTCCAATTCTCACTATTAACTATTAACTATTTGCTTATTAGCATGCATATTATTAGGCGATTTATCAGTACTTGGCTATTTATGGCTATTTATTAGTACTTATAAAGCACATATTAATGCCTTATTCTGCATGACCATATTCTACATCCCTTAATCCTACCCAGTATGTAAACTTAACAACTACCTTACTATTAATAAGCAGTAATTAGAAGTTTATTGAGGAAAAAGTTGTACTTAATAGTTAGTTAATAGTGAGAATTGGACCCTAAAATAAAGTTTAAACCAAAATTCCAGTTAGTAAATAACAAAAATTAGTAAATGAGATTCAGTGTGCTCAACCCATTTTACCTCAGTAATGTGACATATTTCTGAGTAAAACGATATTCAATGATGAAAAAAAGTATTTTTCTGAAAGATATATATATAAAAAAAAAAAACATCCAAAGAATCGAAAGATAAATGTGGTCGTTCACACTGTCAGTTTTTGGGATTGAAAACCGCATTTATTAACAGGCATGAGTTTCGAAATGTCAAACAGCAATTTACAGTAATGTCTCGAATACTGTCTGCAATGGGAGTCGAGCAGTTATTCCCTTGCTAGTAAGCATAGTTACAGTAACCAAAGCAATATCTAATATGGCGACGCCACTACAATAAGAGTCCAATCAAGCCGCAAGTTGAACCATCAGATCTTCATTAACTGACACCAGCTTTTAGATCTGGGTGGAGAGCGGAGGATTTGAGTAGCGTGTAGAACTGAGCAGCTCCGGTAGAGAACAGTGAGATGATGACACACATCTCATATCTCCGTTGCTGTAAGTTAGCGAAAGCGAAACAATACATGAAAACACGCAACACATGGCAGACACTCGTTCGTCTTGCACTGTCTGATGTGACAGAGAACTAGTTGTCCAGTGCAGTTCCATTCACACAGCGCAGATCTTCCAAGAATGCGGTTGTGAGTCCTGAAAATGTATGGGTGTGAGTTCGGTTATAGAATACATTGTCACTCTTGTAAATAACCGAACTGTGTGTGAACAGAAGCGTATTAAGAACTAAAATACAGAACTGACAACTGTATTCTGTTGCTGTGGTAACATGGCCAAAAGACCAAGATTATACATTAAATATATATATGATCCATTTGGATTAAATGCTTATTTTTGCATCACTGCACATTTTGATCGATGATATAATGTTTGAAAGACTCATTAGCCTGTAGTGCTAGTTCTGTTTGTGTGTTTGAAGGCTAACCTCTGCCTGCATGTCTGACTCTCAGAGGAGGCCTAGACAGGAAGTGATCCAAAAAACATTTGAATGTCTAAACTACACATAATTACATAATCTTTCACCAGATAACCCAATGTTGCATGTCGTCTTTCTTCAGGGATCTACCTTAATATGAGACACATCCAAGAGGAACAGATAGCGCTTGAATCTCTGCCCTCAGTCATTTAACTTTTTTATCTTCAATATGGACAATGTTGAATGGGTTGACAGGAAGGTTATTTTTCATTTCATGACACACCCTGTGGCTTACTGTACATTGTTTTCACATGATTTGTTTGTTAAGCAGGAAAGGACAAAAACACTGCAATTTAATGTCCCCCATTAATGCCCCATATAAAGGACCCCAGCAATGCCTTTTGTTTTTTAAAAGGCAAATAGAAGGACAAACGCATCTGATCTGCCTATGGTGAAACTGAGTTTTTCTATTCATAGGATTTACTCTGAGAGTGGATATTTATTTTTCTTACAGAAAACACAACAATTCCAAACATAAATGAAGTCAAGGAAAACATGACTATGGGGACGACGCTGGTGGTTAACCCAGACGGCAGTGGGTTTCTGGTAGGGAACATCTGTGGATGTGTCTTTCACTGTTACTTTAGCCACTGCTAATTAATAGTGTCTGATCACAGACTTTTTAAATCATTATATTAAAAAAAGCTTTATGGAAACACTCTTTTTTTCCAGTTAATGTTTATAATTATAGAACAGCCAGTGACATGCTGGAAGTATGTCTGTGTTTGGTTTTATTTTATGACTGAACAAATTGTCAGCAATCTGACTGCAGTTCAAGAAAACACTGCTTTTCCTGTAGTCAAACAATTCTAAAGAAATGTATAATTTGGACTCAAACCTAATGGGATTAAATTAATCGTCTACAGAAATCTCTAAGGAATCCTCTATGAATTCATGTAATCCGATTGGATAAACTGACATTCTGAAAAAAAAGCAATGGAAAAGTGGGAATTTCATTTTATCCAGTAGGATCTTTTTTTTAACCCATTTGGATTGGGTCCAAATTCTGATAAACATTCCGGGAGCATTCCTTTAGGATTTCTGGACAAAGTATATAGTAGAACTCTGTATGAATCTGTCTCAGAGTAGTAGAGAAATAGACATAGACTTCATGAACTTTTTCAACATCATGATTGTATCATTTGTAAAAACGAAAGTTTATGTTTTTAGAAAGTTTTTATCTGCTTTTTTATTCTACTTGTTTATTTAAATGGTCCTGCAGTGTGACAAATAAAGTTTTAAAAGTACAAATATTCCATGTAATCGGTTTAATAGAATAAAATAAAAATTATGTGGAGTTCGGCTTGTCACACCAAAACATTCCCATGTAGTATTAAGCTTTTTGACACATTGTTTCTAACAGTTTATATATATATATATATAACCTCTAATAAACGCTGCCTGTAAGTGCTTAGAAGCTTCTGTCACCTTTCTACTGCAAACTTGGCCCATTCCTTGCTTGGAAAAGCTTCCAGATCACTGATCATCTTTGGTTTTCATGTTACTGTTGCTTTCTTCAAATTCCACCAAATATTTTCAATATGATATTTAAATCTGAAGACTGTACAGGCCACTCAAAAACATCCTACAACTGATCCCTGAACCAAGCTTAAGTAGATTTGGATGTACTTTAAGATGGCTGTCCTGCAGGAAAGTCCATTGATCATCAAGCTTCAGTCTCTGCACCGAAGGCATCACCATCTTTGCCAAAATGGCTTGGTGCGTCAAATAATTTATAATTACCTTCATACAGTCAAGATCTCCTCTTCCTGCAACAGTAAAGCACCCCTAAAACAAGACTGGACCGCCTCCATGTTTGACGATGGAGATGGTGATGTCCCAACATGAAGGCCATGCTTGTCTAGTGTTCTTGTACTCTGCATTGAAATGTTTTTTCCTCCTTTGGAGGACTTTGGCAGTAAATTGAGTTGTTTTTTCAGTTGCTCTGCTCAACATTTTATTCCCCCTAAGACCCGAAACTCATTTTTTAAAGAAATAAATAAAAAATGAGTGTTCGTCGGAGTGGTCCAAGACCCTAGGACTTTTGAATCTCGATTACACACACACACACAAAAGGACTGGATTCAAGGAGTTTTGTGTACTTTTGTGAGTTGTGTTTTCAAATAACAAATCCTTCCCTCACGGGTCAATTTTACATCATGTTATATTACTATTTTTCCACAAGAGGTCAGCAAAGACACCCAATGTAACATTTTGAGCTGAATTAAAAGGGTTATGCATGAAATTGTGAGTTATTTGGAATTTAAGTTGAAAGAATGTGCTTAAAATATTATTTATTTATTATTTATTGATAAAATCTAGTAATTTAAAGGTAAATAAAATAAAATGTGTTAAAAAATGAAGTATAGAGCTTAGGGTCATTTTGACCCACGAGGGAAGGATTTGTTACAAAGTGCGAGGGAAGGATGAGGGTTAATGATATTGTGCTTTTTCTTCAACACCCTCAAATTTTAAACTTATGAATAAGGCTGACAGCTGTGTCTCTAGGAACTTTTAGTGTTTTGGAAATCTTGTAGGGTTTGAATATTCTGTATAGCTTTTGTGAGAGCTCTTTTGACTTGGCCATATTTTCTACTCAACTTTAACACATGCATGGGCTAAATGTATGTATGTGTAACAGCACGTGATGAAAATATAACACAAAAAAGATTCTGTGAGGACTGTAGAGTTACATGATATATTTCTCAGTGGTCCAATCTCTCTCTCTCTCGTTCCCTCTGGACAGGCCTGTGGTCCTCAGTATGGCTACATGTGTGGAAAGCAGCAGTATATCACTGGGATCTGCTCGAACGTCAGCTCCTCCTTCAAAGTCCTCAACTCCATCGCTCCAACTGTACGAGGTATGACACACGCGTTGTTAGTGTACATTAGCGCATTCCAGCCGCGTAAACCACAGCAGGTCCCCCTTGCCCCGCATATCCATGTTAGGACAGTGTTTAGGAGAGCTGACATCTACCAATGCAACATGGAGCCAGTGACTCATCATAAACACACACATACATACTGTATGAAGTATCATAGCAACAATGAACTTCTCGCTCATCTCCAACCACAGGAAAGACTGTTGCATCATTTCATTTGAATTATGCTTCATTAAATTCAAATTTGAATTCTCAATTTGATTCTGAATGGCAAACAGCTCTGGTTAGCATGCATACGTGCAGGCTAAGCCTTTATTTGCATGGTATAAACAGATGTACAGCCTATATTGAGTTTCTGATGAAAGGTCACATAAGCTGTGGTTAATTACCACTTTCCCATGTCAAGACAAGGTCAATGTCATGTACAATTTCATCTCTCAATGCTTCATAAATTTTTCAGTGAGCTATGTAATGTAATTCCTATGTAAACCTACTAGTGGCTGTTGGCCTTCAGCTGCCTTTCTGTAATTTAAACAAAAGCAATGTGATATTTATTTCTCTTTCTCACTAGTGTAATTGTAATGAAGGTGCTCATTAGGTTTATTTGCTTGTTTCAGAGTGCAAGCAGGATATGGACATTGTCATAGTGTTGGACGGTTCCAACAGCATCTACCCCTGGGATCCCATCACTGACTTCCTGAAAAAATTTCTCCAGAGTATTGAAATCGGACCGGCCCGGGTGAGATTTTTTGGATTGTAGTGCTTTTTTGAACAACCTTGTAGTCTAGAATTGAAACACCTTAGAAGTGACAACAGTTTAAAATAAAATATCCACTTTGTTTAACACAGTAACAAAGTATTTTTACTTTGTCACTGTACTTCAGTACATTTGTCAAGTATGTGTAATTCATCAGAGTATTTATATTTTGACAAACTTTTACCTCTACTTCACTACATTCCAAAGCACAATATCATACTTTTTTTTACTCCACTACATTTCATAAAAACAAATCGTTCCTCGTTATTTTGCCAAGCCCTTTTAGACGCAAGAGAGATGACAGATTCTTTCCAATGAACCTGTTGAATTGGTTCACAAATCGCAGTGAACAATTCATTCACGAATTGGACTGATCCGATTGCAGCTGTTCTTGAATCAACAACGATTCAATTAAATGATCCGGTCAAAACGAGCAAAGAACTGGGATATTACCGGAGCTTGAACGTGCACGTGACTGATGGCATGGAGAATAGGTTATTTTAGTAGTGATTACTGTAAATGAAAAACATATTTAGGTTATGACTGTCAGTTACTTGTGCGCTAAATCTGTTTATGCCCAAGTTTAGTTTATACAATGAGTGTCAACAGGGTCCAAAAGAACACCCAAAACAATAAAAAATAGAATCACGAGGCATTTTTCAAAAAAAAAATTGTTATTACAATGAACAAAAACACATTTTAATAGTTTCGTTTTAGTTAACAATAACAACTCTGGTTTGGAAAGACATCTGTACATAATGCCATCATTCTTGGGTGAACTCTGCCTTTTACATAGGATTTTAAATGATTGGATTTGTTTTCTAAAGAGTGTACTTGTTGAAAACCAAAGCGATTTATTTTGTCAAAGTTGTGTTCATCAAATGTCATCAGCTTATACTAACACCATTACAAGGAGTATTACATAAAGACTTTCCATGGAGAAGCTATTGGGTGGTTTGATCCTAGGGAAATAAAGGCTTTCTTGAGCATGCCACTGGAAAATATGGCCCCAGAACGCTGAGCTGGGGGAAGACCACATATTCCATGGCTAAATAAATGTTCAAGTTTTTTTGAGAGGATGACATCACATTTGAGTCAGCACAGACACAGACATTTAGCAGAGAGAGACGACTGTGTGTCTGGGGGCCACCCAAACTGTCCATGTTTGGTAGCACCACCTGAACTTTATGTGTGTGTTTTTGTTTGGGCTTTTGCTTCTCCAGGTGGGCATTGTGTCGTACGGGGATGATGTTGGCCATGTCTTCAATCTTAGCCAGTTCAGTAACACAAAAGACCTTGTTCTGGAAGCCGGCAAGATACCTCAAAGAACTGGCCACAAAACCATGACAGCTCTCGGCATTGATACTGCAAGGTACTGCGCTTACCTTTCAGTCCCAAAATCTGAGGCTACAATAAAAATATGATTCTCAATCTACTTTCAAAATATAAAATAGAACTGTTATAAAATGTATGCTGAATAACAAAGGGGGAAAAATAGAAATTCTGATTTTAGCATTTTCACTGGTTTCAGAATTTTGGACCCTGTTTTATTTCAGAAAAATCATCTAATAGCAATAATCATTTTTAAAGTGTCTATTCAGACAAAGGAAGTTTCAGAAACATTGTGCAGAATCTTGACCTGTTGTTTTCTAAAGGAAAGAGGCCTTTACAGTGGAGCGAGGAGCAAGACAAGGGGTCAAAAAAGTCATGGTGATCGTCACAGATGGGGAGTCACATGACCACTACGACTTGAAACGTGTCATTGATGAGTGTGAAAAAGATGGTATTGAGAGGTTTGCCATTGCTGTAAGTACATTCATCCATGTATAATAATAATAAAAAAGAAAGAAATACTGTGCTGCATGAATTCAGTGGTTTCAGTAGGAAAAGTTAAAACCAACAGACTGTTACTTTTTAATGTGTCACATGTAATTTGTCTTTCATAGGTCCTTGGCGACTATAATCGGCAGAATAAAACCACTGAAGAGGTAAAGAAGTTTGTTGACGAAATTGAAGCCATTGCTAGCGAGCACAAAAGCGATCATTTCTTCAATGTGTCGGATGAACTTGCTTTAGTGACCATCGTCGACGCCTTAGGAAGCAAGATCTTTGCCTTAGAAGGTAATGTACCTAACGTATCGCAATAAAAATGTTTAGATCCCTAACATTAAGTACTGGAACATGTGATTGGACATAGATTTTAACATGGCAGACAATGAATCAGGCAAAACAGTGTCCGGTTGCATAAACTGCTAAGACTAGTCTTAAAAGTTAGTCATCTAATTTGACTGTTTAATTTTTTTAAAGTCAGTTACATAAAATAGTAGATTGGTCTATTTTGAATCTAAAAAGTAAGAAAATTAGCCCTAACTAACTGCTAGTTGTTCAGACTAGTCCTTAAGACTCAATCTTGTTTATGTTTATGCAACTGGCCCCAGGTAAGCAACCACCTGGCTAAGCCCTAGCAACTACCCTTAGCAACTGCATAGCAACACCCTGGCAACTATTCACAACATCCTAACATTGTTATGGCAAGTTTTACACAGGCAGCACTCTCCCAGTTTTTTATGAAAATATTAAAATCTAGATATATTTTCATATTGTGAATATGATATTCTAAATGGTAAAAGTTGTAGTAACCACAACTGAATCTGTGTCAAAAATGTAAAAATGGCCTTTATATCTAATAGCCACATCTGGGAAGCACACCTCCTCCTTCGAGATGGAAATGTCTCAGTCGGGATTCAGCGCTCACACGTCTAAAGTAAGTGTTCAATCGCTTTGCTCTCATAAATATAATAATATAGATCAGATTTTGTTCTCTGATTTACCTCATTCTGGCATCCTGCTGCTGATGTCTCATGCGTAACGACAGAGGAAACACGCGCTGCTAAGTATTTAGCTATGAATCAGAGAAGGAAGCGCACTCTGAGTGTGTCAGTGTGTCACTTCCTTTCTCAGTTTTACAGAGACGACAGTGTTACTTTAGTAACATATTTTCAAATGCATTGCTGGGGAATCTCTAAACACATCAGTCATAACATGCGAGCAGAACAAATTTTGTGTAAATTGTTTGTATACATTTTTTTTATGTAAATGATAACATCCAGTGTTGCATACTAAGGCCTATTGAATATAGTAAAGGTTATTCTTTTAAAAATGCAAAAATGGAAGTTGAGGTGAGGCACTTACAATGGGAATGGGGCAAAATTTTTGAGAATTTAAAAGCTGATCTTTTTATAAAATCACTTTACCACTTCTTCAGTTTAAACGTGTGTATTAATTAAGCTGTAAAGCTGTTTAAATCATCATTTTTACAGTCCATTTAGGCAATGCGTTGTCATGGATTTTAACATTTATGAATTGGCCACATTCACTTCCATTGTAAGTGTCTCATTGTAACTCAGATTTCAGAATTCTTGTTTTAAAGAAAAGGGGGGACAAATGGAAATGCTGTGGATTTAGCTTAAAGTGATGTTCTGTCATTTACTCACCCTCATGTCGTTCGAAACCCATAAGACTTTCATCATCAAATCACAAATAAAGATATTTTTAATTAAATCTGAGAGATTTCTATCCCTTCACTGAAATTTTGAAGCTTCAAAAAGTTTATAAAGACATCGTAAATGTAATCCATATGAATGGAGTAGTTTAATACAAGTTTTTTTTGACATGATTGCTTTATATGATGAACAGATTTAATTTAGGCTTTTATTTACATATAAACATTGATGCACATATGTAAAGCTGGTCAAATATGGTAAGCTGAAGCTCAAACATGCTTGCTTGACTTACATATTGAACTTGTCATATTCCTTTAATACATGTCTTTCTGACAGGCGGGTGTCATGCTGGGAGCCGTGGGTGCTTTCGACTGGAATGGGACTGTAGTGATGCAAGCTGGGAACGAGTTTGTCGTTCCAAAAAAAAACACCTTCCACAACCCTGAGGAGCAGAGGTACGAAGGCATGGCGGGATATGTAGGTAAGAAATCAACATTTAGCCAATTCTTTTGGGTCGTTTGCCAATTTTATTGATAGTAAGAGTAGTTAAGGCCTTCATGCCTAGTTAAGGCCTAGAAGACTAGAACAGTGTTAAGCCAAGTCCATGAATGATTATATTTCTTGGAAATCAAACAATAAAAATGCTGAATATACATATCAGGAATGGTATATCCTTCATAATATTCGCCTCAGGGAGACAGGGAAGCTTATTATAGTGGACAGTATTGTGGTAGTATTCTAAACACATTGTCACAATGTTCTGCCATCCCATAAACACTCACACGGTAAGTGCAAATGCTCACACTCTCTGCACATCCCCTTTTAAGGATGTCGCTCCAGAATGAAACAAAGGGAGTGACTTGAAATGACTCTGCCTGATAAACTTGTTTGGAGAACGAGCTGCGCGGAAGCGCTGTTTCGCAAATGCTGATTTGAGAAAAAAGATTTACTATCAGTCAAGTTGGTTTATTCTAACATTACTCCCAACGATGTCTGTGTCCTCGGTTATAAAAACGGTTTATCCCCAGCCCCAGCCGTTTCATTTTAAGCGTGCAGACTACTGTAAATGGTTTTTGAGGTTGGGTTAGTTATGTGGTAGTAAAGGCTGCAGTGTGGTTTTGCTTGCAGGTTATGATGTGCAGTCAGCGTACACACCCAATGGAGTGCTGTACATCACAGGAGCGCCACGGTTTAACCACAGTGGACGTGTCACGGTGTACCGCTTTGACGGAGAAAACTTCACCATAACACAGACGTTGAAAGGAGAGCAGGTATATTCATAATCACAACCTCAAGCAATTTTGGGTGGATCTCACAAAAGAGATGACATTTCACCCCAAAATAAAGAAATTAAATGTTATAAATAAATATATGTAAAATAAATTTTCAAAACAAGCTCAGATCACATTTCACCCCAACATCAAAAGAAAAGACATTTTTTTTAAAGATATTATATTTTATAAATAAATATTTTAAAAGCATATTCACCCCAAAATCACAAGAAAAAATAAAGAATACAATATAAATAAATTATATTTATATTATATATTTTGAAATTAATTTTAAAATTAATTTTGTACATGTTCAGATCACATTTCACCCTGTTACACTGGCTCTGGAAGATACTCAAGGTACATTCTCGTTGCAAAGTGTTGAAAAGAAGATTTTATTCAGCATTTTAGCTAAGCAACTAGCTGACTTCTTCAGTGCAGAAATGTGGCATTTCGGGGGTATCAGGCAGCTTAGAGCATACAGGTGTGGTCACACAACTCAGAGAAACTAAGGAGAATGGGGCATCTGGTGTGTGGCAAGCAGGGCAGGGTCGAAAGTAGTGGGAACGGAGCGAAACCGGTGGAGCGAGGGCTAATGAGCATCACCTACGTGCCACACTGGTCTCAAGTCCCTAAGAGGAGCTCCAGAAGGATGAAAGGAGGAGTGACGACAGTGAAGGATGAGACAGGACCAGGCCTGGACTTTATGTTGTTTTGTTTTAGTCTCAGGGTCGGCTGATGTTCGAGAGACCTGGGAACACCCAAAGACCTTGGGAAACATCAGATGATGTGCCCTAGCTTAGCATTAGAAGATGTTTCATTACAACTCGCCCCAAAATCAAATTTTAAAATTTTAATTAAATTTGATAAATGAATATATATATAAAATCAATTTCACCCCCAATTTTTTTTTATTTTTATTATATAAAGAAATTATATTTTATTTAATTTTACTACAAAATCAATAAAACATCTGAATTTATAATTAGACATTAAATAAATAATTAATGAATTTTAAGGAACATTAATATTTATATTTGTTTATTTATTTATTTTGTGACCGATTTTTTTATTTCCTCCCTAAATTGTCACTAACGTAGTCATTACTGTAATTTTCACTTGAGTGTTTTGTCATTACCATTGTTCTCAATAGTTTTCCATTACTGAAATATAGTAATAGTGTTGCAGTAAAAAATACTTTTTATATATATATATTTCTGCTTCATCTTGTGATTCATCATTTTGTGTTTGAATTGCGGTTTAATTCTCAATGGTGTTTTTTTGTCATGCTTTTCGTAGATCGGCTCCTATTTCGGCAGCGTCCTCCAGACGCATGACATTGACCGTGACAATTACACTGACATCCTTCTGGTCGGAGCTCCCATGTATATGGGTCAAGAGAGAGACGAACAAGGTCAAGTCTACGTCTACAAACTCAATGAGGTGTGTGTGTCTTTAATCTGTGTGTGATGTGCCTCATTCCACATACTGAAAACATGTGTAGGGGAGTGTAGTACCTTCATTCCATCCGAGAGCATGTGGGAGCAGTAAATTTGGATTTGTCTTCAGAGAGTGTGTTGTGTTGGTGTTCAGCCTGAGATAAATGGTCCCAGAGCAGGGGAAGGGTTGAAATGAGAGCTTGGCATCATGGGAATGGAAATCTAATGAAACTGTAATATCAGCAAAATACCAGCCTCTGTGGAGCACCTGCTCTCAAGATCTTCCAAATAATGGTGTAAATGGAGCAATTTAGTTTTTTGGTCAGTGTTTCTTTGTGAAGCATTTTAGTGTTTACAAGGCAGGACTATTGAGCCCACATATTTGTTTTGATTTGATTTGAACATTTTGGAGGAAAAAAAACACTTAACATACCGACTCCATTTAAACTTTGGACATAAATGCAACCCTTAAAACCTTTTAAAACCTTTGAATTACATTCTTACAATGCTTGTCATTCAAGAAATCTAACCGACAAATTACGATCTGTCTTTTGTCTTGTTTAATTTGCATATTGAAATGTGATTTGTCTCTTCTTTCCTGAATTTCTGTTCATCAAATGTTGCATGCATATAATGTATTAGTTGTTATATTAACATGAGGTTCATTAATAAATAAATATTGTATTACTGTTTAATTCATTTAATGCCGTATTTATTATGTTTATATAAACTTTATATTAATATACTGTATTTTTGTACATATAATGCAATATTTGTTATATTAATGTAAACTTTATTAATATAATTGTATAAATATATTAATATAATAACTATATATTTTTTTTATATGGTATTTTTGTTCAATTCATATAATGCAGTGTTTATTATATTTATATTTATGATTTTGTCTTTTCTTTCCTGTTTTTTAACCATCTTTAAAACAGTTTAATCTTTTCTCCAAAAAGTCTCAGAAGTTTCAGGGTTTTTGTTCATTATCGCCCAATCCCATGGAGCAACCTGGGGTAAAATTTATTGTTCAAACGTCTTATTCAAGGTCACAATCTGGCAGGATTCAAACCTACATTTTTACCCATATCTTTAACCACGAGGCTGTAGGCCACACTGAGAGCTGCCGTATCTCAGGCATTTACTCTGTGTATGTGATTGTTACCCTCAGGATGGGCTGTTTGAACATGAGATGACACTGAAGCCGGTCAATCAGACCTGTTGTACGGCTAACTCTCGGAGCAACTGTAAAAACGTCAATAAGAACGAGCCCTGCGGTGCACGCTTTGGCACTGCAATCGCTGCCGTTCCCGACCTTAACCTGGACGACTTCAATGACATAGTGATCGGATCACCTTTGGAGAATGACCACAGAGGGGCGGTGTATATTTACCACGGTTCTCAGAAATCAATAAAGGAGAAGTATGTACAGGTAAGGAATCTTGTAAGCATAGCATCAAGTGGTCTTTAACATCAAGGCCTTGGTGGTTAGAAAGACAGACCCCCTGTATATACGTACAGTTGCATTTTAACACAATAAATGCTTACATTGTATTTGTGATACACAGAAGAGCTATTCAAATATATATATTATTGATGTACAGAGTCACTTGTATATCCATTCACCCATTCTTCAAACTACTTTTATGTCATATGTAGGGTCGCAGGTATGCTGGAGCCTATATGCTTATACATTATATTTTTATTTTACTTGATCAATTTAAATAAGGTTGGGATAATTAAACATTTAGCTAAACTGAGCTTTTTAACTTTAGCTGAGCTTAAAGTTAAATTTTATATTAATGTAAATGTTTATATTAATATAATAAATATTGTATTCTTGGTTAATGCATATAATACAATTAATTGTATTAATATAAAATGTATTAATAAAATAAATATTGTGTTTCTGTTTAATTCATATAATGGAGTATTTATTATATTTATAATGCATATAATGCCATATTTATATGAATATAAGTTTTGATCAAATAAATGTTAATATATTAACATAATGAATATAATAATAAAGATGGTATTTTTGTTTTATTCATAAAATGGCATATTTGTTTAAACTATTAATATAAATATTGTGTTATTGTTTAATACATATGTGATATTTATTATGTTAATATAAGCTTTATTAATAAAAACGAATGTTATATTTCTATTTAGCTCATATAATGTATTTACTATATTAATACAGATTTTATTAATATAATAACTATAATAATAAAATAAATATGGTATTTGTGTTTGTTTGTGTTTAGCGTATTGCTGCTGGAGGAGATGGAGAGAGCATGAAGTTCTTTGGCCAATCAATTCACGGCATCATGGATTTGAATGATGATGGCATCATTGACGTCACTATCGGAGGAATAGGAGGGGCCGCACTTTATTGGTGAGTGTGCTTGACTTAAAGCATTTTTTTTTTTTGGAGTGTCAACAAAACTTGTATTTATTCATCATAATCTATTCTGTAGTACATTTTAAATTCCCACTAATGTCTGGGGCTATAAAAGCCATGGGTATGAAACTTGAACTCACTACCCTCTGGATGTCTGTCTTCCTGGTTCCCACCCACAGCAGCTGTCTCAAATTTGGACCGAAGCCTAAACATCCCACATTGCAGAGGCTTGTCCGTCAGGGGTTATGTCCCTCCGCTACGACCCATTTCTGTTGGGCTCTGAAACTGTGTGAGAGTGCCTCCAACCACGAAATAAACTCTTGGCAGCATTTCCTTTCTTAGATCCCCCTGTAGAGATCACAGTGGCCACAAAATGACCCCTAATGCTGAGACTCTGCGACTGTAGAGCAAAGCCATAGAGTCTAGTGACCTCTGCCATCTTCACTCCCCAAGCTGCACCACCCAGCTTTTTAGGAGCTCTCCATTGGCCTGTAATTGACCACATATTACATTTTTGGAGACCATCTGAAGTATTTAGTTGGACTGAAATCAGTCTATGATCTATGAACCAGCTGTTGTTGTACGGAATGAAATGAGACACCTATTAATCCTCCAAATGCTGCTCCATTCACATAAACATCTTGTTGAACTTGTTTAATCCAGGTCTCGGGATGTTGCAGAGCTTCTTGCCGAGATGACCTTCGACCCAAGCAAGATCAATCTGCAGCAGACCTGTCAGGTGCACGGGAGGACCACAGTATGTGTAAAGACCAAAGTGTGTTTCAGTTACCGTATCAAGTCTGACAAAGACACAAACACAGGAACTGGTGAGTCACTGATGCTTTTTCTTTATGTCTTGTCAATCAAGTCTGTCATTTTCTGTGTTTTTAAATGCCATTTCCCTCCAGTCATCAGGTACAATTTGACGCTGGACTCGCTGAGAGCGGTTGCCAGAGGACGGTTTAACGAAACAGAGGACAGGAGATTGCAGAAGAAAGAGTCGATTGTTAACCAGCTTTGCAGAGAGCACATCTTCTACACGTCGGCAAGTAAATCAGTCTTCTCATACGCAGGTATAGACCTTAGTCAGGTTAGATGCCATATTAAATTTAACACGGATGAAAACGAGGCTGTGAGGGATAGACTTACAGTCTTTACAATGGCACTCACTGTATAAAGGTTCTGGATCACATCATTTTCACAACTCATGTGTTTCATGGCGTTTTTGAGTTTGTTTCAGAAAGACCTTTCATCAGCTGAACAATGTATATTGTTAAACAACAGTACAATCCATTGTATTCTGTCCCTCACATCCTCGTTTTCATTCCTGTCAAAACTTAAATATGGCACTACCCTGACTGAGGTCTATAGGGCTGCACAAACTTCTGTCTTGTGATTTTAGCTTATCTTTGTGTACTTACGAAGAAAGTGTAACACCTCTCGCAGTTCAAAACGCTTACGCTACGTCTGACATCATGCGTTGTGCCAGTTACACTTTTTCCGTAAGTTGAATACGGAAGGGCGGTCTGGTGGAAGCTAGATATTTTACTTTATTACGTGTTAAATATGGATATTTTTCTTACACAAACACAGAAGGCCTTTATTAACCCCCCAGAGCCGTATGGATTACTTTTCTTATGGATGGAGGCACTTTTTTTGGGCTTCAAATTTTGGGCTGCCATTCACTGCCATTATAATGCTTGGATTAGCCAGGACATTTTTTAATATAACTCAGATTGTATTTGTCTGAAAGAAGAATGTCATATACTTCTACGATGGCTTGAGGGTGAGTAAATCGTGGGGAAATTTAAATTTTTGGGTGAACTATCCCTTTAAGACATAACCCACTGTATTTATGTAAATACGCTCCGAAAAGGCATTTTGACATATTTGAATGTACGTGTTTAGGTGCGTATGATCCAAAGCCCATTTGCTATCTGCTTTCGGCTCCATCTCGGAGCATGCACACAGAAATCCGCCTGGAGAACAGTGTCTCTTTTGTGGCTTAATGCGCTTTTAATAATACTGTTTAATATCAAACACATCCCGCAGTTTAGCAACAGTAGACTGCATTTTACAACACTCACTTACTCAGCTGATTTGGATGTTAAGTTTGGGCTTTTAGGGATGAACGAAAGCGCACTGCTGTGAAGGAAAGGAAGGTGCGCTGGATGTAATACGGCAGCGGCACAATAATCGTTTTACCTCGATTATCTTGTTTTCATAATTGTTGGAAGTCGATTACGATTAATCGCACATCCCTACATGACAGTAACTTAATAGTGTAGCATTTCCAGTGACAAGCTACTTAAACATTTGAAAAACTTTGTCCGTCATGTGATGCTACCAACAGGGAAAAAGCACAAAACAGGAAATTATATTTTTGGTCAAAAAGTCTACAGTAACAGATAATTTGACATTTTCATAGACACTTCATGTGCACTTCATAGTGCAGAGTATAAGATGTATTAAATATGTTCAAATGTCTTCTTGAATGTAATGTATTTTGCTTTGAATAAAAGTGTCTGCCAAATAAATGTAAAGCATTAACTTGCATTGTAGACTGTACACTCCCTCCCTGTGTGTGCAGACAGACTTCTTATAAAAAGCAGCCCCCGCGCTTGTCTGAAACCATTAACTGCGTATCTTTTTGCCTCTGATCTAGATTGTTACGTTTAACGTCTCTCAGTAGATAAAGAGCATACAACTAAGCACTTGAGTTTAATAAAAGCCAGAGATTCTCTGATCAAAGGCCTGAGGCCAGTAAAGTCACCCCCGGCCTCCATTGAGACTGCAGCACGTCCCGCTTCAGTGCATACTTCAGTCCTCTGAGCTCTAGAGGAAGTATGCTATCTGTGAGCAAACAGAACGTGCTGTAAGAGGCGACGCCCCCTTGTGTTAATGATGGACAACTTCAATACTGCATGATCAATATGAGAATATGACCTACAAACCAATAATACGGAGTTGATAATAGGCTGCTAGTGACAGAATGAATTTGATACCATTTCTGAGGCTGTTGTTAAGTTGCCTGAAAGACGTTAAGCTGAAAAAATTTGCAACATCCTTTATTATCCCCCCACAGGATAAACTGGATTTCAGAAACCCCATTATGGTCACGCTGGAATTCGGTTTAGCAGATGAAGACAAGGGTCCAGTCCTAGATGGGGAATTACCGACGTCACTCAACAAGACTGTAAGATCTCATTCTCTCTCCTGCTGCCGAATCAAATCTGAGGTTTATACGTGTAGGTCATAGAGTGTAGCATTCACTGCTCCAGTAACCGCTACACTGGCTGCTGCAGTTATAACACTCATTAAAAGAAGGAGTAAATGTGGGTGGCAGCTGTAAGTTAGCCCAATAAAGTCTCTCTAATTTTACAAGCGCTGAGAGATTTTCTCCATGTTTGCTCTCCCAAACCCAGTTATAATTTTAATTAGCAGAAACAGGGATGGACTGGCATAGGGAATACCAAGACTTTTCCTAATGGGCTAGTTGAATAGTTGGCCAAATTTATTTTATTGTTTATTTTATAATTTTGATGACTTGATTAATTTAATTACAAAAAAATATATATTTGCTTGTGAAGTATAATCATTCGGATTTAAATTAATCTGCACAATTTCATATTGAGATTTGTACTTTTCGACTGCTTATACATTAGATGCTGTTGATATTTGTTTTATTTCGTCATTTAGTTGTGCTGACTTTTTTTGTGATATTATACATTTATAATAACATATATGACATTAATTTAGAAATCAAAGACATGAAAAACCAGCATGCAGGTTAGGCATGTTTTGAAGCATGGCAGCTGGTTTAAGCTGGTTTGAGCTGGTTCTTAGCTGGTCATGAGCTGGTTTAAGCTGGTCAAGTGCTGGTCCTAAGCAACTAGCTCCAGCTCAGGACTAGCTTATAACCAGCTTAAACCAGCTCATGACCAACTAAGGACCAGCTAAAACAGCGCTGTTTTATCTGCTCCCGTAAAACTTTAATAAATTGCAATGTTTCGACCAAAATAAGGACTATTTGATTTATTAAAGTTTCATGGGAGCAGATAAAAAAGTGTTTTTATGATCGAGCAATTTTGGATGTGCATATAATAGTGATTTGAGAAACGAAGCTTTGAATCAATTGAACCAATTGCTTCGCTAAATGATTCACTGATTTGAAGTGCTCAAAATGCCACATGCTGGTGACCCCTGCTGGTCAGAACAGTGTAAATGCAGAGACAACTGCATAAAAACCAGTGGTGGCTGGTGGGTTTTAAAATAGAGGCACACAATTTTAGCAGTCCGATCCCCTCCCAAAGATGCTGCTTTAAAATGGCTTCTTTGCTCACTTTCAGACAGAAAATTTACAGAAAACGTCACCTATACAGCAAGACAATATAAATATAATTTTACTCATCTAGCCTATCACTTGAAGCAAACATCCACCCCTCTGTCCTTTAAATGTCCGTGTTAAAAGAGATTGCTGTAGCCTATATCTTAGCTTAGCCTATAGGCGTGGGGTCTTCCTTAATTTTTTAATTTGTAGCTGTTGTTTAAATGGTAGTTTGATAAATTTGTTTGCGAACAAATATTAAATATCTCTTCTCTCCATACGTAACTGGTACATCAGCGGTAGCAGTTCAAACTAATATCGCGTAATTTACGTCTCTCTGATGATTGGTTGCTATACTAAGCGAGGCTAGCCTTCTCTGCCATGTTTCTTTTCTCAACACTCCTAATCTCTGAAGTGAAATACATACTCTCTGCACGCACACACACACACACTAATACCCAAGCAGACAGCTTTGCCAGCTCACGAGATAAGGTTATCAGGAGGAAGAGCCCGTTTTCCTGGAGACATCACTGAGTAGTGTTTGCCAGAGCTACTCCCTGAAGTTCTGTTGTTCTTGTCCTCTCTTCAGTAAAGCACTCAAACAGCAAAACAATTCTTGACACAAATATTTGCAGGAAACAGTTGGCTTAACGCTTGTTGTAATTAAATGACACTGTTGGAAAAGGGTATAAAACAAAAACTGGCAGAAAAATGATTTAGACCAATATTTTTTGGCAAACATTGTTTAACTTAAAGGGGTGAAGATGCTTGAATGGTTGCAAAAACAAACTTCAAAACATGTCAGAATAAATCTTTCTTTATTACTTTTCTTTGAATTTTCTTTCGCTCTAGATCGCATTAGTGGACTGCGGGAATGACGACAAGTGTGTTGCTAATCTGCACCTTAAAGCCGCTGCAAACATCTCAAGGTATTAATAGTAACTTTTAAAAAATGTCCTAAAATGTTTCTGATTCTTCTGTCTTTGATATAATTATTGTTGTAGATTGACAATGCAGATAATTATGACAGGACTATGTAAATAGGTAAATGTTTTCTGGTGTATGCCAATGTATTTGATCAATTCCTGTTGTCTGCTGCCCCCTTCTGTTGACTTTTGAAAGAATAAATATTCCCTGTTAGGTTGAGCAAAAGTTGTCCTGTCAATGTCATCAGCCTCAGATTTGTCTAAAAGGCATGAAACAGAATTACAGAAGCACTGGATGCAAACTGACTTTGTCCATGTCTTATTTCTGTATAATTATAGTCTTCTCATAAAAAGCAACCAGGAGAAGTTCTATGTCAACATCGAGGTCCACAACAGTGGAGATAATGCTTATAATACCAAGGTTACACTGAGCCACACGGAAAATATCAACTATGTGAAAGTTGAGGTAAGTCATCTGTAATGGCATGTATGCAAGAAACACTTGCTTTTAGATAGATCAGTACATTTTAAGGGTACATAACACACACAGTTTCTGCCAATCTCATGTTAATCTTGAGTACCTATAGAGTAGTATTGCATCCTTCATATCTCCGAAGAGTCTTTAGTTTTATCATTTTTATAAAAGAGAGATACACTGTACTGATTCGTTCTGAAAACAGCCAAACTTGTGGAGGCGTGCAGTGGGCAGAGCTAAAGAGTCACAAGCACACACACACCTATGACACACACACACAATACATCATGGCATTATCCCTGGATAACTTTCGATTCACTATACGTTCGCGTTGTTGACAATATATCACAGACATTTGATGCAGTTTGACTCACCGCCTGCGGTTTCGACTCATGACCGGGAACAAACAAACACACTTGCAGAACTCCGGTTGCTGCTCCAGAAAAACAAACTGCATCCACCGTTTCCTTAACGCTGGGTTATTTGGGAAGCTGAACAAGTTATCTTTCCCACACAACCAAAAACACACTTGTTTAGTGACATTGTTGATTTCGTGGTCTAAAAACAAAATGACAGTACTGCTGATGGCTTCTATAACTCGAATGAAGCTTGTTGATGGGCGTGCGCTTGCTCTCGCTCTGGTTGATATGCGCATGCGCTCATCTGGGAGAAGTGCCCATACAAGGAATTCCACCCTTTTTGAAGTCATACAGGGCCATACTAAAAAAAAACTTTCCGAAACTTATTTGAATCAAGGAGTGTATAGGGCACAGAAATACTCCGTCATACGTCCAACTCGTTTTTTGAAATTTTGGCCATGTTTAGCATGAGAATCCAACTCTTTAAAAGTGTAAATAAGTCAGAATGCATGAAATAGCATTAGACCCCCCTTTAAATCTATGTATAAAAAAACGGTTTCTGTTTTAATTTTTTTCTGCAGCCTAAAGAAAAGGACTGTGAAACTAATAATACCAGAATAGTGTGTGCAGTTGGATATCCTTTCCTTAAAACTGATAAAAAGGTGAGATTTGCCTCTGCTATCAAATTAGCACTGTTATGTTTTATCTCATTCTGTTTACACTCATATCATGTCAATCCAACAGGAAAGCTTCAAAATCCAATTTGAGCCCAATCCCTCTCATATTCGTAAGGACATTGTGATTAATGTTACTGCAACAACGTAAGAATTGCATCCATTTCAAAGTTACCAATTAAATCTTCTTTTTACTGTGTTTGACTTGCTTTATCAAATAGAGAATGGGGATACTTTGTTGTATATAATTAATATTTTCACCACAGTGATAGCGAGGGGTCAGATTCAGCGCTGAAAGACTATTTTGTGAGCATCGTCATCCCTGTGAAGCATGAAGCCAACCTGCGATTCATTTTGTAAGTGCCTTATTTAAACTAACCAATCAGCTTTGCCAAAACCAGAAGAATTGGACTTAACTTAAGTTAACCTAATTAAATATCATATTTTGTACAAATTATATACACCAGAACTACTGGTCTGATTGTCATTTCATGTTTTATTGTAGTAACAAGTATATGAAGGAGGACCACATCATATTGAAAGAGAAGGAGACAATACCCAGTGTTTTCAACCACACTAGTGTGATCGGAGACGAGGTGAAAATCAGCTACACGGTAAGACTCAAAACCTCAGCCTGGAGTTTGAATCACTTCCTTCAGGCCCACTAGACTATCATGTGGTTAAGAGAGAGGACAAATGGGGAACTGTGAAGAAGAACTATGTAGTTAATAGAAAACTTTTACGTAAACTATGTCAAAACTAAGATAATGTGTGACCAAGGAGTCATCTTGGAATCAAATGGAGTCTGATGCCAACCTTTACGAAAAATACGTTTATTCAAGTGTGCTATTAGTATACTTCTTTTAAACTAAAAATAAGAAGGTATACTTTCAGTCTGCTTTTTATGTACTTCTAAGAAATATACTTAAAATTGCACAAAGTATACTTGACTTATACTGTCAGAAGTATATTTGGCCTGCACTTGTACTCAATCTTTTGATCAAGATATACTTAAAAGTATAATTAATTGTTTTAAGTATACCTGCCTTGTAGTTGTGTTTACTCTTTTGATTGAGTAGCCTATTAAATACTTTTTTCACATAGTTTTACATACTGTCTTATGTTTATAAAGAAAACAGATATGTTCCTAATTCTAAGTATGTGAATTTTTGTGCAGGCTAGTCCAGTGCTAGTGTGCATAGGAATATACTTCAAATCTACTTTACTCTTTTCCCGCCATTGACTGAATTCACAGGTGAAGAAGCAGAAACAAGTGATAGAAGATTGCTCACGCAAATGTAAAATAAACACCATCAAACATTAAACAGCATGTAAATCAAAACTGCCTAATATTACCGAATTAAATGTCGAAACCATGAAGAGGAAATGACTGTGAAGCTTTGGGGTTGTTGATGGACCTGATTTACAATATTCTGAATCCGATCCAAATGTAGTCTTTGACAAAAAATTTATTTGTTTAATTAATTTTGTTTAAAATTTAGCTTTTTTTATGAAACTTACCCACATTCAAGTGTTGATAAAAAGAAGCTAAAATAAAATGTTTTTAAAAAAAGCACAGTTAAAGCGCAGTTAAAGGTATATTTCAAGTATAAAAAAATGCTCCTGTGCGTTGATCATTGTAGCCAATCACAGACATATCCGATGAGCGCGTGAACACAATGGCCAATCAGAGGTGTTTACGATTCCGCTCAACAGTACTCAAAGCGTCACATTTTTAAAACTTGGTACAAAAGTCAGTACTTTTGACAACACTACTTACAAGAATACTTGCAGTATAAAACTACTAAACTACTAAACTGTTTACTGAGAGTATACTTCAAAGTGTACTTTCATAAACTAAAAAATGTACTACAAGTATTTGGCTAGTAACCGATCAGTATACTTATAAGTGCACTTGTATAGTTGCAGTACAAACAAAAAACTTTGTTGTAAACTTGTTGTGTACTCAAAGTTTACTACTGTAAGTACACTTAAAGTATACTTTTATGCACTAATGTGTGCCAATTTAATTCCAAACAGTATTGAAACAGTACACTTACAAGTATACTTCTAGTACATTGATATTTACTACATAAAGTATACTTATAAAATACTTGAGCTTTACTAAAGTACACTTAATAAAATGAACTTGAAGTATACTTCTTTTTCATGAGGGAATGTGAAATTGACTTGTTTTGGGTGTGGATATAATCCAGATTCATTTAAACTGGTTTGAGTGTGAATGCTCTGTTGATCCAGAAATTTAGTTCTGACTGTTTTCTGATTGTGTTCAACAGATTGAGAGAGATCCTGGAATGCCGAGTCCTCCACTGCAGCTCACGATAAGGTTCCCGTATCAAACGTCTGCAAAAAACTTGCTGCTGTACCTCACAGATCTCACCCACACAGCGGTAGGTGCTCGGATTCCTCAAGTGGCCCTATCTGCATGACTGGCTCAGAAATATCTCAACTGCCTCATTTTGTTCTTATAGGACGTCAGATGTGATGCCAAAAAATGGATTAACCCTTTACACATCATGCCTGACAACCCTTATGCGGTGAATCCTAAAAAAGAGACCTTGAGCATCTATCTTTTGGTGAGTAAGCATCATTTTTTATGAATATGTGAATAAACACATTTGAAATGGGTATCTGATCGCATCTCATTTTTTCTCTGTCTCCCAGAGTTGTAAAGAAGAAAGAAATCCCTGTGTGTCCTTTAGCTGCTCCATCCCTCCTGGAGACTTCAACCAGATCAACACCACTTTCAGAGTGTGGCGACCCACCTTAATTAAAGTACACTCTTCTGTTTGATTGTTAACTTTCACAGTTCTGCTATGTATGATCTGTCAGTATGTTGTAGTAATATACATTGCCATCTGAAAAAATGTATCATCTATAGGGAGAATTTTCCAGCATTTACATGGGTGTCGATGCCATGCTGGAGAACAAGAACACGGACCTGTTTGTGTTAAATGATAACGTCAAGACCAGACAGGTATGAAAAAAAACAGCCCTGGATTCTGCACCAATATCAATATGAGCAGCATTTTAAATTGAATTCATGACCATTAAAAGGATAGTTCACCCAAAATTGAAAATTAGTCCATGATTTACTCACCCTCAAGACATTCTAGGTGTATATGGCATTCTTCTTTTAGATGAATACATGCCGTGTGGATTACTTTTGTAATGGATACATGAACTTTTATGGACTTCAAAACAGAAACAGCCATTTACTGCCATTAAAAAGCTTGGAAGAGCCAGGACATTTTTTAATATAACTCTATAACTCTAAAAGAAGAAAGTCATATACACCTAGGATGACTTGAGGGCGAGTAAATCATGGGATAAATTTAATTTTTGGGTGACCTAAACCTTTAAGATTAAAAATTGCATCAGGCTCAGTCTATATTTAAAAGTGCTGTAAGGGATTTTTTTAATACCACACATAAACTGTTCCTGGTACCAGCCAATTGCCTTATCTGTAAATGTCATGTGAATAATCCATCTGGAATCACCCTAAAATGATGTCATGACAACGCTGACAAACCCTTCACTAGTCACTATTCTGAGCTGTAGGCAGCAGGCAGGGAAAAATAGAGAAAAGCAGTGATATTAAAACCCTGTGCCAAGTCAATAAGCTGATAATTATTTTTATGTTATAGCTGATAACTAAAAATAAAACACAAAAAAAATTAGGCATCACAACATTATAATGTATTTAAAAAAAATTTAAATGTTATTGAATAATTTGTGATTTTAAAGATTTACTTTAAGTGTGCATTAGATGACAGCAAAAGTAATCTAAATGGGTGAAAATGAAATCAGCATGCACAATTAAATATATATATATATATATATATATATATATATATACACTCACCTAAAGGATTATTAGGAACACCTGTTCAATTTCTCATTAATGCAATTATCTAATCAACCAATCACATGGCAGTTGCTTCAATGCATTTAGGGGTGTGGTCCTGGTCAAGACAATCTCCTGAACTCCAAACTGAATGTCAGAATGGGAAAGAAAGGTGATTTAAGCTATTTTGAGCGTGGCATGGTTGTTGGTGCCAGACGGGCCGGTCTGAGTATTACACAATCTGCTCAGTTACTGGGATTTTCACGCACAACCATTTCTAGAGTTTACAAAGAATGGTGTGAAAAGGGAAAAACATCCAGTATGCGGCAGTCCTGTGGGCCAAAATGCCTTGTTGATGCTAGAGGTCAGAGGAGAATGGGCCGACTGATTCAAGCTGATAGAAGAGCAACTTTGACTGAAATAACCACTCGTTACAACCGAGGTATGCAGCAAAGCATTTGTGAAGCCACAACACGCACAACCTTGAGGCGGATGGGCTACAACAGCAGAAGACCCCACCGGGTACCACTCATCTCCACTACAAATAGGAAAAAGAGGCTACAATTTGCACGAGCTCACCAAAATTGGACAGTTGAAGACTGGAAAAATGTTGCCTGGTCTGATGACTCTCGATTTCTGTTGAGACATTCAGATGGTAGAGTCAGAATTTGGCGTAAACAGAATGAGAACATGGATCCATCATGCCTTGTTACCACTGTGCAGGCTGGTGGTGGTGGTGTAATGGTGTGGGGGATGTTTTCTTGGCACACTTTAGGCCCCTTAGTGCCAATTGGGCATCGTTTAAATGCCACGGCCTACCTGAGCATTGTTTCTGACCATGTCCATCCTTTTATGACCACCATGTACCCATCCTCTGATGGCTACTTCCAGCAGGATAATGCACCATGTCACAAAGCTCGAATCATTTCAAATTGGTTTCTTGAACATGACAATGAGTTCACTGTACTAAAATGGCCCCCACAGTCACCAGATCTCAACCCAATAGAGCATCTTTGGGATGTGGTGGAACGGGAGCTTCGTGCCCTGGATGTGCATCCCACAAATCTCCATCAACTGCAAGATGCTATCCTATCAATATGGGCCAACATTTCTAAAGAATGCTTTCAGCACCTTGTTGAATCAATGCCACGTAGAATTAAGGCAGTTCTGAAGGCGAAAGGGGGTCAAACACAGTATTAGTACGGTGTTCCTAATAATCCTTTAGGTGAGTGTATATGCTTATATATATGCATTTTTTTTTTTTATTATCAAATGGGCTGCTACCCAATATGGTACTAATGTATCTTGCATCTCTAAATAATAGTTTATTTCATATTATTAAAGTCAGCATGATTGTTCACCCTATCTATAGATCTTATTGTGAAAAATTAATCCATGCATAGGTTCCTTGACCTCATAATACTGGTGACTTGAGAACTGTTGTAACCATTAACCGACTTGACTCAAGAGAACTGCTATCATTTTACTGCTGTTGACTCGAGAACTATCGCCATCGGATCATTGTTATATTTCCAATAGTTTTTATTTGTTATACTTTAGACATCAGAAAAGTACATTTTGCCCCTCTTTATGAAACCCTCTGCAGACAGTATTCAGCATGTAGGACATGTCCTGTTCTCAGTTCACTGTGTACTGTTGGACTAACTGGAGTGTCAATTTATATGTATTATATTATATATCACTTAGTACGGCTACATTTAAATGGCCATACTTTTAAAGGAGAAAGATTCATTTTGACCCCAGAATGTAGTCACATAGACCATCAGTGGCTAACTAAGGGCCCTATCATACACCCGGCGCAATGCGACGCAAGTGTTTTTTGCTAGTTTCAGCCCGACGCAGTTATCATTTTCACGTCCATCAGCATGTTGTTTAAATAGCAAATGGACTCGCGCCCATCTGTTCGCCCATGGATGTGCTGGTCTGAAAATGAGGTGTGTTCAGGCGCATTGTTGGCACGTTGCTATTTTGAGGCAACTGAAAATGACTGCGCCATTGACCAACAAAAAACCTGGTCTAAAGTCAATAGTGCAGTATTTTTTGTGTTATTTAAAGGGCGCTTTAGTAATATGCGCCTATAGGCGGGTGCACAACGTGTGTAGACTCTGCTTATTACACACACCTGGCACAGCACACAAACATTTTTAAATATTAAAAATAAAAGGAGAAGCGTTCAGTCTTTCCACTCACAAATTCTGCCATGTAAATAGCGACTCCGCCATGGTGCAAGCGCAACTGGCTTATAAAGGGAATGGGAGATGAGACTCTGATTGGTTTATTGCACATTACGCCCAAAACACACCCATGACTCATTAAGAGACTAGGTACAACCCTTTTGACCATGCGCCTGGCACGCTGACCGTTTTTTCTGTCGTTAAACTAGCAAAAGTGTATTCGGACACGCCCTAAGTGCACCTCCGCCATGCGCTTCGGACCATGCATTCAAATCATTGAAATAGGGCCCTAAGTTATCAAAATGGCTGAAATCACTTACAGCACCTTTAAATTAGCACTTTGCTCTATTTTAGCTTTTAAAACATGACTAGTGTTACATCTTTACTGCAGGTGAAGATTCAAGTCACCAAAGACATACGAAGTGGAATCCCACTATGGATTATTATCCTCAGTATTCTTATAGGACTTTTAATACTGGCACTTGTTATCTTCGCCTTATGGAAGGTAAGCATCACTATTTTGCTTATGTTAGCTCACCACCAGCTCAGTGATGTTGAATGTTGACTGTGTTGAATGTTCTCCTCCAGGCTGGATTCTTCAAGAGAAAATCAGTTGAAGACATGAAGGAAGAAATGAAGGACTCTGATTGAAGCCTGCGGTTCTGTAGCCTCCATCCCTCAGGTCAACTCATACTAAACCTCTAGCCAAGGTCATTGAGATCACATAGCAGAACCATCACTAGGGACATTCAGAAATATGAAGATGAGAGTCTGGGTTCACCAACAGTGTATTGTAGGGCATACCAAAGAGAACCCAGCGCTTTGCTTGACACTTTCATTCATCTTCATGTGTTCACTGCAAAATTCGACTGAATGTGAACTCAAGCGAACCTCTGAGACGCCACAAGATTGGTGGACATTTTGCCAAACCTCGAGAGTCAAGCTTTGAACAGTAAAGCATCAAAGGTTCATCCAGCCTGAACTCAACATCCCACCAGCTACGGACCCTCATCTGTAACCCCTCTACGGCATTCATCATCAGCATAGCAAGGCTCAGGAACCTGTCCTGGAAACGTCTAGAGTTATCTACAGTCCTGTAATCAGAACCATACACTGTTATTGGCAGCAGGTTTATATATGGAGGTCTATTCCAATAACTCACTTTTAGAGCTTGTTTCAGTGAAGCGCTGTACAGTGATGTTTTTCAGTTCAACGCATTTGTTTTGATTAGTGTTATGGGATATGAATATCGGCACATTCCTTTTGTTCACGAAGCAACTTTTTGGCACTGATGTTTTTCACACTTTTTGTCTTCAATAATGAAGAGGAAAAGGCCTGTACTGTAAATGTAAAGCTTAAAATGTATATAAAGTTATGTTTGCAATATCGCTTTAATGATGAAATAATGGCTTTATCAAAATATTGCATCATCTGTATTCAGTGTGATACAGTGTGTCTTGTTTTTGAGGTAGAAAGCATCTTGATGCCCGCAGTGTTTCTCAGGTATTCCAGATGGGTTGTAGACTCAGTGAATGTCTGGAATCACAAAATTGGACTGCCATCGACTTTTATTGTACGGTTCTTGCCATATGTAAATATTAGAAAAACAATTACTTGACTAAAATAGAACTGTTAGCTAAAGTGTGCAATTTATGCACCACCAAACTAATGACTGTTTTCAAACAGGATTTCCAAACTTTCCTATTGGTCGACAGCCCCGCCTTAAACTCACTCCATTGGTTAAGTCAATGTTGCTGTTGTCGCACTGGATGGGAAGGTCCAGAAAACAGAGCAATGTTTTGAGATCGCGGTAGAGACAGTGTTTATAACTTTTAAGGAAATTCATCAACAAATGACTTATAGATGACTGTTCATATTAAGCCGGAGTACAAAATTACAGTACAAAATGACACCTTTCCGCTTTATATATATAAACAGCAGAAATAATCAAACACAGAGTGCACAAATTATGCAAAATGTAAAACATGGGTGCAATCAAACATAGTGTACATATACAGTGCCTTAATTTGTAATGCACTGGGTGTTTGAATGGAAAGAAAAAATATCCTTTGCATTATTATGTCTCCCATTTATTTGGAGCCTAAATACATTTGTAATAAATTCATTAATGATGTATTAAGCCATGCTGTTAAAGCAGAAAAAATGTTAGCTACATTATTTCTGGTTCTGCAGTTATTGTTTTGTTTTTCAGGGGTCCTTCTGTTTTAGATATTTTAAACTTTTTGTTTTTGCAATATTATTTTTGCAACAGCTAACCAGAGTCTGCCACGAACTCGAAGTATAAGAACTGCACAACCAGTTATTTCTTTCCCTTATTTTTGTTGTTGTTGTAAAAACCATATGCAACATGTAAAACTTATATTGCAAGCTTTTGTGCAGCACAAAGCTCCATTATTTACTGTTCGCATGTTGCCATTGATTGACATCAGTGAACAGATATTTTGTTTTCAATATATTTTGTTTTTAATGCTGCCGTTTTTGACAAAAACATGAAGGTTCAGAATGTTAGATGTGGCAGAGATGCTAGAAATTTAGCTTGAGCCTCAAGTGTGAATATTTAGCCTATCACATTCTGCTTTAGAATGAGTGCTAAATATAATATATATATATATATATATATATATATATATATATATATATATATATATATATATATATATATATATATATATATATATATATTATATTTAGCACTCATTCTAGTTTAGTTAAATAGTTTAGTTAAATAGTTTTTTTTAATTGAACACCCATTCTTTGGTAATGATGCAGGAAGTTTCAGAAAAAGGTTTTGTTTCATATTCATGTGGTACTGCCTTATGATCTGTATACGTCTTTTCATACAATTGTCATTTTAACACACAATTTTTGTTATTTTAAGTTGGCATGAAAAGAGTTATTGCTGTGTGGTTCAAAAGGTTGTTCACAGGCTCCATTTTATATTTGGCACTGTAACTTTAACATCAACTGTCATATCTTTGTTTTGTTTTTTCTTTGTACAGTACATTGAATGAGATGCCAAACATGATTCTATTGTATATAATATCACAGTCAACCGTATTCATGTTTCAAACATATAAAAAGTGTAAAAAAAAAAAAAAGTTGTTTAAAACATTTAGGATAATCAAGCCTCACTCTCAGATGGAGACCATCGGTCTTGAGCACATGAGAGACACTCTGCTGTGAAGTTTCTATGTAATGCACTGGTTTGTCATATTGTACATACTTTACAGCACGGATTTAAAAAGCCTTGCACATATTGTCAAGAAAAGTGCAGAAAAAAATAAATGCTTATTTTGTAATTTAGACACTTCAAGAGACATATTTGTGTGTTTTTATTTATACTGTAATGATGTAGCCTATAGCAGAAAGTGAGCATATGCATAATTACAAGTTCCCTTTCGAGAGTACTCTCGTATTGCGTAGCCAGCTACGCTATGGGAAAACTCCTTTTCTTGAGAATATGAAGCCAAAAATTATCCTTATAATTTTATATAATGTAAAACGCAGTGCAGCTGCACAACAGACCCAGGCAGAGCGTACTAGCGCGCTGATTGGCTGTGCTGTGGCAACTGCATGAACCTATGGCGAGACAGCTGAAGTGTGCACCAATCGGATCGCTTCGCACCCAAAAGCACGTCAAACACAGCCTAAATTTGCATATCTAAGCTATAAAAGCCCATGTTATGCCATAGGATTCAGATTTAATCTCCTTCAGTGGACTCACACTTAGCTGACCTCTAAATTGTATCCGAGGACATATTTTAGTGAATATATCTGACACCATACATGTCACAGCCATTTGTTTTGAGGTTTCACCAGGACAACAATTTCTCCTTGGTCTTTAAAAATAATTTTAAACTGACAACTTTTCAAATTGTTTGTTATAAATCAACATATCAGAAAAATGTTATGGGGTTTCTAATCAAAATATGACTTTTTGTTATGAAGCAGGGCATTGATTTCCTACATGTCCACTGTAGAGGATACTGGGACTTAAATGTTTATCAGGCACAAGTGAATAGGGAAATAAATTACATATCAATATTCCTATAAAATATTATATATTATTATGAAAATGATTCCTTGTCTGCGGCGACGCAGTTACACAAGCAGAGGAAGGGTTGTGGCAGACCAATCACAGCGCTTGCGGTCCGCGTAGAATTGAGAATTCTGCGTCCTTGTCCACGTCGACGTAAAATTTTAGGAGGTTAAAATAAACGTCATTCAGTAGTCGCTGTAACTAAATGAAGACAATTTTAAAATGGTGGTGCTTCTAATTAAGTGATAAAAAGTGGTTGCAAATGTACAAAATAGGCCTACACATAGCATACTCATCTTTGCACAAATAAAATGTGCAACACGCTTTATGTTTTACTACCAAATTATATGTAATAGCTAATTAATTTAAGTAGTGGAACATTTTCCTCGCCATTTCGCGATTTCGGGGCACGTGAGTTCCTGAACATGCATGATGGGATACCCTTGGCCTCGAATACCGCTCTGATGCACCGAAGTTGTGTTTCGTTTGTTGCTGTTCAAAATTGCCCCCTATACCCTCATTCCCTATTCCCTACTAGGCTACTACATGAACGAAAACGAGTGGGTGAATTCGGACACCGAGTGCGCCGGAAGGGATGTCGTTTTTGCATAGTTTGTGCTTGCAGTTTAATAATTATTTGACACTTGGCAAACTGGCAGCTTCAGTAGTAATGAAAAGATTTATATTGAACTCTGCCATGGAAACTAGCATGTATAAACCGCAAATAAACAATTTAAAAATGAATATATACCTGTAGATTTGGGAAATGAATGGATTATGGATTAATGGATTCTGATGTTAGTGAATTTGGAGCATTCTAAATGAGTGGCCGCGTGCACGAGGTTACTCATTTGCATAAAACACGCCCAAACCATCTCCATATAAGGGCTTTCCGCACACGCTTTAGTCATTCTCGTCAAATTTGCCGCTGTTCGCAGATGCGCTTTCGCCCGGATCCTCGGCAATGCCAACAAGTGTGCCATTCTCACCAGTTCTCACAATAAACACCTTTTATAAAGACCCAGATTACAGAGCTCTCATTAGCCAGCTGTACACACGCGTAAATTTGCGTTATTCGAGGAGCCTCGCAGCTGAAGCTATAACGCAGCTTATTTAATAATTTCATTATATAATTTTATATATGGATTATATAATACAATTAATGTAATATACTTAAATGTAATTATTATAGTCATGTTAGGATGAAATATAACTTCTTAACACGATTATAAAGCCATGCAGAGTAAGTTCTTTTTGCGTATGTGTGGTTTCAGTTGTTCCTATATTTTTTCGTAAAATGTATTTTTTTTTTAAATATTACGAAATCTTTGGTAAATTGTGATTTGTTCTTAAAATCGTTCGTACGCACATTTCCAGCACACATTTGTGCGTATATGCATGCTTAGTGAATGAGACCCAATAACTCAACATTAAACAGGGCACTATCCCTTGGGTGCGTCTCAATCAGCTTCCTAGTTCAGTAGTCAGGGCACTGATCAGGGAGTCAGCCCATTGATTCCCTGACCAGTGCCCTCACTAGTGACTACTGAATAGGGAGCTGATTGAGACGCACCCCTTGTGCTTAAACGAATCGCCTCTGAGATGATAAGACTCACTCATAAGTCACCTGTCGCCGCCTACTGGCGCGAGGATGTAACGCTCAATCAAACAAATTTGACGACTGGAACCAATTGTATAATTGTATAATCATTATTGGTGTTTCTTAGTCACATCAGTTTTTAGTGAATAATCATTTACCGATCCTGTTTATAGATTTGATAGGCTATAGATGAATTGGTATGTTTGTAAAAACAAAAACAAAAAAACATTTGAAATAACAGTTTGGAAACCATATGTTAAGGTTGTGGCTTACATGAGTCTTGACAATTAGGCACACACTTCAGTGGAACTGCAGAATTCAGCAGAAATGGAGCCAGTGGTCTAGAATATTGCTTAAACATTTCCTGTTTGCTTTGAAACTATGCCAGTGAGGTAAACTCCTCAATTACATCCTCAGTCCGAGAGATAAAATCCCGTCAGGACTCTTGGGTTAATCACTGTTTGTATGTGTGTGTGTCATGGTCTGCAGTGGGAACACTCATGAGTATGACTATTACAGTGCTGCGCTTCACCTTCCTCAGCTGCATGACTCCGCCCCTCCTCCCACCTGTCCATCCCCAGCCTAGTGGAGTTCAGCCAATAGGAACGCAAGAAAATAGCCGCGTCGATGATGCGCACCTGTGCGTACTGTCTCAACATGTTGTAAATATCTCTTTTAGAACATAATTTCATGAGTAAATTGTGTTTTTGTAGTCCTTCTCCATAGTTTTCTTGTTATTTTTGCCTTTCCTTTCTTCACTTTTCCATTTGGATTCTTATGAAGTGTGAAAAAAGTGTGTTTTTAATATGAACGGACTGCTCGGAGTTTCCTTATTTGGTCAATTGTTTGCATTTTGTCGGCTAATGTCAACATCAAAGGAAGATACAAATCTGGCCAGAGCGCTGCCATGACATCATATCCTGTCATAGTAATTTTTACCCTAAGCCTGAGTTCAGGTTGTTTCATTGTGACTGGAGACAACACTATCTGCTCTTTCTCCTTAACAGTTTCTCCAGCAATGGACAAAATGGAAAAAGCTGTGATACTACTGATATTATTGCAGAGTGAGTACTTGTGTTGTTTATTATGTTTACTAGGTATTGATCTCCATAGTTTTCATTAATTATTATTTTTTTTACATTTGAGGGGACAGACATGTTTACATTCTCAGATTTTGTGTTAAAGATCTGATAATGAAAGTGTTTTAAACACCTACTGCATATCTAAACCTATTTAAAACAATATAAACTTAAATTGTACAAGATAAGACAATAAATTGTATCTTGAATTAAGTTTATTTTCCTAGCATGACAAAAAGTTTTTCTTAATTTAAGAATAAATCATAATAAGTTTAAAATATTTGGCAAGTGGGAAAGAAAAAAATTAAGATAAATTAAGATAATTTATTAACTTAAGCAATTTTGCTTCTCAAGTAAATTCATCTATTTTAATTATGTTCAAATATTTTTACTAGAAAACAAAATAAACTTTTATTTTATTTTATGCATCTATACTCTTGGAAAATAAATATACTTTTGTGCATAATAAATCAGTGTAAGTCCCATAGTTGTGAGGGCGTGTTTGGTTCAAAGTCTAAAAGGGTTGGGTTCTCAATTTGACTTATCAGTATTGTTTGAAATACTGACATACTGCTGGTCAACAGAATGATTTACCAATGTCAGAAATTCCATGTCATTGATGTTTTTGTAGAACAAGCAGAACATGCACAGATGACATGAGTCTAAATTTACTGCTGAGAATGTCAACTTTTCTATCCTGCAGGTTTTATTGCTCGCTCCCAGGGTTTTAATGTAGGAACTGCAGGCGCCAAAATCTTCTCATCAGGTGCTGCGGTAGATGAGTTTGGCTACACTGTACGACAGTTAAGCAATAATCAAGGAAAATGGTAAGATCTGTCACACACTGTGTATGTTCTCCACATGTATAAAAATACACTGAAGTCTATTTGTGGAAGTGTCAGACTGATGCATTGAGACAGTCACAGATTACAGTGGGGGAAATGAGAAAACTTTGTTCATGACTAATTCCTATCAGGAACACCAGGAATTGTGATCTTTTTTAATTTTCTTTCTTTCTTTTTTTGGTTTATTTTTTTTTAGTAGAGCAAAATCTCCGCTCTAGTTTGTTTGCATTATTTATTTGATTGCATAGAAAAAGTGCAAACGTGCATTTTAGTTCTGAGCAAAATAAAGAAAAGGTTATTTTAGCGGCTTCTGGAAAAAACTGGAATAGAAACCAACACTTTTGCACTTTTATTTTATTTTATTTTATTTTGTTTATTTATTTATTTATTTATTTATTTATTTATTTATTTATTTATTTATTTTATCTCTGCCAGATTTAACTAGTTTGTTTGCATTATTTAATTGATTGCATAGAGAAAGTGTGTTATTTCCCCTCAGGCTGCTGGTAGGTTCTCCCTGGAGCGGATACCCTCAGGATAGAAAAGGAGACCTCTATAAGTGTGACACTGGTGGTCCCAGAACCATCTGCCAGAAACTAAACCTTCAAGGTAAGGTTCTCTTTATTTTGAATAATAATGCACTTACAAAAAAATTATTGTGGTGTTATGAGTTTTACCATAGGGTACCATGTAAATGTATGGTATATGAACATGAAATCATTCAGCACCATTGTATTGCTATCTGAAACAACAGTATTTTTTTTGCAAGAAACTTTAAAGTCGGCATAAAACTGAAGTTGCCATAGTCTTTTCTTCTCTATTGTGACGTATATCTGAGTGAAACAGCTTCTCGAACAAGAATAAATATAGAACGGGACTTGATTCTGTCCATGGGGAATTGATTGGATGGTTGTCGTTTGCTATTGGTGGATCTCAATTAGTGACAGGTTGCCCCGCCCTCACGCGAGTAAACGTCAGAGAAGAGAAGAGATGTCGCTGCAAGAGGGAGAGGAAGTTATTTTGATTCAAGGTTATGAGGGAACAATAAAACATGTCGACTTTAAAATATTTAAAGTCCTCACGATCTTATTTACTTTGTTAGCACACATTATGGTCTTAGGGTGAACAATTAATCCGTGCAAGTTAATACACAGCAAAAATTGTTTGCGTGGTAATCTTTAATCAAAATCTGAAAAGTAACTTCCGGTCTGGAATGACGTTCCTTCTCAGATGATGTCTGTTTGACGGCTTGGGTTTTAATATCCTTAACCACTCCCCTCCAACCGTTAGTCTGCTATGAGCGAGTGATGGAGAGGAGGAGCGCTGAAGTAAAACATCACAGCACTGAAATAAAATCAGTTGCAACTTCCGGTTCACTGGGACTTTAAAAGATTTTGATTTTCCCCACTTGTCATGAAAGCATATGTGTGTCTTCGCAGACTCTGTCAGCATAGATGGTGTGCAGAGCATCAACATCAATATGAGTCTGGGTCTGACTCTCACTCCAACAGCTAAACCTAACAGATTTATGGTATGTTGTGGTAACATTGTGTCACCATCAGAAGGCACAGTCACCAGAATCATCTTTAAAAACATTCATTCAATCCTTGTCATACTGAAGACACTCTGTTATGGATTAAACTGTATTAAGTTTATAGAATAAATGTTTGTGTTTCAGACATGTGGTCCTCTGTGGGCTCAGCGCTGTGGCAGTCAGTACTTCTACCCAGGAGTCTGTGCTGAACTGAGCCCACAGTTTACACTCCAGCCCGCCTTCGCTCCTACCCTTCAAAGTAAATCTTATTTTTTACTGTCAGAAAGTTACAAAATACATGTTTTCTAGGGTAAATTAGTCATTCTTAATCCTCTAAATCTGAATTTCTCTTTCAGCTTGTGGTGGGCCAATGGATGTTGCCATTGTTTTAGATGGATCAAACAGTATATATCCGTGGCCTGACGTTATAAACTTTCTCTTAAAACTTTTGGAAAATCTTGATATCGGACCAGATCAAACTCGAGTAAGTACTGTTATGCAGCTTATCCTGATTCAGTTTTGTATTTGATTTATAAGATGACTTAATTTGGAATTTGTTTATTTTTTTAGGTCAGTATTATGCAGTATTCAGTGGATTTGTCCTTTCTTTATCATTTTAGTTCTGACCAAAATAAAGAAAATGTTATTTTAGCAGCTTCTACTATTCACCAAAAAGAGGGAGACCAAACCAATACTTTTGCAGCACTTGACAATGCCAGGTACCATATCCCCTTTTTTATTTTATTTTATTAATTAATTTTTTGTGGAAAGAAAAATAAAACATTTGTGATGGTTTGTTTCAGACAAACAGCTTTCCTACCAGAAAATGGTGGCCGTCCAGGTGCCACTAAGGTGTTGGTAGTGGTGACGGATGGAGAATCTTCTGATGGTTATAAAGGTCAAGAGGTCATTGAGAGATTTGACAGAGATGGCATCATTCGCTTTGGCATTGCTGTGAGTGAGAGATCAGCATGAAAAAAAAACTATTACATTCATAGAAAATGTATTTGAATGTGATGTTGTTTCAGTGTAATTATACTAATAATTACTTAGTAATAATTATGTAACTACATGTACTTACTATAGGGTTAAGGTTAGATTTTGGGTTTGTTACTAGTAATTATGCATACTTTTCTGTTATTACTATAGTAAATACATGTAATGTGTAACACCTTAAAATAAAGTGTTGCCAAAACTTGAAAAATCTGTGGTATTATATAAAATCTGTTCAAATGAGAGAACATTAGGTAAAATTAAATGAGTAGTGAGATTCATTACATAAAAATGAACAATACTGTATTTGGGCTCCTGCATGGTTTCAAATTTCATTAAAAAAAAAATCTAATTTTATACACTATAAATAGTTTTTAATTTTTAAAAATGTCTTGAATTAAATGTATTTCATACTGTTTTAAGGTTGTTTACATACTGGACAAGACAAACACAATAATTATTTTTGAATTTAATTGAATTGGTGTAAAAGTCTCATCAATGAATTCACAGATTCTCAAGGAAAGTGCCAATATTCAAAAGTTCATCGAGGAAATTGAACTGATCGCTAGCACTCCAACGGAGAACTACATGTTCAATGTGTCATCAGAGAAAGCTCTAATCAATATCGCAGGAACTCTGGGGGACAGAATCTTTAACATTGAAGGTAAATCATTCATCTTGCTTTCATGTATGCCAAATGCATGCAGCGTTTTTTCATCCAGTGACAACAGGTCGCTTTTGTAACCTAAAGTACAGCATAAGCATATGAATATTTTGACTTGTTTTTTTACTTATTTAAGGCACCAATCAAGGTCAAGAATTCCAATTGGAGATGTCCCAAGTTGGATTCAGTGCACACCAGACCAACAAAAAGGTACAATAATCTTTCAACACATTACATCTGATGGAGTAGCCTAACTAATATCTAATGTACCATACTGATTTACAGAAAATGTGGGTGCCGTTTTATTCCACAGAATGAGATCATGCTGGGTGCTGTTGGAGCGTATGGATGGACCGGAACCGTCGTCCATCAAACAGCTGGAAAAGCACACGTTTTCCTCAAAAATGCTTTTGAGAATATCCTGGAAGACAGAAACCACAGCTCATTACTCGGTGAGTCAGCATTGTGTCAAAAATCTATTGTATTGTTTTTTGGTTTTTTTTTATCACCAAAATTTAATATAGATGTCATGTATGTTTATATTCACATCTATATTATTGTTCAAACGTTTGGGGTCAGGAATTTTTTTTTTTAAGGAAAGAAATACTTTTATTCAGCAAGGACACATTTAAATTGATATAAATTGACAGTAAAGACATTTATAATGTTACAAACTGTTAACTGTTGCTGTTCTTTTGAACTTTCTATTCAATAAAGAATCCTGAAAAAAGTATCAGTTTCCACAAAAATATTTAACAGCACAACTGTTTTCAACATCGATAATAATAATACATGTTTCTTGAGGATCAAATCAGCATATTATAATGATTTCTGAAGAGACTCTCAGACTCTCATCACTGGTCAATAAGTCTCAAAAAATATCAGATAATATTTTATGCCAAGGCAAGGTTATTTCAGATTATAAAATGTCAACCCCCCCCTAAACCCCTAACCCTAACCTCAAATGGTAGTATACATATTTCGAACCCTGCAAAAATACAAAAAGTATTTTAGAGTTTTTGATTCTTTTCCCCTGTCATATATTCAGGCTACTCTGTCAGCTCTGTGACTGACGGCTCGTCTGAGTTTTATGTGGCCGGTGCTCCTCGTGCCGTTCATAGAGGACAGGTTGTAGTTTACATTATTGACAGCCAGAGACAACCTGTCGTCATAGATTCACATAGAGGAGATCAGGTACATTTGACCCTTAATGATCTTGAGTTTCATTAGACAGTGAAGTCCTGTAATGTGAAATTGTGCTGTCTGTGGTTTGCAGATCGGGTCTTATTTTGGCAGCGTTCTCTGTCCCGTTGATGTGGATGCTGATGGTGTGACTGATCTGCTGCTGGTTGGTGCTCCGATGTACATGAGCGAGGAGAAATATGAAACAGGACGAGTCTACCTGTTCACCATTACCAAGGTGACATAGATAAGATCATTTCACAAGATCATCATATAAGATCATAGATAGATAATTTTCACATAAAACAGATTTCACTCAAAACATATCCTAGAAAGACTATTGTCTATTTCTTGTCTCATGTTGTTCTTAGGGCTTCTTAAGCAACCAGGGCAGATTAGAGGGACCCTCTGCATTGGAGAATGTTCGGTTTGGGACAGCCATCACTGTTGTCCCAGATCTGAACCTGGACGGCTTCAGTGACGTGGTGGTTGGCGCCCCATTGGAAGGCAATGGCCAAGGTGCCATTTACATCTACTATGGAGACAGAAAGACCATCAGAAAGCAGAGCTCACAGGTAGAATGCACTAATTTTTATTTTAATATTCCTGCTGAAATTACCAGTATGATTTCAAGGAAGTGTTGCTGGTTAAGCTGTTGACCAGCCATGAAAAGAAAACCTTATTACATTCTTTTGTTATAATTTCGTAGTAAAAAAATATTTTAACATTATAATATAATTGCAATAATATAATTATAATAATAATATAATATTATAATTCAATTTATAATATATAATATTTTAATATATATGCTTATTAATAATTGAAAAATGTTTGTCTGTTAAATGAAAGTCATGTGGTGTACCTAACAGACTCTCATTACTGGTCAAAATATCAGATATATTTTATGCCAGGCAAAGTTATTTCAGATTATAAAATGTCAACTTCCCTAAAATATGAATTAATTATTCATTTATGACTTTTATTATATGCTATTTTAAAATGTTCCTAATTGTGTTTTTAGGTCTCCTACAATAGGTTTACATGCATCCAAGGTCAAAAATATTGCAGCTTCACCTCTTTTCTAACAGTGTCTGAAACAGTTCAATAAAGGATTCAGTCTTTCTAAACCCGTCCCATCCAGAGCCTGCTCTGATCTGGGGTGCATTTCCCAAAAGCATCGTTAGCCAACTATGGTCGCAAGTTCCGTCGTTATCAGCATAGTTCAACCAGTCGGTGTTTCCCGAAACCATCGTTTCAACGAACATCTGCAAACAGCGTCGCAAAGTTGTGTGGTTGGAATGACAGATCTCGACCTGTGGTTAGAAGCATAGTTCCCTTTCAGTCAGTACACTACGAGTTACGTTAGTTACTGACGAAATGGGGGTTTCGCTTAGAAGCCAATCACCTTTGAGCTCTACAAAACGAGCCAATGGCAAGAAAATGCCATGGGTCTGCGGAATTTGCATGCCGCAACCCTGCCCCACCGCGTGGGTATAAAGGGTGTTGCGTGGCAATCTCGCATTATGTTTCCGAGTATTACTGCCTGAGCGTTTTTCTCTTCAAGACGAGTATCTCTCCAGAGTGTTGGTGTGGCGGCGCGTTCCAGCGAGTTCCGCATTCCTTCTTTTTCAAGATGTCTCGCCCGTGCTCCGTTTCTGGGTGCGGTCGGCTGGTGGCTCCGTTTGACGGGCATGATCGCTGTTTGGCGTGCTTGGGCTTCGTGCACGCCAAGCACGTTCATGGATGAGTCATGTTCCCACTGCGGGAACATGGCCATTGCAGTCTTGCGATCGAGACTCAATGATCTCCGTAGTGGAGGGAGGGTCCCCTCTACCACACCCCAATTTATTTCCTCCACGAGCGGGAATACTTTGGCTGGTGGTCAGGGTGATCTGAGGGTGACGGTGTGGGCCAACCCGACAAATCCTCCTCGGGCCACACCCCCCTCTAGCACACTGCAACCTGTGGTGTTGCCAGATGAGGGCGCCGGGGCTTCCCGTCCGGGGCCCTGCGTTTCATTTGGCACACCGGCGGAGGACTCCATGTCGATCGCCGCATCACAAGGTGGGCTGGATTCCTCCGGAGATGACGATTCGGCTGTGTTGCCTCCCTCGGAAGTTTCAGTCCGATCCGGAGCTCACAGCCATGCTTTCCCGGGCGGTCGAGGCTCTTGGGAACCTTCTGCCATGTCCCGAGCATTCTCGGTTAGATGATTGGCATCTGGGGGCGGCCCGTGTCGAAGGCCCAGCCCCCCAGCATGGCAGTCTAAGCGGCGGTCCTGAGATGGGCGGCTCAGAGGTGATCTCGGTTCTTTCCCAGGAGATGGTAGCAGGACCACTCCTTCCCCCGGTGAAGGGCCGGGGGAGAATATTTTGTTTTCCCCTTCCTCCAGCGGTACCCTATCCATGGTTAAAGAAAGAACTGACATTTTCACCTCCAAGCCCCAAGAGGGCGTGGCTGGCAGTGTGCGCCGCCCAGCAGCCTCGCCACTCTCGGCCCCCTCTGTCGCCAGCCCCCTGGCAGACCAGACCCCCGTGGAACGCTGGTCCTTCCCCGGTCTCCTCCCTGTTTTCGGGGAGTCCGCTATACCATGGTGGGTGGCAATGCCCCTGCGTGCGTAGGTCGACACCCTACTGGCGAAGGGTGCGATCGAGATCGTCCCTCCAGCCGAGATGGAGTCCGGCTTCTACAGCCCTTACTTCATTGTACGGCCAATCCTGGACCTGCGCATTTTGAACCGAACCCTTCACAGGCTTCCATTCAAGATGTTGACAGCCAAACGCATCTTTGAGTGCGTTCGTCCTTTGGATTGGTTTGCAGCGATCGACCTGAAGGATGCGTACGTTCATGTCTCCATTTTTCCTCGACACAGACCGTTTCTACGGTTTGCCTTTGAGGGGCAGGCATATCAGTACACGGTTCTCCCATTCAGGCTAGCCCTGTCCCCAGTTCGAGGGCAAGAGTGCGGTTCCACTGAAATTTTTTCAGAGGCTCCTGGGGCATATGGCATCCACAGCCGCGGTGACACCACTCGGATTGCTTCATATGAGACCGCTTCAGCTCTGGCTTTGCGATCGAGTCCCGAGATGGGCATGGCAACATGGCACGCTCCAGGTACCAGTGACTCGGGCCTGCCGTCAGACCTTCACCCCGTGGTCGAACGTCAGTTTTCTACGGGCAGGTGTTCCCCTAGAACGAGTTTCCAGGCATGTTGTTGTAACAACAGATGCCTCTGCCACGGGCTGGGGTGCCATGTGCAATGGACATGCTGCCGCGGGCTCCTGGAGAGGACCCCAGCGCCTTTGGCATGTCAGTTGCCTCGAGTTGCTGGCTGTACGTCTTGCCCTGCACCGCTTCCGAGCCCTGCTCAAGGACAAGCACGTACTGGTCCGTTCAGACAGCACCGCGACAGTAGCGTTCATCAACTGACAAGGTGGTCTACGCTCCCGCAGGATGTCGCAACTCGCCCCCTCCATCTCCTCCTATGGAGTCAGAAGCATCTGAGGGAGAACTGAATCGTGCAGCCGACGAGCTGTCGCTTACGTAGACCGGACACAGTGTTTCAGGACCTCAGACCAGCTTTGTCTGTTACGGAGGGCAGCAGAAAGGGAAGGCTCTCTCCAAGCAGAGGTTGTCTCACTGGATAGTGGACGCCATTGTCCTGGCATATCAGGTCCAGGGCATGCCATGCCCCCTTGGGGTAAGAGCACACTCCACTAGGAGTGTTGCTTCCTCTTGGGCTTTAGCGCATGGCGCCTCGCTGACAGACATTTGTAAAGCTGCAGGCTGGGCGACACCCAACACATTCGCAAGATTTTATCATCTCCGAGTGGAGCCTGTGTCCTCTCGTGTACTCACCCCAAGTGGCCAGTAACTGGACAGGCTCAGGTGTCTTCGCTTGCTGCGCCATTCCACTCCGCGGACTGGATGCATGCACATTTTTTCTCAGGTGATCTTCCCAGTAAGCCCTGAGCTCCTCCAGCACTGTTGATGTCGACACCAGAGTGCATGCCCGCTTGGTCAGCCCTCGTGTTTGGCTAGGTGCCTCCGTGTGCATGGTTACCCCGTTGGGTAACCCCCACATGTGAATTCCACGGTAAGTCTCTCCGAGCACGTGTCTTCCCTTGGCAAGACACCTTGCCACGCCTGAGGTTGAAATATTTCCACCTGCGGCTAGATACCCCAGAGTGTTCCATATGCAGTCCCTATGGGGGTCATATGTGTATTCTTAAGTCCTCCCATCGGGTAGGCATTGTGTTGCATTTCTCCACGTGGGATATGCTTTCCAGTGTACCTTGGTAGCGTTGAGCCTAGCCCCTCGTTCGTGCCAAGACACACGGCAGGGAGCTCTGGTCAGCGCAGGACGCTGGAAGACAGCCGTCGTGGCGAGATTGTATTGGGACCCCTTTTTCGTCAGTAACTCCCCATGCCACGTCCGCTGTACCGCTGGAACGGCCGGGCGCTCATGCCTCGGCTCTTTAGCAGGTAACATAATGCGAGATTGCCACGCAACGCCCTTTATACCCACACGGTGGGGCGGGGTTGCGGCATGCAAATTCCGCAGACCCATGGCATTTTCATGCCATTGGCTCGTTTTGTAGAGCTCAAAGGCGATTGGCTTCTAAGCGAAACCCCCATTTCGTCAGTAACTGACGTAACGTCTCCGTTCCCTTCCTTCAGGGAACGAGGGTTACAAACGTAACCAAGACGTTTCTTGTTTGCATGACATGTGGACTTAATAAATCCTTATCTTGAGCAAAATAAGTAAGCTGACATTCAGTGCAATCTATATCTTTTATTTCGAATACATACAAATGTCATTTATGTCTTTTAGTTTGTCAAGAGATTTAAAGCACCTTTTTCTTTGAAGAGTGTGCATGTGCGGACGTGCTCTAGTACATAAGAACGAGCCTATTTGAATCTGGAAATAAAGCAAAATAACTGATAAAAATAAGAATAAGTCCTCAGGTGCCATGTCCATAATTTATAGCACAAAATCTAGCATGAATTCTATCTCAAACTAATTCATTAAAAGCAGTTATTACTCCACCATCTGCGTGACATAATTAACCAACATGGTTGAACGACAGATTTGCGACAATACGGTTTCGGGAAACAGTCGTGACTAGCTAGTTGATTACTTCAAACGATGCATTGTACTATGGTAGTTCAGCAGTGAGTTACGTCATTGTACAGGAAACACACCCCTGATTGGTCAGATGGCCCAGTCTGTTTTGATTGGTCTACTCTGCTCTGATTGGTCAGATGACCCAGTCAGTTTTGATTGGTCTGCTCTGCTTTAATTGGTTAGATGACCCAGTCTGGGGTGATTGGTCTACTGCTTACAACATTTGATACACAGTGATATGAACAGTAAAGATGGTGTCAGTTTTATCGTATCAATCTCAACCTTTGGAAGTGCATGCCAAGGGAACTTGCTTCCGCAGCACATATTTCAACAACACAAAACAAATAATTTATAAAAAAGAAAAAAAAATCAAATATAAATATCACATTTATAAGAACTATAAGATCCTCTTTTTTCCATATTTTTTTAATCATGAGCATTCTTATTTGTATTTGACCTTTATACTAAAAAAAGTCTTCTTATTTTGTTGTCTTTCTCTTGTTTTCTGCAGAAAATTCTTGGATCTAAACTGGACCCGGTGCTTCGGTTCTTTGGACGCTCTTTAGATGCCCGTGGAGATATGAACGGTGACTCAATCCCTGATATTTCAGTCGGAGGAGATGGGAAGGCAGTGCAGCTCTGGTGAGGGTCTCAGTGTAGTTGTTTAGGATCTGGTAAATCATTTACTGAAATTGTGATGTTTAGAGTATTTCTGATCTCAGGTCAAGGGGAATTGCAGCTATCACAACAACAGTCTCATTCAACCCGGAGAAGATCAGCATTCTGAGTAAACCTTGTATGTTCGGGGGAAGGCTGGTGCCGTGTGTTACTGCCAAAGTTTGTTTCAGGTCAACATTTAGACCCAGTACATTAGTGGGTAAAGTAGGTAAGGTCGTCTCATGTATTTTGTATCTCATATGTATGTTCATTGTTCTAAAAATCTCCATGAAAGTGAATGGAAAACACTGTTCTTCAGATATCAAGTACAACCTGACCATTGACGCTGACCTGCAGTCATCAAGAGCCACTTCAAGAGCCCAGTTTGACAACTCAGATCGTGTTCTCCAGAAAGCTGTCAGCGTCTCTGAAACAGAAACCTGTGTAGATCATAAAGTCTATGTGCAGGTGAGATTTTGCCAGTTACCACAAGCCTCATGCTGTTCATAATAACAGTGCTCACTGTACTACAGCTTTATAAGTGCATGAATGATCATTTTACATGGTTGTTTTCATGGTGTTATAGGAGACTCCTGATTTTGTTAGTCCAGTTGCTTTGCGAGTCGACATCAGCCCACAGAATCCAGAAACCGGCCCTGTTCTAGATGCATTTCAGCCCAAAGCGTGGGAATTTTTTGTAAGATTTAATTAAAGGCATCAGTACGTCCAACGTCACTTGTTTCAAAGTTTTTAAACGTTGTCAAAACTGCATTTCTCTTTGCTCAGATACCTTTTATAAAGGATTGTGGCTCTGATGACAAATGTAATTGTGACCTGAAGCTGACTGTGATAGCTGTTGATGTACCAAGGTAAGCATGTTAAAATTTTAAAGGGCTATTGTCTTTAAACCGCTTAAAGGGATAGTTCACCTAAATATGTACATTCATTACCTTTATGTCGTTCCAATCCCTGTTTATATGTGGTGACTGGGTCTGTCAAATTCTAAAATGGGCCAGTGTTGTTTTTGTTATAAAACTAAAACTATTCAAAATTGTTTTTGTTCATTGAAATAAAATAAAATATAAATATTACCTGAAAAATTAAACAAAAAAACTTAAATTAAAATTAGAAATGGCAACTAAGTTTAAGAACTAAAATTACTAACACAAACTGAAAAATAAATAAAAAAAACAAATGGCTGCTGGTTGGAAATTGGTAATTAAATTAATTATAAATTTAAACTAAATAAATAAACTTTTTAAATCTAATAAAAAAAAAATCACATAACCAAATTCCTAAAACTTAAACTAAAATGAAAAAAAGCTATATAATATTGAAATATTGATATAATAAATGCTAAAAATAGTATATAAATACTATTAATATAACACAGGGAACAGGGAGCACTTCAAGTAAATGTTTAATGTTTAGTGTTCTGCTGAAAAAGAGATGACAGAATTTTTGTTAAAAGTTCAAAATAATCAGTTTCTACCACCAGGGCAATGTGTAATATCTTATTAAAGAACCAGACTCCTGAAATGCAAACAGATTTTGTTGTGTTTTGCAGCTCATCTTCACTTCTAGTCAGCCCTGACAGAAGAAGACTCTCCTTCATTGTGACAGTGACGAACACGAAGGAAAATGCGTACAATACAAGAGTGTCTGCTAACTTCTCCAGTAACCTGTTCTACGCCTCTTTTACACCCCCTGTATGGGCACCATTTTATGATTTGACATAAATCTCCTCTGCATTGTCTACGAGAAATTGTATTTGTGAACCTTTCTGCTTATATTTGCAGGAGGATAACACTGAGGTGAAATGCACTTCAAAAACAGGCTCGCTTGACTGCCAAGTTGGATACCCAACCCTGACGCCTGGCCAGACGGTAAGAGAAAAGTGTGTGTGTGTGTGTGTGTGTACAGGTTTATATTACATTGTGGGGACCAAATGTCCCCACAAGGACAGTATAAAGATCACCTACATTGTTGGGACCAGCTAGCGGTCCCCACGAGGGAAATAGATTAATAAACATACCAATTTATGTCATTTTTTTATGTAAAAATGCATAATGTTTTCTGTGATGGGTAGGTTTAGGGGTAGGGTTAGATTATACAGTTTGTACAGTATAAAAATCATTATGCCTATGGAGAGTCCCCACAAAGATAGCGAAAACCGGGGACTTCAACCTGAATGCACACTGACTCATGGGGACTCGTGTCACCGTGGGGACATAAATTGAGGTCCCCATGACGAAACAAGCTTATGACTCATACAGAATGAGCTTTGTGTGTGTGTATGAGCATACACACTTTTTGTTTTCTTTAATAATTAAATTTTGTCTCATCAGGTAACATATATGGTCAACTTTGACTTCAACCTGAATAAACTCGAGAAAAATGCTGTAGTGAACTTTGAAGTGAAAAGGTAAAGATACTGTTTTAAAACATTTCTGTTTTAACTTTAGTGTATTTATTTGATTTGCCTGTGAATATCCCTGCATAATATTTTCCAGTGACAGTGAGGAGGAAGTGACATCTGATAATAAGGTCTCTCTATCCATCCCAGTCCAGTATGATGCCGAAATTATCCTCAGCAGGTCAGCACTTAGAACCTTAATCAGCTCATAATAAAGTATATATATATACATACTGTATATACAGTACTGTGCAAAAGTCTTAGGCACGTTGGTATTTTCACATGAAAAAATTTTTAAGCCAGTTATTTATATCTTTTACTGTAGTGTGTCAGTTGGAAATATCAGTTTACATTTCCAAACATTCATTTTGCAATTAATTGTAATAATCCAGTGAGATTTTTTTTTTTTTTTTTATGCACAAGAAGTCTGATAGCAGCCGGTATGATCTGATCTCACCATCATCGAGTCTGTCTGTGATTACATGAAGAAACAGAAAAAACTGAGACAGACTAAATCCAGAAAAACTAAGGCAATGTCTCCAAGACACTTGAGGAAACCTACCTGCAAAACTACAGTACTGTGAAAAGTTTAGGCACTTGTCAGAATGCTTTAAAGTGAGAATGCTGTCAAAAATAATAACATAAATAGCTTTTATTTATGAAATAACTTCTATTAACTAAATCAAATCGATATTTGGGGTGACCACCCTTTGCGTTTAAAACGGCTTTTGTCACCTGCATCTATTCCTACACCTATTCATGTAGTTTTGCAGGAAGGTTTCTTCAAGTGTCTTGGAGACGTTGCCTCAGTTCTTCTGGATTTAGTCTTTTTTCTTCATGTAAATCACAGACAGACTCGATGATGGTGAGATCAGATCATACCGGCTGCTATCAGACTTCTTGTGCATAAAAATAAAAATAAATAAATAAATAAAAATCTCACTGGATTATTACAATTAATTGCAAAATGAATGTTTAGAAATGTAAACTGATATTTCCTACTGACACACTACAGTAAAGGATATAATTAACTGGCTTAAAAACACCAACGTGCCTAAGACTTTTGCACAGTACTGTATTTCTTATATATATAAAAAATATTTTCAATAAATTTTTTTAGAGACATAAGCTTGGATTATTGTGTCATTGGTGCTGAGGATCAAGTCAAACACACAGTCTCAGATTTCAATGACATCGGCCCAGAATTCATCATAACATTACGAGTGAGTCAACAAAATTGAAATTTAATATTACACTAATATACACTATATTGCCAAAAGTATTGGGACACCCCTCCAAATCATTGAATTCAGGTGTTACAATAACTTCCATGGCCACAGGTGTATAAAATCAAGCACCTAGGCATGCAGACTGCTTCTACAAACATTTGTGAAGGAATGGGTCGCTCTCAGGAGCTCAGTGAATTCAAGCGTGGTACTGTGATAGGTTGCCACCTGTGCAATAAGTCCATTCGTGAAATTTCCTCACTACTAAATATTCCATGGTCAACTGTCGTTGTGGTATTATAACAAAGTGGAAGCAATTGGGAACAACAGCAACTCAGCCACGAAGTGGTAGGCCACGTAAAATCACAGAGTGGGGTCAGCGCATGCTGAAGTGCACAGTTCGCAGAAGTCGCTAACTTTCTGCAGAGTCGATAGCTACAGACCTTCAAACTTCATGTGGCCTTCAGATTAGCTCAAGAACAGTGCCTAGAGAGCTTTATGGAATGGGTTTCCATGACAGAGCAGCTGCATCCAAGCCTTACATCACCAAGTGCAATCCAAAGCGTTGGATGCAGTGGTGTAAAGCACGCCGCCACTGGACTCTAGAGCAGTGGAGACATGTTCTCTGGAGTGATGAATCACGCTTCTCTGTCTGGCAATCCGATGGACGAGTCTGGGTTTGGCAGTTGCCAGGAGAACGGTACTTGCCTGACTGCATTGTGCCAAGTGTAAAGCTTGGTGAAGGGAGGATTATGGTGTGGGGTTGTTTTTCAGGGGTTGGGCTTGGCCCCTTAGTTCCAGTGAAAGGAACTCTTAATGCTTCAGCATACCAAGACATTTTGGACAATTTCATGCTCCCAACTTTGTGGGAACAGTTTGGGGATGGCCCCTTCCTATTCCAACAGGACTGCGCACCAGTGCACAAAGCAAGGTCCATAAAGATGAGCGAGTTTGGTGTGGAGGAACTTGACTGGCCTGCACAGAGTCCTGACCTCAACCCGATAGAACACCTTTGGGATGAATTAGAGCGGAGACTGCAAGCCAGGCCTTCTCGTCCAACATCAGTGCCTGACCTCACAAATGCGCTTCTAGAAGAATGGTCAAAAATTCCCATAAACACACTCCTAAACCTTGGATTAAGAACCCTATGGATTAAGAATGGGATGACATTAAAGTTCATGTGCATGTAAAGGCAGGCATCCCAAAACGTTTGGCAATATAGTGTAGTTCCCCCTAGTGTTTGCAATGTGAAATATGCGATAGCTGTTTGAATCATGTCTTTCGGCAGGTTTCAACTGGAACCTTCCCAATCAATCAGGCTCGTCTGACCGTCTTGCTGCCCACCAGCACCAAGGCTGGAAATCCTTTACTATATGTGACTTCAGTCAAAACTGCACCTGTAAGTGTAATGCTCGATTAAGAAGTATAGTTACTATAATTTTGCGGAGCACTTCCTATGCAAATAAAGTGTTTTACTGCACATTATGATGTAAATACCAGGCTGGGATCAAAATGAACCAGCACATCATTGAAGCTCTGTTTCTGATGAGCAGGTTGCAAATGTGCGGTGTGACAGCAGCGCTCTGACTGACCCATTAAACATCAGAGAGAAAACCTACACTGCCAGCTTCACTAAACAGAGCTTTAGAGGGACAACAGAACTGGTCAGTATGTGTGTGTTTATGTGAAATTATACAGAGTGTAACATGGGCGTTGTTGCACAATCAGCACATACAATGCTGTTCAAAAGTTTGTCAGTAGGATTTGATTTCTTTGAAAGTAAAACTTTTATTCAGCGAGGATGCATTAAATTGATCAAAAGTTACAGTAAACATTTATAATGTAACAAGATTTCTATTGAAAATAAATGCTGTTCTTTTGAACTTTCTATTCATCAAAGGATGAAAAAAAGTATCATGGCTTGAAATCAGCATATTACAATGATGACACTGAAGACTGGAGTAATGATGCTGAAAATTCAGCTTTGATCACAGGAATAAATTACATTTGACAATATATTCAAATAGAAAACAGTTATTTTAAATTGTAAATCGTTTTACTGCATTTTTGATCAAATAAATGCAGCCTCTGTGAGCATAAGAGACCTCTTTCAAAAACAACCCAAAGTTGTGTAACACACAGTTGTTCATTTCCAGAATTGTAAGGCAGCGAAATGTGAACCCATGACTTGTGTCCTTGAAGATCTGGAGTTGAAGACCAACTACTTTGTAAACATCACCGCAAGGATCTGGAATGGCACTTTTGCCTTTGTAAGTGTCTCTTGAACTGTTTTATCTCTATTTGCTATTTCTGTCCTGAGCAGATGCTTCATTCCACATCCCATGTTTATTTCCTTCTAGGCTGATTTTCAGACAGTTTTAGTGGCTGGAAGCTCTGACATAGAAACATCTCAGCCTGATCTCATAGTTGTCACACACAAACAACAACAGGTCAGTTCATGACTCTTTCTTTCAGTTGTGCTTAAGATATGATCAACACTGCTGGAAGACCAGGGGTATGTTTCCCAAAAGCATCGTTAGCCAACTATGCTCGCAAGTTCCGTCGTTATCAACATAGTTCAACGAGTCGGTGCTTCCCGAAACCATAGTTCCAACGAATATTCGCAAACACTATCGCAAAGTAGTGTGGTTGGAACGACAGCCCTCAATCTGTGGTTAGATAGGCCTAGTTTCCTGTTTGCATGACATGTGGATTTTAGTCTTTTAGTTTGTCAAGAGATTTAAAGCACCATTTTTGAAGAGCGCACGTGTCCGTACGTGCTCTAGTACGTACGAGTCTATGATTGAATCTGGAAATAAAGCAAAATAACTGAGAAAAATGAGAATTACTCCTCAGATGCCATCTCTGTAATTTATAGCAAAAAATCTAGCATGAATTCGACCTCAAACTTATTCAATAAAAGAAGTTATTACTCCACCACCTGCATGAAAATGATCATTAACCAACGTGGTTGAACGTCATATTTGCAACAATATGGTTTCGGGAAACAGTCGTGACTAGCTAGTTAATTTCTTCAACGGTGCATCGTACTATCGTAGTTAAGCAGTGAGTTACGTCGTTGTACGGGAAACGCAGCCCAGTTTGGCTTTTTGTTGCTTTTTAAGGCTGGTTTAAACTGGTATGACTCTTATTGGTTGACCACCATAGCCATTCTGTTCAACTGTAGAACTAATGGGGAAGTTGGTTGATAAGTATGTTTGTTTTAATCAGCACATTTGTCTTGTTTTTCCCATACAAATATCTGAACGTATTTAGAACGTCTTTGGACGTTTTTCATGTTTCAGTTTACTTTCATGCCCCATTTTGAAATATATATCTAATGTATATGTAAATGTATATGTGTGTGTGTATATATATATATATATATTATTTTTGTATTTTTTTTAAGAATATATATTTTTTCTTAATTTTTTTAAGTCTCTTCATTTCTTTTCTTTGTTATTTAATACTACTTACTTTTGAATGGTAGTGCATCACAGTTCCCATCCAGACATTAAGCATAAAAAAATCATAATTATTCTAACTTTTATCCAGTAGTGTATATGTGTATATATATATATATATATATATATATATATATATATATATATATATATATATATATATATATATATATATATATATATATATAAATAAAATATTGTATATACAGTTGCAAGAAAAAGTATGTGAACCGCTTGCCGAAAATTTGAATAATTTTAACAAAATAAAAGAGATCCTACAAAATGCGTTAATTTTTATTTAGTGCTGTACTAAATAAGATATTTTACATGAAAAAAAAGTTTACATATAGTCAAGACAAAAAAATAGCTGAATTTATTAAAATTACCCATTCAAAAGTTTATGAACCATTGATTCTCAATACTGTGTGTCATTCCCTAGATGATCCACGGCTGTTTTTTTGTTTTGTGATGGTTGTTTATGAGTCCACTATTTGTCCTGAACAGTTAAACTGCCCAATGTTCTTCAGAAAAATCCTTCAGGTCCTGCAAATTCTTCAGTTTTCCAGCATCCTTTGCATATTTGAACCCTCTCCAGCAGTGACTGTATGATTTTGAGATCCATCTTTTCACACTGAGGACAATTGAGGGACTCAAACACAAATATTAAAAAAAGGTTCAAACATTCACTGATGCTCCAGAAGGAAACACAATGCACTTTTGAACAGGGTGAAGATGTAAAAATTTGTCTTATATTGTTTAGATATACATTTTTTTCATTTAGTACTGCCCTTTGGAAGCAACAGAAGATACTTACATGTTTCTCGGAAGACAAATTAAGTACAATTTACCTTAATCTTCAAATTCAATAAGTTTTCAAAATATCTTTTTCAGGACAGTACTAAATAAAAAATAACATGCATTTTGTATGATCTCTTTTATTTAGTTATAATTATTCACATTTTCACAGATTCTGCAAGCAGTTCACATACTTGTTCTTGCAACTGTATGTATATACAGTATATAATATAATATTGTGAAAGCTGTAATATTGTCCTGCTAGTCTAGACTGTACAGCGGTGTTGCTTTATGGGTCATTGATGTGCTTCATCTTATCTTTCCTGACTTTCCTGCTGCAGATTAAAATTACAGTCAGTAAAGAAAGAGCGATTGGAGATATTCCCATTGGTGTTATCATCGGAAGTGTCATTGGTGGACTCCTCCTGTTTGTTGTAGCTACAGTGATTCTATGGAAGGTATGTGGTTTTGTTTTAGCATGAACTACTCTCAGAAAAAAAGTACAGAAGTTGTCTCTGGGCGGTACCCTTTCAAAAGTACACCTTTGTGCCTAAAAAGTGCATATAAGTACCTCAAAGGTACATATTAGTACCTAAATTGTGTATATTAGATGCTTTTTAAAGGGTACCATCCCAGTGACAGTTTTGTACCTTTTTTCTGAGTGTATACTGTACAACTACACTGTAATTTCACAAAGGAAAATGCTTTATTTATAATATAATATAATAAATTAATATAATTATTGCATTATAATTATAATTAATGCAGCATCAGTTTTTTCTGTCATCCTTTGGCTTCACTACATTATATGATCACGCTATCATTAAAAGGGTCATGAACTGCATTGTTTTATTGTTCTATAATGTTTCCTAGGGTGCACTTATAATGTTATTATGATTTTTACATCAAAAATGGTCATAATTTAGAAATAAAAGGCATTTTTCCTACCCTGATTTTAGCCCTCTGATTTGAACACTCTGTTTGAAGGGGCGTGTCTGCTGTGAGACTTCAGTGTAAATGCCCACTGCTGTGATTGGCATAACATATTTACATATGAAATTACAAGTATTACATGTGGAACTCTCTCAAAAATTTTTTGCACGTTTTTACTATTACAGCTCTCAAGGTTAACTAATCGTGAAAAGTGTTGATTATAGCATTATATTTAGATCTTGGCATGAAAGGTTGCAGTGATGAGCATTAGCAGATCACAGACATGTTGAGCGCATGAATGCTGTGATCTCGTTATTGTAACTTGATTTCTGCACAGTGAAAACACAATGTAAATAAGATACTTGTTGAATATAACAGGAATATAACAGAACTCAGTCACTGATAAACTTGCGCTGTTTGATTGACAGCTCCAGTGATTGTAAAGGGAGCGTTCTTTGATTGCTTTCTATGTATAATTTCATCACAGTTTAAATAACAGATAATTTTTTAATAAGAGAAACAATGTGAAGTTGACCGTTTAGTCACTGGTTTGATTTACTGATACATAGACAAAGAACATCTGACTGTACATGAATCATTACATACCAGAAATCACTGGTCACAGATCAGGCATTAGAATTATTAATGTTAATCAAATAATAACTTTTGTAGCTTTAATAAGGATTACATAATTTATAATTGTGCAGTATTTGATTATTCAGTTTCTGTATATTTACATGTTAGACCTACCGGAAAATCTTAAAGCACTGTTTACAAGGTTACTTGTGTCAAAAACAATGAAAACAATAACTTTTTGTGTTTTAGCAGGGCAGGTAAAAATGAACCGGCAGACTGGGCCAATAGAAAAAAAACCTTAGCATTGAGCCCTGATATATTAAAAGCACAGCTAAATTTATCACAATGGGTTTATGTGAAGATGGTTTTAAGTTCCCTCAAATAAAATGCTGTTATAAACCTATTAAATGTTAAAATTGAAAGCTGTCAATTATATTTTAATGTTGAATAGCTATAATTAATGGCTAAAATTTAGGGGGGAAAATCCATGTAATAGAGATATCAGTATTGGTATCAGTGTTTCATAGTGCTTAGTAAAAATATGCCATTAAACAAATTATAATATTATACTGATTTCCCACCAGGTTGGCTTCTTCAAGAGAAAGCAGTTGCCACAGAAGGGGGATGAACAGGACCAGGCAGAACAAGAGGGTCTGTGTGAGAATCCAGCATGAATGGGACATACATGCTCCGCTCTGTGACTACATGACAGTGATGTTACCTCGAAATGTACAGATAAATAACTGATATTCAGTTTACTGCCATTTGGGTCCTGCTGGAGCCTGGAGGTCTCGGTTATGATAATATTACTGTATTTTAAAGCATCTCACAACGGTTCAATATAATGGACTTGATTACTCTGTGCTCAGTTGTGCGCCGTTCTCAACATGTATGGATGAATAAGTTTGTACTTGCATGAGAGCTGTGATTAGTCTCCTTAAAGACAGAGGGGGTTGGGTAAGATGCCTCTCAGTTCCTGTCTTGTCCTAACTTGCTTCAGTATGTGCATTGTTCTCAGTTAAAGCATAACAGAAACAGTTCTGTACATCATTTGAAGCTTGTCTATTGCAAGTCGCTAACGCCCTGTTGCTTTAGTTTCAGACTACTATACGAGAAGTTTTTCTGAGACTCGTGGCTCAAAGTCACAGTACGATGACACACGTGGTTGTAACTCCTCTATGTGAAATACTTATTATGAATTACTCTTACTGCTGTGATTGTTCAAGCCCCAGGGGCAGATTAAATTATGTTCTTTAAACCTTGTTTATGTTGGCCAGATCTCAGCCTTTTCTCTTCCTTCTGGCTATTCTGGAATACTTAACATATCTTAAAGAGATTGGTATGCATTTTTATGGTGATGCGTTTTACAGCCTTACTTCACTTCACTAAAACCATAAAGTTGGGGTTTTATTAGTAAACTTTAATTTATGTGAAATCTGTAACGTTAGTGGTGAACAGGAGACCAGAGCAAGTCTGATTTTATGCGTTGCTCCAATAACAAAAGTGTTTCTGTCACTCCCTCAGTCTTGCAGCAGTTAATTAGTTTTGTAACGAATGTCGAGGTAATATAACATATACAAAGATTTTACATTATTTAAAAAAGAAAGAAAATATGTATTTAAAAAAAAAAAAAAAAAATGTTTTGCACATTTAACTTCTTTTTTAATCTCTATATAAAAACATTTAGCATAATTTTACACATGCAGCTTTTGGTCAGTGGAGCAATTTAATTTATTAATATAACTAAATATTTTCTGTGCGCCAACAGCATTTGGCAAAAGCTTACTGATTTTCATCATATTCTATTGCCACACACCATGTCTTTTACCTTACATGGTTGCGTTTGAATGTGTGCACGTGGGTTTAGTTTGTGTGACAACTGAGGTGTGCAAGCACGCAGAACCTGATTTCACTAAGTGCAACATGTTACTGAAACAACATTCCAATCAACCAATCAGATATGAGGGACAAGTTTACAGTTTATGTCAAGTTTAAGCTTATTAGGTTCTTCTACATCAGTGTTATTCATCTATCATTTCCCTCTGATTTCAGAGAACAAATTATGTTGACTCAGGAATGCGGGACAAAATCGAGGACTAATTAAAAACACAAAACATGGGCCCTATCATACACCTGGCGCAATGCAACGTCAGGCGTGACAAGTGTTTTTTGCTAGTTTCAGCCCCACGTCCAGTGCCCATCTGTTTGCCCATGGGCGTGCTGGTTCTGAAAACGAGGTGTGTTCAGGCACATTGCTATTTTGAGACAACTGAAAATGACCACCATTGACCAACAAAATCCTGGTCTAAAGTCAATAGTGCAGTATTTTTTGTATGCAGTATTTTTTAGGGCGTGTTAGTAATATGCGCCTATAGGCGGGTGCACAACGCACGTACACTCTGCTTATTACACACACAGGGACACGCAGCAGCACACAAACATTTTTAAATATTAAAAATAAAAGTATTCCTCGCTAGAGAAGTACCAGATAGCATGTAATCATTGAAACAATGTTGAGTCAGTGTTGATGCGTCAACGCTAATTGCATTGAATTAATGTTGCAAAGTGATGTTGGTTCAGTATCACTCTTGCACCCTCAGTAAATGTTGAAGCAATGTTGAGATTTCAACCACAAATCAATGGTAATATCATTGATTCAATATTACAAAAATTATATTTTTTTCAACATCACTTTTGCACCCTCAGTTAATGTTGAAGCAATGTTGAACAAAAAATCAATGATAATGCTACTGAATCAACATTACACTATGATGGAATCTGCATCACTGATGTTGAATCAATATTGAAATTAACAAAAATAATCAATGGTAATATTGTTGAATCAGCATTACGTTATGATGGATTCCACATCACGAATGCTGAAGCAATATTGAAATTCACAAAAATTATCTTTGGTAATATTGTTTGATCAATGTTACAATGTGATGTTGATTCTAAATCACTTTTGTTGAAACTGAAAATACAACTGAAATGTAATGACAACATAAAACAATATTGCCATCTGATGTACCAAGGTAATGTTGAAACATTAATATTTTAAAAGTTTGGGGGAAACCTTTTAAAATATGAATGACACCTTACCAGCAGTTCAGTCAATCTATTTTATTTAACAGTTTAACACAATCAATAACAAAAAAGATTTAAATAAAAGATAATTCTTTAAAAAAGAAAGGGAGAAATAGAACAAAAGCAACCTTTAAAAATAATATTAGCTTCAGAAGTTTGATGTCATTATATCTATAGGTGGTCCAACGGTTTAGGTTCAGACGACTGCCTCTTTTCCTTTGGGTTCTCTGAAATTTGAAAAAGAAAGTATGATGTTTTTTCCCCCCAGGTTTATCTTCAGCCCTAATTAAACACACCTGAAGCAGCGAATCAAGGTCATTAGGATCAATGAAAACATCAGGCAGGTGTGTTGGAGCTAAACTCTACATGAAGAGGAATAAACACCTCTGAGCTATGACCATTACATACATCTCAGTTCATTTTCTGTGAAACTACGTAGCATTCAGGCAACAAGTTTATCTTAAAGAATAAAAGCATTATATTGATGAACAGATTGAATTTAGGCTTTTAATCACATATAAACATTAATCAACGCACACATCTGTTTTGGTAAACCGAAGCTCAAGCACTCTTGCTTGATGTGCAAGAACCAATGAGGTTCATTCTCGTGTTACGCATCATGTTTGAGCTTCCGCAAGAACCAATGAGGTTTGTTCTCGTGCATCAGTTGAGTACAAGTACTGTTGAGCTTCTGTTTATGTTCTGTGATCAATGTTTATATGTGAATAAAAGCCTAAATTCAATCTGTTCATCATATAAAGCGATTGTGTCAGAAAATTTTGACTAAACAGCAACAACAATTCATATGGATTAGTTTTACGATCTCATTATGAACTTTTTGGAGCTTCAAAGTGGCAGATGTGTGGACTGTCAATGAGGGACAGAAATCTCTCAGATTTTTCAGAGTACTGTTAGTTCTGAAGATGAACGAAAGTCTTACGGGTTTTGAATGACATGAGGGCGAGTAATTGAACTCTCATTTTTGGGTGAACTAACCCTTTAAGAGTGAGCAAACAGTCCCCGTCATCCTCCTCTGCCCATTTCTAGCAAGTGGTGCTCACTGCAGAGCCAAATGACGTCACGGGTTGAGCTTAACCTAGCCCAGCTCTACCTCTGTGGGTCTAATGGGTGGAGGGATAGAGTTATGGGTGGAGTTAGGGTGTGGTTGGACCTTCTAGCCCCACCCATTATGCCCAAATTACATCCAGAGAGGGGGAGCTGGACTTCAAGCTCCACCCATGGCTCTGCAGTGAGCAGCCTCTCAATTCTAGCACTGCTCAGCTGTTTCACACTCACACTGAACTAGATGCAGATACACTGGAGAGCTCATGTTGATGCTGGATATCACTGTGGACTTAAATATGCTGCAGGTACTTCTCACTGTTCTGTGTAAGTAGCCAACTTATGCAAACATACATAGTTTGTTGTTTTCTTGGGTCTGTGAGGAACAGATATTTGTCTTTTTTTGATCTGCACTGTCTAAACTATGATTCACACAATTTGGCATTTCATCAAGTATGACCTTTGATAAACAAAAGGGTAATTTAGGTGACTTTTCATTTTTTTAAAGTTATTTTTAAAGTGCACTTCTGTAGACGAGATGTCTTTTAAGTGTTAATAATTGAATCATGCCATCTCAGTCTAAATGTGTAATGTATATTGGGATATAGCTGTGCTTTAGTTAACAGGGTTGACAGTTTTATAATTAATTTAGCTATTAACCCTGTTCTCCAGGTCTGAAAAGTACTAAATGTCTATTAGAAAGAAAATGTATGCATTATTGATTCAGTTTTTTACTGTCCAAAAGACCATCTTGTACATTCAAAAATGTTGAAAATAAGATAAATGAAATGCTACTTGTTCTGTTTAATTAAATGCAGTCATGAACTCTAGATGAAAGGCTGATTGGTTCTTTACATGCAAGTTGCTCTAAAACCCTCCACTTCCCCCAAATACCCACATTTCCGATCTACGTACATTATATACTTCCTGTATTTGGCCCAAGTGTTCAATTGTGTGTTATAAGTGTGTGCAGAACTTTTGATTACATGTTGGGACACACTTATAGTGTTGAAAAAATGCAAGTGACAGAGCTTTATTTTGATTTTCAGTACTTTGTATTTTAAAATAAACTTCTAAAATTTAAATAATGAGTCAATACACCATCAATCCTTCTTCCAAAACGTGTTTTTGTCTTACCCTGATTCAATACGGTAAGCCCTTTACAAGTGTTTATATTTTAGACAGAGCAGGATGCTTTTCGTGGGAAATTGCATACATGCATCACTCGCCTGTGCATTTCCTGTCATATCCGTAAATAGAGAAAAGTTGGACAGGTGTCATGTGTATGGTGTGGCAGAACAGAGGAGCGTCTGGCAAAAAGAGAACGTAACAGAGCTTGTAATAAAACCAGAATCAACAATGGCTTGGCTTTTCGAAGATGGTGAGAACTGAGGGATTTGAAATGTTTTAAAAGCAATGCGGAGATGGTATTTTTATTACTTATTTTATTGAGTAAGGTATTTTATTGAACAGATAAATTGTCATTTGTAGCTCTCTAACAGATGTTCATAGTAAAGCATATCTATTGTGAAGGGTCATTTCACTTTGGTTGTTGTAGCTTGAGCTGTGCTGGAATTTATTTTCAAGGAAGTACTGTGTCTACTGTGGGTAAAGCAGTAATCCATCTAAACTGGTTTTATCTCTTAAAGGGATAGTTCACCCAAAAATGAAAATTCTGTCGTCATTTACTCATCCTCAAGTTATTCCAAATCTGTGTACAAGTTTCTTCTGTTGAACACAAAAGAAGATATTTTGAAGAATGCTGGTAACCAGACAGTTTAGTGTAGAAATTGTCTTCCATATTAGGAAATATACAAAAAGCTATGGAAGTCAATGGCATATCATGCTTTGCACATGACTGAAACGTGAGTGTAAATATTAAAATTACGAGTTTTTGAGTAAAGTCAATCAAAAACCACAGCCAATAAGAAGAGTGTGTGGGCGGAATATCTCTATCAAATTCATAAATATTAGCCTGCACCATTTTAACATTATTAAAACTACATAGGCTACTGTGTGACTAAAATAATCTGTCATAGAATACACTTGTTCACATTGAGTTCACAGTTTGAACTTTAAAGGATTAGTTCACTTCAAAATGAAAATGTCCTCATATTTTACTCACCCCCATCTCATTCAAGATGTCTTTCTTTCTGCAATCGAAAAGAAATTAAGTTTTTTGATGAAAAATTCCAGGATTTTTCAGAGGGCTTCAGAGGCTCTGCGCGATCCCAGACGAGGAATAGGGTCTTATCTAGCGAAACGATCGGTTATTTTTATAAAAAAAAAAAAATGAATATACTTTTTAACCTAAATTGCTCATCTTGCGCTGCTCTGCTACGTGCCAATGATTGCGCAATCACGTAGGAAAGGTCACGCCAGACGTAGGCAGAAGTTCCGCCCCCGTGTTTACAAAGACTAATACAAACACCCTTTCGCGAAAAAAATGGTAAAACAATGATGTCGGATGATTTAGAAGTTAAAGATGGAGTTTTTTGGTAATGGGCGTTTGTATTAGTCCTCGCACGTTCGCTTGGGGCGGTACTTCCGCCTACGTCTTGCGTGACCTTTCCGCCATGATTGCGCAATCCATGGGACGTCGCAGAGCAGCGCAAGATGAGCAATTTAGGTTAAAAAGTATTATTAATTTTTAATTTTTATTTTTTTAAATGACCAATCGTTTCGCTAGATAAGACCATATTCCTCGTCTGGGATCGCGCAGAGCCTCTGAAGCCCTTCTAAGGACTTTGAAACTGCATTGATTTGGACCTTCAACATTTTGGTTGCCATGGAAGTCTGTGATTGGAGGAAAAATCCTGGAATGTTTTCCTCAAAAAAATTAATTTCTTTTCGACTGCAGAAAGAAAGACATCTTGGATGAGATGGGGGTGAGTAAAATATCAGGACATTTTCATTTTGAAGTGAACTAATCCTTTAACGTGTTAATTTAGCCTATTTTCAAGTTCTGAGGTGAGTTGCATTGTTGCTTTCAGTAGCCTATAGAGCACATACAATTATATTTAAACTCACAATATACGCTTTTACACTTTGTATGGTGTTGTTCCACTTCCAGTTGCAATTAAGCAGAAATAGAATTTCTAAAACAGAATTGTCGCGTCGCGGCTGGTTTGGACAAAAACTCAAATTAGAACATGGAAAAGATACCTTTTTTTTGCGTGTCGCGGCGTCGCGTCTAAAGAGCCCGTGGTCAGCTGTGTCAGCAATAGCTGTACTAATGTAGCCTAAATGCAAGCATTTTTTTAAATTGTTTTTTTGCATTTGCATGCTAAATAACGTCATATTTAATACGCAAACGTGCTGAGCTAACTATTAATTTGAATCGAGCAGGTAAGTTTAATCAGTGCTTCTGAGTGGAGACTGGCTTGAACAAGTCATAATCTCGTAATAATTACGGTAATTATGACATGACATAAACGTAGCTACTCTTAAAAATAAAGGTTCTTTATTGGCATCCATGAAGAATCTTTAACAGATCCATGGAACCTTTCCATAATAGGCAACCACCTATCATTTACCATAGCGTTTTTTAATTTTTTAATTTTTATGTTTTTCCCAAAAACAAAAAGTTATTTTAAGATCTGTTCAATTTGGGGAGCCAAAAATGGTTGCTCTATGGCATCGCTGAAAAAACAAACAAACATTGGAACCTTTATTTTTAAGACTAAGCTAGACTATATTAATGCACAAAGCTGCTAGCAACCACAAACTGCCTGTAGCCTAATTAGTATATATTTTTTATTCTGATTTTTATTAGTAATCATCCCACATAAACCCACACAATGGTCAAAACGTTAGGTGATGGTTAAAATGGTGTAGGATGCTTGTAGTAGAATGGTGTCAAAGATCAGTGACTAAGCTTACTGATCATAATGAAGGCACTGGACAGGAAACACATTCTCTCTCTCTCTCTTTCTCTCTCTCTCTCTTTAACACCACAGTCTGACCTCTATTTTTTTGTTTCCGCTCATGTTCATGCCTAATTCGTCCTCTGTCTCATTTCATGTGTCTGCACACTACACTATTTAAAGGCTCTCTTTGTGTGATGACTGTCTCTTTAAGTAATAAATGGAGAACTCTGTAAGAGGAGATAGGCCTATATGTTCCTTTTTCATGGCTTTATGGATTGTGCACATATTTGTGCACACATACTCGCACATTTTTAGCACTTTATCCCTTTTCTACAGAATTTTTAATGAAGATTGAAATGATAATATAAAGATAAACAGAGAGACCAGATGGCCAGGATAAATGAAGATGTTTAAAGATGCACGGGGAGCTTTGAGTTGAGTAATCTGAGAGAAACTCTGCTCAGGCATGTTTCTAAATTTTATGTGGCTCATTTCATCTTCGCAGGTTTTTATTCAACACAGTCTCAATTAGGTGCAAAGGAAAGAAAATGTCTACGTTAGCAGTGACGTCTAACAATATTTCTACAATGGGACCTGCAATTAACACACAATAACAATTGAAATGTCAATCAGAAATGGTATAAGGGTATAAGGATGGTATAAGATTTGATACTCTTTTATAATTATATCAGATAATTTTAATGTTTTTATGTACAAAAATAACATAATATTTATATTTTTATAAATCAAAAAAAAAAAACTTTTATTTAAAAAAAACTTTTCTTGAAAATTTTTTTTTTCGAAATATTAGTAAACCTAAAAAATGCTAACCTAAAAACTAGTTTTATTCAAGACAAATTTTTATTCGTTACCACTTTTTACCGTGTATATTTCTAAGAATTTGACACATTAGACACACTCATGTCACTGACCCATAAAGCTCTTGCAGGAGGATTATCTCTGTGTTTATGTGACTAAATATTGTTTACTATCTCTAAGAAACCCCACATCAAGGTTTTTCTGCACACAGTCATGGGTTCACATTCATGCTGTGGCATGTCTACATATCACATACCTATTAAAGAATACAGCTCTGTTTCAGAGGATATTATGCAGGATATCAGACCAGAATATGGTTCTAATTCCTTATTATCATTTTTCTATTAGTGTTTTTGGTATAATATGTGTATGCTGGTATATTTAATAAGACAAAAGACTGATTTTTGCATGTCTCAACAGGTTTCAGCATCGATAACTCTCAGGGTTTTAATGTGGGTACTTCTGGAGCTAAAATCTTCTCAGGGTCAGCAGAAGAACAGTTTGGTTACTCTGTACAACAGTTCAACAACGGTCAAGGAAAATGGTAAGATGTGTAATGGGAATTGCCTGCAATTTTTTATTTATTTATTGTGACAATTTTGTTTGTCCCTATGTTGGATTTAGTTTTATTTAAGAATTGAGCAATATATTTTATTTCCCAAACAGAAGGAACGTTTAACTAACATAACTTGAAAAACTATATCCCATTTCTCAGGTTTTATTGGTTCCCATTCAGTCGGTCACTTCCGACGCCACGTCAGAGACCGGCGAATAGGAATCCCGTTAGCGAGAGCCAATCTCCTTTTCGTGTAACTAAACGAGCCAATGCACATTGGCATGCAATGATTGCACCAGCTGCTCATGCCATGCAGCGTGGGTATAAATGAGGCACAGGTGCTTGCTTCAGAGCCGAGTGGTGGATGGTTTGCCCTGAAATCACTCTCTACAGTGGACCTACGGTGGACCTCTCCTCGTTTGGTGTTGGAGTGATGGCACTGCAGCTGCAGCTGCAGCTGCAGCAACTGTTCTCACAGCTGGTTCGGTGCACTGTTAAGAGTGCTGAAAAGCTGTTTTCATGGCTGGTAAGAGATCGCCTTCTATGAGAGAGAGAGAGAGAGAGCGCGCATGACAGGCTGCACATTTTCCCTGTCTGTGTCGCCGCGACTATCCCCCTGTGTGCTTCAGCACCGTGGAGAACAGTTTCCCTAGAAGAGCTACACATATAGAGCTTATGTCATTTTAAAGATGACATTCTACCTGTGTGTTTCTTGATGCGGTTGTTTCCTGTCCTCACTGACGGCCACGAGCACTGTTTCACATGCCTGGGCGTATGCATGCTGAGACGGCGTTTGTGGGTGGTTCACGTTTTCTAATGAGAACATGACCACATCGGCACGCCGGTCGCGACTCTTCTTTCTTGAGTCCTTGAGTCCTCTTTGTTGTTGGCCAGCCGCCACTCGTGTGTAAAAGCACAGGCACGGGTCACGGGTTTGCACCTCTCGCTTCTCTACGTGTCGTGTGCCGTGTCGGGGCTTCAGCTGAGGATCAGATGTCAATCGCTGCATCGGAGAGAGGGCTCATTCCCTGTTGTGCTCTGGGAATGAGGATGATGCTGAGCCCACTGTAATGGTGTGTGCTTTGCTGAATCAGATTCAGAGTTAACAGCCAAGCTTTCCCGGGATCTTTCCCGGATGTGCATGGAAAACTTGGCAGTATGAAACTACTTTGGTGCCAAAGATATGGAACATCAAAGGGGCCAAAACTGCATAAATTTTTCCTCTCTCACTACCCGCTGTAAAAAAAAGAAAAAAAACTTCGGCACAGCCTGCTCTACTGTGTCCGCCGCAGGAAGATGACGCCATCCATCTCTGCTGCTGTTTAAGCAGTTGGTGAAACATCACCTCTGAGACAGGCTACCCGAAAATTGGCGGGGCTGCTCTTCCCCGGAGGAGGGCCGGGCAGAGAATCTTTTGAGTCAAAATTCTGTTCAGCCGCTGGTGTCACAACCAGTGGTACCCAAATTCTCTCCAAAAAAAAAGGAAAAAAAAGAGCAGTTCCATATTGGGTTATGCCCAATCTTGGACCTGCGAGTTCTGAATCGGAGCCTTCAGAAAAGCTACCGTTCAAGATGCTTGGTTTGCAGCGATCGACCTGAAGGACGCGTACATTCATGTCTCAATTTTTCCTCGACACAGGCCGTTTACTGTGCTTTGCGTTAGGGGTCGAGCATATCAGTACAAAGTCCTGCCCATCTTGCTGTCCCTGTCCCCCCGTGTCTTCTCAAAAGTCGCGGAGGGGGCCCTTGTGCCCATGAGAGAACAGGGAGTTTGCATTCTCAACTATCTCGACGTTCTAGCGAACACAGGGACCTAGTGCTCAGACACCTCAGCCAGTTGGGTCTTTGGGTCAACTGGGAAAAGCGCAAACTCGCCCCCATGCAGAGGATCTCTTTTCTCAGTATGGAGTTGGATTCGGTCGAACAGATGGCATGCCACAAAGAAGAACGTGTCCAGTTGATGCTGAACTGCCTGAACACGTTTCAAGGCAGGACAGCGGTCCCACTGAAACATTCAGAGGCTCCTGGGGCATATGGCGGCCGCGGCGGCAGTAACACCGAGATGGGCTCACCCGCCATCTCCTCCTCTGGAGTGTCTGAGGTCGCTTTGGGCCATTCATGTCCCCGGTGTGCTCAACCGTGTGGCCGACGAGCTATCACGAGCTGCGCTCCCGGAAGAATAGCGACTCCACCCCCAGGTGGTCCAGCTGAACTGGAGACAGTTCGGGGGGCGCAGATCGACCTGTTTGCCTCCCCAGAAACGTCCCACTGCCGGTGGTCTTATTCTGGAACACTTGGCATGGATGCATTTGCGCACAGTTGGCCCTGGGGCCTGCGCAAATATGCGTTTACCCCAGTGAGCCTACTTGCACAAACCCTGTGCAAAATCAGGGAGGACGAGGAGCAGGTCCTGTTGGTGGTGCCATACTGGCCCAACCGGACTTGGTTCCCAGAGCTAATGCTCCTCACGACAGCCTCACCCTGGCAGATTCCTCTGAGGAAGGACCTTCTGACTCAGAGACGGGGCACCCTGTGGCACTTCATGTCTGGTCCCTGGACGGGACGCGGAGGTTCTAGGTGACTTAACCCAGGAGGTAGTTACCACCATCACTTAAGCACAAACACCGTCTACGAGACAGGCTTATGCCTTGAAGTGGAACCTGTTCATCGAGTGGTGTTATTCTCGCAGAGAAGACCCCCAAAGATGTTCGATCGCATCTGTGCTTTCCTTCCTGTAACAAGGGTTGGAGCGTAGGCTGTCGCCCTCCAACCTCAAGGTCTATGTTGCTGCAATATCTGCTTATCACAACCACATAGAAGGTAAGATGGTTGGGAAGCACAACCTGGTCGTCAGGTTCCTTGGGGGCGAGATGGGGCCGGGTGACACCCACGTGTTACTAAGACCCTGGCCTGGCTATGTGCCCAAGGTTCCTACCACTCCCTTCAGGGACCAGGTTCAACCTGCAAGCGCTGCCCCCGGAGGAGGCAGACCCAGCCTTGGCTTTGCTCTGTCCTGTCCGCACTCTGCGGCTGTACGTGGATAGAACGCAAAGCTTCAGGACCTCAGGTCAGCTCTTTGTCTGTCACGGAAGTCAGCAGAAGGGAAATGGCCCACTGGATAGTGGATGACATCACCTTGGCTTACCAAGCACAAGGTGTGCCCTGTCCGCTCTGGGTGCGAGCACACTCTACTAGAAGTGTTGCATCCTCCTGGGCGCTGGCACTTGGCGCCTCGCTGTCAGATATCTGTGGAGCTGCGGGCTGGGCCACACCCAACATGTTCGCTAGATTCTATAGCCTACGTGTAGAGCCAGGTTCCTCCTGTGTTCTCACCTCAAATAGAAGCACTGAGAGGCCCTGGCTCTTGTCGGCTTGCTGCGCTATGGCGCTTATATTCTCCTGAAGCAAACTCTGTTGAGTCCTCCATCACCCTCGGTGCCGGACGTGGCGGACCATCTGGCCTCAGGCCCTTTGCCGCTGAATCCTTGAAAACCGGTACTGGGCTGGGTTTATATGAGTGACCCTGTGGGGATCCCATATATTTTTCCATGGTTGCTCCTAAACGTAAGCCTGTGTCTTTCCCTTGGGAGAGCCCCCCCTTCAGTGGGGCTGGAGCCCCCTCTTGGTTGCGGGCTACGGCTCAGCGTTGTACTTCACATAACTCCTTCGGGGTACGATGTGGGTTCCGCTTTCCCAGTGTTTTCCAATGAGTGTTACCCAGTCATTGAGTGGGTCATGCGGAACAGCAGTGATGGACTTCTCTGTGTGAGCCCCATCTCATCAGGTAAGAGAGCTCAGAAGGCTCACACGGGGCACCGGAAGCCATGGCGCTTTGGTAGGGATTCCTATTTGTTGGTCTCCGACGTGGTGTCGGAAGTGACCGACTGAATGGGAACGTCTCGGTTACATATGTAACCCTCGTTCCCTGAAGGAGGGAACGGAGACACCACGTCCCGTCACCATGTCCTCTGTACCCTGCTGGGGTGCCAGTTCACCTTCTCGGCTCCTCAGCAAAAAACTGATTTGATGCAAGCACCTGTGCCTCATTTATACCCGCACTGCATGGCATGAGCAGCTGGTGCAACCATTGCATGCCAGTGTGCATTGGCTTGTTTAGTTACACTCAAAGTAGATTGGCTCTAGCCAGATAGATTCCTAGATTCTATAGATTCTAATAGATTCCTATTCGGCGGCCTCCGACGTGGCGTCTCCGTTCCCTCCTTCAGGGAACGAGGGTTACATACGTAACCGAGACGATTTTGAGGGGGTCACAACATGACCTGAGAAACAGGTCTGTGACATGCCTCTAGGGCCCTATGAAATCTGTTTAATTTTTCCCCAAAATTCTCTTTTATTTTTTCTGGATTCAGTTTTTTTCCATTTAAATTTTTCTGGACTTAAATGGAATTTTAGTATATTTAAGTATTTAGTAATTAGTAAATTAGTAATTTAGTAAATAAATAGTAATTAGTAATAGTATTTAGTAATTTAAATCGTGAAACTTAAACACAATTTATCAACAATTTATTAAAAGAAATAAATATTACAAAATTTTAATTTTTAGGGCCCTATGAAATCTGTTTTATTCTTTCCCAAATTCTGCTTTACAATTTTTTTTTTTTTCCAAATTCCGTTTTATTTTTTCTGGATTCAGTTTTTTTCCATTTTAATTTGTCTGGACTTAAATTAACTTTTAGTAATCAAAATGTGCAATTAATTTAAATCGTGAAACTTTTTTATCAACCATTTATTATAAGTTTAACAAAAATTCCATGAAAATATGAAAAAAAAAATTCTATGAAATATGTTTTATGTTTTTCTCAAATTCTGCTTTATTTTTCTCAAATTCTGTGTTTTCCATTTATATTTTTCTGGATTCAATTTAATTACATTTTAATAATCAAAAACCATGCCTAATCAATTTAATTCTTAAAACTTGTTTTAAGAATAACAATTTTTAAATAATAATAAAACAATTTAGTAATTTATTGATATTTTTATTTATTTGTAATTATAATTTTTTTTACATTAATAGAGCCCTATGAAATGTTTTATTTTTTCAGAATCATTCTGTTTATTCTGTTCATTCTGTTTTGTGTGTTTTAATTTTTCTGGATTTATGATTTAATTATCAACTTTGGTAATCAATTGAATGCATAAAGCATTAACAATTTAAATTTGATCTTTTATAATGCAATCAAATGAAAATTAAACAATTTCTTTGGCAAGCACAGTGCTGAAGGAGAGGTTTACTTCAAAAGCCCTACTTTTGATTTATTCATCTAAAAAATTTGCCAAATGGATTCCGCGTTTTCTACATTGCGGAAAACATAGGGCCCTTCATACTGCCCTGAGTATGTATGTATGCATACTTGCACACACACTCTTGATAGCTGATAGCTGTTTTCCCCTGCAGTATCACTCCACTCAATATACAGTACACACACTTCCTGTGCTCATTAAATTTGCCTGCATCCGGGAGATCGCAATAGTTTCTTTAAAATCTATCTGCAGGAAAATGAAGGGTTTCCCCTCATTCCCACATAATAGCTACACTAACACATGTTCTCAAACAACAGCAATATGTCACACAGTTGTTGGTACGATATACAACTTTTCCTCTAAAACACAAGGAAAAGTTTAATCTAAACTGTGCACAACTTCTCTAAACATCTGATATCTCTATAATTCTGCTGGGTCACTTCATAATTTGTTGTGCCCATAAAGTATGTTATTGTTCGCTTATGGCTACCTTCACTGTCTAGACAAGCTTTAAACGAGTACTTCTTAACATTCTTCCTGTTATGCAACAGGTCAGATGAGGCATTTCCTGCTCTAGCGTGGGATGCATTGGAAGGCTTTGGTGACATCATGTTTGTTAAATGGTTCATGCTTTTGTGAATGGTGCTGATGTCATCATTCTCACTGTGAGTCCAGCATTAGCTCCGTCTGACCGATCTGGTTTATCCTCCTACAAAACACATTAGAGACCCCTAAAATACATGTCCATAGACAATGAGTCATTATTACTCAGAATCCATTTCACCCTCTTTACTCTGATGTACTTACTTTGAATATTGATGTTGATGAAAAAACAAGACTCTTCTTCCATCTATCATTCTGAGATTAATTATTTTGTTGATTGGTGTGATGCAATTTTTTTTGCAAAGTTAATACTAAGAAAACAGAGGAAATTCTTTTTAATCCTAAGGGAATTGGGGATCATATGTTTGTAACTGTTCATAATCATGAAATCAATCAAGTGCAATCATATAAGTACTTAGGTGTGTACATAGACAAATCTCTTATGTGGGACACGCATGTTGATTGGTTGTGTAAAAGACTTCACTAGAGATTTTATGGAGTCGATAAGAAAATCCCGTTCCTCTTTTATCAGTCTGTACTAGAAAGTGTTATCAGATATGGCTTGTCTTTCTGGTTTGGTAATCTCTCAGTTAAATCTAAATCAAAGATAATGTATATTGTTCGAACCGCAATAAAAATGATTGGACTGAAAGATTATCCCAGTGTTCAGACTCTGTATCAGCAATGCACTTTGAATGAGGCAAAAAGGATTTTAAGTGACCCATCTCATGTACTTTATCCCTGTTATGAACTCTTACCCTCTGGAAGAAGGTATAGAGTTCTCTGCTATAAATGTAACGGGTTTAAAAATTATTTTGTGCCCGTATCAATCAGATTGTGTCTCCTATGGATTAGAGACGTTTTACCTATTCTTATGTGTATGGTGTGAATGATTATTGTGTAAAAAATTTTGTGTATCAGGTTCTGTTCAAATGCTGGCTACTGAGGGCCATCACAAATTTCCTTTCAAGGGACAATAAAGTATATTTCATTCATTTCATTTCATGTATGTTAGTTTCTAGAATCCCCTGAACTTTTCCTATTTAGTATCCTATTAAGTTTCTCATTAGAAGCACAAATTCATTTATTTTTTTGTCGCAAGCACTATTATATGTGGTAGATAAATTAATTAAAAATGAACCTAGCATAAGTAGGTAGTCAACTGCATCAAATATCACAAATGTTGTCTGTTTAATTTGAATGTTTAATAGAGAAAAATAACACAAATACACTCACCTAAAGGATTATTAGGAACACCATACTAATACTGTGTTTGACCCCCTTTCGCCTTCAGAACTGCCTTAATTCTACGTGGCATTGATTCAACAAGGTGCTGAAAGCATTCTTTAGAAATGTTGTCCCATATTGATAGGATAGCATCTTGCAGTTGATGGAGATTTGTGGGATGCACATCCAGGGCACGAAGCTCCCGTTCCACCACATCCCAAAGTGCTCTATTGGGTTGAGATCTGGTGACTGTGGGGGCCATTTTAGTACAGTGAACTCATTGTCATGTTCAAGAAACCAATTTGAAATGATTCGAGCTTTGTGACATGGTGCATTATCCTGCTGGAAGTAGCCATCAGAGGATGGGTACATGGTGGTCATAAAGGGATGGACATGGTCAGAAACAATGCTCAGGTAGGCCGTGGCATTTAAACGATGCCCAATTGGCACTAAGGGGCCTAAAGTGTGCCAAGAAAACATCCCCCACACCATTACACCACCACCACCAGCCTGCACAGTGGTAACAAGGCATGATGGATCCATGTTCTCATTCTGTTTACGCCAAATTCTGACTCTACCATCTGAATGTCTCAACAGAAATCGAGACTCATCAGACCAGGCAACATTTTTCAAGTCTTCAACTGTCCAATTCTGGTGAGCTCGTGCAAATTGTAGCCTCTTTTTCCTATTTGTAGTGGAGATGAGTGGTACCCGGTGGGGTCTTCTGCTGTTGTAGCCCATCCGCCTCAAGGTTGTGCGTGTTGTGGCTTCACAAATGCTTTGCTGCATACCTCGGTTGTAACGAGTGGTTATTTCAGTCAAAGTTGCTCTTCTATCAGCTTGAATCAGTCGGCCCATTCTCCTCTGACCTCTAGCATCAACAAGGCATTTTCGCCCACAGGGCTGCCGCATACTGGATGCTTTTCACACCATTCTTTGTAAACTCTAGAAATGGTTGTGCGTGAAAATCCCAGTAACTGAGCAGATTGTGAAATACTCAGACCGGCCCGTCTGGCACCAACAACCATGCCACGCTCAAAATTGCTTAAATCACCTTTCTTTCCCATTCTGACATTCAGTTTGGAGTTCAGGAGATTGTCTTGACCAGGACCACACCTGAATGCATTGAAGCAACTGCCATGTGATTGGTTGATTAGATAATTGCATTAATGAGAAATTGAACAGGTGTTCCTAATAATCCTTTAGGTGAGTGTATATTAAATGTTATTTTAGTATTTTTTTTATTGTCCAATTTAATTTAGTCATTTTAGTTAAAGTTTTAGAAATGTTGTTGTAATTAGTTTTAGTTATTTTATTATGTCAAGGCAAGTGTATTTATATTTTATTTTTTAAATGGACTTTTACACGAATTATGTACTAAAAACGGATCTGCAAAAATGACTAAAAACACTGTATTATTCATGCCAGGCCAGTAGATGGCGATGTCACTTTGTAAAGAAACAGTATGCGATCGTCTGTTTGATCGGACCACACGGGCCAGCCTTCGCTCCCCACGTGCATCAATGAGCCTTGGCCGCCCATGACCCTGTCGCCAGTTCACCACTGTTCCTTCCTTGGACCACTTTTGATAGATACTGACCAGGAACACCCCACAAGAGCTGCAGTTTTGGAGATGCTCTGACCCACAATTTAGCCCTTGTCAAACTCGCTCAAATCCTTCCGGTATGGGAAATGAGTGAGTTTGTGTGTCACTGTTTGAGGAATGCTGTGTTTTGTCTGGGCAAAGCACCTTATCACATTATGGCGACCTTGTAGTGATATTCTGTGTAATTTAGCGGGTGTGTTTATATTATAAATGCCCAGTGCACCTACACACACATAATCTTGGAACCGCTTTCAAATACACACCCTACTGGGCTACTGCTCATTAAAAACATATGAAAAAAATATTGTAGAATATCCTTAATAACTGCTATGTGCTCCGCAAACTCACCTGAACCTGTAGGATAGTAGGACTGAACTAACTCCTAATACTGTTCCTCAGGCTCCTTGTAGGTTCTCCATGGAAGGGATACAATAAAAATCGGAAGGGAGAAATCTTTAAGTGTGAGGTTAACAAGCCTGGAACCAGTTGTCAGGCACTTAACCTTCAGAGTAAGCAAACATTTCCCAGTGACATCAAAAAAGTGTTATCTGATTATAGAGCATGCTGTGAAGTTCAAAAGCAAATTCTTGAATTTTAATAAGTATACAAGAAATATTATGTAGTAAAGCTGAAGATGTCACCATGTTTAATGTGCCCTCAGATTCTGTCGATATGCCAAAAATCTCCAACAGCAACAATATCAACATGAGTCTAGGTCTTACTCTAACTCCAACAACCAAAAACAACGGGTTTATGGTAAGACTGATGCATTGCAGGCTCATTGGAAAAACGTGTTTCTACCTACATTTCAGCAAAAATCTAAAAACGTACCTATACATACAATTCAATGCACTGAACCTGAAATGAACACTAGTGGCAGTAAAAAACAACTTTTCACTCAAATTATGATTACAGAGGCAGACTATCAATTAATAAAGACTTAATAAATGTTCTTTGCACAATACTATATCATGACCTCAAAAGTGCAAAAGATTTGTAAACGAATACATTTCGACATTTGCATCACATAATCAACTCCATATGTATGGCTTTTCTGATGTAGTAAACTCAAGTTTTTCGACGCAAGTGTTTTTTGCTAGTTTCAGCCCGACACAGCTATCATTTTCACTTCCAGCGTCACAATGTAAATAGCAAATGCAATCGTGCCCATCTGTTCGCCCATGGGCGTGCTGGTCTAAAAAAGAGGTGTGTTCAGGCATAGTAGGTGTTGTATACACATTGCGCGTACACATTGCTTATTGCACACACAGGGACGTGTAACAGCACACAAACATTTTTAAATGTATAAAAAAAAAAAGGATTAATCTCTGGAGAAGCGTTCTTTCCGCTCGCAAATTCCGCCATGTAAATAGCGAATCTGCCATGGTGCAAGCGCAACTGGCTTATAAAGGGAATGGGAGATGAGACTCTGATTGGTTTATTGCACGTTACGCCCAAAACACACCCATGACTCATTAAGAGACTAGGTACAACCCTTTTGGACCATGCGCCTGGCCGACCATTTTTTCCGTCATTAAACTAGCAAAAGTGGATTCGGACATGCCCTAAGTGCACCTGCACCATGCGCTCAGATCGTTCGAATTGGGCCCTAAGTGTATGTGGTGGGTTATTTTCAAAATCGATAGAGCATTAACCTTTTAGTGCAAACTCACCAGACATTTCATTTCCGAACTGCCGCCATACATAAAGCAACCAATATAATGTTGTCAGATTCATGTTCACCTGTTTTGGATAAAACTGAAAGCGCTTTTACCGCCAATCACTGGGCATTTCACTTTGAAACGTTCGTGAAACGTGTAAGAAGCAAAATGTCATTTGGCAGAAATGTCGCTACAGGTACGTTTTTCCAATGAGCCAATTTTCTGTTAAGTCTACTTTCTAGTAGCTATTCTTTTGGCATTTGTAACATTAGCCTGTACATATTTCTCTATTGTTTTGGCATCTGCACTAAGAGTCCCTAGCTATTTCCTAGCTATTTGTCTGTAAATGAGTAATAAGAATTAGAGCTGCAGTATTCTGTATTAATTGAGAATCAAATTTTTTTGTTGTTTAAAATCACAATTCTCCCACGATTCTGAATAGACAACTAAACAAAATAGCATCTAATTTACTTGAGGTTGTGACAGAATCTTTTCATCTGAATTCATTTAAAAAACAAATCAGTTTGAATGAATAATTCAATGACTCTCTCATAAAGAAATTCTGCTTCTTTGAAAAATAAGTTCTTCTACATGTGTTTTAAGTTTGTTTATGTGGGATGTCTTGTGCTCAGTTAATATATTAAGTTATATTTGTGTTTGTGTTTCAGACATGTGGTCCTCTGTGGGCTCAGCTCTGTGGAAGTCTGTACTTCTACCCAGGAATCTGTGCTGAAGTGAGCCCACAGTTTACACTCCAGTCGGTCTTTTCCCCTGCCATTCAAAGTACAAACACACTTCCATGTCCTGTTTCTGAAACTTTACTGGCCAGGTTATTCGTTATTGGAGATCTCCAGCAGAATATTAACTTTTATGTTGTTTCATTTCTCTTCCAAACAGCTTGTGGCAGTCTTATGGACATTGCCATTGTGTTGGATGGATCCAACAGTATATACCCATGGGAACCGATCGTCGCTTTCCTCAAGAAACTTTTGGAAAACTTAGACATTGGACCTCAAAGCACTCAGGCTAGTCAAACCGCTTGCGTACAATTGGTTGAACCTGTTTATCTGGTCTGTATTGATTGTTTACATATATATTTCTGATGTCAGGTCAGTGTGATGCAGTACGCCGTTGACACCTCGTTCGAGTTCTACCTGAATTCCTATCAGACAAAAGAGTCCATGATTAAAGCAGCTTCAAATATTCAGCAGAAACAAGGATTAGAGACTAATACTTTCAGAGCCATTGATTTCGCCAGGTATGCATGATTCTTTCTGAACAACTTCGCCTGAGTGAACCACTGTTATTGAAATATGTGACCCTGGACCACAAAACCGCACGGGTATATTTGTGGCAATAGCCAACAATACATTGTATGGGTCAAAATTGATTTTTCTTTTATGACAAAAATCATTAGGATATTAAGTAAAGATCATGTTCCATGAGGATATTTTGTAAATTTCCTACCGTAAATATATAAAAAATGTATTATTAGTAGTAATATGCATTGCTAAGGACTTAATTTGGACAACTTTAAAGGTGATTTTCTCAATATTTAGATTTTTTAGAACCCTCAGATTCTAGATTTTCAAAGAGTTGTATTTCGGCCGAATATTGTCATATCCTAACAAACCATACATCAATGGGAAGCTTATTTATTTAGTTTATTCAGATGTATAAATATCAATTTCAAAAAAAATTACCCCTATGACTGATTTTGTGGTCCAAGGTCACATATAGTAAAGAACATGGCCTCATTCAACTGCATATGCAGTAATTTATGACTTTTATATAAAATATTAAAACACACTTTTTACATTGTAAATTGTCTTCTATCAAAGTCCAATGGTGGACATATGTACATCGCATCTTATGTCTCATTTTTCATGTCTCAAAGACAAACAATTTCCTCCATGCTAGTTTCTCCATATCACAATTGAAAGATATTGTGTTTACTATTCTGTGATGGAAATGGCAGTGATGCAAATGACATCTTTAACATTTTTGTAATAAAATGGTTGATTTCATTGTCAAGGCTAATTTATTATTAGTAGTAGTTGCAGTAGTAGTAGTATTACACTTTTTTGCATATTTTGACAATTACAACTTGATTAGAAATGAGACTTAGTATAAATATTCTGCTCACAAGTGATATTTACTCACAGATCACTTAAATCTCATATATCTCAAGCAAAAAAAATTATACATAAAATTATACATAAAAGGCATTTGAAAAGTAGCAAAAATAAATGAAGGCATAACAAAAAAGTTTTATTTTTATACAAAAAAGTTAAATAAATTGCTCCTGGGAAAAAAGGGCCCAAATTTGATATGGTGTATATATACAAAAAAAACTATAACTGTGATTCAAAAGTAGTTTTTACACTTTAGTTTTACAAAGTTTTGCAGTAAATGTTTTATTTTCCCTTGGTGGGTTTGTGTGCATGTCTGTGGGTGATTGGATCTCACAGAAAGGAGGCATTCCAAGCCAAATACGGAGGTCGTCCTGGAGCCACTAAATTGATGGTGGTGGTAACTGATGGAGAGTCACATGATGCAAATCTGAGGAAAACAGTTATTCCGGCGTGCGAGAGCCAAAATATCACTCGCTTTGGCATTGCGGTTAGTAAAAATAAAAAGATATGCAGTCCTAAGTGAAGGCATGAATTCATATATGGGTCTTAATATTCAGTATATGTGAATGTTGTGAAGACATGGATTTTTGCACTTTTCTAGGTGCTTGGATATTATTTAAGAAATGACATTGACACAAGCAAACTCATCGCTGAGATTAAGTCAATAGCCAGTAATCCAACCGAGAAATACTTTTTCAATGTGTCTGAGGAGGCGACGCTTATAGAGATTGTCGGGACTCTTGGAGATCGAATCTTCAACATTGAAGGTCCGTGATTATGTTGATTTTACTGTGTTTTATATGAAAGCCTTTTAAAAGTAATGTAAGTGACATGCATTTCTTTACTAAAATGTTAATAACAATTTTCTTTGTTTTTGTTCATTGACGTCTTTAGGTGTTGGAAAAAGTACTGGGGATAATTTCAAACTGGAAATGTCCCAAGTGGGGTTCAGTGCACATCAGACCAGAAATAAGGTGCTGTCTGTGTATTTTCCTCTTCTTTTTTTTTTTAAGATGTTTTTTCTCCTGGTGGTTTACATTGAGTCTTGGTTGTAGGATGTGATCCTACTGGGAGCAGCTGGAGCATATGATTGGATCGGGACCATTGTTCACCAAACTGCTCAGAAATCAGACATTTTGGCCAAAACTGCTTTTGAGAAAATCTTGGAAGATAGAAACCACAGTTCATTACTTGGTAAGCATTATACCAGCAGTATAGATAAGTTAGTTTTGTTGCATCTAATGAACTGAAATATCACAACTGAATATTTTTTCAAAAGGTAGCATATTAGATTAATTCACTCATTTCTCAGTTTTTGATTCTTTTCCCCTGTCATATATTCAGGCTACTCTGTCAGCTCTGTGACTGACGGCTCGTCTGAGTTTTATGTGGCCGGTGCTCCTCGTGCCGTTCATAGAGGACAGGTTGTAGTTTACATTATTGACAGCCAGAGACAACCTGTCGTCATAGATTCACATAGAGGAGATCAGGTACATTTGACCCTTAATGATCTTGAGTTTCATTAGACAGTGAAGTCCTGTAATGTGAAATTGTGCTGTCTGTGGTTTGCAGATCGGGTCTTATTTTGGCAGCGTTCTCTGTCCCGTTGATGTGGATGCTGATGGTGTGACTGATCTGCTGCTGGTTGGTGCTCCGATGTACATGAGCGAGGAGAAATATGAAACAGGACGAGTCTACCTGTTCACCATTACCAAGGTGATTTTGTATATTGTGCTTTGCTTATTTTTCTTCCACTTCTTTCCCTTGCCCTTATCTTTTTTCTGTAGTTAGCTACACTACAACTACTAATAAAGAGGTTTTAGAAGAGATTTATATACACTAATGCTGCATTCATTTCACACAGTGTCGTAATTACAGAGATGTCAACATGTGACATGTTCTACTCGCATTGCATCCAAAATCGAATACTTCCCTACTTTATAGTATGCGAAAAACAATATGCCAAAAGAGTAGTATGTCCTAATACATAGCATTCGAAAAACTGTAGGTGAAAAGTCCCTGGATGACCTACTACTTCCGCCGAGATTCTGAAGTGTACATTCGATGGACACTTTACTATCCCATGAGGCCACAGGAGAGGATTTGTGAATGGCACTAAGGCAACAACTGACGCCACAGGTCATGTGACAGTGCCAACATGGCAGATGTAGTATGTACAGAATTTCATTCATACTACACATTCATACTACAGAACACACTTTTTTAACGGTCACGAAGTAAGTTTCAAACCGAACGTAGTAATTACTATACAGTATGCGATTTCGGATGCAACCATAACTAACAATGCCAAAATGAATCTGCAGTGGTTAGGTGGTACAACGGTCACATGGTACAAGTCGGAGCTCTAAAAAAACTAGTTTAATAAGTTTACAAGTTGTAATTATGAGTTATATCATAAAAACTTTCGGAAGATTTTTAATATGGTAATGGATATGACAATGTTAATGTATTTGGTCTTGGCGGAATAGATCTTCTATGCTGCTGTTGCTGAATTGCTGCTGCAGAGCAAGTACAGGAACTTGCTACTGCCAATACATACGCTAAAACATTACTGCTGCGATTAAGACATAGTGTTGCTGTACAAATAGCATATATCAATAACTCATAGCAGATCTATACAGGTGGAGCTGGGGAAGGTGGAGGGTTTTAGAGGAAATTAAATATTGGATATACTTGTATATGGATATTTAAGGGATAATATAGGGGACATATTGATTTGAGATAATACCCATTAATACTGATTTTTGGGAAATAACCGAACCTGGAATGTTGCGATTTGACCTATCAGAATCAAGCATTTCAGAGAGCTGTGTAATAAGACCGCATTATTATACATTTAATTTTTTAATAGGGTATCTTGAGTAACCAGGGTTTTTTGGAGGGTTCTCCAAAGAATGCTCGGTTTGGGATGGCCATCACTGTCGTCCCAGATCTGAACCTGGACGGCTTCAGTGACGTGGTGGTTGGCGCCCCATTGGAAGGCAATGGCCAAGGTGCCATTTACATCTACTATGGAGACAGAAAGACCATCAGAAAGCAGAGCTCACAGGTAGTACAAATCATTCATTGAGTTCTCAACAGAAAATAAATTGCAAGTGCCAAAATTCAGAATATTCTCACAAATTTAGAAAATTATTGGAACAAAACTGGACCCAGCGCTGAAGTACTTCGGCCGTTCTCTAGACGCCAGCGGAGATTTGAATGGAGACTCGATCCCAGATGTCACGGTGGGGGCTTTTGGGAAAGTCGTCCAACTCTGGTGAGAATTTGAACCAATTGATTTTCAAACTTTGTGGGGGTGTAAAACGGCTCGATTAGATCGTCCCATGTAACATGATACCATGCTAATTTGTAATACTTCATTAACGGACCACCTTCAACAACTGAGTGCAGTGTGTAACAGCTGCATCGATGGCCTCAGTCATGGTGGGATATCTGAATATGTTTGTGGCCAGGGAAATGATTGCTCCAGCTGTCCTCTGGAATCCCATTTTTCACCTCAGCAATTCTCTAAGCATCAACTTTCTGTGGGACTTTTCTGTTTGTTCCAAAACCCATAAATCAATTGAACGGTTGAGTTTTAATTGATGCATTCTTGAACTCTTTCATTGTGGTTGTAGGAGTAGAGCTGTTGCAGTGGTCACAGCCAAGGTTTCCTTCACCCCTGATAAGATCAGTATCCTGAGTAAACCGTGTCGCTATAGTGGAAGGCAGGTGTCCTGCTTCAAGGCTAAAGTGTGTTTCAGCGCAACATTTAAACCAACAAATCCACTAGGCCCAGTGGGTAAGGATACTGATTCTGGTCTGGGTCATATTTATTTAAGGAGATGGACACATTTGGTCAGAAGAAATAATGCATTTAAACATCCTTTTATAAAAAACAGATGTCAAGTACAACCTGACCCTGGATGCTGACCTGCAGTCTTCTCGGGTCAGCCCTAGAGGTTATTTCAGCAACTTGGATCGCGTCGTCCAGAAAGACATCAGCGTCTCTGTGCAGGAGATGTGTGAAGAGCATGATGTCTATGTGCAGGAGACCCCAGACCTTGTCAACTCAATTGCTTTGCGTGTGGACGTAGCTCTCAGCCATCCAGACGCAAACCCTGTTCTAGATGTCTTCAGTCCCAATGCGTGGGAGTTTTCTGTGAGTGTTGCAAGAAGCAAATTTCCGAGTTTTAAGTGCCTGTGGTTTACTGTGATGGGCATGTGTTAAGAAAAAGAGCAATTAATAAACAAGTAAATCAACTCTTATGTCAGGAGATTTCTAACCCTTCAATCTCAATGACCCCCAAATATGATTATCATTTTTATAAAAGCATCCCACTTCCGAAGTATAAAGACAGCTATTAAATTTTCCATGGAAACCCCTGGACCCCAGTTTAAAAACCTCTGACTTAGGCTATTAAGAATAGTACAATTCATCGTCTTTGTTCAGGAAACTCTTCCTAAATCCTTGTGTTTATCTCTGGGGTTTGGTTTGGTCCAGATCCCGTTTTCAAAGGACTGTGGCCAAGATGAAGTTTGCTTCAGTGACTTGGTACTGAACGTGGAGAGTGAAGAGAAACTTGGGTAAGAATCCTTCAACCATATGACTTAAACAGGGCAGAAATGGTAAAAAAAATATCTCTTGTAAGGAAATTTGAAATGAGCACTGCATTTGCTTTGTGAAACAATTTGATAACACATCCACTCTTAAAAATAAAGGTTCTTTATTAGCATTGATGCTTCCATGAAGAAAAAAATGGTTCTTTCAAGTTCGGTTTACTGAAAGGTTCTTTGGGGAATCCAGAATAGTTATATTGCATCGCTGCAAAAAAAAAAAGAGAAGAGTATATGTAAAAATACAAGTATGTATAAGTGGGTCTTTTATTTAATTATTTCTAGCAAAACACCACTGGTGGTCAGCCAGAACAAGAGAAGACTCTCCTTCACTGTGACAGTGATGAACAGGAAGGAAAATGCGTACAATGCACGCGTGTCAGTCAGCTACTCCAGTAACCTGTTCTACGCTTCTTTTACACCACTGGTACTTTACAACTAATCCAAACAATTCATCGATTATATTCTACTTGACATCAGCAGTACAATATATGATTGTGAAAATAATTTTTAATAAAATGTGGGTGGTGCTGTGGCTCACCAAATTTGTTTCACCCACAAATTTATCTTACACACACTTTCAGATACAAGATTCTAACTATAATTTATGTGCAATATAATATGTGTACTGTGTGTTCTTGCTTTCTGATATTCCAGATTGATGGAACAGAGGTGAAGTGCACTCTGATGAAAGATTCAGACAAACTCATCTGCCAAGTGAGTTATCCAGCCCTGAGGACAGACCAATTGGTGAGATGGATATCTGCAAGCATTGTTTTGTTTTTTTTTCAAATCTGACTGATATTGATTTTAACAGTTTCGTTACTTTTTCTCAGGTTACATTTGTGGTAAACTTTGACTTTAACTTGAATCGGATTCAAAAAGATGCCAATGTTGTCTTTGAAGCTTTAAGGTAAATATAGAACTTTGCAAATAGGTGCCTATGACATCACAGATCCACAGGTTTAGTAATGTGTACGGAGATTATCCTGCTAATCAATGTTTGATTGGTTTATTTCTGCAGTGACAGCACAGAGGAAACTCCTGCTGATAATATGATCACTGTCTCCATTCCTGTCCAATACAACTCTGAGATCATCCTCAGCAGGTCAGACAACACACCCCTTTTATAACATTACAACATTTCCTTTATTAAACACCTATCAGGAATGCCTGACTCTGATTGGTCAGTTGTTGCATTCTGCAGACGTTTGTTTCTTGTACGGGGTTCCCACATTTCAGGAAAGCATTAAATGATATTGGAAAATTTCAAATGCGTGATTTACACACCCAGAAAAGTCATGGAAATTAATACAATATTAAAAGGTCATTAAAACAGTACACATCAGTTTTAAATAATGTCTTCTGATTAAAAAAAGTGCTCTTTGTGACTGTGATCTCAATAAAGTGATTTTCAAAAATCCTCTAGTAGTACTGTTCAAACTTTTTTTTTTTGTAAAATATTTTTTTTTACTTTTATTCTGCAAACATGCATTAAACTGATGAAAAGTGGCATGCAGTTAAAACAATTACATATTAAAAAAAAAATTATATTTCAAATAAATGCTGTTCATTTTAACTTTCTATATTTATGAAAAAGTCCTGAAAAAATGTATCACAGTTTGCCCAAAAATATTAAGCAGCACAACTCTTATTTAACATTGATAATAATCATAAATGTTTCTTGAGCATCAGATCCGCATATTAGAATGATTTCTGAAGGATCATGTGACACTGAAGACTGGGGTAATGATGCTGACAATTCAGTTTTATCACAGGAATAAATTACATTTTAAAATATATATTTTAATATTGCTGTTTTTTTCTATATTTTGATCAAATAAATAGTTAGCATAAGAGATGTGTGTGTGTGTGTGTGTATATATATGTATGTATATATATATATATATATATAAAAACAGTAGTAAATGACTGGAAAAGTCATGGAAAAAAATCCTGAAAGTTAAAGGTGCTGTATGCAAGTTTTTGACTGTACTAAAGCATAACAATACCATAATATGTTTGCAGATATTTAGTAAACATGCTAAGTTCACATACTCGTGTGTCCTCAAAATGGCTGAGTCTGAGGGGGCGGGGCAAACAACTTCGCCAATATTTTGAATTTGTACTGCAGTTACTATTTCAGCCACTAGCTGTCAATCTTACATACTGCACCTTTAATTGGTCATCAAGTGTGGGAACCCTGCTTGCGAAAAATCCTGAGTAACTTGGTGGTTTAAAACAGAACAGAAATATAATGTTTATATCATTTACTATTTAAATAATATATACAGTACGAGTAGTTCCACTTGAGATCCAGTTATTAAATAAAAAATTTTAACCCCATCATAATATTTCTCTCTTAATGTCTTTTTTTATATTTGAATTTCTTCAGAGAATCAAACTTAGATGTGTATTTGCTGGAAAAAGAGGACAATTTTGCAACCACAGTGAGGGATTACAAGGACATCGGCCCATATTTTAACTTTAATTTAAAGGTGAGTTCAAGTCGTGGTGAAATGGATAAATCCTTCAGGCTGTTCACTACCACCATCTGTTGGTTTGCTTTGAAAAGGAAGTTCATGGTAGTGATTCAGCCTGCTAGTGTTGAGTGTATTTATTTCTACAGGTTTCTACAGGAACTGTCCCAGTCAGCCTTGTTTACCTCAATGTCTCGCTGCCCAACAGCACTAGAGCAGGAAATCCCCTCCTGTACACAACCAGCATTAAAACTTCACCTGTGAGGAGCAATAACAGTTTGTTGTTTTTACACACAATGCATTTAATCCTTCATAAATATATGACTAAAAGCAGTGTCTGTGCAAGTGGAAATAATTTGACAACGATATTTCCTGCAACAGGCTGAAAAAATCCATTGTGCAGACAGCAATCTGATCGACCCACTTAAGATCAGTCAGAAACCTTATCCAGCCCGATTCATAGAGGAGAGTTTTAGAGGAACAGAGGAACTGGTCAGTGCTTGATCTAAACATTTTTCTGAAATCCAAGAATGAGAAAAAACATTCACTTTGTGACATACAAAGGAAGTAATAAGTAATGAAGTATGAAACCCAGTAATAATTATTTGTGTAATAATGTTTTTAATTAGATTTAGATTAAGTTGTTGATTTGCATGATGACTAATCCTGTCTCAGGATTACAAATAACAGGATGTCTTGAAATTTCCATCCTCAAAGCCGTAACCGTATTGATCATCTGTTCACCATCCACAGAACTGCAAAACGGCCACATGCCTGTTAATGCAATGCATTCTGAAGGACTTGGAGGAGAAGACTGATTATTACGTGAATGTTACTACAAACATATGGAATGGCACATTTGCAATGGTAAGTGAACTCATCTCATTGCTTTTCTCATGTCAATGTTGGGGGTAAAAGTGTGTTTGTTTGCCCATCCAAGGCTGATTTCCTGTACGTCGTGCTCTCTGTGAGAGCTGATATAGAGACGTCTCAACCGGACCTGCTGTTCATCGAACAGAAACACCTGAAGGTATGGTCAAAACATACAGCAGGATCATTTGAACACTTTTAGCTAAAGATTTAGCCTCAAACATCTTCAACATATCAACATGTCGTTACCCATGTCGAGTAAATGTACATGTGTTCATTGCAGGTTGAAGTCAAAGTGAGCCAACCTGGAGCTAAAGGGGACGTTCCGGTGGGCGTCATTGCAGGGAGTATTATCGGCGGTCTGTTATTACTGGCTCTTGCCGTCGCATTGCTTTATAAGGTGCTTTATTTAGCTTTCTTTTCCACAATGTCTATACATCTTGTCATTTTCTTCCTTTAAAAAACCAATGTGTTTGTTCAGCTTGGATTCTTCAAGAGGAAGTATCAAAAGCTGATGAAGAATGAAGAGACCGGAGCAGAAGATCAGGAACTGAAGGAAAACAGTGAGGCGCCATAAGAGATCGGCCGAGACTCATTTGGACATGAACTGGAAATTGCCAGTTTGATTACAACACATTAACTGACAACTTTCATTCCAATCCCATTCATTTCTCATATGCTTTTTCTCTGCTAGCTGGTGTATCTTTTGGCACAGTCTTATCACTTCCACCTATTTCCTGAGTAGTTGGTATTTTTTGACTATTGTGACTTTTGATTATTGGTGTCATATGCTGGCATATGAGGAAATGGACCTTTGAGTTTTTATTTGAACACATCTGATCATTTATTTTATAGTTGAGTACTAAAATTACCAACCACATATGGCCCCGATATATTTCAAGCAAAATCGGGAGTGCGAAACAGCTTGCTATAGCGAACTTTCTGGAAAAGTTCATTCTGACTGGTAAACTACCATTGGACCATGGCGATTACATAATGGCTGTGGCTCCACCTTCTTCGACGTGGAAATCTTCTCCTGTTAATTTCTTATGTTGTTCAGTCCTTGGAAGTCAGACGCGAGTAAAAGCATGAACACACTGGAGAGTTGTAATTTTAATTAAAAGAGACACTGGGAGTATTTTTCATGTTTAATACCATAAAGCTGCTTTCTTTAAAGCAATCTATCGTTTAAAGTGCTATATAAAGAAAGGTGACGTGACTTTAATGGAGGGCTGAATTGCAGAGCTTGTGCAAACATATCCACATATGATCAGATGCTTTCTTAACTGCTGTTTTCTCACCAGTCATTTTAGTTTATTTTGTTGTTGAAAGGAAAGCGTGCAGCACATTTACATATTCATCTAAATGTGGGCGGCGTCTGTATGTTCGCTTACAGTGTACCGCTCCAAATGTATTTCAGACTTCTTTTTACCCATAAGCGAAAAACAAAAAAGAACTTTGCCATAGAACTTCGTACTATGCAAGAATGATGAGCAAATAACTAAAGTAATAAGCAGTGCTACTCTGTGTAAAACATCAGGGAAATGTTCTGATACTACTTGAAAAAGATTGTGAATATTTGCAGGCAACACTTTTTACACTCAAATACTTTGAAATGTCTAGGAAATACTGATGTTAACTTTTAATGTTTTGAAATGACAAAGTTAATATAAATAAGTTGGTATGATTTTGTATTAATTCAGGGTTTAACTTCTACTGATGGTGTGGTGTGTCTACTAATCAAAGGCAACATAAGCGACAAAGACTTTCCTTAATGTTTACATAATGTTTTTGCACTGACTTTCTATTCTTTACAAAAAGGGCAGAATATACTCTTCTGTATTTGTGTTTCATCAGGTGTTACAGGAAAACTTAAGCTTTGTATTTTTTCAATAAAAACTTCATGATGCTTCAAGAGATTTACTGTAGCTCATTTGTTCATTTAACAGTTTAACTTTCCTTGGAATCTTTTCCACCATCCACCCACAAACACTCCTTGTTCTCTTTCCAGCAAGGCTCCCCAGACTCGTATATTTCCTGTAAAAGAACTAAATAATTACAAACATGTTGCAAACAATTGCACGATGCAATATACAAAGAGAAATGACACTTTGATGGCAATAATTAACAAGTTACAAGTTATTATATAACTATAATATCTTATAAAGAAACAAAAAGTAAGTGTTCAACAAACAGGGTCATGTCTTATAACTTTATTACATTTTACTTTAAGTATAATTAACTTTATTAAGTATTAGAGGCACAACAACCTGTTTCCTTTTTTTGTTGCGAGAACTATTCGATTATACAATTAACCTAGAATGAAAACTAGCTGATTTTATAAACTAACTGGACAAATGTCTGTTTTCTGAGTCTGTCCCACCTCAGAGATTTTGACCTTCTCAACGGAATCCAATCCGTTAAAAATTCCTTAAAGTAACATTTTATGTTGTAGTATCATTTAAAACTACAACATGGTGGGAAGACAAAACGCAAAAAATATTGTCATTATTTACACAAACTGTTGACTGCATTTATTAACCTTTTACAAGTTTGTAAGGAAAAGAAATTAAATATTGTCCAAAATTTGTTAACTTAAGTTTAATAATAACTACCAAAAAGCATTTGCCGTAAAACTAGCTAGTCTCTACTGAGAAACATTTGCAATCCTGTTACCTATTCAGGCTTACTTTATATTTTATTTTAATTTAAGTTGTATCAGTTGGGTCTATTATAGTGAAAATAACAGAATCATACAAATTGGTTTTATGTGCCACATTATGATTTTCAAACCTCCTATAAAATGTAAGAAGGAAATAACAAACACTAAGAAATTAATTTGACGTCCTGAGGCTGACAAATATCATTTACTGAAGATTAATCACCTCCTTTTAATGACCATTTGTTGAACAAAATATTTTTTTTTTGTTGTACATTATTCATGAAATGTTCTATAGGGTTAAAGAGAAATCATGCACTAGTATGTATGTTCATACCTTTTTCCAGATTGGTACAGTTGCTTTGAGTGTGTCGATGCAGTACTTCACTGCCTCCAGGGAATCACTTCTGTGCGGTGATGAGATCCCTATTATAACACTTGCTTCTGTAATAGGAACCACACTGTGGACAGAGCGGGGAAAGAACAAAAATATTCTTTAGATGTAATGATGTCAAGTAATGAACTCGACATTTCTAAACACACTGCGAGACTCACCCAAGTCTATGTTGTATGCTAATATGTCTGACGCTGGGCCACTTTGTCCTGATGTCACTGCAGATCTTCCTCAGTTCTGACTCTGCCATTGGAATGTATGCTTCATATTCAAGCTGTTTTACTTTCTTCCCCTCAAAATTATCTCTGGTAGTCCCTGAAAAAGGAGATTACATTGGAATCCATGTCGTTCTAAACCCGTAAGACTTTAGCTCGACTTCGAAACACAACTGAAGATTGTTTAATAAAATCTGAGAGCTTCCTAACCCTCCATTAATAGCTCTGCAACTACCACTTTGACACTTCAAAAAGTTCATAAAGAGATTGTAAAACTAATCTATATGAATCGAGTGGTTTAGTGAGCAAATTTTTTGAAGACATGATCACTTTATAATGAACAGATTGAATTTAGGCTTTTGTTCACAGAACATAAACAGAAGCTCAACTGAACCTGCTTGATGCGCGAGAACAAACCTCGTGGAAGCTCAAACGTGCTGCGTAACACAAGAATGAACCTCATTGGTTCTTGCAGAAGCTCAAATGTGCTGTGTAACATGAGAATGAACCTCATTGGTTTTTGCAAAAGCTCAAACGTGCTGCGTAACACACAAGAACGAACCTCATTGGTTCTCGCACATCAAGCGAACATGCTCAAGCTTCCATTTACCATATTTGATGTGTGAGTTGAATAATGTTTATATGTGAACAAAAGCCTAAATTCAATCTGTTCATCATATAAAACAATCAAGTCTCTTTAGACAATTTGGACAAAACCGCTCAATACATACAGGGAGTGCAGAATTATTAGGCAAATGAGTATTTTGACCACATCATCCTCGTTATGCATGTTGTCTTACTCCAAGCTGTATAGGCTGGAAAGCCTACTACCAATTAAGCATATTAGGTGATGTGCATCTCTGTAATGAGAAGGGGTGTGGTCTAATGACATCAACACCCTATATCAGGTGTGCATAATTATTAGGCAACTTCCTTTCCTTTGGCAAAATGGGTCAAAAGAAGGACTTGACAGGCTCAGAAAAGTCAAAAATAGTGAGATATATTGCAGAGGGATGCAGCAGTCTTAAAATAGCCAAGCTTCTGAAGCGTGATCATCGAACAATCAAGCGTTTCATTCAAAATAGTCAACAGGGTCGCAAGAAGCGTGTGGAAAAACCAAGGCGCAAAATAACTGCCCGTGAACTGAGAAAAGTCAAGCGTGCAGCTGCCAAGATGCCACTTGCCACCAGTTTGGCCATATTTCAGAGCTGCAACATCACTGGAGTGCCCAAAAGCACAAGGTGTGCAATACTCAGAGACATGGCCAAGGTAAGAAAGGCAGAAAGTCGACCACCACTGAACAAGACACACAAGCTGAAACGTCAAGACTGGGCCAAGAAATATCTCAAGACTGATTTTTCTAAGGTTTTATGGACTGATGAAATGAGAGTGAGTCTTGATGGGCCAGATGGATGGGCCCGTGGCTGGATTGGTAAAGGGCAGAGAGCTCCAGTCCGACTCAGACGCCAGCAAGGTGGAGGTGGAGTACTGGTTTGGGCTGGTATCATCAAAGATGAGCTTGTGGGGCCTTTTCGGGTTGAGGATGGAGTCAAGCTCAACTCCCAGTCCTACTGCCAGTTTCTGGAAGACACCTTCTTCAGGCAGTGGTACAGGAAGAAGTCTGCATCCTTCAAGAAAAACATGATTTTCATGCAGGACAATGCTCCATCACACGCGTCCAAGTACTCCACAGCGTGGCTGGCAAGAAAGGGTATAAAAGAAGAAAATCTAATGATATGGCCTTCTTGTTCACCTGATCTGAACCCCATTGAGAACCTGTGGTCCATCATCAAATGTGCGATTTACAAGGAGGGAAAACAGTACACCTCTCTGAACAGTGTCTGGGAGGCTGTGGTTGCTGCTGCACGCAATGTTGATGGTGAACAGATCAAAACACTGACAGAATCCATGGATGGCAGGCTTTTGAGTGTCCTTGCAAAGAAAGGTGGCTATATTGGTCACTGATTTGTTTTTGTTTGGTTTTTGAATGTCAGAAATGTATATTTGTGAATGTTGAGATGTTATATTGGTTTCACTGGTAAAAATAAATAATTGAAATGGGTATAAATTTGTTTTTTGTTAAGTTGCCTAATAATTATGCACAGTAATAGTCACCTGCACACACAGATATCCCCCTAAAATAGCTAAAACTAAAAACTACTTAAAATATTGATACAAAAATATTCAGCTTTGATATTAATGAGTTTGTGTTCATTGAGAACATGGTTGTTGTTCAATAATAAAATTAATCCTCAAAAATACAACTTGCCTAATAATTCTGCACTCCCTGTATGGATTAGTTTTACGATCTCTTTACTTTTTAAAGCGTCAAAGTTAGTTGCGTAGACTGTCAATAGAGGGACAGAAAGCTCTCAGATTTCATCAAAAATATCTTAATTTGTGTTCCGAAGATGAACGAAAGTCTTATGGGTTTGGAACGACATAATCCCACAGCGCTTCACTTTTTCCACATTTTGTTATGTTACAGCCTTATTACAAAATGGATTAAATTCATATTTTTTTCCCTCAATTCTACAAACAATACCCCGTAAAGACAACGTGAAAAGCTTTTTTACAATCTTTGCAAATTTATAAAAAAATAAAAATAAATCACATGTACACAAGTATTCACAGCCTTTGCTCGATACTTTGTTGAAGCACCTTTGGCACCAGTTACAGCCTCAAGTCTTTTTGAGTGTGATGCTACAAGTTTGGCACACCTATCTTTGGGCAGTTTCTCCCATTCTTCTTTGCAGGACCTCTCAAGCGCCATCAGGTTGGATGGGGTGTGTCGGCGCACAGCCATTTTCAGATCTCTCCAGAGATGTTCAATCGGGTTCAAGTCTGGGCTCTGGCTGGGCCACTCAAGGACATTCACAGAGTTGTCCAGTAGCCACTCCTTTGTTATCTTAGCTGTGTGCTTAGGGTCGTTGTTCTGTTGGAAGATGAACCTTCGCCCCAGTCTGAGGTCCAGAGTGCTCTGGAGCAGGTTTTCATCAAGGATGTCTCTGCACATTGCTGCATTCACCTTTCCCTCGATCCTGACTAGTCTCCCAGTGCCTGCCGCTGAAAAACATCCCCACAGCATGATGCTGCCACCACCATGCTTCACTGTAGGGATGGTATTGGCCAGGTGATGAGCGGTGCCTGGTTTCCTCCAGACATGACACTTGCCATTCAGGCCAAAGAGTTCAATCTTTGTTTCATCAGACCAGAGAATTTTGTTTCTCGTGGTCTGAGAGTCCTCCAGGTGCCTTTTGGCAAACTCCAGGCGGCCTTTTACTGAGGAGTGACTCCCATCTGGCCATTCTACCATACAGGCCTGATTGGGGGAGTGCTGCAGAGATGGTTGTTCTTCTGGAAGGTTCTCCTCTCTCCACAGAGAAACGCTGGAGCTCTGTGAGAGTGACCATCGGGTTCTTGGTCACCTCCCTGACTAAGGCTCTTCTCCCCCAATTGCTCAGTTTGGCTGGGTGGCCAGCTCTAGGAAGAGTCCTGGTGGTTCCAAACTTCTTCCATTTACGGATGATGGGGGCCACTATGCTCATTGGGACCTTCAATACTGCAGAAATGTTTCTGTACCCTTCCCCAGATCTGTGCCTCGATACAATCCTGCCTCGGAGCTCTACAGACAATTCCTTGGACTTCATGGCTTGGTTTGTGCTCTGACATGCACTGTTAACTGTGGGACCTTATATAGACAGGTGTGTGCCTTTCCAAATCATGTCCAATCAATTAAATTTTCCAGGTGGACTCCAATCAAATTGTAGAAACATCTCAAGGATGATCAGTGGAAACAGGATGCACCTGAGCTCAATTTTGAGTGGCATGGCAAAGGCTGTGAATACTTATGTACATGTGATTTTTAATTTTTTATAAATTTGCAAAGATTTCAAACAAACTTCTTTCACGTCGTCATTATGGGGTATTGTTTTCAGAATTAAGGAAAAAAATTATGAATTTAATCAATTTTGGAATAAGGCTGCAACATAACAAAATGTGGAAAAAGTGAAGCGCTGTGAATACTTTCTGGATGCACTAAGTAAATGGCATTCTTATGAATCGGCCATTGCATCATTGGTTCACCCCATTGATTCACTCAATACGTGGATTCATTCAGAAACAAAGCACCGTTGTGTGTTGCTCAGAGATGTACAATTCTGCTTTATAGGTATTATTTTCATTGGCAAAAATTTAGCAAAAACAGACAATACTGTGTCTAAATTATACACAATATTAACTTCTTATTTACTGAACTGTTGTATAAAATCAATATTACATTTGCACTTATGCAATTCTGAACAAAAACATCACTTGTGCGATATTGCGCTCTTTACACGTGTGATATTGCTTAACTATATCATATCATATAAATGAGATAACTCGTACAGGGGCATTTTTGCCAATATCTTGAATTTTAGGGTCATTCTAAATATTATTTTGTTTGTTTTTCTTCACTCTCTTAAGCCTTTTTTGCAATAATTTTATGTTTCTAAAATGTTTAAATAAATCATAAACAAAAAACAAAAAAAAAAGCCAGCTCTAAACAGAAACAATGATCCAACTATGAAAAACTGACCAATAAACAGAGATATAGCGCCACAGGAGGGACACGTCACAGATTCAGAGACGCCATCAGCAGAAAGATTGTCAGTTGTGAGTGTAATTACATCTTGACCCTCATCCGCAGCCATACCTTTAAAAAAAACAGAAAACATTATAAAAAATTAACATTATATAATTATAAATAATATAAATATTAAATATATAACGTTGTAATATATACAGTTTATATACACTCACCTAAAGGATTATTAGGAACACCTGTTCAATTTCTCATTAATGCAATTATCTAATCAACCAATCACATGGCAGTTGCTTCAATGCATTTAGGGGTGTGGTCCTGGTCAAGACAATCTCCTGAACTCCAAACTGAATGTCAGAATGGGAAAGAAAGGTGATTTAAGCAATTTTGAGCGTGGCATGGTTGTTGGTGCCAGACGGGCCGGTCTGAGTATTTCACAATCTGCTCAGTTACTGGGATTTTCACGCACAACCATTTCTAGAGTTTACAAAGAATGGTGTGAAAAGGGAAAAACATCCAGTATGCGGCAGTCCTGTGGGCGAAAATGCCTTGTTGATGCTAGAGGTCAGCGGAGAATGGGCCGACTGATTCAAGCTGATAGAAGAGCAACTTTGACTGAAATAACCACTCGTTACAGCCGAGGTATGCAGCAAAGCATTTGTGAAGCCACAACACGCACAACCTTGAGGCGGATGGGCTACAACAGCAGAAGACCCCACCGGGTACCACTCATCTCCACTACAAATAGGAAAAAGAGGCTACAATTTGCACAAGCTCACCAAAATTGGACAGTTGAAGACTGGAAAAATGTTGCCTGGTCTGATGAGTCTCGATTTCTGTTGAGACATTCAGATGGTAGAGTCAGAATTTGGCGTAAACAGAATGAGAACATGGATCCGTCATGCCTTGTTACCACTGTGCAGGCTGGTGGTGGTGGTGTAATGGTGTGGGGGATGTTTTCTTGGCACACTTTAGGCCCCTTAGTGCCAATTGGGCATCGTTTAAATGCCACGGCCTACCTGAGCATTGTTTCTGACCATGTCCATCCCTTTATGACCACCATGTACCCATCCTCTGATGGCTACTTCCAGCAGGATAATGCACCATGTCACAAAGCTCGAATCATTTCAAATTGGTTTCTTGAACATGACAATGAGTTCACTGTACTAAAATGGGCCCCACAGTCACCAGATCTCAACCCAATAGAGCATCTTTGGGATGTGGTGGAACGGGAGCTTCGTGCCCTGGATGTGCATCCCACAAATCTCCATCAACTGCAAGATGCTATCCTATCAATATGGGCCAACATTTCTAAAGAATGCTTTCAGCACCTTGTTGAATCAATGCCACATAGAATTAAGGCAGTTCTGAAGGCGAAAGGGGGTCGAACACAGTATTAGTATGGTGTTCCTAATAATCCTTTAGGTGAGTGTATATATATAGTGTGTGTGTGTGTGTGTGTACACACTACTGGTCAAAAGTTTGGAAACATTACTATTTTCAATGTTTTTGAAAGAAGACTCTTCTGCTTATCAATCCTGCATTTATTTGATCCAAAATACAGCAAAAACTGTATTATTGTGAAATATTTTTACAATTTAAAAACTTTTTTCTATTTGAATATATTTTAAAATGTAATTTATTCCTGTGATCAAAGCTGAATTTTGAGCATCATGACTCCAGTCTTCAGTGTCACATGATCCTTCAGAAATCATTCTAATATGATGATTTGATGCTCAAGATTATTATCAATGTTGAAAACAGTTGTGTAAAACATTTTTTTTTAGGTTTCTTTGATGAATATAAAGTTCAAAAGAACAGTATTTATCTGAAATCGAAAGCTTTTGTAACATTGTACTACCATTCAAAAGTTTTGGGTCGGTAAGAATTATTTTTATTTTTTTTGGGAAAGAACTTAAAGAAATTAAATCATTTATTCAGCAAGGATGCATTAAATTGATCAAGTGACAGTATAGACATTTATAATGTTGCAAAAGCTTTATATTTACAAATAGAAAACAGTTATTTTACATTTTAATAATATTTCACAATATTACAGCTTTTTTTGTATTTTTATTAAATACAGCCCTGTAGCCCTGGTGAGCAGAAGAAACTTTAAAAACATTTTAAAAATCTTACCGTTCTCAAACTTTTGATGGGTAGTGTATGTATATATATATATAACAGATAGACTGGTAGGCTATCATATTTGATGCACACCTTGGTAATTCCTTTACCCTCCACTAAGGGGTGGTATAATGGCCACCTCGTCTCCCTCTCTGAGAGTCAAGGGCTGCGCACCCAGAGGCACGTACTCCTGCCGCACTGCCAGAACCACTTGATCCCGTAACACAGACAGTCTGGCAAACAGGACAAACATTTTCTTTTTCAGATCAACAGTTTTTATTGATTCTCAGACACTTTTCAAAAGACATCTGCACAGAATCAACATTTTTACCCCGATAGCAACCACCCCCTTCCACACCCCCATAACAAATCCCCAAATACGGCTTGAGGTCACAACTTGGCTATATAATTAAATATAATTAAGATAACTTCTAGCATTTAGTGGTGAGAAAAGAGAAATAATAATAATAATAATAATAAAACATTTTCTGAATAAAATTAGATCAGAACATATATAATGAATAGCAAATAAAATAAAAACAGATGCTCAATCAGAAAATAATAGGCTGCAATAGATCATTTGTTATTATAAGCATTATTTATGTGATGTAGAGCATGTATAGTACAATACAATTTAGTCTTTAGAAGGCAAAGAAAGAAATGTGTTCTTATGCATGAAATATTTACACTGCAAATAATACCCAATTACATGAAATATAAAAGGTTTATATATATATATATTTTTTTTTATGTGATGATTAAGTTAGTAAATAAAATATGCCAGAAAGTAACATTCTGATAACAAAGAACATTTTCCAAAAATATTACATCATTATTAATACATAATTAATAACAATTATTATGTCAAAATATGTACTATATATATATATATATATATATATATATATATATATATATATATAAAATAATAATTATCATATGTAATAATAATGTTGTTAATAAGTTCAAACCACATCTGTTTGATTATAATGCGTCGATCACTTGCAAATATCACTGATTTGAAAGTCCTACAAAAGTATTAATATAGTTGTGATAATAATTCACCTCGGATGTCTGGTCTCCAAATCCTGCCAAAGCTGTAGAGATGTTATGTTTGACGGAACAGTGATGTTCTCCGCTTTAAGTCCCGTTAATTCGGCACTTTTTGCAAAGTACAGAACCGACACCTGCTTAACGTGTAGATACAGGCTATTAGAACAATATGGACAATTTCGTTACTGTTGCCAAAACAAGTTTATCGAATGCCATTAGCGATTAAGTAATGCAAGTATGATTATTTTTGTATTTTTGCTTAGCAGGTGATTGATAAGAAAATGTAACTGTATAAAAGATTTCAAACGCAGACTTACCTCGGTATTCATGTATGTACATTGGCTGGACGAGTAAAGTTCAAACACTCGCAGCGCGTGCTGCTGCTAACAGCTCGTCTTCCTGAGAGACGAAATCCAATTGGTTTTGCTTTTGGTCAGCTGACTCGTGGCCAGGAAACAGACAGATCATGCTTTGTTTATTCAGGAATTCAATCAACCTTATAACAGCTTAAAATTTTAATTTAGAAAATCGCACTTTTCCTTCTCTATTATGTCTTCTATAAGATTTTATCCGTTATCCTATTTAACCTAAAATCTTGAAATTTGTTCCTGAAATTAGCTCCGCATTTCCAACCTTAACCGGCAGATGTCTTCAAAATCACATGTTAAACGGAGCCATTCACCAATATCAGAGAGTTAAAGGGATAGTTCACGCAAAAATGAAAATTACCCCATGATTTACTCACCCTCAAGCATTCTAGGTGTATATGACTTTCTTCTTTCAGACGGATACAATCCATCCATTATAAAAGTAATCCACACGGCTCCGGGGGGTTAATAAAGACCTTCTGAAGCGAATCGATGGGTTTTTGTAAGAAAAATATCCATATTTAACACGCTAAATATTTTTAGATATTATATTATTACTTTATAATATTTTACTTTATAAAGTTTTAAATATGGATTTTTTTATAATGGATGGATGCACTTTTCGGCTTCAAATTTTGGGCTGCCATTCACTGCCATTATAAAGCTTGGATTAGCCAGGACATTTTTTAATACAACTCAGATTGTATTCGTCTGAAAGAAGAAAGTCATATACCCCTAGGATGGCTTGAAGGGGGAGTAAACTATGGGCTCATTTTAATTTTTGGGTGAACTATCCCTTTAATGTCCTTAAATATAATGTATAAAGCACTTTCTTTATGGTTACTATATTTAGAGACTCATGTAAAGCACTACACACATATATATATATATATATATATAGCGCCTTTATATAATATACAAGCTTATACAACAAAAAAATTAAAACAATGGATCAAACGCACAACTCACCATTATTAAACAGCCGATGGCTGTTTTTGTTCAGTAAGACGATTCTGTGTGGCATTCGATCAATCCAGTGACATCTCTAACCACAGACCACAGCTGTGCAACGTATGTCCCCATTTCACAGTGATGGTTATTAACAACGTGTGGTAGGAGACACTTGCAGAGTCTTGCATTTCTCCCAATTTTCCGACAGAGGGACAGCATGGCAGCTGCTTTCACCTCGACCTCAGACATACACTATTGCCAAAAGTTTTGGGACGTCTGCCTTTGCATGCACATGAACTTTAATGACATCCCATTCTTAATCCGTATGGTGTAATATGAGTTGGCCCACCCTTTGCAGCTATAACAGCTTAAACTCTTCTGGGAAGGCTTTCCACAAGGTTTAGGTGTGTGTTTATGGGAATTTTTGACCATTCGCCTAGAAGCGCATTTGTGAGGTCAGGCACTGATGTTGGACGAGAAGGCCTGGCTCACAGTCTCCGCTCTAATTCATCCCAAAGGTGTTCTATCAGGTTGAGGTCAGGACTCTGTGCAGGCCAGTCAAGTTCCTCCACACCAAACTCGCTCATCCATGTCTTTATGGACCTTGCTTTGTGCATTGGTCCGCAGTCATGTTGGAACAGGAAGGGGCCATCCCCAAACTGTTCCCAGAAAGTTGGGAGCATGAAATTGCCCCGTCCACCAAACTTTACACTTGGCACAATGCAGTCAGGCAAGTACCGTTCTCCTGGCAACCGCCAAACCCAGACTCGTCCATCGGATTGCCAGACAGAGAAGTGTGATTCGTCACTCCAGAGAACACGTCTCCACTGCTCTAGAGTCCAGTGGCGGCGTGCTTTACACCACTGCATCTGACACTTTGCATAGCACTTGGTGATGTAAGGCTTGGATGCAGCTGCTTGGCCATGGAAACCCATTCCATGAAGCTCTCTACACACTGTTCTTGAACTAATCTGAAGGCCACACGAAGTTTGGAGGTCTTTAGCTATTGACTCTGCAGAAAGTTGGCGACTTCTGCACACTGTGCGCCTCAGCATGCGCTGACTCCGCTCTGTGATTTTACGTGGCCTACCACTTCGTGGCTGAGTTGTTGTTGTTCCCAATTGCTTCCACTTTGTTACAATACCACTAACAGTTGACTGTGGAATATTTAGTAGTGAGGAAATTTCACAAATGGACTTATTGCACAGGTGGCAAACTATCACGGTACCACACTTGAATTCACTGAGCTCCTGAGAGCGACCCATTCTTTCACAAATGTTTGTAGAAGCAGTCTAGACTAGGTGCTTGATTTTATACACCTGTGGCCATGGAAGTGATTGGAACACCTGAATTCAATGATTTGGAGGGGTGTCCCAATACTTTTGGCAATATAGTGTATCTGGCAAGCCGATTTAACATTTATTTCTTAAAACTAGTATCTATTTTATGTCACCAGTAGGCCTACGAAGTCACCATGAAATCAAAATTGACCATTCTTATTTTTTATGGAATATTGCCATATTTAGCCTATATTATAAATTATGTATCATAATTTTTTTAAATTCGTCTGCCCTCATAATCTTGAATCAAATTAACTTCCCCTCCTTCTTGCAGCGACATCTCTTCTCTTCTCTGATGATGTGTTTACTGGTGTGAGGGCGGGGCAACCTGTCACTCACATGAGATCCACCAATAGCAAACCACAACCATCCAATAAATTCCCCATGGACAAAAACAAGTCCCGCCTAACATTTATTCTTTCATTCCTGAACCACAATCCTCATTTTGAATTCAACGGCAAAAATGTCCTACTAATAGAAGTCACTTGTCAGTATTGTAATAGTAGAAGCAAATAAGGAATAAGTACTACACTTTAAAATAAAGGTTCTAAAAGGGTTTTTTCGTAGTGATGCAACAGAAGAACTATTTTTAGTTCCTCAAAGAACCTTTCAGTGAACAGTTTTTAAAAGAACCATTTCCTCTTAGTGTTATGAACATTTTAATAATCTGAGGAACCGTTTGTGTATTGCAAGATTCTGTGGATGTTAAAGGTTCTTCATGAAACCACAGAAGCCAATAAAGAACCTTTTTTTTAAGAGTGTAGATCTGATAAGAACTTTTTTGCATCATGGATGTAACACCTCATCTACTCTGCAAGCACGCAATGTCAGCAGCGTCACAGGAATTTGTCATGTCGCGTCACTTGTTGTGTAGACAGGGTGTAATGCAACACCCTGATTGCTTTCTTTTGAAGGAGGATTTGTTGTACTATATTTGCAGGTTTGACCCTGGGGAGGACCAAACAACTGTCTCAACTATTATTAGAATGACCGTATCCTTGAGTCTATTATTACACATCCAAATTCACAGTAATAGACCACTTTAAAAGATTAACGCTTATCGTCCAAACTGAAATGGATGGAAAACTGTCTGAGTCTATTCAAAGTAGAGGACTCAAATAGTTCATATGCATTCTTACGCATAGATATGCTGTTGCCTCTATTCATATTGTCTGGTTTGCTGTACAGTAGCATTTATACCGCTGTATTTACTGATTAAGAGTGTACTAATAAAAAAATAAAAAAATAAAAAGTGCCAGTGTATAATCCAATAGTTCATTAATGTTAGATAGGCCATAATATAAGACACTAGGGCCAGTCCATGAAAAGGGTACATTTTGTGTCCGTCATTGATGTGTACAAACTGACTTTAACTTCTAGTGTTGTTCTAGGCATTTTTAACATCAGCAAAAATTCTGTAACTTTTGAAACATTTTTCTTTCTCCATAAGTTTCCTTTATTGCCTGTTACTGTGCTGTATTAGCAAATATGCACATTTTGAGTAAAGAATTTTGTATTTATTTTCTCTCTCTCTCTGTGTGTGTGTATATATATATATATATATATATATATATATACACAGCCTCATCCCCTTGTGAACTCTTTCATCTTCTTATATATTATTATTGTCAGCTGGTCTGATTTTAAATAGTCAACCCTGTTACCAAGTTGCCATGATTTTGCACAGTAAACTGGATATTTGCAGAAATATCCACATAAATTAAACATAATTTATCTTTCTTATAGGCACTTTTCAAACTCGAGCACAGGGCTAGTAATGGCAATAGAAAGTATAACGTCTGTCAGCCCTGTTACTTTGGGCACAGCTCTATTCAAACACACAGTATATTACATTTTATTTAGCCTCAGATGGCACATCCCAATTTATTAACACTGAGCATTTGAGTTTTCTGAGAATATTTACAATCCTACAACAATAAAAGTTTTTGAAATCTTTATTAATCACATCAAAATAAAGTACTATTTATTCAGCAATTTTGCAGAACCGGGTTCTGTTTAATACAGTTCAAACTCAAAGGCTGGCATATGTTGAAAGAAAAACTATATCAAATAACTGTTGTAATAATCAGCCTTCTATCCACAATAAATGCAAACAGACCCCAAATCACTTTGCTGCTGTTATCCAACTCTTTGAACCAACTCAAACATAGCCCTAAATCATAATGTTGCTTTTGAGGAGAGAAAGTTTCGAGACTTACAAATATCACCTGATAAATTTCGGTGGGCAAACTATTACAATGCTCTCCCCACCCCCTATGAAGTATGAAGACCGCCCACCACAGGCATCCAACTCGAGACCCCATATAGATTTAAAAAGCGAGACGGATTCCGTGTGTATGACAGTCACTGAGTGCGAAGCATCGGGAGAACATCTGTCTGTCTGTAGTCAGTCTGTCTCCACTTTTTCTGAGGATGCTACAGTTACCGCGTCTTCGCCAGGGCGTGATCGCGCTTCTCATATGGTTCGCGCACTTGATGGAACAGCAGAAAGTACAAGGTAAAGTGACATTTATGCTTTGCGTGCTGTCTTAACGTCTGAATGAGGAATATTATGCCGTGTTAAAGCCATTAAAGCATTGATTTGGACTTGAGCAGCTTGAATGATGCGTTTGCGCGCTGGCGCCTCTCATGCGTAAAAACTAAAATGTATAAGTGAACTTGTTTTCAAGACACCTAGCTATTAGAATTTATAGTAGAAATTTACATATCTATGCAGGCACCTTCCTGTCTGTCCTCGATCTTTGAGCGATTAAATATGTTAAACTTTATGCAGTACGTGGGGTATTTTATTCATTTATTATGTTTATAATGCCATTATGTCTAAACGGTCGAGCATGTTTCCGTGCAATTCACAAAACGCTTGCACAACCACAATATAGTGTTTCTTCAGAGTGGATTCATATGGCAGAAGGACTCTTTGAACATTTGGAATTTCAACCCAAGTTCCTTTTAAAATACCCCTAAAATCATTTTCAAATGTTTGTTTGATCTTTTACCTGGATCCAGCAAAAACCTATGGTTATTTTATAATCATAAAGCAACTTGGCACTAAAGATGCAACCAGATATTCAATATTGAGGTGACCCAAGGTAAAAATTAAGAATCGGTCATTGCAACACCCATATTGACTGTTTTGAGTGTCCTACATGGTTATGGCCCTGCTCAGCACTAATTGGCATCAATTAGCTACATTCTATTACATGCCTGGTATAAGTGATAAATGAGCAGATTAGTATTCAGCATGTATGAGGGGGTAATAAAGTGACTCTTTCCAGCTGGCAACTGCTGGCTTCAGCAGGGCAAAAACGGGAGATGCCAGGTTCTGTACATGTCTGGGATGAGTCGGGAAGACTGTTGTAGAAGTGGTCGTCTGGGCACGGCGTGGACTGAGGAGGATGTACCCAATAACACGCTTTTCCGGTGGCTGATCTTCAATGGCGGTGCACCAAACTGCATACCTTGTAAAGGTACAGCATTTGGATAACAGGAAACAATCTGAAAGAAGATAAACGTTTTAAATTTAGTTTTGATCATGCTAGGAACACTTGAGTATGGTATATATAATATAAATAATGCATGACAGACATGACGTTTAATCCACAAACATTTACTACAGAACTGATATGTCAGTTTATTTGATCAGTTATTCATAACCTTCTTTATTGATTCTACAGAGACTTGTGATAATGTGGACTGTGGTCCTGGAAAGAGGTGCAAAATGAACAAGCGGAATAAACCCCGCTGTGTGTGCGCCCCAGACTGCTCCAATGTGACCTTTAAAGGGCCTGTGTGTGGCTCCGATGGGAAAACGTACCGGAACGAGTGTGCAATCCTTAGGGCCAAGTGCAAGAGACACCCTGACCTGACTGCGCAGTACCAGGGAAAATGCAAAAGTACGGTCACTCAGGTCAAACTGAAATCTAAATTTACTTGATTAATTAGTCTTGTTGCACCCAAATCATAGGAGTACATTCTTCCAAAGAAGAAAGAATGATTTTGTAATCTAAACAAGCCTCTGAAACAACTTTTGTCCCAGTGACATCACCTAGGCTGTGCAGTCTATTGGATAATATAGGAATTGTTTTAGCAAACTCGCAGCTACATTTTGTTAAATAACACCCACTTTTAATGATCCAATCAATTACCAATGGATATGGAAAATTCAAATCCCAAGCTAAATGTCTCTCACAGAATATCCTATACTTATAGAAGTTAAATGGTGGCAAATGTCATTTCACATTGACTTTTTGGCATCAAAACTATGTAAGGCTTAATTCTTTAAAAATGCATTAAAAGGAACAGAATGATAACTTGCTAGTAATTGACCAAACATGCATAACATGTCTTTCTAATAAAAATATTACGCCCACCAAAAATATATATAGAGAATAAGGTAACACTTTATTTTACAGTGTCCTTGTTACATATGTTAAATTACCATAGTATATGGTAATAACAGAATCGTATGCATAATTAAATGCAACTAACCCTCAACCGAACCCTAATCCTGCCCTAACCCTATAGTAAGTACATGTAGTTAATTAATTTTACTCAGTACTTAAATATATAATTACACTGTAACAATAACACCTTAAAATAAAGTGTAACTGATAATAAATACAAAATACTGTTATGCATAAGCTAGTTTTTATAGTTTTATATCAGTAGCATATAACTAGGTGTAAAAGGTTGTTAGCCACAGAAGCTGCCAATTTTGACAGGTTATTATTTTTCTACAGAGTCATGTTATGACGTGCGTTGTCCTGGAAGCTCAACGTGTGTACTGGACCAGACCAACAACGCCTATTGCGTGACCTGCAACCGGCTTTGCCCTGAGGTGACCTCACTGGAGCAGTACCTGTGCGGGAATGACGGGATTGTGTATGCCAACACCTGCCATCTCCGAAGGGCCACGTGCATCATGGGACGGTCCATTGGAGTAGCCTACGAGGGGAAGTGCATAGGTGAGAATAAGACAAAATCTTGTGCTTGCACAATCCTCCTTAAACATGTGGTTCTCATTACTCTGTTTTCTGTTGCAATAACACATTCATGTTTCACATGGGTAGCTGTGACTGTTGCTGCTTTTCTGCGTTATTTAATACCTCCTCAAACCACACTGAGTGAAACAAGACTAAAATTAAAATTCAATACGGCCGAATGTGACCCAAAGAAGTGGTTTTACACAAAGTGAAATCATATTTTTGGGAAAACTTCTCATTTTGTTCGTCTGCTATACTTCGTCCTCAGACGCCAGGTCCTGTGAAGACATCAAATGCAGAGAGGGACGAAAGTGTCTGTGGAATAATCGGTTGGGACGGGGACGCTGTGCTGTGTGTGAGGACACCTGTCCCGAGAGTCGCCCAGGAGACAGCGTCTGCGCCAGCGACAACGTTACCTACCCGAGCGAGTGCGCCATGAGGCAGGCCGCCTGCTCCTTGGGTCTCGTCCTGGAGGTCAAACACTCGGGCTCCTGCAACTGTAAGTAGAGGATGCTACGCCTGGCCACACCCTTGTCCCGCATTCCCTTCCCCTGCCGAAAAACATCCCTCTTTCTTGCCCCTCCCATTGCCCCCAAAAGGAACACAAGGACTGTCGGAGAGCGTGTATTTGCCCTTGTCTTGGCTTCCTCTCGCAAAGACATTCTGTGTTTTAACTCAGTGGCAATGAGACGTTCTGATGCATTAGAAGTGTCCGGGACAGTGCAGATGTTCTCTGCTCATCTATTGATGTCTTAAATGAGGTTAAGCCAAAATCTTTCTGGAAGGATTTCCGTTTGGGATGTGAGACAGTTCTGAACATGCTGCTCCTCCGCAATGGTTACACTATCTGTGCGTCAGAAACAGAAACGTGACTGACGGTGTTGACGAGTCATGTGGAAATTACATAGGGATGTAAACTCACTTAGCGTGCTCTGTTTATTTGTTGTCTCTGCCTATGGCTGACCAGCTCTGTGATGATCGCGTGATACAGATGAGCATGTGTGTTATGGACAAAGAAAAGCAAACCGGTCACCATTATGGTGCACGCTCAGAAATTTGCCAGTGCTTGGGACAAAAATACCACTGAAAGTGACAAAAATGCCCTAGAAATGTAAAATACGGGGGCAAAAAAGTTTTTTAACATGTATTTTAATATATAGATATATTTCTGACATGTATTTTAATTGAAGTTTTTGAAATGGTTGGTATGCTGTGTGTGTGTGTGTGTGTGTGTGTGTTTTATATGGTTTAAAAATATATGCCCAGAAAATCAATTCCAAGAGGCAAATATTGTCTGCGGAATTTCATTTCTGATCCCAGCTAACATCTTTGTCTATCATCTTTTTGTAATAAAGGGAAACTCAACCATTTTTTTCACTGTCGATTTGTTATGTCCATTTTGCGCAATGTGAAAATAATGTTCTTTTTCTTAGCATATTCTGTGTTTTCTAAGTATTTTTTAATGAAAAAAATCCCGTTCACACCAAGGATGATAACCATAAAGATATAATTCTAAAAATCATTTTCAATATTAAAGAATAGCAGAGTTCACACCCCAGCTATAACGATAACGGCACAGAGAAACAATATCGTTGGATTCACTTTCAGAACGATTTTATCCAGCTGATGAATGATAAAAACGACAGCCAGTCAGAATCCATCCTGCTGTAACGAGTATTTAAAGTGACAGACAAGTCGCTGTGGACGCTAATATAGTTATCTTTCTTGGTGTGAACGGGCCTTTATTTTTCACGTAAAATGTTTCTAGACAATTTCCCTTCTTTTGTTCTAACCCTATAATGGTTAAAATATGGGACATAACAAATCTCATGTGGAAAAAATGTGATTTTATGTTTAGTATGAACATGTTTAGATGGTTCAGTGATAAGTTAGAACATTTGTTAATGCCTTAAAGTAGAACCATCTTTCACCAGCCGGAGTCTGTGTGTGGTATTGACAAATCATCTTCCACAAAGCGATATTTTTGTTTAGAAGAAGGGATTACGTAATGTCTCTTTGCTTGATTTGATTTGATTTTGTACAATGACAAATACAAGAAATTGTCTCCGCTAATAAAAGACAGAGGTAAGGCGCCATACAATCCCACCCTCTCCTTCAACCCTCAGCTGTGATCCCACCACCTTGTGTGAATTGCAAAGCATCATTAGATGCAAGTAGTCATGCAGTAAGACTCTGTGCCTGAATGCTGTTGTGTTTTATACTAATGCAACAGCTACTATATTCCTCCGTAGCACTCTCAGAAGAAACGGATGAAGAGGAGGATGATGAAGATTACGTGGATTATAGCCATGTATCTCTGTTACTGACTGGATAAATCACCTTCGACAGCAGGACTGCATTTAAGCACAGAGTCATGTTCATATTGTACATACATGTACTCTTATTTATTTTCCACAGACATGTGGAAGATGCTTATTGTTCTAGATGTTTATTTATACATTTTTTGTCTTCTTATTTATACATTTATAGTCCGAATAAATGAATTGTCTACCGTCTTTTCTTTGTCGTCTTTGTAAAAGTATTATTTATTATAATGTGCAATGTAACTATGTGTTTTGAAAAGTGTTACATTTTGTGAAGAAAAAACACTTAAACAGTTTTCGCTATCCTCCCGAATGGAATATCTGCAGCAAAACTTGCATGTGTTTTATTTATTTGCAATCTAATGTTCACTAATACATGTATTTAGCGTAGATCTGCTTCAGTTTACAATCAAAGCTGACAAAAGCACTTTTGTTAGTAAAATCTTTGTATGATTTTGACACATACACCAAAAACAGTGGTTTTGTTTTACAGTAATAATGTTGGAATCAATGCATTGTGTTTTTTAAAAATCAAAATATACCCTTGATGCTATTTTTTGCCAATATGTTTCCTGTTTTTTATGTGGGTGCTCAGACAGAGGAATCTAGTTTATCATATATTGTATAAAAATAACAATATTGTTTTCTTGCCATATATCGTTTGTCTTTTTTATTTTAGAGATTCAACTATAAATTTATAGTTTTGTATTTGTTTGTAAATGTTTTATGTATATAAAGTTAATGATGCCATTTGTAAAGATGCAGTATAAAGAGTAAAATCTGAAAGAAAAAAAAAGTCTCCTACTTAAGTTACTTATTCCAAAATCTTCATAGAAATGTAAATCTTGTCATTTTAAATCTATAATCCAATGTTGGGATTTTGAAAAACCTTTAAGAACGTAATATGACCTGGCCTTGAATCCTTAAAAGTAGGAATTTGTTATTTCATTCTAGTCACAAGCAGATTGATCTGAAAACACACACACACACACACACACACACACAAACCAATCCAAGTTCTGCAGAAGCCACCGGAACTGTCTGAGCTGTAGCGAGGAAACTAATTTGCCAGGAAGTTGCACAGACGGCTAATTGGGAAGGAGAGCGACACCACCTCTTTGCTTTGCAAGGCTTCATTAGACGCTTATCGTTAATTCAAACCCACAGAGATGTTTTTCAGACAGTGTGGGAACACTCTTTTTTTTTTTTCTTCATCAGATATTGTGCACAGACGCCTTTGTATATCAACATTTCTTTCTAGACTCTAAAGACCTGTTCACACCAAGGACGATAACTATAACATTTTACAATAAATGTATATTTCTAAAATATTTCTAAATATAAAAGAAAAGTCTACAGACTCTCAAAAATAAAAATTATTCCATAATTTGCTCACCCTCAAGCCATCCTAGGTATACATGACTTTCTTCTTTCAGCCGAACACAATCTGAGTTATATTAAAAAAAATATCCTGGCTCTTGCCTGCTTTGTAATGGCTTTTAGAGTAAGAGTTTTTGAAGCTCCAAAAAGCGCATCCATTCATCATAAAAGTAAACCATACGACTCCAGTGAGTTAATAAATGCCTTCTGAAGCGAAACAGCCGTACGTGCCATAGATATGTGTACGTATTAGGGCTGGGCGATATGGCCAAACAAATCATATCTCTGTATTTTTTGGTTGAATGGCGATACGCGGTATATATCCCGGTATTTTCTACGTTTTTCTATTTGGATAAAAAAACCATCTGTATTTATTTTAATAATAATTTTATTTCACATCCTGCCTAATGATGTCCTAAAAACAATGTAACAGTGAATGTAATGTAGGCTATGCAATATATTATGTGTAAAAAGGGGGTTTACAATCTAAAAACAAAATTAATAATTTTGTTTTTAAATTCACTAAAGTAAAAATGAAAATATAAAAACAAAAGAATATTAGCCTATATTTGAGTACCCAATTATAACGGTCACTTTCATAAAAATATACTTACTTGTAGGTTTAAAATTCCACATATGGCACATTTATTGTCCAACAACAAATATTTTAGAAATATGTATACTTTAGTCAAAATGATTGCGCTCCGTCTGTTTGGCGCGAATGCTCGTCGTCTCCTGACAGCAAAATGGACATATTTGCATGACTTTCTAACATTTATAGATGGAGAATATACCTGTGAAATGTAAGTTATGCACTGAGGAAAGCACCACATCTCAAACACATTACACAGCGCAAGTATTTATCTGTCTGTCAGCACAAGTAGCCTCTAACTATCTCTCAGAGCATCTAACAGGGCAAGCTGCTTTAAACTATAAATGTTAACTATTTCTTACCAGTTATTTTGAAGCCCTTAATATAAAGCATGTGTCACGTTTAGGACAAGTTGTATCATGCACTTTCCCTGCATCAGCTCATTCTGCGTCCTCCACTATTTTTCAGATGCGTTTGTATCAATCTACTGTATATCGATATAAACGGTATTGCCTCATTCCATATCGTTTCTAAAAATATATATCAATATATTGTACAAACTCGATATACCGCCCAGTCCTAGTACGTAGATGCCACATTCGACCGCTCCAGACACGTCGGTGCACCCGCCATCTTGCAACAGTCAGCACGTCGTCATTCACAGTAAGAATCAATGATGCCACAACTTTGTGCAGCTTCTGGTTGGGAAACCGCCGAGATTTAAATTGCCGCAGGAATTGGATAACTTTCCACAGGTGAGAATGTGTTGGTTTGTGTTTTTATATGTATTAACTCAATATTACATGTTTTTACTATGGTAGGCGTACTTTTTAATGTTTTTACTTTTACTATGGTAACTTTGGTATGTTGTGTTATCTGATGCCTTCATCTTGTTGTATTGTGTTAGTTTAGCAAAATCATCTGCTGAAGATATTCGTCTAATTACGGTTGCAGACGCACAGTCAACTTGCTCTCGAGTGTTCACAGACCGGCTTTGAGCATTTCAATATGGCGGACGGCTTATATATAGAGGCCCATAAAAATATCCACTATTGAGGCATCTAGGTTTATATATCTATGGTACACGTGATCACGAGAGAGTTGGGTTTTGGCGGAAGGGTGACCTCTGACCCGACGTATGACTTAGGCGTAGCCTGAGGTGAGAATTTACGAACGCGGAAGCGAAGAGGATAGAGCAAAACAAAACTCAGATCACAAATTAGAAGACTAAAATGAGAAGTTTTAAGGAAAAATGTCTGAGGATTGCGATATAAAAGAAGAGGTGGTATGTCCTACGTCATATGTCGGGCCAGAGATCACCCTTCCTTACAGCCGTTGCCGGAAGCCAGTGATTATACAGTAGTTTATAAAGTTTTAAATATGTATACTTTTCTTATACAAAAAGTTATTAACCCACTGGAGTTGTATGGATTTATTTTATAATGGATGGATGCATTTTTTGGAGCTTCAAAAACTTGGACACGATTCAATGCCATTAAAATGCTGGGAAGAGCCAGGATATTATTTAATATAACTCTGATTGTGTTTGGCTGAAAGAAGAAAGTCATATACACCTAGGATGGCTTGAATAGTTTTCATTTTTGAACTATTCCTTTAAGTTAAACTATTTACAAACAGGACCAGTGATAAATTCACTGTGGCTTCACTGAAACTGAAGTGTTGGTGAGTGACGAGGCTGTGTTCAGTAAGGTGAGGTCTGTCTGTGCTGGCAGGGGTGATCTCTCTTCTCTCGCGAGGCAGCTGAATCAGCAGTGGGCACGGGGGAATATGGGCGCCCGGCCCCGCTGATACCTGCTGGGCAGCATCTGTGATAACGCAGAGACAGGGAAGAGTAATCATATCTGAAATGACTGCAAAGAGGAAGATCGTAATCAGGAGTGAACACGGTGTCAGTGTCTCAGGCTTGTTGTGGAAAAAATAGCAGGCAGCCACTATAACGATGTTAAGAAACAGCTGACATTACATGACACAGGACAGACTTTTTCCCATAGTCATGCTGATAGAGTTAAAATCCCTTGACCGTACTATAGTAAGGTTTTATATTTTAATTATTTTGTGGAATATTGCATCATATAGAAAGAAATCACTTCCTACTTAGCATTTTTGTCGTGTTGTCAAGAAGAAGAAAAAATCCTTAAAAAAAGAAAAACTTGAGAAGCAAAACGTGCAAGATTTATCCTAATGTGTTTCAAAGCGAAATGTTATGCAACTGTTCAACAGAATTTCATTCGGGCTGTGAAGCTCCTAAAATATATATATAGTCCCTAAACCATGCACCATGTTTAAAGTGTTCTGGACTACTTTTATATTTTTATACTGCTGCCTATTTGCCAAGTACTTGAAGTGTGCCAAGCATAGCCTCAATGAACTGTTGTTAAAAGGCAATCTATTCTTCAAAAATGTTTAACTTTTGTGTTCCACAAAAATAAAAAAGCATTTGGGTTTGGAACGTTTTTCATGCATTTTTTACCCGAGTTGTGAATGTGTTTGTATACTGATTTGAATGTGAAGACAAAAAGATTGTTTACCGAAAAATAATCGCCTTCATATTGAGTTATCTTCATGTTTCACTTATTTAAATCATTTTAATGAATCATTCATTGAATTAACGCACTAAATCACATTAAATTAATCGACATCTAACTCACCTACTTTCAGTGACTACTTTTCGAATCTGAATAAAGCATTGGCAATTTTTTTTAAATTAAAGGTAGGGTAGGCCTTTTCGGAGCAGCTAGCAATAGCAAGCTAGCTTTGAAAGCATAAGATCCCACCCTCCCTTCAGAGCGTCTCCAAAGCCACGCCTCCTTTAAAACACATGAACGCACACAACAGAGCAGAGTCTGCAAAGCATCACGCGACGAGAGATGACGTTAAACTACCTCATGTCTCAAAGCACATAACATTACAATAATAATGAATGTAAACAACTTGCAGAGCTCTTACTTGTACCTCCTGTCTGCTGCAGGTTTATTTTGATAGTGTTAACATACACTATATTGCCAAAAGGGACACCCCTCCAAATCATTGAATTCAGGTGTTCCAATAACTTCCATGGCCAGAGGTGTATAAAATCAAGCACCTAGGCATGCAGACTGCTTCTACAAACATTTGTGAAGGAATGGGTTGCTCTCAGGAGCTCAGTGAATTCAAGCGTGGTACTGTGATAGTTTGCCACCTGTGCAAGTCCATTCGTGAAATTTCCTCACTACTAAATATTCCATGGTCAACTGTTAGTGGTATTATAACAAAGTGGAAGCAATGGGAACAACGGGGTCAGCGCATGCTGAGGCGCACAGTGTGCAGAAGTCGGCAACTTTCTGCAGAGTTAATATCTACAGACCTCCAAACTTCGTATGGCCTCAGATTAGTTCAAGAACAGTGTGTAGAGAGATTCATGGAATGAGTTTCCATGGCCGAGCAGCTGCATCTAAGCCTTACATCATCAATTGCAATGCAAAGCGTCGGATGCAGTGGTGTAAAGAACGCCGCCACTGGACTCTAGAGTAGTGGAGACATTCACGCTTCTCTGTCTGGCAATCTGATGGACGAGTCTGGGTTTTTGTCGGTTGCCAGGAGAACGGTACTTGCCTGACTGCATTGTGCCAAGTGTAAAGTTTGGTGGATGGGGATTATTTTGGTGGGGTTGTTTTTCAGGGGTTAGGCTTGGCCCCTTAGTTCCAGTGAAAGGCACTCTTAATGCTTTAGCATACCAAGACATTTTGGAAACTTTCATGCTCCCAACTTTGTGGGAACAGTTTTGGGGTGGGCCCTTCCTGTTCCAACATGACTGCGCACCAGTGCACAAAGCAAGGTCCATAAAGACATGGATGAGCGAGTTTGGTGTGGAGGAATTTGACTGGCCTGCACAGAGTCCTGACCTCAACCCGATAGAACACCTTTGAAATGAATTAGAGCGGAGACCGCGAGCCAGGCCTTCTCGTCCAACATCAGTGCCTGACCTTAGAAATGCGCTTCTAGAAGAATGGTCAAAAATTCCCATAAACACACTCCTAAACCTTGTGGAAAGCCTTCCCAGAAGAGTTGAAGCTTTTGTAACTGCAAAGGGTGGGCCAACTCCATATTAAACCCTACGGATTAAGAATGGGATGTCATTTAGGTTCATGTGCATGTAAAAGCAGGTGTCCCAAAACTAAATTTAAGTCTGAGGACGGGTAGAACGTTCCCGGGTAGAACGTCACGGGTTGCCATCTCGTAATTACGGTTACGACATGGCGTGAACGCATCATAAGCACCATCATTTTTTTTGGTTTAGGACATTGGTCACTAACAGGCAGACGGCGGACCGCGGTCCGGGTCCGGACCCAGAAGCCGTCCCATACGGACCCGGACCTACAGCCAAAACAGAGGGTTAAAACCTGACAGAGCGCTGTTAGTTTAACCGGTGCAGCTTTTGTAGTCTTTACAGTAGTGGTAGTGGAACTGCACAGATCAATTGTATGCTAGTTAAGCCATCCCTCCCATACCACTCAGCCAATCAAGTCTGTGTTTTCAAGGCGGTAAACTATAAACATTGCGACTACAGTGCAGACAGATGATAGAGTTACATATGAAAAACAGGAGAAAGAAAATGAAAGATAGCGATACATGTAGAAAACAATGGGAGAGAAATAGACGACTGAGACGAAGAAAAGAAAGAGATACAGACGAGAGCGCCGGAGAAAGTTGAGAAAAAGACGAGTGAGATGGAGAAAGAGATACAGACGACTGTGCGGGAGAAAGTTGAGAAAAAGACGTGAGACAGAAACAGAAAAGGGGACATTCAAGCTGTTCCTCCCTTTGTTTTATTTTTCTGAAGTTAAGCACTTTATTTGAACATTTTTCACATTTGATTTATTTTCTCTTATTTTGAAATGTAGCCCTTTTATTTATTTAATGAGAGAACGTTATACATAGCTCATGCCCGTAGTCAGGGGCTGCCCACTGACTGCCCACTATTTCTCATAAATATTTTGGCCTTCAAACGTCTTAAAATGCACATATGTAGATCAGAGAAATAAAAATGTGATCAAAATACGTGCACGCAGTATAGGCCAAAAAAAAAAAAAACGCCTTTGTTTGCTGACCAATTATAAGTTAGTGATCCTACAAATGTTAATTGCGTGACTTCTTCAAAACTTCATATTTCACAACATAAAACAAAAGCATGTTAGCTTCATAGTTCTGTCACGTTTGTGATTTAAACTTTGTGGGGGAGTTTTGATAATCCATGCCAAATAATATACACTCCACACAGTGTGTTTGGACTAAAAAAGGTGGATAAAAAGTAACCAAAATTAAGTATTTGAACCTCATAATTAAATACAAAATGAGGCTGGGAGGGCTGAAAAAGGTCCACTTTTTAAAGAAAAAAAAACAAAACATTTCACTAGGCTGGCTACGGGCCTGTATCTACAGTCATACATATGTTACGTGACAATAAATATTGTCAAAAGGTTTTTGAATTGTACTGAATTCATTTTATTCGAAAGTGAGGTATTGATTACATGCAGATGTTGATACAACTACTAGGCTACTTAAAAATATATCTCACTAACTAGTTAGACATTATGATCTTCCGGACCTTTGCTTCAAGACATTTTCTCTAACTGGACCTCTTTAAATTTTATTTGAATACCCCTGGTTTAGGAGAACTCTCTTAGGAGAACATTTGAACTTTCTTGCAAAAATCGCATACCCATCCGAGCTGCAATCATGAAAAAAATTGCCTACCCTACCTTTCAATGAATAGTAGCCTCAGTACCGATTTCCATATGACAATGTAGTAATTTTTTCTTGTGTGTGTAATAAACAATATTTTAATCAAATAAAAGGAAAAAATATAATAAAAATAGGGGGAAAGCGGAGGCACATTTTCTCTAGTTCACAGTGCTTTAACTAATGTTAACCAACGTTTGATTTTAATAATGTATTGGTAAATCTTTAACATGAATTTGTATTAATAAAGGCTGTAGAAGTATTGTTCATTGTTAGTTCATGTGAACTAATGCACTTAACAAATAAAATATTTTTGCAGTGCAGTACAAACAGTCACCATTCATTAGAAAGGTCTACGATTTTCTGCCAAGTTCATGCAAGGACACCCATTTTCTCTCTAGGTATAAACCAGTACAAAAAAAGGTCAGTGCTCAAAAAGCATACAGTGTTGTGTGGCACAAACAAAATGTTTGGAGAGAACCAGTCTGGAGAGAACAGAGCTCTGTGGGTCATTTCCTGACAGTTCATCGGGGTCTCTCTAGCAACCAGTCCACCGGATCCCTGCTGGGTCTCTCATAGAAGTTCAATACAAACGTGCGAGTCAGTCGATGTCTGCGAGACAGCCACTGGTCAGCTGAGGTTTAGCTCAGTCTGTGTACGACTGATGCCTGGAAATAGCATGAGAAATGTACTTGGGGGTGTAATCGAATAGTTCTGCTGCTCTGGACAGCAGTCAAAACAGTCTCTTCTGCCTGTCTCTGTCCACTTTTGATGAAGGCAAACCAGAGTGTTTCTATAGCAGCTCATGCACGCAGTATACAGACCTTTATTCTGGTTTATATACTCTGTCTGTTGTCTTAAGTGTTTATGGAGCATTATTAAAACCAGAGATGCCTGTAGAGTCAGTGACTGATGGTCCTGTATGGAAAATCCACGCTTATTAATGTTCTGTTGACTGTTTTTGCCATTTCAGAAATGTTCTCTATTAGCAGTCATATAAATTTGGTTTGAATTTTAACAAGGAAATGGAATGCACGGAGCCATCAAAACAAGCGTACGCTTCCTCAAAGCTCAACTTCAATGAGCCGACAGCGAATCGCATTGGAATCAGAGGGAACCGAATCTGAGGTTAAAAACAATCAGCAATTAAAGCCTGGCATGAGGCTTTGAAACAAGATCACAGAGAGCCACTATAAGAGACTGTCATTGTTATTCCTAACATTACTAAGAGTTTTTCTTACTCGCTGATGGAGAAAGTTTCTCAAATGAGCATGCATGCCTCGTTACCCCAGACGGGCTTGTTTGGATGTTCCAGTATTGTAAAGAGGAGAATGTACATTTTGTCCTTACATTTGACCTTTGTGTTGCAATACAATGCAAAATGGCATGTGCGCTACATTCACTAATGGAGGCAACGCCAGTCCCAGCCCTAACTCATTATAATCATTCATGGGAACATGCTTGTGGAGGTACGTCGGCAGTAGGAATTGCACATTTCTCATGTGCATGAAGGAAAAAAAGCAATGCAAAAGGGTCATTGCTTTTCAGATGCATGGTCCTTTTGCTTTGAGTAAATATGGCCTAGTTAAGTACAATTTCATCGGCAATTCTGGGATTCTTGAGTTTCATTGTGGCCGACTTGCTTCCCAGAACAAGTATGTAGTTAAGGCAAAAACTGTTCCTACAGATTTTGGGCTGTATGGCATTTCATAACGTGTTGTTTCAGACTAGTGGAACAAAAACATCCAAAATGCACTTGATTTCCACCTGTAGATTTCAATTACAATACATATCTCAAAATGTGTTTTTTTTCTCATACACTAATGCTGCTTTCACGTGGTATCGGAAATGTCCTACTTCGAAAGGTTGTGATTACGAGCTTGTCGCATTCAAGTGCTTTGTTGTTGGAAAGAACAGGAACATGGAGGACACCAATGCTGCGTCCCAATTCGTCTACTTATGCTATGTCCTAAAAGTGTGTACTCTTTTTGTGAAGAAAAAGTACATATGCTTGAGTGTGTAGCAGAAGAGTAGGCAAGCTTTGGGACATACTACTTTGTCATAACTGCGTCTTAAACGGACAGCTCTGTCGCTTAGTTACATCCTGTCACCGTTGAAACTGCCCTGTCAATCATCTTGTCACAGTTAAAATCCTCCACATTCAATTTAGTTTAATTTAATTTCCTACCATGTCGGAGAGAAATGGAATAGCACGTTGATCTGCCAGTAGTGGGTCTTTTATGCAGCGACTCTCCTCATGTGTTTGCAATTTGAATACGTATAATGATGCATTTAAAAGTTAATCGCTAAACGTATCTTTACAAAAGTTCACAATGTTGTTTCAGATGAAATATAGGCTAATGTGGATAACATTGAATAAATATCTTTTCATCAGGTTAGATACTGATTATTAATCACTCAAACCTCTTTATCTAAACCTCTCTAGTTAACCGTCGGACTCGCACATCGGCCATGTTTGTAGTTTTTTATCCGTGTTTGTAGCTAATCGAATCCTTGTCCAACTTGCAATGGGTTGTGGGCAATATTAGCCGTTAGAGTGTGCGTCGATCTGTACTTCGGATTCTAACCGGAAAAAGTAGACCATCCGGGTATCTTTGGAATACTCATTTCAACATACTAAGATTTGGTGACGCACTAATTCTAATTTCGAATACTATTTAGGACAGATAGTATGCGAATTAGGACACAGCGCAAGTTTATTCTTGCCTATTTATTGGGAAAAACGTCCTTTTTATTGACATATATAAACATTCACTGCTGACGATTCTGGAATTTCGTTTAAATACAGGCTATTTTCACTGTGTATAAAACATACAATATGCTTCAAATGATTATTCATATGTAAATATGCACTACTTTAATGACCAGACAAGGCGATGTAGCGGTTGTGGAAAAAAAACAATAAAGAATAGCAGTCACAGCAGCAATCGTTCTCCCCTCTGCCATGTTTAAAGTTTATGGCACGCCCAACTTGGGAAATTGAGAATCAGAATTAGCTTAGCGGTAAATATGACTTGAGAGGGTTCATGTCCAATTTTTTAACTAGGAAACTCGTATTTATGATAATTCCGATAGAACATAAAGGCAACATTTAGATACACCAACCTTTTATTTCTCATTATATTCTGAAGGTTTTTACAGAGGGGTTTGTTCATATAGTGCATCATTTGCCTGATTTTATACAAATGTATTCCTTAAAACATAGGGAATTTTTTTCCCTGGCTGTTGACAGTATTTTCTGATTTATGGATTGATAAAAAGAGACACAAAATCCCCTTTTGACTCTAATAAGTCAACAAAATGTTTGCAATTCTTAAAGGTAGGGTAGGCAATTTCGGAGCAGCTAGCACTAGCAAGCTAGCTTTGAAAGCATGAGATCTCACCCTCCCTTCAGAGCGTCTCCAAAGCCACGCCTTCTTCAAAACACATGAATGCACACAAAAGAGCAGAGTCTGCAAGTCAAGTCAAGTCACATTCATTTATATAGCGCTTTCCACAACACAGATTGCCTCAAAGCAGCTTTACAGTGATAATAGGAAATTTTGCTTTAGAAAAAAGCTAAAAACTGAAAACCCTCAATGCGTTCCTGACGCCCATCCACAAGGCAACAGCACCTGGTGGCCAGAGAACGCAAGCACATTTGAATACGTATGTGTGCATATGTATTTTTATCTGTACAGATGGGAAGGGAAGGAGACCTTCACAGTGGAGAGTCTAGTTGACACGGTCTCTGCCGACACTTAAGGGCTGCGTTGTGGTCATGTCTAGGCGCAGGTCCACCTGATCTGGATCCGGCTGACTGTAGTAAACCTCGGGATAAACAGAGAGACTAACATTAGCGTAGATGCCATTCTTTTTATGATGTAACGAGTACATCAGGTGTTATGGGAAGCGTTCCCGGGTCCAGTAGACCTTGTTAATGCAGCTTAACCATTTAACTGATTTAAATAATATAAATTTATATTGTTCTATGTGTATCCATAGTAAAGAGATGTGCTTTTGCAAAGCGTCATGAGACGGTGTTAAACTACCTCATGTCTCAAAGCACATAATATTACAATAATAATGAACGTAAACAACTTACAGAGCTCTTACTTGTACCTCCTGTCTGCTGCAGATTCATTTCAGCGTTGATAGTGTTGACATACAGTAGAAACGCATAAATCCCAGTCTGAGGATGTGAACAGCTTACCCTTTTCACTTGGGGTGTCTTGCATTAAAGGAATATGAAAATGATGTCATCATTTTCTCATCCTACTGTTAAAGTGCGGGTGGGGTCCAGTGCATTTGTTTTGGATCCCATTGACTTTCATTGACATGAGGGTGAGTAAATGGACAAAAACAGTTGAAATATTCCTCAGAATATCTTGTTTTGTGTTCCGCAGAAGAAAGAAAGTATTACAGGTTTAAACTATCCTTTTCAGAGCTGCAAAAGAAACTCATAATAACAAAAAAAAATAATAAGAAACTTTTTGAAACTCTCCATTTGCACTGGTGTGATAGAGAGCAAGAGAAGTTTTAAGAAGATTACTGTAAGGCTGTCAGACAGAATGCCACTGGGGAAAAGGAAGAAAATATTGAAAGTTTGTCTTGCAGACAGCTTTGTGAAGTTCTTCAGACATGGTTAAAGTTTAAAGATTAATCCCAAGTGTTCATCTGTCTGCATACTAATCTTCGTCGGGGATAGCGTGAATGAGCAATTTCAAATGGTCTCAGGTTATTTCAGATAATGTCTCTTCTCCAGACATAATACCATTACCATAAGATTAATTTTTCAGAAGTTCTGTCTTTAACAACGTCATTTACATTTCATTCTGTCAAAACAGATCTGAAAAAAGTCAGATCTGAAAATCAGAGGAATAATTTTCTGTCTGCTGCCCTCAGAAAGCAAAGTCACTGACCATTTTAATGTTGTATTTAGGGATTATTAACAGTCAGAAGAACTGAATGGCTGTGCTGCTTTTTACTGAAGTTTTTCTCTGGTCAAGGGGAAATGAGACTCAAAATTTTTTATTTTATTTCAGGATGTCTCCTCTTCATGGGTTTGGCATTTCATTCAGTAACATTAGGCAGTTTTGATTTACATGCTGTTTAATGTTTGGTGATCGCGTTGTTTTACATTTGTGTGAGTAATCTTCTATCGCTTGTTTCTGCTTCTTCTCCTGTGTCTGCTGTCAGCTGAAACGTCTCGGTTACGTATGTAACCCTCGTTCCCTGAAGGAGGGAACGGAGAACTGACCGACGAATTGGGATCTATTTTCAGAGATTAATCTACTTCGAGTGTTTTGAAACGAGCCAATGAAGATTGGCATGCGGTTGACGCATTCCATGATCCGCCCCGCATTGCGGGTATAAATACGGAAGTGGAAGTACCGCATATCGCTTTTCAACTGAGGAGCCGAGACGAGTGACTTGGGCCTTCAGCTGAAGCACAGCACCTGGCGACGGGACGTACGTCTCCGTTGCCTCCTTCAGGGAACGAGGGTTACATACGTAACCGAGACGTTCCCTTTCGTACGTCGAACGTGACCGACGAATTGGGATCCCTACCAACACGCCAGGGATGCTCTTCCAGCGCCCTGCCTGAGCACGCTGGACCACACCTATGTTGGAGTAGGAGTCAGGGCTCCCGGCAGGGAAGGTCAGTCACTGCTGTTCCTGCAAGACCCACTCAGTACGACTATTGGATAACGCTGGGTAGGCGTGCCCGTCTCGTGGAGATGGTATGCTGCGGAGCCACGTCCTTCAGTGGAAGGAGAGGTGGCGAAATACACAAAAGGACTAACCTATCAGGTTAGTGCTACATATGGCAGTCTCTGGGGTGGATCCAACCTGATCCCAGGGGGGAAAGAACACCACCAGAGACGACAGAGCGGGCTCTGTCAAGGGAAAGACATGGGGCTAGCCGAGTAGGGTAGCTGGTACCGTGGAGAATACACATATGGGGTTGCCGTTAGGGAACCGCTACATATGGAACCCAGCCTACACACACGTTCCACAAGCATACGGGTGCAGGCCTGGCGTCAGCCGTCCGCAACGTCTGACACCGACGGGGTGACGGAGGAGCTCACAGGGATAGCCGTTTCCGTGGAACACAACCAGCCTTCTCGAAGACATTCTCCCCCCGGTCCTCCTCCGGGGGGAGGAGGGGTGCGGACACCACCTCCCCTGGAGCAGCTCCTCTTCTCCCTGGGCTGCCCGTCTCAGGGCCGCTTGCCCTTGTGCTTGCCGGCAGACTTCGCAGGACCCTTGACGGGTTGGGCGGCACCCCTACGCCCGGCGCCCTGCTTCCCAGGTGGAGGCGGATGCAGGGGGACTCCCTCGGCGACGAGCAGGCGGAGGCGCTGCAGCCGGCGAATGGGTGGAGGCAGCAGCGGGTCACCGGGGCAGGATGTTTTTGATCGTCTCTGTTTTCTTCTGGGCCACCGAGAACTGCTGGGTGAAGTTCTCGATGGCGTCGCAGAAGAGGCCGGCCTGGCAGACAGGGACGTTGAGGAACCGCACCATGTCGGTCTCACGCATATCCGCCAGGTTCAGCCACAGGTGGCGCTCCTGGACCACAAGTGTGGACATCGCCCGACCCAGGGAGCGTGCGGTGACTTTCGCCGCCCGGCGGGCGAGGTCCGTTGCGGTACGCAGTTCCTGCATAACCCCTGGGTCGGAACTACCCTCGTGCAGTTCCTTGAGCGCTTTGGCCTGGTAGACCTGCAGGAGCGCCATGGCATGCAAAGATGACGCAGCTTCTCCACAGGCTGTGTAAGCTTTGCCCGTTAGACTAACGGGCAAGGACCCTGGACAGGTTGGGCATTATGCAGGAACTTACACGCCCGGGAGGGGAGACGTGGATTTCCCCGCCAGTCAGTAGCGTTCTTCGGACACAGCTGCATCGCAACCGTCCGCTCTACTAGGGGGATCTCTACGTAGCCCTTAGCCGCGCCACCATCGAGGGTAGTGAGGACGGAGGAGTCAGTCGATCAGTTTCTAGTGTTGTAAGGCGCTATCCACGACTTTGTGAGTAACAGCTGGCCCCCCGCGGAAAGGACCAGCATGCTCTTCCGGAAGCTCTACCGGCGCAGCGGAGGGGGGAGGGGCCCGAGGAGCCTGTTGACCCGGCGGGAGTGCCCTCACAGTAACCCTCAGGTCTCCACCAAAGGCATCAGCCAAAGTAGCAGCCCTCTGCTTTGCAGCAGGAGGACCACTAGATCGGGGGATGCGCAATGGGACTCCACCCCATCTGAGGTATTCGAGCCTAGACCGTAATACTGCGATGGTCATGTTCCCGCAGTGGGAACATGAGTCATCCACGAAAGCCGTCTCAGCGTGCTGAACGCCCAAACACGTGAGACAGCGATCGTGTCCGTCAATTGGGGACAGATAACAACGGCATCCAGAAACACACGGTTTGAATGACATCTTGAAAAAGACGCAGGGTCAAACCATGTTGCTCATTTAGAAAAGGAAAAAAACACTCCAATCAGTGCCGAGGCACACAGGGGAAATGGCCGCGGCTCGCAGCGGTTCAAAGGTGCAAGCCCGCTGAAAGCACTCAAAGGGAAAAACGCCCAGCGAGCTCTGAAAAAAGCTGTTTGTTTCTTCCGCTGTAAGGCACCGTCACACCGACACCGGAACACTGGAGCGATCCTCTTCACGAGACTCACTTCTTTGAAAACACTCTTCATAGGAACACTCCGTGCGGTACTTCCACTTCCGTATTTATACCCGCAATGCGGGACGGATCGTGGGATGCGTCAACCGCATGCCAATCTTCATTGGCTCTTTTCTAAACACTCGAAGTAGATTGGTCTCTGAAAATACATCCCAATTCGTCGGTCAGACGTATGCCGAACGTGACCGACTGAAAGGGAACTAAAAGTTTCTTTAACATGCAGTCATACATTAAAGAAATAAACTGTTAAATTTACGGCAAAGAAAAAAGAAAACTGGCAGCTGTGGTTCCCTTACGAAAAAGAAGAACACTTCAAGTTAATTTTATAAAGTATACTTAAGTTATATTCAAGTATATTTTTAAGTATACTTTATGTAGTAAGTATACTAATATGAATTTACTAGTAGTAAACTTATTAAAACTATTTAAATACTGCTTGGGACTAAATTGGCCCACTTTAAGTATATAAAAGTATACATTTAAGTGTACTATAAGTGTAACAGTAGTAAACTTTAAGTACACAACGTTTCTCATTTGTACTGCATCTGTACTACAAGTGAACTTATAAGTATACTAGTCGTTTACTATTTTAATACTTGTAGTACATTTTTTTGTTTATGAAAGTACTATGAGGCTACTCTCAGTAAACTACTAGTTTAGTAGTTTTATACTGCAAGTATACTTATAAGTTTTCTTTAAGTAAACAACATCATACTTATAGTTTAGCTACTAGCGTATTTATTTATTATTTTTGCACTTTAAGTATATTACTATGTTCCTATTTAGGTATTATTTTTTTATCCGTGAAATACCTTTAACTGTACTTTTTACTAATTTTAAACATTTTATTCTCCCTACATGCATCCTTTTTATCAACACTTGAATGTGGGTAAGTTTCATTCAAAAAAGGCAACATTTTCAACAAAAAGAAATTGCATTTTTGTCAAAGACTTTGTCCGGATGGTATTCAGAACGATGATCAAAACAGAAAAAACAGATGGAGTAGATGGAGTAGATCGAGTCCATCAACACCCCCAAAGCTTAACAGTCGTTTCCTCTTCATGGGTTCGGCATTTCATTCAGTAACGTTAGGCAGTTTTTATTTACATGCTGTTTAATGTTTGCGTTGTTTTACATTTGCATGAGTAATCTTCTATCGCTTGTTTCTGCTTCTTCTTCCCCTGTGTTTTGATCCGAAGATTCTGTACTCTTTCAGAAGATGTGTCATAGCGCCTCCTACCGTATAACAGTGAAAACATATAGCCGGAAATTTCCAATATTATCTGTCAATGGTGGGGAAAGAGTAAAGTAGATTTGAAGTAAATTCCTATGTACACTAAGTGGACTCATTCATTAATTTCATTCATTGTTCCTATACGACCACCAGTGGACTAGCCTACACAAAAAATCTGATAATCGGAATTAGGAACAAATCTGCTTTCTTTATAAATCAATATTTTTCAAACAATGTAAGTTTATAAGACTGTATGTAAAACTATGTGAAAAAAGTATATTTAATAGGTTGTTCAATCAAAAGAGTAAACACAACTACAACAGTATACTTAGAATAATTAATTATACTTTTAAGTATATTATCTAGATCAAAAGATTGAGTACAAGTATAGGCCAAATACACTTTTCTGTCTGTATAAGTCAAGTAGACTGAAAGTATACTTTCTTATTTTTAGTTTAAAAGAAGTATACTAATAGAACACTTGAATAAACTTCTTTTTCATAAGGAATGCCAGAAATTCACTGCAAAAATTTATTTCAGTTTAACAGGATGCCTGTATATTTTACAACTTATAACCATATTTTGTGATATAATGTTAATATACCTACTATAAGGCTACTTTAACTATCAAAATCTGACTTTTTACCTTGATACAGGGTTCCTCAAACTCAGTCCTGGAGGGCCACTGTCCTGCAGAGTTTAGCTCCAACCCTGATCAAGCACACCTGAACAAGCTAATCAAGGTATTCAGGATCACTAGAAAATCATAGGTAAGTGTGTTTGATCAAGTGTGCAGTGGCCCTCCAGGACCAAGTTTGAGGAACCCTGCCTTAATATGTACTGATAACCATTACAATCAGAGCTTATCGTAAGCGGCTTGTCAATATACAGTGCACAGGGTCATACATACAAAGACAAAACACATGAAACTAAAATAATGCAATACATATTAACTAAATAACATAACACCATGTGCATTACTGATACAAAATTATTCATATGTGATGTGTAATGCTGGGAATGTCTATTTACTTGGAAATGTTTTACTTTACTAGTTTTACTTGCAAAAACCATAAATTTGACAGTATTTTACAGTAAAATTGCATATAATGTGTTGTTAAACCATCACCATATGTAAGGTAACTTACAGTTAACAAACTAACATGTTTCTACTGTATAAGTTAAAAAATATATATATATAATTACAACAAAAAAAATTACTGTGTAGATAGAATAAAAGAGTCATCTAGTGATTGTGGTCCTGCTTACCCGAAGGTAGGGATAACCGAAGAATATTTGAACGATTTGCATTTGAAATAAAAATATGAACATAAATAATAAATACTGCACATAATTTATATTTACAAAAACCAGCCAATATTTGAATATAGCTATACATTTTTTTTTTAAATGTAAATGTAATCATATAAATAATGGTTATATTAGCACTTTCTGCAAAGTTGAGCCACTGCTACAGCATAACATTCATAAAATTAATTTTACCTGAGTTTGATATATGGCATATGTTTTAGAACGAAAAGAAAACAACACTAATTTTCCCCATTTACGTCTCTTAAATATAGTTAGGTGTACATGATGATCCCTATGTACTGTATGCATATAATGTAAACATAATTTGATAGATGAAGGGCCTGACACATCTTACCCCACTCTCACCTAAAAAAAAAAAACCTTTCACTTAAATTGTAAGTTCGCCGATTTTGTAGGTTATTGCTTCAATATTGGTAGTATATGTAACATACTCTTTCGCCAAGTTTTTGCGTCATCTGACTTTTGACCAAGCCCCAGGGCTTTCATGAAAACTACAGATTGTACTTCCGCATTTTTGTATCCCTGCACACAGAGAGTTGGATCGCCAAAGGGTTATTAACAAAACAGTATTTTAAGACGTTTATCACTGAAAATTCAACGTTCGTCAACTTTTTAAAGAGCTTTATGGTAAAAATACTGTGGCAACAGCGTTCTTACCTGTATGCGACAGCGTTTTGCTTCGGGTTGGGCAGAACTGACCGAGCAGCGGTTTACTTACAATTGTTTCCCCTCCTTTAGGGCTCAAAGATTGTGTTCGTTGTCATCCAGTTTGAAATGTTGACTACAAACACAGGTTTTTTAGATTTTCCATCGTGGTGTTCTCTCCAAATGAATGAATCTTTGCAGCCTTACACCGGACGCGAGAGGCGCGTCAAAAGACAATAGTACCCATTATAATCCGTGATGTTGTAGACACAACAACATCACGCGTGACACGAACGACAAATCTCCCACAGTAAACCAATGTCTCATTCTATTTATGACGTATGGACATGAAGGACAAATGCTTTGCAACGGGCACTTTGTCGTGTCCATTGTAGACAGCCTTTAGACACGGTGTTATGTGCTGATTCCTTCACAGGAAACTGAAAGTAACTCACTCCTGCTAAACGTTTACTCTTTGAATTCTTGCACCCGGGAAAAAGCCAACACCATTATGACTAAAAGTTTGCTAAAAAGTGTTTCCTACTCACGCAAGGTGGTATTTGACTCTGGCCATAGGCTACGTTCAGGCTGTCAGTCCAAATCCTATTTTTGTGCATATCCGATCAGACTTAGCAAGTGTGAATGCCAAAAAATCACATGAAATTAATTTACAAATCCGTTTTGAGCTACATTCATATGTGGTTTGAAATCTAATTAAAATCGTATTTCTGGAAATCCGTTTCAGACTGCTCTGATCGGATTACGCATGGTTCATATGACACGATGCGTAAAACGGCAGTTGTTATAGGAAACATGCTGCAAGTCACTGCAGAAACAAGTTTGTGTTGTTGCAAAGGGCTGGACGAGCAGAAAATGACAAAATAATGGAGAAATGTTTTAAAACCGGTGGACACGACAGTGCAGAATAAAGCCGCTCATACCAGCCTCTTACGGTTCTGCCGCTGCCTCATAAGACGTAGGCCTAGTAGTCCAGCGTGGCGGCTACACATTGTCATGACAATGCAGACATCTGTATTGCAAACCCCTCTATGTTGCTGTTGTTGTTGTTGTTTTTGGCGTATATCTACCAACTCAACATCACTGCCATAGAAAGTTATTTCTCTTACCCCAGAAATTAACATTTCTTAGAATTAATGAATAACTACTGAGTGTTCGCTGGACAAACAGGTTAGTTGATTGTGGTATTAATTCTGCTACATCAAGTTAATTCTATTAACTGATCCAAATATTTATAATTAATTATAACAAGTTATAATTAATTATATTTCCCTAGAGCTAATTTACTACAAGTTTTCCTACTATTAGGCATAAGGTAAGACAAATGTCCTAGTTCTCTATTTTCTCTAGTCAGGAAGCACCAATATTAAAAAAAAAAAAAAAAGGTCTTTCTACCTCATAGGCTAGCCTATTTTGCCACCAGTGAATTACCCCTTTAATGCAATTTTATGATGTTTTTGTTCCCACTGTTTTGTTTTTACATCCCCAACATCTATAAATGTGTCATCTGTCAATTTAGCTCTAGATCCTGTTTTGAGTCTGGTTTATGGAAATCCCTACAAGCCAATGAACAGAAACTTCCTCCATCCGATAGTTTTGTGGGTTATGAGGACAGCTGGAAATCACTGTAGATGACTAATCCATACACAGGGAAACACTATGACTAATCACTATAGTGCAGATGAGCCATAGAGATGCCGGCGTTCCTTACGCCTTAGTCAGAAGAGAGCTCAAAGCCTTCCAGATGACCAAAGCAAGGGAAAATATCAAAGAAGGACAGCTGTACTTACTGTTAAATGGGTCAATGACATACAATGACTCAAAATTAATTTAATAAGTTTTGGGGGTAAAAAGGATGGTATCTTGATATCATGAAGTAAAAAGCCCCATTAAAAGAATGAAATTCTTGAAAACAAAACCTTATTACCTAATTTCTTATAATCACTATTATTATTTCTTAGAAAAAAAACAGTGAAGAATTTTTGTAGGGCCTTATGAAATCCATTTTATTTTTTGGACTCCCATTTTAATGGTTAAATAAAATTTTAATAATCAAAAAGCATGTCTAATAAAATTGAAACCATGAAACTTATACAATTGAACAATAATTTATTAAAAGTTTAAAATAAATTACATGTTTAGGGCCCTATGAAATACTTATTTTTTTCTCAAATTCCATTTTATTTCATTTTTTTTTAACCAAATTCTGTGTTTTCTGTTTTAATAATAATCAATCAATGATTTAAGAATCAATTCTATGAAATGTTTTTTCCCCCAGAAATCCTGTGTTGTGTATTTTAATATTTCCGGCAATCCAATGACGGCAAAAAACATTAACTGAATGTATCTTTTAGTCATATGAAGTTAAACTTTTTTTCAAACATAGTGCTGCACAACAGAGCTTTAGTGTAAAATTAAAACATGTAAGAAAAATGTTGATTATTCCTTAAAAAATAAAGTTTTAATAATAATAATTAGTGTTAGTATTATTATTTCAATGAGACGTAGCAAAATTCTGCTGTACAACATTAATATATTTCTGTCATAATTTCTTCAGGTTAAACTAAACTTTTATTTTGACGGGTTGCCGTGAAGAGCTTTGAGTTTCTGTGTCTGTATATTAAGATGAAATGCTGATGTTTATGTCCTTATATAGTGAGGTGGCAGAGGCTGAAAACACTGCGAGCGTCCCACTTCAGTGTGTGTGAGGTAAATGAAACCGCACGTCTGCACCATTCATTCACACACTGACACTCAGAACATGCAGGATTCATATTTAAATAATCTTTTTCCACTTTAATATTCACAGACACTAGTCTATATTGCGATTTGATTTAAGTGTACTGACCTACTTTTGATTTATTTATCCAAGATTTGACAAATTCTGTAAAATTCCGTGTAAATTCCGCATTGTGGAAATCATAGAGCCCTATTTTTGTTAAAATATTATAAATATGTGCAAACATTTGTCACACCATAAAACAGGAAATGATATCATATAGAGAGAACCCCCGAAGACCCCAATTACAGTGTGTCAAGGTCAAAAGGTCTAGATAATGTTCTCATCTAATATTAACGAAACAAAAAAGTGAAACATGATACCATCCTACAAGCAAATGATGAAAGACAACACATTTGTCCTTCTTCTCCCTTTATTTTCCATGTCGCTCAGTGGAAATTATGCATAAATACACATAAACACTGTCAAACATGTGAATGACTGCTAAAAGTCCACCTAGACCTTTTTTTCTTCCATTACAAAGACAGGCACATGTCCTTTCCAGAGACTAATCTGTAACAAATGTACAAATATTTGAATTACAAAAAGGCAGCTGAACTGGTTCGGAGGGTATAAAATTGTAGTAGATATAAATAAAACACAAGAAGATGTCCGAGTTTGACGATGACTATGCATTCGAGGTGTTTTTCAAAGGATTCTTGCTTTCGGAAGTGTGGCTGATGTGGCACATGAATGGTTTGGTGGCTCTTGCATTAGTTTCCTCCTCTGTTCATGTGTCTGGAAACTCATCTAAACGGTAGGATTTTGAGGCTAGAGGAGGCGTGCTTATGCAAAGAGAGTGTTTTACATTCAGGGCCAAAATACAAAACAACTCAAAAACAAGTAATGCGATATTGAAACAAGCACATGGTCAATACATCATGCATACAAAATCAAAGGCTCTGTCATGGTTCACCTAGAGGGGCTGATTGTGGTTTTAGTGTCAATGATGAAAAGACAAAGTCAAACCGGTGTTATATTTTTCAGTAGGGCTTTGTCAACCATTACCATCCAAGATAAAGAGATAGATGAGCAAAATCCTAGATATGTTCAGCTTTGAAATAATACTAGACCAAGTTATAAAAACACCATCACGTCCTCGATGATCCTAAATCAAAACTGTGCGTTTATAGGTCGCTCTAAAGCTCCAATCGAGTGCGGCTCCATGCTGTTAAGTGATATTATATGACAGGAGAAGATTTTATTATTTTTACGACTCGGGAATCACTTATAATTCCACTTTTCACTTCACAGCCACAAATATTTAAGACGGCATATTTGAATTACATCTAAAGAGACGTGAGAACACACATTGAAACGTTTGTTTTAAAAATACATTAGCACTCACATTAAGGCTTTTAAGTACAAACTAGCATCTCTCACTCTCTCGCAAACACGCATTCACGCAATCACTCAAGAAAACAAACTACGGACTACAAGACTTCCAATTGCCCTACGTGACCAAGCATATGATTAAATCATCTATTTAGTAGCAATGTGCAACTAGGTCTGTATTAAAAAGAACTGATATAACCATTTGACTGACAATGGTAATCGTGTGTTCTGGGTTAATACGTGTGGTTTGAGAGAAGGTTTCAAACTTCAGGGCTGAAGTGCCTTCTTTTTTCTGCTGATATGCATCCTTACGTCCATTTTTCCATGGCTCAATTAGTTTCACCACAGTAACAGAGTTAAAGTAACTACGTAGTTTACACAACGGCCATGGTGACCCGGGATGTGCTGGCCTGTGGTGAGTTGGCGACCGGTAGTGTCTGAGGGATGCTGGGATGTCGTCCCTGGGTCATATCCTGCCAGTCTCCTGGTCCTTCTCCTCCAGCAGATGAATGAGCTGACCAAAGCTCTCCTTTACCACGTCCATGTTGTCCACCGTGCTTCCCTCCAGAATCCAGCTCTTGCCTCTTGCCAGAGGTTCCAGCTCAAAATATTTCTTTATCTGTGTGTGAAATGAAGAGATGGAGAAAGAAATGAGGCTCAATTAGGTGGAGACTTCTTACACTATTCACCTTATCTTTAATGTAAGAGCGGCACAGCCATTTGTAACTTGAATGTGTGCGGCTTCCGGTGTCATTTGCTTAGAGTTATTTTAGCTGCTTGATATTTAATACTGGTATTTGCTATCATATTATTTTAATAAATTATCATAATTATAAACAAACTGGTTTGTAGTGCAAATAGCTTCACCGTTTACTGCATTTTGTTATTTTTCAAGTTTTTTCCCAAAAGCAGCTAATGAATCGGAAGTCTGGCACATTCACAGAAAAAAGCGTACTACCGCATTGCAAGAAAGGTGGAAAAACTTTGCTGTCAAAGATAAAAATAAAAACTGTCGCAAATTCATTGGTCACTTAGTAGAAGCTATAGTTTAAAAGCCGTTTCCATTCAAATTTGTGAATTTCACTTTGGAACATAAAACATTTGCGAATAAGTAACGTTTCCACTTCCTGGGTAATTGCCGCAAAATATCTGTAATAGAATAGAATTTGCTCTATTTTTCTACATCATAAATAACTTGCTTCAGATGAAGCGCAACAAATGCTGTCATGTTATCTTGTGTTCGGATGCCCGATGTTTGTGAACGCAATCGAGTGAGACGCTTCTGGGAGGGAATTAAACCAAACCATTTTAATGACATTTCAGAACGACCAAACCAACATTTGAGATGCTGTGCAATGAAATTGGTCCAATGGTTAGTTCAGTTATTCAATCGCATTCTCTGTTGAGGCAGTTTTTTTTGTTGCACATCAAGGGATTTATTCGGTTTCCATGGTAGTTTACGCGCATAAAAAATAAAAATATCCACCACAATTGAGTACCGTTTTTATGCTTTTTTTTTTTTTAGAATGTATGCACATTTTTGTGCTTCCATCCAGCGTTTTTATGCAATAACTCAAAATTTCCATTCAAATGGATGGAAACATAGCTATAGAGAGATGGTCACATGGGCCAGTTGCTTAAACTGCTTAGACTTGTTTTACAGGTTAGTCATTTAATTTTTTCTTTAAGAGTGGTCATATTTTTTTAGTGACTTGTACAGGTAGATTGGTCTAATTTGAATCTGAAAAATTAGACTAATTACCCCTTGTCTAATAATTAGTTGGTCAGACTAGTTCTTAAGACTCGGTCTTAACATCATAGTGACTGTGTTTATGAAACTGCTAGACAGGGTGTGTGACATTCTTAAAAACAAAACCATGAACAAAACTACAGAATATATGACTCAGATTACATTAAGTACAAGGGATGAAAAAGCTGTTGACACTGTTCAATCTTTAGCAGCACTTATCTTAAAATGAATATCCACTACAGTATACATTATAATGTGATGATAATGATAATGTGTCCTAAAATCACTTGCATATTGATATTTATTTTGTATTTTTAGACAAAAAATGTAATTGATTGACAGACAATCTGACGCCGAATCCACCATTTTGTCCAACGAACAAACCAGACAGGTAGGGTAGATTAATGTCAGTGGACTTGAACTTGAAAAATGGTGTGTACTGACTTCTTTCCGCGGTTTAAACAACATACCTTTAGATGTTCACTCATGTTTTTTTTGTGCTATGTCACGTATAAGTTCACATATAAGTTATCTGTCATAATAACATGACAATAACTCATAGCAGGCAGAATTTTATATCAATGCATCCTTATTAAATGCGGCTTTGTATCAACCACAATATGCTGTTTTAAGCACTGAACTATATAGAAACCAAAATATTGTTGTTTCTATGCAATTCATGGTAATTCTTAAAACCTATAATGGTTGATTTTAAGGACATTTTTGTTTGTTTGTTTGTTGAATAAACCATGTTTGTACAGTATAAATCTGTTATCCTGAACCACTGCTGTAATTGACCTCATTTCATTCATGTCCTATTTGCATGTCTGCAAAGCATTATCGTAACATGCTAACAAATGCTAGATGGATTTTAGTTAACATGATTATTGACGTCATTTGTATGATCCAGCTGTTATACTATCACTGTACTACAAATCAATCCTGAGATCAGACCGTTAGTCAGTAGATTAAAACAAGATTTTTCAACAAACTTTTGGCTGGGTTTGTTATTTTGGAACAAGTTTCCCCTACTGACCAATAAGAACGCAGGATGAATTGTATCTGTAAATATTCATCTGTAAATGAGTTCCAAAATAAAACAACAAGATCTTTATTCTACTGAAGTTAGAAAGTATGTGGTATCGGCCAAGAAATTCCAATGTATTAGCCAGGGGAATATGAGGACAAACTTGTAGTACTAGCGCCAGTCCTTTTCAACGGGGCAGAAATGGGAGGGGAGACAGGAATGTGATCAGTGTTCACTATGGTAGATGATGTGGAGGAAAGCTTTAGGTAACAGGACAGAAAAATGATAGTTTTACAGCCCTATGATCAGCAAACATGATGAGCACTTGACTTGACAGTACTTAACTGATCACAGCATATTTGATTTGAGGATGTTTCTTCTGATTATAAGCAGCTCTGTGTTTTCAGAATTTCCAAGGCAACAATAGAAAGCAACAAACAGAACAATTCAACAAGAGTTATTTCCAAGCTTGAAGCCCTTCAGGAAAGATCATCTCATCGTGAATTAAAACAGCCATGCGCCATGCACAATGGTCTCAAATGGTATTTTTGGATACAAAATTACACTTAAAAAATTACAAACAAAGCAGCATCTGCAAAAACATATCGTCCTAACAGAGTAACCACAGGTGTAGTTCTTCACTAACATATAAATATCTGAATACTAATAAATATTGAAAAGCAATTTTGCTTTGATAATTTCTCTTTAAAATAAATAACACTTTGTATACATAATACAATTTTTGTTATATCTTGCAAAGAAATCCATAAATGTGGCTTAAATTTGTGCTCACTGTATGCTTTGCTAAATATTCATCAGTAACTTAAAGGGTTACTTCACCCAAAAATGAAAATTATCCCATAATTTACTCACCCTCAAGCCATCCTAGGTGTATATGACTTTCAGCCAAACACAAAAAAGTCGGGTACGTCAGGTCAGAGGTCACTCTTCCGCCGGAACTAGACTTGTGTACAGGCCATTACTGGAAGCCAGTGATTATAGTTTATAAAGTTATAAATATGGATCTTGGAATATGGATTTATGAAAAAGCATCACTTCGCTTCAGAAGGCCTTTATTAACTCCTGGAGCTGTGTGGATTACTTTTATGATGGATGGATGTGCTTTTTTGGGGCTTCAAAATCTAAGGTACCATTCACTCCCATTATCAATCAAGTATGGGATTATTTTCATTTTTGGGTGAACTAACCCTTTAAGGAATAACAACATTGGACTTATGGACATAACACTGAGACAAATTTCCAAAATTTCTTATTTTGTGTCCACAGAAGAAAGAAAGTCATACAGGTTTCAAATGTCATGAGGTTCAATAAAGGATGACTATAATTTTAGGCTAAACCCTCTAAAGATCTGAAAGAATAGCACAATGCCAGAAAAACCTTGACCTTCGCTTAAACAACAGCACTTAAACATCCAAAAATGTCCCTGTCAAAGTGATTTCTCCCTTCCAGCTCCTAATTTATGCTTCCACCCAAATCGTTGACCTCTGACCTGGGGGACTTAAAGAAGCCCAGAATAAATACAGAGTAAGCCACTAGCACAGGTGTGAAAAGTGAAGGCTGAGAGGCTAAATCATTTCAAATGCTGCACTCACATTATTCCTGACACAAAAGAATCACACTATATTCTCCTCTTGTTTTGGCTATGTTTCTGGAAGCCGGCCTGTCTCGTCACCTGATTGGCTCAGTCCCAAACCTCCCTGCTGTGGAGAGAGACCACCCCACTGGGAGCACTTCTTCAAGCCTGGCCTCTGATTCCACATTTAAACTCACTCACAGCGCTGAAATATATGGCATCAGTGTCACATCTAGGAAAACACTGAGCTTAACTGACAGCCAGCAGGAACGGGCCAAAAAAGCCGTTGGGATTTTTTACTTCCCTTTGAGAGTGCAATGAAAGGAAAAAAATAAATGAAATAATCAAACAAAACATCCTTTGAGCCAAAGCTTTCCTATTATGCCAAGAATGTTGATTAAGATTTCCCTGTCTGGGACTTCATTGCTACAAAATTACCCAATCCTGCTGCATCGAAGCGCAAGAACAAACTTGGAATGCAAAGCCATATTTGTCTATTGTTTCACAGTGAAACATATCCAGACCTGAAAAAGCAAGTGTAACATTTACAAAAGACAGGATGATTAGGATGGGCTGCCAGTGACGTTAATGAAAAGTACTTCAAAATGATGATACAGACTGATACAGAGTGCTGGTATGTCTGATGGCAGCTGATGCAGCAAAATATGTATCAAGACAGAAGAAATGGGTCAGAATGGTCAGCTTTCAGCAGTGCTTTACACTTTGTTCACATGTATATTGAAAAAAATCCTGTCCACACCAACAGCATCCATGCAACAACACAAAAACACTTTAAATGCTGTCACACAGCCATGCCAGGCCAGTAGTTGGCGATATTGTGCTATAAAGATTTTATGTAACAAAAAAACACTGAAGAATGTTTTAGGAATGCGTACTAATTAACTAATGCAGTATTATGCATACTCCTCCATATAGTGGTATGATCATTTAACAATTGTAGGTTGACTTTTTAACATTATCTATGACAACCGACCACAAAAAAAACAAACCAGTGCTCCTCTATTGCGGTCAAAATTCCTTCCTGTCTAATTCCAGCACATTTTTATAAACAACTGTTGCCATGCGCAAATGGTGCTCATGATGTATTCCAAAATCTGCTTCACCAGTTCACACACAGCATTTTGAAATGCGTTTCCAAAAACCTGTTTTCAGTGAACTAAAACATTGTTTACATGTACATTGCCCTTCACTAATATTGGCACCCTTGGTAAATATGAGCAAAGACAGCTGTGAATAAATCTGCATTGTTTATCCTTTTGATCTTTCATTCAAAAAATTATAATCTTTCAGTGAAGTAAAACAATTGAAAGTGGGGGGAAACTCGCATTATGAAATAAATGTTTTTCTCCAATGCATTTTGGCCACAACTATTGGCACCCCTAGAAATTCTTATTAATAAAATATCTCTGAAGTATATTCCCATTCATATTTATGTTTTCTTTTAGCACACCAGGGTGACTAGGAGCATGAAATTGTCCAGCCATGACTTAAATATGAGGAATCACAAAGGCCAAATTTCCTTAATCATTCATCACAATGAGTAAAACCTAAGAATATAGTTCTGATGTGCAGCAAAAGATTGTTGAGCTTCACAAAATAGAAAGTGCATTGAAAATCCATTGAAAATGACAATGAAAAAGCATTGAAAATCCCCATTTCCACCATCAGGGCAATAATTAAAAAGTTCAGACTAAAAAATTATCAAACAGCACCTACATCACCACAAGTTGTTTGGGAGGGTTTCAAGAAAAATCCTCCTCGCTCATCCAAAAACAAACTCTAGCATATTCAGTTGTCAGACACGACTGGAACTTCAAAAGGGACCTGTTTCTATGATCAAATGAAACAAAAACAAAAAAGCTTTTTGGCAGCAAACCCACCAGATGGGTTTGATACAAACAGGGATAAAAAGTACCCCATGCCCAGTTAAATATACCGCTGGATCTTTAATGTTGTGGGCCTATTTTTTTTTTGCTGGAGGTCCTGGACATCTTGTTCAGATACATGGTATCATGGATTCTAGCAAATACCAACAGATAAAAAAATCGAAACCTGACGGCCTCTGCTAGAAATCTTATAAATGGGCCATGGATGGATCTTCCATCAGGACAATGATCCAAAACAAACATCAAAATCAACACAAAAATGTGTCACTGAGCACAAAATGAAGCTTCCCTGACCTGAACCCTATAAAAAAATGAGTGGGGTGAACTGAAGATCTGGAGAGATTCTGTATGAAGGAATGGTCTCTGATCCCTTGTCAGGTGTTCTCCAAACTCATCAGGTATTATAGAAGAAGAAGAAGCTGTTATCTTGGGAAAGGAAATTGCAATAATTGCATGCCAATAATTTTGACCAACATGAACTAGAGAAAAACATTTATTTCATAATGAAATTTTCCCCCATTTTCAATTGTTTTACTTCAATGAAAGGTTAGAATTTTGTGAAATTTTAGAATGATAGGATCAAAAGGATAAACAATGCTGATTTATTTTCACAGCCGCCTTTGCTCAAATTGATCAAGGATGTCAATATTAGTGGAGGACACTGTAGATGGGAGGTCAAAATGCAGTGAAAACTCTATTTATTTTGAAGTGTGCTGTCAGAGTGTTTTGAAAATCGGCCATTTGTTTAAAAGTAGCTGATCAGAGCCAATTATGTCTTGTCAATCAAAATTTGGTGACAGATACAAAATCATGCAGTAAAGAAAATATTGCTTGTGTGGCTTAGGTGAAAAAGAAATTGTAATTTGCAGGATGAAAAACAAAACAGGGACATCCATGACATGCGGAGTCCCTAAAAAGGGTCAATTCTTGCGCCACTCCTATTCAATCTGTACATGCTCCCACTGAGCCAAATAATGAGAAAGAACCAAATTGCTTACCACAGCTATGCAGACGACAACCAGATCTACGTAGCCGTATCGCCTAACGACTACAGCCCCATTGACTCCCTGTGCAAATGCATTGATGAAGTTAACAGTTGGATGTGCCAAAACTTTCTTCAGTTAAACAAAGAAAAAACTGAAGTCATTGCATTTGGAAACAAAGATGAAGTTCACAAGGTGAATGCATACCTTTACGCTAGGGGTCAAACAAATAAAAATCAAGTCAGGAATCTTGGTGTGATTTTGGAGTCAGACCTGAGTTTCAGTAGTCATGTAAAAGCAATAACTAAATCAGCTTACTATCATCTTAAAAATATTGCAAGAATTAGATGCTTTGTTTCCAGACAAAACTTAGAGAAACTTGTTCATGCTTTCATCACCAACAGGGTAGACTATTGTAATGGACTCCTCACTGGCCTTCCCAAAAAGACCATAAGACATCTGCAGCTCATACAGAACGCTGCTGCCAGGATTCTGAGCAGAACCAGAAAATATGACCATATCACACCAGTCCTCAGGTCTTTACACTGGCTTCCAGTTACATTTAGAATTGATTTTAAAGTATTATTACTACTATATAAATCACTCAATGGTCTAGGACCTCAATACATTGCAGATATGCTCATAGAATATAAACTCAGATCATTAGGATCACATCAGCTAGACATTCCAAGGGTTCACTCAAAGCAAGGAGAGTCTGCTTTTAGCTATTATGCCTGGAACCAGTTTCCGGAACAGATCAGATGTGCTCCAACAGTAGCCACTTTCAAATCCAGACTCAAAACACATCTGTTAAGCTATGCATTTACTGAATGAGCTCTGTGCTTTGTCCGAACTGCTTGCACTTTATTTTATTTCAATTGAACCTTGTTTTTATTTTTGGTTACAATTGTATTTATTTCTGAAGAAAAAAAAAAGGGGGGGGGGGGCAAACCATAGTGGTTGGGCTGGCTCTGAGGTAATGTAGCGTGGTTAAGAAGTTTCGGGAAGAGAAATTGAGATCACGTGGGTAAATGCAGCGCAGTTATGAAGTTTCTGGAAGAGGAATTGAAACTGCGTGGGTGATTAATCGGAGCGTGGACTGATATAGTCCAGCTCTGCCTGGCCGTTTTTAGGTGAAAGATCCGATATGCTGGAGACATCTGACAAATTATTTAGGCGCACCGAAAGAAATCAACAGAGAAAGAGACAACCAGTATGGGGAAGTCCTTGCCTGGCTATCACCAGACTAAGCTCAATTTAAGATTGAACATTGATCTGGGGAGTCTGCTATGTATTTTCTACTGCACAAGAGGCATGATAAACGAGAATAATTCAAATGACTCTGTATGCAATTGGATAGTCCTTCAACCAATCAGACCACAAGAGGCGTGATCAACGGGCAACGACCCATCACTTCTCTATCCGTCATCGTGTTAAACCCGCCAATAGCGCGCCAGGTGGATAAGCCAGTCTGTGATTGGTTCCCGCAAAAGTGTAACAGAAGCAGTAGAAATGAATGTACAGGTTTCCAGACTAAGTTGCAGGGCGAAATCAAATCGCCGGCAGATCAGGCTGGGTTTACCCAGTCTAGGGAAGTCCCAGAGCAAGTGCGGAAATTAATTAAATACAAGAGACAAACATAAATTATTCTGAAATATTTTACTAGATGAAAAGTTTATCTATGTATCACCTTTTACTCTTTTAATTCCTTTTATAAAAGGTATCATCTTTGTATCTCTTTTCCTTTTATAACTGTTTGAATTTTTCTTACTTTTATTTTGATTATTTTAATTTCCTTTCCTGTGTAAAGCACTTTGAATTAACATAGTGTATGAAATGTGCTATATAAATAAACTTGCCTAATGCCTTGCCTAAAACAGTCAAATCCTGAATAAATTATAAAGAGAAAGCAAATAGCAATAAAATAATTAATTTTTGAAGTTACCAATTGAATTATACTTGTGAGTAAAAATAAAAAGCAGAATCACCAAGCAGTACAGGCGGATGTTGTTCTAAGAAATCAGATATTGGTATCAGCACACAAATATGATTACACAAATTTTAGCGTGCATCCTTACTGAGAAACCTTGAGCAAGCCCAAGATGAATCTAACCTCAGGCCATGTGCAAGGCTTTCATGGCGCCAACTAAATCTGCACATTCTCCAAGTCCGATTGGCTTTTACACCTGGTTTACTGCAGACCTTTTTCTTCATGACATGTTTGGATATGAAGTCTTTCCGGTGTCAGTGGGATAAACCCTTACTGGAGACAAGCCGTGACTAAATCACTTTGTCAGATACCTGACTACCGATGCCCCTGCACAAAGTCAGAAGCTCATGGGTTCCAGGATAGGGGCCATGAACAAGCCTCTTGGCCTATGTGCTTTCATAGTGTGTTCGCCTGGCCATAGAGCAGATTTACAGTAACTCAATTTGCGTAAAGCCTGACGGTTCACATCTGGAACTGCAACATGATAAAAAGGAGCTGGGATTGAGCTAATTAACTGCAGTATTGCAGGACCGCAAGGTCTCTTATTGGTGCAACTACCAACCGCCAATCAGTTGTCCTCTTGCCCTGTACGTTTGTGTGGACTGACCTTCACTTGAGAAACTCACCCACAAAGAAAGAACATACACCCACAGACGCACCCCCTCAGGCACTGACAGGTGACCTGCTGGCAAGCCCATATCAACAAATCCGCTCAAACTATGATCAACAAATCCATCTGATATCCATCATACTCTGAACTTTGTACACTTAACCACACACACGCAAACCCACCTGCAGATCTGCTCCCCAAAAATGGAGAAATTCTCCAATGAAAGTGCTCATTTCTTCAGCATACTGCAAACATTACCATTGGGAGAGTCATTTCAAGGATCATATCACAATGAGTTTCTAAAGATAGGAATGTGTAAGCATTGTGATATTCATCAGTTTCGAAGAGAAAAACATGAAAAGGTTTTCAGTCCAAAGATGGAGCTGAAGCAAACGATGGAGAGCACACCTCCTCCCCCAATAGCTGAGACTCTGTCCAGTTGTTTTGCAGAGCTCTAGTTTCTGTTATTCATGTGTTAAATCAGGCTCATTCCATAGCAAACCACAGCAGTTCCATGGGCCCCCTCTATTCACATGCTGGAGGCTGCACTCCCTTTCTGAAGAGATTTCCTCATATTAATAAATGGAACAGTATTTCATGCAGGGCAACGAAGGCCCTGTCGCTGGGGATTCCTCAGTGAAGAAACATTCCTGACAAAGTAGCTCAGAACAAGAGCTTCAGCCAAAATCGTGTTCAAGTTTCAAAACAAAAAGTGCTGGCCAAGCAATACGGGTATACATGTGCATGTATTAGAGGTGTATACATGTGCGTTATGTATTGCTCAATCTCTCTTGACAGGAACGTCTTTGCAAATCTAAAACATGAACAAAGAGACAAAGCTGCAACAGACAGATAGTTTACGCTGTCAAATATTGTACAGAACAAAATGTATTGAGTTCACTGGATCTCTCCATACACCTGAGATGAAAAAGACCATCTGCTCCGATGACCCCCCCGAAACGAGCATAACTTCCCGTTGTCATGACTAGTGTTTGTCGGCTCTTATGTAAGCATGTGTTTGAGTTACAGTGATGACTGAAGTGAAGTTCAGAGTTCTCATAACTCACTGAGTCTGGCTCCAGAACATTAGGAACATATTAAAAGGAGCTGAACCTGCCCCCCTGGATATCTTCAACAACACTTTACCTAAACTTAATCCCAACCGGGAGTCCCAGGCCATATCAGCAGTGATTCATAGGCAAAAATCCAAACCTGATACTACCCCAGCAAACAGTCATACATATGCTATTTCCCTTTACACTTGTTCACACCCATCTAGCGTAACACACTCAAAAGCAAATGTTAGGCAAGGCTTGCCGCTCAGACTACAACTCAGGACTGCAAATCAAATTGGTTAAAAATACCTTATTGTAACAGTTGTTCATGGGAGAAGTAATTCAATTAGAGTGGATGGTGCAGCCCATGGTCTGCAAAGGTCAAAATAGTCTATTACAAGATGAGCAATCTGGAGCCTCTTTTTCCACATAATGCTGGTTCCTGGACAGGTGCCTATTCTTGAATCACTGAAGAAAACTGGTTGAGTGTTTCTGAGGGACTGGAACCAGGACCAGGATTGAAAATAACTCTTCTACATAGTTTAAAGAGAAATTAGATTCCCAGATTGCACCGGCCAAGTCTATCTTGGAGAAAAAGTGATATGGGTTAACCACAGAAAATTGGGTTCTGCTTAAAAGATGGTCTGTAGTACTACTGTTGCTAGAATTTAAAATGTGTCTCACACATCCCCATGGAGCTCTTCTGTCAATGCTTGGGTCTGACCTATTGCAGAATCTTGCTTGTACAGTCTGTTCTATACAGACGGTGGGCATCAATTGCCAGACTGTAAATAACGCATCTGCTCAGAGTGCAGAGGAAATGACACTAATTGCCATCACGAAACCATAAAATATGTTCTAGTACATGATGCTTCCCTGTAATATGCTTCATACACCACAACAAATGATATACCATGACTTCGATGAAAACATGTTCTTTGGTTTGCGTGCTGTAATCTTGATACAGCACATTGTCAAAAACGCACACTTGGACTGCAAGAATTTAGATACTTTAACTGCATGGTCTCTCCAGGATCCATGACCATATGGTCCACAAGCAGACGGCTGCTGGTTGTTCAGAAACTGGGCACTGCCACCAGACAGAAGTACTCCATGTGGCAGCACCATTGACCTCTCTCAGCAGAATGCCCTGAGTCAGGCTGCCAGCCGAGCCACACAATAACGTCTGGCCAGCATGTTTCTTTCGAGGCCAGAATATAGAGTCTACCCAACCAGACAGATCTACCACAGTTCAGCCTCCTTCAGGCATACAAGATGGCCTTTGTCTTCATGTCTCAAACACATCTTTCAGGATGGGGAAAAATTCCTCCCCCCCAAAAACATTCAATTGATGGCGCCTGATGTCAATGAGGACATCTCTAAGACTTTCCTCGCCCATTTTCTCCCATGTATTTTAGGGATTCACAACAAACTACTCAGGACCACTTACATAAAGTGGCATAAGGTATGTTGTACATCCTATTGCTCAATGTTGGTCAACACGATGAGATTCAATTCTATTGTATACCTAAATTAATTTAGCGAGGAAGCAATGTCCAGGAATGACAGTACCCTTAAGCAAGCACGGTCTGAGTATTGAAAAGGGTCCAGGGGTTCAGTGAGGACTTGAAGAGGGCAGATAAGCCAAAGACCAAATACATTTGCTTTCCAGCTCTCTCTGTATGGAAAGCAATGTAAAATGGTACCTGCATGCATTAATGGAGAGGGTTCAAACACATCTGTCATCTGAAACAGGTCCAGTTTTGGAGCTTGGGGGTCTGTGTGTCTCCCACTCATGTTGGTTCTGTGTACATCCATCTCTATCAGTCATAACTTTATTAGAGCCAGATGTTACGGGTGCCCTGTCTACTTCCAGAGCCGTGGTAATTTTATTATTACTCTAAATCACAACCTAGTGAGATCTGCCACATGAGAAGGGGAGGGGGTGTGGGTCATGCAGGGGAAAACCAGGCAATTCTTTTAAAGGTAAGACATTGACCCCTTCCATTACCGCATGGGGGGAGCTGCTTCCAAAGAGCAGATGGGGAGACGGGGGCAGTAAATTACACCGGTGACTGTGACTCTGCTGGGTAGAGTTTCAACTGCCGAGCCCTTAGATTTGAGGACCATAGAGCTCCAGGGGTACCATATATCAAAGATACAAGAGTCTTTCTTGTAAGCACAAGGAAGGGATTTAAAAAGGACACACACACCTGTAATGGTCAACACTAGTATGGTGGTTTGAAACAAAGTCAAATGTATTAGAATTGTAAGACTTTAGAAATGCATCTTCATTTTATCTAAGTCAGTTAGATTTTGGTAGTAGAAGACAGATGCAATATGGACAGGCTATGCAACATTCCCTGATTCTCCAAAACCATGATCAAAACTACGCAAAGAAACCAGACAATATTAAATATAGGTTGCCTTGTATTTATAGTTACATTAGAATATAAAATATTAAAAATGAAAAGTTGGCATGAAATAGAAATTCACCATATGTACTTTCTACTGCATGTTATAGATTGTGAAAGATTAATCCATGCATATGTTTGATTTTTTAACTTCACTACATTGTGACATTTTTGCATTAATTACATGACATGCTGTCTGCCTTCAGTATTACTGATTACAGCTTCTGCATTTGCTCAGCCCATGGCCAACGGAAAAAAAGGCTTACAGTCGTCATTTTACACTTTTGGCTACATTTAGTTTTTCTTTGCACTGTGGCCAAGCAAAACAGAAGTCTTAAAATATGGTTATCTCCCAAAATGTGGAGTGAAGGGATTCTTTTCCTGCTCAAAGTATAAAGAGAAGCTTGTTGAGTTTTTCTTGGTAATATTAATAAACAATCATTCATAAATATTCGAACACATTTAAAAGTTTGATTTAATGGACATTTTTGTTTACTTTTGCACAATAAACTATTTTGATACTGTGCTGGATTACCACATCCAATATCCAATATCAAACTGCGTTCTGAAGCGAAACCAGTGAAGAGCCTCTGGTCTGAATAATGGGATTTATTAGGCACAAGCATCTTTGCATGATCACAATAGAGAGAGAGAGAGAGAGAGAGAGAGAGAGAGAGAGAGAGAGAGAGAAGGAGCAAAAATGGACTGCACTGATCTTTCCCACAGCAAGTAGCATGAGAGACTGAGGAAGGGGTGTAAAGCCAGACAGACACCCAGACAGTGGAGTGAGTGTGTGCGTGTGGTATGAGGGAGAATGGTGTTTCTCCTGCTGATCTGACACTGGCCTTGGCATCCAGCACAGAAAACCATGCCAATGTCGGCTGAGCAAATTCCGAGCCCCCGAGGAAAACAACAAGCGGGTCTGTTGTTCGGACCCAGATTGCTGTGTGACCACGAAGGACAGATTCCAGTTTTGTACTGACTGAACTGAGCCGGTCTCTCACATCACTTGGATCAAGTCTTGTGTTAACGTACTAGCTGAATGGTACTAACTGTGTAACTGGCTTTTCTCTTCTAGATCTTCATTCATTTTGTCTTGTCACAACAATGTTCCCCATCCATTTGGCTCTGGACTGTCAACAGTCCAATAATATGTTGACAGATTTTCATATCTGCAAGTTAAGAAATTCCCTGTTCCCTTTCAAATCTCAATCATCATAATACACTCTGCATGGCTACATTTGTCCCCTTAAGCAACCTTAATTGCAGCCTCTGGTCAACTTGACACAAGTTTGCACACAAGAAGGAGAGAATTATATGTTATTTTTCATGTGGTTGTTGAGATAGTTGCGCATTGGTTTATTCATTTTCAATACAATAGGTCCCCACTGCCACATTTTCAATCACTTGTATTATTCTCACACGCAAACATCTCAACAGGTCCTAAATTTACTTTTTTCTCATCATCACAAAGCACAGAGAAAAACATAGTCATAACTCTAGTAGTCAATGAAAATGAGTTTTCTTGAAATTCTCATTTTTCAGACATACAAATCACAACACTTTCCTCCTGCATCATATTTCGTATGCAAGACAGAAATTTTACACTTGACAAATTCCAATCCAAACACAGTTGGGCAAAACTGAGTCTCAAGCTAAGTGCTCTTAACCAGTAGCGGCCTTTGCTATGTTCCACCTGAAACGGGTCTCCAGGCAGAAGGGGCCTCTGCCTGAGCTCGAAAAAGTGCCCCACCCCCCGCTATCACACCATGCACACACCAGGGTCAGAAAATAATGGGTCACCATAAAATGTCACCATAATTAATAAAAACGCTCCAAAAATCCAAGATATGGTGCAAAAATGTCTCTGTGTAAGTTCTTGTTTTTAATATTTATAAGCAATACCACACAAGGAAGAGTGCTGTTTTCCTGAATATGAGTATGTTTGCAAATGTGATTTTGATTATATACAACAGTTCAATAATCAATAATTTAATATTAGGTGACTTGCATTTTAGACACAATATTGCAAATTTTCCCTCTATTTTGGCAACGGAAATACGCATTACGTATAGTAGGGAAGTATTTGATTTCAGACACTGAGAATGATATTCCGCCACCTACTGGCAGTTTTAGTATAATTTAATTTTAGCTGAGAGAGTGACGAAGATTAAATGCTGATTTTGTTTTCATGATTGTAACAATAGTTTTGGTTAAAGAGATAGAATGCGTTTATAAATAGACTATTAAGAGTGAAATGTGACAATGTTTTGTCTGTCTTTTTGTCCTCATTGTGGGGCTTCCAACTGATTATTTAAAACGGGCCTTCAAATTGCAAAGGCGTAACCATATATGTTGTTGGGTGATGTGTAAAAATATTTTCAAATTTCACTAGTCATTAAGTTGTCTAAATGATTAGTCAACTAGTCGGTCTAGTGCAACGTGGCTAAAAATGATTAAAGCTAAACATTATTTAAAATCAAGATAAACTGATCAAGTAATTAACTAAATGGTTGTAGGATGATTAGTTAATCATTCTGCTCAATCCTAATGAATGATTAAAAAAACTGTTATACTGATGATTCACATATTAATTAATATTTCTTCAAGCTGAATATCAGATGGTCACATCACTGCACATGCTGAATGTGTGTCCTTCATTTTAACTTAATCTCAATACAGTAAATCAAAGTATTTATGTGCAAATGTCAACAGAAATAATACAGTAAAAAGAAAAGCAAGACTCAAAATCCCAACAAAGAACAAGAAAAAGCTGTCTAATGTCCTGTCACCTGTCTGTAACCTCCTCATGTAGGGAAGCATGACTGGGCTTGATACATGGGATTCAGAAGAAGACAATCAACTGATGTAACCAGTCATGGAGCAACCTGCAGAAATCAGTCACACTAGATCTCTTCAATCTGTCCTTGCTTGACTGGTTTTGAAGCTGGGGTTCAGGGACTCTCAGGGGGTCGCAAGAGAAAATTTAAGATAAAACAAATGCAAAATGTTACTGTTGCTTACCAGCAAGCAAGAAATACAAAAACAGATATGCATATAGTTTGCGAAATATTTCTTCATATCTCCTTCCTTGTAACATTTTACTTGTTGTAAATGTTGGAGGTATTGTTGTTGTATCTTTCTAGATCTGTCAGCTTTGAAATTATATTAATCATTAAAAGTGCTGAACAAGTATTATGAATGTCATTTTAAAATAACACCATTAATTTATTTAGGCTTTTGTAGAAATAAAACCTTATTCATTTTTGCAAACAATGCTCTGTCTTCATAAGTAACAAGGCACTTGCTATTTTTCAACACAGTTTAAATGAGCCTGCATACATGAAAATATACAGCTGCCTGCATATTTTATTAAAAGGGTCTTTCGCAAAGGGGATCCTAAAATTTGGGGGTCCCTGGCAATAAAATATGTGTAAACTCTTGACAAAGGTGGATTACTTGCTTTACTGGAATCAAACGTATTATGAAATGGTCATCCAGGGCAAGACAGATGATCCATCACAGTTCACACCCTGAAATATAAAACAAAACAGGTTGATGCTGGCGCACAGGCCACTTTCATGCAAACCAGAATGCGAAGCAGACCACCATTTGATACGTTTAGCAATTTATATCTGGCAAAAATGAAAAACGATCTGAAATATCTCCACAGACTAGCGTGTGCAGATGAAGTAGTACAGAGGGAGGATTGTATTTCAAGACAACATTTAACAGCAAGACTGCTTTGCAGTGCAGAGTAAATTTCTTATTGGCTATATAGACTTATGGACTACATACATGGCAAATGCAGTGTTGTCCCAAGTACACAGTACACTGCTCGTTAACACAAATACACTCACCTAAAGGATTATTAGGAACACCATACTAATACTTTGTTTGACCCCCTTTCGCCTTCAGAACTGCCTTAATTCTACGTGGCATTGATTCAACAAGGTGCTGAAAGCATTCTTTAGAAATGTTGGCCCATATTGATAGGATAGCATCTTGCAGTTGATGGAGATTTGTGGGATGCACATCGAGGGCACGAAGCTCCCGTTCCACCACATCCCAAAGATGTTCTATTGGGTTGAGATCTGGTGACTGTGGGGGCCATTTTAGTACAGTGAACTCATTGTCATGTTCAAGAAACTGATAGAAGAGCAACTTGAGCAACTATGGTGGTCATAAAGGGATGGACATGGTCAGAAACAATGCTCAGGTAGGCCGTGGCATTTAAACGATGCCCAATTGGCACTAAGGGGCCTAAAGTGTGCCAAGAAAACATCCCCCACACCATTACACCACCACCACCAGCCTGCACAGTGGTAACAAGGCATGATGGATCCATGTTCTCATTCTGTTTACGCCAAATTCTGACTCTACCATCTGAATGTCTCAACAGAAATCGAGACTCATCAGACCAGGCAACATTTTTCCAGTCTTCAACTGTCCAATTTTGGTGAGCTCGTGCAAATTGTAGCCTCTTTTTCCTATTTGTAGTGGAGATAAGTGCTACCCGGTGGGGTCTTCTGCTGTTGTAGCCCATCCGCCCCAAGGCTGTGCGTGTTGTGGCTTCACAAATGCTTTGTTGCATACCTCGGTTGTAACGAGTGGTTATTTCAGTCAAAGTTGCTCTTCTGTCAGCTTGAATCAGTCGGCCCATTCTCCTCTGACCTCTAGCATCAACAAGGCATTTTCGCCCACAGGACTGCCGCATACTGGGTGTTTTTCCCTTTTCACACCATTCTTTGTAAACTCTAGAAATGGTTGTGCGTGAAAATCCCAGTAACTGAGCAGATTGTGAAATACTCAGACCGGCCCGTTTGGCACCAACAACCATGCCACGCTCAAAATTGCTTAAATCACCTTTCTTTCCCATTCTGACATTCAGTTTGGAGTTCAGGAGATTGTCTTGACCAGGACCACACCCCTAAATGCATTGAAGCAACTGCCATGTGATTGGTTGATTTGATAATTGCATTAATGAGAAATTGAACAGATGTTCCTAATAATCCTTTAGGTGAGTGTATATATAATCAACCAATCACATGCAACTCAATGCATTAAGGTATGTAGACATGATCTGCTGCCATGTTCGCCTAACTTAGTTTGAACATGGCATGGTTGTTGTGCCAGACGAGCTGGTCTGAGTATTTCAGAAACCATGCACAACCATCTCTAGGGTTTACAGAGAATGGTATGAAAAAGAGAAAATATCCAGTGAGAGGCAGTTCTGTGGGTGAAAATGCCTTGTTGATGCCAGAGTTCAGGGGACAATGACCAGACTGGTTTGAGCTGATAGAAAGGCAACACACGTCACAACCGAGGTCTGCAGAAAAGCATCTCTGAACACGCAACACGTCGAACCTTGAAGCAGATGAGCTACAGCAGCAGAAGATCACACCGGTGCCACTCCTGTCAGCTAAGAACCGGAAATTGAGGCTACAATTCTCACAGCTCACTAAAATTGGACAACAAAAGATTGGAAAATGATTTCTGCTGCGACATTCAGATGTTAGGGTCAGGATTTGGTGTAAACAACATTAAAGCATGGATCCATCCTGCCTTGTATCAACGGATCAGGCTGCTGCTGGTGGTGTAATGGTGTGGGGGATGTTTTCTTTGCACACTTTGGGCCTCTTAGTACCAATTGAGCATTGTTTAAACACCACAGCCTACCTGAGTACTGTTGCTGACCACGTCTATCTCTTTATGACCACAGTGTGCACATCTTCTGATGGCTACTTTCAGCAGGATAACGTGGCATATCCCAAAGCTCAGATCATCTCAAACTGGTTTCTTGAACATGGCAGTGAGTTCTCTATACTCAAATGGCCTCCACAGTCACCAAATCTCAATCCAATAGAGGACCTTTGGGATATGCTGGAATGGGAGATTCACATAATGGATGTGCAGTCGACAAATCTGCAGCAACTGCGTGATGCTATCATGTCAATATGGACCAAAACCTCTGAGGAATGTTTCCAGCACCTTGTTGAATCTATGCCAAGAAGAATTAAGGTATAGTTCTGAAGGCAAAAGGGGGTCCAACCCAGTGTTAGCAAGGTGTAACTAATAAAGTGTCTGGGCGATATGACCAAAGTAATAATATTATTTCACGATAACAATATCACAATATAGTTATTTTTGCTTTAAAAGTTTTTATGATATAAAAAAAACTTCAAGCACTAGAATACTACATAAAATTTATAATGTAATCATATAAAAAAACAATGCCAATGTCTTTACTGTGTAAATTAAATATACATTTATTATTATTAAAATTTAAAAGTGATTCAGTCAAGATCAGTGAGAGATTTTCTCTTTTTTGTTGTTGTTTGATTAGCATTAATAATGACAGCAGGTAAATTTGGATGCTGTCACTTTAAGACAGACTGCACGGATCCATTATACTCATGTGTTGTTCTTTCTCAATTTCTCAGTTCTTTTTCAACGGTTTAAGTTCACGTACATAAATGACTCTGTTTACTTGCAAATACATGTCACTTTGACACAGGAATGCCCAATTAGGTGGCAAAAAGCACTTTGTTTAGTTCTCACGCGCTTTATGAGCAGTGGCTTCATGTTGCGAGTCTCTCAGACAGTGTGTGCATATACTGAAATTAGTTGTCATTCGCTGCTAATTGCACTTCAATGGTTTAAAATCACCTGTTTTAAAACCGCAGTGCTTAAAACGCATGCAAACAATAAGCTTTCATGATCACGTATCACAGCAACATCACATGAGTATAACCGCGATAGGCACAATCGTCCAAAATCTCTACCGGTTGACCAATTTCTACCAGTTAATCGCCCACCCCTAATATATACAGTATACATATAGTACAGCATCCTCATAAATACATTTAAATAGCAGTGACCAATTGATCAATTAACAGTAAAAAAAAAAAAAAAAAAAAAAAAAAAAAAAAAAGGGATGGGAAAATCAGATTGATATAGTTTGTCACATATAGTTTATTAGATATAGTTTGTTAAAAGTGGAAACGTAATTTAATTTAACAGCTGATTTGGTTTGTAAAATGCTGACAGAAACTTTATCTCTTATAATGACCAATAATACATATATAATGACCTTTTCTGTTTTCTACACTCTGGATCTTTTCTTCTTTCAAAAAATGCCCATAGGAGGTCCACGAGATCTGATCCAGTTTGAAATCGATTGAGAGCAATTAAATGGAAAACAAGCTGGTCAGGTCCAATCTTGTGTAACCCAAGTTGCATCTCCAGCAAGGAGAGCGAGTGTCGCTGCCAACTGAAAAGCCCCGTTTTGACACACATCAGTGAACAGGGATGTGTTATTCTCCAAAGGCAGATATTTACTGCTCACCCAGGACCACTTCTCAGCCAGTTAATTAGTGCTTTGTGCATTGGGTGATACCCTGCAGCCCGCGGACCGATTTCTCCACTCGAAGCAGATGTGCACGCATGCACACTCACACACAAACCGACGTGCATGGTATCAGCCAAATAACACACAGACAACAAATCCTTCAGGAAAAGACGTAACTCAATCCTCCAAACATAAAAGTGACAAGGGGACCATTAAAATAGAAATGTGACAGCAGAGACATGCCATGCATTCCAACTGTTTGCTATTACTAACAGCGGTCAGCAATTCATCTTAATTTTGATGCCACTTGCTTTTGAAACAATGTTTGAAAGAATCTCAAATATAGCGATCGGTAAAATGAATACACTCTTATGAGATGGGACAACAGCTGTAGTGTTTCCCCACACCACCAGTATTTTGGGCTCCCAACAATACAAAGACTTATTGTCAGGAAAGCCTGAGAAAGTGGGTAAGCTGGGTGCTGCAGATCTGTGGGAGAATGTCTTGTGGCCTGTCAGTGTTTGCAAACAACAAGCGAATCCTGTGAGAATAAAACTGCAGCGGCGCAACACTACCTCCCTAAACGGAGTAATGCCTAATGGTGTTATCATTTAAAATTTACAATAAATATCTCAACAGTCATATAAAGTTTTTGTATCTCACCAAAGGTATAAAGGTGCATTCACATTTACCCTTGCTCAGCAAATTTTTGTGGGTGAAATCCAGTTGTTTTAATAGGAATCCATAAGATTGGGAGTTTAGTGCGAGGGTGAAAATTTCCCCACGCAAATTGGCCATGTAAATTCGCTGTGTTGACCAGCACAAAGCTGCTTGGTTTGAAAGTGACTTTCATTCGAGCTGTGCTTCATGCATCGCTGCACAATTGACAATCAACAACAAATCGCAAAAAATTCTCTTTCATACATTCTGACTTCTTTACACTGTTAAAGAATTTATTTCTTTTGCTAAACATGGCCAAAATTTCAAAAAGTTGGTATTTCTGTGCCAAATACACTCCTTCAGGATTCGAATACGTTTCGGAAAGTTTTTTTTAGAGTATGGCACTGTATGACTTCATAAAGGGCGGAATTGCTTGTATGAGTGCGTGCGCATATCAACCAGAGCGAGAGCAAGAGCGCACCCATCAATGAGCTTCGTTCGGGTTACGGAAGCTGTCGGCAGCGCTGTCATTTTGTTTTTAGACCACGAAATCAACAATGTCCCTAAACAAGTGTGTTTTTGGTTGTGAGGGAAAGATAACCTTGTTCAGCTTCCCAAATAACCCAGTGTTAAGGAATCAGTGGATGCAGTTTTTTTTTTTTTCGGAGCAGCAACGGAGTTCTGCAAGTGTGTTTGTTTGTTCCTGGTCATGAGTCGGAACCGCAGGTGGTGAGTGAAACTGCATCAAATGTCTGTGTTTTGTTGCCAATCGGCGCGTAAGTGCATATAATGTCAACAACACAAACGTATAGTGAAACAAAAGTTATCCAGGGATAATGCCATGATGTATTTCGTGTGTATGTGCTTGTGACTCTTTAGCTCCGCCCACTGCATGCCTGAACGAGCTTGGCTGTTTTCAGAAATAATCGGTACAGCATATCTGTCTTTTATAAATATGATAAAACTAAAGACTCTTTGGAGATATGAAGGATGCAATACTACTCTATAGGTACTCAAGAATAACATGAGACTGGCAGAAACTGTGTGTGTCATGTACCCTTTAAAAGGTATAAAAATTGGAAAAATTGTAACACTCAATATGGCAGCTATGATTCTACCTTAAAGGTGCACTATGTAAATTTTTTTCAGTAAAATATCCAAAAACCACTTGGCCAGTGTTATATATTTTGTTCAGTTGAGTACTTACAATATCTCAAACGTTTCCAACTATTTGTAAATCGTGAGAAAATTGCTATTTTAACCAAGGAACCGGGATGTGTGAGGGAGTCGCCTGTCAATTGCATCATATCTGCGTTATTCTCGGTTTCCGGTTTTATTTAGCAGAAACGCTTTACTCTGACTGCAGTGTCATAGCAGCCGCTGAGCGAACGCACAGAGTAAAGTCATAACATAATTTTCAACACACTCAAATGTATCTAATATGATAAACAGAGCTGCGTTACCTCATACTCATGACCGGAAAAGAGGAAATGGCGCCCTCGACTGTGGCATAATAAAAGTCCCGCTGCTCATGAGGCGTGTGTTGCGCAATCGCTCCAGCGGCCTTGCTCAGCTCCCACACCACTCGGGTCTGCTCTGCTTCATGCTACAGTAACGTTAATAATCACATCCATGAACATGATGTCTGCCTGAGTCCTATCCCAATTTTTTTCCACTGGCTGTGAGGTGAAGACCACATGTCCCAAGATTCTGCGCTCAAACTAGGCGTCATCAAACTACGCCTTTGTTTTGAACAGGCGACCTCTAGCGGACGGAAAAGTTACATAGTGCATCTTTAACAGTTTTTTATAGAGGCGTAATTTGTTTGTTTATAATGTGCATGATCTCATCTTGCCTGAAAACCAGTATTTTCGTGTGATTGTGAGCTAAGGAAACACAGTTTATGATACTATTGTTGTCATGTTGTTTTAATGTAACATTGACAAACAGTTTATGGAAATTTTGCTCAATCCCTATTAAAAAGTAAATAGAAGCTGTACTTGCATGACTGGAAATAGCTGCACATTGGCGCTGAGTGACATCTTGCCTTAAAAGGGACTTTGGTATTAGGAAAACTCTTAAATTCTGTCACCATTTTCTTACCCATAATGTTGTTCCAAACCTGTATGAATTTCTTCCGTCAGTGGAACATAAAAGAAGATTTTTTTTACCCATGCATTGAATGTTTGGGACTCCAATTACTTTCCTTGTATAACTGGCAAAACATCTTCTTACTTGTTCCACCGAAAGTCCTACAGTTTTGGAGCGACATGAGGGTGAATAAATGATGACTGAATGCTTATTTTTAGGAGAACTATCCCTTTATGTTGGGAGGTACAAAGCGAGTATTACGTTAGCTCTTTTACAAAGGCTTGTTCTAGTGGTAATGGCCAGAATGATGATGGGAAGTATTTGGCGAGTATTAAGCAAGTGTAAAGTTACGGCTTGTACAGAGCGGGCAGCAGGTTTGTTTTGGCGGTTAGCCAGGGTGAGGAAGGGAAGTGTTAAGCGGGTATCGGGTTACCTCTTGTACAGAGCGGGCAGCAGGTTTGTCCTGGTGGTTGGCCAGAATGAGGAAGGGAAGCGTGCAGAGCTGCGGATGCTGCAGGGCCGAGTGGAGCTCCGTACGCGCCACCTCCAGATCCTCCTCCGACGAAGCGCTGTCCAAAACAAACACCACCCCCTGAGAGCCCTGGTAGTACCGGCTCCAGTACTTTTTAATCGAGTCCGCTCCTGCAACACAAAACGCATAAATTCACACCATCAGGATCGCAGCAAGGAAGTCATAACATTTAATACACACATTAACCCCTTCACAGAAAAAAGGTGGTTTTCCTGTCAGACATAAATCAGATGGTGCCCATGGTGAAAACAACGCAAAACTTTAAAAAACAAACAAAAAAACAAACAATAAGAAGTTCTGGAAAACTTTTTGGCAACTGAGCGGGAAACGGACTACAGCGTGTTTCGACACAGTATCAGTTCGAACATTGCTGGAATGCATTTGGTGAGGACCCCGACCTCCTTTCAAAAATCATTGCGGATATTGCATTATGTATTTTTATGACTTCAAGAACGCATGCCAACTCGCACTCCCGCTCGGGGAGGCCTGTGGGAAAAGCCGTGTCCAAATGAAGAGCGCTCAACGCAACAGTGTTTCTTTAAAGTCGACCCTGAGAGCATATTAAAATGGTTTCTTCTGATGGCCAGTCTACAGCACAGTTCAAATGGGCCCACTTTTACAGTGAACATATGGTTTCTCTTGTGCACAGCAATTTGGGGGTACAAAAATGTGGCCACCAAGACACACAAGCGCAGCATGGCTTTGGTTAAAATGAGTCACTGCGGGGCCTGTACCCTAACCATGAAAAAACAGAGACCAGTTTGTCTATACCTCTTGTTCTTGTGAGTTTTCTTATTGGAATGCGCTGTATTAATTACTAGCATGCCTTGTGAGCATCATCTTCTGCGACGAAGAGCCCTAAAAAGTAGCTTTATTCCTTTTATCTTTTCATCTTAAAGTATGAAATAATAAACAGAATGCTATTTGAAAAGGTGGCGTCTTAAAATCAATGCCAGACAGTAATCGACAGCTTTATTCAAAGCTCTTGAATTTCGGCCAAGACGTATAAGCTGTTTGCTTGACACTAAGCAGCTGCGCAATCCTTTTTTTCCCTTCGCTAAACACACTGGACGCAAGTTGAATGGTTCCACTTCCAAACTTCTGAGCCTTTGTCACACCACAAATTGAGCTCTTAGTCATGCCTCGCCAAATTATCAGCACTAAAACTGTTCTAGAGGTCTCGGTTCACATTTGGAAACAGACTCCACCTATCAGATTGAGTTTCAGAGCTCGACTCCCCGATATCATCGCTGTGTATGATGTACAATGTAATACTTCCAGTTCTCATTAGGTATTATCCACTGTGGTATTCAGCAACAGCTTTCCAACCGCTGACATGCAAGCCTGACAGCAATAGCAAACACACTTTGCGATAGTCGGCCAAAGAAATAATAATGTTTTCTGCAGATGTTTAGACAATTTGTGACTCACAATAAATATTTGGGATCCTCACAGACAGTCCATGTCCGAGGCTGACTCATCTAATTAAGAAGTGTTTGATCTGCTGTTGCCATTTTAGCAAGCACTATTAAATATTAATGCACAATTAGTTAGCATATACAGCCTGATATTTCTTTCCTATATGGCCTGGTTTTTCCAAAACACAACGTCCCATCAGTCACAAATGTGCATCAACAGTTTCTTTGAGGTATCATTTTACTCAAAGTCTCCATCTACTGGCTGTGAAAATAAAATCAAAACACTGGGAGGTCTTGTGGCATCTTGGGCTTTGAAAAGCAGTGGTTTACTTTCATTTCAAATGCATAAACATGTGAATTAAGACCAAAACAATGTGACGGAACAAAACAGCATTTATCAGTAACGGGCCGGTGCATGACAATCTCACGTGATAATGCAACTAAAGCACATTTTCGCAGAAATCATTACATCATGGCTGGGGTCCAGAGAAACAAAGAGAGAGAGCCTGCTAAGTGCTTTCAGATGGCCACTGTGAGATGGTAAATGTGAGCACATGGGGCTCCCTTCTCTGGTGCGCCTGTCAGCCTGGCAGATCGTACAGGGTGTCATCGTGACACTGATGGGAAATGCGCACAGACAGTGCGGCACTTTGAACGTCTCCCGGCTTCCTGACATCACTCACGCAGACCCAAAACACGGGCCAGGCGGGCAGACCAACCAATAACACGAGAAACCGGTAAACCGTCTCGATGGTCATGCCGGAAACTACGGGAGAGCCAGCGTGTCAAGCCGGCACACAACCTCCATCAATAAAGTGTGACATGAGCCTTCCGCGTCAGGTTCAAGGTTAATGTCCCAGCCGTAACCCTACACTGATGTTTTTGGGGAAAAAGAGGTCGCGCTCCGCAGGCCCCTGACACTGAGCTGAACTCATTGGAGGTCTGGAGGAAAGGTTTCCAAAGTGCTTAAAAGGAAAATAGGACATAATTATACCGGTTTTCAAGGAGAATTCAGAGTTTCATCAATTTAAAGATGACTTCCTAATGTGGGCTGTTTCTCACCATAAATTCTTCTATAATAATTATAATTCATTTTTAAAGGATTAGTTCACTCAAAAATCATTTACTTTCTTCTGAGGAACACAAAAGGAAGAATGTGCCGGTCAATCTCTTCCATGCAGTCAAAACAAATGGGGACTGAAGCCTTCAAGCTCCAATACAGACACAAAAGCACCATAAAAGAATCATGAATGTGGGATATGTAACTTTTGTTAGAAACAGGCTGAAATTTAAATCTGGTGACAGATCTTTTCTTCCATAGTGTGACATACATCGTAACAAATTTTTGAAAAAGAACCCATTGGTTGTTCATTGGATTGCACTCAAAAATGAATGCAAAGTCGATTGTGGAGAGGTGGGTTTAAGCGGACTAAATGATTGGAAAGTCCTGTATACATCATCAGAGAAAAGTCTTTCATTTTCACCAAAGATCGATTCTTGACATTTTGATAAATGGAACATGCATGGATGAATTATTCACAATAAGATCTTCAACATACATTTACAAGATAAAAAACACATCCAGTACATTCCTCAAAAATCCTTTTGTGTTCAACAAAAGTATGTACAAGTTCGGAATGACATGAAAGTGAGTAAATGATGTCAGCATTTTCATTTTTGGGTTAACTTTTCCTTTGAAAAGGTGACATTTCTTTTTCTCTAACTCTACAGGCTTCATGGCCCAGGTGGAAATGCCCCCCTTTAAGAATCTCAGTTCCAGCAGTTATGTATCCAGCCTTTTTTTCTCCTCACCTATCTATCCCTCCTTTTCCCCCTAGGGTTCCCTGCGTCCTCAACACCCTCTTATTCTTATCATCACTCACTCATTTTAAAGACAGATTCAAAGCTGCAGCCCATCACTCTTACGAAAAAGGAAACGCAAGCCAAGATGGCTCTGGGTTCAGTGAGCGAGTGACATCTGAAACATTTCCTTTGCGTGCCGCATCCAAGCACTGGCGCTTCCTGGGGTTCAATTTACCTTGAAGAGAAAACTATTAGTCATCAAAGAAATGAGTTTGTATCCTTTCTGGTTGGGTCCCCATGTAACATCTGTGTCAAATAACATTTATATTCCTCATGCTGTGTCAGATGATGTGTTGCCAAAGATTACTTTTCAAAAGATTATATGTGAAATAATTGTGAAATAATGGTTTCAAAGGTTGTTACAGATGTTTCCGTAGATATTAACTAATGGGTCAATGACATAATGCTCAAATTGTTTGTCTGGATATATTAATTTATTCATACTTACAATGACTTGAATGTACTTCATACACTGCCATTCAAAGGTTTGGGGCTAGTAAGACTTTTCAGCAAGCAGGCATTAAAGGGATAGTTCACCCAAAAATGACTATTGAAAAGGGATAGGTGACTATTTTGTCATAATTTACTCACCCTAAAGTTGTTCTAAACCTGTATGAGTATCTTTTTTCTGTTTAACATAAAAGAAGATATTTTGAAGAATGTTTGTAACCAGACAGTTGACGGCACACATTGACTTCCATACCTTTTCTATGTAAAGCACTCTGAATTACCATTGTGTATGAAATGTGCTATATAAATAAACTTGCCTTGCCTAGCCTAGTAGAAAAAAAATACTATGGTAGTCAATGGGGGCAGAGATCTGCTTGGTTACAAACATTCTTCCAAATATCTTCCTTCATGTACAGCAGAACAAATACATTTATACTGGTTTGGAACAACTTGAGGGTGAGTAAATGATGACAGAATTTTCATTTTTGGATGAACTATCCCTTTAAAGTCCCCATGAAACCAAAATTGATGTTTTTTGGCTTTTAGTATGAATATGTCAGCCTTACTGTTATCAATAAGCTAGTGTGTTCCAAAACAATGACAAAATTCACATTTAGAAGATATAAGACCGCAAAACTTGTCTCTCACTTCCACCAATATGGATAAATGATTTTGATGACATCTCTCTGCACTTCAGTTTCTCATCAGATTTTCTGTCCAATCAAATGCTCTCTAGAATCTAAAGCATCCCACCCCCTACATTATAAATAGACCCTGAAGCTGCGGCTGAAATCAGTCACATGTTCACACATTTACTATTTTCCACTTAAAGTGTAAATATGCTTTCCATTGGGTGAATGAAGTTTGGTTTCACGTTAGAGTCATGCGAACCACACAACACAGTCTGCTCCGGTCCAGAGACAAGATAGCACAGAGTGGATCATATGCGCGAGTTGCCACGTACCAGAAAACGTATCGGACACATTTAAATTCTGCACAGGAAGCGATATTTAGGAGATTGGGGGGAGAAACGGTTAGAGATTAGGAGGAAACTGCAGCTTTGCCGAGCTGTGATATAAACTAAACGCTATTGGCTGTCCCACCCTGTCTTCCTGTTTCATTAGAAATTACGTCAACACATTGAATAATATTGCACATTTTAAGGCACCTCAGAAGGACTTTATTAACACCCTGGAGCCGTATGGATTACTTTTATGATGGATGGATACTTTTTTGGGCTTCAAAATCTAAGGTACCATTCACGCCCATTACAAAGCTTTGAAAAGCCAGGATATTTTAATAGAACTCTGATTGTGTTTGGCTGAAAGAAGAAAGTCATCTACACCTAGGATGGCTTGAGGGTAAACAAATTATGGGATAATTAAAATTTTTGGGTGAACTAACCCTTTAAGGCCCTAATATACTCGCTTTGGGGGAAAAAGAAGTTCAAAATATGTGAGCAGCTGTATAATGTAAGTGAACATCTGAAGCTGTTCACACTGCTGAGAGCGGTGTTTAGATAAATATGTAAATATGTGCTGCATGCTTTCCTTTTAATAACAAAATAAACACAACAAAAATTGCAGCGGTGAGAAAACAAGAGTTAAGAAAGCATCTGATCATAAGCAATGTGGATGTTTGGACAAGCTCTGCAATTCGGTAATCTAGTAAAGTCACGTCACATCTATTTATATACCAATTTATACAATAGATTGTTTAAAAGCAAGCAGCTTTACGCATTAACTTTTTATAACTTTTTTCTACTATAGAGCGGCTCTCCTGTATGTTCATGTTTTTACTTGCGGATGTTTAACCTCAAAGGGACTAAACAGAAGAAATGAACCAGAGAAGATTTCCATGTTAAATAAGGCGGAGCCTCAAAGCCACACCCTCCAATTACATAATCACCATGGACCAGTGGTAGTTCAAAGGTGTTTACCAGCCAGAGCTTATTCAAAACCATATGGAACAGCATAAATAAAAAAAAATTAAAAAGATACATTTTTTAAAAACATTTTTAAAAGATTTTTTCCTTCACTATATCGTGGACACTCTTATTAGTCATTGGCCCATATATTGTGATAAAAAAAAATAAAATGAAAGTAGTATTCTCATGAAAAACACATTTACCTCCGAGTTCCTTGACATTTAAAATGGCATTCTGGAACGGGACAGCTTTAATGCTAAAACCTGTAAATAAAAGTTGAACAAGATTAACAACCGCAGCCATGAGGATTTCACAAAAACACCTCCATTGCTACACTGACCGAGATTTAATCAAGTACTCTTTAAAAGACAATCACAAGGTAAAATCTGAATACAAGGGGGAGTGTTTTTAAAGTGTTTGGCAAAGAGGAAGTGCAAAGATCTGTGTTTGTGTTTGCAAGACGTGTCTGGTATTGCTCTATGATGGTGGGCTGACCTGTGGTGGGGACGATGTTGTCTGTTGCCTCACTGCAAAGTCTGGAGAGCAGGCTGGTCTTCCCAGAACCCGTCAGACCGATGCAAACCACGTCATATTCTGGTCTGGGAGGGGGAGGTCCTTTACAGCAGAACGTCCTGAAACACTGAAGAGGGGACAAAGACGGCAAGAAAGGGGAAAGGGGGAGGAAGGAAAGTTAGAAAGGTTACAACAATTTAGATAAAAACTTCCCACTCATGTTTGTGTTTATGCAATTTTGGCGACTTATGATTCTCCTAGAGAAACGCTGTGGGTGTATGCGTGTGTCACTCTAGTAACAGAAACACATCTCAAAGCCATATGACATCTGTTGACACCATCTGGTTGAGAAAAAGTTACTGCAAAAGAAAAAAACAAGTCCACCGCACAGTGCCTCCATTGAAATCATATGGGCCGAAAGTCACCACAGCGTTCTGGGATAAGCAAGGACCCCAATATATTTCCGGCAAAAACAGCCCTGTTTTCTGTAAGCTGCTGTCAGAGCCCTTCGGTTGACGTCATGACAGTGAGTGATAAAGCAAATAAAAAAATTGGCCAATAAATTTCAACAGAGCAGAGTAGAACTAACCGCCAAAACACACACACACATAAAGAAGAAAGCTCGTAATACGGCTTAAACCGATCACATAACTTCTCAGATCAAACGCTTCCTACTATATAGTCTACGCAAGGAAGATCAAAGCATGTTTGACATGCACATTGCACAAGGAGGAGGCATTGTGTTGTGTTATGTTGCGATGGTATGGGTAATATGGCCCCTTTTGAGTAAAAACAAAGCTATCTACAGTCAGTGCAATATATTATATTAAATTTTTTTCTTCCTGTCTGCCTTTTTTTTTAGTTACAAAGTACATTTCACATCTGAAGGTCTTTATCTGGTTGGCTGCCTGTAGCTGTATCTCTAAAAGGAGACTCAAAACCTCTGTTGCAAAACCCTTCTTCTGCCTACACAGCATCCTGACCCAGATGGACCCTCAAAAGTGACTGATTCGGAGCAGTCTACATAGGCTGCAACACACAGCAAGACTTGATTTCAAGGGAGTTTGATGTTAGCATGTTGCTAAGCTAACAAAGTGATATTCTAATAAGCATAGAATTGAAAATTAATTAATTAATTAGAATTAATTTAAAATTCATTTAAACTCATTTAAACTCAGTTCCAGAGTTTAGGTGCTAAATAGGAAAAGGATCGACCGCCTGCCGTTGATTTTGATATTCTAGGTATTATCAACTGGCCAGAATTTTGAGACCGCAATAGACGTAATGGAGTATAATGCTCAAGTACTGGGGAGCTAAACCATTTAGTGCTTTGTAAGTAATTAGCAAGATTTTAAAATTTAAACAATGTTTAATAGGGAGCCAGTGCAGCGTTGACAGAACCGGGCTAATATGATCATACTTCCTGGTTCTAGTAAGAACTCGAGCTGCTGCGTTTTGAACCAGCTGCAATTTATTTATTAAGCGTACAGGGTAACCACCTAGTAGAGCATTACAATAATCTAGCCTTGAGGTCATGAACGCATGAACTAACTGTTCAGCATTTTGCATTGAAAGCATGTGCCGTAATTTAGATATATTTTTAAGATGGTAGAATGCAGTTTTACAGATGCTAGAAACGTGACTTTCAAATGAAAGATTGGTATCAAAGAGCACACTCAGGTTCCTAACTGACGACGAGGACTTGACAGAGCAGCCATCAAGTGTTAGACAGTATTTTAGGATACTACTTGTGGAGTTTTTTTGTCTGGAGTGTGGAGTTTTTTCTGAATTAAGTTGCAGGAAATTAATAGTCATCCAATTTTTTATATCAGCTTTGCATTCCTTTAATCTTGTGAATTGGTAAGTTTCGTCAGGGCGTGAAGAAATATAGAGCAAGTTTCATCAGCATAACAATGAAAACTTCCATGCCATGCTTCCTAATGATATCTCCCAGTGGTAGCATGTACAGCGTGAAAAGCAACGGTCCTAACACTGAGCCTTGCGGTAGTCCATACTGAACTTGTGATTGGTGTGACATCTCTTCATTTACTGCTACAAACTGATAATGGTCAGATAAGTATGATTTAAACCATGCCAATGCAATTCCACTAATGCCAACATAATTTTCGAGTCTATTCAAAAGAATGTTGTGGTCGATAGCATCGAATGCAGTGCTAAGATCGAGTAACACTAACAGAGATATACAACCACGATCAGATGATAAGAGTAAATAATTTGTAACTCTAATGAGAGCAGTCTCAGTACTATGATATGATCTAAATCCTGACTGGAAATCCTCACAGATACCATTTCTTTTTTAAAAAGGAGCATAGTTGTGAGGTCACTGCCTTTTCTAGTATTTTTGACAGAAAGGGTAGATTTGAGATTGGCCTGTAATTGACTAATTCGTTTTTTTAATAAGTGGTTTAATAATAGCCAACTTAAAAGTTTTCGGTACATATCCTAATGACAAGGATGAATTAATTATATTAAGAAGAGGATCTATGACCTCTGGAAGCATCTCTTTTAGTAGCTTAGTCGGTATAGGGTCGAGCATACATGTTATTGATTTAGATGATTTAACGAGTTTAGCAAATTCTTCCTCTCCTATAGCAGTGAATGAGTGGAATTTTTCCTCAGTGACACTACAATGCACTGTCTGAAGTGATACTGTAGTAGTTGGTTGTATAGTTATAATTTTCTTCCTAATATTATCAATCTTGCACGTAAAGAAGTTTATAAAGTCATTACTGCTGTGCTGTTTGCAAAGTTGAAGCTTTATTTCTTGTTAATTTAGCCACTGTATCAAATGAATACCTAGGGTTGTGTTTGTTTTCTTCTAAGAGAGTCGAGAAATATGCAGATCTAGCTGTTTTTACGGCTTTTCTGTATGCAATCATGCTCTCTTTCCACAAAATGCGAAAAACCTCCAGTTTTGTTTTCTTCCAGCTGCGCTCCATTTTTCTGGCTGCTGTTTTAAAGACCCGGGTGTGCTTGTTGTACCACGGCGTTGGACTATTTTCTTTAATCTTCTTTAAGCGCAGAGGAGCAACTGTGTCTAAAGTGCTGGAAAAGAGAGAGTCAATAGTTTCTGTTGCAACATCGAGTTCCTCTAGGCTATCTGGGATGCTGAGGAGATGAAACTGATGAGGAAGATTATGATAGTCCTGCCATGTTTGAAACGAGGGGACGGCTTTGCAGCCTTTGCTAAATTAAGTATACACGATACTAGGTAATGATCTGAGATGTCATCGCTCTGCTGCAGAATTTCAACGGTATCAACATTTATTCCATGTGACAGTATTAGGTCTAAAGTATGATTACGGTAATGAGTGGATCCTGAGACGTGTTGCCTAACTCCAATAGAGTTTAGAATGTCTCTAAATGCTAATCCCAATGGATCTTTTTTATTGTCTACATGGATATTAAAATCACCAACAATTAGGACTTTGTCTGTAGCCAGTACTAACTCTGATAAAAAATCAGCAAATTCTTTGGTAAAGTCTGTATGATGATATATGCACATCATATTTATGGTGCTTAACGGGAGTGGGCAGGAACTTTGCTTGTTTTGATTCTCTGATTGGTGGAAATCTCTCTGCAGAATCATGGGTAATGTACTTTCATACCAGGAATTCATGCTGTTAACACAATTATTTAAAAAAAAAAAAAGAGGCTGATGACATCAACAAAAGCACATACCATCAATTAATAACCTCGTAGCTCACAGTAGGTCTGTCTCTAAATGTTTATAGGTTATTGTTAAAAATGTATTTCCCTATGGAGAAAATTAATGGAGTTTTTACTTTGGGAACTCGACTGTTGCACTTTATAATGTTGACAGTTCATCTAACTTCAGCTAACTTGCCTTGTGACAAAAATGATCTATATGTGCACTGAATTATGAATTGCACTTTGACAGATTATAGGACACAATGTGTGAAAATATGCCTGCAAGACGTGTCTTGACAACAAGATGCTACAACAAAAATTCTGGCTTAGAGGTAAATTAGTGCTATTGGAACAGGGGTTTACTTAATCACACATAGGCTAGGAATATCCGTGCTAAATGCATTAAATTGTCATGGTCATGTGACACTCAGTCAGACTGAGCGCAGATAACTTAAAAGAGGGTAAACTGTGACAAATACAGTGAGAAATCACAACAGAATGCATTAGTTCATTCATTCATACATCATATAGCTTGAACATGTGACTGTGGAAAATGGGAGGGGGTGTGGTGGGGTTTTACTCTAAATTGAATACAGATTGAATTTGGGTATATAGTTAGCAAATGCTGCCCTCTAGTGAACACACTGGGCTTTACATCAATCAAAGCCAATGGCTTTCAAAACATAGTGGTCGAGGGTTTGCTTGCTTCTAACATTATGTGGTGAAAAAGCATCTGTTTCCAGTGATGGTAACCAAAAATTAGCCATGTATTATGATTAAACCAAATATTATAAAAGTGGTTTCATTGGGCTTCATCAGTGCACATTATCCAAAAAACATGTTGTTAGTACTGACAGTGGTTTGTGTCACCCATCCTGCTTTTCACAACTTCTCCTCCAACCACCTGATATATAGAGTATATTCACAATCCAATAAATTCCCAGAGGGTAAAACCAAGTATTGCCTTACATTGTTTTTCCCAAGGAATATCTTGCTACATTCAGAAATACTTCTCTGTTGACAAAACCATGGCCAAGCAAGCAGGGAATGTGATATTACTAGATTTTTACATGTTCTGAAGGAAAAGTGAATCTTACTTTCCTTTTCATCTCCACGAACCAAGTATGTTTTGGGCATTGCTTTCCGGCCCAAAGTCAAAGGCTAATAAATGACAACGTCAATTTAATATGTATATTTAATTTTTAAATAAATGTAAAAAAAAAGACAGAATTTTTTTTTTTTTACTTCAAGTAATAGTTCATTCAAAATTGTAATTTGCTGCTATCTTTAAGCAAAATGAACCAGGCACTGTCAAGCTCCAAAAAAAATTGACTACATATGTTTATTGTGCTTTTTTTCTATGACCTATGCCTTTTATGAGTCTTGTGAAGCCATTGTTTTAGATTAATTATTTATTTAATACTACCCATTATTTGTCACCTGAGTACAACAACTACTGGCCCACTTTCTCTCAGAGAGAGACAAAAACAATATATATCCTGCAGAGTTCCATGAAAACATATCCTCAAAACTGAAACTCTTGGAACAGGAAACTCCTCAGTGAGTAAATGCTAGAAGCACTTCAACATCCACAAGATGGCAGCACAAACAATGTTCAAATGAGTGATCTTCAATCTTCTGATGATGTATCAAAATATAACAAATATGAAAATTATTTAGTCAAGGCTACAGCAGAACCTTTGTATGATTATACACATGCAGAGGTGCATCATCTTAGGCAGGAGAAAGAGTAATGCACTTTTATGTAAAATAGGTTGGACCTGTAATTTATGATACAAGTTTCAAAAAAAAAAAAAAAGCCAGTAGGTGATAGAGTGGCGTGTTTTGAAGTCTTCATGTTCCATAGTGGAAAGCTTCTCTAATTTATGTACAAGCTTGTCAGCATGCATGAGGATGACAGCACAGGTGCTTTAAAGTGCCCCTATTATGCTATTTTAAAGTTTCCTAATTTAGTTTTGGAGGTCTCCGACAACAGGTTTACATGCATCAAAGGTCAAAAAACAGTTTACTTTTTTCATAATATACATTGCACATTACTACAATGTTCAATGATTCTCAAACGACTCAATGGATGAATCAGTCTCTTAAAATCCATCCTTTCCGTGAGCCTACTCTGCTCTGATTGGTCAGATGGCCCAGTCTGTTGTGATTGGTCTACCGCGTACAGCACTTATTTTGGAAACAAACGGCCATTACCATAACTGAACTCCAGCTCAGTCCGGAAGCTTCTTAAAGTTTAGCGATTGTACACTTTAAGGACAGTAACGATGACGTCGATTTTACACCAATCCCAGCGCGAGTCCAAATCCATGAAACATTGGAAGAACTAGTTATTCAACCCGAACCTTGAGCAGGACGTTTCTCAGTGATGCTACTCAGTTTGAGATGTTTCAACTGTAATTCCTCACCATCAGCATTAACAAGTGTGTCCATCAACAAACTCGGGTGTGTGTGTGTGTTTCTAATTTATTGCGGTGCACATGCGGGAACTGTATCAATAACAGCACATACATTAGCCGAGCACTAACGTGAATGACTGATGGAACATTAAAGCTTGCAAACGAATCTTGCTCCATCCTTTATCTTTACTCAAAGTAAGAATTACAGACAATCTGCATTAATAGACTCAGTTTTAGATAATACTGCAGCCCACAGCTGATTTACAGTAGTATTTCAGTAAGACAGTAATAAAGTGAGTTAGCCTTGATTATTACGCAGGAATGAGAGTATAATTCCTAGCCATATTGGTCATAGCCATATCCGTCGGTCTTAGTTCACGATGTAACTACAGAAGAGTCAAGTTTTAAATAGGAAAAATATCTAAAGTCTTTGGTCATTTTTGAGCGAGATGCTAACGGTCTAATCAGATTCAATGATCTATGCTAAGCTATGCTAAAAGTTCTACCGCCAGATCCAGAGATCGGCTGAATGGATTCTAAAACGGTAAAACTCAACTGTTTACTGTTGCCTGTTTTTTTTTTTTTTTTTTTTTTAAGTGGATTGTTCCTTTAAAACTTTGCAGGATGTTTTCATTCACTTAGAACTATGTTACACACTACATGAAATGTAATTTTCAAAAATCCATAATAGCACTTTAAATATAATGAAAAAATAATTAATAAAATGTTACCAAATTGAACATGCAGTTTACTGCATGTATATGAATTGCATTTTTAAAGTATCGATTACTTTTGACTAATTACTAGATCTGCTCAAAAAAGACACTGACCTACAAAATAAGACAAAAAGTGGAAGTTGAACTTCAACGTTCAATGGCATGTGAGTCTCGAGTAGACTGTCTATCACAAGCATATAAACACACCCCCTTTACCCAGTTAATCATGCATAGAGCAAATTACACAACAGCATTGGCCTAATCTTTATACACAGGTGACTGTCCTGATACATCACTGACAATCACAATCATATAGGCTTCAACAACAGTACAAAGTAGGGATGTTGATTTACATAAATTCCCATGAACGATCGTTGTTTAAATTTACGATAATTAATCATTAACCTTAACCTCTTAATTCCGAAACCAGGTGGCACTACTTAGCTATATCATGCTACTTAACCCACAAAAAGGTGTGGTTTTAAAGCTTAAAAGTTTGACTTTACAGCGAATATAGGGAAGATGACCATCACTTAACAATTATTTAAATTTGCTGACAAATTAGATGTGCTCTATTTTCAATAACTGCTTTACATGAAAATGTGATCTGTAAAATCATCGTACATAACAGAGACTTGTGTCCACTGCTGGGTAGATTACTTACAAATTGTAGTCGGTTACTGATTCCAAATTACATGACACATTTAAGGTAATATAATCTACTTTTTGAGTACTTTTGACCTAACTCTTGTACCAAATTTATATAAAAATACACAAAGAAATAAAATATATTTCATTCTTTTTTTTATTTGTTTACCTGCATGTCATGTGACCATTAACCAACATCAGAGAGCCATGGACGTGATTTTATTTATTATTATTTTATTTATGGCCCCACTTTATATTAGGTGTCCTTAACTACTATGTACTTACATCAAAAAATAAGTACAGTGTACTTATTGCGTTCATATTGTATTGCAAAACACTTTTGCTGATATTGAGGTGGGATACAGGTAAAGTTAAAGACAGGTGTGGTGGTATGGGTAAGTTTAAGGGAAGTGTCAACTACAGAAATGAATTACAGATGTAATTACATGCAGGTCATTTTTAAAAATGTAAGTACAATGTAAAAACATGTATGTACACAATAAGTGCATTGTAACAAATTATTAATTAAAATGTTAGTACATAGTAGTTAAGGCCACCTAATATAAAGTGGGTCCATTATTATTATTGACTTAATTGTATTATAGACCTAACTTATTAACTTAAAATCTTAGGGGTACTTTAAGTAAATATGTAAGGTCAAAGAGGTTCAGCTGTCAAAAAAGTAGGGGAATCCCTGCATTGTATGCAAATTAATTTGTACATTTTAATATATTTGACAGACAAAAACCTTCAAAAGACAGCAATATATGGTTAATTATTTGATAATTCAAATAATAATTCAATTGTTCATTAGGAGCTGATTAGATATGCAATGTTGAAATGTTGAGAAATCACTCCTTAAAAAGTGAAATGATTTCTGTAAATCCATTGGTCAAATGCTGTGTGGCTCTCAGTTTTCAGTGATAGTCACATAACTAGTGGCTGGTCTGTGAGTGCAATTCCACAAACCTGGAAGACCTTCTGCAGTAGGCTTTTATAGAAAGGAAAATGTAAAAATAAAAAATAAATAGTATGGCGAATCAATGAATTATGAATAATTTACTGCCATTGTGAGAATAACATGTAACCAGTAAAAAAAGTAACTGTAGTCTGTCTGATTACGAGTATTTTAAAATGTAATATAATCTAATTACAAGTACTTTGTAAATTTTTAGTATCTGTACATTTTTGGAATCTGATTACGTAATCTAGATTACATGTAATCAGTTACTACCCAACATATCTTTATTTAGAGCAGGTGGTCTTGAACGAGCCCAAACACAACATAAGACTATACGTAGATCACGGAGTGACATGACATACTGCTTGGCTAAAGCTACAGGACTTCTGGGATCCGATTGTGTCACGGGCAGGGTTTTCCAACGTCATTTGATAGTTCAACTAATAGGTATGGTGGGTGGGTATAGTGTAGGGACGATGTGTAGAGACCAATCGGACACTGTTTTACAGCTGGAGCGCGCTTGGATTGGTTTGATCGTTCAGATTGACAGGTCTTGATTTACCATGCGCCATAGAATAGGAGCGCAAGCTGAAACAGCACTGGAAGATCATCACTCATCCACCAGGATCTTATTACTTGTTGTTTATTCAATGTACTTTTATTGTGGCGTTTACACAAATAAGTAGTTCTTATGTTCAGAAAAATCACTTGTTTGCAGTGTTTTTTTTGACCCTTGATTAATTATGTTTCGAAATAAATGGCAAGCCTACCATGGCTTTAAGACAACAATACACTTAGAATACCTTACGGTGCGCTTGCTTAATTTTTTCTTGAGTGTCTGTTGCATGTGTTTTGCACATGAGCAGCACACACCTCAAAACTACACACTTTAATGATGACCTTGCTTAATCGACCATAGTTGTCGATTAAAGTTTTATTGATTCAATTATTCTCAACAATTAATCGATTGTCTATTAATCATTAGCATCTCTAGTACAAAAGGCTAAATACAGAAGGCAAAATGCGGACTAATTCTAGAGGTCCTGTCACAATGGGCTGGGTGTTTTCACAAGCTCCACAAGGCCCCAGAGGCATTTTCATCTATAGGGAAACGGCCACCAATGCCACTAATGCCCATCATACTCCACATTGCTATTATGATGGTGCTTCCAGGTAAATACAGGCTGGGCACACTGCCAGCTGGAAAGGGCCAGCAACAGGAAACAGGAAGGGCCCAAACTGTGATTGATGCCACAATCGGACGACTGGGAGGAAGAGGTAGTCCCATGCCTGAAATGCACCAGAGACGTGCTGGCGCACAATAAAAGCAAACAGCACCTGTTTGTTCTAGGATAAAGGTAAGGGAAAGTGGAAAAATTTTATCATAGATGCAAGGTCTTAAAAACACAAAAAACTTCAAGAAGGTGACTTGCTTGGCAATTTGTTTTTTAGCATGCATTTTTATCCAAAGCGACTTACAAATGAGAACAATAGAAGCAATCAAACCAACAATAGGACAACAATATGTAAGTGCTGTGAGTCCCAGTTAGTCTAGCACATTACACGTAGCAATAGAAAAAAACTAGACAAAATAGAAATAGAATAGTAAGTGTTAGTATTAATGGGTCAAGTGTTGACGTGTTCAGCTGTTTCTTGAAAATGGACTCAGCTCAGGTTGAGCTAGTTAGGTCATTCCACCAGAAGGGAACAGTCCAGGTAAAAGTAATTTTGGCCTCTTTAGGATAGCACCACAAGGCGCTATTCACTTGCAGAATGCAAGCTTCTAGAGGGCACACAAGCCTGAAGTAGTGAGTTTAGGTATAGGGGTGCAGAGCCAGTGGTTGTTCTGTAGGCAAACAACAGTGCCTTAAATTTGATGCAAGCAGCAATTGGCAACCAGCACAAGTTAATGAAGAGAGGAGAGGTGTGACATGCACTCTCTTCGGTTAAAGGCCACTCTCACTGCTGCATTATGGATCAGTTGCAGAGGTTTTACAGTACATGCTGGAAGGCCTGTCAATATAGCATTACAATTGTACACCCTGGATAGAACAAGAGCTTGGACAAGAAGTTGTGTAGCATGCTCCAATAGGAAGGGCCAGATCTTTCTAAAGCCCGGGACACACCAAGCCGACATCAAATAACTAGCAGCGATGAAACCTGTATGTGATGTCTCTTTGTGACGGCTGTGTCTCGGCCAAAAAACTGCACTTGAACACACCAAAAAGACTAAAGGCGACTGTCAACTAGCTTGTGCACGTGCCTGCGTGTAAGTAAATATCTGTCTATATCAGCAGGTATCAGTAGTCTATTTTCGTCATTCAAAAAGGGAAACCAAACTAGGACTGCAGATATACAAACCGTAAACAAAGCAGCACTTGCTTACTTTGAATATCAATCACACTGATTACTTACTTTATTCCAGTCGGCTCATGTTATTATGAAAATATTTGTGCATTGAATGCTCCGGTAAGATGACGTAAAATTATAACCGCCAACCGTCGGCATATCTGCAGGGGCAGGCAGTTCTAGCAATGTGGTCTGTGAAGTTTAACTGATTTAACTGATCATCTCCTGGATGGAGTTATGGTTGACGAACCTAGCTGAATGGACAAGTTGTGAAGAAGTGTGGCCGAGACCACAAGGTAGCTCTGTCTTTGCAAGGTCGCCTTACACTTTTAATATCTAGAACTAAAAAAAAATTCAAAAGGGTATAAAAGTTGGTGAAATTCTCTGTGGAAATGCAGATTACCTATAAACTAACAACATTTTCAGCCATTATACAGTTAAAGTTGACTTAAAAAACAAAACTTGAAATAGTCTTTTCTTCCCTATTGTGATGTACAGTATCAGAGTGAAATGGATTCTGGAACTAGAAAAAAATGTAGGGCGGAACTTGACTTTGTCCATGGGGAATTGATTGGATGGTTGGAGGGATGTAGTTTGCTACTGCTGTGATCTCATGTGAGTGACAGGTTGTCCAGGGTTTTTTTTTTTTTTATTCCTTTATGTAAGAATTAAAAGCTAACTAAGAACTTTCAGAACTATCTCTAACATCACTGTAGTGGAGTTCTGAGTCAACATGGGGATTTGTACAGTATTAAAACTGTTGCAGGATAAAAGGAAGGGGCTCAATAATGCCCAGCTAAGCTGTAGCTTCTCCCACTGCTCCTCAACTGATGGTATTGGGCTATAAAGCTTCACCGTTACCCCTCCTTCAGCATTTAAACATGAATAACAAGCTCTAATCTCCAAACATCAGATAGTACACTTCCAATAATAATGCTATTCTCAGCCCTTAGGAACCATCAAAAAATCACATCATGTACAAGGTCAAGCTGTGCTCTAAATAACCTGTGAATGGGGATTTTATTTAGTCTTAGTCTTTCTCAACAGTGAGTGACTGGCCATTGAGCGATGGCTTGAGTTATGGTGCCAGAATCGGGAACGGCCAGGGGAAGCCTACAAACCCAGTGCAGTGGGATCTCATACAGGAAGTTTCTTTTTGTTTTCCAATTCCGTGATGATTTACACCCAGTTCCCACCTTTGATGGGCTGTATTTTGAGTGGTATCCTGTTTGGTCTGACAAGGATTCTAATTCCCAGCAGCTCCTGAGTCCCACTAGTCATACTGGACTGTGGGATATTCCCCCGCTTGAGAGGAACTCTGCGACCTAACTGCCACATCCTGACTTATCAAAGCACGGAAGTGAAGCATGCAGAATACATGGCTAGAGTCTCCATTCCAACACCAGCCCGTCTCCAGTGTGGGCCGCCGTCTGCCAGAGATGTCGTCCAACCTCCTACTGTAACACTCGTCTAAGTGCACTCAGTAACAATGTAAATGAGACCAGATTTAAAAATCACGACACGACGATAGTACTGAAAAATACAGAACATATTGCTGGATGATTTCTTACACTGTTCTCTGCAGGGATAAGTCATGATGGTTGAATAAGACCTTCTGTTTTTGAACGCAAGAAGACGTCTTATTTTAAAGAGTCCTATTATGCTATTTTAAATGGTTTCTAAGTTTGTTTTAGAGGTCTCCTACAATAGGTTTACATGCATTCAAGGTAAAAAAAAAAACATAATATACATTGCAGCATCACCTCTTTTCTCAGTGTCTGAAACGGTTCAATAAAGCATTCTGTCTCCCTAAACCCCTCCTTTCCGCGTGCCTGCTCTGCTCTGATTGGTTAGATGGCCCAGACAGTTGCGATTGGTCTACCGCTTACAGTGGCAGAAACTAAACGTCCATTACCATATCTGAATTTCAGCTCCAGAGGCTTCCTTAGCACGGGAACAGTAATGCAAAGTGGATTTCTTTTCACAGTGTAGAAAAAGGGTCAACGTAGGGTCAAAGTATTGTTCTCGGGCAGCCAATGCTGCGGGCAGAACACTGGCTGGCATTATTCAAATCTGTTACAAACCTATGTAGGTCCATGCAGGAAGTAAGGAATTACTGACAAATCGTCTCAGGCAGTTCAGAATCAGTTCTTTTGCTTGGGGGACAATAACTCCATTTATCATGCACTTTTATATTCACAAACAGCTATATTACACACTACATCAAAGGTAATATCCGAAAAAGCATAAAAAAAACTACACAGCGTGTCTGTGAATCTTCTGCTTGTGTGACACACACACAACTCTTGCACACAGAAAGCCGCTTCAGACAACGCTTGAACTGACAAAAACACACAAAATTATGCCAAAATGCTGTTTTGTAGAGTATCCTTGTAAGCACAGCCTTAAAGGAATAGTTCACCCTAAAATGAAAATTTTGTCATCATTTACTCTCCCTCAACTTGTTCCAAACCTGTATGAGTTTCTTTCTTCTGCTGAACACAAAAGAAGATATTTTAAAGAATGTCGGTAACCAGACAGTTGATGGTCCCCATCGACTTCCAAAAAAAATACTATGGATGTCAATGGGGACCATCAACTGTTTGGTTAATGACATTATTTAAAATATCTTCTTTTGTGTTCAACAGAAGAAAGAAACGCATACAGGTTTGGAACAAGTTGAGGGAGAGTAAATGATGACAGAATTTTCATTTTAGGGTGAACTATTCCTTTAAATTAGTTAAATGAAGTCTTAAATAAATAATTATAATAAAGCCTAATAAATGATAGCTTTAAATTACACTGTAATGTTAAATAGCTATAATTAATGGCTAAAATTGAGGACAAAAAAAATCTATTTCACAGAGACATCAGTAGCAGTATTGGTATCAGTGATACTGGGCTTCATTCATAAAAAAAAGATGCCATTATACAAATATATAAAATATACTGTTTTTGTGTTGTTTCTACATTAATTTGGAGATTTAATGTGAAATTATTACAAAATATATTAAAAAAACTTTAATTTTAGGTGCGATTAATTGCGATTCATTACAGAAAAATGTGCCATTAATTAGTTACTTTTTTTAATCGACAGCACTAATCTGAATATATGCAGTTTGCACATTCCTAATACTCTAAAACTGCACTTAAAAAGGGAAGACCATTCAAGACCGAAATCAGAAGAGGGCAGAGTCAGAGTCAAGACTGAGTTACAATGCTCTGAAATCCAAGAACATGAAAATAGACCATGAATTAGACTCGAGAATTTGTTGGTCTTGTTGGTCTTGTTGGACTAAAAAGCATGTGGTCCTCAAGTCTGAGTCCATATCCATGGTCTCGATTTTGTCAGAAATAAGGACCAAGACCATAACCATATTTTCATGGTCTTGGACTTGATAGCATATGGACTCTGTCTTGACTATTGTATGTCCCATCAGCAGTTTCTGAGACGTTCAAATAACCTTGTCTGCAACCAGCAATCACTTCACAGTCAAAGTCACTTTTGATCACATTTCAAAAGAGAAAGTTACATTTCTGTCCGGGTCTGATGTTTGAATGTTTCATGTTTGAACAACTGACCTGCTTAACCATGTCTGCTTATTTCTGGTCTGCATGCATGCTTTCGGAAATATAAACCACTTTAACCTAGCCTATAAACTAAGGTCATTTAGTTTGCAAAAGTGACACTGAAAACACCACATAACTGGTTTCACAAAGTAAACCACAGATAAACAAAGAGAAATGTAGCTTAAGGATGGGTTCTCAACAAGGCTGCTTACATTCACTATCTTAGCAACATCTACTCCAACTTACTAATTACCAGCAATTTGTCAATAATCTGATCATTTTTCTCCCTGGAGCAACCTAGGAAAAGACACTTGCTCAAGTGCACAATGATGACGGTTTGTTGCTTGAACCTACAAGATCTTATCTTTTCTAGCCCAGATCATAAAGAACTAGACAACACAAAATGGCTCATCAATGGTAAAAAATGAGTATCTTTAAATGTTTTGATGCAACTAACCTGGGGTAAGTTTCTCAAAGCCAACTATGGTCGCAAGTTCCGTTGTTTCCAATAACCTCTGGTTATTTCCCTCAAAGGAGATCATTGTATTAATCCAGGATCTTATAAGCAAAACTTTGATTAAAAGACATCCCCTTACTCCTGGATGTTGCATAAAGCCAGCCAATCAAACTGAAAGTGTTGATTTTAGCTAGTGGCCCAGCACTGACCATTTTTATGTGCAATGGTCAGTGAACGGACTGTGGGTGGTCTGTTGCAGTTCCTTCTGTGGGTGAGACAGAAGAACCGGTGCATAGCCTTTGGGCTTCTTAGGTCCGACTGAATGCTCCACTTTTTAAGCAGTGAGGCTTGTCATGGCCTTTAAATCAAACTGAGCCTGTTGAATAAACATGAGAGTCACTGTGACTAGTGACCACAGAGCATCCATTAAAAGATCCGTCTGATAAACCGACAATTTAACACACCATTAGCATTGAAACGAGATCACACAGGGCAAAAACCCACATTACAGAAGCTTAAAGACCTTTTTAGGGGTTTTGTGGCTTTTAGTCCATGTCTCTGTGCTTTGAGGCCAACTCTACTCCAATGCTTGTGTGCCTGTAAAAACGGACAAAATTCAATTCAATTAGCAGATATTTAAAAAGTCTTTGTCTGGTGGAAAAACACGAAAATACTGATGACACATCTTGGACTTATGGGCGTATCCATATTTTTGTCCAAACAAACATATGGATTTTGTCCTGGTTATTTAACAAAAATGATGAGCTTTCGAGTGTTTCAATAGGAAATATATTAACACACAAAAGAAAACTGCGCTCACCAATCCATTTCATGTGGTGTTTAATAAATCTGGGTGTAGACCACCCAACGAGAATCTAAAATTTCCTCTTTTTGATTACATTAAGGAGATCATTACCATAGCTAACCATATCTCAGCCACATCATCATTTCAAATTGAGAATATAAAATAATGATAAAATAAGAAAATTAAAGGAGAAAACATAAATAATTAAAGCAATAAAGTCCTGACTAAAGAGAGAGATGTTCTTCATGTTGATTTTATCAGTGGGAGATACGGGGTCAGATCTTTGCAGGTCACCTCCTGACAAAACATAAAAGGCAAAAGCTGTCAATATTAGCAAATGTATTTATTTAAATAAAATAAAAAAATCTATTGGAGACACAATGCACTAATGCTTTCTCCAGACTATAGGTTTCTGTGAACTACCTAAGGATGTAGAGCAGAGATAGAGTTCCAGACTGCTGTCAGCTACAAAGACACCAATAAGGGGAACTGTGGGAAGAGCCCAGAGGAACTGAACCCTAAGGAGAGGACCCTAGATATGTAACATGATAGAGCATGCCATGAAATTTCCAAACCCTGCTAGGGAACCCAAAGACACATAGAGAAAAGGAGACTTGTGCTGAACTGCCCCAATGACATACTGTGAGCAAAAGCCACAAGGCAGAACCACTAGGCAGATAATCGATCAGGGCGAGTCTGGGCTTTGCCACCCGAAAGTATACAGAGCTCAAGAGCTTCTGTGTCAAACCTCTCAATTTTATCCAAGCTGTGATAGTTTGAAAACACATCAGGGAAAAGGCTGCTCTAATTTTGGAGTGCCTGAGAGTTTTGGAAACCCAATACACTGGAGCTAATTATAAAGCAATTAGGAAGAACAGGTCTCTGCCTGGTGTCAAACATTTGGAGTTAAATTGTACCATGGAAGCACTTAAATGAGTGAGATGCATGCGCTCAGATGGTCTCCAATTGTTTAAACAATCAAGAGATGGATGCAGAGATGATTGTTTAATGGCATCAGTGCATAATCCAGTCCAAAAGCACAAGGCAACAAGTTCAGGTTTAAGGTTAAGGCTACAAAAAAAGGAAATACTTCAAATTTTCAACAAAAAAAAAGAGATTAAAAACATTTAATCTCTGCTAAAAAGAACAGTTAAGAACCATTTGGGGGACATTAGCACACAGGATCCCATCAAAAACCCAATAGTGACCAGCTTTGCTACTCTGTTTTAAAGGATTCAATCACAGGAAATCAAATACATTTGAGTAATTGCAACAGCCAATAAAGTGTCTTTATAATATTAAATCATTGGATCTTTACCTCTAGTCATTGACTTCCTCATTGCATTGCCTGACTTGCTCTCTCGCTTGAACAGACAGCCGAGCTCACAACTACTGCTGTTGCTTTTGGCAGTTCAACGCAAACCAAGGCTTTAATGCTCACCAGGGTGAAAGTTAAACAAACAATTTAAACACAATGTTCCAGGACACATATTTTTCCATGAGCCAATATGATTTTTCACACAAAAATACAGCCGTCAACAATGAAACATAAAAAAAACATAATAATTCCACGTTTTTAGCTTAATAGCTTTAACATATTCCATAAGAAGAGCGAACAGTCGTTGCCTTCTGTCATAAAATGCAACAGCACAGCACTAACCACTAACATAAAATCCATTTGCCATTGATCCAGTTTCTCTCACAATGTCTATGTCCACGAGATATGATAATAAAAGTCCATTAGTATAACCAGAAGCTGCATTACTCTTTAGGATACTAAAGATACTGTATTTCAAATACTCTTTGATGGGTGGCAGAAATGCACCTGGTAGAGATTAGAGTTGCAACTAATGACTATTTAAAATAAAATATACATTACTGTTCAAAAGGTTCTGGTCAGTAATATTTTTTTAAAGTCTCTTATGCTCACCAAGGCTGCATTTAGTAGTAAAAACTATTTAATATATTTTTAAATGTAATTTATTAATTATCTTATATGCTGATTTGGTGCTTAAAATAAGAACATTTCTTATTACTATCAATGCTGAAACGGTTGTGCTGCTTTATTTTTGTGGAAACCCTGATAAATAGATCTTTGATAAATAGTATGTTTTTATTTAATACTTCAGCATTTATTTTTAATCTTTTGTGAAAGTCTTCACAGTCTCTACTGATCAATTTAATGCATCCTTGTTGAATAATATAATTTCTTTTTAAAAAAATCTTACTGACAACAAACTTTTGAATGGTAGTGTATATTAAAAATATAAAGCATGATGATGGTAAAGGTAATCTAAACAACCTGGTACAATGCGAGTAAATCACTTGCATGTGTGACCCAGTTTCACGAGAGGTGACTAAAAATGTCTTTAATTTAGTCAATTGGACGTTTACAGTCACCTGTAATTGAGTTAGAGGCAAAAAATACATCTAGTGCAGAAAGAGAAAGCACATGCAGGGCTCGTTGACAGAACTGTCACTGTCCCGATCGGACCAGTGCTGCGTCGTCATGAAAGTTTATCATTTGTTTATCACACAACTTTTAAGCCTCACCAATTTAAACATTCAAGCACAAGTAGACGCGAAAGTTAAAGGGCATATTGCAAATTCAAAATGAATATATAACCTTGTATGAAAATACCATATAAAATGTTTTAAAAAAGACATAAGAGCACAAATTTAGTAGATAAAGTGGCCGTTTCCTTGGCTGTTTGTAAAAACCACTTTTTTTCCAACATCGCGTCATATTACGCCACGAGAGGGAGTCGTTTGCCTCGGCTCTGCGTTGCCTCAGTGCAGAAAAGGTTGGTATTCAGTACGAGTCTGTGTATTTTCGGTAGTTTTTCTATTTCAATTTATCATTGTCATGGTAAATTATTGTGTCCAGCCTGTCAGGACATCGAGTCCACAGGTTTCCTAAAAAAAAAAGTTAGAAAAACCTGCATGGTGGCGTTTTGTGCAGGTGAAGAGACGGGACTTCACTTCTACATCGGCTTCAAAACACGCGTTGTGTGTGGCGTTCACAAAAAATAAACTATTTTCAGGACTGTGTTACATTATTTTACATATGAGAGCAATGAAAAACATGTAAAATAAAATAAAATAAAAATTGTGCTTAACTGCCCAGAAATTAGTAACCTGACATACCCTGCTCATGCCTGACCTCAGTTCCTCAGTTAACCATTACATAAAGCTTCCGGTTTGGCTGTTCATTAGCTTGGTTGCCCGTAAAATGAATAACATTTGAAAGGATTAAATGATTGTATGCAATCCGGCTTTGCTTAATGAGAGAGTCACCAAAACGGCTGTTGGGCAAACGGTAAAATGCATTGAGATTCCACGCACAAATTAACCATACAGAGTGAGAGAACAAAATACAACTCAATAGGATCATTGTTGCTCCCATTCATTTCAAAATAAAAAGACCACGCACCAAATGAGGCCAGATCCATAATTAAACTGAGCTAAGATTCTGCACTGTGTCCTTAAATAATGGAAAACCATGGGGACACCAAAAAGAATTAACTTAAACCTGAACAGTTAGAACTTAGAGCAGACACTAAACCCATTGGCCCTGGACAGCCAGCACATAAAAAGCGTGAAGGAAACGCGCTGCTCTGGAAAAACATACCAGAAACGTAAATACAATGATGTGGTTTCCATGCCAACTAAAAAGGCAAAGGTTTAAGCTCCACCCATTTTGGGGAGAGGGAAGCCAACTATGCATGCCATGAATCCCTGGAGCTGACATTGATAAAGCTTTCACTGAGCTTGCTAAAACCTTTTTCTATGCCCACTGTTGATGAAAAGGGCATACAATCTGTTTACAGTTGCATACAACCTGTTAACTATGAAGATATGCTTGTAGTGGTTTGTTTTAGACCAACCCACTTTCCACATTCTAGTGAAATATGAATAGGTCTTACCCTCAAGAAGTACAAGTTCGGGGGCCCTTCTATTTTATTATCTATCAAACATGAACCTAATGAGAAAAGGGGTCTGACAACATCCTCTTGTCCTTACTGACCCAAAGTCAAAAGTGGGATATGTCAGGACAAAAATACATAATCAAGCATGTTCCTAATCCACATACCACCAGCCCTTTTAGCCCCTTTTCAGCTCTGGTTCTTGAGGAAATTGATCTATTCTGAGAATCCTGACCGGAACATCCCAAAGGAAACACCCCTGTGACCTCGCTGCATATGTCCAAGTCAAGTATCGAAGCACCGAATGTGCAAGAAGTTTACTGGCACCGGATGTTGTGGAGCGGCACCAACATGACAGTACAGTATACTCATTAAACTGTTATTATCAGACATTGAATATTGTAAGCAAATTATATAACACGAATGGTGCAAAAAAAGGACTTTGAAAGAGTTCATGCCGAGGCCAAATAAGCTGATAATAAACATAAAAAAAAGATTAGATGCATGTGATTTGTGAGATTGTGACCACATGTCATCCTATGTAAATATATGAATGGAGTTGTGACAATCACAAGACATGTGACTGTTGGTGTCACTATTAAACTGAATAGACAGCAAAAGATTGTAAAAATGTAAAAAAAGATTGCAACAAGGTCACTTTAGAGGTTGTAAACGCAGAATTCTGTTAAAAATGAATGAAAAATTGCCAGAACACTTAATTACTAGTAAATCACCATGAAACAGAAGTTGAAATAGAGTGCATTAGCGCCCACACACATCAGAAGTGCTGGTTCTGGAAGTAATTTGCAGTGCCTTATGGGACTGGACGGAGCTAAAAAGCTATTTTAGAGCATTTTGCTCTTTTCGACTCTCACAAATTGTGCTGTTAAACACGATTATTTTAAAAATAAGCTGAAATAATGCAGGTTGATGGCTTCGACAGAATCAAATAGCATTGATTAACAACCTCATAGCTCACAGTAGGGCTGCCTTTAAAGGTTTTTAAGCTATCATTAAAAATCAATTTCCCTATGGAGAAAATGAATGGAAAAAATACTTCCGGAACCTGACTGCTGCACTCTATTGTGACGTATACCCAAGTGAAACTGCTTCTCGAACAAGATCAAATGTAGGGCAGGACTTGAGGAATTGATTTGTCCATGAGGAACTGATAGGATGGTTGTGGTTTGCTATTGGTCAATCTTAAGTGAGTGACAGGTTGTCCCGCCCTAACGCCAGTAAACACCTCATCAGAGAAGAGAAGAACTGCCAGAGGGAAGGGAAGTTATTTTGATTCAAGATTATAAAGGCACATGAATTTTTAAAAAACAATGTGCGCTGATAAATCAGTTATAATAAACACTGCAATATTCCATAAAAAAAAAACAAGAATTGTCCATTTTGATTTTATGGCAGCGTAGTTCACCCAAAAATATTAATGTCATAATTTACTCACCCTCATGTGAGTTTTCTTTAATACATGCATAGGTTTGTTACCTGATTTGTTATCAGCACAGCAAATTAAATTAGATTTGTAGACTAAATAGATGATAACACCTTGCAGAAAACCACTTCACATCTAAAGTGAAAACTTTACTTATCTAACTAACGTTACATACATAGCCTACTTGTTTACATTTTTTCCAAAAGGCAGGACAAAAAGAGCTATAAAGGGTAGCAGAGATGGCAACAAAAAAAATTATATAACAGGAAAGCTCTTCATTTTAACAGTGCTTAGAACTGTTATGCTTTCTGGATACCATCTCCTATTGGCTTAGGTTTGTTTGTAAGCAAAACAAACCAGAAACTGTAAGTGACTTCACCCATATACTAAGTATATTTGTAATAGTTGCAAACAGAACATAACAACTGTTCAGAAACTATACAGATGAAGGTATTTGAATTTGTGGGAGCAGCGATGAAACAAAACACCTGATCCTACAGGCACTGGCCATCTTCAAAAAGAAATAAAAAGAATACTCTACCAGGTAATCCATGTAATTCCCCGATAGCTTCTTGCTGTTGTCTACGGAAAATAGAAGTCCTGAGTTAGGGCGACTATGAAATGAAACGCTGGTGTTAATTGAATGCATCCAAAAGTCGATTTTTTGACGGCTTTGGAATCCCCGCCTCTCAGATATGAAAAATAATATATGAATAAAGCAGCTAGCAGCGTTAGCTGTGCACTCCTCTTCCTCTGTAAGTCCCACGCACGGTTATGTTTATAAAGCAAGCCCTGATGAAAAAAAGATTCAGGCTTTTAATACATTCAAAAACATTACTATTTATATATATTTTAAGTCGTAATAACTCAGACTCAGACGTGATACAGCGAGTGCATTACAGTTTAATGGTGGGGGCGGAGAAAGGCGCTGTTTGTTGTGTGTTCCCGAGCCACAGAGGCACAAGCATCACGACTTCGACGTGACGTCATTGTCACGCTGAGGATTACGTTCATTCATCCAACAGGAATTGAAATTATTTCTGTTTCTTACGTATTTTGAGTGTTTAAACGATATCTATATAATTGACTGCCTTTACGGCGATCTTTCACGTTATAAAGGAGTTTGTTTAATATTAATGGCGAAGAATGCTTGTTTTGCGAACGTCTAAGCGATCACGTGACATGAGATCGAATCTGTGAGGCTACAGGTTCTTTTACATCACGTGACAAGGAACTAACGGTGCCAGATATTTGTTTGATAGTGACCTCTACTGGTTAAAGTAACACACTATTCTTCAAAGAATGACAGGAGTGTTGTGTAATCTGAGATCATATGTCCATAGAAACGCGTCGTGCTCGGGAATGCTAGTTTCTTTCAAAATGCATAACATTGAAACAATAATACTCATTTGGGTGAACAGGCCATGTAGCACAGTGCACAGTGGCACAATGTATGAAGCTTACAGGTTAATTTAGCCTTAGCCTTCTCAGTACATAGTTCTGTAAAATCTCTGTATAAACTGCATAAGTTATATGACATGCAAGTTAGACAAGTTTGAATAGTATTTTTTCATGTTTTACTTTTAAAAGGTAGCGTCTGTTTAATATTATATAAAATGTGGCTGATAATTAGACACAATGACGTGTAGGCTATTATAATTTATATCAGTTTATAAATGTTCAACAAGTAAAGTCTGTTGATAATCTTTCTAATAAACACAAAACCCAAACCTGGCCAAATTAACTTCATTTTTTTTTTTACAAACAACAAAAGAAAAAGATATATTTGCATTACATTTGTACACCAATTTGTACAACTGTCGAAATGTTATAACTATTAGAATTTGTGGAATGTTCTAACCTATTTTTAATCATATATATATATATATATATATATATATATATATATATATATATATATATAACATTTTGTAATATCTTTGTTATTAATTATTTTAAAAAAAATAATGCTCAGTACGTATACCAGATCAGTATCAGTAATATATCATTACTGATACTGATCTGATATATTATATTATTAAAGTATACTGAGCATAATTTTTTTTTTTTAATGACTAATAACAAAAATATTATAAAATGTTTTTGAAACGATAAGTTAATTAGAAGACAACGTGTTTTCGATAAGGACAAAAAAACGATCACAGTCATTCATAGTGCAGCATGCCGGGGCATTTGGGTTTATTCTTTGCCCCAGGCTGATTATTCTGATTGGCTCCACCCTCGATTATTCTGCCCTGGACTGCAGAGCGCTTTCAGCGAAGAGAGGCAGGCGTACACAAAACCCACTTTTTCAATACCCGTCTGAGAGGAATTTTAAACTGTTTTCACAGGATAATGTCTTCAAAAGTTTTCGACGTGTTTTGGTAGAAAGCAGAGAGCTTAAATTCCTGAAGAGGTTAATTTAACGGAACGGCGCGGAGAGTGTATTGTAACTTTGGAAACTGAGTTTACAAAGCGTTTCCACACAACTATGGCGCTCAGAGCGAGAGCTTTATACGACTTCATCTCTGAAAATCCCGGCGAGATCTCTGTGACAGAGAATGAACTCCTAACTTTGTGTAGTGAAGAGGTTGTCGATGGTTGGTTGGAGGGCACGAACAGCAGAGGTGAAACGGGACTCTTCCCTGCATCATACGTGGAGATTATGAAGACTGACACATCACTGCACGATAACGGGACATCCGCTAGTCAGGACTATTACTACCAAACTAGTTCTCAGAGGAGGGACACCTCAAACGAGTCGACACCCACGCATTCCTCTGTTTACCGGGGACATCTTCAACAACAGCGACACAGTTTTCAGACGAGCCAAGGAAGCGACGAGGATTGGGACGATGACTGGGATGACAGCGTGACGTCGGAGGAGCACGGAGGAACACCTGAAAAACGCGGGAATACTCAAGCGGGATATACCACCACAAGCACATCAGCTTCTCGACGTGGTAGTGCGCAACAGTCCAAAAGCACAGGAACAGTTGGAAAAAATCTCAATAGGTTTTCAACCTTTGTAAAGTCAGGCGGTGAGGCTTTTGTTTTGGGTGAAGCTTCAGGTATGGTCAGAGATGGAGACAAAATATTCGTGGCTATGGGTCAATACGGTCCAGAATGGCAGGAGAACCCATATCCATTCACTTGCACTATCGATGACCCTACAAAACAGACCAAATTCAAAGGCATGAAGAGCTATATGTCCTATGGACTCACACCTAGTCATACTCAAAGCCAGGTGAATAGAAGATACAAGCACTTTGACTGGCTTTATGCACGACTTGTAGAAAAGTTCCCAGTCATTTCGGTCCCTCACTTGCCAGAAAAACAAGCCACAGGTCGTTTTGAAGAGGATTTCATTTCTAAGAGGAGGAAAGGTTTAATATGGTGGATGAATCACATGACGAGTCATCCTATTTTATCCAAGTGTGATGTTTTCCAGCATTTCCTCACCTGCAGCAGCAACGACGAAAAAGCCTGGAAGCAAGGCAAGAGAAAAGCAGAGAAGGACGACTTAGTCGGTGCTAATTTCTTCCTCACTATCTGTCCTCCAGCTTTACCGCTTGACTTACAAGAGGTGGAAAGCAACATAGATGGTTTCAAAACGTTCACCAAAAAAATGGACGAAAACCTCATAGCGGTCAACGTCACTATTAATGAATTTGCCAGAAAGCAGATCACTGGTTTTAAAAAGGAATATCAGAGAGTTGGACAGGCTTTCAGACTTCTAAGTCAGGCCTTTGAATTCGACCAGCAAGTATACGCAACTCCATTAAACAAGGCCATAGTACACACTGGAGAAGTCTACGAGACCATTGGGGATTACTTTGCAGAGCAGCCCCGTCAGGATTTGGAGCCAATTTCCGATCTTTTAGCGATTTACCAGGGACACCTTGCAAACTTTCCAGACATTATCCATGTTCAAAAAGGTTTGGGATTTTCTCATGTGTTTGCTCAAATACCACTTGTCCGAATGGCATGCCATAAAATGTGGATGTAGGTCAGTAGTTTATGTGCATGCCATCAGCTTAAAGAAATGACACACTATCCAGTGTCAGTTTATATTTGAGTGGAAACCTAAATCAGTATGGTAAATTGCTATGAAACTAAAAAAGCATCTTATTCATACTGAAATGGATGGATGGTGTTAGTGAAGGCAAGCTGCTGATGTAAAATGGTGCGTTTTTAGGGTTATTAACTTTTTATACCTAGAGCAAATGGCACATAGCAACAGGCTCTCGGCAGTATGTCAAATGGCATGTCCTGATTTCTCCCTGGTGCAAGAGAGAGAGCATATGGGGCCTGCTAGTTCTTGCAGCTTGAGATGCATGTTGGTATGGTGAAATGAAGCCAACACTGTTGTAATCTTCACTTCCCTTTTGTGGGGGAAGTGTATACGGTACCGTTGGCCAGTCTTTTCCTTTACTGTGAAATTAAATTGATGTCATTCTTTTCTGTAGAATCATATCTCTGAGTTTTTCTGACACAAATTGCTAATGCGGTTTTGTATGAGAAATTGATTCTGATACTGGGAAAGCTTTTGTGTTGAAGGCTCTAATCCTAAGCTTAGGGCCCCAGCACAGGGTAGCACTGAATGCTTACACCACAGTGACCCACAGTTTAACTCACAGATGTAGTTATTCAGATTCCTTGGATGTAGAAACACATCTCATAACTAAACTTTTTATGTAATATATGCAATTGTATACATTAAGTCAATGTGAAACGACATTCGCAACTTATTCTTCACATACCTCAGTGTGAAACAGGATATCCAGTGCAAAAAAAAATGTAGGTCAGGATTTTATCCATCTGGAATTGATTGGATTGTGAAAAGTAGGCGTTACATACCAAAATGGAGCCATGTTACTACATTTTGATATAAGATTCCAATTACAATTTTTTAAATTTGGAATACTAATGCACTGATGAATCATGTGCAATAAGACTAGGGAATTTAGAAAGTAAAGCATGACTTATAATGCACAGGGAATATTGATTTCTCCTTGAGAAATTCCAAAGAGAGCTGTAAGCCATAAATCAGAAGCCATGACTGGTGTGAGCTTCAAAATGGAAAGCTCTCAAAGAGTGCATGTGTGTGTGTTTTTGCAGATGTGATTACGTGTAATAGACTTTTAACTGAACCGCTGCTTTTCTGTTTGCTTCCATCCTCTGTCTTTCTCCAGGAGCCCTCACTAAGGCCAAGGAAAGCCAGAAACACGGGGAGGAAAAAGATGGCACTGCAAGTGGAGGAATCAATGACCGCTGCAACATCATCTCCTGCGCTACGCTAGCCGAGATCCAGCACTTTCATCGCATACGTGTGCGTGATTTCAAGGCACAGATGCAGCATTTCTTACAGCAGCAGATCAGCTTCTTTCAGAAAATCACAGGCAAGTTGGAGGAAGCCCTGGACATGTATGATCAGGCTTAGGAAGTCAAATGACCAGAACTGATATGAAACACAAATAAGCAGCCTTTTTATTATAGATTCATGAAAGTACAGTTACTGTCTTGTAGGAGTGTTTTGGGGTGGCTTTGAGTTACAAACAAAAATAATGATGAAAACGTGTGCCAGAAATTGACAACGGTCCTTAAAATGTAGACTTCATTATTATTGAGTGAAATCCTATATTATCTGATTATACATAACGGTCATGAAACCCTTGAAACATAACCACAATTTTAAATTTACATTTTAATCGGCTTAGTTGTTACAGTCGATATAAACAACCTACAGTAGATTACTGACTTGTAATTGTGTGCCTGTACTGATATGCTCTCTGTACTGGAATGGACTCATTCCATGGACTATGACCTGTGGTGATGCTAAATAAGAGTACATTTGAAGGCATTTGTGTCTTTTGAACAGTCTTCTGATTCTGCTGAATTCTATTACAGATATAAAGATACATTATGCATTTGAATGTCTTATTGTGTTGGTCTGTCAATTACGGATCCTTCTCAGTCTGTGCAAGTTTTACTCTCACATTATTAACCTTTATCTAATCTGCTCTGAGGGAGAGGCCTGTGTCTGTTTTACATTAAGAGCTTGAGAGAGAAAGACGAGACACAGTTTCTCAGCCCTGGAGGAGAAGTGCAAAGGAACAATGACCTAGAAAACATGGGCTAAACCCTCTTTATCTAGAGTACATTCCAGACGAGACAGAGAGGATCACTCACGGTACTAGTTTACCAGCACTTCCATTATTCAGTTTAGACGTTTTCTCCCATGTTTCAACTTGAGTATTTTAGTCAGTTTAATTACAGTAAATGAAAGCTCAGTGGACATATTCAAGACCCCTTTTACCAGCTGTTTGAGCAAGAAAAATTGAAGTGAAACTCTAAAAATAGAGCTGTTGCTCTTACACTCTGGACCACTGGTGGTCTGTGAAAAAAAACTGTCCTTAAAAATATATAATGGGCAAAGAGCACCAACATTGAATAATCAAACAATTAATTATGTGTAATAAAACAATTAACCAAAAAACAGAAATTTTATATGACAACTTGACAAAAATATAACAAGTGTAATGTGTCAACATAAGTAAATGTTCATTCTAAATTTTTAGCTAGCGAATGGTTGGGTTATGTAGATTCATTATCTTCATTTCAAAGAACAAAAAGCAAACTGGCTCAAGACAGAATTGGTTAAAAAGATAACGAAGGAGACCCCCACATTAGATTTGAATTATTAGGTGTTCCACAATTTTAGTTTTACACTTTAAATGGTCCATCCCCTAAAAAAAGTTTTAGAACCCACTGAAAAAGAATGAAAGTGGAAAAATAAACATCCCTCAAGGAAGTTTAGCACGCTTAGTCCTCAGAGCTCCAATCAAATGACCTCTTGAAGGAGATCATACCACTATTAGTTTCTGTGCTTACTAGGAGGAAAAAAACAGAGCTGTACGGAGCAGTCAATCTCTCACTGCATTTGAATTATTTATAAGAGCTAAAGTTAGGCTTCTCTTTCCACACACTGCCTGCTTCTTTTTTCACATACTCAGGCCCTTAATCATAAAGAATTTATTTCCACACCCCGATCACCAACAAGCCCACATATATTGTACATAAAACAACGCTTAAGGAGAAAAGGAAGGACTACACTGCTCATTTGTGTTTTTATAAAGCATTTGTATTCTAAATAATTGGAGCAATAAAGAATGTAATGTAATGCAGTGTATCACTACACTAATATGTATTATATATGAATCAGGTAGCATTTTATTGCACAGTCCTGTTCCCCATGTACATACTATGCACTTATTATAGTAATTGCAATAACTGGGTAATAACTAGGTACTAACCCTGAACCTACCCCTAAACCTAAACTTAACCCACGTAATTACTTTATATTACCCAGTACTTTCTTAGGTAAGTATACTGTAAAATAAAGTGCAACCATGAATCATAAACATTCCATTGTTACAAACTGTCCAAAGGATTATAGAAAAAGCAATGCTTTTATTAGAATACACATTTATACAATAAGAACAATCATTTTTACATTAGTGTATCTACCTCAGAGATACTTTCTCTCAGTCACACAGACATAAATACATACATACATAAATATTCATAAACCTGAAGCCCATAGTAAGTTCTAGGCATTACACGACATCAAACAAGAGATGGTAATCCTTCTCTTCAAAACATTAAATAAAAAAAATATTAGACAAAGATGTGGGTTTGAAGAATAGTAATCACTGAATCACACTAGGCATTAAACAACACAGTTGTATATCCTGCTAATGCCATCTTGCTTATTAGGAATGTAAAATTTGCCGTGCAATATGTCTGAGGGTGGATCGGTTTTTGTGGTCAACATAATATTTTAAATTTAGACACTTCTTTAAAATTTACCTTTGAGTAGTTTCAGTTCTCTCCTCAATTTCATGCCATTCTGACAGACTTTGTCTACAGCAAGTATAAATAAATGTAAGGCATTAAGGTACAGCATAATGCTATAGGGGGAAAAAACATCAAAAGTTTGGTTATTGTAGAAGTAGTTGTTATTCTATATCTTGCACTTTATAGTAAAAAATTGGTAACACTTTATAATAAGTATACAGTAATAAAGTATTAGTATTAGTTTATAGTTAATTCTTAGTTTATATATTTTTAGTCTCTACCTTGTTAATATATTAATAGCCTGCATACAAATAGTGAGTTTTTCATTCAGTCACTGCAATTAACAAATTATTATTGTTTAATTAGCTTTCATGTAAAGAGTTTGCTTTGGCTCTGTGTGACTGTGTGTATGAATATGTTGATCCTACTTCTCAAAAAACAGGCTTAAGAGATGTAACCAGTTTAGATGGAAAGGATGTCAAGCTGACTAGCTGAAGACGTTACTGTTGCTATACTCATTAATAGACACGGTATTTCCTTGAAAATAAATTCCAGCACAGCGCTACAACCATAATGAAATTAGCCTTCGCGATAGATAATGCTTTACATAGGTGCCTAAATATGGCAATTTATCTGATGAGTAATAACAACTCATTGAATAATAAAAACTCCATCTCCATGTTGCTTTTACATTTGAAATCCCACAGTTCTCGCCATCTCTGAAAGGCCAAGCCAATGTTGATTCTCCTTTTATTACCATCTTTGTAACGTTCGCTTTGTGCCAGTAAACTCTCCTTCTGTTCAGCATTTGTTTAAAGATATGACAAAGCACGCACAGCCGAGTGATGTATGTACGCAATTTCCTGCGAAAACCATACTGTCAGGTCTAAAATATAAATGTTATAGGCTCACTATAGTGAATCAGGGCAAGACAAAAACGTTTTGGATAAAGGATTGATGACTCTTAAATTTGGTTAATTTTGAAAAAAGTTACATAGTGTACCTTTAAACAATAATTGTGTTAATTACAGTGACAATAAATGAAGAACTCACTATTAGTATATAGGCTTTATTGTATTCATGTAGAGATTATTCATGTATAATATATAAACTATGAATTAACTATTATAGTTTGCAAATGATTTGTAAGCACTTTATTACTATATACTTAAGTTACCAAAAATGTACATTCCCTACTCTACTTACCTGTAGGCCTAAATGTAATAACAATACTGTATTAAGTGATCCTACAATGACTTAAACAATAAACTATTAGGGGCTTTTGCACCGGAGGAACGTTTTCAAAGTATAACTATGACGGAAGTACCCGCTTTTTGTCGTGTTCGCACTGCAGGAACTCGGAATGCTTATACATCTACATTCCTTCTCCATTATCACGAAACCCACAACAAAAACATAGCTCTGATCATCTTCCAGTTGTTGACATTGTTGAGTGCTGCACTTAAATGATGGCTGGCTTACGTCACTTCAGAGTTCCTACTAGCTGTGTGAATGCAACCAGGAAAATGGCCCTAGGGGAACATTTAGTTCTCGGAGGTCAAGTCCTGATGGCTAGTTCCTATAACTGGTGCGAAAGCCTCTATTGTTACTACATGAAGGCCTAAGTAGACTAGTTACCATTGTCAGTATTTAATAAAACCAAGTACAAGGTGCTAATAGTGTTAGAGAAGGTACAAAAGGGAAGCTTTAAAAGTTTTGCCCCAGTGACAAGCTAAAGGTACACTTTTTGCACATTTCTTTCTGACAGCGTATAATGGAAACTATAACTGCAAAATATTCTGACTCTGTAATAACAAATTTAATGCCCATCTTTGTTTTGCAAGTAACAAAACTACAAAAAAGGATCTAAGCTGTGGCAGGACAAAAATTGGACTAACATCAAAAATGTTAAAATTACAGTTATTTGGCGATCTTTCCCTTGATACTAGGCCAAGAGACCTTCAAATGCCCACAATAGTATGAGCAGATATTTAAGTTTCTCAGTGTATGGTATGAAACTTACAAACATACTTTCTTCTGCCAGTAACGCTAAGAGTTGGCTCTAATGATGGTCATGCACAACGATAGTTCACAAAATTGGTTCAAGCAACATCTGGATGTGATAAAAGGAGTTGAATCAAACCCAGTACTGGTTGTGTTTAAGGGGTGGTGTTGCTGGTGAGCACTGCTGGGCAGAACGAGGGTCAAGTGGACTCCATGTGCAAAGAAGAAATGGAGACACAGCTCTTTCAATCGCTGGCACCAAGGCTGCATCATGTACTTCCTCTAAAACAGGGCTGTCAGGGCAGCTTGGAGAGAGTGGGGTTACTATAACTGAAGGAACAGTGAGACTTCTCTCAGGCTGACCCAGATATGGGCCTCTGGCTAAAATATCTTCACCAGGGTTCCCAGTAAGATCCTGTATCATTGCTGGGTGGGCCCGCTTTTCCCTGCGGTGCCGGAAGACAAGAGTGAGAACCACAAGAATGACAATCAGGAGGAGGCAGGCCAGAAGTGGCAGGATGATGAGCAGGGGATCAGATGCAGGTCTTGGTAAAGACTCCATCCTGACTAAAGTATTTTTTGGGGAGGGGTCCAACTTGCCCATCGTGGTGCGGGTCACATGAGGAACAGTTGATCTGCTTCGTGTGTGGTTCCCCCAGCGGTTTCGAGGTTTCAGCTTTGAAGCAGTCCTGTGTGGTCTTGTTGTTGGATCTAAGTGAAATGGAGGGTACATGGGTGACATAGCATTTGTTGTTCCGTTGAAAGTCAGCAACTTGGTCGGCTCTAAAAGTATATGCTTTCCTGTAATGGGATCATAAGGTAATACTAAATACACAAATTCACCCATGGCAGGCTGAACATTGGCTGCCTTCAAAAGGAAAACAAATGAGTCATTAAGTGCATGGACTGCTGTGACATTGTACCTGGCCACTGTTGTGTTGCCATAAATGGTTTGGAAATTGATGTTTTCCTCTATGGCAACTCTGCCCTGTTCCACATCCCTGAATGTAAAAGACTCCACCGAGTGAGAGGCTCCTCCAAGGTCAAATGTCACTTTGACTAGCTTACCATGTTTCGGCGGCTCAATGATTTCAAAGATGGGATCGCTAGCACTAAGGGAGGCCAATTCTGTTGCATCAAGGACGTCCTTTCTTAGCTTCACTGGGATACCATCTGGGATCCTAACATGCTCTCCAAGGTGGATCAGTGGCCTGACTGTGATGTTTACCACCTGGTTGGTCAGGTTACTCTCAGATGTGAAGACTGTGAACTCAAAGCTGTCTTGAAAAGACGACAGGTCAGTCATGTTATAAAATAATCTGCCAGTGTGCAGGTCCTCTTGGTTAAAGTGTGTGACCGGCTCTTCCATAACCATGACACTCCCATGACTTGGTGGGCCTGTAACTATATACTTAATGGATGCATCTTTCTCATTGGTCACTGCAGCCAGATGTTCGAATGTCAGAATCACTGTGGTCTGACCTTGCAACAGAGTCAGTCCAGTGTTGTTGACCACACTGATGGTGATATTCTCTACCTCTACGCTAAAGAGCTTGTAAAGTGGTCTGTGAAATCCATCAGTTATACTGAAGTAGATGACCCCTGATGAGGGTTCCCCCTTTTGTACAAAGTACATCCTCCCTTGATTTACATCAGCCTGGGTGAAAGTGACAGCAGACTTGTTGAGCTGACCCTCCAAAGCAAGGAAGCCATTTTTGGGCTTGCTGATTACCGTATAATAAAGCTCCTCAGGTGGAGTGTCTTGGTCCTCCACATAAAGGTTCTTAGTGTCCAAGGTCACAGTGTCCCCTTTGACCACTTTGAGTCTAGGGGATCCCGTCTTGAGCACAGGAGGTTGGTCATTAACAGGGGTCACAGTAATATTAAATATTTCTGAAACTATATAGTCTGCATTCTGGGGTCGTAGAGCAAGCTTTCCTTTGGGGTTTAGCCACACATCAAAAGTGAAGTTATCATAAGTGGTCTCAGAGTCATCATGTACATAAATTATTCCATGCTTGTGGAGGTTGTATTGGGAGAACTTTGGTCTTTCATGTGTCAGGTTCTTTTCACCTACAACAATTGTACCGTGGAGGGGTGGAGAGGTGATTTCATACCAGACCTCATAGAAATGACGTTCCGCTTCATCTAACTTTCCCAAAAGGTTGGAGGCATCCAGTTTTGATTTATCTATGAGAACACTACTACCCTCAGCGACAACAGCCCCTGAATAATGAATAGGAAGTTGTTAGTGCAAAGATAATATATTAATTGTGTTCAATTTATTAAATAAACATCATGAGAAGTCAGAAAGCATTACCGGTATTTGTACAGAGTGCACTCCTATGCTCCGGGCCAATATTTTCATAAGAGATGTGGACATTAAAGGTGTGAGCATGGAGGGATGCTGGGGGGCATGATGCAGTGAAGGTGAAGGAATCTGTAGCGGTCCAGTCAACAGGTTTAGTCTGTGCATACAGCACAGCACATTCTTTCACCTAAAATAATAGAGTTTAAGCTTATTTATAAGTTACATTGATCACATAAATGCTATTTAATATTGCATTTCAAATATTTATCACATAGATAAGCTAATTATGTTGAAGAGCCATATTTTAAATAAATGTTTTAGAATACCCTAATATGGTTGGCTCGGCTAACATGCAAGAGAATTAAATTAACTTCTACATTTCTTACAGCCCACACAAACAAGCCAAAAAAGTGTGGTTGCACATTATAGGCTGGTGGTGACGTCATGACAATGACATAAGGAAGCCATGTGTAGACTTGCTTTAGTTGTTTGCAACTTTATTCTATGCTCAAGTAATGTTACATGAATTTTTATTTTGACAAAAAGCATGCTTGAAACCATACACATCTTCAAAACATATGCAGGATGGCATCTGTAGTAGAGCATTTGCTGATCCTTGAAATGTCAAACTGAAGCAGAATACACTAGCTCAAATATAGCTTGTTTTTGTCTTAGCGATACACCTATCCTGCACCAATTCCTCTCTGGAGTCGAAAAACACTTCCACACATATTTTTTAAAAGTAGTACACATTTTAACTAAACTTAGAAGCAGATTTAATAAATACCATGTTTTGAGTGAAGGAGGAGATTTCTTGTGTGGAATTTTCTGCTTGTTTCCACATTAGGCTGCCTAATTTTGGAGGTGATGTCACGGTGTAGGTGATAGTGCGATTCCCATAAATATCATCATAGTCATTTGTGACTATCAGCAGCTCATCTTCAGAAATTAACTTTGAATAACCTGTGGAAAGGATACAGGGAATAAATCCTATACATCACACAGAAAACGGCACCATTACTGTTTCAGTGAATAGGCAAGTCTGAGCTTCACTTCCTAAAACCCAGACCAAACTGTGGTCAGTTGCATAAACTTAGCCACTTAAGACTGTCTTAAGAACTAGTCCAGCAGTTAGACAAGAGGTTATTCTAAATTTTCCAATTCAAATTAGACCAAGCTACCATTTTATGTAACTGACTTTAAAAAGTTATGACCAGTCTTGAAGAAAAAAAAAAAAGACTAGAAAGACTAGACTTTTAAGACTAGTCTAAGCAGTTTATGCAACTGGCCACCTGTCAGCTGCTGCAGTCTGCATATCTCTTCATGCGAAAGGCTAACTCTTCCTACTAAAAAGTGTAACCACAATTTGGACTAGTATGAAATGGCACTTGAGTTAGAGCTAAAGAAAGCGACAAGAAAGAAGAAATGCTGAAAAATGGTTTCTTTAAAGCACAATAAAATCAAACCTGGGAAAACTTTGAGTTCTTGATTTTTCTCTAAGCTGATGACCAGAGATTGGGCTGTGACACTGAAGATTTGCCTTGGAGCAAAGTTCACTCCATCATTGACTTGAAAGTGAAATCCTCCTGACAAGGCACCTGTCGAAACAAAAATAAAACAAACCTACTGAGAGATCAAGCAAAATGGCTGATCAAATCTTATGGGCAGTTCTGAAAGGCTTTTTAAAATGTAAACTAACCACTATGTACAAACACCAGCTGGCCATGATTGATATGCTCTTGGGTAAAGTTCAGAACAGGCCTGGAGGGGGTGCTCTTCAGGGCTAGATGCCCATTACTTGGTGGAGTGATGATGAATTCTAGGCTCTCAGGAGGAGAGTCTGGATCCTCAGCACTGAGGTCTTCAGTGGTTATCTCTGTCACAGAACCTTCCCACACCTAATAAGAGAAACATGATGCTGTCAGTTTTGGTCATGTTTTGTGAGGTTTAACATTTTTCACTAGAAACGGTATTTATTTATTTATTTTAAAGCCATTTTAGAATGTGTTTATTGAGCCTCCTGCTGGTGAAAGTGGGTATCTGAAGACTAGTTCTCCTCGCAGTTTATGCTGGTTTAACCAATGTTCTTTAAAATAATCTTTCCATGATAGAAATGGAAAAGATTTCCTAGACTAATATTAGTCACATTTTAGTGCTAGTGCACAAATTTGTTGGGTCTGTGGGAAGGAGATGAAATCACCCAGGTTTAAGTCATGTTTTACTTTGTGTGTGTGTGTGTGCATTTTATTTTTATTTTATATAATTTAATTAAACCATTTAAGTAAACTACTTAAGTTAACAAATACTGTATACATTGATGAGATGTTATCTTTGTTGTGTAGAATACATAAGATTCAGTAGGGAAAACTCACCTTGATGATCCTGTTGACAGTTGCAATTGGAGGTTCATCATTTATTGGAGTTACATTGACATAAATCACAAAAGGCACACTTTGCTTCCGGATATCTGTATCATTAGCCACGACTGTAAAATTGTCAGCCATGGTCTCACTTCCGTCATGGACATAGAATATGAACCCCTGTTCAGCCTGTGGCAAAAAAAAGTATACAATGCTCTTCTTTAACAACATTTATTATCAGTACATGTACAACATTTTTAAATTTGAAAAATACATTTCCTTAAACACTGCTGAAGTGCACAGAAAAACAAAATAAACAAGTGAAGAGAGTGAAAAGAACTTACTTGAGCCCTTGTGAAAGAAGGAATGGGAACACCAGGGATCCTTGAGTGTTCAATCCGGCCATGATGAGGCCCCTCAGTTACAAGATAGAAGATTTGGAGTCCATAAAAGTGTTGGTTGACAACTTTGATTATGTCCTGAGTGAGAGCTTTAGAAGAACCCTCTATTAGGGTCATATTGGACACCTCTAGTGGAATGTGCAAGGGGATAATATCCACAATGACTACAAGATCATGGATTGTCAGAACGGCATTGGTTACGTCAAGTGAGAATGAGTCATTAATATATCCATGCTCTGTTTGAACATACTGAATATGCCCTTTATTGATATCATCCTGTGAAAAGCTTTGGATGGGATTCTCCTGACTGCCATGGTAATGATGTTCTTCTACCATAGATTTCCGCAGAAAACCATGAGCGGGTGCCACCTTCACAGTATACACAATCTCATAAGGTTTGTTATCCTCATGGATAACCTGAAACAGACCACGTGAGCATATGAAATAGATAGTCTGCATTTCATAACTAAGTTATCTGAAAATTATTTTAATAAAGCAAAACTAACCTGGAGAACTTCCTTGTTGATTTTGACAGGTTTTACTTCCTCCACCAAGATTGGGTTATTGTGAATTACTCTTGGAGGTTGCTGATGACTCTCAAGGTACACCCTAACTGCCACACTCACATCCAGATGCAGGCTTTTCACCTTACTGGTGAAGTTAAAAAAGTCCTCCAGTGTTTCGCTGTCATCATGATGATACATTACATGACCCATCTTCAAGTCATTTTGTGTGAAAGTATTTGACTTAATACCATCGCATTGAAGAGTCCCATGGCTTGGTGGTAGGAAAATCTCAAAGACCACTTCTTCATCATGCCTTATATCCATATTAGTGGAGATACTAAAATGAGCAACTCTTAAAATGGCCGTCTGTCCTTTCTGGACCAAAATACCTGTGTTGTTGGCCACCTTAACATATGGATCCTGGGCCGACACTTCAAGTAGTGTTGATGTATAGTACTTGCCATCTGATATGAAGAGGACAAAGCGGCCAAAACTCACTCCTTTGTGAATGAACAGCACTTGCTTCTCTTCTAAGTCTTTCTGATGGAATTGATAAAGCTTGTGTGTGGTGTCATTTGCCAGGACTAGCTCACCAATGGGGATCTTTCGTCTGGTATAAAGCAGATCTTTGTCATCAAAGTCTGTGTCAGCATCATGGTAGCACAAGTCTTCCAGTGTAAGCAACCGCTGGCTGTCACGCACCACATGGAAAACTTTATCCACAACACGGACGGGTTTCTCGTCATTAACCAACTGGACAGAAATATCGAATGTGCCCTCCGTGCCTGGGGTTTTATTTTTCAGAGAGCCAAAAGAGGCCAGGAATGTAAATGCATCATGTGTGGTTTCACTATCATCATGGACATACAAGATGCGTTCCTCCAAAATGTCCTCATTGGTGAACTCTATTATGCTGTCATTGCTGGAAAAGGAATTAGAAAGGTTTATTTTCTTCAATATCCCATGTTTAGGGCTGCTGGTGACAGTGTAGTATATCGCTCTGGAACTGGGTGTCTCTGAGAAAAGCATTGTTTTAGTAACGACCTTGCTCTCCCCTTCCAAGAGAGAAAGTCCATGATTTTTTAAAATGATATAATGAATATCTGCTTTGATACTGATTCTGAACTCATGAATCCCTGACATGGCAAATTTCGAGAATACTTGAAAGTGAAACATGTCCCTTGTATCATCCTTTGGCCTTTCTAAGAGCTCATATTGCAACTTGCGATTAGTAATGTAATCTTGGCTAAAGGTAGAGTTCTTCTTTAAAATCTTATTATCGAGAAGAAGATGACCTCTCCTTGGTAATGTCAACAAACGAATGTGAAGGTCTTTTTCCGAAAGTCTTGCACCCTTGGTGACAACATGGAATTCTTGAGGTGTCAATGTGACTTTGTGTTCACCATCTATCTCTACCTTATTTCTGGTGATTCTGTAACGTATCCAGCGTACTCTAATCAAAAACAACAACTCATCTGTAATGACAGAACTGACTGTGACTTTGCATTTTAAACTGTCAGTGACATTACTTTGCTGTGTACCATGGAAAGTGCTGAGATATCTAATGCGCTCCTTTTCCAGAAGTTTCTGCGTAAATGTGCCTGTTTGCTTCCACTGCCCACTTGAATGCAGCCTTTGCAGTTCACCATAGATTGGTGGCACTGTGACGTCATAGCGAATATCCACTGCTTGTTTAGGGACATTCACTTGCACAGCAAGATGTTTGTTACTAATAAAGGTTGCTTCACCTTGGGTTACCTCTACTCCAGTGTTGTTGGCAATCTTGTGTTCTAGAGGAACAGCGATGATCCTGAATACCACAGTGTTGCTTACCTTGTCCCCATCATTCACCCTAACAGCCATTCTGGAGTTCTTGACACCTTTGTGGACATAACTCACTTTACCCTGCTCTAGATCGCTTAGGGAAAATGAGGTCACTGCTCGGCCTGGGTGTTCTTCTATTTCTAGAAAACCTGAGTCAGCATTCAGGTTTCCAAGCACTGTGAACATCAGGTCTGTGGAGCTAGTGTCAGGGTCGATGGCCCTGAGGACATCTGTGCTCATACGACGTCTTGAGTGCTCCAGCAGAATGAAGAGACTGCCCTCAGGGAGGCTAAGTTCAGGAGCATCATTGACAGGTGTGATGCTGATGTTAAATCTGTGCAGACGGTTCCCTCTGAGATAGCTAGGTATTTCCTTTTTGCTGCTGGTGAAGATGGAAAACATGAAAAAATCATGTAGGTCGTCAGATCCTCCATGGACATACATGACCCTTCGATGCCAGAGATCCAGCATACTGAAGGTGTTCTCACCTAGAACAGGGTCAACATCCAGTCGGAGTTGCCCATGGACCGGCTGCTCTTCAATGCGAAACATAACCTGCGAATGTTGGATCCCAAGCTTACGGAACTCTAGGTTAATTTTTATGTGTTTAGACTCAAGTGGTGCCCGTCCGCCTTCAAGAACCTCCAAATCCTTAAGTAAAAGGACATTTTTCTTTTCCAGCTCAGGTAGGACATCTGTCAAATTTTCATAATCCATAGAGATAATTGATGGACTTGTGGTACTGGGTCGAAGCTGTTTGTCTGGTTCACAACCAACAGAAATATCCTTGGTGACCAACGCCTTTGGAAGGCCCATCCTTTGGTAATTAACTCTGATATTTCGAAGACAGCCTTTAAACGACCCTCCTCCTATTCGCTTGCCTACCATAGAGAGCAAGCCATTCTTGCGTACTTCTGTGTAAGTGCTGAAATCCACCCCACCTAGGTACAAAGGACCAGTAAACTGTAGCGCACTGGCATTTATCCCAAAGCTAGAATTGTGCATCTCCAAACCAAGAGTAAACTGAAGATTCAAAGGAGACAAATAGAGCCGCAAAATGTGCCATGCCCCATCATTTATGACCATCAAGGAACGCAATACTGTCTTAGTTGCACCTATTTTAAGGATAGCAACAAGGTGACCCTTTTGGATCTCCAGGGCAATATAGTCACTTTGGCCTGCAGAGCTGTATAAAAGGATCCCCTCTGAATTTACTGTATGCAGTTCACATTCAAATACACCCTCTTGGGGTACGTCCCATGCTGGCAGCGACATGTATGCTTTGGAGCTGAAAAAACTTATTGAATTGTTGACAGAGGCTGAAAACTGTGGGCTGCAACCAAGTGATACTTCATGAATCATTTTGTATCCAGAGTAAGGCCTAAGGGAGGATAGAAGGTTATGCTCATTGAACAAAACCTCATCCACACATCCCCGAAAACCAGAAGATGCTTTATCTGCTGAGAGGTAGGGTTTTTCCAGATCCCCAACACCCCCAACAAAAAGTCCATCTTGGACTTCCAGTTCAAGATCAGGTCCTGGCATCTTTACAGTTGTTATAGAGTTTTTGTCCACAGTCAACGTGATGTTGTCATTATCATGTTGAAGTTCTACTGTATGCCAGGTCAGATCATTCAAGGGGATACCCTTCTCCGAACGAACAGTCCGTTCCCCAGATCCAAGCTCAATCCGCACCTGACAGAGATGGACAGAAGATCTTAACAGTAATGTAGGAAACTTCACTTCACTCTAAAATTTGCTGGGTTATTTTTTTTACCCAGACTGCTGGGTTCTGCCTGTTGAGTTATTTTCACAGTGTTGGGTAATTTTGTGTGTCCTATCACTGGGTTAAGTTTCACTGACAGAAATGATGCAGCTCCTCACAAGGTTTGCCAAACTGGATTAAACTGGAACGGTAACAGTCATTTTCTCTCCTGTCCCTAAAGATCTTCCTGAGTAACTTTAAGGTTTATATACACTTGTGTTTCAAATAATTACTGTACATAACACTAAGAAACTCATATTGCATTAACTGCAGGTAACAGAATGACCATGTCAGTATTCCTCAGCATGAAAAGACTTGTCAGCATAGTGATGCAAGTGGAGGTGAACAGACTTGAAGCAACAAGAAATCACTTGCCTTTGTTTTTGCCTGTGGGCAAAAAAATATCTAGCAGTACTTTATTACAACTCGGATAAATGTAACTGCCAAAGATGGGTGTAAGTTTAAGCTCATTTAGAAGGATACTAATTTGTTAGATTCCAATATAGTTTAGCTGATTTATTTAAACTGACAGCAATATTTCACTATGTAATCTCAGTCTTTTACAGCAATTAAAAACCGCAGTGATCTTAGATAATGATTGTACTGCATTCTTACGATAAAACATTCAGTTTTGCACATGAATCTACATGAGTTAAACTCTATTCTAGCAAATGCATATGAGTAACGTAAGGGTATTAATATGCAATTAAGAGTAACAAAACATCAAATTATAGGTTACAATAAAGTGGATATTCCTATTTTAATGATCTGCGCTTCCAGGGCGTGTCCAAATCCACTTTTGCTAGTTTAACGATGGAAAAACGGTCAGCACGCCAGGCGGCAGGCGCATGGTCCAAAAGGGTTGTACCTAGTCTCTTAATGAGTCATGGGTGTGTTTTGGGCATAATGTGCAATAAATCAAACAGAGTCTCATCTCCCATTCCCATTAAAAGACAGTTGCGCTTGCCCCATAGCTGGTTCACTATTTACATGGTGGAATTTGCGAGCGGAAAGACAACGCTTCTCCATAGAGGAATCCTATTATTTTTAATATTTAAAAATGTTTGTGTGCTGCTGCGTGTCACTGTGTGGTAATAAGCAGAGTGTATATGCGCTGTGCACCCGCATATAGGCACATATTACTAACACGCCCTTTAAATAACACAAAAAAATACTGCGCTATTGACTTTAGACCAGGTTTTTGTTAGTCAATGGTGCAGTCGATTTCAGTTACCTCAAAATAGCAACGCGCCAAAACAATGCGCCTGAACACCTCGTTTTCAGACCAGCACCCCCCTGGGCGAACAGATGGGCGCAAGTGCATTTGCTATTTAAACATTGTGGCGCTGGACGTGAAAACGATAACTGCGTCGGGCTGAAACTAGCAAAAAACACTTGCATGTGGGCCCATAGTGCTGTATATAAAGACCTCTTTTCAGTGACATGAATTTGATGCATTTAATTAAATCACCTGTACTCTGCCAGAATGCAGCCCCACCCAGAGAAAGTCCGTCTCTCCAGCTGCCAAAAAGAGCAGGCCACTGGATCCAGAGGTTCGGAACCGTACATGGAAAGACGTCTGACTGGACAACTCAACTGTTTTCAAATGCACAAAACCATCTCCGTAGAAAGAAGCTGCAAAGTAATTTGAACTTGCATCACTACGGATTATAAAAAAAAGTTATTTGTGTGTTTTATATTATGCTTAACACAGCATATACATAAACATTTCACATTTTGCACTTTACAACAGTAAGGGCCAAGGTCACATTCCTTAAAACAAAATGCTAGAGGGTAAGATGTTCTGAAAACAGAGAGATCCAAATAGCTTATAACTTTCAGTGTGAAACATCTTGCTTTCAGTGAGAAAACGTCTTGCTTTTTGAGAGATACAGTAACACATAAATTATCACACAATTTCTTCCCCCTAATTCCATCCACTTTTGTCTGTCCTCATATGTGTGTGAATTATTCCTACATACTGTATGTATCTGAGTTAGACGCTGCTTTTGTCCTTTGTAAATTAAGAATTGTATCAGCCTGAACAGCTCTGACAGCTGCTGCTCTGTGCCTAAAGCAGTTTAGACTAAGTGCTCTTATGTCTGCAGCCTTCTAATGCGTTATCAGAATTCAATTAATGCATTTTAATGTGCTTAATGCCTTTTAAGAGCACAGTAGTACAGCTTAATTTCTAGAGCACTGTGTCAAAGGAGTCAATAGGAGTCAATAAGCACAGTGACCGGGGATGAATATGCTTTTCAAAATGCTAACCATATTAGTAGGTGCTGGGAATTATACGTAATTATTAGATTTTTCCACCTTGTGAGGGACTGATTGCAAAAGTATGTCCGAGTTACTGTATAAATTAGTCATGAAACACACAACAGCAGCAAACAATAAACACCTATTTTAGAAAAAGAGTCTGTGGCATCCATCGTAACGCTTCACAGAACATCACAGAAAAGTTGTGCTTGTTACATAACTGAAATATTCAACAGAGAAGAAATACACCCATAAAAGAATTTAAGAAGTCATGAATATACGAGTATCGTATTTTTTTTTAACACTTAAAAACATATGATCTTTCTTATCTTAAAATGCATTTTATTGCAGATTACTGTTTCTATTTGGCTTTGGACTGGGAGAGGTCGCTTCCATTCATGCTATAGGTAAACAAAATGAAGTTGGAGAGATCGGATTATATCTAATCCCATTTCAGACATGTGCAGAAGTGACTTTGTACAGTGAGGTATTAATTAGGCTACTGCTTACTGCTTATATGTCACTACCTCCAAACATGCCGTTTATAACTGATTATTTACATATTCTGTAGTTTGCATAAATAAAAATCGTTTTATCTGAACATTATTTAGTCATAAACTCTACTGAGATAAAACTACAAATGTATTAACTACTGAAAACCAAAACAAAATTATATTCGACAGTGTTGTTTTAGAGATGATGACCCATATTATATTATATTATATTATATTATAAAGTGCATGGGTTTGCTGACACTCACCTCCGAAAGCTTGTTCACCAGTCAAAGACAGCAGCACAAACACGCGCCACAAAAACTTCTGCTCAAAAGCAATGTGAATCCACATGTTTCGTAGCACTTCAGGTAAAATATGATGTCTTATTGATTTAATATTGCCCAAAGTGCGTCCATTGTGCGACCTTAAATCATGGTTAACTTTAAATCACTGTACCTGCAAGTCTGTCTCCTAAACAACGTCACGGGCGTGTGACGGGTTACTCCTCCCTTTATGCATATTCATACAGTACCCTACTCGTGCCACAATTACGAGGGAAAGGTCTCAGAAATTGCCCGGTCGCTTCATACAAATTACACTGAGGAAACGTAGTGAAATCTTAAAACTGCTAAATCTGTTCTGGTTCGTCATAGGCTATTGATAGCTCGAGTGATACAGTGAAAAATCATAATCATGTAAAGCCAATTTTCGTTTTTAGTATGGTTTAATTGTTTATTTGAATTTGTCATAATTAAAGCATACATTTATAAACATTAGCATTTATAATCATACATTTATAAATGCCTACAAGAATAAATAGGATATTATAGCCTATATGCTATAGATGTTTAGTAGGCTTACAAAATAGAGATCAATTTAACATATGCGTTTGATTTTAGTTTGGTCATAGCACTATGCAAAACTAAAAATAGTCTAATAATTTTGACAGTGACCACTAGAGGGAGCAATCATTCAACATAACTACAGTATCAAAACATCCCTTCTGTTTTATCATGATGAGAGTTAAGACTAACATGGCTTCAGCATGTGTCTTTGTGAAGTTAATATTGAACAAATATATTTCGATTGTTTCCTTTTGAAATCAATGATTATCCCTTATTGCTGTTTACCCTTTACACATATATCACATCTAAGGTTATAGATTATAATCTTTCCTAACAGGATTTTTCTCAGGCCTGTTTTATGTTCAATAATGTTTTAATTTGTATTTGTATTTTCCCCTGGAATTGACTTTTACCAATACATTTTTATTTTATTTGTAAATTTACAAAAAACATACACACAGTGTGTCATTATACTTCAAATGAATCAGTTAATTGACTGTTCATTTCAACTGAATTTAAATGAATAGTCAAACTGGAAATCTGTTGTATTAAACCTTTTACGTGAGATCACTACATTAGAAAACTATTTAAAAAGCCATTTCTTACGCATACATGGGTTTTGATTGCACAGTTGCACATCATTGGTTTATATTGGTTGTAAAAAAATGTTTTTGTGTTATTAGAATGTAATTTGCAGTTACGTCAAAAAAGTAATCTGATTACGTAACGCATGTTACTTGTAATGCATTGCTTTACTCGTAACATTAAAAAGTAATATGATTACGTAACACATTACTTGTAATGCATTGCTTTACTCGTAACATAAAAAAAGTAATCTGATTACGTAATGTATGTTACTTGTAGTGCGTTACTTTACTCGTAACATCAAAAAAATAATCTGATTACGTAATCTGCGTTACGTTAATGCGTTGCTTTACTCATAATATAAAAAGTAATCTGATAACGTAATGCATGTTACTTGTGTTGCTTTACTCGTAACAACAAAAAAGTAATCTGATTACTTAATGCACATTACTTGCAATGCGTTGCTTTACTTGTCGTTGCTAATATCAAAAAAGTAAAGCGATAACGTAATGCATGTTCCTTATAATGCATTGCTTTACTCGTAACATCAAAAAGTAATGTGATTAACGCATACGTAGCGCATGTTACGTAATGTAAAAAAAAAGTTCAGATCTTCAGATCATGCGAGCAGTAAAAGCACATAGGAAGGAATCCTGACTGAGGTCATCATAATTCATGCATGAAAGGGTTAAATACAGGATCAAATGTTATCACAACATTTCCATGAGTAAAATTGTTGAAAAAGTGTTCTAAGAACTTAGCTGTGCTGCTGTTCCTTATGTACTTAAGAATAATTCTACAGTATATGAATATTGCATCACTCAGTACCTTGGTATATGAAAGTACCATGATATTACCATCTGATACCATCACAGTTTCATTTTCATAAGACAACATAGACAGTGAATACAGATTGTGTAGCTGTAGCGGGAAATAAACCCATAATGAACCCAGCCATATGCAGATATGCCAAGAAAAGCAAATGTTAGATAACACATTAAAAAAGGATGAATTTATTAAGGGAGCATTTTTCTCCCACATTTGAACTATCTAGGGCATATTTCCTAATCGCTGGTTGATTTCTGATTCACATCCAACTGCTGCCTTACGCTTCTAATAACCAATAATATCTCTCTATTTTCTCTGTTCCCCACTGTCTTCTAATATGACTGGGTTCTGCCTTGATCTTTAAAAGATAAAAGTACAGTTTTTTTTTCTGTTGCACTACTGAATCATCTTAACACTCTTATAAATAGTGTACAGGGAAACATGTTTGTTATTGCCAAAGTTTTAAAAACCTGTTGTTTTTGAGCGCCAGTGACGTGGCTGGGATCCAAATGAAGGGGAAGAAAACATAGCTAGGTCAGCACTGGGGCAGTTTGGAGAAACTGTTGACTGATTCACTAATTTTGAATGTGCGTAATTGTTCAAAACGAACACAAGTCAGGCCTGTATCCTGTGATATAGAGCAGTGTGTTCTGGGCCATGTGTTTACTGCCATTAATTTGGCTGTGGTGGGTGGAGAACAGCTGCTACGTCAGGAAAAAAAACATGGATCATTTTGACTAATGTTAATATGTGTTCAGTGTTCACTGCTACAGAAGTTTTACATTTAAATATGAGATTAGTTAAATGGTTCATGACATGAGAAATCAAATTCGCCTTGATATTTTGAAGTATAAGAAGTCTTTTTACCATTAAAACATCCTGCAAGTTTCATAGCATAAAACATTCTTATTATTAAAAAAAAACCATTTATTTAATCAAGCTCCAAAAATGACTTGTTTTTATATTGAGGCATCTGTGATGTCACAAACATATATTTTCATATGACTGCCTCCAGAGCAAGACATCTACGAATAGTTCAGAAACTGAATGCACATCTGTATGTATTACATCATCGCATCATAGGCTCCGCCCACTGGCATTCAGTCACTTAACAGCTGACACTTGCCTACACCGGATGTGAGCATTGTGTCATAAGCAAATAGAACCCATTATAATCACTGACGCTGTCTACACTGGATACAGTATACAGATGCGCATTCAGATTCTGACGTACTTCACACACTTGAGTCTGTCGACAACTGGACAAATGGAAGAGTGAACTTTCGCTTTGACGTATCCAGTTTAAAAAGCTTGTTTGCATCTCTGTACAGACTTCAGAAGGAGCCGAGCATCGAAAAATGGAAAGTGGATCGTGTCGAAGGATTATGTTTGTTCAGAGCTTTTTTTTGGTAAACGAGGCACAGTGTAATAGAGAGTTCATAAAGAATCTTTTGTTGAATGATTAAGCAGCCAACTGTATTGGATCTGACGGCAACTGCATCGCAAACTGAAAGTAAAATTTCATAGTGCTTTGTCTGTAAATTACAGTTTTATATGGATAATGTTTTCAAAACATTCACTCACATACAATAGCGGGTGGGCGTTGCAATGACATTAGCCAATCATACCAGTGACTGTTTACTGACAAGCTTTAAAGGAGCCACCCCTTAAAAACTGATGATTTCAGACAGAGGGTCAGAATGAAGGTTGAAAATAATCACTTTTCCGCATATATGTATATATATATATATATATATATATATATATATATATATATATACACACACTGATTAGGTATAACATTATGACCCGGGTGAAGTGAATAACACTGATTATCTCTTCATCATGGCACTTGTTAGTGGGTGGGATATATTAGGCAGCAAGTGAACATTTTGTCCTCAAAGTTAATTTGTCAGAAGCATGTAAAAAATGGGCAAGCGTAAGGATTTGACAAGGGCCAAATTGTGATGGCTAGACGACTGGGTCAGAGCATCTCCAAAACTGCAGCTCTTGTGGGGTGTTCCCGGTCTGCAGTGGTCAGTATCTATCAAAAGTGGTCCAAAGAAGGAACAGCAGCGATGCATGTGGGGAGCGAAGGCTGGCCCGTGTGGTCCGATCAAACAGATGAGCTACTGTAGCTCAAATTGCTCAAGAAGTTAGTGCTGGTTCTGACTGAAAGGTGTCAGAATACACAGTGCATCGCAGTTTGTTGTAAAGGGGGCTCTTGCTGACCCCTGTCCACCGCCGAATGCGCCCACAGTTGGCACGTGAGCATCAGAACTGGACCATGGAGCAATGGAAGAAGGTGGCCTGGTCTGATGAATCACATTTTCTTTTACATCACGTGGATGGCCGGGTGCGTGCATGTCGCTTACCTGGGGAACACATGGCACCAGGATGGGAAGGCAAGCCGGTGGAGGCAGTGTGATGCTTTGGGCAATGTTCTGCTGGGAAACCTTGGGTCCTGCCATCCATGTGGATGTTACTTTGACACGTACCACCTACCTAAGCATTGTTGCAGACCATGTACACCCTTTCATGGAAACGGTATTCCCTGGTGGCTGTTGCCTCTTTCGGCAGGATAATGCGCCCTGCCACAAAGCAAAAATGGTTCAGGAATGGTTTGAGGAGCACAACAATGAGTTTGAGGTGTTGACTTGGCCTGCAAATTCCCCAGATCTCAATCCAATCGAGCATCTGTGGGATGTGCTGAACAAACAAGTCCAATCCATGGAGGCCCCACCTCACAACTTACAGGACTTAAAGGATCTGCTGCTAACATCTTGGTGCCAGATACCACAGCACACCTTCAGGGGTCTAGTGGAGTCCATGCCTCGATGGGTCAGGGCTGTTTTGGCAGCAAAAGGGGGACCAACACAATGTTATGCCTGTTCGGTATGTATGTATATATATATATATATATATATATATGCAAAAAATGTATTTACATTATAAGTGAACCTCAAGAAACATTAAAATGAAAAAACTCATGACGCCTTTAATGTAATGAGATCTAAATAATTTGTTTCAAACACATTATTGAGCCTGAAATGGTTGCATAACGAGAAGGAAGAGTACATTATATTAAGTAGTTTAATGCACATTTTTCTTTCCAAAAAGCTTTTTCAGCGATGATCAAATATGCAGTATCCCTAAGACTGCTCCAAAACCCACAAGTTTTGATTTGACAGATCAGTGTCAGCCCTCCAAAAACTCCTAATTATTCCAATATGTAGTGGATGGAAAAAGCCAGCGTTGGACCGAGGAACTGGGCTACATGCATACTTCATTCGTGGATCATGGTGTAGGCTGACACCAGATTGCATAACAATCCACTTTTTTTCAGGCTCTGACTGCCATGAGACAGGCTGTATCCGGAGTGTACGTAGACAGCAGGACTCTGGAAAAAGTCTGGGACTGTGCAATGGCAAAACAATTGAAACCAGACAGCAAATGCTCCTGCTAATACTGATATGTTCTCTTTGATGTACATTTAAAGAGGACATTTAACCATTTATGAACACAGAGTTGTCACTTAATATTTGGATGCCCTAAAGCTGTGGTGTTATTACATTAATATTTCTTAATATTACCACAAACACCTTATAACATTTTTGTGACATTGACTGGATATTTTAAATATTTTAATTATTATTTATTTTAATGCAACAGCAGAAGTGTGATTTGCTGTTTTTTATGGTTTGCTCTGCTGTGCTCAGATCCCTTTATATTCTTTTGAAAAACTAAACAGGCTTGTTGATTTGAGTATTTCTTGAATTTCAATGGTTATATATATATATATATATATATATATATATATATATATATATATATATATAATTTTATTTTATTTTATATGAATATTGTAAATCAGATAGCTTAGAAAAGTTGTAGCCCACTTCTTTTCATGCTGGGGGAAATTATGAGCTGAAGTTTAATACTTTTAGTAATAATAGCAATAGTAATAGCGCCTCTGCACCCTGAATATGCCTCAGGATCTAACCTGTTATTGCCTCTTGTGCGTTTCTTTCAGTCTAAACAGTGTAATTGCCTCTGCCCCTGGGATTAAAACTTGTAATCCTCCACTAGCGTCTGTTGGGGGAGACTCACCTTGTGGGCGGGTATGGGGGCTTTCATTAATCTTCTTTACATCAGATCCCTTTAGTATCTGCGCAGAGATCAGCTTTTCCCTTCTCAGTCACAGACATATCTATTCTACTCACAGACGACAAAAGAAAAACACAAAAACAGCCCATTCATGGGGGATTTGTTTGATATTCCACACCACTAAATATCCAATCTCTCAGCTAATGTAGCTATCCTGATTAAATAGGAGTTGCCGTAAGTTTGCGCTTATAACATATACATCAACTTCTGAAAATGTTGATGCTTTAATGCTTTTTGCTGTTGCCCTCTTTCCCTTCTCTCTCTTCAGTATATGTGTATAAGTGTGTCTTACAACCACTGTTTCATGGATGCACAATGCAGTTCTTCATCCTCAGCAGTGTTTGAGGGCCACCAGCTGTTCCTCCCCTCCATCAAGCATCTAGATTCAGAAGATCAGATGTCAGAGGAATTCCCCTGCGCTCTGAGGCCTCTGTCTAATAGTGTAGAGCCCTCATCTGCAGCGTCTTGCAGGCATGCAGATCCACATTGATTGAATTTGAATGCAATATCAGTCAGATTGTGTTTACATGTTTGTTTGTGTTTATACACATACCATTGCTAGATGCTTTAGGGCAGTGGTTCTCATTAATGGGCAGGTCTGTTCTGATTGGGTTGCAGACAGCAAGTCTGCAATGCTAAATACATTTCAGGAGCATTTATGAAGCCATTTTCTAACCATATAAACCCAGCATTCTGAACAATAAAATACTTAAAATGTATTATTATTTTACTTACCAAATATATATATATATATATATATATATATATATATATATATATATATATATATATATATATATATATATATATAATACCATTCCAAAGTTTGGGGTCAGTGCTAGGGATGCACCGAAAGACAAAAAAGTCCAAAAATATGCTGCCCCGCCCCTGCCCATAATAATTTCTTATGATTATTAATGTTGAAAACAGTTGTTCTATTTTTTGTGAAAACCGTGGTACGTTTTTTTCTGGATTCTTTGATAAATATAAAGTTCAGAAGAACAGCATTTATTTGAAATAGATTTCTTTTGCAACAATGTAAAAGTCCTTTTTTTGTGACTTCCTTGTCCTTGCTGAATAAAAGTATTAATTTATAATAATAATAATAATAAAAAAAAAAAAAAAAATATATATATATATATATATATATATATATATATATATATATATATACACACACACTCACCTAAAGGATTATTAGGAACACCTGTTCAATTTCTCATTAATGCAATTACCTAATCAACCAATCACATGGCAGTTGCTTCAATGCATTTAGGGGTGTGGTCCTGGTCAAGACAATCTCCTGAACTCCAAACTGAATGTCAGAATGGGAAAGAAAGGTGATTTAAGCAATTTTGAGCGTGGCATGGTTGTTGGTGCCAGACGGGCCGGTCTGATTATTTCACAATCTGCTCAGTTACTGGGATTTCCACGCACAACCATTTCTAGAGTTTACAAAGAATGGTGTGAAAAGGCAAAAACATCCAGTATGCGGCAGTCCTGTGGGCGAAAATGCCTTGTTGATGCTAGAGGTCAGAGGAGAATGGGCCGACTGATTCAAGCTGATAGAAGAGCAACTTTGACTGAAATAACCACTCGTTACAACCGAGGTATGCAGCAAAGCATTTGTGAAGCCACAACACGCACAACCTTGAGGCGGATGGGCTACAACAGCAGAAGACCCCACCGGGTACCACTCATCTCCACTACAAATAGGAAAAAGAGGCTACAATGTGCACGAGCTCACCAAAATTGGACAGTTGAAGACTGGAAAAATGTTGCCTGGTCTGATGAGTCTCGATTTCTGTTGAGACATTCAGATGGTAGAGTCAGAATTTGGCGTAAACAGAATGAGAACATGGATCCATCATGCCTTGTTACCACTGTGCATGCTGGTGGTGGTGGTGTAATGGTGTGGGGGATGTTTTCTTGGCACACTTTAGGCCCCTTAGTGCCAATTGGGCATCGTTTAAATGCCACGCCCTACCTGAGCATTGTTTCTGACCATGTCCATCCCTTTATGACCACCATGTACCCATCCTCTGATGGCTACTTCCAGCAGGATAATGCACCATGTCACAAAGCTCGAATAATTTCAAATTGGTTTCTTGAACATGACAATGAGTTCACTGTACTAAAATGGCCCCCACAGTCACCAGATCTCAACCCAATAGAGCATCTTTGGGATGTGGTGGAACGGGAGCTTCGTGCCCTGGACTTGCATCCCACAAATCTCCATCAACTGCAAGATGCTATCCTATCAATATGGGCCAACATTTCTAAAGAATGCTTTCAGCACCTTGTTGAATTCAATTCTTACACAATTATGAAGAGACAACTAAACAAAATAACAATTAATAAAATGATGCAGTCTATTTAAAATGTTTAATTAATCTGAATAAATTGTTTTTTAAAAAAATTTGAACGAATGATTCATTGACTAAATACTTAATTTTATTTAATTACTGGATGAACCAGCATTTTTGAACAAATCTCTTGAATGAATGATTCAATGATATTTTTTTTTAACAGTTTACACTTTATTTGAAGCACCAAGTTACTTTCAAAAGGCAATTTGCTCTATTTTGATTGTTACCATACACTCATAAAATGATTTTTTTTGCCTCCTCTTCAGTTTAATTAATTAAAATGAGCTGAAGTAACACAGTTTTTTTAACATTGTGTTCAATCAACCTAATATATTTAAAATTGAATTCATTTGTGTTAAAACTACATGAATAATTTTTGTTGACATAACTAACTGGGCATGGATCTGTAGTTCCCAGCATGTTTTGCAAGGGACTGCATTAGGAGAGTAAATGTTAGGTGTTTTTTATTAAAGGAAAAGATGTTGTTAGTTAATGTTAGTGTTTAATGTTCAGTTATGTTAGACATTTATAGGAGTTTCTGTAATGTTTTTGAATTTTGTGGTTACTATTATGCAGAAGAGTGGTGTATAATGATGAATAAAACTGCTTATAATTGATTTTCCAATGAAATGTTTTAAGTTAAAGTTCGACAAGCATAAAAAGTCACTTTATAAATGTATCAATTTCATTAAAACTGTATTTGATCAAACTGAGTTGGACCAACTCAATTTCATTTCATTGCATTAATTAGTATTAGTTGGGGCTACACATATTTATTGGATGGAAATCCTGCCCTCAATTAAATTGAGTTTGTCCAATGAGTTATTTATTTTAGTGTAGACATCAGTGTTTGTATTCAAACTATAAACTTTTATCCCAGTTCTTCTGTGGTAATCTGAATTGTTGTAACAATTATTGACGAGCAAAAATACCCTACCAGCAGCTAAACCACGCAAAACTCCACATAGCAACACTCTAGTGACCACCCAGAACATATTAGGTCTACAAACTGACTAACAATATCCTAACTACTAAGCAATGTCTAGCAACCACCTTTAACACCATACAACACAAGTTGGCAAAAGTTTCGCGGAGACAAGCGCCAGTCATATTTTCTTCAGAAGATGTAAAAATGTAGCAAAATGTTATGTTTCTTTAGAGAACCATCTATGTACTCCTGCTTTAAGGAACTCAAGAAGACACTTCACCTTAAAGGCCCACTGAATTGCCTTGAAACGCGCAGCATTATTCAATGTGTTGACATAATTTCCACTGAAACAGGAAGACAGGGCAGGACATATCGAGAAGCTCCTCCCCTTTTTAAAAATAGCCAATAGGGTTTTGTTTATAATCACAGCTTGGCCAGAGCTGTTGAGCTCTGTAAAGCTGCAGTTTCTCTAACAGTTTCTCCTTCTAATCTCCTCCAAATCGCTTTAAAATATAGCATTCTGTGCAGAATTCAAAAGATTCTATGTTTTCTGACTCACGCATATGTTTCGCTCTGTGCTATCGTGTCTCTGGACCGGAGCAGACTGTGTGCATGCTGTGTCGGTTCGCGTGACACTAACATGAAACCAGACTTAATTTGCCCCAATGGAAAGCATATTTACACTCTCTGAATCGTTCCCTATAGTGCAATTTGTGCCATTCACCATGTAGAAAATAGTAAATGTGTGAACAAGTGACCGATTTCAGTCGCAGCTTCAGCATCTATTTATAATGGAGGGGGCAGGATGCTTTAGATTCTAGAGAGCATTTGATTGGACAGAAAATCTGATGAGAAGCTGAAGTGCAGAGTGATGTCATCAAAATCACTGATCCATATTGGTGGAAGTGAGAAACTTTAAGTTTTGAATTCTTATATCTTCTAAATGTGAATTTTGGCATTGTTTTGGAGCACACTAGCTTATAGATAACAGTAAGGCTGACATATTCATACTAAAAGCCAAAAAAATGAAAAACAAAACATGAAATTTTGATTTCATGGGGACTTTAACAGAACTAACCATATAACTCAACTCATGAACCCTAAATAGGAGAAACATCTGAACCTAAGTGGCAGCAAAATTGTGTAGACAGCACAATATGTTAATGCCAAAACACCATATATTATAGAATACTAACAATTATAAATGATTTGCTGATATTATAAGCAGTTTAGCCAAGCTTAGAGGATGTGGAGGGTTATTTAGTGAGCATAATCTCTGCTGTGCTGGTTTTGGACTTGGACATAGACACACAGCAAAACAGTCTGTCTGGAACACTGAGCAAGAGATGATCCAAGCTCTTTATCTCATCAAATGTGTGTGTGTGTGTGTGTGTGTGTGTGTGCGCGCGTGCGTGCGTGCGTGTGTGTGTCTTTTGTCATCCAAAATCAGGTCAAACACTGATTGATGCCCTGGGTCTTCCTAGATCGAGAACCAGGCAGACTTTAGTGAAGCAGAAAACAGAAAGGGAAGACAGGAAGGGAGTGTTTGACAACCGTACGGGAACAAACACCATATTGTGATAACCACCACCTGGAAACTGCACTTCCTGAAACATGTTCAGCATCCTTTTTTCTAGAAACATTGCAATCAAATCGTTTTAACTGTAACTAGTATTATCTTGCATTACGTTGACACTCCAGTTAGTGTTTGTGTTTTCTTTTTTCCGTGCTTCTTGTGAAGCCCTGTATGAGTGGTTGAAACAATAGAGGTCTGTCACAGCTGTGTTTACCACTTTGGCCCCATTTCCACCTCTCAAGGCGGGCTGCTTTTAACAAGCCTTTTCAAAAATATACAGAGCCTTTAACGCAAACAGAGGACACCAGAATAAGCTTGCATACCTTTATCAGCCTTCTATTAATTAAGTAGCACATTGCTATAACAAAGCCATTAGCATTGCTTTATGTTACATATGATAGCGGACATCAAGTGTTACGGCTGAATAAGCAAAAAGGGAATGTAGACATTCTCTGCCATGTGAGGTCATCTGCTGTTTTTCTTCTGTGTAAGGTTGAGGCCATCTCAGGAGATTGTTTGTTTTTCTGGTGACTTGGCTGGCAGGAGTGCTCTACGGTAGACGCTCTCACAGCTTCTGTGATTGTACTGCTGAGGCCCACATAAGGCTACCAGACTGTTTGTCTTGATGAGAGGACGAGATTTCAAAGTCTACTAGAAAAGACTTCTCAAAGAGCTCACTGTGGAAATCTTGATTAACTACATACAACAAGTTATATCTTTTTTTTTCAAATGAGAATTTCACAAAAATAGGTGCAATATGTAGGATTTTTGCAGTAAAATATCCAAAAACCCAAAGCCAGTTTTATATATTTTGTTCAGTTGAGTACTTAAAATATCCCAAATGTTTCCAACTATTTGTAAATTGTGAGAAAATTGCAATTTTAACCAAGGAACCGGGACGTGTGAGGGAGTCGCCTGTCAATGGCGTCATATCTGCGTTACCCACGGTTTCCGCTTTTACTGCCGTAGAAACCATGGCAACAGACGTGGACAACTGCGCAACGTCTAGCGGCACGCTGTTGTAGTTTCGTTCAAACATTATGGACCATGGCAAGCATTTTGGAACAAAATGAGAAATCAAAAGAGGACCAGTGGCGTTTTCGAGATGGCTAGAGCTGTGCAACAAACTTTGACTTGACAGAGTTGCATGTGCTTTATTAGACAGGTGAGCAAATGTACATAAAACAAATCAATGTTAGATCAACACGATGAAATATTAGAATATCATCAGTATGATGTTCTAATGATGATGTAGCTTACTGCTAGTCTCATACAGCCAGCAAACTAACACACAGAATAACATTATGACTTTCAACACACTCAGGTGCAGTTTAGATAGTGTTGACCAAGTGAAACAGCACTGCGTTTCCTCACAATTTTAATTTGTCAAATAAACTGACCTGTATGAGTAGTAATTCAGCACTGGTGGGTAACGTTAGTTCGGTAGAATGAAATGTCCTCGTTTCTTTATATCCCCTGGGGCTTGCGTGTGGCGCTGATCTCTGTCTCTTATTAGTAATCGCGCCCTGCTTCATACCACAGTCATGTTAAAAAACATGAATGCATTCAATCATCCATAAACATTATTTCCCCATAAACATTACTAGATCCAACGGTATGACAAGTTCCATGATTCCACGCTCATTCACTGCGTCATCAATCTACGCCTTTGTTATTGTTTTAAAAAATACATATTGTAGCTTTAAGCTCAAACTTCACGCTAAAATAAAATGTATAATAATAATAATGTGTGTGTGTGTGTGTGCATGTTTCATAAAGATTTTTATTTTTATGAATATAAATCAAAAGCAATACAAGAGAAACTACAAGGATTTACAAACACTTTACAAGTTAAAGCTGAAGTGTTTTATTTCTGTGCCTTACCAAACTGAAATTCTCACAAACACTGCCTCTGTTTGTCATAGGTCAACAAACAGATAGTGCCGTCCCAAACTCACGCTATTGGTTGAGCAAGTTTAGCCATTTTGGGCTGGTTCGGGATGCTTAAACAGAATAATGTTTTTATAATGCCACAGGCACAGTTACACTTTTATTAGGAATCAATGAATGGTTAACTTTTAATGTGAATATTAAATTAAATTGTTTCAGCACATTAAAAAAAATACTAATTACATATTTTATTATTCAATATGTATACATTTAAAATCATAATAATTACCTTTTGCATTAAAGTAAAAAAAATTGGATATATTTTTGCATTATGGTAATGATAATGGGGGATGGGGATTCACACAACTTATTTGTTGGGAATGTTTGTTTATGCTTTTTGGGCAACAATACAGAGGCGACCACAATAAACAAAGGAGTAATTTAATCACTATTTTGAAAGGTAAAATTATCAATGATAATTTACACAGATAACACTACTGTAAACAAACATCTCAAAACAGCGATGATGTCTTCTGTGACTGTTCACTGTGACGTGGTGTGACACTTTTTTACAAGCTGTGATGCAGGGGCGCTTTACTGTTTTCTTACTTTCATCACTTTGGATTGGAAAGAGACTGCGAGAATGAGACGGAGAGAGAGAGAGAGCAAACTGTGGGAATGAGATCCTGTCTGGTTGAGGTTGTTCTCCTTCAGTTTCCCTCTCTTCCTGAAAGTCCCTCCCCTCTACCCTGTTGTTTTTCCTGGCCAGCTGTACTTACTGTTCCCAATTTGTGTGCGTGTGCATGTATGTGAGTTTGAAGAGTTGCACCCTCATCCACTCCCTTTCCCTTGAGCACACACACACACATACACACATGCTCAAAATGAACAAATCTGTCTTCATGGCTGCACAATGAGGCACTGTTGGAATGTTACTACATTCGAACTATTCACTCTTCAAAGAAAGTGGTAAACAAATTTGGATCTTGAAGGAGATGGAGAAGGGGATTCTCAACGGCCATGAAATGTAACGGACACAGCCATGTTGCAGCACATCCTGTTTGTATAATTTTTTTTACCTTCCCCTCTAAGGACTCTTCCAAGCACCTGCAGCTCTGAATATAAATAATAAACACACGCCAAGTTCATTACAATATCTATTCATTTTAATCTATTAACATCTTAAAATTTAATACATTAAAAAAAGTATTAAATATTTCTAAAAAAGCCTATATATTTTCTTACGATTAATTACACTATGGAAAGTTTATACTCATTATAGAAAAGAGCAGCATGAACATTCTTCAAAACATCTCCTTTTATGTTATATAAATACATACTTTATTAAAGCAATAAGCCACGTGAAGCCCAATTAAGCAAGCCAGTGGCAAAAGTGGCAAGGAACCCAAACTCCATCAGGTGAAAAAAAACCTTGGGAGAAACCAGGCTCAGTCGGGGGGGCGAGTTCTCTTCTGGCCAACGAACAAACACTGTGATTTCAGGCTGTATCACAAGTCAGAATCAGATTTTGGATTGGTAGCATTCAAATATTTCATCCAGTTCCATTCCATGCTTGAAGATCGGATTCATCACGCTAGTATGGAGCCGAAAGCTGGTCATAGGTCTGTCTGGTTCTTGTGGTCTTTGCAGAGGATCTGTGCCAATGACTGTCGATTTAGAACAACTAAGGGCGTGTTCACACTTGTAGTCTGGTTCCGCTTGGTCCACTTAACAATTACATTGTCATTTTAACACCGAACCTAAAGGCATAGGGAACATATTCACAACCTGATTGGTTGGCTTTTATTACATATATTTCATGATGGAACTTACCGAACATCCAAAACAATGCTGTGTGCTGGGCTAAATACACTTGTTGTATGTGTATAGCATATATGATGGTATTTTGACTAGCTGAGAACTCGTGAAGAGCTTATAAAATGTGAGGAGTCAAAACAGCGGCAGGAATCCCTCCCTCACACACGACATATCGCGACTATGACGAGAAAAAACAGGTATGCTTTTTGGTACTTTTTAGGGTCGCATCTTGTGACATCATGCCCTGTTTTTGGTTCGTTTACATGTCTTTGTTCCGTGTTGCGTTCATATTTCAGTCAAACCGCACCAGAGTTCATTTGAACGTTTTCAGGGGGATCGCTCTGCTTGTTTGGGTCACACCACGGTTCGGATAGCAGCACTTATTCAAATGATCCACATCAAGGTTCGTTTTAATCGAACCAAACATGCCAAGTGTGAACACAACCTAAGGAGCGCTGTTAGGTACGATGTAGAGACCCCTCTAGCTGTTCTAAATTCACTATAAACCATGGCTTCACAGGGCTTATAGCTTTTATAAAATATTTATTTTAATATTTATATAATGAGTTCACAGGTGTATGTTTGTAGAATACTTAACAACGGCTTCAAACGCGGCCCAAGCACTCAGAATCAAAAAACAAGACCTATCCGTTTTATAATTTCGGTTTTAAGTGTTTTACAGGAATCTGTGTCATTAAAATATTTTTTCTTTCTAAACCTTTAGTTCTGGGAATGTAAATAAATCAGGAATTTAGTTGCAGAGTTGAAGGGGTAGCTAGAAATGTTAAAATCATAAACAATTATCAGTTAGCAGACAAAGCAGATATAAAAGGTTTGCAGTGATCATCACACACATTGTGATTAGTCATTAGTCAAAATTACCACATACCCCTCAAATCATGTCTACTGTAACTTCATGTTATTTTTCTCAATAATTCACACATATGTACACTTATTTTAAAAATGTGTTCATCGGAAAACTATTTCAGAGGCAGAACCAGACATGAATAGCTCACCTTCATGAGCGTGCATGTGAACTTGCGGTGATGACGTCATCATGGACATGGGGACAGCTGAAGGAGGTACTGAACTATTCTGTCGCACACAGAGGGCACCGTGTTTGAAGGTCAGTGAACCAGGGGGCTGAATCACTTTCTTACTGGAAAGCAGTGAGTCACATTCCCACCCCCATTATTCAAGCGTATCCATTGTCGACCCAACAGATGTTATTGCACTCATCCTCAATGGCTTGCAGGTTTCATTTCCATTGTCAGATGGAATTTCCTTTAAGTGAATATTTAGCATTTTTCTTGTTTTCATTGTGTGTTGGTATAGTAGAACAAGCAGATGACAACTAGGTACCATATTCCTAAGCTTTACTTTTATTTTATTTAACTCTCTAAATTACTCTCTAAATTGACTGTATTGCTGTGAAAGTTATAGGGAGCTAGTACAGCCAAAATGCTTATTTAAGAGGAAACTTAATATGTAGTTAAAAGGTCAGAACATTGCTGTTGTATGTTTTGCAGAAAAAATAGCAAAGGAAACTTTCTTGTGAAGCATGTGCTGACGTAGATCTGGTTATGTAACTCCAGTCTATAAAGAACAACATCATCACAGCTAGCTTAGAGATATAAAAGACTGGAGCTCCCAAAGGGTTCTGCTCTGTTGGTAGAGTCTTTGTGGGTGTAAGCTGAAGTTGTGTGTTTACCACATGTGATAACACCGTCCTTCTGTAGCTGAAGCCCTGCAGGGGCCAGAAGGTTTCAGGGCTTCAGTGCCGTGGGTGGAATCCAACACAGGCTTCAGCTTGAAGCACTATTACTGAGCTCAAGTCAAACTCTCACCATTAGGTGCCTCTTAACGGTGTGGGCGAAGCACATCATTCAGTGAGGGCCTCGCAGGGGTGAATTATTCTTACAGACACTTTGTTGAGTGGAGCTGGAGAGGTATGGGCTCGAAATTAAATCCACCTACTTATAAAATGAGACTTGCCTACCTCTGCATTGATGTAATACAAGGTTTATATAACACAAAACTCCCACTTAAAGTCAACCACACCCACAGAAATAAAAAATATGCTGTTCTGGAAAGAGTGGGATGGCAGTGTTTACCATGGGAATACTGCACACAGCAACATTTGCCTAACCAATGATGTAAATTTTAGGGAGGGACTAACTTTGACCAATGGCAGACCAGAAGAGTTTTCAGGAAACCTGTTTGAAACTAATATCTGCATTCAAATGAGTGTTTAATTTTTTGAATGGGTTTTTGGTGAAATGCCTGAAATAAGGTCTGTGGGAAAAGGTGGTTGCTAACAAGCTAACAAGTTGCTAAACTGGACCACAGAGGTTGTTGAGGACATTAAACATCACGCAAACAACCCATCTACTTATTAGTCTGCTTTCACAGCCTCATTGTGTTCATATTTGTGCTATTCTAACTCATACTTTTTCAGGGAAAATGTGTTTTAAATAAAGACAGAAAGAGCTTAGTGATGGTGGCGTTTAAGTCATGTGACCGTGGTGTGATTCGTTTATAGCCTGTTTATAAGTTTAGCTTGTTACTTCTGCCGATTGTATTTAGGCTTCAAAAGTTCATTTGTGAAGATGATCATAATGAACAAAAATGAACAAGAATCATAAAGTTTTGTTGGTCACAGCTTTTTTATATATTTAAAGCCTATGGAAAAATTCTATGGGTTTGTCAAGGGAACCAGGGTGAGGGTGATGCTAGTCTCGCGTAGCCAGACCTTCAAACTGACGGCAGAAGGTCTGGACTCTTTCGCAGCTTTCATTGGCCAAGGACCGCCCAAGAGGACGTTCGTTTGACTGCAATGTAATGCAACCAATCACAGTTCGATTTGTTCCGCGTCATGTTTAGGGGCGTGAAAATGTAAAGATGTCCCTGCAACAGACCGGCGTGCATCTATAAATTATTCATTCAAAAACTATGTGCAAGTTTACTGCAACAATTAAGCCGCGAACTTCACATACTTTTGAAAATCCAGCGTTTAGTTGATCCTGGTAAGCGCTCATTATCACAGTTGTAAAAACGACGGCATTCTTCTTCCACGAGGGAGATTGGCGTTACGGCATTTGTTTCCAGGCGGACCATTAAAGAACGCAACACACGTCTCTCCTTGACATCCTGTAGAATTCAACCAATCAGATGTCGACTTTGAAACTCCTGAAGTGTTTCCAGATAAGTGTCCCATATGAATCAGACGTTCAGCCAACAGTCCGTGGGCGTGACGTCTGAGGCTGAGACTAGGTGATGCTAACTTCTGGGTTGGCCTACAAAATTAGGCTACTTCTTCCCTGCAGCACTCTATTCTTATAATATAATACTTAATACAATATAATTTAACATACTGTATTATAAATACCTTCTCAGGCATAGTTACATCCACCATGTTGACAAACAATTTACTCAAGAGTTAAACAAACGCAATTTAACCAAAAGGTACTTACTTGGTTGCTAAAACTTACCTTTATCTGTTTTTGAACTTCTGGTGGCTCTTTGGCTCTCTTCAGGAGAGTGCAAAGATTTGCTCACTTCAAAATCTCATTAAATGCAGTAAGTATGCCTTCCAGTTATTGTTTACATATTGTTTCATGAAGAGGCGTACTGCGTATTTGTACATCCTTATTTGATGACACTATTGGCGCTGAAATTACTTCACCCATAAGGCTTAGTTTATGCTCTCAATTATAATAGTACCTTGTACATAATTCATAGCGATTCACCTTGCCAAAATGAACGAATATGCATTTTTGAAAATAAAAACAAGTGAAGGGTGTGTACAGGCAGTCTTTGCAAACTTAAACCTTCAAAACAACCAACTGTTTTTATTTGTCAGTGGTTTGTGCGCGTCTAGGAAGTTGATGGACATCGTATTGGCCAATGAGATCACTCGAAAATTTCAATTTGTTGCTTCCTGCTTCTGATTGGCTAGTCTTTCCTTGTGGGCGAGACCGCATTTTCCGGTTTTCCTTCTTAATGCTTTCGGTGTTACAGGAATTCGATATTAGTTTCTCTCTCGTGTTCGCGATCTGGATTATTAGTAAAACAATGGAGACCATCGATCATCACGAAGCAACCGTTTGCGCTACGATAACAATGAAGTGATTATTTGTATTGCACGCAAAAGAAAGATAAGAAGACCTTAATCTGCGACCTTTCATTGTAAGAAAGCAACTTGATCTGGGGTGTACACGCGTTTTAGAGGCTTTTTGTTGGACTTCCTTGGATATCTCTATCGTCAACATTCTTTTAAACTTAGCGTTTTATTTTTGTGGTAAGTTCTGTAAATCACTGTTATTCAAAAACTTTTAAAATGACTGTCAGGCTGCCCTTTCGCTTAATAACTTTTGTTTTATTTACTTACTGAATATGTGCAATCAAACAATACTTTATAAAACCTTCCTTCTAAAACCTAGTTTCTCAGTTTGCTTAAAAATACATTGAGTTTACTGCATGTATACAGTGTTCATATTTAATTCCACTGTTACCTAATTTCACTTTTCAGGTGTCAGAAGTGTTTTCTCTTCTAATCGGTCTGTTTGAACTTGTTTTCGTTCGCTTGTGTTGCTCATACATGTGTAAGTGACTGCACACACAGTCCATCTGTGATTTTCAGTCTGGTCTGATGAGTCAGTCAGTGGTAACGTTAGTTAGTGAAGGGCAGATTCGTGTAATTACACTGACTACTGCACCGTCTGTTTACTATCTCCTTCCAACTTTTTGGATGAACTACGTGTGTTTTGTCTATTTCTGATGTCCCGTTTCTTCAGTTCTATCCCCGAATGTGACCCGTTTCAGAGAAGTTGTTGCAATAACGTTGTTTACTATACGTTACTTCTCTTGGGAAGTGTCACATTTAAAGGAGTATTTCGTTCAAAAATATAATTTCAGTAAGTACTTCTTCGTCCTCATGTTGTTCCAAACATATATGATTTCCTTTGTTTGTGATAAAAGACCTAACATTCTTAGGTCACCGATAACCTCAGTCAGCATTCACTTTCATTTTATCTTTTTCCATACAATGAAAGTGGATGGTGACTGAGTTCTGTATAACATCTCGTTTACTCGTTTCCACATAAGACACAAAGTCATACAGGTTTGGAACAGCACGAGGATGAGTAAATGACAGAATTGTATTTTTTTGAGTGATCTATTCCTTTAATGATCGATGAATAAGCAACAAGGAAAAGCACGAGAGTCGTTTAACAGGGAAGATTCGCACGCAACGTGATTGGTCAGTGAGTCACTGTTGTCATAGAAGTATCGGTCAAATTAGATATTTTTGGTACGTTTAGAATTTAAAACGCTTTCTTTTAATCACAAGCATTTCAGGTTTCATTTTACTTGCTTTTATCTTGTAAATAAACAAACAATTCTCCCTTCTGTACTGTGTTTTCTAATCTAGTAGAAATGAACAGTCTCCCTGTCATATAGGATGCATTGTAAATGTTGAACTCAGTAAAGGAGATCAGTGGTTCAAGAAAAGACTCTTGCCATTAAACCTGCTTGACCGCAGGACTCTTCCTTAATCCAATAACAGTGTTTAGTGTTAAGAGTACACCTAGTATTCAGGAGCTTTAGAGATTGCAGAGCAGGATGGGAAATGAACTTTTTAGTGCACCATCCACTGTGGCTGGTAAATGCCTTTTTGCGTTTTGCTAGTTAGTTTGTTTTTCTCCCATTTCAAATATAAAAAAATAACTTGAAATATCACAAATTAATTTTTGCTTGTATGTTGGATTTATACAGCTTTTGTAGGCCTACAATAGTCTTGTGAACGCATATGGAATTCCATAGAGGGGCATTTTGTAAATATCTGGGGCACTTTTAGGCATGAGGGCCCTGAGGTCCAACCTGAGAGAGGTTCGGGCCAGTTGACAGGAGTGTCACTTTCCCTATCAGTGTTTTGTTGTCACCAACCCAAGGCTGAACCACACTAAAAGATTTTTTAAAATCTTATCAGATTTTCAAAATGTGAGAGACCACAAACATGACTAAAAAAAATCATAGAATTAAGAGTTATGTTCTTCTAGTGTGTGGAGTGGTGCCATGTGAACAGGAAAGCACAACATGCACTAACAGATTCCATTCACAAACAACTGTGAATGAGTCCCGACTGTGAACAAATTTAGAAATTTAGACTTTAGAGTAAACAAACATGCCGGACGGCCAAGAAGAATTGATGATAATAGTGTTTGGATTGTTATGCTTCCGTCTTCCATCAGCTCACTTTCTGATTGGGTATTGTTTCATTCCACGTGACAATCTACAGAGTGTGTTTGTCCTTGGGGTTCCCCCACACAACAGGATTTTTGATAATTAATATTCAAGATTGGTGCGGCCCTGATGATTCACTTAACACACCTCACACCACAGGAAAATCTGATAAGATTATCTCTAGAATCATCAATATAATTGGGATTTTACCAAGGTTTGTTTCACAATTTTAAAAAAGAGGAAGAAAATAGAGAGAGATTGATAACGGCAGTCAGAAGAGAGAACTAAATTTTACCGTCACTCCCACAACCATTGTATTCGAAACACCCTTACAGCCGTGTTATTGTTGTTGTTTTTTTTTTGTTTTTTTTTTATTTGATGGAAAGGTAATAAAATACAAAGTATAGTATTATAAATGTGCATACTAGTGCTGTCAAATCGATTAATCACATCCAAAATAAAAGTTTGTTTATATAATGTGTGTGTATAGTTATGTATATTTGAATACACACACATACACGTGTATATATTTAAGAAATATTTGCATGTGTGTATGTGTATATATATGTGTATATATATGTGTATATATATGTGTATATATATGTGTATATATATGTGTATATATATATATATATATATATATATATAAACACATTTTTCTTAAATGTATACATGCGTGTGTATTTCTATATACATAATAATTATACACCGTACACACACATATATTATGTAAACACAAACTTTTATTTTGGATGTGATTAATCTATTTACTAGTACTTGCATTTATAAAAAAAATAAAAAAAACCGTTGCAGGATTTACGATGACGTTAAAACGCGTCTGTGAAAAGGGTCCATTGGGCGCAAAATTGACCCGATTATTTTGTAGTGTGTGAGTGCCTTGACTTATGTTGACCAAGCACATGTTTATATGAAAGCTTTCTGCCACAGATTTAAAAAAATAAAAAAGGTAATAGTAACTTTTTATCCCACAATTGACTATTTCTCGGAATTCCGAGTTTATATATATTTTTTTCTGTTTTTGGGAGAGAAGGGGGTGATAATGTAATGTAAGGTGGGAAGAGATACATTTTTGCAATGTTGTATTCGATTGAGTTCTGTTCTACTCTTCAAATAACAAGGAGGATATTGGGAAAAACAGAAAAGTCAGAATTGCGAGTTTATATCACAATCCTGACTTTTTCTCAGAACTGTTAGATATAACCTCGCAATTCTGAGAAAAAAAAAAATCTGAATTATTATTTTTTTTATTCCATGGTGGAACAAGCTTCCATATGTTTGTCTTAACAACCAGCAACTGAACCTAAACATGATTTTCTGTGATAATTCCTAGTAAAATAAGTCCCCAAAGTAAAATTCTAGCTGGATGTTTTATTATTTGTTTTAAGCAGACAGTGAAATGCTTAATAAAGAAATTGTGGCACTCAAAAAGTGTTTGCTGTCACTGTGTTGGTGGAAATTAGTAGATAAACTGCTTGCATGTACCAGCATTCATCTGGTGGTGGGTGTTCATTTCACACCTTTCAGAGAGATGCTGCATTCCAACTTTCTTACTGACTGACTAATGTTTTCATCCACAGGTCCAACATGCCACAGACAACTCCATATTCAAGCAAATTCAATCCTAGTACTACTTACAGTCACCGGCAACCTGTGGAGGAGAACTATGGGGGTTTGCACTACCGTGATAATAAGCTTGTGTCTGGCTCTCTGGAAGCCCTGATACAGCTCTTAGTCCCTACTGTGGACTATTACCCTGATGTAAGTATATACAGCCTTCATACTTTCCTATGCTAATTATTATAATCTCTCCTTGCACAGTAAATGTCAAGTTTGATTGATGCTTGAGTTTTTCTTGTGTTTCAGAGATCATACATTTTTACCTTCCTACTAAGCTCCCGTCTCTTCCTGCACCCGTTTGAGCTCATGTCTCGTGTTTGTTACCTTTGTGTGGACCATCACAGGGTTGGCGACCCACAGACAGATAAGGTACGTGCTGTAATCTTAGGAGTGGGCAGTATGACCAAGATGTTATATCACCACATGAGTATTTTTACATCACAATATTGTTATCTTTGCTGGAAATGCAACTCCGATGCATTGCATAACCATGTGGTAATGTCTGGTTTTGGATAATCCAGTGAATTAAACAAACTTCACAAGTGAACGGTACTTGATGGACGCGAACCAAAAGATAAGACTATTCATAACAAATTAATGAGTAAGTCTGGCATCAGCGCAAAAACAGCTGCACATTATGTAACACTTGAACAAAAGATTCAAAAGAGTCATGCATAATAAAGCAGCCACGTGTGAACCATTTTTAATATAGCTGATAAACACATACATGTGACGGTGTGACAACTCATGAATCAGTTCTATAATAATATGCCAAATTGCAAGCACAAGGAGTGACATGACGCTTCAAAACTAAATCAATCCCATTAGGTGTGCTAATCTTTGGATTCATAGTAGGGTTATTATAGTTAACTGAAACTAAAACTATAAAAAAAAATGTGTTGCTTGAAATAAAATATTTAAAAAAGTTACTTTGTCTCAGCTAGTTGCAAAGGCAACATTTCTCATTTAGTTTAAATTGATGTACTAAAACAAAAATTAAATCTGTATAGTAGAGCTGCACGATTAATCATAAAAAGGCAGCAATCTCGATTCAAACACCCACGCGGTCTTATCCCTAAATGACAGCGGTTCCCTATGTCTGTTAACCCTTTGACAAGTCCAATCACAGCGAACATTCAGATCTGTGTTAGTGCCACCGCTGATCCAGACAGAGCAGTTGTCATGTAAAACAGCGTCACAAACCGTCTTTTCAAACCCACAGTATCATTATTTATGTGTTGCAATAATTCTGGTTATCACAGTATTACTGGGATAAATGTTTATAGTTCGGATATTAACATGATTACGGTAGCGATCAAAATAGAGCAATCGCCTTTTGAAAGTAACGACCCTTCATTACACCAGTAGATGGTGACAAGTGACTGTTAAAAATGTATTTGTCATTGAATCATTTATCCATTAATGAAACAAGTGAAGTTTGAGTCATTGAATCATTAATTCAAACGGATAAAAAAAAAAATAATAATAATTATTTATATATATATATATATATATATATATATATATATATATATATATATATATATATATATATATATATATATATATAAAATAAAAAAATAATAATTATTTTTTTTAAATACTGCAGCAATTAAATTGGGTCCGAACCTCTAGTAAATTACATGTTCTTTTGTTTAGTTGTCTGTTCAGAATTGTGATCTCTTTGATACAAAAAATCATGATCCTCAATTTATCCAGAATCGTGCTGCTCTACTATATAGACCATAGACTGTAAAAAAAGATGGACAACTCGCCTCGCTTTCTTCCGTTGACGTGACTGAAGCCGCCAGTGTTCAAATATGGCGCTGACATCTTGGGTCTCGAATCTGCGCAGTAGCAACTTGGAGCCCGAGTCTGCGAAGTTGAGCCACGATATCAAGGTCCCGCCGACACTCCCGCCTAATCAACAACATATTGTGAAATAAACAGTTATGGAAATGTAGAGATTAAAGTTAAAGCTCCAATCTCCTCCTGAAGTTCCCGAAAAATGTCTGTTAGTGCCTCAGTGACTATATCGCTCAGAGAAGCTGTCAATCTCAGCTGTCAATCATGACGTCACACAATAACTTATATAATAACTAACTAAAACCAAAATTATTTAAAGAACGAACACTTGAACTAACATCAGCGTGATAAAAAAAAACAGCCTAAAATGACAGAAACTATCTCTGGAAAAAATTTATTTGAAGGGTAATTTGATTGTTTAGTTTGTCTATGTCCCATTACATTTCATGGAGGGGGCGGGCTTTATGACCTATACTGCTTCCAGTCACCTGGGGGATGATCAAAGACGCGTCGGCTTTTCAGGACTCGTGTGGCAGGCTTGATATAGACTTTTTTTTTTTTTTTACAAAAAAACACACAAAATGACTAAAACTGTAACTAAAATTCAAATGTAAAGAAAATATAAAAAATAAAAATCTAATTTAAATTAAATAAAAACTATAATCATATCTCTATAATACTAAAATAACACTGGTTCATAGCAAATGCATTCAGTTCTCTGGTTTTTAATTCAATATAATTTTTTTCCCCATATTGAATAAGTATTCTTTTTTTTTTTTTTTTATGCTTTTTTTGTTGAATTATTTAAGTACTTACTTTAGTGTATCTTAGGCTAGAAAAAGAAACCGACAAACTACATCAGACTGTTTATTGCACCAGAAAGTAAGTTAAGAATCTAACGTGAGGGGCTTCCCACCCTGAGGCAAGCTAGAAAACGTTGATGCACTATATATTATCACATATACTACAGAATTGATGTATTTAAAAACATGATTATTAAACAGTTCAAATGATTCACAAAAGTCATATTTCAAAATTGATGCATTGTATCAGTCTTCAAAAAATTTTAATCATTGCATGAAGAAAACAAGCTCTCCTCATATAGTCCTAAAACTAATATGTATGTGTGCGCATGCATGCACATACATACACAAATCTAATTACTCCATAGATACACCATAGTATAAAATGAAAGCAGAATCTCACTTACCACCTTTCAACTGTTGCACGCTATATACCGTCATACCACCCAGCCCTTCTTTGACATACACACCTGTGCATGTGCACTTTACTAAAATAAATGGTGCTTGATCGTTATTGATGAGTATTTAGTAGCTATTATCTGCAAACTGTAGATGATTCCGTGCTAATCGTCCTGCTTTACTCAACAGAAAAGAATACGGGAAATAGCACCGAAAATCGTGCAGCTGCTCACAGAATGGACCGAGACCTTTCCGTATGACTTCAGGGATGAGCGCATGATGCGCAGCCTCAAAGAGATAACCCACCGTCTTGCCTTCGGAGACGAGGTCAGCTGAGATGATGTCATACTGATGATTGCTTCATGTTATTGTTTGTCTGTCAACTAAATAGAATTTTGACTAAATGAATAATGAAATATGACAATTCTAAATGGCTTTTGTATGAATATATCGATATATTGGACAGGAACATGCCATGGGTTTGGAGCCAAATGCAAATGCGTTTGCGCATCATATTAGATTTGCATGTACGTCATTTGGCTTCAAGCCTTTTTCCTTTTTGCACAAGCTGTGATATCAACAACACGGCTTACAGTTACCAAATGTTATTTTTGGCTGTAGAGACATGAATGGATATTATAATGCTGACACTGGAAACTGTTATGTTGTTTTTGACTAGCTCTCACGGAGGGCCATGCAGAGACTCATTCAGCGCCTCTTACGTAAGCTGACCACCCTTGGACAGTATGAAGAGTCACTGGCGACATCCAGCACCGCCGCCGCCGCCATAGACCGACCGGTCGCCCTCAAGTCCAAGCAGCAGTTAGTACGCAGAGACGAGTGTGTTTTGAACCTGTGCGATGACCCTTTCATTTTCGCCCAACAGCTGACACACATCGAGATGGTGAGTGACAGCAAGCTTTAATCTGATTGGCTGTCAGTATTGCTGTATGATATCCGCATGTAATATCAGTTTCTGTACTTTATGGATTCAGTCTTGAAGCTGCTCTCATGTTTTCCACATGTAGGAGAGACTCAGCTTTATTGGCCCTGAAGAATTTGTTCGAGCATTTGCTCAGAAAAGACCCTCAGACAACCATAAGGTAAGCCGGTCGCACATCTGTAGTTAAAGGGTTAGTTCACCCAAAAATGAAAATTGTCATAATTTACTGACCCTCATGTCCTTCCAGACCCGTAAGTCTTTTGTTCATCTTCGGAACACAAATGAAGATCTTTTAAATTAAATCTGAGAGCTTTCTGTCCCTCCATTGACGGCTACGATCGAGTCTCTTAAGTAAATTTGGATTAAACCTCTCGATTCATATGGATTAGTTTTACGATCACTTTATGAACTGTTAGAAGCGTCAAAGTGGTAGTTGTGTAGCTGTCAATGGAGGGACAGAAATCGTTCAGATTTCATAAAAAATATCTTAATTTGTGTTCCAAAGATAAACGAAAGTCTTATGGGTTTGGAAAGACATGAGGGTGAGTAATTAATGAAGAGACTGGCCACAGATAGGGAAGACACTTGATTGCCTTCAATGACAATTGAACTTTTATTCTTCAGAGTTTCTTCAGCAAAAGAAAAGCAAGTAACCTGGAGGCTTATGTTGAATGGTTCAACAGACTGACCTACCTGATAGCCACAGAAATTTGCATGGTGAGTACACTTATCTCTTTTGGGAAAAAAAGCCAACCAAAGGTAGCAGGCGAAAATCGTATCTTTTGTTGTTGACATCAAAGGTTGTGCAACTACTGCCACATTAATTATTCTGTATATCTTGAACCTGTGCAGTTCATTTTGTTACTTTTGAATGATCCAATTGTGTTGGACTGCTCCTTGATTTTTCCAATGCATCTGCATCCTCAAGCAAAACCAGTTGAGTACCACTGCTGTGTGTAGTTGATTGTATGGTTAGATATCTTTGACATTATGCTGCCCTCTGCTGGTTCGTCTTTAGCCGGTGAAGAAGAAACACAGAGCAAGAGTGTTGGAGTTCTTCATAGATGTGGCACAGGAATGCTTCAACATCGGCAACTTCAACTCATTAATGGCCATTATTAGTGAGTACATATTGAATTATATTGTTATTCATTTTAATTAACCATTTTATAACCACAGTCTTGATTTGCATTGAAGTGACTTTACATTATTATCAATGTTTTACTGTGTAGCTGGGATGAACATGAACCCTGTATCTAGACTGAAGAAAACCTGGAATAAAGTCAACACAGACAAGTTTGACATCCTAGTGGTAAGAAAACTGCTATGAGGAAGAGAGAAAGAGATGCAGTGGGGTCCCAACAGAAAAGAATAAGATGTATTTAAAGGGGACCTATTATGCTTTTAGACATGTTCAACTTTCTTTAGTGTGTAATCTTGCTGTTTGAGCATGAAAAAGGTCTGCACTCCAAAGGAGTTATTCTCTATACACTGTTTCTGAACTCCCTGAAACGCCTCCATTGTAGTCTTAAGTTTTTTTTTTTTTTCAGGGAACGTACATGTCACAATATTACGCAGAATAAAGGGGTACAGCCTGGTTGAGTTAGTAGTGTGTTGAAACTCACCGGTTATGGTAAAGGGCGTGACATTTCCCAAACACGCTGGAAATGGCTGACCAATCACAACATGATGAACACTCTGGCACAACCAACCAATCAGAGCACAATGTGCTTTTCAGAAGGCGGGGCTTCATAGAGACGGGAACTAAACCGAGTGTTACTGACAGACCTGTCAAATATGTGAAAAATCATGTGTTTTTTTTTTTTAATATTCAAGCATGAAATCCTATTATATTTCAAAATCAAGACTTTGAAACAGTGCATAATAGTAGGTCTCCTTTAAGAAACTGCACTCTTTCTTGGTCACTAATCAAATAAGCAAGTTTGTCACAAAGCCTTTTCATAAGTAGCCTCATGACTTTTTGGACTTTAAACTATACAGATTTGTTTTGTATGTACAAATTTTTTTTATTTTTTTTATTGTATTAGCACCAAATGGACCCATCTAGCAACTTCTACAGCTACCGCACTGCCCTGCGTGGAGCAACTCAGAGGTGTAGTACAGCACACACAAGCCAAGAAATGGTAATTTTGTGTTTAAAATTTCACATTTTCATACATTTACATTTGAATTAAATGAGAATTTAATGTGAACTCACCCTTCTTGTCTTTTAGATTGTTATTCCATTCTTCAGCTTGTTCATAAAGGATATCCACTTCCTTAATGAAGGCTGTGTCAATAGATTACCTAATGGCCACATCAATTTTGAGGCAAGTTGGCATGTTATGCTAATACTGTATCAGTTGTTACCCTGTTGCTTTAATAATAAAACTTTCCTTTACTCATTTGACAGAAATTTTGGGAGTTGGCCAAGCAAGTGAGCGAGTTTCTGTCCTGGAGGCAGGTGATCTGTCCTTTTGAGAGGGACAGGAAAACCCTGCAGTATCTCATCAGCGCACCAGTGTTCAATGAAGATGGTGAGCAGTCACTCTTTCCAGCTTGGACTTAAAAGTCCAGTAAGCGATTTCTGAGAAGCGCTGTCTGGATCAGACGGAGCAGCACAACACACTTGTAGCCCAAGAGCAGTAGGGTGTGTCCACTCATGAGGACAGAGAGTAAGCAAGAGGGAGACTTGAAGAAAGAGATGGCTGAGAGAAAATGTCAGAAGAATATCACTGGAAAAAGAAGGGTTATGATCAGGCAAGAGCTTTAGGACCTGCGTTAATATTAGAAAAGCTTTCCAGCACTAGAGAGACCTAAGCGGGAAGGCCTGGAAACGGACGGAGAGGTTGCGTTGTTTCTGCTCCATACGCGAGTAACACTAGTTTTGCTAGGTTTCACAGAGCCAAGGTATGCTGTTGTTGTAATGTTATCTATAGTAACATGAGTGCAGGGCTCAACAGTGCGACCATTTCACTTGCATTTGCGACAAAATAGATGTGCGAACAATGTATTTTGGAGCACGTGTGCGAATAAAAAAAATCCCTGCGGATCAGTTTTCTTAAATGTAAGATCATAAGAAGTCTTTAATACTTTAAATGGTATAAAAAAGTGTCTTAATGATAATTTTAAGGCATCTTATATTTTGGGGATGGAAAAACATAAATTGCGATACTGCCTAATGTGATTTATTAAATTTCAAAAGGCTAAGATTTCATTAAATAAATGTGAGCGCTTCACGTTTCAAATCCTGAACGTGGCGCTGTTGTGGTTTCTACAGCAGTTCGCAATCAATGAATAGCGCACATTTATGCCAAGCGATTGCTTATGAAATAATGCTGATCAATTATGACAATGTTTATATTGTAATATGTTGTATACAGTTGTAACTTAAGAATGCATATTTGACCTCCCTCATTTGAATTTGAATGAGCGTCCTGCAATAATAAAGCATAGACATTTGAAAATAAGAGTCCTGGTGTATTTCGGGCTTGTTTATTAAATAAGTCACACAGTGAGTCCAATTTCCTACCCGGTTATTTTTTGGTTACACAAACCGTGTCATTTAAATTAAATGGAAATTAAATTAAAAGTAAACCATTTTGCCTTATGTCTGGGATGCCCTGACACAGGAAGGAAAGACTAAGAACATTATTTGACACTATATTATTAAATGTAGAGATTTTACTAGTAACAGTGTTATTATAGTTAACAAACTAAAACCATAAAAAATCTCTTAACTTGAAATAAATGTTAACTGAAAAAATAAAATTTTTCATTTAGTTGAAATTAACCTGTTATTTAGTTTCATAGTATCTCAGTAATACTAAAATAACACTAGTATGGCAAAATCTGTGTTTTATATATATAAATAAATGCAGAAATAGTTAGTTGCGCCCCTAAAGTTTCTAAATGCGCTCCTAAATTTTCAACTTAGTAGCACAGGTGCTCCTTGGGGAAAAAAGCGTCAAAATAATTGTCATTGTTTGTCTGGAGCTGGTGTGCTACTGATGACTAACAAACTCTTGTGTTGTGTATCATTGTCTCTACATTTTGTGAAGCATTATTTTGCTTCACTTCAGCTATGATAAAGAGACATCCACTTAGTGCATTTTAGGGGTGGAGCAATGAAGGGAGGGGTGTGTTTGTTTGGGCTGATTTTAAATATCAACAGTGTTTCTCAGAAATCGCTTGCTGCACCTTTAAGTGAACTAGATGGCTGTAGGTGGTTTGCAAAAAGAAAAAAAAGGAAAGGCCAATCACACATCAGTATGCAAATAAATACAAGAAAAAGGACCAATTGCTAGTCAGTATGCAAATATTACAATAATGTCACATACTTCTGTAATAAATATGTTTTTGGGTGAAGTATTTGGGCTTGCGGAATTAATGTATTTGTGTTGTATTGTTACAGAGCTTCAACTGGCTTCCTATGAGAGTGAAGGTCCTGAAAACAACCTGGAGAGGGACACTCGTCGTTCACTCAGGTCTGAACGCTTTTCTAAAAAAAACCTTGTTCCAGACTTTCAGTTGTCATTTTTAACCAACAATCACCTGCCACTAGTGTATGTGAAGGCTCAAATTCATTTGGCTTATGTTTCCCATTGCTCTAGGTCGTCCCTTAGTAGAATGTGAATGGTGAATTTGGGATTGTGTCCTAACACAAGGACTGATGGCACTGAAGACTTTGAAGGACTTTTATAATCATTACACTTCTCTGTGGTTTCATCGCTGAAATTGAGGCTGGATTCTCATTGTAACAGTAACACTATGCTAAAGGAAACATATTCATCTCATTTACCTCAAGTTCCTTAATGAAATGTGTTCTAAACATGCTATAGATCTCCTGGGTGAATTAAGAGCATGTCGCTGGCTGACCTGTTCTATTATTACATTTTTGTTTGTTTGTGGTAAGTGGTATTAATAGTTGTGAACATATTTGTTACAATATGAAAATATATTTTTGTGTGTATTGTAGATTAATGTGATCAGTGTACAGGTTTCCCTATAAAGGATCTCTGAATTCAGGTGATTTTTGGGTGGTCACAATTTTTTTCACTTTTCAATCATACAGCTTTTTTTTGTATTATTTATTTTATCTAATTTCTTTATTTTGTTTAGTTTATGCATATATGAGCATTATTCTAGCAAGTAAACAAGTACTCGTGCGCCACCTAGTGTCCAACTATCACTGCAACAACTTGTGGTGGTAGCCAATTTAGATAAACTTCTATGGCCCTATCATACACCCAGCGCAATGTGACACAAGTGTTTTTTGCTAGTTTCAGCCTGACGCAGTTATCAATTTCATGTCCAGCGCCACGTTGTTTAAATAGCAAATGCACTCGCACCCATCTGTTCGCCCATGGGCGTGCTGGTCTGAAAAACGAGGTGTGTTCAGGCGCATTGTTGGCGTGTTGCTATTTTGAGGCAACTAAAAACTACTGTGCCATTGACCAAAAAAAATCCAGTTAATAGTGCAGTGTTTTTTGTTATTTAAAGGGTATGTTAGTAATATGTGCCTGTAGGCGGGTGCACAACGTGCGTACACTCTGCTTATTACACACACAGGGACGTGCAGCAGCACACAAACATTTTTAAATATTAAAAATAAAAAGATTCTGTTCAGTCTTTCCGCTTGCAAATTCCGCAATGGTGCATGTACAACTGGCTTTTGGGAGGTGATACTCTGATTGGTTTAATGCACATTATGCCCAAAACACACCCATGACTCATTAAGAGACTAGGTAGAACCCTTTTGGACCTGGCGCGGCGACCTTTTTTCTGTCTTTAAACTAGCCATGCGCTTAGATTGTTAAAATAGGGCCCCTAAAGTTTAAACCATTTAAACACACAAAATACAATGATACAAATCTATTAGTGCCTTCTTTCACAAAGAATTTTAAGTTTAATGCTGTTATATGATACAAATATTTTCATAAAGCAAAACATTTGATCTGGATGTACAATAAAACAGTGATGACAGTGGATTGTTTTCTGACAGCACGAATTCATTGTATCATTGATGCATTCAAATGACATTTATGTAGCTGCTTTCACTAAATAAATTATTTAACAACACAAAGGGGCACTGAATGTAAAATAGGAATAAGCAATTTATAAAAATGTATCAAACCAAATTAACCATTAGACTTATCTTATGTAAACCCGCCCCTTTTCAACGCTGCGCTCATTGTGTTCTGTCTGGTTTGTATTTCCACAGCATGAAGGTAAGAGCTTGCGGATTTATGAATGAATCTTCCTGGTCTACTGACATTTAAGACATCCACTTCAAAACATTACAATGCTCATAACTTTCTCTACAATAAGTAAATCCACTAAACACATCGACAGCAACACCATAGAAATATACAGAGCTACCGCAAAAACGGAAGTTCAAACTAAGTTCTAAAGATAAACAAATCTTAAAGGGATAGTTCACCCATAAATGAAAATTCTATCATTACCCTTAAGCTGTTCCAAATCTGTATGAATTTCTTTGTTCTGCTGAACACTCGGCAGCCATTGACTACCATAGTATTTTTTTTTGGATTAACTATCCCTTTAATGTTTTTAGTAAGTAAGTGCCGACCAAAGTTTTCACTGAAATTCATTGGGCCTAGAACAAAATGAGTACACTCAGAGGACCTAGTGGACCTCATTCACATTCCCTAATCCTTGATGGCATTGACCACTGCTAAAACATGTTTCAAACTTAATGAATAGCATTTCAATTTGAGGTTGACATTTAATATATATTCTTCAAAAATATTTTTTAAATGCTTATTTAGATGGGAAGAACTAGGTAGGAGGAGAATATTTTTAGTTTATGCATGAGAGGTCATGTGACGTGACAGGTGATGACGCTCTCTGAAAGCTTCCTTACATATTGGACACCTCAGCCTCTCATCCCTGTGCCTCGGCTGCTTCTCATCTGACATTGTCCTCTTGTGGTGGGACCTCATGTGTTGCACCAGATCTGATGTCATATGGAAAGAAATGTTACATTTAGCACACCAGTTCTGCATAGGAAGACCGAGAGAAGACAGAGAGGGAGGCAGTAGCGACTGCAAAAGAGTAGAGCGCGGTTGCTGCAGCTGGGAGGTCTTGGGCCAAAGGTTTGTGCTGGGAAGAAGAGACAACTGTTTGGGAAGGTCCTTATATAGCAAAGCAGAGCCCTGGAAGTTGAGTGGTAGAATGCTGGGGAGGATAGCTGTTCGGTTAGGGGTGGTGTCATTGGTAAGACTGGCTGACATCAGTGGGATATGGGGCATGATACGTGGAGGTTGCGTGAACACGCTCTTCCTGTCCTTTCCACCTGGAACATCATATAACCCACTACTGGTGAACGCAGGCTTGGCCGCTTTTGTAATAGGTTTCAAATCCTTCCTCTCTGGGTCTGTTGTGCTGTTGTCATGGCTTTGTGTTGGGCTGCACTGAGAATTTCGGCCCTTGCTGAAAGACTTTTTGCTGGCAGACGAATGTCTATTCACTCCATTAACACAAAACCTTTTAACGGACACCTTTTCATCTCCATGGGTGTCAAAAGACGACGGTTCGCCATCACTCTCATCTGTGTCTGATTCAAGAGAAAGTCTTCTTTTAGTGCTCTTTGCATCTGCGGGTCGATTTTTCCTGCAATTCTCCAGCTCTCGTGCTAAATTGTGGAAGTCTGTGGTAGGTTTGCTACTCAGTAAATGAATTTCTGGGATGGTGAGTTTCTTCGAAAAACATGTAGGTTTCTCTATGCAGAAAAATCTCTGGTGAGCCAATAAAGGGAATTCAAAGAGAAAACTCTGTTTGCATTCAGAGCACATGAAACCTTAAAAAAAGAAAGACAGATAAAAAAGTCAATTTACAATGAAACATTTAGAAATTAACAGTAGGTGGTTACAAGTCATTGAATCATTTCATTTAACCATTTCTTTTAAAAACACTGATTTATTCAGAAATTAAACAAGTAGCTTGTGTGCGAGTCATTGAATCATTAATTCAACTGATTAATTCAAAAACATTGATGCATTCATTAAAGCCACAATATGTAATTCTTTGCCGCTAGAGGTCACTTATTCAAAACAAATGCGTAGCTTGATGACGCCTGGATTCCACTGAGCTTTTATTATGCTGCAGACGACCGCTTCCACTTCTTCCGGTCATGTGTGTGCAGCGCTGTTTTATCATATAAGATACATTATTTGAGTGTGTTGAAAGTTATGTTATAATGCTTTGTGCGTTCGCTACTATGAGACACTTGTTGTACACTGCAGTAAGCTAGAACGATATTAGACATGGTAAAACATGGTACTCACGGTAAATCAAGAAAACGAGATTTAAACACTATCTAACTGTGTTGAGCTATATAACAATGAATAGTTTTCTGTCGATGAATGTCTCCAAACAGTTGCTCACCTGTCTAATAGAAGGTAATATATTAAAGTGTCTTTGGTGTTTCCATGGTTACTACAAAATAAAACTGGAAATCGAGGGTAACGCGGGTATGATGTCATATAGGCGACGCATGGACACGATCTGTGTCCTGGTTAAAATTGCTTATTTCTCTGGATTTAAACTTGGAAACATTTGGGATAATGTAAGTACACAAGTCAACAAAATATATAACACTGTTCTAGTGGTTTTTGGATATTTTAATCCATATATCTTACATATTGTGCCTTTAACAAAACAAGTGACTATTTTTATGAGATAGTCACTGAATCATTCACTTAACCGATTTGTTCAAAAACACTGATTCATTCTGAAACCAAAGACTACATTCAATATAATGCAGTTATATAAATATATAATGTATTCAAACCTTTTGGGTTGTTTTGCTCTGTTCTGAGACCAAGCAGTTTGGCTAGATCTCTCCCATACCAAGCTAAAAGCTCAGTGTTTTCAGGAATATCCTTTATGGCTCTGAAACATAGATGTCCATTCTTCATATATGCCTCTAGATTTTGTTCCTCTGCGTTCCTAGCCGACTGAATCATCTGCAGGCATTCGCTGACCGCCGATGGATCGATCTGATCAATGCAAAAGAACATGTCCTTAAGATCTAAAAATTCATGCATTTACTATTTGTAATACCAACAAATTGCATCCAATTAATTTACATAATTTATAATAGCCTATAGGGTATAGATCAGTCACATGGTGAAGTGGCTACAAGGGCTATATCTCAGTAACTTTAAGGTTTTCTTTCCAAATTGCAATTACACAAATCCTGATTTTCTCTAGCAGTGGTTTTGTACATTGGTTCAAAACATAACTTTGAGTAGGAAATACATAAATTCTTCTTCCCAAAACATGTTTTTGTCTTACCCTGATTCACTATGGTATGGTGTTTATATTTTAGACAAGACATGATGGTTTTCACGGTAAATTGCATTATCTATTGTCATTTCAGGGTCATTTCATTATGGTTGTTGTAGCGCTGAGCTGGAATTTATTTTCAAGGAAGTCTCTATTAATGGGTACAGAAATGTCCTCAGCTAGTCAGTTTGAGATTCTTTCCATCTAAACTGGTTATATCTCTTAAGCCTATAGTAGTGAATGTTTTATGAGCAGTAGGATAATCTCTCTCTTTTTCAGGTATGAGAAAAAATCCTTTTTTTGTTGTGTTTTATATGTAATTATTACAAAAATACTTGTTTTACTGATGGTTGTTCGTTTCTACTTATTAAAGGGACAGTTCATCCAAACATTTACTCACCCTCGAGTTCCCATAGTAGGAAAAAACACTATGGAAGTCAAAGTCAACTGGTTACCAACATTCTTTAAAATATCTTCTTGTGTGTTGAACAGAAGAAAGAAACTCACATGTTTGGAACAACTGGTGAGTAAATGACAAAATGTTCATTTTGGGGTGAACTATCCCTTTAAAGTACTTGTTTCATTGTTTATATACTGATTACAACAGTTTTTAATATTTGAAAAAGACCTGTTTTTAGATAAAATATTTTAAAGGTAAAGTTCTTAAGGTAAGGTTCGCATGTGTTGAATGAACGGTAGCCTATCTTTTTCCTAATAATGGTGGAAATGTAATTAGATAGCCAATTATTTATATATACATAAATATTTTTTCATCCTAAGAAATGTTCACTGAAAGCTTAACAAGAGTGATGGTAGCCTAAATTACTCAATTGAAATGCGCAAATTACCTGGAGTACGTAGGCAGTAGCGCGTCTGTCCGAGCACTTGCTGGCGATGAACGCGATGCTGTCACACAGAGAGGTGTGTGTTACAGCACAAGGACCGAACACAGCTCCTGCAGGTACAGCTCGAGAGGTGATGATGCTGCTCAGCGCGCTTCTAATCCAGCGTTTAGCATGCAGAAAACGCGCACTTTCCTCTGGACCCTGAGACAATAGGCCTGCTTTTAAAACCAAATTCATTTTCTGTATTTTTTTTATAGATTTTTTTTTTTTTAGTCATAAACGCATTTTTTCATTTTAATCCACAGCACAGATAAAATCCTCTCCGCGGAGTGAGTCCTGACTCCTGATCCTGCTGGATGCTCTGAGTGATGATTCTTAAATTATAAGCGCAATCATTTATCTGGGGGAAACAATGACTCCGCCCCGATCCTTCTGACCTCTGGTCTCTCTGTGCTCTTATCCATAATACGAGTCGTTCTGGGTCAGTGTCATCTTTTGCTCAAACGTCTAACCTGACATCGCTGAGATGAGCTCATTACTGTCATATTAACAGCAGTGCGCTCAGCCGTTAATGATCACTTATGGCTGCAGGCTATTATTCGCATTCAGATACAGACCAAGGTGCTATCTATCTATCTATCTATCTATCTATCTATCTATCTATCTATCTATCTATCTATCTATCTATCTATCTATCTATCTATCTATCTATCTATGTTTGTCTGTCTGTCTGTCTATCTATCTATCTATCTATTTATCTATGTTTGTCTGTGTATCTATCTATCTATCTATGTTTGTATGTCTATCTATCTCTGTCTGTCTGTCTGTCTATCTATCTATCTATGTTTGTCTGTCTATCTATCTATCTATCTATCTATGTTTGTATGTCTATCTATCTCTGTCTGTCTGTCTGTCTGTCTGTCTATCTATCTATCTATCTATCTATGTTTGTCTGTCTGTCTATCTATCTATCTGTTTATCTATCTATCTATCTATCTATCTATCTATGTTTGTCTGTCTGTCTATCTATCTATCTATCTCTCTTTGTCTGTCTGTCTATCTGTTTGTCTATCTATCTATCTATCTATGTTTGTCTATCTATCTATCTATCTATCTATCTGTCTATCTATGTTTGTCTGTCTGTCTATCTATCTCTGTCTGTCTATCTATCTATCTATCTATCTATCTATCTCTGTTTGTCTATCTATCTATCTATCTATCTATCTATCTGTCTGTCTGTCTGTCTGTCTATGGTGAACATTTTACTCTAGTGTAGTTAGGCTACATGAATAGGTGAATATCTTTAAATCTCTCTAAATGTAAGTAGAAATATATTTTTTATTTCCATTTAAAAGCACCATGTAGGCCTATCCGCAGGAACACGTGTCGCATAGCCTACACTTGCACCATCCGCAAAATGATAACTTCAGTAAAGGAAAACAATTAACAATATTAGTTCTTTATAGGAAAATAAAGGGCAATATACTCAACTCTCAAAATACTTGTACTGTGTAGGCCTATAAGTCATTTCAGTGTCTGTAGTAATCTTTTTGCCTGGATTAAAGGCTATGGATCTCAGACATGAGCGTTGTTTTACTAAATCTATACAATGTATATAGCCTAGGCCTATATACACTCACCTAAAGGATTATTAGGAACACCTGTTCAATTTCTCATTAATGCAATTATCTAATCAACCAATCACATGGCAGTTGCTTCAATGCATTTAGGGGTGTGGTCCTGGTCAAGACAATCTCCTGAACTCCAAACTGAATGTCAGAATGGGAAAGAAAGGTGATTTAAGCAATTTTTTAGCGTGGCATGGTTGTTGGTGCCAGGCGGGCCGGTCTGAGTATTTCACAATCTGCTCAGTTACTGGGATTTTCACGCACAACCATTTCTAGAGTTTACAAAGAATGGTGTGAAAAGGGAAAAACATCCAGTATGCGGCTGTCCTGTGGGCGAAAATGCCTTGTTGATGCTAGAGGTCAGAGGAGAATGGGCCGACTGATTCAAGCTGACAGAAGAGCAACTTTGACTGAAATAACCACTCGTTACAACCGAGGTATGCAGCAAAGCATTTGTGAAGCCACAACACGCACAACCTTGAGGCGGATGGGCTACAACAGCAGAAGACCCCACCGGGTACCACTCATCTTGACTACAAATAGGAAAAAGAGGCTACAATTTGCACGAGCTCACCAAAATTGGACAGTTGAAGACTGGAAAAATGTTGCCTGGTCTGATGAGTCTCAATTTCTGTTGAGACATTCAGATGGTAGAGTCAGAATTTGGCGTAAACAGAATGAGAACATGGATCCATCATGCCTTGTTACCACTGTGCAGGCTGGTGGTGGTGGTGTAATGGTGTGGGGGATGTTTTCTTGGCACACTTTAGGCCCCTTGTGCCAATTGGGCATCGTTTAAATGGCCTACCTGAGCATTGTTTCTGACCATGTCCATCCCTTTATGACCACCATGTACCCATCCTCTGATGGCTACTTCCAGCAGGATAATGCACCATGTCACAAAGCTTGAATCATTTCAAATTGGTTTCTTGAACATGACAATGAGTTCACTGTACTAAAATGGCCCCCACAGTCACCAGATCTCAACCCAATAGAGCATCTTTGGGATGTGGTAGAACGGGAGCTTCGTGCGCTGGATGTGCATCCCACAAATCTCCATCAACTGCAAGATGCTATCCTATCAATATGGGCCAACATTTCTAAAGAATGCTTTCAGCACCTTGTTGAATCAATGCCACGTAGAATTAAGGCAGTTCTGAAGGCGAAAGGGGGTCAAACACAGTATTAGTATGGTGTTCCTAATAATCCTTCAGGTGAGTGTATATATGGCTATACAGTATACTGTAGCTGTATACTTTATATATAGCCTATATAGCAAATGAGATTCACGAATGCGCTCTTGACATTTGTCAAATGAACTATAAAAACGAAAAGAAAGTTGTGTGAAAGCTGCGCAATCTTTTTTTTTTTCATTTCTTTTTTTCTGTTGGTTAAAATGAATGGAGAATATATATGCTTTCGTGGGTGCTGGAGACCCCGAGCATCCACGGGATCGGCGCCCATGGGATTCGGGACCCTCTTGGCACCCGCTGCACCCACCCACCAGTGGAGGGTGACATGGTTATTTTCTCTAATAAAATTACCTTTTTTAGTTGTTGATCACTATTAACACGGGCCGGTTGCGTCAAGACTAGTCTTACAAGACATCAATTACTAGACATAGGCTACTTACAACAATTTTTTTTTTTTAAGACTGTTCATAACTTTTTTAAATCAGTTACATAAAAACGTAGACTGACCTAATTTGATACTGAAAAGTAAGACTGAATGCCCCTTGACTAAGTGCTACTTGGGTCATAGCCTACTAACTATCTTAAGACACTGGCATAACATAATGGCTATGTGCAACTGCCCCACAAACCTTAATACACATTATATGAGTATGATCTAGCCTGTGTGATAACAATCAATAGACACAAATGTATAAATCGTGAAAAAGTCCCCTACATTAGCCTACTATTTCGTATGGTGCTCTCAAATCTGATCACACGCTCTAGTACGAGCGCAACAGCACATTCAGCGCATGCGCACTGATTAAATCATGTGTCCCTGTGCAATGTAAACCGGACCCGCTGTGAATGGAATAGAAAAAAACTTGAATGAATTTAATCTCGAGTGGAGGAGATGGATATTTGAAAACGGGAGATAACGAATAACAATTCCCCGAAGGCCGCAGCAGGAGTGGCTTTTTAAAGAGTGATTTTATTATTCGATGGTTATCGCGCGCTGTCATGCAGCAGTAAAATAACTGCGCGTTGCGTCCACGCGCGTCAACTGCATTTCTACAACTAGATTTGATGTGTCCCCTGAACAACGACATGCAGTACATGACAGGAACGAGAGGAGACAGCGATCATGCCATTAAAGCCACTTGGGTCCTCCAACTTTTCTGCATCTCTCTTCTGACTTCATTTGGGAAAGGAGAAGATGGGTCTTGCCATGGAGCCTTTGATTTATATTTTGTGTTGGATCGGTGAGTTTGGCAGCATGTAATCGATTGTATATATGTCTATATTTGTATAGGCTGTTTATAAAACGTGCAAACACACATGCGCACCTCTCTCTGTGCTTGCCTGACTGAAATATTATCAATAAAATTAATAACTCCAGTGAACTTATTATTAGTCCTGGTATTTTTAGGTAGCCTACAGTTTATTTTTTTTCTAAAAGCTCTCAGGAGCCCTTATATGGCCCTGTTTCTCTTCTAAAGCACTCCCTGTTCTCCATCATTCTAGGTCAGGCAGTGTGTCTGACAACTGGCTGGAGATATATACATTTGTAGAACAACTTACTAATCGTTTTGTAAGGTAAGAAACGATAAGTTAAGCTCTCTTTATAAGTTGCTTTTTTATAATCAACTAACAAATAGGCTAACTAAAGCTATCAGATGGGTTATAGAGTTCCAGCACTGCCACACTCAAGTGTTGCCTGGTTCAAACCACTTGTTTGAGTCTCAGACTCTTGCACATGTGTGGAACTAAATATAAACATAATTTTAGATTACTATGTTTAACTTTAGTCTGTGTAAGATGTGTGTTTGGATTAGTGTGTGGTATGGTGACCTAGTTAATGCGTGTTTGGGCATGAGGGCACAGTGGTCAACCTTAAATATTTTGTGACAGTACACCAATTACTGCACTACTAAATATTTATAGTGTATATTTAAGAAAACAGATCATTTTTCGTAACCCACCCAGAGAGTAAATTTGATTTTACATTTCATAATTGTTTCTACTTCCTTTAGCCCGAAAATGAGGGTGTCCTTCATAGTGTTTTCCTCTAGTGCAGAAGTTGTGTTACCTCTCACTGGAGACAGGTGCGATCATACTGTAGTATTGTTAATATAAATCCTACAGATCAAAAGCATATAGCTGATGTTTTTCCTGGGCATTTAGGGCAGCTATTGATTATGGTCTGCAGAAGTTGAGCGAGATCAGACCTGCTGGTGATACCTTCATGCATGAGGGCTTAAAAAAGGTAAATAGCTTATTCTCAAAAGCATATATTGCACATCTTGTTTCTATATGTTTGTCAAATGTCATAACAAATAAAAACATTTTAGGCATTAGAACAGATGACTATGCAGGGTGGAAGAGCATCTAGCATCATCATTGCACTCACTGATGGGAAGCTGGAGGTCTATCCGCATGACCTTGCTGTGAAAGAGGTAAAGCAGCACAACACGTATATGGAATATTTATATTGCATAACCTATGGAAGCACTTACGTGAAAATGATGTACTGAGATAAAACCAGTCCAATACAATTGTTAAATGTTGACATGTTTAGCATTTATATAAATATTATGCACATACATTTTTTTAAGTAATGAATTCCCTGTGTGCTTCCTCAGGCAGATCAGGCGAGGCAGTTTGGTGCACGTGTTTATTGTGTTGGCGTAAAGGACTTTGATGCAAACCAAGTAAGATTTTTCAACAAATGATAAAACCTGCTGTGGAATACACTATTAAAACACACTTAATATTAAAGACGTAAATTTTTTCACCCATTGGATAATAAAACGAATGAAAAATCCCATAGAGGTACATTGAAGGAGGGACCTGAGCCATATAGTGACCATAATATCACAAAAACTTGGGAGGGGACTCTTGACTAGCAACCACCCAGAACAGCTGCTATATTGTTTATATATAAACAATCTTATAAACACTGAATATCTAAGCAACCACAAAGCAGCCTGGCGACCACCCAGCCCCTTATGAAAAATAAGTGTATTTTAAGTTCATTATGAAGTATACTTAAGTAATGTTCAAGTATATGTTTAAGTATACTTTATGTAGTAAGTATACTAATGTCAATGTACTAGTAGTACACTTCTAAGTGTGCTAACTTCTATGTGTAATCCTTTTTATCAACACTTGAATGTGGGTAAGTTTCATTAAAAAGGCAACATTTTAAACAAAAATCGAGTCCATCAACACTCCCCAAAGCTTCACAGTCGTTTCCTCTTCATGGGTTCGACATTTCATTGCTTAATTTGCTTAATGTTTAATGATCACGTATTGTACATTTGCGTGAGCAATCTTCTATCACTTGATTCGGCTTCTTTGCCTGTGTTTTGATCCGGAGATTCTGTACTAGAAGATGTGTCATAGTGCCCCCTACCGTATAACAGTGAAAACATGGATAGCCAGACTTCTCGAAAATTCAGTCAGCGGGGAAAGAGTAAAATAGATTTGAAGTAAATTCCTGTGTACACTAAGTGGACTCAATCATTCACTTCATTCATTGATTCTATACGACCACCAGTGGACTAGCCTACACAAGAATTCAGATAATCAGAATTATATTAGATAAACATATCTGTTCTCTTTAAAAATCACATTAAACACAACCACAAGCCAAGTACACTTACAATACTTAATTATACTTTATATCTAGATCAAAAGTGCAGGCCAAATATACTTAGACCTTTCTGTCAGTATAAGTAGAGTATAGACTGAAAGTATACTTTCTTATTTTTAGTTTAAAATAACTAATAGTGCACTTGAATACTTGATACTTCTTTTTCGTAAGGGGCACCCCCTAGCTACCACATAGATAGCAACATGCTAAAAACCTTAGAAACCACATAACAGCCTGGCAACCACATAGAACACCCTATCTACTCCATAGCACCGTGCTAAAACCCACTCAGAACACCTTAGCAACCACATAACAGCCTAGCAACCGCCTAGAACACCTTATCTACTCATAGCAACGTACAAAAACAACAACCTTAGCAACCACCATCTCTCGGGCATGCAAGTGCAGCTCCTATCTTTTTGAATGGGGAAACATTGAATTCTCCAAAACTGTTCGCCAAGCTTACGATTCAATTTCATATTTGAAATCACCAATTAAATCTGACAACAACTGTCTCATAAATGTGGTGTCTAAACGCTCAAATCGTAACAAAAAGCTGTATTTTTCAGCCTGGACAAAGCAAATGCGCATTCGCAATCCTAAACGCCATAGAAACACCTTGGCAACCACCCAAACAACACTAGCATCATGGTGGTGCATTTCACACAGCAAAGCAAAATTTTCTACAGAAAATGTAAAAATCTAGTTTTTGACATTCTCTTTTGTCTGAATCTATTGTAGTCCATCAGTTGTTGGTGTATCGCTTGTAATTGCTGTCATGGGAATGTTGTTGTCATGGCGATATTGTTTTCCTATGTGCATTAGTAACAGCATTAGTGTAACAGAGGCATCCTTTATATTGACTGTGGTGGATGTGCTTGTCCAGGCAGGATGATGCTGAGTATAATTGGATTCTGCAGAGCACTTATCCGGCTCATTTTACATTAGCAAGAGATTGATTCTGGCATGGGAAATGATAGCTAGATCTCTTCAAGAACTGGCACATACAGAGATGTGTGATCCTGAAAAAAAGCTAATTTCTGACATGATATGCCAATTTTTAATATGTGTTCATAATCAGCTTATAGATATTGCAGACAGCAAAGACCAAGTGTTTCCTGTCCTGGATGGATTTCATGCCCTAAAAAACATCGTAAATTCTGTGAGGTTTAGTATAAGCAAAAATTACATTTATTACATGCGGTTTGTATGCTGCCTTCTAATTAAGTTGTATTTGTGTTTACAGATTTTAAAGAAATCCTGTGTAGAGATTTTTAACCTTGAGCCCTCCAGCATTTGCGTGAATGGTACGTCTAAATGTATAAAAAGTCCATGTATACTACATTTTATCCCTTTTTGGACTCATGATCATGACTAATTTCAGTGTAAACATTGTGTTTTAGAATCGTTCAACATTGTTTTGAGAGGAAGGGGATTCACGCAGGGAAGAACCTCAGAGGGTGTGGTCTGCACATTATCTGTCAATCAACAGGATCCTTACAGTAAGCCATTCAATGCATTCCATCTATTATAAAACAAAACAAGACGCCCTATCCACAAAGATACTCCTTATAAAACAAGGCATATAATTCAACTCCACATTCAGCAAATGAATAAGTGGCATGGTAAGCCACCACGCTATTATTATTTTTTTTGTTAGCAAGTGTGATCCCAAAATCCGCATGGCCTCGAGAGGCTCTTGCTCTTTTTAGCCGATGGGGAAGTTGCATGCAGATACATCCTTAAATAAGGCCTCTGTGTTTCAGCCTGTATTTGGCATTTTACGGCAATCTCATGCTGCTCTCTCTTCCTTCTAGATGAGAGGCCGAGTATAGTGAAGGATAATTACGTGCTGTGTCCTGCTCCAGTGTTGACCGAGGTTGGACAGTAAGTGGCATTCGACCAGCTTCTGTTGGAGAACAGTGGCTCTCCATTCAGAGCTACAGCTGTTACAAGCCGACATGCAAAGGGAACGAGTTCATAATTTTTTCCTGGCGGTTTCTATCTCAGTTTCTGTTTATAGCTTAGCTAATAGACAACTGATAAGCGGCAGGCTCAGTGCAGGGCTGAAACAAAGCAGCGTGTGTGACGATAGCACATTTTTGTTTGCCAGCTAAAGAGAAACGCAGAATGACCCACCGTTTGCTTTTCGTCATTGCCAAGTTTGTTTTGAACAGATGAAAGGGATTTTTCCCAAATCGAACAACTTCATTCATCTTGTTGTTTTATAAAGAATACTTTAGCACAGCGCTGTTGGCCTCACTGTATGACAAACTATGCTCCGCCTTTGCCACTAAATCATGTAATAACAGACTTTCCCTCTCTCAACAGCTCAATCGATGTGCTCATTAGTCTGAATAATGGCCAGTCTTTCATTTCAAGTCCAATCACAGTATACGCCACCACATGTGTAAGTACTCAATACATTTTTTAATAAATGTATTAACTATAATAATACAGAAATGTGCTAAAAAGGTCAGTAAATATCACAGTGAACACTCTGGTTATAGGAAACTGTTATATGTCTGCTGTTTTTGTGTTTTTTATTGTGACCTTTTTCCCCTGTCAGTCCTGATTAGTCATGTCTTTTACCTGTGCCCTGTTAATTAGCTCCCTCATGTGTTCTATACTTAATACTATCTATATTAATACTTCTTGTTTATTTCAGTCAGTGTCCGTCTACGTTAATGTTAACATGGTTTATGTGCTGTATATGCTAGTTTCCTGAGTTTTTGTTATTAAAGTTCCTGTTTCCAGTTCTTCCTCGTCTTCGTGAGTTTTCAGCACGTTACGTAACAGATAGATGGACCAAGATTGGTTATTTTTCCTTCCTTTCATGGACCTCCCCGCAGCGCAGTTGCTATGCCTGGAGCACGATGACCGTTTGCTGGAAGCTCATACAGGGGACTTTCTACATCTTGCGTGCCAGACGCACTACCCAGCGGTTGAAGGCACGCGTTCCAGCGAACAGTCCAAAGGAGGATTTCGCCACCTTCGTGGAGTGGGTACTGGTAAATAACAACTCACGAGCTACCATCGGCCCTGCTGAAGATACCAGTCCCACTCCACTGCCGCCAGAGACCACCGCAGACCGTGGAGACCGGCCAGCCGCGATAGATGAGACCGAACCCGGGAAGAGGTTGAATAGAGTCATCACCCCAGAGCCCGGACCACAGCAAGAGTCTAACCAGGTGCGTGAGCCAGCAACATCGTGCGTCGTGGAGGGAGTACTCGTGGAGCTTGAGGGTTGGGAAAGGAGCCCCGCCCACCACAGGTGAGGACCTCTGGTGGATATTTTGAGGAACTGACTGACATTTTTGAAGCACCCGTTTCTCCAGTGCCCCCTGTTTCCCCAGCGTCTCCTGTGTCTCCATCGCCCCCGTCTCACCAGAATGCCCACCCAGCCTCCCTCTCCGACCTCCTCAATCAGCCAGTTCCTTAGCCCTGCCTTCGCTGCTGTCCTTCAGCCACTCTGCTCCATCCGCCACAGAGGATCCTGGATCTCCTGTCGTCGCTGCCAGTCTCTGTGCCCTGCACTCCACCGTGGCCCGTCAACACTTCGGCTACGCCGTGGCTCCTCCCTCCATCGGCCATACGGCTTCTCCGGGCTCCCTCGTCTCTCCGGCTTCGCCTTGGTCAGCTATCGACATGCCGCCACCTTCGGCCCCGTCTGGCTACGCCTTCTCCCCGGCTCCGCCTCCGTCCTCTGTCCCACCGGCTCAGCCTCTGTCCTGCGGTCATCCGTCTCCACCTCGGACGCTTGTCGCCGCGGCTCCACCTCAGTCTCCTGGGCCTCCGGTCTCACACGGGCTCATCGACCCAGCAGCTCTATCATCGGTGGCAGTATCCTCGTCGGTCGTCCCCAGGGTGTATTCCAGCGAGTCGGCAACACCATGGCTCCTCCCGCCTCCGACTCTGGGGTCTCGTCCTGGCTGGTCCCTGGTATTACACCTGGCTTCTCCTGCTCCTGGCTCCTCTTTGGCTCCTCCCATCTTCCCATAGTTCCTTTTTTTTATGTTGTTTGCTCCACGCCCACCTCCAGAACCCCCCCTCCCTCCCTCCCTCCCTCCCTCCCTCCCTCCCTCCCTCCCTCCTTCCCTCCCTCCTCTGTTGGACTTTATGGCGTGAGGACGTGCCTTTCCGGGAGGGGGCGAACTGTTTCATGTCTAGTTTTCCCCTGTCAGTCCTGATTAGTCATGTCTTTCACCTGTGCCCTGTTAATTAGCTCCCTCATTCAGTCAGTGTCCGTCTACGTTAATGTTAACATGGTTTATGTGCTGTCTATGCTAGTTTCCTGAGTTTTTGTTATTAAAGTTCCTGTTTCCAGTTCTTCCTCGTCTTCGTGAGTTTTCAGCACCACATTAAGTAACAGAAACACATGTTAGCACATGTTCCCCTGAAATATTAGGCTGTGGATACAGGTTCAAGTCAGTATTATTTTACTAATTTATACTATACTAAATAATATTATAGTACTTTTGTAATTTTTTAAAAATGATTTTTAAATGAATATATTATAAAAAATATTAGTTTTAGTAATTTTGTTACATTTCTATTTTTTGTTTACATTTTTCGACTAATATTTATTTTTAATTTATGTTAAATGTTACACTGAAGACTGGTGTAATGGCTGATGAAAATTCAGCTTTGCATCACAGAAATAAATAACATTTTAATGTATATTAAAATAGACAACTTTTACTGTATTTTTGATCAAATAAATGCAGACTTGATGAGCATAAGAGACTCTCTGTTGAAAAACATAAAATTTTTTTCCAAATGTGTGTGTGTATATATATATACACTGTATGTGTATGTGTCTATATATATATATATATATATATATATATATATATATATATATATATATATATATATATATATACTGATCAAGCATAACATTTATGACCTAATATTGTGTTGGTCCCATCTGGCACCAAGATGTTCGCAGCAAATCCTTTAAGTCCTGTAAGTTGTGAAGTGGGGCCTCCATGGATCGGACTTGTTTGTTCAGCACATCCCACAAATGCTTGATTGGATTGAGATCTGGGGAATTTGGAGGCCAAGTCAACACCTCAAACCCATTGTTGTGCTCCTCAAACCATTCCTGAACCATTTTTGCTTTGTGGCAGGGCTCATTATCCTGCTGAAAGAGGCCACAGCGGAGTACCGTTTCCATGAAAGGGTGTACATGGTCTGCAACAATGCTTACGTGGTACGTGTCAAAGGTACATGTACCATGTACGTGGTACATCCACATGGATGGCAGAACCCAAGGTTTCCCAGCAGAACATTGCCCAAAGCATCACACTGCCTCCACCGGCTTGCCTTCTTCCCATAGTGCATCCTGGTGCCATGTGTTCCCCAGGTAGGCAACACACATGATTCATCAACCAGGCCACCTTTTCCTTTGCTCCGTGGTCCAGACGTTATGCAGCCCCATACGCAACAAACTGCGATGCACTGTGTATTCTGACACCTTTCTGTCACTATTCTACCACACAGGCCAGCCTTCGCTCCCCCCCTGCATCAATGAGCCTTGGCCCCCCATGACCCTGTCACTGGTTCACCACTGTTCCTTCTTTGGACTACTTTTGATAGATACTGACCACTGCAGACCGGGAACACCCCACAAGAGCTGCAGTTTTGGAGATGCTCTGACCCAGTCGTATAGCCATCACAATTTGGCCCTTGTCAAACTCGTTCAAATCCTTACGCTTGCCCATATTTCCTGCTTCTAACACATCAACTTTGAGGACAAAATGTTCACTTGCTGCCCAATATATCCCACCCACTAACAAGCGCTGTGATGAAGAGATAATCAGTGTTATTCACTTCACCTCGTCATAATGTTATGCCTGATTGTGTGTGTGTATATATACACTCACCTAAAGGATTATTAGAAACACCATACTAATACTGTGTTTGACCCCCTTTCGCCTTCAGAACTGCCTTAATTCTATGTGGCATTGATTCAACAAGGTGCTAAAAGCATTCTTTAGAAATGTTGGCCCATATTGATAGGATAGCATCTTGCAGTTGATGGAGATTTGTGGGATGCACATCCAGGGCACGAAGCTCCCGTTCCACCACATCCCAAAGATGCTCTATTGGGTTGAGATCTGGTGACTGTGGGGGCCATTTTAGTACAGTGAACTCATTGTCATGTTCAAGAAACCAATTTAAAAATGATTCGAGCTTTGTGACATGGTGCATTATCCTGCTGGAAGTAGCCATCAGAGGATGGGTACATGGTGGTCATAAAGGGATGGACATGGTCAGAAACAATGCTCAGGTAGGGCGTGGCATTTAAACGATGCCCAATTGGCACTAAGGGGCCTAAAGTGTGCCAAGAAAACATCCCCCACACCATTACACCACCACCACCAGCCTGCACAGTGGTAACAAGGCATGATGGATCCATGTTCTCATTCTGTTTACGCCAAATTCTGAATCTACCATCTGAATGTCTCAACAGAAATTGAGACTCATCAGACCAGGCAACAGTCTTCAACTGTCCAATTTTGGTGAGCTTGTGCAAATTGTAGCCTCTTTTTCCTATTTGTAGTGGAGATGAGTGGTACCCGGTGGGGTCTTCTGCTGTTGTAGCCCATCCGCCTCAAGGTTGTGCGTGTTGTGGCTTCACAAATGCTTTGCTGCATACCTCGGTTGTAACAAGTGGTTATTTCAGTCAAAGTTGCTCTTCTATCAGATTGAATCAGTCGGCCCATTCTCCTCTGACCTCTAGCATCAACAAGGCATTTTCGCCCACAGGACTGCCGCATACTGGATGTTTTTCCTTTTTCACACCATTCTTTGTAAACTCTAGAAATGGTTGTGCGTGAAAATCCCAGTAACTGAGCAGATTGTGAAATACTCAGACCGGCCCGTCTGGCACCAACAACCATGCCACGCTCAAAATTGCTTAAATCACCTTTCTTTCCCATTCTGACATTCAGTTTGGAGTTCAGGAGATTGTCTTGACCAGGACCACACCCCTAAATGCATTGAAGCAACTGCCATGTGAATGGTTGATTAGATAATTGCATTAATGAGAAATTGAACAGGTGTTCCTAATAATCCTTTAGGTGAGTGTATATATATATATATATGCATTTTTGGTTTGATTTATTGTAACAATCATCTTTTCACTTTTCATAGTCTGATGGGATATTAATGGTCATTGTGATTCTGGTGCTGTTGGTGCTGGTGGGTTTAATTGTGCTCTGGTGGTTCTGGCCTCTCTGCTGCACTGTGGTGAGCACAAGGTTTGTTCTTTCCCACACACTTGTGTATATTAATGAGATATCAATATTCATGAGTGCTGTTTTTCTCCTCCTATGGCAGGTAATCAGGGATCCACCCCCATCTCGCCCTCCGCCTCCACGCCCAATACCTGTAGGTACATAGGGACTTGAAATATATTTGAATTAGCTGAATTGGCAATGCCTTGAAATGCTTGGTATGATCTTATAGGAGCCTGAGGTGGACCCTCAGCCAAAGAAGAAATGGCCCACAGTGGATGCATCTTATTATGGTGGCAGAGGGCCTGGTGGTATTACACGCATGGAGGTAACACAACCATTCAAAGCAATCCACTGACGGCAAAAACAAAAGTTCTATGGATATACGCTAAAGTGTACAACATCCACAGGTTCGCTGGGGTGAAACGGGCTCTACAGAGGAAGGGGCGCGGTTAACCAAAGCCAAAAATGCTGTGGTCAAAATGCCAGAGGAGGAGTTTGAAGAGCCTGTAATAAGACCCCCACCCAGACCACCACCAATATATCATGCCCCAGTCCCAGACAAATGGTACACTCCCATTAAAGTAAGTGTTCTGTCAACACATTGGCTTTTTGTTACTGGGTGATGTACAGTATGTATTGAGCAATGTCATAATGTGCTTTTGTGTATGTTTGTGTAATTTGCATTTGTAGAGTCGTTTTGATGCTGTGTTAGCATTGCTGCGTAGACAATACGACAGAGTTGCTATCATGAGACCTACAGCAAATGACAAGGTACAGCTGCCATTAAGTCTATGTGCCTTTTCTTTGCAAAACTGTATGAAGGAACCTATGTTTCATGTTATTAGATTTGTACAGAAGGAATATGTACAGAAGAAACAAAAAAAACCCTAGTCATTACTTAGCTTTATTCCAAAACCTTTCTGGTGAACTAAAATTGGCCATTTGTTTGAGTTACAATTCTTATGACCTGACATCTGTGATTTCATGTACCGATTCGGACAGGACTAACATCTGTATTTATTACAGAGATGGGAGTGTGTGTTTTGTAGATGTGGGTGTTACAGAAGATCATGTGTTGTGCTTGTGTGCGTCATGTATGACGTATATGTTTTTTAATTAATTACTTATTGATATAACTTTAACGTATTATTAAAACACTATTTAAAAAAAAAATAAACTTCACATGAGTTAATAGAAGTGGCAGTTTATAAGTGAGCAGAGAAATCTAGACAAGTATCTTACCTGTGCAGTCTTCGCAATTTCCGTGATTTGGCTATATTTATTAATTTTATTGTTTTATTTCGTCGTCAGATACCATCCATATTGAAAAGATTGGTGCACAAGCGGTAGCTCAAGGTAGGCCAGAAAACACAAGGAGAAGTGTTAGGATAATACAATGCAAGCGCTATAAGACACAAAAGAGAATATACACACTCGTGCTCATAGAAAGCCGCTTCAGACAGCACTTGAACAGACAAAAACACAAAAAATTATGCCAAAATTCCCATTTTGTAGTGTATCCTCGTAAGCACAGTCTAAAATGAGTTAAATGAAGTCCACTTTAAATGAAATGACCGTAAAGAGAAAATGGGATACGTGTCAGATCCGTGTCAGGTCTTAAAGTGACAGCAGTGTAATAAACCTATCATTAATATTAATCAAAGAACAAAAAAAAAAGAGAAAATCACAAAAAAAATTAAGCCCTGATATTTTGAAGGCCACAGGTAAATGTGACATTTATTATAATGGGTTTATGTGAGGATTGTTTTAAGTTCACTTAAAATTAAAGTTGTTATATTTTTTTTAAAGCCTAATAAATGTTAAAATGTATAGCTTTCAATTATACTGTAATGTTAATTGGATATAATTAATAGCTAAAATTGAGGGAAAAATAATTGATTTCATAATTGTCAGTATCAGTGATATATTGTACTGTCTTTATGTTGATTCTACATTCACTTGGTTTAATGAGATTAAATGTGAAATTATTACAATATAAATATATATTAAAAACTTGCTGTTAAATTTATAATATAAGAAGTTAATTTATAATTATAATTCATTTATAATAAACATACATAACGGACACAAATTTTACATTTTAATTTGAACTTTTTTTGTTGATACTTTGCAGTATTTTGAACAAATTACATAATATATTTTAATGGTCATTTCTCTCAAATGGATTTTTTCCACTGAGCTTGTCGCAATGCATTATGGGATTGCTCTTTTTGTTCAACATTCTATGATTTGTCAAAAGAAGGTACAGTATTTTAGAAGGTAGCATAATGTTTCTGCCTACCTTTTAGAACAGGAGCCTATGATGCCTTAAAACATGGCTTACTGTGTGTAGACAGCTCACTGGGCTTTGGAACAGAGCTCATGCAACTGCTTAGTTTAGTCCCTCATTTGGTCTGCTGAAAAGGCTCATTAGCACTAATAAGCTGCACGAATGAAGCTGACAGTCCTGTCACAGACAGACCAGATCGCACACACAAACGCACTCCCATCATATATCTCGTTATGGTGTTCCGACTGGTCGTGAACTGACCCTCAAACACACACTCATCACAGACGAGTCGTCAGGATTACAATCATTAGGCTGACCTGAATGTCAGAGTTCAGGTTGTCATTGATGCGGCCCTCGTCTGACACTTCCCTGCCGAGAGTGACCTCTGACCTCTCGCTGATTTCACTGTCACACTCAGTTTGAGTTTAACTGAATGTCCTTCTAGGGCACAATGTGAATGTTGTTGAACTGTTTGAGAGAAATATTAATTTTTCATGGGTTTTTTTCTCATACCGTTTCCTGTTTACTTGTCTTTGAGTTAGAGTTAGGAGTGTTTAACCTCCTGAGTGCCACTATATTTTAGTGAATTTCTCTGATACCACACACGTCACAGATTTAAAGAGCACATTCAGGGCTTTTCAGAGATACCATTTGTTTTGAGGTTTCACCAGGACAACAACTTCTTTGTCTTTAAAAATGACTGAATTATCAAATTTAGCACTCTTTTGGAAATATGATAATATTTTGTAATTATCATTTAAAGCTGACTAATTTTCAAATTGTTTGTTATAAGTCAACATCTCAGGAAAATGTTATGGGGTTTCTAATCAAAATATGACTTTGTGTTACAAAACAGGGCATTGATTTCATACATGTCCTCAATAGAGGACACCGAGACTTAAAGCATGTTTATCAGGCATTTTGGGAGACACAACAAGTGAATAGGGAAAGAAATTACATATCAATGTTTCTATAAAATATTAGATATTATTATGAAAATGTTGCCAACTATTACTCCCATTATTACACTTCTTTTTTCATTACATGTTGCGCCAAGAACACATTAATATGCAAATTAGAGACAGTGTATAGATACATGGCATTGAATGGGAAAACCAATGTATGGCCATTTTACCCACATATTGCACAAAAAAAAAAGGTATATCAATTAATTCCATTATATCTTTCATAACATAGTTCATCTTTAAACAAAGTTTGTTTGAAACCTGAAAATTGATTGGTGAATTAAAAAAAATCCCATTGTTTTTGCCTATACATGTCATGTAATTTTATTTTTTAAACAACTGAGTCCCGGTGTCCACTTATGAGGGCATAGCATAACATATAAATGAAATATAATTTTTCAAAAAAAAAAAGAAAAAAAAAGAAAATCAATTTGTTTCTTATGCTCTAAACAATGTAATGACATGAAAAAAATACTAAATTCAAAAGACTTTGTTTTCCTGGGTCTTAGGAGGTTAATAACTGTTCATACCAAGTCTAATGCAAATTAATACATTTTTTTTAAAGATTTTTTTTTTCATGTCAAAGATTTGCTATAAATAGGCCTTAATTTTCGATACTGGTACCTGTTCTGCACTCATGCTACCAGATCTGTCCAAACAGGGTTTGTCAAGCATTAGTGTTGCTTGATCAACCGGCCTGACCTCCATCATTGCTGCTTCCTTACCACCAATTAAAATCATATCTTTTTCAATTACTTCAAATTATCGTAGATGTCAGTGTGACAAAAATATTGTCGAAACAATTATTTTTTTACCATATGAGATGCATTTAAAACATGCAGTGTGGATGATTTAGCATCAGTAGAGTTACTGTGATATATAATCAGTGAATGAGGGCATAGCTTGTAACATGAGGCAGAGACATAGGAGATTTGATTTGTCATATTTCACATTTATAAGAGATAATGGGGTAAAGAAATGGAGATGAGTTTGATTGTAAGAGGGGGTGGTGGGATAGTCGGTCCTCCATTCTCCATGTGTAACAACCTGCTTTTGTTGGGTTTTTTTCTTTCAGGGGCGCTGTATCAAATTCACCCGGGTTCAAAGTCATTGACCAAACACAATGTGTCCTTTACTTTAAAGTGAGTTCTGATCAATTTTAAGATACTACTTGGAAAGCCTAGAAATGTTTATGTACCTATATATATATATATATATATATATATATATATATATATATATATATCTCAAATTTCACTTTTCAGTCACGTTCAGACAAGAATGATTGGGGAATTCACACCCGTATGGATAGAGTATGGATAGAGTGTGCAAAGCTGTACTTCTGAATTAAATCTTTTGGATTTTAATTCTCACATGTATAAATCTATCCTGCTGATTTTTTCTGCATGTCTTTGTATATGGTTGAAATCACTGCTTTTATAACTATTAATTTTTTAAGGTCAAATACTTTTTTTTACTTATAAAACCAATACAGTGCCTTCTTGTGAGTGTATTATGAATGGGTTTGTAAAGGAAAGAAAATGTAAATGATTATTTTTCATTATTATTATTAAAGATGTCAATTTTCCAGTTAATCAGTAGAGATGTTTATTTAATTATTTGTTCTTTTTTTATTTATAATTTGATTTAATCAATACATGTGTGATATTATTTGATAATTATGTAAATGGATTTTAAAATGCATTAAAATGCATTAAAATACAGTTCAATTGTGAGAGTGTGATTTATGATGTAATAAATACATTTATGATGAAATGTAAAAGCTTAAAAATTGTTAATTTATTAGTTGATACAGTGAACACTGAAATTTGGATTATATAGTGAAAGCTCACAGCTCGGCAGACGGAGCAGTTATTTAGGTAATCAGGGATTAATGTGAAGCATACTCAAAAGACTGTTTAATGTTTGATTATAGCATGTTAGAATGTCTGAATATTCAAAATGATAATCCTAATCCTTTATTATGAGAGATTATTTTGGCACAAAGTAAATTTGTGATTGAGAACCAGACACGTTATTTAAATATGAAAACTTTAAAGAACTACATAACGAAATAAGTCTGATTTAAATCACTGCCATGAACACAATTAATATTAAATGCATCATTTTATAACATGAACATATACGTTCTTTTTACTACATCTCCATATGTGGGACAACCTGAAAAAAATAATGACTGGGATATGATGACATAATATTAATATGATGTTATTATTATTATTATTTGATTTCACATTTATAATTGTATGCGATAAAAAGAGTCAATACAAATTTTTTTGATTGGTTTGGGCGAAGCCTAAAATCTTTTTATCTACTTTAAAACAATCTAAAATATTATTCTAAAAATATAAGCGACTTTTATGTAAAACCTCTTTTTAAATTGTTTTTTTTCTTTGCATATCCATGCTAAAATAAAACCATTCATGAAGCGAGAGTGCTGTCGCTTTGTGTGTCTGTCGCAGGATTTTAATGTCACGCACTCGTTTCTGTAGACTTTAGCTGGACGGCTAGCTGCCGGTCATCAACATGACGCTCATATTCTGTTATTAAACAGAAATTAAGGAATATATCGGGCTGAATGGGATAGACGGCAGGTCTACACGTGGAGGTGAGAGGTTTGCTGTAATTACACTGAGATCTAATGGATTTAAAAGCCTAATCTAATCCTCATTGAAGCGCAGTTGTTAGCCTGCAGCAACTCGCGGCTGCTGTTTCATACTAGCGGCACAAACAAAACGTTTATGCAAATATTCGATATTTGAGTAATAAACGGGGATGTATTGCTTAATTTTTGTTTTGTTTTTATGAAATATTAGCTTACAGGAAAAAAATAGAGACTTTTAAATGTGAATGTTATCTTAGTAGCAAAAAATTAAGACATGCAAAGACAAAGTTGTTTGAACGGTAGCATATTTTGTCTCAGTTTAAATGCTTAATAGTTGTCTTGCTGAGCTGATTTTTGGGCGTCAAAGATGCTGCACTGTCTGTTTTGTGTGTTATTTAAACAAATGGGACGTATATATCAACTCTCCAAGTTGCAAGCAGGGTCTTTTCCTTTTGTAATTGATCTGCCTTGTTACTCCAGCCACTTGAACCAAGATGCCTCAGAACCCCCTCAAAAGCACTCATTACATCGAGCTGGGCAGTTATCAGTACTGGCCTGTGCTCGTGCCCAGAGGGATCCGCTTGTACACCTATGAACAGATCCCAGTGTTTCTGAAGGAGAATCCATACATCACAGATGGATACAGAGCACACCTTCCATCAAAACTGTGCCTCAAAAGGTCAGTTTCTTTCCCTTTTTGATACTGTGGATGTGTTTCCGCTTGTTTAATCTTTATTTCTCATATCCCACAGTATATTCATTCTGTCCAATGAGACTGTGAACATCTGGAGTCATCTGCTTGGGTTCCTGCTGTTCTTCTCACTGGGAGTATATGACATGGCCACAGTCCTGCCGTCTGCAGGGGCGTCACGTGAGGACTATGTGATTTATTCAATAGGACTGTTTTGTTTTCAGGTAATACATATAATGTAGGAAAAATTTAACTATTTTGTATTTTCTGTAAAGTACCTAGAATGCACAAGGAAAAATAAGCATTTTTCCATCTATGGGTTTTATTCTATGGTTAGGTTTGCATGCTGTGCTCTGTGGGCTACCACTTGTTCTGTTGTCATCGCTCGGAGAAGACGTGTCGCCGCTGGCTTGCTCTGGACTACGCTGGAATATCCGTGGGGATTTTGGGATGTTATGTGCCTGGAGTCTTCTATGCCTTCTACTGCAACAGTGTATGACGTGTTTTAAATGAGTCGCCTTTAAGTCCCAGGATGCATGGTTTCTTTTTTCCAGCTTTGATTTATTTTTTTATTATATATTGTATCATTATTTCCATTATTTTATTTGTATTATTTATATTTCATTATTATATATATATATATATATCACCTAAAGGATTATTAGGAACACCTGTTCAATTTCTCATTAATGCAATTATCTAATCAACCAATCACATGGCAGTTGCTTCAATGCATTTAGGGGTGTGGTCCTGGTCAAGACAATCTCCTGAACTCCAAACTGAATGTCAGAATGGGAAAGAAAGGTGATTTAAACAATTTTGAGCGTGGCATGGTTGTTGGTGCCAGACGGGCCGGTCTGAGTATTTCACAATCTGCTCAGTTACTGGGATTTTCACGCACAACCATTTCTAGAGTTTACAAAGAATGGTGTGAAAAGGGAAAAACATCCAGTATGCGGCAGTCCTGTGGGCGAAAATGCCTTGTTGATGCTAGAGGTCAGAGGAGAATGGGCTGACTAATTCAAGCTGATAGAAGAGCAACTTTGACTGAAATAACCACTCGTTACAACTGAGGTATGCAGCAAAGCATTTGTGAAGCCACAACACGCACAACCTTGAGGCGGATGGGCTACAACAGCAGAAGACCCCACCGGGTACCACTCATCTCCACTACAAATAGGAAAAAGAGGCTACAATTTGCACGAGCTCACCAAAATTGGACAGTTGAAGACTGGAAAAATGTTGCCTGGTCTGATGAGTCTCGATTTCTGTTGAGACATTCAGATGGTAGAGTCAGAATTTGGCGTAAACAGAATGAGAACATGGATCCATCATGCCTTGTTACCACTGTGCAGGCTGGTGGTGGTGGTGTAATGGTGTGGGGGATGTTTTCTTGGCACACTTTAGGCCCCTTAGTGCCAATTGGGCATTGTTTAAATGCCACGGCCTACCTGAGCATTGTTTCTGACCATGTCCATCCCTTTATGACCACCATGTACCCATCCTCTGATGGCTACTTCCAACAGGATAATGCACCATGTCACAAAGCTCGAATCATTTCAAATTGGTTTCTTGAACATGACAATGAGTTCACTGTACTAAAATGGCCCCCACAGTCACCAGATCTCAACCCAATAGAGCATCTTTGGGATGTGGTGGAACGGGAGCTTCGTGCCCTGGATGTGCATCCCACAAATCTCCATCAACTGCAAGATGCTATCCTATCAATATGGGACAACATTTCTAAAGAATGCTTTCAGCACCTTGTTGAATCAATGCCACGTAGAATTAAGGCAGTTCTGAAGGCGAAAGGGGGTCAAACACAGTATTAGTATGGTGTTCCTAATAATCCTTTAGGTGAGTGTGTGTATATATATATATATATATATATATATATTACATAGTCACAATGAAATGGAAGTAACAACAAATCTTTTTTTTCCCCATATTGTCATATATTTGAGCGAAACTTATCAAAAAAGAAAAAATGTAGGGCGATGCAGAAGAATGTGAGCTTCACCTGAAGTCCAGTTATGACATTTTGATTAAACTCGACAAGGTCAAATTAATAAATAAAAAAAGAAAGAAACATACACAGAAGAATTGTTATAAGATCTATAACATGCATTTAGAAAATAGATTTGGCTTTTTATTTCATGCTGACTTTAAGTAAAGACCTTAAAGAAATAATTAAAACTCTTTTTTGATGCTTTAAAATCATGTGTTACTTGCACATAACTTTAAAAGCTAAGTCTATGTAGAGTCTTTCTACGTAGCCCCAAAGGGACATGATGATGGAAAGGAATAAGTTTAAATTTACACGACAACGATGTAGTAAAAACCAAAACGTTTTTTTCTTTGTGTTTTTGAGAAGTTTCACGTACAGAGGACAACATTGTCAAAATGACCTTGTTCACATGAATCCGCGAAAAGGACTAAATACACTATTATTTATGCCACGCCAGTAGATGGTGATGTCACTTTTAAAGGAACACTACGAACATGTAATATGCATGCACATGATGTCACCATTTTTACAAATCTGTGTTTTTGTAGTTTACACAGAGACAATAACGGTATCGTTTTCTAAAACTTGTACTTTGAATCCCGTTTCCACAAGTTTTAAGGCCCCCAAAACACTGTTGTCATATAATTTAGGGGGCATTTACATGATTTACATGTCAATGCTTTTCCATTTTCTTGCAAATGTTTTGCGTTCCCCCAAGAAACGTTGCATTTGCTCCCAAAATGTTTGCGTTTGCTCCCAAAACTTTTGAGTTCTTTTCGAGCGAACGCAAAGTTTCTTGGGAGAACGCAAATGTTTTTACAAGTGAGCGCAAACGTTTTAATTTATTTTTTCCTTCCATCTCATATTTTTTTCCACCACGTCCCTTTAGGGGCTCTGTAGTTACCTGATTAATTTAAGCACAAATGAGTACTGCTCGACTTTTTGATATCCACTACGGTTATAACAACACATGATGTTTGTTTCAGTTTTGGAGGCAGGTGTACCTGCTGACGGTGCTGGCTCTCATCTTGGCTGTGTTTGCGGCTCAGATTCATCCGCTCTATCTCACACAGCACTGGAAGAAACTGCGCTCTGTCATGTTCTGCTCGGTGGCTGGATACGGCATTATCCCAGCCTGCCACTGGGTCTGGCTCAACGGAGGATTTGACTCTGAAATCGTAAAGGTGATATATTTGCTTGTCATGTATTAGAAACAATATTTGGAGGAAACTCTATAGAGATTGCTCTATAATTAACTCTTCCCCGAGTTAAATTTATGTCTTTCCGTGTTTTCACTGTGACACATCTACTAAAAGAGTACAGAATATTCGGATCAAAACGAAGCAGACTAAAGCAACGAAAAATAAGCAGAAACAAGCGATATAATATGTAAGCAGATGCATATGTAAAATAACTCAATCATCAACAATAAAGTGCCCCTATTATGCTATTTTAAAGTTTCCTCATTTAGTTTTGGAGGTCTCCAACAACAGGTTTACATGCATCAAAGGTCAAAAAACTGTTTCATTTTCTCATAATATACATTGCACATCACCACAATGTTCAATGATTCTCAAGCGACTCAATGGATGAATCAGTCTCTCTAAATCCCTCCTTTCCGCGAGCCTACTCTGCTCTGATTAGTCAGATGGCTCAGTCTGTTGTGATTGGTCTTCCGTGTACAGTGCGTATTTCGGAAACAAACGGCCATTACCATAACTGAACTCCAGCTTTGTCCGGAGGCTTCCTAAAGCTCAGCAATAGTACACACTGTAAAGACCGTAACGATGACGTCAATTTTACATCAATCCCAGCGCAAGTCCGAATCGATGATGAAACATTGGAAGAACTAGTTATTCAACCTGAACCTTGAGTAGGACGTTTCTCAGTGATGCTACTCAGTTTGAGATGTTTCAACTGTAATTCCTCACCTTCAGCATTAACAAGTGTGTGTGTGTGTTTTTAATTTATTGCGGTGCACATGCGGGAACTGTATCAATAACAGCACATACATTAGCCGAGCACTACATGAATGACTGATGGAACATTAAAGTTTGCAAAACAAATCTTGCTCCATCCTTTATCTTTACTCAAAGTAAGAATTACAGACAATCTGCATTAATAGACTCAGTTTTAGGTAATACTGCAGCCCACAGCTGATTTACAGTAGTATTTCAGTAAGACAGTGATAACGTGAGTTAGCCGGTTAGCCAGAGACCTACACAATATGAAACACAATAAACACATTGTAGAGCACAGCGTCTTCTCAGCATGATGCTATCCAGTATCTGCTGCAGTGTTTGAGGTGGTTCAAGTTTTCCCTGGTGTCTGCACGCAATAAGTGGACGGGCAATATGCTAATGTTTCGTCTTGATGTCACAACGAAACGGCTTGCGATTTGTTTAAAAATCGATTGGTTTAATTGACTCAGTCAACTCTTATATTTAAGAGACAATAACTTTATATACGGTGCAATTTCAGATTTAAAACTTTGCAGGATGTTTTCATTCACTTAGAACTAAGTTACAGACTACATGAATTTTCAAAAATCCATAAAAGGGGCATTTTAAACAGCATATAAATCAAAACTGCGTAATGTTTCTGAATGAAATGTCGACCCAGGACGAGGTTTAGGACTGAGCAAGCTTTGGGGGTGTTGATGGACTCAATCTACTCAATCTAAGTTTTGATCATCGTTCTCAATCTGATCTGGATGAAGTTTGACAAAAACATGATTTTCTCAGCTTTTTGCTCAAAATGTTGCTTTTTTTTTTAAATGAAACTTACCAACATTCAAATGTTGATTTAAAAAAAAGAATGCATTAAGATATAATTTTTTTTTTTCTTTTGATATTACATGTTCATATATTTATACGACAAAATATTCTGTGGGCCATGAAACTTAAAAAAAAAAAGTTTATTCAGAAACACTGGCGGGGAAAGAGTTCATTAAAATATTTACATGACTTGATTCATGACAAGCACTTCCTCTCTTTACAGATGTTTTTTCCTCGAGTCATGATCATGTATGTGATCGCTGCCTCAGCGTTCCTTTTCTACGTCAGTAAAATCCCAGAACGATACTTCCCAGGTTATTTTTTTCTGTTAAATTCCTGTAAATGATTATAATAATCTAATCAAACCATGACCAAATTAGTCAAGAAACAAATTGAAAATACTTACACAGCTGTTTGTTTTCTGTCCTCACAGGCCAGCTGAACTATCTTGGTGCCAGTCACCAGCTCTGGCACGTGCTGGTGGTCGTCATGTTCTACTGGTGGCACCAGACTGCTGTCTACATCATGAACTACAGACACAATCAGCCCTGCAGCAGTGGTTAAACATGGTTATAAAATCATCTGAGCCATTTTCTTTGGCATTATTTTAAGTTGTGCTAACATAATCGAACAAGGAAACTTTACCTCTCATCTGCCTTTGAACAACGTACCATAGAGTTACGTGCAATGAATATCATGTTTCGTGCAATCAATTGAGTTTATCTGCCTGAAGAAATGTTTCATACACATTCTCTGCTGGATATACATTATCTTTGTCTGTTACTTTATGTATTTTGATTTCTATTGAGCCTTTGTCCATGGTATCATCACAGGGTTGTGAAACTATACACATTGCCTCACTTTTCTGGAATGTCCATCATTTAAATTACCTTAACTATCACTGTTTTGTGTCTGATGAATTGTATGCTAGAAGTTAATATACTGTGACCTTTTTTTTCCTTTTTTTTTTTAATGTTTGGTAAAGGGAGTTGTTTTGATGAATTAAACACAGAGTTCATGTATAGCAGCACTGGACTCTGACAATTTAAACGACCAAGAAAGCATCTTCTGTACTTTATGTGAACAATGGGTCAAAAATACTTGCACTGAATTGATTATGAATATACGTTATCGCGCTACAGAACCTAGTGTGACTGTTTCTCCTCATCCTTTTTTAACTTTCTGTTAGCTGTTTGATTTTCTTGATTAATCTTTTGGAAAACATATAAAATGCCTGAATGAATATCTAAATGATGAAACTGAATAAAAAGCCTTGTTTGTTCCTGTTGTCTGTATTTTAGTTGCCGTACCTATATAAAGTAAATCCGCCAAGGTTTACTGCCAGCAGTTATTTCCGGTCCACTAATTTGATTCGCGGGCTTTCTACGTTGCCTTCGAGGCCATTTTTGTTGGCGTAATAAAAGTTAATGAAAATATTAGCTTATTTATTGAACACTAAAATCAGCCTGCGTTATTATCAATGTGCTGAACGGACGGAAATCGATCCGACTCAATGATTCAAAACAATTCGTGATGATGAGATTGCATTATGTGGTCCCATTCCGTGCACGTTTGCATAAAATATATAATCATATAAATATTAGATAAACTGTAATACAATACATAATTTCCAGTACGATTAAACTGTAATATTTCTGACATGTTACTGTACAAGCAATTTTTGTACCTTAAGTAAAAATCTTTGGTCCACTCCAAATGCTGCAGTTGAAAAAAACAAAAACGGAACTATTCAGTCAAACTCATCAAAGAATCGTACAATTCGTGAACAGATCGGTTCAACAGACTCAAAAGAACGAATCCGACTCGCTACGTAGAACTGAATATCAGAACAGTTATTCAGTACTGTAGTTTACAACTGTAGCCCGTGAGTTATTGCTATATTGTAATCCTTCAGAACAATGAATGTTATTCTGTAGGCGACTTGAAAGTTGACCTTGTGGCATGGTCTATAATCCCTTGTTGATACCATCAAATGTCTTACATTATATGGAGATTTGACATAATAACAGAGGGCTGAATTGTCTTAATCGTATTTTGAAATCTGTTGTAATCGGAGTTTTTTGTCCTATTCCAGTGGCATTAGTGATTTTCCAGGGCATTGTTCTTTTGCTGTCTGAAGACTAATTGAAAAGAGAGAATGTGGTTTAGGTCAGCGTTTTATTGAAGTAACAGCTGCAGATTATGAACAGTAATTAAGATAATCTGTGATTTTTCACTTCTGACTGCAAACTGCACACATGCTTGTGTTAATTTGGACATATACTTGGACTATCAGATGAATTGCAGTAAAAGACTGAATTACTATGTAAAATCAGTTTCCATTGCATTAACATTTCTTTACTGCTCACATTGTCTTTATCTCCAAATGTAACATTAGCACTGATGTAAACTATATCTAATTTTCCTCATACAAAATCATTCTTTTGGGCCTCCCAATCATTTCGCAATCTGTCGTTCTGACCTCACAGATGCTCTACAGCAAATTAAAACCTGATTCAAATCTTATCAGTGGCCTCCGTATTGGAAAAAGGGGCTAAGAATCTTTTGTGGGTTTTACCCATTTACCAGCATCTGCAAACTTAACTTTCTCATGACAATCTGCATTGTTTTGAGGGATTAGATATTAATAATCCCAAAATCAGGAGGAAAGTCTAATTCCAGCATCAGAATGAAGACCAAATGTCATCCTAATTGTAGTTTTATGTACTTACGTTATGAGTGAGTGACGAGGCAAAATGAGCAGCACTTAAATGCTCTTCCTATTCATGGTATCCCAGGATATTTTAATTGTTGACCACTAGGCTACCATATACATGTACTTCACTGCCACCTGCTGGATCAAGGACAAAACTACACATTGAAGACAATAATTCAAAAACAAAATGGCATATAAAAAATGTTTATTCTTCAGTCACTGTTAGCTATTCATTCACAATGCAGGAACAAACTGTAATCAAGCTCTGACTAATCAAAATAGAGATTCTGATACTTTATCTGTCATTCACATTATATATTGGTTATTCTAAAACCAAGTATACAAGTTATCTATGATTATAATCAATCAAGTTGTACAAGAAATACATTTCATAAAGCTCTTCTGATTTATTAATAGTATTTTAATAAGTCATATATTTGGACATTCTTCCATGTTATAGCACTTCAGCGGTGATGTCTTCTGTTATGAAGGGTTTGTGTTGGATACCTTCATTTGCCATCTTCACCACAGATCTTCAGCAGGGTTTGACGGAAATCCCCTGCTGTATCAGACTACAATAAAAAAAATATTATGAGATCATAATTTATGTGACTACTGACATTAAACATCATACTGCACTCACTAAACATTTAGAACCTTTATTATTTAGAAATACACTATATTGCCAAAAGTATTGGGACACCCCTCCAAATTGAATTCAGGTGTTCCAATCACTTCCATGGCCACAGGTGTATAAAATCAAGCACCTAGGCATACAGACTGCTTTTACAAACATTTGTGAAAGAATGGGTTGCTCTCAGGAGCTCAGTGAATTCAAGCGTGGTACCGTGATAGTTTGCCACCTGTGAAATAAGCCCATTTGTGAAATGTCCTCACTACTAAATATTCCACGGTCAACTGTTAGTGGTATTATAACAAAGTGGAAGCAATTGGGAACAACAGCAACTCAGCCACAAAGTGGTAGGCCACATAAAATCACAGAGCGGGGTCAGCGCATGCTAAGGCGCACAGTGCATAGAAGTCGCCAACTTTCTGCAGAGTTAATAGCTACAGACCTCCAAACTTCGTGTGGCCTTCAGATTAGCTCAAGAACAGTGTGTAGAGAGCTTCATGGAATGGGTTTCCATGGCCGAGCAGCTGCATCCAAGCCTTACATCACCAAGTGCTATGCAAAGCGTTGGATGTGGTGGTGTAAAGCACGCCGCCACTGGACTCTAAAGCAGTGGAGACTTGCTTAGTACTAGCAGTGTTACTTGCCTGACTGCATTGTGCCAAGTGTTAAGTATGGTGGAGGGGGGGATTATGGTGTGTGGTTGTTTTTCAGGGGTTGGGCTTGGCCCCTTAGTTCCAGTGAAAGGAACACTTAATGCTTCAGCATACCAAGACATTTTGGACAATTTCATGCTCCCAACTTTGTGGGAACAGTTTGGGGATGGCCCCTTCCTGTTCCAACATGACAGTGCACCAGTGCACAAAGACATGGATGGTTGAGTTTGGTGTGGAGGAACTTGACTGGCCAGCACAGAGTCCTGAAATCAACCCGATAGAACACCTTTGGAATGAATTAGAGCGGAGACTGCGAGCCAGGCCTCCTCGTCCAACATCAGTGCCTGACCTCACAAATGCGCTTCTAGGCGAATGGTCAAAAATTCCCATAAACACACTCCTAAACCTTGTGGAAAGCCTTCCCAGAAAAGTTGAAGCTGTTATAGCTGCAAAGGGTGGGCCAACTCATATAACACCATACGGATTAAGAATGGATGTCATTAAAGTTCATGTGCATGTAAAGGCAGGCGTCCCAAAACTTTTGGCAATATAGTGTACGTTTAGGATCTGTTTTAAAAAGCACTGGTTTTGGAGTGGTACAGGCAAGCTGGAGGGTAATAGCAACTTCATAGTAAAGTAAAATAAACAATTAAAAGGGAACAAACAAAGAAACATGTTGATGCTTTAATGCAAAGAGATTTGTGATTACAATGGGGACGTCAGGTCGCAGCGCAAAGTGTGTTTGATGGTCTAACAGAGGGGATGTAGAGGCACACATGCTGGTCAAATCTGCTGAAAGAACACTGCAGTACAATGTTAAAGTCACATGAGGTTTTACACTGAACCTCAGTGAAATCAACATGGCTTAAGATGTTTTCATGCAGTCAATTGAATTAGCAAATTCAATTTATGAACCTCTTCAAGATGCTCAGCTACATGCTGCCTTCAAGTCCTCTGGAAAGTTCCTACTTTACATGTTCAGTCGTAGTCTTGACCTAAGGGTATGTTTACACAACAAAGTTTTTCCTTCGTATTTTTCATGTTGTCAAAACGACCGTTCACACGGATCTGCGTAGACGATTAAAAACGCTGTATTATTCATGCCAGTAGATGGCGATGTCACTACGCGTCTATGGACTGAACACTTAATACACATGCGCATAAATTCACATTTTAGTAGTTTACATAGAGAAGATAACTATATCATTTTCAAAAACTTGCACTTTAAATCCAGCTTTCAAAAGTTAGCATTTCCAGGCCGTTGTCGTGTGAATAAAAGGTCAAAACTCAGTTTTCTGTTTTTAGTTAAAAACGTTGTCATGTAAACGGTGTCTAAGTGAGCAGTGTTTTTTGACCAGCTTTAGTAGGCCTACTCTTCACCAACAGTGCACAAAAAAACGAAACAGTCAAGTCAATGCAATAAAAACTTAATTATGACCAATAAATGTCATGATTTTTTTTTACTGATTCACCCCAATTCAGTTGTAAGTTAGGGTTTAAAGAAAATTCCCACGGGTAACTACAACATTATAGTGGCATTCATGAGCAAAAATATGATGATTTCCACATGACTTGAAGGCAGCTATAACCAAGAAAACTGAGACACGGATAGCTGCAGGTTGTAACAGAGTGGTGCAGGTATGACGTCACTTGTAGGCAAACCGCCAGTTAGCATCACACTGATTCCCTCGATAAAACCCCAATAGGATTTTTCCATAGGCTTTTGGTTAATTGCAAAAAAGAACAGTGGCCAGGTCACTATGTGATGCTGGTGGAGGAAAACGTTTCCTGACTTTCTCCTCCAAAATACCCCAAAGTGGCTCAAAAATATCACAAGTCTTGCTATGTGCATTGTCATGCTAATACAAGACACCTCTTCAGGGTATAAACCTTTTGGTGCACATGGACCTCCAGAATGGTTCGGTAGTCGTTGGCAGTGACACATCAAGCACACTAGGAAAGCCATGCTTCACTCTGGACAGCAAAAGTCCGGGTGTAGGATGGATGTGAGAAAGACAGTGAAGGTGGACTCAACAGAGAACAATATGTGTTTCACATTGTCCACAGCCCAAGATTTGCACTGTTGGCACCAATGAATCTGACATTTGGCATTGGCACAAGTGATCAAAGGTTTGACTATAGCAGCCTGACAATAAATATTGAGTCTGTGGAGCTCCTGACGAACAGTTTTGATGGAAACAGGAGAATCGAGGTGCGCATTTAATTCTGCTGTGAGTTGGGCAGCTGTGGTTTTATGTTTTTTGGATACCTGGACATCCCTTTCAGACAGCTTCCTCTTGCGTCGACAGTTACTCCTGTTGGATGTGGTTCATCCTACATGGAGGTATGCCGACATAACCTTGGATACAATAGCTCTCGATACACCACAAACACTTGCTGTCTTGGTCACAGATGAGCCAGTGAGATGCGCACCAACAATTTGTCCTCTTTTAAACTCTCATATGTCTCCCATTGTGTTGTGTGGATTGCAATATTTTATGTATAGCTGTTCCTTTGCTCTGCTAATTCAACCTTCACACTCGGCTCTTACTGATGGATGTCAAATCAGTGAAGATAGGCCACCAGGCCGTGCATTTATAGGCGTGAAACCTCCAAAACTATATTGGCCAGTGTTTCAGTTTCATTGTCCAACCCCTGTACACAATGCTACAACAGAAACGAACCCCTAACCCCCAGGAAGCTTTCATGACCAATTGTAAAGACCCTTCAGCACATCCACTACCTTTCACCACACCCATTACTCTGACAAGCAGATACCCACACAGGGCCCTATGTTTAGAGCGGGACTGAACACCAGTCCCTCCCACTGAGGATGTCAATCATTTCCTCTGCAAATCATCTTCAGGCACTGGTCAAGCGAGCCATTCACAATTTACTAAAGCTGTAATTGAATTCTCAGCATTTAAGTGAAGGAACAAAATGGAATGTTGTTACAATCACATTATTAGGAGCAAGAAAGGATTTCAGAAATTATACGTTCTCATTTAATGCTTCTTACCTCAATGGCAGAGTATAAGGAAGAGCCAAACAGCTTCTTATATTCTGTCTTGATGTCCTGCAGGTCGACCTCTGAACGGCTCACTATGATTCTAGTTAAGGTGGATTCAGTGGTACCAGCACCCTGAAAACAAGGACAAGTTTCTATTCAAAAAGTCTGCTTACTCGTTTTGTTGTAGAGTCATTATGGAATCATGTTTCACGGTTTTAGACATTTTTTTAAGTAATGTGGTAAAAAAAAAAGGGAAAGCAAATACAGAAAGCCAGTTCTAACCTTCATGCTTTTATAAAGACGCTCAGCAAGGTATGCTGGGACGCTCTTCACACATTTCACTAAAGCAGAGACATTTTCAATTAGACTTTTCAAGTGGATAATTACAGCATGTATTAATAAAATAAAATAAGATAAAATAAAAATAATAGAATTTTTTTACAAATCAAAATTTTTTAAATAAAGAGCAAGGTATAGAGTTTTTTTAAAAGTTGAACTTTTACAACACTGTGTGATCAAATTCCCTTTCCGGGCTTCTATAGACCTTATTCACAGCAGCGGAATCTTTGATTTTTAACGGGAATGAAAGCGAGGCTCTGAGTGATAGACATAGATCTCTTCAGTGGGTTGTACTGTTATTTAATGTGTTTTTTTGGATTGTTCTGCTGACAAAAAAACTGGAAAAATGTAAGTAGACAAAGAAACCCAGACAACATGAGCTGTGGAAAATTATAAGTGATCTAGGAGCTTTATACAGCTTTTTACAGCGGATGTCTTTAAAAACCTGGTAAGTCTATCCCTCACAGCCTCGCTTTCATACCCATCATGACGCCGCTCTGAATAAGGTCTATTTCGGGCATCCAAGACCAAGTCCTATCTATTTGAATGGGGGAATCCTAGAATCTCAAAAACTGTTTGCTGTTCTCACAATTAAATTACATATTTCAAATCAGCAAACAAATCTGACATGAACTGTCCTATAAATGTTGTTTCTTATGCTCAAATAGCATTAAAAAAGCATTTACTTTTTTTAGGCTAGATGAGCCAACGTTTAGTCCTAAGCGCGAGTCTCAGGTTTCTATTGGAACCGGAGTTTCTAACTGCAGCTGCAGTGACGTGATGACCAATCAGCGACTGGCTCTTTTATTAAGAAGGTGGGACGTATTCTGCCATATTGCCGTTTCTCCCATTCATAAGTAATAGGAGTGAACCATCTTTGTATATCTATAGTCTTTGGTGATGCACGTTTTTAGAATGCCGTGTCACACGCGAGACGCTGCAAAATTAGTGGTGGACAGTAACAAAGTATTTTTACTTCATTACTGTACTATACTCAAGTATTTTAATTTTGAGATACTTTAATTTCACTACATTCCAAATCATAAGATCGTACTTTTTACTCTACTTACTATTACTTACTGTTACTCATTATTTTAAAATGAAGAAATCGTTACATGCTCAGAGACGCAAAAGCGGTGTCCGATTCGCGCACGAACTGATTCTTTTCAACCATCCCGTTAAATCGGCTCGCAATTCACATTAAACAATTCATTCGTGAACTGCTGATCGGATTGCAGCTGTTCTCGAGTCAACAACTCACTGATTCAATGATCCGTTCAGAGCGAGTCAGTGAACTGAATTTACAAGTCTGAAAATTAGCCAAGAACTGGGGGATCCTCTGAGTGCGCGACTGATGGCGAAAAGTAAGTTACTAACGTCGAATTTTAGGATTAATTATTGTAACTGAAAATCATATTTAGGTCACAACTGTCAGTTGGTTGTGAACTAAATGTGCTGTAAAGGGCGATCTGTTAAAGCCCATCGAAATGTTTTAATGCAGACACGTCCACATCAATGTGCCTACACAGTTTAGGTAAAAAAACAAACAAACATTAATAAAACAAATTAGATCTCGATTTAAACACACACGCTATCTTATTTCTAAATTACATCGATTTTCCTGTGTCTGAGCCAGAGAAAGCAAGTTAACCACATAGTATTATTTCTGTTACAAATATCCAAATTATCACAGAAGTACTGTAAAAGTATAGTTTGGATATAAACACGGAAGTCTACGTTAGCGATCAAAACAGAGCAAATCACTAAACTAACTTGGCGCTTCTAATAACGGTTGTATCGATTATTATACAAGTGTGTGTTAAAAATGTATTTGACACCGAATGATTCATTCAAAAACATTGAATCATCCAGTAACCAAACAAGTGAAGTAGTTATGAGTGAGTCAAAACCATTTTTTAATAATTAAATTAAATATTTTTAAATGGAGTGCAGCAATTAATATGTTGTCCTCTAGTAAATAATTACATGTTATTTTGTTTAGTTATCTGTTCAGAATCGTGGGACAATCATAATCTATATTTGAAACAAAAATTGTGATTCTCATTGTATCCAAAATCATGCAGCTCTAACACAAATTAAATTAACGCATGGATGTTCATCTTCCCCGCTGCTGTAGCAATTTCTTAAAATGTTATGCATTTAGCCCGCGACATCTGTTTTAATATTGTTTGTCAACAGTAAACACACATTACATATTATGTATCTGCATCCACTCTTCCATACAGACTAGTGCTGGCTATTTGACAATTCATAATCATTCATAATTATTTTGTAATATAATACAATTAAATAATATCCCTATATAAAATTACAAAATAAACATTCATCAATTAGTACTTTTTACTTAAGTACATTAAAAAATCTACTTTCACTCAAGTAAAATTGAAAAGGAGTACTCAGTATTTTACTGGAGTAATATTTTACTATATGTATCTGTACTTTTACTCAAGTACTTGATTTGTGTACTTCGTCCACCATTGTGCAAAATACGTGAGCGCAACAGGTAAAGACATCTGTCCAGCGTGTTTACATTGAAAAACAATGAAAAAAGTAGTGTAGTGGAATGGAATGGAAAAATGCATTCTGTGTGAACAGTCCCTAATAGTGCCTTAACAAACACCACTAAAATCCATTTTTTTTTATAATGTCACCTATAGCCACCAGAATATCCTCGAGTCTTCCAGACATCTCCCGTTCAATGCTTTCCTGAAGGGTCTTTCCGCTCAGACTCTTATACTCAACCAGAGCTGACAGAAAAAGATTGAAAGACATTTCACACTGCTGATAGTAGTAGTTATCAGTTGGTGATTCTAAAATTACAGTATTCCATTCAGTTCTATTTATCTCTCTTTCACATTTAGTTTACAGTAACTTCATAATTACCATACATGCTATAAATTAATTTATATATTACAAAAGTACTTTGTCTGAGCTGAGGAACGCTTCTGTGGCAGAGGATGTCGATAAACTTGCTTTCATCTGTTCCCCACTTTTTCTCTCCTGCCTCGTACAAGATCTGCACAAAAATAATAAGTGTAGATATAACAGAACAGCCATATGCTTTCTGCCATTTTTGAAAGGCAGAACACAGTCTTGGGACATTTTGGTTTTTCATTGATTCATTTAGCTGATCAGTAATAGTGTCTTCACTTCACCTTAGCATCCTCTTTAGCTTTTGCCACATCCACATTGGTACTTTCATCCCTCTTGCCCTTTTAGTTAGAAAGACAAACCAATCGTAAGCGTGACAGTTGCATAACTCATTTGAATGAATTTAAATATGATGCAGGACTGAAACAAATTATTTGACTGAACCTCAGCGAGGATCAACAATGTTTTTTCAAAGTCCCCAGACACCTCAGATTTCAGGTCGTGAATCAGAGATTTTCCGGTTTCTGAAAAAAATACATTTTAATGAGATCCAAGGGTCCAAGTAACAAAAAAATATTTATTGGGTGAAAAAAATGAAATACATAACATAAAAAGATACAAACCAGCCAAATATGCATCACACAGAGCCTTGATCTGATGGTTGGAGCGTGATGCAAATAGTTCTATCAAAACACTTTCATCTGTACCAGCTCCCTGTGATGAAACTCAATCTGTTAGCATTGAACTTCAATGGTTATGTTTCCATCCAAAGCTGCAACTTATTCACCAAATTGGAATTGCACATAAAACATTTGCAAATAAAGCACGGTTTCATCCCATGTGCTCAAGAGAACAAAATCATCACTTCCTGGCAAATTGGCACAAAATATCTGTAATAAAAATGGAAGTTGCTGCAATCGGGAAGTCACTTTGGCTCCATTTTCCTACATCATAAATGACTTGCATCTCAGAGCACACAGAAGAAACACAATAAACGCTGTTATGTTATCTTGCGTTCGGAGGCGGATGCATGGTGTTTGGGAAGGCAATCGTGGGAGGTCATTATACCAAAACATTTTAATGATAGACTTTGGTCATTTCAGAATGACCAAACCAACATTTGAGATGCTGTGCAATGAAATTGGTCCACTGGTTAGTCCAGTTATGCCATCTGACATGATCTGTTGAGGCAAAGAATTTATACACATCTTGGCATTACTATCCAGCATTTATCCCAAAATTCCAAGTGTGTCCGACTGAGTCATGCAGTACTACAAACCACGCCCCTACTAATTACGCCCCCTACCTCAAGTTACACCCCCTACAATGAAACAGCGTCTGTATCTGAAATTGCATACTTCCCTACTATATAGTAGGCGAAAAATAGTATGTGACAAAAGAAGTATGTCCGAATTCACAGTTTTCATAAAAGAGTAGACAAAAAGTACCCGGATGACCCGGCAAGATTTTGAAGTGTGCATACAATGGACACTTTACTATCCCATGAGGCCATGGGAGAGGATTTTTTGAATGGCAGTGAAGCGACGTAACTGGTGCTGGTAGGTCACATGATAATGACAACATGGCGGATGTAGTACGTCCAGATTACAATCATACTACACAAATTCACACTATATAGAACATACTTTTTTAGTGGTCGTTAAGTAATTACTGATTCAAAATAAGTACCTACTCAAGAGAGTATGCGATTTAGGACTCGGCCACTACTGCTCTACTTCTACTTCACTTTCCTCGCTATTTAAGCTTCACTATCACCACCTAGTGATAAGGCCACAGTGATAGATCACCAGATGCCGTAAGTCGATCATTCTGTTTGTTTTCATCAGTTTTTAAAGTATCTTAATTATGAAACTCTACAGTACATTTTAATTTTATGGAAAGGGTAGATTTAGGGAAAGGTTTAGGATAAAGGAAATTTGCACAAAATAGGTGGATGGAAACATAGCTAATGACTTTATCTTGGTTAAATTAAAAATAAAGCCCAAATAAAGACATTTAAACTATTAGCAGTCAAACAGAAAAAAGATTGTGTACTTTTATGGCACGCATGAACTCTTGGCAGTCAAATTTAGCAGGAGGAGTGATCAGGGCCACCAAAGCATCTTCAAAATCTCCATGTGTGTCACCTTCCAAGTCATCGCAAAGAGTCTAAGATGAAAAACATAAGCATGTTTTTAAACATCAGACAACAGTTATTTACAACATTTGCACAGAGAATGTGTGTCAGCGATGGTGTTTTACCCTTCCAGTGGTGTCCTGATATGCTTTACAGATCAGTTGGCGCTGGGCATTGCTTCTTTGAGTCAGAATGTCAATAATAGTCTTTTCAGTAGTGCCTGAGGAATTGCAAATGCAAACATGCACAATTACACACAGAGTTCCTCATTGTGACATAAGGTCAATGACAGCAAGCAAATAGAAAGCAACAGGATTTCAACATCTCCGTTGAATGTGTGCAGTTTAAGTTCACTAAAAGTCCACACCCAGGTTAGTGCCTTACCAATGCCTTCAATGGCTTTCCTTAAAGCAGCAGCATCTTCTCCTGGATTAAAGCCAGGCTTCTCCTTAACGGTGCCACGTGCTGTTGACTTAATAAAACAGATCATGCTGATAACTAAATAATCATGCTCAAATACAATATTGACTGTATGAAACTATTAAAATACAATGACAATCTTACATTAACAGTCAAAGAGGAGGGGGACTCCAGGAGAAGATCCAAATCATCCTGAAAGTAAAATACAAAGTATTAAATCTTCGGAATAAACTATTATCTTACTTAAATAACACTTTCAGAAGAATAAAAGTACATGTAGTGTCAATCTATCCTGAAATGGTTTAAGTAAAAAGGAAATAAACAACTGTACTGACCCATACTGAAGACATTCCTGCTGTTTGTGGGTGGTTTTAGTTCTGCAACCAGATATTAGTTATATTAGATATTGTACATAAATGTAAATTAATTACTTTCGATATTTATTTAAACTTTAAAGTCACTATCAAAAGCTTGGATAATGTTTTCAAAACCATAAAGCTGCATTATTCTAAGGCTGCGTATTTCTACGCATTAATGATGAATTTGGTCAAAATGGAGGATTACATCCCGACCACGTAAGTATCACAGCAAAGTTTATGCTCTATGCAATTTTATAAGCGATTCACGACAGCATGACAAAACCCGTTAACATCACTGTGTCTCATCTGAGAGCAAACCTAACAAAACGTGATGATTCTCGCGTCTTTTACACACGAATACTTGGCAACACACATCGTTTCACACAAAAACATCAAAATCGACTATGCTGTGAACTGAACGATTAGCATAAACACCGATTTCAGTAGACATAGCAACAAAACTTTCAACTTTACCTTTGCTAAAGCTTCTCTGTGTGTCCACTGTAAGCCACACCTTTTACGACTGTGACAACACCCAAACACTAGAGGATATGAGATCATAAGTTCGGCCTGAATGTGTGTATCACTCCAGTTTTACATACGTGGTAACAACTGAGAGCCAAAAATCACATAGCCTATGTGATAAATGCGCGGTGGGGTCCAAATGTTTCAGCTCATAATATGACTGTATTTGTTCTCCAATGCAGTATTGTTAAAATAAATACACAGCCTGTAGGCTATGTTAAAGGGATAGTTCACCCAAAAATTAGCCCATGATTTACTCACCCTCAAGTCATCCTAGGTGTATATGACATTCTTCTTTTAGATGAATACAATCTGAGTTATATTAAAAATGTCCTGGCTCTTCCAAGCTTTATAATGGCAGTGAATGGCTGTTTCTGTTTTGAAGTCCATAAAAGTGCTCCACACGGCTCTGGGGGGTTAATAAAGGCCTTCTGATGCAAAGCGATGCGTCTGTAATAAAATATCCATATTTAAAACTTTACAAATTCTAACTTCTGCTAACTGTCGTACGTGTGTTCACGGGAGACTGGCGTTCCAGTGTATGACGTAGGACGCAGGTGTAGTGTAAGTTCCGGTGACGAACATGGAAGCACAGAGGATAGAGCAAAACAAAACTTGGTTCTCGCGAGAACTAGCACATTCTCACCGAAGCGTCCTACGTCATACGTTGGAACGCCAGTCTCTCGTGAACAGAAGTTAGAGATTACAGTTTGTAAAGTTTTAAATATGGATATGTTTCTTACACAAGCGCTTTGCTTTGCTTCAGAAAGCCTTTATTAACCCCCCCAGAGCCGTGTGGAGCACTTGTATGATGGATAGATGCACTTTAAACCAGAAACAACCATTCACTGCCCTTATAAAGCCTGGAAGAGCCAGGACATTTTTTAATATAACTCTGATTGTATTCGTCTAAAAAAGAAGAATGTCATATAGACCTAGGATGAATTGAGGGTGAGTAAATCATGGGCTAATTTTCATTTTTGGGTGAACTATCCCTTTAAATATACATAGACCTAGTGCCTTCTATTATAAGTTGTATTTTCACCATAACAAATTATGAATATATTGAAAATTGCAGCATCTTAAATCTTTTAACATCATCATGTTTCTTTGTTTTAAATTGTGTTTGGTTTTAAATAACATTTCATTTCCCAGCAATAGGCTACACATTAATTTTCTTATCATTTTCTTGTCATATATAATAAATGAATAAATCCTATAGGGCTTATTAAAAATGCTCATGGTCCCAGGACAACACTTTCATAGATGATTCATCTATGAGTTTAATGAGTCATGGCTCATGGGAGCTGTACATTTATGCCAAAATGAGCAAGAAACATTATATCCGGTTAGTTTTATGACCATAACTCAAATTAAACCGCATTTCATAATTTCCTATGCAAATAAGGAAGTTGAGTGATTGCATTATTAACTCTTCTGCCAGGAGCTGTTCATAAGCACAGTTATAAAACATAATCTGAAACATCAAATATAAATATATTTATATATGAGCTAAATGAATGTTACTGTTTCATGAGTACAATATTTTAATACATTTAATAAAGTGCTTGATATTGGTAAGAAAAATAAAAAGTAATAATCTGGACAAACTCTTGATTTACAACTGCACAATTTACTCATATTCAGCCATAAAATAATACATATAAATCCATTTCACTAGTCCTTTCCAAGTTATGCCACGTCCTGTATTGAAGGTCTATATCACACGTCCTATATATAAAACTATAATGTATAAAACCATAATAAAGTAAAATATCCATTTTATAATACAGCAAATATTTGTAAGAAACAATCCCCATCAGTAGCCAACACACCATGATCTTTACAAGCCTAACAAACTACAATATTACCTAAGACAGAGGTCAACAAAATACATTACGTTATAAGATGTCTCCAAAGTCTGTGTTTTCCATGTCACTCTCCTCTTTTTGAATCCTACAGCGTAAAGTGCAGAGCAGGTAGAGACAGATGAGAAGATAAACAGAAACCACTGACCATATGACCGTGCCATACAGAACAAACGACAGCAGGTTACCATCCATCTGCATTCTGACTCCACGAGGAAAAGCAGACATGGAAAGTGAGGTAACTGATATCGAGGGTTGAAAAAATTCACTTCAACATCATAGATAAGAAATGAGGGAGTAATAAAAGATGAGCTCTTACAAAAACAAAACATTATTTATGTGGAGCACAACTCAATTCACAGTATTTTAATGGTCCCCTATAGACATTCTGTTGAGTAACGTTGCACGTACATCATGTCAACTAACTACTAGAGTATTAGTACAGTATTAGTAGACTGTCTGCTTATTATCTGCTAACACTTTAGTTTGATGCTCTCTACTGACTATAAGAACCGTTATGTACATGTCAACTTATTCTACTAATCCTAACACTAACAGTCTACTAATACTCTAATGAGAGTTAGTTGACATGTAGTTACAATAGTCACATTCACACTTATATAGGAAATATACACATAACAAGCTTGCATCAGTCATACTACCATAACAGCAGTATATACTGCTGAGAGCTGAAACATTTCTGTATATACCAAACAATAGGTTACCATCATGGTGACAAGTGGAGCATGAGCTTAGTTTGAGAACAGATATACAGTATGTTAAATGTTCTGTATTGCTGTACTCATTCAGCAAGTGCTAAGCTATGCTAATGCTATCAAAGCATTGTTACCAATTAGCAAGGTAGCATTTTTTGAATTAGCTAGTTAAAGCTAGCCAAGTTTCCACCACTAAAGTTAATTTAAATGTATGTATTAGCTTACTCAAATATTTGAAGTTAAGATCAATTAAAATGTATAGTACAAAATAAAAATCTGCAAGTTCTGCTTACATAAACTTTAAATTTCTTAACGTAAAAAAAAATTTATGTAACCGATTGCCTCAATTATTTTGAGTTTTGCCAACTTATTCAGTTTTACAGTGTAGATTAAACATATAATTTACAGTTGCAAGAAAAAGTATGTGAACTGCTTGCAGAATCTGTGAAAAGGTTAATAATTTTAACAATATAAGAGAGATCATACAAAATGTTTTATTTTTTATTTAGTGCTGTCCTGAATAAGATATTTTACACTCTAAAAAATGCTGGGTTAAAAAGAACCCAAGTTGGATTGAAAATGGACAAACCCATCAATTGGGTTGTTTTAACCCAGCGGTTGGGTTAAATGTTTGCCCAACCTGCTGGGTAGTTTTATTTAACTCAACTATTGTTGAAAAATTACTGTACTGCTTGCTTAAAAATTACCCCAAAGTATGTTGGAAATGAACATTTATTAATATGTTTAATAGATTAACATTATTAATAAGTTTAATGAATAATAATTAGCAATAAACATTTGTTAAATTGCTTATTAATAAATGTTCACCTTTTGATTATTATTGTTGCCTCCAGTAATTATGTGTCTGATTTTTAATTTCCAACCTATTTTGGGCTCATTTTAAGCCAGCCATATAGTAAATTTAAACAATATAAATAAAACTGCCCAGCACATTGGGCAAACATTTAACCCAACTGCTGGGTCTGTCCATTTTCAACCCAACTTGGGTTGTTTTTTTATTTTTTTAACCAAGCATTTTTTAGAGTGTACATAAAAGATGTTTACATTTAGTCCACAAGACAAAAAATAGCTGAATTTATTAAAATGACCCTGTTCAAAAGTTTATGAAACATTGATTCTTGTGGGGGTACTTTTGAACAGGATGAAGATGTCCAAATTTGTTTTATTTTGTTTAAATATAATTTTTTTTCATTTAGTACTGCCCTTCGGAAGCAACAGAAGATACTTACATGTTTCCCGGAAGACAAATTAAGTACAATTTAGCTTAATCTTCAAATTCAAAAAGTTTTCACCCCGGCTCTTAATGCATCGTATTTCCTTCTGGAGCATCAGTGAATGTTTGAACCTTTTTTAAATTGAGTCCCTCAATTGTCCTCAGTGTGAAAAGATGGATCCCAAAAATGGATGCGGTTCACATACTTTTTCTTGCAACTGTATGTGTGTATGTGAGAGAGAGAGAGAGAGAGAGAGAGAGAGACTTTTACTCACTCTGACTTATGGTCCCTGTGACAACTAGCCCCATATCTTGCTGAGACAAGACATCATAGTGGCTTCTAGCAGGTTATACTGTCTGCTGTCTCCCTCTGCTGGTCGTCACCGTGCAAAATACAAAATTAGCTTTATTTTCGAAAGCCTTGACCTCGTGGAATTTCCAAAGACTGAGAAACGGAGAAAGTGTGAAAACCAAAGAGCTTGATGAAAGTCTTGGTTTTTTGATTCAGCTCTCATTTGTGAAGAGCTGTTGAGGTTTACAACCTCGATAAATCACCTGTTCTCCACACCACTGTTGTATAGATACATTAATATTTCAATTTCACGAGAGGCCAGCTGAGTGTATGTAAAACACCGGCCCTCTTTTATCTATAGTCGAATCTCCACTGCAGCACACTTGAGCAAATTGTGGGTTGAAGGAAGCAGCAGATGATCCAAGCCGGAATAATGTCTTAAGTGCAGATTGCTCCAGAACACTGTGGGATACCAAGTCTTTCCCAGAGAGACCAGGAGAGCGTTACGCTCTGAGAAGATCACTGAGCACTATATGCATACAAATACAGACTCCAGATTCAATTACTTACATATATGAATATGGTATATAGAATTTTTTTTTTTCTTTTTTACTTTTTATTTACTTTTTCAACTGAATAAAGTGACCACAATGGAATAGGCTATCTAGGGACCAAGAAAAAAATATTTTGAAATGTAAAATTTTTCACATCATTATCTGTGTTTGGAACATAGAAAATGTGACATTTTTTAAAAATGTTTTCGTATATACATATACTGAGAAGGTAAGCCATTAAAGGCAAACCCATTTACTCCTAAAACATATATTTTAGTTTTGGGCTAATTTTCTTTTTTAACGTCTTCTGTAACACTGATATACTTTTTTTAGAGGTTCATAAAATATGAGTTCATCTAAATGAATGCATACTAAAAAGCATATTAGCAGTGTCTGTATTTAATAAACAATTAAAATGATTTTTCTGCATTTGTTGCACAAAAATCACAACTTCCACTACAGCCTACATGAACCAATCTTTGACTTAACTGACTTTACTCATTATTTGTGTAGGCTAAATATGAGCAAAAATTTTAAAATATTCTGCTTTGAATACTCATATTTTTGCTAAAGCTGTAGGGTAACTAGTGAAAAACAATAAAACTATATATAGCATTCATTCAAACAATAGTCGACTATATAATGACAGATTTTAACTGAAGGTTGAACTGTAGCCTATTAGATAATTTTTTATAAATGTCATGTCAGGGTCAAGTAGTCACACAAGTTTTATATTTTTTAAATACATCTTTAAAAAATATAAAAGTATTGTTTTAAATGTATTGGTTTGATATTTTATGTACTTTTATGCTTTTTAATGTGTTTAGCTAAAAAGTCTACAATACGCTGTATTTCGTGACACAACATTATAATGTGTATTAAATAAACTGCTTTGTTTTTTTTTCTGGGCATTGACAGTGAAAATGTTCATTAGCAATTTTGCAATCAAAACTTTAAGCTGTGTGTCTATAGAGAAAATGACATTTAGTATGGGCGTGCCATAAACTTAAAACATAGCGGAGGGGAGAAGGATTGCTTCTGTGACTGCTATTCTTTAGGCCTATTCGTTTTTTCCCCAAAACAGCTGCATTACCTCGTATTGTCGTTAAAGTAGTGCATATTTACATATAGTTCTGTGAATAATCATTTGAAGAGCATTGCATGTTTTATACACAGTGAAAATAGCCTGTATTTGATCAAAATTCCAGAATCGGCAGCAAGCTGACTAGATAACGTGGTGAATGTTCATGGTTGTCAATGAATGGGACTAAAATCTTAAACCAACAACAAAGCACTTGAATGCGACGAGCTCGTAATCACGACTTCAGAAGTGGGAAATAGGACATTTCCGATATCACGTGAAGGTAGCATTAATCTGTGTCATATAGGCTACACTATGATGAATTGATCAAATCCTATATAAGCTTAAAAAGATGATTAGCTAAGGTAAATCACATCAGGCTGTTGTTCTACATGCTGCCACATGGTGGAGTCTTGTCTAAATCAGAAGAAAGTGCAATTAGCTGAAATTAAGTAGGCCTATACATGCTATATGCTCAGTCCCAATAAACACATTAAAATGAAGCCTTTGCTGCCTTTATAAGACTAACCACAGCTAGACTAAAAAGATGTAAGATTGATATGTGTCTTTAAGGATCCAAGGACCACAGGAGAGATAGACAAACAAACTCTTTCCACTGTTTTTTTGGCATCTTGTCTGAGAAAAAAACAAGTAGGCTATTTTTCTGTGTGAGCAGATGTGGCGCAGCTTTCTTCATTGTGCTTTTCTTTTCTTCATTTCTAGCGACCGTATGAAAAATTAGATGCTGAAAGACTCTATTAATTTGGGAAACACTGCCAAAACCTCAGTCCACATGAAATTCTCTAGACGAGAAATGCCTCCTCTTGAACTACAAACCAAATGTCCAATCTCCTCCCAAAATGACAGTTAAACCCATCAAACGGTACACCGTCCAGCACTAGGCCTTACTTCCCCTCACAACGCTCACCCAAAGACCCCAAAAAGGTTTTAATCATCCCGTAATTAATATTCCTCGAGAAAGAACCCATGAGGAACCAATTATTCAATAAGACCCCAACCCCCATTGTTTAATGTGACATACAGGACGTATGTACGCCTCAGTTGACGCTTTCAGCCGGTGAATTCAGAGGTCCAACATCACCGCCATTGGCTGGGCTCGATCCTCGACCGCTGCACGACGATAATTGAGATCAGATGCGAGGGCGACCTGCGCAGAGGGTAACCTGGAAGCATTTATTTTATGGAAAAGATGTTTAGTTAAGTGCAGCGCTGTGGTCTAATGAGGCTGGACTGGGTTCTGTGATGAATATGATTGGTGAAAGCTCTGAAGGCTGGTTCCTGAGTCCTTCCTTCCTTGCGCATCAGGTTACAGATTAGTAGACTTCCTGTCCACTCCATGCATTTACCCTCGAAAAGACAATCCTTTTTAATGAAGCTTATCATGTATTCGACTCAGATGCATTAATCCTTTTTTTTTTTTTTTTTACTTAACGTTTGATAAGAGGGGCTCTGTAACGCATCATGAGTCTGCTCTCTGATGTCATTTACCTTTGAGGGGCACATTTAACTCATTAGCATATAGCATTTTTTTGTTCTATGGATTAATTTATTCAAATATACATTTAAAATGCAATTCATATACAAAAACTTGAATATACCTCTTTATAGGTATTTATCAAAAGTCATTTGGATCTTGAAAAACATTTTAAAACATTTTGTTAAATAATGATTAAGATGTGTATATTCATATGTATTCATGGTGTGAGGGAATTTTTTTTTTTACTTAATGGTTACATGATATTTAGTCATTAAATTGGAACTTTTCTTAATTTTGTTTTTTCCATATGAAGACCATATGAAACCAACATAAATACAAAAAGTATGTACATTACTAAGAATTTAGTACGCATTTTAAACTTGATTTTTAAAAGACCTTTCCAAACACATTTTCAATTTTCTCTGCACAAACATTAGTGCCACACCATATTTTGAATTTTTCCACGCCGGTCTATTATTTTCATGCCATTTAGGTGCATTTCAGATGAATCTCCCCTGAAAGACACAAAAAACAAATGTGGTTGGTTGCTTTACATGTTCTTGTGTAAATGGGCAGATCTTGACCAGAATAAGGTACAAATGCTGTGTCCAAAATGTAATACTTCCCTACTCTATAGTATGCAAAAAAATCAATACGTCAAGAAAGTATGCCCAAATGCACAGTATTTAAAAAAAAAAAACAGTAGGCAAAAAGTCCTCGGATGACCTACTACTTCCGCCGAGATTCTGAAGTCTGCATTCAATGGACACTTTACTATCCCATTACTTTACAGTTCAACCTTCAGGAGCAACTGCTGCTGGTGCTCATGACAGTAACAACATGGCGGATGTGGTATGTCCGAATTGAATTCATACTACCCATATTCACAGAGTGCTCTTTTTAATGGTCGCAAAGTAAATTAAAATTAAAATGTAGTACCTACTCAAACAGTATGCGACTTATGCCATTCGTCTATCTATATGTGAGACTCCTACCAACCACCTTAAACTCCCAGTAAAAAGTGTGTTTTTACATGCCACTGACTGAGAAATCTCATAAATGGCCATTCAAACGCAAGACGCAGGTATGTGAAACGAAAATCGCGTACTGTCTGAGTAGGCACTACATTTGAATTTGAACTTCGCGACCGTTAAAAAAGTATGTTTTTATAGTATGAATGTAATCCGGACCTACTACATCCGCCATGTTGTCATTATCATGTAACCTACCAGCATCTGTTGCGTCGCTTCAACTTCATTCATAAATCCTCTCCCGTGGCCTCATGGGATAGTAAAGTGTCCATCCAATGTGCACTTCAGAATCTCGTAGGAAGTAGTAGGTCATCCGGAGACTTTTCGCCTACAGTTGTTTTTTTTTAATACTATAGTATATTCAGACATACTACTCTGTTGGTGTACTGTTTTTTGCATGCTATATAGTAGGGAAGTATTTGATTTTGGATGCAGCGAATGTCTATAGAGACAAGTTTTAACTTGAGTACTTCGTTTTTAGAATGCCGAGTCATGCGCAAAATGCTGCAAAAGACACGAGCGCAATGGTCAAATGCATCCGTCTATAGTGCATGTTTACATATAAAAACAATGGAAAAGTATTATTAGATGGCAGTCACACTGCTACCCAATCTTTAGATCTGTTCGTGACACAGAACTGCAGTCCACTTTCATTCTCTTCCAGTGTCACTTGTGATCACAGGCTCAGCGAGAGGCCTTTCACCCCAGTCGCGTGTCCCTCTAACTAACTTGCATGGCAGGTGCCTCCCTTCTCGTTTATGCAGAGACTTATGAATAATATGCGCTCAGCAGCACAGACAGCTTTGTGCATGTGCACATGTTTGCCGTGACCCACACTCGCCTCATCTCGCATCTCTCCATGCTTTGAGCCGTTGATTACAGTCCTCCCGGGGGGATATCACGACTCCGTGGAGATGGGGGTATCTAGTGCTCCAGTCACTTAGGATCAAGACAGGGGCAGGAAATCGCTACGGACTTAAAGCTAAATATATAATTCCTCCCGTGCCGGTAATCACAAGGTCCAGACGATTTGAAATGACAGTTTAACCACTTCAAACTCAAAGACGTTTCTGTTCAATAGGATTCATCTAATGAGCGTACCCTGTGCCGGGATGTAATTGTACATATAGCGCAGGTTTAGGTCGTTCAGGTTGGATGGAGGGCAACCGGAAGGAAGCTATTTCCACAAAATAAATTCCCAACTAACAGATCTAATTTTGTTTTAAAAACTAAATTTGCATTTGTAGTGCAATACAACAAAATGTTGAAGTTTAGCTAAACTAAATACATTTTTAAAAACTTTCCACTTCCTGGAAAACATACCAAAAATATTGATGACTTATTTTGTCCAATCAGATGCCCGTAAAATGAACATGTCACTCCCCCTAATACCACCTGAAACTGATTAGCAATAGCAAGCAGCAAATCATGGTTTATAGCTGTGGCTACTGACTGTATTAATTATATTATACACACACACACACACACACACACACATACATATATATATATATATAAATGGGATATGTATGTGTGTGTGTGTGTGTGTGTATATATATATATATATATATATATATATACACACACACACACACACACATACATATCCCAGGAAAAAAAAAAAATCTGTACAAATAATTTCATTGGAACTTTAAAATTAGCATGAAACGGAAGTTGTCTTTTCTTCCATATCATGACGTATATTCAAGTGAAACGGCTTCTCAAACAAGAAAAAATGCATAGGGCTGGACTTTATTTTGTCCATTTTGACGTTTTGTTATATATTGTAAGTTACACACACCCAAAGCGAAAACGCGGATTTTGAAGCAGTTTTGTTCATTTTTGAAAATGTATGTTTTTTTTTAAATAAGTAACTAAAACAGTTTGGGGTGTGAGTGTGTGCAGTGTACATTGTACAACAAAACGTCAAAGTGTCAAGTTATGTTTACCACAGGCTTTATTTTACTTATAAATTGAAAAACCCCATAGGAAAACATATGAGGGTACAGCAGTGGCCGGAAGTGAGGCAAAAATCTCATGATAAAATAACAATTTAAAAAAATTGCTACTTATCAGACTGTGTTTCATTTACGTCTACACCTAGGTTACCCCAACAATAATGAAAAAACAGTAATTAAAATATTGATGTGCGCATCAGTGGCCGTAGCTGTATCCCTTCTAGTCTTTACCACTAGCGGTGAATTAGACTTCCGGGTTCTGACGTCATCCCTGCACCACTCCATTGATTGGATGGTTGTGGCTTGCTATTGGTGGATCTCATGTAATAGTGAGACGGTTGCCCCGCCCTCGCGCCAGTAAACACGTCATCAGAGATCAAGATATGTCTCTGCAAGAGTGAGGGGAAGTTATTTTGATTAAAGATTAAGAGGGCACATGAATGCTAAAAAAAAAACCAAAAAAAAAAAAAAAACACATATGGCTGAAAATATCCACAAATTGATGGGAGACCCATTAAGAGATTCAAGTTTAATTGCAGAAAACTGGAGAAAACGGACAAATAATTAAGTAAGAGGGATTTCAGTACTGTGCTTCATCGCAGGCACCAGGCAGCATAATAAATGATCACGGAGGTAAAGTTTGTTAGGCTGATATCAAATAACAGCAGCAAGCTCGAAGTCCAATTCAAGTGTGAAGTGACATGAGCATGCAGCGGTTAAATCGAACCGCACATTCACGTAGGCTATCATCATGCCTACATTTCAATGCATTTCACAACCAAGCCACATATTAAGTTGTGTAATTCTTTAAAAAGCGCTCAGATTGACCTGAGATCAAGAATGAATAATGCATTCGCCAGAAAAGGCTTCGTTGTGAACTCCTTACGCTCCCCTGATATATGCATGACTATATCAAAAGAAAGAGAATCCGCGCTAATTTCCTTTCCACTTTGCATATGCAGTGATCATGCCCTTATGGCACCGACATCCCGACGGAAAAGCTCTTTTCATCTCCAGCGAAGTGCATCTCGCGTTTAAACTGATTGGATTCTTGATGAGGCGGTCGGGGTGGCTCGCGCACTTCAGGCGAGGACGCGTCGAGCGCGCGGGAGCCAATTCGGTGCCGCTGAAGTGATTAAACGCGCTCTCGAGGTCCCCGGTAACTATCTCCGCGTACGGATGCGTGCGTGGACCGTAATCAGCGCACGCGGACAGGGAAAGTATAATAGCACTGCGCTGCTCCTGGAGACCCCGTTGTCTGTAAAGTGCTCATATTCCCACCTAACCAGCATATCAGTGTTCTAGCATTGTCACAAGAGTGAGAGGATGAATAATGCAGTGCAGTCCTAAATCATTTGCATGCAAACTAGGCAGGAAATGTGCAAGGTTTTCACACAATTCCACATCGCAAGACAGAAAAGGCCGCTGGACACTTTTAAGTCGGCTATTAGCAGATGTATTGTTGTTCTGATTTTGCGCCTACACTGACCCCTTTCTGACGCAGCAGGTCAAGAGGTTACGGTCCACAAAAAGTATATATTTCTGCAGTGCGAGTTTGCTGTCAATTCAAGAGTTTACAGAGCCAATTTACATGTATATATTTCCAGGGACACAGAAGGAAAAACATTTGGTCTCCCCGCTGCTATCGCAATCCTCTCCATCATGGTAGTGGTAAACAGAGAAACACACAGTAATCCACTTGATAAATGTCAAGTGAAATGAAGCTATCAGCTGAAAGCAATTTTCGGGGCAACGCGCGGAGCCAGAGACTCTGGATTTTCACCCCTCCATCGATCATGAGCCTCTCTCTCAGGCCAAGGTATACAATGCCCCCAAATTGCTGACATATGGACCGGGGGAAACCTGCCCATTTCCTCTGTCTGCGAACTAGCTCCTCTAAACTTGTGTTTATTTAGTGACCCCATGTTTTCATCCATTAGAGACAATGCTTTTTGGTTACTGGCACTTACATTCAAGGAATAGTGTTAGATATGTAAGGAATAACTGACGACAGAATGTTGTATTATTAAAAATGAATGCGGCCAGGAGGTGATAATGCGACCACGAAGATGTTAGACCACAAGTGCAAGTTCATTTTCTTACACAACTAATTAGAAACAGCTGCATTTCCTGTTTACTAGTCTCGTTTTTCCCTTTTTGGCTTTCACCCAGCTACTGAAATAAAAAAAAATGTAATTACTGTAAAATGTAAAAACTCTGAACAAGAACAAATGTAGGGCGGGGCTGATTTTGTCCATGGGGAATTGATTGGATGGTTGTGGTTTGCTATTGGTCAATCTCATGTGAGTGACAGGTTGCCCCGCCCTTGGCCAATAAAGGCATCATCAGAGAAGTTGCTGCAAGAGGAGGGGAAGATATTTTAAATACAAATTATGAGGGTACTGCAATAAATAACTTTCATCGCATAAAAGGATCTTTATAGTGGATAAAGGGTCTTTAGATTATTAAAATGTTCTTCACACTCATAAAAACGGTTCTTAAGAGCTGTTCACTGATCAGTGACAAACTGAGGTTAAGCCGAAACACCTTGGAATATTCGTCAACCAAATCAATAATTCAGCATTGAGAATTCAGAATTGTTGTGGTAAAATAAGGTATTAAGGTTTTAAACGGCCATTCTAGAATAATCTTAGGCATTATGGTTCAACATTAATAAACAAAAAACAGCGGATGTGGAAATATGATTCAAAAGACAACATGAGCACACACTCTCCCTAGACGTAATGGTTTTTATACTGTACAAACTGTATACTCTACACTAACCCTAACTTACCCATCACAGAAAACGATCTGCATGTTTACAATTAAAAAAAAAACCTATGATTTATAAGCTTTTTTCCTCAAGGGGACCTCAATTTAGGTCCCTACGGTGACACGAGTCCCCATGAGTCAGTGTGCGTTCAGGTTGAAGCCCACCGGGATAGAAAAACATGAACACACACACACAACAGAGTGGGCTACAAGACCAGAATACTAACCAATGCATTTTATTCAGTTTACATTGCTAGATCTGATTATATAGATGAAAATAATGACTATTTTTAGCTTGGTGGCTGCAATAGTGAATGCAAAACAAATGTTGGCAGCATGTTGCCGTGCGCACTCGTTCTCCACCCTGTGTGACTTTCACCCTTCTGTGAAGACCACAGAGTTTACATTCAGTGCGGTGCTTTTTACATAAACACCCTGTTTGTGGCATCACTTTGATTAGGAGGTGTACCCTAAATCACATTAAAACTTCATTTGTCCTCTGTTTGTTTGTTTGGAGATGTGAACACAAGGAGCACCATAAGCCACTGGCGTGCCACGCCAACATTTGTTTATGCATGAGAAAAACACCAAAACACCATCCAAAACACCAACGTCAGCACTTCCATCACCACCATCATTAACTGTTTTTCTGTTTGGGGGATTTTTGTTCCAGTCAAGAACAGCTGAGTGCCTTTGACCTGATGTTAGCGAGACAAACGGGTCGGGGGCGTTAGTTTGGAAGGTCTTGTTGTCATCCAAGTAACTCCTTAGTTTTAGTGGCCAGCTGTTTGTCGATGTCTGCCACGTAACCGTCTGCCATTTGTTGAACCTGGTGATATTGGACAGAACAAATGTATATTGTGGGTAGTTATTTATTAAACAACAACAACAATTATTAATCATATTTTTACTAACATTATTATTAATACTACTACTATTGATAATAATATTTTATTATATATTATGTTTTTTTATTAGTGCGTGTGTTTCTGTGTACATGTATACAAACACACACACACATATATATTTAGAAACTTATGTTGGATTAATTGCATTAATATTTATTAATAATATTGTAATTTATTTTTATTAATACTACTAGTAGTTAATAACTACTTCTACTGCTAGTAATAATATACATTAATCTATTAATAATGAAAAAATACTATTACTTTTATTTATTATTATTAGAATTATTAATACTACTACTACTACTAATAATAATAATAATAATTAATATTTAATTATTAAACACTGGTGTCTTTATTAAATTTGTCATTTTGTTGTTATTCTACAACAGTTCTTTCAAATTAATATTTATTTATTAATAAAAACATATTTTAAGTGCATTATTACTACTACTACTACAATAATAATAATTTAAACACATTAACACTGGTGTCTATTGAATTTCTGTAATTTTGTTGTTCTACAACAGTACTTTTAACTAAATATTTATTAGTAATTAAAAATATATATATATTATTTATTAATACTAATAATAATATTATAATTAATATTTTTTTATTTTTATAGAATTTCTGTAATTTTGCTGTTATTCTACAACAGTTTCTAAATACTTCATCACTACTCCAACTGATAAATCAAAAAAATATATTTTCTATTGATCCTCATTTGTATGACCTGTTTTTCGATCAAGTGAATGGTATCATCAGACACGCCCTCTTTGGACTTCTTCAGTTGGCTGATGGTGTTGGACCGTACTCTCCTCAGCGAGTCCTTGGCCTTGTTACTGAACTGCTTCGCCAGTTTCACTAGATTCTCCCGGTGTTCTCGCGTCACCCTGGCAGACCAATACACAGTTAAACTAACTCAGTGCATGACTCATTTTAGATCATAATAATTTTCTGAAGAAAAGTCTTGCAGACTTATATTTTTAGACCAAATGACGCAGAGAGAAAATCTGATTGTCCAGACTGTTATTTACACGTTGATATTATGACGCTTATGACAGACACTGCGTGTTTATGATACATTTTTTAGCCATAAACAATCAGTTTTTTTAAATAAAACAAAAAAGTTTGACAATCAACAAATTGTTGTTCTCGCCCAAATTCTGATGTAGGTGTAGAAGTTTCCCCATCTTGTAATTGGCATTTTGCTGCCAGCCATTTGCAAACAGTCCAAGAGTAGTGTCTGTTTACTGCAAACAATGTTCATAATTACTGATTCCAAGCCAATCAAGCCTCCCGCTCTCTTTAGAAATGCAAATGCATGCGACGAGGCTGTGCTGATTACGGGCGAGACGTTCGGCCCCTCCGTACGCGTTGCCAGACAAGCACCTGCTGCTGTAGCTGTAGCATGGCCTCGTAATCAAAGAGTTTTGTGGTTTGTAGAATGAAGGCTGTGCGGCGAGACTATTTGGCTTGGCAGGGAAGAGGAGCGGTGGTCAGAGTTTGAAGACCACTGAGTTTTCTTCTTTGTATCACATATAATAGAGAGTGTGAATGAAGCACAGAAGGGAACATGAGAAATAACAATACAAAGTTATCTTAAACACGAACAGAACAGACAACAGATCCATTTTGAATACATACATATATCAGACTAAAAAGAACAGGATACGATTAAAATGAAAGAAACATAAACTTCAAGAAACTCATGTAACCCAGTGTTCTGGGTGGTTACTAAAGAGTTCCTATGCAGTTTTTAAGGTATTCTGGGTGGTTGTTAGGGTGTTACTATGCTAGGTGATTGTTGCTAGTGATTGTTTACTGCCCCAAGTGAAAAGAGGCCCTTGATGGGAAAAAAGCTATGACCTAAGCTGGTTTCCCAGCCTGGTCAAGCAGGTTTTCAGCTGCTCTTGATGATCTCCCATTCTGGTAAACTGAAAAGTGTGCAAAACCCTTGTAAAATTATAATGTTCAATAGCAATTGTGAAGCTTGCCTTAAGTTAAAAAGACAAAAGACATTAGTACTGGGAAAATAGCATTGCACAGACAAACAGGAAGAGAGTGAGAACTGAAGTGAAAGCAAACATAGCTTGTAGGAAGTGATGTTAAAAGGAAAGGTGAGAGTGGTCATGAGGATTCAGGCCCTGGGCGGTAAAACACTCACTTGGGAACAGGCACCCTGATGATGGTGCCCTCCACGTCTGGGTTGAGTCCCATGCTGCTGTCTTGCAAGGCACGGGTGACGGCTGCCGTGGCCTGAGGACACATCGCACAAACACACACATACACATCAGAGCTAATGACAGCCAGCTGGGCTTACGGTACCTGCTGCAAACCTTCATGCACCCTCTGCATCTCTCCAGCCCTCATATCTCACTAGACCACCCCCTTCCAGATCAGTGGAGTACCCTGACCCCAGGCTCTTTGATCCAGAGAGAGCTGGGCAGCATCTCCCCATGATGGAGCTCCAGAAAGAGGGGTAGAGGGGTGGAGTGTGTGGTGTAGGAAGCGCCGCGGGGCGCTGTCAGCGCTAGATCCCGTGGGATGGAGCTGAGAGGTTGCAGTGCAGGGCATTGACCCACGTGACCCTGTGTCGGGGGTTTCTGCCTGTTCACCTCATAACCTATAACAACTCCTGTGGCCAGACTAGCCTAAGATTACACTCTGAACTTGTGTGCAGGCAGTCTAGCATGTGTACATCATGGAGGTCGCCCGGTTTCACTGATAAGGATTTAGGCTGTTTGGAATACTAGTGTACTGCATACCGCACAGTATATGATTGAAATAAAATAAAATGATTCATTGGCCAAAGTCTGCAAAGCTATATTCAAAGCATATAATCTTGTTTGAGTGCACACAACAGTGTGCAAGTGATGTCTGATTAGTGAACACACTCACACACTCATTCGCACGCTCACTCAGACAGTCGCACGCTCACTCAGACAGTCGCACGCTCACTCAGACAGTCGCACGCTCACTCAGACAGTCAGTCGCACACTCAGTCAGTCAGTCAGTCGCACACTCAGTCAGTCAGTTGCACACTCAGTCAGTCAGTCGCACACTCAGTCAGTCAGTCAGTCGCACACTCAGTCAGTCAGTCAGTCGCACACTCAGTCAGTCAGTCAGTCGCACACTCAGTCAGTCAGTCAGTTGCACACTCAGTCAGTCAGTCGCACACTCAGACAGTCAGTCAGTCGCACACTCAGTCAGTCACACACTCAGTCAGTCAGTCAGTCACACACTCAGTCAGTCAGTCAGTCGCACACTCAGTCAGTCAGTCGCACACACACTCAGTCAGTCGCACACACACTCAGTCAGTCGCACACTCAGTCAGTTGCACACTCAGTCAGTTGCACACTCACTCACTCAGTCAGTCAGTCGCACACTCAGTCAGTCGCACACTTACTCATTCGCTCACTCAGTCAATTGTAGTGTTAGTCAGTCGCACACAGTCGCACACTCAGACTCAGTCGCACACTCAGACTCAGTCGCACACTCAGACTCAGTCGCAGTGTCAGTCAGTCACGCTCGTTTACTCGCTCACTCGCTCACACGCACACTCGCTCACACGCACACTCGCTCACACGCACACTCGCTCACACGCACACTCGCTCACACGCACACTCGCACACTCGCTCACACGCACACTCGCTCACACGCACACTCGCTCACACGCACACACTTTTTAAAGAAAGCTGTACACACATTGCTCTTATGTTAAATGCATTTCTTGTGAGGTCTGACTCAGTGACTCACAGCCGCTGTGTGCGTGCGATTCCTCTCTGAACGCCATCCATCATTACTTCCTGGTGGTTCAGAATTTTACGGTAAAACCAGAATTGTTCTGGTTAGGAAGTAAAAATAAAAAAGCCCTGTTACCCTCTGTACTAAAACAAAAACAAAAAAACAAGACAGTTCATAGTCAGCTTGAGAAACTGTGGGCTAAAAGAAAAGCATGCAGCTTTCTTAATGATTCTAGATACCACACAGAGATTGAAAGCTAATGATGGCTGTCTGCACCACAACACACAACAGCCACTGGGGTTTCTCAACAAGACTGGACCTTCTCTGGCCCTCCTTCTAATGAATGAATGGAAAACAACGGCGTCTTCTCAAAGAGCGTGTAATGGATTAGAACAATCATGAAGCTGTTTACTTTCGGGCCGGGCCAGTCACCTCTGTGTTGTTTTTTGCAGGCCTGTTAGGTAATGGCCAGTTTTTCCTGACACCCTAAACGGCCGCATCTGGCATTATGGTCATCCAAGCATGAAACTGTGCAGGGTCTTTTTTAGTATTATGTTAATATAGAGGTGATGAATAGAGGCATATTAATTTGCAAATGGTTAATTATTATATCAATAACATAATGCGTCACCCCGGCCACTGTTAATATAAGGAAAGATAAATTTGGTCGTATTTCTGGATTTATTACATTTATTACATGGACAATTGCGGCATTCAGCAATTAAAAATGTTTGTATAATGACTACTTACAGTAACTGTATATTTCACTCTACTCATGATAACATATGTAATGTAATGCAATCAATTTACATTGTAATATTCATGGACTGTTATTGATTGGCTAATATGTTGTAATGGACCATTAACAGAAGATTAAAGCTAAAGCTACAAGTGAGAATCAAATTTGTTTAAATTTAAATACATAAATAAATATCAATATCTATTTGAAATCATGTATCACCTTCAGGGTGTAACACCCCACTGCTTTGGTTTTGATCATCCTATCAAGGTGTATTTTTCAATAATGGCTGGCTGGCTGTACATTATCCCTTACATGCTTTGGCTTGAAGTCTCCCAGGATGGATGACGAAGGTAGATTAGTGGGTTTTAGAGCCACCAGGAAACCAGAGCCTTTGGTATTGAGTGGACATAGGCCAAGACGAGAGAGCATTAATCTCATTAGGGTTATCTGAACATCACGCAGAAAGAACTTGTATATATCAGCGGAGAGTGTGGTGATGGGAGAAAGAAGAGAGGAAAAACAGAAAGACAGCATCTCATAATGTGTGGAGAGGCAAAAAGACAGAAAAGAGAGAGAGATATCACACATTAACTCAGGTCTAAGTTCCAGAGGGCACTTTGCGGTCATTTCCTGGCCTGACAGCTAACCACAGACTCTTGGCCTACGTTTCAATCGTTCTCCAAGAACAAAGGGCTTCCCCCAACAATCAATCAATTTCTCTGAAACCAGGCTGGAAAGAGTCCATCACACTCAGGTTTCAGTAGGAGAAAGATTGTGTTTTTGGTGTGTGTGTGTACTTGACTTTGCATGCAGCAGTATGAACTGAGAAGTTCTTCTAGGAAGCTGTAGTTTGGTTCCATACCTCTGGGAAGCCAGTCATGTTGACCACAAGTAGCTGAGGAGACTTCATGGATATCTGGCCCAGCTGGTTGAGGGGAAATTTGCCATCCTTTGTGGTGACTATAATGTGGTCAAGCGCACCTGAACACATAACACAATCCTTCATTAACCAGTGGTTTTCTCCAAAATTATTCAGTGAGCTATTCATGCATTTGCCACTAAAAAGAAAAGAACAAAACACAGCAATAAACTTATAATATGCCAGTTAAAACATCATAAAGAATACTTCTTACTAGATGTGATGGGAAAAGTTATTTTTCTGTCCTCAGTGAAAGCAAAATGCATTCAAATAAAAAAATGACCAAACAGAGAAGATGTGATGTTTTATATGCAATTACTTGCCATGAGATACTGGAGTAATGAGTGAGTCACAACAAAAATGGAACACAAGTAACCAACAAGACGTCTTGTCGCTCAATGTTGCTGACAGTTCCAGCTAGTTTGGCCAAGAACTTGTTTGAGGGGCATTCCTGAAACTTCAACAGTAAAGCATGGCACTAGCAACACCAAGGTCATGGGTTCGACTCCCAGGAAATGTGTGTTTCTGAACTGAAGAATGTTGCAACTGATACAATGAAAGTCATTGGGATCCAAACCAATACTGAATCCCATTGTATATATAAAAAAAAAGCTGAAACATTTGTCAAAATATCTTTTTTTTTCTGTTCCACAGAAGAAATAATGTGATACTGGTTTGAGGTAGAACTTTCATTCTTGGGTGAACTATGCCTTCAAGAAAAACAATGGAATAACTACCCTCGCTCTCTCTGACAACTAGACATTGGCCTGCATTCTGTATCCTTTCCCAACCTGTCTCAAAAAAAATGAAAGGTTACAAAAGAAGAGGCACCTTTGGATGACTGTTGTGACGACACGTCTCGCTCTCCTTGAGGGATGAAAGCACCCACTCCTTTCTCTCCAGACAGAAAACCAGAACATTTCGCCAGCATGTCTCCTTCCCTCATCTGTCTTACCTCACACAGCTATGTTTCTGTCTCCCACCCTTTGTCCCTGGTCTTACCTTATTTTATCCCACACTTCTGAGAGGCTGGAGGACAGCTGAGATGCACTGCACTGCACTTTGATCTTTTACAAGAGAACCTGCATGTGCATTTTTGCCCAAAGAAAACACTCAAGAACTTCAAATTATCCATATATGTACCATTTTGTCATCAGCTTGTTGAACAGTAACATCTAAGAAGATCATACTTTGAAAACCAGTTTCTGTCCAATTTCTGATGGGACTTTGACCAAACTGCGACCAACATCTTATCATGAGCAAAGGTATTAAGATATTTGGCCCGGAACCCAACTCAGATAGTGTGTGTGCTACCTAGAAGTGTTCACATCTGCTAATGCTTCCATGGAACATATTGCTGTTTCCTCCACTAAAAAACCTTGAAGTTTAACAGGGAAGTTATTAACCAAATGGGCTCTTCCTGGTCATGGTACCAATTGTTGCCCTCTCTGTTTCAAGAACCTAAAGGTTAGTCAATATTCAGAAGCAAACTGGCTTGATGTTAGATTCACTTGCTTGCTGAAGAACCATCATATGATGACTGTTTGAGCCTTCTGTTGAAACCACCAAACTCCTGTCCTTGAGATGAAGTGTTTGGAAAATACAAATGCTTTTGTGAAGCAATGTCCTCTGACAGCAGATTTATCTGGAATAAGAGAATGTACATTTGCGGAGATCCAAGCACAAGCGGTCTATCCTACAGATGACAGACCGACAGGTCGTAATACTCGTGTAGTGTGCCCAGACACCGGGTCACCACATTAATCCTGCACTCTGCAACCTCCTTCCCTCGGCCAAGGTGATTCTCCTGTCCTTTATAATAAACTTGCTGCTTAATTAAATCCAGATGATTCGATCATTTTCTTAAAAGAACATCATGCCATCTCGCTGACTTTCCATATTCGTTCCATGGAACCAAGTCCATGATGGATCAAGGAGAAGGACTGGCAAAGGTCAGGAGGTGAAAGTGAAGAACATGGACTCCCCAACCACATGTCCCAAATGCCCAACTGTTGGGTGTTTAGGGATTGGGCTGGAGTGAACAGGGTCGACCTGGATGTACTTCAGGAAGTAGGATTGCAAACAGGGTAACCCCACCTTGTGGAACAATGGTCATTGCCAGAGCATGTGCAAAGGTGGATCGCTGTGCATTAATCCTCATGGGAGGACCAGGCAACACAATACTCTTTTAGCCTTGTGTAACCTCAGTGACACTGATAATGTTGATCAGGGTTCTTAAACTCCAGTCCTGGAGGGCCAGTGTCCTGTTGAGTTTATCTCTAACCCTAACCAAACACACCTGGACAAGCTAATAAAGGTGTTTTAAAGGTGCAAAATACAAACAGGTAGTTTTAATTACATAAAAGTCTGCAGGACACTGGCCCTCCAGGACTGGTGTTGAAGTAGATGACGTGGGTCCTGATGTAGATGATGTGGGTTAAAGTCAATGACACCAAACACCATTGGATCTTGTATCTCGTAAATGATCGTGATGTACAAGGTTTATACAAAAGTAGTGTATATACGAAAATGTAATCGTCTGGGGATAGATTTTCAGTGAATAAAGCTTCTTAGAAGTCCTTTTTATTTCTGTGAATCGGTTCAAACTGTCCGATTCAAAACTCTGATCGAATTGTTTGTTTGCGTTGTTATTTTAAAAAAGTCCATGGAAGTCTCAATGTGGTATTTCATATATTAAAACTTTGTATTTAAAAAAAAAAGACTGAAAATAATTAAATATCATTCCTTTGTTAATTTAGTGAAAAACTGCTTTGAAAGAAGTTTTGATTAAAAATAAAAGCTATATCAGAGCAAATACATAAATAGAAAAATATAGTAGATACCATCAAAAGGCTAAAAATCTCTTAGATTTAAGATAATATTTTTTTCATCCATTTAATTGTCTCTTTCCTATCTTATCTGAATGTAAATTGCAGTGACATAATTGCTATTTGAATTTAAGGAAGTGAAATGAAATAAAATAAAAAATGGTATAACTGTACTACAAAAAAATCATTTTATTATTTTTATTTTAAGCATAAATTACCCATAAACATGTCAACATACATTAACATACATCAATTAATAAATTACATAATGAACTGAATCAAACTTTGAAATAAAATGTGATATACTGTGGTGCTATAGACTAATTTAAAATCAGTTTTATGCTTTGAGAGTATTGAACTTGTTGAGAAGCAAATGTAACCTAAATATCAGAGAATAAATTAGACAAAATTAATTTATTTAATTTCTGTGTTGTGTGACTGTGTAGAATTATCAGTTGCATTCTATTTCAAATTCTGTGAAGTCTTGCCAATGCTAGTTCAGCGCTCTCCAAAATATAGCTGAACGCTAATAAGAAATCTACTATGATTTAATGAAATATGTATGTTTTAAATGATAAATGTAAATCTTCAGAATAGGCACATTTCAGAATTTTTGAATGGCTTTCAATAATCAGATGCAGCCAGGTGGTGTAGTAATAATATCCACCAGCAGGGGCTAACTAGTCAAACCGTGACCCAAGCGTCAGAGCTTCAGGTTAAAGGGACAGAGTTGCCTTCGTGTCAATGTCTTGCTAGGTCCTGACCTGGTGATGTGCGAATGCTGAGGTTGCGGCTGAAATCGTCTTTCAGGGTAGTCAGGACAGCAGCCATGTCTTCCTTCACTTCCTCCAGGCTAATAATATCCTCCACCAATGCTGCCTTGATGTTCACTTTAGCTGTCTGCCCTTTTGCCTTTGCTAACATATAAAAAAGCAACAAAGAAGAAAGAAACATTAATGTCTTCATCACTGATGGCTTCAAAAGAAGAGCTGCAGATGGAAATGAAAGACTGTGACCAGCATGCTGGCTGATTGTTTCAGCAATTACAAATGAAAGCAGGATTTGGAGGTCAGACAGGGAAAAGAGGGAATTTCTCCTCCCTTCATATGGGCTCAAAGCCCACTTGAGTGAAGCTAAACAAGCACTGCTATAGAAAACAAATACAACATCCACTTCTACCCCTATGCTGGACGTTCTTTGTTGTGGCTCTGTGAGGGATAAGTAGCCACAGTCCTCCACTCACCTTTACTCTTCTTTGTGGCATAATGACGGGCATAATTTGGCAGGACCACGGGACAGCTCGCTTGGGGCAGAAAGGCGACTCTTGAACTAGTCACCAGCGGGGTCCTCAAAACTGAAGGCACAAATCTGCACAATACTGGCCGCAGGAGGTTCAGATGACTTAATGCCATGTCTGTGGTAACTATACTAAAACATGGAAAGAAAATGAATTAATGCAAGGATACTAAACTTTTAGAGCAACTTTACATCAAACATAGATTCTGAGATCTGTAAAGAAAAAAAAAAACTGGACATTGGCCACTGGCTACTGGCTAAGATTCACATTTCCACCAGGGGGCATCTCTAAAATCTAAAAAGACCAGTACAGAGACATTTACATTTACATTTAGCAGAGGATTTATCTAAAAAGACTTACAAAAGTGGAATACAACAAGCGATTCATCTTAAAGAAGCAATAACACAAGACGAGCTAGCAATACAAACTTTATCTAGAATAATACAAGCTAGAACAGGGAGGGATTTAAAGGGATAGTTCACCCACAAATAAAAAAATCTGTCATCATTTACTCTCCCTCAAGTTGTTCCAAACCTGTATGAGTTTCTTTCTTCTGTTGAACATAAAAGAAGATATTTTGAAGAATGTCGGTAACACAACAGTTGATGGGTCCCATTGACTTCCATAGTATTTTTTTCCCATACTAAGTCAATGGGGTCCATCAACTGTTTGGTTACCCATATTCTTCTTTCGTGTTCAGCAGAAGAAAGGAATTCATACAGGTTTGGAACAATATGAGGGTGAGTAAATGATGACAGAATTTTCAATTTTGGGTGAACTATCCATTTATAAAATCGTGAAAGCAGAGCCAAAGCAGCAGAGACAGGAAAGCACACCAATTTCATCAAACGGTTCATAAAAACTGAACTAAAAAGAATAGCTATAGTTTCTAAAATAGTATCATTGTCGTACATACAAATACATCTAACAGCAAGTGGATCAATGACACAGTGTCCAAGATAAAAGATAAAATGAAAAAGAAACATTTTTAACGAAGTTAAAATGCATGTGCAAAGTTGGAATGAACTCATTGTATTTATGTTGGTTTTATATGGTTGATAAAATGTGTATAATTTTTAACATAAGTTAATATATATTAGTATTTTATTGTCATAAAAAGGTCAAATTATCTGATATTTTTTGACCTTGGTTCTTCTTTATTGACCTTGACAGACAGGTATGAGGGTCTGCAGGAGCCATCTACATTATATCATTTCCTTTTTTTTTTTTCTTTTCTGCAGGTTTCTGAATGTTAGTCAAACCATATGACTCTGGTTTGGCAGAGAAATGTTTTTCCAATGTTTATACAATTTTAACCACATCACTGCTTATTATAATATTAAAAACATTGTGCCAATTTTTTTTTCTCAAGAATTTAATTCTTTGAAAAATTTAAACCTTGAGTTTTTTTTAATTATAATATATAGTATGATATTTGTGTCAAAAATTTCAAAATGAATTTTGATCCAGAAATTCAAAACAATACGGTTTATTCATTGCATCTATGAATTGTATTTTTTTTAAAGATTATCTTTTTGTTCCAAACTATATTTTAAACAGAACACATTAATATATATCCATTTAAAAAAAAAATTATATAGGCCTATAATTTATAACATAATCCATGTTAAAACTAACTTTTCTTTTTTTTACATTTTCAGAAGAAAACGTCACCACCACCACAACGGCATTTTAGCAAGTTTTATGATGTTGCAAGGGTGTTCTGGGTGGTTTCTTAGTTGGCTCAAGTAAAAAAAAAATCCTCCCCTAAGTTTCTATGATTTTAGTCCCTTGATGTCTCTCAGGACTTTCCTTCAATGTAAGTTTATACATTTTCCAACTCGTTTATACTCCACCAGGTGAAAATTGTAAGTCTGATGGCTTAGAAAAGTAATAGCACAACTCCCCTCAAGCCGCGCTATTTGACGTATCATTCATGTCCGTAGCACAAACAGTGCTGAGTTTAATTCTCAGGGTTAGGGCAGTGGTCCTCCATCCTGGTCCTGGAGGTCCCCCAACACTGTCTCCTTAATTGAACACATCTGATTCAACTCATCAGCTCATTAGTGGAGACTGCAAGTCCTGCAATGGTGTGTTGCTGGTGCTTTATTTCCCCACTGTTTAGTAGCATAAATCTTCAAATGGAGGTTGTTTATCAGCGTGGACTGTAACAACAGCGCAGGTGCTCTGGAAAGAGCTACCTCACGGGTTGCTTGCGCCTCTGTCAGTGCTTCTTTGTTATGGCTAGTGTGAGCTATCCCACTAGTCAAAATACAGCCTGGCTTCTGCTTCTCCAAAGGACAGCGAATGAAAAAAGTTTGGCTGTGTGTTTTTACAGTTGCTGTGATAAAGATAACTCGATGGCACGGGTCTGATAGCAGCCGCTACACCTTTTCCCCAAACACACACGAGCCGCGATTTTTATCAGCCCTTGATGATGCATGTTGCAGGTTCAATTGGGAGTCGCAGCTGTTATGGTTAGATGCAGCTCAAAAAAAATTAAAAGCGTGACTCTTCTTGTTGTCCTTGGGAGATGGGAGTTGTCCGACACGGTGTTTTGGTCCAAGGGGTGTGGATGGAGAAGAGCCGATGGCAGGTTTTAGAGGGGCCGTCAAGCAGAAAAACTGTTGCACAGGTGGTCTGTGGGTTACAGTGCGCTGCTGTTAGATTTATACCAGTAGGAATGAGAACGGTTGGCATTACCCTCATTGCGTGAGCTCACCTCATGAAAGAAATGTTTACAGTGTGAACTGTTAAAGTCCTTACTGTAAAAACTGAGACAGTGTAGCATATTGGCTTGGTTGCGGTAATGTAAACGGGTGGTTGGATTTCATGATGTATTGGCCACTGCTTTTACACCAGCGTAAAAGAGAGTGTGGCTTGCAATTGATGTTATGCAACGGTATTTCAAGACTTTTTAATTTAGTCTCATTTTGTTCATTTAACACATAAGAGATGTTTAGCAGAATAATCATGCTGCTCTTTTCCATACAAATTAAATTAATTGTAACCAGGAGTTGTTAAAGGGATCTTACTATGCTTTTTGACATGCTCAACTTTCTTTAGTGTGTAATCTTGCTGTTTGAGCATGAAAAAGGTCTGAAAAGTTACAAATCACAAAGTCACTCTAAAGGGAGTTAATCTCTATATCAGTGCACACTGTCTCTGAACTCCCTGAAACGTCGCCATTGTAGTCTTGAGTTTTCTTCCGGGAACAAACACGTCACAATATTCCTCATTTAAATAATTCCCGCCAAAAGCATACACTAAATAAAGTCTGGCTGAGTTGCGTTAGTGAGTTAAAACGGTTATAATAAGGGGTAACATTTGACCAATCACAACACTTTGGCCCAGCCGACCAATCAGAGCAAAGTGTGCTTTTCAGAAGGAGGGGCTTCATAGAGGGGGTGCGTATCCTGAAAGCATTGTTAGACAACTATGGTCGCAAATTCCATCCTAATTAGCATAGTTAAACGAGTCTGTGCAGTAAATGGCAGCCCAAAATTTGAAGCACAAAAAAATGCATTCATCCATTATAAAAGTAATCCACACAACTCCAGGGGGTTAATAAAGGCCTTCTGAAGCAAATCGATTGGTTTTTGGGGAAAAAATATCCATATATCCATTAAAACTTTATAAAGTAAAATATCTAGCTTTCGGTGTACTGCCTTCCACATTCAACTTACGAAGAAAGTGTAACGCCTCTCCGTTCAAAACGCTTACGCCAGAAGCTAGATATTTTACTTTATAAAGTTTTAAAAATTGATATTTTTCATACACAAACCCATCGATTCACTTCAGAATGCCTTTATTAACCCCCTGGAGCTGTGTGGATTACTTTTATAATGGATGGATGCACTTTTTTTTGGGCTTTAAATTTTGGGCTGCCATTTACTGCCATTATAATGCTTGGATTACCCAGGACATATTTTAATATAACTCCAGTTGTATTGGTCTAAAAGATGGATGTCATATACACCTAGGATGGCTTGAGGGTGAGTAAATTATGTGATAATTTTCATTTTTGGGTGAACTAACCCTTTAATAAATCCTTATTTTGAGCAATACAAGCAAGCTGACATTCAGTACAATCTATATATTTTATTTTGAATATATATAAATGTCATTTACGTTGTGGCAAGCAGGGCAGGGCCGAGAGCTGTGGGAACAGAGCGAGGCCGGTGCCGCAAGTGCTAATGAGCAGTGTAGTGTTGGCAAAAATATAGATTTTCCGATACACATTGATACTGAAATATCTAAAACGCTTAACCCTTTTGCACGTACGATCACACCGGTGTGATCAGTCTTGGCTGGTCCCACGTACGATCACGTAGAACTGTCAGTGCATCATGTGATCAACTGCTAAATTCAAACGTGCTTTCACGCGTTGGCTGGCGCTGAGCCAGAGACAGACACGCTCAGCGTTTGTCATATATAACAACTATTCAGTGTTTTCAACCACATAATGTTTATTTTAGGTTTCAGACATTTAAATGCACATAAGTACAAGCAAAACAATACATTTAGAGTTTGTAAAATACACAATGATGTTTATGGAAGCGGCACTAATAATCCTTTCCATTATAATTAGACAACGTTTTATTCATATCAGATACACATTGTGTAAGTAACTTTAAAGTTTACTCTTTTCTTCCCCCAGTTCACCGGCCACTTACTTTCATGTATTTTGGGAGAAGTGGAGAAATTCATCATTCACGTGTTGTAAATCCAATAGATTTGATTCTCTGAACTGCAGCACAAACTAACATGGCGGCGACCAACGCATAGCTCAACTAATGCGATCGTTAAAAAGGTGTTTAAAAAAGGAAAAATTAAATAAAAGCAGATCATCAGACATACAGCACTATTGTGACTGTGGTGTGTCACATGACAAGCAATGACGCATCACCATGGAAACAATAAAGTTATATGTTCTAAATAACGGTCGCCTTGAAAAACTCACTCTGGGGGGTCAGCCAGAATATTTAAAATTTACGTGTGAAAAGGCTAATACACATTTTCCACAAACTAGATACACAATACCAGCTGCTCTTTTTCTCGCTCTCTCATGATCTCTCTGACACACAAACCCGCCTCCACTCACTCATTGGGATTGCGCATATTGTGCATAATTTTACTAATTTCCACAGATTTTGTGCTCACACATAAAGCTGCCTCTCAGTACTAAATGGAGTTCTTTTTCATTGCTTATTGCGCTTAAACAGTCAAATAAACACAAAATAATGTCAAAATGCCGGTCTTGGCAAGTTACATAAACAAAGTCAGTTATGTTTTAAGTGAACGTAATCAGTTGAAAAAGAAAACGCATGTGTAACAGTATAATGGATCCGTGCGCCAGGTCTTGACAGCAGCCTAATATACCTGCTGCCAAATTATGAGATAATATTAAAAATATAAAAATGGTCTCAGTGAAAATGCTGAGTGGCTAGTAACTTTGGAAAACCACTAGCCACAGTGGCTGGTGAGCAAAATGTTAATGTCAAGCCTTGCATACGTCTTTTAATTTGTCAAGGGATTTAAAGCACTGTTTTAGAAGAACGTGCATGTGCGTACAAGCTCTAAATTTGCAAAATTTGAATTAGTCCATGTCTGTAATTTATGGCAAAAAAATCTAGCATTAATGTAATCTCAGTCAAGTTATTACTCCACCACCTGCCTGACATCATAAGCCAACCTGGTTGAAAGACAAATTTGCAACAATATGGTTTCGGGAAACAGTCGTGACTAGCTAGTTGATTTCTTCAGCGAAGCATCATACTATGGTAGTTACACATATATACGCAGCGCAACATTCAAGCATGAAAACCTGTTCTAGTAGAGCCCAAAAACAAAATCAAGACTTTGAAAAAAGGCATAATAGGTCCCCTTTAAAGGGATACTTCACCCAAAAATGTTCATTCTGTCATCATTTACTCACCTTCATGTCATTCCAATCCTGTATGAGGTACTTTAGTCTGCGGAAAACACACAAAGATATTTTGAAGAATGATGGGAACATCAGAGCCTACTGATAAAATTTTATGTTCCACAGACGAAAGAAAGTCATATAGGTTTGAATGCCATGAGGTTGATGAGAGAATTTTTTATTTTTGAGCTAAGTAACCCTTTAACAACCCTAGGTCACCATTCACTTGCATTGTATGGAGAAGAGCAGCATGAACATTCTGCTAAACATCTCCTTGTGTGTTTAACTGACAAAATGAACGTGAATAATTGAGGGTGTATAAAAATTACACAATATTGTTTTTTGGGTGAGCTATGCCTTTAATTAAAACACTTTGAAATGAAAAAAATTGTTCACTCACAAAATGAGTGTTTTTATTATGATATATAGCATGATATATTCATGTTCCAAAAAATATCTGATATGAAATTTAATTCAGAATTTAAAAACTTATCATGTAAAAGGTTTATTGAAGTCACTGTATTTATGAACTGCATTTGAATGTATTTTTGAATAATTTAAATTGTTATTAAACATTCATTTTTTAAAAAGAAATACATTTTTGTTATTAAACAAATTAAAATAGAAGGTGAATAAATAGTGCCATTATATATGCATTTAATTAATATATATCCATACTCTATAAAACTGGGTGAAGAGTGTTAATTTAACCACGGTTATATGATTTATTTCAATTTTTCAAACATATACCCAGTGCAATCAGTTTATTTTCTAGCTAATTAAATATTATTCTATTTTACATACAGTGATGAGAAGTGAGTCATTTTAAGTTTATGATCCCTCATATATGAGAGGAAAATGCTTAAAAGGGAACAGAAGCCTGTTAGTAAAAGTTAAATAAGTCTTCATCTGATAGGGCAACCTAAAACAACACTTTTACCAATGATATATGGATATCATATTCTGAAACAAAAAAAACAGCACGTGCTTTACTTTGCCTTCCATTTATTTATACCCTGTGTGGCTGTCATTAATAAAAATGTTTCCAGGCATTACCCAACGAATAATTTACAAGGAATACGAATTTTCCATGATTTTTCTTCAGCACAGACAAACTGTTGATTTTAACGCAAGTGTGCATTACCACACACTGTAGTACATGACAAATGTACTCCAGCATCAGTCAGCTGAAAAACAGCAGTGCCATGATGCTACTACTGGCTACGTTATGAGACGTACAGAAATCAAACCCACACAAACAAAAACAGACACTGCGAGTACAAATACATTAAGCCATCTAATGTGATAAACAATACAAGTGTGATTCACCCATACCTACTTTCCTCACGTAGAAAAATGTGTCCTAGCAGGCATGGCTTGCAGTACAGTCACTTTTTGACAACATGAGCAGCTCAAGGGCACATGTCATCGCATTTTAGTGTTTCGCGTCATCAGAATATGCTGTTAACGTCACTCTACGGCGCCGTTGTTGTTGTTAGGGATGCTAAGCTAACTGGCTGCATTCAATGTTTTTGTCTGACTCGTTCGTGTGGCATATATACGAGATGAATATTAGGTTTTGAGGCAGTGCCACCACATTTTGTACATAGCATCTTTAGTTTAGTTTTAGAGAGCAGAGGAGAGGAATACGAGAGGAGGGTGAGTGTTTTGCTAACGTATGTAATCTATTAACATTGCTTGCTACTTGTTAGCCCAACAGCCATTGATGTGTATAACTAATTATTTTTCGACTTAATTTATATTGTTTATCAATATATATATTTTTTTCTAACAGTGTTTGTGCTTGTTTCTAATTGACAAATGATTTGTAAAATATCATAGACATTATTATCGTGTTCATTCTACATTTGAATTGTCACAGTCAGATAGATAGATAGATAGACAGACACAGTCAGATAGATAAATAGACAGTCAGATAGATAGGTAGTCAAATAGATAGACAGACAGTCAGATAGATAGACAGATAGATAGACACAGTCAGATAGATAAATAGACAGACACAGTCAGATAGACACACACAAATTCAGATAGATAGATATATAGACAGTCAGATAGATATATACATAGACAGACACAGTCAGATAGATACAGTAAGATAGATAGATAGACACAGTCAGATAGATAGATTATTGATTGATTGATTGATTGATTGATTGATTAGTTAGATAGATAGATATACAAAGTCAGATAGACACACAAATTCAGGTAGATAGACAGTCAGATTGATAGACAGACACAGTCAGATAGATAGATAGAAACATAGATAGACAGATAGAAACATAGATAGACAGTCAGATAGATAGACAAAGTCAGATGGACACACACAAATTCAAATAGATAGGCACACAGTCAGTCAGATAGACACACACACACACACACACACACACACACTTACCTGAATGTGACTGAAATAGCTCTCTGACACTTTTCAGGCCCCTAATGCAGTCTGCCTCAGAGACTGTGGAGAATGCCTCCATCCTGTCAGGTGGCTCGGCACAGGACGGTCATCGGCTCTGGATCGGCAACATTGACCCCAAAATCACAGAGTGAGTGTTTGCCTGTGCAGAAACCCAGTGCTGCACTGCCTCTGAGGCAGACCTGCAGACCTGCCCGGGTGATTGATTAGCCAAGTGTGTCTTTGTGCTGGAGAATGAGCAGATGACGGCAAGGCGTGTTAAAGAGAGCCGCTCGGCCGTGGAGACCTGTTTTGCTGAGGGGCTGCCATCATTTCTCATTCACCTGGCGTGTTTACTTTGTGAACCTGTAGTGGCTGCTCAAGGTGGAGAGGGGGTGGCTGGGTGACACGGAAGGGAAGCGCGAGAGAAATAGCACACGTTGCGAGAGTGCCCCTGGAAAATGTACGGCTTGCCCGGGCTGGTGTCTAGACAGGCGTTTCCTTCCCTCTCGCTCCTCTGTTTTTCTTTAAATAACCTGCTTGAATGAAAACAGCCGTGATGCCCACAGGCTGGTGATTGGGAAGATTAATTAGTTCATATGCTGGGAGTGTTTGTAGTAGCGAGTTCCACTTCAGGGTCCTGCAGATCCTGCGCACACACGCAGACACACAGTGGTGAAATCCTGCTATGTGAGGTCAGCGTTCACCCAAAGGCAATTTTTTCCTGGGGTTTCCAAGTAAGTGGATAATTGAGAGTAGTAATTGAGTTGGGAGGTAAAAAGGTACTTTAGGTATTGCACTGTAACAGCTAGGGATGGATTTATGAAGAAACCAAGGAGATGAGGTAAAAGCTTTGAGGTATTCATGGCAATGGATCAACTGGTTACAGCACAATAACCTTTTACAACAGTTTGGCATTTTGGACTTGTTTACACTTGTTAACAACCTTGTTTAAGAAAGGGGGGCCGTACATATGATATTTCAATATTTTATTTAAATTACATGCATAACAATTGCTGCAATTTTCTAAATTAGAAATAATTAATTGTATAATGAATCAATATATAAAAAAGTTGAACTTGATAAAATATAATAAACAGATTTATGCTTTAGTAACTAATTCTGTATTCCTATTATGGTATTTTTCACAAATAAAGAAATATTTGAAACTATATTTTCTCAAATGAAGACAAGGTAATGCTAACTTTACATACAGCACACAGTAAAAATGAAATGAATTTGACATGGTGGCCAACTAGATATAGCACAGCATAGTTTGAAATCAAGAAATTAAAGTTCAGGGCAGGCACTGCCTTTCTTGCTGCTGTCAAAATAAGAGTCCCATCGCTGTCAAAATAAAAGCAGCCTCAGACAATTATAGGCCAAACAGAAAAACTTATCGTCGGTTGTCAATACAGGTGTAAATAAAGTAGCCAGAAAAGCATGTAACCACATTGCTTTTGGAGCGTGCACTCTAATCTGTCCTAATCATAGACTGTAAAAAAATATGGACGTAGTGTCCGTGACGTCACCCGTAGGTTTCTGCAGACAAACGGCAATCCACATGTCACTCAAGTGGCCACGCCCTTAATTATGCAGAACTTTAAGGCTTAATATAATTTAATTAAGTTATAAAAACAATTCACCCCCCTCACAGTTGTCATGTAGGGCAAAATTTGCCGTATAGACCAAAACCACCATTTGTACCCGGCTGTAAACATGTTTTTTTTTTCTGCTGTAAAGTTGGGCATTTTAATGAGATTCTGCTCTCTTTTGGAGCCTGTCTCTAGCGGCCAGTTGATGAATTGCAGTTTAAGTCACTTCAATGTTGACTTCAAGAGAAACTGGGGGAGGTTGCCGCTTGGTCCTAATGCATCTCAGACAATGAAGGACCTCCTAGTCACCTGTCAGTCAACCAGTGCTCTAAAATAAGTTTAAAAAGAAAATACCAGTTTGATTAAAACATTTGGAAAATCCCAAACACATACAGACTTCCACTACAGATAGATGTTATTTTTATATTTATACATCTGGCCGATGTTTTTATCCAGGTGTAAACAGGACCTTAGCCAACCCCATTCACATGCATTTTGAGTGAGCAGTGTTTGTTTTTGTACAGCCTATAGCGGTGAGAGGACAGGAAAAGAAGACAGAAAGCAGCAGAAGGAGATCAAACTTGTGTTGCCGACATGAGCACCACAGCTCAATATGTCAGATCACATAGGCTGAATCTCAAGTAAAAATTTCTGGCTTAAATTTCACCCAAAAATCAAAAGAAAAACCTAAAAAAATGTATAAAGTCAAGAAGGACCATTAAATTTTTTTTGCATGATATTTTCATGACACCGAAGGTTATTATTTTTACTTTACAGTAACATATAATTGTGCAGGTGGGGTGCTTAATTATAATAAAAAATTATGTCACAGTGCAAAAAATTATTAAGCGGACTAAAATACAAGCATCATTTCTAAATACAAAATATTTGTGTGAAATATGACATCTCTTGACAGTTTTTGTGATATTTACCCAGTAGTTTTTGGGATTGAAAACAAAAGAACAATATGAACACTCCATTTGTCTCTCTTATGTTATATATATATATATGCAAGCAATTATCATCTGTCAGTTTGCTCTAAATTTGCAAGCTAAAGTAACAGATATTAAAAATTTTAATTTTAAAATATTAACAAATTAACAAATAAATAGTAACAAATTAAAATATAGGAAACATCAGCTGTGAGCCTTCTTGCTTAGATTCTGATGTAAGAGTAATTTGTTTAAAAAACACTTTTTTGTCATTAATTTCATCATGACACTTTACAAACAGCAATTATTTATTTAATATGATTGATCTCAATACATCACAGGTTTGGAAATGCCGGTATAGTTCACATTTACAGTTCTGCAAATAGTCACCAACAAATTTCAGTCAAACAAAAAGAAAATCATTCTGTTCTTTCAGTATAAACAGTCTCTTCTGAGTGCTAATCCATCTACCTTACTGACTAAGTTTCACCATCATCATTACATTAATCACAAGCTGTAGCTAGATGGAAAATTACGGTTTCTGGACACATATGAGCAGTTGCTCAATTCCTCTTGTTTCTTTTCCACTGAAATGTGTTATAAATGTATGATGCTGATAGTCAGTGCTTGGGCACAATGACAAGTCACATTGCTTAAATTGCACAAGTCTCATACTTTCCACCTGCTGAATCAGCCCTGCTCAAACTCTCTGTCTAGGGTGTGTCTCAATCCACTAGTGCAGGGGTTTTCAAACTCGGGTCCCCCAAAAGGTTCTAAGGGGTCCCCAGATAATTTCAGAGAATAAAAAGACAGCAAAAATGGATAAAGTCTACTGAACATTCTAACTGTTTCATTTCTAAATGTTTCTCTCCTTTCTTGCCGTATACATACTTTCCAGAATTTTTATCTCTCTAGTGAGTTTTTCTCACTATAGTCCCCTTTATTTTGCTCACTGGGGTTGTAAGGCAGTATTCTTAACGCAGAATGTAAGCTGCTTACATATATTTATTGTGAAAGTTACTTATACAAATAATTTTTAATTGAAAATGTTCTTCTTCAGGTTTATTCATCCAACATTAAGTATAGCCAATTTAAGTTTGGAAACAATATGTTGTATTTATAATGTCACACTTACTATTTATCTAACAGTTTAAATGTTTTTTCATACATAAAAATATATAGATGGATTTTAGGAAGGGGGTCCCTCATAAAATGTTTTTCCCTCATATTTGGGGGTCCTTGGCATCATAAAGTTTGAAAACCCCTGCACTAGTGTACACTTCCAGAGGAATCAGCCACTTCTAGAGCGGTCTCATTGTTATAATCATTCTAAAACTGGAAACCTAGTTATCAGTGTCCCGATATCAAGAGTTCCAGATCATAGGGAACTAGGAAGTTTAATGAGACTAGCCAATATCTGTATCTATAGGGGCTTTCTCACCGGGGGAACCTTTTCATAGTTCCTAGAACTAATGGCTGAAGTACCCAGATTTTGGCAAATTCACACTGCAGGGACTAGGAACGATTTTAGTTCTAGGAACTATTTTGGGGAAGCTCCTACTTCAGAATAGGGTCTAATGGTGCATTCGAGTCATGTCGTAAAGATCGTATTTACAAGTTAAACGCAAATACAAGTGGGAAGCTCAGGAATTTCTTTAAGCCCCTTTACAGCTTTACAGTATTAAGTATGAGAATACAGAGTCAGTGTTTTTAATTAGAAGTGCTTTTAATTAGAATTAACTTTGATTTCTTCTATAAAGCACTATTTTTACCTGCATCTGACCTCGATAGACTGAACAGAAGAAGTGAACCGGAGAAGATGTCCATGTCAATGAAGGCGGAGCCACAGAGTCACAACTGTTACGTAATCGCCATGGACCTATGGTGCTTACAAGCTGGAGCAAACTTTTCTAAAAAAGTTCCATTTTGCAAGCTTTCGAACTACCGAAACAAACTCCAAACAAACTTTGGTTTGGCCTGACTTTGTTTGAAATGACATCACACCAGTTCTTCAGTTTTGCTTGAAGTATATCGGGGCCTAGATCCTGCAGTTTGAGTGACATTCTGACGGTAGGTGCTGAAGATTGATGACCCGTAATGAGGACGGCGATGACAGCGTTTCTTCGTATTTCCATCTAATGAAAACATCCGTCAACATTTATAAAGCTCCACCCCATCACGTATACACAGCCTCTCTGACTCTCCTTTCTTTTAGGGTTCGTTTCCCACAGTAAAGGCCTGTAGTGTGGCGGACGCGGCCCGTTCACACAAAGCAGGGGCTGCTGTCGTAATAACAGGCTGACATATTGACCTGTCCATGCTCCGCTGGGGCCCATTTAGGGCCGGTGATGGATCTACCATGTGCCGCAGGTTGTTTGTGCTTTTGGAGCTCTGCTTTGCATTGTCTGTTACGTGGGCAGCAGGGAACAGGAGGCCCTATCCGATGGGACGGCCGAGGAGGAAAACGGCACTGGCCTTAGACCACACCCTCCAATCATCTAAAATAGACACGTGTCTGTTGGAATCGCTTCTTGACCTTGATATCCGTGCTGTTTTCTTGATTCTATGCTGCTGTGTTTCTCAAGGTCTGCAACCGCACACTGCACGGTGATACTGAAACGGGAGACGTTGCAGGTGGGTGAGCAGCGCTCCGACGACATTGGCCCAAACAGATGACATGCTTGGCTCATGTCAACACTTTCACAAAATACTCCAAGCTCCTTGGACAGACCCCTTCTTCCTCCCCACAGCACATTTTATGGCCCTCTAGGGATGTGCATTGTGGTCTTAAAAAAATCTGCAGGTTGTCTCTTTGAGCCGAGCCACTATCGATTCTCCAATCTGCGGCAAGTCAGGAAGATCCCATGGCCCAAGCATGAGAGGGTGGTGGCTGGGAAAGTGCGAAATACTACTTGGAGAAAAGCTCCTGGGAGAGGAGGGGAAAACATTAATACTGAAGCCAGGACCCCTAGTTCTATCTGCATTCCTACCTTTCCAGAATTAAAAATAACCTCAACCACCCGAAACAAAGAAATCTCAGGCATCTCCTTGTCTCGGTATAGGAGGCTACTCCCAGACCACTCTGGCTGTCATGCTAGAAGAACAACAATATAGTAGTTCCACAAATGTATTGTTTATCCTATCCTTAGCGCGTCTTTTGCACATTACTTACACACAGTTTGGTAGCTTTCTCAGCTGAAGGAAAAGCTTGGATGCCTTCCTGAGCTGCATTACTGAATCTTTAGAATTTGGTTTGGGGGATGCCCATGTGATGCCACATTCATCACCCTATGTCAAGATGAATAATTGGAGACAATGTCAACTCTAGTGACAAAATAATTCATATTTACTTGAGGGTAAATGGCAAATAAGAGCAGCCAAGATGAAAACTTACTGACCTTGACATAATGTCATGAGGGTGATATCATTTCCTGTTTTTTTCCCCCTTTATGTTTCTGCACACTGGTTGCACCACAAAACTACTTAATGTTTTACCCTTTTAATGAGGCTTTTCTTCTTCACCCAGATCAAATCAATTTTTTTTAAATGTGCTTTTGAATAAATTAATAGACAAATGAGTGTCATGTCATTGACTGTTGACATTTGGCTTTGCCAACATACTAAAAGAACTTTGGGTGCAAATAGAGTTGTGTTCATGCAGCGTCAAGTCACATTAAATGTTAACAGTTTGGATGACGCAAGGGTACTTGCAAATGTTCTGTCTTATGTGTGGACTGCATGCTAGACTGCTCTTGAATGCTGTGGACATGGTTGTTTGAAGAAGCCTATTTGTACTCTCTCTTTGTTTGAATAGCACAAGTTCAGCGTGAAGTTCTTTTATTCCTGTTTTACAAGCGCTTTCTACTTGCAGCTGCATCAAAAAATTGACCAGTTGCTTTTCTTTCATAGACTTTCATTTTGAGTAGGCTCCACGAAGCATATATATATATATATATATATATATATATATAATTATTTATTTTTATTTTTTTACTCTTATATCCATTCTGGTATGCAACACCCACTTTTTGGGATTAAATCAATTCCCGATGGATGCACATCCCAATCTCACTTGTAAAAATGACACGTTTCATAAGTAGAATGAGATGCGAATGCCATTTCATGTTGACGTGTTCTGACACATTGAACCATGGTGATCATATGGGCATTGTGAATTTAAATCTGGCTTGCAACATTTCAAAATTACATCCCTGTCATCCCCAATTGCTTTCTACCTTCTGTGAAACACAAAAGAAGATATTTTGAAGAATGTTTCCAATATGTTTATCAAGTGAAAGTCAATGGGGTCCAACACAACATTTGACCAATTTAATCAGTAACTTTTTTTTGGCAATAATAAGGTGCTTAAGGTAGTCATTTCCCATGTCTTCTATTGGCTATTACCGGACAGAAGTTATAAAAGCTGCACTAGTCGTAATTGTTTGTCTTAAATTAAACTCTTGAGGGAATTCAGTCTTCCGCTTTTTTATATCCTCATTGTCCCCCTGCTGCATCCTTTGTATTGTGTGAATAAAAGATTTACAGCAGCTAAAAAGGTGTAAAGAGACCTGTCATTCTGATCAAGCCTTGCTTACAAAGAATTATGATTCCATGACATGCATTATTCCCTTGTGGGTTTAATAATGGTTATCACTCATTTTTTATTCTTGGTCATTACAGTTATTTGTGGCATTTGCTAAAGGAAGCATCATGAATACAATTGCTCGTGAATCCAGTGTACTTGGTAATCTCATCATGGAGGTATTTTGCAAAAAGGCAAATAGACTTCAAAGTAAAAATACCTCACTCTGTGTTCCTGCAGGTACCACCTAGTGAAGCTCCTGGAGAAGTTTGGCAAAGTGAAGCAGTTTGACTTCCTGTTCCATAAGTCAGGACCTCTGGAGGGCCAGCCAAGAGGATACTGCTTTGTCAACTTCCACACCAAAGAGGTTCTGTTCGTTCTTCTTTACAACATCTAAGAATTAACAACCCAAAATACCAAAGGAAGATTTTGATCTAGTAATGATATGCAAGTCCTTAAGAGGCACCCAGACAGCTGATGAGATAAGCAGTGTAATGTGAGGCAGTCCCAAGGGTGTTGTTGAAGGGGAAATGTGTGTTTATAGATCTCATTCACGCCCTTCATGAGAGCTTGGAAAACTAGTGATCCATCATCAGCCATTATTGTTCCCTATCATTACGCCATGCTTCCAGCAACAGCTGAAAGTAGCAGACAAACCCACAGGAAGGTTTGGAATCCAAAGACTTCAGAAGAGACTCTTCAGAGACCATCTTTGAGCAGGACGAATAGAGGATTTCAAATGTAGATGGATGATCAAGCGTAACAATTCACTCTTTTCATTCTGATAGTGTCAGATTGTGATAGTGACATGTATGATTGTGATCATCATGAATCATACAATTAGTTTTCTGTTTATCACAGGAGGCTGAACGGGCTATTCAATGTCTGAATGGAAAATTGGCACTTTCTAAGAAGTTAGTGGTGCGTTGGGCTCACGCTCAGGTAAAGGTGAGTATCACAAATCGCAATTACTATTTTATTAATTACAAGTTACTCATACTATAGGTTAGTGGTTTGTTAAAATCTCAAACCCTTAGTAACTCATTCTGCATTGATTTTGCATAATGAATGGCGTCAAGCGTTTTATTTTCTAAGCAATCAGACTTTCGACTTTTGCCGATGATAAAACAGGACAAAATCCAATAGACTTCTATTGAAGGAAGGCCATGTCTAGAAGCCAGAATATCATGGGCCTTGGGGATTGTTCAGATTGGATTTTTCATCTATTGTTGTTTGACATTTTAATGACTGATGCTGATGTCTTAGAGAGCAAAGTGGATGATATAAAGCTTGTAAATATATCACACAATTTAATTGAAATATGGTAAATAACATTACATTGCTGAAATAAAATTAACATTTATTTTATATAATATTTACTTAATTTGTTTGTTGATTATTTGAGCTTGATTAAAAAAATATATACTTTAGATAACTTCTTGATTCTGTTTTGTAATCCTACTTTAGTATATGAAATTGTTAAAAATATTCACTTCCATTTAAAAGTTTAGGGATGGTAAGATTTGTTTTCGTTATAAGAAGTCTCTTCTGCTCACCAAGACTGCATTTATTTGACCGGAAATATAGTAAAAATAGTAATATTGTGGAACAGTATTACAATTTAAAATAACTGTTAATATTTTAATATATTTTGTAATGTAATTTATTCCTGTGATGCAAAGCTGAATTTTCAGCATCATTACTCCAGTCTTCAGTGTCACATGATCCTTCAGAAATCATTCTAATATGAAGATTTGCTGCTCAAGAAACTTTTCTTATTATTATCAATGTTGAAACAGTTGTGCTGCTTAATATTTTTGTGGAAACAGTGATACATTTTTTCAGGGTTTTGTGATGAATAGAAAGATAAAAAGATATAAAAATCTTTTGTAACACAATGGCTGTTTCTCAATTCAAAGAACAGACTTGTGTTCTCATGGAGACCAATCTTGCCAGGCTACCTTGAAAGAATGAACTCGGAAGGAAGCAAGGACGCATCTGTGTGTGAATTGTGCTGTGATCTTGTTGCTCAACTGACTGTCCTAGCATATTATAAGTAGTGGTCAATGCATAATAAATACAACATCACAAACAGATGTCATAACCTATTAAAAAATGTCATATTATTATAGACATTTGCATATTTTATATCGTTTTATTTTACCATGTGTATTTTTGAAAATGGGTATGTATGTTTAATGTTACTTTTGCTTTGTCAATTGAAATACCACAGGCTTTCTCCAGGTCTTCACTTGATCACTTTATAAAAATTAGGCTAAACCAAATGACAAACGTTTACTTTCACTTTTACCGTCACATATTTGCAAGCTTGCAGCGGGAATCTCTTAAGTGAGAACAAGAAGTTTAAAGCTTACAGGCTTCTGTACATAGGCCGCCCGCAGCATCTTCTGGGATTTGTAACGGTTCAATTCTCTCAAGTCTGCATTTGATGCATCCTCGATATCAAGAACACATCCGGGTACTTTCATGCGTCCTCTGTTCTTGCGTTCTTGAGTATTGGAATTGAACTTCATAGGTTGATGATGACTTAGTGCGAGAACACAAGACGCAAGAATGCTTAAGGGGTACATAACTCGCACAGTTTTTGCCAATCTCATGTAAATCTTGAGTACCTATAGAGTAGTATTGCATTCTTCATATCTCCGAAGAGTCCTTAGTTTGATCATATTTATAAAAGACAGATATGCTGTATCGATTCTTTCTGAAAACAGCCGAGCTTGTGGTGGTGTGCAGTAGGTGGGGCTAAAGAGTCACGAGCACACACACACACACACACACACACAATACATCATGGCAAAGAGTCACGAGCACACACACACAGACACACACACAATACATCATGGCATTATCCCTGGATAACTTTCAACTGGTTGGACCAGTTATACCGTCCCATCGCAAAGTCACGTGACTTTTTTGATGTGCATTGGGGAATTTATATTCAGTAAATGTGTTTCCATCGTAGTTTATGCACGTTTTCTTATCGGTTAAAAAATGTATCCGACTCAATCGAGCACATACGTTTTAATGGGCATTTTTAGAATTTATGCGCATTTTGGCGTTTCCATCCAGCATTTTAATACAATATCCCAAAATGTGCAAAAAAATAGGTGGGTGGAAACATAGCTAATGCTAATTACCTTCCCACCAGTCATCTCTCTTTTCATGGATCTGGATTCCTTGCTTAACTGTGGTACCCCCTGTGACAGTGGCAACAACCATTGTTTAGGCCAACATTTCCCAGTTTTTTGTGTTTAAGTTTAAATACTGCACTCATGAAAAACATTATCAATGGCCATCCATTGCTAAAGTCTCACGCATGGTGAACCTAAACAGGTTAGCATATAACCTGCAGTTTAAGCAGTCAGTCAAGAAAAGTGTGAACAATGCCATGGAGACCTGGGGGTGGGCTGTTTTGACTTGGGCCAGTACGGCCACCCAGTAACCACTCAAAACATCCTAGCAACATGCTGAAAACACTAAGCACCTTAGCAACCACAACAACTACCTAACAGCCACCCAAAACACCTTTGCATCATGGCCGGCAATTTGCATGTGCACCACTCACATTTTTTACATCAGAAATGTACATTTCTAGTCTGTACTGTAACTTCAGTCGGTCCTAGACATTTTATTTATGCTTTCTATAGTTGTCCCATGGAATATACCATAAAGATCATGAATCACACCTATAGTTAAGCTATAGAGAGGGGCTCCTCAGGCTTCCCTGCTCCTTAACAATAGGCAGCTGCCGCTGGGAGTGAGGAAATCCTGTATGGTTGAGAATCACGCCCCTCTGCCCCTCCCCGTCTGAGGGGAAAGGGACACCAGGCTGGGGTCAAGGTCAACAGTGCAGAGTTGTTGACAACAAGTAGCAGCAGGCAGGTCTGGTTCCAGGTCCTCTTGACCACCTCCACCCAACATTGTGCTCATTGTAAGGCTGGTGAAAGTGTTTGTGTGGATCTGTTTGGAGCCGATCTCACTGACAGCAGGACCTGTGTGGGTATCAGTGTATTCTTCAGCGCTGTGTTTGTATCAGCTTTGCGCTTTGAAGCCCCCTGGTTCATTGAGATGTCTGATAATGTGGTGTATATTAAAAATGGTTTGCACTTTATACATGAGCACAGTTGTTTGAGTGTAGCGATCTACAGGAAAATAAAAGGAAAATGATGAACTGATTGTAACTTAATGTAATGGATAGGATCAGAAACGGACTGTAAGAATGTTGCTTTATGGTTCTCTGTATTTGAAAAGGAAAAATTAAAAAGGATGAGATTTTACAAGAGAAGAAATCAGAGTTTACTTTGGTATATGTTCCTGGTCTTATAGTTCACTATTCATTAGTATGCATTATTTTATTATATTATTTTACACAATGTTTTTCTGCTTAAACCAAGGCTATGCAGCCAATGAAAAAACAACTACATTTTTACATTTTCTAGAGGAAACTATGCTTGCCCGTGCAAAGTACGTTGTCATGATGCAACCTTCTTGTATGCATGCCAGTCTAGAATGGGAGGGCAACATTTTCAATGAATAACAACTTAAATGTTGAATAAAAAAAAACTATCTGAGAAAATTTAAAGCTGAAATAAATTACATGAAATTAATGTTTATTCACAGCATTTTATCAGTCAAAAATGTTATTAAAGCTAAATTCTTGAATTCTGTAAAATGTTTATATATATGTATGTGGTTATATATTTATATTTCTTTCTTTCTTCTTCTTATTTTTTTAAAATAAAAAATCAGATGGTTGCATAATAGGGTTGTGCACAGGTATTCCTACTTTCAAGGAGGGTGATATTGATATATTTTATATTTTGGTCCCTAGATGTGGTCATTCAGTCAAAGTCATGTTTTTTTCAACTGTTTTATCATCCACCAGGTCTGATTGCTTTGAAAAGTAATAGCGCCACTCAAAATGAATGTTTTGATGAAGTATAATTTGTGCTGTACAGTAGTTATGTGCCAAAGTTTACTTTGGATTTAAGGTTTGGAACAGCAAGCACTTCTAATAGTATCAACATTGGCTAACTCTTCATGATCCAAACAAATTGATCCTTACAGATAAAATTCCCATCCTAAAAAGAAATAAAATCCCACCCCACACATTTCCCAGTTAATATTCAACTTAACAAAAGCGTCACGTTTTGGAACTTAAATGCATTGCGAAAGCAGTTTCACATTGTCTTTTATTGTGCTTTGATACAATGTGGAATCCAAAGATTTTTTAGTTGATCATACAAATATTTTCTTGTCATTATGTCAGGTTTTTTTTCCTATAACGGCTGAATATGTGTCATCCCCAATTTTAAAGCATTTTCTAATCACTCTTTGTTTTATTCCCCACAGATTCCCATGAGCTGCTATCATCCTCATGGTCACAGGGGTGGTTGGAGGGACATTTTTGACTGGAATGAATGTTTATGATGTTGCGTAGCCCAACTTTTCCCACACTATTCCAAGGGAGCATATGACTAATAAGCAGCCAACTCTCGTTTTTCTGGTCTCTAATGCAACCAAATGTGTTTAAGTTAAACAACCCCTCAGTGCATGTTGTCTCAGTGTCTCACAAACTGTCTTGTATCCATCCTGGTGTGTGTTTGTTGGCTTTCAGAGGTTTGAACCCTTCAGAGGAGACAAAAATGTGCCGGCCAGTTTAGATCCTTCGTCCAGTGAAGCAGAGGAGATGCCAACCACACTGAGGTTAGGGACATTACCTCTAAGCTTCCTTTCATTTTCCCTATTTCTCTTCTTTCTGGTTTTGAATTTCTCCTTCAGTTTCCCTCCTGTTTTTGTTCTCATCTACTCCCTTTCCAAATGGCCTTGTGCTCAAATTGACTAAAGTGACCCATTTGGACTGGATAAGAAGGTTTCTTTTTCTTTTTCTTCTGCTGTTTAAAGTGTTAATGCAAAGATCCGTGCCATTGAAGCCAAGCTGCAGATGATGGAAGAAAACCCAGACGACTATTCCGGACCCTCTGCATACATCTACAACAAGCCCCCCGATAACAGAGACAAGAGGTCCCAGCCCTACCGCAAGCAGTTTCGCAAATTCAGGAGATGACCTCTCCAACGACTGGCCAAGTGTCGCTGCACCGAACAGACTGTGAGATGTGTGGAGATAAGCTGTTCTTGTCTCTTGGCCAGTGTGAGACTATGATATGTCATGAGAAGAGGGACTCCAACACCTTTGATTAGTAGTGCTGTTCTGTTTCTCGGCCAGCGGAGGTGTCTTTTTACTGTGAAAGACCGCTGATGTAGGCAGAATCTAACCACAAAATTCTAGTGAAGTTTTTTTTTGGATATTGATGTTACCCAAGTAATTTCAGTTCTCTAAAGGGATAGTTCAGTCATGTTGTGCCAGGATTTTTTGATAAATGATAGATTTTTTTTTTTTAATGTCCATAAAAATGAAAGTCAATGGGGTTCAATGTTTGAACCCCAACATTCTTCAAAATATATTCTTTTGTCACACAGGTTTGGAACACCATGAGGGTGAATAAATCATGAGAACTTTCATTTTTTGCTGAACTGTCCCTTTAAGTGTTTTGCACCTCTCAATTTACATCCCTTCCTTGACATCCTTCCAGAATTTAGTGTTTGTTTGTTTTTTTTATCCACTTATAAACTACCCCATGTGCTGCTTGCGAAAAAGTGTTGTTGTGTGTTGTGAGTCTTATGATCCAAAATCTACATACTACTCAGACTTTACCATTCTTTGTTACACTGTTGGAGTTGTATGTGTCAAGGAAGCACAATATTCTGCATTGTTTATTTAACTATTAATATCTTGCCTTTTTAAGTCTGAAATGATAAGGGCTTTTATCACATGATCTGAAGAGGGGCATCACAACAGTGGATGTCATGAACAGTTTGGTTCAAGTGTAAATATCCAGGTATTTTGATAGATTTTGCTCATGTCGTGTCCAAAAATAAATGAAATGGTCCTTCTATGACATGTCCAAACTGGATTCTAGTGCTTTCACTTAAAGGGTGTGTGTGTGTGTGTCTTTAAATCACAGAAAGGTCTGCTGTGTTGCTTCTGTTGATTTAAACTGTCTTTAATGATCGATAATAATACCTAACATAGTGACAATTTTTATAGCACCTTTGTCTTAATACGTTTATTAGACTGCGACCGTTTTCAATTACGAACAGGGATAACTAGCTACGGTTACTCTCTTGCCATAAGCAGAGTTCAATTATTTAAATATCAATTTAACCCTAAAATATTTTTTCTGAATTAGTTAAAACCGGTTTTAAATTCGAATTAGCATACGCCATTAGCGGACCCTTGTCCATTTAATTTTATTCTGCTTTATTTTGTTTTATTTGTTTAGTATAGCCTATTTGTTTATTTTTAATTTACTGGCTTCACTACCATTTTTCCTATGTGATATAAAAATAAATCGGTCACATCGTCTAACGAGGCAGGTTTCCGCCGTGTAATCTGTCGATTAATATAGTCATGTCACGTTTCCAAACCTCGAAAAACAATAAGTTCAAATTCAAATGAAAGAGTAATAGTTGGTTTCTGTAACTGCTGTCCCCATTGAACCTGAACACTTTCCTTTATAATCTCTTGCATGCAACCCTTCATTTTAACAATGCGACTACAGACGATCTTTTTTCCCCTAATGCAACTGTTGCAAAAGAGAAACGCCGGATATCTGAATATCTGATGGATATGTATTTTCATCTTCCCCGTTTCTCCCCCACATAATAATAGCATGCCTGTTTCAGGCTTGGTCATTTATTATTTTTTTATTTTTTTATCTCGCATGTCCATTTTAAACCAATTCAAGGACAGATGGCATTGTGAATGCAAAGTTTGCAATAGAGTCAGCTGCATCAAAATATGGTGATTAGATTATATAAAATAGTTTTTTTTAAATGTGCTTAACGATACATTAACACAATGTTGTTGCAATAGAACAGACCGATTACAACGCCCTGTTGCTTTAGTGTAGCCTACTTCTTTACAAACAAATTCAATAATATAAATAATCAAATGATACGTTCGGACATTGCATTAATTGCATTCCGCATCAGTAAAAAAAAAAAAAAAAAGTATTGTCACTAAAGCTTGCAATGCATTATTACCAATCCAACTATTATAACAAATACAACCAAAATATTAATTTGGAGCATTCTGGTGTTTAAAAGAGAAAACGGTTCAAATAATGCTTTTTAATAACTTTTTAAAAAATTAATTAATTAATTAAGAATAATTCATTTTTGGTAGGTATATTTCATGTTCTATAAACTGGAAGACCATGCTATTTTATAGGTCAATTTATGAATCAAATGTATAGCCTAATATATATATTTTTAAAAACTTACAATTATTTGAAATTTAAAAGAATAAACATTTATATATTTGTAAGTACCCATAACAGCCCAGTTAAATATTGACTTAGAAGCCCAGTACTATTATTTTTTGAATCGCTAATTTGTCAGACAATTAAAGCCCAAAGAGCATCAGAAAATGTCGATACATACTCAGGCCACATCTCTTCCCTCCCCTCTGATCTGTAAACTTTCAGAAGGTAGGCTGTGCTCTGACTGCCTATGAGGAGAGCAGGAGCAAAACCTGCCAGCCCCTCAATTTTCTCCACTTCCTGTACTCAAGCAACTGCATCCCAAAAGAGGGGAAAAGTAGGAAATATCCTGCAAACCGTTCTAAATAAGGCGTCCCGACGAACCGCTCGCGCTCGGCGCGTCTGCTCCTGGTTTACTGACCTATCACGAATGTGAAGACTTCTTTTACACTTTTTTTTTTTAGAGAGTATTGATCGTTATTGTCGTTATTGATTGACTATACGAAAGGAAACGTCGATTAGGGTTCATATTAGACCGAATTTTCCCGGGCAGGGCGCATGGGATAAGGAATATTTAACAACAACAACAACAACAACAAAAAACGCTTGAAGCAATTTCTATCTAAAGAAAAGGTTAAACCGTCAAATGTATTGGAAAAATGAGGCTTTGGCCCCTCTATCAGAGGGAAATCAGTTTCTCTCCGAAGGAATTCCCTCAAAACAGGTAAGACATTTATCGTGTATTCAAGTGTGTGTCACCATAATGCAGCTGTTGTTATCAAACTGCATGGAGAGAAAAGGGTGTTTTCACTGGATGTGAAAGTCCTGTGTATCATCATCTCCTGCAGCCTGTAACATCTTCACCTTAAAATGATGTCATGAGAATCAGGATCTATTCTGAATAGTGTGATTTGCGGTCCATCCTCTTCACATGCCAAGTCTGCAGAGGAAAAATTAGATTTTAATTACTGCCATTAAAAATCAAATTTGCAATTCTTTGGGTGGCCCGTTGCTTTCTCTGATTGGCAGTTGAAATTGACACTCTGGGGTCCTCTTATCGCGAGCATTTCAAGCTATTTGTAATTGCAGGTAGTTTATTTTTTTCAGCTCCCTGGATTGCGTGGAAATACGATTATGGGAAGAGGCACGGGTTAAGTGTGGGGAAAAAAATCAATCCAAATTGAAATCGCTTCATTAAAATAGGGGCTTTTTTGTCGCGAGGCTCTCAATGCACAGTTAAAAGCGTTTTTATTGTTTTGGACGCCTATATAGAGCTGGGAACATGCCTGACATGGAGCACTGTGGCTTGACTGTGTTGTAGGTGATCTCTCCAGACTCGCACAGCACACCGGGAGCGTCGCGCTGCGTGGACGGGCAACACGGACACGCGATGGTGAGCGCGCGGAGCGATCGTGCTCCTTTATTGCGTCTCTGCGTTGAGCTTTTGCAGAAAAGGCCTTCACACAGAATACAAAACTCTTTACTGGTATAATGCATTTGTGTGTGTGTGTGTGTGTGTGTGTGTGGACTATTTCAGTTTAGTAAACAACTTTTGCTCTTAGAAAAGCTTTTCACATTTAATTTTTGACATTTAAGTTCACACGAGCATTTCAGGCTGTCCTACTGAGTGAGTTTGAAGAGTTTCGATTTTCTCCATAACCAGCCTATTTAAATTCGAAATGTTCTCAAAGGGCCAGCAAATCATTGCAGGCTGTGATTTAATTTTTTATGTTTTCCGTTTTAGTGGGTTGAGTTGTTTTTCTCAGAATATTCCTGTCTGCAAAATAACCTTCTAAACATAATGTCATATTCATTGCGCTATTTTCAATGCCGCTCTTGCAGTCACAGTCTGACGGAGAATCTCACAGATCTAATATGGAGAAAGACGACACGCGCTCTTCGCCCAGTCCGCCTTCAACTCCGTCCATCTGCTCGCCCACGTCCACCGCCTCGTCCGTGCCGTCCACCGGGAAGAACGTGTGCGCGAGCTGCGGGCTCGAGATCCTGGACAGATATCTGCTCAAGGTACGAGAGCGCGCGTGTGTCTTCTCATGTGACGAGTGAACTGACTGTAATATAATATTATGTTTTGATTTGAGCTTCTGTAAAACTTTTGCAAACAACATTATGTAGGTTGGAATGATTTAGTAGGCTAAAGGATTGTTGCCTTCGTTTTTAATTACTGAAATGATTCTCTGTATTTTAATCCTCATGTTTGGGATGTGATACACCGCTGCCAATATAATATAGCCTATAAACTACTTAATGACTGTCTAAATACTTTAACATTTGTGATTTTTCGTAATCTTGTGAAAACTGATTCTAAGCAGAATTTTGATAAAAGGCTTTAATAAAAACAATATTATAAAACATGAGTAAATAGGCTACAAAAAAGTCTCGTAATTGATTTGTTTTAGTATATCTAGGCCTACTTGTTATATGTGTTTTTTTGTTGTTGTTGTTGTTTTTTTGCTGGGGTCAAATTTATCACAAGCAGAAACATTACTGAACAATTCATGTCTACTTTGATATAACAGATTTATTAAAGTTTCTGTAATATTTTCCAACATAGTTAGGTCAGAGGAGCATGTTAAAATAACGTGAAGGGGAAATGGTTAAAAAAAGAGGTTAATCTGAAATTATTATTTACATATATAGCCTAATTATTATTAGCCTACATCATATGTAGCCTATTAGATTTAGATTTTTTTCTGCTATTTGCCGTTTTTTTCGAATAATAGTTGGCTGTAAACATTTATAGCTTTTTTTAGCGAAGATGTTGACAGTATCGTCGCGTGCATGTGCTCTCGGCCTGTATGTTTTTCAGGAAGTGCGCGTGTTACGCGCGAGGATCTAGCGCGATTTGTCTGCGTGTGTTTAGCTTTTTCTGCGGAAACTAATAAAGTTTATTACAGTTTAGTCAGGATGAACGATCTTTAGACGCCGCCTTTGCAAGTTTTCCCTTTCCTCAGCTCTTCAGGCCCGAGAGTCTGAAAATGCATCAAACAAGTTAAAAAATTTAAAACGCCAGCTTTGCACTTAATTTTTTTTTCGTCAGAATATGTAAATAAACATTTCCGTCTGGATAGGCTACACCTGTCATAAATGTTCCAAAGAAAACGGTTAAAATTATAATTTTTAATTTCAAATATCAATAATCAGGTTTAAGATCTTAATAATCAGATTTAGAATATAACTACTCACATTTCTGGAAGGAATATGTTGCAGGTTTCATTAACATTATTAAATTATTATTATTATTCAATTATTATATTTTTCTCGTGTAATTAAAAAATAGGCTTCGTGCATCTACATTTATAACTAAACACTTTTGTATACAACGCAATTCTAAGGACATTATTACAAAAATAACAATCTTATTTTAAATCACAACTTAAACATTTTATTTAGTAGCCTATCACATATTTATATGGCAGTGATTAAACGTGTTCGCTTCGACCTAATAATTTTAATGCACGTTGACATTTCATTTTACAGTAGGCTACTACGAATTTTACTAAATGCAAAAAAAAAAAAAAAACAAGACATCCACTGTGCATAAATGTAGCCTTTTAAAATAAATATCCTAATTTCATTAATTTCAATTATTATTATTATTATTATTGTTGTTGTTGTATTTTAACTTTTGCTGTTCTGTTTGTTACAGGTTAATAATCTGATCTGGCACGTGAGGTGTCTGGAATGTTCCGTTTGCAGGACTTCACTACGTCAACACAGCAGCTGCTACATTAAAAATAAGGAAATCTTCTGTAAAATGGATTATTTCAGGTAGGGTAAGTTTTTCACTTTCTGTCCTCACAAATACCAGGTGTGCGCATAAACGAAAAACTGCGTAACTATTTGCTTATTGTTGAAAATGTGTTGCGTGAGTGTAGCGTGGTATAGTTTAATGCTAAATATATGCTTTCTTAGGCATAAATAATGAAAAAAAGTATCGATATAATTCTTACCACAACAAATAGGCTGCAGATATTTACACAAGACGCCGTTTGTATTTGAGTTTAATTGTCTAGTGATGAAGTCAGTGAAAAAGACATCTCACATCATAATTATTCATGACAATCGACTCATTAGAAGTATTTCGTCTTTGTAGCTAATTTATGCATTGGTTAGAGATTCCATACGTGTCTTCTGATTAATAATAACGCATAAAAATAATTTTATCTGTGGTCAAAATAACGTTGTGGCTTATTGGTTGATGTTTCTGATTCAGTATAAAATAATATTTCTGACCAGTTAATTTAGATGTTATCACATGAAGCACATTTTGTGCAGTGTACTTTTGGATTATGATAAAAAGGCCCACAAATGGAGATGATGCCAATAGTAATATAATGAGAGGTCTAAATAGAACTTGATTACTTGATTATTAGTTGAGTTACATTTGCCACTATTCCCTTGTATGCAATTGAATAGTGTTAGAAATCAAACACAAGTTAAAGAATTCAAGATCTCAAAAAGCTCTGGTTGAGATCCAGTAATAATCTGATGGGAAGGCATGGAGTGAGGGAGATCCGACAGGGAAGCTGTGAAATTGCACTGAGGGTACAAGGGCTGCGATATGGCATGATTGCAGAGCACTCAGCGAGGCCTGTGAATGGCAGTATGATATTGGCCAGCCTTCCCTGCTTATTGCCCGTCAATGTGAATGACTGGCCCCTTTAAAGTCAATGCTGCAGGAGAGGGTTTGTTTTCTACGTTAAGCCCAATAATTTGAAGAGATGCTCCACAAGATGGTGCATCAATGTCTTGATCTTCAAAGAGCAACAGCGGTTCGGTTGAGTCTAGGATCTCTCAGTGGCTGGTAGAGATGTTTACACATGAGAGATTTCAAGAGGAAACTTTGGCACAGAGGATGTGCAAATTTAAATGAATGCAAGAAAGCCTGCCACAAAATTTATTTTTAGGGTGTTATAGATCTTATTCGGGATGAAAGCATATTCTGAAGATGGCGAGTTGTGGTTCAGTACAATAGAAATCTGAATTGAGAGAAACGCTTTGAGAAAAAGCTCACTGACGATTGTTAAATGGGGTTTTACAGTCTTCCAAGTGATTTAATGTGTATTATTTTATTAGCATAAATATAAGCAGGACATCCCCTTACTTAGTGAATGGTGAAGAATGGTGAAGAATTGACTTTTATTTTGAGACTTAAAAAGGACATATTTCTAAAATATCGGACTGTATCACTGTATATGTGAATCTATACTTACCTCAAAACAGAATGTATACCCCCTGTTCTAAAGTTTTTTTTTGTTTTTTTCCGTTTTTCCTAATGATCTTAAAAAAATCATCAATAAAAATAAAGTTTTAAAAAATCATAAATATGCCAACAATATTCACATTTCTTCTAATTGACCTTGAAATTTGAAGTGTGATTTTCATGTGATTTGTAATATTTATATCAAATTTGTAAATAAAAAGGATAAATAATTCAGATAAATAAAATAAATGCACATTTCCAATATCCAAATTGTCAGATATTTCAAATAGCTATACATTGCCCTCAAACAGTATTTTATGAAGTTTTCGTACAGTTTTGTATGTCAAAACAGCAACTATAAGGGTTTATGTTGGTCTCTGCATAACAAAATAAAGCCTCAGCTTTTTTCCCTAATTATGCAAGTTAATCAGGAAGGTGTATATGTTTTTTCTGACATGGAATTACAGGAACGCGGCAGCAGAATAGTGAATGACTCTGTAACGTATTCACGTTTGCCTTGTAAAAGAGACAGAAATAACTCCAAGCTTGTGGAGTCGAGTTTAGAGATCTGAAGTAGACTGAATGTGTGCTTTTCTCTGGTGGCAATGAAACATCCCTCTTGTCAAGTCCTCTGCAAACAGAAGTGTTTTTGGTATGCATATACAAGCTTTTTTAGTCTGTTTGAGCCTTTTTACCCGATTATATCTTTCATATAAAGAGGTCAAGATCATAACATCTAACAGTTAGTAGAAAGTAGCATTTGACATGCTTGAAACAAATTCAGTTTTTTTATGGTTAGATATCATGCACTGGCTTCAGTCAAATTACACTCAGTTTGATTGGAAATTATTTCCATTTCTTTCTGATGCTCAGATGATTGGCTAGTGACGTTGAGAGTTGTGTGTACCTGAAGCTCATGAACGCAATGCATGTTTGTTCTTTGGCAGCTGGATTGTTTCGCTGGTGCTGCACAACACCATTAGAGGACAGCCATCATATGCTCGAAAGGAAAAGGATCTCCATTGATTTCTTGCAAGAAAGCAAAACAAAATAGTAGATATGTTTCATTTGTGTTAGTCTCTCATCTGGGCCAGATTGACAGCTGCTCTAATAGAGTGTAATTACAGGAAATCAAAGTGGGTTTGCTTTGTGTGCTGTGGGGGGGAGAGAGGTAGATTTGGCGGTAAGGGTCAGAGTGGAGACTGTACCTACACTAAAGAGAAACAGCCACAAAGGCACGAGCATCAGGCCACACAGGAAGTCAGAGGAGGCTGTTAATCAGAGCAACCAAAGGATAAGGACAGGGTGATGGAGTAAGGCGGTAACCCGAGTGGGTTTGTGCGGAGCGGAGATCGGTAGATTTGAAGGAGATGACGTACTGTAATGGCCATATGCGCGTGCAAGACTCCTTGTGTTTAAATGCAAACAGAAGTAAACAGAGCTTGTGTAACCCAACTTGGTGGAGAATGCGGGAAATTATATGAGTGACTGAAATTACAATGACAAAAAAATTAAGAGAGACAATATATCAAAATAAAGGCTCCAACAAAGAGAAAAATATTTTCTGGCCAGCAATTTTGTGTGGTTTACAAAATGATTTGCTTGAATGGGTGCTAAGGTGTTGCTAGGTTGTTAGTTACCAACCAAAGTACAGTGCTGTGACTGCAATCGCATACTGATATGAATGAAGTTTGCACGTACTACATACCATGTTGTCATCGTCATGTGACCTACGGCGTCAGTTGCATTCACAAATCCTCTCCCATGGCCTCATGGGATAGTCGTGTCCATCATACGGGCTTCCGAAGAAGTGATCCGGGTACTTTTCACCTACTGTTTTTCGAATACTACACTGTAAAAAATGATATCATCAAGTTATGACAATGTTTTTACATTGCTTCAACTCATCAAAACAAGTTGCGCAATTTTCAACTTTTTTTTATAAGCTATACAAGATTCAACAAATTTTTTAAGTCAGTGTAATGTAATTTAAGTTGAAATAACTTAAACATCCAAGTTGATTGTACTTAAAAATGTAAGTACAGTGTACAAATGTGGAAATACTACTTTGCCTTTTTGTTTTAATATATAGTATGGAAGTAGGCACATTTGGGCACAGTGCAAGTCTTTATTTTGGTCTCTAGGTCTGCTATTTTTCTTGAACAATTAATCGCACACCAGGAATCGCCAATCCGATCACTAAGGAATGGAAAAGCACACCTCAACATGTCCCAAGATTGGCGGCCTCATTTATGGCCATAGCATAAACAGTTTGGTTACACACCAAATGTAATACACATGGTTCAGGGTTTGTAAAAACCTCCATGAGCAATAGTAATAGCGTTGCTTGCCGTAGCAAACGTCATTAATAAGTCTCAGCAGTCTCTGAGAGGGAGATTTACTCCCAGATTATAAAGCTCCAAGAGTATATCAAATTTAATCAACAGAATTTGTGCTTCCACAAGCTTCTCTTTTCCAGCCAAAGGTGAATTTCTTCAGAACTGAGGGAAACGCTTTGCGGCTGCAGGAATTTTCCCCGGCGAGTTATGATATGCTGGACAGAAATAAATCCAGTATAAGCACAACAACGCACAATCAGACGTGCGGCAGATCTGAACAAAAACAAAACCCCCTTAAGATCTTTATGGCTTTTCTGAAAGGTTTTGCGGTAAATGAACTGCCATGACAGATTACGGCTCCGTTACACAATGTTTCTCCTCTAAACACACGTCTGAAATGCATCATTACTCAAAAAATTGTATTCTTTGTCTGGAATGATGCTGTCAGAATATGGTGTGCAGTGTACACAGAAACTTCTTTGCATGCTTTTTGCAGGCATTAATACGCGAGCCGTGTTTTATGTATTGATACTTTGCGCATAAGTGGACTGTAAATATTTTTTGATTCAGGTTTGTTTTTGCTTCTTGGCTCATCCTGCTCAAGTGCTGATTGGCAGAGACAAATTATTATACACGCACACAAGTTTCCTGGTTTGTTGAGCCCTGTGGGGCTCCCTGGTGGGCTATGATGTAATTTCCAGTGGATGAACCCTCCGAGGGGCCGGTGTCATCATTCTTCAGTAGCGTATACGAGGAAAACATGGCTATCTTGATATCCCGTGTTTCTTTGCAGTCGGAGGAGGTTGTGTATGACACTTTGTTTACACAAGAGCTCCAAATGACAGAGGTGTGGTGGTGGAGGGAGGGAGGGAGGGCTCAGATTCAGGCCAAAAAAGGGCCGTGACTGGCCATCTGCAGAGCATTAGTCTCTCCTAGTCCTCTCAACACTGGAACCCTCTTTGGTCACCCGAATGTGATGTCTGGGTCAAAAACACACGGCATGGTCAGCCCCGTCCAGTCAAAATAACACTTCATTACAGCAGGCTCTGTGTATTTGCTGTTGGTTTGTATCACTGCAGGGTTGTTCATCAAGTCCTGTTGATCACAGAATAACAGAAGAGGTGCTTTGCACGGCCATATGGCTGCTGAAAATTCAGGGCTAAATTAAATATGGAATGTGTAGACATTTACAAATCACAGTTGGCTGAGAATGTGATGATTAACATGTACCGTCAGCAGTTACATCAATAACATGCAACATCTTAATTCCATTCCTGCACAAGAGAATCAACACATAACATCAGCTTTGCAGTGTATTATATGATTAGAAATAATTATGCATACGCAAGAAAGAAAAGACCAATTATTATGTGGTATGCAAAAAAAAAGAACCAATCAAAAGAGGGAGAATGGCAGATCAATGCGGTCAATCGTAGAATGAATGAATGAAATAAATATATAAATAATCTTAAAAAGTCTAGTTTATAAAATCAAAAAAGAAAAAACAAGTAAGACTGAAATGATCTTAAAAACGCATTTGAATTATGCGTATACATTTAAGCAGTTTGAGATTCATTCATTGCAGAAAATGTTTGATAAATACTAACCTGTAAAATCAACTAAAAAAACAGTTATATTTATTATAAACTATATTTTATATATAAATGTAACAAATTGTTCTTAAATATATACATGCATGTGTGTGTATTTATATATACATAATAGTTATACACAGTACACACACATATATTATGTAAACATGTAAAAATTTGACAGCACATAATTATATATAATATATATTAATTTATTTCAGAACATTTTTGATAGTTACTATCTGTATAATCAACTGAACATATATATATATATATATATTAATATATTATATAATAATAATACAATTATAAACATATATTTTAAATTACTAAAATAATTATTTATAATATTGTTTAATTATATATAGTATATATTAAACAATGTAATATATCCCATCCCTGCTTTTATTAATTTAGATATGTGAAAAAAATTATATTTGAAGCTCTTCACACTTTAAAAATAGATGTCTTACATGCATTACGCACTTTGTTGGATAAAATCAAGAGTTTATGGATCCTATCAGCACAGTTTATCAGCAGACATTTCCTGCCGACCTGCGGCTCAGAGAATTACTAGTGGTTTGTTTGTGCTGAGTTGTACAGCCGTGTCTAAAACGTTTAGTGGTTATCTTTTGGACACGGTTCAGCCTATCTGTATTCTGTCTTCTGCTGGCGAGAGCTTTCTGTGGAGAGAAAAAATACCTGTTAACTGTTATACATATTACACTATGAAATCAAAACAACCTAATTTACACACAAAATGCCCCCATTATTATAGGGTATTGGTTGCAGTGATAAGCACATGTATAAAATGCTGTATTGTTTATGGGATGAGTATTGATGCCCAAGCCCTTCTCTGTCTCACAGTAGGTTTGGTACAAAGTGTGCCCGCTGTGGCCGGCAGATCTACGCCAGCGACTGGGTACGGCGAGCCAGGGGCAATGCCTACCATCTGGCCTGCTTCGCCTGCTTCTCCTGCAAACGTCAGCTGTCCACAGGCGAGGAGTTTGGGCTAGTGGAGGAGAAAGTACTTTGTCGGATCCATTACGACACAATGGTGGAGAACCTGAAACGGGCCGCTGAGAGTGGTGCGTGTGTTTCGGATGCATTACACTTTGAGTCTCATCGATCTGAAAAAAATTCCTAACCACCCTTTCCTGGGTTTTCATGCAGGAAGCGGACTCACTCTGGAGGGGGCGGTGCCATCGGAACAGGATAGTCAACCAAAACCGGCCAAAAGGGCACGAACCTCCTTTACTGCGGAACAACTGCAGGTAAGATTATCAAACACACAGTGGCATGTGGATGTCTGAGATGAGGAAGCAAAACACCCTTTATGCTTTTGCTTTTGTCCAATATGAATTCATTTTTCAGTTCCATTCAATGTTTACAAAGCTTCCAGGTTAAACGCATATGGAATAGCATTTTATCTTTCACGTGGCACTATCAGCAAGCAACCATAGTAATGATAAACATACACTACAGAAAGTTTGTAATGGAATTTTTTTTTAAATAAATATTTTATGCTCATCAAGGCTGAATTCTCTAGTCTTCTCAAGGCTGAACAAAAAACATCAACAAAAAAGCAGTAATATTGTGGAAATATTATTGCAATTTAAATATTCTGTTTTCTATTGGAATATATTTTCAAATGTAATTTATTCCTGTGATCAAAGCTGAATTTTCAGCATCATTACAAAACTGTTATTTTAAATTGTAATAATATTTCACAATATTACAGTTTTTTTTACTGATTTTCTAGTCAAATGAATGCAGCCTTGGTGAGCGTCTTTCAAAAACATATATATATATATATATTTACTAGTATGTGTGTGTGTGTATATATATATATATCATTTTGATATATATTAATCTTCACAAATAGACGTTTCCCCCAAGTAAATGACCTAATGTTAATATTGTTTCATGCACAGGTAATGCAGGCGCAGTTTGCACAGGACAACAACCCTGACGCTCAGACCCTGCAGAAGTTGGCAGACATGACAGGATTGAGTAGACGAGTCATACAGGTGATGAAACTCTTATTGTCCCATTTAATGCTTAATCCATTTAAATTCAGTAAATAGAGACAGCTTGTTTTAACAATTGGTTGTATTTTCATAGGTTTGGTTTCAAAACTGCAGAGCGAGACATAAAAAGCACACTCCACAGCACGGCGGCCCACCTCAAGCTCACCCACAGGCCCGCATGCCCCCCTCGCTGCCTGACGAGCTGCATTACTCGCCTTTCGGCAGTCCCGAGAGAGCGCGCATGGTGGCCCTGCACGGGTACATCGAAAGTGAGTGTTTCCTCGAGTACTGCTGTCACTACAGCAAAAGCAATATATATATATATATATATATATATATATATATATATATATATATATATATATATATATATATATATATATATTGCACAGTTGTGCTGCTTAATATTTTTGTGGATACTGTGATAGATTACCATTTTATATATATATATATATATATATATATGTGTGTGTGTGTGTGTAATGGTAATCTATCACAGTTTCCACTAAAATATTAAGCAGCACAATAGTATTTAACATTGATGATAATGATAATGATAATGTTTCTTGAGCAGTAAATCAGCATATTAGAATGATTTCTAAAGGATCATGTGACTCTGAAGTCTGGAGAAATGCTGCTGAAAATACAGCTTTTACATCGCAGGAATAAATTATATGTTAAAATATATTCAAATAGAAAACAGTTATTTTAAGTTGTAATAATATTTCACAATATTACTGTTTTTACTGTATTTTGGATCAAATAAATGCAACCTTGGGGAGCATACAAGAGATTTCTTTTTTAAAAACATAAAAACTTTGTATATTTAACTAAATTAGTAGCTTTTTTAACTAGCGTGTTCTCTGACCTGAAGATATTTGGAGATTAGTATAGATAGAGATTAATATTAGTATCTGTTTATTGTGTTTTGGCTTGGCAGGTCATCCGTTCTCGGTGCTCACTACACAAAGCCTCCCTCATCAGGCCATGACGTTGCCGCAGCTCCCTCTCAGCCGCTAACGCCCCCACCTCGCACTGACCCCTGACCCCTTCACCTTGACCTCCTGCTCCAAACTTCCAATCACTCCTGCGGCGACCCCACAGGTCGGATCTGGCTGAAGGAGAAGGTCACGGTCCCACTTGCTCTTGACCTCTGAACTCGCAAGGAGAGAGACTGTTTCCTCTCTGTTTTCGCTGGACGGGATTTTACTCACCTGCATCTAGTCACGCACAGTTAAGGGAAACCGCATATGTGACCTGTGAATTTAGGACTTGCGTCAAGACCAGGATCTGGACTTCTGAACAAAAAACAAAAAAAAGACACAAGCACACACTGTAACAGACTAGCGCTCTTGGTTCACCCCTTCTCCTGATAGTCTCGACTCTTATTCAGCGTTTGGAGACTCTGAATGCAAACAAAAGGAATGTAAAGTTACCAGCAACAGTGTTAAACATTTAGGTTGAAAAAGGGAAAAGCACAAGAGATGTGGATGGGAAATAAGTGGCATAGAACCAGGTGGTAAGACATATTTTATCTCTTTTTCCTCACCGAAACATGCCACGGTTGAACATGGAAGTCGTACTAAGCAAGTGAAACGAATTTATGCTACTTAAAAGAACTTAAGTTCACTTCACTTTTGCTTGCTGTCTTGTTCTTACACCCATATGCAAAGCATCCGTGTTTTGAAGGGCCTAAAAAGCCAGCAGGGTTGATTTTTCTTAAATTTAAATGGTTCTTAAATTTTAAGCCCATCATTTAATTGTATAAATAATTGCTGCCATCTTGTTTTGAAAGGAGATAGATAGTTTGTTAGAAACTGATTGTTTCATTTTAGATCCAAGTGACACGTTAAATAATAATTTTCAAGGAGGATGTCTAAACCTTCCCTAATTTTATTATTTTCAAAAATGCTTTGCAGTAACTGTTGTCATACCAGTTTACCTGCAATCATAAACTACAAATAACGTTGATCTGAACAATGCTCTCAACATTTTTACTAAAACGAGAGAACGAAAATATGGAGGATCAAGAAGGGATTTTCAATGACAAACAACAATCTTTTGTGCAAAAGATAGAAAGGAAGAGGAAGACTGAGACTTAAAAGAGCACTTGAGTAAAATGTAAAGATAGCTACATGTAAAGAAAATGTACATGTAATGTATTTTTAATTTAAGCAGTGTCCTGAGACGAATGTGTCTGTGTTTCATTGTTTTCTTCATACATGTGTGCCGTATATGCCTCAGCTGTGACCAGAGAGCAGGAGTGTTAGGTGTACAGGTCTGAAACCGGGGGGAAAAGTCTGAAATTGTAACTTAAATTTGAGAAATACTTGTTCTGTTCTGAATGAGGGACAAGGCCTCTACATTCTTGTATTTATTATGACAGGTAGCCTGTAAGCACTTTCCCCCACTTTCACATGTCTGTTTTGTAAAAAATAAAAAAATAATAAAATAATTAACTATTTCTATGGCTGTGCATCATACATTTTTTTCTTTTAAATAAATGAAATTACTTTAAAACCTTAAAAAAATAACATAATTTGCTCTTGCAAATTAGATTGCTAGATTTTTCCCAGAACTTATCATCTATTCTACATATAACATTTTCGTAAAATCTCTCTCTCTCTCTCTCTCTCTCTCTCTCTCTATGTGTCATCCAAATACTTTAACAAATTAATTTACAATTTCAATCAGAATATCTGTTATATTAAAATACAAAACCACGTTTTCTTGACTGATAAAAATATATATTTTTTTACATAGCTTTGATGGTATTTCTTGAAGTGTGTATATTATATATGTGTGTGTGTGTACTGTGTATAATTATTATGTATAAATACACATGGATGTATGTATTTGACATTTTTTATAAAATATTATAAAATATATATATAATGTAAATGATATAAATATATATACAGTATATACACATATATATTTAAGAAATATTTGCATGTATGTGTGTGTATTCAAATATACATAATTATACACAGTACACACACATATATTATGTAAACACAAACCTTTATTTTGGATGCAATTAATCATTTGACAGCCTCTATATATATATATATATATATATATATATATATATATATATATATATATATATATATATATATATATATATATATATATATATATATATATATATTTAATTCAGTACCATGGTATTACCATCTGATACCAGCACAGTATTTTGTCATAAAATGTTATAAACACTCTTTTATAACATGAAACGCAGATTTTATATCTGACTGCTACAAGTTATTACGACAGGTTAGGATATTATGACATGTATGAAATATTACAGATAATTAAAAAAATATATCTAGCAAATATCTGGATGGTTTTTGTCACTTTCAGAGTGTTTTTTGTTGTTGTTGCCCTGAGCTCTGGTTAATTTCTGACTGTGGTATATGGGCCTGTGTGTGCACGAGTGTAGCAGGAAGCAATCACAGGCTGATGGAGGAGCTGGCAGACCCTTCACGGGTCAGTGTGTACAGTAATGACTCCATCACTAGTTCCATCAGCATCACACACAGGAATTCCCTGTCAGGCCACATCACAGGATTGATCTCGTATCCCGTGTTCTCTTTCAAAAGACACACTGAGACATAATCTTTGACTAACCTATCCTCTCTGCACTCAAGCACACACACTTTTTTTAAGTGAAGAAAACTTTGCATCTCATTTCTTTCGAGCTGAGCAAGAATCTGACTCATTTACGTCAGTATTCAGATCATTTACTTGGACAGAATACAGCAATGATGTAACATTTCTTACTTGAGTCTGTACCCAAACCCCACTATCTTGGCAAACATGATTTCGTCTTTAAAATAAACTGTATGCAATGACCTTTAAAACCTAAACTCATTGAATTATATTCTTCTGATTTGATTCTTTTGTGGTTTATGTATAGCTGCTCAGTTGAGATACTTTTCTGATTGGACACTTTTTTTCACTTCTTATGATAATAATAATAATAATAATAATAATAAAAACAAAAAAAGAGAACACTTTAAACAAAACTGCTAATTGTGTTAAAGGTTGCTCAATAAATAATTGATCTTTTAATATACAGTAGATATGCTCATCACTTAATGCAAAGTCAGGTTTTATTTTTAGCATTCATAACATTAATCATTCATTAATACATAAAGTCTGATGTCTGTGGGTTACAATTTAACAGTTGTCAGTATAAATATTTTATTTTTAAAAATGTAAATAGCCTATAATTTTTGGAAAGGATAACGGGATTGAAAAAAAAACGATTTGATGTAACAAAGCTGCATTAATGTTCAGATCAGATCCATATACAATGAACTGTGTGTGAGTATTCTCACTTATTCTCTTGTGTTCTGCTTCTTGGACAGTGGCCAATGAATTCATCCCAGCTCTTCCTGCATGTCCGCACAATCCACTCGTGTTCTTGGTCATCTACAAGGGCAGATAATACATATTTCACTCATTATGATAAGGAAAATTCTTTCTAGATTTATAATAAAAGCATGAAGTTTTCATGCGTATAGCATACTTGTAAATGCGATACGTGGTGTTTTTTTCTTTCTGGTTGTTTGGTCAAAAATCGAGCTCCAAAAGGCATGTGTCAAACTCATTCATATGCGGTTAAAGGCAATTTACATTTTTTACGTGCAGGATTAAGACAACAATTATGAAAATTCGCTCTCAGCAGCCTACTTCACGCGACAATCAATCACTCCCTTTTTTCGTTCCCTTCCCAGAGATGATTCCGCAACCAAAAACAGTGGATAATATACTGCTTTTTTAAATGGTTAAAACTGAAAGGAGTTGCTAATTGCGGAGCGCGAGGTAGTTCTGCTGCTGGTGCTGAATGTGAGCGCGCAGCTGCACGCACTTGAGCGCTCACCCCCATGAACGTGGCGAACTGGGCCCATTGTTGAGAACAGGTCTTAAGCTCTCCTCTGATTGTCGATAATTGCACGCGATGGCCCTAAACGGCCTCTCCACGCGCCTCCCGCCACTTCTACCTGGTTCCCGCGCGCAGCAATTGAGACTTTTCCAGCACGCGACCGGTCCATTCTGCGACAGCTGCATGCTAACGTCTCACTTTATTCAGTCGCTCCCACCTCACGCTCTCCACATGGAGGTCACACTCGAGAGGAACATTTCATCACTATTTTAAACCAATTAATACCTCCGTGGACGCTTCAACCAATGGCTGATGGACAGGGTCGGTCTACAATTACATTTCGGTAAATGGTCCGAGTTCGCACGGTAATATTTGCACGAAATTAGCACCTCAGTACTTATTGTTTGCCTGGCATTCATACACTTGCTAAATTCATAGGCTAATACAATCCTATTTCCGAGCAGACGTGCCACTCACATCAAATCTACTGCAAATAAATTCTCCTCTGTATCAGTTGTCGAGGGCTTAAAGGGCTTGCAAATAGTTACTTTTGACATGCGATTTACATGACAATAGTGCTTCAAATTGAACTGCGTAACAGGTAAGTCCGTCGTCAAGCTTGCAAAAGCAAAATGCTGATAATATAGCATATCTTACATCAATGTGAATAGTTGGACGAAATGTATTTAGGCCTAAATATTGTTCCTGTTAGAAAAAAAATAGTTATCTTTTAACAAGCCACAAGTTGCTCTCTTCAACAATTCACAAGTATTATAAGTCCTTATTTGTTTAGAAGGGGTTCCTGCGGTCATGGAAAATACCTGGCTTTTTTTTTTTTTTTCTTTCATGCAAGCTTTTGTTCTATAAAATATTTTTGAGTAAATCTCTTTGAGTGCAATCTCTATAAAATGATTTAAAAAAAAAAAAAAAAATCCTTGTCCAGTAACCACAAATGACTGGAATAGTCATTCACTCATAGGTCATTCACAATTGCACATTCATTGTGGGAACGCTGTTTAAAGAACTGTCTTAGGCCTCATACTTCCTAAAACTTTGCTGAAATTCATCTCCTTGAATTTCCGTAACCCATATAACCATCTATTTGTTTTCATTACTAATGTTTAGTTTCTTTTTCTTGGCTTTTTTAATTCTGATTGTTCCCCTTATCAATTTATTCACTTTTGCCCTTGTCTTTTTTTGTTTATGTGGTAGTATAATTTATTTTTTTATTAATGAGAAAGTAATCACTTGGCTTTTTTTTACTTTCCCAACATTTTTTATTTATTTATTTCAGCTACATGCCTGTATTTTGTGCAAATCACAAAATATTTTTTTTCTTCCTTTCTTCACTTGAGTCTCCTTTCCACATGTTCACGTTGAGCCCTCATTCAGGTGGCCTAATGAATATGATACACATTCCACGATCAAAGCCCAGGAGTCAGAAGGGAAGCAGTAATGGTACCTTGTTAGGACGTGTTTATCTTAATCCCTATAATATAATCAAAAGGAAAAGTGTTTCCTTCCAAACAGAGCCGCACTTTTCATTAATGGATTTAGGATCTCTTATTATCGTCTGAGATTATTCCAAGGCTCGATGAGCTATGTGTGTGTATTCCCACCAGGTGGATGATCATGACAAGGTTTGATGTTACTATAAAAGAAGTGACTAGGTGCTCAGGCCTTGGCTGTTTTCATTGGCGGTGGGATTTTTAAATGTGAACCTTAAGCAATTATCATAGAAGCAGGAAACAACTGCAAACCGTATGGCAGTAAAGCTTCTGGCTCAAGTGAAGTTATGTGTTACCAAGGAACAGACGCTAAAATAAGACAAAAGTCAATAGTAGTCTAGTTTAAAGAGCATTATCACACTCATAACCCCAAATATTTAGGATAGAGCAACATATTTGCTAAGACAAGAATTACTAGTATTGTTTCTCTTTTACTATTGCTAGATCTAAATCCCTTATTATATAACTATTCAGAACTTAACTTGTCCTGCTCCAGACATGAAAGAGACAATAAACAGCTAAAAACTCCCATAGACACACTGAACAAGGGATCTGAGTTATATCTAGAGACAATAATATAAATTTGGGGGTGGATTCTTTTTACTTGGAGCAGTAACCACATATTAACCAAATAGCAATGCACTAAAAACACCCAAAATAACCAAAGATAATTTTCATAGTACTAAAAGTAACTTGTAGTTTTCTACAAGAGTGGTGATACATGGTGAAATATGGTCTATATATTAGTACGTCTTGACAGGTCAATCAATTTAATTACTGTAAATGGAGTGTATCAACCCCCTTGCTCATTTACACTGTGTTATTAAAGCTGGTTGTAAACAGGATTTCCAGTCCCAACGTAAACCAAACGCCTGCCTCCTAGTGCCTGCTTGGCTTCAAGTTTACTGCAACCTAGAAACCCTAGTCCCTAAAGCCTCTAATCCTGCTACCTCTGCTAGGCAATGCTTATTACAAACGTTCTGTGTAATGACAGGGGCTTTAGTGACACCCCCACTCATGTTTCAAAGCCTTTCCAGCCAGAAAGGAAACAGAGGAATCATCACATGTTCTTACAGCAGTCTTTCAGGCAAACTTTATCCTCCCCTTCTCTCCAAGAATCCTATAGAGGAGACAAGTAGGTGTTCATGGAATTTGAGTAGTGTAATTAAAACTATTTTTACATTTTCTGAAGCAAACATGAGTTGTGCTTGCCTGTGCAACAGATGCCACCGTGATTCGAGGTGGTAGTTGGTTACTTTCTGGTTCAAGTCAAAAGAGCCCACCTCTTGGTTGAGAGGTTGGAATACTATACACAACTTTAAAAAACTAACATTTTCAGAACACAAGGCATCATATACTTGCCAAATTTGAAAATAAAAAACTGGGCATCATACACTAAACGAGTCATGACTGAGGATCACACACTACCAGATTTTCAAGTCTTCTGTCAAGTCCTGACAGGAGATGCATGACAATAAAAACAAACACGGATGTACAGGAACTAACTGCAGTAGCGACTCTTGTGTTCTGAGTTGCGGAAAAACTAGCCAAGCTCATTTAGCCTTGGGTTGGTAGACATTGTAAGTATGGTCTGGACAGATTAGCAGTGGGAGTTGGGGGAGTTGGAAGTCAGTGTAAAAGGTACGTCATGCACTACGATGCATGTTCTGAAATTGGCGTTTTGATAGATTGGATGGAATCATAGTCTGAAGCATTAAACATTTGGTGTGTGTTCCCATCAAACACTACATGATTTTCGGTAATAACTCCAACAACCCAAAATCTTCTGACTGGCTCTGACTTTTGCCAACTAGTGTTGACTCAGCCAGACTGCAAATCAGGGCAAAAATAGTTAAGACGTATATTCTAGCCATAGAAAAGTAACAGCACACCTCTCCTAAACAAGCTGAAGGATTTGAGGTATAATTACTCTCCACAAGTGGTTACACACCAATGTTGAATACTTGGGGTTAGAGGTTTAAAACAGACAATAGTAAAAGAGCAAATACCACTAACTTTAATTTACTGTTATTTTGGTAATTTAAATGTTTGTTGTTTTTTTTTGGTCATATAATTTTCCCTTTTTTGAAAAAAAAAACCAAGCATATGGCTTAAACTTTGCTTGGAGTATACAGTTACTGTGCTTTGGATGCTTGGATTGAAGACAAAGAGGAGGAGAAGCTGGTCAACTGGGGCAGAACAGGACATATGAAGGGGACTCAGTCTGCCTTGTGCCCATCTCAAGGGGCAGTCCTACATGATACGCCAGTAAATGCTGCTTACAATAACCCACCCTCCCTGACTTCAAATGACCAATGTGTTGAGATTCTTCAGGGCTTCTGCCCATCTGCTTTTCTTGTGCTCTCTAACCAGCTTCAGAGTTGGCCTGCAGCCTGGGCATTTCTGCAGGCCTTCCTGTCCAGCCTGGGCTGCTGCTGCTTGGGATTGCCACCCCCTATCATGCCTGCCTCCTGGATCCTACTGTTACTCTGCCCCACAGCTGTAGTTGGACTTATCCCTCTTTCCTCTCCTCCCAAAAACATCCTCCCGCAGGGAATGTGGTTCCTCTTCGTTTGCCTCTTCTGCATCTGCGCCCTCTGTGATCCTCCATCCTGGAGGGAAGCTACTGGCAATAAATTCTGTTTTCACACCCATTTTGACAAATGTACCGCCACCTCCAGGTGATAAAAATAGATCTATAGGATACACAATATTCCATATTATAAAACGCTCCAACATAAGAGATGCAGTTGATTTAAAGGCCAGATGTATGTTTGAGTGGGAATTCCACTATGAAGTCTATGTGAAGAATCTCTCTATCCCTGCTTAGACAGGGTAGACGTCATGCTTAATTGCCATTGGTCGGGCAAACAGATAGCCTGCAAAAATCAGAGAAGGGCCAGGGATTTAAATGGATTGTTCACCCTCCAAAAAATTATGTCATGTCATTCCAAGACTTTATTTCATCTGCAGATAAAAAAAAAAACATCCACTCACTGCTCAGTTCAGTGCTGAGTTCTGCACTTTTGCAAATCCTCTTGTTGTTAACTCATAACAAACAGTGTAGACATTATGTTAAATAAGAGATTAACTGTGCAGTCAGCCTCATTGATTATGGCAGATCTTTGTGAGATCGCAATGAATTGAGATGAGTGACAGTTTTTTAGTCATAAAGGGAGCGCTTGATATATAATCCATCCGGAATTTGAATAAAAGTTCAGTTTTGCTGCATTAGGTAAGGCAATAGTTATTTATTAAATGTACTGCCATGTCAAATCATGCATACAGTATGCTTGCTTTTCTGTTCAAATTATAGTGGTTTGAAAACAGCCGCTTTAATTACATAATTCATCAAGAGCGTTTATACTGGGAAGTGTAAGTTGTTGCTAGGTGACAACTTCAAACTGTCACAATCTGGTCAAATGATAAGGAAGACGGATCTAAATAAGTTAAATAAAGTATTTATTAAATAAAACAGAAACAAGTAATCCACAGAAGAGAATGGTCATCGTAACAGCGTGTAAAACACAATACCAGACAAAGACTGAGAACAAATGAGGAACTTAAATACACAGTGCTGATGAACCAAATGCAGACAGGTGTGCTCGTTAAATGAATGTCTATGACAACTAATAGGTGGCAGGAAACTAGAACAAAGGAAACCGGTAACAAAAAGAAATGACAAACTAAAAGTCCATAAAAAGCTCAGCAACGAGCTGCCAAGGTAAACCTGGGCTCCGGAGGATCGAGGCAGAGGCAGAGCGACCGACGACCCTGGTGAAATCAGGAAGGCAGAGCCAGACGGAGCCGATGGGGTGGAGAGCCAAAGTGCAGCGGAAGGCTCGAAAGTCTGTGCCGCAGGAAGGGCGATGTCTGACCAAGGTGAAGCTGGTAAGAACAAGGAAGCATGGTGGAGCTGAGGGGACGACGGTCCCAGGTAGAGCCAAGGAAGGAAGGAGCCATGGCGGAGTCGACTGCTCGACGGGCTGAGTTGGAGCTATGGACCAGGAGGTCTGAGGTGGAGCACAGGAGTCGACGCACCTTGGCTGAGCTGGCGAACTAGAAGTCCTCAGCAGGTTAGAGCCGATAGAGGGGCAGAGGGATTGAAGGGTGCCAGCGAAGATGGGGCTGAGTGGGGGTCTGACTAGCCTAGTCAGAGGAGGCAGGAGAGGGAGGCAGGGTGGGTGCATTATAAACGCATTAGAAGTATTTGAGCTGGGCAAGGCCAGCGGCAATGTAGGCTTAGGACACGGTGGAATCAGTGGAGGGAGGCAGTTATCCTCTTCCAGCTCTTCTCTATATTCCACCGGCTTGTAGGTAGAAGTCGGCACACACACCTGGTCAGACTGGGCATTACTTTTGGCTCCGGAACAGACGTGGTCTCACGTAGAGAGGTTCTTTTGGACGAGTTCAATAAACTGGCCTGCAATATCCATTTTCTTAGTCAATTTGATATTGTATCAGCCGATATATATGTTAATTTTTAATGTTATCTGTCCAATAAAAAAAATTGGCTGATAAATAATGGAATATTTCCTTTAACTGAGACATGCACAATCAGGCTCTCAAAAGTTACATAAAAATTTGGATTTAGATTTATCGGCCAATATATTGGGCATATCGGTGCATTGCTAATTCTGTCACAATCTGGTCCAATGATGAGGAAGATGGATCCGAATAAGTTCAATAATAAAGTATTTATTAAATAAAACTGAAACAAGTAATCGAAGAGAATGGAATAAAAGAGAATGGTCAACATAGTGTAAAACACAACAATACTGGACAAAGACTGAAAATTAATGAGGAACTTAAATACACAATGCTGATGAACCAAATGCAGACAGGTGTGCTACTTAAATGAATGTCCATGGCAACTGATATATAATAAGTGGCGGGAAACTCGAACAAAGGAAACAGGTAACAAAAAATTACAAACTAAAAGTCCATAAAAATGAACCCAAAGCTAAACTGAACATAATGATGAAAAACTATTTCATGACATTCTATTTAAATGTGTTTTTAAGGAGGAAGCGCATCTAGCCTTGCCCGGGACTGTTGTTGCTAGGTTGAGTAGTCACAACTGGTAACTATGACTTACGTGATATATCCACTTTATTGTAAGTGGCTTTGGTTAGAAAGCTTCTACTTAGAACATGAATGTAAATGCAAATGAAGTCTGTGATGTGGACTCTTGTAGAAGCGGGTGGGCTTTGGCTCTGGGAGTCATAACCAGGATGTGGTTTAATGTGACAGGTCTGCGCTCTTGTGCAAGTCTCGGTCTCTGATGTTTGCTCTCACTTTCCAGCCGCATGTGGTAAGGATGTAATCCCAGAGGCCTGGAAATGATCTGATCTGAAGACTGAACATATACCACACTGACGCAGAAGTGACAGTGTGTTTGCAAACCCTGAATAGAGGCATGGTGTGATTGACACATGGAAATGTGTATGAATATTTAGGAACACAAATAACTGTCCAATATGAACACATAAATACACATATCAGTGTTTTAAAGGTGCAGTGTGTAGATTTTAGCAGAATCTAGCAGTGAGGTTGTGAGTTGCAATCACCCACTGCTCACCCCTCCCTTTCAAAGCACGTAGAGAAGCTACGGAGGCTGACACAGGACAAAAATGTTGTCGTCGGAGAAAGCAGAGAGTGACTAGCGCTCTGTAGAGCAGTTTGTCCTTTTAGGGCTACTGTAGAAACATGACGGCGCAAAATGGCGATTTCACTGTAAGAGGACCCGTGGTGTATGTAGATAGAAATGGCTCATTCTTAGGTAATAAAAACATAATTGTTCATTATGTAAGGTCTTTATACACCACTGAAAACATTATGTATATTATATTGCATTTCTGTCAATAGATTTCATACATACTACACACTGCACCTTTAAGTTCATATAATATCACAGCACAGCACTGAGAATGCGCTAAGCTCAGATGTTTTTTTGTTTGTTTTTTTTACAATATCAATATTCTTACCAATGTAGTTGGCCTCAAAACTAATATATATAATCTGGCCACAAACACTCAAAGGGCTGGAGATGTGTTATAAGCTCGTTCACAACGATGATAATGATAAAGATATAGTTCTAAAAATTGTCCACACCACAACTCAACTATAATAGAAAGAACTGCTCAAAGACAAATTTTATTTGCGTCACCATGTAGCTACTATTTCTTTACCACACACGGATTCAGTTTCCTAACAATGCCAATAAACAGCTTCCAATTTACAAAATCTATGCATGTTTCTCCATACATAACTCTTTTGACATCTGTTCAGGATGTGTCTGTCTTCCTATGTTATAGTAACTGTAGATGTATGAAATAGACATGCAAGCTCACAATCAGACTGTGCAGATCGTGTTGCATGTATTTGCTCTAGACAGTGTTTACTAAATTATGCATCTCGCAATACTGGAAAATACAGCAAACTGCCAAATAATTCCAAAGCAACATTCTAAATAGAGATACCTAGATATGGACTAGGAAAAAAATTGTGTTAACAGCCAAAGATGCAAGTCTGACACATGTGTAGACCAGTAATTAAAAATAGCATAGATGGAATACAAGAACACGTCCTATGCAAACAGATGTAGTTTTTGCCATTTTTTATTTTATTTATTTCTTCAATAAAAATAAACTGAATATGGAACATGGTATATTGATACTTACTGCAGATGAACCCAAGTAAGACTAGCTATGTAACTATGCATAGATCTTAAATTGTCCTTCACAGATCAACATGACATGCTAATTTTCCTAAAAACTGTATCCTGGGTTATGATAATGCATATTAACACATACAGTATGACTGGTAAAGTTGTATTACAATTACATTTAAAAAATAAATTGCACAAGCAAATATACTATTATAGATTACATTTATCAAATGTAATTCCACAATTTGGTACTGATGGTAATAATCATATTTTCACAATAAATAATGAACAATGTATCGTGCACCTGCAAAAAAGAAATTAAAAAAACCCACTAATGTTCAAAAGTTTGGGATTTTTAAAATGTTTTGGAAAGAAGTCTCTTATGCCCACCAACACTGCATTTATTTGATGGGAAATTTTTTTTTACAAACTAATACTGTGGAGATAGTATTACAATTTAAAATGACTCTTTTCTATTTTAATATATTTATGTAATTATATATGTATTTATATGCAATTTATTCCTGTGGTGTCAAAGTATATAAAGTATATAAGTAGCTTGCAGCTTCCCCAACACATATACAAACATATACAATAAAATAATTCGGGTAACATAGGGATTATTAATTCCACAACCTTGTCTAATCAATGACGCAGCTTGGGCCTCCTATCTATAAGGCTGACATAATGAATTCACCTCAAATCAGAGATCCCATGTCGGGCACTGGAAAATGTGTTTTACATTTTCCTTGAAAACAATTCAAATGACTACAGAACTGAGGCATGTCTGGCTAAGAGAAAAGACCTACAGATGAGTTATCTTACAATCTCACTGCTCAATCCTCAGCCCTACACTATCTACATGCATTTAGCTAATCCATTTATGCCACTCGAATGCTTGTGGTCTTATGTGTTCCAGGTGGAAGGACCAAAGCAAATGTTTACTAAAAGGTACTTCAGATCATGGACTGAGAAAAGGATTGGGCTAGAAATATATTGAGATTTTGTGGATTTCATGGAACACGGTGTAGGAAATTGTGAATGACTTGGTAGCACACACAGACACACAGTCACTTGCTATGGCACTTTCTCTTACCTGCGTTCCTGAGAAAATTGCCATCATAATCTTTGATGACTCTGGTGTTGGGATCATAAAAGCCATCGCTGCTGTCATAGCAACCATCAGGGATGAGCCGCGGGGGGTCCTGATCAGTTAACTGGGATTCTCCTATTCAAAGGCATGATGAGACTTGTTTTCTTTCTTGTATTTTTAGAGAATCATGCTGCTTGGCTATAAATGAATCCCACACAATTATTCCAGTAATTTCAGACCATACCTGCTGGTTTGAGGCCATTACACCTCTCAGAGTAGAACCGCCTGTCTTTGCCATCACAGTAATCCCAGTCAGTCTCTTTATACTCCAGGCCATCAGAAAATGTGTATTTTCCCTAAACGTGTAACAAAAACATTTAGTCCACATAAAGTATTTGGACACTCAAGACACTCATTGCATTACACAGATGAGCAAGTGTCATCTGTGTTCATATGCACTCAATAGATCACACAGGTGTCCTATCAAAATAACCAAAGATGTAATTCATCACATTAAAGGGTTAGTTTACCTAAAAATTTAAATTCTGTCATCATTTACTAATCATTATGTTGTTCTAAACCTGTATGAGTTTCTTTCTTCTGTTGAATACAAAAGAAGATATTTTAAAGAATGTTGGTAATCAGACAGTTGATGGGCCCCATTGACTTCCATAGTAGGAAAAAAATACTATAAAAAAGTAAATGGCTAATGTCAACAGTCTGGTTACCGACATTCTTCAAAATATCTTCTTTTGTGCTCAACAGAAGAAAGAAACTCATATATATTTGGAACAACATGGGTGAGTAAATGATGAGTTTTATAATGGGAGTGAATGGCACCTGATTTTGAAGTCCAAAAAAGTGCATCCATCCATCATAAAAGATATCCACACGGTTCCAGGGGGTTAATAAAGGCCTTCTGTAGTGAAGCGATGCGTTTTTGTAAGAAAAATATCCATATTTAAATCTTTATAAACTAAAATAACTAGCTTCCAGCAGAAGGCCTACGCAAAAAAATTAAATAAATAAAATTCACCTTGCGCCAAAAGAGTAACCTCTGACATGTCATTGGCATTAACAAATACAGAAGCGCCGAGGAAAGAGCAAAACAAAACACCGGTCACTAATTAGAAGTCTAAAATTTGAATTTTTAAGGAGAAATATTGCCCAGCCCTATTTGTTTAAACCGCAAGAGGCGTCAAAGCTTACGCTACTCCTACATCCTCATACGTCGCGTCAGAAGTTACTCTTTTGGCGCAAGTCGACTTGTGTAGGCTGTCTGCCGGAAGCTAGTTTAGTTTATAAAGTTTTAAATATGGATATTTTTCTTACAAAAACCCATCGCTGAATAAAGAAAGTCATATACACCTACACAGCAAAATTAACACTGCTGGTGTTTATAGGGCCCCATTTACACTGCATGGTTCAAGTGATCCAATTCCGATTTTTCCCTCTCATGTGGCACAGATCGGATATGACATGAAAAAAACGCATGAATTCCGATATCCTCAGATCGGATTCAGGCCTCACTCCTATGTGGTAATAAATCCGATTCAGTCAAATCAGATATTCCCCAGTAAATGTGAGTCGTACATCATTGAAAAAGGGAAGGAGGCAAATGACGTCAACTCAGGTTGACACGAACTGCGATCACATGACACTAATGGCGATGGAAGACGAAAGCAATGTTTTGCTGACCTTTAAACATTAAATAATAATTTCATCTGCATCCATTGCGTCCATTGCATATTGTGCCGTTTTACTTCCTTTTCCGGGTCAGAACGTCTTGGGCTGTTTTGCCAGTGTATAGTGTAAATGCAAATATCGGTACAGGTCGCTTTTAAAAGATAATGTAAGCGGGTCGTCCAAAAATATAGTCACCAAACCGGAATTTTAGCATCAAGACCTGCAGTGTAAATGTGGCCTAAGAGTCCACTATGAGTCCACACTCATGTGAAAGGGTAACACTGAATCAGAACAGCATAACCAGCTTCACTTATTACTAACCAGATTGACTTTATTTCTGTCATTTATCTACAGAAGTTCTTAAGTAATAATAGTTTGTGGTTTGTACTCACCATTGTGGTGACCAGTGTTTGCTTTAGTTGGGCTTTAGTTGACACTGGGCATTTATATGCTTGTTGTGGTCTTTTTAACAGTGTTTATCAAAACATAATTTGTTGGAATAGAAGCCATAAACAAAGATATAATTTTCATCATCGTAAGGTTTTTAAAAAAAATTATCATCAGTGTTTACTAATAATAATGCTGTTTATGGAGCTGTTTAATCCTCCTCTGCTGAGATCTTAAGATTTAATGTCTTCCTTCTTCTTCAGTTGATTTGATCTAAGGCTGTGGCTGAAGTCAGTTCTTGTGTTTCTGCTTGTCTCTTTTTTGTTCTTGTTTCTCTTTTCTTCAGTGATTCTGCTTGTTAACAGCAGGTGTTAACAGCTTGTTTAACAGCTCATTCATCACTTAATTAATCACTTAATTATCTCATTAACTTTAACAATGATTCAGTGTTACCTTTTCACACTCTGAGTGTGGACTCATAGTGGACTCATATAAACCCCAGCAGTGTTCATTTAACACTGAGGATTTTGCTGTTGGCTTGAGGGTTAGTAAATCATGGGATAATTTTTATTTTTGGGTGAAAAACCCTTTCAATGTTAACAACCAGAATGTTTCACAATACTCTTTGTCTTCATTCTGATCAGTACAGCTATTATTTTATCATTGTAAAGTGTGCTTATGCGATCTTTCTTTAAAATGTATACCACTTGCTGTATTGTCTGATATTTCATTAAATATCAATATGTGGCTGTGGCAAGACAATGCCGAGGGACAGTGAGAGAATGGTGTGAGGCTGGTGGCTTAACTGATTGCCAGCTCTGTTGTAGCCCAAAGACTGGATTCTCACTGAAGCTAAGCAGGGCTGAGCCTGGTCAGTATCTGGATGGGAGACCTCCTGGGAAAACTAGATTGCTACTGGAAAAGGTGTTAGTGTGTGGTGGGTTCTGGTGCAATATGGCTGCCATTGCGTCATCCAGGTGGATGCTGCACATTGGTGGTGGTTTGAGGAGATTCCCCCCTTCCATGTAAAGCGCTTTGAGTACCCAGGAAAGCGCTATATAAATGTAATGTAGTAGTAGTAGTAGCAGTAGTATTAATAATAATAATAATAATAATAATAATAATTATTATATCTCTTACGGAGCTTCAGATGCATAAAAGGAGCGACAACAGTGAAGGACAAGAGAGGACCAGGCCTGAATTTTACTTTGTTTTGTTATGTGTTATTTAACACTTGGTTTGTGTTTATTTATTAAAGGGTTTACACTCCTTCCCATATCAACTAACTGTGTTACAGTGGCAGTTGACATACTTGTATTATTTCTGTCAGGACCACTATCATCAAAGGTGATTTACAATTAGCATACATTTTGGATTGGCGGTATGGTTCTGTTCTGGGCAAGAACTCCCTGCCCATCCATGCAGCCTAGCATGGATAAGAGCGGGGAAAGCAGCGATAACCCCCTTAAGGTAAACCGAACAGAACCAACATAAAAATGTATTGCAGAAATTATTCATGTTTAATAATTTAATGTAACATAATTCAAGAATCAGAATGCCAAGTCCTGACTGGACAAGAGGAGGAGCTGGGGATGGTGGAGGGTAATTAGCTCATGAGCAACGTGATAAGCTCCTGATAATACTGATAGACCTTATATATGGATGCTGTGATAGGTGTTGTATTTCTATTGGTAGATGTGGATCAGCTGATGTGAGCTTGACTGACGTGACCTGCCAGAACTAACGCTATGCTTGATTAACATTAGGAGCAGAGAAAGACCTGTTTGGATATTCCTTTCTCCCAAGTTCCCTCATATTTGCTTCCATTGGGGAAATGCAGCACTCCTTTTCCATGGAACATGCTGTCTTTCATCTCTCCGACATATCTGGTGTGAGTGGGAATTGTGTATTCGCCCACCCCCTCCATCCTGTTAAAGACAACACAATGAGATGGCTTGCCTCACTTATTACTTATCAAAATTATTGTATCTTCAATATATCAAGAGTGATGAGCATATTGCAAAAAGGAAATGTATAACCTTTATAACCTTATAACCTTTATATGAGATGTTTAAGATGTTTAATGGTTTCATGAGCTAAGCTTAATCAGTAACTGGATACATCTTAAACACATCATACGTATAAAATATTACATAACACAAGTATATGGCATTAGCAAATTCGATTCAATCTGGTAGTACATGTCATCAAATTAAGTTGATTTACCTGCCATTTTTGTAATCTCCATCATAACTGCTACCCATGAACTCCATGTTGATACTGTTTCCATGGAAACACAACAGCGACTCTACTTTGTAATGGTAAAAACACTCCTCTGAGACAGCTCTAACTGTCATGCATAAATAAAGTGATATAATAAACTATATTTAATCATCTCAAAACTAGGAAAAGGTTTTGAAATCAGCAGAAAAGTAGTGGAATAACTTTGCGTTGCGCTTGGAGCCAAGATGGCGCCACAGCGTCCCAGTTTCCACTGGTTTTCACACGCATGACGTTATCTAAAGGCGCCTGTAATTTTTCGCGCATGCGCAGTCAACTGACCTTCTCCGTGGGCCTCGTCCTGCTGCAGACGAGGACATTGGGCTGTGTTGTAGTGTGAACTGTCAACCTCATTTTGGTTAGTTTTGGTGCTGTAAAATTCGCACCATGCCCGGTGTGGTTGAGGTTCCGACGTTGCAGGAACTGAACGTCGAAGAGGTAGGTCTGAAAGAATGAAAAACACCAGTTGTTAGCCTAAAGCTGCAGGAGTCGCACTACTAACGTTAACCTGTTAAGTTCATTTAAATGTGTTTAACTAGCAAGTGTATGCTGTATGAAGTGTATGCTGATTAGTGAAGATCAGAAAGAAAGCAGGAGTTTTAAAGAACTGGATAACTGATTTGTTGACTACGTTGGTCTTGTTTTTAGCAGTTTGCTAAGTGTCAGTGGTTTCATATTTTCATATGTGTTAGTAAGAATAACAATATAATGGGTAACAAACTTTTTTTTCTTAGCAAGTTTATTAGCGACATGGGTGAAATGACATGCTTTGTAATTCAAGTATCCAAAATCTCTTTAATGTCATACATATGTGACCCTGGACCATAAAACCAGTCATAAGGGTCATATTATATTAAAAAATCATCATCGTAATGTATTGATTAAGCTGAATAAATAAGCTTTCCATTGATGTATGGTTTGTTAGGATAGGACAATATTTGGCCGAGTTACAACTATTTGAAAATCTGGAATCTGAGGGTGCAAAAAAATCTAAATATTGAGAATATCGCCTTTAAAGTTGTACAAATGAAGTCCTTAGCAATCCATATTACTACTAATAATAAATTGTTAATATATTTACGGTAGGAAATTTACAAAATGTCTTCATGGAACATGATCTTTACTTAATATCCTAATGATTTTTGGCATAAAAGAAAAATCGATCATTTTGACCCATACAATGTATTGTTGGCTATTGCCACAAATATACCAGTGCGACTTATGACTGGTTTTGTGGTCCAGGGCAGGGGTTTTCAAACTTTATGATGCCAAGGACCCCCAAATATGATGAACCTTTTATGAGGGACCCCCTTCCTAAAATCCATCTATATATTTTTATGTATAAAAAAACATTTAAACTGTTAGATAAATAGTAAGTGTGACATTATAAATACAACATATTGTTTCCAAATTTAAATCGGCTATATCGGCAACTTAATGTTAGATGTATAAACCTGAAGAAGAACATTTTCAATAAAAAAAAATTTAATAAGCAATTCTCACAATAAATGTATGTAAGCTGCTTACATACTGCGTTAAGAATACTGCCTTACAACACCAGTGAGCAAGATATAGTGAGAAAAACTCACTAGAAAGATACAAAGAAAACATAAACAATTCTGGAAAGTATGTGTATGGCAAGAAAGGAGAGAAACATTTAGAAATGAAACAGTCAGAATGTTCAGTAGACTTGTCTTTTTATTCTGTGAAATTTTCTGGGAACCCCTTAGAACTTTCTGGGGGTCCCCGGACCCCATTTTGAAAACCCCTGGTCCAGGGTCACATATATTTTTTGCTAGGGAAAATAATGCATTGACTTAAAGTCAAATAATTGTCTCCTACATTATGTTTGTTCTCAGGACTTTTTCTGCTGTTTTCTGTGCAGGTTAATGTATCATCAGCTGTACTGAAGGCGGCTGCTCATCACTATGGCTCTCAATGTGACAAGGCCAACAAAGAGTTCATGTTGTGCCGCTGGGAGGAGAAGGACCCCAGAAAGTGTCTGAAAGAAGGGAAGAAAGTCAATGAGTGTGCAGTCAACTTCTTTAGGTACTCAACACTTTCACTCGTTTGTCCTGATTTGGCTTAAGAGTTTTATAGATAGATACAGTTTTTATTATGAGCACATTGTAATTGTGAAGCAATTTACACATCATGTTTATTTAACAAATTAGCAATTCCTTCTGATTTTATTTCTCAGTATTTATCATTCTAATTTATTGGTGTGAATCCCATTCTGAGATGTTAAATAGAACAAAAGAATACAGAGGAGTATTCCAGTATATCTGAATGATATAAATGTATGGGTGTGTGATTCTATGAACTATTTTCCCGCCAGCGTTTTTTAGTTGCCAGTCACCGGCAGCATTTTTGATCATTTTACAAAAGTTTCATGGCCCCCAGAATATTTAGTTGTATGAATATCTAAATATGCAATATATCAAATGAAAGAACAGACCCTCTGCTTTTAAACAACAACAACAACAAAGTTTTATTCTAGCTTCATGCATTCTTTCTTTATCAACACTTGAATGTGGGTAAGTTTCATAAAAAAGCAACACTGATGGCAAATTCAGTGTTATGATTGGTCAGATGAATCATGTATTTTCATATTGTACTGCAACTGCACAGTGGCATTGTCTGTCATGAATGAGCAAGTGTAAACTTCTATAAATTCCAAAATATGACCATGGGGATGAGATGTATTCCCACAATATCAACATATTCCAGGTAATAGAATCAAAATCAATGTAAACGTAGGACATCCGTCTTTGCAGTATAGCAAATACTATATTGACCTGCCAAATTACAAGATGTGACATGAGAAACGACAAGCAATGCTACATTTTGTAAGGTAGCTTGCTTTCTGTTCTTTGGCATTAAGCATCATCCATTCCTGAAAATTCATTGAACCAAAGAGCCCTGCCCTTAATTTTTCTTAAACTTGAAACATTCACAAAAAAGGTTATTCAGGTGTTATTGGATATTTTACAACAAGGGCAACCATAAAAAGGTTGGAGAAACTCTGTGGATGTCATAAAAATAAAAGGTCAAAATGTTATTATATCCCTCAGCATTTTTTGCTTTCAGCATGGACAGAAAATGAGCCGTTGTGTCGTGGCTGGTTAGGACATGGTGTAAACCTCACTACTTGGATGTAATTAGTTTTTAAAATCACATATTGTTTGGCCTACAGGCAGATAAAGGGAAACTGTGCTGAGTCCTTCACAGAGTACTGGACCTGTTTGGATTACTCTAACCTGGCTGAGCTGCGCCACTGCCGTAAGCAGCAGAAGGAGTTTGATAGCTGTGTGTTGGAAAAGCTGGGCTGGGAGAGGCCTGACCTAGGAGATCTGTCCAAAGTGGGTCAAATATTCATTATTTTGTTATTTTATTAGAAGTGATTTTCATGTAATTTTGGTTTTCCTCCATATCCTGTACTTTGCCTTTGACCTCTCCCACAGGTGACCAAGGTGGCAACCTCTCGACCCATGCCTGAAAACCCCTACCATTCAAGACCAAGACCTGAGCCCAACCCTCCAATTGAGGCTGAGCTACAGCCATCCAAGCACGGCAGCCGCTTGTTCTTCTGGAACTGGTAAAAAGGGCCAATCGCTGTCCTATAAACATCATGTTCTTCTTCTCCATGCTCCTGACCAGAGACCGTTTGCCAGTGGTTGCGCTGTTATCCTAACATATTGTGTAGAAATGTTAATAAATTTTGTGCACTCGAAACATGTTATCAAATTAAAAAAGATTTAATTTAAACTTGGCTTCAGGTTGCTTTTTGTGTACTTTATATCGTTTTGACTGTTAAGAATTTTCTAGGTTCAGTACAACTTAAAGGGTTAGTTCACCCAAAAATTTTAATTCTATAATCATTTACTCACCCTCGACCTGTAAGACTTTCGTTCATCTTCGGAACACAAATGAAGATATTTGAATGAAATCTGAGATTTCTGTCCCTCTGTTGACAGTCTACGCAAATACCACTTTGTCGCTTCAAAAAGTTCATAAAGAGATCGTAAAAAAAGTTAATTAAATAGTTTTGTCCAAATTTTCTAAAGAGACCTGATCGCTTTATCCACCTTATTTTTCAATGCAGAAGTACAGTGCCCTCCACTAATATTGCCACCCTTGGTAAATATGAGCAAAGAAGACTGAAAATAAATCTGCATTGTTTATCCTTTTGAACTTTAATTCAAAAAATTGAAGTAAAACAATTGAAAGTGGGGGGAAACTCACATTATGAAATAAATGTTTTTCTCTTCATGTTGACCACAATTGTTGGCACCCAATAATTGCAACGTCCTTTTCCCAAGATAACAGCTCTGAGTGATGAGTTTGGAGAACACCTGACAAGAGATCAGAGACCATTCCTTCATACAGAATCTCTCCAGATCCTTCAGATTCCCAGATCCATGTTGGTGCATCTCGTCTTCAGTTCACCCCACTCATTTTCTATAGGGTTCAGGTCAGGGGACTGGGACGGCCATGGCAGAAACTTCATTTTGTGCTCAGTGACATTTTTGTGTTGATTTTGATGTTTGTTTTGGATCATTGTCCTTGATGGAAGATCCAACCACGGCCCATTATAAGATTTCTAGCAGAGGCTGTCAGCTAAAAAAACAGGCCCACAACATTAAAGATCTAGCGGTACATTTAACTGGGCATAGGGTACTTTTTATCTGTTTGCACCAAACCCATCTTTTTTTTTTAACCTCATTTTTTTAATCTCATTTCTTGCTTTTGCAAGAACCAATGAGGTTTGTTCTCATGCATCAAGTATGGTTGAGCTTCTGTTTATGTTCGCTGATCAATGTTTATATGTGAATAAAAGCCTAAATTAAACTTGTTCATATAAAGCGATCATACTATAATTCAGTATATCAATAAGTAAATGGAAAACAAGAAGCTTTTTAATAATTTAATCAGAAATACAAAAAAACTTGGCATATATGGAGGGGGGTTTTACAACTATTGTGTTGGACAATGTAATATCCTTCGAGTCAAAAAGGTTGAGTGTTCTAGGTAAAATTATTTTGTTTCTGGTTTTCTGTGGTTAGAGTTTGTTTCATGTAAACAGTAATTTGCTATTACTGTTTCGGCTATTATGAAAGATTTTAATATATTGAATCAAGTTTAAGTATAGATTAGTAGATTTTAAAAACCTGATATTGTTTACCATAAATTTCTCATCATGAAAATAGCCACAGAAGTGTTTAAAAAAGAAACAAAGATATTTTTAACAAAAATGTTAAGCCGTCAAAACTGTTTTCAACATTGATAATAATAATCAAAAATGTTTTTTGAGCAGCAAATGATGCTTAAAATTCATGGTTTACCATCAAAGAAATACAATTTCAATATTAAAATAGAAAACAATTTTAAATTGTAATAATATTTAACAATATTACAGTTTTTACTGTATTTTTGGTTAAATAAATGCAGTCTTGGTGAGCAGAAGAGACAATCTGAAAATACAAAAGCTCAAAATGGCAGTGTATTTGAATGTTTATTCTAGTGTGATGCCTGAATCCATAGACTTCCATTTGGTCCATAACTCACAAAATCTGTTGGTTTATAAAGTGAAAGATGATTCTGTTCTAATCGACAGCATGCCATAAATAGCATACACTTTTATTGAATCTGGAGATTAAATACAATTATGAATTTACTTCTACCTTCCACGGTATGTGTGTTTTTGCTCTGTGTTTGGTCACGTATCCACCCTTAAAGCTTGTTATAAAGGTGCTTTCTTTCACTCACCTGGACTGCTGTTCTGGCCAGACACCACCTCCTGTCTTAATCCAGTGTGTGTTTTAAAACCAGATTGTGGCTGTGTAGTGTCATGGACCTCAGGGGCTGGAGACCCGGCCCCCTTGGGTTAAGCCCAATTTCCCCCAGAGCTCCCTCCTCACTTCCTTAACAGCCCCTGGAGCAGGACTGTCTGAACAACACCACAAGTTCAAAGAGTCAGTAGTGCACTGCCACAGAGCAGCACAGGTCAATTGGCCCTACAGGCAACAGCACTGCTGCCTTAAGTAAATAAACCTGTGTGCAAAGCTCTATTTTGCAGCAAGTTTTCGAATGTTAACCTTTATGACATGCAGGTAAAAGGCCCTTACTGTCCCGGTAAAATGATGCTCATTTTCTATAAACTAATGTGGAGCGTTTTCTGGGAGGTCCCACATGTGAAATTTAATCAAACTGTGAAACTAAATTTGTTCTTTTTTTCCCTCATATGTGCAAATTTAGCTCCAGAGTCCTCTTGCCCCATACAAGTCAAACGTCATTCTGGATGAAACTCGTACTCTTTGAAGAACAAAAGTAAACTGATGTCAGATTGCAGCCTGAGAGGCAAAGCTGAATTTGCTCTGACGTTTTCTTGGCTAGAAAGTCAGAACAGAGCAGGGCCAGTAACAGAGGAATTATGGGATATGAGCCCTGTGGGTATCATGACACATAACCAGGGCTGTACCAGTTAACACTTGGGCAAAACAACAACTACACTGATAATAACAAGATTTGTAAAATAATGTCGCCTTGAAAATGTTCATATTACAGCAGGGTCGTCGGACTCGTCACTAAAATTACCAGCGACTGGGACCAATTTTTGGGGGGGTTTCCCTGGTTAATGCTCATCACTGATGATGCTTTACAGTAAACTTTAATTTGAGATAAAATAAAACAATAAGCCATGAGAGACCATCCAATACAGTGATTTTACTGCTAATGGAAAAAGTGATGTGAAGCGGTGACAGAAATTTTGTAAAATACACGTCCAATAAATATTATTATTGAAATAATATGGTTTGGCCTAATTGTAGAATCCCTGGTTGCAAGGCAAATTAATACAGAATTCTACTACGATCACAAGTATCTCATCTGTGTATATCAGCTGTTTATGGCTTCAATGACAGATAATCCAATCAGAATAGAGAGTTGGAACTGTCACTTTTAAATATAAAAGTTAGATGGAAATGTAGATTGAAACAGAAGATAGATGCTATTTCTTTAGCCTTTGTTGGTTAATGTGTGACATTGATTCACTTATTGGAAAATATATGACATTTAAAGTGATAGTTCACCCAAAAGTGAAAATTCTGTCATAATTTACTCACCCTCAAGTTGTTCCAAACCTGTATAAATTTCTTTGTTCTGCTGAACACAGAATATATTTTGAAGAATATAGGGGAACTAAACAGTTGATGGACCCCATTGACTTGGGAAAAAAATGATTATGGAAGTCAATGGGGTCCATCAACTGTCTGGTTACCGACATTCTTCAAAATATCTTCTGTGTTCAGCAGAGAAAAGAAATGTATACAGGTTTGGAACAACTTGAGTGTGAGTAAAGGATGACAGAATTTTCATTTTTGGGTGAACTATCACTTTAACTGGACTGCATGCTCATGGCCACATTCATCCATGTTTTACCTTGTTTTCATGCCATAAGCATTTATAATATGTGTTCCCCCAAGAACACAGTGATAGATGTAAGAACTCATACAATTATTTAAAACTTCACCCTTAAAACCAGAGCTGCAAAAGCAAATAAACTAAATATTCATCCTGGCAGTCATAATTTTTATGCTTAGAAGGCCAAATTTTACTTCTGAACTCACAATTAGGTCAAATGCATGTCAATCATTACTTGCAAGCTTTACTAAACTGTTGCTCAAACTAAGGGTTTATGATTTGATCATTGCAAATCATACAACTTAGGTAGAGGTTCAGATTCAAATGTAAACTTTTAGTGTACATTAAAAACCACTCTAAAACAAAGAGAACAGACCAGCTATAGATAGTTTACCCAAAAATTTAAATTCTGTCATAATTTACTCAACCTCAAGTTGTTCCAAACCTGTATGAATCTCTTTCTTCTGCTGAAGAAGATATTTTAAAGAATGTTAGTAATCAAACAGTTGATGGTCCCCATTGACTTTCATAGTATTTTTTTCCTACTATGGAAGTCAATGGGGACCATCAACTGTTTGGTTACCAACATTCTTTAAAATATATTATTTTGTGTTCATCAGAAGAAAGAAACTCATACAGGTTTGGTGAACTATCCCTTTATAAAGGATATTCACCCAAAATGAAAATTCTGCCTGAGTTTCTTCTGCAGAACACAAAAGAAGATATTTTGAAGAACATTAGGTTGCAAACAACATCGGACCCCATTTAATGTATGGGGAAAAAAAGTTATTTTTCAAAATATCTTCTTTTGTGTTCCACAGAAGTCATACAGGTTTTTGGAACAATGTTTTTTTTTTTTTTTTGGTTAACTATCCCTTTAAGGACTAGCAAGTCAATCACCATTGTTGTCATTGAGCCAAAAGTGTCTTAACTGCAAAATTCCCTCTAGATATCCAAAGGTGCGGTCCGATCAACAGACTCCCGCAGGAAACGTCGGCAGCGGTGACGGTGACCCGGGCCGCTTCGCAGGTCCGCACAGGGAGGCCGGAGTCTGGAGGCAGGGCCTGAGGGCTCGTGGCAGTGCTAGTTCAGACCTCAACAAAGGAAATGGAGGTCAGTGTTGGTCGACTCTGCCCCAGCGCAGGAAGCACGCTTTGGCAGCGGAAAGAAATACAATACTGGACTTTCACAAAGCAACAGCCCGCACGGGAGTCCACGGTGCTAAAACACTCAAACAAACTAGCTCATTCTCATCCCTATACTGTCAATATTCCTATTGTTCGCCAGACTTTGACAGGATCAAATAAATATTTGAGGTGGTGATGTGCACAAACTGCTTGTTGCCTGGCGTTACCTTATCATTCAGTCATCGGGCCACATGTATGCAAGCCAAGGGACACAATGTTATGAAGCGTGAGCTATGACCTGTTCGGAGGCCCCCCAGAACCAGGACCTGTCGCCTGTGGGATATGTTGAAACAACCTATCGATTGTGGTTTTGTCTTGGTGAATGCAGCTAACTGTAGTTTTAACTCCTTGTTGCGTCTGTTTACAGCAAGACCGCATGTTATATGTTTACTTGAAGCTTTCTCCTTGTCTCTGATTTGGCGTGTTGAGAGGCGCTTTCATGTTTCCACTTAAAATGGCCTCTCACTCGAGTGGCTTTGAACTCACATGCAGGTCTAAGTAAAATACACATGCTGCCACAGTCTGTAGACTAGCGCTCCAGATGTCACTGTGTGTAACAATACATGCATATTGCAGGATAATGCACCACTTGATCCATACCATAACTATAATGGGCCCTGCTTTTAATGGGATTAATGTCATGTGTTTGACAGGACAGACTGATTTTACTCATGTACACATGCAAACTCAAATGGCAGTGGCAGAATACAAGAAACACCTTGACAGTCTCCAACAAAAAAAGACTGTGACTGTAATAAGGTACAACAGTAAGATGCTCATACCATGGTGCCATATGATTACCAAATTCATATAGCATGGTATTTAAATGGTACTTCAAATAGCAGTTTTCCCATAATTGTACACTAAACAAAAAAAGTACCATGGTGATACCATGGATTTTTGGATATCTACAATAGTAACAGCGTATTCTTTTGAAATACTTACATGAATATAGTAATCATTCAGTACCACATTATTTATCAAAATATTATATCTTTGAATTTGATTGCATAGCACTACCATAGTATTTGGACATGTACCATGTTGTACCTTGGTGTTCTTGGAGTACCATGTAAATTCAATGCAGTAGTATTTGCATCAAAGTACTATCTGATACCATCACTGTACCGTGGTACAGCCAGTGTAATTTTTGTGAGGGAATATTATTTTTGTAAGGATAGTGTCCAAAAATAAGTGACCATGGTACCATGTAGGCCTACTAAAGAACATGGAAATATTGCAGATAATTACAGAGCCCTGCACATGACATGCAGGGGAAAAAACAGGATATTGTGGCCACAAATTAAGGATTTGTTCCCACAACTTAATTCAAGTTGTACTAACAAATTAGTACAACGTGGTCACGATCGATTGACGATTGAAGCAGGGCCACAAGTTAATAAGTTGTAATAGTGGTACATCCTAGGTGTATATGACATTCTTCTTTCAGACGAATACAATCTGAGTTATATTAAAACATTTCCTGGTTCTTCCAAGCATTATAATGGCTGTGAATGGCAGCCCAAAAAAGTGCATCCATCCATCATAAACATACTCCACACGGCTCCGGGAGGTTAATAAAAGCCTTCTGAAGTGAATCGATGGGTTTGTGTAAGAAAAATATCCATATTTAAAACTTTATAAAGTAAAATATCTAGCTACCGCCAGACCGCTCTTCCGTTTTCAAGTTACGAAGAAAGTGTAATGCCTCTCGCAGTTGAAAACGCTTACGCTACGTCCAACGCCAGTTACGCTTTTTTTGTAAGTATTCGTCTGAAAGATGAATGTCATATACACCTAGGGTGGCTTGGAATGAGTAAATCATGGGGTAATTTTCAACTATCCCTTTAAGTCAGCTGACAGACACGTTTGTGTTTGCGCGCCATCCTTCAACCTCCCATGGTGATTTAGCATGTATCCTTGCTAAAAAGACAATTTAAGATATCTGATATGACTGTAGGCCACTTAATTTCAAACGGCATGTGAAGGCTTCTGCTTTAAAAAGGCTTGTGACATCTTCGGTTGAGCTATCCAAATTAACAACTTTTTTTTACAACCAAAACTGGTACAACCTGGACAAGACAGAACAAGTGTGCACCATCCTGACCAGGGCAGAAAACGGTCAAATTTGTGTGTTTATCAATCGCACCCTCTCGCAGTAACCATTATGTTGGCGCGAATAAGCGCGTGTTGAAATTCAAAGGTGTCAGCGCATGAACGGTTGTTTATTTTCTGAATTGGCTGCATAATGCGAAATTGCGCTGGGCTGTTAACAGTTTTGAAGTGTCGATGCGTCACAAATCTTTTGAAAACTGATACTGAAGTATGTGATGACACGCGACGTCTAAACGCTTCCCGGCCTTCCTGCAGGTGTCGCCACACTTTTAAAAAAATTAATTGCAGAGCTCAATCCACCGTATGCCTGTGGCAATACATAACCATACGCTTGCTTTAAATGCAACAAGCCTGGCTGGAGGCTCCATACTTGGCTTCATATTGTATATAGATAGATAAACAAATAGCAGAGTGATTGATTGCTCATTAAAAGAGGTTCCAGTGAATGACAGGCCCAGCTGTTGACAGCTGCGAGGGGATGTGGAGTAGGGCAGCAGATGAGGGCATGGGGCTCAGGATTTGAAAAGGAGGAAAACGGGCCCAGCGGTGCAGATCCTCTTGGGCCAGCCCTGTGTTTGTGTTGGCTCGTGACCAGCCTCCCATTTCTCCTTCTGATATACAGCTTTCAGGACTATTTACAGCCCTGGTTCGTGCAAGCACCAAATCCTTTTCTCTTTTTTTCTCTCTCACTCCTTACCCTCATTTCTTGTCAGAAGGGCAGTGTTATATATGGCATTGTTTGTTGAAACTTCAACCTCGATTCATTGGTTTCGCTCAATGAAGGGAGAATAATCACAGTATCCCCAGGCAAGACTTGGCCGATGATGAACTGAGATGTTCAGGGGATAGTTCATCCAGAAATTAAACTTCTTGTCATCGTTTATTCACCCTCATGTCATTGCTGTTATTTCTTGGTTCTATTTCTTTCCCACTTCATTTTTTCACACAACGACAGTTCATAGTGACCATGTCTGTCAGCTTCAAAAAGAAAAAAAAGAGAGCCAAGAACAAAGTTGTTCATGTTACTTCTGCACTATATTCCAAATCTTCTAAAGTCATACATTATTATGAGTAATTGAAATGGTTATTTAATGAAAATCGTCCCCTCCACTGCAGCTCTTAAATCTCAATCACCATTTGGGATTTTCAGACTGGTGTACCTAAAACACAAAAGAAATGTGAAAACAGCTTATTTTCCATACAACAAAAATGCTTGCTGATCAGGTGTCAAGTTTAAGCTGCAATTTTGATTGGTTTATTTAAAAAATTAAAGCTACACTATGTATTTTTTTGCCCGCTAGGGGTCGCTAATCTCTTCAAAACAATAACAAAGGTGCAGATTGATTTACGCAGTGAATCATGGAACTTGACGTCATACCGATGGATCTAATAATGTTTATTGAGAAATAATGTTTATAGATGAGTGAATGTATTCATGTTTTTTAACATGACTGTGGTATGAGGGCACGATTACTAATAAGAGACAGATATAAGCGCCACACGCGCGAATCCCGCGGGATATAAAGAAATTAGGACATTTTATTCTACCGGTCTAAGGTTACCAGTGCTGAATTACTACTCATACAGGTCAGTTTATTTGAGAAATTAAAATTGTGAGGAAACGCAGTGCTGTTTCACTTAGTCAACACTAGGGTTGGAACAGTATGAACATTTCATATCACGATTATAGTGACCCAATATTATTTATTAATATTAATATTAATATATATTAATATTATTAATACGATTATCAATATTATCACGTTTTGTTCAAATGAAATGAAAGTTTTCAAAAAGAACAGATGCACACACTGAAAACATTTCAACAAGTTTTATATATTCAGAAATCAACAAACAACAAATAAACAAGCAGCTCTATGCACTTTATAAGCAAGATTCTATTCTGTGGGATTTCCTTCCTTATAATGGCCGTCGTCAATAGCAACGCATTATAACAGCGCACATCCATGTCTCACAACGGACGCGCGCTCTCGTTTGATTCAAATGCAACTTGCGTCTCCGTTTTTAATTGTATTGAAAACATTAAAGATTTAAAACATTAATCTCAATTCAATATGTCCCCGCTATTATGTGGTAAAGAAAATCTGTGTAATACGTGTACAATGAATATACATTATTATCCCTTAATGTAGTCTTATTTGAACTTGTTCGTTAATCTTTGGCTCAAAGCCACTTGCTGCAAATGTTTCTTCGCGGAAGCTTCACGTTAATTTCAAGTGCGTGAGATAAAAATTTCAACTGAAAACTTTGTGTCCAATTATTTCCCAGACCTAGTTTTGGTATTGAGGTCAAAGTCCACTCGTCTTGCGTTCGCTATACAACAGTGTGTGATGGTCACGGAGACGACTCGGCAGACTTGAAGTGTTTCCCCCTATTGCAGCGACTTTCGTTTAGCATGTTCTGCAGACAGGGTGACCATCCTCGATTAAGTTTCCCTCAGGACTTTTGTAAAAGCCAAAATATGACCACACCTCAGATGTGGTCCTTTTAAAACAGGCTGAAAAATCTCCCGGCGCTGTCACTGCCTTCCGCCATTTCTTCTCGTTCAAAAAACAAAGTTGCGCGCTGCGCTTGAGCCAGACTGATGCTGGCTGGACAGGATTTACCGCGGGTTTTCAAAATCGTGATAATCAAACACGGTTTTAATGATAATTAAATTTTAAACGATATTTCTAACCGTCAGTACATTTTATCGTGGTTTATCGTGAAACCGGTAATCGTTCCACCCCTAGTCAGCACTAGGGATACTGCACTACGTGTGTAGAAGGTTATAATGTTATTCTGTGTGTTAGTTTGTTGGCTGTATGAGACTAGCAGTAAGCTACATCATCATTAGAACATCATACTGATGATATTCTAATATTTCATTGTGTTGAGCTACATAACATTGATTCGTTTTATGTACATTTGCTCACCTGTCTAATAAAGCACATGCAAGAACAGCATCTCTGTCAAGTCGAAGTTTGTTGCAAAGCTCTCGCCATCTCAAAAACGCCACTTCGATACTGGTATCGAAGTATCAAAATGTGGTGCATGACACCACTGTGAAAAGATTTTGTATAGTACACGTTATATGAATAACTTTTATGGTGCTTTAAAGGTATTTTTCTCCATTTTGGAAAACTCGTTTGAAATGTTCTTTTTAGATTACACAAGAAAATAATAACAGCATACAGGTTTGGAACGACATAATGGTGGGTGAATAATGACATAATAAATTATTTTTAGGTGCATTGCAATTAAACTCGCCATACTCTTGAGAGAGTCCTGTGGACTATATCTTTCCATCCACTCCTTTGATTTTCTTTTTCATTCGGAGATGGAGTTACATCATGCAGGCTCTCCAGCCAATGCATGCAATCATCAAACAAACCTCTGCAGTTTTTTATTCAGACTATTCACTGTCTTTTTGTCCATGCCGACACATTCCTTTAGGGTTATTTCCTTGATTTCTCCAAACATCTTGGCACCGTCTTGCAGGCAACAACATATATTTGCTGTTCCCAAGCAAACGTACAAAGCGAGATCTCATGTCAGTTCACTGGTTGGCACTGCACTGAATGCTTCCTGAAGGCAGTTGCTCATTTCCCATACGTATCTGCCTACATGTCATTTTAATGCATTTGTGTATGTGGTTTCAGGGCTTTTGGGGAGAGCGGTGAAGGGGAGGAGGTGCAGGACGGAGACATTCTTCTTCTGTGCGCTCATCTAAACAGATTGAGTTAAAAGCTGTGCTGAGCGGTGCGGCCGAGCTCCTTTGGTGGTACGTATCTGACTCTGCTCGGAGCTGGGCTTGAGTTTCCTATGGATGTCAAGGTGTGTTAAGCTTTCCCTGAAACTTGAGTTTCTTGGGCCGTGGTGGGCCATCAGTCACTGTGGACCACCTCCCACTCCAACCCTGGATCTGATCCATACGCTGCTGAGCTCTGGGAGTCCCAAACCCTTCACCTTCTATTGTCCATTTTCATGACTTTCTTTATCTAATGTTTCAATAGTTGACCATGGTTCCAATCCATCTCTCCACCTACTAATATGTACAGTCAAACCAAAAAATTTTCACACACCTTCAACATTTTCTCACATTATCAATTTATTCACTATAGTTTAGAAAATGGTAATAAAATATGATAAGAACTCAGAGTCAAACTGTGTCAGAACAAATTCATCTTGATAATGTCAGATAACTTTAATAGAAAGGTATGTAATGGATTACAATCAACCAATCAGCTGTCAGCTGTTGAATTTAAGTACACTATTGGATAATACCAATTTAGGTCAACCAATTACCAAGCAATGCTTCATTTTGTTCAGTCTGTGGTGTAAAAGGTTACATTAGCAATTAAAGTAAAAACACTTAAGCAAAACATGGTCAGGTCAAAGTGTCTGAATAATTTTGGTCCCAAATTTTTATACATTTTACTGTTAGTCCACTGTATGAAGAATTTTTGGGTATAATATGTCAGAGTTTTTGAACCTTAACAAGCATACCATTTATTTATAAAGAAACAAGTTAAAATTAATTAAAATAAACAAACAAATAAATATATCAAATGTTCCACCCTGATGAAAACCGCAAAATAATAAATAAATTAATTCATCACACTTATTAAAAGTAACAATCATAGTTGGTGGGCAGTATCCTTCCCATCCAAAGTTCCTTGGTTAACCAGTTTCACCAGATAGACAATGCTGGTCAACCAACTAGACCAGCACTGAACCAACTGTAATAAAGTTCTTACGTTCTTCACTGAAAATCTTCCTCACTGCTGCAGGTCTTGCATGAATTCTCTGATGAACCTAAAATGCTCCAAAGACCCATAAAGAACCTTTAATTTGAACCTTTTCATGTGTATACACCTTTCCTCCTCTTCTTTTTTGTACCTATAACTTCCAGGATTTATTGACTCATACGGTCTTGACCGCCACGTCATTCAGGGCTTCTGTAGAGTTTTCCAGCTGTATTGGCTCTGCGACATTATTTAGTGGTTCTTTCATTCAACAGAACCCCCGTGTTTCCGTGTGCTGCCTGGACGTCCAAGGAGTCGAAGGAGGTGTGTTTTTCCAGGTAACCACAGGATAGTGTGGGTCGGAAGAATCCTGTTTACTGCTGAAAGCCACACTGCTGCAGCTGCTCACTGGGAACAAGAGACAAATCCAGGGAAGTCAAGCACTTAGTCACTGGTTGGACGACACAATAGTCTTGGCGCTTGACATAAGAATGCAAAAGGATCTGGATTCTCCAGCGCATTGTCTGGGGAGACCTCTGCACACTGTAATGAAGTATGAATTCCTCTGTTTATGATGGATTCACTCAGCCATCCTGGAAATCAAAAGAAGGATGTGAGGATCAGTTCATGCTCGCGCTGTGTGTTGGTGTGTTAAAGGTTCAGATTATATTTACACCGCAGACCTCATTCAGTGACAGGAAGGCTGGAAGTGTTTAGCTGGTAGAAGGATCCTGAATCCAATTCAGTTTTGTCACTCAATGTAAAGGTCAGTGCTTTTGACATGATTACAACCATATTCATCAGGTCTCATGACATCATTCTTGTTTACCATGACCTTCCTGCCCTTTCCACTTCCACCAGCTATTTAGATTAACGCCAAATGACAACAGATCTTATAGCGATCTTTGCCGTAACAACTAACAGAACTTGACTTGAAAATGGTGGTCGACCCATATGGGCTTTTCATAGACATAATTGCTGAATCTAAATGAACATATATTTGACACAAATTCATTCAAGAATAGGCCTATTCAAGGGAAAAATCTGCAGACTTTTATATTCTATAATAAAGTAAAAACAAACCTCACCAGCTATCATTAGTGGTAGGGATGTTCAGAATTGAACAATTGGCTCTCTTTTAATTCACAAGTATGAATTTGAATTGGCCACACTCCACAGGAATTTGACAATGTGAATGTACCTATTTCTTTCTCTGGAAAAACGTTTCTAGTTCAAAATGACACATATGAATTCATTTTAATTCTACCTTCTTACAGGTTCGTCACTAATGATTGGTGGGACTATTTCTTGGGGACGAAAGCGCCTGAATTCCTTACATTTGAATTCATATGGCAATTCTGCTTCCTGTTTGCTACTTCCATACAATTCTGAATGTCTTACATCCATGGTAAGTGTAGTTTGATGGTTCGTGGGGCAAGATTAAATGTTTTCATTTAAAATTATTCATTGTCTTAACATTGTCAGCCCTGGTCTATACACTTATTTTACACTAAGGCCCCGTTTACACTAGTGCGTTTTCATTTTAAAATGAAAACGATCATCATCTTTCCATTGCATTTCAGAAACGATCTCTGTCTACACTGCACAACCGTAAACTCATGTCACATGACCGTTCATGCACACTGGGCATGCGCATACAAGTGTAAACAGTTGCCTCTTGCGCATGTAGACAGCACATATTATATAATACAGCGTATAACTGCACAGCGGCTGCTAAAAAGGACCACCAAGTCAGCAAAGCATGCAGTTCCATCTCCGTGTTATTGTTTACACGGTCACCGAGGCTGGTATGTTAGTGAGCCATTGAGAGAGACAGCTCTGGGCTGCGTTTCCCAAAAGCATTGTAACAATAGCCACCAACGGTCTCTATGCTCAACTTAGCTGTACAATGCTTTTGAGAAACGCAGCCCTGGTCTGTTATTGTCGTGTTCAGGTAACGTAATGTGGGCAGCCATGCCATCGTTTTCAAAAGTCTCCATTTTGGTTCATTTATACTGAAACGCAGCCCTGGAGTTTTCAAACTAAAACGGGGTCTGCAGCGTTTTCGAAAGTCTCAGTTCGGTTCAGGTTCAAAAACAGTGGAGTAGTGTAAACAACAGGCATAACTGTAGCAAAAGTTATGCATTTTAAAACGAAAACGCACCAGTGTAAAGGGGGCCTAAGTCATTGGAGTCTAGTTATTGTAGTAATGTCAACTGAAGAAAGAACAAGTGCATTATTAAAGGGCCTATATGTAGAATTCAGAAACCCTGAATTTTAGTGACACTAGTGGCCGTTATGTGAACTGCAGCCAGCAACTTACTGCTTGTCCTGGCACTTGTGCACACATAATATACAAGAGACTGAACATGATTCAATGCCCCGATATACTCACTGCGAAGTTCTTTTTTTATTCTTTGCCTAGAAGTAAAGCTCTTGGGAGTGAAGACGTCACATGCTTTTGATTTTCCCCGGTGAAAGACTGATAGAAGCCGCCAATGTCCAGATATGCCGATGACATCTTGCGCTGATTAAGTAGACTCGGAGCCCGCATATTCGTTTAGTAGTTTACTGCAGAAAAACTCATTATGTCAGTGTAAAATAAACAATTATGGAAATGTAGAAATTAAAGTTAAAGCAAACCTCCTCCCGAAGATCCCGAAAGAAAGTCTGTTGGTGCCTCAGACTACTTCGCTCAGAGAAGCTGTCAATCTCACCTGTCAATCGTGACATCACACCCCCTTTTTATAGCATCAAATAACTAACTAAAACCAAACTTATTTAAAAAACGAATATTTGAGCTTACATCAGCGTGATTTAAGCGTGAAAAAGAATTGTTTAGTTTGACTCACGTCCCATTAGATTACATGGAGAAGGCGGGGATTATGACCTATACTGCATCCAGCCACCTGGGGGCGATCAAAACCTTTTGGATTCACTTTTCAGGACTTGTGCGGCACACTTGGGTGACACCGGCTCAAAATCAGTCTACAGGCTTTCATAGACAAACTAGTAAGTCAGAGAAGGTCCCATTTTTAAGCTTCGTTACAAGCTGTTTACACATTGGCAATTAAAAAAAAAAGATTAATACATGAAAATTCGTACATAGCTTTTTGGAGCTATCAGACTCGAGAGAGAGAGAGAGAGAGAGAGAGAGAGAGAGAGAGAGAGAGAGAGAGAGAGAGAGAGAGAGAGATGAATGAATAACACCACAATGCTTTATTGAACAGTTTCCAAAGCAGGTGAGTATAGACAACAAACGATGAGCAATGCAAGTATAATGCTTCCGTTCTTAGGTTTGCAGGTGAAGATAGAGGAGGTGACTTCAACTGGTAAGTATATCCACACATGCACCTTTTAGTTGCTGTTAGAGTGAATGTATAACAGACAATGTCTTTGCTAACAGGGATTGCAGGATCGCCTTTTGAGATCAGGAGAGTGAGGTTTACACGCACAGCTCTTACTGATCTACATTACACTCACCCCACTAAACCTCACTCCCATCCGGGTCACGGCACCAAATGTAACTGGTCCTACTCGACTCGCTTTGAATGGGATTCGAACCGGGGTCTTTGCCGTTGCAGGCGTGTGCGCTAACAAGGACGCTAAAAACCATAGCCTCTAGAGCCAGTCGCTAGCGTACCTCTTGAGGCCAGGGGAGTGAGATTTACATGCACAGCTCTTACTGGCCTACTTTACATCAGATAAGTTGTCTGTAGTCCAAATAGTAGATCAGGGGGGTATTCCAGAAAGCAGGTTATGTGACATACCTGTATGTTTAAGAGTAAGTAAGCAGATAACCTCGTCTTTTGGTTCCAAAAACGGAGGTAACTTTCAGGGAATGTAAGTAGCCATAGCAACTCACTCTCTGGAGCAGGTTATGTTCCAGGGTTAGTTTGCTTAAGAGGTATTCAAATGTGTTTTATATCATTAATATAGTTATTAATATAACAAAATTTGTTTCAGTTATATAATATACAATATTATCTATTCTAAAATATTAGAATAAAAAATTATAACAAGGTAATGTTTAAATGTTAATTCAATTCAAATATATTTATTATTTATTTTATTGTCATCTCACACATGGATCTGCATTCAATTAATTAGCATAAAACAAACAATATAATCCTTATGCTCAGTGAATAAATATTACTTATTAAACAAAGACATTGAAAAAATGATTGCATAACCACCAAATAGGTGGCGATGTGCACTAAGTAGGTTATGTAAACCGCCATTAAACAAGAAGAAGAGGAAGTAGAATGGCGTGCTTTTTCTGAGCGTCTGTTTCCATGGTGAATCATCGATTCGTCGATCTGTTGAGAATGTCTTGTGTGTTAACCGGGACCATACTCTCAATTTTCTGAACTTATTCCCGGACTCGTGGAACCAGCATACCTTGAGTAAGCAAGGTTTGAGTTAATCAACCGAGAGTTCAAGGTATATGTGAAGTTAACCTTGCTTTCTGGAATACCCCCCAGACAATGAGTGTGTGTGCTTAAATACTGTGGTGATGAGCATGCTGATCAGGTGCAGGTACAGATGATGAGCAGGAGGAATGCTGGGAATTGTAGTTTTGAGTGATATGGCTGGACTATGTGTGTGTAAATGGTGTATGAGGGAACCACAGACAGGGGAACTGTGACAATAGCTCCTTTAATATTTATAATATAATAATAATATAATTATATAATAATTTTAATATTTTAAAGTTGTAGTTTTTTTTACAAATGAGCATTTTTGTTTACGTGTTTTGTCCCAGTGGATTTGGTTACGCATTTTCAATTTAGTGCATCACTATGGGGCGTCCGTGTGACTAGCCAATACAATCAATGACTATATAATCACACTTCTGAGGTGAGATTAGTTAACCAGTTTGGGGACATGAGCGGCACAGACAGTAGCTGAGGTTTGAAGCAGAACTGCACCTTGAAAGCGAGACCCCGGTTCATGCCAGGCAACTGCATGGTTCGGGTGTTTTGTGTGAACATTGATGTGATGTGATGTGAATTAGAGATGAAGTCCAGTCCACCCGTCCAACTTCCTGAACACAAATAAGCACCTCACTTCCACGTTTGCCTTGCCTGTTAGTGTCCAGTCGTACACAACTCAATTACAACCACCATGGCTTTAATTGTGTATGCGGTGAGTTTGCGAATAGTTAGTAAAATAACTTTTTGCAAAGAAAAATAAACGACGGGGGATTTTTCCTGGGAGGAAACCTTTAGTTTACTATATGACATGTTTCTTAATAGTGCTAAAGTGTTCTGTGTTCTTTAAATAAACAATGGGGAGTTTTGCATAGAGGGGCATGAAAGAATGCAGGATTTCACTGCTTCTCGCACACATGTCAGCAATTTGGCTGCCTTGTGTATTTTGGATGTAAAAAAAAAAGCAGCATTTCAAAGTAAACTAAAGAGGGAGAGTCTTATCCGCCTGGCAGCTGCGCCCGGTACCAAATTGCTTTCAGCTGATACTCTGCAGCTCAAACTTGCTTGGGTAATGTCAAGTGATGCATTGCAATACTGAGAAAACAACACAGACAAAAATAAATAAGGGGAGAGAAAATGGTGGAAAGTTCCTTTGCTTATCCTTGGCCTTCACCTCTGAGACCCCTGTTGTGCATTGTCCAGCTTAAGACAAGTAATAGGCGAAAAGACAACCTTAGACCTGGACAGGAGTACAGAGGCATTTATTTTGCAATGACACAGTGATGCGCCTTAAAATTGGCACATGTAGAAATGTATATACTGTAACAATTTTAGTAAACAGTTTGCATAATTTATTACATTTAAAAGTTGTTTAGTTAGTAATGATATCTTTAACATTTCAATAACAGATTTGTTTGAAACCATTGTAACTCAGGTAAATACCTAATTTTGTGGATTAATGTTATATACAATGGTAATAATTTTTTAAGACAATATTCTTCTAATCAATAAAAATATTGTAGGTTTATTTATTTACCTTTTTGTTTGACAACAGGGTGTCAGTTAAAATTTGTAAACTAATCATTCTGTTCTCAAGTTTGGAATAATTAAAATATTTGTTTAATGTTTTTGAAAGTCTCTTATGCTCAGCCAGGCTGCATTTATTTGAATAAAAAATACTGTAAAAACAGTAATATTGAAATATAAAATAATTGTTTTCTATTTAAATATATTTTAAAATGTAATTTATTCCTGTAATGTCAAAGCTGAATTTTCAGCATTTTTACTGCAGTCTTCAGTGTCACATGATCCTTTAGACATCTATTTATATATACTGTATATATACAAACAGTGACTTGATGAAATCACGTTCACCATCCCACTGGACCTGACAAACCTCAATGGACCACTCTGATGCAAGCCAGGCTTACTTTAGCATTAGTATAAAATTATACCACAGACTTTAGTTGTCATGTTAACATATGTTTGCTACTGAGATCAACTTCAAAGCAGTGGCGCTGAGTTTCACAAAAACCTAGGGTAGCCATATTGCATGAGTCTTTCTGGCCATACAACAACGACATTCCCAAATAATCACATCATATCTAAACAAAATGTGGACAAAAATCCACTAAAAGAACTTAACAACAGATTTAACACTACAAAAACTGAAACAGTAAGCCTTTACTGTGTCCTAACCAATAACGCGACGTGAGAAATTTTTATTTTTATTTTACAGTTTTTATTTCTGTGGCGTTGTGGCTGGAACAACAAAGTATGACAAGTGCAGATTATGTGCTTTATTTAATGTAAAAATAATTTAAAGTTAGTCTGAATATCGTTTTTCGTGACCTTAAGACAGACAGCCTACTGAAAGCAACAATGGATAATTCACCTCAGGTCTTGAACTATGTTCAAACTGTCAAGGTGAACAAAAAAGTGTATTCTATGATTTAAAAAAAAAAAATTCAGTCACTCATTATGTATTTTTAATCATGCTAAAATTGTGTACAATTTAGGAATTCGATATTGTACTTATCAATTTCGCTGTGAATGCAGTCAGTGCGCTTGCAGAGAGCCTGCCCACACGCTCTTCTGATTGGCTGTGATTTTTGATTGATTGATCTCGGGTCGAGTCTGGTTTGCCGCTGAAAATCTTGTCGCATCGCGTCTGGTTAGGATGTTTAAATTTAAATGTTTAAAAGGCTGTTTAAATTTGCTTTTCAAAGCTGCAACAGAACTAAAGAGCAGCATCATGAGCTGTTTATCTCCCCTGCTTGTCTGAACGCCAGGGTATGTCAACTGCCATACTCTGCCATATGTAAACGCCACCCCTGACTTAAAGTAAGAAACGAGATTGTAGGTCTATGGGATTCCTTCCCATGTTTTATCATCTGGCAGGTGATAATCGTATAACTGGTGATGTTCATTGCACAAGTCCATAACCATAACCAGCCCATGCCCATAACCAGTAGGCCCATATTACCTCATGGCTCTTCAGAGCTCTGAAATTAAGCTCTTTTGCAATTAGTAATTGTTTTTGCATAATTACAAAGAAGACTACATGCTTTATTTCAGCTCTGATCTCTCCATATTGTTCCAGTTCCTGGATTGCCACCCACAAAAGACCTTGAAATGTATCCTTTGGAGTGAAGCCACCCACCATGCAACATGCTTTTGGAAAATCATCGAAATTAACTTAGTTTCTCCTTCAAAACTGACAAGCATTGGTTAGGAAAATGGATTCAGCAAATTTGCACCCTCATTGTTCTACTAACTTCTAGTCTGACACAATGTGCAAAGTCGTTCCCAATGTGCTGTTGTTTATACTGTCAGAGCCGAGGAATCTGGAAGCATTTGGTGGGTTAGCTCGCTGGGAGCTATCAGACAATTTCTTTTTAAACTATTTTGATATCAGCTCTGTGGAGAGTTGACTTGCGCTTGAGAAACGAGACCTTCTGGGCTCTAAGGCCTGGCTGCACTGCAAGAATAAACACAACAACAGGATGAAACCACAGCCGGCTGAGGACTTTCAAGAGCGGGAACACGTCACACAGCTGTTAAGTAGTTTCATCATCCATCATTGTGGGTATTATGTACAGGACTGGTGGATCGGGAAGGCATTGCTTTTGTGGTGATATCTTAGTTTCAATTATCCAAGTCATAAAGGTCATCAGCAATCAGGATATTGGAAGACCCTCCGGCCTACGGCAATTACGACTGCTTAACTTCGAACTCCGCCACACGCTCAGACATTTAACGGTTCTAAAACGACAACCGGCTTCATAGCAAGTCTGTTCCTTGTGACCTATTACCCAAATGTGTTTATTCTGGGAGCCGGCATTACCCTGGCCACGATCCCACTTTGGAGCTAATGGCTGAAATTCCCTGCATAAGTTTTTGTGAAATAATTGATCACATGTGAGTGTGCCGGTGCGTGTTTCCTCCATTTTGAAGGTGATATCATGCGGTCAGAGTTTTCCTGTGATACAGTGATTGCTTCCCTTCGCTGTGGCCAGGGCAGCGAGATGGCGGCATTACGCCACTGCACTGGAGTGCTCTTATCAATGTGAGCCGTTATCACTATTGCAAACTGCTGGGACTGTGGCCACATGGACTCAGCAAGTATGCGGTGTCTGCCATCAACATTACGTGGCAAGGAAATTTGACTACAATTAAGCTTGAAGGCCTGCAAGATGTTTTCAAAGACAAAAATCAAGGGGGAAATTTCGACTAGGGACGCCCAGCTGTTGCTCTTGTGCACGTGTTGGCTCTTTCACATGAACACAGTGTTGCTTTATGCAAGTAAACTTTCCTCCAAGCCAAAGAAATCATAATTTGATAAATACCTATGAAGACTTCAAAGGGTTTGCTTCAGAAGGAATCACTGATTTGGTCGAACCGGCAAGTAAATTTTCTGGCTCTTGCGCAGTCCCACTACATTCACTCAGTACTGTGTCCAAACAGTTCTTTGAATCCATTTTTTTCGTCCATCTTCATTCGTTCATCTTGCGGGGAATGTTTTGTATACATCTAGTAAAACCACGGAGTACTACAACACAATTTTGACTCCTCTCCAACACTGAGTGAAGGACCTTCTGCATTAATCTAACTGCTTTATTTTTCGTATTTTGACAAATTTGTCTTTCCAGGAAGTGGCTGAGGTCAGCGCAGCATCTGTTGCTACTTATGTCCAAGATGCATGCGTTGCTTTGTGTTGGTTGCCAGGGAAACCATGTCTGCACAATCACCTCTGAATGGTCACATCTTCAAAGACCTCATGAGACCGTCAAGCCGGATGATTCTGACCAAACAGCAATCCTAAGGGTATGTGAATGTAACTGTCCAACTTCACTGCATATTTGCTAATAAAGGGATCAATTGAAAATTGTATTCACCCTCATTCATTCAAAACGTGTATGTATTTCTTTCTATTGCAGAACGCAAATAGATTTTATTAATCTATACAATGACAGCCATGGGGCTCAAGTATTGTTTTGGACGCCACTGACTTTAATTGCATGTAAAAAAAATATATATATATATAAAAAAGAGCATTCTCAAACATTCTTCAAGGTATCTCCTTTTGTGCTCCATAGATGAAAGAAAGTCATTGTTTGTAACAACATGAGGGTGCATAAATAGAATTCGAATTTTCATTTTAGGGTGAACTGCCCCTTCCTTAGAAATCTTGTTTTACCAACAATGGGTAAAAAGATGTCATGAATGTAAAAAGAAAACATGACATAAAATTATGAAATAGGAATTCCAAGAAGAAGAAAGACAGACATTTAAAAGTCCCTGTGGATGATCTGCAATGCTTGAAAATGTCACAAAAGGCTGGACAAACATTTAAAACATTTAAATTAAAGTTTTCTTGTGAGAAACCTCTGTGAGAAATTAATACAGGATTTTTTTTATTTGATGTTAAGGTAAGCATCGTTTTTTTATACATACAAATATATGCCATTTAAAATCCCACTTATATTGAAGTAGGGACCCTAAGTAATTTCCAGAAACCATAATATCATTTGACATTTAAAATAGCTAGCAACACCATGGAAACCACCCAGAACACCCTAGCAGCCACATAGCAACATCCTAGCAACACCTTATCATTGTGATGGCAAGTTCTACTCACATTTTGTTGTTGTATTTACATGTCCTGGTTGTATTAACCATTTCAACAACATCACAGACAGATCCAGTCAAAAAGGAGGAGTTGTTTTATAGATGATCATTTTGTCCAATGGCTCTATCGACAGGCTAATGAATTCAAGATCTGTGCTTGACAACACTGGCTCACTTAGTTGATGCCTCAGTTAGCTTATTAATTTATTTTTTGGCAAGATCCACAAGCTGTGCTTTCGTCTTTCCACTCTTGAACTGAAATGTATGCACTTCCACACAGGAAACCCTTCTGGGCTCTGCCAATACTGTCACCAAGGGAACATCTCGAAAACCGATTTATAAGTTTTGGCAGCTAGGTCTGTCTCAAGGATGTACATCTGTGGTTTCCTACTGGCACAGTACCTTCTGTATCCTGATGAAGGCTAATGAACTAATCAATTTTACAGGCATTCCATTGATTAGTACAGCTCAATTGAAAGACGCTTTTTGGATCAACCCACAGAATCTGATCTGGGTTCTTCTCTGGAAGGAGAACCCACATTCAGGAAGATGCTTACACTATTGCATACTGGGGGCGGACATTTAGCAATGTGTTGTGCTAACAGGGCATTCTCCTTGTTGTGAGAGGACCACCCCTACACTAGTTTCCCCCAAAACTCAACCAGATGTGTAATGAGCTTCGCTGCGCTAGTAGTAGTAATTATTTTCACCTGTCCTATGACAGTCTCCCGTGTAGATGCTAATATGTGCAAGCCCCACCGCGGCCCTCTTTTGCTCCTCGGAGACCGCATGAACCTCGCAAACTTCGCCCTCATTTCCGTGTATGTCATTGGCCCAGAGCTACGCCTCTTTTGTAGACAAGCTGAGAAAAGTCTGTCACCAGTCCTGCCAACTGCCTACATAATTCTTTTTTCTGACTCTCCCCCCAAATCCTTTTTTTTTTTTTTTTAATCTGGAGTGCTATTTTCCATCTCTGTTCGACAACATGAGGATTTAATTTACCCTTCCCTTCTAAGCCCCCATCCTGCTCATTTTTACCTTACAGCTGTTGTTTTGGATTAGTGAAATAGCTGCTGTCAAATAGGACAATCTTTCTCCAGCGCCACCCACTAAGCCACTGGAATTGACAGGCAAATGTCAAGACACGTCAAGGGTTCCTGCAGTGACCGTGGATGACAGTGTCCTATTCATTGCCAGGTAGCGGATCGAAGCTGGCGTGCTGTTCACACCTTCCTGTGGTTTGTTACACACTGTGAGGAATGTCATAAATTCTGTGCTTTCTTCCTCACCTCTTGTACCTCCTGCAAACACTTTGTTTTCCTGTCCTGTATGGAGAGATAGAGGATAACAACTGAGTTTCAACAGCTTTAATTCCTTTGTCAGTGACGTATACAAATCTACATGCTATTTTTGTGTGATATTCATACATAGCAATGTATTTTTCTAAAAAGCATTCCAGTTATTCGGACAAAAACAAGGAATTAACTTCATTTCAATATGAAGTTAGTAATTTCTGTGCCACTAATGTCACCATGCTGCCTCCAAGTCATACCTCCATGCTTCGTTATTACATGTCACACATTCAGATCAGAAACATAACAGAAACTTGTGAACAGTAAACCCAAATGATTAAATCTAAATTCAAAATAATGAAAAATATCCATTCCTGTCACTTATTTATACATCACAACTAAATATTATTTTTACATAAATTATGTACAACATGAAAGATTAACTTCACACTATTCACTATTGCTCACTGATTTATATAGATTATAGATATTATAGTGTCTATATTAAAAATCTGTCTTTCCACCATGTTTCAAATCGACACGTCCCTTCCAACGTCACTCTGCAAATCGTGTATCATCAAGAATTCCAAGTTTCCTACTTGTGAATACTACTTCGTTGAGCCATTTGTAAATATGACATTTTTCCAACTCCACTTGAAGGGCACATAATACCAGGTTTCCTTAATACTCCCTCCATCTTCCATTGGTCAGAAAAACTGATGGCCCCACCCCAAACTCATGCCATTAGTTGAACCACTGTTGCAATGCTGATGCTCAACCAAAATGATGAGCAATGTTTTGAAAGTGAGTAATGAGCTGCATCCCAGGCCCTGTCCCAAATGGAACCCTAAGCCCTCGCGATCTTCCTCTGAGACCACACTTTCGTGACATAATGACGCTTTGACTGTCGTTAGTAATAGCTTACGGGCTCTGCAAAAGTGTCCGTCGAGGGTGCATATCGCATGCAAAGGGGGCACTCGCGAGCACCCTTAAGAAACCTAAAATGACAAATGGGACACCCTGTGGTAAGTCCACAAGACTGCAAGAAGTGTGCCATTTGGGACAGGGCCCCAATTCAGAGGCTGCAGCGAAGGCTGTCCCAATTCAAAGGCTCCTTCGAACGCAGCCTAGCCTATTCCAAAATTCACTATGCACCAGTGATGACTGGATTTTTTTGAGAGAAAATGCTGGATTACACTTTTAAATGTAAGTATTGGGTTTCAGCTTACTCAAATATCTAACAATACAAATGTGCAAAAAAGACTTTAAAGCTGTTCAAATGTTGACATATCTTACTAAGATGCGATTTTATAGATAGTTTATACTGGATCTCTATGGAGAGACAGAAAGCTCTCGGATTTCATTAAAAATATCTTAATTTGTGTTCTGAAGACGAACGAAGGTCTTACAGATGTGGAAAGACACAAGGGTGAGTAATTAATGACAGAATTTTAATTTTTGGGTGAACTAACCACTTAACAACACTCGGTCCGACCTTTGCAGACGTCGAAGGATGCAGCCTCTGAATTGGGACACAGCTACAGTGTTTACACTTTTGGGTGGGGATCAACCTACAAATGGCTCACTTACAGTTGTCTTTGGGATAGGAAAAAGGTATTTTAAAATAAAATAAAAAATTAAACAATGTTTAATGATGTAATTAAACAACTTTAAACATAATTTATTTTTCGCTATTACTGAAGTGAGATCATTACATTACAACCAGCAGCTTGATGGCAAAGTAATAGTTATCATTAAACATGAAGTCTGTTTCACATGTGCAAAACTGCAAACAGTATGCACATTTACCACATTTTCAAACTAAAATAAACACGTGTACAAATATTGGAGCTTTAATCAATGAAATAGTGAGTTTAATGATGTTTCTGTTGACCAGCTTCTCTTTTTTTTAATCTGTTGCAGATTAACGTACAGTTGGAAGACGTCACAGATGAGTGGACATTGGAGCTAATTATTTTCAGCATAGCTACTGCAGACATTACTGGTTGATGGTTGATATCCAGTATGTTTGCTTATTCTTCATGATGACCCCAATACAACAGAGTGACATTGAACAAAGCATGATGAATGGCCTCTGCTGATGGCTTCCAGAGTAGAGCTGTGATTGGCTAAAGAGTTTTGTCAGGTTAAAGAGATTCTTCGCCTAAAATGGAAAATTCTGTCATCACTTACTCATCGGCATGTTGTTCCAAACGCAAAAGAATATATTTTATGAATGTTTCAGCTGTTTTGTTCATGTTATGAAAGTCAATGGGACCCAAAACTTAAGGACATTAAGATAGTATGGAAATAATCCGTATACACTATATTGCCAAAAGTTTTGGGGCGCCTGCCTTTACATGCACATGAACTTTAATGACATCCCATTCTTAATCCATAGGGTTTAATATGGAGTTGGCCCACCCTTGGCAGCTATAACAGCTTCAACTCTTCTGGGAAGGCTTTCCACAAGGTTTAGGAGTGTGTTTATGGGAATTTTTGACCAATCCACTGATGTTGGATGAGAAGGCCTGGCTCGCAGTCTCCGCTCTAATTCATCCCAAAGGTGTTCTATCGGGACTCTGTGCAGGCCAGTCAAGTTCCTCCACACCAAACTCGCTCATCCATGTCTTTATGGACCTTGCTTTGTGCACTGGTCCGCAGTCATGTTGGAACAGGAAGGGGCCATCCCCAAACTGTTCCCACAAAGTTGGGAGCATGAACTTTTCTAAAATGTCTTGGTATGCTGAAGCATTAAGTGTTCCTTTCACTGAAACTAAAGGGCCAAGCCCAACCCCTGAAAAACAACCCCACACCATAATCCCCCCTCCACTAAACTTTACACTTGGCACAATGCAGTCAGGCAAGTATCGTTCTCCTGGCAATCGCCAAACTCAGACTCATCCATCGGATTGCCAGACAGAGAAGCGTGATTCATCACTCTAGAGAACATGTCTCCACTGCTCTAGAGTCCAGTCGCGGCATGCTTTACACTACTACATCCAATGCTTTGCATTGCACTTGGCGATGTAAGGCTTGGATGCAGCTGCTCAGCCATGGAAACCCATTCCATGAAGCTCTCTACGCACTTTTCTTGAGCTAATCTGAAGGCCACATGAACTTTGAAGGTCTGTAGCTATTGACTCTGCAGAAAGTTGCCGTCTTCTACGCACTGTGCGCCTCAGCATGCGCTGACCCCGCTCTGTGATTTTACACGGCCTACCACTTCGTAGCTGAGTTGCTGTTGTTCCCAATTGCTTCCACTTTGTTATAATACCAACAGTTGACCGTGGAATATTTAGTAGTGAGGAAATTTCATGAATGGACTTATTGCACAGGTAGCAACTTATCACGGTACCACGCTTGAATTCTCTGAGCTCCTGAGAGCGACCCATTCTTTCACAAATGTTTGTAGAAGCAGTCTGCATGCCTAGATGCTTGATTTTATACACCTGTGGTCATGGAAGATGGAACACCTGAATTCAATGATTTGGAGGGGTGTCCCAATACTTTTGGCAATATAGTGTATGTACTCAACTGTATAGTCAATCATCTGAAGCATATAATAATTTTGTGTAAAAAACAGCCCAAAGTGTAAGTCTTTATTCACTCTCAAGTCAAATCAAAACATGCAACAATGCACACAAAGACGATACAAACATTCAATGTCAATTATCGTTAAACCACTTTGGTTCTCACACATTGTGACATTTGAGGTTTATGTTTCCATATTTTATGTAGCCTGTGCATGCATGTGTTGATCAGTCTTTTAAATGATCATTGAGTAGTTTATATGACTTGGAGCAACAATTTATGGAGTTTGACATTTGGTCATTATGTTCTTTCATTGTATGGAAAGAGAAGCATGAATTTTCCCCTTTAGTTTTACACCGAATTAAGAAAGTCAAACAGATTTGGAATGCCATAAGGTTGAGTAAATGCTACTCTTTTTGTTATCATAGTTGCTGTTGCTCTTGCAAACATCTGCAGATCTTCCCTCCTGTCGCTTTCTTCTGCTGCCCCTGTGGCCCCTGGATGGAGTGAAGACGTAGCCAGGCCTCACTCGTGCGCAGGTTTCCTTTGAGAGACAATAGGGGGGCAACCCAGGGACGTTCCAGGGCTGAAGGGGCAGATTTATTGCAGAGGAAACAGAAACGGGTGTCAGAGAGAACAATAGGGGATTCACACAGCAGTGATGTCCCTAGGACAGACACTTACTTTTAACCAGGACTCTTTCCCCTTAGCCAGGAACTCCCTTCCTACAGAGTGGCTAGAAAAGCCAGAGAGAGCAGGAGGGACCCAGAGAAAAGAGAGATCAACATCTGACAGGGGGTCTGCTGCAGATCTGACAGCACACGCCTGTAGGTCATCACATACTGATATATGGGTTCACCAGCCCCCACGTGGCGACACTGGAGTTCCTGTCTATACTGGCCTGCTGCCCATTCCTTGATATTGAGATGCACCACCCATCTCAGGCACTGCAATGTGTCTGATTTCACTCAAGAGTGCCCCTGCTGTCATATGTCAGAACTGACAGGCACACACAAAGACTACAGGTCCCCAAAAAGTAAGCAATTCTCAAAGATGTATTTGTCACTGCATTAGATAATGAAATATCAAATCAGGTAGGTTTTATGTTTTGGATAGCCTAAATACACTTTTCAAGTAAAACATTTCACAAAAAGATTGGGTTTAAATGACAAAACAACATTTCAAAATAAAGACAAATGTGTGTGCACTGTTTCTAGTTGTCAAAAGCTGGTGGAACATGTTAGCTCATGCAAAGTGGTTACTCTGATAGGACACCTGAACTGATGTCCACTAAAACTCACTGCAACAACTGGTTAAAAGTAACAGCAATAAGTGAAGCTCTAGCATCAATTGTAGATGGCACTTCATGGTTTAATTATGTAGTTCTGCTTAACTGTACAATACGTTTCCAATAATGTTAGTTAACTACATTAGTTAACATGAACTATCAATGAAAAATAATTATAAAACATTTATTAATCTAGTTAATGTTAATTAAAATCAAAAGTTGTTAGCATTATTTAGTGAACCTGAGCTGACATGAACTAACAATAAACAGCTGTATTTTGAATAAGGTTAATAAAGATTAATAAATATACTGTACCAAATATATTGCTCATTGTTAGTTAATTTTAGTTAAAGCTACAATATGTATTTTTTTGCCGGGTCGCTAACCTCTTTAAAACAATAAAAAAAGGCGTAGATTGATGACGCAGTGAATGAGCATGGAATCATGGAACTTGTTGTCATACCGATGGATCTAATAATGTTTATGGGGAAATAATGTTTATGGATGAGTGAATGCATTCATGTTTTTGTATGAAGCAGGGCGTGATTACTAATAAGAGACAGAGATCAGCGGCACACGCAAGTCCCAGGGGACATTTCATTCTACCGAACTAACGTTACCTGCAAGTGCTGAATTACTACTCATACAGGTCAGTTTATTTGACGAATTAAAATTGTGAGGAAACGCAGTGCTGTTTCACTTGGTCAACACTATCTAAACTGCACTGTGTTGAAAGTTTCTGTGTGTTAGTATGAGACTAGCAGTAAGCTACATCAACATTAGAACATGATACTGATGATATTCTAATATTTCATAGTGTTGAGCTAACACTGATTCGTTTTATGTACATTTGCTCACCTGTCTAATAAAGCACATGCAAGAACGGCATCTCTGTCAAGTCAAAGTTTGTTTTGCGAAGCTCTCGCCATCTTGAAAACTCCACGTCGATACTGATTTCTCATTTTGTTCCAAAGTCCGCTTGCCATGGTCCATAAACGAAACTACAACAGCGTGCCGCTAGACGTTGCGCAGTTGTCCACGTCTGTTGCCATGGTTTCTCTGGCAGTAAAAGCGGAAACCGAGGGTAACGCGGATATGACGCCATTGACAGGCGACCCCGTCACACGTTCCAATGTTCCTTGGTTAAAAGCGCAATTTTCTCACGATTTACAAATAGTTGTAAACATTTGGGATATTGTAAGTACTCAACTGAACAAAATATATGACACTGGCCTAGTGGTTTTTGGATATTTTACTGCAAAAATCCTACATATTGCACCTTTAATGCATAAAATATAGTTAACCAATGGGATCAAATCCTAAAGTGTTACTCATATGTCATATATGTAGAAAGATGCACAGCAGCATTAGTATTACTTACTTTTTTAAGCATGTAACTTTTCTTGCACCCGCATGCAAAAAACACCCAGAACGCCCTAGTAACCGCATAGCAATCAGCTAAAACACTTAGCAACACCCTAACAACCTCCCACACACCGTAGATTTGTGATATCTCGCATTTAATTCAGAACATTTCTTTCAGTGCTAAATTTATGTCTAAAAAGTTAATATAGTTCTTCCTAATTGTAGCCTATTTCTATAGAATTTTAGACATTAAGGATATGATAGAATTTTTTTGGGGTGAGGTGAGGGGGTCCCCAAGAGCAAGAAGCAAGTGATAAACACTCAAGTCCACCCTTCACACAAGCTGCAGGAATTACCATAGACAAATACATTCTGTAGCCTACTATATCTTTCCATCTGACATTTTTCATATTCCCATTATGACGGAGAGGTAATTGTTGTTCTCCACGCGAGACAAGCGGCTTCTAACGAGCACGCGCCCGCCGAGGGAAAAAGGTGATATAAATGCATAAGATTATGTTGTTTCATTAAGTTCGTCTCCCTTCTCTTTCACAATGCGTTAACAGCCATTCAGAGCATAAAGCGGCGTAAATATAGTGTTTAGTGTTGTTGGCTGGTAATTGAAACTTTTTTTATTCGGCTTTTGTGTCTGCGGCGGTGATTGGCAGACTCAAGTGCGCGCGGATGAAACGGCTGCAGTGTTAATGAATAGCGCGCTGATTGCAGGATCCCAAGCCGTAAATTAGCAGTGCCGCCACGCTGACGTGCAATTACCGGCCCCCCTTCATGCATATTCATCACCCTGTTTTGCATATTGATCAACAACTTCAGCTCTCCCACCAACAGCTAGAAAGGACTTGAAAAATTCTTTGGTCGGAAGTCGAAGGTATTTCTCCTGGGGTTCATAATTGGCGGTAACAAGACTTTTGCATTCCACAAAGCCTGTTTCATGCAACATTTAAGTTCCAGCTCTTTCCATAGGCTTCTAATGAGCACATTGCAGGTCAACGTGAACCTGTTTCGGAAGCGCAGCAGAATTATTTCACTCCAAATCTGCACGACACAATAACAGTTATTCGCCTGGCATTTGTATTACAATACGAGTTTAAATATAAAACATTTATGACCCAACTGGTGCTCTTATCACAATTAGCCTGCTTTCAGTTACAATTCCTACATACATTTGGCAGCGGTTAATTAATTCATTTACTAAATAAGTTAATAACAGCAAACTTGTAGCTGAGGCATAATGAAATAAAAAACAACTATTATCTTCAGAAATGTATCTTACCAACTCATGCGTTATACATGAGTTCAAACATTCTTTCGGTTGTCACAAATTCGATTAGTATATTTTACATTAGCTACCATAATAAAAATGGAATGCTATTTTTTACTTACTCTGGCATTGCATTAATACTAAGTAGAAATTTTAAATCATTTACACAAAATATAGCCTATATGCATGAATAAACCAAGAAAAAATTGTTAAACTCTACACACACTGATTGTGTTATCCCACACCTCAAAGTCGCTTTCTGTATAGTGAATCTGATTTACAACCTACATTCAATATAAAAATGTGAAAGAATAGATCGAGGAAACATTTACTAACAGTGGGAAAGTACGACTGCTGCCAAGAGCCACATTGTGCAATCAAGACGAGTCAGAATAAGTGGCCTTTTAGGAAACAGGCTTTAAAACAATGTGGTTGGTTATAATTATATCATAATGAGATTTTTTATATAGTTTCTGCTTTCATCATCACACCCTTCGATGAATCTCCTGGGCACATAGCAAAATAAATCCCATTTTACCAGAGTTGTGAGCTTGTAGTCAGCATTGAATGGAAAAAAATGACCTTGCACCGCAAAAAACAAAAAGTTCCGTTTGATGAATATTGAATCGTTCAAAAAGAATTGCGTACTCGAGTTACCTGTCAGGTTGAATCCTTCGCTAAATGAACTCACTGAATCAGTTTGAGCAGTTCCTAAATCAACATCTACAAACTGTGCAAGGTAGGCTTATCATTACTGCCCAAGTGCCCATTGTTACATAACAGAAGGGACGGAGACAAGATGTACAAGTTAATGATGTTTATTGAGGACCAGAAGATGTGAACGGATGTGCAGGTGGGTGGAACAGAAGTTTGTGGGCGTCTGATGAAGATATCGGAATGACCAGTCTTTGTATTTGCAGATGTAGCGGGGTGGAGACAGAGCTGGATCGAGGAAGACACTGGAGGATCACACAGGACGAGGGAACACGATGGAGACTTGGAATCACTCAGGAGACAGGTAAGGGTTGTGGAAGTCCATAAGGTGAGCATGGAGGTAACAAAACTACGTGCCAACGAGACCGGACAGTGACTGGGTGTGAGAGAGTGTCTTTTGTGCTGTGGGTGATTGCTGTGCTGATGGGATGCAGGTGATCGTGATTAGTACTCTGGTGAAGGTGTACACTGTGATTGGATGGCGTGGGAGCCTGACGTGTCTGTGACATAACCCCCCCCTCCATGGCCCGCTCCTGAGGGCCGAGGACCCCGACGTCGTGGTGGTCGGCCTCTGCCCCGAGGCGCAGGTCTGTTGGGATGAGAGGCATGGAAAGTTTCAAGCAGGTAAGGGTCGAGTATGTCGTTTCTAGGTACCCACGAGCGTTCCTCGGGACCGTACCCCTCCCAGTCCACAAGATACTCGAGAAGACCACCATGGCGCCGGGAGTCCAAGATGTCATGCACCTGGTAAGCGGTACTGTCTTCTACAATGAGTGGAAGGGGGGCTTCAGCGGCTACGCCAGGCTCTGTGGGAACAGAAACGGAGGGAAAGTGAGGCTTCAACAGGGAAACATGGAAAGTGGGATGAATCCTGTACTGTGGAGGTAGCTGGAGTTGATACGTGACCGGGTTGATCTGCTTCACGATGGGAAAGGGGCCAATGAACCTGGGACTTAGCTTCCTGCATTGCAGACGCAATCTGATGTCCCTGGTGGACAGCCAGACCTTCTGACCAGGTAGGAACGTGGGGGCGTTGGAGCGACGAAGGTCGGCTGTCATCTTGTGTCTGCGCAGGGCCCGTTGAAGCTGATGGTGTGCGGAGTCCCAGACCCTCTCGCTCTCCCGGAACCAGTAGTCGATAGCAGGAACATCCGACGGTTCCCTGGACCAAGGGAACAATGGAGGTTGGTAACCAAGTACGCACTGGAATGGAGTAAGACCGGTGGTAGGTTGACGCAGGGAGTTCTGTGCGTACTCGGCCCAACACAGGAACTGGTTCCAGGAGTCCTGATGGCCGTGACAGAAGGTACGGAGGAAGTGACCGATTTCTTGTATCTTCCTCTCCGTCTGCTCGTTCGTCTTTGGATGGTACCCAGAGGAGAGGCTGACGGTCACACCTAGGAGTGAAAAGAAGGCTTTCCAAACCCGGGAGATGATTTGAGGTCCTCTATCAGACACTATATCCTCAGGGATTCCGTAGTAACGGAATATCTTGTTGAACATAAGTTCGGCCGTCTCCATGTCAGTGGGTAGTCCCTCCAACGGAATCAGGCGACATGACTTGGAGAATCTGTCAATGACTACGAGGATGCATGTGCATTTGTTGGAAACTGGCAGGTCGGTGATGAAATCAACTCCTAGGTGTGACCAGGGTCGATTGGGAATGGGCAGAGGATGGAGCTTACCGGAGGGAAGATGTCGAGGGCTCTTTGAGATGGCGCATTCCTTGCAACCTCTCACGTACCTTCTGACGTCAGATGCCATGTTGGGCCACCAGAAGCACTCCTTCAGCAGCGAGAGGGTTTCATTGACCCCTGGGTGGCCAGTGCCCAGTGATGTGTGGGACGTGTGGATGAGGGGAGTGCGCCGTGTCCGTGGGATGTACAGCAAACCTGGTGGGCAACCCGGCGGAGTGTTGGTGGAGACACTGAAGGAGGGCAATGTTTCCTCAGACCAGGTGATGGGATTCACGAACAGCTTCTCTGGAAGGATGGGTTCAGACTCCTTGGAATTTTCTTCGGGGTTGTAGAGATGGGAAAGAGCATCCGCCTTTACATTCTTTGGGCCAGGACGATAAGAAATGGTAAAATTGAATCGTGTGAAGAACAATGCCCAGCGGGCCTGGCGGGGATTGAGCCGCTTGGCATCTCTGAGGTATTCAAGGTTCTTGTGGTCTGTGAGAACTAGGAATGGGTGTTGAGAACCCTCCAGCCAATGCCTCCACTCTTCCAGGGCCATCTTGATGGCAAGAAGCTCCCGGTTCCTGATATCATAGTTAACCTCCGCCGGGTTGAGTTTGCGGGAGAAGAAGGCACATGGGTGGAGTCTACTCGGGTTCCCCTGCTGCTGTGACAGAACGGCTCCCACTCCTGTGGTGGAAGCGTCTTACTCTACGACGAAGGGCTTAGTTGGATCGGGATGCACGAGGAGGGGAGCAGAGGTGAAAGCTTCTTTCAGTGTTTCAAACGCACGAGTGGCCGTGGGATTCCAGGGCAGAGACTTGGGCTTATTTTGTAGGAGATGAGTGAGGGGACATGAGATGATACTGTAGTCTTGGATGAAACGGCGGTAAAAGTTTGCAAATCCTAGAAATCTCTGGAGTTCCTTGATGGTTGATGGTGTGGGCCAGTTCCTGATGGCTTCCACCTTCCCCTCTGCCATCCGGATGCCACTGCTGTCGATGTTATACCCAAAGGAACTGCACTGAGGGCTGATGGAAGGAACACTTTTCGGCTTTGCAGGACCTCCGCAACGTGGTGGCGATGTTCGGCCATACTCCGGGAGTAAATCAGGATGTCATCTATGTACACCAATACCGACCTGTGGAGGAACTCCCGGAGCACCTCATGTATGAAGTCCTGGAATACGGAGGGGGCGTTGACCAGTCCATAAGGCATGACGAGGTATTCATAGTGTCCAGTAGGGGTCACAAAGGCTGTCTTCCACTCGTCCCCCTCACGTATCCGGATGAGGTTGTAGGCGCTGCGGAGGTCCAACTTGGTGAAAACAGTGGCACCACGGAGATGTTCCAGCGGCGTTGGGACGAGAGGAAGGGGATAGCGGAATTTGACGGTAATTCTGTTGAGGGATCGGTAGTCAATACAGGGCTGCAAGCCTCCGTCCTTTTTTGCCACAAAGAAGAAGCTGGAAGCAGCAGGGGAAGTAGACGGACGGATGTATCCTTGGTCCAGTGCCTCCTGGATGTATTCTTCCATGGCCTTCTCCTCCGGTTGTGACAGAGGGTATATTTTCCCACGGGGCACTGACTCACCCGGAAGCAGATCGATGGCACAGTCCCATGGCCGATGGGGAGGCAGCTTGGAAGCTTGCTGGGGGCAGAAGACGTCGCTGAAGGGGGCGTAGCAAGGAGGAATATCCACTGAACGATTCTCAACTGGACTCTCGATGGAAGTCGCACACACTGGGACATCCTCGGTACGTGGAATGGAGGGGACAGGAAGAGCGGAGAAGCAGTTTGGGAAACAGCTATCGCCCCACTTCAGGACCTCCCCGGTCTTCCATGAGATGACGGGATTGTGCTGCTCTAACCATGGGCGCCCTAGGATCACGTCAGCGGTGGATTCCTCCAGAACCAGTAAATGTTGTTGTCCCTCATGCAGAATACCCACTCAGAGCCGGATGGGACCTGCGATGGTACGAACCCGTTTCCGGCTGAGGGGTCTGCCCGTTACCGAGTGGATCTGGTAGGTGGACGGCGTAGCAGTGGTCTTGAGCTCGAGTTGACGGCAGAGGGCGCCAGAGATGAAGTTGCCGGCTGACCCAGAGTCGAGGAGGGCACTAACTGGAAGGGTGACATCGGCAGCAGTTAAGTGTACAATGGTAGTGAGTGGCTTCATCTTATGGACGGAAGGAATAATAGCACTCACCATGGGACGAGGAGGACGAATGGGACATTTGGAGATGAAGTGCTCAGAGGAACCACAGTATATGCAGAGACTCTGGACCAGCCACCTCTGCCGTTCAGACAGGGTTAGCCGAGTGTTCTCCAGCTGCATGGGCTCGGTAACTGGTTCTGGAGGGCTGACGGACTCTGGTCGGCGGAGGGAAGGAGAGAATAGTGACTGGCCCTGGTGCTCTTCGAGACACGACTGCATACGAGTGGCGAAGCGGATGGATAGTTGGATAAAGCGTTCAAGCCCGATGGTATCCTCGTATGCAGCGAGATGCAACCGCACGCGGGGATCCAGACCCTGACGGTAGGTGGTAAGTAGGGATTGTTCGTTCCATCCGCTGGCGGCAGCCAATGTCCTGAACTGGAGGGCATATTCATTGACAGACATATTATTCTGCTTTAAATGATATAATTGCTCACCGATAGAAGCATCCCAGGCTGGTTTTCCAAAAACTTCCTTGAAATGTGATACGAAGCTCGGAAAAGATTGAACAATGGGGTTATTCTGGGTCCACAGGGTCTCTGCCCAGCGAAGCGCTTTCCCAGTCAATAGTGAGAGAATGAAGGCTACCTTGGAACGGTCATTGGGAAATAAGTGCGGCTGCATCTCCAGGACCAGCGAACACTGTAGAATGAATCCGTTGCAATCCTCCGCCGAACCAGAGAAGGGCGCCAGTTGGGCCATGGGACTGGTGTGAATGGGTGGCGAAGGAGAGGTGACGGTGTTTGCGGAAGTGATCGCTGGTGAAGGTGCTAGTGAACTGGATGGCAGTGCTCGGCGGACAGCGTCCACAAGCTCTTGAAAGGGATCCGGGGTGCTCATTCTGGTGCTCAGTGGTGTAGGTCCGGTCTTCTGTTACATAACAGAAGGGACGGAGACAAGATGTACAAGTTAATGATGTTTATTGAGGACCAGAAGATGTGAACGGATGTGCAGGTGGGTGGAACAGAAGTTTGTGGGCATCTGATGAAGATATCAGAATGACCCGTCTTTGTACTTGCAGATGTAGCGGGGTGGAGACAGAGCTGGATCGAGGAAGACACTGGAGGATCACACAGGACGAGGGAACACGATGGAGACTTGGAATCACTCAGGAGACAGGTAAGGGTTGTGGAAGTCCGTAAGGTGAGCATGGAGGTAACAAAACTACATGCTAACAAGACCGGACAGTGACTGGGTGTGAGAGAGTGTCTTTTGTGCTGTGGGTGATTGCTGTGCTGATGGGATGCAGGTGATCGTGATTAGTACTCTGGTGAAGGTGTACGCTGTGATTGGATGGCGTGGGAGCCTGACGTGTCTGTGACACCCATATTGTGTTTATGAAACCTACATGAATGTAATTGCTGACTGGTTGTCCATATGGCAACATCTACATTTAATGATACCTATTTTTGGTTACACTTTATTTTAAGGTGTCGATCTTACTGTGTTTAATTATACATTTAAGTAGGCCTACTGAGTTATAACAATTGTAATAACATGTAAGGTGAATTTTTCCTAATGTGGGACATTTTTTGCCTTTCACACTTATGTGACATATTGCAATGTGTAGTCAAAATATTAAATTAACACCCAATACCATTAAAAAAACAAACAGGATGTGTCCTAATCAAATCACTGAACACTGAAAAGTCTATATAAATTGGCAACCTTAATTCATAGAATAGTAAAATCTTATGGATGCATGAAACATGGATAATTGAACATCATGTGACAAATAAGAGAATATGATAGTTTTGATGCATTTATTATAAAGACATTAAGCAACTATTATCATTGGCCTATGTTATGTTGTGTAGAGTTAGAGTCATAATTCCTGACGTTTTCCTAGTTCATTTTACTTAACAACAAACACAAACAAACAAACATACAACCACAACAGGCATAGCCTAGGCCTATTTGAAGGCAAAATATAAAATCTTGCAACTTGCAAAAAAAAACAACAACCCACAGCTTGAACAAACTTTAGGCTTTATTCAACATTGAGTCAGAATTCATAAACATGCTGTGAACTGCAGTTCTAATATTGCATAAAAACACTAAAAACCTCTAAATAACCATTTTTGTCCCACAAACCATGCCCCACCACATGTTTTGACTGACTGAAGTACTGTCCCATATTAGACTAATCATACTGTCCCACTTTTCGCAACCACATTTCTTAAAGTGGGACACTAGGAAATTTGATAAAAAAATATATAGTTTATACATAGAAAGTTAAACTATTTTTTGATAGACAAACATTTAATAAGCACATTAGGGCAAAAAGTAGCATGATTTTTTTGTTTAAAATTAATTTATACTCCTTAATATCAAGTTTGTCACTGAACTTTGGGTGGTCTTCACATGAGGGGCTTCTTGTTTGATAATTGCTACACCCTTATATATGACTGGACATTTGAGAGGTCATGTGATTTTGATCACATGACACCACAGCTATGGCTTACCCATAGTTTCACTGGCATTCATGTATTTATTGGGGACCTACAAACACTAGACCTTAGGTGTCCCACATTAGTCCCGCACATCGGTCAGACGTTGGATTTTGGTTGAAAATGAAAGTCTACAGAAGCTCTTATTGAGAATTATCAGAGGTTTAGAGGTTTGGTTGAAAATGTTTTGTTTAGTCATCATCATTGTGATCAGTGTTTGTTTTAGTTAGGCAGTTTGACTTTTGACTTTTTAACAATAGTTTTTCTTTTGCTGCTGTAACTGTGTTTGTTATGAAATAAACAAAGTCAATCTGGTTAGTACTAAGTGAAGCTGTTAATGCTGTTTGTGGAGATGTTTAATCCTCCTCTGCTGAGATCTTGAGAGATTTAATGTGCTGCCATGCATTTCACCCTTCTTTGCAGTACGGTGCTTATTCCAACCAAAATTCAATGTCTGTCTGACGTTGGAGCTTAACATCAAACAAACGTTGAGTTTAGACATCAACCCGACTTTAATTTTCAACCAAAATATGACGTCTGACTGACATTAGATTAGTTGAAGTCCAGCGTCTTCCTGACGTCACATTGACAGACTGTGTTTGCTGGGTTTATATTGATATCACACACCTAAGTATCATTAAGGAAAATAAAAGTGTTTTTTCTATATTTCCAAAGTAATCTATTAGCATTTTTTAAAAAATATTTAAAAGAATAGTATAAAAGAAAATATTGTTCACTCACTGTGTCATGTAAAAGAGTGATTTTGAATGTTATATCGCCAATTTGCAGCATAAATAGATAAGTGTCATTTTTACAAATATTAGTTTAGAAATGACCAGCTCTAAAGATAATGCTATTGTCATTTGCTTAAATTCTTATCTGAAACAACAAACATCTGCAAAACTAAGCATATGAACCTTTTGAAGCCTAAGAATAACTTGGCCACACCGTATCACACTAAAAATCCTACAATTAACCATAGCCTCATTTTATGCAACTCAATTTCTCTCCTTTTGACTTAAGGCCATTTTTTAAGGCATACTTCTCCTTGATTAACTCTCTTAGTCTTTTAACAATTTCCCTTTAAGCTTTTCACCATCGCCTGTGTTTTTTGTACTCAGGGTTCTCATCGCTGAAAGGATGGAAAATTATATTAAAAGCAGTGGTTTTAAAAGCCGCTGTAAGCTGGCCAGCAGTTAAAGTGTTCACACACGGGCCCTCTCTAGATAGCGATCTTTCCCTCAGACATGTCCATTCACATTTTGACTGCCTCTGTTGGGCCGTTTGAAGCACAAAAGCAACCTGTGCTTTGGGAGAGGAAACACAAACTGCATGAAAAGAAGAAAAAAAGTAATGAGCGAAAGGCAGATGCAGGTGCTGACCCCCAGTGTAATACACATCTGTTCGTATCTGTTTGCAATTTCACCACTAGTGATCTTTATCATTGATTCAATTGAGCTACGTACTGCAGTCTCTGGCTCGGGCCTTCCTGGCCGAATGCACTGGCAGCTATTCAAAGGACCTGAACTGTGTTCTGAACGTTTCCACTTCCCTCTAGATGGGCTCTGGATATCAGCAGACTAATTCTGCTAAGTGGTCACTGTGTGCAGTTTGGAAGACAAACAGTAAACACCCTGGCAGCATATGTGCGCATAAACACGGGGACGCTGCAGCCGGTCAAACAGGAAAGAATGACTTAAGATAAAATGAGGGGAAAGATAAGAAAAAACGCACTAACTACAACAGTTTGGCCACGAAATTGAGAGTGGAAGAGAGGCTGATAATGCTTTCCATGTATGGGGTACATGCCAACAGTCTTATGTCAATTCGTAACCATAGTTGGGGGTAATGCATTAAGTAATGCATAATGTGAGTTATGTAATCAGATTACTTTTGTCAAGTAACTAGTAACAAAGTAATGCGTTACTTTGTTTTCCCAATTATTGACTGATAGCTCTCCTGTCTCTATGTTGAGAGAAATCGGGAGTAAGTGCTGAGGCCTTGTGTGCGCTGTGTAATACATTTACTCATCTCACAGATTCAGTATTCCTCAAATTGATTAAAAACTGTGTAAGCAAACTCAGAATATTATGCAAACCTGCAATAAATAAATTAGTTAAATAATAAAAATATACTTTATGTATTTAATCTCACTTTATTAACCAATGTCTTACTAATAAGCAAAAATAATTTTAGATAAGCATCATATTTGTGTTTTTTTTTCTCTTGATGCCGTGGTCACACTGGGCTTTGAGCACACAAAATTTCTACGGACACTGCAACGGTCGTGAAATGACGTCACACTCTGTGGCGTCTTTCTTTTATAAACATAAATTCAACATATAGCAAATAGTAATACATTGAAAATGTAAAAATATGCATTCTTTTAATTCAGGTAACACCACGACATATCGATCTTATACTGGTTAAACGTCTTCACGTGATGCAAAATCGCAGGTCAGTGTTCACAAAACTTCAACTTCAACTCAACGGAATGGGAAACTTTTCGCATGAGCTTGCGTTTCTGTGTCTGATGCATTCGCATGCGTATGAATGGAAGTCAATGGAATAAAGTGTAGTGTGAACGCCCCTTGAGGCTATTTACACAGGGCGACACTGCGACAAAGCGACCATTGCAGTACATCAGTTTACTGTTGGGAATTTGTTGCGTCGCTTCGGATCACGCCGTATCCAGTGTAGACAGCATCACTGATTATAATTATATGTCATGTCTCGTCGCACCGCTCACGTCTGGTGTAGAAACTGTGTAAAGGCCCTGATATACTCACAGCGAAGTTCTTTTTCGTTCTTCGTTTAGAGGTGAAGTTCGAAATACGTGAGCAGCGATATACTGTTAGCGAACATCCAACGACGGCCACACAGCTGAGAGCGGCATTTAGATGAATTTGAGCGTGGCATGGTTGTTGGTGCCAGACGGGCCGGTCTGAGTATTTCACAATCTGCTCAGTTACTGGGATTTTCACGCACAACCATTTCTAGAGTTTACAAAGAATGGTGTGAAAAGGGAAAAACATCCAGTATGCGGCAGTCCTGTGGGCGAAAATGCCTTGTTGATGCTAGAGGTCAGAGGAGAATGGGCCGACTGATTCAAGCTGATAGAAGAGCAACTTTGACTGAAATAACCACTCGTTACAACCGAGGTATGCAGCAAAGCATTTGTGAAGCCACAACACGCACAACCTTGAGGCGGATGGGCTACAACAGCAGAAGACCCCACCGGGTACCACTCATCTCCACTACAAATAGGAAAAAGAGGCTACAATTTGCACAAGCTCACCAAAATTGGACAGTTGAAGACTGGAAAAATGTTGCCTGGTCTGATGAGTCTCGATTTCTGTTGAGACATTCAGATGGTAGAGTCAGAATTTGGCGTAAACAGAATGAGAACATGGATCCATCATGCCTTGTTACCACTGTGCAGGCTGGTGGTGGTGGTGTAATGGTGTGGGGGATGTTTTCTTGGCACACTTTAGGCCCCTTAGTGCCAATTGGGCATCGTTTAAATGCCACGGCCTACCTGAGCATTGTTTCTGACCATGTCCATCCCTTTATGACCACCATGTACCCATCCTCTGATGGCTATTTCCAGCAGGATAATGCACCATGTCACAAAGCTTGAATCATTTCAAATTGGTTTCTTGAACATGACAATGAGTTCACTGTACTAAAATGGCCCGACAGTCACCAGATCTCAACCCAATAGAACATCTTTGGGATGTGGTGGAACAGGAGCTTCGTGCCCTGGATGTGCATCCCACAAATCTCCATCAACTGTAAGATGCTATCCTATCAATATGGGCCAACATTTCTAAAGAATGCTTTCAGCACCTTGTTGAATCAATGCCACGTAGAATTAAGGCAGTTCTGAAGGCGAAAGGGGGTCAAACACAGTATTAGTAGGGTGTTCCTAATAATCCTTTAGGTGAGTGTACAATAGATTGCTTAAAATCAAGCAGCTTTACCATATTAAACATGAAAAACAGTGTCAGTATCTCGTTTCATCAGAAGTACAACTTCAGTTTCTACTATAAAGCAGCTCTCCAGTGTGTTTATGTTTTCACTCGCGGACGTCTGACTTCGACGGAATGAACAGAAGAAATGAACCAGAGAAGATTTCCATGTGAAAGAAAGCAGAGCCTCCGCGCACACCTACCTATTATGTAATCAGCACGGACCAATGGTACAAAGGTGTTTACCAAGCTGTTTCAAACTCCCAAAACGAACTCCAAACAAAGTTTGTTTTGGTCTGATTTTATTCTAAATGACGTCACATCAATTCGTTCTTCGATTTCACTTGAAGGGGCCTTAAGAGTGTTGAACAATCCAGAATGCACAGCTGAAAGATTGGTTTGAGCTCCGCCCTCTACTGTACAGGCGTGAATTTGCATTTCCTTCAACATTTTTGTTATAAAAAAACAAGCAAGCCCAGCCCAGGTGAGAAACAGCAACGCAAAAGTAATGCACATTACTTAAGTAACACAAGTAACACATTACTTTTCATAAAAAGTAACTAAGTAACACAATAAGTTACTTTTTAAGGGAGTAACACAATATTGTAATGCATTAATCATAAACATTTCATATTCATGTTGCATTATAACTTTTAATATTTTTGGTATGTTCAGAATCCCAAAACTTTCATCTTTAAATGAAAAAGAAGCCTCAGACTGTATGTCTAAACTTTTCAAGGGCATTTTAGTCCTGTGAATAATGTGAATGTGAATCATCATTCAGATTTCATCACTATTCATGCCCAGTCTCTTGATTTGAAGTAAACATGCCACTGTTATTGGTCAGAGGGGGGTGGCATGGTGTTGGAAAGTGAGAGGGAGGCTACAGGGGTCTGTCCAGGCTAATCAAGTGTGACAGAGTTCAGCAGAGGTCAAGTGGGGTCAAAGGCTGCATCCTGACTTTGCACTCACTGATCAGTCTATTATTGATTTAGCTGATTTCACTGACCTCACACTGATGCATTTTATATATTTAATGTTTCCACTTTTATTAGGTACCATTATTTGACATGACCTACCAGGAATAATGCTTCTACTTTGGTTTTTTTAGCGTTCCTATGAAAATATCACAATCTAATGGCATTTTGTAACTATTTTACGTTTTGGTGAATACGTGAATTCGTATGATCTCATTTGTACGTTTTTGTAAGATTTGTTTACACCCAAGTGATGGGTATGTTTAGAGGTGGGGTTAGGGGTGGTCCTTCATGATTACTTTTTTCTAAAAATCGTTCGTTTTTGTACTGTTCTCGTCATACGAATTTATACGAAATAAAATAGTTCGTTTTTCTGTGAGATCAGGTATTTGGACACTTAAATGGTTAGTTCACCAAAAAAAAAGAAAATTCTATCATCATTTACTCACCCTCAAGTGGTTCCAAACCTGTATGAATTCTGTATGAAACATGAAAGAAGGTAGTTTGAAGAATATGGGTAAGCAAACAGTTGATGACATCCATAGTACGGAGAAAAAAAATACTATGGAAGTCAACGGGGTCCATCAACTCTTTGAAACCGACATTCTTCAAAATATCTTCTTTTGTGTTCAACAGAAGAAAGAAATTCATACAGGTTTGGAACAACTTGAGGGTGAGTAAATGATGACATTTTTGGGTGAACTATCCCTTTAAGTCCAACTCAGCATATCTAAATCTCATTGCATTATAAGTATGGAAAGTATTAACTGCAAACAAATGCTACTAGAGCTTTTTCTAAAACATTTTCTGAGTCATTGTTGCAATTACTTTTAATCGGCTGTTGTCAAGGTGATTTTTACTGGATGTATGAGCAGCTCTACTTAAAGTTCATAGTTCATCACATTAACGAATGTCCGACAACCTGATTTTTTGACTGCATTTTGAACCATTTCTCGTTTGTTTTATCATTTGAAACCAAGCAAACCAAGGTGATTGTGCTTAATTTTTTTTTTTAAATAAATGCAAATGGTTAAAATTCCTTAAAATAAATGCAAATATTTTGTTATCTAATGCAGACATCATTAGCCTTTTTTTTTTTTTGTCGGAAGAGAACAGATATTTTGATCTAGCAAATATATGAACTACATAACTGTTGTGAAGTGATGCTGGATCAGCACAAAGGACAGATACATGAACACTGTGTCTTTAGCTTCGGACTGAAGCTCGCCAGTGACCCCTGCTGGCTCTGCTTGGGTATTGATTTTTTTCCCCTTTTTTTGTGTGTGGATAAAACACAGTTTTATTACTTTTTGAGCACCAACACATGCCTGCTATAGCCTGCTGGTCAAGATGTGGATTTTTAAAACAGCATTAATCACAATTTATCGTAATTACAACCAATCGATTTCCTGAAACCTAAACTCAAAGTCTAGAAAATCAGAAAACATTTGTCTCAAACGGCATTTCTCTTGCAAATCCAAAAGTATTTAATTATTAATAACTGACAGTAATCTTATTTTTTTTAAATAGTTAAATAGAAAAAAATACTAACAATACTGTTTTAACTGATTAACAAATCCCTACCGTTAAATAATTGTACATGTACATGATTTGAAGAATGTTTGAAAAGTTTGAGTTTTGATCTTATTATGCAAAGTTGGGCGTAAACCATAATAACCAATTATCACGGTGTCTTTGAGTAAAGCACTTTAGATTGCTTCAAACTGATAGTCTGTGTAAAAAGTTCACTATAATCATAAGTCCCCACCCTGACTGGTCTGCGGCTATGCAGTCCCATACACAACAAACTGCGATGCACTGTTTATTCTGACACCTTTCTGTCAGACCCAGCATTAACGTCTTGAGCAATTTGAGCTACAGTAGCTCGTCTGTTTGAACGGACCAAACGGGCCAGCCTTGGCTCCCCACGTGCATCAATGAGCCTTGGCCGCCCATGACCCTGTCGCCGTTTCACCACTGTTACTTACTTGGACCACTTTTGATAGATACTGACCACTGCTCTGACCCAGTCGTCTAGTCCTCACAATTTGGCCATTGTCAAACTCGCTCAAAACCTAACGTGTGCCAATTTTCCCTGCTTCTAACACATCAACTTTGAGGACAAAATGTTCACTTGCTACCTAATATATCCCACCCACTAACAGGTGCCGTGATGAAGAGATAATCAGTGTTATTCAATTCACCTGTCAGTGGTCATATGCCTGATTGGTGTATACTTCAACGCACTAAATAGAAATGCACTGTTTTTTTCATCCACAAGGTGGCAATGTTGTCCTGAGCATTTCTTCCCAGTTCAATTTACTTATGTACACACATACTATTCTATTCTATTTTATTCTATTCTAGTTAATACTTCACAAAACCCCATTACCCTCACAAATTGTATATGTTAAAATAATATCTTAAAATTAAAGTTGCTGGCTGCCAAAACCACTGTATCCTGTTTCCTTTTATACAATAACCTGATGCCTGCGACATGCAAAGAGACTAGAATAGTATGACTTCTTGCCAGATATTTAACACTGGATACAGGCACATTAGCAAAGCAAGGCGATCTTTGCCCCCTTCATTCTATAAACGCTGACTTCCACACCCGTCCACTGTCTGTATACACCCCCTCTATTATAAACTCACCATATTTGCCTTCAGCTGAGACTAAAAACATAAAGCATTTGCTTGAACAGTTCACCACTCCTCAACCCAACCACATCATTTACATTTTTTTCTTGTACTTCACTGATAAACATGTAAATGTGAGGTGTGGACAGACAGTTCACAACTCAACACTGAGGCAGCAATACATCAGGATAACACATGTCCTTTTTCAGAGAAATGTGAAATGTGTGCCCAAAATGTGAGGCAAATATAACAGGCACATGCCTAAAAAGAAGTGCAGACATACAGAGCGGTTTTGTTTGCGTGTGTGTGTTCAGGCTGTCTCCTGTAGCGACTCTTTAAGGTACTTCTTTATTGAGTGTGCTTTATCTTGTCTCTCACATGTTTGTCTTTAACCTGTCATCATAAGCCATGTCCCATCTCTTGTTGAGATACCGTGAGTGAATTATGTGTTAAAGGATTAGCTCATCCAAAAATGACAGCTATTTACCAATGCTTGTGTCGTTCCAAACTTGTATTCTTTTTTTCCGTGGAACACAAAAGGTAAATTTCTAAAGAAATTCTTGGGCACTCTTTTCCATATAATGAAAGTGAATGGAGACTGGACCTTTCAAGCTTCACAAAGACAGAAAAGCACCATAAACATAGTCAAATGATTTTGTTCTGAGTCAGTGAGTTAAACTCAAGAAGTGGATCAATTCAATTCAAGAACAAAATATTCAGACCAGTTTTGATTCATTGAAAAGATTTGATTCCTGATTGAAAATTGAGGGTACGTTTACATGACAACACTGTATTATGCTGCCAGGCCAGTAGTTGGTGATGTCACTTTGTAAAGAAATACTACACGTCTATAGCATAAAACGTTTTGAAAATGGTGTCGTGTAAACATACCCTAAAAATGGAACACTTTTTCTGCGTTTTGGTTATTAATTTACACGAAAACAGTGTTTTCGGGGGCCTGAAAATGCAAACCTTTAAAAAAGATTTCAAAGTGCAAGGTTTTGAAAACAATACCTTTAACGTGTCCATGTAAACTACAAAAACAGCAAATTGTGAAAGTAAACACGTTCTACGTCAGAACGCCAGCTCAGTGGCCACTGATTGGCCAGCTCCTGCATCAGCATCACATGCATGCGTAGTGGTGCTCACGTGAACAGCGTCGGCCAATAATGAGCCAGAGTTTTGCCGTAGAACCCGGAAGCACTGCACCGTGTTTACTACGTGAACAGCGTAGGAGACTGGCATGAAAGAGAAAAAATTGTTGAATAAAATCATTATTTTGGTTTTGTGCAGAAAAAGTATTCTCGACGCTTCATAAAATTAAGGTTGAACCACTGTAGTCACATGGACTATTTTAACAATGTTTTTAATACCTTTCTGGACCTTGAAAGTGATAATAACATTGCAGTCTATTGGCGGTCAGAAAGCTATGAGATTTCATCAAAAATATCTTAATTTGTGTTCCGAAGATGAACGAAGGTCTTGGTTTGGAAGGTTTGGAACGACATAAGTGTGAGTCATTAATGAATACCTTTTAATTTACCCTCTGGGTTAACTGAAGGCATTACTTCAGTTGTTGACGGAGTGAGAATGGTTTGGCCTGACAGACACAGCCCTCATTTACTTTCATCATACGGAAAAGAGTGGCCAGAATATTCTTCAAAAATTCACAGAACTTTATTTTTGTGTGAGCTGTTCCTTTAGGAAGTTGTAGGAAGGGATTCAATACAAAAAATAACTCCTGGTATTACAGAACAAAGACACTGGGATGAATGTGAGCCAAACATATGTTGAGTAATTACTCAGACAGAAAGGACCTGTGATCTAACAGAGCTGCTCGAAAAGCTCATATACTGTATGAATTGCTGCTAATTTGTCTTTCTTTTCCATCCATTGCAGTACCCACCCATGGTGCCGTAAAAAAGTAAGAGAGATGATCAAATAGTGAATACTTTAAATAATTGTTATTAAATAATGAAGTGAATAAATAATTATTTATTAATTTTAATAAATAAATTATTAAAAATAATTATTAATGAAATGTTGTCATTAAAATTGAATCAGTTTTAGCCTGCACTTAAAAATATTAGAAAAAGTTTTTTTTGTTTTTTTATGAACTACATGAAGTAAATTTTAACAAATGCATGAAGATAAATTATAATATAAAAAAACAATAATAAACAATATAATTATAATAATAAATAAAAATGTATAATAAAATATTATAAATAACGAAATTATTATAATTAAATGACAACCAAGTTATGCATCGGCAAGCATTTTCTTTCAAGACCACTGTTGGGAAAGTCAAAAAAAGTTAAAAAGTAATTCATTACTAGCTACTAATTATAGCTTCAACAGTGTAATTGGATTACTTACTAATAACTTTCTAAATTCCATATCAACCTCAACCAGTTGAACAATACAAGACATGAAACTGCTCTTTTTAATTCGTTCAAATAAATAATATAAAATTGCATAAATTATTCTTGAACTGACGAAAGTGTGTAAAGGGAGAAGGTTATATTAAAATATACATTTTAACATTAAAGTTTGATGTTAAATCCTCTATTGTTTTATATAGATTGTTCTATAGTCTTTACAGTATTTAATGCAATTACATGAGAAGTAACTAATTAAATGAGTAATCCCTTTACTTTTTCAAGGGAAAAGTCATTCAATTACACTAATTAGATTACTTAGTAATGAATTACACCCAACACTGCTCATGACAATGTAGAAATCTATGCTGTACTGAACCAAACCTCTTCATTACATACTCTTTCACCATTGCTCATACTTAACTATACAGAAACACTGAACCTCAGTCTGAGCAAAAGTGAGCAGAGGATTAGGAATGTCACTGCGGTGAGCTGCCATGTCAGAATGTGTGTTTACAGGCACGTAGGAAATAGACATGGCAACAACATGTAACCTGAAACACATGGATGTGTGAATCGAATCAATCGCAGTGGTGCCATCTAGTTTGGCATCGGCTTTGAGAGTCCAACCTTGTGAATCTGGATACTTCATTGTGTTTAAAGAGCTGACACAAAAGATCTCTGTTTGCTACTCAACTCCTGTTCCCATGACACAGTTTGAGTGAAGGATTACACTTGAGTTGTGAACATTTAAAAGGTGTTAACCATAGCAGCTTGACTTAATCGGATTGTGCGTATTATATAAAGTAGCCTATTGCTTTTTGCGAAATATTTATTGCAAAGAAAAGGTGAGTGGTGCTTCACTGCTGGAAAATACAGCAATTCTGACTAAAGGCCCTGGTTTGGGAGTTCTTGCAGCTTGTTCTCGACATATCATCTGAGCAGAATTTTTTTCTTGTGGGTGTCCAAAAAACTATTGTGTGATTGGTCAGAAATTTGTCAAGAACAAAGTTTGTTCTGGCCAGTACATTCCATACTTTACGAGAAAAGCAGGTGCCGAACATCTCCGTTTCTCCGCATTAACCCCGCCTACTTTAAATTTCTGACCAATCACACAATAGTTCTCGGACACCCACAAGAAAAAAGTTCTGCTCAGATGATGTGTCGAGAACAAGCTCTGGGAGCGAGAACTTTTTTCTCTGTTCTTGCGGAGTATGTAACGGCCTTTAATAACTCACAATTGCGACTTTGTATCACGCAATTCTGACTTTACAACTCGCAAATCTGACTTAACTTGCAATTACGAGTTTATATCAGGCAATTCTGATTTTACAACTCGCAATTTTGACTATATCATGCAATTCTGACTATAACTTGCAATTGCGAGTTTATATCATACAATTCTGATGCAATTCTGACTTTATAACTTGCAATTGCGACTTTATATCACGCAATTCTGACTTTATAACTCGCAATTGCGACTTTATATCACGCAATTCTGACTTTATAACTCGCAATAGCGAGTTTATATCACACAATTCTGACTATAACTCGCAATTGCGACTTTATATCACGCAATTCTGACTTTATAACTCGCAGTTGCGAGTTTATATCATGCAATTCTGACTTTATAACTCGCAATTACGACTATATCACGCAATTCTGACTTTAAAACTCGCAGTTGCGACTTTATATCATGCAATTCTGACTTTATAACTCGCAGTTGCGACTTTATATCATGCAATTCTGACTTTATAACTCGCAATTGCGACTTTATATCATGCAATTCTGACTTTATAACTCACAATTTGCGACTTTATATCACTCAATTCTGACTTTATAACTTGCAATTGCGACTTTATATCACGCAATTCTGACTTTATAACTCGCAATAGCGAGTTTATATCACACAATTCTGACTATAACTCGCAATTGCGACTTTATATCATGCAATTCTGACTTTATAACTCGCAATTGCGACTTTATATCACGCAATTCTGACTTTATAACTCGCAATAGCAAGTTTATATCACACAATTCTGACTATAACTCGCAATTGCGACTTTATATCACGCAATTCTGACTTTATAACTCGCAGTTGCGAGTTTATATCATACAATTCTGACTTTATAACTCGCAGTTGCGAGTTTATATCATACAATTCTGACTTTATAACTCGTAATTACGACTATATCACGCAATTCTGACTTTAAAACTCGCATTTGCGACTTTATATCACGCAATTCTGACTTTATAACTCGCAGTTGCGACTTTATATCATGCAATTCTGACTTTATAACTCGCAATTGCGACTTTATATCACGCAATTCTGACTTTATAACTTGCAATTGCGACTTTATATCACGCAATTCTGACTTTATAACTCACAATTGCGACTTTATATCACGCAATTCTGACTTTATAACTCGCAATTGCGACTTTATATCACGCAATTCTGACTTTATAACTCGCAGTTGCGACTTTATATCATGCAATTCTGACTTTAAAACTCGCAATTGCGACTTTATATCACGCAATTCTGACTTTATAACTCGCAATAGCGAGTTTATATCACACAATTCTGACTATAACTCGCAATTGCGACTTTATATCACGCAATTCTGACTTTATAACTCGCAGTTGCGAGTTTATATCATACAATTCTGACTTTATAACTCGTAATTACGACTATATCACGCAATTCTGACTTTAAAACTCGCATTTGCAACTTTATATCACGCAATTCTGACTTTATAACTCGCAGTTGCGACTTTATATCATGCAATTCTGACTTTATAACTCGCAATTGCGACTTTATATCACGCAATTCTGACTTTATAACTCGCAATTGCGACTTTATATCACGCAATTCTGACTTTATAACTCGCAATTGCGACTTTATATCACGCAATTCTGACTTTATAACTCACAATTGCGACTTTATATCACGCAATTCTGACTTTATAACTCGCAATTCTGACTTTATAACTCGCAGTTGCGACTTTATATCATGCAATTCTGACTTTATAACTCGCAATTGCGACTTTATATCACGCAATTCGGACTTTATAACTCGCAGTTGCGACTTTATATCATGCAATTCTGACTTTATAACTCGCAGTTGCGACTTTATATCACGCAATTCTGACTTTATAACTCGCAGTTGCGACTTTATATCATGCAATTCTGACTTTATAACTCGCAGTTGCGACTTTATATCATGCAATTCTGACTTTTTAACTCGCAATTGCGACTTTATATCATGCAATTCTGACTTTATAACTCGCAGTTGCGACTTTATATCATGCAATTCTGACTTTATAACTCGCAATTGCGACTTTATATCACGCAATTCTGACTTTATAACTCGCAATTGCGACTTTATATCATGCAATTCTGACTTTATAACTCGCAGTTGCGACTTTATATCACGCAATTCTGACTTTATAACTCGCAATTGCAACTTTATATCACACAATTCTGACTATAACTCGCAGTTGCAACTTTATATCACACAATTCTGACTATAACTCGCAATTGCGACTTTATATCATGCAATTCTGACTTTATAACTCGCAATTGCGACTTTATATCATGCAATTCTGACTTTATAACTCGCAATTGCGACTTTATATCATGCAAATCTGACTTTATAACTCGCAATTGCGAGTTTATATCACACAATTCTGACTTTATAACTCACAATTTGCGACTTTATATCACTCAATTCTGACTTTATAACTTGCAATTGCAAGTTTATATCACGCAATTCGGACTTTATAACTCACAATTTGCGATTTTATATCACTCAATTCTGACTTTATAACTCACAATAGCGAGTTTATATCACACAATTCTGACTATAACTCGCAATTGCGACTTTATATCACGCAATTCTGACTATAACTCGCAATTGCGACTTTATATCATGCAATTCTGACTTTATAACTCACAATTGCGACTTTATATCACGCAATTCTGACTTTATAACTCGCAATAGCGAGTTTATATCACACAATTCTGACTATAACTCGCAATTGCGACTTTATATCACGCAATTCTGACTATAACTCGCAATTGCGACTTTATATCATGCAATTCTGACTTTATAACTCGCAAATGCGACTTTATATCACGCAATTCTGACTTTATAACTCGCAATAGCAAGTTTATATCACACAATTCTGACTATAACTCGCAATTGCGACTTTATATCACGCAATTCTGACTTTATAACTCGCAGTTGCGAGTTTATATCATACAATTCTGACTTTATAACTCGTAATTACGACTATATCACACAATTCTGACTTTAAAACTCGCATTTGCGACTTTATATCACGCAATTCTGACTTTATAACTCGCAGTTGCGACTTTATATCATGCAATTCTGACTTTATAACTCGCAATTGCGACTTTATATCACGCAATTCTGACTTTATAACTCGCAATTGCGACTTTATATCACGCAATTCTGACTTTATAACTCGCAATTGCGACTTTATATCACGCAATTCTGACTTTATAACTCGCAATTGCGACTTTATATCACGCAATTCTGACTTTATAACTCGCAATTGCGACTTTATATCACGCAATTCTGACTTTATAACTCGCAATTGCGACTTTATATCATGCAATTCTGACTTTATAACTCGCAGTTGCGACTTTATATCATGCAATTCTGACTTTATATCACGCAATTCTGACTTTATAACTCGCAGTTGCGACTTTATATCACGCAATTCTGACTTTATAACTCGCAGTTGCGACTTTATATCATGCAATTTTGACTTTACAACTCGCATTTGCGACTTTATATCATGCAATTCTGACTTTATAACTCGCAGTTGCGACTTTATATCATGCAATTCTGACTTTATAACTCGCAGTTGCGACTTTATATCATGCAATTCTGACTTTATAACTCGCAATTGCGACTTTATATCACGCAATTCTGACTTTCTAACTCGCAATTGCGACTTTATATCATGCAATTCTGACTTTATAACTCGCAGTTGCGACTTTATATCACGCAATTCTGACTTTATAACTCGCAATTGCGACTTTATATCACGCAATTCTGACTTTATAACTCGCAATTGCGACTTTATATCACGCAATTCTGACTTTATAACTCGCAGTTGCGACTTTATATCATGCAATTCTGACTTTATAACTCGCAATTGCGACTTTATATCACTCAATTCTGACTTTACAACTCGCAATTCTGACTTTATAACTCGCAATTGCGACTTTATATCATGCAATTCTGACTTTATAACTTGCAGTTGCGAGTTTATATCACACATTTCTGACTTTATAACTTGCAGTTGCGAGTTTATATCACGCAATTCGGACTTTATAACTCGCAATTGCAACTTTATATCACACAATTCTGACTATAACTCGCAATTGCGACTTTATATCACGCAATTCTGACTTTATAACTCGCAATTGCGACTTTATATCACTCAATTCTGACTTTACAACTCGCAATTCTGACTTTATAACTCGCAATTGCGACTTTATATCATGCAATTCTGACTTTATAACTTGCAGTTGCGAGTTTATATCACACATTTCTGACTTTATAACTTGCAGTTGCGAGTTTATATCACGCAATTCGGACTTTATAACTCGCAATTGCAACTTTATATCACACAATTCTGACTATAACTCGCAATTGCGACTTTATATCATGCAATTCTGACTTTATAACTCGCAATTGCGACTTTATATCACGCAATTCTGACTTTATAACTCGCAAATCTGACTTTATAACTCGCAACTGGGAGTTTAAATCACGCGATTCTGACTATAACTCGCAATTGCGACTTTATATCTCGCAAATCTGACTTTATAATTCACAATTGCAGTTTATATCATGCAATTCTGATTTTATAACTCACAATTGTAACTATATCTCGCAAAACTGACTTAGAACTTGCAATTGCAAGTTTATATCACGCAATTCTGACTTTACAACTCACAAATCTGATTTAATAACTTGCAGTTGCGAGTTTATATCACGCAATTCTGACGCAATTCTGACTTTTATAACTCGCAATTGCGAGTTTACATCATGCAATTCTGATTTTATAACTCACAATTGTGACTTTATATCACGCAATTCTGACTTTATAACTCGCAATTACGACTGGGAAAAAGGCAGAATTGTGAGATTGCAATTATACCTTTTTTATTTTTTATGCTGTGGCGGAAACAAGCTTCCATAGGTTTGTAATAATGTACAAACCAAAGAAGATATTTTGAGAAATGCCTAGATGTCAATGGTAACCAAAAAATTGTATTACCAACATTCTTCAAAATATCTTCTATGTTTCAGCAGAAGGTATAAAGTCTAATTTCGGGGGGACTATCTCTTTAAGCACACAAATACAGGACAACCATATACTGTTTCTGTGTGAACATAGCCTCTGTAAATTAGGCCAGGCTACAATCATTTTTGTTCAGTAGAGCCCAGTTTGATAACTAAACTACTGAAAAGATAGGCTATCCTTCAGATCTAGTTCAGAGAGAATAGCATAGTATAGTATAGTAAACACTGTTCTGGCTCATAGATCTTGTCCTGCAAGCACATAGAGCAGGCTTTGTTTTTTTTCATTCTCTTTGTTCATGTTACATCAGAAACCTGTTGAATATTTCATGCCATGATCTCTGGTGTCTTGAGTTACAGCAATGTGAAGAACTGCAGTTTGAGAGAGAGTCTGGACTCCTCCCACAGGTGTGCAGGTACTGTAAGCCCCACCCATCCTGAGCTTTATATGAGACACCGTTAGGAACTGACCACAGGTTAACTCTCTACACATCTCTCACTACAGAAGCCGTCCAACAGGTATGAATCTTGTAGAACTTATTTTCTTACCATATAAATCAACTTTTAATATCAAATGTCTTTGGAATTATATATGTTGTGATTCACATTATATTTTATACTAATATTAATATTCACTTATATAGACTTAAATTGCAGGGATTCTTGGGTGGTTTGAGAAATTTTTTCTTTTTTAATTTATATCTAGGTGTTTTGTAGTGACTGATAACTGATTGTAAAGTTGTTGCACCTCCACAAAATAATCATATTGTCTTTTTTGGAGTAACTCAAATCGTAGTCAAGAAGCGTAGTATCCAAGACAACAAACCTCACATCAGAAGAAGGTTCATTGTTTGATGTGCCAACAATACAGTGTCCATTTACATGGCATGTGATCCTTATCATTGCGTGAAGTTTTGTGCATTGCCTGATGCCCTTAATATTTCACTAGAAAACAGTAGAAAACATGAAGCAAAATATTAGCATGCATATTACTAGGATATTGGCTGTTTATTAGTACTTATAAAGCACATATTAATGCCCTATTCTCCATGACCTTATTCTACATCTCTTAATCTTATCCAATACCTACATTTAAGCGAAACAACTACAAAACTACCTTACTAACTATTAATATGCTGTAAATTAGGAGTTTATTGAGGTAAAAGTCATAGTTAATAGGGAATATGTGTTCCCCATACTAAAAAGTTACCAATATTTTTTTATTTAGTTTAGTTTATTTATTAGCATAACATTTATCACATTAGCATGACAATAATATATATATATATATATATATATATATATATATATATATATATATATATATATATATATATATATATATATATATATATATATATATATATATTGCCATGCTAATGATGTCACATTGCAAAATAGTCTTATATAAGGCTTGATTTTTTGGGGGGTAAAATATAACTGGACAATTCTTTGTCAGAATTATCCCTGACATCACTGTCAGATTAGGGATTCTGGTCCCAGATCAGCATAAAGAACTCCTTCAGCCCAGAGCTCTAGCAGGCTGTCAAACGGTTATCACTTTATGGCAGGAGATAAATGGATTAGGAAGGTGTGAACTAACTCTGTTAAGCAGCCCAGAGTTGAGAAGTCATTTTTTACTGAGTTTGGACAGTTACTTCTAGATGTAAAATCCAGTATGGGGGAGCAATGGAAAATTCTTGGTTTAAAAAGCTTAGTAGAAAAGTCCATTTGTATGAAGAGCATTTTAAGCTGGAAGTCTTGAGGTTAGGTGGAGATGTGTGATGTTCTTCTACCAAATATGATTTTCTTTGCATATTGTTGTTACTAGTATTATTATTGTTCTGCGAAAGGTTTTTCAAGATGTGGATATGATGGAGGTTTTAAGCTTATTTTTATTCTAAAAGAACACAGTACTTTTACTGTTGTATACCTTAGTGTACATTTGGATATAGTGGAAGTATATATTTAAATGTAACAATGTTGTGCAATCCATTTCTTAAATGTATATATGGTGATATATTACAAGGATATTATTTAACTGATAGACATTCATCAAAAATACTGAGCATACTGCTGTGATATACTGAAATACTTCTCCTTTCATTCCCATCCTCAGAGATCATGGCGTCTAGTTTCTCAGTACGGAGTTTCTCTCTGGGCCGGCAGCCCTCTTTCTCCAGCATGTCTCTTAGGGACAGCGGACGCACCCGGTCCAAAGCCTCTGTCTCTTTCGCTGCCTCCAAGCCCCTGTCTCGCTCTTCCTCATTGAGCATGTCAGATCTGAACGGCATGAGCAACCTGTCCCTCAACGGACTTCATGGCAACAGCACCAATGAGAAAGAGGCCATGCAAAGCCTCAACAGCCGACTGGCCAACTACCTAGACAAGGTCCGCTCTCTGGAGAAGGCCAACGCTGACCTGGAGCTGAAAATCAAACAACTGATGCTGGACCGTGTGCCGAAAGGGCACGATATCGATTCCATGATGGCCCAAGCCCATGCCCTAGAACAGGAAGTATGTGGACAATGCCCTTAAGGCCTTTTGAAATCCATGAAAACAAAGTTTATTAGCATGGCTCATGGTGTGTAGATATACACACACTCTGAAAGTGTGCTCAGCAATGTTTCTGATCATTAGCCATAAACGACACACTAGTTAAATGATTACCTACCATCAGAATAAACAGTTACTTTTTAACAAAGAAGGAAAGTAATACTTAAATCTGAATAAATAGCTCTGTAAAAGGGGTCTAATGATCAAAACTCTCAGATGGTTACCCAATGGTACTAATTTTTAAAAAGCACCATGAACTGATGAGTTAAGTTCCCCTCACCATTGTGTCTCTTGAGAAAAACAACATAATCCCCGGTTCCCATGGTTGCCGTCTATGACAGGACTGTCCAATCCTGCTCCTGGAGGGGCACCTTCCCCCAGAGTTTTGTTTCTACCTGCTCCAACACACATGCCTGAAGGTTTCGAGTGATCCTAAAGACCTTGATTAGCTGGTTCAGCTGTGTTTTGACGGTTTCTTCTCATTTATTATCCTCGCTTCCTTTCCTCACTTCCTAACTCCACTCCCCTTGGGATGCAAGGAAAGAAAATGAGGACGGATTAATTGAAGGAAAGCTTATTTGTATATTGTAATATTCTTGATCACTCAAGCATCACTTCAAAGAGTCAGCTGCGCTTCCCTTATGTTTTTAAAGTTTGGTTAAGAAATTCATAATAATAATAGTAAAGCAAGATGCCTTGTTGAAATATGTGAGATGTTGGTTTATTTAAACTGCAAAGGTAAAAACATAAATTCTAATTATTGTGACAGAGGGGGGAGGATGTTTCATACATCAAACCTGCATCAGGTTTTTTGACAAGAAAGACTTCCTCATGAGATACACCTGTACATCATCACTCATAGCTCCTCTGGAAGCTTCCTTGCTCCTCGTTCCTCACCTCCTCACGGTGCAATTTGACAGTTGAGATGTCCTTCAAGTTGACTATCTTTGATCAGGTCACAGGCTGGACCGAGGAACCAGGAAGCATCCATTTGAATATTGGGAAGCACCCAAACTCTGCATGAAGGTGGCCTTCCAGGAGCAGGATTAGATACCCCTGGTTGTAATTGTGCCATGCAAAATTATGTCTTCAATAATTAATTACACTATAATAATTTGATTTGTGGTTTCAATGTGTTTGAGATGAAGACATTCATCTTTACATGCTGTACTTTACAGTTAAGGAAGAAAACCCTGGAGAACGCTCGGATCATGCTTGAGATTGATAATGCCAAGCTGGCTGCAGATGATTTCAGAATTAAGTGAGTGCCTGCACCTCTTAAAACATCTTTGAAACATCTGGTGAGGAAATTTAGGAGGCATGTGCTGGATGTGTGCTTGCAGATGGGAGACGGAGAGCGCGATGTGTCAGTCGGTGGAGCGGGACTGTGTGGCCCTAAAGAAAGCCAAGTCAGACCATGACCAGATCATCGCCTCACTCCGTGGTGACCTGGACAGCCTGAAAGAGGAACTCTACTTCCTGAAGAAGAATCATGAGGAGGTAAGGAAGTGTAAACGTAGTGACGAATGCAGCACCTTATAGAGAAGCAACTGTTTCTCCACATTCCCTCAGTCTACAAACTGGTTAGAAGTAACATGTAAGTGTCCATTAAGAGTAGGATGTGAGCCAGTCCAAAGTTCATTGGTTTTCCGTTCCTTCCAACCTTCTGTTAATGTACTGCCCCTTTTCTGCATACATTCATGGGGGAATGGATTGTGACAGGCTTGTCAAACCCTTGAAGAGTGTCAAGCGGTGACCTATATCGTATTTGATAGACAAGGACCATGCTTGGAATCACTTGTAACCCGATCCATGTGGTTCTTTTGTCAAATGAAATCTAAGATGTGCCTCGCAGCTAACCTCCTGGCTTGAAGTCAAATGCTGATTGTCATTTTTAGGCCAGAAACTTGCTTTACACAAGCACACAAAGATACAAATGCTTGGCCAACAAATTCCAAGTGTAAAGAAGCAGTACAAATACAAATGTTTGAATTCCCAGTACTTAAGAGGGCAATAGAATTACCATTAAAGGTCTGTGTCATTAAACCAGATTAAGGTATTCAGGTAGCTAGCTATGAACATAACTTGCTCAGCAAACTGTAGCTCTGAAATGACAATAGTTGACGTGAAAAAGAAAAGTACTAAAAGACAGTCTGTGATAATGGCCGTTGTGAATTGCGTTCGGAAATAATATGTGTTTGTTGTATTTGCATAGAGTTAATTTTAAGCCAACATATAAGAAAAAAGACATAATATTCAGGAAGTACAGAACCATTCTCATACTTTCTCACGCATACACTATGGGTATATTTGGACAGTATATTGAATATTGTAAAATATTCAAAATATATCTGGAGTGTTTGTCTGTTTTTGTGAGAGGCACATTGCATGCTTCCTTGGTGAGTAACATGAGATCAACTCTATTAAATATTCATTGAGAAGAACTTAATAATGAAGTAACTTCCACCTACCGTGTGCCACCACATGGTATCAAATTCCCAAAATTCACTCTGCAGTCTCAAATCACCACACAAACCACAACCCAATGTTCAAACACAAAATACACGCACATTAACATAGACAAACTTGTTAGATGTCTCATAAGTCAAAGAATAACAGTTTTTATTAGTTACACAGAATATTAGCACACAATTTGTTTAGTCGTACCACATCCTTTTCTCTATCATTCTCTCATTAGTTTTCCCACTGTCTCTGCAGGAATTGGACAGCCTGAGAGCCCGGGTTGCTCAAGAGGAAGTCAGTGTGGAGGTGGATGCGGCCCGTGGGCCAGAGCTGGGGACGGTTCTCTCCGACCTCAGGTTTCAGTATGAAGGCATTGTCCAGAAGAACAAGGAGGAAGCTGAGAACTGGTACCGTAAAAAGGTTGGTGCTCCCAGAGGAACAGGGTCATAACCAGTACCTTGGCTGCCAGCTCCCATTTAGAGTTTCCTAGACCCAGATGACATTTCACTTACAAAAACACCTTGGTACAACCATGTGCTTTTGTACATGTACAATGGTATATGGTATTTTTGTACACTAAAGCATAATTTAGAGGCCAAATGCAAAGACAAAACATTTTCGATTTACATTGTCATCAGTGTTGAAGGTTCTTCAAAAATACTGTGGTATTACCATGTTTTTTTTTAATATGGAGCCACTTTAATATAATGTTGTTTTTTTACACACACACACACATATATACACCATGGTATTTTTGTAAGCTAAAACATGGTATTTATAGGGTACTTTTAAGATACTTTTGGATACATAGCTATTGTAATGCCATAGTATTTTTGGTATGTATGACCATAGTATTTACATATGGTGCTTAAAACATACTGTGTTATTACCATATGTTTTAATATGTAACCAAAATAATATGTTTTTAAATGCATGTGAACTATGGTATTTACAAGTTATTTCAAGGTACTTCAAAAATACTGTGGCATTAATGTTTTTGGACATGAAAACGATACCATGATATGTTTTGTATATGAAACCAAGGTATTTATGGTTAAAGTACTTAAAAAATACTTTTGGACACTGAACCATGGTAATACCATAGTATTGTTGGTAATTGAAACCATGAAATTTACATTAGGTAGCTTAAAAATACATATTTGTATGACATGGTACCATGGCATTTTTGGTACATGTAACCAAGATATTTATATAGTACTCCAAAGTACTTCAAAAATACTTTTGGATATGGAACCATGATAATACCATGGTGTTATTTGAATGTATGTCAAATTTTTTTTTGAAAATTAATATCTTTATTGTAAATGGTTCCATGTTATTATAACTGATACATACCATCATCATGTAAGAATTGGTGCTGCAGTAACCTTTAGCAGGATATTACTTTCTACTGTTGCATGGTGGTCTTGAATGCAGAACACTTCTGTAACCCACTTCACTGTATATGTGTGTGTATAGCTGGAGATGGTGCAGATGCAGGTGCGCGAGAGTAATGAAGCCCTGAGAGGGTCTCAGAGTGAACTTACCGAGAGGCAGCGCTTTCTGCAGACACTGGAAGTGGAACTGGAGAGCCTTCACAAACAGGTCAGAACCAGGCAGGAGGAACCTTTTAAGGACCATTTCTGTTCCCTGAGTGAACTTCTAGAGCCGCGGCCAATGCAGATACAGTTACAGCTTACCACTGGAAAGTAAAACCCTGCCCTTTATGTCGAGACTATTTGAATGACCCAAGCCATAAATGCTCCATCACATGCCATTACTTACTTTCACAAGTCAAATGTGCGCTGCAAGAAGCACAGACACAGTTTGTTGTTGGATTATGTTGAAACCCTACTAAAACTAGTACACTCTTAGATCTCCAAAGAGGAACTCTTCTATTAGAACGTTCAATCAGAAACAAGTTTGCTAGTTTTCATGACCTTTGAGTCTCATGCCAGTCCAAGATCACTCCCAGCATCTCAGATGTAGTAGCTATCAACAGGTTACGCTTGTGTAAATAAGCCAAGATGTGAGTTCACATAGGGGTTGTTTCATAGTTTCCCTGCTGGTAGTTATATTTTGAGGGTGAAATTCGGTCCATAAAGCCATTGTACCTTTTAATTCCCTAATAATACAAATTCTGCCCTCAATTCTGTCCAAACCTGTATGGATTTTCTTTCCTCTGTGGAACACAAAAGTACAATGAAAGCACATAGTGTATTGAAGTTTTGCAGGAATAGTGGCCTGTAAGTGTTTGTATTAAAGGTTTCTTCCTCATCAGCATGTGAGCAGAAGCCAAAGAAGCCTCATTGTCTGGACAGTTCACCATATCACTATCCGGTGGTTGGTAGTTTAAACATGATTACACGTAAAATAAATAGTATCGATGTATTTACTGATGGAATAGCTTCATTTCCATAGTAATTATTCAACACACACCCACATAACCACATTTACATGTATATTGGGATGTAACACTTTACATAATGCAACAATTCCTTTTGAAACCATGCATTAAAAAATTATGTGTGACCAAATGGATACAGCTAAGCAATTGCAATATATATAATCGATTAATCGCGATCAATCGCATCCAAAATAAAAGTTTGTGTTTACATAATATATGTGTGTGTAAAGGGCCGCTGCTGGCCAAATGGGTGCCCTACGCAGAATTGTATTGTGGTGCCACCCTACCCCCTCCAAATATTATATTATTATTATTATTATTATTATTATATTATTACAAACGTGACAGCTGAGTGCAATGAAAACACACATAGTGAATATATCTACCATTACAAAAATCGACCACAAAACCAATAAATAATAATAAATAAATAAATAATTAAAACAGGGTTATTGTAGTTATTTCATGGTAACCACAAATTAGCATGGTTTTGCTTCAAATCCATAGTTTAAGGTATTTGTGTGGTTATACAAATGGTAATCAATTAGAGGAATGTTCTGCAGGAACACACACACACTCTCTCTATGGAAACAGTAACTGTTACTGTCATTTCTTTATCCTGTAGAAACGTCGTACATTTACATTATACACTGTTATCCCTTTACAGTTAATACTCACATAAAATATGTGAATTACATGTTGACTTTTAAAGCTAAATTTAGCGTCCAACAGCAGATATTTCAGTTAAATGAATGTTTTTACACTGAATATTAATGTCTCCCTCTCGACTGCATTGAAGCCTTGAAGACACCGGGCTCTATGCAGGAATGGCGGGTCGCGTATGCTTACTGCCTAGTGCATTCACTGTAAAATGCATTTTTTATATATATATTTAATATTTATGTTTATATGTATGTTTATGTTAATATTAATATAGAATAAAATGTTTATTTTTTACATTTAAAAAAAAAAAATTGAGCAACCGAGATGGTGCCCTCCCTGGGAGTTAGTGCCCTACGTAAACTGCGTACTCTGCGTATAGGGAGCGGCGGTACTGTGTGTACGGTGCATAATTATTATGTATATATAAATACACACTCCATGTATATATTTAAGAAATATTTGCATGCATATACTGTATATATATTTATATAATTTATCTTATATATAAATATAAATATTTTATATATAAATAACTTTATTTTTTTAATATACATGCATGTGTGTGTATTTATATATACATAATAGTACAAACACATATATTATGTAAACACAAACTTTTATTTTGGATGCAATTAATCGATTGCCCAGCACTAATATATATATATGTTTTTTTTATTGTTTTTAAAAAAAAAAATTTATTAATGCATTTAACGCAACTATAAAGCCTATAAAGCCAGAGCAGATCTTAGCAAATTTTTTATTCATTATTTTTTCTCCTTTTTATCTCACAACTTTTAATTAATTAGTTTAAAAATGTTTGTTTTTAAATAATTAGCTTTACATTTTAATCAATTAATTAGATTTTAAAAAAAATGAATTGCTTGATAATAGAGGGAGGATGGAAAATGTTTGGGAAAAGCGATGGAAACAGGATCTAGAATGTATTCCAATTCAAACTTACATCTTCCACTTGAACACCACTGCTCCATGTGTTAATGTGCTAACCAACTCTTGTTAGGCTTCAACTAACTAATTCCCATTTAACCTCGCTGACAGGTGTCGGCTCTGGAGGGTAACCTGGGTGAGACGGGGCAGAAGTACACCATGGAGATGGAGCGACTGCAGGCTACCCTGGCTCAGCTGGAGGAAAACCTGTCGCAGATGCGCCTGGACATGCAGCGTAACAAGACGGACTATGAGCAGCTCCTGCGCATCAAGCAGAACCTGGAGATGGAGATCGCAACCTACAGGAGGCTGCTGGAGGGCGAGGAAACGTGAGTGCAAGAGATGTCATTAATTGCATATTAATATAATATTTTTATATTGTAATCATTTCACATTAAATCTCCAAATTAATGTAGAAACAACATAAAGACGGTATAAATATTTGTTTAATGGCATCTTTTTACTATGAATGAAGGCCAGTATCACTGATACCAATACTGCTACTGATGTCTCTATTAAATAGATTTTTTTCTCAATTTTAGCCATTAAACATTACAGTATAGATGAAAGCCATACTTTCCCTTTCAGTCAGTACACTACGAGTTACGTCAGTTACTGACGGAATGGGGGTTTCGCTTAGAAGCCAATCGCCTTTGAGCTCTACAAAACGAGCCAATGGCATGAAAATGCCATGGGTCTGCGGAATTTGCATGCCGCAACCCCGCCCCACGGCGTGGGTATAAAGGGCGTTGCGTGGCAATCTCGCATTATGTTTTTGCTTCAGAGCCGAGTTTACTGCCTGAGCGCTTCCTCTTCAAGACGAGTTTCTCTCCAGAGTGTTGGTGTTACGGCACGTTCCAGCGAGTTCCGCATTTCCTGTCTGATCTGTGCAGTGATCGAGCACAGCGTGCGCGTTCTCCCTGGGTGCTTCGGCATTCTGCAGAGCTTTTCACTCCTCTCTAAAAGAGCTGCACGTGGCACGTCTTTTTAAAGATGGCTCGCCCGTGCTCCGTTTCTGGGTGCGGTCGACTGGTACCTCCGTTTGATGGTCATGATCGCTGTTTGGCGTGCTTGGGCCTCGTGCACGCTGAACGCGCGTTCATGGATGAGTCATGTTCTCACTGCGGGAACATGACCATCTCAGTGTTGCGATCGAGACTCCATGATCTCCGTAATGGGGGGAGAGTCCCCTCTACCACACCCCAATCTACTTCCTCCACTGGAGGGGGTACTTTGGCTGGTGGTCAGGGTGATCTGAGGGTTACGGTGTGGAACAACTCGACGAATCCTCCTCGGGCCACACCCCCCTCCTGCACACTGCAACCCGTGGTGTTGCCTGATGAGGGCGCCGGGGCTTCCCGTTCGGGGCCCTGCGTTTCATTTGGCGCACCCGCGGAGGATGCTATGTCGATCGCCGCATCACAAGGTGGGCTGGACTCCTCCGGAGATGACGATTCGGCTGTGTTGCCTCCTTCGGGAGTCCCAGCATTGCCCGAGTCCGATCCGGAACTCACAGCCATGCTTGCCCGGGCGGCCGAGGCGATTGGGCTTGTGTGGAACCCTCCGCCATGTCCCGAGCGTTCCCGGCTAGATGATTGGTATCTGGGGGCGGCCCGTGCCGAAGGCGCCCGTCAGCCCCCAGTGCCTTTCTTCCCGGAAGTGCATGAAGAGGTGTCGAAATCGTGGAAGTCTCCCCTGACTTTTCGCGATCGCTCGGCAACCACTTCCGCCTTCACTGCCCTCGATGGCGGCGCGGTGAAAGGGTACACTGGGGTTCCCCCTGTTGAGCGCTCTGTTGCGATGCAACTGTGTCCTCAGAGTGCTTCGACATGGCGCGGTGACCCAAAGCACCCGTCCAAAGCCTGTAGATTCACGTCCACGTTGACGGCGAAGACCTACAGAGCTGCGGGCCATGCCACGTCCGCCCTGCATGCCATGGCCACCCTACAGGTCTATCAGGCCAAGGTGCTCATGGACATGCACGAGGGCAATGCTGACCCTGCGTTAATGCAGGAGTTGCGGACGGCCACCGACCTCGCTCTACGAGCGACGAAGGTGACCGCTCGCTCTCTTGGTCAGGTGATGTCCACTTCGGTGGTCCAGGAGCGACATCTATGGCTCAACCTGGCTGATATGAGAGAATCTGAGCGGACACGTTTCCTCAATTCTCCCATTTCCCAGGATGGGCTATTCGGCGGGGCGGTCGAGGACTTCGCCCAACAGTTCTCGACCGCTCAGAAGCAGACTGAGGCAATTAAACATATTCTGCCCCGGCGCCCAGCTGCTGCCTCCCAGCCGCCGGCTCAGATGCCTCAGTCTGCTCCCCGCCGAGGCCGCCCCCCTGCGACTCCCGCCCCTCCTGCCCGGCCCCAGCAGCAGCCTTCACCCGGGCCGAGGCGTGGAGGACGTCGCAGAAAGGCGGCCCCGCCCGTCCCAGCCCCCCAGCCTGCCAAACGGCAGTCTAAGCGGCGGTCCTGAGACGGGCGGCTCGGAGGTGACCTCGGTTCTTTCCCAGGAGATGGTAGCAGGACCACTCCTTCCCCCGGTGGAGGGCCGGGGGAGAATCTTTTGTTTTTCCCTTCCGCCGCTGGCCTCACGGCCGGCGGTACCCTATCAATGGTTAAAGAAAGAACTGACATTCTCACCTCCGAGCCTCAAGAGGGCGCGGCGGGCAGTGCGCGACGCCCCATGGCCTCGCCGCTCTCGGCCCCCTCTGTCGCCAGCCCCCTGGCAGACGAGACCCCCGTGGAACGCTGGTCCTTCCCTGGTCTCCTCTGTCAGGGCGCGGAATTCGACCCCACCCACACCCCGGGACGCTCCCATGCCTCCCTTGTCTGGGCCGGTCATTCCGCCTCGCTGCCCCATCGGGGGTACGCCGGTGGTTCGCATGACCCCGCTGGTTCAGTTCTTGGGAGCCTGGCTAGCGCTTCCCAACCTGTCCAGTTGGCTCGCTCGCACCATCCGGTTCGGCTATGCGATTCAGTTCGCTCGGTCTCCTCCCCGCTTTCGGGGAGTCTGCTACACCGTGGTGGGTGGCAATGCCCCTGTCATGCGTGCGGAGGTCGACACCCTACTGGCGAAGGGTGCGATCGAGATCGTCCCTCCAGCCGAGATGAAGTCCGGCTTCTACAGCCCTTACTTCATTGTACCCAAGAAAACCGGTGGGTTACGGCCAATCCTGGACCTGCGCGTCTTGAACCGAACCCTGCACAGGCTTCCATTCAAGATGTTGACAGCCAAACGCATTTTCGAGTGCGTTCGTCCCTCGGATTGGTTTGCAGCGATCGACCTGAAGGACGCGTACTTTCATGTCTCCATTCTTCCTCGACACAGACCGTTTCTACGGTTTGCCTTCGAGGGGCAGGCATATCAGTACACGGTTCTCCCCTTCGGGCTAGCCCTGTCCCCTCGCGTCTTTACGAAGATTGTCGAGGCAGCCCTTGTGCCGCTCAGGCAACACGGGGTTCGCATCCTGAACTATCTCGACGACTGGCTGATTCTAGGCCACTCTCGGGATCAGGTCTGCGAACACAGGGATCTGGTGCTTCAGCACCTCGCCCGTCTGGGCCTTCGGGTCAACTGGGAAAAGAGCAAACTCTCCCCAGCGCAGAGGATCTCTTTTCTCGGTATGGAAATCGACTCGGTCGCCATGTTCGCGCAGCTTACGAGCGAGCGCGCGCAGTCTCTGCTGACTTGTCTTCGCCAGTTCGAGGGCAAGAGTGCGGTTCCACTGAAACTTTTTCAGAGGCTCCTGGGGCATATGGCGTCAGCAGCCGCGGTGACCCCGCTTGGTCTGCTCCATATGAGACCGCTTCAGCACTGGCTCTGCGATCGAGTCCCGAGATGGGCATGGCAACACGGCACCCTCCAGGTCCCAGTGACCCGAGCCTGCCGTCAGACCTTCACCCCGTGGTCGAACCTCAGCTTTCTACGGGCAGGTGTTCCCCTAGAACGAGTTTCCAGGCATGTTGTTGTCACAACAGATGCCTCTTCCACGGGCTGGGGCGCCATGTGCAAGGGACATGCTGCCGCGGGCTCCTGGATAGGACCCCAGCGCCTATGGCATGTCAATTGCCTCGAGTTGCTGGCCGTACGTCTTGCCCTGCACCGCTTTCGAGCCCTGCTCAAGGACAAACACGTTCTGGTCCGTTCAGACAGCACGGCGACAGTAGCGTACATCAACCGACAAGGTGGTCTACGCTCCCGCCGGATGTCGCAACTCGCCCGCCATCTCCTCCTATGGAGTCAGAAGCATCTGAGGTCGCTTCGTGCCGTTCACATCCCGGGAGACCTGAACTGCGCAGCCGACGAGCTGTCGCGGTTCCAGCCGCTCCCGGGGGAATGGAGACTCCATCCCCAGACGGTTCAGCTGATTTGGGAGCAGTTTGGCGACGCACAGATAGATCTGTTTGCCTCCCGCGACTCTTCCCATTGCCGCTGGTACTATTCCCTGACCGAGGGGACCCTCGGCACGGATGCACTAGCGCACAGCTGGCCGCGGGGCCCACGCAAATATGCGTTTCCCCCAGTGAGCCTTCTCGCACAGGTTCTGTGCAAGATCAGGGAGGACAGGGAGCAGGTCCTTTTGGTCGCCCCATATTGGCCCGGCCGGACCTGGTTCTCAGAACTTGTACTCCTTGCGACAGCACCTCCCTGGTCGATCCCTCTGAGACAGGACCTCCTGTCTCAGAGACGGGGCACCATATGGCACCCGCGTCCCGACCTGTGGAACCTCCACGTGTGGAACCTGGACGGGACGCGGCAGGTTTGAGTACCCTGCCACCTCAGGTGGCGGCTACCATCACTTCCGCTAGAGCCCTGTCTACCAGACAGGCCTATGCGTTGAAGTGGAACCTCTTCATCACCTGGTGCTCCTCTCGGCGAGAGGACCCCAGAAGATGCTTGATCGGGTCCGTGCTCTCCTTCCTCCAGGAAGGGTTGGAGCGAAGGCTGTCTCCCTCCACCCTGAAGGTCTATGTGGCTGCTATTTCAGCTCATCATGACCTGGTGGATTCTAAAACGGTTGGACAGCATGACCTGGTCAGTAGGTTCCTCAGAGGTGCGAGGAGGTTGAATCCTCCTCGCCCACCTCAGGTACCCTCTTGTAGCAGTGGTCTTAGTTGCCCTGCAAAAGGCTCCCTTTGAGCCATTGCAGTCAGTCGAGCTGAAGTTCCTTTCATTGAAAGTGGCGCTCCTGACTGCTTTGGCCTCCATCAAGAGGGTAGGGGACCTGCAGGCATTTTCGGTTGACGAAGCGTGCCTGGAATTCGGGCCGGCCAATTCTCACGTCATCCTGAGACCCCGGCCTGGATACGTGCCCAAGGTTCCTACCACTCCCTTCAGGGACCAGGTGGTGAACCTGCAAGCGCTGCCCTTGGAGGAGGCAGACCCAGCCTTGGCACTGCTCTGTCCAGTACGCGCCCTTCGCGCTTACGTAGACCGGACGCAGTGTTTCAGGACCTCAGACCAGCTCTTTGTCTGTTACGGAGGGCAGCAGAAAGGGAAGGCTCTCTCCAAGCAGAGGTTGTCCCACTGGATAGTGGACGCCATTGTCCTGGCATATCAAGTCCAGGGCATGCCATGCCCCCTCGGGGTAAGAGCACACTCCACCAGGAGTGTTGCCTCCTCTTGGGCTCTAGCGCATGGCGCCTCGCTAACAGACGTTTGTAGAGCTGCAGGCTGGGCGACACCCAACACATTCGCAAGATTTTATAATCTCCGAGTGGAGCCTGTATCCTCTCGTGTACTCGCCCCTACTGGCCAGTAACCGGACAGGCTCAGGTGTCTTCGCTTGCTGCGCCATTCCACTCCGCGGACTGGATGCGTGCGCTATTCCTCTCAGGTGAGCTTCCCAGTAAGCCCTGAGCTCCTCCAGCACTGTCGATGTCGTCACCAGAGCAAGTGCCCTTTTCAGGCCACCCCTCGTGTTCGGCTAGGTGCCTCCGTGTGCATGGTTCCCCCGCTGGGTAACCCCCACATGTGTATTTCCACGGTAAGTCTCTTGTAGCTCGTGTCTTCCCTTGGCAAGACACCTTGCCACGCCTGGGGTTGAAATTTTCCACCTTCGGCTGGATACCCCAGAGTGTTCCCTATGCAGCTCCTTCGGGTCATAGGTGTATTCTTCAAGTCCCCCCCTTTGGGTTGGCATTGTGTTGCATTCTCCACGTGGGATATGCTTCCCAGTGTACCTTGGTAGCGTTGAGCCTAGCCCCTCGTTCGTGCCACACTCACGGCAGGGAGCCCGGGTTAGCGCAGGACGCTGGAAGACAGCCGTCATGGCGAGATTGTATTGGGACCCCCATTCCGTCAGTAACTGACGTAACTCGTAGTGTACTGACTGAAAGGGAACGTCTCGGTTACGTATGTAACCCTCGTTCCCTGAAGGAAGGGAACGGAGACGTTACGTCCCCCTGCCATGACCGCTGTACCGCTGGAACTGGCCGGGCGCTCATGCCTCGGCTCTTCAGCAGGTAAACATAATGTGAGATTGCCACGCAACGCCCTTTATACCCACGCCGTGGGGCGGGGTTGCGGCATGCAAATTCCGCAGACCCATGGCATTTTCATGCCATTGGCTCGTTTTGTAGAGCTCAAAGGCGATTGGCTTCTAAGCGAAACCCCCATTCCGTCAGTAACTGACGTAACGTCTCCGTTCCCTTCCTTCAGGGAACGAGGGTTACATACGTAACCGAGACGTTTTCACTTAAGAGAACGTAAAACAATCTTCACATAAACTATACATTGTGTATGCATAAACTATAAATTGAATATAGATTAATCCTTATTGAAGCTACAAAAGTTATTCAGTCAAGAGCAGTGACAGATTTTCTCTTTTTCTTTCGTTTGATTAACATTAATGACAGAAACTAATTGAAACTAATTTAAGGCTGTACTCTCCGGATGAGGGCGAGGATACTTGCCAAAAATTGACATCTTTGCGCATGTTTCGTTTGTTTGTTCACAGAGAGCTGCTTCACAAAAGCACTTAAATGGATAGGGTGATCATATAATGTAATGCAGCCAAAGGATGTCAGGAAAAAAATGGATGCTGCATTAATTGCGTTAAATATTTTTAACACGTTTATTTTGACAACATTAGAAAATGTCAGCAGTATGCTGGTAATTTTTTTGTGACACTGATATTGGTGTCTGGGATTTTTGCATCTTAATGATTGTTTTGATAATTCATGTTTCTTGTTTTATTTCACAGGGTTAAAGAGATTCCTCCACCACCCAAGAGTGAGTACTGCACTGTCACACGCTACATTCAGCAAACACTACAACAAATATGCACAAACTCATTTTGCATTCAACAAGCATTTGGGAAAATTTGCATAGCTCTAACAAATATTGCCATAATAACAGAGGGCAGAATCAGATGTTATCATCTCAAATTACAGTAATTCTGACACCACATGACAGTAGCACATCTTGTGTAAAATTGTTTTAAGCAATATAATTTGCAATTGTACCTGCAGTGTTGATTACAATAGAAAATCGTGGTAACAGGATGACATTTTAAGATTGTTCTCTATTGACAAACATCACTAAATATAAGATAGGTGATAAAAAGGTGGGAACCTCAAAATGTGAAAAATGTGAGATTGTGAGACATAAACTATCAATGAGTTATAAAGTTCAATTCTGAGGGGGAAAAAAAGACTAACTTTTAAATAAACTTGCAATTCTGTTATAAAGTCAGAATTGCGAGATATAAACTCACAATAGCGAGAAAAAAAAGTCAGAATTGAGTTTATATCTTGCAATTCTGACGTTTTCTCATTTACGAGATATAAACTCTCAATGGCGAGTTATAAAGACCAATTCTGAGGAAAAAAAGACTAACTTTTATATAAACTTGCAATTGTGTGTTATAAAGTCAGAATTGCAAAATATAAACATGCAATGGCGAGAGAAAAAAGGGGGAAGACCTTGGATGTGGATGGGGGGAAATACAGAATATAAAGAAAAATGTGGAAAAAGAAAAATGTGAGCTTTTATTTACATATACACATACACTACCTTTTAAAAGTCTGGGGTCAGTAAGATTTTTGAATCTTTTTGAAAGAAGTCTCTTATGCTCACCAATGCTTCATTTATTTGATCAAAAATACAGTAAAAACGGTGTGAAATATTACAATTAAAAATAAATTCCATTTTAATAATTCTGTATTTCTTATTATTTTCAGTGTTGAAAACAGTTGTGCGGCTTAACATTTTTGTTACTGTGATACATTTTTTTTCTTCGATGAAGAGAAATTTAAAAAGAGCAGCATTTATTTGAAAAGGAAATCAATTTTGATCAATTTAATGTGTCCTTGCAGAATAAAAGTAATACTTTCTTTACAACAAAAATCTTACTAACCCCAAACCTTTGAACAGTAGTGTTTTTGTTTTCATCAAAATGTGCATATTTGCTAAAACAAGAAGTTCAATAAAATAAAGCAGCAATAAAAGTAAAGTTACTCAATTTTAGTTGATGAATTTTACAAATAGCTATGATAACAACTAAAAGTCTCCATCAGCTATTTACTTTTTTGTTATTTATGAGAGACACAAATTTATGGAAGCTTGTTTCTTCCACAGAATTAAAAAATGTATAAGATAATTGCAACTTTTCTTTTCAGAATTGCGGAATATAAACTCGCAATTGTGAGAAAAAAAGTCAGAATTGAGTTTATATCTTGCAATTCTGACTTTCTGAAAACGTCAGAATGGCGAGACATAAACTCTCAGTGGCGAGTTAGAAAGACCAATTCAAAAAAAAGACTGATTGTTCTATAAACTCGCAATTGCAAGAAAAAAAGTTTGTACAGAATTGAATTCAGAACAGTAGAAAGACTGATATTCAGCAGCAGTGTGATAGAGAGTCTGATGCTTAAGTATATTTTAAGCTGGCTTGAACTGTTGGGTAAACATTCATCAGATATCAGACTGTGGCTCTGGAATGTTCTGGGAGTGCGTTTGTCCTCTCACCTGGGCTCCACACCGGCTGTGACTGAAAACTAATGACACATTAAACACTGCCAAACAGAGCAGCCTCTCTTAACAGAGCCGTCCACAGCAACACAGAGTGTACAGTCCAGTGTCTGTTTGTTTGAAAGGAATCTGGCATATCGCTAACATCTCTCTCTCTGTATTTCTATCCACAGAGGAGCCTGACGTTCGTACCCGTAAGATAGTGAAGGTGGTAACGCAAACCATGATCAATGGTAAAGTGGTGGACGAATCCAGTGAAGTTGAACAGATTGAAGAGACAAAGAAGTAAAACAAGAACAAGACTGTCTGTGTGATTCTCTGTATAAAAGCCTCTATTGTCCATTTAGGAGCCACATTACCTTTGGGCCCCACAGGGCCCCTGAGTTTTGTTTCATTCCCAGTCTTTCAAAGAGATCGTCTTTCCTTTCTCAAGCACAAAAGAGCTGAAATGACTAGGAAAGCCATCAGAATTAGAGCTGAAACTGAAGAAGAAACAAGTGCTCCTGTTATTGCTTTTAGGGAGTTATCAGACCAAAACTCTTTATTCTTTCTGCATGCAATATTTATTTCCAAATAGTGTAGAGTGAGGAAAAATGTATTACCTTTAGAGTTTGCTTATCTGTTATTTCTTTCTTCTTTATCCATAATAAAACTATTACATGCAAACTGCGTTTGTTGCGCCATTTATGACTTTCAATTTATGACGACTTTTATCCAAAGTATACGGTGCTACATGGGAATTGAACCCATGACCTTATAGTTGCTTTTGTGCTACACTTTATTTACATACATGCACAACAGATAATAATGTTTTAAAATTAAATGTATCATATTTATTTGCATCCATTTTCAGGATACAGTTAATTGCAGAAACACTATTAACATTAATCATATTTAAAGTTACCATATCATTGGCCATGATTTCAACTTTTCAACAACTTTTGGGGTTGGGTTGGGGAGAAGGTACATGCTGGGAATTGTAACTGCTGCACTCATTCAGTTTAATATAATCAGATATTGAGAACACTTAACTTTTTTTCTTTTAGTAATATTTAAATGAAACCCATTTCATTTGGTTAATTTCACTGCTGGGGTTTACAGTGTGGGCAACTTTAAGACAACACAAGGGAGCAATGTCTCATTCAAGTCCTCTTTGGTCATTTGATGTTTACCCATGTCTTTCTTCTGTAGAATATGGATTTGCATGGCAGGGTACGAAAAAAATAATTTAGGCAAATACAAAATATAAACATGTAACAGAAATAATAGAGTACTGTGACAACAAGTACTGATGGAACTAGAAAATACCTTGATGTAGCAATACCTGCGCGTTCTGGGGAACTTTCACTTTGCAAACCAAAATCACTTTTGAATTATATGATTTGAATGTAAAATCTTGCAAACATGTAAATCAAGTGGTTGGTTCACATCAGGACAACAAAGCTATCCATTTTGGGCTATCAACGTTTACTGTACTGGACTTGACATTTACACATACTGTATAACTATAGAGATTTTTAAGTAATGATCTCAGAGGCACACAGCTAGAAATAAAATGGCTCCAAGGTTCTTATTCTTTCACATGGCACAATTTGGGAATTATGGTTAATTGGATCTGTGGAAAAACCTTCCTGATTGGTGACGCCATCCTGATTGTCCTCAGCTTCATCTAAATGGACTCATTCAGATGATCTGATCTGTTGGCCAGTGAACGCAGCACCGGATAGGCTGGTGAGGATTGAAGAGCGGTTTGGCATTTGTGGCTGTCTAGAGACTTCAGTAATGTGAACTGATCCCTGCACGGATCTGTCAGTGCAGAACAAGAGGATGTTCACTAAGAAGCCCTGAGAAATCTGTCCTGAATCTATTTAATAAGTAAATTAAAGTAGTAATAATAATAAAAAAAAAATAAAAAAAAAAGAACTGGTTCTTTTGCCCATTAAGCAACAACTTGTTTGAACTTTTATGTTATTTATGCTTTTTTTTTATTTATTTTTTTTACTTTTTTTACTTTACGTTTTTATTATTTTTAGTGCTGTTAATTCATCACATGTAAAATAAAAAAAATTGTATATAAACATTATATATGTATATATATATATATAATATATGTGTGTGTGTATACATGTGACATGATTAATTGAGATTAATTGAGATATATATATATATATATACAAAATTCTCTTTTGATTTTACTAGCAATGCTTGCTTTTCCTCTGATCTTTTCTTCTGGTGGGCAATACAATGGTCAAAAAAAATTCAGTTCTTTTGACAGTAGGCAGCAGCCATCTAGCAACCACCCAGAACACCCTAGCAACCACACAGCAATGTGCAAAACCATTTCGAACACCTTAGAAACCCCATAGAAACCCTGGCAAACACTCTTATAGCATTGTGGTGATGAATTTTGCATGGGAAAACACCGATAATTTTTTTTTCCAGTGAATGTAAAAAAAATGTTGATGTTTTACAGCACAATAACGCTCTAAAAAAAACTTTTCTTGGAAACAGGACAGGGAATGTTAGCCAACAGTTCAGCCGTGGCAATGTGTGGGGAAAATAATATACCACAATGATGGCTGAGAACATGGATTTCACTAACCACTTCCAACTCAAAGCAATTTTGTTTTTGCCCACACTGACACCGTCTCTATGGAAACTAATCAGGGTCAAAAATGATCAGTGTAATCATGATAAAAAGACTGTCTTGTTTCTTTTGATGAAACATCCATTGAACATGATTCTTCTAGAGGGGATTTTTAGGAATAAAGTGAATGTATGACTTCCCCTGACACACCCTGAACCTAAAACATACAAACTGACATGCATGATGCCTCAAAAGCTGACTTACACATCTGTCAAACTTCTCCATCTTCAATAGCTTTACACAGCCTGCCAGTTCCCTTAATCCTGGGATTTTTGATACACTGCTGAATCTGACTTTTCATGTTGTCTCTTGAAACTGTCTCACTCGGACTGATGTATTTGTATGCTAAATCTAGCACCTGCAGTCTGAAGTCATTAGCCTCAAAGTCTATATCTCAATGCGAGAAAGAGATTCTTTCTGGATTTAGTTCAGCAATGTCTTTAGGGCACAACTGGATTCCATAAGTTTTATGAAGACTTTGGGGAAAAAGTGTAAATGCAAAAATGTTAAGCATGAAAACATAATAAACAGGTATAGCCCTAATAATACAGATGCAAGCAGCAATTACAGAGCCAAGCACATCAATGACATACACATTATGGGTTAAGCATGTTTATGGTCACAGCACTTCCCACTATGATTTTAGGAAAAGGCTATGAACCGATTCATTATTATTTAAACGTTGTAACTTTTCTGGCACTGTAATATAATTTGTGGGTGTTTCTGTATGTCATTCATACTGTATATACACGCCCATTCAAAAGTTTTGAATAATTACAATTTTGAAAGTCATTTATGTTTACTTTTATGTTTTTGATCATTTGATAAAAAATATTAATGTATGCAAATATTAGTATAATATAAAATATAAATAATGTAAAATAAATAATTATAATTTTTTTTGGTAACACTTTAATTTAGGGACCAATTCTCACTATTATCTAGTTGCTTATTAGCATGTATATTACTAGGATATTGGCTGTTTATTAGTACATATAAAGCACATATTAATGCCTTATTCTGCATGATCATATTATACATCCCTTAATCCACCCAATACCTAAACTTAACCACTACCTTACTATATATTAATAAGCAGTATTTAGCAGTATATTGTAGTTAATAGTTAGTTAATAGTGAGAACTTCACCCTAATTTAGTGTTATTATAATATATTGTCACATTTGGTTTTGGTTCACGTTTATGTCTTTTTTGTAGTTTTGTTCATGTTCTTGTTCCCTTTCGAGAGTACTCTCGTATTGCGTAAGTTTAGCTTACGCTTATGGGAAAATTCCTATTTCTCGAGAATATGAAGCCAAAAATTATCCTTATAATTTATATAATGTAAAACGCAGTGCAGCTGCACAGCAGACCCAAGCAGAGCGTACTGGCACGCTGATTGGCTGTGCTGCGGCAACTGCACGAACCTATGGCAAGGCGGCTGAGGCGTGCACCAATCAGGTCGCTTCGCGCCCAAAAGCACGTCTAGTCACTGCTAAATGTAGCATATTTAAGCTATAAGAGCCCATGTAACGCCATAGGATTCAGATTTAATCTCCTCCAGCGGACTCACCCTTCGCTGAACTCCGGATCCAGAAGTCGCCGCCGTTGAAAAGGCCTTCAGCGCATCCAGCACCTGCTTCGCAGTCTTAGGAAGCTGGATCCTGCCTTCGCTGGACTCCGCCTTCAGTCGCTGTTTCCGCTACGGCACATCCTGTGCACTGTGTGCCTGGGGCATGAACATGCCGAAGTGGCACTCTGTAAGGGCCCAGAGTTTGACGAGATGCCGCTGCTGACCCTGCGGGCTTGGCTCGCTATCTTCGATGAGAACCCTGCTCACTCTCTTCTCCCTGTCGGGCCGCGCAAGAAGAAGCGCCACGCGCAGAGAATGCTGGAGCAGGCTGTGCCAGAACAGACAAGCGAGCCCACGCCGGTAAACTCCCCGTGTGTCTTGCTCTCTGATTCTCCCTCTCCTGTCTTGTTCGTCAAGGACGATCAGCGCCCCCCTGCGCGCGACAAAAAACACCACCCAGGCGATTGGCAGGAACATGGTGAACCTGATGGTACTGGAGCGCCACCTCTGGTTAACCCTGACGGACATGAAGGACGGGGATAAAACCGCCTTCTTGGATTCTCCCATCTCCTCCACCGGCCTGTTTGGCCCAGCTGTGAAGGGGTTCGCTGAGCGCTTCACCGAAGCACAGAAGGCGTCGCAGGCTATGCTTCATTTTCTGCCGAAGCGCTTCAGCTCTGCTTCGGGCCGCCATTCCAAAGTGCCGCCCCCTCAGCCTCCTAAAGCAGCACCACCAGTCTTCCCACCTTGTCCAGCTGCGAGACCACACCCTCGTTCGCGCTCCGCAAACTGCCATAGGCTGCCAGAGCGAAGGGGACCGCGACCCAAGATTGCGCTAAACCCAGAGCCTCCAAAGTCTTCCTAACCACAGGAAAGAGAGAAAGTGGTTAAGTCCCACCGAGGCTGGACTACCACAAACTCTCATCTCGCTTCTCCCAGCCCCCTCTACTCAGGTGACTAGAGATGTCTTTTTCACAGCCAACGAGCCTGCTGCAAAGCCATTTTAACGGCGACCCAAATAAATCACAAAAAGAGCATTTCCTCTGTCCTGACTGTAGGCAGTGTGCCCACTATACAGTACGCACCCCTACACATAAGCACTGTTCAAACAGTGACACACAATCACACAGATTCCCCCCGTTGACTCGCTCGACAGCGCCGTCACACATAAGCACAGTGTCACAAGCACAGACCAGCCGGGCAAACGGTCCCTGCTACAAAGCGGCCCGTCCCCAAGCTTAATTCAACCCCTTGCAATGCAGGCCGAGGCCTGGGAGGCCATCCCCGCTATATCAAAATGGGTTTTGAACACAATAAAACGAGGTTACTCGCTACAGTTTGCTCGCAGACCCCCGTGCTGTGGTCGAGATATCAGTGAGAAGCGACGTGAGTCACGTGCTTCGCGCCGAAGTCTCGAAAGTCTAAAAAATGGGGCTGTGGAAACGTGGAAGCGAATATTTCATTACTACAGTAGTAATTTCTCGCTAGAAATTACATCAGAAGTGGAAAACATTGGTCAAAAATGTACATTTACACACAACTTTCAGATGCCATCTTTCTTTTTCTAGCTCAACTGTCACCGAATGGAATGCATAGGATTGTGGGATATCAAAGGTAGCAAAGGATACATCTATGCTGCCTTCAAAAATCGATTAGATGAAGGTATCTCAGGAGGCAGGAAGTGAAGCTAACATTGGATCCGGACGTGCCTTGATGCCTTCCTACCTTGAAATGTGTCCTCCGAAGGCAGCATTTTCCAGTTTTCGAGAGCAGCCAATATGAGAGTGCTGTCACAGATCTGCCTAGCTCCACCGTCAACCAATCACAGTGATCTCAATCACAAGAATACTGATCACCCGCACCTGCAGCTCATTCCATCACCAATCACCCTCTGTAATTAAACACACACCTCAGATACTTGTCTGGTCTCATTTAAGCGATGGTCATTAGTGGTTCTCTCCAAGTGACTTTGTGGATGTTATGCTTCCCCATCGTCTTTCTGTTCCACAGTGTCTCCAGCGTCTTATGTTCTGAGTTCCTAAAAAGTTGTTACTTACCTGTTTAGCAAACGAGGTGTGTGCTCCGTCATTCCATCCATCCACAATCTCCAATCCATCTGCAAAAACAGAGACTGTCAGTATCATTGTTCATTTATCTTCAAACTGTGATTTATGTCTGCAAATACCTGCACTGCTATATAATCATCTCTGTAAATAAACCAACATATTTCCTTGTCTATATTCCGTAACAAGAGTGTTTTCTTAGATATTGCCTCAAATCTTGTTTGCCGTCTTTGTCAGAAAATGTATTAAGGGGTTAGTTCACCCAAAAATTACAATACTGTCATTAATTACTCACCCTCATGTCATTCCAAACCCGTAAGACCTTTGTTCATCTTCAGAACACAAATTAAGATATTTTGGTGAAATCAGAGAGCTCTCAGGCCCCTCCATAAACAGATATTTAATGAACACTTTCAAGGTCCAGAAAGGTATTAAAAACATTGTTAAAATAGTCCATGTGACTCCAGTGGTTCAACCTTAATTTTATGAAGCGTCAAGAATACTTTTTGTGCGCAAAACTAGCTGTCTATATGGAGAGGCCTGAGAGCTCTCTGATTTCACCAAAATATCTTAATTTGTGTTCCAAAGATGAACGAAGGTCTTACGGGTTTGGAATGACATGAGGGTAAGTAATTAATGACAGAATTTTCATTTTTGGGTGATCCCTTTAATTAAGATTCGGTGTCAAACACAAAAATTCATTAGGAGTCAGTTTTGATGAAGATTCAGCCACCACTGCCACCACAAATGGTACACAAATCAATTCAAGGTGGTGGAAAAACATTGCAAGCCTCAAATGTGTTTCTGCAAACCCACAGATATACAGTACACATGCGCGAAGAAACCTGACTAAGAGTTTGGTCCATGTTTTATGTTTCCTGTTTAATCGGCATCATATTCATGGAGTTGCGCACAAATATCAAAAAAGCTGTAGGATGAATTATTCAGGCGGAAGTTAAAACCACAAAGTGTCTTGCCATAATCCAAGGAATCTGAAACTTTCTTTTATTTTTTTCCAACATTTACTTACAGAGAAATTCACTTGGTCTCCATTTGGTGCTTTCAGCACTCTCATGGCAATTCGTAACCATTTTATGTTTTGGAAAATTGGTGGCTAATTCATTTGTATTTGTACAGTCTCATTCATGATGGTCAGGTTTAGCGGTGGATTTGATCATGTTTTTGTACGGATCATACTGTACCAATTCATATGAAATCGTCATCCTACAAATACTTATATTTTCTCATGAGATTGGGTTGGGTGCCTTTGAAGGCAGTCTGTTTCCTTAAAAATGTGCCTTCATACTATCATACTAAATGCTGTCTGTTTAGCAATTGATTGACTCGGTAGTGAAGTCTGATAACAGGGCAGTAATAACAGGGCTGCGACTCATGCAATTGACACTGTTCTCACGCTCTCACGCCACACATTCACTTTCTCACGCAGTGAAAAATCACAAGCAAAGAGGACACTGACAAGACAGGATCCTTTGATATAAAACAAACCCTTATGAAAAATAAGCATACTTCAAGTTAATTTATTAATTATAATTAAGTACTATTTGGGACTAAATTGGCCCACTTTTTAGTGTATAAAAGTATACTTTTAAGTAAACTTTGAGTACACAACTAGTTTACAACAAAGTTTTTTGTTTATACTGCAATTATACTACAAGTGAACTTACAGATATACTTATAGTTTACTAGTCAAATACTTGTAGAACATTTTTTAGTTTATGAAAGTACACTTTGAAGTATACTCATAGTAAACTACTAGTTTAGTAGGCCTAGTTTATACTGCAAGTATGTACTTGTACGTTTTCTTTAAGTGAACATAACATCATACTTAGTTTATTATTTATATATTATTTTTGCACTTTAAGTATAAGCTACAACTATGTTCCTATTTAGGTTTTTATTTTTTTATTTACTTGAATATGGGTAAGTTCAATAAAACAGCAACTTTATAAACAAAAAGCTGACTATGTCCGGATCGGATTCAGAACAATGATCAAAACACATGGAGTAGATCGAGTCCATCAACACCCCTAAAGCTTCATTCTTCATGGGTTTGACATTTAATTTGGTAATATTAGGCAGGTTTTGAATTTATATACTGTTTAATGTTTGATGATCGCATTATTTTACATTTGCATAAGCAATCTCCTATCACTTGTTTCTGCTTCTTCTTCACCTGTGTTTTGATTTGGAGATTCTGTACTATTTCACAAGATACGTTATAGTGCCCCCTACCGTATAACAGTGAAAACATGAATGGATAGCGGGAAAATTCAGTCAATGGCGGGGAAAGAGTAAAGTAGATATGAAGTAAATTTCTATGTACACTACCAGTGGACTAGCCTACACAAAAATTCACATACTCAGAATTAGGAACATATCTGTTTTCTCTTTATAAATCAATATTTTCAAACAACGTAAATTTATAAGACAGTAGCCTATGTAAAACTGTGTGAAAAAAAGTATTTAATAGGCTACTCAATCAAAAGAGTAAACACAACTACAAGCCAAGTATAATTAGAATAAGTATATCTCGATCAAAAGATTGACTACAAGTATAGGCCTATAGGCTACATAGACTTTTCTGTCAGTACAAGTCAAGTATAATTAAGTACAATTTTAAGTAGGCTGTATTTCTGAGAAGTAGCTAAATAGGCAGCGCTACAAGTAGACTGAACGTATACTTTCTTTTCTTTTTTTTATATTAAATTTAGTAATTAGTAAATTTAAACTTCCATAACTTTTTCATACTTTCATCTTTTGAATTGCTTTAACTTCAGCCAAAATCTGCTGAGTGTCTTTAAAACAAGACATAACTTCTTGAATTACAGCCATTTAAGTTTGGATAGTGCATTTTCATTTCTATTCTCAAGGGGGGTGGGGTTAACGGGTTTTAATTACCAAATGTTTTGACAATTACAATACACTTATTGTGATGCAAGTTTTTTTTACAACTCCCCTAAGCTAAACTCAAAAGTTGGCAGCTAATAATGTTAATTATTAATAAATGCCACTAATTTTCAAGTCAACTTGTTTAGTATATTTCACTTGTATGAACTTCTGCCAATATGTGCCATGACTTTTTTTAATATGATATGCAAGAGTGAGGGAGACATTTAGCTAGCATGTGAGCACAGCTGATTAAAAACTTCATAAAGATCACAGAAAAATGACAGGCTAACCAGTGAAGCAAACATAATTAATATGCGTTAAATAAAATCACTCACCGTGACACAAGCATGTACCAGTGAGATGCAACAGGTACTGTAATCATTAACTTGGCCCTAAAATGAGACAATAACAGTGTTTGTCAAGACTATTACGGTTTGATAATCGAAAGTGCTGAACTTTATGAGGGAAATACCCAACATCTATCCATACTGCTCTGTCAAAATGAGGACTATAATTCACAAAACCCACAAATTACTGCTGCTAAAGAGCTTTTAAGCCTTTAAAAACCACTGGAGATGTTAGCTCCACCGCTAAGACTAGCACAGTCTTACACTATGATAACAGTCTTACATAAGCACGGTCTAGACAGATGTGCAGGATAAACCATTATTTCATATTTTTCTGAAAATTGTACGTCCACTCTGTAACTCTGTTCCAAAAGCTACTTATGGTAGACAGCATTTAAAAGCAGGTGAAGTAAACACTACAAAGGTGTGAAATGAAGTGAATCCTATAAATAATCAGCCGCTTTTAAAATTGTATAACCCCAACAATGTTTAGGTGTCTCATTGTAAACAAGATGGATGAATGCCAACAGTTTAACCCCAGTTTAACAGTTTTTGTTGACGTAAATATTAGACGCCACAATCCAAAAGACACCCTGTGTCCGAATATTCATACTTCCATATAGTGTGCGAAAAACAGTATGTTACAAGAGTAGTATGTTCAAATTCAGAGTATTCATAAAACAGTAGGCACTTTACTATCCCATGAGGCCACGGGAGAGGATTTGTGAATGCCACTGAAGTGACGTCTGACAATGTAGGTCACATGACAATGACAACATGGTGGCTGTAGTATGTCCGGGTTTTTTATTCATACTACACATATTCATACTGTAGATACTACTCTTACTTTTCCTGAAAGATGGTAAAAATATTTAGAGTAGTATGCTAGTATGCTTTTCCGAATTCAGACATACTTTTTTAACAGTCGCAAACTGTGTTTCTTAGCAAATGTAGTACCTACTAGACAGTATGTGATTTTCTGAAATTTCTTATGGCTTTTTCACTTAGGCTAGTAGTTTTAGATTTTTGAGTAAAATGGGTCATTAGCCTTTTTAGCAACCACGGCAACATAGCAACATTATCATAGTCATCATCATTTCATACCTCACATTTTTAAACAGATGTTTTTTTATTAACGTAATTGCTAACAAGTACCACACACATGTGAGTTTACATACTTGATTAATGTATAGCAACTTATTAACAACTTATGTTTTTTTTAAACACAGTAGGCCTACCCTTAAAGGTGAAGTATGTAAAAAAAAAATTATGTTAAAATTAGTGCAGTCAAATCGATTAATCACGATTAATTGCATCCAAAATAAAAGTTTGTATTTACATAATGCAGTATTTCTGTGTACTGTGTAAAGTGTACTGTGTTCTGTGTTCAGCTGACCACGGCAGTTCTAAACCTGCCAAGGAACCAGCACAATAACACACTCAGCAAAATATCGTCTAATTATCGTTATCGAGAAAATCCCAGAAAATATCGAGATATCCTTTTTTGTCAATATCGCACACCCCTAATCAAAATATATTATTTTGTGTTCAGCAGAAGAAAGAGATTCATACAACTTGAGGGTGAGTAAATGATGTTGAACTATCCCTTTAAGTCAGAGGTATGACTATGTATAGGCCTAATTTATTTTGTGAACAAAATGTGCAAGTAAACCTTATTTTAACCCAAAACAGCACAAACCTTTTGGAACAGATGCATTCCCACCTGAAAAACCTGAGATCAAGAAAACCAGGGGCCCTCAAATAATCACACAAAGGACCACTAATAGCAACTATAGTCTCTAGACTCAACAGCTCTTCATGCAGTTTAAAAGGGAAAGATCTCTTGGCCAATCCATCAGATACATGCAAGGGATTAGAGAGATTTGTTCTAATGATTTACCTATGGCACTGTACATCCTTCAATCTAGACAAGACAACAAATGTAAAGTTGTGTTCTCTGTCCAGTCAGGTTGCAGGTAACACTCAAAGCTGTCTTCAAACACAGTAGATGTGTGTCATTAGCATTCCAGTGACATTCTGTCCTCAAACTGTTTTGAGGAGCCCTATAATTATCTCTTGTCCAGCTGTGAATGCCTCTGCTTAGCCAATAATGACACATTGTCATGGAAATCGTATTCCAGGTGTATAATGGGTTTGGAAAGTGATTGTGGTCACGAGAGGTCTTTTTACTCACCTATTAAATTTCAAATCTTAGACTGAAATGTAGTTTTCTCTGATGCTTTTATATCTGAGCCCTGAATGTCCAGATTAATTGAGAATCCTTAAAACTATTTTTAGACAAACAAGTAAATAAAAAAACTTTAATGTTAACGTAAAATGTGGAAATAATCATAATATGGAATGGGTGTGTATATAGATAAAACCTCCATATTTAATGGATGATTTATTAGGCTTTTGAAGGTATAGGATTGAGTAAAACTGCACAAAACAGAAGGCAACTATATGTCCCATTGCCAGATATTCTTTTAGTGACTGGGAAGTGGAAACTACATCAAACGACTAGAGACTAAAGATTGTCAAACACTTTGCAGGAGCTGTAGAGTTAACACTGTAAAGTGCTCCAGTGAACCAGTAAACTGACATGAAAGACTACTCACCATAGTCGAAGAGCGCCCTCTTGTGTTTAAATAAAACTTATCTCATTATTCCTGGGATTCGGTAATATTTCAACATTTAATTTTTTTTTTAAACTACATATTATTAATCTTCTAAATACTTTACATTATTAAGCTCATATCAAACCTCCATCAAATCATTTTCCCACCTCAAGCATTAAAGACCTTTTATTATTTTAATTGTTTTCAGATTTAAACAAGGATTTTACTCAAAACTTGTAAAACAAACATCTATCTGCTCATGTGTCCCTCATAACAATTTAATGAATAAAAATTTTACATTTATGATTATATTTTCACATTTTTATGGGACTGAAGTTAAAAATTAGATAAATTGTGTCTGTAGTCTCTATTTTTGTAAAAAAATAAAATAATTTATGTGACATGGTTGAGAATAGTGTGATGGGGTTGAAGACAGTAACAGGTTTGTGTAACGAACTGCTCCGAGACACAGAGGCTGAGGATCCAAATGCAGTTTTATTGAAAGGGTAATCCACAATGTCGAAAACAGGCAAAAGGTCATAAACATCAGGTAACCATGCAGTCCAAACAATAACAGAGTCACAGGAGCGCAGGCAAAAACAGAGGGGGAAAAAACAGGCAGAGGTTTAAAAAAACAAGAACCAGGAAAATGCTCAGAATTGCAGCGTAACTGGCTGGATGGATCCCAAATGGCACGAGTCCACACTTTCGTGACGTAATGCCGCTTTGACTGCCGGGTAAAGTCCTCTGCGTAGCTCGCGAACTTGCGGAGTATGGGGTCTCTGCGGAACAAAAGTTGCCGTTTCTAAATTTGTGGGTGTTTTCAAACTGATGGGTGTTTATAAATCACTCAGTGAAAATGATTCCCTTCACCCGACCCCACCCCTAAACCCTACCCACACTGTGACGTGGGCAAATCAGAGCATTGGAAAACGCCCCACTGTTTATGGCCTCCACTGATCTGGTAACTCTTAGTACTATCCTGCAGAGACCATTGTAAGCCATTGTAAGTCCACAAGATGTCTCGATTACTAACGTAACCTCAGTTCCCTGGGAACAAGTATTGCGTAAGTTAGCTTACGCTAAGGGAAAACTCCTTTTCTCGAGAATATTTAAGCCAAAAATGATCCTCATAATTTTATATAAAACGCAGTACAGCTGCACAGCAGACCCAAGCAGAGCATACTAGCGTGCTAATTGGCTGTACTGTGGCAACTGCACGAACCTATGGCGAGGCAGCTAAGACGTGAAGAGCTGATAGCGAAATTACCTGTGCTCTGAACGGAGTGGAGAGCACTTTGGGTACATACCCGTGTCTTGGTTTGAGGACAACTCTGGAGTCGTTAGGCCCAAGCTCAAGGCAGGAAGCGCTCACCGAGAGCGCATGTAAATCACCAACTCGCTTGACTGAAGCTAGGGCAAGCAAGAGAGCAGTTTTGAGCAAAAAGTGCTTCAGGCTCACAGTCTGAAGCGGCTCAAATAGGGGACCTTTCATGGCTTCCAGGACCGTGGAAAGGTCCCATATAGGAACCGATGGGGGTCGAGGTGGATTCAGCCTCCTAGCTCCTCTGAGAAAGAGCACGACTAGGTCACTTCTCCCCAGTGACTGTCCGGCCAATGCCAAACTCTGCAATGGCCGCCACATATACTTTGAGCGTGGAAGGGGAGTGACCCACGTCCAAAAGCTCTTGAAGAAAGGAGAGCACTTCTGTCACTCCACATGAGTGTGGGTCCAGGTTCCCGCGCTACACACCAGCTTGAGAACACTGACCATTTTAGAGCATAAAGCTGCCTGGTTGAAGGCGCTCTCACTTCAGAAACAGTATTCAGCACCCCTTCTGGGAGGTTCCCGGCAATCTGTTGATGGGCCACACATGTAGGGCCCATAAATGTACAAAATATAGTACAGAATACATTTAATCAATAGAACCTGCACATTTACAGTATTAGTCATTGTACATAACACATTATATGTCAAGTTACTTGAATTATAGGAAATACAAGCTTAGTATATAATTTAGAATATGCAAAAATATCTACATTAAAAGACGATTCTCTTTATATTTATCTGTAGGCTTATCTTTATACTGTAACATTGCAGTTATTATTTTATACATATACAATTACATTTTATCCAAAGCAACTTACAAAGTAGGAGTATGGAAGCAGCAATAAGTGCAGTGAAAAATTCTAGTTAGTCTAGCACAGTTTTTTTTTTTTTGTTAAACAGAAGAGAGCTATCGGTCAAGTGTTCACAAAAAGATGCATTTTTAGCAGTCTCCTGAAAATGGTTGGAGTTAGTCAAGTTATTCCACCAGCATGGAACAGTCCAGGTAAAGGTCTGTGAAAGTGATATTGTGCCTCTTTAGGATGGCACCACAATGCACCATTCACCTTCAGAATGCAAGCTTCTGGAGGGCGTATAAATCATATATATATATATATATATATAGATTTTATTATTATTATTTTTTTAATGGTGTAAATTTCCTAGGTCGAGCTGCATTTCACCCGAGGATGCACTTTGAGATCCACTGAACCAAATAATCTACAAAGAGTCTGTTAAGATGGCATCATAATGCTTTGATTCAACAGAAAACAAGAGAAAAAGTATAGCTTTTAGCTATAGATTTAAGTTTACAGTGACTGAAAACAGAGGTTTTTGTTAATGATTGAGGTCCTATGTTGCTGCAGTGACTCATGACAGACTATAAAGTACATCTACGGACTGAGTCATCAACACAGACGACCCACAGCGTTCCCAGGTCAAAGCTCATGTGCTTGTGACCATTGGGACAGACAAGAATCACGGTCCAGTCAGAGCCAGCGGGGTTGGATCGAGTGATGCCAGTTCTGCAACAGATAAAATTTGTGTTACATTTACATCAGATCATCATTCAACTACTTTTGTTCATACAAAGTTTAATATGATGACTGTTCAGTTCACCTTTGGTATAAGGCCCCTTGAGAGTTGACACCAAAGACACTGCCATCAGTTGCTACTTCAATCATGGACAGAAGTCCAGCAAATTCTCAAACTTGCCAGACCCGGAACAGACATTACTAGACACATCCTGCAAGACCCAAAGAAACACAAACAAGTAAAACATAGTCACATCAAGAAACTGTGTTTGCTGCTTCCACACCAGTTTCTTTAGTTATGGATTCTATTTCAGAATCCAATGACAGAAAAGAGGTCAGGGAGGAAGGAGATAAGGAAAGCAAAGAAGAATAGGCCAGGCCAGAAGCCAGGGCAAAAGTTGAACCAATGGAGTGAGGACAGGATGAAGGGTGCGATAATGGAGTATAGGGAGCAGGGCAAAAGTTGAACCAATGGAGTGAGGATAGGATGAAGGGTGCGATAATGGAGTATAGGGAGCAGGTGGAGGCAGGGCAGGCTCCACAACTTTGCATGATTGCACGTGCATGGAACGTGCCAAAAAGCACCAAGAATCACGTGCAAGGCTACAAGCATGCTTCGGTCACAAACCAGTCTTGCCTAATGAGAGTGAGGCAGAGTTGATTAGGCAGATCAAGACCCATTCCAAGTGGTTTCCCACTTAGAAGAAAGGAGATTCAGTCGCTTGCCTATCAGTACGCACAGGCAAACAACTTGCCTGGATTTTCAGAAAAGAAGAGGGCTGGGCAGTACTGGTTCAAAAATGTCATGCCCCGAAATCCTGACCTCAGCCAAAGGAAACCGGAAGCCCTCTCTGCTGCAAGAGCAGCAGGGATTAACCCCACAACAATTGAGAAATGGTTCCAGCAGTATCAAGATCTCCTTACTGAGTTGGGAATCAAGGATGTGCCTTCCCACATTTGGAATTTTGACGAGACAGGAGTGCAGGACCATTTTCTATCGGCCACTGTCATTTTTAGAGGTGGGGAGTGCCTGCTACGAGGTCACGTCAGGGAGAAAAGGGGGGGTGACAACAGCTTTGGCCAGCTTTAATGCTGCAGGGGACTACGGCCCTCTCTTGATCATCTTCAAAGCCAAGAGGCTAAAAGCAGAGTGGGTTTATAATGTTACCCCCAACACAGTAGTGAAGGTGTCCGATAATGGCTGAATAACAACTGACCTGTTTTTGGATTGGGGGAAGCAGTTTGTGGACATGCTCCCTAAGGATGACCTCAGACCACATGTGACCAGTGATGGAGACGGGATCAGGAAGACAGGCAGGGATTCAGACAGAAGATCTCTGGACGGGACTGGCGAAGATGAGGACTCGAGGGTGGGCATTTGGGTGGGAATTGGATCCGCGGACCACAGATCGATCAGGTCACAGTCCGCTCCTGGCTCTAAGATGGACTGACCCACCTGCGTCAACTCTGGAGCCTTCGCATCCTCCAGCTCTGGAATCACCTCGGTGGGCGCCTCGGTCTCACTGGCTGTAGGGAAGAGGCCGCTGTTCCAGATCATCCAGGCCAGGTATCCCAGATACAGCTGGCTCTCTGGACAAAGAAAGTGGTGCAGTGTGTGTGCCTCGGGCTCGCTGGCTGTGGAGAGAAGGCCATTGTTCCGGAGCATCCAGGCCAGGTATCCCAGGTACGGCCGGCTCTCTGGACAGAGAAGGAGTTGCACCGTGGGTGAGTCCATCTTCTTTCATACGCTCTTTGAGTGGTCAGTTATTCTGTCACGGATGAAGGTAGACGCAGGCGGATTCACAAATAGAAACAAGGTTTTTAATGAATAGCAGGCAGAGACGTAACACACCAACATGTGTACACGAACAATAACCGACAATGAACAGGAAACAGGCAGGAACTTAAATAAACAGAATGAGGACACTAACTGGGAACAGCTGACAAGATTTAACTAATAATGATGGTTACTATGGTGACAAACAAGATCTAAGGCAGACAAGACAGAACTGGACTAAACTGAACATACATGTGACACATGAAGGTTCCTCTTTTTAAATTTATATGAAATAAATTAAATCCAATGCAAAATATTGTGGGCAGAGAGAGGGAGGGGGGAGGGGGTGAAACTGCTGTTGTTTAGTACTGTTGTTTATATTGCTATAGTGTATTTAATTCATTAGACCTACACTTGAATAATAATTTAATGTGTTTGAGTTGAGTGTCCCAGTTTGCCAATAAAGGTGTCCCAGTTTGACAGTAGTGCCTGGAAAAATGTGGTTTATTAAATATACAGGCAATTAGTTGATGAAACATTGATCAAAATTAAAATACAATTTAAACAAAGCCAAATTCAATTTAAAGAAAGACTTTCTACAAACCAAAACTCAATGAAGTGGTCAAAATCATGTCTGACCCCACTCCATGTCTCCAGACATATTGCACATCTTATGATCTTACTCGTGCTGCTCATTTTTCATAATCAACATAGATGAAATTAAAATATATATATATATATATATATATATATATATATATATATATATATATATATATATATATATATATATATATATCATAGGCTAATATTTAAACATAGCCATGAAACTAAATAGGCTACGTTTTCTTTAACGGTCAATAACAAAACACACCAGCAAATTTACAATATTTAGGTACTGGGGAGAACAAATAGGGAACTGGATTGTGCCAAATAAAAAAAGAATGAAACAAAAACAAATATTCCTAACCCATTTACAACTAAACCTAACTAATACAATATATAAATTATACAAATCTAAATGTTCATATATTGGATAGACTCCTCAAATGTTTTTTTTTTTTTCAGACATTATCTGTCATGGACATTTTTTAAGCTTTTGTTCCAAGTAAGAAATTTAAATAAGTATATTATGCATGTTAGATATCGGTAAAATACGAAAGACAAAATAATCTACACTACAGTATTTGATTAATTACCGCATTTAAATGTGTACAATATGACTGTAGTGTCTTTTTATGGCCAGACGATGTCGCCAACATCCTTATCAATAATGTCTCCCTCACTTGGGTTTTTCTGTAATACAAATGAAAAGTGAGTGAATGGGGGTAGATGTGTTAACATGGTGACAGTCTGAAGAGCAAACTGTGACTTTAAATGCAAATGTATGTGTTTTTATTTTCACAAAAAGACCTTTATGAATATCCTCAATTAGAATAGTAATGCAAAATACATGTAGGTTCAGGAGACACCATTCACTAGGCTGTATGCACACAAAAAAAGACAATATTACTTTTGTCAGGGTTTTATCAAATATAATATAAATTATTGTATAACATACATCACATATCTCCCCAGTATTGTGCACTATTTTATCTATATGTTTATGCCATGTTGCTTCACACAGAAAAAAGGGTGTCAAAATTGTACCTTGAGGGGTACAACAGCTTGTCACTGGGGCAGTGCCCTTAAAAGGACATATTTGTACCTTTATTACTCCTAAAAATGAGTACCTTAGAGTACAAATACATACCTTAAACCTTAAGGCTTAAGGTACTACTATGAACCTTTTTGTGGTAAAAAAACACGGTACAAAGATGTCCTTTTGAGGGCACTGCCCCAGTTGTACCCCTATAGGCACAATTTTGACACCCTTTTTTTCTGTGTGTTTGTAGGCCTATTAATGGGCTCTTTTTGTTTTCTCTGTGAGCACACACCTACTGTAGCCTACAATACATTGAATATCAAAGCAGGTACAGAAAGTGTGTGCTTGAATTCACACTCATGAAAAAACATCAGTGTGCTGAGGACTGAGCATTACGGTTGCAAAAGAGTCAAAATATTATTTCATTGGCAAAAGTCGAGGAAGACTATACAGTGGGTTCCCATGATGAGAATGCTCTGTCTAATTGTGGCAAATTAACCTTTATGGACCATTTCAAGAATATTTTCGAGTTGAATATACTATCCAGTAACTACTCATTACATTTCTTATTTTACCAAGAGATATATACGCTGCATGAACAAACAGATTCACATGATCTCCTGTCCTGACGTTCAAAGCATTTCTGTCTCTTTAAAATACATGCAGCCTACGCCTCGAAAAGCGGCTTGTTCCGGCTTTGCCCCTTTACATCTTTATCCTTGCCCCCTACATGAAAATAGTACCTTGCACAATAATCAGCAACAACATCCAATGGCACATTCTGTTGAAAAGCAGCACTGTTTCAGGATCTGACCGAGTCATTTTAGGTTTAAACAAGCACATCCACAGCTCAATTCGGGATGCGAGCATCTGCGGCGGAGTGATATGGACTCGGAATCTCACTGCTTGACGGATCTTTGAAATTGCGAATCCTACTATGGCAAAGGCTTGGCTAATGAATATTAATTAGGTAATAAGATGGTTGCTTGGTAACTTTGGAGAGTAAAACTGGGAATCGTAAGGAATGTATAAGGATTCTGGTCCCATTAAGTATTATTGTATTACTTTATTACTAGGCTATTACACAACAACAAACTTCTAAACAAATTCTAAACAAAGCAAACAACGTAGATACATATTTATTTATTTAAAATAGGCTATTATAAACGAAATATATCTTGGACCACACATAATTTTGAACACAACCAATAAACGACACAGATTTCAGTCTCACGAGCTCAAGTATCACTTTATGTAGGTTAAGCCTACTAGTTTCAGTAACATTATTAATTTAGAGTCGGAAATGACGAACGTAATAGCTTACTGTCTAGTAATTGAAAATATAAATGTTTTCCCCCAACCCGTAAAGCAGAGGGCTTGGCTAATGAATATTAATTAGATAACGCAGACGTCGTGTTGTTGTCATCCAATGGCACACGCCTGGCTGTTTAATATTAAAAAGGAACACTTCGTCATAGTAGTTTTCCTATATTCGCTGACGGTCATGGGAGTGTACCTGCTCATGCCGAACATGTCGCGCTGTCAGGGAATGCGCTCCCAAATCTCTGGAAATTACATATGTTATTTTATGTGATGTCTGGACGGAATAAAAGGACGCCAAAAAATCTGAAAAACAAGTCTGGCTCAGCTGTGAATAATTGAATGCGATGAAGAATTTGGTCTTGATGGCGAAGTGCACATAAACTATGGACGGTTATGATGATACTCTGTATCGCCTACGGTAAGTGCAAGTCGCGCGACTTAGTATTGGGGAGTATCATTGAGGATCGCTGCTGGTGTGGCGCGCGCTGCTTTCAAGATGTGCGCGTAATGATTATGCAACATCATCCCCATAATAAAATTATTTTCAAACTTTTGTTTCTATGAAAACAAATAGTCAGACAATGGACAGTGATGCATGAGCAACAGCATGCCGATGTCGCCTTGCTTTAAGTTTGTTGGACATCTAGTTTTTTGCGCAAGAAGTTTCGCCAATGCCTTTTGCGTTTGGGGTGATGTGCATTGCATATCATATTAGATATAATTCCATGCCTTTATTCCAACATCTAATAGAATGCTTGGTCAAGAATAATAATCAATGCATTTTCAATGTATAATCAGTAGTTTGCATGATGATTTTGTGAACGATGATCCACCTGTATATGTAAGAAGATTATAGGTGCACAGATGTCAGTAAAGTTGCACAACAACCATCAAGCACAATTCGCGCTCAAAAGACTTCCGCGTCTGGAGAACAATTGATTCTTCCACGTTTCATTCATCAGATCCACCCAAATAATTAGATAATGTTCATTTCCATTGAAACTAATAAGGATGCTCTAATTTCTTCACGTTTAAAAACACATACAAAAACACATTTCAGACAATAAACCATTATAGTTTCAGTTTCACTATACACTGTAAGAGTACAAATGCACTCTCGTGACCTTTTTCTACATGATTCCATTCTTAGAAATCGCCCATAATCATTTATTGCCTTGAATAAACCAGTTGATTTAGTTATTGCCATCTAAAGCACATTTTAGGTTAGCCTACCTGACGATTTTTTTTTTATACAGTGATGGTCATTTACAGGCATAACCAACATGACATCACGGCAAGCATATATATATATATATATATATATATATATATATATATATATATATATATATATATATATATATATATTTCGACTGGCCACAGGTAATGACAACAGTAATAATGAATGATTTATACAACAATAACAGTTATGGAGAACTCTCACTAGAAGTTGATTCATCTCATTGTTTTGCCATTGCAAAATGTAAGGAGTGCAAGTTTCAAAAGCTTTCCATTTGAATATGAGGCTATTGGTGTATGAACTCCAAAAATGTATGTGCAGAAGTAAGAAGCCAGAGGTGGTGTTGGGGGTGACAAGGATAGGATGTTCCAACTTTGAGGTCACAGTGACCTAAACATATACTGGTCCGCACATTTGCACCCATTACCCCTCAGCATTCCTAGGGTTCAGGTTCTGGGCCTGTTGATGTATTGGAGCAAGTGCTTTCCATGAAACACAAGGGACCATCCATCAAGGGACTAGACTACTGAGGCACCAGGTGCAAATTGGCTTGATGAAAGTGATAATTTTATGGCTTATCCTTGTCTATGTATTACGGCAATGTTGGTTGGGATGTACGTTAAATCAAAGGGTTGGAATAACTAAATATTTACAACTTATATACTCACACATTATTTAGGTGACAATTAGGAGTTCAGCAGTGTGCAGTTTTACTTCACCTAAACTTTTAGCACGAACATATTACTAAAATGAATGAAATATATTGTTTTACAGTAATATATTAAATTACTTTCAAACGTTTTCCTGCTTGAGTTCAGATTTTCTATTTTCTTCAGTCCCTGCACGTCACATGGTCACAAGACAGTGAAGTTATTTCCTGTTTATGAGCTTGACTGATCTTTGTGTTTTTTTTGTGTTTTTTTTTCAACACGTTCCACACACGACGTGCTCTGTTCAAACAAATCATTTAGGCCCAATTACATATCGAGTTGCCAAATTATTGATATACCTATTATTTTGTGAAGCAACATTCCTTGTATTAATACAGGTAACATGTGTAACACGCGCACACTGTTGGCTAAGCGAAGTGTGTCGATGATGTTCACTCGCGTATTTCGGGTGGGCTGAGTGGGCGTGTAAATAACAGAATTCCCTCGCGCAGATTCTCCCCGTGACCATGAATCACAACGCCCCGAAACCCACCACCGCAACTATATTCAGACCCCATGAACCCGTTTTGTCACACGCGTGGTCCCAGCGACGTTAAATTCAGCAGCAGCGTGGAAATATGACTCGCGCGAGCAGATTCAAGCTACTGTGGATGTTTCACGCGAACGGTCACTTGCATGGTGCGTAATTTAATTAATTTTTTATGTATGTGCAACTTACTATCTTCGGGTGTTACTTTATTCATCGTATTTCTTTTCTAAGGTTGCATCTGAATTGTTTAGAATAGTGTTTAAAAGTAATGCAGTATACATTACATGTTCTATTATATAGCCTACTATTGCTTTGTGTTAAAGGATTCACTTCTCGTAAAAAAAACTTTTTTTTCTTTTACCTAACAGTAAAGATTTTATACATTTTTTTTCATGCATTTAGATGAACCATGGCTGTTTTTCTTGTACTTTTAAGAGTGTGATGAATCAAATGTTCTGAAAGAGAGGAGTGCCCACATGGCCACAGGCAAGAGTCTCTCCTTGACAAATGATTGATTCTCAACAGCAGTGGGGGCCCTTGCATAATTTTGCATGACATGGTAGTTCTGACAGGGTATGGAGTGTCACCAAAACTTTTCCTGGAGGAACAGACATCAACCGAGGGGTTCGTCCGTCCAACAGGTGCTAGAACAGCAGTTACATGACAGCTGCAGCTCTGTCCCAGCCTTTTTTTTACAGTCTATGTTCCCAGCCAACAAAAATATACTCTAAGAACGTTTCACTAACATTCCCATTAAGTTATGAAAACGATATTTGTTAATGTTTTTTAAACGTCTAGTTTTTAATGTACCAAGAAGGTTTCTTGATTATTCTATCATTTTGAAGACGTTATGAGAACATTCTCTTGTTATTATTGAACATTGTTCTGAAGAAGTTTTGAGAACGATCCCTAATTATTAAATGATTTTCTGAGAATAATGGTCAAAAAGCGTATTCTCCCAAGATTTAGTTAATCAACATTTTCTATTAAAATGTATAAGAACATTAATCAAAAACAAATATTGTCACAATGTTTTCTGCTAACTATACAGGAATATTCAGCAAATATTAATATCATCATAAGGATGTTCTGAGAACATTGTTTCCTCTCTACATTACAATAAATAATAGCAAATATTAATAGTGTTATAAGAACGTTCCATAAACATTATTTTAAGAATGTTTTGTCCTAACATTTACACAACCTTTAAAAAACGTTAGTGAAAGTTATGTGAATGTTCCCTGTTGGCTGGGGTGTCTAAGTAAGGGAATTAATGATTTCTTTTACTTCTGTAATTTTTAGTAATTCAGACACCTTCCGACAAGAGCCATCTATGAGCCGCTGGTAAAGATAAAGTCCATTTTTAATTGTCTTTTTTATTTGTTCCTCTCCTTGACGTTTGTGAAATGTGTTTAATGTGGGGTTTCAGTCAACATACTGTTGATAGCTGTTTGTAAATCACTCTTATCTGCTCCACCTTCCGTCCTGCAGGAAGTCCCTGAAGAGCAGCAAACTGGCTGAGAGGAGTTCAGAAACAAATAGAGGGATCTAGAGAATGAGTGAGGGAGGGCTTAAGTGAATGGAAATGTGAAGAACATGAATGAGTCTGAGTGCAAGACAGTTTATTCCTGGAGCTGAAAGGTGATGGCAATAAGAAATTACATCAGAGAAGCAGGGAAGTGAGAGCGAAAGATCATTTCTAAAGAGAATATGAGTGCCATGGTGCTAGGGTGTTGGTGAGTGGATGCTAAGTGGTTGCTATGGGGTTGCTAGGATGTTTTGAGTGGTTGCTTACTAGAACAAGTAAAAAAAATCACAGGTAACACGCAAAAACAAACAGCACAACCTATGTGTCATGGTTTAAGTCCAGTGATAAAGAAGAAGGTATAAATAACGACAATCTTTATTAAACGTAAGCCATCTATCGACTGATAGATAACGAAATTCTAAACTGAGCATAACTGACAGAACGCCCCCCTTCCGGCCTTGCGCCGTAAAATGGCTGAGGAGGTGGTTCTGGCGGTGAATGAGGGACTGGTGGAAGACAAAGCCCCAGTTGAAGTAACCAGGGAGGCGGTTCAGGATTGTATCATTACATTGTTACACCAGTAGATGGCGACAAGCTACTTTTAAAAAATGTATTTGTCATTGAATCATTCATTTGTTTAAGTGTGGTTTCAGATTTTTTCCCCCTGTAAATTCAGACAAAAGTACGAATACATAACGTTAAAAACATTTCATGCACAGATTTGTGTGAATGCACGGTTAGTGAATGAAGGTACAGTAGATTCACGCCATAACTGGGAATTTTCTGAGAGCTCCTACACTACGTGACTGCTGTACCACCTGACACAGATTAATTTAGGCGTTGATAGTTACCATAAAAACGCCTTATTCTCCGTCCGAGCATGTGAACCACTCAGAGTACAACATCACGCTTTGTTATCTCGAAATTACGGTAATTACGTGAACGCATCATGAGACCCAATGTCTTCTTCTCTCAGCAGGTGTGTTTAAGGCGCTGGGGCGTGGCGGCATGCGATCTCCCTGAGCGTGATTGTTCCACCTGGAGGTCACAGGATGCCGGTGCAGGCAGCTCAATGGACTGAGTTTCTATCCTGCCCCATCTGCTACAATGAGTTTGATGCCTGCAGCCACAAGCCCATCAGCCTGGGCTGCTCGCACACCGTCTGCAAGACCTGCCTGCACAAACTGCACCGCAAGGCCTGTCCTTTTGACCAGACGGCCATTAGCACTGACATTGATGTGCTGCCTGTCAACTGTGCCCTCCTGCAGCTGGTGGGGGCTCCGGTGAGTGGGGCATGCTAGGGGATTGATAGGATATTCACAAAACATTTTATCTTACCACTGAGTTCTCCTAAATAACAGTAAAAGTCGGTAAAACGGTAAAAGTTTCTCTTAAAACCTATTCACAAAGCTGAGACCAACTTTTACTAAGGAACAGAGAGAAGTCTTAAGCTAAGAGTAAGGGTGGGGTTGACATCGTTGCTATGGATGATGTCATCACGCTTACTAACTATACACAGTGATTGGCTAATGGGGGGTGGGGGGTCTCTGTCAGTGATTTAATTATAGAAATATTGTAGAACGAGGTATCATGTTGCCATAATCAAGTAAAGTTTTTAAAGTAAAAATGTTGTCATATTTAAATAAAGGCTAAGTGTTACTAATTAAACAAGTATATGTTTAGCTAATTGTCAGCCTCCTTCTTGAGTAATGGCAGAATTCAAGTGGGAGGAGCACTATCTAATCAGCTCGAGAAGAGACATACTTAAAGTGTACACAGCCGACTCACCTAGTTACCACGAGTTTTCTGCATCCCTCTGCCACCCCGACTCCTCACTCTCGGCCCAGCCGGAGATACGGGGAAATACTCTGGGTTTGGGCTAAATTCCGAGCTCGGAGCCCTTGATCCCCTCGGACAGAATGCCAAATAGGCTTATTTTACTCTTTTATTCTATCCAATCATTTGTAAGTGTGAACTTGTGTAATAACTGCCACAGGTAAGCATATATTATTTTCTTTATTTATTTATTAAATAAGTAAATATTATTTATTATTTTTGGCATTTTTGTTTGCATATTTTTATTATGATAGGACGGTGAGTAGACAGGAAGCGAAATGGAAGAGAGAAAGGGGAGAAAGGTCCACGACAGCCATTAGGATTGTTTGTGATTTGGTCTTAGGAGTCCTCTTGATTACTCCTAACTTTTCACAGATTTAGGAGCTAGTTTTAGAGCTAAAATGCTTTGTGAAATACTCTTAGAGCAAAGATTTAGGAGTCCTAAAATGACATGCCCATTATTTTTTAAGAGTTGCTCCTAAATCGGCAAGTTAGGAGCTACCTTTAGCCTTAAGATGTTTTGTGAATACGGCCCCAGGTCATCCGGTGTTGTTGCCTTTCAGAGCTGTGAAGCTTAGAACTAATTTTTCTTATCGTTTTATTTTCAGTGTCTTGATTGTGCATGTCACTGAAAGTTTTACAAGAAATTAATTGAAACCTACAATACTATATATATAATTTCTTACCATTCATTTACTAATAAACTTATCACAAATCCCAATGAATTTCTCATGTTTATTTATTTTTGGCTTATGTAATAATTTTCTTTATTACAATGAAATATTTTTTTGTATACTGCATACTGCATATTGTATACTGCATTGGAGCTTTACTCCATACAGGTCATTTTCACCAGTGGTCTCCAATGATGCTTTTAACAGTGACATCACGATGTAGACACACGCAATCTGCTGGCGGTTCTTCATATCTGCCAATGCCAATTTTTTTCCTGCAGGTTCCGGATGGAGAGATTGTGAGTGTGGGCAGTGCTGAAGACACGAGACATTATGAAGTGTGCAGGATGTGTGTGGAGGAGCTGGCGCTGTATCTCAAACCAATCAGTGGAGGAAAAGGTGAGAGTTTGAAGAAAATGATACAGGTAGATCATCACTCCGATGTCACGAACAACGGCTGTGAGTGCTGCATTATTGGTTAGGGTTGCGGCTGAATGAGCTTAGATTAGAATAGCGCAACATTTCCTGTTGTTCAGTGGGTATGTGTGCTTGCTGTCTGTGGTTGGAGATATTTGCGTCAGAGTGAAAAACAAAAAAAAGTGAAAGCCAAAAGGCCATTACTTAAACAAAAGAAAAGCATGCTGGGATTTTATTTATGTTTACAATATACATAAATGTTTAGCAATTTTTAATAAAAGCAGGAAAATTATTTCAAACAAAAGAAGCACATTAAACCATACCCAGTGCATTTTTACATATCGGGTGCTGGTGTCACTTATTTTTCACTGAATAATTTCCCACTGCTGACTATTGAACACTAGAATGGCTCTTTGTAGGCCAATAAAACACTTGGTCTCCATGAGCAGTAAAGCTTCAGGAAACTGAAGCTGCTGCGATTGGGAAAGTCTGTTTCAGGATTCAATTGACTGTTTTATTAGAGTAACAATAAAAGTTACTCCTCACAGCAGACTAGCGGGGCACCAAAGGCTAAAGCTCTTAAACTCCTCATTGACGAGCTTTGAGCTCATATCAGAGCTTCTCTGCCAAGCATCCACTATTACTGTGTGGTGTAGTCATAAGACTCATGGGACTTTCACCCTCGGGATGTTTAGCAGCTCCTGGAAGTAAGAATAGTAGTAGATATAGTGCATTAGTAGTAGATTAACTGTGGGAAAAACAAACAGGCATTATATAATCAGATTCCAAAAATGAAGTACTTGTAATTAGATTAAATTACATATTAAAATACTCATAATCGGACTACAGTTACTTTTCTATTGATTACATGTTATTCTCACAATGGCAGTAAATGATGTATAATTTATTGATTCTACTTTTTTGTTATATTTTACATTTTCCTTTCTAAAAAAAGTCTAGTGCTTATACGTTCAGAAGCTCTTCCAGGTTTGTGGAAGTCATGCGACCATCTCTAAAAAACTGAGAGCCACACAGCATTTCATCACTGCATTCACAGAAATCATTTCACTTTTAAGAAGTGTTTTCTCAACATTGCTACACTGCATATCTAACACATGAATTATTATTTGAATTGTCTTTTAACCATGTATTACTTTCTCTGGAAGGCTTTTTTTCTTTCAAACACATTAAAATTCACAAATTCACGTCATTTCGTATTTACATGCAATGCAGAGATTCCCCAACTTTTGTAAGCTGAACCTCTTTGCCCTAATATATTTACTTGAAGTAATCCCTTAGATTTGAATTTAATAAGTTAGGTCAATAATAAAATTAAGTCAATAATAATAATAAATAATAATAAAATGAAGTTCACGGTTCTCTGGTGTCTGTTAAAGGGTACATAACTCACAGTTTCTGCCAATCTTATGTTAATCTTGAGTACCTATAGAGTAGTATTGCATCCTTCATATCTCTGAAGAGTCTTTAGTTTTATCATATTTATAAAAGACAGATATGCGGTACCAATTCTTTCTGAAAACAGCCGTACTCGTGGAGGCGTGCAGTGGGCGGAGCTAAAGGGTCACGAGCACACACACACACACACACACACAATTGACACACACAATTAATTCAAACACACAATTTGAATTATGCATAGAAATGTAACTATGTATTTTGCTCTCCCACACAGGTGTAGTGACCCTCAGTCAGAGCACGCTCAGTAGACCTATGCAGAGGAAGCTGGTAACCCTCGTGAACTGTCAGCTGGTTGAGGAGGAGGGGCGCATGCGGGCGGTTCGGGCGTGCAGATCTCTAGGAGAGCGCACTGTCACTGAACTGATCCTGCAGCACCAGAACCCACAGCAGCTCTCCGCCAACCTATGGGCCGCCGTGCGGGCACGCGGCTGCCAGTTCCTTGGGCCTGGTGAGTTCCATGTTGCGATGTGTGTAACAATTCTAGCACTGCTTCATTTTATTATTCATCATTAAAGGGGTCATGACATGAGAAAACTATTGACATATAAGTGGTCTTTTTGTACCATTTAAACAGCCTACAAATTTTGACTGCTTCCAGAGCAAGACATTGACGAACAGATATACACCATCTCACCATAGTTTTGTAAACGAGGCACAGTGTAATGGAGAGTTCGCAAAGAAACCTTTGTGGAAAGATGAAGCAGTCAACTGTATTGAATCTGACAGCAGCTACATTACAAAGTAAATTATTTCATAATGGTTTGTCTGTAAATGACGGTTATAAATGGATAATGTTTTCAAAACACTTACACGTGTGCAATATAGAGTGGGTGTTAATACTGTTTCCTGAATGAAGGTCAGAATGAAGGTTGAAATTAATCACTTTTCCGCATATATACTGATTTTGTTATTTGTTTGTTTTTTTGTGTGCAAAAAAAGTATTAACATTATACGTGAACCTCAAGGAACATATTAAAATAATAATAATAAAAAAGTCCATGTCATGACCTCTTTAAAGATATATCATTAAAGATATAGACGTGGTTATTTTTGCATATTTTGGGTTATTTACAACTTATATCTTATAACCAAACTTATATCCAATATTTAAATTCATTGAAAATGTAGTCCCAAAAGGACAAATTGACAAATTCACAGTATCTTTATGTGCTGAGCTTCACATTTCTGCTTTTAAACCCCCTATGATTAGATTAGGTTCTATTGTACATTATTTCTTCTTGTAAAGTAGTGGCTGTCTGTGTCGACTATGTTTTTCAAAGGCCAATGCTAATAGTGATATCTAGAAAGAAAAGTATAATGCAGATAACACATAATAAAATGTAATGACAGTGAATGAGATTTACACAGCTCAGAAAAACTGAATGGTTTATTATTAATTGACAAGTCTGTCGGTAGATTAGTAAACTAAGGGTAAAATTGTCTGTATGTCTCATTGTCCCAAGTAGCTAAAGTTGGAGAACTATTACTGTGAATTCAGTTTGGTTTGAGCTAGTTGTTATGGTGTATTAATAGTTTTTATTTAGTGATATATATATATATATATAAATAATGTAATACATACACTACAAATGAGAAGTTTGGGGTCAGAGAGATTACATTTAAAAAAAAAAAAAAAAATACTTTTAATCAGTAAGGATGCATTAATTTGATCAAAAGTGAAAGTAAATATATAAATAAATAAATAAATAAATTATAAATGTCACAAAAGATTTCTATTTTAAATGAATGCTGTTCTTTTGAAATTTCTATTCATCAAAGATTCCTCACGGTTTCCACAAAAATAGTAAATAGCACTGTTTCCAACATTGATAATAATATTAAATGTTTCTTGAGCAGCAAGAACTGGAGTAATGATGCTGAAAATTCAGCTTTGATCACAGGTAAAAATTACATACAGTATGTTAAAATAAAAAACGGTTATTTTAAATTATAATAATATTTCCACAATATTACTGTTTTTACTGTATTTTTCATCTAATAAATGCAGCCTTGATGAGCATAAGAATTGTACAAACATTAAAAAATTATGATAATTCAATCTGTCACTAGCTGCAAAAAAGTTGTAAATAATTCAAAATATTCCTTTAATGTATGTAAAGGTAATGCCCAAATATGTGTTTGTGCTTGGTTGTCAATGATGATTACTCATAGGGCAGATTCTGAATGTGAAAACACAGATTTTCCCATCTGATCTCATTTTGAGTTTTCTAGTCTGAGAACATCCAAAGCATAAATGCATTCCTTCGACATGACCAGGCACACATTGATCTCAGCACTAACTATGTGTCTTTGTCTGTATAAATATATATATTGCAGCCATGCAGGAAGATGCTTTGAAGCTGGTGCTGTTGGCTCTGGAGGACGGCTCGGCTCTCTCGCGGAAGGTTCTGGTGCTGTTTGTGGTGCAGAAACTTGAAGCGCGGTTCCCTCAGGCGTCTAAGACCAGCATTGGTCACGTAGTTCAGCTGCTGTACCGCGCCTCCTGCTTTAAGGTCAGAGCTAAAATCAGCTTCACGCAGTGATTGCGCTAAAACCGCTGATCACTTAACAGCCATTACGCTCAGTATGAAGCCCCTGACGGCATGAATAGACAGGAAAAGAGTTATCTAATGTGTTAAGCCTGCCGTAACTTGATATGATGTGGATATAAAGTGCTTGGCAATGGGAATATCTAATAAAGTCTTGATATGCATCCAAACAGCTTGATGTTTGTAAATGAGCTGGAATCTTTCACTGGAGCTTGATTTACTGTGGCACCTTATGAAATAAATCATCTTAATGAGATCATTTACATCAAACGTCGATCAATGTTGCTTATTTGGAGCATTTGAGTGTGTTAATTATAGGGGCTTGTGCTAAACCTATTTGTGCACACAAACAGCCATTTCTGTTTATTTCCTTTCAGGTGACCAAACGTGATGAAGACTCCTCACTCATGCAGCTCAAAGAGGAGTTTCGCACTTACGAAGCCCTACGCCGTGAACATGACGCTCAAATCGTTCACATCGCCATGGAAGCGGGACTGCGTATCTCACCCGAGCAATGGTCATCTCTGCTGTACGGGGATCTCATGCACAAATCTCACATGCAGTCAATCATAGACAAGGTACTGCATGTATATTGCACAAATCATCAAAATAATAATAATATAATATAATATAATATAATAAATATAATTTAATACTGGAGTAATAGCCATTATTCCAATATTCAATGTCACATGATATTTCAGAAATCATTCTAATATGATGATTTGATGGTCAATAAACATTTATAATTATTATTATCAATTTTGAAAACAATTTTGTGCCGTGTAATATTTTAGTGAAAACTATAATACATTTTTTTCAGGATTCTTTGATGAATAGAAAGTTACAAAGAACAATTGTTTTATTTGAAATATAAATCTTTTGTTACATTATACATGTCTTTACTGTCACTTTTGATCAATTAACATTTTTGAAGGGGCAAGTGAAAGAGAATTTTACTTACCCAACCGGACAAGTATCCTGATTAAAACGTCAATAACAAAAAATAACGATGATTCTGCATTCCTTTAGTGTAAGTGGCGAACGATACTGGATAATAATATATAATGTATTGACAGTTACAAGGTTGCGCTGTTAAGGCTCGTGCAGCCTCTCGAGGAGAAATCAAAAATGAGCTCAGCTCACATAAATAAATTCAGTTAACTTACTGCGGTAAAAATTCTAAATGTGGAGTTTTTAATTTTATAACATATGATACAGTTAAGAAACATCACACAACCAAGAGTGCTGAATACCATCACGATTGAAAATGTGACAGTTTCATGTGACAGTTTCATAAACAATTAATTAACATTAAGTCAAATGCATTTTAGATGCAATATTGACTGTTTTTGTTCTATTTCAGCAGCGAAAATAGTTCCAAACAAAGATCACACCAGAACCATAGCGCGTCACACAACAAGTGTGTTATTGAATGATTCAGCGTTTTGAACGAATCGGTTATATCAAAGATTCAATGACCTATTCACAAACGACTGCCTCATTCTTGAATGAATCAGCCGTTTCAACGAATCGACTCAATGACTCACTCATTAACACGGTCACCTGCCGCCACCTACTGGCGGTTTAGTTTAGGTTTAAAAATTCTTTCCAACATTTCTTATTTGTATATTCAAAAAATATTTAAAACAATCTTATAACATTATTTAATGCAGTTGTAATTTTTCAGTGTAAATTATTTAATTTGACTGGTAACAGCCCTATAGTGTCTTATTCTAGTTTAATTTATTGATCAAATTTAAGAATATAAAATGAAAGCTGAAGCATACCCTATATTTAATAAGATTAGGGGAAAAATGTCCAAAAGGTAAAAATATCACAAATATGCAGATTTAAATGTGTCAAAGCTGACTGAACACTAATGAGAATACTGCATTAGAATAAATAATATTTACAACACAAAAAAAAATCTATTTTTTTCCGGACAAGAGCCCTGAATGTTGAGTCCTGAATTTAATTAGTCCATTTCTTTCCTTGTCCCCCCAATCTTTCACAAAACTTATTTTCAATTGTAATAATATTTTACAGTATTACATTATATTTTTGATCAGATAAATGCAGCCTTGGTGAGAGAAAAACATTAAAGAATCTTAAACATTCCAAACTTTTGACCGTATGAAATAATCATAAAAAAAAAAAAAAAAAAAAAAAAAATATATATATATATATATATATATATATATATATATATATATATATATATATATATATATATATATATATATACTTTATATAGTTAATATAAATGTTAATAAATAGTTTTTTTTTGTTTATATATATAATTAAATAATCATTACATAATTACAATGTAGTAATAAAGCAAATATTTCTAGATTTTAGTTGAATATGTTTGGCACTTTTGTCTCTCTGGTGCAAATCTGAATCCATTTGTCCCTTTTCACCCCAACGCTACAGCTTCAATCCCCAGAATCCTTTACAAAGAGTGTGCAGGAGCTCACCATAATCCTGCAGAGAACAGGAGACCCAGCCAACCTCAACAGCCTCAGAGCTCCTCTCGAGCTTCTGGCCTGCATTGACCACAACCCTGGTGAGGTTTCGCACTCACACTTCCACAGGGGTGCAAACACAATCAGATTACATAGCAATAACCTGTGTGTGTGTATGTGTGTTTGTGTAGATGCGGATGCTCCATCCTGGGCAGAGCTGGAGAGCGTGTTATTGGCTGTGAAGGTTGTTGTCCATGGGCTGGTGGAATTCATCCAAAACTTCAGCAAGAAGAGCAATGAAAGCCCTCAGGTACAGCTTGATCTCTCATTACACTGTTTCAGGATGGATTCTGCTGAATGCATTCATTTTACATCACTTTAAAGGCACAGTATGTAAGTTTCACTGCTAGAGGTCACTTATTCAAAACAATAACAAAGGTGTTGCAAAAATAAATAGCTTGATGATGCCGTGAATGAACGTGAAAAGTTGTCGTCTTTACCTCCACAGTCGATGGAAAGCAATCTGAAGGATCATGATATGAAATCATGTTCATAGATGAGCCGATGTATTAAAGTTTTATTAACGTTACCGTGGTATGAAGCAGTGCGGGGCCGCGGGAGCGGAACGAGGCTGGTAGAGCGAATGGTAGTGAGAGACACCTGCACGATACACTGGTCTCGAGTCCCATGGAGGAGCCCTGGAGCTTTTATTATGCTTAAATGCCGCATTCAGCCATGTTTATGTTTATTTTACAATTAAAGTTGTGTTTAACTTTTGCTAGTTCCTGCCTCAATCTTCCCTAAACTTGAACTTTGTTACAGTAATATTTGACCACTTAAAATCACATTATTTTATTTCATTTGTAAATCGCGGGTAACGTGGATATGACGGATTAATTTGAATCCAAAAATTTTACATATTGTGCCTTTAAGTACAGCTTTCTGAAATACAAAAAACTTTGAAATGATGTTAATTTAATCAGGAAATTCAAACATTAAATGTTGTTTCAATACTGTTTAATGTAGCGGATGACAGATATACCTGTCATACCACTATCGTCTTCTGATCTTTACTTTAAGTAATCACAAAAAAGCGTGAATAAACATCAGAGGTTTTGTTAAAAGATAACATGAAGCTTACCAAAATGTAATCATTTAGGTCTGTCAAAAAGGTCTGTCTGTTTTACTGCCAAGTACAGTGGGTTTACATGTACAAGGAATTTGTCTTGGTATACAGGTGCTTAGAAATAGTAAGAAAACAAGGAATAAAAGAATAATATTAATAATAGACATCTGTAAGGTAAGATAGTAAGGTGAAAGTTTGAAATGAGAAGCATAAATAAGAAACTATTGTATAAATATAAACAAACAGTTAACTGGGATGTACAAAAAGTAGGCCAGTGCAAATAATGTTATTTTCTGTTATTAATATTAATAAATATTAATATTAATAAAGATTGTATTATTTAATTAACATAGCATCTGTTTTTCCCTTCCTGGCATCCTTTGACTAGCGTTACAGTAAAAACTATTTAATGTATTGAATATATTTAGAAATGTATGTTCGTGTATAAATGTATTTCTGGGTCAAAGTGACTCCAAATGATGGAGCAGGTCACAAATGATCACAGCAATGATATTCACATTAATTTAATAGCTCTATACTCATACAGTACGTCAACTATTGACCCATTTGTATCTATTTTTATTTCACCCAAGGCATTTTGAAAGAAACTTCTGACACAATTTTGATATTTAAATAAATTATACCCATTAAGTTTCCTGAGCTATGAAAAAGCAATCTATAACCAATTTATAATTTTTTTTGGCTGATCCTGAAACAGTTGTCTGAAACAGTATACTATTCTCTTTGTTCAGGCTCAACCCAACAGCAAGTACAAGACGAGTATGTGCAGGGACTTACGGCAGCAGGGCGGCTGTCCGAGAGGGGCCAGTTGCACTTTTGCCCACACGCAGGAGGAGCTTGAGAAGTGAGAACACACACACACACGTCTGGTTCGCTATCTTTGTGGGGACTCTCCATAGATAGATGTATGGGTTTTTATACTGTATATTCTATCCCTTTACACTAACCCTACCCCTAAACCTACCCATCACAGAAAACTCAGCATTTTTACATTTTCAAAAAAACTAATTCTGTATGATTTATAAACTTGTTTCCTCATGGGGACCTCAATTTAGGTCCCCACAGTGACACGAGTCTGCATGAGTCAGTGTGCATTCAGGTTAAAGTCCCCACCGGAATAGAAAAACATGAACACACACACACACACACATGTTTTATGGGGACAAGGACTTCGAATATTGCCATCCTTGTGGGGACATTTTGTCCCCATAACATAGGGTTAACCAGGACCACACACACACACACACACACAAGGTTGATGGCCATATCCAGCCAGTCTTGTGTTATAATCCACAAAAAAACACGGGCATACATGAACCTTCCCGCCTGTTCCTCATTCTTATTCAAGCTCACCCACACAATCCCATTAACACAACAGCACACTTTGCAGAATTCTGGCATGACTGTTCCTGGATCTGCCTTCTGTCCCTCCCACCGTCCTTCACTTACACTCTCTCAACATCTTTCTGTTTCTTTTAGGCACAGAATGAGGAATAGGAAAGCCAGTGGGGCGGTGAGGCCCTTTCTGTCAGTTCCAGCACTTATGCCAAAAGCCAGCACCAAAGGAGTAGTCCCAGGGTCAGAGGTGGGCACAGGAGGACTGAAGAACCATGAGAAAGAGGACGCGTCTCCCACTCAGCTCATCCCAAGAGGAGGAGACCACCAGGAAGACAAAATGCTCCCCAATGGTGCTAACGGACTGCCTGCTACCAGCCTAGAACAGTAAGTGCGCTTTATTAACACTGTTTGCCAAGGCAAGCATCACTGTTACTAAAGCTCAAACTTATAGATTTGAACAAACTTTGGTGCTTAACTCCGGCAGCGTGTGACAGCCTTAAATGATGCCTCAAATCATTGTTGAGGAGAGGTGTGCTATTACTTTTCAGTGCGGTTGAACTTGCAAACTTTTTGGCGAAAATCACACTTTTGATTCAGATTTGTGTAGATCATTTGTAATCTGCAGTTGTTCATAAATCTGGTCAAAAAACAGAAGCTTTGAGGTCTTCCTGCAGTTTTCCACCAAAATATAAACTCTATGGTTTAATGTTTGAAAGCAATTAAGACAGTCATAAATGTTAGTATTGTACTGTAAAAAATTGTCTGTAAAATTATTATTATTATTATTAATATAAATACTTATTTTTTATTTCACAATACAATCATATTATTAATCTAGTAATATATTTATTTATTGCTTTGTTTAATTATATCATTTAATATAATAATAATAATAATAATTTGTTATGTAGTTTCCTATTTTAAAAAGGAACTGAATGTGTTAACATGCTAACGATGAAACGCAATAAAAATTTTTTTAATTTTATTAATATAAAATTCTTATTACTTAACAATTTAATGAATTGAGAGCCAAATATGAATGTGACATTTCTCTCTACATTTAGATTCTCTAAATTGTATTTCTTTGTCCATCCTACTTTGTTGATTCATATGGAAGCTGTTTCTTTTTTCAGAAATCCCATCAGTCACAGCCAGTCTTCTGCGATACCTTCGGTAATGTCTATAGAGGAAGGTCTCCTCAAACACGGTCCTGTCCTCACGAGAGCTCATCCTGAGATTTACCACTCTCAGGATCATAGAACATATGACCTGTCACCCTACCATCAACCTGCCAGTAAGCGACAAACCCTGTATCTCTCTTGTGGCATAATATCCATTACACTCACTCACTTCTGTTTTTCTTCCACAGTTCCTCCTCACAGGTCATGCAGCGCTCGCTTCCATCGTTCCAGCAACGTGCCCGAGTCCATGTTACCCCCTTCAATGGGCCCTCCATACCCAGATCAGCACCCCTCTATTCCTCCTCAAGACAGATTAGGCCCCGGCCCTTATGGGCCACCTTCTACCTACAACTCTTTGTCCCATGCTCATGCACACGGCATGTACACCCCCGTCTACGACAGCAGACGAGCATGGAGGCCGGCGCTGTATCCCAGGGAGGGCGGGAGGAGTAACTCTCTCCCTCCTGAGGTTTTTCATTCCGCCGTCTACCAGCCACCACTTCGGGAGCGCTACAACTCGCTGGACAGCCCATACTGCAGCACAGCGGAGCAGAGAGCGACAATGCATAGGGCAAGTTTCATTTTATCATGTCTTATAGGCAGTGTTGGGGTAGTAATACATTAGAAGTAACGTTAGTTACATAATCAGATTACTTTTTTCAAATAACTATTACTTTTAAATTTACAACAAAATATCTGACTTATTTTTTCAAATTAGTAACTCAAGTTACTTTGTTTTGCCATTTATTGACTGACACCTCTCCTTGTGTGCATTGTGTGCACTGTGTGAACATACAAAGTTCTGTCATCAAACTGCAGATGGGGCAGGCTGATAGGTCCTTAAGTCAATAAGCTTGAAAGCATATCATTCTCTATCAGTAGCCAATGAGCTCTCTGCTCAACCTTCAAATACTTGGTCAGCATTTGCTGTAGCAGTTGCAGCGCGCAAAACCCTCCACCTTCCTCAGCTCCACCTGTATAGACCTGTATCGATCACAGACCTCCGTGAGGGCTGGGGCAATCGCGTTCCAGATTGGCGGGGAGGGGGTGGGCGGATGTGTCAAGACATTTTGTCGGTCACTCGGTTTCTGTTATGATAAGTAGGCCACTGGTCCAACATCTCTTTACATAGCTGTATATTAAATATAAAATTAAGGGATGAATGATATATGGATATATTGGTTGATATTGGATATAATTTGGACATAATTTCTTATTTTAGTATTATCTATATACTGTTATAAAATGTAATTTGATATATATATATATATATATATATATATATATATATATATATATATACACTCACCTAAAGGATTATTAGGAACACCATACTAATACTGTGTTTGACCCCCTTTCGCCTTCAGAACTGCCTTAATTCTACGTGGCATTGATTCAACAAGGTGCTGAAAGCGTTCTTTAGAAATGTTGGCCCATATTGATAGGATAGCATCTTGCAGTTGATGGAGATTTGTGGGATGCACATCCAGGGCACGAAGCTCAAAGATGCTCTATTGGGTTGAGATCTGGTGACTGTGGGGGCCATTTTAGTACAGTGAACTCATTGTCATGTTCAAGAAACCAATTTGAAATGATTCAAGCTTTGTGACATGGTGCATTATCCTGCTGGAAGTAGCTATCAGAGGATGGGTACATGGTGGTCATAAAGGGATGGACATGGTCAGAAACAATGCTCAGGTAGGCCGTGGCATTTAAACGATGCCCAATTGGCACTAAGGGGCCTAAAGTGTGCCAAGAAAACATCCCCCACACCATTACACCACCACCACCAGCCTGCACAGTGGTAACAAGGCATGATGGATCCATGTTCTCATTCTGTTTACGCCAAATTCTGACTCTACCATCTGAATGTCTCAACAGAAATCGAGACTCATCAGACCAGGCAACATTTTTCCAGTCTTCAACTGTCCAATTTTGGTGAGCTCGTGCAAATTGTAGCCTCTTTTTCCTATTTGTAGTGGAGATGAGTGGTACCCGGTGGGGTCTTCTGCTGTTGTAGCCCATCCGCCTCAAGGTTGTGCGTGTTGTGGCTTCACAAATGCTTTGCTGCATACCTCGGTTGTAACGAGTGGTTATTTCAGTCAAAGTTGCTCTTCTACCAGCTTGAATCAGTCGGCCCATTCTCCTCTGACCTCTAGCATCAACAAGGCATTTTCGCCCACAGGACTGCCGCATACTGGATGTTTTACCCTTTTCACACCATACTTTGTAAACTCTAGAAATGGTTGTGCGTGAAAATCCCAGTAACTGAGCAGATTGTGAAATACTCAGACCGGCCCGTCTGGCACCAACAACCATGCCACGCTCAAAATTGCTTAAATCACCTTTCTTTCCCATTCTGACATTCAGTTTGGAGTTCAGGAGATTGTCTTGACCAGGACCACACCCCTAAATGCATTGAAGCAACTGCCATGTGATTGGTTGATTAGATAATTGCATTAACGAGAAATTGAACAGGTGTTCCTAATAATCCTTTAGGTGAGTGTATATATATAATTGTATTTTTTTATTTATATATATATATTTTATATATATAATTTATATTTAATATTTTTATTTTATTTTTATACTTACATTTTTTTTATTTTAGTTTAAGCTTTAGTAATTTTATTTGCTTTGGTCATGTTTAGTGTTTTTTTTGTTTAGCTTTTTCAATATTTCTATTAAGCTTTAATCTTCAGTTAACAATAGCAACACTGATACAGGATGTTTAATTGTGCATGTTCTTGTCCCCTATTTTTACATTTATATTACCATTTCCGTCATCTAATGCTCACTTAAAGATAATCTTTGAAATCACAATTATTTAAAAACTTTGTTAAATGTAATCTTAAACAAATCTCGAAATTAACATCCATTTTCATACTGTTCATTATAATGTTTTGTTGCCTAAATTAATGTGTAACATTTAAAATGATATCTTTATAATTAGACATATTGTACAGAATTTTAATATTGACCTTTTTTTGGTTGTGGGCTATAACATGACTTTTTTTTTTTTATATATTTATTTCAATATTTAATTTGTAATTGAATATTAATATTCTGATCGGATGTAATTTTGTTGCTTTGTGCATAATTGTCTGTGTGGACAAGAAAATGTGGTTAAATGTACATTTATGTTTGTCCAACCGCACAACGTTAGCTCATTTGAAGGCATTATTTTGGGTTGTGTCTTCCTGTTTAGCCAAGCAATGGAAGACAATGGAATGTCTGAAACTTGATTATTATTATACGTCATTATTTGCACACCACTGGTTGCTCTGAAATTACACCTTTCACTTTTCAATGTAAAATGAGAATAGAATTTCATCATGAGAATAGAGAAGTTAAAAACTTATTTTCTGTCTTTTGTATAGGACACATATGCCCGTGTTCCTCTTGGCTATGAGGAACTCTATCGCCACAAACAGGAACAGTGGGTACATCACCACAGCAACATGAACAGGCCCTCCCAGTCCTCTCCGGTTTTCACTGTGGATGTGTGTCCAGAGGTACGGCCCAGTGATATGGTGTTTTTAGAGATGTGTATCCTGGGAAAACTACACCACATGTCTGCACCATGCTAAAGCGGTGTTAAATCAGATTTGTTGTTTCTTCGAATAATAACTTTGGCACTAAAGCTGCAGTCGCCCTTCTGAGGTGTGTTAAGCTATTTTAAGTGGGTCTGTTGCTCAGCAACTGATAAATCCAAAGCAAGAAGTAGTTCTGTCCTGAAAATTGTGTGTGCGCCCAAGCGCTTTGAAATGCATGAACTCTCAGAGAAAGATTTGGCACTATGGATGCTGAGTCACTTTGCATTGTTTCTTTCCACCCCCATTTTTTGAATCTGGCAGCCTGTTGCACACGGGTGGGTGGGAGATAGAATGTTGTCATCTCTCTCTTTCTCCTCCTTTAGCATCCTGAGGGTGTAGGTGGTGGGCGTATGACTTGTAAGTGTCATGGTGGAGAAGAGAGTCTTGCCCACTACTCGCCCTGGTCGTGCAGCACCATCAGCCCATTTGAGTCAGAGCCCCACCATTTGTCAACCCACTCCTGTTCCAAACAACTAGTAAGTGGTCGCTTTAGAACACATTACTTTTACATTTGCTTACTCAACACATTTCTGTTGTTTCCTTTAAAGTGCATCAAAATAAATATGAAACATGTATGAGTGGAGTCACTTTAGATTCACATTTACTTTTAAATTTGCTTGCCATATAGAATGTTACTATTAATTCTCTCAAACTGAATTAAAACTGAATGTGTAGAGAGTACAACTGGAGTCACTTCAGATCGCATTCACACTGATTTATTCTTAAATCAGCTTACTCAGTAACACTTTCCTATTGTTTCCATCACTAAATGTGAATGTGTATAAGAGTCACTTTAGATTCACACTGATTTACTATTAAATTTGCTTACTATATAACACATTACTATTAATTTTCCCAAACTAAATTAAAAATGAACATGTCCTGTAGCAGGTACAAGAGGAGTCACTTTAGATAATATTCACACTGCTTTATTTCTACTCTACTGCTTTACTTACGCTACAACATTTGACTTTTGATGAACCCAATCTGAATTAAAAATAAATAATTAGCAGATACAAATGGAGTCACTTAAAATATCATTCACACTGATGTACTCTCAGATTTCTTAACCAGTTCGTTCAAGCTGAATTAAAATACTATAAATGAGTAGCAGGTGTAAGTGGAGTCACTTCAGATCACATTCACACTGATTCAATCTTAAATTGGCTTACTCAGTTACACATTTCTGTTAATTCCCTCATACTGAATTAAAATACTATAAATGTGTAACAGGTGTAAGTAAAGTCACTTCAGATCACATTTGCACTGATTTAAACTTAAACATGCTTACCATATGACACATTTAAATTTCCTCAAACTGAATTAAAAATGAATGTGAAAAAGGCACAATTGGAATCACTTAACATCACATTCACACTGAATTAAAAATGAATGTGTAGCAGATATAAATGTATATAAAAGTCCCTGCACATCACACTGAATCACTCTTTGTTTACTCTGCAACACATTTCTGTTGATTTACTTAAACTGAGTGGGACTGTAATGCAGATTAATCTAAAAATGCAGATTAATCTCAAACCATTTAAAATGGTCAAATTTCAGGACTATGAATACCCTTTTGTAAAAGTAAATAACATATTTCACATTTTTGTTGTGATAACTGTAAAAAAATGGTCAGTTTTAGAAATTACTTCTATATCATGACCAGTTGCACTACACAAAGCAGTGCTTCATAAATGTGATTGTGATATGGCTTCTAATGGATTTCCTAATATCTGTTCTCAGGACGGGGAGAGTGGTGGCAAACGGTGGCTGCACATGTTCGAACCCTACAGGCGTCTGAAAGACGAAGATCCCATCATTCCTTTTGGAGAGGGGCCCATCATCTCTAAATGGGGAGCCATCTCCCGGGCTTCCCGCACTGGCTTTCACACCACTGACCCAGTCCAGGCCACCGCATCGCAGGGGTGCGCCGGCACCACATCAATCAACTTCAGAGGTTAGAAGTTTTTTGGCTTGCTATGCTTTTGACTCTGAATTTCTTTGGCTCTGAGAGTGATTCGTGTTCTTTTCTCTTTACAGACTATGGCTGTCATATTGGTCACAGTGACCTCAGATGGGGCCCACGTGGTTCTGATTCCTCTAGTCACTCCAGCTTTCTAGAGAGGTACCATTTAAAAATGAGACATGAAACTAAAAATCCCATAGATTTGCATTGAAGGAGGCACTTGAGCCATATTAAGAGATCCGAGCCATATCATAGAGACTTGGGGTGGGTTCTTTTGACTTGGTCTAGTAAACAACCACCATAGCAATGTCATGCATGTATTATTAGTGTAATTTGTACATTAATTTTTCTGGATTGTCAGGAACATTGTACAAGTAGTCTTCACGGTGTTTCCCAGTCTTCACCCCCACCCCACCCTGCCGTAGTTGTCTCACTGTCCTCTGTACCATTCTAAAAATAGAGCAGCAGCCGGAACATAGCTCCTCTCGTTTGTGTTTGCACTTATACACAGCAGTGAGAGTCTCCATAACACACACAAGTCCTTATCCGCCTGATACAATTAATGTACAAATCTCTTAAATAAGACAATGTATAATCTGGGTTATGTATAATAGTTTTAAATTCCATCTTAAAGGGGCCATATTGTAGAATTTTATTTTTTATAATGTTAGTCAATGTGTCTTGCACCACTGATACTATGTAAAAAGTATGGTAACACATACTCGCAATTTGACCTCTGCATTTAACCCATCCAAGTTAGTGCACACACATTAGGAGTAGTGAGTAGTTAACACACACACACACACTGCAAACTGTGAATACATGCAAAATTAATAGATGAATCTACCTTTCATTACAAAAGAAAAAATCCTGTTTTTCCTCCAATATGTCCTCTAATAATTTAACATTGTTTTTTGGTGTCAATGATGATTACTCATAGGGCAGATTCTGAGTGGGAGAACACCTCTCACCTGATCTCAAAATTGAGTTTCTAGTCTGAGAACACCAAACAACAGAGCCCACCGCATTTGTGTTCTTAAGTGTAGGTATGTTTCAGAGCTTAGTGTGTGTCTGTGTTTTTCAGTGATCAGCTGGCCGTGTCCGGGATGCATGTAAGACGTAATTCCTTCAGCAGCGGGTCAAAGCAGGGCACAGATCTGCTGGAGAAGGATGGAACGGAAAGTGAGCCTGACAGAGACATTGAGCTGGAGTTGTCCGCGCTGGACATGGAGGACACAGAGACACAGGACTGCAACTCTGAGGTAACATTTAGAATCAGTCTTGAAAGCCTACATTGCATTTGGTTGTTTTAGTGTTTAATTGCTTGTATCATCTGAAGGACTCAATTGAAATGCAAAGCCGCTCCCAGAACAACCACCTCTCCACAGTCTTCGGTGATCCAGCATCCAGTTCTCAGTTGGAAAACAACCTGCCTGACAGAATGGACACCCACCTCATGAAGAAGATGGCATTCAGGTAAGCAAAGCTTTGTTGACACTGCACACAAATCTGATTCGGTTTTCAAATCCCTATTTTTAGGGCTGAATGTTTGCTTGTCATTGTGCAAATGATGAAATCGACTGTAGTCAATATCCAGTGCATCTACATTAGTTGCTGTAGTAATGATGTAAGCATCTGCACAATGTGAGGATTCTTTCTCATACAACTCTCAGCGCTGTCAGTATGGAAAGAGAGGATGGTAAACTGGAAATTTTCTCTCATATGAATGCAATCTAACTGTTGAGCATTAGTGACATACTGACTCTGTCACTCGTTCACTACATGGTGTAATTCAAATAGTATGGTATTTATAGTTTGAATTAGTTTTGGGGTCATGAAAAAGTATTCTATCTTCACCTTTTCCCAGTTATGTTAGTTTTTATAGTTATTTCAGAATTTGTTTTTAATTTGATGTGACTGGCTGATAAACATTCCAAACATATTCAAAATTTCAAATCAAATCTTACACCATACATGAACGTGTTTTGAAGCAACTGTGCATGATCTGTTCACACCAAGGACTTCATTTGGACAACTTTAAAGGCTATTTTCTAAATATTTAGATTTTTTTGCACCCTCAGATTCCAGATTTTCAAATAGTTGTATCTCGGCCAAATATTGCCCTATCCTAACAAACCATACATCAATGGAAAGCTTATTTATTTGACAACCTTTGACATCCACAACAAATGATTATGGGGATCATTCCCTTTCTCTTCCCTTTTAATAGTTGATAATTTATTTAAGTTAATGGTGACTTATGACGTTACAGAAAGGCCCTATCTCCTGGAGGCCTCAATATGGGGAAGATGCCGATGAGGACCTGCTCGCCCAGGCCCGGAGACCCCCTGCTACCCAGTCCAGGACCTGAGATGCTGCTAAATGGGAACTGAGGCGGGCTGGAAACATCAGCCCTCCTCATGTTCTAATTCCATGGGGTCATGCCAAGAATCCACCATCCTCCTTAGGTAGAAGGTAGAGTTGCCCTTATAGGAGTCAATCGAGGCAGCAAGACGCAGCCGAAAGCCTTCTGTATTCATGTGTTCTCTTCATAAGAGCTAGCTATGCCCTGTAATTGTAATCACTCATCATCTGTTCAGAGTCAGTTTGTTTTTCTTAATCACTGCTTGTGGATGAATGTTCACTTTGAGTCACAACTCCACCTCAGGTAACTCTTGATGTCAGCCAATCTGAACCCTCTCCAAGCCAGGAAACCAATTACCCATGTCCCGTAACTCTGTACAGAAGTGACGGTTCTCACTAGCTTTTAGCTCACTGAGGAAACCATAATCTACTGTATACAAACTATATAGTGGGCTCTTCCAGTATATATCAAGAATAACCAAGGTGCTTGGAATCTATAGTACTTGCATTATTATTAATATTATTGCAGTGTTAGCCACTAAATGTTATGTGCATGAATTATTTGTTGGGCATCATTGTTTGAAACAACCATTCATTGATCATTGTTTAAATGTATGTGGATTGTGGTATAGGTCTGATATCTCTAAGAGACATTTCATAGACAGTCAATCAATATTTTGTACAATTACTAAAAAGAAACAGTTCACCCAAAAATGAAAATTCTTTCATTCTGTCATCATTTAGTCACCTTTATGTCGTTCCAAACCTGTATGATACAAATAATGTATTTTTCATATAATGAAAGTAAATGGAAACTGGAGCTTCACAAATGCACCATAAACACTTATAGATAAAGTGGCCCACATGACTTGTGAGCTATTTTATGAAGCCATACGATAGTTTTGTGTGAGGAAATTAAGTTAATCACTGAAAATCTTTTCCTTCGCTGGAGGCGGCAAGTGTAAGCTCTGTAGCAGACTTATTCCCGACAGTCAATGTGGAGTTACTTCACGAAAGCGCATACTCATAGGAAGACTGCAAGTGTTTAGGGTGCCATTTGGGACAGGTCCTTGGTCAAGACAGAGACCAGAAGAGGCTTGAATCTGAGTAAAGACCAAGAACCGAACAGGCTCGTGTTAGAGTCAAGACAGTGGGTTAAGTCCAATTCAAGAAAAAAATTCGGACTCAAGTCTTGAATACTAAAATGCTGAATTTTGATAATTTTTGGGTGAACTGTTCCTTTAATAGCTACAAGCAACAAACAGCACAAAATAATTTTAGAGTTCAGTCTAATTTGAGGATATGGGATTGTGTTTAGTGTGTATGAAACGCTGATTACAGTGACAGTTCCTGTTTGTTGTTCACATTGGTCCAAAGGTCACCTCATTTTTTTCGTTGCTTTTGTATTTTCAGTTTAAAGAATACAGACAATTAGACTGAGTTAAAATTTTTCTCCAAAATTCCTGTTTTCCTTTATTTTATTACAAAACATTGCTAACTTCCATGAAGTTGTTGTTGGAATATTTTGTATCCGTTTTTAATTATTTGGTCAGCATTTTGAAAGTACTATCAACCCTACAGTATACACCGTCACATGTTTTTCAGGATTATTTCCTGCTTGATAAACATGAAAAATATGATAACTTCAAGAATGCTGGTGTTTTAATGTAGTTTTGTGCACTGTAGTGCTCCTAAAAGGAGATGAAAACCTCTCCTATATAAAACCATTTATTCGATTCAGTATCTAATTTATGTCGGGATTGTTTTTTGTTTAATGTTTTTCTCCGGTCACTGACTTCTCCTTTGTTAAATGGATTGCCTGGACCAGTTAAGTGTACGTGTATGAATATTTTGTGTATGAAAGTGCACATGTCTTTGTTAAGCCTGAACAAAATATGAATATGAATATGAATGCATTATCACTTAAGACTGTTAATCACGGTTTTACTTACGTGGTATATTAGTGTTTTCCCACTGAAATGAGTAATGAGGAGCGAAATCTTCCTGGTCATTAAATATCATATTTTTCCTCCTGCAGTCGAAGTGTTTTTCGACAGGGGAAGATATTTTTTTGCAAAATGCTGATACACGCAGAAATGCGTTCATTTTCAGTGGACGAGTGTGTGCAAGCGCAACATCTTGTTGATTTAGTGTACATGTAGAGAAATTTTCCTTTAGTTTTGGTTTATTTTTTATGTTTGGCCTCATCTGATATGAGAGTTTCAAAAAATGGCGCTGGGTTGGTAACGATATGAGTTTCCATTTTAATTTCCTCGCTAGCTGTCAAAAATATAACGCAGCAAAGCCTTATTAGTACATGTTTGACTCGTTTATCTGCCCAGCTCAGCCCTGTATCTATCATGCATGCTGCCTTTGGCAAAGAGTTTCTTTGGCAAAGGAAGTATGATTGTGTAGTTGTGTCACACAACACCCCAGCGCTGTGAGTGTCCTGCACTGTATCTTACATTTTACTCACTTCCTATAGCGCTTACTGTCTGCTCTTATGAATTAATATCAGGATTATGATTGTTATTGTTTTATATTCATAGTTCTGTAGGTTTTTTCCCTTGGAAATGTCATTTTTGTTTGCATTTAAATTTTAAAAATTTGCTTAGCTGTAATAATGGGGCAGGACGTGTTTGGTTGTGATGATGCTTGTTTTTGTCCTGTGTGCAACTGCAAAAACGAACTGATGTGTTGGATATTTTTACGTCTGTATTAGACATTTTCTTTGCAAATCTATTGTTCGATTCAATTGTAAATGAATAGAAGATGGGCATCCGTCATTTTATACAACCAGAGCCATCATTAGATGGACATACTGCACATTTTTATGATGTATAATCAGATATATGAGGCTATTTATGGTCACAGAGAGAAAGATTCTAAAAGTCAGGAATATCTTTTGATGAAATAATAGTAGAGATTATTTATATTGCATTTGTTTCTTTTTAAATACCACCGGGCAAGGATTTTCCTTTTGCTTGTGGCAATGCAAGAAAGAATATATCGAAATGTAGCCAACGCACAGTCGATTCTTACTGTTTTGGTTGTTTGTTTGTTATTGCTCTTGTATCTTGGCTAAGTTTTGCTCTGATATGTAGGGCAAGCTGGTGAGATGAATCTAAAGGTCATGACATGTAGTTGCATGCCAAGATAATAAACAGTTACATCACTTGAGTGTCCAGACTCTTTCTTACCGCGATGATGCAGTTTTATGAATAAGCATGACATCTGCTGGTGTGCTTGTGTATATGACATGTGACGGTTGGACTCATGACTGCAATATCCTCACCTGGACAAACTGAAATAGTCATTATTTAAAGGCAAGCTCACAAAAATGTATTGTTATTATGTGTGGTGTGAAAATGACAAGGTGTCACAATGCTCAGAACTTTAAAATAGATTCCTTGTTATAGTTTGTAGTAATAAAAAAAAAATACAAAAAACCCTGTTCATTTCAATTAAATCTGGTTGATTATGAAAGTAAAATCAAAGCTTCTTATGTTGTGAAACCAAACAAATGGCAGAGGAGCTCCTCTTAAAGAGGAAGGAAAGTTGAAACATCACAACCTTGGAGAGTTTAATAGAACTTTCATATTATAGTTTTTGCAGCTAATATATTATTTTTACACTTTCCATATCAAATTAATATTGTTCCATTAAATTTAACAAATAATATAAATGTATGTTCAGTAGGAAATGCACTGTTCAACACTTCCTATATCTGCAGTATCCATGTATTCTATAGGCTACACAAGATATATATTTTCTCAATGCATGGTTTACCTTTATGACAAAGTACATATTCCAAAATGTATGCTATTTTTTTCAAAATGTACTTGTACAACTGTTTGTGACATATTGGCTATGTTTAGAATAGCAATTAACAATCTAGGCTACTCTTTTGTTTCTGCAGTATGCAAACTGCATAGTATACAAATTTTCTGTATGTAATAATTATACAGAATTGTAATATAGCTACTGTGATTGCTAAAATGTGCAGCAAAGCAAACTGCATACAAACCTGTATCCCACAATGCAACGTGCTCAATTTGCATTTGATATCAGCTTTGATTTTAGCCAATCTTTTTTATTATTATTATTATTATCATTGCTTAAAATGTTTAAAATGTTTCGAAATTTTATGCAGGTTTATTTTCTAAATGATAAACGGACTCTGTCAGGTAAACATGCAACATAATTATTTAATTTGACAGCAATGTAGCATACTACTCCTACTTTTTTCCTCACAAAACTTTTTATATAAGCTACGTAAGGGATAATGTACACCCCGACAGAGTGATCAGGACCCCGGCGCAAAGCAAAACTTTTTATATAGGCTACTATTAAATACCAGTATGCAGAATGCCCTGCATACGCTGATATTCGATTCCATTCCGAACATTGCCGAAGAGTGCGGCTGCGCATGCGCAGTTTGAGCGGGGTTTGGTTTGTGTTTACAGCAGCACTGTTGCTGGCTAATGTTCAGCGCTGTTATGTCAAGCTTCTCTGGAATAAAAAGCTTTTGTGGAAACAGGTAGGATGAGTGGCAGCGATGCACACCACCGTGCTTTTATCTACTCTACACGTCCGTTTTTTTATTCAGTAGTTTTGTCTTTTTAAGAGAAAAATATTACACAATATATGCAGATTTGAATTTGAGGCTAGCATGCTACAGTGTGTTAGCCCGTTAAAGGCCGTGTGCTGATCTCTGCTTCACTGCATGACACGAAACCTGCAAAGATCTGCTGTCTGCACAGCACACATACCCACCTTTGAGACAGATTCTGTTTTGTACGAAGAACAACAGAACAACACATTGTGCATTAATGTCGAAGCCATATTTAAGATTTAGTTATAGGAGTCATTCGTCTTCTCACAGTAGAAATGCATCATTTGCGATAGATGCAAACATTGATGTATTACTAAGTTTGGTCACATTTGAGGAAGTAATTGTTCTGAATTTAGTTGGATGTGTTTTGTTGATAATTTGTTTGATTGCAGTAGCTAGTGGTGGCGAATTTGATTCAGATTCATTTAAATCCGTTCACCAAAAGATCTTTTCACTGTTTTCTGTAGTACGCCAATAGGTGGTGACAAACTTGTGCATATCCGATTAAAACCCGATCAGATTTAGCAAGTGTGAACGGCAAAAAATCACATGAAATGCGATTTTTACAAAATCAGTTTTTTGCTACATTCATATGTGGTTTGAAATCACATAGAGCAGTGCTTCTCAAACCTGTCCTGGGGACACATTTTGGATGTCTCCCTCATCTAACGCACCTGATTCAAGTAGAGACTGCGATGCTGGGACGTTCGACTTCTGACCTCAGCGAGACGTGTAATATTAGACATTGTTTTTGTAATGATACCTTCGTTTTTTCAAAGCGATTGTTAGTCTTATTCTGTTTTTGCCATAATTGAACCCAAAATACGGAAAGCCTCCGTGTGTCATGGCGACATCACATCATCAACATGTGAACGTGACGTGTGATTGACTGGAACACACTGAGGTCTAAAGTGGGACATTTAATTTGGGATATTCCCACGTCCAACCTCGTCTGGAACGCACCATAATAAAAGAGATATCCAAAATGTGCAATGGTTGGGGGTCCACAGGACAGGTTTGAGAAGCACTGCTATAGAGAATGGGAATGTGACGTCAGTAACGCGATGCATTCTGGGGCTTTAGGACACAGACACTGCAGTAGAGACTGAGTAGTAGTGGAGTTAGACATTAAAACTTATACAGTTAAAAACACATTAGAATGGTGAACTCTCGCTGTGCTATGAGCTGCCATAGCCGCTCTCACAACCGTTGTGGAAAACATATCTCAAATGAAGCACAATTTTTTGTTTACTACTAGCTGGGAAACAACACAATGGTGAAAGTGAAAGTAAAACTCAATAATAACTCAACAACTTAACCAAAATGTGGCTTTATAACTTATATATTTACTATTTACAGTGCATCCGGAAAGTATTCACAGCGCTTCACTTTTTCCACATTTTTTTTATGTTACAGCCTTATTCCAAAATGGATTAAATTATTTTCCTCAAAATTCTACAAACAACACCCCATAATGACAACGTGAGAAAAGTTTGTTTGAAATCTTTGCAAATGTATTTAAAAAAACAAAAACAAAAAAAAAACATGTATTCACAGCCTTTGCTTAATACTTTGTTGAAGCACCTTTGGCACCAATTACAGCCTCAAGTCTTTTTGAGTATGATGCTACAAGCTTGGCACACCTATTTTTGGCCAGTTTCTCCCATTCTTCTTTGCAGGACCTCTCTAGCTCCATCAGGCTGGATGGGGAGCTCCGGTGCACTGCCATTTTCAGATCTCTCCAGAGATGTTCAATCGGGTTCAAGTCTGGGCTCTGGCTGGGCCACTCAAGGACATTCACAGAGTTGTCTCGTAGCCACTCCTTTGTTATCTTGGCTGTGTGCTTAGGGTAGTTGTCCTGTTGGAAGATGAACCTTCGCCCCAGTCTGAGGTCCAGAGTGCTCTGGAGCAGGTTTTCATCAAGGATGTCTTTACATTGCTGCATTCACCTTTTCCTCGATCCTGACTAGTCTCCCAGTTCCTGCCACTGAAAAACATCCCCACAGCATGATGCTGCCACCACCATGCTTCACTGTAGGGATGGTATTGGCCAGGTGATGAGCGGTGCCTGGTTTCTTCCAAACATGACGCTTGCCATTCAGGCCAAAGAGTTCAATCTTTGTTTCATCAGAACAGAAAATTTAGTTTCTCAGTTGCCTTTTGGCAAACTCCAGGTGGGCTGTCATGTGCCGTCATGTGCCTTTTACTGAAGAGCAACTTCCGTCTGGCCACTCTACCATACAGGCCTGATTGGTGGAGTTCTGCAGAGAGGAGTGCTGCAGAGATGGTTGTTCTTCTGGAAGGTTCTCCTCTCTCCACAGAGAAACGCTGGAGCTCTGTCAGAGTGACCATCAGGTTCTTGGTCTCACCTCCCTGACTAAGGCCCCTCTCCCCCGATTGTCAGCTCTAGGAACAGTCCTGATGGTCCCAAACTTCTTCCATTTACGGATGATGAAAGCCACTGTGCTCATTGGGACCTTCAATGCTGCAAAAAAATTCTGTAACCTTTCACCAGATCTGTGCCTTGATACAATCCTGTCTCGGAGGTCTACAGATAATAATAATGATTTTTTTTCCCGGTTTTTATTTTTAATAAATTTGCAAAGATTTCAAACAAACTTTTCACGTTGTCATTATGGGGTATTGTTTCAAATTTTGAGGAAAATAATGAATTTAATCCAGTTTGGAATAAGGCTGTAACATAACAAACTTTGTGGAAATTAAGTGAAACGCTGTGAATACTTTCCGGATGCACTGTATAACAGATATATTACAGATTCATAATTTCTGAACCATAAATAATGTATGAAAACACGTTACTTGTGGTAGGTTGTAGGGCTGGGTATCGATTCAGATGTTCCAATTCAATTCGATTTCGATTCGCAAGCTCTCAAATCGATTAGATTTTCGATTCCAGATTAGATTTTTGATTCAACTTAATGAATATAGATTTAATACAAATACTATATTTATGAAAAAGAACAGTGAACATAAGTTTACAAGTGGGTAATTAAAAAGTTAAGAGCCACATACCTGTATATTAAACTCTTTTTATTTTAGGTACACTTGGGTACATTAAAACAGAACCCATCTCTATATTTCAAATGCATACAGTTATGTTGAATACAATACAATTTTGATATATTTATTCTAAAACATAACATTTTCAGTACACGACAAGCTTTTCTTGCGATTTTGCCGCCTGTCGTGTGTGCACCACGGCACAAATTGTACCACGGCAACGAACAACAATACCTTAACGTGCTGACTTATGTGGACTAACTTTTATTCAAGGAAATCTTTTAATAATATAGGCTATTAGGTTTGAATTATTGGCCCTGCGCTGTCTATTGACTCAGTTGATTTGAATGACTATAATGGCTAACGTATGTGCTTAAGTGAACGCTCAAGTTTAATACAATGATTATAATGCAAGGCAAGCATTCGCATGTTTGTGATCTATTTTTAGCGGTTGTGTGCTCGGCTGTGGGGGTATTGCAATGTCTGGGTGATGTCTCATCAAATGGTTCCGCAGATTTATAGTATTACTACAGCATTTCACCTCAGAATTACAAACGTCGACAACGCACCAGAGCGCACCATTTAACGCACCATTTAAGCACTGAATGAATGACATGCGCGCCTCTCGCTCCTTTGTAACATCGCGATCCATCTAGTGGAGAAGACTAGTAATTAGATTTACGTTAATCTTATGTTTAATGTTTGCAGAAATATATATGGAAAAAATATATATTTGTGGCCTGAGAATCGATTTTGAATCGACCACATTTTAAAAAACGATTAATCGAAAAATCTATTTTTTTTGCCCAGCCCTAGTAGGTTGTTGCGATCACACTCTGTTTGTGTACAGTAGCTCCTTTTCTTATTGTTCAGCTCCTCAGTATAAAGAATCTTGTATTCCATTCAAGTCCAGTGAAAAAATTTTTGTAGGCATAGTGCCTTCACAGTACAAATCATTTCAGAGCTGCATTACAGAGGGCCGTACTGTTATGTTATCCCTTAATGCTTTAACATTAAGAAATTAGGGTGATATGATGATACATGTTGATTGAATAAATGATCCACTTGCTGAGATTAAGCTATATTATATTTATTAATTTATCTAGCAGATATGTCAGTGCCACTTTTTAGTTATTAGAAAATAAACTGCAAAAGAGAAATCAATTTGGTCTTGTGAGTGATCTGATAGAAGGCGTGTCAGATGCTGTTATAGGAAACATGCTGAAAGTCGCTGTTACGTAATTGCTACGGACCAATGGTAGTTTGAAGGTGTTTATCAGTTGTACAAACTTTTCTGGAAAGTTAGCTTTGGCATGCTGTTTTAAACTCCAGAAACAAACTCCAAAGAAACTTTGTTTCACCTGATTTTTTGCTCCTTCAAAACCCACGCTAGAATGTTATTGCCGTGTGGTACAATCTGTCTTTGAGGCAGGAAAAATTCACAAGGGAAAGGCAAGACAGTGGACTCCAGACTGGGGGGGAGGGGGTGGGGGGGTGTTAATTAAAGGGTTAGTTCACCCAAAAATGAAAATTCTGTCATCATTTATTCACCCTCATGTTGTTCCAAGACTTTGTTCATCTTCGCAACATACACTCACCTAAAGGATTATTAGGAACACCATACTAATACTATGTTTGACCCCCTTTCGCCTTCAGAACTGCCTTAATTCTACGTGGCATTGATTCAACAAGGTGCTGAAAGCATTCTTTAGAAATGTTGGCCCATATTGATAAGATAACATCTTGCAGTTGATGGAGATTTGTGGGATGCACATCCAGGGCACGAAGCTCCCGTTCCACCACATCCCAAAGATGCTCTATTGGGTTGAGATCTGGTGACTGTGGGGGCCATTTTAGTACAGTGAACTCATTGTCATGTTCAAGAAACCAATTTGAAATGATTCGAGCTTTGTGACATGGTGCATTATCCTGCTGGAAGTAGCTATCAGAGGATGGGTACATGGTGGTCATAAAGGGATGGACATGGTCAGAAACAATGCTCAGGTAGGCCGTGGCATTTAAACGATGCCCAATTGGCACTAAGGGGCCTAAAGTGTGCCAAGAAAACATCCCCCACACCATTACACCACCACCACCAGCCTGCACAGTGGTAACAAGGCATGATGGATCCATGTTCTCATTCTGTTTACGCCAAATTCTGACTCTACCATCTGAATGTCTCAACAGAAATCGAGACTCATCAGACCAGGCAACATTTTTCCAGTCTTCAACTGTCCAATTTTGGTGAGCTCGTAGCCTCTTTTTCCTATTTGTAGTGGAGATGAGTGGTACCCGGTGGGGTCTTCTGCTGTTGTAGCCCATCCGCCTCAAGGTTGTGCGTGTTATGGCTTTACAAATGCTTTGCTGCGGCATTTTCGCCCACAGGACGGCCGCATACTGGATGTTTTTTTCCCTTTTCACACCATTCTTTGTAAACTCTAGAAATGGTTGTGCGTGAAAATCCCAGTAACTGAGCAGATTGTGAAATACTCAGACCGGCCTGTCTGGCACCAACATCCATGCCACGCTCAAAATTGCTTAAATCACCTTTCTTTCTCATTCTGACATTCAGTTTGGAGTTCAGGAGATTGTCTTGACCAGGACCACACCCCTAAATGCATTGAAGCAACTGCCATGTGATTGGTTGATTAGATAATTGCATTAATGAGAAATTGAACAGGTGTTCCTAATAATCCTTTAGGTGAGTGTAAATTAAGATATTTTTAATGAAATATGAGAGATTTCTGTCCCTCCATTGACAGTCTAAGCAACAACTATTTTGATGCTTCAAAAAGTTCATAAAGAGATTGTAAAACTAATCCATATGAATTGAGCGGTTTAATCCAAATTTTCTAAAAAGACTTGATCGCTTTATATGATGAACAGATGCTCAGCGGACATAAACAGAAGCTCAGTCGTACTTGCTTGATGAGCAAGAACAAACCTCATTGATTCTTGCAGAAGCTCAAACGTGCTGCGTAACACAAGAATGAACCTCATTGGTTATTGCGGAAGCTCAAACGTGTTGTAACACACAAGGATGAACCTCATTGGTTCTTGCGTAAGCTCAAACGCGCTGCGTAGCACAAGAATGAACCCCAGTGGTTCTTGCAGAAGCTCAAACGTGCTGCGTAACACAAGAATGAACCTCATTGGTTCTTGCGGAAGCTCAAACGTGTTCTGTAACACAAGAATGAACCTCATTGGTTATTGCGGAAGCTCAAACGTGTTGTAACACACAAGGATGAACCTCATTGGTTCTTGCGGAAGCTCAAATGTGTTGTAACACAAGGATGCACCTCATCGGTTCTTGCGGAAGCTAAAATGTGCTGCGTAACACGGGAATGAACCTCACTGGTTCTTGCGGAAGGTCAAACGTGCTGTGCAACACAAGAATGAACCTTATTGGTTCTTGCGGACGCTCAAACTCGCTGTGTAACACAAGGATGCACCTCATCGGTTATTGTGGAAGCTAAAACGTGCTACGTAACACGAGAATGAACCTAATTGGTTCTTGCAGAAGCTCAAACGTGTTGTGTAACACACAAGGATGAACCTCATTGGTTCTTGCGGAAGCTCAAATGTGTTGTAACACAAGGATGCACCACATCGGTTCTTGCGGAAGCTAACACGTGCTGCGTAACACACAAGAATGAACCTCAGTGGTTCTTGCGGAAGCTCTAATGTGCTGTGCAACACACAAGAATGAACCCCATTGGTTCTTGCGGAAGTTCAAACGTGCTGTGCAACACACAAGAATGAACCTCATTGGTTCTTGTGGAAGCTAAAACGTGCTGCGTAACACGAGAATGAACCTAATTGGTTCTTGCAGAAGCTCAAAGGTGTTGTAACAAGGATGAACCTCACTGGTTCTTGCAGAAGTTCAAACGTGTTGTGTAACACACAAGGATGCACCTCATCAGTTCTTGTGGAAGCTAAAATGTGCTGCGTAACACGAGAATGAACCTCATTGGTTCTTACGGAAGCTCAAAGGTGCTGTGCAACACACAAACTTTATGAACTGTTTGAAGTATCAAAGTGGTAGTTGCGTAGACTGTCAATGGAGGGACATAAATCTCAGATTTCAATAAAAAGATCTTCATTTGTGTTTTAAAGATCAACGAAAGTCTTAAGGGTTTGGAACGACATGATGGTGAGTAAATTGATACAATTTTCATTTTTGGGTGAACTATCCCTTTAACATTTGCATTCAACAATGAACAACTTCAAGGCAATATTTTCTGAAAATGCGAAAAGATAACATCATGATGCAAAAATGTGACTAGGGCTGGAACAATGCTTCGACATAATCGATTACATGGTAAAACTTCACGGTTTTATGGACACCGCCATGTTTAATACTGTCGCTATAGGAGTCGTTAGTTCCAGCCCTAAATGTAACCGTTCTGTTGTAGTCTAGAGCCCTGGTAATGATTTGTTGATTCAAAAGTTTTGCTCAAAAACACTGATTTATTTACAAAAGAAATGCTAAAATCACTAATTGTAAGACAACACTATTTTTCCACCCAGAGGCGGGACATACCCGTTTCTTACAGACAGCAGTAAGTTCAGCTCTCATAAATGCACATTAATGTTGCTAGCATTAATTCAGGTGGCATAAGAATTGTCTGTCTGGTACGAAGAGCCACCAGCCACACCTTATGATTTAAGCCTGGATTGGAAACTTTTTTTTTTTTCCTGACAGGTGAAGTAATGTACTTGTTTAATGTGTTGTTACCATAATTACTCATCATGTTTTCAGCCATTCATTCTGTGAGCCACACAACATATAACCCAAATGAGAAATGCTGCATACATTTTGCATATATTTTGCAAAGTTATTATTATTGGTAATATTTAATTATTATTATTATTATTAGTTAAATATATTTTTAAATATATAGTATAATATATATATTAATAACAATTCTATTTATATAATTAATAATATTATATTGTTATTTTAATCATTTTGTAATTGACATTTTATGATGTAAACCACAAAATCACTAAAGCTGCATTTATTTGATCAAAAATATAGTAAAACAGTGTAATAATATTTCACAGTAATAATTTAAAAGAGGTGTTTTCTATATAAATGTTAAAATGTAATTTATTCCTGTGATCAAAGCTGTGTTTTCAGCATCATTCCTCCAGTCTTCAGTGTCACATGATCCGTCATAAATCATTCTAATAATATTTTCTGCTCAAGAAACATATTTATATTATAAATACATCATAATTCCCAGTGCACTTGTGTTCCTCAATAATAAACATGCCCCTCAGTGGATGTTATGTTGCCAAGGCAGCATTGGTGAGTTGCTCAATGGTCTATGTCTTTATCTGGGAAAAATAACTGACTTGCAGCACCACTGCTTCCATAATCACATATCTGACATGTAGAACAGTATCCCAAATCACAAGGGATAGTGTGAGTGGAATGATGTCTATGAGTGGAGGACTGGGAAAAAAACCCAGTTGATGACCATGTGTCTAACGGCACAATGACAGATGCTTCTCATCTCCTGGGTATGTGAGACAGCTGGCCCATGTACAACCGCACCCTGACTCTATATCAGTGACAGAGGCCACATGCTTCATTTGGACATTTGAACTACCCATTACAAACCGTTTCTTTTTGTTTTGCTTATTCAGTAATGTTCAGTGCAGCTTTGTTATGTAGGCAAATACCCTCATACTATTAGTTATTAACGACAGGCAATGCTGAAAGGTTATTGATGCAGACAGTAATGCAAACACTTACTGCTCACTAAATATGGGTCACTAGCTGTTTCCTTGTACTATTAGCCTTTTTCTCTCTCATTCTGCCTCTCCCTATTTTGTTTTGTCTTTTACTTTTACTTTCCAGAGTCTGTGTCAACAAAGCTTTGTTAGCGTGACTGTAAAGGATTACAGTATTGCTAAAGCGTTTGACCATACCCGCATAGCACAGGTTAATTAAGTAGGTGGATCTCCTTTTTCACACACCTAATCTACAGTATCATCAGCTACTCTTGCTGATCTTAACTGCTCATCTCTCCTGTTTTTGTCTTTATATGGGAAGTGAATTGGTGTTTAACAGCCATAGGGCTTTCAGCAAGATCACTCTGCTTAATGGTACAATGTGGCTCTACACATTATCTGTTCTTTGCCTTTCAATTCACTTATTCTCAGTACAGTACATCATTCAAAGAGAGGACAGGAAATGATAGGGAGTAGGGGAAAACAATACCGTTTGTGTGAAATCCGACACCAACTACAGACTACTGTCCTGGCACTGTAGACAGCCTCATTGATTATAATAGGATTGTTTTTTTTTTTTTTTGTGCCCTTCTACCATGAAATGCCCTCACTTTTACTTGATAAAATGTTTCCTGTTTGGTTTGCAGTCCAGCAGTAAGAGTTGAGAAATCAAACTGCTGGCATGCTTTTGACTAGGCAGGTGTGTGGTTACTATGGAGACAGCCAGCCAAACGCTTTCTCAGAATAGACAATGACTTTTGAGAGAAACCCCACTGCCTTTCTCAGTGTCACCTGTCTGTCCCTCTGCCTCAGTCTCACCTGTCTGTCCCTCTGCCTCAGTCTCACCTGTCTCTCCCTCTGTCTCAGTCTGTCTGTCTCTTTCTGCCTCAGTCTCACCTGTCTCTCCCTCTGCCTCAGTCACACCTGTCTCTCTCTCTGCCTCAGTCTCACCTGTCTCTCCCTCTGTCTCTGTCTGTCTGTCTCTTTCTGCCTTAGTCTCACCTGTCTCTCCCTCTGCCTCAGTCTCAACTGTCTCTTTCTCTGTCTCAGTCTCACCTGTCTCTCTCTGCCTCACTCTCACCTGTCTCTCCCTCTGTCTCAGTCTGTCTGTCTCTTTCTGCCTCAGTCTCACCTGTCTCTCTCTCTGCCTCAGTCACACCTGTCTCTCTCTCTGCCTCAGTCTCACCTGTCTCTCCCTCTGTCTCTGTCTGTCTGTCTCTTTCTGCCTCAGTCTCACCTGTCTCTCCCTCTGCCTCAGTCTCACCTGTCTCTCCCTCTGTCTCAGTCTGTCTGTCTCTTTCTGCCTCAGTCTCACCTGTCTCTCCCTCTGCCTCAGTCTCACCTGTCTCTCCCTCTGTCTCTGTCTGTCTGTCTCTTTCTGCCTCAGTCTCACCTGTCTCTCCCTCTGTCTCAGTCTGTCTGTCTCTTTCTGCCTCAGTCTCACCTGTCTCTCCCTCTGCCTCAGTCTCACCTGTCTCTCCCTCAGTCTCACCTGTCTCTCCCTCTGTCTCAGTCTGTCTGTCTCTTTCTGCCTCAGTCTCACCTGTCTCTCCCTCTGCCTCAGTCACACCTGTCTCTCTCTCTGCCTCAGTCTCACCTGTCTCTCCCTCTGTCTACCTATCTCTCCCTCTGCCTTAGTCTCAACTGTCTCTCCCTCTGCCTCAGTCACACCTGTCTCTCTCTCTGCCTCAGTCTCACCTGTCTCTCCCTCTGTCTACCTATCTCTCCCTCTGCCTCAGTCTCAACTGTCTCTCTCTCTGCCTCAGTCACACCTGTCTCTCTCTCTGCCTCACTCTCACCTGTCTCTCCCTCTGCTTCAGTCTTACCTCTCTGCTTCAGTCTTACCTCTCTCTCTCTCTCTCTCTCTCTCTCTCTCTCTCTCTCTCTCTCTCTCTCTCTCTCTCTCTCTCTCTCTCTCTCTCTCTCTCTCTCTCTCTGTCTCACCTCTCTCTCTCTCTCTCTCTGTCTCACCTCTCTCTCTCTCTCTCTCTCTCTCTCTCTCTGTCTCACCTCTGTCTCACCTCTCTCTCTCTCTCTCTCTCTCTCTCTCTCTCTCTCTCTGTCTCACCTCTCTCTCTCTGTCTCTCTGTCTCTCTGTCTCACCTGTCTCCCTCTGCCTCAGTCTGTCTGTCTCTTTCTGCCTCTGTCTGTCTCTCTCTCTGTCTCAGTCTCACCTGTCTCCCTCCGCCTCAGTCTGTCTGTCTCTCCCTCTGTCTCAGTCTCACCTGTCTCTTTCTGCCTCAGTCTGTCTGTCTCTTTCTGCCTCTGCCTGTCTCTCTCTCTGTCTCAGTCTCACCTGTCTCCCTCTGCCTCAGTCTGTCTGTCTCTCCCTCTATCTCAGTCTGTCTGTCTCTCCCTCTGTCTCAGTCTGTCTGTCTCTCTCTGTCTCAGTCTCACCTGTCTCTCTCTGCCTCAGACAGACTGAGACAGAGGGAGAGACAGACAGACTGAGGCAGAGAGAGACAGGTGAGACTTTCTCTTTCTCAGTCTCACCTGTCTCTTTCTGCCTCTGTCTGTCTCTCTCTCTCTGTCTCTCCCTCTGTCTCTCCCTCTGTCTCAGTCTGTCTGTCTCTCCCTCTGTCTCAGTCTCACCTGTCTCCCTCTGCCTCAGTCTGCCTGTCAAGGGCTCAACAGTAAGGATTTTTTTCTACTGGCCAGGTCGGCCTCACCACAAAATAAATAAATAAAATTGTTTTTGACTCATAACCTTAATAAATAAAGTTATGACACCAAAAACTACTAGCCTAACTCATTTACATTTCAAATATTGTTAAAGACCAGTAAACAAGTAATACAATAAGAACAAATAATCAAATTATGAACAATAGCACAAATAAATACAATAGAACCTGCTTTTCAGGTTTTTCAGGTAAGTCTAACAGTAGTTTTCAGGTCGAGAAATTGAATAATCAAATGTACAATAACACTGCATTGTCTTCACTGTATAAATTAAATATAGATTAATCCTTATTAAAGTTAAGTCAAGAGCAGTGAGTGATTTATTTTTTTTTTTTTTCTTCTTACTCATTAACATTAAAAACACATCAGCAGGTTTATTAGGCTGTTGTCACTTTAAGAGCTGCACGGATCTAAAGGCATCTTTACACAGCAAATCAAATCTGAAGCGGCATAAATCACAAAAATGCATTTACACAGACTGTTTAATGTTTCTCTGAAGCGGCATAAATGCATTTACACAGGAATTAAAATTGCGGGAAACAATGCTTTGAACATTGCGATTTTAAAACTACAGTTTTAACAAAGTGTTAATAAAATTATGACATAATAAACAATGAAATACAACTCATAATAAATAAAAATACGGAATTTTTAATTTCCTCTACCTGCTATATATATCACGCTTTGATGGTTGTCATAATTCTGTGGTACTGATAGGCTATTGTAGGCTACGGTAGCCTATAGTTATTTATATTTTTTTATAAAATTGTGCCAGCTGGAACAAATGCTATAATGAAATTATGAATTATTACGGGTAGATCACCGCAAGGTTAAAAGTCGTCAAAAGTTTTCTCAAAGTTCACTTTGGAGCAGGCACAACAAATGAACAATGATACTAACGTCAGCATTTCAGGTAGGACAGCAGATATATCAGCAAATATCGTTCTCAAAGAGATTATTTTTGGAATATAATATAACAATGCACAATCACAGTAGTGACGGCGACTGGGTTAAGCATTTACCTTATCTGAGGGAAATGTTGCAGCGTGATCTGCCAGTCTCTTCAAAGGAAAATTACAAACTGAATGCCTAGCAATGATTTAGTTGTTTAATTGATATATTGTCCTAACCAACCCCTAGCCCTAAACCTACCCATTGGTAACCCTGTTGAAATATTTAAACTAATTTAAGTAATTAAGTTTAAAATGGCCGTGCCTGCTGTTTTGTTAAAAATAAGGTGGAAAAAGTTTGAGGTCTTCAGGTCTCCTCTTTTGGAGTACAGTTGGCTAGAAATGCAGTCCTAAAAACTGCAGTGGTCCTAAAAGTGCAGCCTCTGATATTGCAGTTTGCTTGACGATGTGAGTACAGGACTCTTTTACTTTAATGGTAGACATTTGTTTAATTTGCCTAAAACATATGGTGCTATTCCTGTTTTGTCTCCCGCTTCTTGATTCTCGTGCCGCCTGAGCTGACACTGACAGGCGGTTGTCATGACAATGACGTAGTTTAGGGTGGCACAATTTTTCGTTCATTTACACTGAATCAAAACTGTTTCAGCGTCTGCTTTTATGCGGCATTGCGTCTTTACACAGAATTTTGAGCAGACACAGAGCCACTTTAGAGCAGCCTTAACTCGGCTGTGTAAAGTTGCCTTAATATACTCTTACATGTGTTGTATTTCTCAACTGCTTATGTTCACTTAAGACATAACAGACTGTTTACAAAGATACTCGACAATACAGGCAGTTTGAAATAATTTTCACACACAGTACAAGATTTGAAAATCGTGGCGCATCACACACTACAAGATATTCTTAAGATTATCATGCCAGATTTAACACCTCGCATGATCTCACAGGGAAGCGTATGTAAACAAATTATATGAGGAGACATTATAAAGGCAGTCGTGCGTTGTTGCCCCAATTCGACCAGCCGTTCCTCCATCTCCTTTGTCCACCGGACCCCTACAGCTGCTTGTTTTTCCGACCGATGCCCTGGATGCAATTTTTTTTCTCAGAATGTCGGGAGGGGTAAATCGGGCATAAATCTGCCTGAAACTCCTGTAGTCTGAGTCTGGCTTTGTCTCTCTCTGGCTTATTTAGTCTCTCTCTCTGCCTCAATCAGTCCACCTGTCTCTCTCTGCCTCAATTTGCCTTTCTTTTTCTCTCCTCATTTCTTTTTCCTCTTTGTTTTGCCCCAAGAGAGTCTAAAACATCATATTGTGTTTCACTTATCATTTGGTGTTGCATCCTGAGGCAGAGAGAGAGAAGGGAAAGACCGACAAGGCATCCATTATTACGGTGAGAGAACAGAGCATTAGTGTGAAGGAGCATCCTGTGTGTCTGTTCCACATGAATCCATGCAGATATCAGCGAACAAGGCTATGAAGTCAGTAGGGCTGGTCCGAATACCATTTTTTTTGAGCTTCGAAGCTTCGGTAGTAATCAACACCAAAGCTTCAGAGGGAAGGGGCTGAACATATTCTTCTCTCTAATAAAGGCAGGAATCTCGAGAAGCGGCGCGCCTCACGCAGGCAGGGCATATATGCTCCGAGAACGGACACTGCACTAGTGATACAAAACACACAGGTTTGTTACATCCCAGTACAAGCTTTTATATTTTTTAGTAGATTCATTTAGATTGATAATAACGGGTATTGCTGCGATAATCGGTGTTACCGCGATAACACCGGTTACATCTGCCCACTTCGGCACCGCTCCCACCGTCGCTTTGATATTTTATTAGTAAAAATCATTTAGTTCAGTTAGAGAACAGATTAACTAGCCTACAATTAAAAACTGAACGTGCAACGTGAGCCGAACGAGAGTCGCAGCAGGAGTCAGATTTCATTCATCACGAGAGTGAGAAGCTGAATGACAAGATGATCGCGGAAGATTTGGTTTCAAAGCGAAATGTAAAAGTGCCTATTTAAGTCAGTTTGTCATTGTACTGTTTTGTTGTTGTGTTTTTCATTAAGAATAATAGGCAAATGAACCCATCATTCATTTTCTCAACGTCACATCCCTAACGGGTAAAAAGGCTAATACATTTTGATTCTATTATTCTATTTTCCACAATGTCAAACGAATGCAGTTTAACCCAAAATGCAAGCTCAGGCATGCGCTTCTTCCATATAAGCTCATGCAGTTGTGCGCTCTAGACAGAGAATACTCCAGTTGCAGGGAACACTTGGGCTAAGAAGAAGCAAATATATTTAAGTATAACGAGGTTGGGTTCCTCAACTGTCCATCCTATTAAAAACGGCTAGGCTAAGATAATTGTAAAAAAAAAAAGTATTGTATTTCGCCAGATTTTATAGTGTAAACATTCAAGAGCGAATGAGAACCGTTTCGAGGGGGATCAAAATTGAAAATCGAATACCAACCCACCGAACGAATATTCGAATATTCTGGTCCAGCCCTAGAAGTCAGTCTTCTGACTGTTAGTCTGTGTCCGTGTAAGGAGCCATTCTTGTGTACTTCTGGTTTCTGGTCATTGCTCCCCAGGGTGTAGCGCTGAGCCTGTTCTCCATTAGGACAGAGCACAATGTGCCCAGTCAGGAAAACCAAAGCTCATTCACAAAGGAACAACCTGCCATTCAATGTCCTCTTTTACAGTATTCCTGCAGGCTGAACCCACTGACCTGTGAATCAACACACGTCTCTCCTGCTACATTTTGTGTAAAGGGATAGTTCACCTAAAATTACAATTCATTTACTTACCCTCATCATTTACTCAACACAAAAGGAGTTATCTAACAGAACGTCCAAGCTGCTCTTTTTCATACAATGAAAGTGTATGGTGACTAGTAGCATGCCTGAAACAATGGCGAGGCTACATAAGGACACTGGCCCACTCAGATTGATGGCTGCTCCCTGATTGGTCTTACTTATCGTCCCTACCCACTAGAGCTGTGCAATTAATCGTTTTTTTTATTTCAGTTTTGATTTTGACTTCCAACAATTATGAAAACAAGGTAAAACGATTATTTTGCCGCTGCCGTATTCTGTCCAGTGCACCGTCCTTTCCTTCACAACGGTGTGCTTTTGTTCCTCTCTAAGCCAAACTTAACATCCAAATCAGCCTAATAAACGAGTGATGTAAAATGCAGTCTACTGTTGCTAAGCTGCGGGATGTGCTTGATATTCAGTGTTATTAAAAGCGCATTAAGCCGCGAAAGAGATGCTGTTCCCTACGTGGCTGCCTGTGCGCGCTCTCTGAGAGCAGAACAAACATAAGCGACGTATACTATATGGGCTTCAGATACGCGCCTAAGCGGTCAAATAGCCTACATTAAAAATATGTTGAAATGCTGTTTTGCTAAGTGAACGTAAACCGGTGAGAGAAACATCAGTGCATTGTGCCTTAAAGTGACGGCAGCCTATAAATACCTGCTGCTGTCTGTGTCATTAATGTTAATCAAACAACAAAACAACTTTAATAAAGATAAATAATATAATAAATACAGTGGACACTATAATGTTATTTTACATTTAATTAGATTTCTGAATACTGCTGTTACCTTACTTTAATTATAACTTTTTATTTAGATTGTATTTATCTATGCTTTTAATTTGTGTAATTGTTCTTATTTTATTACTGACTGTTCACTTGTCTTTAACATTTTTTTTACTTTATTAGTTAAGCTAGTAGGTTTTGCTGTGGTATCCAAGTACTGAAAATGTGCTTTAAATAATAAATGGAAAGCAAAATTACATTTGCCCAATTTTTTATTGTAATTTTTTTTTTTTGCTGATTCTATCCTAAGTCCGAACTGTAATATATAATATGTGACCTTTTGCACCACTAGTTGTTTTGCAGTATCCTCTGTGCTTCCCGCTGGTACTGAACAGGTTTGCAGTTTCATTTCAGTTTGCATAAGTTGGTGTTGACACATGTGATCAACAGAGCCAATTATACGAAAACAACAGCGAAAACAAACATCTGTGTCATGCAAATGCATGTTGAGTCAGTCAAACTGTTTTGTAATGTTCTGTAGTTTGAGCAAGTCAAAGCTGAGCACAAGTTGTTTCAGTTTGTTTAACTTATCTGGACTGGGCAGGAATTACAGAATGCCAATATTTGCCTGGCATTCTGGTGGTGAAAGCCTAGTGGCACATTACATTTGAAGTAACATTTTTTCGAACATTCAAACTTGGGTTAAGTAAAATGGGTGGATCACTTTAGTTTCCTACTGAGTATAACTGTCAAAACAGGTGTGCCAAAAAAGTTCCCTGGCTACAAAGAAGGGATGCCATTTTTATTTTTCCACATCCATCACTAACAATGGATTGTGTAATTAGCAGAATCAGCCAATATATTTTTTTTTAAAGCTTTGGTGTGAACTATGTTAAATTCCAGTAAACAAATGTTCTGACTTTTATAAAACAAAAAACAGTAATTGTTTAGGTGACACTTTACAATAAGGCTCTTTTTCTCAACATTAGTTAATGCAAAACCTCACATGAAATATTAATCTAGGTTTGGACATATGTTAAAGTTCAAACATTAGTAGTTAAACATTAACATTTAAAGGGATAGTTTACCCAAAAAAGAAATGATGTCATCATTTACTCACTGTTACGAGCCCCCTTAAAAGTCTAGGGGTTAAAGAAGGCAGGTAACAAAACGTTAAAGAGAGAATACAGGAACACTCCTATTTCCAGGTCCCAGTTCAACAAACAAGTCCACAAGAGCTTAGTGGGAAAAAAAGTAGATTATTTTTATTTTAGTTAACTGGGATCTGGAGACAGGAGGTCTCTGTGTGGAGGAAATATCTCTCTCCAAGTGAAGGTACTGCAGGTCTTTTAGGGTGTGTTCACACTTTGCATGTTTGGTTAGTTTAAAACGAACTCTGATGCGATTGCTCTGTTAGTGCGGTTCATTTGAATAAGTGTGAACGCTGCCATCTGAACCCTGGTACGCACCAATTAAGTGGACAGAGGCTGGTGAAAAGATGGATCTCGGTCCGCTTCCAAACAAACTCTCTGGTGCGGTTCAAATTAAATATGGACGCAACACGGACCAAAGACATGTAAACAAACTAAAATCGGAACATGATGTAACAAGATGTGACCCTAAACAGGAAGATAACAGTCTTCCTTTTCTCGAGAATTTGCCCTTCACAGTTCGATACAGGCATCAGAACCGCTTCTCCTCGCTGCAGATCTTCGTTTGTGTGTGTGACGGAGGGATTCCTGCCGCTGTTTTGACCCCTTCACACAATTTATAAGCTCTTCATGAGTTCTCAGCTGGTCAAAATACCATCATATAGGCTGTGCACATACAATGAGCGCATTTATTCCAGCACATAACATTGTTTTGGATGTTCGGTAAGTTCCATCATGAAATATAGCTACATAATAAAAGCCGACCAATAAGGTTGTATTGTCCCTCTGCCTTTAGGTTCATTGTTAAAGTGCCACTGTGAACGCTAAAGCCCCGGGTATACTTTAATTTCTGCGTCCGGATGCGACTCGCACGCAGTCGTTTCCGTACAGTTTTCAAAGTATACTCAACCGCAGATGGCCTAGTTCGACACATGCGCAGTACAATTGTTCTGACTCTTCTGACTTTCTGGCGCATGTGCTGTTGTACGTGCATCGGCCGTGCGGGTTCTCAAATTGGGCTGCACGTGGATGGGGTGTGCGGACGCTCGCGAACCCTCCTCTTTTTTTTTTTTTTTTTGGTCCGGACCAAACTAACCAAGCGAACCGAACTACAAGTGTGTGAAGACCCTTACGGCTCATTTCCACTGAGTGGTTCCGAACCGTATCATACCACTTATTTGGCACTGTTGGGGTACCTACCTAGGTGGAGCTAGACTCCAGAACGTTGATTGGTTGACAGAGAAACAAAAACAAATAAACCATATGTCCCGGGACGTAACACTAACCCAATCAAGTTGTTCCAAACCTGTATGAATTTCTTTCTTCTGCTAAACACAAATGAATATGGGTAACCAAACAGGCCCAGGGACCCATTGACTTCTATAGTATTTTTTTTTTCCATACTGTGGCCCATCAACTGTTAAGTTACCCATATTCTTCAAAATATCTTCTTTTGTGTTCAGCATATAATTGTTAATAATTAGTTCTGAATATACACTACTGTTCAAAAGTTTTGGGTCAGTCAGATTTTGTTCTCAACAAGGATGCATTAAATTTCAAACGTGACAGTAAATACTTTTTATAATGTTTCAAAAGATTTCTATTTCAAATAAATGTTGTTCTTTTGAGCTCCTTGATAAACATAAGTGACTTCTCAAATACATTAAAAAACCCTTTGAATGGTAGTGTAACTCTGAACAGTAAGAAGTATAAGCCTTTCATGAACATAAATGGCTTTCTTTTTTTCTTTAAATGTGGCTTTACTTTATAGAACAATATGAGCATTGTTTTTTTTGAGGAGCATTGGTCTGTTGAAATATTGCTAACTGTAAATTCTCTGAGACAGCCCACTTGAATGTCTTCAGGAGAACTGACTGTTATCTGCAGATCTTGAAACACTTGTCACAGGCCTTTAACTCACTGTTGTGACTTGAGTTTATTGTATCAACATCCCCTTTGTGCAGGACTTCTGGGATTGTAACACATTGGAGCACATTGTATGTGTGTGTGTGTGTGTAAATCACACACAGGTTCTGCTCATTCTTCGACACTTCCTCCAGAGTCCTACAGAAGAATCTGTAGAGTGAAATAGCATGACTGCTTTTGTTCGTGTTTTCATGTCTGGACCTGTACAGTCCCTTTATTTCCCTCCCATATCCAAATATAGTTCAGCGCTGACCCTTTGCCAAACCCTCTTAGCTTGTCCAGGTACAGCTCTCATAAACACAACTCTTGTTCTTTCATCAGCCTTCTCTTCTGTTGCAGTTGAACTAAAGTTTGCTGCTATTTCTTTGGAATTAAAAGAGTTTGCATAACTATTGTCAATATGAGATATTGTGTTTGTTTTGAACTAAAGTTTCATACCCGGTCACGTGCATGGTAATGTAAACAGCACTTGGCACCGGGCATGCCGCAGTTTACAATCCACAGCAGCATCAACTTTGTTTGTCATTTGACTGTTGCCGTGGAGATAACATGGGTTTTTGCATTTCGTGTATAATTGGTTGCCACCCCATTTCCATCCTAACACTCTGAACGTTGACTAATAAACTTTTAGCATACATACACATTTATTTAAAAAAAAATTTTTTTTAGGAAAACAGATCAAAAATATTAATGGCTCATGAGATAATATCACTAATACCCAAGGATTTCTTTTTTTGTCACCTGATGTGATGGATTTTGGGTTCCTTGTCACTGTCACCTCTGGCTTGCTTAGTTGGGAACACTTATTATTCATCAGTATTACTGATTTGGCTTCACTGACACTATTGGATGAGAACTCAACTTTGCTGGATGATGACATCACTGTTTTCTTCAGAGCTTTAAAGGATTAGTTCACTTGAACATTTGAACATTTGAACATTTCCTGATATTTTACTCGCCCCCATCTCATCCAAGATGTTCATGTCTTTCTTTCTTCAGTCGAAAAGAAATTCCAGGATTTTTCTCCACATAATGCACCTCTTTGTCAACCAACGGGTTGAAGGTCCAAATCAATGCAGTTTCAAAGGGCTTCGCATGGCTTCGAAGGGATCTGCGCAATCCCAGACAAGGAATATAGGGTCTTAACTAGCAAAACCATCGGTCATTTTCAATAAAAATTTAAAATGTGTATATACTTTTTAACCTAAATTGCTCATCTTGCCTTGCTCTGCGACTCACCAAGGATTGCGTAATCACGTCGGAAAGGTCACTCAAGATGTAGACGGAAGTACCGGCCCAAGCGAACGTGCGATGACTAATACAAACACCCAACTTCAAAATCGTTGTTTTACCTTTTTTTTTTTTTTTTTTTGCTAATGGATGTTTGTATTAGTCTTCACATTTGCGCTTTGTAAACGCTTTGCAAGCCTAAGTCTAGCATGACCTTTCCGACATGATGACATAATCCGAGGTGCGCTGAGATAACAATTTAGGTTAAAAAGTATATACTTTTTTTTTAAATGACCGATGTTTTCGCTAGATAAGACCCTATTCCTCATCTAGGATCGCGCAGAGCCTCTGAAGCCCTTTGAAGCGCTTTGAAACTGCATTGATTTGGACCTTCAACCCATTGGTTGCCATAGAAGTGCGTTATGTGGAGAAAAATCCTCAAAAAACGTAATATCTTTTCGACTGAAGAAAGAAAGTCATGAACATCTTGGATGAGATGAGGGTGATTTATCAGGAAATTTACATTTTGAAGTGAACTAATCCTTCAAAGCTGAATTGATCTCAATTCATAATTGATTTACTTACTTTACACAGTTATTGAACCAGAGTGAATCAACACTGAACTGATTTTAGTTGAAGAATGACTGTTTACTCTTGTCTTTTTAGAGCTTCTTTACAGCAGAATTGAATCCTGTTTGCATCATTGAATCGTTCTTTTCCTGTTTATCACTGTAAAGCTGCTTTGAAACAATCTGTATTGTATAAAGCGCTTTATAAATAAACGTGACTTGACTAATATCACCTACTTCTGACTAGCAATAGTGTAGCAAATCTTGTTTCATAGCTGTGACGTAACTAAAACAATTGACTATAGGGGCTTTCGCATCGGGTAGTTATGTGAGCTCAGTTATAGGAACTAGCCATTAGTGTGGTCCCCCGAGAACTAACACTGACATCGCCAAACTGAAGTTGTACATCTGATGAAATGAGACACTGACACGGTTGTTCATGTTTAATAGGGTAAAGCTGCTTGATTTTATAGAATCTATTGTATAAAGTGCTATATAAATAACTTTACTAGAGTGCCGAATTGCAGGGCTTGTGCAAACATATCCACGTTGATCAGATGCTTTTCTTATGCTTTATTAAAATGCTTGCTGTTTTCTCAATTTTGTTGTGTGTTCATTTTGTTATTGAGAGGAAAGCGCGCAGAACATATTTACATATTCATCTAAATGGCACTCTCAGCAGTGTGGGCGGCGTCTGATGTTCGCTAACAGTATATCGCTGCTCACGAATTTCGAACTTGAACTTCGCCGTACGTATATATCGGGGCCTTTAAGCCGGCCCGACAGTGATGCAATTTAAACACCGTATTCAAGAACGTCAACAACTCTGTAGAGTAAATTTTGAAGTAGGGAATTAAGTTCCCCCAAAAGGTGTTCCTATAACTAAAATCATTCACAGTTACTGTGGTGCAAACACGCCAAAAACTGGGTACTTCCGGCATGATTTTTCATGGCCGATTCCTTTCCAATTTTTTAAATAGTTAAAATATCTGTAGCCATTTGAAATTATAGGCAACCACTGAATTTAATAATGATCCAAATAAAGATACTACACACGAAGCATGAGCAGATGCACGTCTGTGTTCTCTTCTTTGAGCCTGACTTCGTAATATTTCCACACAAATTACATTTTGGGAAACAATAGCAATGCATTTTGTGTGCAAGTCCAGAATAGAGATAGGCCAAAATAAAACGTTTGCATCGGAGAGATCTCTAGTTATAAGAACTATGAAAAGATTCCTCCAGTGCGAAAGCCCCTAATTTATGAGATCCTTGCCAATGTTTGGAAATAACACAACAGTGCTGTTATTGTTAACTAAAACTATTAAAAATCGTAAGTTGAAATAAAGCTGAAATAAAATGGCAACTAAATGAAATTACTAGTACTAATTACTCAAACTCAAATAAAAATAAAAATAAATTAAAGCTAAATATAAATATATAAGAAAACTAATAAAAATAACAAGGCACATAATGAAATTTAAATTAAAAAAAATTAAAATGAACTCCAACAATGACAGCGAATTCACAATATGAATAAATACTGTAGTATACAAATAATAATACATTAACATGGCTACACAAGACAGAAAAATGCACGTGCTTATATAGCATTTGTTACAAAAACTTGTATTAGTGTTACAGTAATCTAATGTGTAAATAGTGACAATATCATTGAGAATAATGATAATTACACATATTGTAATAATAATGGGGAAAATAGTTAATTATGCAAAAATCTAACATTTTACATATCTAAAAAAAATTAACACATGTATAACGCTGCAGTTTCTAATAAAGTTAACAGGGGATTTTATTTTCTTGCCGGTTGGTTTGGTGGCTGTTCATTTTGGACCCCTATTTCCATTTACCAAACTTTATCTGTCATTTCTTTATCATTTCACAATATTTTCCCTGCACACATCTCTGCCTCTTTAGCCAGCATTTTTGTAAAGGTCTTGAGTTTTATTTTGCTCTGCAGACACCATGTGTCCATAAATAGCTTTGCATGTGAATGCTGCCATTTGTAGAACAGTTTGAGATGATTAAAATTTGAAGCGTAAAGAACCGCAAACTTTATTTTTAGTTGACAAAGGATGCCTTCAAATTGAGCATGGGCATGTTTTTTTCCTCATTGTTTTTTTCATCTCTTTGTTTTCCAGGTAATTTTGCTCATTAAACCGCCATTCATGAGCGCGTCTGGCTTGATTTAGCAGTCATGGATGACAAGGCCTCGGTGGGGAAAATTAGCGTGTCCTCCGACTCTGTGTCCACCCTCAACAGTGAGGACTTTGTCCTGGTGTCCCGCCTCGGGGATGACACCCCCTCCACTAATAATGGTAGCGATGATGAAAAGACAGGACTGAAGGTAAGAGTAGATAGGAAACGGACAGGGCGATCTTCTACTTTGGGAACTATTGATGGGTGATTCTTCAAGTAAGGGCACTTTTGATTACTTGAAATTGAGAAACAAAACTTCTTAATTTAAGGCGCTTATTACATGTCTTGGAATAAAGATTGATCATGGCCTTGATCAACCTTCAAGAGTATTTTAGTTTAATGAATAATTTTTTTTTTCTGTTGTGTGTTATGGTAATGACATTTTTATGGATGGGACCATTACCGGTTTAACAATAAACCACGATAAAATGTACTGACGGTTAGTATTATCAATTAAAATTTAATTATCATTAAAACTGTGTTTGATTATCGCGATTTTGAAAACTCGCTGTAAATCCTGTCCAGCCAGCATCAGTCTGGCGCAGCGTGCAACATAGTTTTTTCAATGAGAAGAAATGGCGGAAAGCAGTGACAGCGCTCAGGAGATTTTTTTTCAGCCTTCTAAAAGGACCAAATCTGAGGTGTGGTTTGGCTTTTACAAAAGTCCTGAGGGAAACTTAATCGAGGATGGTCACCCTGTCTGCAGAACATGCAAAAAGAAAGTCGCTGCAATAGGGGGAAACACTTCAAGTCTGCCGAGTCGTCTCCGTGACCATCACACACTGTTGTATAGCGAACGCAAGACGAGTAGACTTTGACCTCAATACCAAAACAACGTCTGGGAAATAATCGGACACAAAGTCTTGAGTTGAAATATTTTATCTCACTCACTTGAAATTAACGTGAAGCTTCCGCGAAGAAACGTTTGCAGCAAGTGGCTTTGAGCCAAAGATGAATGAACGCGTTCAAACAAGACTATTAAGTGTGACATTTATGGGATAATAGTGTATATTCATTGTACACTTATTAAATAAGTGTAATAATTACAGTTACACAAATAATAACACAAATAATTACAGTGACATATTGAATTGAGATTAAAGTTTTAAATTTTACCGGTTTATAAATCCATTATGTACAGCGTACACAACAATCATCCAGACAAGATGATCACAACAATATTATAGTTGTTTTAATAGTAAAATCCTCTGATTTCGTTTTCAATACAATCAAAAAATGAGATGCAAGACAGCAAGTTGCATTCAAATGAAACGAGAGTGCTGTTATAATGCGTTTCTATTGACAACGGCCATTATATGGAAGGAAATGCCACAGAATATAATCTTGCTTAAAAAAGTGCATAGAGCTGCTTGTTTTATTTGTTGTATGTTGATTTTCAAATATAAAAGTAGTTGAAATGCTTTCAGTGTGTGCATCAGTTCTTTTTGAACACTTTTCAACACTTTTGAACACACATTTCTGTAATTAATCATGATTTGGAGTTTTTAATATTTTTATATTGTAATAATTTCCCAGTTACTCTCCAAATTAATGTAGAAACAACTTAAAGACAGTATATTTTAAATATTTGTTGTAATGGCATCTTTTTATGAATGAAGACCAGTATCACTGATACTTGGATCATTTTTTTAAACATTAATTATAGACATTCAACATTACAGTATAATTGAAAGCTATCAATTTCAACATTTATGAGGTTTTAAAAAAAATACTTTTAATTTAAGTGAACTTAAAACAATATTCACATAAACCCATTATAATAAATGTCATATTTACCTGTGCCCTTACTACCTGTCTAACAACCAGGAAATATAGCCTATCAACCCTCTACGCACACCTCTGCAATATAATCACCATTGGCTAGTAAATTTTTTAGTTTACTCGCCAGACTGATATACTGTTTTATTTATATTAGTGCTGTCAAATCGATTAATCGCGACTGCTAGTTTGATGTGTATAATTATTATGTGTATATAAATACACACAATTATATACTTAAGAAATGTTTTTTTATATATATATATATATATATATATATATATATATATATATATATATATATATATATATATATATATATATATATATATATATATATATATATATATATATATATATATATATATATACACATAATAATTACACACACACATACAGCCCTTATACACTCACCTAAAGGATTATTAGGAACACCATACTAATACTGTGTTTGACCCCCTTTCGCCTTCAGAACTGCCTTAATTCTACGTGGCATTGATTCAACAAGGTGCTGAAAGCATTCTTTAGAAATGTTGGCCCATATTGATAGGATAGCATCTTGCAGTTGATGGAGATTTGTGGGATGCACATCCAGGGCACGAAGCTCCCATTCCACCACATCCCAAAGATGCTCTATTGGGTTGAGATCTGGTGACTGTGGGGGCCATTTTAGTACAGTGAACTCATTGTCATGTTCAAGAAACCAATTTGAAATGATTCGAGCTTTGTGACATGGTGCATTATTCTGCTGGAAGTAGCCATCAGAGGATGGGTACATGGTGGTCATAAAGGGATGGACATGGTCAGAAACAATGCTCAGGTAGGCCGTGGCATTTAAACGATGCCCAATTGGCACTAAGGGGCCTAAAGTGTGCCAAGAAAACATCCCCCACACCATTACACCACCACCACCAGCCTGCACAGTGGTAACAAGGCATGATGGATCCATGTTCTCATTCTGTTTACGCCAAATTCTGACTCTACCATCTGAATGTCTCAACAGAAATCGAGACTCATCAGACCAGGCAACATTTTTCCAGTCTTCAACTGTCCAATTTTGGTGAGCTCGTGCAAATTGTAGCCTCTTTTTCCTATTTGTAGTGGAGATGAGTGGTACCCGGTGGGGTCTTCTGCTGTTGTAGCCCATCCGCCTCAAGGTTGTGCGTGTTGTGGCTTCACAAATGCTTTGCTGCATACCTCGGTTGTAACGAGTGGTTATTTCAGTCAAAGTTGCTCTTCTATCAGCTTGAATCAGTCGGCCCATTCTCCTCTGACCTCTAGCATCAACAAGGCATTTTCGCCCACAGGACTGCCGCATACTGGATGATTTTCCCTTTTCACACCATTCTTTGTAAACTCTAGAAATGGTTGTGCGTGAAAATCCCAGTAACTGAGCAGATTGTGAAATACTCAGACCGGCCCGTCTGGCACCAACAACCATGCCACGCTCAAAATTGCTTAAATCACCTTTCTTTCCCATTCTGACATTCAGTTTGGAGTTCAGGAGATTATCTTGACCAGGACCACACCCCTAAATGCATTGAAGCAACTGCCATGTGATTGGTTGATTAGATAATTGCATTAATGAGAAATTGAACAGGTGTTCCTAATAATTCTTTAGGTGAGTGTATATATATATAATTCTGTAAAAAAATATATAATAGTAATAGATCATATTAATTATTACATTGATAATACTGCTACTACTAATTCTACTATTAATAACAATATACAAGGCACTAAAAACTGATGAGCTGCTGGTCCATGAATATTAATCATGTTGTCAGCGTTGCTCAAACTGATTTGCTGAAAGTGAAGGTAATAGATGAGCACCAGCCAATGAGATTGCCGTTTGCGCATTAGTCCCGCCCACTACCGCATATCTTCTGCTTCTTAAAAGCTGAATAATTTCAAATGAACATTCTTTTAACAGGAAAATACAACAAAAAATATGGTTTACACGAAGCGTGTCGATTCTGCGTGGTATGTAAGACTCTCTCTCTTTGCGTATGTGTGTGTGTGTGCGTGAGAGAGAAAAGCGCTCTCTCAAAGCGATGGCGAGTTGTTCGCCTTCACACTAGAGTTTACAGTACTTCAGATACAGGCACGCTGCGGCTGTGCATCCGTTGAGCTGAACTGAAGTGGAGAAATTATAGAAAATGTAACGCTTCGACACTCAAAATAGTCATTTAAACTGACAATAAAAAATTAAAGCTGCCCTTAGAACTAGTATGATTATTTTTTTTTTAATCATCTTAGGGGACAGAGAAGTTCCCCTGTTTGAAGAATCACCCTATTAAAGGGATAGTTCACCCAAAAATAAAAATCCACACGGCTCCAGGGGTTAATAAAGACCTTCTGAAGTGAATCGATAGGTTTGTGTAAGAAAAATATCAGATGGCCAAGGCCTTTATTAACCCCCTTGAACCGTGTGGATTACTTTTATAATGGATGGATGCCCTTTTTTGGGCTTCTAATTTTGGGCTCCCTTTCACTGCCATTATAAAGCTTGGAAGAGCCAGGATATTTTTTAATAGAACTCTGAATGTATTCGTGTGAAAGAAGAATGTCATATAAACCTTGGATGGCTTGAGGGTGAGTAAATCATGGGGTTCTTTTAATTTTTGGGTGAACTATCCCTTTAAGGTAATTAGCAAGTAAAGTTTACACCACCTGTCTAGGTTGTTCAAAGGTGCTAATGAGGTTTCAAATGTTCACATCTATTCTGACAATCACTGTGAAGAGCACAGGAAGATGCACACTTTATCTTCCCACCCTTATTCCATGTTTTATTTTTCTTCTTAGCCTGTACCCCCACTTTTCCATTTCTCACATTACGTCACATTACGTCACATTACATGAATGCTGCCGAGATTTATGTCCAGTTTGTATCACTTTTGATTTTTTCCAAACTCCTAATCCACTGATTTGATGTGACGGCACTACAGTGTGATCTTTGGATCACTACATCTCTCACTTTCTACACATGCGCTTTCAGCCATATCTACAAATGTTCAATTCCATAATTCCATAGTATCATGGTGGCCCACAGCAGGATGTTGCATCTATACAGGTCTAATTCATTCATGGACCAGAATTCATGGAGATTTCAACTACGCCGCTCCAGTCTTCCCTCTTTTCAGAGGGATCTTTACAATCTTTACAATAATCTTTATATTATCTTTACAATAATGCTTGTATGTTCATTGCACCATCACTCTTTTGCTTTCTGCTTTCATGGATTTTAAGTCTGTTCATTTATATTTGCATTTTGATTATGGCTATGGACCAGCCGACTTTCAAATGTTGTTCTTTTTCCTATGATGCTTGTCTTCATTTGTCACATTCAGTTTACAACCTGTTAACAATTTTTTTTTAATCATGAAAAAAAACAACTAGAATTTACCAAGAAATAAAGTCACTTAAAATGCATGGAAAAGAGCAGCGTGAGTGTTCTACAAAATCTTTTTTTTTTATTTGTGTGTGTGTCTTCCTTGGTAGAAAGAAAAGTCAAATAGGTTTGGAAATGACAAGAGGGTGAGTAAATAAGAACTGTCTGAAACACTTGCTATTGCCACAAGGGGGCATCATCACTTTTTATGTAGCAATGTTCCTATTCTACTGTGGCAGGTGAAAGTGAAGAGGTTTCTTCTGGTTGTCATATTCTTTTATAGTCTGTAGAGAACGTTCTCTCTCAGTTAACCCATTCATCACCATTCTCTCACCTCTGTGGGCATCTCGCATCTCTTAAACACTCTGTTTGTTACACAGGTGATTTCTGAGGAAGGGGTCAGCTTTAAGGTCAGTCTTTAACTTCTCTCTCTTTCTGTGGTGATACTGTGTCTTTGTGCCTCGTTTCTGATTGGCTGATCAGTTTGATTGGCGGCTTCTCTGGCCTGTACAGCAGCTGCGTGTGGGATATAAGCGGGACTATGACAATGTGATTGCGCATTGCTGAGTAGAATGTTTGTAGGCTGCTGTTTTGTGTCTGGTTCTTTCACTGTTTACCCCATTCCAGGCCTCTTAGTCCAGTTGCCATTTAGTCCCAACAGTGTACTGTCCATGCTAGATACCGCTGGCTTGTATGCTAAATCTCTTTTGTCACACTTTTGTGGCGATTTTAACTGAACGCATATTTCGTGGAGGTCACTTGCCAAATCATCTGCTCTCACTGAACTTCCTGGCATTGGCATATGCAATTCTTGCTTGTTCAGAGGTCTTTCTTTTCAGTCGCCATCATAGTGAACACAAATCACACCCTCTGTCTCTTCAGCTAATCACAATAAAAGGAATCTGAAGTTATGATCTGCATTACAAACTTCCTGAAGTGAAACCAAAAAAAAAAAAAAAAAACTTACACTGATCATATTGATTTTAAATCCAATGTGAAATAAAAAAGCAATATTTTTTGTATAATTTTGTATTAAAATAAATATATATATATATATATATATATATATATATATATATATATATATATATATATATATATATATATATATATATATATATATATATATATATATATATATATATATATATATATATTAATTATATGGGCTGTCAATCAATTACATATTGAACAAATTACATTAATCCTATATCAATGTTTGCTAAGAATTTACTCAATATAAGAATAGGCCCCAATATACTTTGAGGAATGAACTGGTGTAACATCATTTCAAACAAAATCAGGCCAAAACGAGGTTTGTTTTCGGGAGTTCAAATCAGCTTGCGAAAATGAACTGGTTCAGAATGGTAAACCCCTTGTAACTACCATTGCTCCATGATGTAATAGGAGGCTCTGCCTTCATCTTCTGTGGTTCATTTCTTCTATCCAGTCGATCGAGGTCAAATGCGTTTTTAAAAACATGAACACACTGGAGAGCTGTTTTATAGAAGAAATCAAAGTTGTGCTTATAATTAAAAGTGACACAGACACTGCATTTTCATGCTTAATAATGTAACGCTGCTTGCTTTAAAGGTGCACTGTGTAAATTTTAGCGGCATCTAGTGGTGACGTTGCGAATTTCACCCGCCCACCGCTCACCCCTCCCTTTCGAAGCACATCAAGAAGCTACGGTGGATGACACAGGACAAAGATGCCGTCGTCTGAGACAGCAGAGAGTAGCTAGCGCTCTGTAGAGCAGTTTGTCCTTTTAGGGCCACTGTAGAAACATGACGCCGCTAAATGGTGACTTCACTGTAAGTGGACCCGCGGTGTATAAAAAGTAATAAAAACAGTAATAAAGGTAATAAAAACATAACGGTTCATTATGTAAGTTCTTTATAAACCACTGAAAATATAGCTATGTACATTATATTGCATTTCTGTTTATTTATATTCTGTTTATTACACACTGCACACTTAAAGCAGTCTATTGTAGAAAGTGCTATTTAAATAAACATGACGGGACTTTAATGGAGGGCTGAATTGCAGTGCTAGTGGACACATATCCACATATGATCAGATGTTTTCTTAAATGCTGTTTACTCGGGATGTTCCCTAACAGTATTTTGCTGCTCAGGTTTTTCAAACCTTTTTTACCTCCAAGTAAAGAACGAAAAATAACTTTTGTTGTGAGTATATCGGGCCCTTAAATGTGCCCATTTAGACTCATGACTTTGGTCCTTGATACTTGCTGTTTTTCAAACTACGTTATTCACCTTTAAAAATGCATCTTAGAAAACCCTTAGGTCAGGTCAGTGGGTAAGGTGTTATTAATTTAATTGCGTTATTTTATTTATTTAAATAATTAATTGCATTAAAATATGTTAAATTGACAGCCCTAATTTTCAGCTAATAGGCTTTACACGATGTCTACGCTGGATGCGAGTGGAGCAAGTGACAAACGCAAATAGAAAGCATTACAATCAGTGATTCTGTCTACACTGGATGCAGTGTAAACTGATGCCCTGTTCTATTTCTTACATACTCCATTTGCTTGCGCTACTTCCAACAACAGGACAAATGAATTTGGAAGGCTTGCTTTGACGTCCTGACGCTGTGGTGCAACCGGTGTTAGTCACGGTAGACGCCATATTTAATTTTTCACAAATGAAAACAAGTCTGTGATGGATAGATGTACAGTCCTGTTCAGTGGGTTACAGTGATTGTATCCATTGCAGATGACATAATGAAAATACTTTATTAAAAAACTCCTAATGACCAATAAACGTTTTTCTGACAGTACAACATATTTAACATACATGTTTGTCCCTCACAGTCTTGTTTTTATTCACGAAATTTTGAATATGCTGTTTTCCACTGATTAATCTTTATGGTCCGGTACTTTCCAGTCCGTTCATCTTATGTAGGCTATATGTTTCTCAGATGAGTCGTGGAATGACTGTCCTGATGGGTCTCTGTATGTGTGTGTGTTCAGATCGTGGGGAACGGCAGTGAGCAGGAGTTACAGCAGGAGCTGGAAGATGTGCTGATGGACCCTTCGGTAACTGAACTGGTGGGCCGTCCGGACCAACTGATGGGGAGTGACCACGGCTATCCCACTACAGCTGCACCATCACGGTCAGGCCCAATGCCCCCTAAACTTGAGATAGTGCTGCCCGTTCAGGGAGCTCAAGAGAGCGAACTCAACGAGAGGTCTTACAGAGGTAAAAACTACTGTATAGACCATCTGTAAACTAAGAGCGAAATGACTACCTGAACATGACATGGTGTTTACCACTCTTTTTACTTCTAAGAAATTAAATGGGGTAAATTTTGATTTCATGTTGATTTTACTGGCCTGTTCACACACAATTCTGTTATCACTTGAGATACTAATCGGTTGTAAATGCAAAGCAATAATAGGCTTTAACTCTGTTTTAAATAATATTTAAAAAATCTAATAAAAAATACAGTAAGATATTTAATAATTCATTTATTTTTATAAAACACTACTGACAAAATGTATGATGTGTACCTTTAAACGCATGGTAACGTCATTTGGTTCTAGGAATTTATTTATTTAAAAAAAAATGTAAGTTCCCAACACTAGTTAATGTTTAAATTACAATGTCAGAAAATTTTAAAATAGCCAATAGTAAAATCTTGGCCCAGTTTTTTTCATTCAGAGAAAAGTGTGTAGAGTCAGTATGATACATGCAGGTAGTGCCATCCGCTGGTCATTTATGAAGGTGCATACATACCTGCTTAAAGGGTTAGTTCACCCAAAAATGAAAATTAGCCCATGATTTACTCACCCTCAAGTCATCCTAGGTGTATATGACATTCTTATTTCAGACGAATAAAATTATATTAAAGAGTTATATTAAAAAAGTCCTGGTTATATTAAATGAACCCCCCGGAGCCGTGTGGAGCACGTTATATGTCGGATAGATGCACTTTTATGGACTTCAAAAACAGAACAACACTCACTGCCATTATAATGCTTGGAAGAGCCAGGACTTTTTTAATATAACTCCGATTGTATTCGTCTGAAATAAGAATGTCCTATACATCTAGGATGACTTGAGGGTGAGTAAATCATGGGCTAATTTTCATTTTTGGGTGAACTAACCCTTTAATTCTAGTTATGACAAATAAATATGTAGGCACTTTAAGATTACAGGTTTTTAAGATATGAGAAACATAAATTGTCAAGTGTGTCTAAGTGTGTCCAAAACATTGACATGTACTATATATGTAAAAGTTTCATTTTGAGGCTTCTAATGGAGTGTCTCTCTCTACCCATCACTTCCTGTAGATGAGCCCTCTGACTTGAGTCCTGGTACCCCTGTCCCGGACGAGGACAGCGTGGTGTTTAGTAAGCTGACATATTTAGGCTGTGCATCAGTGAACGCCCCGCGCAGTGAAGTGGAGGCCCTGCGTATGGTCAGCATCCTCCGCAGCCAGTGCCAGATGCCCCTGGACGTCACCCTCTCTGTGCCCGGAGTCTCAGAGGGCACCGTCAGGTATGTTGGGAAGCTACGGACAAAAACAACAAAGACAGGAAATGAAGGTAACTGAAAATTGTTGGTTCAAACACTTCAAGAGATAATCCATCAAGGCATCTTGCTCTTGAATATCTCATCAGGCTGCTGGACCCTCAGACCAGCACTGAGATTGCCAACTACCCCATTTACAAGATCCTCTTTTGTGTTCGTGGCCATGACGGCACACCGGAGAGCGACTGCTTCGCCTTCACCGAGAGCCACTACAACTCAGAGATCTTCCGCATCCACGTCTTCCGCTGTGAGATCCAGGAGGCGGTGAGACAAACACAATTGTACTTTTAGGCCTTTTGTGAAATGATATTTTGTATTTTATATTGATTTCCTACAAAGACTGTCAAGAAATATATATATATATATATATATATATATTTCTTGACAGTCAGTTGTAGGAAATCAATATAAAATACAAAATATAAAATACGTCGACTTGTCGCTGGCCTATAGAGGGCGCAACAGAATAAGCCATTTCCTAACACGCAAGTTCCGTTTCCAACAGTTGAAAATAACAAATAAATACATACGCAGAGAGCTCTCCACAAGACAATGTTTGATTATACCATCTGGATGCTAAAAATTGATTGGGAGAATGCACGCTTATTGTACACTTAAGTTAATCACTGTTCTAGTGCCCGCTGCATTGTAACACACGCAAGCTCGCACATCACGCAGAGATCGCGCGCACCTCACACAAAACCATTCAGTAGTGCAGAAATGTATCGTCAACACTGTTCTGTGATTTATCAATAAAATAGCTTAGAAACTGAAAAGTTATAGTATATATTTCTGGTAACTAAAACTCACAGCTTCACTATTAGTAGAGAGACGCTGCCAGGTAGAATTAATTCACACGCAATCGCTCTCTCACTAATGCATTTATATACATGCAATCTTTAGTGTGCTACTTTATCTGTATCTGATTCAGAACGAGCAGAAATCTGTGAGAAATATTAACGACCCAAAGACAAAAGAACTGATACAAAAGCTGTTGTAGGAGCAATAACCTTATGGGCAGCACTGTGTCATATGCCATAGCTGTCCTGTGCACAAGAAAACCCGTGTTTGCGTCTCAGCTCGAGGTTCAGGCTTATTTGTTCATTAATGACGTCATCAGCGACTAGTCGACTCGACTCGACTCGACTCGACTCTGCTTTCATCACATAAATGTCGACTTAAAAAAAATCGGAGGTCGTTCAACCCCTAATATGTGTGTGTGTGTGTGTATATGTGTATATATATATATATATATATATATATATATATATATATATATATATATATATATATATATATATATATATATATATATATATATATATATATATATAAATATATATATATAAATAAATATAAATATAAATATAAAAATAAATAAATAAAATTATATTTTATGAAAATTATATATTTGACAATTACCATCGCACACCTGTTGGTAATCGATAGGCGCGTAAGAAAAAGGGTAAAAAAAATGAAAGGAAAGTTAAAGGAAATCCCGCACACTATCGATACTTGCAAAAGATATCAACTTTTTATTAGCAACGTCAGGCATATACAAAAAAGGCTTTTTTTTTTCTTCTTTTTTTTTTTGTATATGCCTGATGAAGGTCATGAGACCTAAACGTTGCTAATAAAACGTTTTGATATCTTTTGCGGGATTTCCTTTAACTTATGAAAATTATATATAAAATATATGTTGTATAATAGAAATTAGTTTTAGGACTATTAAGAAGTATTTGCAATGTGACATTATTTTCATGACAATTAAGCAGATGTTCGCATTTTTAATATTGTAATGACTGGGAAAAAATTATTGATAACTATACTTGTAAAATGCATTTGTTCTAGTAGTGTTTGTTGTATTGTATTTAATTTATACTGATTTTAGAAAAAAAAATAGTGAGTTTAGTATTATGGTAATGAGTTTTTTTTTAATTATAATAATACGTTTAATTGTGATAAAAATCACAATGATAAAATTCAAAAAATAGGCATATGTTTTTCTTTTGATTTTGGGGTCATATATGATCCAGACCTGTTCTCCATGAGATGTATGCTTGTATCGTGATTTTTTTGCTGATAGAATAATTGCAGTTTTCTGGTTTAGTCTGTAGGGGGGGCACTTGTTAGTATTTGTTCTGTGATCAAACCTTTTGTTTGCATATTGTGTGACAAGCTCAGCTGTGAAGTTAAATTTAGCCCGAAATGCACCCAAAATGATCCAGTTCCTCTTGTACAGACATGCTCAACTTGAGGGAGACCACAGCAGACAAGTCTGTTATTGTTATTTAAATTCACATTCACATATATTCCACATTCAAATATTAATAGCTGTTAATTTCTGTTCAATAGTGATGAATACATTGCATCCGGAAAGTATTCACAGCGCTTCCCTTTTTCCACATTTTGTTATGTTACAGCCTTATTCCAAAATGCATTCAATTCATTATTTTTTCCTTAATTCTACAAACAATATCCCATAATTACAACGTGAAAGACGTTTGTTTGAAATCTTTGCAAATTTATTAAAAATAAAAAATGAAAAAAATCACCTGTACATAAGTATTCACAGCCTTTACAACAATACTTTGTTGAAGCACCTTTGGCACCAATTACAGCCTCAAGTCTTTTTGAGTATGATGCTACAAGCTTGGCACACCTATCTTTGGGCAGTTTCTCCCATTCTTCTTTGCAGGACCTCTAAAGCTCCATCAGGTTGGATAGGGGGTGTCGGTGCACAGCCATTTTCAGATCTCTTCAGAGATATTCAATCGGTTCTGGGCTCTGGCTGGGCCACTCAAGGACATTCACAGAGTTGTCCCGTAGCCACTCCTTTGTTTTCTTGGCTGCTTGCTTAGGGTCGTTGTCCTGTTGGAAGATGAACCTTCGCCCCAGTCTGAGGTCCAGGGCGCTCTGGAGCAGGTTTTCATCAAGGATGTCTCTGTACATTGCTGCATTCACCTTTCCCTCGATCCTGACTAGTCTCCCAGTTCCTGCTGCTGAAAAACATCCCCACAGCATGATGCTGCCACCACCATGCTTCACTGTAGGGATGGTCTTGGCCAGTTGATGAGCGGTGCCTGGTTTCTTCCAGGCATGATGTTTGCCATTCAGGCCAAAGAGTTCAGTCTTTGTTTCATCAGACCAGATAATTTAGTTTCTCATGGTCTGAGAGTCCTTCAGGTGTCTTTTAACAAACTCCAGGCAGGCTGTCATGTGTCGTCTGGCCACTCTACCATACAGGCCTGATTGGTGGAGTGCTGCAGAGATGGTTGTTCTTCTGGAAGGTTCTCCTCTTTCCACAGAGAAATGCTGGAGCTCTGTCAGAGTAACCATTGGGTTCTTGGTCACCTCCCTGACTAAGGCTCTTCTCCCCCGATTGCTCAGTTTGGCTGGGCGGCCAGCTCTAGGAAGAGTCCTGGTGGTTCCAAACTTCTTCCATTTACGGATGATGGAGGCCACTGTGCTCATTGGGACCTTCAGTGCTGCAGAAATGTTTCTGTACCCTTCCCCAGATCTGTGCCTCGATACAATCCTGTCTCGGAGGTCTACAGGCAATTCCTTGGACTTCATGGCTTGGTTTGTGCTCTGACATGCACTGTTAACTGTGGGACCTTATATAGACAGGTTTGTGCCTTTCTAAATCATGTCTAATCATCTAAATTTACTACAGGTGGACTCCATTCAAGTTGTAGAAACATCTCAAGGATGATCAGTGAAAACAGGATGCACCTGAGCTCAATTTTGAGTGTCATGACAAAGGCTGTGAATACTTATGTACATGTGATTTTTATCGTTTTTTATTTTTAATACATTTGCAAAGATTTAAAACAAACTTCTTTCAAGTTGTCATTATGGGGTATTGTTTGTAGAATTTTGAGGGAAAAAAATGAATTTAATCAATTTTGGAATAAGGCTGTAACATAACAAAATGTGGAAAAAGTAAAGCGCTGTGAATACTTTCCGGATGCACTGTATATGTACACACATATTTGATGGCTGTGTTGGAGGTGATGATTTAAAAGATGGAACTTCTCAGTTTTTTTATAGTACTGCTGACTCTGTTGGCACACTGAAACATTACAATTGAGATTTTTGACTTCGAAATCAGTGGAGAAACACTATTTTTTGTGATTTACCTTATTAGTACTTTTTGGCAGTTTCATGATTCACTAAACGTAGCTATGATGTTGCATGCTTGTGATTTAATTTGCTCTGTGTTACACCTTGTGCCTCCGCATTTGTACGTGAGCACATTATAATGTCTGACAGGACAAGAAAGCTCGTCTTTCTGAGGTGAGACACTTTTTTATTTTGTTATGAAAATAACATTAGAATAATGACACTGACAACTTCTCATCTGACCGTAGATACTGAATCAGGAAAATGCGTTTTTCTCAGGCACTCTTCACTTAAACTGTATCTGACAGAAGTGTCAACAGCTTTCAATCACCTTTTCTCAAAATAAAAGTCTTACATCAGAAAAACATTTACAATTACGTTGTTTCTTTCTGACTACACGCTCTGGTTGAATAAAACTCCACTATTCAACCTCTCTAAATGACTAGTTGATGGTTGGACAAGTAGTTGACCATTCTTTTGAACATACCTATTGTGTGTGGAGTAAAACATTAAAACAGCACCGGTGCAGCTGTGTATTTATATCTTTGTGTGCTAATGAGTGTGTTGATAACCTGAGAACAGAGCGACTGTGAGTCACTGTAATACAGCCTGTGTCACTGGAGACTGTTTTGACTCCAATCACTGAGATGTGTGTGTGTGTGTTTGTAGGTCAGCCGAATACTCTACAGCTTTGCCACAGCTTTCCGCCGATCAGCCAATAAAGCGCCACTCGCAGCCAAGGCTCCGCCTCTTACGCCAGACAGCGATGTCTTCACCTTCACTGTCAGTCTGGAGATCAAAGAGGATGATGGGAAGGGCACATTTAGGTAAATCGCTTTGCTTCTCTCCCTCCATTAAAGTTAATTCAGGTCTCTCGATTCCTCCCCGTACATATCTGCGTTTAACCCCGGAGGTCTCATCTCTAACTGCATAATTGAATTAGGTGATATGTTCTGGTATTCAGCCTTCGGAAGTCATCTGCTCTGTTTTGATGAAGGAAACGATAAAAATAGAAAAATCTGCAGTTCCTCCACCTTTTCTTCTCTTTCGCTGAAGTGTCGACACATGCTTCCTGTCATTTATCATCCCTTACATCTTCGCCTCATTCCTCTGCCCTACACAGTGTTCTATTAACACAAATTTGCTGCAGACCTGCACTGTAAAGCAGTGGAAAGATCTTCCTTTCTTGAGTTGTTAACATCTGTAAAGAAGCATTGTTCAGTGTGACAAGTACTTTCACACAGTTCCCTATGTGTGGAATATTATAATTTTAATATTAATTATAATATTACAGTTAAATTAAAAATAGAGCAGTTTGTAAACCTTTTAGTTGCCTATATAGTGTGTTTACCCTGGCTTTTTCAGTGCTGCACAGAAAAGGCAAAAAGAGAGAAAAGTATTTAAGGAAAGGGCTAAAGTGCCCAAAATAACCTCAATGTCTCCATCAGCATGAGCTTGATGCTCCAGAGAGACTGTCCCTGTTATAAATGGACTGTAAGTCACTTTGGATGAAAACAACAGGAAAAAATGACAGAATTACCTTGAAAGGTCCTTTCGCTTCATTTGGGTGCAAGAGACGCATGTTCGTTTGTACAAAGATTTAGTTTTAGTCTTTGCTTTTGCTAAGACTATTCTATATATATATGTACTGCCATTCATATTCATATTTTCTTAACTAAAACTTTTATTCAGCATGGACTTATTAAATTAATAAAAAATAACAGTAAATACATTTACATTACAAAAAAACATCTGTTAAATAAATACTGTCCTTTTGAACTTTCTATTCATCACTAAATAGATTCAGAATATGCATCATTGATAATATTTAGAAATATTGAATGATTTCTGAAGGATCATGTGACATTGAAGACTGGAGTAATGATGCTGAAAATGTAGCTTTGCATCACAGGAATAAATTACATTTTAAAATATATTCATATACAAAAACAATTATTTTAAATTGTAATAATATTTCAAAATATAACTCTTTTTACTGCATTTCTGGTCAAATAAATGCAACCTTGGTAAAGACTAAAAGACTTTCCTACCAAAAATCTTACTAACTGCAATTGACTAAAAAGTAATCTAATAAAAACAAATTGTATGAGCATCTAATGAGAATCACCTTTGAGAATATTTTTTCCAGATATTTGGAAAATATGCTTGTGTGTCATCAAAATAATAACTAAATCTTTTTATTTGGTGAAATCTGGGAGATTCACCTAAGCAAGTGTTTAAAAACTCTCTTTGTGTCCATCAGTGCCGTATCAAAGGACAAGGACAGACAGAGCTTCAAACTGCGGCCAGGCATGGACAAAAAGATTGTGATCTACGTTCAGCAGACGTCCAACAAAGAGTTGGCTGTCGAGAGGTACATGCTTTGTACAGTGACACAGGGTCTCTCCACTGAGAGGACATTCTCTTCCAGAAGAGCCCCATGTCTCAGATAACAACCAATAATTCATTCATTAATGATAAACATGCTCTGAATTATGTGTTTTCTGAGCTCAAGTGTTCCTTTCGGGCCATGAGAAAATGGAGGATGGTTTTTCTCTATGGTGACTGATGTTGTGTTGAACTGAAGCCAACCCTGCTTGAATGCACAGCTGTGCTTTTCTGTTTATATAGGTTTTCTCAGGCTCAGCACCCTCAAATGGCTGTGCGAAGCTTTACAGTTAATATGTGTAGTTCCTCTGCGGTTCTGTTCCAGTGAGAAATGTGTTTGTGTTTCAGGTGTTTTGGTCTGCTCTTGAGCCCGGGAAAGAATGTAAAGAACAGTGATATGCACCTGCTCGACCTGGTAGGTGGCGTAAGACAAACCTGCATCTCTAGTTTTGGAATAACTTATCTTCGATCAATGAATTACTTGATAAAATGAATTTCTTTATAATGCTTTATAGCAGTGGTTCTCAACTGGTTTGGCCATGAGACCCACATTTTTCCATGGTCATTAAGCAGCGACCCAAATTTTTAGGAATTTGAACCAAGCTAATTTATTTCTCGAAAATGGTTGTCACACACAAGTACCATACCTCTTTACTTAAAGGTAGGGTAGTCCGTTTCGGAGAGGGTAGCAATAGCAAGCTAGCTTTGAAAGCATGAGACTCCACCCTCCCTTCAGAGCGTCTCCAAAGCCACTCCTCCTTCAAAACACATGAACGCACACAACAGAGTCTGCATAGCATCACGAGACGAGAAATGAAATTACCTCATGTCTCAAAGCACATAACATTACAATAATAATGAATGTAAACAACTTAAAGAGCTCTTACTTGTACCACCTGACTGCTGCAGATTAATTTCAGCGTTGATAGTGTTGAGATAGAAACACAAAAATCAGAGTCTGAGGATGTGAACAGCTCCAGGTAGTCAACAATGTCATGGGTTGCCATCTTGTAAGTACAGTTATGACATGGCGTGAACGCATGATGACACGTGTCTGCGGGAGTATGGTGCGCGGAGGTATGGCAATAGGACTGGCAGGTAGGACATCCTATCATTGCTTTCGGACCCAATGCAATGACTGGATGAATATTTTTGGTCCTGAGGCTTCCACAGAAGATATATGTACATTTATTAATATTTAGACCACTTTTATTATTGATTGCTATCAGGATTTGAAGCAACTAGCATAACACAGTGTTTAGGAAAACATTGTCTACCCTACCTTTAACATGCACATACATTGTAACAAATATCAGTAACACTGATGAATAAAGATAAGGCTATTAAATAAGCGGTCTCAAACTAGTTTTTGTTAAAACAATGAAGTTGTAATGAAGTAAGTTGGTATGACCCACCACAGTCATCAAAAATATAAAGAACAGCACAAAGTCAAAATAAAGCATCCTGCATACCTGCATCTTTCCCAGGTAACACATGACGTACCAGTTACGTAATTTATTGGTACTTTTTGGTAATTTCATGACTTACTAATTGACAGTGTAACTACGATGTTGCATGCTTTTAATTACATTTGCTCTTTATATAGTGAAGTGATATGCACTCACCTAAAGGATTATTAGGAACACCTGTTCAATTTCTCATTAATGCAATTATCTAATCAACCAATCACATGGCAGTTGCTTCAATGCATTTAGGGGTGTGGTCCTGGTCAAGACAATCTCCTGAACTCCAAACTGAATGTCAGAATGGGAAAGAAAGGTGATTTAAGCAATTTTGAGCGTGGCATGGTTGTTGGTGCCAGACGGGCCGGTCTGAGTATTTCACAATCTGCTCAGTTACTGGGATTTTCACGCACAACCATTTCTAGAGTTTACAAAGAATGGTGTGAAAAGGGAAAAACATCCAGTATGCGGCAGTCCTGTGGGCGAAAATGCCTTGTTGATGCTAGAGGTCAGAGGAGAATGGGCCGACTGATTCAAGCTGATAGAAGAGCAACTTTGACTGAAATAACCACTCGTTACAACCGAGGTATGCAGCAAAGCATTTGTGAAGCCACAACACGCACAACCTTGAGGCGGATGGGCTACAACAGCAGAAGACCCCACCGGGTACCACTCATCTCCACTACAAATAGGAAAAAGAGGCTACAATTTGCACGAGCTCACCAAAATTGGACAGTTGAAGACTGGAAAAATGTTGCCTGGTCTGATGAGTCTCGATTTCTGTTGAGACATTCAGATGGTAGAGTCAGAATTTGGCGTAAACAGAATGAGAACATGGATCCATCATGCCTTGTTACCACTGTGCAGGCTGGTGGTGGTGGTGTAATGGTGTGGGGGATGTTTTCTTGGCACACTTTAGGCCCCTTAGTGCCAATTGGGCATCGTTTAAATGCCACGGCCTACCTGAGCATTGTTTCTGACCATGTCCATCCCTTTATGACCACCATGTACCCATCCTCTGATGGCTACTTCCAGCAGGATAATGCACCATGTCACAAAGCTCGAATCATTTCAAATTGGTTTCTTGAACATGACAATGAGTTCACTGTACTAAAATGGCCCCCACAGTCACCAGATCTCAACCCAATAGAGCATCTTTGGGATGTGGTGGAACGGGAGCTTCGTGCCCTGGATGTGCATCCCACAAATCTCCATCAACTGCAAGATGCTATCCTATCAATATGGGCCAACATTTCTAAAGAATGCTTTCAGCACCTTGTTGAATCAATGCCACGTAGAATTAAGGCAGTCCTGAAGGCGAAAGGGGGTCAAACACAGTATTAGTATGGTGTTCCTAATAATCCTTTAGGTGAGTGTACAGTGTGCACCCCCACATTTGCTCGCAGCAAGCACAGTATAACGTCTGAAAGGATGAGAATGTACATTTTTCTGAGGTGAGAGAAGATATTAAAATTACGTTTAAATAATGACACTTACATAGCCTGAAAATAACTCATCTGACAGGCCATCTTTAATTAAACTGTGTCTGATAGAAAAGTTAACAGCTCTCACGTGTCTTTCAAAATAAAAGTCTCGCATTAGTAAAACAATTCAATGTTTTTTGTTGTTTCTTTGACTACACACTCCACAGCCCATTTAAAACGGTCTTGCAACCCATTTTCGGGTCACGACCCACCAGTTGAGAAACGCTGCTTTATAGTATCCTAGATTTAAATGAAACTCTGATTATAATGTAGATCAAATTACACACAACACTAAAATAATGTAAAAATAAACATTTAACTAAATTACAGAAAATGTAGCAAAACATTTGAATGTACATTGCACATAAGAAAAATGAGAAACAAAACTAATTATATAAAATATAATCATAAGTGGACTTTTGTTAATATACTTTTATTGTTTTAAACAGTAAATTATATGGTAATTCAAAGTTTTTACTTGCAAAAACAGTATTTTATATTGTAAAATTACATATAATGTGGCCTATTTAAATGTTTGCATATACTACGATAACCACCAATGAACACCAATTAACATGTTTTCAAAGAAGTGTTTTAATTTTTTCTGTAAAAAAAGCAACTTTTTTTTATAGTGCACTGTAGCGATATTATAGCTGTTAAAGGAAATGATAGTCATTTATCTTTTAAATGAAAGGTTATGTTGTAAATTTGTCATGTTAAAATATTTTTAATATTAATTAACACATCTGAATTAACAAATTTCTAATTAATTTGACCAAATGTGATTTTTTTTTTTTTGTAACTAATACACTTAAGGTTCTCTATTCTGAGAAAATAAAATAAAAATAAATGAAAATAAAGTCTGCATCCAAATTAGGTTACATAATTTCAAGGCTCTGACTGAATCTGTTTACTTTCCCTGCATATCCTTCACTGATTTTTTTTTTTTTTAGGACAGCCTGCAGGATTCTGGATTTGTAAAATTTTATAAATGACAGACTTCCATTTCTGTGGAAATCTGTGTATTTTTTCTGTGTTCAGTGACTGGGTAATCTGGCATTAGGGTCAAGCAAGGATAGATGTAAGGCAATTGACCAAACGTTTCTTTGGGACAAACAGACAACAACATGTTTTAGGTGAAATACGTCTTGTAGCTACAACCAAACTAACATTTTAGTTCTGAAACAGCTTTTGCTTGGCCCGTGTGATGATGTTTTCATGAGTCTGGAAGTGTTGTCCTTCATCATGTTAGTTCTGCAGACAATGCCAGTGATCAGGAGTTAAGATTTTGGCTAGGACTGCCCACAGTTGGTTAATTCATTGTGAATGAACCACAGCTACAAATGAAGTTTCTGTGAACTCATGATTATGTTTGACTTTATATTTGTTTTATCCTCTCTTTCTCTTGGCTCTCCTCACCTAACCTCCGCCCATCTGTTAGGAATCAATGGGCAAGAGTTCTGATGGGAAGTCTTACATCATCACAGGGAGCTGGAATCCCAACACTCCTCAGTTTCAGGCCGTGAATGAGGAGACGCCTAAAGGTACAGATCCATACACATGCTCAGTTTGCAGGAGATTATGTTCCAAATCATTGTTTGAGGTTTTCTGATATTTTTGGAATATTGTAATTTAAACCATTAGTGATCTGGAGAAGTTGTATTTATGTGCCCCAAAAATTCTGGAACATTCTTCCTACTGAAATCAGATGGGTTTCAAACATTCTGATTTTTAAATGACACACTCTTGGAATGCTGCCTGCAGTGAATTAAGAACAGCTAAGAGGCATTGTTAAAACCCCCTTAGCTGTTCTAAATTCATTGTAAACAGCGGCTTCAAAGGGCTTATTGCTTTACTATACGATAGTGTTCTAATCTGATTGGGCAGGCAGCATTCCAAGAGCGTGTAATTTAAAAATCTGAATGTTTAGTTAATAAAAATACAGTCGTTCATTTTTTGTTCATGTTACTTTACATTGCATTAACTAATGTTAACAAATGCATTTTTTTATTTTAATAAGTATTAGTAAATGTTGAAATTAACATTAACATAGATTAATAAATGCTGTAGAAGTATAGTTCATGTTAACTGATAGTTAAAGTCACAATATGTAATTTTTCGCTGCTAGGGTCGCTTATTCAAAACAAATGCGTAGCTTGATGATGCCTTGATTTTGCGGAGCTTTTATTATGCCGCAGACGACCGCTTCCGCTTCTTCCGCTCATGCTTATGTGGGGTAACGCAGGGCTGTTTTATCATATTAGATATATTTGAGTGTGTTGAAAGTTATGTCATAATGCTACTCTGTGCGTTCGCTCGGCGGCTACTATGAGACACTTGTTGCACACTGCAGTAAGGTAGATTGATATTCGGCATGGTAAAACATGGTACTCAAGGTAAATTAAAAAAAACGAGATCCAACAATAAGACTAACTGTGTTGAGCTATATAACAATTATTAGTTTTCTGTCTTTGAATGTATCCAAACAGTTGCTCACCTCTCTAATAAAACACATAATATATTAAAGCGTCTTTGGTGTTTCCATGGTTTCTACAAAATAAAACCGAAGGTAACGCGGATATGATTTAATTGAAAGGCGATAGTCCTGCATTAAAATTGCTTATTTCTCTGGATTTAAACATTCTTGGAGACATTTGGGATAATGTAAGTACACAAGTCAACAAAATATATAACATTGTTCTAGTGTTTTTTGCATATTTTAATCCAAATATCTTACATATTGTGCCTTTAACTAATGAAAGCTTATTATAAAGTGTTAACATACAGGTTTATGTTTGTAGAGTAATTTACAACAGCTTCGAATGCAGCTCAACCAATCTGAATCAAGAACCCAAACTATCATTTGTATAATATTATTTATTCTCCTTCATTTCACACTTATTTTCTTATTTATTTTTTAAAAATGTTGTTACTTTAAATGTTATTTTTTTTAAAGTTTTTTTCCTAAGGTTTGAAGTACTTTGAGCTGTATTCGATCTAGGTGCTATACAAACAAAATGTATATTTTATAATAATAATATTTTATAATAAAAATTATTTTTATGAAATATATTGATACATCTTATTTGTATAGCACCTAATTATTAACATGTATAATTATTTGTATTATAAAAATACATTTGATCTGTATAGTACCTTTCATGCATTGAATGCAGCTCAAAGTACTTCATTAATGATGTTATATAATGATATATATAATGATATAAAATATTATTATTTAATAATAATAATAATAATAATAATATAAATGTTTTTTTCCTGATGTTTGAAGTACTTGCTGCATTCAATGCACAACATTTTCTATTCAGATAAAAAAAATTGTATTTATATAATAAAAATAATTGTGTTGTTATAATTATTTTGTAATTTTATTATTATTATTATTTATTTTTTATAACAACAACAGAAATAATAATAATAATAATAATAATAATTGAAATTATTAGTAGTATTAATAGACAAACTTTATTGGAATTCAAGAAATTATTGTGAATGACATTATGCATGAACTCAACTCAACAAATATGAGTACGCTTTGATGACCGTCTACTGTTCTTTTGTGTTTATGACACAGATAAGTTCATGTACATGACAACGGCGGTGGACCTGGTGATCACAGAGGTGGAGGAGCCTGTGAGGTTCCTGCTGGAGACGCGGGTTCGAGTGTGCTCACCCAACGAGAGGCTCTTCTGGCCCTTTAGCAAACGCAGTTACACCGAGACCTTCTATCTCAAACTCAGACCGGTGAGGACGGGCACAAATCAGGGCTTTTTACACAACTGTTTTGCTGGAGAACCAAAAATATGTGCCTCAAAACCCACTGAGCTAAATACAATTAAGCTAACAAACTCATGTTTTGGCCAAAATGTCACATTTTTGCTTTCAACAGTTTGAGCCAGCATTCATATTAGGAGGACTGGGGGCTCTCTAGGTTTTGAGACAAGGCCATAGTATGAACGAGCATATGGAGTTTTGTGTGTAACGGTACCTTCACTCTGCTCTCAGATGGAGAACAAGGAGAGGAAGAGTAACTCAGACACGCTGTATGAAGTGGTGAGTCTAGAGAGCGAGACCGAGAGAGAAAGAAGGAAGACCACAGCGAGCCCCGGCATCCTGCCGTCCGGCCCTCACGGCTCTATGGTGCCCTCCCCTCCTGAGGATGATGAGGAGGAAGGTGAGCGGCCTTCGTTTTCCTTCACGTCATGTACATAACCTTAAGAGTCCTCCAGGAATTAATATATTTTAGCATGTGTGGAGATTTTACTGAACCTCAGACGCTTGTAACATCTTTCTGGCTCTTTTTCTCCAACTATCCTCGCAGATAATGATGAGCCGTTGTTGAGTGGCTCTGGAGACGTGTCTAAGGAATGTGGTGAAAAAATTCTGGAAACTTGGGGAGATTTACTGTCTAAATGGTGAGTGCTTTGAAAACAATTGGAAGTGAAGGCTCAGGGCTGAAATGTGTGAAAGTGAAGAAATTATAACAGAAAAATATTATTATTAAATATATTAGTAACACTTAACAATAAGGATTTATTTATTAACATATTAACTACAAAGTTAACATGAACTAACAATGAACAATACTTCTACAGCATTTATTAATCTAAGTTAATGTTAATCTCAACATTTGCTAATTCATTTTTTTAATATTCAAAGTTGTATCTTTTAACATTAGTTAATTCACTTTGAACTATCATGAACATTTTTATTAAATAACATTTAAAGGGATAGTTCACCCAAAAATTACCCCATGCATTTATATAAATATAAATAAATAAATAAATAAATAAATAACAAGTCAATATGTAAGTATATAACAATATATAATAAGTCAAGCTGCAATACCAGCCACCTTACAGCATACAGATATATACAAATCCATTCAGAATTATTAAACACAGTAAAATATAATTTAAATATAAAACAGTCTAAATGTGCTGAATATGGCAATCTGAAGGCTGCTCGAGATCATCAGTGAACAGTTCCTCTGTCAGATTGAGTGTCTCTGTCTGTGCTTAGAGTATCTGATGCCCATATGTACATAAACACCACTGACCCTCACAAACTCCTAAATAAAACACTCAACAGACATGCTAGCATACTGAAATGTGATCATGGAAAAGCTATCAGAGCGCACATATGTAACTGGTCCTACTCGACCCTCTCCGAGCGGGATTCGAACCGAGGTCTCCGCTAACAAGGACAGAAATAAGGCATTAGCATGACCGCATTCAGCTACTTTAGTGGTGACGTGCTTGGGGCGATAAAATAATCACCCATATCGACTCGATTTGAGCTCGTTGATTGGCTACAGTTTATGTCAAACATTCATATCTTAAATAAACGATTGGCTAAGCTGCTACACAGGCCCACCACCCTGTGGCGATTTCTCCAGCGCCCCCAGAGCTGATGAGACATGCAGACAGGTGGAAGGGACGTGTAGAAAAAGCAGACATTTTGAATTTCTATCATATTTTTTACATATACTGGGTGCATTTAATATTTTAAACGCACAAATATTGGCCAGCCACCCATGTCCACACGGCTCTGTGTGGTTAATAAAGGCCTTCTGAAGCGAAGAAAAATATCTATATTTAACACGTTATAAAGTAAAATATCTAGCTTCTGGCTACCTTCCATATTCAACTTATGAAAAGTGTAACTGGCGTTACACTTTCTTCTTAAGTGAATATGGAAGGCGGTCCGCCGGAATCTATAAATATGGATATTTTTCTTACGCAAATGCATCAATTCACTTCAGAAGGCCTTTTTTAACCTCCCGGAGCCGTGTGGATTACTTTAATAATGGATGGATGCACTTTTTTCAGCTTCAAATTTTGTGCTCCCATTTACTGCCATTATAATGCTTGGAAGAACCAGGACATTTATAACTCTGATTGTATTCGTGTGAAGAATGTCATGTACGTGTAAACATGTAAATTATGGGATAATTTTCATTTTTGGGTGAACTATCCCTTTAACTACAAAGATAACATGAACTAACAATGAACAATGTTTCTACAGCATTTAATAATCTTAGTTAATGTTAATCTCAACATTTACTAATACATTTGTAAGATCCAAAGTTGTATTTGTTAGCATTAGTTAATTCACTGTGAACTAACATGAACATTTTTATTTAATAACATTAACAAAATTTAATAAATGCTAGACACATAATGGAGCATGTATACTAATTTTCAAAAGTTTGGGGGTTGGTTAGTTTTTTTTAAAAGAGTCTCTTATGCTTACTAAGACTGCATTTATTTAATCAAAAATACAGTAGAAACATAATAATGTGAATATTATTACAATTGAAAGTAACTGTTTTTCTATTTTAAAATGTCATTTATACCTGTGATTTAAAAGCTGAATTTTCAGCATCATTACTCCAGTCTTCAGTGTCACATGATCCTTCAGAAATCATTCTAATATGCTGATTTGCTGCTTTCTTATTACTATCAATGTTGAAAACCGTTAATATTTTTGTGTGAACCATGGTGCAAGATTCTTTGATGAATAGAAAGTTTAAAAGAATAGCATTTATTTGAAATAGAAATCTTTTGTAACATTTTACATTTCTTTACTCTTACTTTTGATCAACCCCAAACCCCGCCCCCCCCCCCCCCCAACCCCACCAAAAACATTTAAAAAGTAGAACATTTAAATAAACTCTTTTTTTATTTACTTGCATTTTATAAGCTGTTAATTTTAGACCCTGCCATGCCTCAGGTGTAATTTTATGAAACTATTTGCAGGAAAAATTATTCTTTGAGCCGAAATACTGTTGTTTAAGAGCCGTGGGTCGAAAACAAAGCTTGAACAGAGCTTCTGTAGAGATTAATTGTTGCACATTAGCATATGCACTTTTAGATTAGAGGTTGTCTTGTTCGCCTCTTTCTTCCTGACAGCGTTGAACTGCTGCCTTCTATGCAGAGAAGCACTATAAAACAGGCCGAAAATCTTTTTTTTTTTCTATTTCAAACCAAAAAATATCTGTACATGCGCACACACACGCGCGCATGCACGCACACACACCCCATTTCTAATTTAAGAACTCATTCATGGGAGGGAAATGAGAGAGATATTTTAATGTGGAGCAGTAGAAGAGACTGGGGGATGAGGGAATGGTCAAATACAGATAAGGGTCTTATTAAGATTATTTCCTGCTCCCATTACTCTTATTGTTGTTAATCAAAACCTCGAGATGAATTCAATTAAAAATCCCAGGAATTTAATTACAGGCTTGCGACTGTCTCTGCACCCTGAAGAACACAGCTGTGTCTTTGTGTGTGTTGTGCTCACATCTGCATCTACTCCCTAATTTTCCTCCTCTTTAAGCCCTTGGCTTTCCTTGTTTGGGAGCTGAGATTTACAGTCATTCTATTGTTAAAGGGGTCATGACATGGATTTTTAATGATTTTATTATGTTCCTTGAGGTTCACTACTTATAATGTTAATGATTTTTTTATATATAAATGCGGAAAAACAATTATTTTCAACCTTCACTCTGACTCTCATTCTGAACTCTGTCTAAAATGATACATTTTTAATGGGCGGCTTCTTTAAGGCTGGTCAGTAAACGCCTACTGTTATGATTGCTATTGCACGCGAGTAATGTTTTGAAAACATTACCCATATAAAACCGTAATTTCCAGACAAAGCATTATGAAATCATTTACTTACGGTTTGTGATGTAAGATGTCAGATCCAATACAATCGGCTGCTTCATCTTTCAACAAGCTTCTTTGCGAACTCTATTACATTGTGCCTCGTTTACAAAACTAAATGCTCCGAAAAAAACAATCTGACACGATCCAGGACACCATTAAAATAAATCATCCACTTGTTTCCATCGCTGGGATCCTTCTGAAGTCTTTACAGAGACGCAAACAAGCTGTTTAAACTGGACGCGTCAAAGCGAACTTTCACTCTTCCATTTGTCCTGTTATCGACAGACTTAAGTGTGTGAAGCACGTCAGAATCGGTATACTGTATCCAGTGTAGACAGTGTCAGTGATTTATAATGGGTTCTATTTGCTTTTGATGTGATGCTCGCGTCCAGTGTAAGCAAATGTCAGCGGTTAAGTGACTGAATGCCAGTGGGCAGAGCCTATGGTGTGATGATGTAATATAGAATACAGATGTGTGTTCAGTTTCTGAACTATTCATCAACGTCTTGCTCTGGAGGCAGTCACATGCAAATATATTTTTCTGTATGACATCACAGATCCCTCAATATCAAAACAAGCCATTTTTGGAGCTTGATTAAATGCTTTATTTATAATGAGGATTTTTTAAGCTATGAAACTTGTAGGGTATACTCTTATAAAAGATCAAGGCAAATTTGATTTTTCATATCATGACCCCTTTAAATGAATTGACTTAATGTGTTGTGTATTGATCACCCTTGATTTAAAGAAAGTATTTTTCGAACCATTTTCACTGTAACATTCAACTCTAGTTTTTGTTATTATTTTAGTGGTTTGTGCTCTTGGCTCTGTAAGCGTCCTTCATAATTGAATTTATACTGAGTAATCGATACAACTGTGAACATCCTCTCTGGAGTTCTTAGAGCAAACAGTTGTGATTCCTTCTAAACATCTCTAAATTGGAAAATAGACCGTAATTATGAAAACTACTGGCAGTGTAAATACAATGTGAGTCACGCTTACCTGTGGTTGCTAAAGTGTTTTTTAGCATGTTTCAATAGTGTTCTGGGAGGTTGCAAGTCAAAGGATTCCACCCCTAGAAGCTGATGATTTATTAAAAGATTTTCATACTGGGTCCACAAGGGAAGTGATATAGAGTTCAAAGTTATTTAAATATAAATAACATGCCATTTGTGAATAAAATCTTTTTGTTTTAGATGAATAGGTCAAATAAGTGACTGCGCAGCTGCTGGAGTTAGTGCTTCCTGGTTCAAGAACATTTGGTTTAAGGGTATAATTAATGCATATTGCATTAATAAACACATTTGCTATTTCCTAAAAAAAAAAGAAAAAAAGATTCTACTGACTTTTTATTTGCACAGCATGTGTTTCACGCATATGACAGTATAATGTCATGTCATTAAACAATGTGTTGCACTGAACAAAGTTCTTCTTATTGGAGGAAACCGTTTGCAGTTATAATCCCAATTGAGTTTGTCAGTTTTGAGTGATTGGCAGAATAATATCAGTGGTAAAAATCCCAGAGGGAAGGTTTGTGCACACTACAACACAGTGGAAGTATGCACTTTCCTTTTAATCAGCAAGGAAAATGGGCACCAGCGACATTTAAGACATTCCATAAACAAATACAAATAAATGCTGGAAAACGTGCAGACCACTTCAGAGATTGTGCCTCTAGCAGGTTAACATTGTCTTATATAAGCATGTCTTTAGTAAAAGATCATATATGGAATAAATTACACACCAGAATGTCACATCTGTCTGTGTGGCAGAGTGAGTATCACTAATTCCTACTTTATATAGTCTCCATGTAATAATATTTACTATTTTTTTTTTTTTTAAATAAATGCCTTGGTGAGTGTAAGGAACTTCTTTCAAAAACATAAAAAAAATCTTGCCAACCCCAAACTTTTGAACATTAGTGTAATGTTCTGCTTAATAGTTTTCTTACACAGTATAAATGGGTCACTATATATGAAAATGTTGTTTTGGACCCCAATGTATTTCATTGCATGGACAAAAACATCAGAATATTTTCTTTTGTGTTGTTCAGATTTTTGCAATAGCTTTTTTTTTTTTTGGACATACCGAATATTCTATGTGATCAATCAGTTTTGCAATTCTTGACACACAGTACACACACATATATTATGTAATCACAAACTTTAATGGCGATTAATCGATTTGACAGCACTAGATTTTATATATATAAAAATGTATACTTAAATGTATACATGCATGTGTGAATATTTATATATGCATAATAATTCTACACAGTAAACACAAACTTTTATTTTGGATGCAATTTAATCGCGATTAATCGATTTGACAGTGTTAATATATACATATTAATCTAAATGTCACTCTCAGCTGCATGGATGGTGTCTGGATGTTAGTAGGGATGTCACAAGTACCGGTAATTTGGTACCAAGTCGGTACTTAAATTTTGAAAATGTGATGATACCAGCATTTCTGTAGTACGGAGTAGCGAGTACGTTCGGTACCCACTAATAGGCTGCTGCTTTCAGTCGCTTCCGTGTTTATCTAAGCGCAGGGCTCCAGACTGTAGCTGATATATAACTAGTGTCTGTGAATATATAAAACCGCAGAAGACTATTTAAATATTATTCCTGCACGTTCTGCGTGTCTCTGTGTGAATGAATGGACATACGCACACGTGACACTCACTTTAGCCTCTGCCGTGTCACTATATGAGGACATGAACGCATGAGCTTCATCTCCAGAGCTGCTCTACGACTCACTTCATGAGCATTTACTGTTTCATTTGAGAAAACTATCGTCAAATCATAAACACACTGACACTCAAAGGTCTTCACTGCAACCCGCCAAAATAAAAGTTTGTTTTACCTTAAAGAAATTGACAGAACTATATTAGGCTACTGTTGTACAGTAGCTTTAGCTACGTCTCAATGTAATACTACTACTACTACTACTACTACTACTAGTTATTATTATTATTATTATTATTAGGTGTGCATAGAGGGTTGCTTATTTTTTACTTGATCTTTTTTATAAACAATGTTTACTTATAAACATTTAAAGGCTACATGCTGTTTAAATGTATTTTACTTTATGATTATCATCATAAATAATAAACTCATTGAGTTTAATTTAATATTTTTTCAAATAGATAAATAAAATAGTAAAATAGTTCCAACAGATTTTGCTGTGGTAAATTGGTACATTTTAATGGTATTGGTACAGTCTACTGGAATTTTGGTATCGTGACATCCCTAGATGTTAGTTAACAGTATATCGCTGCAAAGTATTTCCAAATACTTTTTACTTCTATGCGAAGAATGACAAAAATTTATATCAGAGCACTGAATCACGTTCAGTCTCTTGTATGTTACGTGTGAACCAGCACAAGTAATAAGTTGCTGGCTGCAGTTCACTTAACGGCCACTGGTGTCGCTAATATCCAGGGTTTCTGAATTCTACATATGTGACCCTGGAGCACAAAACCAGTCATAAGTCGCACTGGTATATTTGTGGCAATAGCCAACAATATATTGTATGGGTCAAAATTATCGATTTTTCTTTTATGACAAAAATAATTATGATATTAAGTAAAGATCTTGTTCCATGAAGATATTTAGTAAATTTCTTATTAGTTATTATAAAATTATTATTAGTTGTAATATGCGTTGCTAAGGACTTCATTTTGACAACTTTAAAGGTGATTTTCTCAATTTCAAATTGACCCTTATTACTGGTTTTGTGGTACAGGGTCACATATAGCCCCTTTATTTTTTGCGGAATTTCATGGGCAAAAAATGTCCATTGTCAATAATTGTATCTATGATCTATGAAGCACAGAAAATTTGCTGAACAACGGTAAATGTCACCACCAAAAAAATTGTGAATACAGATCACGTTGTGTGTTAATACGAAGTTACAAATTCACAACACATGCAAAAAATACCCTCATTGTTTCACAGTGCAGACACAACATGGACTGTCTTAAGTGTGTGTTGTGTGTTGTAAATAATTTGTAACCATGAGTCCCTGTTGGTTTTGTACTGTTTCAGGCATCTGAACTTGGCTGTGCGACCCAAACAGCTGCCGGCACTTGTCCGCAGTGGTGTACCAGAGGCCTTGAGAGGGGAGGTGTGGCAGCTACTGGCCGGATGCCATAACAATGACCATCTGGTGGAGGAGTACCGTACACTTATCACTAAGGTAGGCATACAGTTCCCATCCTCCTTTTCATTGCACCAGAGGCACATTTCATCAAATAATGCAAAGCAAAGGACTGACTCTAATGCATCCTCTCCATTATCAGTGTTTTGTTTGGTTGGATCAGAAGTTTTGATTAACTATCTTAATGAATAATTCATCCAAATGATTTTTCAACCTCTAACCTTGAGTAGGCCTTAAGCGTTTGTTGTGCACCATTTGTGCTATTTTGAGTGATACGACTTACGGAGAAATGTGCTGTCACTTTTTTTAAGCTGTTGGACTTTAGATTTTTATTTGAGAATAAATGGGATGATTTACTGTCAGAAATGACTAAAGTCCATCGTAATAAATGGCAAGCGCATCAGCAGTATTTTTATAAGAGGTTACCGGTTAAAGAATGTATATGTCTTTGTGTATTCGTAATATGCTGATTACATGTATACAGAAATATTGGCAAAATAGAGGCTTAAACAGAAAACGGACCTAAATGTGCGTTCACATGTACTGTTGTTAGGCAAATTGTCATGGGCGAAATCCAGTCATTTCAGTAGGTATCCACGCAATCAGGAATTTTGTGTGAGGGCGAAAGATTTCCACACATATATTTCACGAAGGGTTCAAGTTAGTCAAGTGAATTCGCTAGGTTTACAAACAGAAAGCTGTTTGGTTTGAAAATGACTGCATGTGAGTTGTGCTTTTTGCATTGCTACACAATTGACAAGGATAATAGACCTTTTTACCTGTAAAATTTCGATAATGTGACCCCATCTTTAATCTAAACAACATTTTCCTATTTGGACACTTTTGAAGCAAGTTTGCACAGCAGAGGCCACAGGAAATAATTGGAGTGAGAGGATAGGGATGGGATCAGTATGTTGCAAGCCAGACTCAAACTCGAGTCGTCTTATTGAGCAGCACAGCTCGATGCAGCGTGGCTCCAACAGGCTTGTCAAGTATTTTTGCACTATTCTGTTCACAGTTTTTAGCATTAAATCAGTGCATATTTTTGCTTAATCTGACCAACGAAGGGCCATCTTTCCAGATTCAAAGAATTTTGTTTGGACGTCAAAACAGTTTCTTGGAAAAAGGCTATAATTATGTCTCCACTGTACAAGGAAGGAGAGAGTACACATGACACGCTATCATGAGGTACTCTGCATTAATGGATGGAGACGGCACAGAGAGCCGCTCGATAGCCAAGTAATGGCTGATGCATTCTATATGATTAGCAGTAGCATTGGATTGCTAATGGCTGAATAATGCGTATGAGAAAGCAGGACTCTAGTACAAAGAGTTGTTTCTTTCTCAAAGGGGTTATGAACTGCATTGTTTTAGTATTTTACAATGTTTCCTGGGGTGCACTTATAATGATAGTATGATTTTTACACCAAACACATTGTAAATAAAAGATTTGTTAAATATAATGGGAGTTTTGGTGCAAATCCAGAACTCAGTCACTGATAAACTCGAGCTGTTTGATTGACAGTTTAAATAACAGATTATTTTCATCCTACTTAGAGAAACAACGTGACGTTGACCGTTTAGTCACTGGTTTGAATCACTGATACATAGACAAAGAACATCTGACTGTACATGAATCATTACATACCAGAAATCACTGGTCACAGATCAGGCATTTGAGTTAGCACAGTTACTTACACGTTGTTGCTTTAATATCGTAAAAGTCAGTTTGCAAAGCCTGCGCCAAAATTGCGACTGATTTACCAAAGAATCCACAGTGAAATGTACTGAATACAAATAAATAATGCTCAACTGAGACATTCACATTGTTGAAAATAAATAAGCACATTTCTAGGATTAGGCTTTTTTTAGGCTTTTATTTTTAGTCCAGTGATCCTGTATGGCTCTTCTCTCCTCGTCATCTCACTAACACACCAGTGGGCGGGGCCAACGTTACAATTATGAAATAGGCATTGATTTTCTTTTGTAGAGGTGGTCTTTTCACCTATCTATAGATCGGTACATTCCACAACAAGTCGTTCTCTGGGCTTGGTTTCAATAAAAGCTGTTTTTGGTCTACCAAGGAAGTTTTCAGTTTTGAAACTTTCAGGATATTCTTATACTATGATGACCTCTTATATGTCAAAAGCTCAGGGAAAATGTGATTTCTCATTTCATGACCCCTTTAAACCTCTTTGTCTATTCAGAGTAGGGATGCTAACAATCGGCGATCAATTGTCGATTATCAATAATTAAACGATAAAACTTGATTATCGATGGTCGATTAAGCAAGGTTATTATTAGAGTGCGTAGATTGGTGCACCATGGCTCATTAATGTGATTCAGACTTTAAAATCGAAAAACAATACAAAGTCCTTGACATGGAAAGCAATAGAAATTTTGTGAGAAAGTCAAGTTTATTTATAGTTCCCCACAAAAATAATTATTTCATCATATATAGGGCTCTGTGCTTTGAGAGGGCTTCGGGAGCCCATCTCTTGTCTCATACATTAATGTTTTCTCCCAATATTTCAAAGCAACTGAAACTGTTTGTTAATGGACAGAAAAGCGAATTATATCTTCCACACGAGCAAAACTTTTATATTAGCAGTTGCGCTGCGGGGAAAGCGAACTGAATTACCAGCGCGTATGAAATACTACGAAGTCTTAATTCGTGGACATATCATGCCCAGTACCGTACTATACAAATATCCTTGATGTGCCTTACCTTGTTTAACAAGCACAAACTGTGTTCAAATTTAATGTGAGGAGAGATAAAGACTGAAACGAGATAAAAATTTGTTATTTTCAGGAAGATTCCATATTCCATATTTACAAAATATTGTGAAATTCGAGTGACCAACCTGCAAAACAGAACACAGTGCCATGTGTGGCTTAATTATAATTTATAGGCTCACGTACCTCTCTCATTTGACATGAATCCAAATATTTCCATGTTTGCGATTGTAACATTTGCCTGCTAACCAATTATTTATTTTGTAAACAAAGCTTTGTACTTCACTCGTGTCCTAATATTCATGTAAAAAAAAAAAAATCATATGAAAAATGTGCCATACCACAGCTGATGGGTAGCGGTTAGGACATGTTAATGTAATGTGACTTTGCATCCAGAACAAGTGCAAAAGCCTTGGTGTTTTTCATTTGGAGCGCTGTGATTCTGTACACGCTTTACTTTAGAGAACATAAATAAAGCATGTTTGCACTTTAGCTTCCCGTTTAGCCATTCTGCATGTGAACTCAGTTGGTGCATGTATAGCCGTGCTACTTGACCCCTTTGTTTTAACCCGAGGGATGCATGTCAATGTACTGTATCTTGTCAATCATTTCACCATCTCCCCAAGGTGCCTTACAGTGGTTTGCTTTTACTGTGCTGAAGTTTCTGCTTTTTCCCAAACAACATTGAAGAGCACTATTCTCAGAAATCTGTGAGCCTGTAGCCTGTCCCATTTGTGCCTTAATGTGATTTGTCTCTAATGTGAAAGCTGGATGTCCCTTGTTAAGGCCTTGCTCTTCACTGTACTTTACAATGTTCATTATGGCTTCCTTTATTCTATGTGACTAGAAAAGGCTTGAACTTCACCACCGTAAATAATGCTTTTTCACTGAGAGATGGTGATTTGAAGCGGAATAAGTGAGGCGACTTTCAAAGCAATTCAAAACAAAGCAATACAAATGGTAAAATGGAAAAGGTTATGTGGAAAATGTACAATGATTTTCTTCCATGTAGTGACAAATTATTACTAAATATAACTAAAATGTAATTAAAATCATTTGTTTGTGTGTGTGTGTGTGGCCTAGTAAACCCTACGTTATGGGGACAAAATGTCCCCACAAAGATGGCAATATCCGAAATCCTTGTCCTTGTGGGGACATTTTTTGGTCCCCATGAGGAAAACAGCTTATAATTTATACTAAGAGATATTTTTTGTTTTTTAAATGTAAAAATGCAGAATGTTTCCTATGATGGGTGGGTTTAGGGGTAGGGTTAGTGTAAGGGGATAAAATATACAGTTTATACAGTATAAAACCATTATGTCTATAGAAAGTCCCCATAAAACATGAAAACCCAACGTGTGTGTGTGTGTGTACGTGTGTGTGTGTGTGTGTGTGAGAGAGCAAATATTATAGCAACATTTGGGATGGCCAATATATTTGGTACCATATTAGCTGATATTTATTTAACTTATTTATTTGAATGTAATGGTATTGGCTAATATTGGATATTTTTTACTTTCACATTATATTTGCTGTTATCTAGTACTCATTCAAAGTCATTTTTAATTTCAGTAATAATTTAATAACATTGATATTTGTCTTTAGAAGATATTTGACTTTCGTACTCAGATACAGTGACGTGATGGCTAACTTGTAGCATTTAAAATTTATTCAAGTTTTAGGGTATTTTTCATACAAAATATGTATCCTATTTTAGACATTTTTTATTACATATTTTTATTGTCTCACCTAAATTTTTGCTCATTTAATAATAGCTTACCTTACATACAAATGGCGTGAGATATTTATTTTAACAAAAAATGAAACTCGAAAAATTTACATTTTAATTTTGTGTTGTTCATCAAACCTCAAACGACAGGCCAAACAGATGTTCAGTCTTTTTAAGGAATTAAGTGTTCATTCATAATGATCTTCACTCCTAAATGTGGCTGGATTCAGTTTTTTAGTTTACTGTATTAATATTTTATACACTCACGATGTTGTGTGTTACAAATAAATGATTACATCTTCTAAAGAACTCTGGCTTTCAGCTCTTGTAGACATCTCTACTTTATTCAAGGATGTTCTATTCGCTAGACGTTTGATAATAGTAACTGTTGTTGTCAAGCAGAGCATGTGAGTGGGGAGCGGAGTGGTAATATTTCCTCCGTAGCGGAGAGCGCCTTTCTAAAGATTCCGCTCTGGACTGCTCGCTCAACTCAGAATGACCTTTGTGACAGGCTGGTTCGAAAATATGTGAAATAAGTAGGGCTTCCCGCCAATAAAGTTTTTTTCTAGTCGACTAGTAGTTGTTAATTTAAAGGGGACATATCATGAAAATCTGACTTTTTACGTGTTTAAATGCTATAATCGGGTCCCCGGTGCATCTGCCAACCCAGAAAACGGGAAAAAGGACAACCCAATAACTTTTTTTGAATGAGACTTTGATGCACACTTTTTGTACTTTTGTTTTATTCAGGTCTTATTATGATTTTCTGGAGTGAAAACAGACGCTTCATATTTTGTGTGATGAACAATAAAATTCATCAGTAAAGTCTTGGCCATCATTCGGACAGGGTCCGCTACAACAGGCTTGTACTAATAGTGGATAAAAGCAAGATGGCAACATATAGTTTAGTTTAAAATGAAACTAAACTATTCCTGTTCTATCTCCATGCAGCATATATTCTCTGGCTCTGAAGGCATTATTGTCCGAGTCCGGTTCAAACTGAACACTGTTAGTTTCTGACATGTTCTGTTGTTGTTGCCTGAGCTATTGAAGCTCCTCCCTCTTCTTGAAAGAACAGGCATGGAGCACCAGCTCATTTGCATTTAAAGGGACATACACAAAAAAACAGTGTGTTTTTGCTCACCCCAAAAAAGTGGCGATTTTAACAGGCTATAAAACATGATCTTTGGGGTATTTTGAGCTAAAACTTCACATACACACTCTGGGGACATCAGATACTTATTTTACATCTTGTAAAAAGGGGCATAATATGTCACTTTTAAGCCATTAGACTAATCGCACATTTAATTACTTAAATACACTCACCTAAAGGATTATTAGGAACACCATACTAATACTGTGTTTGACCCCCTTTCGCCTTCAGAACTGCCTTAATTCTACGTGGCATTGATTCAACAAGGTGCTAAAAGCATTCTTTAGAAATGTTGGCCCATATTGATAGGATAGCATCTTGCAGTTGATGGAGATTTGTGGGATGCACATCCAGGGCACGAAGCTCCCGTTCCACCACATCCCAAAGATGCTCTATTGGGTTGAGATCTGGTGACTGTGGTGGCCATTTTAGTACAGTGAACTCATTGTCATGTTCAAGAAACCAATTTGAAATGATTTGAGCTTTGTGACATGGTGCATTATCCTGCTGGAAGTAGCCATCAGAGGATGGGTACATGGTGGTCATAAAGGGATGGACATGGTCAGAAACAATGCTCAGGTAGGCCGTGGCATTTAAACGATGCCCAATTAGCACTAAGGGGCCTAAAGTGTGCCAAGAAAACATCCCCCACACCATTACACCACCACCACCAGCCTGCACAGTGGTAACAAGGCATGATGGATCCATGTTCTCATTCTGTTTACGCCAAATTCTGAACAGAAATCGAGACTCATCAGACCAGGCAACATTTTTCCAGTCTTCAACTGTCCAATTTTGGTGAGCTCGTGCAAATTGTAGCCTCTTTTTCCTATTTGTAGTGGAGATGAGTGGTACCCGGTGGGGTCTTCTGCTGTTGTAGCCCATCCGCCTCAAGGTTGTGCGTGTTGTGGCTTCACAAATGCTTTGCTGCATACCTCGGTTGTAACGAGTGGTTATTTCAATCAAAGTTGCTCTTCTATCAGCTTGAATCAGTCGGCCCATTCTCCTCTGACCTCTAGTATCAACAAGGCATTTTCGCCCACAGGACTGCCGCATACTGGATGTTTTTCCCTTTTCACACCATTCTTTGTAAACTCTAGAAATGGTTGTGCCTGAAAATCCCAGTAACTGAGCAGATTGTTAAATACTCAGACAGGCTCGTCTGGCACCAACAACCATGGCACGCTCAAAATTGCTTAAATCACCTTTCTTTCCCATTCTGACATTCAGTTTGGAGTTCAGGAGATTGTCTTGACCAGGACCACACCCCTAAATGCATTGAAGCAACTGCCATGTGATTGGTTGATTAGATAATTGCATTAATGAGAAATTGAACAGGTGTTCCTAATAATCCTTTAGGTGAGTGTATATAGGCTACAGGAGAGAATACTAAACATATAGCCTATTCCATACACAAACGCAAGCATACGATAAGATTTCACTTAATTGACTTGATCTGTGTGGATTAATTTACTCATTAAACCCACATTGCTATAGTAAATGAATGCTTGTGGGAATTTAGTGGGAAAAGAGTAAAATCATGCACGATACCCGTAATCCTGTGCCGAAATTCAAGCCTTGCTAGAGTTGGGTGCAAAGGCTGCAGTTTTTTTTGGTGAGTTAGCCTACATACTCACAGCGATTTCACTGGGCACAGCCATGTCAGCTGTCATTATGTAAAGAAAACATCCTGCAGCACTGAGGTCCCAGGTGGCTACAAGATGTTCCTCTCTTCCACCCACCCTAAAGTCCAAATAAACCTGATGTACACACTGAGTGTGTGTGAGATTGTTAAGCATGCTGAGCAGCTCCTGCACGTTTAGGTTTGTTTCTCAAGCCATACTGAGCTAAACAAACCCACATTTGTATCACTAAAGGCCTTCTAAAGAAGGAAACTCATCCAAAACTCCAGTTCGTTCCTTTTCCGCCATTCGTCACCATTATGGCTTATGTTTTGTGTCTTGTACACAAAGTTTCATTACATGAAAACAGAACAGTATGGCGTAACAGTAAATAATATCCATGAAAACTGAGCCCAACACTGCCAATGCTGAAGACCTGCACATGTTTATGTAGTAATCCAGAGTTATCATTTGTATTTAGAAAGAATTGGTCATGACAAGAGCAGGTTATGCCAGTTCTTGCGACACATGGAGTTGAATGAATACTGTGGATTCTCAAAGATTTCTTTGTTCGTGAGTTAGGGAAAATCACTTGTAAAAGGGATGGTCTGGAGTTTTCTCTGGATGATCAAATCCAACAGTGTGGCACCAATTAAGTGAAGAGTACTTTACTTAGAAGACCTCACCAACTTCCTAGAAATAATCTGAATTTTATCTTCATTGTGCCATTTAGGGGTAGTGTATCCTATCCTAGGTTTACATTTTTACATTTCATTTTGCAGACGCTTTTGTCCAAAGCGAATTACAAATGAGGAATACAGCAAGTGATTCATCGTGAAGAGGCAAATAAACATAAAAAGTGCTCAAAATACAAAGTTTAAGACATTGCTTAGAGTAGCATAAGCTAGAATAGGGTAGGATTAAAGGAAAGTGAAAGCATAGAATTTTTTTTAAGATGAGGTTTAGTGCTCATGGAAGAGATGAGTTTTCAGCTGTCTTTTAAATATTGTCAGGGATTCTGCATTCCGGATGGAGGCGGGAGATCATTCCACCAGCAAGGAACAGTGAGCGAAAATGTTCTGGAGAGTGATCCTAACATTTTTCCCGTCTGTCTAAGAGCATGAAAAAAAAAAAAAGCAAAACTCTTTCATCTCACCTTAAGTAAACCAAGCATTTAGCAAACTTTGGGACAAACAGAATAATATCTTGCAGATCAGTTTTGTCTTTTTTCCCCCTTTTTATTTCTTGTGCATATACTACAGGGCCTGTATTCATGAAGAATCTTAATGCATCCTAGTGACAAAATTCAAAAAAAATTCTTAGAAAGGTGGGTGTTTCCTCCTAAAATTAAAGAAAAAATCCTAGTAAAGAAGAAAGTAATTCAGAAAGCATCTTAACCCTTAAAAGAGGTCTTAAGGTCCAAAAGTGTTAGGAGTATGGAAAAAGGACTTTTAAGAGGCTTAAGAGTTTCTTTAGCAGCGGAGGAAACGCAAAGAAATGTGTTGCACACAATGAGTAAATTAATAAGACGAGAATTAGTTTGTGCAGGGATCATGTTTGTGACCGATCTTATTTGAGACACGCTAACATCTCAGACACGGCAGAAATGCCATCGCGCCAGAAATGGAAGCAATCACTACATTGCATGGAAAAATGCAAATATGCAGCAGTGATGATTTGGGTCTGTCACAACCTTCTATAAGCAAAGTGATCACACAATTACAGCAATTTCAGAACCTTATTGTGGCGCTATCAAATACATTAAGTACAATATTAACAGCATGGTAAATAAAAAATAAAGAATATATATACATATACAAAATTACATTTTCAAATATAATAAACTAGAAAACATTATTTTCATAATATTACTGTTTTACTGTATTTTTGATGAAATAATTCTTTCAAAAACATAAAACAAAATCTCATTTAAATATTCAAACTTTTGACTGGTAGTGTATATATTTAAATTGTATTGTTTATTGTGTACTACTATTGTAGTTACACTATTTTACATGCACTGTAATATTTACTTACACATGCTGTATTGTGAAAGGAGATAAAAGACAGACCTGGCTTCAGCCTTCGCTAAGCTGACTCACAGACAGCACTTTATAGTTAGGCCTTGATGAAAGTTTTTGTTTCCAATCAGCTAGTTATCACAGACCTGCACTTTTCACTGTCTGCCCTCCTAGGGCTCTGCACTCTGATAGAAGAGGACTAAAACGATCCCTCGTAGGGTTTGAGTGAAAGCTAAACCGCAAACCACATGTTCCTCTCACATTGCATAGTTAGTAATTAATGATAGTTTGCTAGTTTTCTAACTCACAAGCTACAGCTGACGCCAATATTTTTTCAATAATGACAGATGTTGAACCAGGCAAATTCTGAATTATTTTTTAACACAACAAATGCTTTCTATGTTCCTTATGCTTTGCTTTGCATGTGTGCGCTTGTGGTTGATGCCTGGGAACCATGGTGATTCATTTCTTAAAAGCGTCGCACAAAGAATAGCCATGCTCTCAGAGTTTTGCCATTGTGTTTAATTCAATGGAGGCATTGAACGGGCCCACATTTCTATTTTGAGTTGTTATCACGGAACTGGCAGGCTGCTCTATAGTTCAACGCTTACGGCAAGTTAAGCAACAAAGTGACATTGATGAAACCGTCTGTCTCTGCTTCCAATAAACATTTTAGTGAGAAATATAGAATTTCCAGTGTTTTGAGAGACAGGCCTCCCTCTGATATATCAGGGCCAAATGACTGGATTAAGGCGAGTGTTGATTTTTACCAGGGCTGGGTCATAAATACACGACACGTCTTAACACCAGGGCTTGAGTGATGACAAGTTTGATTTAGTTTTTACTGAGTGCCTTCAACTTTTCCATGTATTACTCAAGTACTGCCACTCTTTCTAACCCCAACAACTTTTCATTTATTTATACTTGTTGCCATGGGAGTTATGGTCGCCATGGCAGGTACCAGTGCTTTTACAATGTGAGGTTTATGAAAATGACAGCTGGTTGGGTGTGAAATTGTTCAATTAGACAATGGGAAAAATGTATGCGTGTTTATATTTGTGTCTATATTTATATAATATACACATACAGTCAAACCAAAAACTATTCAGACACCAGATATATTTTTTTACTAGTGGGTGCAGGACACTATAGTTCATTTATGTAAGTGAGGATGGCAAAATAAAGTAAGCTGTGACATTATTATACCCAAAAATTCTTCATACAGTGGACTACCAGTAAAATTGATAAAAATGTGGGACCAAAATAATTCACTTTGACCTGACCATGTTTTGCTTAAAAGTGCTTTTTCTTTAATTGCTAATGCGACCTTTTACACCACAGACTGAACAAAATGAATCATTGCTTGGTAATTGGTTGACCTAAATTGGTATTATCCAATAGTGTACTTAAATTCAACAGCTGACAGCTGATTGGTTGATTGTAATCCATTACATACCTTTCTATTAAAGTTATCTGACATTATCAAGATGAATTTGTTCTGACACAGTTTGACTCTGAGTTCTTGTCATATTTTGTTACCATTTTCTAAACTATAGCGAATAAACTGATAATGTGAGAAAATGTTGAAGGTGTGTGAATAAATTTTGGTTTGACTGTATATCTGCATAGAAAATAAACACATTACAAGCATAGATAAATACAATTAATACTGTATTTAGGTACAGAAATTAAATAATCAAATGTAAAATAACACTGCATATAGTCTTCACTGTATACATTAAATATTAATATAATTAATTCATACAATTAATTATATAATTAATTTATATTTGCTTAAGCTGCAAAAGTAATTTTCTCTTTCTTTTGTTGTTTGATTAACATTGGTGACGACGCGTCAGCACGAGCGCGAAGGATCGTGCGACAAAAATGACGTCATTGCGGAGTGGGCGGTCATGCGTTGAGTGCGCGAGTGCGCGAGACCTCATTTCGCTTGCCGGTGTGTCCAAGGCGAAACCGGCACCCAGTTAGCATGTCTAAATGAGTTGCTTATGTTTACAAAATGAGCCTACAAAAGCAGAAATAAGCCCTTTTAATGAAAATAAAGATCCATGTTTAAAAAAAATTATCATGAAACTAAATGAAAGTGTTTGGAGAAATTAGAAAACATTTAAGAAATCGTTAATTTAGTTCTATACATGTTCTCCTATCCATATTTTGTTCTAATGTTACACGTAATAATCTCAAGGTTTACATGATTCTTTTGCAGTGTTTTTGGTGAAAAGTACTAAAATAATCATCGTCACGTGTGTACCTTACTACTTCTCACCGCTGTTTCCTAATGGTTTATAAAACAGTTACTCCGAGTCGCCCTCTGTCGTTTCAAAGAATAGTACAGCGTCAAGTATAAATGCCTCGTCTGTTTGGGGAGGAGCGCACGCAGTCAGCGGGGTCTCGCACTGCGGAGCCAGGCAAAAGTATACAAGGCTTAAGGCTGCTGTCACTTTAAGACAAATGCACTGATCCAGTATAATCATATGCATTAGTTTTCTTTCTCAATTGTTTACAACACGTAACTGACTGTGTTTACGGGGATACTCGCAGAGACGGGCATTTTGACTTAATTTTGCATGCGCGTGTCCGTTCAAGCTAAAAAAAGAAGAGAACTGAATTCACATGCTCGCATGCTGTCTGCGCGGTTCTGTGTCCGCACATGGAAAAGAGTGTGCAAGTTCCATATCGTGCAGCCCTTATGCATACAATTAAAGTCAGTGGGGTACAAAATTAGCAGTTTGATAACAAAGTCAAGCCAAAGGCTAATCATATTAATTACCGTTATGATCAAAGATGAGTTTTTAGGGATAAAATGATTGACTACAGGGGGACTTTAATACTTTACTCTCCATTTAATACTTTAGGGTTAGGTTAGAAATTTGAACAACAAACTCTTTAAGTAAACTCTTTAACGTAATGGTGATGGTTGATTTTCATTCTGAACAGGCTAATCTCCAGCTAAGACTTTGACCGAAGACCGAAATTGATCCAAATATGCTCTAAACTAGTGCTACATGATGCTTTCAGTGATGTTGCAAATCCAATACAAGTCTTTAATGCATCACAAATTGGCATGGAGCCTAAATATCAGTCAGTCCCCATCTGTATGGCTTCTATTTTTGTTAATGGAATAAGTATTTTTTATTAGATCGTCTGAAATCGACATGGTAACAAGCATCTTATTTTGTGGCCTTGTTTCACTCTGAACCCTTCTGCGCACCCGAACATGTTTGATGGGCTGCATTTCTTCGGCTCATACTATTACCAGATGTTCCCTTGTCCATAAACACAGACACAGAGGTCAGACATACACACAGATTTCTCTAGACACTCCTCACACACCACCCCATGCGGTGAATAAAAACAAACGGCTAACACAAAGCCTGGTCTGTTAGTCTGCGGCAGCCTGCACCTCTTCTCACTTCAAGTACCGGCATTCTAAACACGCCACAATAAATATCAGTCTCAGCGGCAGGCGTGACTTAACAAAATAGGGAACAGATAGTCTTGAATGCGTTCAATAGAAGACCTTTTAATATAGTAGTAGCATACATGTCTGTAGCATGGTAGCATACATGTCTGTACACAAATAGTGCCTATGCTCTGTGAGGTTAAAGTCACACTGAATGGTTTAGACCCAGGGGATTGTGGAGGGTTTGAGGAAGACTGTGGGTGGTCTATATGGCAGGTTTCTGGCTGGTCTTTGCTACGACAGTGATCTCACTTTAAACCTGCTGTCTCGCTTTATGAAGGAATGAGTATGTGCTGTTTTGTGTTTGCTGTGTTTGCTGTGTTTTCACTGAGGAGCTGAGTCAGGGTGGACTTAGCTAACACCTTCCCATCACTATGGGGACAGCCTTTCTCTTATCTTTTCATATAGCAGATGACTTTACTCAGAGCAGACGGCCAGTTTCATTTCACATGTACGAAAACAAGGCTTTGAGGAATAGGAGTATAGTTCATAATTGTAATGACTTAATGTGAAATCAAAACTGTTCGCAACCCGTTTTTTTCCTCTGTATTGATGTATTGTGATTGATTGTGTAAGTGAAGAAGTTGTAGGACAGGATTTTATCCGTTGTGATAATTGGTTGCAACATCAGTTGTCAATGAGAGTCATTGTAGAGTAAAATCAAGAGGAATGTTATTATTTTTTTAATAATGTACATGAATGAATCATTTTGAGTAGTACCAGAAATTAAAATTAAAAAAGTAAAAATTGTGGACTATATGGTTCTAGGTCACACCTAAATTGCATCCCAACCCATATGGTTTAGAGTTGGCGGTTTGCAGAGAATTTGTGGGAAGACCGTTTCAGTGGTTTACCAGAATGATCGACATATAAAGAAACTGCAAGTCAAACTTTTACAGACTTTTTTTTTTTTTTTTTTTGTCAAATTGAATATGTCTCACTCGAACTCATGCATTCAGCCCTTTCATTCCTCTTTATCTCTTCCTTTCCTCCTCATTGGGCTCATCCATTAGGAAGAGAACAGTGTTGTCCACTTCCCACCTTTCAAGTTAGGCCTATTTTTAGCCCCTTGTGTGCTTGGCTGAGGGGATACGTGAAAGTGGGGACTCTGTGTGTTTACTGATTTTGGCAGTGACAGAATGAAAGGAGACTGACGGGGTGCTATGGTTTTAATATTACCACGGTGACAGGGAACAGAAACTGATATGATATAAATGGAAACGGGTACATTTGTTTTAGGGAAACACCTAGAGTTCAGTAAATCTGTGTGGCTGACGCTTGCTAAAACCTGGACTGGCACAAATCATAACCTTAGTATTTCAACTGCCCACATGTGTCGATGCTGGCTACATGCCAATCTCTGATGTCACATTCTTTGAGCCCAATTTATCTGATAACATGGCGATGCTTGAAAAAAATACATGAGACAAATTAGCATGTAGGATGCTACTGACTTAATGCTTCTTAATGTGCATCAATGTGACTTTAAAGGGTTACGTAAATAGGAGCCATAACACTGCATTAAATTGGGTATAATTTCAAGTAAGATGACATGAAAAGTTTCAGTTAATCTAATAAGACATTTATGTAGTTGTTTTTTTTTGTGACTTTGGAAATGGATACATTCTGACCTTCTGCTGTTTTTTGCATGTGTCCGCATAGGCGAGAGAAAGAGAGTGCGTGGGAGGCTTGCGTGTTGCATTGAAATTGTGATGGGAATAGAAGGAAAAGGAAGGACTAAGCAAGTAGTACGAAAGAAAGTTGTTAAGGGAGTCTAAAGCCAATGCATTTTTTGGATAGTTTTTGTGAGAGATTGAGTGGTGGGTATGAGCGGGGTGAAGGAGTGTATGGATTGACAAGGGAAGGGGATGCCTCTCTCTGCTCATGCTTCGACATCTGCTCACTGGCTGGAGCCAAGGGTGGGAGGAGTTTTAGTGCTCCTGCTGCAGCAGAGAGAGGGAGGGAGAGAGGGAAGGAAAGAGCGGGGATGCATCTGTGCCACAGAAAAGAGAGAGAGAGAGAGAGAGAGAGAGAGACTGCTTTCAGCATCACACCACTCTATCCTTCATTTACATTCCAGACGCTGGCTCCTCTCAGGAGAGCCCCTTCTCCGTTTGAAATGCCAATCACCACTTGCTGTTTCTTCATCCTGGATCACACATATTTCCTCCACATTGATGTGAGGGAGCTGGGAGCCTTGCACGTGCTAAAGAGATTCCTCACTCTTCGTTCGATTGACGACTGAAGTTTCTGAAAAGACATCACTCTGGATTGCATCCTTTTTGGGATTTTTTAGGATTTGGGATTTGACTAGGTTCTTGTAAGGAATCTCCAGTGCTGTTTCGTTGTGCATGATCTTCCGGACTAATAACTGTTTGAGAGCCACTGGGACTTCTGTGAACAGAGTGGCAAGGACTCCGCTTCCTCTGCTTTTTTCCTTGTGCACGTCCTGTGCCGGCAGCTGCCTGCCCTGCTCAGGCGCAGCTGTGCTTCTCCCCGGAAAGGTGGGGGACTGATAAAAGAGGAGGGTTTATTTGCCCTGTACTGCTGGGGTTTTATCCAGAATTTAAGCTAGACTCACCACCTGCCCCCACAATAGACACTGTATGTGATCCAGTGTATTCTACTCAGTAAGTGACTCTCCCCAGGATACTGTCACTGCATGCGTGTGTGTTAGTGAAAGGATTGGTGTGGACACTGAGGACTAGCGGCTTATGTTGCTGCTGATATGGAAGGCACCTGGCACGGACACCTCCCCCATGTCTTTCAGGGGCAGCCGTACTGTGGGCAGCCTTTGCTGAGCTAGGCCCCCAAGGAACTAGCACCCTAATTGTGCGCCCAAGCGCACACTGAACAAGATGAACGCCTCTGAGTTGAACCATAGCACAGAACCCTTCTGCCTGCTGGACATTGGCTACTCTCAGATTTTTAACACCTGCCTGTTGGAAGTAGCTGTTATTTTCTTCTTGACAGTGCTCATCATCTCTGGGAACCTGGTGGTTATATTTGTGTTCCACTGTGCCCCGCTGCTTAGCCACCATACCACTAGCTCCTTTATACAGACTATGGCATACGCAGACTTCCTGGTTGGGGTCAGCTGTCTTATCCCCTCTCTGTCTCTTCTGCACCATCTGGAGGGTGTGAACGAGAAACTCACCTGCATGGTCTTTAGCTACATGGTCTGCGTGTTAAAGAGTGTCTCCATGGCCTCTCTGGCATGCGTTAGTATTGACCGTTATGTTGCCATCACCCGACCTCTTTCCTACACAGCTCTGGTCACACCCTGCCGTCTTCGCACTTGCATTACCCTTATTTGGCTGTACTCCGCACTCATCTTTTTGCCCTCTTTTTTTGGTTGGGGCAAGCCGGGGTACCATGGTGATGTATTTAAATCGTGCTCATCCTGGGACACCCAGCCCCTTTTTACCGCCTTTATTGTTGCGGCCCTCTACGCGCCAGCTGCTTTTACTGTTTGTTTCACTTATGTCCATATTTTTCGGATCTGTCGGCAGCACACTCGGCAGATCAGTGAGCGGAGAGCTCGCTTTGGCCCACAGGATCCTGAGCCGGGTGAGCAAGCTTGCACGGACAGACGCTACGCCACTGTGCTCTTCCGTATCACCAGTGTGTTCTACCTGCTTTGGCTACCCTACATCATTTACTTTTTACTGGAGAGCGCAGGAATATACCACCATGCCATTGCCTCATTCCTGACCACATGGCTGGCCATTAGCAATAGTTTTTGCAACTGTCTCATTTACAGCCTGTCTAACAGCGCCTTCCGCAAAGGCCTCAAGCGCCTCTGCCTGCTTTGTCTGCAGCGTACCGACACCAAGAAGCCCCTAGGAGATCCACCAGCACCTCCGCACCCTGTGTGCCATGTGTAACACCATCTTTTGGCAAGATAGTGAGCTTTATGTTGAAGGCAAGGCTCTTGTCAGTTAAGTGGATCCTGAAGATTGGTTTCGGCATCTGTGCACTATCCCAGTTCAGTCCCAGTTTTCTGAATGAGGCTAGATGACAGGATTACCTGGTAGGAAGAAATGGACCTTTGACCTTGGTCATTATAGATGAAGAGAACAGCTATGTTAGAGTGGGTTGGTATATTCAGATATACCATTCTCAGCATGTTTTGCTACAACGATAAATTAAGCAATGAGGAAAGGAGATACATTTCATTCTGTGAGACAGAATTGTGATTGTGCAGTCTTTAGATTGCATTAAATATTGTCTGTATGCAAAAACATACTTTTCATTTATGACAGTACTGCAAAGACAGAGTTTGCGCTCAGCAAATGTCTTCTTTAAAGAAGACAAGTTCATTTTTTTCACTGACTTCAGATAGCTGATCTTTTAGTCTTTGTGGTGAATTTACCAGCCTTTGTGGACTTTCAGTTCTGCTCATGTTGTCAGCACAGTGAGGAACTGTTTCTCCAGTTAACTTAAAGATGGATCTCTGCTTGACTGATGTAAAATCTGAAGTATTATAGACTAGATGTTAAAATTATCTTCTGGACAGAGACTAAAAGATTAAAAGCATTTCTAAGGGCTGGCCTGGTTTCGTACTCAAAATCGCAGTTATGTTTTTATTAGTAATATCCAATTCTTGCCTCGTAATTTCCGAGGATAATCTGATCACTACACTGCTCTCATTGGAGGAATGTGTTTGATAGATCTGCAGTGTTTCTTGTCTATGAATCAGCGATAAGTCTTGACCTTCAGCAATCACGATTGGAATTTTTCTAAAGGCCTTTTCCCAAAGAGCAGAATTCTATTCTAGCCCCTAAGCAATGCCATGATTACATGGTCTTCCTATTTTCTGCTTATTTAAAGCCATGAAGGGATTATATAACCACGCCTCCAGTCAGAGGACATCATCCTTAAAAAACGCATTAATACAACAGGAAACAGACGGCACATTCTGCCCGACTCCTTTCTAACCCTTGAGCGCACTGGAGATGAACTTCCTTGCTGAAACAAACATTCTATCACCCCAGCATCAACTCTTATTCTATAGGCTAACCATCCTGCAAGTCATTCTGAAAGATCTATTTAACTCCTTGGAGTATTTTATCTGATTCAAATTGGATTTCAGTTTGATTTTAATGTCTGCTGGACAGAATGACTCTTGGACTTTCCCTCTGCCCTGCAGTTTCAATTCTGTGCAACACTCTTGCCATGCTTGGTTTTCTATGGTTACAGCGTGTCCAAACGCACAATCACACTTAAAATATTTCATAATGCAGTTAAACACAACTCAGAATCACATGACCGTAATAGATGTTAGTTGCTTAATTCTGCATTTGGGCCCCTAAGTTGAACAACACTGCAGTGGTGAAGGTTGCTGATGTGGACAAGAACCAAAAAAACTGCTTGTGTTCCACTCAAGGTGTATTAGGAAACTTGGATAAAATGGGAGTCAAAAGAAAACGTACTAAAACAGTGATATCTGGATGCAGAGGTCAAAGTTTTATGACTAATGCTTCTGGAGAGTCCTGCATGTGCACACACACACAAAACACGGCACAACAATAAACTGCATCTTACAGCGCTGTACTATTTATCTTTATGACATACTTAAGCTTTGTACACAGATTTTGTACATAATTCATATGTGGAGGTGCCAAGAAAATAGAGGGCGTTGAAAATCATGCCCTTTGTCATTTGTTTCATGCTGTGAATATGATTATAAATTCACTCATTTGGATGGTACTGTTAAAAATACTTTCTAATGCGGATAGCTTTGTCCTTATAGCTGACCAAAGTAACAATATTTATTGATGTTCTCTGATGGAATTGTTTTAAAAAATATATATATATACAGGAACCACAACATGTAATAAGATTGAAAATACTTGTTGAATGGATTCATTATTTGTAGTATGTAAGGTGTTTATTATATAAAATACAGTCTGCATTCCTTCTTTGTATTTAATCTAATAGTATTTAAGAACTTTACCTTCTCTTAAATTGTTTTAAGAGAATTTTTTTCCATTGGAGGAGAGGGTTATATATTGTGGCATATTCCCAAATACTTTTTGTATGACACCATGGGAAAAAATGCTCTGATTTTATCACCAAAACCAGTAGTTTGACTGTTATTGGGTTAAGAAATGGATCTAGTTGTGATGCCACGTCACTTCAGTTTGAATTGCCTTAAAGGCTGAAGTTTTCATAACTGTAATACTGTGACGTGAAGACGTGTCTTATGACTTCCAAAAAAAGTGTCTCTTTAAGTGTTTGTTCAAGCTTTTGAGAGGTGACGTGTAAAGTCTGAACTGCCATGTCATGGCAGGGTGCTGTGCAATACTTCCACTCACTAGAGAGTGATAGAAAACATATCACACATAATAGAAAAAAGGGCTTTTTTCCCAGCTTGTTTGTTCAAATGTAGATCTTGATCTTGTGGCCTCTGGCCATGTGCTGTTTTTGAACTAGAGCTGAAAGAATTTGTGTATCTCAGTTTAGCCATTTACCCATCCCATGCTTTATTGATCGCACATGATCGTGTGTGTGTGCGCGCATACACGTGCATGGATGTGTATGCTTTTTTAACAGAACAAAGGTTTGTGTCTATTCCAGGGACTTGTTTTTAGCATTCGTCTTGATTGCTTTTAGGACTTTTTCATGACCCTGGACCTCTGGACTCACCCAGGACTGCTTCCTCTCTCTCGTCTTAAATAAAACAGTCCCTGTATTCACCTAAAGGAATCAAATTCAATTAAATGGCCATGCTTGAGAAGCTTCCTACAAAACATTTGCTTGTTTATAAACCATTTGGATCGGTTGAGTTTTCAGAAACCATCCATTTGTTGCTCTCATTCAGAGATCGTCTTTCTCATTGGTCGGCAGTTAATTCTTTATATAAAAAATTAAATCAAAATTGTAATTGGGTTTTCTGCATAAATTGCCGAGAAAATCCAGATCTTGAAGCATGCCATGCGTATCTGTTTATTTTCAGATGCTGTAGATATTGTCTTCTGAGGTGGTTTCTATACCTCTTTGTGTCTGAAGGATATTGTAAGTGGGGTTGTATATTGATTTTATGTACTACATGGAAATGTATGTTTTGAAATAGAATGGATTTTGAGGCTCTAATGCTGCCTAAACAGGTGTCAGCATTGCATGTTTTGCTTTATAGATGATGGTACTTCTGTCATGGTTAAAAGTTGGAGAAAGGATTTTAACTTTTGGGACATTTTGATGCCAGAGAGCTTTTTTGTTTTGTGTTGTTTGTTTTTTGTTCTCCTTATGATGCCAAAGTATTCTTTTTTTTCTTTCCTGTGGGAAAACTGCTCTGTTCTATGAAATCAAAGTCAAGGGCTAGTGCTCTCAAGGGAGAAATCTCCCAATATGACTTGCTCTCCGCTGTGCCATATTAGGACGCAGGACCCAACCGGCCCCTGCCATCGTAGAAAATGGAGGGCTGAGCTGGAACAGTGTGTGTTTTCTCCCTGAGGAACACACTTATTCGTGCACACAAACACACACACTCCCCTCCTTAACCTCATCTTGATTGTGCTAGGCATCTTTATTGAGTTTATTCATGTATGTTTTAACAGTCCGTTAAATTGCTGAGCCAGGCTCCCTAATGAATTGCTCATGATCTTGCCCTCCCACGCGGGTCCGATTTTTATTTGATTAACTGGAAAGAATTGTTTTTTGCCTTTCACCTTAAAGTATTCCAAATTGTATTTCATTTCTTATCGTGAGTGAACACTTTGCACAAGAGGATATGAAAGCACTGCAAAGTGTTTGTGATTAACAACATTTAGTACTAAAGTTGCTTGGCTGAAAGAAAACTTGCTTCTCTGTATTTTCTTCAGCATTTCAACAAATTGTCTGGTGTGTGTATGGCTGTAGCTGAGGTACTGATGTAGTGTACCACACATTTTGTAATGATGTCATGTTTTAGAAAATAATTGTCAATAATATATTTATATTCTGGTATATCTGCACTGAGGAAATAAATGTGATCTTATCCTATCTTATTTGAACGTTTGTCATTGTTAGAAGAAATGTATGGTCGAATGAGTAGTGTGTGAGTGTGTGTGTGTGGTGATCATATGCATTTTTTTATGTAGATGTATGTGCTAGTATGCATTTCTAACAGCACATTAATAAAACTGTTGGTACATACTTGCATTAGCACTTGTTCAACACATGCACACATCCACAATTTAACATCAAAAGTACATGTCAGTGTACTTTGGGAAACATCCTATATTTGTTGATAAACTACATGTGTTTTTAAGCCTTGCCAACTTAAACATTTGGTTTTCTGTGACATATTGAAAGGCAGAATTGTCTTTGTTTTCATAAGTACTGTAAGTTTCTCATGACCTTATTTGATGTTGCATAAAATTGCTGGTTTCACCAAATTTAACAATTATCTAGGTTTTTTTTTGCTTGTCTAGACAAGGTTTCGTCAAGCTAAAAGACCATCCCAATTGCAGAAGCATCAATTTAAACCGATTTAAAACAAATTATAGTAATATATATGTCTTGCACGTTTCCTAACAAGGAGTGACGCGATTTCAGTTTTCAGTGACAATTAATTTGTCTGTCCAACTTTTCTGCTCAATGCAACAAGCACAGCCTAGTTAATGTTTAATATACAATTATGTGGAGCTGGATTTTGAAGCTCACTTAGCGACCAACAAAATTTCCTGGTTAGGACTAGGGCTGTGTGTTATATATATTGCAACAATATGTTTTTCTGGTAATTATAAAAATTAAGCTGTCATGAATAATTTTAGGATTTTGATTAATATGCGTATTATTTAGCTTATTAGGGTGTGTTCACACTTGACATGTTTGGTTCGATTAAAACAAACCCTGGTGCGATTTGTTTTATTAGTTTGGTTCATTTAAAATAAGTGTGAACGCTGCCATTCAGAACCCTAGAGTGCACCAAACAAGTGGACCAAGACCACTGAAAAGATGGGTCTCGTTCCACTTCCAAACGAACAATGGTGTGGTTCGAATGAAATATGGAAGCAACACGGACCAAAGACATGTAAACGTACCAAAAACAGGACATGATGTCACAAGATGTGACCTTAAAAAGGACATAATGCTCAAGCATACCTGTTTTTTCTTGTCATAGTCACGATGTTGCCCTTCACAATTTGGTACAGGCACAGAACCGTGTCTCCTCGCAGCAGTTCATCGTTTGTGTGTGTGACGGAGGGATTCCTGCCGCTGTTTTGACTCCTTTACAAATTTTATAAGCTCTTCACGAGTTCTCAGCTGGTCAAAATACCATCATATGTAGGCTACGCACATACAACAAGCACTTTTAGCCTAGCACACAGCATTTTATCTTGCATTTTTGCTGCTCATTCATTCTACTGATTCATTTAGAAACTAAAATATAGGGAAACATCCCTGGTTTAACATAGAAGAACATGGTCTAAGGAAGGAGTGTAGAAGGACGAAAAGAAAATAGAAAAAAGGATAAATTGCACATTTCTTGCCAACTATTGCAAAATTCTTTGTCCAAATGTCAAGAAGAGGTTGCTCTGTAAAGGTCCAAATACTTTTTAAACTTAATTTCTCAAAACTATCCTATCCTAAGATTCTGTTCTCCACTATCAACTCTGTACTTAATCCTCCTCCTGTGGTTGGTCTTGATCACAGTCCAGGGTTGTGTGAGAAGTTTTGTAGCTTTTTCATAAACAAAATCGGATGTATTAAATCTAAAATTTTGCGAATCCATCTCAGAAACTCGGGTGCTTGCCTACAAGTCCGGCAAACTTTCCAAATCTTTATCCTATTTCATACTCTAAGTTGTTGGATATTATCTCTAATTTAAGATTGACCACCTCTTGATGCTATTCCAACTACTTTGCTCAAGGACGTGTTGGATTATGTTGTACCTAATATTCTCTCTGTTAAGTTCTTTTTACCCTGAATACTGGAGAAATGATGCTGAAAATTCATCTTTGATCACAGGAATAAATTCAAATATATATTAAATTCAAAATATTACTGTTTTTACTGTATTATTTATTAAATAAATGCAGACTTGGTGAGCACAAGAGACAACTTTCTAAAATATAAAAAAAAATATATATAAATGATTCAAAACTTTTGACCGCTAGTGTATTTCTGTGCATTATTTAATCGGTGCATTTAAATTAAATGTTCATTTAGCGAAAACATTCATCTGTGGAAAACATTACTTAATTATTTTATCAAGATTTTACTGTTTTAATTCTTGCATTTAACATATTGATTGGCTAAAATGGCTGTATGGTTAAAGTGATGGTTACTCAGAATAAAAACTTTAAAGCCGTCTCTAAGTAAATGCATAAATACATACGTGTATCAAACATTGTCCGATGGAAAATGTGTTCAATGTAACACTGTGTCCTAACTTAGTTTCCACAATGACTGTTTACATAATATAGTGTACAATTCAGTCTCATTAAACCTTTCTTTAGTCACTAATGTATTCTAACAGACCCCGGAGATTGCTGGCTCTCCCAGACATGTGCCCAGTGGGTGAGATGTTTAAAGGAAAAGGATGTGGACCCTCCCTGCCTCCGTCTTAGTGAAGGAGTGGACTACAGTGAACCCACCAACTCACCCACCCTCAGTTTCTCACTCTCTTTCAAGCTCACTACACTTTTTATAATCAGCCTCCCCCAAGAAAAACAAAATGCCATTTTCGCTCATTGTTGCCGATCAGAATAAACGAACATAAACAATAGTCAGGAAAAAAAAAAGTACAGTGCTTCCTGCGGAAGCAACCTTCCCTCAGCGCACACACACACACAATCTCACCATCACAGTCAAAACCCAATACAAGTTATGTTTTGTGCTCCGCACTCACGCAAGAGGTTCACACAGATCCCCTTTTTAAGAGTCTTATGTCACCATGATTTTCTTAGCACTTCAGGCTCCAGGATGACTTTCCCCAATGCTGGCAGAACATAAATGTGGCTCCTTATCCGAGACATCAGGTACTGTGTCTTCCCAGCAAACCCTGAAATATGTTCAGGCTTCCTCCTCCTCGAGTAGCTGGACAGAAAAAAAAATCTTGGCATTTTTTTGGCATCATCTATTAATTCTTTGTTTATTATTCATCTTTTCCTGCCATTCTTTGCATTCTTTCTTTTCTTTAATTCCTCTTTAAGGTGGAAGAAATATGTACCTCATGAACTAAAGACCTAATGCTTGGCTTCTGCTCAGAATATCCTTATATCGTTTGTTCATTCGTTCATTCTCCGTTCATAAAAATTGCAGCATTAATAATGCGATTAATACAAACAATGACTTGAATACAATCTTATATAATGTTTAAAATGTAACATTTTTTCTTTTCTAAATTAAAAAAATATTATTTAGAGCATAGTCAAAATTTTCATGAATGTTGAAAAAAAAAAAAAAAACGGTAACACTTTACAATAAGGTTGTATTAGTTAACATTAGTTAATGCATTAGTTAACATGAACTAACCATGAACAACACCTCTGTTCAGCATTAATGTTAACTCACACATGTATTAATGCATCTATTCATGTTAACAGTGCAATTAGTTAACATTAGTTAATGGATTAGTTAACATGAACTAACTGTGAACAATGCCCGCAGTTTTACTGTTTTTGTAAGGTTATCTTACTGTACATATTTACATTAGTTTATGTAGCAGTTGACACACATGGGATGAACGTTTCTAACGCCATCTTACTCTAAAGGTAAAAATGCTGTTGTGAACCTTATCAACATTATTTAATAAGCCATTGATTTTGGGCTATTGGTAAACATAATTCTAAAGTGGAAACCATCGGAACATCAACGGATAGGTTGTTCATGTTTTTATGCACTTTACTATTATTACTTACATTCAACAAAGCATTTATTAATGGATTTTGTGACCCTTATTGTAAAGTGTATACTATTTCAACATTAACTAATGTGCTACTGACATGTGTAGACTCTTTATTAACATGACTTACCAACAAAGCATTTATTATTATTTACTGCTTTGTAATGAACCTACAAATGTTAACACATCAGTTATTGTTGAAATAGTGTACACTTGATAATAAGGTTCTAAAAAACCATTAATACATGCTTTATTTAATAATGTTGATAAAGTACACAACAGCATTTTTACCTTTAGAGTAAGATGGTGAGTTAGAAATGTTCATCCGTCAACTGCTGTGTGTCAACTGCTATGTAAACTAATGTAAATATGTACAGTAAGATAACCTTACAAAAACAGTAAAGCTACAGGCATTGTTCATAGTTAGTTCATGTTAACTAATGCGTTAACTAATGCATTAACTAATGTTAACTAATTGCACTGTTAACTTGAATAGATGCATTAATATATGTGTGAGTTAACATTAATGCTAGGAACAGGAAATTATATTATGATTGTGTGTCTCTTGAAATATCTAATAATTTGACATTTCTATGACAAGGCAAGGTTAGTGAGGTTGTAAAATGTCATGTGGTACATCCTGCAAAAAAAATATTCAATTATATTTATAAATTAATAATTCATGATATTTGTAAACAATACTTTTACCTTAAAATATGTATTTAATTTTTTTTGACCATTGTATTCAAGGTGTAGGAAAAATTTTACACTTTTATTTTATTTTTTGAAAAAGGTATCAACGCATTTCTTAGCACATGCATTTTAAACAAGATTGAAATAGCAAGATTATATTTATTTATTTATATATATTTATTTATTCTTTGGACATTCTTATTTGTCTTTGACCCTTTCAAGTAGTTACAAGCACCTAAATAATTTATCAGACATTCGTTTGGGACTTTTTGGCATGTAGTCCATTAGTCCAGTTTTGCTTTCCATCCTTTTTTCACCCCAGTAGTTACTAAACTATATCCTGAACCCAATCTGATCTTCCTCAGAGACATGCTTTAGATCAGGTGCAGTCCAGTCAGACTGGTCTGACTATGCTCTGATCTCAGACTGACCTATTTTTAGCTTCTTCTAGTCCACTGGATTCACCATAACCCTGTACTAGTTTCTTCTTAGACCCTTTTCTATTCTCTTCTCATCTTGCAGGACTAGCTAATTTGAGCAGTGGGTCAGTCTGCCTTGCCGTTCGGCCTGAGTTTGCGTAGCTGCTGAGCACGTCAGCTGAGCTGCTGGCTGCGGATGCATTATTTAGTGGCTCCTCTCTTCCACATAAACATAACATCAATTATAGAAAGAGAGGGTAATTAATCTTTGAAAAGGGGGTATGCTTACTAAGGCAGGAATCCGCTGTTAGCACAAGTGTGCGGGAGCACTTTCGAACGCCTTGCACACATACACGCCGGTCTGTTTGGGGTTTCTTCAGAAAAAAAAATCCCTGAAAGTTTTTTTCTAGGCTTTAGTCTTAGTACCTTTGTTAGCAGGTGGCAATTGACTTGTATTACATGAGGGATGGTGTGAATTAGGTAGGAGGCCCAAACCTACAACGCATATGGTGACTTTTCTGTAAGAGTCTGGAAAAATACTGACAGAAGCGATGTAATAAGGCGATGAAAGCAAAACACATACTCCTTTGCTTTCATCACCTTGTTCCATTCCTTCTGTTGCCTTTTGTCAGTGTGGTGGAAGAACGGCAGTGCGTGACGACCGATATTAATCATGCTTTTTGGAGAAGATTGTAGTCTTGTGCTGGAAAGAAGATGAATTAAACATGGTGTCCTGAATTCAGGCTCAACTCCACCGTCCATACGTGCACAACCAAAGAGAGTTGGGAAAACTGGAGGAGACCAGTGTTGGGGGTAACTCTTTTCAAGTAACGCAAGTTACGTAATCAGATTACTTTTCCCAAGTAACTATTAAAGTAATGCATTACTTTTAAATTTACAACAAAATATCTTATTTACTTTTTCAAATAAGTAATGCAAGTTACTTTGTTTTCCTGTTTATTGACTGACACCTCTCCTGTACCCATGCTGAGATAAATCAGGAGTAAGACATTTACCACCACTTACTGGCAGTTTTAGTTTTTTCTTTAGGATATCATTTCATTAAAAGAATGAATTTTCATGGGAAAAAAAAAATATATATATTTACCCCAAAAATAAAAATTCTGTCATCATTTACTCTCCCTCATGTCGTCAGAACATAAAAGAAGATTTTTTTGAAGAATGTTGGTAAGCAAACTGTTTCTTGAGTTAACTTTATTGTCCTTAAAGGCAATTATTTGTGTAGACAGCAGTATACATACACGTACGTACAGCAACACAATACACATTAAATAACACACATTTATAATAGATTTTTTAGAAACATTATTGTAGCAGGTATGAATGAATTTTTGTATCTATTTGATTTGCGCACATGGAGTTTAAATCTCCAACCTGAGGGAAGCAGTTGAAATTCAGTGCACAATGGGTGGGTTACATCAGAAAGGACTAACTGGCCCTTCCTAGTCACCCTATGTTCATACATTTGTGTAATGGTCCTTAAGTCAGTTCCCACTATCTTGCTGCACATTTTTACTATACTAGTCAACTTTTATTCCTGACATTTAAATTACCATACCAACAAATAATGCAGAAACTTAAGACAGATTTAATAAAACAGGTATAAAACAGTCTCATAAAAGAAATATCCATATTAAAAGTTCGAAGTTTCCTCAGAAAATACATACGCTGAAGAGCTTTTCCTCTAATAATTTAGTTTGTCATCAAGTACAGTCCCGAAATATTTATACTGTTTGACCACTTCTACCTGATGTCCCTTTATGACAGCAGGCAACACAGAGTTCTTATTACAGAAACTTTTGTTTTAGAAGCATTAATGTTTAAAAAAAGAATCCTCGCACCATTGAATAAAATGATCAACCACTGGACCATGATTCCCATCTGACTCAGTGAGGAGAGACACAATCACAGAGTCATCTGCAAAAATGCTCCGACAATCATCAGTATATAAAGAAAACAAAAGAGGGGACAAAACACAACCCTGAGGTGTACCAGTGGACAATAACAATACATTAGACAACACACCATTAACACACACTCTTTGGACTCTGTTATTTAAAAAATTCACCAGCCAACACACAGTGGTTAAGTCTAAATGAACATTTTTAATAAGTTTCTTAGCCAAAATATGGGGCTGAACACAAAAGCAGAGGAAAAATCAACAAAAAGCAAACGTACATGATTTTTTGTGCCTTCTAAATGTTTTAAAATCATATTTAGTAGGGTACAAGTGGCATCTTCCACTCCTTTACCTGATCTATAGGCAAACAGGATCAAGTGCTGACTTTTGTTAAAGCTAACATTTCCTTCTTTACTAATTTTTCAAAAGATTTCATAACCAAAGAAGTAAGTGCAATAGGCCTATAATCATTAAGAGAAAGAGGATTATAGAATTTTTCCAAAGACAAGGGACTTTAGAAAGTTGCAAGGATTTATTAAAAATATATGAATAAATCCCTGAAAGCTGCTCCTCACACATCCTCAACATTCTGCCACCAATGTGATCAGGGCCTGATTCACTCATTTGAAATGTAACATTATCCAGGGTCACTGAATTCCCACAATAATCATACAATTCAGAATCAAAACGTGTATAAAACGAGTTAAAATGTTTTGGTTACCATTGACTTCCATTAAATGAACAATACTGTGTGTGTATATATATATTTGTGGATGAACTATCCCATTAATACCCATTTAAAACCCATTCATCTTATGGCATTATTTATGCAATTGTAATTGCAGTGTAATTGCATTTATGCCACATCTGAGTGGAAATTAATGGTCTGTAAATATATCTAAATACCATTTCAGATGCATTTACGACGGCCATCATAGCCCAAAAGTTTGTGTAATAAATGTTATGTTTTCAAATAAAATATTTCTCCCTAAAGCTAATTTTGATGCTTTTCTCATTTCTCAAATTACGTTAAATTATTTTAATTTGATGAGTGATTAGTTTTGAATAATTAGATTTAATGAATAGACACATCATGTAATTAGTTAGATTAAAAATTTTAATAACTTGATGGCCTTATTTAAAATATATTAAAATAACAAAAACAAGTACAATAACAGTTAGTTCAATTGTATTAATATTTCACAATATTACTGTTTTAACTGTATTAATCAAATAAATGCAACCTTGGTGAGCAGAAGAGACTTCTTTCAAAAACATCTTACAGACCCCAAACTTTAGAACAGTAATGCATTTTCTCATTAAATGTCTTTATATATAGTGGCATCAATTATATTGCAAAACTTTTTTAGTTGGAGGTGTTTATAGTAATATGATGGGATTCATGCATATAATTATAATTGTGATTTATGTGTTCAGAAACATAAATTGTTATATTCTACTGAAAGGCAGAGTTGAAAAGTATACAATTGGCTCTAACAGTGAGGGTAAGCAAACATTTTAACAGCAATATTCAAAAATAAATGGTTATAATTTTATAATGAGACTATATTAGCCATTTTCAGATTCAGTTGTAATCTGCAGTGCTGTGAGAGTGGAGTTTTCTGCAGTGGTAGATTTTGCCCATGCTTAGGCAAGTGTGAATGTGTGTGTTAGATATGCAGAAACGAGTCATTACTCCTCTCGCATCCCTGATATTAATGAGCACATTTAATAATCACTTTAATTATGATGGATAGTTCAGAATCATCATATGACTTCCCTTGTCACTTAAAGGGTCTTTAACATTGCCCAAGGCGGGTTACAAGTCAAATGAGGAAATAACAGAGTTATAGGAATCCGACATGAGCATTATGGAGTGATATGAGAACATTAAGGAAGTTGAACTTCACTATTCCAGGAATTGATGTAGAAATTTGGTCTTTGCTGTACTGTTTTTGAGTAACTTTTTGAGTATGTAGTTACTGACGGCTATGGGCATGATGTAATATTTTGCATTATTGTCTTTTAAAATGGCAAAAGAAAGTGGCAGCAGTTTGCCCTTAAGCTTCCGTGACTCCCGCAGGGTGTGCATGCGTGTTTGAAAGAGAGAGCACCTATAAATAGATGTTGTGTAATCTAGATTGAGTTTTGTGACACATACTGTAAAGCTGTATAGTAACTCTTTAGCTATTTTTGTGTATTTGGTTCATTGTAAGCAGTGTAACACAAGTAACGCGAGTTATGTAATCAGATTACTTTTTCAAGTAACTAAAGTAACGCTTTATTTTTACATTTACAAAAAATATCTAAGTTACTTTTTCAAATAAGTATCTCAAGTTACTTTGTTTTCCCATTTATTGACATCTCCTGTCAAACATGATGGTTATTGTAGTTCTAGATTAAATACATGCATTTACTCATGTTGCTTGCACAAAAACTGATTCAGTATTCCTTAAAATGAACAAAAACAGTGAAATGCAAAACTTAGAATATTACACAAACTTGCAATAATTAAATGTTAAATAACACAAATATACTTTTTGGCATTACTTTTTTAACCAATGTCTTTGCTGCTGACTTTCGATAATACAATCCATACTAAGTACACATTTTGCTGTAATTAATCGTGATTAATCGCACCTAACATTTTAAAGTTTTTTAAATATTTTATATTTTTTTATATTCACATTTAATCTTCAAATTAATGTAGAAACAACATAAAGCCTATATTTTAAGCCTTTATAGCCATTCAGCATTACAGTATAATTAAAAGCTATCAATTTTAACATTTATTAGGTTTTTAAAAAAAATATTTAAAAAATAATAATTAAAGTTTCACACAACCCATTGTAATAAATGCCACATTTACCTGTGGCCTTGAATATATCAGGGCTCAACTCTTTATGTTCATTTAAGATTTAATTTAACTCATTTAAGACTGCTTGTGAGGATCAAGGTTATTATAGTTTTTTGCATTTTGAAATTAAGTTTTGATTTGAATATCGTTTTCAATTTTGCTATAAATTTCAGTTTAGTTTTAGTTAGTTTTATAAATTGTTTTGCTAGTTTTAGTTTTTCATTTTGTGAAAACATTTCTATTTAGTTAATATATATTTTGTTTCAGTTTTAGTTTTAGTAATTATAGTTTAGCAGAGTTACCAGAACACTTCCAGTGTAGACCAAAGCAAGATTTTAAATTTCAGCAAAGTTTAATGTTTGCACAGATTAGAGTTAACTCTTGTGCAGACATCTTAATAATACAAATATAATTGAGATTTATAATTGAGTCTGAGATTGAACAAAAACCAAATAAATGCAACTTAAAAATATACAAGTAAAAATAATAAAAATTCCAGACAAACTCATTCATATTAAAGATGAAATCTTGTTAAACATGCCTATTTAAATTTTTTCAGCAGTACAATGTAGGCTAGCAGTGTGACCACAGCTAAAGTCATCTGACTACAGCCAACACAACCTGCTGTGAAGCCAGTGTGATTGATTAATGAAGTGTGTGTGTGTGTGTGTTTGTCCTGGTATTCCCTACGTTGTGGGGAAATGTCTCCACATGGATAATAATATTATTAGTAGTAAATGATTTGTAAAAACAATGATAATAACAGCACTTTTCAGCCTGTCACCATCATTCAAACATGAAATCTCAAACATACAGCAGAAGTACTTTACAGATTTTTTTAACTTGTTTTGCTGTTGCACTCTTGTCTCTCGTTGGTATTCTAAAAACGTTGCGCTCAAGTTAAAAGAAGTTCAACTTGCGTCTCATTACCTTCATTTCCCTGTCATTTCCCATTTCACTGCCACAAACGCATTCTTTGTGAACAGCCACTTAGGACTAGCGATGTGTTCAGTTTCGGTCCTTCACTGTGCGCGTTACAGGACAGTGGTTAATCGCCTCAGATAACTTCACACGCATGTTGCGCCATATACAGACATTTCCCTAAACAGCCACTGGTCAGATTTTCCGCCACAGTAAAGAGCTTATTAATTACGAAAACGGTTATTTATTTTTGCTAATTATTATTTTATTTCAGTTCGTTTTTCAGTAACTGTTGTTAGTTTCGTTTCGTTTTAGTTTTTTTTTTATTATGATTTATTTTATTTCAGGTTACGGAAATGTTTTTTGACCAATAGTTTTAGTCTTAGTTTCAGTTTTTGTTGACAAAAATAACTTTGGTGAGGATATTTGACAAAATGGGCATTTCGGCATAATTATGTTAAATTATGTTTTTGTCCGTTCAAGCACTGTGAAGCGGCTTTCTGTGTGAAACACAGACAGGAGATTCACAGACCAGTACCGCACCGCATTCTCTTTTGTGTCTTATTGCACTTGAATGGCTTAAAAGCATTTGCATGAATAAGAGCGTGATCATATAATTTAACGCTAGCCAAAGGATGTTGGAAAAAACGGATGCTGCGCTAATTGTGATCAATATTTTTAACGTGTTAAACTGAACGCTTTAATTTTGACAGCACTACTAATAAACAAAAATGACTTTATATAAACCTTACATTTGTATTCAATTTTTTATTGCTGAAGTAAAAGCCGGTGAACAGTAAACATAAATTAAAAAATCACACAATAAACAAACAAGAAAACGAAAGTAAAGTTGCAGCCCCTCATGGACGACTGCCGCATAAACTAAAACAATACACTGTTTTCACTGTCGTCACTCCTCCTCTTATCATTCTGGAGCGCCTCCGTGGGACTTGAGAACGGTCAGTAGCACTCATGCCACCGGCCTTGCTCCGTTCCCTTGGCTTTTGGCCCTGTCCTGCTTGCCACTGTTACTTTTTTTAGGGAGTAATGCAATATTGTAATGCTTTACTTTTAAAAGTAACTTTCCTCAACAAAGATGGGCCACATTGGTTGACTAATCAATTAATAAGATGGACTAATTTATTTGCATTTTATGCTTTAAAGGAGACATATTTCATAGCTGCTTATGGCACTATTTTCTGTAGGTTTAATTTTTTCTATTTTTCTGTAATGCTGCTTTGATACAATTAGTATTAAAAAAGCATTCTACAAATAAATTTGATTTTAAATACTAACATTTGAATGAATTCTGATTTAAGTAGTGTATAAGTATGTTGGATTACAGATAGCATGTATGTTCATGTAGAAAATGTGTTTTCTTTTAGTAGTTTGCCTGTCTTTATTTTTCTTGTCTAAAATACATTAAGGAAAGTATTTAAAGAATCCAAAAATGCATTGAAAAACTGAACAGAATAATTATTAATCAAATTGAGTCATTATAATTATAAAAAAAAAAAATTTGTAAATTGCAAATTGAATTGATTTGCTGTTAGCCCAAATATTCACAAATCTTCTGAAGGGCTTTTTTTAAAGGCTGATTAATCATCTAGTCTAAGGATGGCTTGAGTTGAACGGTGACATAAAGGGACTGTTACTATATAACATGGCCAGAAATAAACAACACATCACAGTCTGTTTACGACAATTTAGCATACAAAGTAATTTAATTCAGCATCTTTGTGCCATCACAAGCTGGCTTTGATGTAAGGGGTACAATAATAGATGGATGGGAACAATAAAGTGCAACAGAAATAGGAACGGGTGTCAATCAACAGTCTGTGGCCCCAGGCGCTCACGGTTTGTTTATTATGGGAGCAATCTAGTTCAATGTGATCTAGTTTTTTGCAACAGTCTATCTAGATTGAGGAGTAGTTGTTCTGAAAACTATACATAGTGAGGACATTACAGACTACAAATGTTAGCATTTCCTGATTTCTGACTAGTAGGTTTTAGGGGCCGGTGTAGAGCTAGTTTTTACCAACCCAAACAAACTTTTTAGCTGTGAAATTTATATGTTACTTGCATAAAACTATTTTGTCCGAATATAAAAATACTTTTAAATGGCCGAAAAAGGAGAAACAGGCTTATTGTCTGCATGATGGCCTAGTTACAGCAGGGGCTAACTGTCAAAACTAACCAACAAAACTTTGGTTACACCTGCATAAACTTAATATAATTTGAACATTTGCTCTCTTCTGTCATACGTCATCCTTTTCAGCAACATTGTAGATCATTCAAATCCACAGGAAATTGCAGGACAATCCTAAATTAATTGGATGGATTGAAATTTGATCACAGTGAACTCCAGTGAAGTGATGTTTCTCTGGTCAGGTAAAGTAACATCTCCTCCAGAGAATGAGTCTCCCTGTCTCCATCTTTTGCTTTCAATATCATCTCCATGGCACCCCCCACAGGATTTGTCAAGGCATTTTACATGTTCTTTCAGTCTTGTTATGGTGCTATTGGATTGAGTGCATCATGTGCCATCTACCATCTGACAGCTTAGATGTTTGCTCTGAACACCTGGGCAAGTTTGTGAATTTCATCTGTGTTTCTAAAAGATATGGGTAATCTGTAGTCCTGCTGTGGAACACAAAATGCGAAATTTTGAATAATTATCATTGTGTTCTGTTCCATACAACAACACACAATGACGAGACACTGTGAAGCTCCAAAAAGGATGTTATGCACTGATGAACTTCCCCTCCAATGTAGATCTCAAATACTCAATCTCAAATTTGTCAAGTCAAGACTGAATATGTGTAAGTATGAGAGATGCTTGAAAGATCATTACAGTTAGCCGACTTCACCTGTTAGGTTATGCTGGTCTACTAGCTAGACTAGCACCCAATCTGTCTTAACCAGCCCTGCGTTTCCATAGTGATTTCTTCAATGATTACAAATGGCAGTCAGTATCTTTGAGGCTCAAAGAAGCTTATATTTAGGTAGAGCAGAATTAAGACTAGCACAGAAGGTAACAGAAATATTATTTAGCTAGAAATTGTACAGTCACATGCTTTTTTTAGGGAGCATAATGTAATAGTTGAGCTGCTGAGAGCTGTGCTTTTACTAAAGACATCTGAGCTGTGCATGATCTTGCAAACTGAGAAAGCTCTAGGATCTTTGGTCTTTGCCAGAGGGCCTCCAGCATTTGGCTAACATACATGTGACCGCACAGACCCATATCTCATATCTTACAACCTCTGACTCTCAAACATACATATAGGCTGAGCTTCTGGGATATTCAACATACTTTGTGTGTCTGTGATGCTGAAGGACATGCTCTTAAGCACACACATGCATACAGTTCCACCTCGATTTGTCCACATTGATCTTTGGGAATATGAACACCCTGTTCCAGTTGGCAGATCCTGAGGCACTACACTCATAAAAACAAAGGTTCCAAAAGGGGGTTTTCACAGTGATGCCATAAAGAAGTATTTTTTGGGATCCTCAAAGAACCTTTCAGTGAGCAGATGTTAAAAAAATGTTCTTAGTGTGATTAAACATTTGAACAATCTAAAGAACCCTTTGATATTAGTTGTGCCTTATAATAGCATTTCTCTGTTTCTCTCACTTGTCTTTTACTAGGAATCTCCGCAGGACAGTGCCATCACTCGTGACATTAACCGCACGTTTCCTGCACACGACTACTTCAAAGACACAGGCGGTGATGGGCAGGACTCTCTCTATAAGATCTGTAAGGTGAGTAGATGACATGTCTTCCATTTGCTTCCAATTTGTCTGCTCAGCTCAGATTCTGCACTTCTGTTCTGCTCCTGTTCATTTATCATCTTCAGCTCTGCAAAATCAATTTCCTACTGTTAAGAAAAGTTAAATGTTCACGTTTGGATTGTTCCAGTTTCTTTATATACTTTTATTTTATAGATTTTTATAAACTCATAAGAAATGTTACATGTATAAAGACACTGTTGTAAAGCAAGATATCCAGTTGCCAATGGAAGCATGCACTTATTTTCTAGTGATGGATGGATGGATGGATGGATGGATGGATGGATGGATGGATGGATGGATGGATGTGTAAATGGATTGATATATAGAAGGATGCGTGGATGGATGGATATATGAATGATGGATTGATGGATGGAAAAATGTATGAATGGGTGGATGATAAATGTATGAATGGATGGATAAATAGATGGATGAATGGATGGATGGATAAATTGGCAAGATGGATGGATAAATTGATGAATAAATCGATGGATAAATGGAAGGATGCATGGATGGAAAGATATATACATGGATGGATGAATGGCTATAGAAGGATAGATATCTAGATGGCTGGATATATAGTTGGATGAATGGATGGATAGTGATGAATGTACAGATGTTTGGATGGAGATTCAATATGAAAATGTGTATTACAATATAAAAATATATTACAAATTGAATGTTATAATGTGAGTAATTATGATTAGTTACAGAAATGTGTGATTCATTAATTATTATTTTTTTAATCGATTGACTTCACTAGTATTTATATACAGATGTATCACAATCTTTATTCATGTTTTGAAAATTCACAATCAATCAGCTTTTTCAAAGCATAAAGATAGTGGAAGTTCAGTAACCCGGATCACCTGTTTAACAAATACAAAACACTTTTCAGGTCTCCCTAAAATAATGAGGTCAGTGGGTTTAATATGAAAGTCACAAATAATGAGGGAAATGAGGAGATTGATGGTTGGGTTTCCATCTTTGGGCGTCTCTTAATAATTCACCAGCCCTCTCTGCGACTGTAACTGCCATCATTCATACTATAGATTTCTCATATTGACCACACAGTGTGATTCAGTTCTCTCAATCCACAGTTCACGAAGTTTATTAGCACTGCAGTTTGTGATTGTCACAATATTAGCTGACATTTTAACAGTTTTCTAAGGTATGTAGGTCAATCTGTAAGCATTCCGTCGAGCTCCCAAGTCTCATTTGCACTTCTGCTGTTTCAAACGTGCCACATGATGATGTGTAGCTTTAGGTTTGGCATCAGTGAAGCTAAACTACATAAATTCTCACATCTCATACTCACAAATCACTCACATAATCACAAAATTCCAAGTTATATGCAAATGAGATTTGAGAGCTGTAGTGGAAGCCAAGATTTAGTTCACCTCAAAATGAAAAATCTGTCATCATTTACTCGCCCTCATGTCATTCCAAACTCGTAAGACTTTCATTCATATTCAGAACATAAATGAAGATATTTTATAATCTGTGAGATTTCTGCCTCTCCAGTCCACGCAACTACCACTTAGACGCTTCAAAAAGTTCATAAAGGCCTTTATTCACATATAAACATTCATCAACTCACACATCAAATATGGTAACCGGAAGCTCAATCATGCCTGCTTGACGTGCGAGAACCAATGATGTTTATTCTTGTGTTATGCAGCACGTTTGAGCTTCAAGAACCAATGAGGTTCATTCTCATGTTACGCAGCACGTTTGAGCTTCTGCAAGAACCAACGAGGTTCATTCTCGTGTTACGCAGCACGTTTGAGCTTCTGCAAGAACCAATTAGGTTTGTTCTCATGTTACGCAGCACATTTGAGCTTCAAGAACCAATGAGGTTTGTTGGCGCATCAAGTACGGTTGAGCTTCTGTTTATGTTCTCTGATCAATGTTTATATGTGAATAAAAGCCTAAATTCATTCTGTTCATCATATAAAGCAATCGAGTCTCTTCAGAAAATTTGGACTAAACTGCCCAATTCATATGGATTAGTTTTACAATCTCTTCATTTAAATTTTTGAAGCGACAAAGGGGTAGTTGAGTGGACTGTCAATGGAGGGACAGAAATCTCTCAGATTTTATTTAAAATATCCTAATTTGTGTTTCGAAAATGAATGAAAGTCTTACAGGTTTGTAAGGACATGGTGTAATTCATGAAGATTTTTTCATTTTTTGGTGAACTAACCCTTTAAATGTGAATGATTCTTGGTGAGATTGCATCACTGACCGCTTCTGTCTATTTGATCATTTATCATATTATATTAAGCAGTTATTTTCAACTAATCTATGTTGCTACCAAGCAATTTATAGCATTATTACCCATAATTCCACTGTAACATTCTGTATCTTCCATCCTGCAGGCATACTCTGTATATGATGAAGAAATTGGTTACTGTCAAGGACAGTCCTTCCTTGCCGCAGTGCTGCTACTACATGTGAGTGTCACAGACTCTTAAATCAAAACCGTTTGAAACAAGGATGTCTATAACATAATTCAATATAATGGCATATTTGCACTTGCAAAATATGTTATTTAGTCAAATACACTACTTGGTTTGAATGAATGCATGTGACATCATCTTTTGAGATGAGAGACGGTGCCATCTAGTGGAGAATCCCTGTTGTGGGTATTTGTCAACATAATGTGTTTTTAATTTCAAGTTCTGTGATCAATGACTGTTTGCGGTCTCATTTTGATACAGATGCCAGAGGAGCAGGCGTTCAGCGTGCTGGTCAAGATCATGTTTGAATACGGTCTCAGGGAGCTCTTCAAGCAGAACTTTGAAGACCTGCACTGCAAGTTCTTCCAACTGGAGAGATTAATGCAGGTTAGTGTTAGAAACAGAATATTAGTTGACACATTCGGTTACAAATAATGACAGAATATGCAAAAGTAAGGACAAAATAAGGTCACATTTTAAATAACCAAATGTGCTATTCTTCCTCTCAAAGAATTAGTCCCTGACATGTCTACTAAGACTAATGCGCTACATAAAAAAGAAGAATATTTTGTCATCTTTCAAGTAAAATCAATTCACCTCAGAAGTACAACTGCACAAGATATTAAGATATTAATACTTGAATGTAAGTCTATTTTGTCTTATAAAAAGGCCTGTCGGTCCTACAAGACAAAATAATACACTGTCATTCAAAAGTTTGAAGCTGTGAAAAAATCATATTCTTATGCTCACCAAGGCTGCTTTTATTTGATTAAAAATACAGAAAAAAAACAATATTGTGAAATATTATTACAATTACAATTACAATTACAATTATTTTTTTTACTTTTATATATATTTTATATATATTTTAAAGTGTAATTTATTCCTGTGATGCAGAGCTGAATTTTAAGCATCATTACTCCATTCTTCAGTGTCACATGATCTGCGACCAGTACTGTCAGTGACTTCTTCCTCTCTGTGTTGTAGGAATGCATTCCAGACCTGTACGCACACTTCCTAAACCTGGGTTTGGAAGCACACATGTACGCCTCCCAGTGGTTCCTCACGCTCTTCACAGCCAAATTCCCTCTTTACATGGTCTTTCACATCATAGACCTTCTGCTGTGTGAGGTAACATTTCCTTCTTACCTGCTTTACCTCAATTGTCACTTTTCCTGCTCTCTTTACCTAGTTTACCTGTTAATTTGGGGTTAAGGGTGTTTCCTGTTATTTAGTATCTTATGGATTCAACTTGATTTTGATAGGTTTTAAACATCTTTTGTCATTTTGATATTATCATACTGATTTCTGTCATTTTATGTAACATTATGTAATGTTTTAGAGTATGAAAAAGCAAATGAAGATGATCACAAAAAAACATCACAGAATTCATCAAACCAATGCTAACACCTACTTATTGTTTGTGCTGATGTTGTCCCACCAAAATCTGTCACTTCCGGGAGGATGATGTCATTAAAATTTACAAGACAACAAGTTTACTTTGTAACATTTCCATAGGAGAAAGAAAACAAATACCTGAATAATAAAGAAACAATTTAAATGTAAAATGAATAAATTGCTAGTTTGTCAAAATAGAAGTTAGTGCAGCACCTGGGCAACATCTAATTAAGCCAAAATTATTTAAAATTCATTCAATTTTCAAATAATTAGATTTTCATATTCCATCCATCTTTGAAAATATTTGATCTAATAAAACAAAACATGAAGTGGGCATGAACATTTACTTGATCATAATAGGAATGAGCCTTTTTTTTCCCCTCTTAATCTTGTGTTTTCTCTTTTCAGGGCATCAGTGTCATTTTCAATGTGGCTCTTGCGTTATTGAAGGTAAGGAAATGCTTATGAAATCAGTTTCACTTATCATCTTTTTCTCTGATGTTTCACCAAGGAAACAATGAATATACAGGCCTGTGCTGTTTCCTAAAAACTAACCTGCAAACCACCCATGCTTCATCACCATGGCGACAGATATCAAAAGAATGTTAGATGTAATTGGCAAACCTAATAATTGGCAGCTACACTACATTGAGCATGTTTACATGCACACCAGTACGCTGATAACTCACAAAAATCTGCTTATTGTTGTCCGGGTTTACATGCAAACCAATACCCTGACAACTCAAGTAAACTGTGTTTACAAGACCTTATTAATAAATCAGGTTATTTCCAATAATTTGCGTATCTGTCTCTGAGTATTTTATTTGTTATGTCGGTTGTGATGTTAAATAAAGCATTAAACACAGAAGAAGAGTGTCGCAGGAAACTTAGGGGTCATATATTATCCTCTCATCCAGTTACAGATTTTGACTGTACAACTTCTTTTGCTGCACGAGATGAGAGCACTATAATTTTTTTGGGTCAAGAAAGAGACTGAGTTTGCGATATATTTTCTTCCTCCCTTACTGCAAAGCGCTTGTTCTGTCTGGATGCGCTTAAATCTGTCACATATATCACACTAATCACTTCAATAAGCCGATAGAAAGCAGGTTAATGAGTTTACATGCTGGGTGAAATCGGCGTAAGGGGCAAAAATCTAGCTGTGACGATCAGTTTATGCTTAAGCCGTTTATGACGTTACTCTGATAAAAGAAAGTGGGTTAATGCGTTTACATGACCACGTGCATTGTCGTCTTATTAAGCATAATCGGGTTAAGAACGTGCATGTAAACGCAATCACTGTGATCAGATGTTACTTAGTGCTGTCATCCAACCCTATAGGAAGAGAGACAATCTACCAGTGACCTACCCTGTCAAAACATTCATGGTGTCAAAGTTTAAATTAAGTATAGATGCAAATTGTACTTTTTGTGATTCACAACCAGAGACTATCCTACATCTTTTTTGGCATTGTGATAAAGACTTTGAGCTTTATTTCAAGGATGTTTTGTTTGGGTTTTTGAGAAGCAATATGAAAATAATTTTTTTCTTTGCAACTTAATTATTTTGCTTGCAAAATATTTTATCCACAAATGTAAAACTATGAGTTACCCCCAATTTTTCTCACTTTCAAGATGATGTTAAGATCTATATTAAATAGATAGCTACCTCCTGTAACAAAAAGGCTCTGAAAAACTCTCTGTCTGTCCACAGACGTCTAAAGATGACCTGATACAGGCGGACTTTGAGGGCGCGCTGAAGTTCTTTCGAGTACCAGTGCCCAAGCGCTATCGCTCTGAGGAGAATGCCAAGAAGCTCATGGAGCTAGCGTGTAGTATGAAGGTAACCAACCCATGTTCAGGCTTTTTATCTAGTTCTTTATATGAAGATCATGGAATTTAATGACAGAGAAAGAAAAACAATTAGAAGAAAATGCTGATTTTACTTTATTTTTAGTGCTGTCAAATTGATTAATCGCATTCAAAATAAACGTTTGTTTACATAATATAATATATTATATTATAATATAATATTTGTTAAATATATACATGAATGAGTGTGCATATACATAATAATTATACAAAGTACACACATATATTATGTAAAACACAAACTTTTATTTTGGATGCGATTTAATCGATTTGACAGCACTATTTATTTATTTATTTATTTTTAAAAACCAAAAAGTATATTTTGTAAAAAGTGACAAATGAAATGGCATTTTGTCCCAAAAATGGCAAATGCAGTGATTATGATAGTATGATAGTTGACAGGCCTCCTGAATGCACTTCTGCTGGGTGCCAGCGCTGTGTTTTACTATAGTGTAAATGTGATTTTCATTTAAGCCGAAGGTTCTTGGTGTGAATAGATCATTCATCTGCGACTCACTCTGCTTTTTCGTGATTCGTGTTGTGTTAAGAGTGTTGATGTAATTCTCTGGATTAGCCAGAAGAGGACACTGCAGGGGTAAAAAAGAGACCTATGATACAAAGTTCTTGGTTCTTGTTTTTTTACTGTATTATTGCATCTGTCCTCATGTGTTGTTCATATCTACTGAATGTAATTTATACATTTACTGTATTTTTCATCCTTGGAACCCTTTTTTTAAATATTCGTATTGAAAGTCAACGCAACTAAGAGTTTCACATCAGCATATCAAAAAGTACATAGAGACAAAATAAAAAAAATAATCCATATGAATGGAGCAGTTTAATCCAAGTCTTCTGAAGAGACCCTATCACTTTGTATGATAAACAGATTTAGCCTTTTATTCACATAAACATTGATCAACACACATACATAGAGCATATCAAATATGGTAAACGGAAGCTAAACGTGATAACCAAAGTTTAATTTTTGGGTGAACAAGCCATCTCCATATTTTCTGTGTGTTCTGAGACTTTTGAATGCCACTGTATCTGTCTGCCTGTGCACTTTGATTGCTGTATCAGTTCCTTTTTGCCGTCAAAACATGACTGATTGAGTTTTTTTGGGTCAAGCTCATTTTCCTCCAAATACAAGCTAGCCTTTATTCCTTTTTCCCCCATTCACGCCATCCCACCACAACACTGAAAGCTCACTTTCACTGCTGAGTTTGGGTGTGTTTCTGTGCCCTTTCAATACAAGGGGCCCAGCGTTAGAAAATCAGAAGCCCACGGCCCCTTCCTCAGTTTAACACCAGTTGCGATCAAAAGAGCTTTTACACACTACGACACTTCATTTCACTGCATCCAGGCATAATTGTTCCCTGAGGTGTCGCTGAAAAAATGCTGACTGATGAACTACTCTTGACATTGAGCGCTTTTATATGGATCTCATTTCATCTGTAGAAGCATTACGGATTAAATATGGAACAGACCCGGTTCTGTGTCCTAGAGCTAGTCAGATATGGCACAGTGCTAAATAGAGCTCATTTACAAACCTGCACGTACCTGCGGCTCTCGCATCGGTTCCACGGTCTTCTGGTGAAAATGGCTGATACTGTACACACAAAACACACTCAGTCTCACAGAAATGGGGTCATTTGATGAAAACGAGGTAGTATTGAGCTGCAGGTGGATAAATGTGGCATGGTGTGTGTTTGTATCCAGTGTGCGGGAAGTGCATGAACAGAAATCCTGTTAAATTTAATTAGTGCTTAGTCTTGTTGCAGTTGCATTTGGATAATGGATAATTAGAGCGAATTTTTAAGGCAAGTCTGCTCCTTTCACAGTTTTAAAGTCATAAAACTTCAAGAGGAATTCATGCTAGTTGATTCTTGACTATCGACATCAAGCCTGGTCCACTTTGGAGCAGATAATGACCAAGAACTGAAAGTAAGGGGCCGCCTGGCAGGCATGAAGTAACCAACACTTGCGTCGTACCTTACGCCTTACCTAGGCGGATTAAAATTGCATAGAAGTCAGCCAATAAGATTGAATTTTAAGAGTTTGTTAAGGTCTTGTTAGGGCTGGGTGATATGCCAGTAGATAAACTGGTACAAATTTGTCAACGGGGAGAGATCACGTGACATTGCAGTGCTGCATTGTCTCAAAAGTTTAAAAGTGTATTAACCTTTCAATTTATTTTAAACTGTTCAAATACTATAAGAAATGAAAGAGATTCACGTAAACGCAGTTGGTTATATCTTACGTTAACGTAACAGTTGGTGAAAAATCGTGTGTGTAAATATATTGGATCTGTGCATTAGGTCTTAAAGTGACAGCAGCGTCTTAATGTTCTTAATATTAATGAAAAATAAAGACTCTTGACTGAATTACTTGAATTTTTCTTAAGAAAATAGTTATTTTTTAACAGTCACTTGTCGCCACCTACTGGCGCAACGATGAAGTTACTTTCAAAAGGTGATGTACTCTATTTTCATTGCTACAGTAGACATCAGTTTATAGTTTGGATATAAACACTTTTATTCCAATACTTTTGTGATTCATTTAAATTATTGTAAGACAGAAATAATGATACTGTGTGGCTGACAAGCTGTTTTACATGACAACTGCTCTCTGGATCAGCGGCAGCGTAACGCAAATCTGAATGTTCGCTGTGATTGGACATAGTGTATCGTTGTCATTCAGGAATACGATTGCAAGAGTGTTTGAATCAAGATTGCAATATTTTAGCGATTAATCGTGCAGCTCTATTCTGTAATATTTATTTCTTCTGCTAGATAGACATATTAAAAAAATATATTTAAGTACTGTTTATTCTATTCGTATCTTTGATCTATTGTATTTATTTGTCATATTAGTTGTAATTAGTTTTATTGTTCTTATTTTATTACTGACTTACTGTTTACTGTCTTCAATGAGTTCGAGAAGTTTTTATTTATATTAATTGGACTAACATCAGTTTTTGCTTTGGTATCAGAAGTGGCATTGAGAATTGTAAAATTTCAATGTCATCTACATTTTTGGCATAAAACAATCCTTATTTCCACCAAACATAACTATACTGAGAATTCTTATCATGAAAAAAAAAATTTATCAGGACTTACCGACTTATGCCGACGCCTAGGTCTTGTCATATTTGCGCACAAATGTAGATATTTCTAATATTCCCTCTTTTTTTGTCTATCTATTGAAATTCTACACAGCCAAACTCTTCACACATCAAAACATTTATAAAGAGGAAAGTAATCCATATAAATCAACTAATTTAATACTAGTCTTCTGAATAGATATTATTGTTTATTATCAACAGCTTTAAATATTAGACTCTTAAACTATTATTAGTTTTTGCTTTGATATTAAAATTGGTTAATAGACAAGTAATAGACTAGTAATAATAAGACCGGTATTTGTTTTTTGCTTTGGTATCAAAATTGGTTATTAGACTAGTAATAGACTAGTTTTTACTACTAGTTTTTACACTTTATTTGAATGTGTTCCTGTTACAGTGTAATTTAACTTAATTGTAAATACATTTAACTACTGAGTAATAATAATTAACTACATGTTTACTATAGGGTTAAGATGAGGGTTTGGTTTAGGGTTAGTTGCATGTAATTATGCATAATTTATAGTTATTAATACAGTAACTACATGTAACATGTAATAAGGACACTGTAAAATAGTGTTACCTTACTTTCTAGACTAGTATTAGTTTTTGCTTTGTATCAAAATTGTTAAGAATTGTGAAATTTCAATGTCATCTAAAATGTATGTATCATAACCTTGTTTGCAGCAAAAATGGCTATATCATGAAATAAATGATCTTGAAATAAAATTACTATAATGGTTCTGGTCATATCACCAAACTCTAGCTCTTATCGTGTTTGGCTTTAAAAATGCTCCAGATGATCTTTGTGTGTGTGCTGTTGGAAGTTTAAACTGGATTTAGGCAGACAAGCGCTTGCTAAACTGTCCTTTTTCTCTGTGTTACACTTTTTTTCTTGGTTGTACTTTGTCCACATCTATTTCAATACCCTCTTCTGTGTCTTTTTCATGTCACAGATCAGTCAGAAGAAGCTAAAGAAGTATGAGAAGGAATACCACACCATTCGAGAGCAACAGGAACAGCAAGAGGCGCCCATCGAGAGATATGAGGTAGATTGTCTGACCGCATGAGGCGTTTCTGTCAGATTTACACATCTGCATTCATGACTATGTGCATATGAATATTTACATGGCTCTTTAGGGTGCACATGTGTTTGCCCATATGCGTTTGATTTAATTTTTTCGCACAATCAGAACAATTTTTCTCTTCTCAAACTCATTTTCCTCAGTTTCCATCCTGTATCTTGTGCCATTAGCATATGTGCTTTATTCTTATAATGAGCAGCGATGTGAGACGAGGTCACCGCTGGGCTCAGAGATGATGAAAAAATGGCCAGATGGATTCCTGATAACGGCTGCCTGCCAGTCAACTGTTAGCCTAAGCCCAGCTCACTAGGAATTACTCTGATCATTTAGGAACTGTCAGTCATGGTTGAATGCCTACACACACACACTCACACACACACACACACACAGTAAAAATGCTGTTTGAATTCTCTAAAACAAAACATTAGCTCTTAAATAGTGTGCAAGATCACAATTAGAGCATCATAATAGTTGCCCAGGTCTTGTGCTAGTTATGTCTGATTTTTTTGTGTGTGTGTGTGTGTATCCAGGCATGTTAATATATCCCACAATCCCTTTGTTGGAGTTTGTGATGGCTCTTTTCTTTTCTTCTTTTGACAAGAAAATGCACAAATTCACCATTCACAATTATTCACTTATTAAGATTTCATTTGTTAACATGAACTAACAATGAAAAATACTTCTAAAGCATTTATTAACCTCTTGAAGCGCATTGACCTGACTTCAGGGTGGCGTCACTTTGTTTACCTTTGTTTACATTACCTATATGGACTACTGTCTAATAATATTAATAATGTTAACATGTTTGAAAGGTTAACATGTTTGAAAGGTCTCACTTTATACCTTTGATATTAAATGGCGATCGCAAGATGAATCTAATCCGTCACACTTGGGTAAAAGTGTCCAGTGGAAATCAAAACAACAACACAAATGCGTTGAATCCGTGAAATATTGATATATTATCCATTGTTTATGTCAGCTTTCACCCAAACTTTCTGCCCTCCATCATCGTTCTTCAAGAAATTATGCAATCTGTGCACCATTTATGTTGTAAAACTGTATATAATAATGTACATTAGACTCTCACAAACAAATGAGCCCACCTCCAAAGTGAATTTTTTAAAATAGGGTGGTAGTTTTACTATTACTATAATATCCAAGCAGTGCCACCTGGATTTTGTGACGTCTTGAGAGGTATAGCCTATCATTTTCTCTATTACACAGCCAGTCATTGTCTTTGTTGTAACATTTTTAGCCAATGCGAAGACAATTCCAACAACGTGTGTGATGTTTGTCTTCCGCATGTACACATAGAGGCGTTTTTATGATTATGTACAGTTGTCTCAAATGTCGAAATATCCCACAGTGTTGGCAAAATGGACAGGTACTGTTTAGCTCTGTATTGTTAATAATTGTATTCCTGTACTTCCTTGTACTTCTGCACTGAAAATGCACACTATATGTTGCATTGCCTAAATTCAGTCATATGCTCCACTTAAATACATAAGCTTATAAATATTTCTGTGTATGTATGGCCTTAACACACACACACACACACACATACACAATACAAACACACACTTGCTCTTTAACAGGCTCTTAGTACAATAGCCGGAGGACTGAAAGTCCAGTCAGTGTGTTAATTGCTTTCTGACATATTTCCCTCTAACTGGTCAATTTTTAATCAGGTTTCTTCTCCAAGGTTCCTCGTATTCCCAGCACAGTTAACCATTATAGTGACTGTCACAAGACAGTGACTGAGTCACACACACTCACGCTCTGTGTCTGCTCTGTAGAGAGAAAACCGGCGGCTACAGGAAGCTAACATGCGTCTGGAACAGGAAAATGATGATTTGGCTCACGAGCTGGTCAGCAGTAAGATCGCCCTGAGGAAAGACCTGGACAACGTAAGTCTTTCAGGCAGTTTGCCACTTTTGAAGCTATTTTAAAAGATTGTTTTTAAAAAATTGCTGTGGCCTCTGGTGCATATATTAACACACAGTGTGTCCTTTTTCCTTTAGGCTGAGGAGAAATCTGACGCACTCAACAAAGAGCTTCTCATCACTAAGCAGAAACTGGTGGACTCTGAAGATGAGAAGAGACGATTGGAGGAAGAGTCTGCACAGGTCGGACACCTCCACCACTACCCAAAACCTACCTGGCACTACTGGTCAAAATAGTGAATAGTATTTCATAGTCACAAAAACTATGAAATAGCACACATTGGAATATGGGAATTATGTACTGACCAACAAAATCTCATATTTTGTTTTTGATCCTTTTCAAAGTCAACACCCTTTGCCTAGATTCCAGCTCATTTTACTCTGTTCAGTCTCTCAACTAACCTCATGAGGTGCATCCTGGGATGCTACTTAAACAGTATTGAAGGGCATGTCCTGATTTAGCCAGGTTAGACACGTTCCTGGGTTAACATGTTTTGTTGATCCTGGAACAACATTCCTGTCAGAAAATTTAATCCTAACCATATCCCTACCCCTAAACCTAAACCTAACCCTAACTATAACTTATCCCTAAAAATCAGAGAAAAATAATAGGTGAATAACACTGATGTTGAAGCACCTAACCCTGGTTGTAGGCCTAAACTTGACAAAAACAGTACACTTGAGAACCCAATCAGAACCCTCAAATCCGGTTCTGCATATTGAAGGTGTTCAGAAGTGTTTAACTATTCTTGATTTTTTTTTTTTTTCCTTCACTATACACTCCATATCACCCATTTAAAAATCTAAAATAATACATAATACATATTAATTATAATAGCAATAAATATAATAAATTAAATATATTTTTTCACACCACTTGAAAGCTAAATTTGTTTTTTGTAAGAAGTTAATTTACCCATATGCTTCAGAAATAGCTAATGTCAATGATTTCAGCTATGTTTAAAAAAAGTTTAATTTCCAAATGTCCAGTGAACTGCACTGAACCACACAACCCATAATCCTCAAGTGATTTCCACCAATTAGAGAAGTCACTTTTACCATGAAACAATTGTGTGTTGCTTTCTCAATCAAAATTACATTTAAAAATCCCTGATTAATTCAACTTTATTGGATTATTTTTTTAAATGCCTATGGAGAAAATATATATATATCTTTTTTTTTTTTTTTCTTACATTGGTATGAGAAACATACATTCTTTATGTCTTTTGGAATATCTAGTGTATTTCCCAATAATCCCATAATGAGTTCCCATTGATATACTGTATTTATGTCTATATTTTGGATGGAGTGATATCAGGGAATGATCCCTGGAGAGGGCAGACTCATGGTATGCTGGATGTGTGCTTGAGTAGATTGCTGTGGTGCCTCTAAGACAGGTCATACATTTGTACAGCCTGTGGACACAGTTGTCCTTAGATAGACAGTCTCCCAGAGGGGACACGGGTTAAATATAGTATTGTTGTGAAATGACTGATTTCTTTTTAAACGAAGAAGAGGCAGAGTGTTTAACTTGCGTCTACATCTGTGTTTCAGCTGAAGGAGATGTGTCGGAGAGAACTGGATAAATCTGAGTCTGAGATCAAGAAGAACGGCTCCATCATTGGAGAATACAAACAGGTAAACATACACACACACACACACTGACCCATACACACTCCAGTGAGCATGGTCTGCTGTTTCTATTTGAGATTGCTCTGATTCTAATGGCCTTCTATCACTATAATGAAGTCCAATACCCCAATATCAGTTTAAATGTCCCAGCCTCTGTCATATCTCATCTTAAAACACCCCATCGTCCAGTTAAATTGCCTTTATAAATCACTTAACTGAGACTCTCTATAAATTAGGGATGGGACAATTACCGGTTTCACGATAAACCACAATAAAATGTACTGATGGTTAGTAATATTGTTTAAAATTTAATTATCATTAAAACTATGTTTGATTATCACGATTTTGAAAACTCGCTGTAAATCCTGTCCAGCCAGCATCAGTCTGGCGCAGCGCACAACGTTGTTTTTTGAACGAGAAGAAACCTCAATACCAAAACTACGTCTGGGAAATAATTGGACACAAAATTTTGAGTTTAAATATTTTATCTCACTCTCTCGTAGTTCACGTGAAGCTTCCGCGAAGAAAAGTTTGCAGCAAGTGGCTTTGAAAAACGAATGAATAAGTTAAAATAAGACTATTAAGTGTGACATTTTTGGGATAATAATGTATATTCATTGCACACTTATTACACAGATTTTCTTTATCACATAAATAATTACGGGGACATACTGAATTGAGATTAATGTTTTAAATCTTACCTGTTTATAAATCCATTTTGTACAGCGTACACAACAATCATCCAGACAGGATGATCACAACAAGTTATAGTATTTATAGTAATAATTATAGTAGTATTAATAGTAAAGTCCTCTTATTTCATTTTCAATACAATCAAAAATAGAGACGCGAGCTGCATTTGAATGAAACGGGAGAGCACGTCTTTTGTGATACATGGATGTGCGCTGTGTTATAATGCGTTGCTATTGACGACAGTCATTATATGGAAGGAAATGCCTCAGAATATAATCTTGCTTTAAAAAAAGCGCATAGAGCTGCTTGTTTTATTTGTTGTATGTTGTTTTTCAAATATAAAACTAGTTGAAATGTTTTCAGTGTGAGCATCCCTACTATAATACTTTTATGCACATCAGTTTTACTATATGGCTTTCTCTTGCCCTGCCAAATGTTTGCTTAATTTATTTTTTACTTTACTTGCAGTGCTTTCAAGGTATACATTTTATCAGTTCATGCATTCCCTGGGAATCAAACCCAAGACTTTTCTTCCCAAGACTTTCTTGTGCATGTCACTATGTCCTTGTTATTCCTCTACCGTTATTTTTGTTCCCCTCTTTACCTTTTACGTTTATTTTAATGCAACATAACTTAACTCATCCCTTAAGGAACAGAGCCCATTAGTCTGTAGCATACATCTGTTGTTTTTAAGGGACCAGGCACTGATGGTGTGTAGGCACATATTTTATCTGTTGGTTTTTTCATCTTTTTCTTCTGCTGCTTCTCCTGGCTGTGAGTCTATGGCAAGGCTTTAAACCAGATGGTTAAAAGTCTGGCACACTGATTAGGGTGGGTTTCAGTATCCCAGCTGGCAAGTATGGTATCAGTAGCTGCTTTTCCACTGTCGGACCAGTGCGAGCCAGGCTAACCATGTGCCAGGCAGGGCCAAAAGCCTTGAACCTCGAGCCACAAGGCTAAAATCAAGCTGTGTTTCCACAGTCGGGCCAGTAGCCCCGCAGCGCTGCCCTAAAACCCGCCTTTAACACGTCTCAGTAGAACAACGTCACACAACCACACCACTTCACCAGCTGAGTGAAAACTAGCTAATCACAATCTGAGCATGACAGAAGCGAACGTTTTGACGTAAGACTCCAGCATCGAAGATTTACGATAAAGAAAAGTTAGTAACAGTGCATATCAGTCATTCTGAATCAAACTATTCAGATATTTATCGTTATCGCACATAAAAAGAGAATGCATACTTATTCAGTTGCGCGATTGCGCAAGGCTTACACATTTAGAAAAATATTGATAAAATATAAAATGTTTACATCACTACTTTAGAAAGAATGAGCTTTCTATTCATTTTCCACAAAATAATGCTATCTGAGGAGGTTTGAGTGATCTCTCCCATCTCACTATACTGTTATTCCTTCAGTCAGAGCAACAGAGGGAGCTCCTGGACAGAAAACAGGAGTTATGAGTTATATACCAGAGTGGATGTAATTTATGACATATATATGGATGCATTAGTCCAGTATCAACAAAGGCACAGGGAAGAGACAAATGAAGACGCAAAAATAACCAATTTCCACTAGTTGTAGTGTTTTCAGTGATATGTAGCCTGTACATATCTGTTTTGGGGTTTCATGACCCTTTAAGTTAAATCGAGACTTTAATCTACTAACTTTAGTAATATCTAACTCTACTAATATCTAGTCATGCATCTTCACCACATGCATTTCATAGAACCTGCAATTTTTTATTGCTGTACAGCTTCTCACAATTTTAAACTAATTCACTTTTAAACATTTTGTGGCTATTTCTTGTTCAATGTTTCTTGAATCTTTACCAAAACTGGCTCAGACCAAATTTTTGAAGTTTAACACTTTTCTACATCATAACCAACAACTGTGATGCATATTGACATAAACCATTGTATGTATTGTTGTTACATTGATATGAGAATACCATGTTACATTGGTAGCAATGTTACATAATGGACAAATGTTCTGAAGCTGTAAATAATGGTAATTAGTTACCATTATTTACAGCTTCAGAACATTTGTCCATTATGTAACATTGCTACCAATGTAACATGGTATTCTCATATCAATGTAACAACAATACAACGGCCTTGACCAAACAAATCTATTCATACTTACAATGTCCCAATGTTGTGCTTGGCCTCAGCTGTGTTTTTTTGTCGTTTTGGCTTTCTTGTCATATTTATTGACAAATGAGTAGAAAGAATGCAGGAAATAATGGAGATAATAGGGCAGAACAAGTTTCGTAAGCCTGTGCATGTGTGCCAACCACTAAACAATAACTCCAACCATTTTGTTTTCAGAAATAACCCAAAATAGCTGTTAATAGAGCACAGTAAATAGACCAAAAGGCTCGATATGCTCCTGTAAACATTTAAGTCTAAACTAGAGAAGTTTAACATGCTCATGTATTGATAAGGGCTGATCTGATGTCGGAGTGTAGAGGAGAGGCTGGCCTGAAAGTGGCAACTTCAGTGCCGTATGAGAGCTTCTCTGTAAAAATAGTTGAGTTGCTGTCCCTGCAGAGCTCATTTTAATGGGGCCGCTGACAGCATGATTCATGGTGGAGCATGATAATGGTGTCCTCTGAGCTGAACCAGCTCTCTCTCTCTCTCTCTCTCTCTCTCTCTCTCGCACACACACACGCTCTTATTGCTTGTATGAGCCAGACGGCACACAATGAGCGTCAAAAGCCTGCAGGTATCATGCTGGACGGCTTCCCTGTGTGAAATGAGCACGCATACACTCATTAGTGTGAGGAGGAAAGGTTTAACACATCTGCCGTCTGAAGACAAGGCTGAGAAAACACAAAGCTAGAACAAAATATTTAATTTTCAATAAAATGTTTACAGGCCTAGTTGTTGTGCAGCACAAAGTGTGTCTTGACTTTAAAAGTTTCTGTTTAATAAAAATGTCCCGTCAATTCATATCTGTTCACTTAATGACTAGCTCAGAAATATTCTCGAAATATTTGTTTGTGTTACAGACATGAATGATGCCTCAGCTCATGTCTTGTTGAGGAGAGGGTACAACATGCTACTACTTTTCTAAGTGATCAGGCTTACAGTTTTTGTTTGGTGGATGAGAAAAGGTGCGAAAAATCAATGTCACTTGATGTTGATAATTATAGTGGAGAGCCACATAAGGTTTTTGTGAAGATAGAAGAGTGAGTAGGACAGGAACAATGCAGAATCAAACCTGCATAAAAATGATCAGCCAGCATCAAGCATAAGCCCTGGTTTTACATGTACTTTATGCTATGCTATCAGTACACATGACATAAATTTCATCCTTAAGGTATGGTCACACTTACACATCTTGTTCCGTTGACGCAAGCTAATGCGAATCGTGCTCTTGCGAAATGTTGTGACCTCTCAGCTGAATTAAAATAACGCAAAATTTAAATCAGCAGTATTGCAGCATTGCTGCAAAGTTGAGTAGATTGCATATGTTTTTAGAAAAGGCGCCATTGAGTGTGACATCATTATGGATATTGCCGCTTCAGTTGAAATTACGCACTACTTCTCAATCGGAACGCTGCATCCTAGTAAGACTGCATATCTCGGCTGCCACATCATCAAGCTCCATCAAAGGATGTATCAATTTGAAGGATCCTTTGCTTCCTTCATTTGGCTTATTTTTAAGAATATATCAAGTGTGTCCTTTGCAATTACCCACAATCCTTAGCACACATTCCAGTTCACAAAAAAGAATGATCGGAAAATGAATCTGCACTGAGCTTGTCCCATTTTACCACATAATACAAGACAAAAAATGATTTTGGAAATGAAGGGATTGTTTTGTTTTGTTGTAAATTAATCACATAATGTTAAACTGTGCGTAAACCACTGGGAGACCACAGACGGATGTAATTACCTCTGCTGCATTAATAGAAAGTCAGGTAATATAAAGCTTTTTAATATAAAATATTTTTCAAATTATATGTAATAGTATTTTCCATAGACTGCTTGAAAAAAAAGATGGATGAGGTGTCTCCACTTCCTTCCTCCTTGTAGAAAATTAAGCCAAAATATCCCAGAAACGGTCGTTGCATATTACGCAATTTGGAGCCAGAGTCTGTGCACTAGTGATTCTTAGGTAGAGCCACGGCATCAAGGCCCCAACTTATTGGAAAAAACAAACACTTGAATATACACTGCCGTTCAAAAGTTTGGGATCTGTAAGATTTTTAATGTTTTTAAAATAAAGATTCTTCTGCTTACCAAGGCTGCATTTAATTAATTAAAAATACAACAAAAAACAGTAATATTGTGAAATATTATTACAATGTAAAATAACTGTTTTCTGTCTGAATATATTTTTAAATATAATTTATTCCTGTGATCAAAGCTGAATTTTCAGCATCATTACTCCAGTCTTCAGTGTCACATGATCCTTCAGAAATCAGTCTAATATGATGATTTTTTTAGGATTCTTTGATGAATAGAAAGTTCAAAAGAACAGCATTTATCTGAAATAGAAAGCTTTTGTAACATTATATACTACCATTCAAGAATTAGATTCATATATAAGAATTTTTTTTTGGAAAGAAATTAAAGAAATTATTACTTTTATTCAGCAAGGATGCATTAAATTGATCAAGTGACAGTAAAGACATTTATAATATTACAAAAGATTTATATTTCAAATAAATGCTGTTCTTTTGAACTTTCTATTCATTAAAGAATCCTGGGAAAAATGTACGCAGCTGTTTTCAACATCGATAATAATCAGAAATGTTTGTTGAACAGCAAATCATCATATCAGAATGATTTCTGAAGGATCATGTGACACTGCAGGCTGCAGGCTGGGCTAGGATGCAGCCTTCTGTTTGAGAAACACCCATACACTCAATCTAGTTTCACTGCAGTTTAGCATAATACGCGCACACTTACGTACATAGCCAAATCTCATTGTGTGAGATGCATGCAACTCTAGTTTAAACAAGTACAAAGACTTTTTTGTCGCTCATAACTTAAATAAAAAAAGAAATATCACAGACATTGGTTAAGAATAAAACCTGGCGTGCCGAGCACCTGTGTTTGTTCATGATATTAAATGGAGTACACTTTGGCTACATATTTGGCTGTACAGATATTGCAAAACTAAATTATACATTGGGCTTTAACCACTGGGTTGAGTCATGGGTCAGATGTAGAAGTATTTTTCAACAGGAATATTCTGGGCTGCGTCATCCCTGGTCATTCATTCATTCATTATTCATTTGAGGCTACATCCTCCCTGCTGATGAATGCATGTTTAATGAGGGTGTTCACCAAATTAAACTATGCTGAGCTGACCACATTGATCCAACGGCAGCCTGCAAAGGAGTGATGCCGGGTTGGGAAAGAATGCATGAGCCCCATTGATCAAAGTGTCCAATCAGAAATGGATTTACTGTAGGGTAAAAAAGACAGCGCTCGGCCTGATATGTCCTACTGACCTGAGTAGTGTGGTGCAGTTAGTGCACTTACTGTAAGAGGATACTGGGATTTGTAATATCCTGAAAATGTGAATATCCTGTAACAGGAAAAAATGTGATATCCTGTAACAGGAGAGATAGATTGGAAGATTGTATGTTCCAGTCATGTTGGTTGACCTTTTACCGTAATCCTCGTTCTCCCTCCTCTTCTTGAACAGACAGCATGTGTAGTGTATTGTTGTGAGCAAGAGCGTTACTGAACCTTGACCTGTTGTGTTTGTGTCTCAGATCTGCTCCCAGCTCAGTGAGCGACTGGAGAAACAGCAGACGGCCAACAGAGGAGAGCTAGAGAAGATCCGGGTGGGTGATGACACACAGACACACACACACACACACACACACACACACACACACACCCAGCAGTCCACAGCATGATGCAGGAATGTATTAATTTTTAAAAAAATGCCCGATTATGGCAGATAACTTAATATTATTGCTGCACTGCTATTATAAATATATACAACTTTCACACTAAAGATTTAATCTAGAATTTAGCAATGAAAAGAGATTATAATGTAGATTTATTTCAAATAGGAAAAAAAACTTAAAAACTACAGGCAAAAACATAGTTTTTTCATGCTCTGGTCAATTTTGGCTTTTCACAACATGTTGTTTCAGACTAATGGAAAGAAAATACACCTTTATTGCCCTTTTTCTATTTGCATATGTAAAATTACAAGAGGCAATTTTCACGACATTGTTTTTTTTCCAATGCACAGACTGAGCCAGAAATCTCCACTTTAGTAGAATTTATGTACACAAAACTTTACAATTTATTCTTTTATTCCTGTATGTATTCTGAAGGGGTTTGTTCACGTCATTCTTTTGATTTGATGACATTTTATTCCTAAAAACATGGTGGTTTTTCTCCCCCTGGCTGTTAAAGGCACAATATGTTAGATTTTTGGATTAAAATATCCAAAAAAACACTAGAACAATGTTATATATTTTGTTGACTTGTGTACTTACATTATCCCAAATGTTTCCAAGAATGTTTAAATCCAGAGAAATAAGCAATTTTAACCAGGACACGAACCGTGTCCGTGCGTCGCCTATCAATGACATCATACCCGCGTTACCCTCGATTTTTTTTTATTTTGAAGAAACCATGGAAATACCAAAGACACTTTAACATATTATGTGTTTTATTAGACAGGTTAACGACTGTTTGGAGACATTAATCGACAGAAAACGAATCATTGTTCAGTTATTATTGTTTAAATCTCGTTTTCTTGATTTACCGCGAGTACCATGTTTTACCATGCCTAATATCGTTCTAGCTTACTGCAGTGTGCAACAAGTGTCTTATAGTAGCCGCCGAGCGAACGCACAGAGTAGCATTATAACATAACTTTCAACACACTCAAAAAATTTATAAAATATGATAAAAGTGTTGCGTACGCATGGTCAGAAAAAACAGAAGCACTCGTCTGTGGCATAATAAAAGCTCTGCGGCGAAAAAATTACATATTGTGGCTTTAACAGCATTTTCTGGAATGATAAAAAGAATAGATATATCCAAAATCCTCTCTGTAAAACCAAGAAATAAGAATTTTGAACTTGGCTTTATCCAGTGTTTAGATTTCTGTTCTGGAAATGTATGCAAGTTTAAAGCTGCAGTCCATAACTTTTTACGCGTCTTGCGGAAGAACATTGCAACCGGAGCTACTTCTCTCTGTTTATGTCTATGGCGAGTCACGCAGGGACTGTGCTCCTCCGCAGCGGTTCCTAACAGACCGGTCTGAAATAGTCCCAATATAAACACTTATTATAAGTGTACCATAATGATTCAGGGTAAGACAAAACATGGTTTGGAAAATGGATTCATGTTGTACATTCTCATTATATAATTTTTGTAAATCTTGAACACAAAAAAAGTTACGGACAGCAGCTTTAATTACATAATGCCTCATTTGCATATTTAAACATAACATTTCAGTAAACTTGTAATACAAAAACAGTGTTTGCGATTCTTAATGTAATTAATTACCCTTAAATTTAGCCTTAAAAAGCATACAGAAATGATTGCAAAAAGAATTTAAAATGTTTTTGGCTGATTGTACTTTACCAAGTTACATACCTATATAAATATATACATTAAGCAATTATGTGCAAGAAATAAAGAATATTTCAGAAAAACATTAAATTTGCGATTGTTGTAAATCAGTCTGAGACAATATATTATACTGTTTATCATCATTATACAATAATATTTGACCACAGAATACTGTGATTGACCAGACAGAATCAAGTATTCCAGATCAATGAGTAACAATACATCAAATAATATCACCCTAATCACGACAATTAAAACAAGTGTAATATTGTCACATAATGATATGGTCACTGATACACTGTTGTGTTAGTAGCCTGATGTTCAGGTTCATGGCCCTGGTCATGTGGCACATCCCTCAAGAGACAGTGAAAACATCCTGTTCAGCTCCACACACACATTTTGTGCTCATTCTGATTGGTCATTCTATACTAAATTATTGCTAAAATGCATTTGATTTTCTTACACATCTGTTCTAATTTAATGTCCCTTATATGATTGCACACTCTCTTTCGTTCACTCATTTCAATGTCATTTATTTGGTAGATAGCCGTGTAATAAGCAGCGGTTTGTGCTGATCACCTGCTGTGGTTTATTTAGTGTTAATAACCAGCCGAGTTATGCCTGTAATTTGGTAATTGTCAAGCTTGTGGGGAAGGGTTACGAGGTTTAGCGTGTGTATCTGTACAGATGAAGGTGGAGGGCTGTGAGAAGTGCAGCATTCTCTTCAGTAAGGAGGGCCGTCTGAAGACGCTCAGAGCTCCTAAGGAAGGCAGTGAGGAGGACATGGACGAGGAGAAGGAGGCGCTGAAGAACCAGCTGAGGGAGATGGAGCTGGAGCTTGCGCAGACCAAACTACAGCTGGTGGAGGCTGAGTGCAAGATCCAGGTACCCAAAAAGACAGCACCTGACATCCCACACATGAACGCACACTGCAAATGCAAACTGCATGAAAACGGATGTAGTTCCACATCTTCCACCAAAGGTCTTTCACAGACACAACAATTTTCGATGTTTACACTGTCATATGATTGGACACCAATTGATTAATCACCCGTCAGTGATGTGTCCTATAAATGACACTTATGTTCAGTTAATACTTATGATTTAAAGACAGATCCGATAATAAAACGTTTTAATAAAAAAAATGTTTACAAACCTTTTAAACTACTTTCTTATATTCAAATAATTCATATGAAGGCATGCAGCTTGGTGGCGTCTCCATTATTTGCAGATCAACCTGTTTAAACAGATTCTTTGCATGAAAAGTGTGCAAAATAAGGCTTGAAACTTCAACACATTTCCAATATTGTTCCTTTTCCTCATATTGTTTCAAACCCATAAGACTTTCATTCATCTTAGACATAAATTAAGATTTTTTTTTTATGAAATCTGAGACATTTCTGTACCTTCACTAAAAGTCCATTTCACCAAAACATTGACACTTCAAAAAGTTCATAAAGACATTGTAAAAGTAATCCATATGAATGGAGTGGTTTAATCCAAGTCTTCTGGAGAGACGCAATCGCTTTATATGAACAGATTGAATTTAGGCTTCTAATTATTGAAGAGCACATGCTCAACAGAGGCTCAAACGTGCTTGTGTGATGCGTGAAAACCAATGAGTTTTTTTGTTCTCAAGCATGTTTGAGTGTCCATTTACCATATTTTAATATGGTATAAAATTAACTCTTTCCCCGCCTGCGTTTTTTATTTATTTTATTTTTTTTAAGTTGCCAGCCAGCGGCAGCTATTTTTAAAATCATTTTCACAAAAGTTTAATGGCCCCCAGAATATTTTGTTGTATGAATATCTGAACATGCACTATAGCAAAAGAATGAGCAGACCCAAAAATTCTAGCTTAATGCATTCTTTTTTTAAATCAACATTTGAATGTGGGCAAGATTAATAAAAAAAAAGCACCTTTTTGAGCAAAAAGCTGAGAAAATCTAGTTTTTGTCTCAGAATACGTCTAGATTCACAACAATAATTAAAATAGATGGAGTCCATCAACACCCCCTAAGGTTGCACAGTCCTATAGCTCATCCTGGGTCGAAATTTTATTCGATAACATTAGGCAGTTTTGGTTTATATGCCTTTTAATGTTGATGATCGCGTTATTTTATATATGATATCGCTTGGTTCTGCTTCTTCTTCACGTGTCTTTTGATCTGTAGATTCTGTACTCTATCAGAAGATGTGTAATAGCTCCCCCAACAGTGAAAACACAGAAAGCAGGAAAATTCCGTCAATGGTGGGGAAGCGCTGTCTCATAAATGACGTAAAATTCCATAAATGGTCAAAACTAAATATATGATTATTTTCCACCATGTGACATGTTTGCACAGTTTTAAAAAAATCAGGTTTTCAAAGTAAATATCCAACACGTACAGTCAAACCAAAATGTATTCACACATCTTCAACATTTTCTCACATGATCAGTTTATTCGCTATAGTTTAGAAAATGGTAATAAAATATGACAAGAACTCAGAGTTAAACTGTGTCAGAACAAATTCATCTTGATAATGTCAGATAACTTTAATAGAAAGGTATGTAATGGATTACAATCAACTACATTGTTTGAGAGAGTGGTTAAAGATTTTGTAGATTTGAATCATATCATGTTACTGTCCCTGTAAGTTCACCTTAAGTCACTTTGAATAAAGCGTGAGCATAATGACCAATAAGTAAATGTCTTCTTCAGGATCTGGAGCATCATCTGGGTCTGGCTCTAAACGAAGTCCAAGCAGCCAAAAAGACGTGGTTCAACAGGACATTAAGCTCCATCAAGACTGTGACAGGAGCTCAAGGCAAAGAGAGCGTCTAACAGGACCAGACTTCCAGAGACTGAACACTCCAGCACCCATAATCTCCTCCGCAGCTGGAACAGTGCAAACAAAATGGGTTTTCCCTCTCCTTTCTTTCCTTTTGTAAAAACAAAAACTTTACTTCTAGGGTACCAGCGACCCCATTTGAAACACAAGTACTTACTGAAAAAAAAAAAGACTTTAACGCTAGTCTTTCTACTACTGATGTTAAACAAAGGAGTGGGGCGTGTAGTTGACTGAACTGTCTTCTGGGGGATATTAACATTTCTATCTACTGACCTACTCAAGACTACTTGCACAAACACAGTCCGAGTCAACATAAGGTACAAGTGCTGCCGGAAAACTAGCGTGACTTTCGTTATTGTGCCAGGAGGGCAGATGTGTTGATGGCGTGCATGTGTATGACTGAGGTCTGCTTTTATTGTACAGTGTGTGCGTGCGTGCGTGTGTGTGTTGGCCAATATTGTGGTTCTCCAAGTAAGACTAAAAACAGGAAGTAGACAGGTAGCACACTGTACAGTGAACTTTTAATTAGATTCCTCCTCAAACCACTAGCTGGCGCCCTTCTGATATTAGCAAACGCAAATGGTATATGATGGGATACAGGGATTGTGAATATGCATAGTCATATGCGACCAGATCTATGAAGGGCTGCGTGTGTAACTGAAGGGTTAAAGGTCCTTTACAGTAGCTGTTGATCATGGCTAACAGGAAGCACTTATGCAGTGAGCACATGCTCTGATCGGAAAGCACATCTGGAGATAAAGGAACCTGTGTGTGTGTGTGTGTGTGTGTGTGTGTGTGTGTAAAACAGACTCTCTGAGGGGAAGGTCTTTGCACCTTACAGACATATTTATATTGATATCAAGCTTGCTAGAGTTATTGTCATTGATAAAGAAGGTCCTTGAGGCCTCTTAAGAGGCCGTTCTAAAAGGCACTGGGTTGTAAATAAAGCATATGATTTTTTTTTTTTGATTAATTTTATATTTCAACTATTTGGTAACTGTACTAATGTTGCCTAATTGTACTGTGCTACAGATTATTACTCATGTTTTGCTTTTGTCTTAAATTTCAAACTGCTGTCTCATCATTACATGCCAAATGTACCTTTTACCCAGCATTACATGCGTGTGGACATGGTAATAGTGTAGGATGCATTGTGTATACTTCCATGAATTTCAGTATAAACCTCTGAACACGTACACCGTCTCCTGCGGTCTTGTGTCTGTTCATGTATGAGCCTCACTTTCACAAAGGTTTGAAATAAGAATTTAAGTTTTGGCATTACTAATTGTTTCCATGACTCATTTAAGATTAACATACTTCCTGCTTCAACACACACATTTTAGGACATTAAAGACGAGAATCAGTAATTAAGTAAGAATCCATTTTAATTCTTAATTCAAAAAGATACACAAGAAGAGGAAGGAATATTTTATCTCAGTAAATCAAATTGAAATGAATTAGCCAGACTAATGTAAGGTTGTGTAGTTGTGTGAGTAAAAACCCACCAGATATGCAATTCTCACAATGACATCACATGAGATATTTAAACTTGGTTTATTTACAATTACAATTATTTCCATATTAAACATTGATTGCAACATCAGTAGAAAAGGGTGATGACAAATTATACAATTCATATTAATAATTAAATTAATATATTAAATACTCAGATGCATAGGTTTATGTTATCAAATGCAAGTGTGACCATATTTCTGAAATGAAAACCATGCAGATGAGGTAATGTATTATCTTTGAATTAAAAAATGGGGACAATTCAGGATTTGTGTTTCGATCAATACAAATGTAATTTTATGATAAACTAGATCATCATACATACCTATATAGAATTATCTGAATCACACGACATTTATAAATATTTGAATGTACTTTAATACAACTTAATACTTAAAGTACAATATGTTAAAGTGATAGTTCACCCAAAAATGAAAATTCTGTCATCATTTACCCACCCTCAAGTTGTTCCAAACCTGTATACATTTCTTTGTTCTGCTGAACAAAAAAGAAGATATTTTGAAGAAAGTTTGTGATCAGACAGCATTGAATACTCTGGTGTCAATGGTGCCCCAGAACGGTTCAGTTTCCCACATTGTTCAAAATATCAGAAAAAAGAAATTCATACAGCGGGGCATCTTCCTCCATGTTACCCTATATAATATGTTAATGCGCTGGTGAATATTAATTACTTTAACCCAGTAAGCCCAACATATCAGCTGAAAGGACATCATTAAGTAGGCGAATCAAGAAATACTGCTATTGTGGTGGAACTGGTCATGAATAAATATGAGCAATTACTATATTATGCTACTAACGTTACTTGACTTCCCGCAAGGTTTCCACGTCTGTAGGCTACTATGACTCAATTAACCGCTCTATACCCTCATTTTATAACGCGGCACCGATGCCGTAAGTGTTATTGTTTCAAGCTAGAATTCAACAGAACACATGGCTCTCGCATCGCGTTTTGAAATTATATTTTAAAAAAGCTCAGAGGGACTGTGTGCGTGTTTACTTTTTGCGCTTTCTCTGGTCACACCGGAATACAAAAAAATCAGGGCTTCGCAGTGTGAAATGTAATTTGCGTATTTACATTAAGATTAGATGCGTTAGGCTTTTTATGTTTGTTACAGTGAATGTTCCTTCTTTGAAGTTGAAAGTGGTGACGATCTCTCGCGGTCGTTCACGCCAGACCACAACAACTGTCTCATAAATTTTGTTTCTAAACACATGAATCATGACAAAAAAACAGCATTTTCAGCCTAAAAACGGGCATCTCAGAACACTAGCTGCATCCGAGATCGAAATACTTCTCTACTTTAGCATGAGTAAAACACTACGCCAACAGAGTATGTCCGCGTCCCAACTCGCCTACTTATACTACGGCCTTAAATTATTTTTGTGAAGAATTTTGAAGTGTGTTGCAGAAGAGTATGCAAGCTTTGGGACATATACTTCGTCATCTTTAACGGACTCTGTCGCTTAGTTACGTCCATCCTGTCACGGTGTCACCGTTTAAACTGCCCTGTCAATCATTGTCGCATTTAAAATCCTCCACATTCAATTTCATTTCCTACCGTATCGGAGAGAAATGTAGTTGCACGTTGATCTGCCATTTGTGGGTCTTTTCAATGCAGAGACTCTCCTCATGTGTTTGCAATTTAACTATAATGATGCATTTAAAAGTTAATGGCCAAACGTATCTTTACAAAAGTTCACAATGCTGTTGCAGGTGAAATATAACACTGAATAAATATATTTTTGTCAGGTTAAATACTGATAATTGATCACTCAAGCCCCTTTACCTAAACCTCTCTACTTAACCGTGGGGCTCACACATCCTTCATGTTTGTAGTTTTTTAAAACTTTTTATCCGCGTTTGTAGTTCTAATCGAATCCTCGTCCAACTGGCAATGGGTTGTGGCCAATATCAGCCGTTAAAGTATGTAGATCTGGATTTTGAATTCTAGTAGTAGACCATCCAGGTATCTTTGGATACTACGATTTGTGACATACTAATTTTCGAATACTATTTAGGACGGATAGTATGCGAATTGGGACGCACTGATAGTATTTGAAAAACAGTATGCGAAAAGTACCCCGATGACCTACTATTTCCGGCGAGATTCTGAAGTGTGCATACGATGGTAAATATAGGTTCTTTGATGGAGGTGAAGGGACGCTGGTAGGTCACATCATGATAAAGACAACATGGCGGATGTAGTACGTCTGGATTACATTCATCCACTCATCCATACTATATAGAACATACTTTTGAGTGGTCGCGGAGTAACCACTCAGGAAACAGTCAAGCTGCGTCCGAAATCGCGTACTATGCGAGTAGGTACTACATTTGAATTTGAACGAACTTCGCGACTGTTAAAAAAGTACGTTCTATAAAGCTATGATGACTTAATGAATCAACGTTTGGCTCTTTCATTTGGAAGGCGGGGCTTATTCGCCATATTGGGCGTTGCACTTTCTCCCATTCATAAGTAATGGCAGTGCACCGTCTTCCTATATATAAGTAGTAGAGAACGAATGAATGATGAAGAGACTTAGCGAGCAGCCCTTTGTTGGTTAAAGTAAACTTCACGTGACAAGATCTGCTGCTCGTTTTTTTTTTTTTTTTTTTTTGCATATATCCTGAAATAATCCAGAAAAATATAAACGCTTGAATCAGATTAAAAATGCTCAGTTTACATATGCACATTTGTTAGACATAAAATGTAGGCTGTTTATTTGAGTCTTATGTATTACGAAGTGATCAGTAGAAGAGACTAGTTTGTAAAAAGCTCTTCTGACACATCATCAAGGCAAAAATTGCAATAACACTGGCGCCTCCTCCGGTGACGTTATTGTGCTGGTTTTCTCCAGTTCTGAATGCGCCAACTGGGCTGGGCTGAAATAGGATCGCAACGTTTAGGGTTCATAAACAGAATCTGAAATCAGATTGGATTCATTCTGATTTAGGAAAATGCATGTTTCGCTGACAGAGTAGTGAATACGGATTAGGCCCCTTTGAATTGAAACACAGCTCACATGCTTACTGTTGCCAATTCATAGGTCTCCTTAATACTGTATGTCAACCGGCTTCGATAGACTTATCCACTGTGGCAAGTAAACAGTGAAATGGCTGTCCTACATCATGTCTTTTAATATCATTAAGCTTGTTTATAAGCATGGCATGTTAACTCTTTAAATAGCACGTGGTCCAGTAAAATTATCACCCTGGGATGATGTGCTAAACAGGTTTGGGAATCCTGTTACTGGGAGTTACCTGGCATCAGTACAAACCTAAACGTCAACGCTGATGAAACCAAACTCCACAGCTCACTTGTCACTCATTAGTGAATTAGATTGGAGATAGGGAACATGGGGAACATAGCACTCATTTACCCAGAGCCTGACCAGTTTGTGCTTGAGTATCTCAACCCAACCCCAGTGTGCCTCCAACTCTGCCCAGGTTTCGCTGACACAGGCCTGGTGTTATGCTTGCTCAGTCATCGAAAATAGCTTCCAATGGAGGTGAGGAACAGCTGCAGGGAAAAAAAATCTGCAATGGTTTTCCCAGATGAGTGGTGTCCAATAAACAGCTGGGATCTCTTACATTCTGGCAACATGTATTATGTCCACTGTCATGCCCAAATACTTGGTCTTACCTCACCACGGCTCTCAGAGGACGCCAGTCATATGGGTCTGTTTCTGGTCCTTCTTCCACCTCAGACCTGACTTTGGTGTGGAAGGACCTCGATGTAAAGCAAGAACTTGACTCTAGGCCACAGTAGAGCTGATTTCTCAGTGACAGTGTAGTGAGATGAGGAGCAGGCGATGTTTAATCCCACCGGTGACGCAGACAGTAACCAGACTCCTGTCATTTCATCAGTGCCTGTCATCCAACACCAACATTCCCCGGAATGTTTCTGCCACACTTGTCTCATCCCAGGGTTACCAGAGACTGACAATATGAACTCTTTCAAACCCCATGGACCCACACATGTATCACACAGACATCCCAAACTCTTTTATTTGATCCTTTTGTGTTGAGTCACTCAGTCACTCTTGCAATCCCAAACCAGTTAAGTGATTGGTCTACAGTTTGTCATTGTCAAAGACCTGATGTCATCTAATCTCATGGCATTTCATACACTCCAGTCAGCGTTTGATTCACTGGACTGTTTGCTCCTTGCTGGATATGATTGTATGGATTTGCATTCTTCACATCGCTTCTTTCAACCTTGGTGCAAGGCAGAAGCTTGTCGCCCTGCTCATATTTACAGACCCATCAATGTTACATTGCACACTTTACACAACTAATCTCAGACTAGGTGTGTCAATTATAAGATCATTCCCATCCCAGACAACCATTATCCCAGAAAGTCATGTGACAACATGAATGAATTCTGGTCATTTTTGTGCACTGATCTGCACAGAATGGAAAAAGAAGGGACCTGTCCCAAATAGCACCCCAAACCCTCACTGTCTTCCAAGTCCACACTTTCATGAAGACTGTCAGTGACTCAAAGTGTGGGCAGAAGTGCACATAAAGGGCACATATTGCCTGCAAAGGGGGAACTTGTGAGCATCCTTCTGAAACAACAATCCTGCTCCAACACACCTGCATGTAATTTTCAAGTAACACTGAACACCTTGATTAGCTGCTTCAGGTATGATTGGGGTTGGAGCTAAACTCTGCAGGACAGTACCTGTGTCCCAATTCAGAGGATGCATCCTTCGAAGGCTGATCGTGTCAGTGGCGCGACGAAGGCTGTGCCAATTTGAAGGCTTCGTCAAACGCAGCCTCCAAATGTGTCCTTTGTTTCCCAGGCAATGAAAAATGCAACAGATGAATCCCTCCTGGCCTTGCCTACCCCAGAACTCATTGTGTGCCAGTCACTATATGATTTTTTTGAGAGAAATTGCCAGATTACACTTTTGAATGCAAGTATTGGGTTTCAACTTTCAAAAAAGTCCAGTACAAACGTTACTGGCGCTCATCAACGGCAGCTGTCACAGTTGTTATGTGACAAGAGTAATCCTCTGTAGGCTAGACCGACCCATTTAACAATGCTCGGTTCGACCTTCACAGACTTTGAAGGATGCAGCCTCTGAATTGGGACACAGCTAATGACTCCTGCACTAGGCGGACATGTTTGACCATTGCACTTGTCTTTTGCAGAATCTCATTTTGCAGAAAATGCAACGTTAAAAAAACGTGTCTCTAGGCATTGCATTTTTTTTCTTCATTCCACTATCTTGCATCTCGCCTTTTAACTCTCTGAGGTCGGCTAAGGCGCCTTCACCTTGTTTTTTTTTCTTATCAGTGCGAAAGAGACTCAAAATACAGGCACGTGGTCATTCAGGCACGTGTTATACATCATTATTATCTGTTAAGTTTCTACTTTTATTTGTGTACACTCACAATAAAAACAAAATGTTGTGCTTTTTGCAAAATAAAGAAAACAAACATGATGCACGATTCACAGCCTCTCTGTCAATGAAGTCCAATCTGATACTCTTTAGAAAATGAATTGTACCTTAGTGAATACTATGTCTAAAGAAACGTTGAAATGTCAGGTTTTAAATAATATAAATCAAATCAAAAACAAATATTCTCTGTTTTTGTAATCTGTTTGAAAAGAGAGAGATGTCAGTAGTTTGCGAGCCTCTTCATTAAGTGTTAATACAGCCACGCATACTGAGCACACATTCTTTTGAAAGTCAAATACTGACGCGGCCCATGCAAGTATCTCTGCCCACTTCAACTCGAAAAAACACATCAAGTGTAGTGCATGTACTTTACATCGTTTTTCGATGCGGTAAGGGATAATCCTGGAATAATTTACCTCAGAAGAAAAGCTGTTAAATTTCAAACGGATCCATCCGATGATTGTGAGGTAAGTTTATTCTGTTAGTGTCTGTGAATATTAAACCGCAAAAGACCGTTTAATGTTGCCTGCTGCTACATAAAATGCCATAGACGTAAGACTGTTTAGACAAGATTTCTTTGGCCTGTCTTGGACAGATTTGATAATTCAGCATATTAGAATGATTTCTGAAGGATCATGTGACACTGAAGACTGGAGTAATGGCTGATGAAAATTCAGTTTTACATCACCAAAATAAATTATATATTAAAGTATATTAAAATAGACAATGTCCACATAGGACACTGCCTTTGGCTCTTACTTTATATTGTTGACTATATTCCAAATTAAATATATATTTCTTTTGTCCTATTTCTTTCTTTTCTCTCTCAGTCACATGCCTGACTCAAAGGCTCATTCATTATGCGGTTCTTTTGTTCTTTCAGGTGTGATTCACAGCATTATTCATGATCGTTCACGCCTCTTCACATATGAGCTTTGTAAACAAAGTGTCTTAAAACAATATATTAATTTAAATTTTGTGTGTGAATGAGTAGGCACAATGATTCTCACATCAGCAAAAACTCTAGGCAACAGCACCCGTTAGTCAAAAGTCTTGTGGACACATATCTATTGTGTTTTGTGGCCTTATTTCAGTGTCTTACATTTTTTGTTTTTTCAAAAACCATGCAGAAACATTATTCTCTCAAAAATACAAGCATGTACATACATGTTATACCTATTATGGTAGCCCAGTTTGTGATGAATACAGTGTAATGACACGTTTGCCATTAATATGTTTATAAGCAACTGAAAAAAGCACAAATGTCAGAGCATGTCAACTTCTAAAGGGCCCCAAAACTGTGCAGACCCATAAGAGTTAAATGCAAAAACACATTTTTTGTGTATAGTCCAAAAGCAACCTGGTCTCACAGAATTCCGTGAAATGATTTACATAGGCATAACTTCCGTGGACCCATCACAGAATTTTCAGGCGATTACGTGAAACTGCTACAGATTTTGAGTTAAGGGGCCGTGTTCATTTCACAGAATTCTGTGAGACCAGGTTGTCCAAAAGACTGCAAATGCACATGAAGTGTGCCATTTGGGACAGGACCAAAAACATTTAAGAGCTTGCTATCCTTGCTTACCCGGCACTCCCTTGCCCTTCTGTCATACTCTTTCAACTCACAACTCATTAGCTGTTGCTCATTGCTGCCCTCTATCTTAGGCCCTGTTTACATCTGGTATTAAGATGTGTTTTGGTAGATCAGATCACAAGTGGACAACCCTAAATACAGGGGTAAACGGGGTCTAAAACACTTTGAGCTGGTCCACTTTCAACCACTTCCAGAGGTAGCTGAAAAAGCATTAGACTGGATTGCTTTTGTAGCGTAAACGCTCATGTGGCCGAATGTGTTCGAACAGCTGCAAAAGACACCTACTCTCCACCTACTGACCGAATGCGTAAACATTATGGGAAGCGCGCTAGCCAGATGGGATTTAAACTTTGTTGGCTGAAGACCTAAGTTTGGTTTCAAGACGAAAAATGTACCAATCACAATGTTCTCATTTCTAACAAGCACTCACAGCGTTCGCCGTGATCTTGCGGCTGTCAGAGCAGAAACGAAAGTTGTTGCTCTCCGTATTGTTTTTCTGTCATCTCTGGTCACATTCATATGTAAATTGCTCAAGCTTATTTTGTCCATTAGATTGAAAGATCTGAAAAAACCCATACATTTACCCGCCCATAGACACTCCCCTCGAAGAAATCAGGACAGAAGTGGTTGAAAGTGGACAAAAGAGACACCAGGTGTCAACAGGAATGTGTCTCCCTCGTCTACTTGTGATCCGATCGACCAAAACGCATCTTAATAACAGGTGTAAACAGGGCCTTATTGGAGACAGTGCACATACCCAACAAGCGGTTGGCCAGATTTCAAACAAGCATTACATTTATTGTAGCATATTCTACCTCTTTGATCAATAACTGGCGCATTCTACGAACTGGGACATCTATTTAGAAATTTGCAATACGAAACAACAAGCTTTAGTTTTGTAGTGCACTAGACAGAAAAAAACAGAATGGACACAGAATAAAATACACCACACATCAAAAAGTTTTTAAATATTTATTTAAAAAAAGTTTACACTTTATAGAGATTTAGCACTTTATTTTAAAAGCAATAATTATGGCAAAAAAAAGTGACAGACAAACCACTATAGTATTTTCACAACTAATAGTTTATAATTTGATACCACGGCTAGCAAACATCTACTGCTGTCATGTTCAAGCACTGCTCGCTCACAGAAGTTGTGCACAATCACCACTTCACATTATATTGTTACCCTTTATATCTCAAATCTAGATAATTTTTTGTTTATATAATTTGTCAAGTTACATAAAAGTTGTGATATGGATAACTGAGAATCCCGCAGACTGCTTTCAGTCTGACTCAGGAGTATTTACAGAATCATGGAAGAGATCACAAGCAAGGATTTGCCAATGCTCATAAGTTACAAATAAAAGTAAATAAACTTAAGCAATGGGCGTAAGCACCCCCCACCCAAAAAACAAAAACACACACAATCACATGAATATTTTTTTATCATATAGGTAAATAATTCATATCAGTGTATTTGGATGTGTCTACAAAGATGCAGTTAGCTCTTCTATTAAAAGTACATTCTACTACATAAATACATTCCAAACCTAAACATGGCTTCTATTGCTGGTTCAGTCTACGGGAACTTCAGCGTTCCTGGCTCACACGTAAACCAGCTCAAATGACCGTCCCCATCTGCCCCGTGCATGAGGAGATCGGAGACGTGGAGAAAACTTCAGCAATTCATTTTGCAAAGCTTGCTCAATCTGAAACGGGATCTATATTTCTGTACTTGCATCGCAAGCTCGCAAATTGAATTTCCAGCTATCCAGTGCCACACACAAGTCCCTTTCCATCGCGACAGGATAAATATTCCACCACTTAATTATTTCATAATTACGAGTCATCAAAAAACAAAGTAGTCTGCTCGTATTGATAAAGCACCAACGTTATAGAGTGTCTCTAATCTAATGGTTATCAATCTGTTGCAATCTGTTACATACTAAATGAAAATAATTTTCTGTTAAAATCAGTTAATCGTCATTTATCTAAATGAAACTATATGGTGTTTGAACAAAATATTGGTGTATTGGTTCTATCAGAGGCAACAGTCCAATCAACCATTCAGTGCCAATGTTATGATTTCAATCCAGATTTTTGCTACTGTATTGGACAGAAAGTGAAGACGCTGGGGACTTGAACCTGCATTATTCACGTGAGCTCCAAGATATCTATAGCACATATGCTAACTGCTGTGTCATGGCTCTGACAAATTAATCAAAGAGTGCTAAAACAGCAGAAGCGGATGCCATATCTGATATCTGGAAAGTTGCGTTTAACATCTACCTGAGTAGAGCCGATGGAAGTGGCGTACAATCTTGTGCGTATCTTGGGCCCCGCCCACAAACGGCGACATCATACACGATTCGCAAAAAACGGAAACGGAAATAAAAATAACTTTTGATGGCTCCCAGGAAACCAAGCCTGGTTTATTTTAATCAGATGTTCTCTTGTGGATCTAAAGCCTCCCTGGGTCTTTTATTGGAATTTTATTTCATATGTCACCTCAACACTTAATTTGACAGGAGATGCAGCTGTGCAAATGTCTTCTCCCATCCCTCCCTACGATAGACCACTGAGATTCAAATGCAGCTGATGAGCTCTGCTCGACTTTGATGAGCAGAATTAAAATCTGAACTGAACTAAAATATGAGTCCTCACAACATATTTATGAAGACCATCTGGCTGTCGGGAAGCAGGCTGACATGAAGAGAGACACATTTGCACTTCAGGAGAAAATTGTGATGCTTTTTAAGCACTGCAGCAACAATGTGGCTACATCTGATGTTTATAAAGACGGACTATGGCTGCGTTTACACTGGCACAAAAAGATTTTTTTACTCTTATCTGACACATCGGAATTCAGATACAGATATCAGATACATATCCGACATCTAGACATCTACGTCTAAACATGAATATCCGATTCTACTTGAATTTCACAGAAGGCGAGGGTGACGTTTACCAACACAGCTTTTTAATGTTGTATTATGAAGCAGATGTGGAGCTAGGCATGTGTATCAAATTTTCATGTTGCGATAATTGCTGAAGCTTTTATCACGGTATACGGTATTATCACGATATTGAAATAAGTTGCAAAAAAAGTGGTCGTCATACAATAACAGGTTTAATAACTTTCAAAAAAAATACTAAATACAATAAAGCAATATACAAAAAAAATTGTAGATTAATAAATGCTTAATGTATTTTTCATTGTCAGTTTATTTTAACTAATAAATTAACTGATGGCAACTAATGGAGGTTTAATGTAAAGTGTGACCGAACAATAAAGAATTGACACATTTTCAAACAATATCTAGGTCATGTTGTAATCCAGATTCAAATGTAAAAAATTTTAAGTTGGAAAATAAATAGCTTATTAAGTCTAAGTATTTAAGCATTGAAGAACATCATTGCGAATACAAAAATCTGAATAGCTGTTTGAAACATTAAAATAGTGTTAAGAAACAGAAAGTAGCGAAGCTGCTTTGTTTACGCGGTTACCAGGTAACAGCTGCATTTCTGTAGTTCCATCAGCGCCATCTGCGGTCAGCGAGTGAATGTGTATTCCTTCACTTGTCCCACCATGTGGGCATGGTGTCGATGGGAAAAGTACTCTTAAAATGCATTAAAAAAAATCGGAATAATTTGTACTAAATAATTATTCACACTAGTAGAAAGTACCCACAATAACAATATTGTGCATGTTCATTATCGTGATATATCGTATTACCGTGTTTTTAACCTTTGCCCCGTGAATTGTATAAATAAAACAGCTTCACTAATGAAAGCTTATATTTTTAAGCAGCAAGATGACAACTTTGCTGTTTTTGTAATTAAACTCACAGCTTCACACTCAAAATGTACTCTTATCACGCTACTTTATTTCACTTCAGAATTCTAGATCTAAATGAACAATCAAAAATTACCGTTATTTTCCGGTCTATATCTGTTCAGTCAAATTTTGTGCAGCAAACATCCATGACAGCTGTTATCTTGTTCATGCTGACAAGTAATCATGAATCATATAAATAATTTTAATAGCTGAGCCATTCAAAACCCGAGGGTCAACCATGTCACATAGTAAAGCAATCACCAAAAGAATAGTTTTGGGTGGGATTTCATGTATAAACAGATCGATATCGATTACCAGTTGTGTCTAAAGTGAATGTAAACAGACGGGACAAAGAAAAAAACAGATATGGTCAAAAAATCGGATCCGTGCATTAAGCCTTGCAGTGTAAACGCAGCCTATATGGCTTTTATGCTGGATATAAATATTTGGATTAATGACACATCCCTGTAATATCTTTGACTATGAGGCATTGCTTTGAAATATGTAATATTTTACAGCACATTTTTGAGTGTGGAAAATCATATCACGAGGTAATCTTGGTTAAAGTCAACATGTAATGACATTCTAAACTCATGTCTGTAAACAACATTGTGTATTATCAAATGAAAACTTTCCCCTAATTTTTAGGGTCCCTCTCGGAATTGCACCGTTTATTTCGGTTTTGAAATGGCTAATGCGGAATTGTTTTACATCGGGACTTGATTGCATAATGAGAATGAGCATTACATATAAGAAAACCAGATTATTAGAGGAGAGGGGTTGAAAAATGAGAGGGATTGTTGACAAGCCAAAAGTCATTGCAGAGGCATTTATTTTATTAAAGTTTGATGAAAGAAAAAAAAAAGTTGAACTTACAGTGATAGGAACGTGTATTAAAGTTAATAGGGTAAATTTTCTTTTCATGTTGACTAATAATGAGACAATTACACAAACACCATGGAAGACTTTGAATCGACATAATGCAAAAATGAAACATTCTTTGCTACACTTTGTTAGCCCTCTGTTTTGCTAACTCAATATAACGTTAACCGTGTTAACTCCTGGTTGTCAGTCTTTTGAACGGCGTAATGCTGGTGTGGCGTCAGATCGTGGAAAGGGGCTTGTGTGTTCGATCATTCATAAAGCTCAAAGAAAAATAAAGGCCATCTAATGTTTTGTCTTTTGATGTGCTTTTCTCTCAAATCTCTATCTATTGAATTTCCATACAAAACTTACCCATACAAGACTTACCAGCACTAATTCAAAACTGACCGAAGTCTCGTCTGGTTGGGGAACAGAAAAATGAACTTGTTTTCAAAAATGTTCCAAAAAATTAAAAAACGTTATGACAAACAGGTATTTAAACTGTTGATATCATATGTTGTACTATTGCTTTTATTGAACTATACTGTACTATTACTATTCTAGTACTATTCTGAAGTATTTATGTGATTATATCCCATCTTTTCCTATTTGAGAGCTACAATATTTCACATTTAAACACAACAACTAAAATATGACTAAATACATGGGGAAATTTATATAAGGGGACACATTCAGTATATATGTGAGCTGGGTGGTAAAGTATATATCAGTTGTGTCCTGTTTTTGTGAAATCCAATTTATTTGCCTTATACATTTGGGTTTCGGTGAGAAATTGTGACATTCAATTGGTTACTGAAAGCACAGTAAAATATCAACTATTTTGACATACAAACATCAATACATTCCTAGTGATATTGGTTGAATTATCTATTCATACATGTGAAGCTAACAAGTGAAAAAAAATTTTCATATAAAAAATGACTTTCATTATTTAACGATAAGCATTCAGACTACAGTAAATCAATCCTGACAGTAAGATGGTTCTTCAAATAGCTTCAAATCTGAATATAGCACAGCTAAAATGATATCGTCAAGCTTAATTTCCCATTTCTGTGCTCTGTGGTTGGTATCTGGGAGTCTTTTTGAGTGCTGTTATTAATTAGTTGGCCTAAAGTTGCGCTACGACAGACCTGCTGAAGAAAAACGCCAAAAAGTAAAAAGCGACTGCTCGCTGCTGCATTAACCCGAGGCCTGTTTCACAACACGTGTGAGCGGCAGTAAAGCATGCGTTGCGCTTTCACACCCAACTGCAGTACTACTGAGAAAAATAGTGATTTCTGGGTGACTAAATTGAGCATCTCCTTTAATAACAATCATTGATTAAATAGCTATTGGGATTTAGCAACTGAAATGATTACAAACGTGATCGATGTTAAAATGAAAATTTACATCTGGATTCAGTCAGATTTACTGAATAGAAACTCCTTTTTGTGTGCCTGTCACTGTATAAAAGCCTTTAAATGCAAAATATTGTGTTGATAAATAGGTTTATAGCACATTTTCTGCAAGAAAACTTGCAGCAATGCTTCTGCTATGATTGTGCAGGCAATGTGAATGCTGTAGCATGGGCACTGAAATGTGTCCAAATATGTGCCACTTTTGTGTGCAGTGTGAAACAGGCCTGAGAAGTACGAATGACAATGAATGGAAAGGCAAATGAAGGGCCACCTATGCCGCATTAAAGAGAGTGACCTGTGCTTTTACAGGGAGAAGTGAGGAGTGACCGGGTCACACTAGCTGCCCCTCATACCGTGATGACGTGTACGAGTATGCATCCCAGTCAACGGCCAGAAAGAGTAAACGAATCTGCCGTCGAATGTGCTTTAGAAAGACCTGCGTGTACGCCTGTGAGGTGTGGATGTAGGCGGCACGGTGGCCAGATGTTTGGAGGACAACCTCTTAACCCAACCAGAACGCCAGACTTTGGTTGACTGAGCAAAAACACACACGCGCACTCACGCAGATCTGACGGAAAGACACGGCGAAGCCGCTCGAGTCGGAGAGAAGGAAGCATTACTAATCTACTACAGGTAGATTAAGAAAAGGGCTTTCATATTGCATTTTCACAAGAATAATTTACGAGATTAAATTGCTTAGCATATATATATATAAAACTGGAAGAAAGTTATATCCTAGTATAATGGTTACATATCACTTTCCAATTCTAAAATAATTAATACCAAGAATATGTATATGTATATATATACTGCATATAAATATACATAAGTACATCGGTATATCTACACATATATATTTATAGTGCCATAGACCATACATATATATGCATGTATTTATAATATAGCCACACATACACGTGGTGAATATACAATGAAAATGACTATATTGCAATGCCAAGTTTGAGTAAGACTCAACCGAACATTCACATCTCAAGTAAGCTTAAAGCCCAAAAGAGTTCAAGTGTATTGCTATATAAGGAGGAACCGAGGTCCCCGGCCGGTTTTCGGGACGAGCAAGTCAAATAGAGTATTGCTTTTGTAAGAGTGGTGCATTTTTGGATCCTTAGATTGGGTTTGGATGGGTTTGTGAATGAAGTTTGGGCCGTTTCTGTGCGGTGGAGACAGCCTGGTCATGCCTGAAGTGGTACGACAGTTTAGAGCCACACAACCTGATGGTTCTAGAAGTCAGAGAAGAGATCTTGAGGACCCAAGTGAATAAAAAAAGGAGCGATGGTCCGCGGCTGGTAAAAGGGATTGTCAATGAAAAGACCACCTACAGTGAGGACAAGAGCAGAGAGAGCTGCGATTAATGATGCGGCACGGCAGGAGGCAGCGGTATATACATTCTGATGGCAGGAGGGAAATGGGGTTAGGGTGTGCCACAGGGGTGGATACTAGGGTCTCTGCTCTTTCGGGCTGTACGTGGGATTTTCATTGCACCGGGAGCGTCTCAGGTTAATAAAAAAGACATCAACAACTTAAGCTGCACGGTTAACTTTCCGACAAAACGGAAAAAAACTTGGAGCTCATTCCTTTGATAGAAGGCAGAGGAAATGTGAAACGTATGTGGCACCTCTGAGGCTTCCATACAGATGTAGTTAGTACATAACTCTGACAAATCAGATCTGTTGTGATTTTGGAGAGAGTATAGTACAATGATTGCTATCACTACCAAAGAGGACAGGCCATTGGTTTGGAGTGGACACTTGAGGATGACCATGACGAATGTGAGGGATCCATTTACAATGAATGGGAATATCGTGACCACTCCTTTAACCATGGCGATGGAGTTCCTCTTTGGTAAGCGATGATCATGACCCAGCCATAAGCCAGCACAAGCATTGTCCAGATGACCCAACGAGAACCAATGGAGTCGATGTTTCACCAACATAAAAATTCCAGGATGTTTGTAGAAACAGGGAAGGGTTCTTGTGTCTTTGCCCTCAATGTACAGAAGCCAATGCTATATTTAAGGTGTGCGCCATTGTCTGTAGCTCAAAGGGTTATTAGAGATAACTACTACTAAAACCATTTTTGAAATAAATTAAACTACAATCATAAAAATAGGCAAAAACCAACCAAAACTACTAAAACTTAAAAATGAACATGAAAAAACATAATTCAAAATATTATATCAATGATAGTAAAATAGCAGTGGTCAGCAAACACCCCCGAGCAAATTGAGCACACATGAACCTCAATGTGAATTTGCTTGTGCTGGCCTTTGGAGGAGTATGAAATAACATCTCACACACAATAAGACACTCACCAAGAAGTCAAAACAAAAAAGGACAAAAAAGACATTTCAGTAGCATGTCTCCATGGATCCCTTGTTGCTGCTTTCGATTCTCCGCTGTAAGGCTGTGACTGGAGGCTCCGGTGTGTGTCCATGTGAGGGGCCGTGTTTGAGTTGTCTGTGTAATGTGTGTCTTTGTATGGTTCAACTCTACTACTAACTGTTTAGTCGAACAACCGCTATCTAGAGCTTGATTAACCCACTTTCAGTGAGGAGACACCAACGTCATGCTTAATGACTATGAATGGAATATAATCAGTTTCATAACTAGCTCAAGACAGGGTACCCATTCATTCATTGGGACAACAAGAGGGGTCAGGTCGGCATGAAAAGGGTTCAAAGGCCATCTTGACATGCGTTATCTGCCCAAAAAAGCTGCAGGCTGATATTCTTAAACGTCCAACATTTTAAAACAAGCTCTGTCTGGAAACACAAGCTGCTAGAATGAAATAAAAAGTAATGTTCTGGGTTCAATGCATGCTGTCAATTATCACAGAAGAGAACCGACTCGTCCCTCAGTTTGTAAAAATGAGCAAAAATCGCATGCGCAGTAATGTAATTAATGGAAGTCTATTGAACTGGGAGTTTCTTTTTTTTTTTACATTTAAATAATTAACATTAAAAATACACATTTATATATATAAATATGTAACATTCAAATATAATAAATTTTGAAATTATAGCTTTAACATTATACATGTTAGCACAGTCTATTTTATTTTATTTAGTCAAACAAAAACTAAAACTAAAACAAACTAAAACAAAACAAAACAAAACCAGAACACCAAACCAAGACAAGTTCAGAATCACCACATAGACTTCCATAGAAAGTGTATTGCAGCAATTTTCACTTAAACTACAAACTGAGGGACAAACCAAACTTATTTTCCGTGGTCATCAACAGAATGTGAAGGTGCTGCTCAGTTGTATTGAACCTTGAACATGCCTTAAAACTTCTGGAAGTATCTGAAAGCTACAAGAAATTCATTTAGAGCTGCTAAAAACTGCTATAGAGGCTACATGAGTAACTAAAGAGGTTTGAAATATACAACAGTCAGTGCTTGGCAGTTGATGAAGATAAAGGTTTATTTGTAAGCAGTAGTTTGAATTAGATCTATACATCTTAAGCGCAGCTCCTGATATCCGTACATGGAGTAAGCCTGTCATGACAGCCTATTCCCATTCTACAAGAAAAACCATGATAACAAAAGAGGCCGATATAATTTAAATGTCCAAGAATGAGGTAACAATTCACAGTACAAATCCTTCAAGTTTTCTTTCTGAAGAACATAAAACCTGTATTTGTTTAAAACCAGAAGACAAATGTGATAATGATCAAATAAAAAGCACTTTACAAATACCCTTATAGCTGTCCCTGCATGTGATAAGGCTGTGCTATCTGACCTTCCCTTCTCGCGTACATTTACGCAGTGTGTGTGTGTGTGTGTGTGTACTTGAGTGTGTGTGTAAGGTAGGCTCCTGAGCTAAAAGAAAGAGTAGTGGGGGACAGGGTAGGCGGGCACTTTCATGACGGGCAACAGAAGCATTCTCTTGGGCAAACCTAGAGAGAAAATGAAAAGAGCACTCCACATAAGTCCAGGACAAAATAAAAGACCTGAGGGTGTTTTGTTTTAAATAAAGCTAGAGCCAATTCAGTCTCATCCTAGCATGGGGATATGAACCCAAGAGAGGGGAGGAGAGCGGGAGAGCAGGAAGAGTGGGGTCAGGTGAAAAGAGAGGGCAGAAATCAAGCATTCATTCAGATAGGAGATGACACACATGTACCTGTTGGCTAATGCCATGTGATATGATATACACATACAGCTGACCTTCTGAACTACATGGTATATTCAGTCATCTTATGAATAATGGCTCTTGAGTAGGGCTGGGCGATATACAGTAGATCAAATCAAATGTAACGGTTCCAGTTCTTTAATTTGATTGGTTGATATTTCAACAACTTGTTGGTGATGTTAAGTACATTGTATGATGGTGTAATTATTTCAATATTTTCCAGCCTTTTGACGACATTTAATATACAATATTTATGTATTTGCTCTGTATTTCTTGCTTATGTATTTTTTTTAAAGCCCCCAACACTTTAACCATCACCAATTTCATAATTGTATAAATCAAACAAAAAAAACATTGAAATTCTAATTTAAAAGGTTTTTGATATCTTTTCCACAAAATTAACAAAATTAAATGAATAACACTTATTTTTAAGAACTGTTTTCCGTAGGTGAGTTAAACTTTTTTTTGATTCAGAGACACTAATAAATATCTTTATTACTCTTGCATTAAGTTGCGACATTCAGTACATATAATCAGGCTAGTTTACTAGCATAGTCTTAAAGAAAAGTAAAAACAGCACAATAGCATTGTGCTATTCATGTGCTGGTTAATTTCAATCAACTTAGTAATATCCATAAATATTTAATATATCACCCAGCCCTAGTTTTAACAACTAGACAGAACTATCTAATTGAAAGTAATAAAAGTTAAAACTGGTGTCTGAACCATACATTTGAATTGTGGGTCGGGGGACATGGAGGGTTACAGGAGTGATTTGCTGGCTGGCGCTCTTATGTGGAGTGTTCATTCTGTGCCGTGTGTGTGTTTGTTGTTGTGTGTGTGTGTGTGTGTGTGTGTGTGTGTGAATAGAACTGTAGTCATAGTCTCACAGTCGTTCCCATTTAGAAATCCCAAAGCAGCAACAGGAGGAAGAGGGTTGGACAGCGTAAGATGACTGGTGAGAATTACTGCATGCACACAGCTCTCAGGCACCAAACCAGAGAGACGTCAAAGAGAGGGGCGCACTGTTCTCTTACAGCACAATACCAGGTTTCACCTTCCACCTAAAGGAACAGTCTTTATGTGGCAGGCAGAGACCAGGGCACTGGGAGCAACCCCATATCCCCCCCCCCCCCCCCAACCCCACCATCCTGCGAGGAATGAACACACAAACCCACCAACAACCCTCCAAATTCAGCCCTTGTTCCTGCTGAGCCCACATCACCTAGTCCCCCCTGCACATAAGGCTCATTCAAAGCATCTTCATCTGGGCCTGACCGGAGAGGCGCTTGGAAATCTCTACAGGAGTTGCGACCGTACATTTGTTTACTGTGTGCGCATTCCTCTGTTTGTGTGTTTATAAGTTGCAGTGCGAATGGGCGTCCCGGAACATGTGTTTGTGTGGAGTATAACAGAATAAACTATAAACTAACAGGGCCTGTCAAAACTCAGCAGTGATTTCAGTTATGTGATGAATATTAACCATAAAACAGCAGTTATTTGAGGTCAATCCAATTGTTAAAATTCTCTATTGAAATAAAGCTAGAATAAAATGAAAAACTTGCACTTTTAAAATTTGAAATGTTGCATTTGCAACTAACAGATTTTTTGTTATTTTAAAGACTACTACTAAAACTAAAATAAATATAAATGAAAGCTGAATAGAAATATATATTTAAAACTAATAAAAATGACAAACGCACATAAAATTACTAAACTTAAAAAAAAAATTAAAATATAAAAATAAAAGCTAATTCAAAACATTGATAAATAAGCCTACTACTATAGTACATAAATACAAATGTTCTGAATGTGCCTTCTCTACTGTATAGTGTGTGAAAATGTAGGTGAAATGAGCAGCATGTCTGAATTCGCTCTATATAAAACAATTGAAACACTGCTGAGATTTTGAAGTGCACTTAACTAAATCTAACGAGGCCGTTGCACTTTTCACTTATCAGTTAACAGCTTTGTAAGAGTTGTCTAGTATGTACAGGTAGGTGGACTTTTTGTTTGAGTTTGGAGATTATACTGTTTTAATAGCATATTAACTGGGGCTGTCAATTTAGCATGTTTATTTAGTAAGATTAATTCTTAAAATAATTATGTGATGAATTTAAAGGGATAGTTCACCCAAACATGAACATTCTCTTACCATTTACGCACCCTCATGCCATCTTCAGATAAACACAAACAAGATTTCTGAGAGTCCATATAATGCTACTGGATGAATCACCAAAATGATATGTGTGTGTAAAAAATATAAAATATTAAAATAACATTTTATTCCGGTCTACTATACAAGCGTTCATGAGAGGGACACGTGACATACATGTCCTCCATGCTTCCACGTTACTTCTCACTCAAACATCAAAATGCACTGAAGTCACGTCACAACGTCCCTCTCATGAACGCTCGTATGACAAAAGACCGTAAGCAAAGATTTATAGAAAGTTTTTTTTTTTCTTACACACATTTTTTTCTTCTGGCTTTAGATAGGTGTTTACCGTCACAATGGCTGTGTGTGGTTTATCTAGCGTCAAATGAGCGGCAGCCATTCAATGGCATTATATGGACTCTACAGATTGAGAATGGCATGAGGGTGAGTAAATGATGAGAATTTTCACTTTTGGGCTAACTATCTTTTTTAATATAATAAACATGCCCCCTGACCTGTACAGAAATTACATAAGGGATTTTTCTATTAATGGAGCAATTCAAGCACGTAGTAAAGGGCTGTTCACACCTAGGATGATAACTATAATGTTAAATATAATTATAAAGTTTTAATAATTGTAAACAACTATAAACAACAAGTCCACAACTATCACAATTTTGCTGGAATCACATTCAGAATGATTTTCCCCCATTGACAGCCAATCAGAATCCACCCAACTCTAAGGAGCTCAAGCATTTAAAGCGGATGCTAATATGTGTTACATAATTTTTGATGTGAATGGGCCTTTAGATGGCGCAGACTGGAACATTTTGCAGGGTTGAACTATTAAACTGTCATTTAATGATGTCTAAAAGGGCTAGTTCCCCCCAAAATTAAAATGGTCATTTACTCACCCTTATGTTTTTTCAAGACTTTTTTTGTCTCAACAATGAAGGTCAGTGGATTCCAATGTTGTTTTTTGGAACCCAAAAAAGTCAACAAAACGATATGAGGGTAAATAAATGATGACAATTTATATATTCGGGCGAACTATCCCTTATTTGCTAGCTAGTCACAGTACGAGTCTTCAAACTGTGTTTAGCGTGATCTCTCCTCTCAGTCCATCATGCCCAGCGGCTGCTTTGAATGGTGTAACTGTGTGCTGTAGACAGTAGCACTACGCTGACGCTTAGAGAGCCGCCCAGAGTCAGGAGAAACGGGCCAAGCGTCGAGCAGGCAGACTAGACGAGCAAAGTCACACTCAGGCCAGGTGCAGCAAGTCTTGCTCCAACCACAATTAAGAACCAAAAGGTTATGGTTCAGTTCCATCGTCCAGGGAGTCGTTTCTCTACGGATTTTTTGTGGACATGATTTTGGGGTTTGAAAGTCCAATTTGAGAGCTCAATGGGGGAGGAAGTGGGGGCAGATTTGGACCCTAGACCCTGACTGGAGGAAGGGAGGATGGGAAGGAAGGGGTACGTACCGTATGCAGGAGTGGCGGCCGCAGCACTGTACCCGTATGGGGCCCCAAAACCTGTGAGAACACGATATTCATGACGGATGGGGAAGTGTTAAATGTTCAATGTTAAGACTCCTTCACAGCACTACCTGTAATCTCTTACTGACATGGGTCATGTGAAAGAGCCTTTCTGAATACTATTATATGAACTATAAATTGATTATATGCAAATACATCTACTCATAAACAAGCAAACAATACTGTGACAAAATACCATGTCAAAACAACAAAAGTTTGAGTTCTCATTCAAAATTAAAGCTTATTGACTATATAAGCTTTAAAGCTATTAATTAAAGCTATTGAATATATTTGAAAACATTTTTCATTATTCCATAAAAATCAGAATAATAATAATAATAATAATAAAAAACACTTCTGTTGATTGTTTGGAGATTAGAGACAATATATTACCAGTAGTTCCATATCAGCGATATTAACATTTTTGAAAATATCGGTCAATCGTAGGGATGTGCCTGAAGCCGAATTTTATGTTCAGAAAATGCCTCTATAGCCCCGGACACACCAAGCCGGCGATCGGCCATCGGGCAATGTTGGGCCGTTTCTGAGCATCGGCCGACTTAGTTTTTTCGGTGTGTTCCGCACCGTTGGCTCTAGTCGGACACCGTCTGGGTTTTTTGGGCCGATTCAACATATATAGAAATGGTGTCGGGCCGTCGGTGAGAGAGCAAGAACTCTGATTGGCTGTTCAGCTTAGCGAATGAGTCAGTGCACGAGAATAATAGCAAAACAGCGAGCAAAGTCAAAACGGTACAGACAGAAGGCTGTTCTAATTTACGTCATCTTACCGAATGTTCCTGGGCGAAATTTTTTATATTAACATGAGCGGAGTGGAATAAAGAATGTGATCAGCAGGATTGATATTCAAAAAGGTAAGCGTGCGCTGATTTGTATACGATTTGTGTATCTGCAGCAATATATCTGCAGAAATAGAAAGTTGTCTTATTTCACACGCAGGCGCAAAATGCGCATGCTAGCTGACAGTCGGCTGTAGTTCTCTCGGTGTGTTCAAGTGCAGCTTTCTGCCCCAGACGCGGCCGACGAGAGGCGACAACACCGTCGGCTTTCATCGCTGCTAGTTCTTTGACGTTGGGTTGGTGTGTCCCGGCCTTAAAGGGACATGATGGAGATGGGGGAAAAAAACGAAATGGGACGAAAAAATATATTCTTTTTCACTTTTGTTTTTGAATCCGCGATCACACGCACTGTGTATAGAGGGGCGATGGTACTGACCACACATTTTACAAGATATTTCTCAATGGCACGCAGGATCTGTTGCGCACCAGATCCTCCGCCATCGTCCTGTCAGTCATCTCTCCTTAATATCTGCATGTGACTGTACAGTAATGTAACCGACTACCACAGCAAGCCTAACCATGTCCCTTTAGGGGCTCCATAGAATGCGTTACTCATTTTACATATTCAGATTTAGGCTTTGGGAACATCCCTAGTCTATAGCATTTACAACAATTGATTTTAGTTTTCAGTGTATTATTTTTTTTACTTTAACCAAAATAGTACAAAAATTAGTTTCAGCTATTTATATACTACTGTTCAAAAGTTTGGGGACTGTAAAAAAAAATTTGGGCTCACTAAGGCTGATTTGACAAAAAAAAAAAAAGAAAGAAATTAAAACAGTAATATTGTGAAACATTCTTATGATCCATGTTGGAAACAGTTGTGCTGCTAAATATTTTTGTGGAAACTGTGATACAGCTATTTTCTTCAGGATTCTTTGACATATAAAGTACAAAAGAACAGCATTTATTTGAAATAGAAATCTTTTGTAACAACAATTGTGTTTGTCACTTTTGATCAATTTAAAGCATCTTTGCAGAATACAAGTATTAATTTCTTACTGACTCCAAACATTTGAACAATGGTAATAGGTAAATTGGGACTTATGTAATAGAAATGCATTGTTACATGCCATTTTACAGTCAAAAAATTCAACTTGAAGTAAACAGGCTTTTAGTCACTATAGAAAGACTGTTTTGCATCAAACACACACCTGGCGTGACATATCCCGGTGCTGCCGCAGCGCTGACGAAGGCTCCTCGCGTGAGGGTGGGTCTTCCTCGCCCTCGTGCTGCCTGGACTGCGGCGGCAGACACAGCAGCAGCTGCAGCTAATGCCCCTTTACTCTATAACACACACACACACACACACACACAGTTAATAACCCCACAAGCTTTAATGAGCAGCGAGAATCTACAGTAATGCCACAGTGTTTTGTGGGTAAGGTTGTCACAGATTGATTTCTGGAGAAAAAAAGATGTATTAGTCTGCAGGTCCCAATTTCATCCAGGAAATATTGATCACAGAATATCTAATACAGCGATCATGAATTACCAGACACTGACTCCGGTTATTTGAGAGACACACTGAATACTGCACAACACCATCTGGACGTTATTGGTCACTAATCGAAGCAACCGATGACCTACCTGAGGGATTATTTTTTTCTTCTTGTTGCCAGCAGCATTAGGCCCGGAGAAGAGTTTCTCTAGAGCTGCGAGGGCAGCGCTGGCTTTGGCTACTTTCTTATTGGGCCCTGCACCACGGAACTTCTGTCCATCAACTTCCACCTGCCAACAAGAGCACAGGATGAGGGTCTTTTTGGTGAAAACTAGATATTGACTCTTTACATGCAGAGTTTTAAAAATCAAATGTAACTTTAAAACCTGCACAAATAAAATTAATGTCTATGCAGACCAAAGCCATACAATCTCAAAATTAAATAATGTATTTCAGATTCTTTTACTTAATTAAACAGGCTGCAGCACATTCAACTGCAAAACAGGCTAAGTGCATGCTTAAAATAATCAAGACATATTTTATTCAGTCTATACATATACATTGAAATTAGTACTAATGTACTAATCAAAAGATATGAATTCAGGGTTGATCAATACTGGAATTGGTTTTTAAAGAATGGCAATGAAAATATTGTTGTGCTGATACTAGTAAAATCTATATATTAAATGTGTCTATATATTAAAAAGTCTTTCCTGTAATAGGTCAGCCCAGAGAGAAGCCACAAGAGTTTACTTTTAATAAACCAGATAAGGTTTATTTCGGAACTAAAATAGATATGCACTCTTACAGCCACCAACAAAATATTACAATATTAACACACAATAAAGTAATCTGTCATAATTCATCCATAGTAGATCATAAGCAATCACTTGGCATAAATGTGCAGTATTTATTGATCGTGAACTGCAACAGTGGCATGTTTTGACTTAGAAACTTTTTGAAGTTTAATAATCACATTACACCATATTGCGATTCCTTTTTTCCATCCCTAAATTTGCAGCAAGACCTTTTGTTATACTTTTGTTAATTTTGTTAAAATTCTTGTTTTTTATAGAATATTTATTATAAATGATTACATATGCACATTTTTTTTTATTCATGTGCCCTCGTAATCTTTAATCAAAATAACGCTATCTTTTCTCTGATGACGAGTTTACTGGTGCGAGGGCGGAGCATGAGATCCACCAATAGCAAACCACAACCATCCAATTAATTTCCCATGAACAAAATCAAGCCCTGCCCTACATTATTTCTTGTTCGAGAAGCTGTTTCACACAAATATACGGCACAATAAGAAAGAAAAGACCATCACAACTTCTGTTTCATGCTGACTTTTTAAAGGATCTGTGGAACTGTCTTTATAATAAAAATGCGAATGATGCTTGTCAGTGCAAAAGTCAGTTCCACAATGCTATTGTATTCTGGCACCCCTAGAAATGCCTTGGGTACCTCCTTAAGACATGTATTGTGCATTTTATAGGCCAACAAGCGAAAAAGCCTTTGATTGCATAAAGCAATGCCACACCTCATTCATTCATTTATGTCAACAGCATTTGGGCATGTTACACAACAAAGATTAAAATTTAGGTTAGAGGTTTGTTCAAATCACTCCAAATATGACTTATAATAATAGCGGTAATGCTCATCAAACATCACACATAAACAGTATTTTATTGCTGAATAGGGAGGTACATGTGTGTTTGAGGCCCACCTCCATGACGAAGCGTTTGTCGTGACTCCCTCCGCTCTCTGAGATGAGCTCGTACTTCAGCCCGCGACGTTTCTCATTGAGCTCCATGACCGGGTTCTTCCCGCTGGCCGTTAAAATAGGACCCTGAGTTCGCACCTAGAAGCAGAACATGTTATTGAACTGAACTGAATCAGCACTGATCTGTCTTGAGATGAATAATGATACTACTGTATTGGCCACTGTAGAGCTGCTTTAGAGCTGAAATTGTGTTTCAGAATCAAAGAACTTGGTAACATTAAGTTATTTTGTTTAGTACTGCGAAGCTGCATTGAAACAATTTGAATTATAAATAAAGCACTTTCTAAATAAATATGACTTGACTAGAACATAATTAAAACATTTACTAAACGCTCGAGTAAATGTGGGGCTTGCTGTTGATGTTTATGTGCTTGTACCTCCAACGTGTTGGAGCTGTCTGAGTGTGATGTGTTATTGCTTGAGTGTGTGGATGATTCGCTCTTGCCCTCCCCGTCTGACTTCTCATCTGCACTCATGGAGTCCAGGTCTGTGTCGAAGCCTGTGGGGTAACCCATCGCCTGTAGCACCTACACCACACGTCCACATAACATCATCACATAACAGATCCAGCAGGGAGGTCAAACAGGACATGATGAGAGAATTATATTTTAGTAAGTTGTCATTTAATACTCGCCTATGGGTAGGGTTGCATCAGCCGTTCTTAAAGTTCTTACTTAAAGGGATAGTTCACCCAAAAATGAAAATTATCCCATAATTTACTCACCCTCAAGCCATCCTAGGTGTATGAGACATTCTTCTTTCAGACAAATACAATCAAGAGTTATATTAAAAAATGGGTGAGTATATCATGGGCTAATTTTAATTTTTGGGTGAACTATCCCTTTAAACTAAAACAAAGTCCACACTAGAGGCTTAGTAACTACTAGTTTGTAACTAACTCTGTACTTTATTAGGTTGCTTTATTAGGTAGCTTGTGGAAACTCCAATAGTTTTGGAGCAACACAAGCATGAATAAATTACATTTTCCAACTTTCAATTTTGGTTGTGGCTGTGGCTATTCCACATTAGCCCTCATTTTACTTAAAGTTTGTAACGAAAATGACCCAATGAGCCAAAAAGTAAAGTAAAGTTTTAAACAAGAGACTTTTGGAGGTTTTGGTATGAAACATGCTGGGAAAGTTCTGTTCATCTGTGTGGCCTTTATTAGCATGAGCAGGCAGAATCAAAAGCGGACAGTTCCTTGGATACGGAGGTCATAATTTAGAGAGAAATCATCATCTCGAAAAGACTGCTTATGTAAAAAAGGCCCACACGACAGATGCAAAGCTGAGCTGCAGATCTGTGCAAATCAGATGTTTAACCAAACAAAATCCTGAATAGCTAATGAAATATACACAAAATATACTATACAAACACTGTACATATTATGTGCACAATATATCAGTACAATATCAGTTGTCAGCCAATAATATACACTCACCTAAAGGATTATTAGGAACACCATACTAATACTGTGTTTGACCCCCTTTCGCCTTCAGAACTGCCTTAATTCTACGTCGCATTGATTCAACAAGGTGCTGAAAGCATTCTTTAGAAATGTTGGGCCATATTGATAGGATAGCATCTTGCAGTTGATGGAGATTTGTGGGATGCACATCCAGGGCACGAAGCTCCCGTTCCACCACATCCCAAAGATGCTCTATTGGGTTGAGATCTGGTGACTGTGGGGGCCGTTTTAGTACAGTGAACTCATTGTCATGTTCAAGAAACCAATTTGAAATGATTCGAGCTTTGTGACATGGTGCATTATCCTGCTGGAAGTAGCCATCAGAGGATGGGTACATGGTGGTCATAAAGGGATGGACATGGTCAGAAACAATGCTCAGGTAGGCCGTGGCATTTAAACGATGCCCAATTGGCACTAAGGGGCCTAAAGTGTGCCAAGAAAACATCCCCCACACCATTACACCACCACCACCAGCCTGCACAGTGGTAATAAGGCATGATGGATCCATGTTCTCATTCTGTTTACGCCAAATTCTGACTCTACCATCTGAATGTCTCAACAGAAATCGAGACTCATCAGAGCAGGCAACATTTTTCCAGTCTTCAACTGTCCAATTTTGGTGAGCTCGTGCAAATTGTAGCCTCTTTTTCCTATTTGTAGTGGAGATGAGTGGTACCCGGTGGGGTCTTCTGCTGTTGTAGCCCATCCGCCTCAAGGTTGTGCGTGTTATGGCTTCACAAATGCTTTGCTGCATACCTCGGTTGTAACGAGTGGTTATTTCAGTCAAAGTTGCTCTTCTATCAGCTTGAATCAGTCGGCCCATTCTCCTCTGACCTCTAGCATCAACAAGGCATTTTCGTCCACAGGACTGCCGCATACTGGATGTTTTTCCCTTTTCACACCATTCTTTGTAAACTCTAGAAATGGTTGTGCGTGAAAATCCCAGTAACTGAGCAGATTGTGAAATACTCAGACCGGCCCGTCTGGCACCAACAACCATGCCACGCTCAAAATTGCTTAAATCACCTTTCTTTCCCATTCTGACATTCAGTTTGGAGTTCAGGAGATTGTCTTGACCAGGACCACACCCCTAAATGCATTGAAGCAACTGCCATGTGATTGGTTGATTAGATAATTGCATTAATGAGAAATTGAACAGGTGTTCCTAATAATCCTTTAGGTGAGTGTATATTGAAATACTGATGAATAATGATAAATTAAATCTAATTATATACAGTATACATGGCAGTTGCTTCAATGCATTTAGGGATGTGGTCCTGGTCAAGACAATCTCCTGAACTCCAAACTGAATGTCAGAATGGGAAAGAAAGGTGATTTAAGCAATTTTGAGCGTGGCATGGTTGTTGGTGCCAGACGGGCCGGTCTGAGTATTTCACAATCTGCTCAGTTACTGGGATTTTCACGCACAACCATTTCTAGAGTTTACAAAGAATGGTGTGAAAAGGGAAAAACATCCAGTATGCGGCAGTCCTGTGGGCGAAAATGCCTTGTTGATGCTAGAGGTCAGAGGAGAATGGGCCGACTGATTCAAGCTGATAGAAGAGCAACTTTGACTGAAATAACCACTCGTTACAACCGAGGTATGCAGCAAAGCATTTGTGAAGCCACAACACGCACAACCTTGAGGCGGATGGGCTACAACAGCAGAAGACCCCACCGGGTACCACTCATCTCCACTACAAATAGGAAAAAGAGGCTACAATTTGCACGAGCTCACCAAAATTGGACAGTTGAAGACTGGAAAAATGTTGCCTGCTCTGATGAGTCTCGATTTCTGTTGAGACATTCAGATGGTAGAGTCAGAATTTGGCGTAAACAGAATGAGAACATGGATCCATCATGCATTATTACCACTGTGCAGGCTGGTGGTGGTGGTGTAATGGTGTGGGGGATGTTTTCTTGGCACACTTTAGGCCCCTTAGTGCCAATTGGGCATCGTTTAAATGCCACGGCCTACCTGAGCATTGTTTCTGACCATGTCCATCCCTTTATGACCACCATGTACCCATCCTCTGATGGCTACTTCCAGCAGGATAATGCACCATGTCACAAAGCTTGAATCATTTCAAATTGGTTTCTTGAACATGACAATGAGTTCACTGTAATAAAACGGCCCCCACAGTCACCAGATCTCAACCCAATAGAGCATCTTTGGGATGTGGTGGAACGGGAGCTTCGTGCCCTGGATGTGCATCCCACAAATCTCCATCAACTGCAAGATGCTATCCTATCAATATGGCCCAACATTTCTAAAGAATGCTTTCAGCACCTTGTTGAATCAATGCCATGTAGAATTAAGGCAGTTCTGAAGGCGAAAGGGGGTCAAACACAGTATTAGTATGGTGTTCCTAATAATCCTTTAGGTGAGTGTACACTACCTTTCAAAAGTTTGGGGACTTTTTTTTTTTTTTTTTAAATCTCTCTTATGCTTTTATAGTATCTTATGCTCACAAGGCTGCATTGATTTGATAAATCATAGAGTAAAAACAGTAATACTATGAAATATTATTACAGTTTAAAATAACTCTTTTCTATTTAAAAAAAAAAAAAATTCCTGTGACGGCAGATCTGAATTTTCAGAAGTATGTGTATATATAGTCCACTGAATTTGTATGCAAAATTATATTTAAAAAAATTGTTTTGAGTGTTGTATTTTTTAATTTAGACAAAATTGCGTAGAATTTTTATATCGGCCATTTATCGATTACTGGCCATAGCATGATTAATTATCAATTTATTGGTATTGGACAGAATTGTTATATCAGTACACCCTAAATATACACACAATTTAATTAAATTTGCAAGTATGTTTCTGGCCTAATTCTGGCCTAATGATTTGGTGCTGCTATTGATGGCTCATATCTTACAGTTAGGGTGAATGCATGCTTTAAGTGTGTGTTTACACAGGGGAAATGATATCATAAGAGTGCCAGGGTTCATTTGTCAGTCTGACCCAAATTGGGGCTGTTGGTGCCGTTAATGGCTGCGCTCTCACAGAAAGAGGATTAGTGTGGTTTTACGCTCCAGAGCCTTTGTTCACAAGCATTCTGGGATTACATAGATTTGAGCCCTTTTTGCATCCTAGGAATCACTGGTGTGTGTGTGTGGGGGGGGGACAAGCTTAACTGGTCTTCCTGAAGAGAAGCACACATTGCTGTAACCTTCTATACAGTGACAATAGGGTCAAATTTACAAATCTGTTTCAAGGGTCATTTATAGACGGATTTAACCAGGGTCATGCGGTCAAGTATACATCTAACAAGAGCTTAACACTAGCACAACAACTAGGTCTGTATATGTTGGCCTGATCACACTGGAAAATATATAGTAATGCTGCTAGAGTGAATATTGTAATGGAACAATTCATCAGAATAAAACTGACATAACAATATGACAATCCCTGCAATTCAAATTAAATGTACAAGCTTTGTGTTTCAGAATGAAGCGCTCCACTGTTTTAATTTACACATAAGCAGCTCATGATCCATGTGTTTTCAGTGTCTCATCTAATAATAATAATAATAATAATAATAACTATAACTCTAATTTTATAGTCATGTTAATATATTTACAAAATGGCAAAATTGTGCAGCCCTATAAACACGTACAGCAAACTGAAGCTTTAAAAAAAAGTAATGAATCAATGCCTGAAAACTCTGAAAATACGTATTATGGATGTATATTGGGTTGAAAACAGCATTCCATGCTGACTTTAAACTTTCTGTGCATGCATGCAGAAAAAAACAAACAAGGTTAGCATTTTTATCTGATTAAATCAATTAGTTCAATCGATAACAAAATCAAAACATCAATAAAAACAATTGTTAGCTCTAGCACTAATTATTATTAAACCTTTTTGCCACATTTATTCAACAAGAGTGCAGAACATGTAGGAAAAAAAGGGGTCAACAAGATCAGGAAAGTAGGCAAGACAGGCTTGAACTTACGTCGCCCACATCAGCACTGTGGCTTCAAGTGCATATTGTTAAAGGACTAGTTCATCCCAACATAAAAGCTCTGTCATTATTTACTCACCCTCACCCAGTTTTTTGAAAACTCATGAGACTTCCGTAGATCAGAAATGAAGAAATTAGGCAGAATGTCCAAGCTGCTCTTTTCCATACAGGTGTGTAAAGCTACAGTATCAGAAGGCTAGAAATAATATAAAAGGTAAATATATATTTTATAATATATAAATATACATGTTTTGTCCTTTTTGATGCTTGACAGTTACCGTTCACTTTCATTGCATGGAAGAGAGCAGCTCGGATAGTCTAATCTGACCGTATATGGGTTTCAAATAACACAAGGGTGAGTAAATGATGACAAAATACTGATTTGAGTGAATTAATCCTTTACCTCCTTACATAATGCTCACCACTCCAATCACATGTTGTAAAAACAACTAAAGTCCAGATGTACCTTTACAGCCACGTGCAGCTTGGCAGTCTTCTTAGAGGAGCCAGAGGCTTCGTAAACAGTGCCGTCGACATCTACAGACATGGTGAAGACGGGGGCGTGAACCGGACCTGACTGAGACAGCAGTTTATACTGCAGCCCCGGCCGGATCTGGTTCAAACGCATCAGAGCGTTCATGGGTTGATTTGAGTCTATTGCTTTACTGTCAAGAACTGCTGGAAGGGAAAAAGAGCAGAAATAAACGTTAGCAATTACAGCGAAAAGCAAACGGTCCTTAGACACAGATCATCTTCTAACTTTGTAGTATCCCTTCATTCCATCAGCTGGCTAATTGTGAAATTCTGCTGCTTTGAAAGCAATTTATATGAGTCCAGTGAGGAGCACAGGCTGGGGACAGCAGCGCGGCTCCAAGAGAAATTAAGAATCAATGCCATTGATTTCCCAACGGTTATCTGCTTCCTGTACGAGAAAGCAAGAGATGGAAGTGCAGCAGGATGAGGAGCAAGAGGGAAGGGATGGCCGCAAATAAAAGAGTTGAGTGAGAACGCTACAGCTTACAGAAGAGAAAGCAGGTGAGAGATTAGAGGTACAAGACAGCAAAAAAGGCTCCGATGTGAGGAAAAATGAGACATGTCATATGTTAATCTTTCTAGAAAGAGGACAAACTTTTTTTATGGCCAAACAGGGGAATAATAAAAAACAAATGACTGGAGAATGCATGATACTGTATGAGCGTTCCTTGCTGGTTTAAAACAGGAGATGATATTCAAGGCAGACACATTTTTGTCATGAAGAACAAAGAAAGCTTTGGTTTGCTCAGGCACATTACTTGAATGAATTTAGTACTACTATTAAAAGTACTACTAAAATCATTCATTAAACTGACAGATGTCATTTAAAAATATGGCCAATATATCTGCCTATCATTACTCAGACGGACCTTTTCTCAGGTTGCGCTTCATCTTCTTGATGAGGTCTTTGTCGTCCAGCAGGCCATCTTCATAAGGTCTCTTCAGCCCTAGACCTGATACAACACCAGAGTAAAGTTAATGTGCAGATGAAAACACACCTACAATGAATTACTAAAACACATCAAAAACAGACTCATAGAGGTGTATGTTAGTGTAAAATTTCTTAAAAAAAAAAAAAAAAACGTCACCAAATGGATTTGCAAAAGTAATGTTTTCAAACACGTTTCCCATAAACTTCTCTTTGATTGGAAAATCAATTGGACAGCCCAACCCCAAACTCCAACACCATTGGTTGAGTCAAAGTTGCTGTTGTTTGGCAGATCAGGATGTTCAAACAAACAGAGTAATGTTTTAAGAGCGCCACAGTTTTCACACTTTTCAGAGAAATCAACCTACGAATGACGTACTTCTACATATTAAACTAGACTATGAGTATTCAAATATCAAAAAAAGACACTTCAGTTTTAAGTAATGGATTAGGTATGTGTGCTCACCTTCTTTATCTGACCAGGGAAATTTCTGTGAAGGTTTACTTGAGGGGAGAGGGTCCATTTCTAAGACCTTATAGATCTGCCCAAAGGCCATGAGCCGCAGAGCATGCTGAAACACACACACACAGATTAGATTTGATAAAAAGGTATCAAGCAGGGATGTGCCTAAAGCCGAATACTATGTTCGGAAAGGAAATTACACATTCTACGGAACCCCTAAAGGGACATGGTGATATATTTCAATCCTTTTGCAATTATATAGTTGGATAATTATATTGTATATAATAAACGGCAGGGAGCTATCATAAATATGTGGGGTATTGAAATCACTTTTGAATGTGCGCTTGCTTTTTACTTTCACTTTTGAATTTTGCGATCACGCATTCTCTGTGTATAGAGGGGTGGCGGTACTGATCACACATTTTACACAATAAGATATTTCTCAATGACACACAGGATCTGTTGTGCACCAAATCCTCAGACATCATCCTGTCAGTCATCTCTCCTTAATATATTCACATGATCACTGAAATCTGATGTACTGTAACGTAATTGACTGCCACAGCAAACCTAACCATGTCCATTTAGGGGCTCCATAGAACGTTACTCATTTTCCATGCATTTCCGAAATTCCGGCTTCAGAGCACATCCCTAGTTTCAAGGCTATCAAAGAGCAAACCAAAATGATCTGCTCTTGAAAAAAGAGCTCAAAACATACCCTGAAGAAACACACACACACACACACACTTGTTGCTTATTCTTTTAATAATAAAGCCATAAATCTGCTTGAGCCCAGAGACCACCTGTAGATGTGGAACATTGGGTACTGAATCACCATGTTCAGAGGAATTATGGGACAGACTGCCTCACAAATAATTCATGCTATAACTAACTCGCATTAACTCATCTCAACAGATATTGACAAAGCTGTTTACTTTAGTTATAGCCCATTAGGAGGCACCATAACGTTTGGATCCAAAAGTATCTCTAGAAAGATTTGAGAGCCCATTTTGAGAAACACCTTTATTTACAGTATTCAGAGCATCTACATGAATATCATTACCACTGTAACACCATAAAATATTACTGAAGTCGGAACCACCTCTACTCTTCCCCGGATGTGCCGAATCTGCTGATGTAATTACAATCTTTCAGAGAACTGTGCTAAAGCGAGTCTGAGGGGACAGAGAAGAAGAGGCAAATCCACAGCCATAGTCTTTTGCCTCTGATGGTAAAAAAAAAATGCCAATCACGGAGAGTAGCCAACTATGTAGAGTAGAGATATTGAATATTTGATCAGCAACAAATTTACCAAGCTACAAATTAAAAATGAAGGAAGACCCCACACCAAAGTTGGATATAGGCTACAGGAATCAGCTTCACTAAATGGCCAAACACGCGATTTTAATACACACATTTAAAAGGGCAGAAGGATGGATTTTTGCTTCAAGTGATAGGTTAGGCAAGTTAAATTATATTTAAGCTGTATAGGTGTAATGTTCTTTACATTTTTTTCTTAAAAAGTGACCAAAACAAAAGCCATTTTAAAGCAGTTAAGCAACAAAAAAAAGTCCCACCAGCCACCACTGCACAATACACAAACATTTCCTAAAGACAAGCATTTGACTCCAGATGAACTGATGGAATCGTTACATCATATCTCCTTGGGCGGTACGTCACCCGATAAAACTAGATCGCTTCCTTTATAATCAACAAAGCCATTCACACTGAGGGTGGCCGATGTGGCTTTACTATTTTTTATTTTTCCTACCTAAATGCTTCAAATTAGTTTTGTAGATAAATATAAATTGTAATTACATATGAATTTCCAGTTTTTCCTAATTATATATTTAATTATAATAGTTATATACACTACCATTAAATTCACTGAACAAAATTATAAACGCAACACTTGTTTTTGCCCCCATTTCTCATGAGCTGAACTCAAAGATCTAAGACTTTCCATGCACACAAAAGGCCTATTTCTCTCAAATATTGTTCACAAATCTGTCTAAATCTGTGTTAGTGAGCACTTCTCCTTTGCCGAGATAATCCATCCTCCTCACAGGTGTGGCATATCAAGACAGCATGATTATTGCACAGGTGTGCCTTATTGTGGCCAGCCTAAAAGGCCACTCTAAAATGTGCAGTTTTATCACACAACACAATGCCACAGATGTCGCAAGTTTTGAGGGAGCGTGCAATTGGGATGCTGACTGCAGGAATGTCCATCAGAGCTGTTGCCTGTAAATTGAATGTTAAAATCACATGATCCTTCAGAAATCATTATAATATGCCGATTTAAGGCTCAAGAAACATTTCTTATTATCAATGCTGAAAACAGTTGTGCTGCTTCATATTTTTGTGGAAACTGTGATACAGTTTTTTCAGGATTGTTTGATGAATAGAAGTTCAAAAGAACAGCAATTATTTGAAATCAATTTAAAGTGTCCTTGCTTAATTTCTTAAAAAATAAATAAATACAATCTTGCTGACCCCAAACTTTTGAATGCTAGTGTAAATCAATTGTTATCCCAAAGGATTTCAGCTGACAGTTAAGTTGGATACATAGTTATTTACTCACTTTCCCAAGCTTATCATTGAGATTAAAAATGATTAGTCCATAGTTAATAAATACACCAAGGTAATGTAATACTAGTCATGCCCAGAGTAGACGTGTTAACATTAATTTTATTTACATAGAAAGTTTCACAGTAAAGTACATGTTGTTCCTGATGTAAAGTTTTAACATTTAAGGTTAATAAGCAATAATGGCATTTTAATGAAGCAAAATTTAAATCTTCCTTCCTTTAAATGCAGTGATTAAACACGCAGCTCATCTCGAACTTGTGAACTCCTCATCGATTAAATTATAGCTATAAGCACACCTTTTATTCTCATGTGACGACAGAAACTCTCTCTTGAATGCAGTATCTCTGCAGGAAGGCGTTACTATGGCATATTACCGCAATGCATCTCATTTATGACTACGGCTAACTGCAGTAAAAACATATCCTCATTTACACCCACAATATCCCCACAAAACCTAAAGCATCCCATTCACAAAAGCAGAAGACGAATAAAACAAATATAATTAATTTCTTATATTCCGCTTCAAAATTATTGCTGGAAATAATAACATTTGATGAAAAAAAATCAGTGGGGTGCGTGTGTGTGTTTGTACTGAACCTCTTCGATCTGCTGCAAAACAATTAGACACATTGTGATTCTGGTCCCGACTACATGAGCGTTCAAAGGAAAAGCGCTACAGAAATATACTCAGAGATGCAGCTCACACACACACACAGATTCCCCGGGGCAGGAGTAAGATTCACGGGCAGACTTTGTATCATTTTCCCACGCTCATTAGAGAGCCAATCATCAAGGTGCTCTATCGGGATGTGTGTGTGTGTGTGTGTGTGTGTGTGTTAGGGCTGGGTGATGCATGGAATATTCACCATATAACTGAGAAGATTTTACAGATGATATAAAAATCTAATGATTTTAATTCTAAAGAGCATTTTGTTAGACTAGGTCCATGATCTTTCCTTCTCTCGTGACATTGTCTCTGGATTAAACTTCAGTAGCAAATATGGGGTTAGAGCTGGTAGATCCGATTCATTCTGTGAATCAGTTTAAACTGTTTCAATGAAGCAAATCAAAACCCTATTCAATGACTAATTTGTCCAAAAGAACCCCCAAAAAATGTATGAAGGTAAATATTGCCCATTATCTTTGTGTACTACTGGTGCATACATGTATATATTAAAATAATAAATATGGATAGATGGGACATGACTCACTGCCAACAATAAATTTGTGTACATAAGCAAGAATCACTGATAAGACCATATGTGAGAGACACATGGCAGTAATCTAGACAGCACAGATGAGATAAGCACCTGCATCTCACACACACTGGCGGTACCTGTGCATTGTAGGTGACGGCCTCTGCCTCCTCATTCGTCATGGCCGACAGTGTGTTCGTGGGCTCCTTCTCACAGGGATCATGCAGGCCTGGTCCACCTGAGAGGGAATAGAAGATGATCGTTATTCATACGGGAAATACATCCAACAAAATATATGACACAGTCAAGTTGTGGAAGATACTGGAAACTGTAGTCTTTCATTATTTACTCCCTCCCCATCACTGCAGGTCAGGAGCTAATTTAAACGATAAAGGTTCACTTAAAGGTTAAATTATGCCCTAAAGGTACAATACAAATATATATTTTTTATGTTTAAATAAGTATATATGTCACTGTGGGACAGGCTTATTTTCTATGCAAGCCAATCAAATATTAATGCCTGCATCTCATTATTAATGAATAACTGAGAAAAGAGTATAAGAGTAGACAGGGATGGACTAGTTATGTCAAGAGTAGATAAATGAGGCTCCATTATTCCTCTGGGCCACAGACAGGAACTAGAGCTTTGCAAATGAAACCCAGATCTGATAGTGACACTGCTGCTGTCATTACACTGTACACGACATACTCACACTTATCTAGCATATTCAGTCTTATTTATAGTCTATTATGATTAGGGATCCATTGATACACAACGGATAACTTTATAAAAACTGTTTAATTTTTTTAAACCGAAAAAAAACAAACATCATTCATATTAAAGCTCTGACATCACTGCCTATAAAGCTTGAAGTTTACATTGGAGAAATCATGAATTAAAATACATTACTGTATAATATAAAAGGATTATAATATAGAGTTTAGTACAATTTATTATTTAAAAATGGTTTAAACTAAATGTCCTAACATGCTTTTTTACATGCAGCTAATACAATTACCTTTCCAAAGTAAAGAAAAAAAAAAAAGCTTTTCTGTTGAATGCTGAAAAAAAATGCATCATAGTTTCCAAATTAGCATATTAGAATGATTTCTGAAGGATCATGTGACACTCAAGATTGGAGTAATAATGCTGAAAATTCAACTGTACATCACAGGTATTAAATAACATTTTAGTTATTTTGAATTGTAATAATATTTCACAATATTTTTGATCAAATAAGACTTTCAAAATCATTTAAAAATTCTTACTGACCCAAAACTTAAAACTGTAGTATACATTATGATATATAATGAACTGTACTTTAGATGTTTATAATTGCGCTTATAATAGTATATATAAATGTCTTCCATACTAGGATTTAGTTATGGCAAAAAAATAAAACTTAAAACATTCCAAAACCATAAAAGTCCCCCTATTTGTTACTCATAAAAATGAAATTTTCTGAAGCATATGGGACCCTTCACCAATTTTTTTTTTTACTGATAATGGATTCTCCAAAATGAGTGTGTTACTCATTTTTACCGCTTCTTTCTAGAAGTGTTCATACCTGGAAGCAGTATGCCAGAGGCGAGACACTCCATGACCCGGCGCAGGGCCTCTCCAGCTCCTAGAGGTCTGTTACACGTGGCGATGGCCTTTTCACATATTAACTCCAAAGGCTGAGGACAAAAGAGCAAATCACTTTTCAAAGACTGATTTATTACATAAAGAACTATCAATTCATCAAAATGTGCCCATGGGCCACTGAGAAGAGAGATTAAGTCTGAGGTTATTGTAAAAACCAGTCAGTTAATCACTCACTGTACCAGTTATTTATAATTATAAAGTGGATAGATCCTGCACATTGATTGGCTAATGAAGTGTTTAGGCATGTTAAAATGTATAATACAGCTTCACCATCACAGGAATAAATTACAGTTTAAAATGTATTCAAATAGGAAACAGTTACTTGAAATTGTAATATAATTGCAATTTTGCAGTTATTACTGTATTTTGATCAAATAAATGCAGCCTTGGTGTTAGAGAACAGATGTGAACTTTTGAACAGTACAGTATGTACCTACTGCATGTATGTTTGTATGTATGTATATATGTGCATGTATCATTTTTAGATATGCAAAAAGTACAAGTTACAACCATAAGTTATTTTCAAAATATGGACGCTCTAAGTTACTTTTGTGTTTTTGCCATATTTCTGAAAATATTTCTAAAAATATAGTAGTGTAAAATTTGCTCAATTTTTATGTTGGATGACAAAGTACTGTGTAATTTTTATATGCAATAAGAACTTATATGACAAATGTAGTATTTTCAACTTATCACATTAATAGTTTAAAAACATTATGTTGAGCAGTAATGGCCGCTTGAGGTGTTTTTTAACAAGATATTAATATTATATATTTAATCTGTGATGCAAGAATGCATTCTACACTGTAAAACATATTGTTGGTTTAATTTAAAAAGTAAGTTCATTGAAATAAAAAAATTTGAGTTAATACAATGGAGATTGGCTTAAATCAACAGAAACTCAAAATATTGTTATTGGAACCACATAAATTATGTAAGTTGATTTGACAAAAGAAAAATAAGTTGTGATAACAAATCATGAACATAAAAGTTGTTGCCTTAAGTACAAATCAACTTGGATGTTTAAATCATTTCAATTTAAATTACATTAAACTGACTTCTTGTATAACATTTTGTATAACTTTTTTTGAAAATTGCTTAACTTAGTTGAGTTAAAGCAATTTAAAAACATATGTTGTCATAATTTATTGATCAAATAATTTGTTTACAGTGTACACAGATCAGAGTTTTGGGATTAAAAATCCCAAGGGAATATTTGACACCAGCCCATATTGCTGCACACCGTGGCTGCATTACTCACTTGAGCCCCAGTTTTCAATAATTCAATGGTCTGTTGTCAATTGATCTTTACTTACCAAATTCTATACATTGAATTCTCATTGGTAGATTACACTCCTAAAGTTTTACCGTATCATCACTGTAGTATTTGCAGTGATAAAGTTAATCTGATTACTCACCCATCCTTTCAGAGGTTCCCACGCCGGGACTCTATTGCACATGTCTCTCAGTATTCGTAAGACGATCACGCACGACTTTAGGCCGTTAACTCTAGCCTGAGGAAACCAGAGGGAATCGGCCAATGAACTGAGAGCAACAATCAAACTCGACCTTTAACCCCTAAATCTCTAGATCTTGACTATGTGTGTGTGAGTGTGGAGGTGTGTGTTGTGGTTCGGTTCTGGTCCGTGTTGTGCGGATGATGGAGGAGGGGGGCGGGGATTATGTCGGTGGGGTGGGAGAAGGGAAGATACGGTGCAGGAAAGCACTAGACAAATCCTTTATGATGACAAGCAGGTTATGGACAAACAAAAACAGGCAAAAGAAAACAAAAAGTGTAACAATTGCTTTTGTAGCCTTACGATACGTAAATGTTCGTGATGAGGTGTTGAGCACTTGGAGAGCTGGAGGAAATCGAGGAAAATGGCATGTAGTTTTGGGTCATAAGGCTACAATAACAATGAGAAGAAGTGAGCGCCAACCTGGAACCATTTGGCATGTCGCAGAGAGGCCAACGCCACCAGGCACCTCTGTCTATCCAACAGGTCCGCCGGCTCGCTCGACTCAACGCTCTCTATCGGTGAGAAGAACGGGACAGGAAATCAAATCACACACGCGTAGACACGCTCGCTCGCTCACACACACACACACGTACACGTGATGAGGGAGGGGCTGTTAAGGCACAGCAGGAGGGAGAAAGGAGGAAGCCAATCGGCTTAGGTGGTCCAGTGCATCCAAAAGAGATGAAACCTCAGTGCATCTCCTTGGCTGGCTGGAAACTGGAGGAAGGATTTGCAAAAGGTGTTAGCATGTGCCAAGTGTTATGAAATGCTAAGCCCAGCCTAAAAACAGGTCAAACGAGGCTGTTCAATTGGCGTTACACACTATCCTAACCATGCACGATGCAATACAATTTAAATTTAAATTTTAATGTGAGTTAAAGTATGAATGTTTTGTGCTAATGAGCTGCAAAAGTGACAAGCAACAATACATTGAGTCACTTTATTATATATATTTTTTGTGTTAACCTGAATTGCTCCGCCCACAGAGCATTCTAATTGGTCTGAAATCTCAGTACCCACAGTTACATTGGTGTTTCTTCAACTTTGGCCATTTTTATGCCAATAAACCAACAGATTTCACCTTTTGTTATATAAATGTCACAATAAAACTCTTAGAAATTAATTGTATTAATATTTTACAATGTGTAATTTCCAGTCAAGTTGTATTTTTTATATTTCAAATTACTTAAAAAGTGTGAAGATATTATCTTATACATAAAATGCTAGAAATTAGCAAGACTGAGGAGTATAAGACTATTTCAAAATGATTTAGTTTTTGAAGAATTCTGTGTGTGGTGTAAATTACATTTGTTGGTTCATAAATTAGTATAGTGAAAAAAGACAACATTCTCCGGTGACATGCGCTACAGTTCATACGTTTGGGATCGGTAATATATATATATATATAGTATATATATAAAACATTTTTGTAAAAAATCTCTTATGCTCACACCAAGGTTGCATTCATTTGATTAAAAATACAATAAAAATGGTAATATTGTGAAAAATTATTAGTTATTTTTTATTTGAATGTATATTAAAATGTAATTTAGCTGAAATCTTTAGTCACAATATCAGTGATAAATTTCAGGATTATTTAAATAGAAAGCTCAAAAGAACAGCATTTGTCTGAAATGCAAATCTTTTGTTATCATTATAAAATGTCTTTACTTTTAAATCAACGCACCTTTGCTAAATAAAGTATTAATTTCTTTCTTTAAAAAAAAGCAACAATTACGGACCACAAACTTTTGAACAGCAGTGTACAGCATATCCTGTATTAGACACTGTTAAAAACTAATCAAACTAATGAGAGAAGCATGTTTTAGTTTCTAAAAGTCTATAGCTGAAGAAATCTGCATATACTGTACAGAACAGCAAATACTTTCTGATTGGCTGCATCTCCTCACAGCATTTCAGTACGGATATTTTTCTAATTTCCTTCGTCGTGCCTGGTTAGGAGTTAATGTCAAAAGCATCAGCACACGCTAACACCTTCAGCGAATCAGTGCCAGTTTGTGCTTGGATTGACACTGGAGTAATGAAGACATGCAGTGGGTATTGTTATAGATCAGTCACAACAAGAGAAGAGATCGCTCACACACAACACACACTCACATTTTGAGTTGTCAGAACATTTTTCTTCATCTCTCCCACCCAAACAATACATAAGGTTCATTCTTCAATAATGTTTGCTAATCTTTTCTTTCATTAGCTCAGTAGGTTTGCATCTACGTACCAGTGAGATCGTCACATTGTGTTCCTCTGCAGATAAACAAATAGATAAAAGAAAGACAATTCTGCCGCAGTGTAAATCCAGGAAAAGGCGTGCAGGTGTACGGGGGTCATTTAGAGATTATATGATGATAACTGAACCATTACTCTTTTGTAATTCCTCTCTGGATTTTAATCAGAGCAGCCCAGCTGAAGACGGTTAAAGAGGAAGATCTGTCAGAGTGATGGAAAGGTTTAGCCCACCCTCTAATCAATGACACACACATCCAGCAAAAATCAACATCAATCCATCATTGATCAGCCCACAAACTTCCACACATTCAAAATGAGACAAATGCTTCAGTGCATTATTCTTCTTCTAATTATACACAAACAAGGGTGAAAACACATCCAGGCCATACAGCGGGCTCCAAAAGTCTGAGACATCTAGACTCTATTTTATGTTTTTGTAGTTTCATAGATATTTTTTATAGTTATATTATCAGCAAAACAAAAAGCTGAATTGAAAAAGTAATGAATCCCAGATTTACAAAATAGATGTTTGGACTCTGAATTTCACCCCAAAAAAAAAAATCTAATAAAATATAAATAAATAAATACATACATACATAAATAAATAAATAAATAAATAAATAAATAAATACATATATATAATTAATATAATATAATTAATAAAATATAAGAAAGAAAGAAAGAAAGAACCTGAAGGGTGATTCTTATTAAATGTATTAACTTTAAAACAATGATTCTTTATTTAAAATCAATAAATTACAGCTAAAACAATACACTGTCTTGACGTATAAATATTTAATTAATGCATTTTTTGGTACTAATTTACATTGTCTTCTAACTATTATGTTCTACTAACATTTAAATTAATCATTTGATACAATGCACTTATTGTGTAAATACTTTTAAGAGAGAGATTTTTCTCTGCCCACTCCTCAGACTCGACACTCACGCGGGTTGCCAGATTGAGGACAGAAGCAACAAGCCTTACAGTATAAGTTGATCAGCTAATATATACGTTTGCAATGTTTTATTTGCCGAGGCTTTTTAGGTCGGGTAGAGTTTGCAATCTCTGACCCAATTCGTTTGCTGGCTTCCATCGCTTTGGCAACTAACTGGCAACCTGGGGAGTTGAAATGCTATTGGGTAAATTGGCAGTGGGCGGGATAAAACTAAAACAGATATTCCGACAGAATGCACATTTCAGAGTAGAATAACTGTCTGTAGCATTGCCTTTCAAAGAAACAACTATTTGAACTTAGCATGTTTCCTACATCTCTGCAAACATATTATGGAATTTTTATGTCATAAAATTGACAGCACCGTTAATAAATGTAAAAAATCTTGATGGTCCTAAAAACAGGCTTCATGTTCTTTTTGGAAAATATGGTTTCTTATTTCTGTCTTTTGACATTGGGGTGAAATATAACCCAGCCATATTGCAATATGTTGTACGTGTGTGTGTCTGTGTCATGTTTGCACTCGTGTATGTGTGTGTGCGAGCTGATGAGTACTGTTCATTCGGGCCGGTCCTGAGATTGAGCAGTTTCTCAAAGGGACAGGGCCCTTGACCCGGTCAGGAAAATACGAGGTGCTCTTGTGGTGATCTACAACCCATCGCTCCATCTCTCCCTCCCTCCTGTCATCTGTCATCCCACACTCCAGGGGCAGTGTCCACATCTGACACATCTGTTAGATGGATGAGGTGTGTGCTGGCACAGGTATCGATTCCTCAATCCGGATACATTCTTTCATTTTCCTCCCCCTGCTTCTAACAATCCACATCAAAGAGGATGGCGGTGTGAGCAAACCAATGAGAAAATGAGTGTGTATGTGTCAGAGAGAGCGAGATTAAGGCATTAATGCAGCACAAATGCTATTTTGTGTGGCAGTGCTTTCGAAAATTCATAATGTAATTAGCAGTTGATCAAAATAGTTTTTTCCCAATGCTGATACCAATGAATGGAGAGCAGGGTAGTTGATATAAGGTTGAAAATGTAAACAAGCATTTAAACAATATTTACTTTGAAATTCTCTAAAATGTTTAAAGAATCTGTTATTTGGCAATGTTGATCTTCTCAAAATGCCAAATATTGGCCAGTATCACTAAACGCAAGTACAAGTTGCATTTTCTGTGCTGCCACTAGGGGTGCTATTAGATCAGCTAGTACAGTCAGTTGTTAAACAAACTAAAGCAACAGTTCTTGCTGAGTAAATTGATTCAAGTTGGTTAAATGGTCAACATACACTATATTGCCTAAAGTATTGGGACACCCCTCCAAATCATTAAATTCAGGTGTTCTAAAACACTTCCATGACCACAGGTGTATAAAAGCACCTAGTCATGCAGACTGCTTCTACAAACATTTGTGAAAGAATGGGTTGCTCTCAGGAGCTCAGTGAATTCAAGCGTGGTACCGTGATAGGTTGCCACCTGTGCAATAAGTCTATTTGTGAAATTTCCTCACTACTAAATATTCCAGCATCAACTGTTAGTGGCATTATAACAAAGTGGAAGCAATTGGGAACAACAGCAACTCAGCCACAAAGTGGTAGGCCACGTAAAATCACAGAGCGGGGTCAGCGCATGCTGAGGCGCACAGTCCGCAGAAGTCGCCAACTTTCTGCAGAGTCAAAAGCTACAGACCTCTAAACTTCATATGGCCTTCAGATTAGCAAAGCAATGCCCATAAAGACATGGATGAGCGAGTTTTGTGTGGAGGAACTTGACTGGCCTTCACAGAGTCCTGACCTCAACCCGATAGAACACCTTTGGGATGAATTAGAGCAGAGACTGCATGCCAGGCCTTCTTGTCCAATATCAGTGCCTGACCTCACAAATGCACCTTACCAGAAGAGTTGAAGCTGTTATAGCTGCAAAGGGTGACCAACTACATATTAAACCCTACAGATTAAGAATGGGATGTCATTAAAGTTTATGTGCATGTAAAGATTTTTGTTTAATGTTGTCATTAATAAGCTTGAACCTCGAGTTGGGACTCGAACACAGGTTGCCTTGTGCACAGCTATGGCATATGACACAGTGCTGCCCACAAGACTATTGCTCCTACATATCTTATTTTTATCAGTTCTTTTGTCTTTGGGTCGTTATCTTTCTCACAGATTTTTGCCTGTTCTAAATCAGATACAGATAAAAGTAGCACAGTAAAGATTACATTTATATGAATGCATTAGTGTGAGAGCAAATGCATGTTAATTAATTCTACCTGGCAGTGTCTCTCTACTAATAGTGAAGCTTTGGGTTTTAGTTACTAAGAAATATATGCTACAACTTTACAGTTTCTAAGCTATTTTATTGATAAATCACAGAACAGTGTTGTGGCGTGACTGCAGTTACGCCCACTGAGTGGCAAAAAATCTGAGTGGCAGCATTGGTTTTCAGCATGAATGCCACGAAAAACACAAAACACATCTAAAATGAAAAAGAGCTTTGAAACTGACTATACAAACAGATTTGACAAGAAATCTAAGGTATATTTTTACAGACTGCGGAAAACTAGAGAAAAGAGAAGCAAATGGATCGCTGAAATTCACAGAAACAACTGAATGAAACATGGATTTGCAGTTATCATTTTGCGTCAATATGTTGAATTTTGGGGTAAAATCATACCCTATATATTGTATTGACAATCATCAATTAAATATTTACCATCTTATACTCTGCAAAATTTGATGTTTTTAAATAAACACTGACATAAACTATGGGTTGGACGATATGGCAATATATTTATAACATTGATATAAGTGATCACCCGGATTTAGACCTACCTATATTGTGTTTATAAAGCATTCACAGGCAAATTTGCTTAATGTATTTCCCCGACGTCGAAATCAGGCTCATATAAAATGTCAGCCAATATGATTCTTGGCTGCATGTCAGTATCCATGGATCACTGGATCTTTGGTAAGTTATAAAGGAGCACTAAATCGAGTCCAACCTTCAGTTTAAACTGATAATAGTTTGTTTTACTCACGTTTTCACAGTTTCCCCTATTAAATCCAGTCATGCAGCAGGCTCTTTTGCCACTCAGTATGGCTGAGGGGGCGTGTTCCGGCAGGAAAGTGACAATGCATATCCTATATACATTTCTGCGCTACTGAATGATTCTGTGTGTGCGTGTGATCTGCACATTACTGTCTTTATGTGTGTGCGTTACAACGTAGCAGCACAGACAGGCAATTAACTTACCTGTATGCATTCACCTGACCGAATTTTGAGCATCCAGATGGTATAATCAAACATTTCATGTGGAGCACTCTAAGAGTATGCATTTATTTGTAATTTTAAATGTTGGAAACGAAGCGTAAAATTAGACTTCAAAGTTTTCTCATCCTGTTGCGCCCTCTATAGGCCATGACCAGCAACTAGTCAACGTCAAGCTTAAAAGGTTAGTTCACCCAAAAATGAAAATTAGCCCATGATTTACTCACCCTCAAGTCATCCAAGGTTTATATGACATTCTTCTTTTAGACGAATACAATAGTTTAGACGAATACAATACAATGACGCTGCCATTATAAAGCTTGGAAAAGCCAGGACATTTTTTAATATAACTCTGACTGTATTCATCTGAAAGAAGTCGTCTGAATGTCATATACACCTAGGATGACTTGAGGATGAGTAAAGCATGGGCTATTTTTCATTTTTGGGTGAACTATCCCTTTAAAGCATCATGGCAGGGCATTCAAGTTTGCAAACCCTAATTTCTATTGAAATGCCTGGATTAATTTGGGCAAACACTGGTAAATGTGACCCGTCCTTAAGACAAGATGACCAGTGAAATTCAGCAGAAATATGTGGTGGTACTTGCAGAAATCCATGAAGGCCCCAACAATAACACTATAGGTAACTCTGTCACCCTCTTGAGTATTGAGGGTTACTGCCATTGTAAACGAAGAGCACTCAAGCATGTACAACAGGGCTGCAACCTTTTCATTGACAAAGCATTTGCATATTTGCATAGAGCGAAAGAATGTGTATGAGAGAGTGTGTGTGCGTGTGTGTAAGAGGCAAGGAGCCTGTGTATGAGGGAGAGAGCAAAAGAAAGAAACATGTTTCGCATCACTGCAGCTCTAATTGTTATAGCCTAAACGCCATCCTCTAAAGATACAACCGCTTCGGCTGTCAAAGTGCTCAGTTACGGGTCACGGCACCAAAAACTCCAATAACAGACGTCCATCTTGACTTAACTCATGTGTTCTGAGCTCAAGTGCCTCTGCATCAGCACTTACCGACCATAAGCCCAATCAGACTTGACATAACGCATTCATGTTAATGTCAAGACTTAAAGAGAGATAAAAAAAAGTGTGACTTTAAGACAGGAGGAAAGTGAGTTAAAGGGATAGTAAATCCTGTTATCATTTACATTCATGTTATTCCAAACCTATATGACTTACTTTCTTCTGTGGACACAAAATAAATTATTTTGTCCATACAATGAAAGTCAGTGGGGTGCAGTGTTGTTCTGGACCCCATTGACTTTCATTATATAAACGTAAACAGTTATTCTTTGGAGTTTTGATAAAGTAATTAAGTCATACAGGTTTGACATGAAGGCGAGTAAATAATTTTAGAATTTTAATTTATCAGGAAACTATCCCTTTAACGGACATGAAAGGCAGAAAACCAACATGCCCCTACCAGAATTGTAACCAAAATGCACTGGGCTGCTCTTACTGTCCAGGTTGAGTATGTAATATGGATGACATAATGGTAAACAGACCCGCCCTACATTGTTCTCGACTGAATATTTGGTTTCACTTCATAATGTCCCATTACAGAAGCGTTTCATGTTGTCTTTAAAGGAGATCTGTGTTTTTTATGTCTGTGTTCACTCTGTTACTCTCCTCCCGCTGTATTTCAGCACCTCCCGTGAGCAGCCCCGCGGGTCAAGAGTCTGACAGCACACAGACCACTCAACCTCCTGCTGAATCAGCTCTATGTGTGTGAGTGTGTGTGTGTTTTGACTATAAGATGAGTCCAGTGGTGTGTGCTTTATGTGCACGGTAAGGAAGTAAGGAAGAGATTAAAGCTCATTCTTCTAATGGACCATCACTAAAAACGCACACACAAACATTCACCCATCCCTCGCCTCCTGTTTAGAAAAAAAAAAAAAAAAGAAAGAAAGTTGGTCACGCAGGCACAAACCTTGCTCCTCCGTCTCACAGTCATCTTTCATCTGTGGGGAGGTGAGCGTCACCTTCAGTGTGAGTTTGGGCTCTGTCGTGGTGCAGACCAAGATGGCGGCCTCGGGAATACAGTGCTGTACCTCATACTTCTCCTCTGTCAATTTCTGTAGGGGTCAGAGTTTAAATTTCAGTGTCAAAAACATGCAAAAATAACCCAGAATTAAAGCTGCAAGCAGCGATGAAAGGGCCCTTGCACCCGGGAGCACCGCCCCCCGGTGGCCTCAGGAAAACAGCAAATAGTGGGTGACACGCATTTAAGTGGGTAAATATAGGAGAAATATGGCAAAGTCACTTCAATGTGCCACACTTCTTGCTGCCAGCAGGTGGCGCTTTGACTATAGCCGAATATTGGGATGTAGATGTCTTCAGGCCAGGACTCTTATCAAACATGTGAAGTTTGGGCCAGATCGGACATTTTATGCCTGACTTACAACAGCTTTCTGTGTCATGGCGAAACATCAGATTTTGTCAGGCCGACAGGGTCACGCCCTTCAGCGAAAACTCAAGATCCTCACAATTTAACATTGCAAAGGCCTTTAGATTAGACTGACCAAATATGATGATGATCTGGTTAAATCACTATGAGGAGTTAATCACAGTGTAAAACATGCCATTTCCTGTTGCCCACAGGTGGCGCTATGACTGTAACTGCATATTGGCATGTAGATGTCTTCAGGCCAGGACTCTATCTAATACTACATGTGAAGTTTGGGGCAGATCAGACATTGTATGCCCGAGTTACAAAAACTTCCTGTTTCATGGCGAAACATCGAATTTTGTGAGGCCACCATGGACACGCCCTTCAGGGAAAACTCAAGATCTTCGCAATTTAACGTCGCAAAGGCCTTTAGATTAGACTGTGCAAATATGATGTTGATCGGATTAAATCGTTAAAGTACAACGTCTGGAAATGGCAAAATTTGCAACAATTTTGCAAAGTAAATTTTAAATATCTCACTTCAGGAGACTTTTTTGTAGGTATTGGGCTGTTACATGTGTCTACAGAATTTCATGCCTGTACGTGAAATGTAGCGGGAGGGACACTTTGTTGAAATGTTGTAGGTGGCGCTATCGAGCCATTTTGCCAAGCCTAATTCGGAAACCCATATCAGACGTAAATTTTCACCACTTTTGACACGTGTGCAAAGTTTCGTGAGTTTTCGAGCACGTTTAGGTCATTTGGGAGAATAATAATAATAGGCTGAGCAATTCCAATAGGGTCCTTACACCATCGGTGCATTGGTGCTTTTATTTGGAAATTATTTGATGTTTTATATAGACAAGGGGTGTCGATATATACTGGTATTGACAATAACCATGATATTTACAAAATTAAACATTAATTTCATGTTAAAACTACACGATTACAACTTCTAAAACTTCTATCCCAATCATATTGTTAATCGAGAATTCTTTTGGCCATGATAATCACGTAGCAAAAATTTGATGATATGACAGTCCCAACGTAGACAAAGTAACTTTACAAAGTTTACAAACTTACGTTCTTCCCTGAACCTACACCACTTACTGACACCAAGCTGCAAAACTGCCCACATTAAAATTTTTATGTGAAATGTTTATTAAACCTTAAGACAAAAAATGTATAAATAAAAAGGTTTGCATGCGTGTTAGTATTATTTGACATATCAGGCTTTTATGGTTCATATAGTACGATAGGAGAATATGGAGCTCATACTCGAGGAGGAAAACTATTTTTTCAGAGACCCAAAACTGAGCAAAAATATGTAAATTGGTACAGTTGCTGATATTTATATGGCCAAAAAGAAAGACGAAATTCTGATAGCTTGTAATGTAAATCAGTGAGATATTTATAAAAGTATAACAGATTACTTGTATAAAATGCATCTTAATATCAGACGTCACTCTATATCTCCCAATAATATGTTTTAGTAAAATAATATTTAAAAGCCTATTTTTATGATCAAAGCTGTGTTTTTTTGGGGGGTGCAAAACATATAATGAAATGCAATACAATGACAACTGAACGTTCCTCAAAAGCCTGATTTATCATTTGATACTCACAAATGTGATTATGAACAATAAAGCTGTTTCAGTCCAGTAAATGTTCATCTTGAAATATAACTAACAATATAAAAGCTATTCCGGTAAAACTTTACAATAAGGTTCATTAGTTTTTAAGGTTCAAGATTTCAGAGCAAAAGGACACATGTACCACCACCTGAAGTGCAACATTTTTACAATTATATTAAAAGGACTTTTACTTGTTAAAAAAAGGACGAACTATCAGACGACAAAAGGCACATTGTGTGCTACAGTTTTTTCAGCAAAGTTTTGACCAAGGCTTTATAAGGTTAAAAGTACATAACACACCCATGTTAAAACAAACTGGACAAGAATCTAATGTTTAAGGCTTTTTATCATCACATGACCACAGCTGGTCATATCATCAAAATGCATTTACAAACCAGATTATGAGGTGGGACACAGGCAGTGCAGATGCTTGCTTTAATGTTTAATGTAATCCGGTTTGATGTGGGTAACCAGTTTGTAATCCATTCAATTAATTCCAGCCGCACATTTCCAATCCGCCTGGTCTTTTCATGTAAACCAGAGATCAATTACATCTCTCACCACAGTGACCCTTGTGTGTGTTTGTGTGTGTGTGATCACCCAGACCACCCCCACACATGCTTGAGCACACAGCTGAGACAGGAAATGTGCATGTCTAATCAGTCAATCGCTGACTGATACAGAGAGAAAGAGGAAGAAAGTAGAAAAGGGAAAATGAGTCGACTGCCGTTCCATTAAGAACAGATCCATTATACGGAGACTTGACCTGCTGGCAGTATAGTCTGCTTTAATAGGATTTCTGTCTGGCTATGTTGTGCGTGTGTTGTGTGTGTGTGTGTGTGTGTGTGTGTAGGGGGCTGGGGTTCAGACTGGGTCACCGCTGATCACCCCGCCCTCCCGGCCTTTCCTAAGTGTCTAATTAGGGAAGCTGGTTGCTGGCAGGTTTATATTAATTACACATGATGAATATAAATAGAACAGGTCTGTTTTGTATGTTGCAGCTTTTTTTTTTTGTATGGAAATCCACAGTTTCATTTCCCTCAAAACACTTCGGCACTGGCAACCCTGGCAGTTTAATGGCGTGTTCACACTTGGCATGTTTGGTTAAATTAAAATAAACTCTGAGTGTGGGGAACATTTGAATAAGTGTGAACGCTGCCATTTGAACCCTGGTGCACACCAAACATGCAGACCAAGACAGCTGAAAAATGTGTCTCGGTCTACTTCCAAACAAACTCTGGTGCAGTTTGAATGAAATATGTACGCAACACGGACCAAAGACATTTAAACAAACCAAAAACAGGACATGATGTCACAAATTGTGACCCTGAAGAGGACAGAATGCTCAAGAATACCTGGTTCTTCTCGTCATAGGAGCTATGTTACCCCTTTTTAATCTTTAATGACAGTTAAAAATGACAGTGTGAATGCTAACTGAACCAGGACTAAATGCATCATTTTCTTTTTTAGTTAAAGCTACAATATGTATTTTTTCACCACTAGGGGTCGCTAACCTCTTTAAAACAATAAAGGCGTAGATTGATGACGCAGTGAATGAGCGTGGAATCGTGGAACTTGTCCGATGATACCGATGGATCTAATAATGTTTATGGGGAAATAATGTTTATGGATGAGAGAATGCAATCATGTTTTTTAACATGACCGTGGTATGAAGCAGGGCGCGATTACTAATAAGAGACAGATATTTCTGTTTGAGTGTGTTTTAAATTAGTTGGTTTTGTTTAACTCTGAAAATTTTTGTTGTGATGTGGTAAAAATAGCTACGGGTAACGCCAGTTGATTGCCGAGTGCAGCCATTGTACGTCATCAACCTAGAATGCAAACAAAATGGCGCCGCCCATTGTCCAAATATATAATGGATTTTTTTAAATAACGTAGATCTTTCATGGGTTTTCTACTACATATTTCAGTAAGAGACATCATTTATGTTATATTAAGCCATACAAGTCTTAACACCAGGGGATCCCTTTAACAATAAAAATAGCCATTTTTGCAGCAATTTGTGTTTATGCATTGCAAATAATGGACATTTTAGAAGCCGTTATAGTTGCAAATCTTCAGGAAAAACAGTTGCAACAGTATTGCAACAACCGTTTGGTAACAATTACAAATCCCTTTCACACGCATATTTAAATGAGTGCATTACCATAATACATGCTTCATTATTAGCAAGCAACAAATGTAAATCCAGAAAAAAAGTGTTCAACCGCAGAAAAGCATCTCTTGTTTGGGCAAAACTAGCTACAGTGTACCGCAGTGCAGTCTTTCAACGGATGAAACACAAACAATAACTTTTGAGTGTATATTTGGCCACTGCAGATCAAAACTCCATCAGTAAACGAGGTTGTGCAGTCAGTGTGTATTTTGGTAGCTCATGTGACTTTTCTGTCAGCAGGTGTGAGAAGTGTGAGCAGTGTGCAGTTACCTCGATCTGCGGCGGGAGGTTGTCACAGACGGTGCAAAGCAGTGTCTTGGTGGGTTTCTCTCGGCACATGAGCACCAGCTCCAGGTCCATGTCATCTTTAATCAGGAGGCCTTTGGCCACCAGACCGATCCTCATCACTCCACATAACACCCCTCCTTCACTGGGACCACTGCTACAGCTGCTGCCCTCACTGAGACACACCACACAAAATATGACTACCAACTCTGGATCAGAATTAATCACGTGCAATATTTAGATCCAATAAATCAATAACCAACAGCTCCTGTCCATTTTCCCAGCATGCACTGGGAGCACTCACTTTGTGCTGCCTTCTGGTGATTCGTCGGCGCTAGCCTCCGTCTCCTCCTCCTGTGTGCTGGATGAAGTTAATTGATTTGATTGGCTGGCTTGAGTTTGGTCCATCCAATCAGCCACATGTTTCAGAGCGCACTCCACGGTGGAGACGAGGCTCTGCACCGCCTCCAGGACCTCAGAGGAAGGGTAGATTGTGGAGTGCTTGGCCATGACATGGCGGTCATCGTTCCCGAACGACCGAATAGACCTCTGATGAAGAGAAAAGTCTCATTAGCTTGAAAAATTAAACACAGTAAGAAACAATACATAACGCTGTGCAGTTGTAGATGCAAACACTGTGCACACACCAATAAAGCATTTCTTCAGCTGTGGAAACTTTGTCTCAGAAATTCTAAATTTACAAAACAGACTTTTTATATGAAGATCACATTTAAAGTGAATTGTAATTTTTTACTTATTTTTGGCCTTGTCCCAATTCCAAACCTAGACTTTGAATTTTGAATTTCTATGGATTTTTATGAATTATTTATTCTGTGAATATTTTTTTGATTAAAAGTGACAAAGACATTTTTAATGTTACAAAAGATTTCTATTTCAAATAAATGCTGTTCTTTTGAACTTAAGAAATGTTTCTGGAGCATCAAATCAGTATATGATTTCTGAAGGATCATGCGACTAAATAAACTGATAAAGGTGCGTCACACAAATACACACACACACTATGTTGACAACTTCTGAAGATCACCTTGGCTAACTTTTTCAATTTATCTCCTAAAGTAAAGTGTGCATGTGAGACAGACGTGCAAGGTTAGAGTGAAGCATTTAGCAGCAGATTAAACTTTAATCAATCAAACTCACCTCTGCTTGCCTTCATGGCAAAACAAATGTCAATGGAAGTAACATCTACAGAGCTTCACACAAGAGGTTCACATACATGTGTGCCCAAAGCCCTGTCCCACCGGGAACACACCATAAGACACAGACGGAAATCAAATCATGGGTGGAAATCAATTTGAGCTCAGTGACAGTCACCCAACAACCTCTTCTAATCAGACATGAAGCCCTCCTGCTCCCACTTACCCACAATCCTTCAGTCTTTCATCAACCACTGTCTCTCATGTTGTGTCACCCACTTTATGACTAGATCTAATAACCAACTAATTCAATTCCTGCATTAGTATTCAGCGTGGCGCTTCTCTACTGGTGGGGTGAGACCTAAAAATGGTGCTAAAAGTGCCGCAAATAATGCTAAATGTAAGTAATAGAATGCAACTAACCACTTATGTAACCACTATATATACAGTATATACACACACACACACACACACACACACACCGATCAGGCATAACATTATTGCTGCCAAAACAGCCCTGACCCATCAAGGCATTGACTCCACTAGACCCCTGAAGGTGTGCTGTGGTATTTGGCACCAAGATGTTAGCAGCAGATCCTTTAAGTCCTGTAAGTTGGGGCCTCCATGGATTGGACTTTTTTGTTTAGCACATCCCACAGATGCTCGATTGGATTGAGATCTGGGGAATTTGGAGGCCAAGTCAACACCTCAAACTCGTTGTGCTCCTCAAACCATTCCTGAACCATTTTTGCTTTGTGGCAGGGCACATATCCTGCTGAAAGAGGCCACAGCCACCAAGGAATATCGTTTCCATGAAAGGGTGTACATGGTCTGCAACAATGCTTAGGTAGGTGGTACGTGTCAAAGTAACATCCACATGGATGGCAGGACCCAAGGTTTCCCAGCAGAACATTGCCCAAAGCATCACACTGCCTCCGCCAGCTTGCCTTCTTCCCACAGTGCATCCTGGTGCCATGTGTTCCCCAGGTAAACAACGCACATGCACCCAGCCATCCAAGTGATGTAAAAGAAAACGTGATTCATCAGACCAGGCCACCTTCCATTGCTCCGTGGTCCAGTTCTGATGCTCACGTGCCCACTGTGGCGGACAGGGTTCAACATGGGCACCCTGACTGATCTGTGGTTATGCAGCCCCATACACAACAAACTGCGATGCACTGTGTATTCTGACACCTTTCTATCAGACCCAGCATTAACTTCTTGAGCCATTTGAGCTACAGTAGCTTGTCTGTTTGATAGGACCATACGGGCCAGCCTTCGCACCCCACATGCATCAATGAGCCTTGGCTTGTGTGTGTGGAGGTAAAGAACCACCCGACAAATCAGAGTGCATTTTAAAATGGTTTAATGCACAGTTAGCCATTGATTACCCCCACTTATACCATTATTTGCCAGCATTGACAACTTTAAGATGTTATTGATGTTTGCAGCGCACTATTTGACAGGAAGGGTAAAAATTACTGTTATTTTCACCATTTATGGCTTATTAGATCTAACATTCTGCCCGCTTTGAATCAGACACAGAGATAAAGTAGTGCGGTAATTTGAATTAATTATCGAAAGAGCGAGAGAGAGAGCGAAAGAGAGATGCGTATGTGAATCACCCATGTCTGTGCAGCATCTCTCACTATTAATAACAAAGCTGTGAGTTTAATCAAAAACAGCAATATAACCCCTCATAGCTAAGAAGTGTAAATGTAGCAATTCAGTAGTGAAGCTATTTTATTAATAAAAGTCACTGGGCAGCAGATACTTTTTTGTGCTCCTGAATGCTTTTGTGTGTGTGAAGCGTGATCTACAATCTCTGTGTGCAAGTGGTGTGTGTGTTTGTGTGTGTGTACACACATCAATGAAAGCAGTGCATTAATATAGAACTGAGATTAAACTGACTGGGACTACCTGTGCATTAAACAATTTTATTGCACACCTTTCAGCAAATCAGAATCGATTATTCAGACAGACCATGATATATTCGATTCTAATTGGCTGGAAAGTGTGCAATAAAACCGTTTATTGCACAGGTAGTATATATAATTATTTGTATTTTTTAAAAATCTTTTTATGGTTTTAATTATCAATTAAAAAAAAGAGGACTTTTGTTGATGACATCAGAGCAATCAAACATTGATACACCAGAGAACAGCTACTGAGCTGCGGTTTCTGCTGTCTCCTACAATTCATCAACATCACTTAATTGCAATTCATCTTTCTTGACGTGATTTGCTCCTAATTAGAGTGTATGCAAATGTTAATTACAGAGATAATGCAAACACAGGTCAGTTTCATAAATGGTAAAGAAAAGATGCATCAAATTTTGAACCACTTTAAAGAGGAGCGTGTGGATGGCATAACAGTTCTTTCTCTGAGAAGTTGAGTCTCTATATTCATCTCTTTTTTCCATCAAAGCAGCGCTTTTGTAACAAATCGACTGCTTTTAACAATCAATTTAAAGACAATTACAATAAAAAAAGAAAATTGTGTTTATTGATCTTAGTTATTTATCTTATTGATTTTTTGAAGAGCTGTGCATTCTTGGATTCAGTACGAGCTATTTTTTTTTTCCTTTTCAATTGGGATGTTCATATGCATATTTTTAATGTTTGAGGAAAGAAGTTGTAATGAAAGAAGTCTCCCCTGCTCACCGAGGCTACATTTATTTGATCAAAAAAAATACAGTAAAAACAGTAAAATTGTGAAATATTATTACAATTTAAAATAAATGTTTTCCATTTGAATATATTTTCAAATGCAATTTATTCCTGTGATAAAATCTGAATTTTCAGCATCATTACTCCAGTCTTCAGTGTCACATGATCTTTCAGAAATCATTCTAATATGCTGATTTGCTGCTCAAGAAACATTCCTGATTATCAACAACGTTGAGAAAAAAAAAAAAAACTGTTTTGTGGAAGCCATGACAATTCTTTGATGAATAGAACGTTTAAAATGAGACGAATCTCATCTGTTTAACTGCTAACATTTTTTACGTATATTTCATATGATCAAATTATCTTGCAAACCAACAAGGACAACATAAAAAATAATGATCTTTCAGATTTTTGCGCATTGACAGCTAGTCTCTGCATGCAGCAAAATACACACACACAAAGATGGAAATAAAAAGGTAGGCGTGCATTGCCAGTCATATCTTTCATAAATTCATTCATCATCCTTCACAGGCCTGAATCTCCATGATATCAGCTCTATTCAATACGAGATCCATTCCCTAATCCTGTCATTTTCATTCTGTCGCTCTTCCTGTACCATTTCTACATTCGACAGCAGACTTGCTCAATAGCGTATCAAAGCTCATATCAGCACCGCTGCAGTCCCCGGGGGGGTGTGACCTATCACGGAATATAGACATAAAAAAACGACATGATGCATCCATCTTCTGAACGGCAGCTGTTGTTTAACTAGCAAGCAAAGAAAAACAAGATTCATTTGTTTCAATCGTGACATTTTTACTCTGGAGGCTGCTACAAGACAGCCGGGCTTGTTTGTCGAGTGCGAAGCGCTGATGGTTGAAGGCTGCAACCTTTAGTGGAGTTGATCAATTAGTGTGATGCAGAGTGAGCACTTTGACACTGCTATACAAACTACACGTGTTTGAGAACATTAAAGCAGCCTTGGTGAACGTGGATTAGGGCGGGTGACTTTCGGCATCTGCAGCAGTGGGTGGCTGGGATATAAAGATGCATATCTTTGCGTGTGCGTTACCGGCAGTGACAGCGGCCTATCGGTGGCATCAGGCCAGTATTTAACAGGCAGTGCACAGGCTTTATGAGGCACTCCTAATGGCTGCCTGCGAGCGGCCGTAAAACATACTGGCAAGTGTAAAAGAGTGTAAAATAGCTAAGGAGCAGAGAGCACTGCATCTTAATCACACATCATACAGAGGAGAGGGAAAGGATGGATAAGGATATAAAGACACTTAGTACGTACAAGGTGTGCACAGAGAAATGGTTACATATTATAATAGTGTTGGGTATCTTCAACTACCTCAGAAAACACATTGGGCTGCAGTGAAAAAAGGTACAGTAAGCGATTTCTGAGAAACTGTTTATATTTGAAAACTTAAACACAGCCCTCCCTTTATTGCTCCGCCCAAAAAAAATGCACGAACACGCAACATACTTTATTCAGAGCAGCGCCATGACAGGTATGAAAGCGAGACTGTGAGGGATAGACTTAACATGTTTTCAATCGCTGTAAAAAGCAAATTTTCTATAAGAGATATCTCTCAAAGCCTCGCTTTCATACCCGTAAAAAATTAAAGATGCAGCTACTGTGAATAAGGTCTATGCAAGAGTGGATGTCTCCATCATAGCTGAAGAGAAGCAAAATAATGCTTCATGAAAAATAAAATGAAGATGAAAAGCACTGAGTTCCTGCCATGTGATTATTTATTTGCATGTGTATGTATGTATGTATGCATGTATGCATGTATGTATGTATGTATGTATGTATGTATGTATGCATGTATGCATGTATGCATGTATGTATGCACCTAAAGGATTATTAGGAACACCATACTAATACTGTGTTTGACCCCCTTTCGCCTTCAGAACTGCCTTAATTCTACATGGCATTGATTCAACAAGGTGCTGAAAGCATTCTTTAGAAATGTTGGCCCATATTGATAGGATAGCATCTTGCAGTTGATGGAGATTTGTGGGATGCACATCCAGGGCACGAAGCTCCCGTTCCACCACATCCCAAAGATGCTCTATTGGGTTGAGATCTGGTGACTGTGGGGGCCATTTTAGTACAGTGAACTCATTGTCATGTTCAAGAAACCAATTTGAAATGATTCGAGCTTTGTGACATGGTGCATTATCCTGCTGGAAGTAGCCATCAGAGGATGGGTACATGGTGGTCATAAAGGGATGGACATGGTCAGAAACAATGCTCAGGTAGGCTGTGGCATTTAAAGATGCTCAATTGGCACTAAGGGGCCTAAAGTGTGCCAAGAAAACATCCCCCACACCATTACACCACCACCAGCAGCCTGCACAGTGGTAACAAGGCATGATGGATCCATGTTCTCATTCTGTTTACGCCAAATTCTGACTCTACCATCTGAATGTCTCAACAGAAATCGAGACTCATCAGACCAGGCAACATTTTTCCAGTCTTCAACTGTCCAATTTTGGTGAGCTCGTGCAAATTGTAGCCTCTTTTTCCTATTTGTAGTGGAGATGAGTGGTACCCGGTGGGGTCTTCTGCTGTTGTAGCCCATCCGCCTCAAGGTTGTGCGTGTTGTGGCTTCACAAATGCTTTGCTGCATACCTCGGTTGTAACGAGTGGTTATTTCAGTCAAAGTTGCTCTTCTGTCAGCTTGAATCAGTCGGCCCATTCTCCTCTGACCTCTAGCATCAACAAGGCATTTTCGCCCACAGGACTGCCGCATACTGGATGTTTTTCCCTTTTCACACCATTCTTTGTAAACTCTAGAAATGGTTGTGCGTGAAAATCCCAGTAACTGAGCAGATTGTGAAATACTCAGACCGGCCCGTCTGGCACCAACAACCATGCCACGCTCAAAATTGCTTAAATCACCTTTCTTTCCCATTCTGACATTCAGTTTGGAGTTCAGGAGATTGTCTCGACCAGGACCACACCCCTAAATGCATTGAAGCAACTGCCATGTGATTGGTTGATTAGATAATTGCATTAATGAGAAATTGAACAGGTGTTCCTAATAATCCTTTAGGTGAGTGTATGTATGTATATATGTATATATATATGTATATATATATACACTCACCTAAAGGATTATTAGGAACACCATACTAATACTGTGTTTGACCCCCTTTCGCCTTCAGAACTGCCTTAATTCTACGTGGCATTGATTCAACAAGATGCTGAAAGCATTCTTTAGAAATGTTGGCCCATATTGATAGGATAGCATCTTGCAGTTGATGGAGATTTGTGGGATGCACATCCAGGGCACGAAGCTCCCGTTCCACCACATCCCAAAGATGCTCTATTGGGTTGAGATCTGGTGACTGTGGGGGCCATTTTAGTACAGTGAACTCATTGTCATGTTCAAGAAACCAATTTGAAATGATTGGAGCTTTGTGACATG